>CM067849.1:33997875-36497875 GCA_034638295.1 Phortica okadai
GGCATTATTGGATGCGAGGATGTCGCATCCATTTCATACAACCATATTGAATTTTACACGGCCATGGCCGCGACATCGATCAAAATATGTATGATAGGTTGGTCGTTCCAACCAATCATACCGTCCGTTCGAACTCAGATTCGGGTTCGAACCCAACCAATTTATATATATATATTCATTTTTATTTATAAATATATACTATTAATATGTATTAACATAAACATTAATGAAACCTATAAAAATAACATATTCATACATTAATTACTCTGACGTTATGTTTTTTCATAAGTCAAAGTAATTAAATTGTGCTTCAACATTTGTCAACGGCTTGCGTACCGTACGCCAACCTTCTTGGCTACCGTATATACATGAACTAAATGCCGAACTCAACAACCAAAAGAACCCAGAAGGAAATTGTACCGCTTCACAAGGCGTTCTGTAAGACTTTTTATACTATGTACACACACTGTGTATCGAGTATATTAAGTTTGTTTGAGACGGTTTGTATGTAACGCACAGAAAGAGGGGAGGGGGACCCTATAAAGTATATATATTCTTGATCAGGATGACAAGACGAATTGATAAAGCCCTGTCTGTCCGTCCGTCCGTCCGTCCTCACCAATGGTTCTCGAAAACTATAAGAGCTAGAGACTTGAAATTTGGAAGATAGACTCGTGTGTTCGAACACTAGATCAAGTTTAAAGGAATTTTTGCCACGCCCATTCCTTCCCGCCCATCGACCAAACCAACCAAAGGTCACTTTTTTTTCTTAAAATTGCTGTATCTCCTAAACTATAAAATATACAATGCTGAAATTTTGTATGCAAACTCAGTTAACATACCTTTTTAAAACTGCATACAACAAACTACCACTTTCCCCGCAAAGACCAACACACTAAAATTTGCAGCAATGCTTTGTAACAAAATCCGTACTAAAGCGCCATCTAATGGCAACATTGCACTGTGAGCCCTGCCTTACCTTAGCAAAGACACAAACCATATCGTGGTACACTGCTTTTGCTGTCGGCGAAAGTTTAACGTGTTATAAACATAGGTGTGTGTACAGGGTATACTCAACTATACCGCCCTTACTGGTTTGGAATGTTTCAGGCCTTGCCCAAACCTTACCTGTCTAATTTCCTTTTACACAGGGGTGGCCGCTTTTTGAAGGCCTAAAGCATGCTAGCTTCGTTTCCCGAAAATGTTGTTGGGAAGGTCTTTGTTGTAACACGAAGTGCGCATTTTAGTTTTTTCATACATGGTGTACTGTGCGAAATCTGTACTGTTCTTTAAATAAAATTCTGTTAATATGTTTACTAACAGCGTTATCAGCCAGACGTCGAGGGTTCAAATCCCACTCGAGGAAGAATACAAAAATAAATCAGTCAGGACGTTATCTTCAGCAAGGCTGAAGCTATAATACTTTTCACGTTGTGTCACTAAAAAACTAAATGAATAGTTTTCATGCCTCCCTAACAACATAACTGTAAGGTTTCAAGTCAATTGGTTAAAAAACAAAAAAGTTTTCCATACAACGGGTCAAGTTTAGCTATAAGTTGGCGTAGCCATGCCCACTTTTGGTCAAAATAGTTTTCATTCCTCCCTAAGAACATAACTGTAAAGTTTCAAGTCAATTGGTTAAAAAACAAAAAAGTTTTCCATACAACGACGTGAATATTGCTTCTCTTCCTCCAGTAGTCCAATATCAATGAAACTTTCAAGCATGTAGTCGGACTATGTAGAACTACTATGTTTAAAATTTCAGCACTCTATCATACAAAACAAAAAAGTTTTCCATACAACGATTCAAGTTTTGTTCACTTATTTTCTTATTTTCGTATGGGGGCTGTCAGTTCCACAAGTGCAAAATTTCAGCTCGATATTTTCAAATCTGTGGGAGGAGATTGTATATATACAGACAGTCGGACAGACGGACATGGCTAAATCAATACGTCTTGTCGTCCTGATCAAGAATATATATACTTTATATAGTCGGAAATGAATATTTCGATCTGTTACAAACTTCAGCACAAAGTTAATATGCTATTTCACATACGTGAAAAGTATAAAAATAGACAAAAGAGAAGGATGTGCGGAGGGAGAACCAGCGGAATATTCCTGAGTCATTTTCAGTACCATTGCAACATTAATTCTATTCTGTCTTTATCTAACTCTTTGTTATTTTACTTTTAAATTTAAAACTGAAAATTAATTTTATGAAATATACACCGGCCTTAGTGGGATTCGAACTTAGCGTCGTTGGATTGAAAGCCGGCACTCAACCAACTTGACTATAGGTATCATTGAAGCTTTGTAAATTCAATATTATACAAACTACAATTTTTTTTATTTTGCTAGAAAATAATATTTTAGTTTCCTAAAAACTTAAGCCGAAAAACAAAGTTACTTTGTGTTTTACATCATCGGCTACTCCTTCCCATCTCGCATCTCAAACCTTCCAAAATAAGGTGGCCCTTCCCTTCTAGCTTCCAAAAAAGTCGCAATATTTTCCGAATACCGAGTCTAACTTCATGTCTTTCAGTTTTCGGAGACTCCTTCTCATCTCGCTTCTAAAACCTTCCAAAATCAGGCTGCCCTTCCAATCTCGCTGCTAAAAAAGCTGAAGGGAAGGTGTTGAAAGTTCGTCATTAAAATAGGTGTCTGAGAAGGGTTTGGTTCAATTCAGGTAAAACTTGATGACGTCAAAATCCTTCCAAGCTTGTTTCAAGTCACCTTCCAGGGCAAACGGTTCACCTTTGCTTTAAAAAAAGGCTTTATAGAAAGCCTTCTTCGTCAAGGAATTCCCATTTTCTCTCTGGGAAGGCACTATGGAAAGCCTTCTTCGGCAATGAGTTAAAAATTTTCCTTCTGGGAAAGAGAGCGAACAAAGATTTAGTTGTTTTTCCGTTGGGAAATGTTTCTTGCTCGCTAGGTCTTATTTTCTGGATATTTCCGCGGGTTGCGGGACGAAACAATTATGTTCGCTTAATTGTTCGATCTTGCTTTGTATTGTATTAAGGTTGGAAATGGTTGCCTGTGCTGTTTGATCTAGCTTTGTACGTTTTTCGTTCGTACAAAGATGCATCCAAGCCGCCTTCAGACCGGCATCCAAATCACCACTATGTTGTTAAGTCGATCAAACTTTTGATCGTTGACGTTGACAGAGCAACATCCAATTCTAATTCAAAGTCGCATTTAGTATGCGACCGATGAATATTTGCATCAATAAATGCCGAATTTTATCTGGACCAGCAGTAAAAGCAGTCTAACAACTGTTTCATTTTCAATAACTGTCACATTGATATGAGTTCTATCACTGATAAAGTATGGATAAGCTACGTTTTGTTATGAATAGTTATTATATAGGGAAAATTCAGCAAAAAGGGCGGATATCGTTGCATTACTACTTCCTTCCATACCATTGAATTTCATACATGAAGGAAATGAATTAGAATGAGACCTGTATTTGTAATTGATGATATAAAAAATTTTTTTTGAATCGCGGTATATATTAGATTTTTTTTTTAATTAAATATAAATCATAATTTCTTTTGTAAGTTAAAGTGAATCTATAGCGAACTGTTGTACAGTTTGCATAATCAACGAGAGAACCGGTTCTCTTATATTTTTTGAATAAACTATTTTTTAAATTCCTTAGTCGAGCTAATTCCTTTGAAAACCACGGAGGTTTATTTGATTGTGAAAGTATCTTAACTCTTGGTAAGCACAATTTAAAAAGATTTTACATACTAAGTTGCATTAAAAAACTCTGTTGCCTCTTTAATGTTGGACGTGTTATGAGTATATGACCAATCAGTGTTAGAAAGCAAATGACCAAGACGTTCAAAATCGGTTTTTCTGAAGCATAATACACGGTTAGGCTTGGCATCTAGAGGATTTTGACGAGAATATGTTAGTAAGTTTAGTGTAATTGTAAACTCCAACTAGATCTGCAAAGCGATGTACCCTCAATGTTGTTTATGAAAACAAGATCTAAAATTCGATCCTTAGAATTGTTGTGCTGTTTTTTTGGTTAAATGATTCATTAGTAGACAAATTAGTTACTATACTTGAATTGTCGGATGCAATCCAAGAAATATGAGGGAGGTTGAAGTCTCCAAAGACCAGCATCGTATCTGAATCCCTAACAACGTCTAGTACAGAATAGCGTTTATATGCGCTGAATATACTGATGACTCTGATTGTGGTGGAATATAGGAGTACGTAATGAAAACATGAGTCTGTGCAAGAGTTATTTTAACGCAAATCAGCTAAGTATCGTACATTTCAAACCAATTTGTTCCGATGTGTGTTGAACAGCAACAGAGATTAAGACTCCACCACCAATTTTGCCAAGACGATCTTTACGAAAAGTAATAAAGCTGTCAGAGAGTACTTAAGACATCAGGCCGAAGCCATGTTTCGACAAAGACAATGATATCAGAAGATTATGAAAAACCTTTCAAAAAAAGAGAAGATAGTTTTGAGTTTAACCCTCTGCTATTTTGAATATTTAATGTCACGCTAATGGGGTACTACGAGAATTAATCAGTTTTTTGACCACGAAGGCTTGACCGTGTTTACCGAATTAGTACGGTTTTTAAATTTGAATTCGTGCACAACGCAACTATCAGGCCAAATATTTGAGTCAACTAAAACGTTGAAGAAAGATTCTGGCATTGAAATTTTGAAGGATGAAGTAGATCGCGTTGAGTTAAATTTCTATTTGGAAATTGTTAAATTTGTGACAAATTTCATCTTGGAACTAACAAAGTGGTTTATATCACTTTCCGTAGTATCGGTTGCTAAGCGGAAAAGAAAAACAAATTTCTTATGAGGCGCATGTGGTACAACAATAAGTATTTTTGGCTCTTGATCACCATGAGGGAGATTACTTCCGGAAGCGGTATGAATAACTTCGGAAGGAACCGCATTGTTATTTTTGGCAACATAAGCATATGAACATTCTGATACTGTGACAACAATCGGAACATTAGGTAACGGAAGCGGCGAAAAGAATTTCGTGGTCTCATCCGGAATACAAAAGGTTTTTTGCTCCAAGCAGAATGGGAGAGCGATGTAATGGAACACAAACAAAAAACTCTCACCAAATGTTTTACTGAAGCAACAATTACATATGAAATAAGCAAACGAAACCGCCACCTACAACTATTAATTCAGCTAGGACTACAAGCAGTCTACGATTCTCCTATGCTGACTCCGCCAGAAATGGTCATTCTTTGCAGCGTACGAATCTAGACCCCTGTCAACGCAACGCTAATCAAAGTAGAATACAATCCGAACCCAATCAACAGAGTGCCTCTGCGGCAGATCGGTTTGACAAACTTTATGAAAAAAATGAACGCATGATTATTTGTCAAACAAAGATGATGGAGCTTGCTCCAATGGAGCAAATATCTACATAGGTCTTTGCATTGGCATTTGGAATGCCCAAATCACACAAATGAGCTTCGTCTCTTCATGTCAAACCATCAAAACGATATTATGCTGATAAGCGAAATACATTTTACACTCAGGTCATATTTTGAGCTGTCGGGATACGATGCTCATCTGATGAAATCTAATCATGCAGTGATGCCACAATTTTAGTTCGGTCTGGACTTAAGCACTTCCTCTTGTCACCTATCCGCAAGTCTTAGCTATGTTACAATGCACAGCAGTAAACCACCACCATAATCTGATTCGCTGATATTCAAAACGATCGCGTTAATTTAAATATTAAAATTTCTTTAGCATGCGACTTTGACGATGCTGTTAAAACATTCGCCAAAATATTCATGCCGCAGCTGCCTTCGCATTCTCGAAGCGGGCCCCTCTTGTCCCTCCTCCTTTCACAGCTGTGACCTTGGACTGGGTGAAGTTCAAGCGAAGACTACCCCGCAGAGACATGCTTTCTCATAATAATAATGACAAAATTGCATGGCGAAGAGCTGCACTAGATTGGAGAAATCATCTGACTGAAAAAGGATCACGACATTTAATAAAGCTACAGCGTTCACCGATGTGCTCTCACTGATGTTCACATCTTTTCATCTTGCAACACCTCCCGATGTTAGCAGCGCCTTGGCCCAACTTCATAATCCTTGTTTCTCCTCTTACACAATCAAATCAATCTTGACGACTGATGTGCGACAGCTAATAAGTGTACTGAAATCAAAAAAGTCTCCAGGGTATGATGGCATCGACGCGAGAATAACAAAAGCTCTCCCTCACAAGGGTGTAAAGGTTTTGGTGCTACTCTTTAACGCGATGATACGATTCGGCCATTTTCCACCCAATAAAAATGTGCTGAAATCGTAATGTCCCAAAAACTGACAAGCCGGAGAACATTGTCATATTGAGCCACCAGAGTGCCATTCTAAATCACCAAATTGACTTTAGGGACCATAGTAACCCGCAACAAGTACATCGAGTGGTACATCACGTCTTATCTGCTCTTGACGGCAAGCAGTATTGTGTTGGTGTTTTTCTTGACATCGAGTAAGCTTTCGACCGAGTCTGGCTACAAGGCCTGCAGTTAAAACTAAAAAATGTCCTGCCGTCAGTTCTTTACGACGTAACATCATTTCTTCGGGAAAAGATCTTTCTTCGTGAGATACAGAAAAGCAAGATCATCAAAACGCCGCAATTTAGCTGGTGTACCTCAAGGTAACGTCTTGGCTGTTTACTGTTTACACAGCAGACATTCCACAGCCAGTTTACAACACTACACTTTTAACTACTTACGCGGATTGTACAGCGATCGTTTGTAACAATACATCTCCTACTACAGCTGCGTTTGAGCTGCAAACATATTTAAATTGTGTGGAGGCATAGTTTAGAAGGTGGTAATATTAAATTGCGATCTTACCAAAATAATCTTGCCGCATTCCTTATCAGTGAGCAATTACGCAGACGGCTTAAAAGGGCGTCTCCTATTGTTTGGTCAGTCTCAATTTATTTTTGTTATTGGACCATTTTGAGTTTAGTTTTTTATACCCTGTACAGTAGGGTGTCCCTTATTTTGCAAGATTCTTATTTTTTAACGCATATGGGCTAGTTTTGTTTAATCTACTCTAAAAAACTCCCATGATTTTTTGAAGTGAAACTTCTTTAGCATGGGTGCGATTTGAAACTCGATGAAACGACATGAAAAAGAGACAGACTATACATTTATATGATTTAGCCTGCGAGAGAATGAAATAGAATATAGAATGACAGTCTGTAGTCATAAACTTAGTAGTCATAAAAAAAATAACAACAACAACATGCTTAGTTGTAATTTTGGCATTCATCTTCAACCGTCACTTTCGCCATCTGGCGCATATGCAACAACAACTAACCTGGCATGTTTACTCCAAATATTACAACAACTCTTGTTGTTGTTATTTTCGGCATAAGCATGCTCCGTTAGGTCGGACAGTGTGGTTGTTGCTACCTATGACACTGTCTGAGCATTGTGTTTGTTGTTGGCCGCTACTTAGCGTGGCTAATCAACTCCCAATTATGTTGAAGCCCATCCAGTTTTGCAATTGACAATTATACCCTTTCCATTGCTGTGGTTAGCAAATGAAAACAATTAATTTAAAAATTCAAAATATTCCAAAAGTGAACACCAATACTAAATTATAGATGCAACAAGTAAAGTCAAGTAGATTTCAGACATTGGAGGCTTTGGTAATAAACTTGACTTCGGGAGACACTCAGCATATTTCAATTGATTCTTCTCCTTCGCATTTACGTATTCAAAAATGTACATATTCCAAATTGCCCAAATAACAAATAACATGATTGGTACATATGTACATATTTTAATATAATTCACCATTTTTACGAGTTTTTTTAACCATTTCAAATGCAATTTCACATTACCTATAATTTGAAGATTAGTTCAACAATTTAAGTCGAATGTACTTTTCAATCTTTGAAAATAGATACAAGCAGATTCATTGTTTTCCAGCTCAAAAATTGGGTTGAGTTGGGAATGATTTTTTATACGCAGATTTATTGTTGAAAACATGTAAAATATCAAATTGTTTTAATGTAGATTTATGGGGAAACCATAAAGTTTATTTCTTGGCACATAAACATTTCTAACATTTTAGAAGAAGGCTGAATTTAATAAAATCTCTGAGAAAGTTGTCAGAGATTTTGCAAGAGTGTGAAAATATCTGTAATATATTTCTCAGACACCTAAATATTCCTTGTTATTGTTTTGAAATCATCGACCTGAAATATTGCACAGATCCTCCAATTTTGTTACCATAAATCATTGATGAGAGGAAGAAAAGCAAATTTACGTCATTGTATGCAAAACATTTTTTGTTTTTTAATGAATTAGCATGAAACTTCACACTTATTGTCTTACAGAGGCATAAAAACTACTTTGATCAAAAATTGGGCATGACAACGCCCACTTATAGCAAAAACTTATAATTTGCATATTTCAGGTTGCAATGAGCTAAAACAATGAAAATTAGTGTATAGGATATTAAGATAAAGAGAAATTCAATCCAGAAAATGGGCATGGCAAGACCGAAGATAGCGTCCTTACTGGTTTTTTGTTTCTTTTAAAGAAAGTTTCACTTCAAACACGTGTACTGTGTTGCACGCGATTTTTTTTTTTTTTTTTTTTTGGGCACGGAAACACGTGCCAAATTGCGTTCAAAACATGCAAGTTACACCTGAGTCTTTAATGGTGTAACATGGTCTATGGTGTAACATACGATTACTTAATTTTGTTGTCATTTCGATTCGAATTTTTGGTGAGGTAAATCACCAAATAACGAGTGTTAAGTGATCATCTAGCCGCCAAGTTCTCGCAGTTTTATTTTGTAATATCCGCGAAGTGAAATTTAATGAGTTAAAGCTCAAATCAAATTGTAAGCCAGTAAGGATGGTATAGTCGAGTTTACTCGACCTGCACACACAGTAGGCGGTGCCACACCCCAAATATACAAAAAAATGTCAATTTGCTATCACCCGATCAAATAGTGTTCAAAATATCAAGTAAATTGGTAAAAATAAGGGGAATTTACGAAAAATTTGAGTTTGTTGGTCATTGAGGGTCAACTATGATAAAAAGAGGAATTTTGTGGTATGCAGTTTTTTAGAGTTACTCATACTGAGTCTACATACCGACTTTCATGTTTCTATCTCTTTGGATGTTCGAGTTATAGCGTTTTCAAAAAGAGGGTGGTGCTGGATGGGCGTGGCACAAAACCATTGAAACTTGATCTGCTGCCGAGCATCACGAGTCTACCCACCAAATTTCAAGTCTCTAGCTCCTATAGTTTTCGAGAACCATTGGTGAGGACGGACTGACGGACGGACATGGCTTAATCAATTTCTCTTGTCGTCCCGATCAAGAATATATACAATTTATGGGGTCCCCCACCCCTCCTCCGCTGCGTTCCATACATTTGTCTTTTGCACAAACAACAACATTATGTGTACAGGGTATAAAAAGAAACCTTGAAAAGGAAGTATCCTGATTAGTATTGTATAAAGTTTATCTTTTTGGTAATAAAACGCAATACTTACATTTGTATTTTCAATAATATTCAATTAAAATTTAATTAATTGGCGTCCTCCCAGTTGTATTTAAAATACCAGTAAGGACGCTATAGTCGAGTATACTCGACAATATAATACCCTGCACACACAGTAGGCGGTGCAACACCCCAAATCTACCAAAAAAAATTTGATTTGACATCGCCCGATAAAATAGTGTTCAAAATATCAAGTCAAAAGAAAGTGGAATTTACGGAAATATGAGTTTGTTGGTCATTGAGGGGTAACTTTCAAAAAGAGGGGAATTTTGTGGTATTCAGTTTTAAAGATACATATTTACTGAGCTTGTCTACAAAATTTCAGGTTCGTATCTTTAATAGTTTTGAAGATACAGCAATTTTAAGAAAACAACCGAGGGAGGGGAAATGAAGAGGAGGGGGAAGAAATGTATATTCTTGATCAGGACGACAAGAGAAATTGATTAAGCAATGTCCGTCCGTCTGTCTGTCGATCCGTCCTCACCAACGGTTCTCGGAAACCAGAATAGCTAGAGACTTATAATTTGGAGGGTAGACTTGTGATGGTCGGCAGCAGATCAAGTTTATTTTTATTTTGAGCCACGCCCACTCCTTCCCGCTCAACCCGCACTTCCCACTTATTTAAAACTCTATAACTTCAACATCCAAAGTGTTAGAAACATATAGACTCAGTATTAGTAGCTCTACAAAACTGCTTACCACAATTTCTCCTCCTCCTTTTAATTTCCCCACCCCAGTTATTTGTATAAAATTGCTTTACCTCCGAAACTATTAAAAATACAAACCTGAAATTTCGTATACAAACTAAGTATGTATATTCCTTTAAAACTACATACCAATCGCATCTCTTTCATGGGTACCTCTCAAAGACCTACAAAATCAAAATTTTTCGAGAATTCAACATTTTTTGACCGATTTTCTTTATAAACTAACTGGTTTTTATACCCTGTACCTTATAGTACAAGAGTATATTAGTTTTGTGCACGTGGACAATATATGCACGTCGTTCTATGGAACGAATTGGTCAAAAATAGTAAAAATTGGTTTATATGGAATTGAATGAAATGAAATCAGTTTCGATTAAAAATTCGGCGGGCTAACGCCCTATTACAGCCGTTACTAACTGAAGGTACAGGGTATGTCGAAGTCAAGTACTGTCGATTCCAATCCTTACTGTTATTTTTGTTTTACCTGCCATTTTTAAATTTCCCAAAACAATGTTTTATAGCCTGATGGTTGATTAAGCCATCAAATGGTCAAATAAAAGCGGGTTACATAGGCCGATATTAGTTTGTTCTTTCTTTATTTACAACTGCTGATCTGGTTGATCAACTCAGCCATTAATTTAATCTTATCCACATCAATGTTTTATATCCCACATGTCTCCCTAAAAACATAAGTGTGAAGGTTATAATTGATTTAGAAACAAAAAATTTGCATCCTTATAATTCGTAATGTCAAGGGGATCACATTTTTTTACGAATTACACAAGAATTCGATTAATCGAGAGTTCCATTTAACGAGGCTAAAAAGGAAAATTTCGAACAAACGGAGCTTTTATGTTTTACATTCGGGGGTGTCACAGAAATCTCTAGATTTTTTCGAAGACAGTTTTTTCAATTTCTCTATTTGGTGTCACAGAAAATCTCTGGGATATTGTTTTTCGAACATTTGTCTTCGAAAATTCGGTATCCCGCGGCAGAGTTGCATACATTCCACATAAGAATAATGTAATTTATTTATGCTTATTTCATTGTTTTTCTCATCAAAATGTAACAATTGTATATTTAACTTAATAATATATAAAATTAGAATACTATAAAAGTACTAGTTGTAAATTTAAACACAATTATATTGCAGCTCGTTAAAATTGACAATTGTTTTGTCAATCCTATTCTTTCCTTTCCTGTGATTGCCAAATATAAACAAATACGTTACAAATTCAAAATACTTCAAAGGTGAAATTTAATAATCAATTATATGTGCAAACTAATAAAGAAAAAGTGAAGGAGATTGTTTCATACTGCAGCATTGATAGCTGACTAGTTTTGGTTCTACGGGAGACACGCACTTTTGAATTGACTCTTCTTCTTCGCATTTGTTCATTCAAAAATGTTCACATGCCAACTGGCTCCAACAACACTGTCGATACCTATTTTAAGTATATTTAATATATTTACGAGTTTGCTTAAACATTTCAAATGCATCAGCATATTAATTATATATCTTAGATTATTTTGAAAGTTTGTTTAGTTCAATTCGAATATACTTTTCAATTTTCGAAAATGAATGCAAGTAGATTGGCGAGGCATGAAACTGATTGTTTTTGCTACTCAAAAAAAATTGGTTGATTTGAGGAAGCTTTTTTTAAAATGCAAATTTATTAATGAAAACATGTAAAATAACGAATTGTTTGAATGCAGATTTATGAGGAAAACCATAAAGTTTATTTCTTCATTCATAATTTTTTATAAGAACTTAAAATAAGGCTGAATTTAAGCAAATCCCTGAGGGTATAGTCAGAGATTTTGCTAGAGAAAAAATTTCCCTGATAGTGATTTTCTGTGACACCAAAATTTCCCTTTTGGTTGTTTTTTGCATCAAATCTCAAGTAAGCGATTTCTGTGACACCCCCGAATATAAGTAACATATATTCCTTTGTAAATTTTACAAATAAAACAAAAATTAACTAGATAGATAAAATTATAATAAAAGACCAGTAAGGACGCTATCTTCAGCAAGGCTGAAGCTATAATACTTTTCACTTTGTGTCACTATAAAAAAAACGAAATGAATAGTTTTCATGCCTCCCTAACAACATAACTGTAATGTTTCAAGTCAATTCGTTCAAAAACAAAAAAGTTTTCCATACAACGGTTCAAGTTTTGCGATAAGTGGGCGTAGCCATGCCCACTTTTGGTCAAAATAGTTTTCATTCCTCCCTAAGAACATAACTGTAAAGTTTCAAGTCAATTGGTTAAAAAACAAAAAAGTTTTCCATACAAAGGGTCAAGTTAAGCTATAAATGGGCGTGGCTATGCCCACTTTTTATCAAAATAGTTTTTATTCCTCCCTAAGAGCATAACTGCAAAGTTTCAAGTCAATTGGTTAAAAAACAAAAAAGTTTTCCATACAACGGGTCAATTTTCGCTAAAAAAGGCCGTGGGCACGCCCACTTTTGGTCAAAATAGTTTTCATTCCTCCCTAAGAACATAACTGCAAGGTTTCAAGTCAATTGGTTAAAAAACAAAAAAGTTTTCCATACAACGGGTCAATTTTCGCTATAACTAGGCGTGGCTACGCCCACTTTTGGTTGAAATAGTTTTCATTCCTCCCTAAGAACATAACTGTAAAGTTTAAAGTCAATTGGTTAAAAAACAGAAAAGTTTTCCATACAAAGGGTCAAGTTAAGCTAGAAGTGGGCGTGGCCATGCCCACTTTTGATCAAAATAGTTTTCATTCCTCCCTAAGAGCATAACTGCAAAGTTTCAAGTCAATTGGTTAAGAAACAAAAAAGTTTTCCATACAACGACGTGAATATGGCTTCTCTTCCTCTTCTTCATTTTGTATGGGAGCTACCAGTTCCAGATGTCCAATCTCAATGAAACTTTCAGGCATGGACCATGTAAAACTACTATGTTTAGAATTTCAGCACTCTATTGTACAAAACAAAAAAGTTTTTCAAGTTTTGTTCACTTTTCTTCTTCTTTTCGTATGGGAGCTACCTGTTCCAATAATCTGATCATGCTGGTTCCGACGAATGATTCATCGTAATAAATTCTAAGACTCTGTGCAAAGTTTCAGCTCGATAGCTTCAAAACTGAGGGACTAGTTTGCATACATACAGACAGACAGACAGACAGACGGACAGACGGACATGGCTAAATCAACTCGTCTTGTCGTCCTGATCAAGAATATATATACTTTATATAGTCGGAAATTAATATTTCGATCTGTTACAAACTCCGTGACAAAGTTAATATACTATTTCACATACGTGAAAAGTATAAAAATCAAGCTAATTAACAGAAACATAAAATTATAAACAGAAAAAAAACAAGCTTCAAAATAGTCTGCGGTTCTTTTAACAATTCTCACCCAATGAGAACATTACTTTGACAGCATTTTGAGAACCACAAGAGTAGAGAGATTTCTATATTCGGGTGTGCTGCATGTTTCCGACGTTGACTACAAGAGGATGCTCGCAGAAAAAAGTCTTGTAGTAAAAAGTATTTTAAGTTTGTAACACATAGAAATATTCACTTGTGACTATCTAAAGTATATAAGTATATTCTTCATCAGGACGAACACTCGAGTTGATTGAGCCATGTCCGTCTGCCCGTCTGTCTGTATATATGGGATGACCTCCCACAGTTGTGAAGATATCGAGTTGAACTTTTGCACAGAGAATTCATTTTTGTGCGATCAACTAAATTGTCAGAACTGGCTATATCGGACGACTGGAATTGGTAGCCCCCATACGAAATAAAGAAGAAAAACCAATTTGAATCGTTGTATGGAAAACATTTTTGTTTTGGAAGATAGAGGGCTTAAATTTCAAACATAGTAGTTTTATATAGTCCGACTAAATGCCTCAAAGTTTCATTGAGATCGGACAACTGAATTTTGTACCCGCCTTACAAACTGAAGAAGAGGAAGAGAAGCAAGATTCACGTCGTTGTATGGAAACATTTTTGTTTCTTAAGGTGGTATTCTAGTGTAGGATTTTCAACAAATCGATAATTTTTGCCTTAAAGGGTTTTTCAAAATTCGAAATATTTTCGGAGTTATAAGCGTTTTTGTGATAAAAGGTACTAGTGTCGCTTTACGCTGAACGAAACTTTAAACGCGATTTTCTCGAAACTACTTTTTTCGACCTGGTTTGCATGATATCTCCAGTTCTAATCATCCGATTGACTCCACATTTTACATGAACCTTCTTAATATATCCCTCTATCGTCACTACCTCGGATATTGAAATATTATTAGTTTTACTATTTTTAAAAAATCCTTGAAGGTAAAAAAAATATGTAGAAGGTGGACACTACAAGGACTAGAATCATGCCAACCCTGACCCCACTTTTTTTTTGGCTCCACTTCGCGACATCATAACTCGATGAATTGAATATTTTTCCTTTATGGGACAATTTTCTTCTATTATTTAAATATCAATAAATATTTTGTATAAAAGTGAATACTTAAATTGTTTTTATATTTTTTATCGTGCGATGAAAAACGACTAAAATTGAGGCTTCTACACTAGAATACCCCCTGAATCAATTAACTTGAAACTTAACACATATGTTCTTATGAAGGCATGCAACTTTTTTGACCAAAAAATGGGCATGGTTACGCCGACTTATAGCAAAAATCTATAATTTGCATATCTCCGGTACCCAATGAGCAAAAACAATAAAAATTAGTGTATAGGCTAATAACATGAATGGAAAATAGATTCAGTCAAAAAAATGGGCGTGGCACAACAAAGGGCGTGAAGAGTATCTAAGCTTCAGCCTTGCTGAAGTTAGCGTCCTTACTGGTTTTTGTGTAGAATTGATGTTATTGCTGTTGTGTTTCTGCAATTGATAACTTCAATTAAGAATATCAGGCTCGTGGTCAATTTTGATTACATGTCTTTGTAAACAAAAGTCTTGGCAGTTTTATCAACAACAATATTGCAAGAACTAGCTCAAAAGCTAGCAGCAGGCAGATCGTACAGCTGTTTCGGGATTTGATAAACTCCTTCATCAGCAATCTTTGCTTAACGATAAACCAATATGTACTCAACACTCCCCATACGTTTTTTTTGATAAACTACATGAGAATTGCAGGTTATCAAACGAAAAACTTCGAGAAATGCTGCTTTGATCCTTAACCTAGCACGATTGTTGTTGTTTAGGATCACCGTTGCTTTTGAGCTAGTTCTTGCAATATTGTTGTAAAAACTGCCAAAACTGTTGTTTACAAAGACATGTAATCAAAATTGATCTCGAGCCTGCTACTCTTAATTGAATTTAAAAAAAAGCAATTGATATCGTCTTGCGCGTACGTTTTAGTGTCATTTTCACGGAACGAAGTTACGTTTGGAAAAAACTTAGCAAACTAAGTAAAAACAGTGTGAGACATAAAAGCGGTAACGCTGTCTGGAAAACTTAGCAGTGATTAAACGACAACAAATTTTGCATTGCATTACGAATCATAAGAGGTGTCGAAACAAAATTTCAATTTATAAGAGGTTCAATATTCTATACGTTGCGAAAAATACTACGAATTAACGAGGGGACCAAAATATAAATATATATATATATCAAAAAAATATATGTATATCACGCGCAAAAAACATTAGGGGTAATGAACTCACAGACTATTAAGCTAATTTGGCCTCAAATTTTGCTCTCACATACACACACAATTTAAACATGTATCAGCTTATTCATCATATTAAAAGTAACATGCTAAAATCACAAATAACCCAAACATATAAAATACAAAATTACCCTAATAAAATTACTGCTAATACATTTTGTAAAAGTTAGACCAAAATATCACAGTCTTCGACTAGCTCTCAAAGCGAACGGTCATAAAATTGTGTATATGCTTGCATTATTTTTGAAATTTTCGGCTATCACCACATTTGGTTTTTTCATTTCATTTTGTGTATCCAATAAAAAAAATTTCAAAAAACAGCATACGGTGTTAATTCAAGAAAAATAACTAAGCAAAGATTTATAATGGGGATGGTTGACCCTCTGGACAAACACAATGTTAATATTTTCACCGTTGACAATCTTGGGCAGCTTACTAATGCCTCACCTGGTCCAAAATATTTAATAACCAGTGGGGACGCTATCTTCAGCAAGGCTGAAGCTATAATACTTTTCACGTTGTGTCACTAAAAAACTAAATGAATAGTTTTCATGCCTCCCTAACAACATAACTGTAAGGTTTCAAGTCAATTGGTCAATTTTCGCTAAAAAAAGGCGTGGGCACGCCCACTTTTGGTCAAAATAGTTTTCATTCCTCCCTAAGAACATAACTGTAAAGTTTCAAGTCAATTGGTTAAAAAACAAAAAAGTTTTCCATACAACGGGTCAAATTTCGCTATAAAAGGACGTGGCCACGCCCACTTTTGGTCAAAATAGTTTTCATTCCTCCCTAAGAACATAACTGTAAAGTTTCAAGTCAATTCGTTGAAAAACAAAAAAGTTTTCCATACAACGGGTCAATTTTCGCTATAAGTGGGCGTGGCTACGCCCACTTTTGGTCAAAATAGTTTTCATTCCGTCCTAAGAACATAACTTTAAAATTTCAAGTCAATTGGTTAAAAAACAAAAAAGTTTTTCATACAACGGGTCAATTTTCACTAGAAGTGGGCGTGGCTACGCGTGGCTACGCCCATTTTTGGTCAAATAGTTTTCATTCCTCTCCAAGAACATAACTTTAAAATTTCAAGTCAATTGGTTGAAAAACAAAAAAGTTGTCCATACAACGACGTGAATATTGCTTCCTTTCCTCTTCTTCATTTTGTATGGGAGCTACCAGTTCCAGATGTCCAATCTCATTGAAACTTTCAGGCATGTAGTCGGACTATGTAGAACTACTATGTTTAAAATTTCAGCACTCTATCATACAAAACAAAAAAGTTTTCCATACAACGATTCAAGTTTTGTTCATTTTTCTTCTTCTTTTCGTATGGGGGCTACCAGTTCCAGTGGTCCGATATGGCTGGATCCGACAAATGAGTTGACTGCACGAATAAGAAGTCTCTGTGCAAAATTTCAGCTCGATATCTTAAAAACTGTGGGAGGAGATTGTATATATACAGACAGACGGACATGGCTAAATCAACTCGTCTTGTCGTCCTGACAGTGAATATTTCTGTGCGTTACATACATTTCGCTCAAACAAACACAATATACCCCGATACACAGTATGTGTACAGGGTATAAAAAGTACATCTCATTTCAGATCTCAAATTTCTCCCTCGACTCCTCCTAACATGTTGTGCCAGTCTATTAGACGCTTCTGCGGCCTAAATCCGAATAAAAGCACTCACACTATCCTTAACCCCTGTAGATCCCAGTTTTCCACTGACAAAAACAGATAGCAGACTCTTTTGCAAATTCTTCTCTTAAGCATCAGATGACTCAAATTTCCCCTCCACCTACATCACAGCAACAACTACTGCTCTTTCTAACAACTTTCACCATATTCCATGTAAAATGACAGAAGTATTTGAGCATGATATCTCGTTAATTTAATTGACAGTCTTCTATTCATTGACCATCTTCTAGCCAGATCCATCTCAAAGTGAAAACATTGCTCAATAGTTTCATTAGATTTTGCTAAAGCGTTTGATAGAATTTGAGTCCACTCTATACTCAACGCACTTTCTGAATGGAAAGTTGGCCCGAAGTTAATCAGTTATATAAAAAATTCCATGACACACAGAAAGATTTTGGTTCGCGTTGGCTCAATTTATTCTTCCATTTTTCCACTTCACATTGGGATACCACAACGATATCCACTTCCAGTGGTTTTATTTGTGCTAGCCTTCAATAAATTGTCAACAATTTTCTATATACACAAAAATATATATATGTTAGCTCATACGCAGATGATTTTAATTTGGTTATCAAATTAAACAATGATAAAAACCAGTTAATTAACTTGGAACCTGTTTTTACGTCTATTGCATCATGGTGTAAATTCTCTGGTGCCCGACTTTCTCCTTCTAAATGCAAACATTTCCACGAATGTAGAAAGCATAATTGTAATTGTACTGTAACCTCTGGTAATCTTCAACTGGATAGAGTTAATTCTCTTAAAATTCTAGGTATTTACTTTAATAGCAAATTTAGATGGAATACTCACATCCAAAACCTTACAATTTCAATAAAACAAAAACTAAACATTATAAAATGTCTTAGTAGTCCTCAATTCAACTGTAACACTGTTTCTCTAATTAATGTTGTCCAGTCTTTAATAATATCTTCAACTCTGCGACCTATCAATACAATTATCAACACACATTTACCAAAAACTTACTTTTTTAGGCCAACATTCCGGCAACTATAGCAAGACGCGATTTTCTTACTGTAAAACTCTGCAAATCTCCGAATCATTCTCATGACTCACCTATCGCCAATATCGTCAAACATTACAAGACCCCAACTAAGATTAAATATCCCTCTACCATTGATCGAGTTATAAAATTTGGCTCATTTCACAATATTCCTTACCAGAATACCTCATATTTTTCCCAATCACTCTCTCCAGGGCTTTTTAATCATGATGCTATTAATAAATCTATGAATTTGATAACAAAAGCTAATACTACTCCCAGTACTCATCGTGCTCTGTTCAAGGTAGTGAGTACTATGTTTGACGACTACTCCATTATATACACTGACGGCTCCCAAATTAATGGTATAGCATCGTATGCTATTACAACCTAAGATTCTATTATTAAAATGGGTCTTCTCCCCTCTTATTCTTCTGTATTTTCATCAAAAATTATTGCAATTACTCAAGCTCTAAATCACCTAAAGTCTGTTTATGCTCAAACTTCATTAAATGAAATTAAAAACATTAACAGCGCAGATTATTATCCTTCAATAGCCCGGAATATGATCATTAAATTTTACCCGAAATTCAAATTATTATGGACACCTGGACATGTTAATATCAAAGGCAATGAATTTGCCCACTCCATTGCAAAAAGTGCTATCAATAGACCCTTCATCCTAACGCCAAACATCAATATTAGTGACATTAAAAAATGTTTAACATTGAATTACATACTAAACACTAAACTTTCTTTCCAATATACCTCTTTTTGGTATCAGCAGATCAATCATAAAAAATTTTGCATCCAAGATGTTTTTAAACACACTAACCAACAACTGTCTCGTACAGAACAGATCAAATTCACCCGCTTAAGATTAGGACACAGCAACGTAACTCACCTACTACTTAGACAAAAACCTATCAGCCAATTGCACACTATGCAATAATTACAGTCCTATCTCCTTAGAACATATCCTTAAATTCTGCCCAGCTTTAGTTTCACAAAGACAAAAGTTCTTTGTAAACGATGATCCCTTCTTGTTCCTTCAACACCCTACAATCAACAACATAATACTTATCTGAACCTTCTTTAAATCAATCAATCTCTTTCACCATTTGTAAATTTACTACTATACTATATATAGGAAATCTCTCACCATTGTAGTCATATTGTTATCAATTTTAAAGACTGATGAGCTGAAGGCCTTTTTAGCCATTGCTCAAGTAGTTAAGTTAGCTTATAATTTTAATTATATTTACGTTAACTATTGTAAATAAATAACCAGTAAGCACGCTATCTTCAGCAAGGCTGAAGCTATAATACTTTTCACGTTGTGTCACTATAAAAAAAAGTAAATGAATAGTTTCATGCCTCCCTAACAACATAACTGTAAGGTTTCAAGTCAATTGGTTAAAAAACGAAAAAGTTTCCCATACAACGGGTCAGGTTTCGCTAAAAAAGGGCGTGGGCACGCCCACTTTTTGTCAAAATAGTTTTCATTCCTCCCTAAGAACATAACTGCAAAGTTTCAAGTCAATTGGTTAAAAAACAAAAAAGTTTTCCATATAACGGGTCAATTTTCGCTATAAGTGGGCTTGGATACGCCCACTTTGGGTCAAAATAGTTTTCATTCCTCCCTAAGAACATAACTGTAAAGTTTTAAGCCAATTGGTTAAAAAACAAAAAAGTTCTCCATACAACGACGTGAATATTGCTTCTCTTCCTCTTCTTCATTTTGTATGGGAGCTACCAGTTCCAGTTATCCAATCTCAATGAAACTGTCAGGCATGTGTCGGACTATGTAGAACTACTATGTTTAAAATTTCACCTCTCTATCATACAAAACAAAAAAGATTTCCATGCAACGATTCAAGTTTTCTTCTTTTTCTTCTTCTTTCCGTATGGGGGCTACCAGTTCCAGTGGTCCGATATGGCTGGATCCGACAAATGAGTTGATCGCGCAAATAAGAAGGCTCTGTGCAAAATTTCAGATCGATATCTTTAAAACTGTAGGAGGAGATTGTATATATACAGACAGACGGACGGACAGACGGTCAGACGGACATGGCTAAATCAACTCGTCTTGTCGTCCTGATCAAGAATATATATACTTTATATAGTCGGAAATTAATATTTCGATCTGTTACAAACTTCAGCACAAAGTTAATATACAATTTCACATACGTGAAAAGTATAATAAATAGACCAAAATATTATTACAAAGATCACACACCAACACTTTATTCATTCTGTTTGGCAAAAAGGGGTTCAAGTCAGTTATATACACTCCAAATTTGGTATTCCTATCTCAAAAGACAACCCAGAAAATACGACTTTTGTAATATTTTTCCCGAGGTAGCTTCAGTTATTTGCCCCTCACCCCCAAACTGAGTCAAAAAGGGGGAACACAAAATAAACTTGATCTGCGCAATGAATCACAGAATCGAACTGCGAAAAGATTTTGGTTCTATCTGTTATAATTTCGGAGATCGACGCGTTCATACAGACAGACGGACGGAAGTACAGACGGATAGACGGACATGGCAAAATCGACTTCTCTTTCGACACTGATCAAGAATATATATACTTTGTATAGTCGGATATGTCTCCTTTAAGGTGTTACATACATTGTCGACGTGCACAAAACTAATATTCCCTTGTACCATAAGGTACGGGGTATAATAATTGAAACTATGAAATCAATGATAATTATATTGCTTACCTTAAACTAAGTACATTGAAAGAATGCCGTTAACTATGGAAAGTGTGGCTTCCGTCAGCGTCGTGCTAGACAGCTTTTATACTCTTATCAAAAATGGGAATTCTCTACCCCCTTCTGTCCGGTCAGTCACCAATTAGCTCAAAATTTTGGACAATCGCCTGATTTTGACGCGATCGTTGTTGTTTACGCTATTGTTGTTTTTTGTCTAAAAGCAAACTCGCGAAACTCATTCATTCCCCACAAGTATTGATAGTCACTACTCGTTTGATGACGACGAATACATACGTACACATGTACATATATATGTATGTAGATAAGCTTGTACTGAAAACTGACACTTCGACGCGAACCAGTGTCGTTTATACGAACACTGACTTATTGGACTTTGTGCAAACGTGCAAGTGGCTTCTCTGTGTTTTTTTTTTATTATTATGTTTATTACACATACATATATATTATGCATACAATTTTCAAAGGCTTATATACCATATTTATGTATATCAGTTCCTTAACAAATAAACAAGTAATTTGGTAATTAAATATATTTTAAATTCTTGGTTACATCACAGATTTTAAAATTTAATTTTTTACACATGTTTTGAAACTTTTGTATAATCTTCAAATGTACCAGCTTTAATCAACAAAATTGCACTAGAGAGACGTTCAGTCTAATGTGTAAAAAATAGTACGAATATTTACATATGTGTGGGCACAAATCAACATAGTTACAGATCTTAAGTCTATAAAAGAGCTGTTAAAATAACTTGTTTCTCTGTATACATGTTTGTATAAAGAGCGAACATTCAAACAAAATTTTCAACAGTCCAAGTATAAGCGCGATAGTCAACTGCTTGCTAGAAAACTATGTTTCAAATATTTACCAGCAAAAGCTTTGTTTACTTTTCCAAGAGCCAGAGTCTTAATCACAAATTTTTGGCAAAGTACAAAGCAACATTGAGTGATTGCATCACGAGGGCTCGCCACTATTTAAAGACTACACATGAACAAATTCAATCTTACATACTTACGTGTTTTGTTCTCCATTTATGAGTCAAGGTCTACCACACAGCTGTTGACCGTCAGATTATGCGTGGGTATTTCGATCGAAGCTTTTAAAATTAACAGTAACCGTACAGACAGAAAAAAGCTTAAAAAAGTTAACTGCAGCTATGTCTGAGAGTATCTCACGCACGGAGTCATTTATGTATATATGAATGTATAAACGAACATGTACCTATACATATGTATATGTATGTACAAACGAAGTTATGAAAACTTGGCCTCTCTCGTAAATCAGTAAGGTTATCAATATAACCACTATTCTGAGTGCCTATTATGATAGTGGTACTGCAACTATAGATAATGTTATCCACGTTTTGAAGTCTTTTCACCGGGCAACCAGGTTATATATGGTACACACAGAGAAAAAATCCGGTCTGAGAACAGCACAGATTGTACTTGAATCAAACACAACACACCAATTTAAGTTGTAATTGGTCTAAATGTTCTCGTAATAAGTAAGATTTGTACATAATATCAAAATCGACACCAAAAAGGATTTGAATCAACAACAAAATGTCAATTCATACACATTTTATACTTGAAAATAAAACAGGAACACACAAATTTAAACCGAAACCAAACAAACTTGAAATAACAACGTTTTCTTCTTATACCTTTTTTCTCCTTTGAACTAGGTTAGCTCCGGAGTTTCTTCTTCAAGAGTAGTGACCCAAGCTCCCATAATACAAACCAATTCACCTCTTTTGTTGCACCCTTCTCATTTATCCGATTAGGAGGATTCGTGGCCTTCTTTATCTGATAATGCTAATCCAAAAAAGCTTCGCTATACCCAAATTATGCCACATCATCAACAACTAAGTCTAAATAAATAAATGAATTTCGTACCCAGAAGTATCGTTTTTATACTAAACTTATTAATTTAATAAGGAAAATATCAATTTTATATTACAAAATATTAAACTCATACTCGAAATATTATTTTCATAACCAAAAGTATAAAATTGATACTGAAAAAGTATTAATTTATTCGAATGTTATTTTGAAACTTCAAAAACTTAATAAACAAAATTGTAGCTTTTATAATATTGTGCTTACAAAAAATTAATGATATCAATAGTCGAGTTGGTTGAGTGCCGGCTTTCAATCCAACGGCACTGGGTTCGAGTCCCACAAAGGCCAGGGTATATCATATGAAATTAATTTGTAGTTTTAAATTTATAAGTAAAAAAACAAATACAATGATGAAGACAGGATACAATTAATATATTACTCTAGGGGTACAGTAATGAAGATTGCGCTGATTCTCCGCTGACGACCACACATCCAATTTTATTTTTACAATATTTTTTTTATTTTTGTGATCTTCCTTGAGTGGGATTTGAACCCACGACCTCTGGCTGGTAACAATGTTCGAAAATACCGTGTTAATATTTCGAAATTGTCAATTTGATAAGGTACGTATTAAAGCCAAATTAATACGACAAAGTTTCATATTGATGTCTAAATAGTATCGTTTTGATGTAATTTTTTTTTTGTGTGCAGGATCATGCACTCATTTTCCTTATGACCACAGTCGGAAACCAAGTGCTTCAAATTTTGGAATTTTTGGTGGCATTCCTTCTTCTTACTTCGATATTTCAGGAAATTTTGATCTAAGCCCTGATCATATTCCACTGCTTACACATTTTAACAAGGCGCTGCCTTTAGGAGGATGAGGAAACCCCTTCTTCCTTTTAATTCAAATCTGGATCGTTTTAAATCTAGGCTTGACCAACTTATTAACTTAGACTTTCAAATTCAATCTCCAGGTGATATTGAAGATGGCGTTGAGCTTTTAAATATACATATTTATGGTGCAGCTAACTTTGCTTCATCAAACTCTTTAAGATTAAGTGGTGCGCTTCGGGCTCCTTTAAAACCCGAGATCTTAGCATTACTAAGACTAAAACGACGTTTGCGACACAAATGGCTTCGTACGGATAATCCCATGGACAACTCAACCTGGAAACGAGTAGGCTCAACTCTTCGGCGTGCTCTTTTTTAAGCTAGATCAGAGTATTTTGATGAAATGCTTTTGAATGCTGATCCTAATAAGCCTTCAGACTACAATCTCTGGAGATTCACAAGAAGAATTAAGCGACAACCAGCAAGAAGCTCTTCGATTATTGGACCTAGCGGTTCGGCCATTCTGACCTTCAAAAAGCTACTTTATTTGCAGACCACTTGGAATGTCGATTTTCTCCCTTTGAAATGGCATCTGAGGAAGAAGTTTCATTCACATTAGAAAGACTTCAAAATTTAAACGCATTTTCTCAAGTTCTACGTGAAATATCTCATGAAGAGCTCAATTTCGAGCTTCAGACTTTAAATTGCAACAAGGCTCCAGGCTCTTCCTGAACGCGCTGTTATTTTCCTGCTTAATCTTTTCAATTCAGATTTGCATATAATGCACTTTTCCTGGCAATGGAAGTATGCTATTGTGGTTATGTTTCCCAAGCCAGACAAACCTTTGGATCAAGTTGACTCCTATCGTCCCATAAGTCCGACTTTTTAAAACATATTGGAAAGGATTTTACTCAGTAGAAGGAGTGAAGTAATTGACGAAGGATTATCTATTCCCACACATCAATTTGGTTTTAGACCTCTGCACGGTACTCATGAACAGCTATATAAAGTTGTGGACCACATTCTTAAATCCTTTGAAAATGAGTTATATTGCTCTGCTGTCTTTTTTGACATACAACAGGCTTTTGATCGTGTATGACATGAAGGTCTGCTGTTCAAACTAAAGCAGATAGTACCAACACCGCTATTCTTGCTACTTAAATCATGGTTGTTCTGCAGAGGCTTTAGTGTGTCTGTTAATGGAGAAATCTCTACCATTAAATCTATTTCTGCTGGTGTCACACAAGGTAGTGTGGTTAGTCCAACCCTGTATAATATTTTCATTAGTGATATGCCTGTTCCTACGGATGATGGACTTTCTTGCTTATGCAGACGACACTGCTATTCTTAGTAGTAACTCTGATCAGGTTCTTGCTTCTCAAAAAACTCAAGATTTTGTTGATCGATTTGTCTCTTGGACCCATCAGTAGAACATTATGATTTCTCAGGAGAAATGTGCCAATGCACCTTTCACTAAACGTCGTGGAAGTTGCCCCTTCCATGAGATTCCATGCTTGACATCCTATAAATATTTCGGTGTCGTATTAGACAAGTCACTTACCTGGAACCATCATGTGACCACAGTTATAAGTGCCTCTCGAAGTAAAATACGCAAATTAAGCTAATTACTGCGTCCGTCATCGAAGCTGAGCCTGTCGAATAAGTTGTTGATTTTTAAAACTGTGATTGTTCCAGCTGTACTTTACAGTATAAATGTCTCTAACTCGAAGATAAAAAGACTTCAAGTCTGCCAAAACCTGGCTTTAAGAAAGATTGTTCAAGCTCCTTGGTTTGTGAGGATGTCCATTATTCGTCGCGACGTCGGAGTTCCTTCTATTTTGCAACAAATTAATCGCCACACTTCCCGGTACACTGATAGGCTCAAGAGTCACCCAAACGAAATATTAATTTCCGACTATATAAAGTATATATATTCTTGATCAGGACGACAAGACGAGTTGATTTAGCCATGTCCGTCTGTCTGTCTGTCGGTCTGTCTGTATGTATGCAAACTAGTCCCTCAGTTTTGAAGCTATCGAGCTGAAACTTTGCACAGAGTCTTAGAATTTATTACGATGAATCATTCGTCGGAACCAGCATTATCGGATTATTGGAACAGGTAGCTCCCATACGAAAAGAAGAAGAGGAACAGAAGCAATATTCACGTCGTTTAATGGAAAACTTTTTTGTTTTTTAACCAATTGACTTGAAACTTTACAGTTATGTTCTTTGGGAGGAATGAAAACTATTTTGACCAAAAGTGGGCGTAGCCACGCCCACTTATAGCGAAACTTGACCCGTTGTATGGAAAACTTTTTTGTTTTTTAACCAATTGTCTTGAAATTTAACAGTTATGTTCTTAGGGAGGAATGAAAACTATTTTGACCAAAAGTGGGCGTAACTACGGCCACTTATAGTTGAAACTTGAACGGTTGTATGGAAAACTTTTTTGTTTTTTAACCAATTGACTTGAAACTTTACAATTATGTTCTTAGAGAGGAATGAAAACTATTTTGACCAAAAGTGGGCATGGCTACGCCCACTTATAGCGAGAATTGACCCCTTGTATGGAAAACTTTTTTGTTTTTTAACCAATTGACTTGAAACTTTACAGTTATGTTCTTAGGAAGGAATGAAATCTATTTTGACCAAAAGTGGGCGTGGCCATGCCCTTTTATAGCGAAAATTGACCCGTTGTATGGAAAACTTTTTTGTTTTTTAACGAATTGACTTGAAACTTTACAGTTATGTTCTTAGGGAGGAATGAAAACTATTTTGACCAAAAGTGGGCATGGCCACGCCCACTTATACCGAAACTTGAACCGTTGTATGGAAAACTTTTTTGTTTTTAACGAATTGACTTGAAACTTTACAGTTATGTTCTTAGGGAGGAATGAAAACTATTTTGACCAAAAGTGGGTGTGGCTACGCCCACTTATAGCGAAACTTGACCCGTTGTATGGAAAACTTTTTTGTTTTTTAACCAATTGTCTTGAAATTTAACAGTTATGTTCTTAGGGAGGAATGAAAACTATTTTGACCAAAAGTGGGCGTAACTACGGCCACTTATAGTGAAACTTGAACGGTTGTATGGAAAACTTTTTTGTTTTTTAACCAATTGACTTGAAACTTTACAATTATGTTCTTAGAGAGGAATGAAAACTATTTTGACCAAAAGTGGGCATGGCAACGCCCACTTATAGCTAAACTTGACCCGTTGTATGGAAAACTTTTTTGTTTTTTAACCAATTGACTTGAAACTTTAGAGTTATGTTCTTAGGGAGAAATGAAAACTATTTTGACCAAAAGTGAGCATGGCTACGCCCACTTATATCGAAACTTGAACCGTTGTATGGAAAACATTTTTGTTTTTAACGAATTGACTTGAAACTTTACAGTTATGTTCTTAGGGAGGAATGAAAACTATTTTGACCAAAAGTGAGCATGGCTACGCCCACTTATACCGAAACTTGAACCGTTGTATGGAAAACTTTTTTGTTTTTAACGAATTGACTTGAAACTTTACAGTTATGTTCTTAGGGAGGAATGAAAACTATTTTGACCAAAAGTGGGTGTGGCTACGCCCACTTATAGCGAGAATTGACCCCTTGTATGGAAAACTTTTTTGTTTTTTAGCCAATTGACTTGAAACTTTACAGTTATGTTCTTAGAGAGGAATGAAAACTATTCATTTAGTTTTTTTTATAGTGACACAACGTGAAAAGTATTATAGCTTCAGCCTTGCTGAAGATAGCGTCTTTACTGGTTTAAATGTTATGTGCTGCAATTTCCTTTATTAAAAAAAAAAAAAAATACTCCTTTGAACAAAAGTGTTAAAACAATTAAAGTTTATCAAACATCATATATTTCTATGTTGCTTGCTGTGGCTTAGAGGTTGGTGTCTTTAACATTTACCGTGTTTATGTGAGAGCCTTAAAGCGCTTTAACTCAACTAAAAACGCATGCATAAACGCCTTAATGCGCATTAGTGTGTATAAGTGGTCAGTGACGCCATATGGAAGAGTTATTCTGATTATTGTAGTAGTTTAGTTTGATGAGAGCGCTGTTTTGCTTATTATGTTCTGATAAAACCATTGTAAATGCCAAGATTGGCATTATTTTATGTCAAAAATGTGCTTTCAACACATAACGTGATCTTTTTGAGAAGCAATATATAATTTTATTCATATGGGAACACTGCTCTGTAAAAATCAAATGAGTAAGAAATAACACATGCGTAATTTAAAAAAAAAACCAGAGAAATTTAATGAAATTAGATAAAAATAAACAATCAAAACAAAACAACTAAAAAGTTCGAGGTGATCAGCTGTTCTTCCTGATAGCTCTTCAAGCGCATTAAGCTAATGAGCTTTAAGGCTCTCGCATAAACGCTGCGTTTTTAGTTAGTGCGCATTGAGTTAAAGCGCTTTAGCTGTCGCATAAACGAGGTATATGATACCGAAGGCATGAGGTTCAATCCCTTGTTTTTTTTAATAAATATTTTTTGTTCTGTTGCAACAAAAATGTTTTCCATAAATAAAATTTAAGAAATATCAAGTGGTCCTATGTCGCTACCTGTGGCTCAGAGCTTAGTATGTTGTCCTATGAAACGGAAGGTAAGAGGTTCAAATCCTCTAGGACACCAAAGTTTTACTGTTTTCATATAAATAATAACCAATTGAATTACAATATTTATATATTTATGCTTAATAAATTAACAGTAACAATTATATAAAATGAAATTAAACAAATTGAGATAATAACAGAAATAGTCTGCAAAATTACTGGGCCTTGATTCAAGAACAATGTAAACTTACTTCAACGAAAAAGTGGTCGTGGTCTCGCAAACATTTTTTTAGTTGTAATTTAAGTTTTGTCGGTTTTAGATTCCAGTAAAATATTCACTTGTTCAAAAACAAAAAAAAAAGGTCTCGGTATAAGTTTTTCAAGAGTATATAAACTTTGCCATGAAGTTTGCAACGCAGAGAAGGAGACACTTCCGAAGTACTAGCTGTCCCGGTGCGCTTTGTTACGCCTTCAAAGTAAGAGGAACAATTGCATATATCCCCGGATTGCATCTTATCAAAATCTGTCACTGTCAATTTGAAATTTCATTCTTGTAAGTAATATGGATATATGTAGAAACTTATCAGTTTTAAAATTTTGTGCTATATGTGAAGGTAGCCCACCCATTTATCTTGTCGGTCTTTAAATCAGAAATATTCATTTCTGCTTTTTCGTTTCGATTCAATCAATTTATTTATAATTTTTTTCGTTGAATTCCATACTATAATTACCGTGAATAAGTTGCGAAATTCTTGCTGCCGTGGAATTATGAAAAATTTCAGCACGGCTGTTTAAAAAATTAACTCATATTTCCCTTCGGGTAAAGAATTTGTTACTATTGATACCAAAATTTTCTGGTGCCACGCCCCATTTTTCTGTTGGACTGTTATTTCCCATGCACCAGACTATATTGTTGTAATTTTTTGGATTTCAGAGACGTGAAAATACCAAACTAAAGCAAGAGATCGTATTTAGATATGCATACAAACAGACGCAACTGTCTATATCAAGAATATACGTACTTTGTATAATCAGAAATGTCTCCTTCAAGAATATGTCCTAGTAAAAGCCATAACATACTACTACACTTCCTGTTAAAAACTTCTATCTCGTCTGCTTACGTAGAAATCTCATTTTGAAATTTTTCTCTATAAGGGCGTTGCCACGCCCTTATATTAGATTCTTACGAAACTTTACAGTATACATTAAGTCTTATCTATACAAACACGTAATTGCAAAATTTCATCGCTATATTAATGAAGTACGAAAACTTTATTTTTAATGGATCGTTCATATGGGAGCTATATGCTATCGTCATCCATTCTCGTACACTCTTTGCATTTAAGTCCAAGAATATTTGGTGATAAATATTGGGTGGACATCTTCAGAAGCAAACTTTTTTTAAAGGAAAGGAGATTTTGGACCAATCGTGGCAGCTATAGGCTATAGCATTTAAAGCTTTTTACATGCAAACTGCATGCAATTATAAAAAAACTGTCTGAATTTAAAAATGTTTGCTATTTGGCAGACAGATATTTAAACCGACGTTGCTATATTAATTCGTCTCTTCGTGCTCGAGCAGTTGACTAAATAAGTCTTTATCTCTTGCAGTCAAAACACAACGAATTTAAGGTTATTACGTGACGACAATCAACGCTCTAGAGCAAGCAGCAGTACCAGTTCTGAACTTGCATTGTCCACGGGTAAAGACAGAAGCCGATCTAAAACCTTGTGATTTAGCTACTTAACGAACTATGCATTGACCATTCACCAGTCTAGGAGATATCACATCGATGATACACTACATTTACCCAAGAGGCTTTCACTGACATGGATCGAGCCAGCTCAGCTAGAAGAAGGACATAAGTCGAAGGGGCTTAATTTAAATAATTTGAATAATTTGGCCAAATCCCACGGTTCTCGACTGACCAGCATATCACTAAATTTATAAACGTCAATCCTGCAATTCGAACCACATCGAATTCAATTTCGCTATAAAAGGGCGTGGCCATGCCCTTTTATAGCGAAAATTGACCCGTTGTATGGAAAACTTTTTTGTTTTTTAACGAATTGACTTGAAACTTTACAGTTATGTTCTTAGGAAGGAATGAAAACTATTTTGACCAAAAGTGGGCGTGGCCACGCCCTTTTATAGCGGAAATTGACCCGTTGTATGGAAAACTTTTTTGTTTTTTAACCAATTGACTTGAAAATTTACAGTTATGTTCTTAGGAAGGAATGAAAACTATTTTGACCAAAAGTGGGCGTGGCCATGCCCTTTTATAGCGAAAATTGACCCGTTGTATGGAAAACTTTTTTGTTTTTTAACGAATTGACTTGAAACTTTACAGTTATGTTCTTAGGGAGGAATGAAAACTATTTTGACCAAAAGTGGGCATGGCCACGCCCACTTATAGCTAAACTTGATCCGTTGTATGGAAAACTTTTTTGGTTTTTAACGAATTGACTTGAAACTTTACAGTTATGTTCTTAGGGAGGAATGAAAACTATTTTGACCAAAAGTGGGCATGGCTACGCCCACTTATACCGAAACTTGAACCGTTGTATGAAAAACTTTTTTGTTTTTTAATTAATTTACTTGAAACTTTAGGGAAGAATGAAAACTATTTCGATCAAAAATCGGCATGGCTACGCCCACTTATTGCAAAACTTGAACCGTTGTATGTAAAACTTTTTTGTTTTTTAACCAATTGACTTGAAACCTTACAGTTATGTTGTTAGGGAGGCTTGAAAACTATTAATTTACTTTTTTATAGTGACACAACGTGAAAAGTATTGTAGCTTCAGCCTTGCCGGTTTTTATACTCTTCACGCAAGTAAATATAGTATAGTAAATTTTATTTATGGGCATGGCTACGCCCACTTATACCGAAACTTGAACCGTTGTATGGAAAACTTTTTTGTTTTTTAATTAATTTACTTGAAACTTTAGGGAAGAATGAAAACTATTTCGATCAAAAATCGGCATGGCTACGCCCACTTATTGCAAAACTTGAACCGTTGTATGTAAAACTTTTTTGTTTTTTAACCAATTGACTTGAAACCTTACAGTTATGTTGTTAGGGAGGCTTAAAACTATTAATTTACTTTTTTATAGTGACACAACGTGAAAAGTATTGTAGCTTCAGCCTTGCTGAAGATAGCGTCCTTACCGGTTTTTATACTCTTCACGCAAGTAAATAGTATTATAACTTTGTCCTGAAGTTTGTAACAGCAAGAAGGAGGGGAGGGGGACCCCATAAAGTATATATATTCTTGATCAGCTCGACAAGACGAGTTGATATAGCCATGTCCGTCTATCCGTCTGTCCATCTGTCTGTGAATATGCTATCTCCTCCCACAGTTTTAAAGATATCGAGCTGAAATTTTGCAGGGAGTCTTCTTTTATGTGTGGTCAAATCATTGGTCGGAACCGGCATGATCGGATTATTGGAACTGGTGGCCCCCATACGAAATAAAGAAGAAAAACAAGTTTGAATCGTTGTATGGAAACCTTTTTTGTTTTGTAAGATAGAGGGCTGAAATTTCAAACATAGTAGTCTTACATAGTCCGACATAGTGCCTGAAAGTTTCATTAAGATCGAGCAAGTAGAACTGGTAGCTGCCATACAAAATGAAGAAGAGGAAGAGAAATTCAGATTTAACGTCGTTGTATGGAAAACTTTTTTGTTTTGTAAGATAGAGGGCTGAAATTTTAAACATAGTAGTTTTACATAGTCCGACATAGTGCCTGAATGTTTCATTGAGATCGCGCAACTGGAACTGGTACCTGCCATACAAAATGAAGAAGAGGAAGAGAAGCTATATTCACGTCGTTGAATGGAAAACTTTTTTGTTTCTTAACCAATTGACTTGAAACTTCACAGTTATGTTCTTGGGGAGGCATTAAAACTATTTTGACAAAATTGGGCATGGTTACGCCCACCAAAAATCAATAATTTGCATATCTCCGGTACCCAATGAGCAAAAACAATGAAAATTTGTATATAGACTAATTAGATCAAAAGAAAATATATTCAGTCCAAAAAATAGGCGTAGCACAAGAAATAAGCGTGAAGATTATTCAAGCTTCAGCCTTGCTGAAGTTAGCGTCTATACTGGTTTTTTTTTTTTAGTGTGTACAGGGTATTATATTGTCGTTGATACTCGTTATAAAATAATTTTTTTGCAACAAGTGAAAATGTTCAACTGCCGTCACATGCAGACGTGTTTAGTTTTTCTTGTGTTCCAAAAAATAAATTCTAAAACTCATCAGTGCAGTGAATGACCTAATAAATAGAAAAGAGCGCGAAAAGACGCTCAGTGCGATAAAATTGCTAAAACCGATTAACAAATTAATTAATTAATTTGTTAATTACTAGTAATAATTACTAAAAACAATTAAACCAACTCTCGGTCGTGGCAATGAGTGGCAAAGACAAACAATACGAATTTCGCAAACAACTGAAGCGCGAGCAAGAGGAGCGCCGGCTCTCTCTGCAACGGAACAACGCGTACTTTACATTCGTCACCGCGCCTACCGAAAACACCGCCGCCTCAGAACGAGCGCGACCGGCAACGATCGAGCTCTTGCGCACAGCGAACGAGAGAGCGCGTTGTTGCATCTAAGTGACAGCAAAAAAAACTTTTACACATACCAATTGAAAAGCAGCAAAGGGCTGCAAGTCGTACTAAAGGGCATAGAGCCTGAAGAATCTCCTACAGAAATAATCAATGCGCTAAAAGAGAAAGGATTCAATATTAAAACTGTTTTCAACATCCTAAATAAGCATAGGAAGCCGCAACCACTCTTTAGCCCCTTTAGAAAAACGAAGTGTACCCGATTTACAAACTACAGTTTCTACTATACCGCAGAATCACTGTAGAAGAGCCACACAAACGCAACGGTCCGGTACAATGTACGTAGCTTGTGGTAAGCTTTATGATACCACAAACTACCCAACGAGCAAACACGACGCCAGCATAAAAAAGTGCGCCAACTGCGGTGGTAATCAGACTGCTAGCTACAAAAGTTGCCCAATATATAAGAAACTGAAAAATCGAATTCACCAGCGAGTGGCCACTGCACGCTCCCGAAACGTACCGACTAACATCACACCAACCAAATCCAATCCAGATGTATACTTCTCGACTGCAGCCAGATCTTCACTTGGCCTTGAAATTTCATCCTAAAGCGTATCATTTGCGAGCGCTCTTAAATCAGGACTGGTCCCCCCTACCTCAAATACACTACACTCACTTGTAGAGCTGAACGCGGTCCAACAGTATCAACCATCGGAGCAGCAACAAAGCAGCTACGAAGTAATGCTATCAACTATGCAGTAAAGCCTTATGGAGTCTATGTCATTTATGCGAAACCAAAATCTCCTAATTCAAATGCTAATACGCATATATACGCATATAATGCTAACGGCGTTTCACAGCATATACTTGAGTTAGATCAATTTCTCCTCGACAAACATATTGACGTAATGCTACTTTCAGAAACACACCTTACTAACAAATATATCTTCAACATACGAGGTTACTTATTCTACGGAAGAAATCATTTTGATGGTAATGCACTTGGTGGGACTGATATTCTAATAAAAAACCGCCACTGCCATAAAAAATTTGCTAAAAATGATCTACAGGCCACATCGATAAACATTCAGCTAGTTAGTGGTAACCAACTTACTCTAGCTGCCGTATACTACTTCAATATAGCTGAAGCTGAGTTCATGCAGTTTTTTAACTCACTGGGAGAACATTTCATAGCAGCAGGAGACTATAATTCCAAGCACACTCACTGGGGATCTCGTCTCTAGACCCCAAGAGGAAAGCAGCTGTACAATGCGGTTACAATAGGCAGCAATAAGTTCGACCACCTCTCTCCCGGCAGACCAACATACTGGCCGGCTGACCCCAATAAACCACCCATTAGGTCGGGCATAACCAAAAATATTCTTCGATACATGCTAAGCGCCGAAAGTCTTTCAGATCTCTTATCTGATCACTCACCTTTATTAATTAACTTACTTCGACATCAAAAAAGCGTAGGTCAACCGAGTAGATTGACTTCATATAAAACCAACTGGGTCAGATATAAAAAATACGCACACACATTGAGCAAGATCCTGCCCTAACCAATGAAGCTGGGATCGACAGCTTTGTAAACAAACTAGAATCCGTCTTTGCCACCGCAGCTCGTATCGCAACACCTCAACCTGCACAAGTACCACTTAATTAAAAGAAGCCGAATCTACAAATTGAGCAGCTCGTTATCGAAAAGAGACGTTTACTTCGAGAATGGCAATCAAGCAGATCATCATCAGCACGACATAGGCTAAAGAGCGCCACACGTAAGCTCACCAAAGCTTTAAAGCAAGAAGAAGAATACCCAACGCCGTTACATAGAACAATTATCAACATCTTCGGGCTGCGATCTAATAGCTCCAAAAACGATTATTGAGCTCCCACATTGCGCTGTTTGCACTATCGCCCAGCTCTTCAATGCCATCACTAAGCTTAGCTATTTTCCAGAGGGATGGAAAAAGTCTATCATTATAACCAGTAAGGATTGGAGTCGCCAGTACTCGACTTCGACATACCCTGTACCTTCAATTAGTAACGGTTCTAATAGGGCGTTGCCCCGCCCAATTTTCAATCGAAACCGATCTCATTTCTATTTAATGTCATACATATCAATTTTTACTCTTGTAGACCAACTCGTTCCAAAGATTTATGAATCAATATGATTGAATCTTGTTACACTATATCCTAATATCATACACACCAAATTACATTCCTGTAAGTTTTATGGTTCACGAGATACAAGCATTTCAAATTTGTACTATATGTGGGCGTGGCCAAGCCTATTTATACTTTTCACGTATGTGAAATAGTATATTAACTTTGTCACGGAGTTTGTAACAGATCGAAATATTAATTTCCGACTATATAAAGTATATATATTCTTGATCAGGACGACAAGACGAGTTGATTTAGCCATGTCCGTCTGTCGGTCTGTCTGTCTGTATGTATGCAAACTAGTCCCTCAGTTTTGAAGCTGTCGATCTGAAACTTTGAACAGAGTCTTAGAATATATTGCGATGAATCATTCGTCGAAACCATTATGATCGGATTATTGGAACAGGTAGCTTCCATACGAAACGAAGAAGAAAAGTGAACAAAACTTGAATCGTTGTATGGAAAACTTTTTTTGTTTTGTACGATAGAGTACTGAAATTTTAAACATAGTAGTTTTACATTGTCCGACTTAATGCGTGAAAGTTTCATTGAGATCGGGAAACTGGAACTGGTAGCTCCCATACAAAATGAAGAAGAGGAAGAGCATCAATATTCACGTCGTTGTATGGACAACTTTTTTGTTTTTTAACCAATTGACTTGAAACTTTACAGTTATGTTCTTAGGGAGGAATGAAAACTGTTTTGACCAAAAGTGGGCGAAGCCACGCCCACTTATAGCGAAACTTAACCCGTTGTACTTTGGTTGTATGGAAAACTTCTTTGCTTTTTAACCAATTGACTTGATACCTTACAGTTTTGTTGTTAGGAAGGCTTAAAAACTATTCATTTAATTTTTTTTTATTGTGACACAACGTGAAAAGTATTATAGCTTCAGCGTTGCTGAAGAAAGCGTCCTTACCGGTTTTCATTCTATTTGTTTGTGGCTTCAAGTCAGCTGTATAAACACCAAATTTGGCGTTTTTATCAAAAGACAACCCAGAGATCACGACTTTTGTAATATTTTACCCGAGGTAGATTCAGTTATTTGATCCTCAAAAAGGGGGAAAACAAAAAAAACTTTACTTGCGCAATGAATCACACAATCGTATTGCGAAAAGATTTTGGTTCTATCTATTATAGTTTCCGAGATCAACGCGTTTATACAGACAGACGGACGGACAAACGGACATGGATAAATCGACTTCTCTCTCGATACTGATCAAGAATATATATACTTTGTATAGTCGGCGATATCTCCTCTAAGGTGTTACATACATTGTCGACGTGCACAAAACTAATATACCCTTGTACCCTAAGGTACAGGGTTTAAAAATTGTTTAATACCTCTCCACTTTATAATATTAGTATAGGTAGGTAAATTGATCCGGTGATCTGAAAGTGATCTTCGCATAGACCTCGTCGGTTCTTAGCGTACCGGTTGTACATAGAATGCTTACTCAAGCAAATGTCTCCGCTACCAGGTTTGCTTTTAGAGCAAAAGTGAGTGGCGTGCTGTAATGTCCTTTCTCCACTGCTTCCAGTGACTCCAGGATCGGCATGCCTAAAAGATCTAGCCTTTGCCTCCCAAGAGCTGGACACTGACATATTAGATGGTCCAGTGTTTCTCTCACTCTAGGCTCTCTGCATTTCCTGCAGCCATCATCCTGGGTAAGGCCCATGTTCTTAGCATGAACTGCTGTCAAACAGTGCCCCGTTAGCAGGCCTACTAGTAGACGGCACTTAACCGTTTCCAGAGAAAGTAGGACCTTCGGAACTTGCTGCACGCTCTTCCACACAGCCTCCTGGTGTCTCTCTATGCACGATCTACGTACCTCTTGCATTCTTCTGTAATGTTGCCATACAGACATCTTATGGGCACCCCCATGGGTTGCGCTACATCGTATGGCAACTGGGCGCCCTCCTTGGCAAGCCTGTCCGCTATTTCATTACCATCTATATCCTGATGGCTGGAAACCCAGTAGAACCTTACCCTTCTGCCACTGCGTAAGGCCCTTACTGCCTCCCTGCTTTCCAGCACACAACTGGAACTTATGGTGGTGGATGCCATCGCCCTCAACGCCACTTGGCTATCCACCAGGATATTCACTCTGCTTATTCTTGCATCTAATGATGCGCCTATTTCTGCAGCCTTCCTTATGGCAAACACCTCAGCCTGGAAGATGCTGATCTGATCCGGCAGCCTGTAGAAATGGCTCTAACCACTCAGGGAAACCTTGATTATGTTTTCGAATTGGAAAATCGGTACCAAGTAGTCCGACTCCCTTGTTATACTACTCGTTTTTGCACGGTGTCCCTGGATACACCGCGAAAGATTGCCTGTCACAGCCAGACGCTGCAGCGTCCGTTGGGCAGTCTTTCTCGCCTGTACCTCTACGGGAAAGATGTTGAGAAGCGTCTCTAATGCCTTGCTTGGGGTTCTCAGCGCCCCAGTGATACCCAGCACCGCCTGACGCTGAGCTTTGGCGAGCGCATTTACATACGTTCTTTTCTGGAGGGCATGCCACCACACGCATACCCCGTAGAACATCGTTGGCTGCACCACTGCTGTGAAGATCCAATGCATCAGTCGGGGGAGAGACCCCATCTGCTGCATAGCATCTTCTTGGATACATAGAGCACCACAGTTGCCCTCTTCACCCTCTTCTCAACTTGAAGCTTCCACGTCAGTTTACTGTCCAATACGACTCCGAGCTACTTCGTCTGTGTTACCGGTTTTAGCCTCACACCGTTTATCTTTGGTGGTATCCATTTCGGAACTTTGTACCTTCTAGTGAACATTACTAGCTCGGTTTTATCTGGATTTATGGACAGTCCTACTCCTTCCGCCCACCTCGACACTTCCTTAAGTGTGCATCCTTCTCTGTCGTGGCCGCTCCCCATGTGGCTTTTATACGTCTCATGCTCAAGAGCCGTATGATCCCTTGGGTAATAACTACGGGTCCATTAGCCGCTTGTAATGCCCGAATAATTGCTGTTGCTAGGTCTGAAGTCCTTGGGGTACAGATGGCTGCATTTCCCTGCTTTTGCTGGGAAGACCACTCTCGCCGTTCTCCACGGCTTTGGTACGTGCCTAAGTTGAACACACTTCTTAAAGATCGCAGTCACCCAGGGTACCACAGCATTCTTCGCTTTCTGAAGCATGGTCGGGAAGATCTCATCTAGTCCTGCCGATTTGTACGCCTCGATTGAGTCGATTGCCCTTTGGACCTTACTTTTCGTTATCAGTCCCTCCGGTATATGGCTCTGGGTGGACTCAAGGCCTTCGTCCATGCCTTCCATCTCAGTTATTGTTATACACCCTGGAAAATACTATTCTAGAAGAGACTCCAACGCATCTTCACAGCCATCTGCCCAGTTTCCATCTGCTTTTCGAAGTTGACTCTCCATCGCCGGAGCGCTGGAGAGTATCTTCCTAAGGCTCGCGGTTTCCGCAGTCTTTTCCAAGTTTGAGCAAAAATCCTTCCAGGAGGACCTCCTCGCTCTACGAATTGAGTTCTTATATAGTCTAAGTCTATCCTTATACTCTAGCCGTGTCATGTCATCGTCCACGACTTTGGTTGCCTTGAACAGCTCCTTCCCACCAAACTGGAAAAGAACGTCGCCTAGGAAGAGTGGGTTTGCATGCTTCTTTATATGCACTGTTCAGTGTACCGTCATCTCAGGACATTTAGACCTCCCCTGCACTAACGTACCATAGAGCACCCAGTCCGTATTTCTGGGATTCCGACGAAGCCCAGCCGGGCGCTCCGTTGAAAGCATCAACTTAAAGCTGATGTACCTGTGGTCCGAGAATGATGACTGATCATTCCCATACCTTTGGTTTGTTTCCGGCAATTAGCGTTAAATCAAGTACATTGGCAGAGGTTTGCCCTACATACGTCGGCTCTCTGCCAACGTTCACTATACTTATGTTAGTTGATAGTAAAAATTCTAAAAGAGACTTACCCCTTTCATTAATATCCACGCTTCCCCACACTTTATGGTGCGAGTCGGCGTCGGCGCCAATCACCAGGTCGCGTCTCATTTTCTCGGTTGCGGACACCAGTGTCGTCACGTCCGTTGGCGGAGCTGCCTTGTCGTGCTCCATATAGCTCGACGCCAGCCACGTCACCTCCTTCTTGCTGCCTTCTATAGCCACAACTGTGAGATCATCTGTACAGTAATTAGGTAATAAGTAGGCATGCAACCCTTTCCTTGTTAGGATGGCTGATCTGATTCTACTCACTGTTGTCGGGTGATCTCAGTGGACGCCACTTTACATTTGTGGAGATTGGGTTGCAGGATCTTCAGATCCATGTCTGTTGCTTTGTCCCTCCACAAGCGCGACACCTCCCATTCCCCCGTCAGGGAGAGGTCTTCTAGGCCAACGTCCTTGTCAACCTCCCCTGCTTCGAAGGCGAAGGTACACACAACCTAGGCCCCACGCCATCTTACCCTTCCTCTCGTACAAGGCGTCCTTAGATTCCTTGTTAATTGCGAGGATGTAGTGCTGGCCGCCATCCCTTTTGGGTGTTGGCTCCGACACGTACAGTATCCTCCAATCCGCCGTCGGGACATCTGGGCTTTGTTTTTGGAGCAGCTATAGCGCAGTCTCCTTCGGCAGTATGCATTGGATGTACACTTTCACCTTAGGTGGGGCCGGGATGCTAGTCCTGCCCTCCACCTCCAGCTTGGCGTTCTCCCAAAAGCCCTGTAATGTCGGGACCACACCCTTCAGCCACTCCAGCGTGCGATACCGCGTGGCTCGCCTTCTTAGGCCTCTTGGTCACACGCGTATCCGTCTTACCCGACCTTTGTCGCTTCGTGAAGCCCTCCTCCAGAGCATTTGCGCTCCTGCCATCTGACGCTACGGCCCTTGGGTCGTCTCCAAAATGCTTCCCTCGAGTACTTGTTGTTTTGCCCAGGCAAGCCCCTCTTCCTCAACGGGAGTGAGACGAGCTACGTCTTGTAGCCTTCTGCAGATGCCCAGCGCCGCCTTGTACTTCGCTTTCTCTCTCTGCCCTTCACGCGACATAACCCTGAACACGTTTCTTCTTGGAGAAACAGCGTCCGCAGGTTTAGTCGGGGACGATAGTAGGATCGCCTCCTCTATAGTGTTTGCCGACACAAAGGTCTCTAGGTCCAAGTCCGACTCGACCACATCCCTTGAGCGTTGAATCGCTGCGTTTTTGGAAGTGGCCGGCTTCTCGGCCGCACCAACCTCCGTCATGGCAGTAGCTGACATCCCAGCCCTTGTTTCATCATTCGTCTTCTCCATTGTGATTTATTATTTCTGGAATCACCCATATTATATTATATTATACAATATTATATTATATTATATTATATTATATTATATTATATTATATTATATTATATTATATTATATTATATTATATTATATTATATTATATTATATTATATTATATTATATTATATTATATTATATTATATTATATTATATTATATTATATTATATTATATTATATTATATTATATTATATTATATTATATTATATTATATTATATTATATTATATTATATTATATTATATTATATTATATTATATTATATTATATTATATTATATTATATTATATTATATTATATTATATTATATTATATTATATTATATTATATTATATTATATTATATTATATTATATTATATTATATTATATTATATTATATTATATTATATTATATTATATTATATTATATTATATTATATTATATTATATTATATTATATTATATTATATTATATTATATTATATTATATTATATTATATTATATTATATTATATTATATTATATTATATTATATTATATTATATTATATTATATTATATTATATTATATTATATTATATTATATTATATTATATTATATTATATTATATTATATTATATTATATTATATTATATTATATTATATTATATTATATTATATTATATTATATTATATTATATTATATTATATTATATTATATTATATTATATTATATTATATTATATTATATTATATTATATTATATTATATTATATTATATTATATTATATTATATTATATTATATTATATTATATTATATTATATTATATTATATTATATTATATTATATTATATTATATTATATTATATTATATTATATTATATTATATTATATTATATTATATTATATTATATTATATTATATTATATTATATTATATTATATTATATTATATTATATTATATTATATTATATTATATTATATTATATTATATTATATTATATTATATTATATTATATTATATTATATTATATTATATTATATTATATTATATTATATTATATTATATTATATTATATTATATTATATTATATTATATTATATTATATTATATTATATTATATTATATTATATTATATTATATTATATTATATTATATTATATTATATTATATTATATTATATTATATTATATTATATTATATTATATTATATTATATTATATTATATTATATTATATTATATTATATTATATTATATTATATTATTTATTTATATTTTTTGATTCTTCCCCATGGATTCTCAAGGATTTGAACTGTACAAAACTTTCGAAAACAAAATATTTATAGTCGACCCTTCTTCGAGCTCCCTGTGTGGATAGAATTTAAAAAGGTGAACATAATGCTTATATTCGAAAGAATTCACGAATTTTTCACCAATTCAATATTGAATGTTGTAGCTACGACCACAAACGGAGACCAAGTGCATTAGATTTCAGAATTGTCGGTGCCATTCCCTTAATCTGAGTTCTAATCACATTCCACTGCTTATCGCGATTCATCAAGGTGCTGCCTTTACGAGGATGATGCAAACCAGTATCGTTTTAAATCTAAGCTTGATCAAATTTAGATTTTGAAATTCAGTCTGCTGGTGATTTTGAAGATTCCTTCCGAGATCTTAGCATTAGGGGACGTCCATTAATAACGTGAGGATTATTTCTAGAAATTTAGACCCCTCCCCGCTCTTGGTGAGATTCAATTTTTTTTTTTTTTTTTAGATTTGTATCTCATATGAGATTTTGCAAAAAATTTTGAACAAAATTGTAAATTTTTAATTTCTTTTGCTTAAAATTTTGAAAAAAATTTTTAATTAATGGTATATAAAGTTCTCATGAGATGTCCAATGAACCCACTCCCCTTTGGTGAGATTTGGTGAAATTTTGCTGAACCCCCCTCCCCTAATTTTATCTCACGTAATTTATGGACGGCCCATTCCTTGGAAAAAACGACTTTTACCACACAGACGACTTCGTTCGGCAAATCCCATGGACAACTCTGCCCAACTCTTTAGCGTGCTCTTTTTAAAACATGATCAACAATTATGTACATATATAATTCTAATGAATGAATTATTGATTTTGTCAAGTGTTCGGTGTGGTCGGTCGCATGTCAAATTTGTCCTGTGTTTTTTATTAACCTCTCACATATTTTTGTTTAAAATGTTGTGAAATTTTAATTAAAAAATTAAATATTGTTTTGATAGTGTTATTTAAAAATTTGTTTATGTTTTTAATCAAAACTTAATAAGATTTCACAATTTTTAAATAATTACAAGTGTTTTTGTTTTTGCAAATTAACAATTACGTTGTAATTGTTGCTTCTTCGAACATCTGGTGAGAGTTTCTTTTGTGTTGTGATTCGCTCTGTTCTGCTTGTTCTTATAAGAGTCGTGATTGTTTCTCTTGAAATAAAATCCTACACTCTTAATCGTTAACCTGTTAACGTCAAGCAAGCTAATTTCAACACTTCATTTTTTATAAATATTCTTGTTGTTTGTTTTTTAAATTTTTTTTTTTTTTATTATTAAAATAAAATATGCCTTGCTGTTTGCCTAAGTGCCCAATTAAGAGTGAAAAAGAACTCTTAGTTGCTTGTTGGATGTGTGAGTCTACTGCTCACCTAAAATGTGCTGAATTAAACGGCCGCATTGCTGACATTTTGGAGAAAAACATCGGACTTCACTGGTGCTGTCCAAAATGTCGCTCGTCAGAGATTCAGTTACGCAAGTGGGTCAATCTTATTTATAATGCATACAAAGATATTTCGAGTGATTTCGAACGACTTAACGAAAAATTTAAGTCGTTTGATAAGACTCTCTACACCCTCAAGTCCGTTGAACCTTCACCTAAGCGAAAGAGGCCCCATCCGGCACTAAACATTCCCATTCCGACAACTCTTTGTCTGCCGGATGAGACCATGGAATTCTTTTCCCCGCTTCCTTCGCCTATTGTTCCGCCTATTGTTGTTACAGCATCAGAAAGTTCATATGCTTCTGTTGCCAAAACCAACAATATCGTTCCCCCCGAACTTATTCAAACCGCTTCTGAAGTACATATTCCTCAAGGGGATCAACAGCCAAAAAAGCTTGTTGTTGTGCCACCTGCGCCACAAAAGAAATTCATTTTTCTATCCCGCTTAGCTGCGGACACTTCTGAAAGTGATATAAATCATTTTATCACTTCCAAGATAAAATCTGTCACAAATTTAACAATTTCTAAATTTAAATTTAACTCAGCGCGATTTATTTCATCCTTCAAAATCTCAGTGCCAGAATCTTTCTTCAACGCTTTAGTTGACTCAAATTTCTGGCCTGATGGTAGCGTTGTGCATGAGTTCAAATTTAAAGACCGTACTAATACGGGAAATACGGAAGGCTTCTGGGTCAAAAAACTGATTACTCCCCACAACACCCCTTCAGTTTTGACACTAAGCTTTCAAAATGTCAGAGGGTTAAACTCAAAACTAACTTTTCTTTTTTTAAAAAGTTTTTCATTATCTTCTGATATCATTGTCTTTGTTGAAACATGGCTTCGCCCTGATGTTTTAAACTCGGAACTTTTCTGTGACAGCTTTATTACTTTTCGCAAAGATCGCCTTGGCAAAATTGGTGGTGGAGTTATGATCTCTGTTGCTGTTCAACACACATCGGAACAAATTTGTGTGATAGGTACTGACGATATTGAGCTAATATGCGTTAACATAACTCTTGCAAAGACTCACGTTTTCATTACGTGCTCTTACATTCCACCAAAATCAGAACCATCTGTTTATTCTGCACATATAAAGGCTATTCAATCTGTACAAGACTTCGTTAAGGATTCAGATACGATGCTTACCTTTGGAGACTTCAACCTCCCTCACATTTCTTGGATTGCATCCGACAATTCAAATATAGTATCTCCTTTGTCTAGTAATGATTTTATTGATTCCTTGCTTGAATCATCATTTAACCAAATAAACAGCATAAAAAATTCTAAAGATCTAATTTTAGATCTTGTTTTTATAAACAACATTGAGTTCGCATCACTTTGCAGATGCCCTCCAGTATCACAACCTGAAGACTCTTACCATCCAACGTTGGAGCTTACAATTACACTAAACTCACTAACAAATCCTCGACAAAATCGTCTAGATGCCAAACGTAACGTTGTTTTTTGTTTTAGAAAAACCGATTTTGAACGACTTGGTCTTTTGCTTTCTAACACTGATTGGTCATACATTCATAACACGCCCAACATTGAACAGGCAGTAAAGTTTTTTAACGCAACTATGTATAAACTGTTTAAATTGTGCGTACCAAAAGTTAAGATGATATCACACGTAAATAAACCGCCGTGGTTTTCAAAAGAATTATCGCGTCTAAAGAACTTAAAAAATAGATTATTTAAAAAATATAAGAGAACCGGATCTCTTGTTGATTATGTAAACTATGCAAAAATTCGTTATAAATTCACTTTATATAACAAACGAGATTACGATTTTTACCTAATTAAATTAAAATCCAATATATACCGCGATCCTAAAAATTTTTTTAATATAATTAAATACAAGTCTAACTCTAACTCATTTCCGTCATGTATGAAATTCAATGGTGTGGAAGAAAATGATGATGCAACGATATCCAACCTCTTTGCTGAATTTTTCCAAAGCACCTATAATAACTATTCTTACCAAAACGTAACTTACCATACTTCATTAATGATAGGACTAATATCAATGTGCCAGTTATTGAAAATGAAACAGTTTTTAGACACTTGAAATTAATTAAGTCATCTTTTACTGCTGGTCCAGATAATATTCCTAATTGTGTTTTAAAGCACTGCGCTGAAATGTTGTTTTATCCATTATATACGCTTTTCAACATCTCGCTTAAAAACTCTACAAAAAAGGCAGTAAGGTTGTCATTTCCAATTACAGAGGCATTGCTAAACTGTGTGCTATTCCAAAACTATTTGAACAGATCATTACGGAACAGCTACAGCACTTTGTACCATCACTTCTAAATTTGTCTCAGCGTGGCTTTCTCAAGAAACGGTCGACGGTAACTAACTTATTGGAATTCACTTCAATTGTTAATCGAAATTTTTCCTCCGGCTTCCAAACCGATGTTGTGTACACAGATTTCAGTAAAGCATTTGATTGTGTTTGTCACTCTCTGCTTTTCGCAAAACTCGAAACTTATGGTTTTCCACTATCATTAGTCCGTTGTCTGTCGTCCTATCTTGAATCTCGAATGTGTTCTTTTTAAAACATCGGTTTAGAGACGAATTTTTGTTACTTCAGGGTTTCCTCAGGGTAGTCACCTTAATGTATTGCTGATGACGTGAAATTATGTCTAACCGTTAATTCTATAGATCAGCAGAATCTGCGCCAGTCTGATCTTGACTCTCTCTCACAATGGTGTGCTGTAAACAATTTATTGTTAAACAGTGAGAAATGCAAGTTAATGTCTTTTTATACCCTGTACACACACTGTGTATCAGGGTATATTAAGTTTGTTTGAGACGGTTTGTATGTAACGCATAGAAGGAGGGGAGGGGGACCCTATAAAGTATATATATTCTTGATCAGGATGACAAGACGAATTGATATAGCCCTGTCTGTCCGTCCGTCCGTCCGTCCGTCCTCACCAATGGTTCTCGAAAACTATAAGAGCTAGAGACTTGAAATTTGGTGGATAGACTCGTGAGGTCAAATGCTAGATCAAGTTTGAAGGATTTTTTGCCACGCCCACTCCTTCCCGCCCATCGAGCACCACCCATTCTTTCAAAAGGCTGTAGCTCGAAAACCTGAGGAGTTAGAAACATGAGAAAATGAGACTCAGTATGTATAGCTCTACAAAACTGCATACCACATTTTTTCCCCCTCCTCTTCGTTTCCCCTCAAAAAGTTGTTTTCTTAAAATTGCTGTATCTCCTAAACTATAATAGATACAATGCAAAAATTTTGTATGCAAACTCAGTAGACATACCTTTTTAAAACTGCATACCACAAACTTTCATTTTTAACGCGGTGTGACAACGCAAATACAAACAAGTTGAAATTTGGCATAAATTGCCCTTTGAACACTGCTTTATCCTATTTGTAACAAAAACCGTACTTAACACTGCGAAAACTATTAAAGCTAGAGACTTGAAATTTGGAAGATAGACTCGTGTGGTCGAACACTAGATCAAGTTTAAAGGAATTTTTGCCACGCCCATTCCTTCCCGCCCATCGAGCACAACAAAAGGTCACTTTTTTGTTAAAATTGCTGTATCTCCTAAAGTATAAAGAATACAATGCTGAGATTTTGTATGCAAACTCAGGTAACATACCTTTTTAAAACTGCATACAACAAACTACCACTTTCCCCGCAAAGACCAACACACTAAAATTTTGCAGCAATGCTTTGTAACAAAATCCGTACTAAAGCGCCATCTAATGGCAACATTGCACTGTGAGCCCTGCCTCACTATTAGCAAATACACAAACCATATCGTGGTACACTGCTTTTGCTGTCGGCGAATGTTTAACGTGTTATCAACATAGGTGTGTGTACAGGGTATTATATAGTTGAGAATACTCAACTATACCGCTCTTACTGGTTATAGAAAAAAACTAATTGTTTGCTCGTACAAGTTAAATAATCTGTACCTGGAGTGTATCTCTCAGTTTGATAACCTTGGTGTTTTGATGGATCCAAAACTTCATTTCGCTTCACATATTTCGCTGTCTGTTAATAAGGCTAAAGGCGTACTGGGTTTCATCAAAAGATGGTCCAAAGAATTGAATGACCCGTACACAACTAAATTGCTTTACACTTCTTTAGTACGGCCCATCTTGGAATATGCATCGTGTGTTTGGGATCCTCAGTGTGAAAAGTATAAGAACCAAATTGAGTCTGTTCAGAAACAGTTCCTTCTGTTTGCTCTTGGGAATCTACACTGGGACCCCTGTGTTCACCTTCCTCCCTATAGTAGTCGGTTGAAGCTTATTAATTTGCCATCATTGTCTAGTCGTAGAACTATGCTTGGTACTTTGTTTTTGCATAACCTACTAAATGGCATGATATTTTCTCCTACATTGTTGGCGTATATACAGTTCAATGTCCCCGCTAGAGTAACCACAAATTTTAGTCCGATCCGTCTCAGTACCTGCAGATCGACATATTTAGAGCATGACTAGTTTCGTGTTTTATGTATGTATTATAACAGATATTTTAGTTTAATAGAAAACTGCTCTTCTAATAACCTTATAAAATGTAGTATTCTAACGTATTTAAATAAGTAAAAATTGTGTTTATCAATTGCAGTATGTAAAATATTATGTTAGTTGCTTAACATTTAGATATTAGTATTTTTAATTGTGTATGTAGTAAAGCGACTGTTGACTTTGTCTGTAGTCGCGGAACAGACTGACCTGGTGTAACAAGTCCACTTGAGGGTAGTGCCACAACGTCTTGCGAAAAAAAAAAAAAAACAATATAAGCCTTAAGGTTATAATCTATGGAGATACGTAAAAAGAATTAATCGTCAAATAGCAAAACGCTTTTTGATTCTAGAGCCCAGTGGATAGTGTGAATCTAGCCTTTAAAAACCTGCATTATTTTCTGATTAAGTTTCAAGTTCTAAGAGACATAGCCCGTGAAGACGCGAATTATTATTAAATTTACTTAGAATATTGATTTTTTTTAAATTTTGGAAATATTGCTGGGGTTGGCAAGAAATACAAACTTTAGTTATTTAAAACAAAAAATTTTAGTACAGAAAAAATTGAGATATTCCTGGATATCTTCATTGAATTAATGTTTACTTATTTTATAAGATGGCATGTTGTAGCATCAAGGAATAATAAAAATAGAGAGAAAACACTTACAGTTCATCGCTGGCGATGAAAGCGCTTATAATGCTGACCGAAGAGCTGAAAGAAACATTTTGACTTAACTTTATAAGTTAATTAAAATATCAGTTCTAGTGACTGCCGATTTTCATATTTCTTCTTCGCTGAATAGTTGTGTGGTGGTCGTTGTAATTCGTTAAACTATCTTTGTTGTTTTGAATTTCGCAGAACTTTGTAGCAGTCGTTGTTGTTCTCTGGTATTTCGTTGGAATTTGTAGAATTTTTGAAGAACTTCGTAGAAAATAGTTGTTCTACTTCGTTGTTAAAGTTTTTGTAGAAATAGTTGTTTTAATTCGTTGGTAAAGTTTTTGTAGAAATAGTTGTTTTAATTCGTTGGGTTTTCTAAAGTTTTTGTAGAGCTTCGTAAAAACTTCGTTGGATTTTGTAAACGTGTTGGTAGAACTTCGTAGAAACTTCGTTGGATTTTGTAAAGTTTTTTTTAGAATTTCGTAGAAATTTCGTTGGGTTTTGTTAAGTTTTTGTAGAACTTCGTAGAAACTTCGTTGGATTTGTAAAGTTTTTGTAGAATTTCGTAGAAACTTCGTTGGATTTTGTAAATTTTTTATACTCTTCACGCAAGTGAATAGCATTATAATTTTGTCCTGAAGTTTGTAACAGCAAGAAGGAAGGGAGGGGGACCCCATAAATATGATATCTCCTCCCACAGTTTTGAAGATTTCGAGCTGAGATTTTGCAGGGAGTCTTCTCTGATGTGTGGTCAACTCATTGGTCGGAACCGGCATGATCGGATTATTGGAACTGGTAGCCCCCATACGAAATGAAGAAGAAAAATAAATTTGAATCGTTGTATAGAAAACTTTTTTTTTTGGAAGATAGAGGAAGATAGTTCTACATAGTCCGAAACAATGCCTGAAAGTAGAAAAGTAGAGCCATACAAATGAAGAAGAGGAAGAGAAATTAAGATTTAACGTCATTGTATAGAAATTTTTGTATGTATGATATTTATTGTATGATAGATTATTTCGTCTGCAATTAACTATATTCATAACATGTTAAATTTTCCCCCGACAGCAAAACCCATGTTATCACGATATGAATTCTGTTATATAAATTTTTTATATGAATTCTGGTATATGAATCGTTTGTAAGGTAAGGCAGGGCTCACTGTGCAATTTTGCCATAAGATGGTGCTTTAGTACGGTATTTGTTGCAAAGCATTGCTGCAAAATTTTAGTTTGATGTTCGTTTGCTACAGCTTTTTGAAAAAATGGGTGGTGCTCGATGGGCGGGAAGAAGTGGGCGTGGCGAAAATTCTATCAAAATTGATCTAGCGTTTGACCTCACGATTCTATCCTCCAAATTTCAAGTCTCTAGCTCTTATAGTTTTCGAGAACCATTGGTGAGGACGGACGGACGGACAGACAGGGCTACATCAATTCATCTTGTCATCCTGATCAAGAATATATATACTTTATAGCGTCCCGCTCCCCTCCTTCTATGCGTTACATACAAACCGGGGCGTGAGACAAGAATGTGCGTGAAGAGTATATAAACTTCAACCTTGCTGAAGTTAGCGTCCCTACTGGTTTATTTTTTTTTTCCTATAAAAACAGGGGGACAATGAGTGCAATAGTAAAAAATTTTCTGCAAATCCTACAACAGCTCTTTTTGTAGTCATTTTTTTGTACAATTGGCAATTTCTATACTGAAAGTATAAAGGGGAAAGATTTATATATTTGTAATGAATAACTCCAAAAACTACTGGACCGATTTCAAAGATTCTTTCACATTATAGATATATACTCTATATATATATAGGCTATATTTTTATCACTTGTATCTCTTCGTTTATAAATGAGGGTGAAGTAGTTAAAACTCACTTTGGTTGTATCATGCCTTGCTTCTTCTTACACTTCTGTATTGATATGTGTGTTTTGTCCGTAAAGAGCTCACACGGTGCATGTGTTTTTCATTATCTTTTATTAACTTTGTCATGAAGTATGGAACGAAGAGAAGGAGACATATCTGACTATGTAAAGTATATATATTCTTGATCAGCACGACGAGACGAGTTCATATAGCCATGTCCGCTTGACTTTTTTAGTGCAAAATATTCGCCCAATTTGGACATTTTTTACGAACTTTAAACGTAAAAAGATTTCTTATACCAAGTCGCTGAAAAACGATCGAACTCAAACCGTGATGCGGACCGTAACATAGAGTACAATAACTGTATGGACCGTAACCGTGTATGAGAGAAACGCAAAACGCGAAAAGAGTTAATTTTCCACTCTATGTAATAATTACTCTATGTGTATGACACTCAAAAAGCGAAGAGTTCATTCTCCACTCTATGTTTAATTACTCTATGTGGATCCATATTACTTACTTTGAGGGCGTAGCAAAGCGCGCCGGGACAGCAGTATTAATATAGTTTATAAAATAAATATTTAAAATAATATGAAGAAAAAAAATTATTATTGTCCAGAAATGTAAAATTAAACCATACCAGTGAGGACGGTATAGTCGAGTATACTCGACAATATAATACCCTGCACACACGGTAGGCGGTGCCACACCTCAAATCTAGAGAAAAAATGTTGATCTGACGTCGCCTATTCAAATTGGGTTAATTGGGTGGAATTTATGAAAAATTTTAGTTTGTAGGTCTTTGAGGGGTAACTATCAAGTAATGGGGAATTTTGTGGTATGCAATTTTAAGGATATACATTACTGTGCAAAACCTAAGCAACTTAATTTTCTCTCATAAAGAAAGTTGTCTAGAACTCTTAAAAATACTTCTCGGTAAACCACAAATGGATTTATTTAACTTTACTTTATCAACACTGAATAAATCACGAAAAACCAAATCAAGTCAAAACCAGTTGGGATTGGAGTCGACAGTACTCGACTTCGACATACCCTGAACCTTTAGCTAGTAACGGATGTATAAGGGCGTTGCCCCGCTCACTTTTAAATCGAAACCGATCCCATTTCCATTTAATATCATACATATCAATTTTTACTCTTGTGGAGCAATTTGTTCCAAAGGTTTAAGGTTTTCCTATTTTGGCAATATGTGGGCGTGACCATGCCCATATTATGATTGAATCTTGTTACACTATATCCCAATATCATACACACCAAATTACACTCCTGTAAGTTATATGATTGAAGAGTTATAAGCATTTCAAATTTGTACTATGTATGGGCGTGTCCACGCCTATTTTTATACTTTTCACGTATGTGAAATAGTATATTAACTTTGTCACGGATTTTGTAACAGATCGAAATATTAATTTCCGACTATATAAAGTATATATATTCTTGATCAGGACGACAAGACGAGTTGATTTAGCCATGTCCGTCTGTCTGTCTGTCGGTCTGTCTGTATGTATGCAAACTAGTCCCTCAGTTTTGAAGCTATCGAGCTGAAACTTTGCACAGAGTCTTAGAATTTATTACGATGAATCATTCGTCGGAACCAGCATTATCGGATTATTGGAACAGGTAGCTCCCATACGAAAAGAAGAAGAAAAGTGAACAAAACTTGAATCGTTGTATGGAAAACTTTTTTGTTTTGTACGATAGAGTGCTAAAATTTTAAACATAGTAGTTTTACATAGTCCGACTACATGCCTGAAAGTTTCATTGAGATTGGACATCTGGAACTGGTAGCTCCCATACAAAATGAAGAAGAGGAAGAGAAGCAATATTCACGTCGTTGTATGGAAAACTTTTTTGTTTTTTAACCGATTGACTTGAAATTTTACAGTTATGTTCTTAGGGAGGAATGAAAACTATCTTGACCAAAAGTGGGCGTAGCCACGCCCACTTATAGTGAAAATTGACCCGCTGTATGGAAAACTTCTTTGTTTTTAAACCAATTGACTTGAAACTTTACAGTTATGTTCTTAGGAAGGAATGAAAACTATTTTGACCAAAAGTGGGCGTGGCCACGCCCTTTTATAGCGAAAATTGACCCGTTGTATGAAAAACTTTTTTGTTTTTTAACGAATTGACTTGAAACTTTACAGTTATGTTCTTAGGAAGGAATGAAAACTATTTTGACCAAAAGTGGGCGTGGCCACGCCCTTTTATAGCGAAAATTGACCCGTTGTATGGAAAACTTTCTTGTTTTTTAACCAATTGACTTGAAACTTTACAGTTATGTTCTTAGGGAGGAATGAAAACTATTTTGACCAAAAGTGGGCGTAGCCACGCCCTTTTATAGCGAAAATTCACCCGTTGTATGGAAAACTTTTTTGTTTTTTAACCAATTGACTTGAAACCTTACATTTATGTTCTTAGGGAGGAATGAAAACTATTTTGACCAAAAGCGGGCATGGTTACGCCCACTTTTAGCAAAAATCAATAATTTGCATATCTCCAATGAGCAAAAACAATGAAAATTTGTATATAGACTAATTAGATGAATAGAAAATTTATTCAGTCAAAAAAAATGGGCGTGGCACAAGAAGTGTGCGTGAAGAGTATATAAGCTTTAGCCTTGCTGAAGTTAGCGTCGTTACTGGTTTTATTTTAATTTTTCTCGTATCTTCCAAAGACAGATTTTCTGAGCCCAAACGTAAAAAGTGTCTTTTGTTGTAATTTATTTATTACCTATTTCATTGTTTTTCTCATCAAATTGAAAAAATTGTGTAATTACATTTAATAATATACAAAATTAGAATCATATAAAGTTTTAGTTCTAAATTTAAACACAATTATATTGCTGCTCACCAAATTTTACAATTGTTTTGACAATCCTATTCTTCCCTTTGCTGTGATTGGCAAATGTAATCAAATAAGTAACAAACTCAAAATACTCCAAAAGTGAAAGGTAATAATCAATTATATGTTCAAACAAATAAATAAAGTTAAGGAGATTGTTCCACATTGTAGCATTGTTAGCTAACTAGTGTCGGTTCAACGGGAGATACGCAGCACTTTTAAATCAACTCTGCTTCTTCGCATTTGTTCAATCAAAAATGTTCTCATGCCAACTTGCACCAAAAGCGTTTTTGGTACTTGTTTTAATTAATTGAATATTTTTACGAGTTTGTTTAAATATTTCAAATGCAACAGCATATAATTTTTAGATTATTTTAAAGATTTTTCTAATATAATTTGAATATACTTTTCAATTTTCCAAAATAAATACAAGCAGATTTATTTTTTTAATTCCTAGCACATTTTCTTTTCATAATAAATAACAAAAAAAAACTCAACTCCACACGAATTTTATTTCGCCTTCAAGGAGAAGCCGAAGGGAGGCGAACGAACACGCACTATGTACTTTAAGCCTACCGACTGGTGAGCTCACTAGAGGGGGGGGTCCTTTCGACCATAACATAAAAAAAACCGGTTTACACTGTAACATTAACTTAATACAATAACTTATACATGTACATAACCACAAAATTTAAATAATTCTCCCCATTTTTTTTATATATACTTATATATTTTTTCGTTTTTATTCTTCTATATAAAAGGTGACAACCCTGCGAGTTATCGATAGTGGAATTCTGTCGTTTTCGGCCTAAACAGCAACAACTCACGTTCACAGCGAACTTGCTGCTGTTGTGATCGTGTGCAGTAGGCCTAAAAAAGGATAAAATTCAACTCTGACCTATTTCTGGTGATTGTCAAACAAGAGGAAGAAGGTAATTAACGCCACGAAGAGGAAGACAAATACAACCAAAATCAAAACAAATAAAAATAAGTTATACAAAATCACTCACAATTATTCACCACGACACCACGCATCACGTCTACCGGACAATCCAGCGCCCAACGTAGGCCACACCCACACAACATACTACATCGAACTACGGGAAGTAACAATTAAACATTCATATCACATAAGGCATTACTTTGTTTTTTTTTTTTTTTTTTGTTTTCTCTAGATTTTAATGTCTTTTGTGTGATAGACACCAATGTTCCTCCCGCCGAGGTCTTCGTGTTCGACCATGTTGTTACCGACCAACTTTACAACGCGAGCTGGCAAAAACTTGCGCGCGAACTTTGCGTTAAAATTTCTGCCGAAGTCACTCAGCGCGAAATTGCGTCGATATATTTCCTGGCCGGGCGACAAACACAGCTTCCTGGAACGTATGTTGTACCGTTGACTGCTTCACAGGTAAGCGTTGTATAAATTCCTTTTTATCTCATCCCGAATCAGCTCTACTCTGTCCATCCAATCTCGATTTTCGACATGGTGATCGTTGATGGACTGTCGGGCTCGTACCAGTTTGTAGTCCGGACAGTTCAGGTGCATATGATGCCCAAAGAGAGCGAAAAACGGAGTGACCCCTGTCGCAGAATGAACAGAATTGCGCAAGGCCACTTCGATTTCGGGTAAATACAAATCCCAATCGCGGTGGAGAAAGCAGTCTTCATATGGGTGATGCCAAACGTGTCAATCATACGTTCAAATTCTTTTGCAACGAATTGTTTTCCATTGTCTGAATGTACAATCTCCGGTACACTAAACTTGAAAAACACTTCGTTGATTAAGAAGTCGACTACGTTATCGGCAGTTGCCTTTTTCATGGATTTTAGAAACGTGAATTTAGAAAAGTGATCCACCACGATGAAAATGTATGCATTGCCCTTATTAGAACGCGGGTATTTGCCCAAAAAATCTATGTATAATTTTTGAAATGTTCGCTCGGTCGTAACTTCTCTCCCTATTTCAGGTCTCGTACTGTATTTGGCGGATTTACATTCGCAACAAACGACGCAATTTTTTACGTACTCGCGCACCTGTGCGGTCATTCGTGGCCAATAATAGCTGTGTCGCAGCAGGTGTAAAGTTTTGGCTACGCCACCATGTGCTGACGTTGGTTGTACGTGTGCTCTTTCTATAAGGGTCGTAGTTAACGAATCAGGAACCCATAACTTCCAAGGTGAGTCCAACATTGGGACATCTGGCCTAACAAATTCTACACGCTTAAAAATTATTCCATTTTCTATTTTTAGATCTGGCAACCGGTCCTGATGTTCTCGAATCTCATCAATTAGTTCGAGATAAGCATCTGTCGCAAATTCAATGGTTTCGAAACCAAGGATAGTGGTCGGATCTAATTCTAGAGATTCAATTGCGCGTGAAAGGGTGTCGGCTACAACATTATCAGCACCTTTTCTATGTTCGATTTGAAAGTCGAACGCTTGTAACAGAAGGGACCAACGCGCCAACCAACCACTCAAATCTTTTAGTGACATGAGCCACTTCAAGCTCGCATGATCGGTGATAACGGTGAAGGGCATCATCTCGACGTAAGGTCTAAATTTTTGTATAGCTAATACTGCTGCCAGACACTCCTTTTCTGTAACGGGACGTTCTTGTTTGTCATCGTCGAGCTGGAATAAGACAGCAAAATGCGAAGCGTCACATTGCACATAAAAACGCCTTCTAAAATCGGCATGAACCAAAACTGGGGCTGAGTTGAGTGATAACTTTAATTTCTCGAACGATTCGGTAGCGCCAGGAACTAACTGAAATTTTTTTCCAGGTTGAATTTTCAAAGAGTCGGTGAGCGGAACGGCAATAGCTGCAAAATTTTTAATAAAGCGTCGATACCACCCGGCGGGCCGAACGTGGGACAGGTATGCGTTGGATAGCCTCTACGCGGCCACCATCCGTACTTAGTGTACCACCCCCTACGATGAATCCAAGGTATTTCAATTTTTTGTAACAAAATTTGGACTTTTTCAAACCTATGGTTAAATTTGCTCCTTTTAGACATTCCGCAACCTTCTGCAAATATCTTATGTGCGTGACGAAATCTGGAGCGATAATAAGGAGATCATCGAGATAGACGAATACATTAGAGCGTATTTCCGCCGGGATGACTTTGTCCAAAAGTCGACATAGTCGTTGTGCAGCGTTGCACAACCCAAACGGCATGACGACAAAATGGTACAAAGGTCTTCCCGGTACCGTAAAGGCAGTGCACGCTCTACTGTTTTCGTCTAGCTCGATTTGCCAAAATGCGAACTTCAGGTCTACGCTAGAGATGAAATAGGTCTGATCAAGCCGTGACAATATACCCTCAATGTTCTGCAACGGGTAAGCATCTTTTATAGTTAAGGCATTCGACTTACGTGCGTCAAGGCAGAAACGATTTTTGTCAGGACGGCGTACAACCGTTGTGCGATTGCTCCACAGGCTCTCACTTTCCTCTATAGCACCTAATTTTAACATTTTATCTATCTCAGCGTATACGATATCTTGCATGGCGGGAGACAACGGATAATGTCTGTACTTCACCGGAACAGCGTCATCAACCAGCCGAATTGTGTGCTTTTCGAGTGAGGTACGTCCTAAAACCTGTTCTTCGAAAGCTATAAATTGCTCTTTCACCTTTTCTAACGACTTTTTCTCTTCTTCAGACAACTCCCATGCATCTTGGGTAACTTCCACCTTTTCCTGATGAACGAAGTCGTCGGTTGTCAACGCCTCGACCGAAATCTTAATTTCCTCAACATGCTGATCACCCAGAATTTCGGGTGCAAGCGTGAAAATACGCCAAAAGTTGATGCCCAGGTATAAACTCTGCTCTAAATATGGACATAAATTTAATAGTAATGCTAATTCTTTATCTTTATACTTTATAGGTACGCATATTTTTCCTACGATTGAATGTTCGCGTCCAGAGGCTGTTTTAACGGTTGAAATAAAACGGTCTACCTTGAGCCGAAGGCGTTCAACGAATTCTCTACAGTTCCTAACCCAGTAAACTGACAGACGCACCAGTGTCGAGCAAAGCTCGCACCATTTCTCCAGCGATCTCAACCTCAGCAAAGATTCTAGGATCTTTTGCGTCAGCGCGCTGAACAGCAGCGGCAACTTCCCGACGAGCCTGTCTACGTCGTCTAAAACGTTCGCGAGTTTTGCGGATCCGTGCGGTGAGTTTTCGCATACCACTGAGCTGGTTCACCTCGAAAATTCTATTTCTTGCCTCGTAGTATTTGCGAACTCGTTCCTCATTGGGTGAATATGGATTAATACTATTAATCTGATTTAAATCTATTTTATTTACTTTAACTTCTTTCTCTAATTCTACAAATTCATTTTTCTTTTCAGCTTCACCTATCTCGCAGGATCCTGGCGCGGACGTGGCTCTCCTGCTCTCGCCAATCCGCCCTTCGAGTTTCCCGGATTACAATTTGGACATTTCGGAGTTATCACCTCTGCCCTACCGCACCGGAAACAAAAGATGTGCCTCTCCAACGACATACAGTCGCGGAAAATGTGCCCAGGATCGCCGCAGTTCCAACACTTAAATGGGTTGCGAACTGGCGGCCGGACTTCTTCCACGGTTAGTTCCTGCTCATCATTACATGCTGATTTGGGCTCATTTTGTATTTCTATTTCTTCCACAGGTCGCCGGACTGCGGATTTCGTCTCAACAAATGGCCTCGACGGGATACTAAAATTGTGCCGAGTGTCGCGTGACAAGAAAGATTCGACCTCGTTGCATTCGTCTTGCAACTGATCAACCAAATATATCCGCATCGGGTAAACGTATCTTCCTATATCTTGCCTAACGTTTTTCTTAATGACCTGCACCATTTCAGATTCAGGCATTTGTTGCTTCAACTGGGACATTAGTTTTCGCATGGCATGAAAGAAGTCATCGATTGACTCGTCTGGACGCTGCCTACGTTCCATGACGTCACGCAATAGCTTGTATTGCGAACGATTGGACTGAAACCGTGCCAAAAGAGCCTCCCTAAACGTCTGCCAACCAGCGCTAGGATTCGCCTTCAGGTACCACCAATACCATTCATTTGCCCGTCCCGAAACTAACTTGTGAAAGTTTTTTTGTACTTCCCGCCAGGGGCATCTATACTGTTCCTGGAGGAACTCAAGGCGGAACAAGAAATCCTCGATGGACATACCGTCACGTTCGCCGCTAAAACAGATGTCCCACTTGTCTACTCGGACCGACAAATAGGTGTCTTCACGTGGTTGGGGAATGGGCCATTCTTGTCTCCTAGGCATCTGAGCATTCGGATTTCGCCAGGAACCAGCACGAACTGCTCCAACCACTTGCGCTCTATTTTCAACAGCTGGACTACTTGTCTCCATAGCCGAACTGCGCCGTGACACGTTGTCAACTTGAGGATTAGGGTAAGTGGATCCTTTTACTATTTCTAATATAGAATTTTTCAACTCATTGAAACTGACCCGCATATCATTTCGCAGCTCGTCACGAAGACTACTTGCTTCTGACGCCTGATATGTCTTCAACGCCTGTTCCAGCGCTAAATCGATGGCGGACTTGGCCAAGTAATCATCTTTCGCTGGACTCTTATCCCAGGTATCGGCTGGCAGAGGAGTTCGATGAGCTGCTTCTCTTGTCGATTTCAACGGCGGTGGAAATGCAAACTCGTCAAACATTCTCGCCTTTGGCACTGCGCCAGTCGAAAATGTTTGACGAGTTGCACCCTCATTCACGTCGACAAGCACAGCTCCTGCGGCCGTTTGAGACCGTGTCTTAGGCGGTGAATGTCCTAGAGTCATCGCAGATGCTGCACGTTTCACCCAATATGGTAAGCCTTTGCTATTAAATAATTTTTTTTCGCTCCAAATACAAGGCAACCCAGAAAAAATGCAAAACAAAAAAAAAAACACAAACTGAAACCTCAAAAACAAAACATCTGTACGAACGTCAAAATAAATAACAGAATAAATAAATAAATAATGCGCGAACTAGACTATAAAAATATATAAATAAATAACACCCTAATCAATAAATAAATAAATAACAACGTAACAACTAAATAAATAACCAAATGAATAAACCAATAAATAAATAACAAAATAAATAAATGAACGCCCTAATAAATAAATAAATAACAACCTAATAAATAAATAACAACCTTAACTAATGAAATAAATAAATGAATCGGTGAATAACAAAGTCCAGCTCGACGACGAACAAAAAAACAAAAAATAAATAAATATATGGGTATAAAAAAAACGACCAAAATAAATAAATAAATCACCAAAAAAAAAAATAAATAACAAAAAAACGACCGAAATAAATAAATAAGCGCATAAATAAATAAATAAGAATGTAAATAAATAAATGAAATAATCAAAACAAAAAAAATAACCAGAATAAATAAACGTTTGCCTAAATATAACAAACAAAAACTGGAACATAAAAACCAAAACTCAACAACTCATATATGTATAAAGGGAGGAAAACACACTCAACACTCAAAACGGCACGGTAACTATACAGCACAAACATCTTCATCATCACGCATAATTAACATTTAATTTTTTCCAGACAATCAAACTTGATGTTGCCATGACGACATCATGACATTCATCAAAGAAGCTGGAGAACATCGCCATGGACATGTATTAGGTGATGAAATGCTGTGCATCACACTGCGCTCCATCAGGAGCGCCAGGACACAACATGCCATCACCACACTGGACTCACGCAACATTGAACGTGACACCACATTCAGGGACATGCTCACGGAAACTACAACAGCTATGACCATCGTTGTGCTATGCAACACACTACGTTCTGACGTGAACGCATGGACACAACACAACGACACCACATAGAGTTACAAACTTTACTTTACATGTTACTTAAACATTACACCTTGTACACAATATCTTTATATTAAACACACTGTATACAACATGTAACACTGGACAAATCAGGGTTCGAATCCGATATCGACTATGACAGGCGCAATTATTCGTCATATTACTGACGGATAAGACAGCCATGCCACATTCGACATCGGAGTCGGCACTGACAACACTTTGCTGCTCAGTGAGTTTTAAATTGGGCGCCATTAAATGTCACAACCCTGGTTATCGTATAGTGTGAGTGTTGCCACGGCTAGCCTGCGGCTCAGGGTCAGAGTTCCGACCAAACACTCACACTATCGAGGGTTGGCATTTCAAAAATTTATATTTTTTTGCCCACTTCACAGCAAAACAAACGTTACGACTACTTACATTAGACGACGAATGATGGGGATCATTGGTGGAGAGATCCCTAGCGCTCCATGGACTGCTCACGCTCTTGGTTTACATCGAGCAGTCCCCGTTTTATTATCGACGTCTTGTTTGACGTTGACTCACGCGCCGCTCATGGCGTTTGAGCCATCGTCTCCCCCCCCCCCCCCTTATTTTTTTAATTCCTACCACATTTTCTTTTCATAATAAATAACAAAAAAAAACTCAACTCCACACGAATTTTATTTCGCCTTCAAGGAGAAGCCGAAGGGAGGCGAACGAACACGCACTATGTTCTTTAAGCCTACCGACTGGTGACCTCACTAGAAGGGGGGGTCCTTTCGACCATAACATAAAAAAAAATAATAGAGGAACTTCTCCTTACCGGCTTACACTGTAACAATAACTTATACATGTACATAACCACAAACTTTAAATAATTCTCCCCTTTTTTTTATACATATATGTTTTTTGTTTTTATACTTTTATATTTGGTTTGTCGTTGTTGTTTTTCTTCCTTTTTGTTTTTATGTATTGTCTTTTTATTTTATATATTATTTTTTTTCTTTTATTATTTTTACTTTTTTGACTTCAAAAGTTTTTTTTTTTTTTCACGCACACAACAAAATTCTCGCCTGCACTCGCCAATCTTTACCACTCGACCTCCTTTTTTTTTCTATTCCGAAACCGGTTTTCGCCATCTGGCGACCTCCTTCCAAATTCTGGAATCTCTCCATCGAGGATCCCGTTGGTACAACAACCACCAGGACGATCGTCTAGCTGTCCCCTTCTAACATCTTTCGACAAAGCAGCTCTGGGGTTGCTAAAAAGGTGACAACCCTGCGAGTTATCGATAGTGGAATTCTGTCGTTTTCGGCCTAAACTGCAACAGGTTTGAGGAAATATTCGTCGTTGGTGGTAGTGTTCGCGTTAAAATTTCGTGTTGCACATTTTGTTCGAGAAAAATAGAAATAATCTATCTTGGCTTTGATACGAATATATTCGTCGTTAGTGACAAAATGTATTTGGGGTGTGGCACCGCCTACTGTGCGTGCAGGGTGTTATATTGTCGAGTAAACTCGACTATACCGCCCTTACTGGTATTTCTTGTAACTGATTATTCAGGTCATCTATTAAAAGCTATATCTCTTCTGGTTGACCAGTGTTTATTAAATAATTTACCTTCAAACTTTGTCATTTGACAAACAATTTGTAAAACCTCACAAAATTTGAAACAAATTCTTCTATAGAAAAGAAAGAAAAAGAAATACCAATAAGGAATTGCAGTATTGAGAGTTCTCGACTTCGACATACCCTATAACTACCTTCAATTTGTAAAGACTGTTTGAAGGCGTTGTCCCGCCTACTTTTTAATCGAAACATATTTCATTTCAATCTATACATACATGCCAGAGTTCTGCAATGAATCTGAAAATCAGGGCTTGTAAGCTATTCACAAAAATTATATGTATATCAAGCAAGCCAAGTTAAATCAAAAACTAAGCAAGTGTGATTGTCATTCTCAGAAAATTATATACGAAGTAGAGTGTTGCATGAATACATTTGAAACGACAAACAAGGCTTTTGCTTTATTGTAAGTTAAGCAAGTTTCGATTATTCGATCAACCAAATTGAATGAATAGAGTTTTACGTCATCATTTACAAATTCCAAGTACTTGTTCACATATGCAAATGTTTTGTTTCAAATGCCTACAAATGGAATGAGTTTGAAACCAAATGAATGAATGGAAATCATTCGGGTACTTGTAAATTATGTTCTTCTTCTTTTTCTTTTCTCAATAAAAAACTTATTTTTATTTGTTTATGTTGTTTTGCATAGTATTTAATGTTTATATCGACAATTGCTCTGCGATGCTCAAAGTGTGATAATATTCTTCATCAGGGCGCCAAAATAAATAGATATAGCCATGTCTATCCTTCAGTCTGACCTCACCAATGGTTCTCGGAAACTAGAGACTTGAAATTGGAAAGATAGGTGAGTGTGATGAGTCGGTACTTCATGTTTGATGAAATTTTTGCTATGCCCTCGCCATCCAGCCACTTTTGAGAAAGGCCATTGCTCGAACATCAGATTAGATATAAACATAAAAATTGGATGGAAGTTACAGTAAACACAGTTCTACAAAATGACTTTCCCCGATTTTTCTCCCTCCCCTCACTTCCATATATTTATGCAATGCTAAATTACGTTTTCAATTGATTTTTTGTTTGCCGACTTTGGAAAAAAATTTTTCAAATATTTGGAAATCCCTGAAACATTTGGAAGTACTCCAAATGAAACGAATGCAGAGCATTCTATTTTATTTGTTTGTTTCAATTTTTCATTTCATTTACTTGTATTTCATTTTCAAATGAAAAGAGTACTAGAAACTTAAAAGTGACAACCATTTGTTTCATCCGTTTGCTTTGTTTTTGTCAAATACAAATGAAATGAATTTTCAAATTTATTTGGAAGTACTTGGTTTCAAATACAATCATGCAACACTCTAATACGAAGCGAGCTTCGGCTTGCGAATACCTTCGGATGTAAGTGGCTAATATTCACAAGTGTGAATGATATGAATAGTAAACGAAAGCAAGTTTCTCTATTCGTTCTAAAGTCAGAGCATTATGAAATAATTCATGAATAAACAAAAAACCTCATTGAGTCATGACTCATGAGCCACTTGAAATCAAAAACCAGTTAGAACGCTATAGTCGAGTATACTCGACAATATAATACCCTGCACACACAGTAGGTGGTGCAACAACCCAAATCTACAAAAAAAAAGGTTGATTTGACATCGCCCGAACAAATAGTGTTCAAAATATCAAGTAAATCGATTAAAAAATGTGAAATTTACGAAAAATTTAAGTTTGTAGGTCATTGAGGGGTAACTATCATAAAAAGGGGAATTTTGTGGTGTGCAGTTTTAAAGATGAATGAAGAGGAGGGGGAAAAATTGTGGTATGCAGTTTTGTAGAGTTACTTGTACTGAGTCTACATACGGACTTTCATGTTTCTATCTTTTTGGATTTTCGAGTTATAGCGTTTTAAAAAAGTGGGCGGTGCTGGATGGGCGGGAAGGAGTGGGCATGGCACAAAACCGTTCAAACTTGATCTGCTGCCGAGCATCACGAGTCTACCCTCCAAATTTCAAGTCTCTAGCTATTATAGTTTCTGAGAACCATTGGTGAATACGGACGGACAGACAGACGGACGGACATGGCTCAATCAATTTCTCTTGTCGTCCTGATCAAGAATATATATACTTTATGGGGTCCCCCTCCCCTCCTTCTGTGCGTTACATACATTTCGCTCAAACAAACACATTATACCCTGATACACAGTATGTGTACAGGGTATAAATAATAGAAATAGTAAGGACGCTGTCTTCAGCAATGCTGTAGCTTATATACTTTTCAGGCGCTTTCTTGTGCCACGCCCATTATTTTGACTGAATCTATTTTCTATTCTTCTTATTAGCCTTTATACCAACTTTCATTGTTTTTGGTCATTGGGTACCGGAGATATGTAAATGATTGATTTGCGCTAAAAGAGGGCGTAACCATGCCTATTTTTGTCAAAATAGTTTTAATGCCTCCCCAAGAACATAATTGTGAAGTTTCAAGTCAATTAAGAAACAAAAAAAAAAATCGCGTGTAACACAGTACACGTGTTTGAAGTGAAACTTTCTTTAAAAGAAACTAAAAACCAATAAGGACCCTATCTTTGGCCTTGCCATGCCCATTTTCTGGATTGAATTTCTCTTTATCTAAATATGCTATATACTAATTTTCATTGTTTTAGCCGATTGCGTCCTGAGATATGCAAATTATCAATTTTTGCTATAAGTGGGCGTTGCCATGCCTAATTTTTAATCAAAATAGTTTTTATGCCTCTCTAAGATAACAAATGTGAAGTTTATGCTAATATAATTGGAGGATCTGTGCAACATTTCTGGTCGATGATTTCAAAACAATCAAAAGGGAAATTGAGGTGCCTCAGAAATCTGTTATATGTACATATGTTTATATTTTCACACCGTTGCAAAATTTCGGACAGTTTTTTCAGAGATTTTATTAAATTCAGCCTTATTTTAAGTTGTTATATACAATTATGTACCAAAAAATAGACTTAATGACTTCCCCATTAATTTGCATTAAAACAATTCAATATTTAACATCTGCATTTAAAATAACCTTTCCATCAACCAAATTTTTTGAGCTGGAAAACAATCAATGTAATACCTCGCCAATCTGCTTGTATCAAGTTTCGAAGATTGAGAAGTACATTCGAAATAAATTGTTGAAATAATTTTAAAATTAAAAAAATTAATGTAAAGTTGTATTTCAAATGGTTAAAAAAACTCGTAAAAATAGTACATTTTATGAAAATAAGTATGTACCAACCATGTTATATGGACAAGTTGGAATGTGTATATTTTTGAATGCATAAATGCGAAGAAGAAGAATTAAATGTGCAGAGTGTCGCACGAAGAACAGAGCATCATGGAACAGAGTCAAGTTAACTACCAATGCACATTGGGACAGCGAGCCTATTTTTCGACGAAAATAAAAGTTTTAAAGCTAGGTTCTTCAAATTTGGTACATATGGTAGTTTCAATGCACATAAAAATATATCTAAGTTTCAGACCGATCTGGCCACGCCTTCCCTAGCTTCCCATATGACATAGGTTTCCACTTATTAATACTTTTACAGTAATAAATAATGCTAGCACTCGTTAAATTCAACAAATGTTTTTTATTCATTTTTTAACACTTAACCTTAATATTAATAAGTAAAAAATAACAATGCATTCAAAATGACTATAAATAAGTATTTTACATTTAAAAATGTACCTAACAGTCGTCTTCTACATCAATTTCTATTGAAAACGGATTTTCAGAGTCAGAATCTGAATCACTATCACTATTGCTAGCATCAAAATCGGGAACACGTTGGCACAAAATTTGTTATAATCCACAACAGACGGCATGCAATCAACCAGCTAACTTTAAAGGGCTGCCAAAATTTCAGGGATGCATCAAAACAATAAAAATCTTTTGATTCATTTTAGTCAAAGTATATACTATTCAAATTTTATTATTAAAATAGGTTTACTTTCTATGAAAAATTTGAATTTTCGTCGAAAAATCGGCTCGCTGGCCCAATGTGCAGTGGCAGCAATTGGTTTTGCATTTTGAATATCTAAATTCAATTGAAAACCAGTAAGGACGGTATAGTTGAGTGTACTATATAATACAGAGTAGGCTTATAAACGGTTTCTTTCTGGCAACTCTTCCATGATAGTCATACCTATTTAATGTGTTACGCACAGTGTTTTGGCAAACTTCTTTTCCGGTTCGATTTTTCAGAGAGATTTTAAGTTCTTTAGCCATTTTGAAAGGGTCTCGTTTTATTTCCTTTACTATTGAACGCTCTTCTCGCTCATTAAATATTTTTCCTTGGCCTTCTCTACTTTTATTTGCCAGCCCAAACTCATCGCGGAACCTCTTTAATACGTCCTGGACAGTAGATTTACCTCATCCAACCAACTTGGCTATTTCTCGTACAGTTTTATCCCCCAAATTCAATTTTATTATTAACTGCCTAAGTTCAACTGAGGTTTGAGGTTTCCTTTTGGAGCCAAATAAGAATTATTTAAATTAATTTTAATGCGTCAGTTCACAAATTCTATTTATTATTTATTTATTTAATCAATAAATATTAACTTAAATTGATAATCAAGCAATAATTACGTTGTTTTGTCGACTTGATCCATTACTATGACAAGACGATTCATTACTGGGACAAGTGATCAATCACTGGAACAAAGAGTCATGAATTATTAATATTCGAAATTTCTGTATTAAACGAATAATAACACAGGCCAACAAGAACAAACTTTTTGAATAATTGCAACTAATTCCTATGTATTTTGGTGTGCTGATTTCGAAAATAGTGGACATAAAGTCGTATCACCCTCCAATTTCTTGCATTTCACAGAATTGTAAAAAACTCGAAATTACTGTTTTTCACACTTGTGTACAAGATAGCTCAGAAACTACTGGACCGATCTTGTTGAAATTTAATTAAGATATTCTTAGGAATCCAATCTGTCATGTACTAAAGGAGTTTTTTGATTGAGGGCCCCTTTCGAAAGATATACACTTTTAAACCTCAATAAATCAAGAAAAAAAAGTTTAATCTTTAAATAGCTGTAAATTTTACAAAAAAAAACTAATTTTTTCCCCTATGCTATTTTATTTGTAGTTATTTCCTGCATGAAATGACGGTCCGTTGTTATTTTTCCATCGATTGCTGACTGAAATATCGTGTACACAACCATCAAGGATTTTCTCTCTACTTTACAGTTCATAATTTTGTTGTATCAAAATTTAAAATGAATAGGTATAAATAAACATACCATGGCTACTGCAACTGTTATGTTGTGTAAAAGCCAATATTTTTTTTTTATACCATTTCCCAAGATTTTCGATACAACCATAACATACGTTGGTGGTAACCTGATATCTCGGTCACCAATTGTCGGAATAGTACAAACGCACCGTCATTTCATGCAGGAAATAACTACAAATAGAGTAGTAGTAGAGTAGTTAAAAATTAAAAGTTTTTTTCTCTTAAATTTTAGAGCTATTTAAAGATTAAACTTTTTTTCTTGATTTATTGAGGTTTAAAAGTGTATAACTTTCGAAGGGGGCCCTCAATCAAAAAACTTCTTTAGTACATGATAGATGGGATTCCTAAGAATATCTTAATTAAATTTCAACAAGATCGGTCCAGCAGTTTCTGAGCTATCTTGTAGACAAGTTTGAAAAACAGTAATTTCGTGTTTTTTACAATTCCGTGAAATGCAAGAAATTGGAGGGTGATACGACTTTATGTCTACTATTTTCGGAATCAACACACCAAAATACATAGCAACTAGTTGCAAGTATTCAAAAAGTTTTTACAAACGGTATTTTTGTCGGCCTGTGTAATTAATATAGTTGAATGTGTATCTTTTTCTTAAAAGACTAAATGTCCAAATAACAAACAAAAAACATTTTAAATTTATGGTTTCTTCAGATTAAAGTGACGAATTGAAATTTAATTTTTCCTTAACTGATCCATGACTGGGACGTTTACCTTATTTTTATACTTTTCACACATGCGAAATAGTATATTAACTTTGTCACGGAGTTTGTAAAAGATTGAAATATTAATTTCCGACTATTTAAAATATGTGTATTCTTGATCAGGACGACAAGACGAGTTAATTTAGCCATGTCGGTCTGTCTGTCCGTCTGTCTGTATGTATGTATGCAAACTAGTCGCTCAGTTTTGAAGTTATCGAGCTGAAACTTTGCACAGAGTCTTAGAATTTATTACGATGAATCATTCGTCGGAACCAGCATGATCGGATTATTGGAACAGGTAGCTCCCATACGAAAAGAAGAAGAAAAGTGAACAAAACTTGAATCGTTGTATGGAAAAGTTTTTTGTTTTGTATGATAGAGTACGGAAATTACATAAACATATTACACATTACATTATGTACATGAACATAGTAGTTTTACATAGTCCGACTAAATGCCTGAAAGTTTAATTTTGAAATAGAGTGCTGAAATTTTAAACATAGTAGTTCTACATAGTCCGACTACATGCCTGAAAGTTTTATTGAGATTGGACATCTGGAACTGGTAGCTCCCATACAAAATGAAGAAGAGGAAGAGAAGCAATATTCACGTCGTTGTATGGACAACTTTTTTGTTTTTCAACCGATTGACTTGAAACTTTACAGTTATGTTCTTAGGGAGGAATGAAAACTATTTTGACCAAAAGTGGGCGTAGCCACGCCCACTTATAGCGAAACTTGACCCGTTGTATGGACAACTTTTTTGTTTTTTAACCAATTGACTTCAAAATTTACAGTTTTGTTCTTAGGGAGGAATGAATACTATTTTGACCAAAAGTGGGCGTAGCCACGCCCACTTATAGCGAAACTTGACCCGTTGTATGGACAACTTTTTTGTTTTTTAACCAATTGACTTGAAACTTTACAGTTTTGTTCTTAGGGAGGAATGAATACTATTTTGACCAAAAGTGGGCGTGGTCATGCCTACTTAGAGTAAAACTTGAACGGTTGTATGGAAAACTTTTTTGTTTTTTAACGAATTGACTTGAAACTTTGCAGTTATGTTCTTAAAGAAGAATGAAAACTATTTTGACCAAAAGTGGGCATGGCTACGCCCACTCATATCTAAACTTGAACCGTTGTATGGTAAAATTTTTTGTTTTTTAACCAATTGACTTGAAACTTTACAGTTATGTTCTTAGGGAGGAATGAAAACTATTTTGACCAAAAGTGGGCATGGCTATCTTATCTTATCGCAAAACTTGAATGGTTGTATGGAAAACTTTTTTTCTTTTTAACCAATTGACTTGAAACTTTACAGTTATGTTGTTAGGGAGGCATGAAAACTATTCATTTACTTTTTTATAGTGACACAACGTGAAAAGTATTATAGCTTCAGCCTTGCTGAAGATAGCGTCCTTACTGTTTTTTTTTTTGTTTCAGAGAGACAATTGTATGAGCTTTAAATATAAGCGAAAAATGTATACCTAGCATATAAGTTTTCCAATTTTAGAGGACATTTATACTAAGGAAACTCTTGTCCGATTTTGCGTTGGAGTCACTAGTTTAGTATAGAAATGTTTTTGCCGTAAAATTAGCCAACAAATTTGGAAAGAGCAGCCCAAAATGCATATGAATGGTAACCCCTTTTTTTACGAGCAAATGTCTGGACTATAAGGTACAGCGTATAATTATAACGAACGATTGGAGAGAATAAGAAACAGACGACAAAACTGAGACTGATTAAATGTGAGAGTCCGATAATTCGCTTTTCAGCGAGATAATAAACTGTTTTGAGTTTTTTTGGTTATTACATTTTTTTCAATACGTTTGCAAATCTTTAAAGCAATGATTCAGTTTGTTGTTTGCTTCAGCTGAGTACGCATCGTTTGGCTCAAATCTGATCGTTTTAAACTAGTTGAGTTCGAAGTATTCTCGAACGCTTTAATTTAGTTCGGGTGACAGCTGCCTAATTGCTTATCTGTATTAAAATCGTGCTTTGGGAAACCGTAGCCGCGTTCGGTTTGTCACCGGTTAACTGTGTAGAATATTTATTCACACTCAGCTAGCAAATTTGAAAACCAGTTTTGGAGTTTATGATACTAAATGTAAGTTGTCAAGGTCGTTTGGCTCAAGTTCGTCTGGTTTGAGGTGCAAATTTTTAATAAATTAAATGTTTGTGTTTTTGCAGTTGAAATGAGCAAAATGCCTGATACAACGCTTGCTGACCTAAGTTTAGCAGATGAGGTAAATCTCTTTTTGTCTTTCAGCTGTTTTGTCGTAGATGCGCTTAACAAATATTAATTATATGTATGTATATGTATGTATATGTATGTCTATAATCACGATAAAAACAGTTTACTTTTATCATTAAGAAAATTGGAGACTCTCCTTACATTATTCTTTATCTGATTGACCAAGGATATATTAGTTTAGTGCATCCAAAATGTATGTATCACCTAAAAGGCAGGCCCTATAAACTACAAATATTTTTGATCAGAATCGAAAGAAGAGTCGATTTAGCCATATCCATCTGTATGATCGCGTCGATCTCGGAACTATAAGAGGTAAAAAAAAAACAATTCTCTAGATGCAAGATTGCTTTTCATGTCGACTCCTTTTTTAATTACGACGGGTAAAAAAATTACGAATTTTTACGTATTCGTATTTTCTCAGTAGTCTTTTGAGTTAGAAACACCAAATTTGAAGTGTAAATACAGTGATGTAAAAAATAATAGGGACACATACATGAACTTCATTCAAAATGCAATCAGATACAATTTAATGAAAACGGGTAGAAATTTCACATTAAATTGGCCGCTAATCTTAATTTAATTTTAACGGGCTACTTCAGTGTTTCCGACAAATTCCTAGTATTAAGGCTTAAGTGTTTAAAGAACTTTACAAGCTGTTTTGAACAATCAATCAGTGTTCTGATTTCAGCGATCGGATTGTTTTCTAAGGCATTATCCATTACAAGGTTTAAATTGTGACATGCACAAGTAAGCCTTAATTTGGCTTATAATGTTTTCACCTGCCTCTTTGCCCTCTAAAAACTCTTGTTCGCCTAAAAGCTTAATGAGCGCTTAATGAAATGAAGCAGCAGTTTTGAATCAATGCAGCAAACGAAGTCGACGAAGGCTTTAGCGTACTTAATCAACTAAAATATTTTCCAAACTGCATTTCTGTTATCGTTATCGTATGGTATTATGTTACCTTAATCTAAAGAGAATAGGTCAATGAGATGGCTGTTTTAGCAAAATGTTTCAGCCTGCCCAATCAGCTGACTTAAATTCATCTGAAAACTTATGGGACGTGGTAAAAGCATCAAAGAGATGCCCTGTGGTCAAAGATAATAAAAGATAAAGATCTCCTGGGGTCAATGGAGGAGGTTTGTGGTATTCAATCCTATGACCTCGGGCAAAAATTTGGTGGATTCGATGCTTCACAGATGTGTGATGGTTATCAAATTTAGAGGTTTATCAACCAAGTACTACAGATTACATCTAAAAACAATCAAAGTAAACAAGGAAAACATTGAAATTTGGGACTTAAATGAAAGTGACCCTATTTTTTTCACGTAGAAATTTCGACGAATTTAGTAACTTATTCTATTTCTTCTTATTGTTAAATGAATTTACAATGTTTTGATTATTTTTCGCAAGCTAAGAACATAAGTTTACTTAAAATAAAACAATGTTGCTTTGATTTGCATTTGATTGAAAGTGGGCGGGCAAATTGAAAGTACAAGGTTATCGAAGTCGAGCACACTCAACTGCAATTCCTTGATTGTTAAATTAAAAAAAAAAAAAAAGTAAGGGCGGTATAGTCGAGTATACTCGACAATATAATACCCTGCACACATGGTAGGCGGTGCCACACCCTCAACCTACACAAACATATTGATCTGACATCGCTTATTCAAATAGTGTTCAAAATATCAACCAAATCGGTCAAAAAATGTGGATTTTACGAAAAATTTAAGTTTGTCGGCCTCTTAGGGGTAGCCATCAAAGAGAGGGGAAATTTGTGGTATGCAGTTTTAAAGATGTGTTATCACTGAGCTTGTTTCACTTTCAAATTTTAGGTTCATACCTTTGTTAGTTTTGGAGATATAGCTTTTTTAAGAAAAATACTAGGGGAGGGGAAATTAAGGGGAGGGGGAAAAATTGTGGTATGCAGTTTTGTAGAGTTACTCATACTGAGTCTACATACTGACTTTCATGTTTCTATCTCTTTGTATGTTCGAGTTATAGCGTTTTCAAAAAGTGGGTGGTGCTGGATGGGCGGGAAGGAGTGGGCGTGGCACAAAACCGTTCAAACTTGATCTGCTGCCGAGCATCACGAGTCTACCCACCAAATTTCAAGTCTCTATCTCTTATAGTTTCCGAGAACCATTGGTGAGGACGGGCGGACGGACAGACGGACGGACATGGCTTAATCAACTTCTCTTGTCGTCCCGATGAAGAATATATATACTTTATGGGGTCCCCCTCCCCTCCTTCACTGCGTTACATACATTTGGCTTTTGCACAAACACAATATACCCTGATACACAGTATGTGTACAGGGTATAAAAAAAAAACAAATTATCGGAATAATTTTTGTGTAGTTTTTTACTGGTAACTACAAAAATTAATTTCGCTTCCATTCCAGAGTTTACACTAAAATTTTGTCCGTGTAAGTAGAAATGTAAAATCTCAGTTTAGTGTTCTACATTCTCGCGTATCTGTGAGGGTTTTGTCTTTATCATGTGAATTGCTGCAATATTTTCTAGTCATACGCTGTCTGCTGATATATTTGAAATTATATAATGAAAACCAGTAAGGGCGGTATAGTCGAGTATACTCGACAATATAATACCCTGCACACATGGTAAGCGGTGCCACACCCTCAATCTACAAAAACATACTGATCTGACGTCGCCTATTCAAATAGTGTTCAAAATATTAAAAAAATCGGTCAAAAAATGTGGATTTTACGAAAAATTTAAGTTTGTAGGCCTCTGAGGGGTATCCATCAAAGAGGGGGGAAGTTTGCGATCTGCAGTTTTTAAGATGTATTATCACTGAGCTTGTAAACAAATTTTCAGTGTCGTACCTTGGTTAATTTTGGACACATAGCAATTTACAGAAAATAACTGGGGGAGGGGAAATGAAAAGGAAAGGAGGATTTTGTGGTATGCAGTTTTATAGGCCTATGCATACTGAGTCTACATACCGACTTAAATGTTTCTATTTCTCTGGATGTTTGAGTTATAGCGATTTAAAAAAGGGGGTGGCGCTGGGTGTGTGGGAAGGAATGGGTATGAAAAAAAAAAATAAACTTGATCTGCTGCCGATCATCACGAGTCTACCTTCCAAATTTCAAGTCTCTGGCTCTTATAGTTTCCGAGAACCGTTGGTGAGGACGGACTGACAGACAGACAGACGGACACACAGTATGTGTACAGGGTATAAAAACCAGTGAGGAATTGAAGTTGAGAGTTCGCGACTTCGACATACCCTGTATTTTCAATTTGTATCGCCTGTTTGAACGCGGTGCCCCGCCCAATTTTTAATCGAAACAGATTTCATTCAATATCATACATAATAATTTTTACTCTATTCAACCAAATGGTTCCAGAGATATAATGATTTTCTGTTTTGGCCATCTGTGGGCATGGTCACGGCCACTTTATAATTGAATCGTATTATACTTCATTCCAATAGCATACATGCAAAGTTTCATTCTTGTAGGTTTTATGTTTTTAGAGATATTAACGTTTTAAATTGTTACTATATGGCTGCGTGGCAACGTCCATTTTTCGTTTCTATCGTCTTGGGATTCGAGTTAACTATATACGTACATTCCAAATTTGATGTTCCTATTCCAAAATACAACCAAGAAAATTCGGCTTTTATAATTGTTTTACCCGAGTTTTCTCCATTTCACCCCTAAACTAAGACTAAGATAAAATAAACTTGATCTGCTTTATGAATACGAGAGTAGATCTGCGAAGGAATTTTGGTTCTATCTATTATAGTTTCCGAGATCTAGGCGTTCATACAGATGGACGTGGCTAAAACTATTTCTCTTTCGACATCGATCAACTCATCTGTCGGAACCAGCCATATCGGATTACTGGAACTGGTAGCCCCTATCGAAATTAAGAAGAAAAACAAATTTGAGTCGTTGTATGGGAATCTTTTTTGTTTTGGAAGATAAAGGGCTGAAATGTCAAACATAGTAGTTTTACATAATCCGACACAATGCATGAAAGCTTCTTTGAGATTGGACAACTGGAACTGGTATCTGCCATACAAACTGAAGATGAGGAAGAGAAATCAAGGTTTAACGTCGTTGTATGGAAAACTGTTTTGTTTTGTATGATAGAGGGCTGAAATTTTAAACATAGTAGTTTTACATGGTTCGACATTCACGCCGTTGTATGGAAAACTTGTTTGTTTCCTAATCAATTGACTTGAAACTTAACATACATATATGTTCTTAGGGAGGCATGACAACTATTTTGACCAAAAAATGGCCATGGTTACGCTCACTTGTAGCCAAAATCAATAATTTGCATATCTCCGGTACACAATGAGCAAAAACAATGTAAATTGGTATATTGGCTAATTAAATGAAGAGAAATATATTCAGTCAATAAAATTGGCGTGGCACAAGAAAGTGCGTGAAGAGTATACATATAAGCTTCAGCCTTGCTGAAGATAGCGTCCTTACTGACTTACATTGTGATAACAACACACAACAACAATATTCGAGTACAGAGCGTACAAGTGACGTGAAAAGAATTTTTGTGATATAGGGGTTATTAAACTCTTTAGACGAGGGTTTAATAAATATAGAAGCACCTTTCGCCTTATTAACGACAGTTAAGACAAGTTGGATCAAAAAGAACACATAGCTCGTTAAAAATAGAGACTCGTTCCAGTTGGACTTTATCAAGCAAAAGCAAATTTAGTGAACACCAAGGAGGCAAAGAGTTCTGATCAGCCTGCAGGGTGCCATGAGAAGCAGGTAGCTTGAAAGAAAGTCGCAATTTAACATTATCAGCGCACTCAAGTACCCAAGAGTGTGATATCGATAACGGGAGATCATTTATGAAAAGATTAAACTAAAGAGAATCAAGTAGACCACTCTGAGTGACACCAGAAGTTTCTTTCACAAGCTCCGATGCAGCAGATTTAACCAACATCTATTGAGATATGTTTGTTACGGTTTACCAAACATGTGAATTCAAGGAGATTGGTACAAACCGTCCTCATTTTTAAGAACCTATGGTGAGTGAGTTACATAACAGACTTCCGCGAATGTCGCATGCTTATTTATTTATTTAATATAATTACAATCGACTACTATGATAGAAGTTGTAATATTTTATATAGTATAATATAATTCGAGGAAGTCTCAGACCTGCTGTGGGATATTTAATTGTACAAAGCCAGCTATTAAGAAGCGACAATATTAAAATCTTCAATAAACGCTTGCACAACGATTTCGCACACCTATTAAGCACGCACCCTGACATCTTGTCATGGCCGGGGTAAAAAGAATTTTTCCCAGCCAATGCATTTTTGAAAACATCGTAATTGAAAGCAGGGTAGCACACGCAATAAAAACGCTATAAAGGGTGTCATAACAGAACTTAGTTCCCAAAAAATGTCATCACAACTACATAATATAAATCAATTTTATCGATTAAAGAAACTAGTCTTACAAAAACAAAAAAGGGGCTTTCCTCGAAATGGAAGAGGGAGAAGGTAGGCCAAGAATAAATAAAAGTTTGTTGTAAACACAAATCTACAAGCTATTTACACTTGTAGACACTACATAAAAGTCAAAAATTAATATTAATGAATCCTTTATTTACAGCATTGTGTAAAAAAATCAAGCATTCAAGAACGGCGATTTTCAGACGTTTCCACATGTTCCTTTAGCTCAGGTAAACAACCTTTTTGCTCAATATAACTATGTCTAATTTTCAGAACTTAGCTTGTTTCACTGACAGCTCTGATGAGAGTGAAGTATCGCCTCGGGAAAGGAAACAAGTAAACAGTGCTGGTTTTTCTGATTTTTCTGTAAAGAACATCAAAAAGTGTGCATTTGGACGTCGGGAGATAGATATCGCTGAACAAGAAATGCCTGGTATTATGACGCTGCGCAAACGTGCTTTTGACGACAAACCTTTGCAAAATGCCCAGATAATTGGTTGCACTCACATAAACGCACAAACTGCAGTGTTAATTGAAACACTTATTCAACTGGGAGCTTCAGTTCGCTGGGCAGCATGCAATATTTACTCAACACAGGTTTGTACAGATCAATTGAAGATGTTGGAACTTTTTTTTGCACTTTTCAAGCATTGTATTATAATTTTTGAAGTGAAACTTCTTTAGCGTGGGTGTGATTTGAAACTTGATGAAACGACATAAAAAATAGACATATTTATATGACTTAGCCTGCGAGAGAATGAAATAGAATACAGAATGACAATCTGTTACAAGATGGCTTTTAATTACATTTATCGTTTATTTAAGGCAATTATAATATGTAGGCGCTTAATATATAAGGTTAAGTGTATGGTGTTTGTGTGTTCGCTTTGTCCGTTGACACGTCCGTTAAAGTGTGCGACTGTGACCCGACTCAACACTGATCGGGCATTAGCTGATCCACCTTAGGTTTTGTCGGCGTATGTTAGTCTCAGGGCTGACGGTTAGGGTTGTGGGTGTTACACTCAGTTAGTGTTCTTTACAAGTCTGTAGTCATATACTACGTTTATACGATATTTTAAAACGTTTTGACAGGAAATAATTCAAAACACTTTGCCTTTGTTCGTTTAAGCAGGCCATCCTTTGTCGAATTTGTTTGACGAATTTGTTACGTTTGACGAAATATTCGTCGTTGGTGGTAGTGTTTGTTCCAAATTTTGTGTTTGATGTTTTGTTCGAGAAAAATATAAATTATTCTATCTTGACTGTGTTTGATACGAATATATTTGTCGTTAGTGGCAAAATGTATTTTTGTTCGACGAACAGTTTATCAAACAAATTCGACAATGGATAGCCTGCTTGCGACTTTATAAGTGTTCTGACTCAATACGTTTTGAAGATGGAAATCAATCTGTTTTGACTTATATGTCAAAACAAATAAAAATGAATAAACTTCAAAAATTAAATTTATTATAGTTGAAATGGACAAGAACTCAATGTAACATTGAAAAAGCTCACGCAGAAAACGAACTGTAATAGAATACATTATGTATGTTATGTTATGTTATACAATTATAGAGGGGGTCATGCAATATCTCATTTAAACTCAACAAGGACCAAAGGAGCTCATTAAAAATCTCATGTTAACTTATATTCCCTAAATAAACTTGTAAAGAAAAGCTTTCATAAGACAGAGGGATTTGTGTATGTTAGGGTATCATTTTCAAGAACCAAAATTTTCTAATATATAGATGTCCCTTTAGGTAGACGGCATATATATTTTTATTTGACGATGACACCGAAATTGTTTGTGAAATTCGCATCGTATGGTTGTCATACTTCTAGTAAGCGTAACAAAAAGACAATTTAATGTTACGATTGACATTTTTTAACCCTATAAGCAGAAGTTTCATGCAAAATGCATGTTAACAAATCATTTTATTTGCGGAAAGTTTTGAAAACAGCTAAAAACCAGTAAGGACGCTAACTTCAGCAAGGCTGAAGCTTAAATACTCTTCACGCTTATTTCTTGTGCCACTCCTATTTTTTTCACTGAATATATTTTTTTTTTCATCTAATTAGCCTATATACAAATTTTCATTGTTTTTGCTCATTGGGTGTCGGAGATATGCAAATTATTGATTTTTGGTAAAAGTGGGCGTAACCACGCCTTTTTTTGTCAAAATAGTTTTAATGCCTCCCCAAGAACATAACTGTGAAGTTTCATGACAATTGGTTAAGAAACAAAAAAGTTTTCCTTACAACGACGTGAATATTGCTTCTCTTCCTCTTCTTCATTTTGTATGGCAGGTACCAGTTCCAGTTGCCCGATCTCAATGAAACTTTCAGGAATTATGTCGGACTATGTTAAACTACTATGTTTGAAATTTCAGCTCTCTATCTTTCAAAACAAAAAAGTTTTCCATATAACGATTAAAATTTGTTTTTCTTCTTCATTTCGTATGGGAGCTACCAGTTCCAACAATCCGATATGGCCGGTTCCGACCAATGATTTGACCACACATTAGAGAAGACTCCCTGCAAAATTTCAGCTCGATATCTTCAAAACTGTGGGAGGAGATAGCATATTCACAGACAGACGGACAGACGGACATGGCTATATCAACTCGTCTTGTCGAGCTGATCAAGAATATATATACTTTATGGGGTCCCCCTCCCCTCCTTCTTGCTGTTACAAACTTCAGGACAAAGTTATAATACTATTCACTTGCGTGAAGAGTATAATAATTAGAAATAATCATCATAATTAAAATATATAGTAACTCTGTTTGAAGCCATATTTTGTGTATCAACTGACTTCAAAACGTCTTGAAAATGCTTAGCGTTTATACGTACTTTCAAAACGGCTTAAAAAATTAACGACACTTTGTGCTTTCATGTGTATTGAGTCACTTCGTTTTCAGTCGAAACGTTTTAATTCGTCGTAATAAACTGAGTAGTCATAAAAAAGTAACAACAACAACATGCTTAGTTGTAATTTTGGCATTCCTCTTCAACCGTCACTTACGCCATCGGCCGCATATGCAACAACTAATCTGGCATGTTTACTCCAAATAATACAACAACTCTTGTTGTTATTTTCGGCATAAGCATGTACTGTTAAGTCGATCAGTGTGGGTGACATTCGTTAATGCGCATTGAGAATCAGCTGTTACCGAATGTGTATCAGTGGTCAGTGATTTGCTTATTATGTTCTGAGAAAACCATTGTTAGTGTCAAGATTGGCATTATGCATTCATATTTTATATCACAAATATGCTTTCAAAATATGTGATCTTTTTGAGAAGCAATGTCTAATTTTATTAATATGGGAACACTGCTCTGTAAAAACCAAATGAATAAGAAGAAGTACATGAGTAATAGTCGGGGAGCCGACGATGCTAAAACGTGATTTACTCCTGCGTCGTTGGGAGTGGTTGCACTTTGAAGATTAAATAATTTAAAGTGGAAAAGATTCTATAAAATTTTTTAATTTAGCGGTGGGTTCGACCGCCACAAGGTGTTTTATATTGTATACCGCGGAATAAAGAATGTTCCTCCATATAACTGTTAGATTATGAAATAGTACGACTAGGAGATCATGCTGAGCTACTTGTAAGAAAAACTGACGCACAGAACTAACTAAATTTGACGGTTTTAGTTTGGAAGTTTGAAACCCTCCCATTCCCTTACGTCTTTCTCAAAATGGCTGATTAGCGAAATGGGGACTTATAAGCATGTAATAAACCTACCATATCTTAATCTGCCACGCAGGAGTAAATCAGCCGTTTTTACAGAATCAATGGTCTGCCATACACGCGAGTTACGCTCAACTATTGTTTACCGTTATATCTTCTTTCTTAACAATACTAATATCACTCAATAATTATGTCCACATCACTAATATCAAATATCATTTTTTGTTATCCAACACTTATTTTATTTTGTCAAGTCACTTTTTCGCTTTGACCGCAGTCCGAAGACGACATATATTCTTGTAATCTTTTGTTTAATAAAATAATTATTTAAATAAATTAAAACATCTTGTGTATCCAACATTATTAAATACACTTACTTAAGTGGCGCAGCCGGTAACGGACAAGACAAATTTTAACTAAAGTTAATAAAAATCAAATAAAAAATATTAACTAAAGTTAATATTAACAGCCAAAGTCGATAAAATTTTGAAATTACAATTACCTAAGACAATTAAACAGATTAAATCATTTCTTGCGGTGACAGGGTACTATCGGAAATTTATGAGGGACTATTCAAACGTAGCCTACCCGATGATTAAGTACCTCAAAAAAGGCGTCAAACTTAATGTCAATGACCCGAATTACATACTCTCTTTTGAGAAATTGAAAAGAATAATAACAGAATCTCCAGTATTGAAATACCCAAATTTCAATAAACCTTTTCAATTGTTAACAGACGCTAGTGCTGAAGCTCTCGGCGCTGTTCTACAGCAAGACGGTCATCCTATTTGCTTCGCAAGTAGAACTTTAAATGACCACGAAAAGAATTATGATGCTACTGAACGTGAACTTCTAGCTATTGTGTGGGGTACAAGCTATTTTCGACCATATTTATATGGTACAAAATTCGAAATACTTTCTGACCACCAGCCTTTAAGATGGCTTTTTGCTAAAGCCAGAGGTAAAATTAATACAAAACTTCAACGTTGGATAGTACGCCTGAGCGAATTTAATATAACTATAAACTACATAAAGGGAAAAGACAATCAGGTAGCCGATTTTCTGAGCAGAATAAATCCAGATACAAATGAAATAAATACACACTCAGTTTCGCTAGATTCCCTATACAATAACACTTCAGATAACTTAGACACTATACATTCACAATTAGAAGACATCCACAATCATATACCCATTTTAGACACAGTAGTTAACAGATTTAAAACACAAATAATTCTAACAAAAAATAAGAACACTGAAATAGAAACTTGCCATGGAAATAAAAAGATTTATCTTAATTCAGATGACTTACAACATAATTTAGAAAGAATATTAGAATCACACATATCTAAAGGGAGAATAGGCATATACACTGAACTAGATGACCATCAGTATTCAATTTTACAAAATAAACTAATAGAAATGTATGAAGGACAGAATATTAAGTTCATACGATGTTCATATTGTGCTAAAGATTTAGAATCAGAAGATGATGCCTATAAACAAATAAATCTTTACCACAAAAACGAGACTGGTCATACGGGCATTAACGAAAACTATAATGGACTTAAAAGACTTATATATTTTCCAGGCTTAAAAACTCTCATTCAAAAATTTATTAACAATTGCTCCACATGCACAAAATCTAAGTTTCACAGACACACCATCAAAAATAAATTTTGCTTAACTGAAACCCCAACAGAAATTAACCAAATAATACATATGGACATTTATACCAATTCGAAAGCTAATTTCTTAACATTTATTGATCGCTTCTCAAAATTTGCTACAGCTTTTTATCTAGAGGACAGAAATAATCAAACAATAATTGAAAAGATTAGACTTTACAAATCACAGAAAGGACATTTTAATAAACTTATCTGCGACAATGAATTTAAAAGTATAAATATTAAGGAATATTTACGAGAAGAGAATATTGATATGCATCTAGTCAAACCCAATAACCATACTGGCAATGCAGATATTGAGAGACTTCACAATACAATTTCTGAAAAATTAAGAGTACTTACTATAGAACAAAAATATTTAAATATTAAAGATAAGATGAGTAAAGCAGTTGAATATTATAATAATTCATATCATTCTGTTACAAACGAAAAACCGATTAATGTTGAGTCTGGAAATTGTTGCAAAAGTAATATCCACGATAATATTCTAAAAACAAAGCAAAAATATATTGAAAAAAGAAACAAGAACAGAGAAGAATATGTAGAAGATAGAAACCAAGGATATATAAAAAACTATAAAGCTCTCAGACATAAGGAGCAACCAAAATACAAATTGTGTGACTTAAAAAATATACATAGTGCAAACATAAAAAGAAAGTTAAAATTCGAAAATGACATTACTGCACAATTGCAAACTGCACAATAAACAAAAAAACATCTCAATAGTAAAGCCATGTATATTTTTTATAAAAAAAAAAAAATATATATATATATTGCCTAGTTATATTTAGGTTATATAGAATTTTAGATATATCTTCAATTCTAGCGATGGGGAAGTTACGCTCAACTATTGTTTACCGTTATATCTTCTTTCTTAACAATACTAATATCACTCAATAATTATGTCCACATCACTAATATCAAATATCATTTTTTGTTATCCAACACTTATTTTATTTTGTCAAGTCACTTTTTCGCTTTGACCGCAGTCTGAAGACGACATATATTCTTGTAATCTTTTGTTTAATAAAATAATTATTTAAATAAATTAAAACATCTTGTGTATCCAACATTATTAAATACACTTACTTAAGTCGCGCGTCACCACTTAGAAATCTTATACTTGGGGAATCTACTCAATAGAGTATAAGCTATCTCCCATATTCTAATCTGCCACGCAGGAGTAACTACGAAAATCCCCGCTTGGGCTCCCCTACTATAATTTTGTAAAAAACAAGGGAAATTTTATGAATTTAGACAAAAGTTAAGAAAGAAGGGAGTTTTTGGAGACAAAAATAAGTGGCTATGACAGTGGCGATTCTAATGCTCATAAAATTAATCGAATTAATCTTTTATATCGAAATAATCAATCAAGACAAAATAACTGAAAAGTTCGAGACGATCAGCTGTTCTTCATGACAGCTCTAAAGCGCATTGAGTTAGGCTCTCGCATAAACGCTGTGTTTTGAGTTAAAGCGCATTGAGGTAAACCGCTTCAGCTGTCTCATAAACGAGGTATATGACACTGTCAGAGCGTATGGATTGCTAATCAACGTCGCTAATCAGCTTCATAATATAGGAGCCGCAAATTCATCTGCAATTTTTAAATTTTTTTGATAAAAGTTGAAAAAAAAAGTTTATCGCGTATTTGCATAGATGGAGTAATAACAAATATTTTGGTGTTTTCAAAAACATTGTAGCTTATCTCCTTAGTTGTGATTTTTTTACTTTTTACTTTTAATTTTTAAATTTCTTTACGACTTTTATTTGAAAAATCTTCAATAACAGTTATTCAAGATTTAAAAAATAAAAATCAATTATAATAATTACAGTTGACGAAAAAAGTAAAAATTATTTATAATAGTTATATTCGAGTGATATAAAAAAAATCAAGAAAATAATTATTAAAAATGATTTTTATGAATAAACCTCATATCAGTTACGGTCCCTGATTTTTTGTCTTCTTATACTCTTGCAAGAGTATATTAACTTTGTCGTGAAGTTTGCAACGCAGAGAAGAACACATTTCCGACTATATAAAATGCATATACTTTTAATTAACACGACGAGAAGAGTTCATATAGCCACGTCCGACTGTCTGTTTCAATGCGAACTCCTCCCAGAGTTTTGAAGTTAGCACTAAAATTTAAGCGCAGAAAATTTTCTTTACCTTGCAGGCAGTTTATATGTAGAAACCAGCTTGATCGGAATACTATAGCATATAGCTGCCATAGGAACGATCGGTTAAAAATTAGGTTTTTGCTCAATTAACTCTTTGATTTTAAAGCTATCGCCTCGATTTTTTGCACAAGATCATCCTGGACGTAAAGTAAGGCACACTGCAAAATTGGTGAACATCGGATAAATATAGCATATAGCTCCCATACGAACAATCGGTCAAAAATTCGGTTTTTGTTAGAAAAACTTTTTTGTTCTCAACCTTGCAGTTACGCGTTTTTAAGATTCCTTGGCCATATTACAAAGTTTCATAAGAAAATTGTGATTTGTCTTGAAATTGAAGTGTAGAATGATTGCATTGTATTCTTTAAAAAAAATTGGAAACTGGGCGGGGTTATGCCTCTTTATCTTTATAAACTTATAAAATTCTTATTGGAAAATATATAAAACGGATTTTCCAAATGCTTGCAAGAGTATATAAGTTTCAGTAAAGCTGAAAATAGCTCCCTTACTGGTTTGACTTTCTCCATGGGCTTCGGTGATTTTTATACTCTTGCAAGAGTATATTAACTTTGTCATGAAGTTTGCAACGCAGAGAAGGAGACATTTCCGACTATATAAAGTATATATATTCTTGATCAGCTCGACGAGACGAGTTCATATAGCCATGTCCGTCTGTCCGTCCGTCCGTCTGTTGCGATGCGAACTCCTCCTAGAGTTTTAAAGATATAAAAAAAAATTTAAATGCAGAAAATTTTCTTTTCCTTGCACGCAGCTTGTACGTAAAATCCAGCATGATCGGAAAACTATAGCGTATAGATGCCATAGGAAGGATCGGTCAAAAATTAAGTTTTTGCTCAATAAACTCTTTGATTTTGAAGCTATCGCTATCGCACAAGAACATCTTGGGCGCAATTTAAGGCACACTGCAAATTTGGTGAAGATCGGATAATAATATCATATAGCTCCCAGGAACAATCGGTCAAAAATTCGATTTTTGTTAGAAAAACTTTTTTGATCTTAAATATAAATAGATAAAACTTTGCAGTTACGCTTTTTTATTAATCCCTGATAATATTCCAAGGTTTCGTAAAAATCAGACATAAGGGCGTGGCAGCGCCCATATGGAGAAAAACTGAAAAATGTGATTTTTCTGTAAGCCGGCGAGATATAAGATCGTAAAATGAAGTGTACAATGATTGCAATGTATTTGTTAAAAAGATCAGAAAATGGGCGGGGCTACGTCCCTTTTTCTTTATAAACGTAAATGAATCTTATTGGACTACATTAAGTATATACATATATTCTTGATCAGGACGACAAGACGAGTTGATTTAACCATGTCCGTCTGTCCGTCTGCACAATTTTGCACAAAGTCTTGGAATTCATTACGATTAATGATCGGACAACTGGAACTGATACCTGACATACAAAATGAAAAAGAGGAAGAGAAAATCAGATTTAACGTCGTTGTATGGGAAACTTTTTTTGTTGTGTGATAGAGGGCTGCATTTTTAAAGATAGTAGTTTTACATGGTCCGACTAAATGCCTGAAAGTTTCATTGAGTTCGGACTACTGGAACTGGAAGAAGAGGAATAGAAATTAAGATTTAACATGGTTGTATGGAAAAGTTTTTTGTTTTGTGTGAAAGAGGGCTGACATTTTAAACATGTTAGTTTTACATGGTCCGACTTAATGCCTGAAAGTTACAAAAGTTACTTTTTCACTTGTTTTCGTTATTTGGCTACATCTTTGTAAACTCTGATGGGAGTTATGAGGCCTCTAGGCATTTTTCACCTCATAGTACCCCCAAAAACCATGTACATTTTCAGATCGATCAATTAAGCCGGACAAGGGCATCATGCCGAGGTTTTGTTTGACGAATGTCTAAAGTTTTAGAAACGGATGGATACAACACAGATTCGTTCGGAAACCATACGAGGTGTGTTTTCAAATTTCGCGGGCAACGTACTTTCGATTAGCGATTTTTTTGTTTTGTTATGTTGGTACACTCTTCCCGAACTTCTGTACCAAGTTTCAAGTGTATAGCATTTTTTGTTTAGTTGTGAGAGGCGTAAAGGTTATAAGTGTTTGAGAGTGGCATACGGTGAAACTGTTCTGAGCAATGACGAGCCTCGCTCTGGACGCCCAAGCACGTCAATAACTGATGAAAACGTTAAAGCAGTGAAGAAAATTGTTTTTGAAAATCGTCGAATCACTATCAGAGAAGTTGCTGAGGATGTTTGTATATCGCTTGGCTCGTGTCATGAAATTTTTTCTAAAGTTTTGGGCATGAGACGTGTGTCAGCGAAGTTTGCTCCGAAATTGCTAAATTTTGACCAAAAGAACCGTCGCATGATCATCGCACAAGAACTGCTGAATGACGTCAATGACGACCCAGATTTACTCAAAACGGTCATAACTGGTGACCAATCATGGGTATATAGTTATGATGTTGAAAATGCAAATCCTTTGATCCATATTTTTCGATAGCAAAAAATCGCCGAGCACGCAAAACACTTATAACCTTTACGCCTCTCACAACCAAACAAAAAATGTTATACACTGAAACCTGCTACAGATGTTTGGGAAGAGTGTACCAACATAACAAAACAAAAAACTCGATAGTCGAAAGTACGTTGCCCGCGAAATTTGGAAAGAAAAGCACACCTTACTTTTTAAACACACCTCGTACTGTTCGGGTGGCATAATTTTCCAAGTGATCCAAGTGATTGTTAAGACGATTCTTGATGATCTTCTGAAATATTTTGCAGAAACAATTCAGTATGCTGATTGGGAGATAGCTATTTGGACGATCGAGTGGTTTGCCTAGTTTCTGATTCGGGATTATTTGAGCAATATTCCATACTCGAGGAAAGTATCCAATGTGTGTGTAAGCATTAAATATGCCAACGAGATAAATGATTGCATTTTTTGGAATATGCCTGATGCACACATTAGGCATGTTATCAGGGCCTGAGATTTTTGATTTTGAAGGAGCTAATAATAATGTATGAAAACGCATAGTACCCAAGTTGTACACTTTGCGACGCTTTTGTAAGAAATTTCCTCTAGTTTAATTTAGTTTAGATATGTTTTTGTCGTAAAATGAGCCAAAATGAAGACATGGTGAAAAAAATTATTTTGGACGAAATTTTTTCAAAATAACGGCTCGAGTGGCGATGATAGAAGGAAAATTCGGAAAGAGCAGCCCAAAAACCATGTAATAGTCAATTTTCAAAACTTCCGCAAAACTTTCCAGGTAACCCCCTTTTTTACGACTTACTTACTCTACTAAAATGAGGTTTATGACATAAATATTGTAAAATACTAATATTTACAAATGGTGAAAGAGATTGATTTATTTTAAGAAGTTTAAGATAAGTATTATGATTGTGATTGTAGGGTGTTGGAGGAACAAGAAGGGATCTTCATTAACAAATAACTGTTGTCTTTCTGAAACTAACGCTGGGCAGATTTTAAGGATATGTTCTAAGGAGATAGGACTGTAATTATTGCATAGTGTGCAATTGGCTGATAGGTTTTTGTCTAAGTAGTAGGTGAGTTACGTTGCTGTGTCCTAATCTTAAGCGGGTGAATTTGATCTGTTCTGTACGAGACAATTGTTGGTTAGTGTATTTAAAAACATCTTGGATGCAAAATTTTTTATGATTGATCTGCTGATACCAAAAAGAGGTATGTTGGAAAGAAAGTTCAGTGTTTAGTATGTAATTCAATGTTAGAAATTTTTTAATGTCATTAATATTGATGTTTGGCGTTAGGATGAAGGGTCTTTTGATAGCACTTTTTGCAATGGAGTGGGCAAATTCATTGCCTTTGATATTAACATGTCCAGGTGTCAATAATAATTTGAATTTCGGGTAAAATTTAATGATCATATTCCGGGCTATTGAAGGATAATAATCTGCGCTGTTAATGTTTTTAATTTCATTTAATGAAGTTTGAGCATAAACAGACTTTAGGTGATTTAGAGCTTGAGTAATTGCAATAATTTTTGATGAAAATACAGAAGAATAAGAGGGGAGAAGACCCATTTTAATAATGGAATCTTGGGTTGTAATAGCATACGATGCTATACCATTAATTTGGGAGCCGTCAGTGTATATAATGGAGTAGTCGTCAAACATAGTACTCACTACCTTGAACAGAGCACGATGAGTACTGGTAGTAGTATTAGCTTTTGTTATCAAATTCATAGATTTATTAATAGCATCATGATTAAAAAGTCCTGGAGAGAGTGATTGAGAAAAATATGAGGTATTCTGGTAAGGAATATTGTGAAATGAGCCAAATTTTATAACTCGATCAATGGTAGAGGGATATTTAATCTTAGTTGGGGTCTTGTAATGTTTGACGATATTGGCGATAGGTGAGTCATGAGAATGATTCGGAGATTTGCAGAGTTTTACAGTAAGAAAATCGCGTCTTGCTATAGTTGCCGGAATGTTGGCCTAAAAAAGTAAGTTTTTGGTAAATGTGTGTTGATAATTGTATTGATGGGTCGCAGAGTTGAAGATATTATTAAAGACTGGACAGCATTAATTAGAGAAACAGTGTTACAGTTGAATTGAGGACTACTAAGACATTTTATAGTGTTTAGTTTTTGTTTTATTGAAATTGTAAGGTTTTGGATGTGAGTATTCCATCTAAATTTGCTATTAAAGTAAATACCTAGAATTTTAGTTGAAGATTACCAGAGGTTACAGTACAATTACAATTATGCTTTCTACATTCGTGGAAATGTTTGCATTTAGAAGGAGAAAGTCGGGCACCAGAGAATTTACACCATGATGCAATAGACGTAAAAACAGGTTCCAAGTTAATTAACTGGTTTTTATCATTGTTTAATTTGATAACCAAATTAAAATCATCTGCGTATGAGCTAACATATATATATTTTTGTGTATATAGAAAATTGTTGACAATTTATTGAAGGCTAGCACAAATAAAACCACTGGAAGTGGATATCGTTGTGGTATCCCAATGTGAAGTGGAAGAATGGAAGAATAAATTGAGCCAACGCGAACCAAAATCTTCCTGTGTGTCATGGAATTTTTTATATAACTGATTAACTTCGGGCCAACTTTCCATTCAGAAAGTGCGTTGAGTATAGAGTGGACTCAAATTCTATCAAACGCTTTAGCAAAATCTAATGAAACTATTGAGCAATGTTTTCACTTTGAGATGGATCTGGCTAGAAGATGGTCAATGAATAGAAGACTGTCAATAGTAGATTTGCCTTTTTCGAACCCAGTTTGGCTGATATGTAAGAGTTCACCATTTGTTACAAAGAGCCAAAGGCGACGTGCAACTTTTTTTATCTAAAACTTTGGAGAGACAGGGTTTAAGGGAGACTGGGTGGTAGGCATTGATGGAAGTTTTGTCTCCATCAGGCTTTAGGATGGGAATTATTGAGCTAATTTTATATGCTTGAGGTATGTACTGATTAAGAATAGCATTATGTAGTTTAAGAATTCTGTACTTAGTATCTATATCAACGTTTTGGATCATAGCGTAGTTAATTCTGTCCAGGCCAGGGGTCCGTCCGAGTTCAGAGCAGATGAGAATTCAATTAACGAGATATCATTTTCAAATACTTCTGCCATTTTACATGGAGTATGGTGAAAGTTGTTAGAAAGAGCATTAGTTGTTGCTGTGATGCAGATGAAGGGGAAATTTAAGTCAACTGATGCTTCAGAGAAGAATTTGCAAAAGAGTCTGCTATCTGTTTTTTGTCAGTGGTAAACTGGGATCTACAAGCGTTAAGGATAGTGTGAATGCTTTTATTCGGATTTAGGCCGCAGAAGCGCCTAATAGACTGCCACAACATGTTAGGAGGAGTCGAGGGAGAAATTTGAGATGTGAAATGAGATGTACTTTCTTTTTTTCCTTTTGTAAGTTCTCGACGAAATTGAGCGTTAATGTTTTTATAATGTTTTTATAATTTTCCTGAGTGATATTTCTTTTTCGATTTTCCCAAGCAGTTATTTTGGCTGTTCGGAGAGTAAGTAAATTCCTGTTCCACCACAGAACAGTTCTGTTTCGGATGTGTGAAGTAGATTGGGGTATGGCAAAGTGCGCACTGGTGAGGCTAATTTTGTTTATATTAGCAGCTTCTTTGTTAATATTAGAACTCCATGGCTTAAGGGAATCCAATTTATTTGTATGAGATTTATAAAGGTTCCAGTTGGCATGGTCAGTTTTGAAATGAGGCTTAAAATGAGTGATGTTATTAAGAGATAGGTTAGAAGAAAAAAGTTTAGTAATAATTTGTATATGATCACTACCGTAAAAATTATCATCTGTATGCCACGAGCTATCGATATGTAAATCAGGAGAGCAGAACGTGAGGTCTATTGCCGTGAGACTGTCATGGGTACTGTGATGCGTTGGTGAACCATCATTAAGTAAAATGTAGTAAGACCTAGAAATGAATGATTCAAGGATTTTACCCCTTTTATTATTCGGAGTGGATCCCCAAGCTGTATGTCAGCTATTGAAATCACCCATGATAACTATCGGTATATTAGTTGAGCAGAGGACGGATTCCAACTTAGTATGAGAGAGAGAAAATCTTGGAGGAATATATGCAGAACTAATTCTAAGTTTTTTATTAGACGTAATTTCAGTGCAAATAACGTCAAAGTCATTGTTACGAAAAATTTGACGAAATTTTATTGAATTGTGGACCAGCAACGCAACTCCACCATATGAAGAGGCTGTGTTGAGAGCAGTTAATGAATAATTGATAGGAATGGGAATGGAATGTGTATTGTGTAAATGAGTTTCTTGGATGGCTATTATGTGAGGTCTGTATTTTCAAATTAGAGATAAAAGTTCGCTGTAATTGTTCCTATAGCCTTTCATATTCTTTTGTATAATTATCAGGGACATAGTTAGAATATTTGTAAAATGAGTCAATATATAAAATATAAAAGTTGATTTGACAGCGAATATTTTAAATAATGTGCCGCCCCGCAAACACGCACTGAGTTGTCCTTAAAGGAAACAGCAAGGATGCTTACGTGACGGCGTATAAGAGTAGCTCCATGGCGAGAACGCTAGTGGAGTCGCAGGCTGAAAGCCCGCAACTCCACTGGCGTCCTCGCAACCGAGCGAAATTAAAAAGTTAATAATTATGTTGACATATCGTTGACAGACAGATTCTTAAAGTTTAAAGTGTTATGTTTGTTGTTGTTGTAAAGAGATTTAACATTATTGTTGTGTGACTTATGGCCAGTTTCACAGTCAAAGTTAACCCAGTGTTAACTCCGAGTAACAATTTTTCAGTTTCTCATTCAGTAGTCAACATTTATGATTACCTGAGTTAACCCTACTACATTCTAGGGTTAACCCCGAGTTAACTACTCTGTTTAAACTTTTTCTTTTCTTTCTTTCATGTTTTTTAATATCAAAACAGAACTAAATTTGTCTGTCAAATAAATAAATATTAAATATGTCCCAATCAATAGAAATTAATTTGAAGGATGAGCTTATATGAAAGCAGTGCACCAGGTAGTCTCACATCATCTGGAATTACTGACATCGGAAGTCGTTTGCTTTTGATTGGGAGCAGATATGCATTATTTAGAAAAAGTTTTGTTGTGTGATTACAAAGTGTATTATACCCTTGATGTGCGTTACACGAAACTAACATACATACTATTATGTACCTTTTGAAGTGTACGGTTTGCTTTCGTTGCTTAGAGTAATGCCCGCCCCTTTGTAATGATCAACTATAAAATTTGTCACTATAGAGTCAAGATTTAACCGCCTGTTAAATTGGATTCTTTTAACCTATCCGTTACTAATTTGAAGTTGAAGGAGAATTTTAAATTAACTGAAAAAATAAAATGTTTGGTAAGTTGATGTTCAATGTTGTGAAACACTATACTCGAAAAATAGAATGTTTAACTCGAGTTAATTTTTTACTGTGAAACTGAAAGTCAGAGTTAACTCCTGTGATACTGGGCCTTAGTAGTAGTGGAGCCCAAGCGGAGATTTTCGTAGTTACTCCTGCGTGGCAGATTAGAATATGGAAGATAGCTTATACTCTATTGAGTAGATTCCCCATGTATAAAATTTCTAAGTGGTGACGCGCGTGTATGGCAGACCATTGATCGGGCCCTGAATTAATGTATTTTAAAGGCGCATACAAAATTTCATATAAATTCATTAAGCGGTTTTCAAATGAGAGTGGTCACCGCAAAGTACCATTTTTTTCAAAGGGGCCAATTTAAGTAGTTACAGTTACTTAATTTATGAATATTTTTTTCTCATGTTTTTTTTAAATAAAATGTACTTAATTTGAAATAAAGTTGCATTATTACTTTTGTTAAATTAATAAAATTTCTATTAAAAAAAAAAATATCAAAAATACTCGTTTTTTTGTGTTTCTAAGGAGACGTAACCCCTTAAGTGTGCAATCGACTGAGTAAAAAACCACAACAACAAAAAAACCAGTAAGGACGCTATAGTCGAGTATACTCGACAATATAATACTCTGCACACACAGTAGGCGGTCCCTAAATCTACAAAAAATTTAGATTTGCTATCGCTCGGTCAAATGGTGTTCAAAATATCAAGTAAATTGGTCAAAGAAAGTGGAATTTACTAAAAATTTGAGTTTGTGGGTCATTGAGGGGTAACTATGAAACTAAGAGGAATATTGTGGTATGCAGTTTTAAAGATACATATTTACTGAGCTTGTATTCAAAATTTCAGGTTCATACCTTTATTAGTTTTGGAGATATAGCGTTTTTAAGAAAAATACTAGGGGAGGGTGTAAAATGATGGTATGCAGTTTTGTAGAGTTACTCATACTGAGTCTACATACCGACTTTCATGTTTCTATCTTTTTGGATGTTCGAGTTATAGCGTTTTCAAAAAGTGGGCGGTGCTGGATGGGCGGGAAGGAGTGGGCGTGGCACAAAACCATTCAAACTTGATCTGCTGCCCAGCATCACGAGTCTACCCACCAAATTTCAAGTCTCTATCTCTTATATGTAGTTTCCGAGAACCATTGGTGAATACGGACGGACAGACGGACGGACACAGCTTAATCAACTTCTCTTGTCGTCCCGATCAAGAATATACAGACTTTATGGGGTCCCCCTCCCCTCCTTCACTGCGTTACATACATTTGGCTTTTGCACAAACACAATATACCCTGATACACAGTATGTGTACAGGGTATAAAAATCAAATGTGGTGATAGCCGATAATGTCAAAAATAATTCAAGTGTATACACGAATTTATGACCGTTCGCTTTGAGAGCTGGTCGAAGACTGAATACCCTCCGGATGTTTTAAGACAGTTTTCTTTTTGTTCGCTCAACTCATTTGTCGAAACCGATATAATCGATCCACTAGAACTGGTAGCTCATATACAAGGAAAAAAAAACAACAAAATAAAAATTGGTTAGGATATCTACATAACCCAAAGAGTATTGGTATGTAAGCTATTAACGTAAAAAGGAATAAGAACTCAGCGAAAAAAGTGATCGTGACTCTAGAAACCAGTAAGGGAGCTATTTTCAGTTTTGCTGAAACTTATACATTTTGGCAAGAAATTGTCCAATTATTCTTATTGGAGAAACTATAAAATGGATTTCGTATAAGTTTATAAAGACAAAGGGGCGTAGCTACGACCATTTTTTAATAAGCTTTAAAGAAAGCAATGCAATCATTCTTCACTTCATTTTACGATCTTCTATCTAGTCGGCTTACAGAGAAATCAAATTTTTAAGTTTTTATCTATATGGTCGGTGCTACGCCCTTTTGATTTCATTCCTTTTTAAAATATAGTTATGGATATATGAAAACAATTAATTGCTAAATTGGATCTGTTTATATTTAAGAAAAAAAAAAGTTTTTCTAATTAAAGCCAAATATTCGAACGATTGTTCCTTTCGCAGAGTGTTTTTACTGACCTCCAAGATGTTCTTGTACAAAAAAATGAGATTATAGCTTTAAAATCAAAGAGTTTTGGAAGCAAAAACCTCTTGTTCGACCGAACGTTCCAGCTACAGTGATCCGAACATAGAAGCTGCGTGCAAGTTAAACAAAATTTTCTGCATTTACATTCTTTGTGTAACTTTAAATTCTGGGAGGAGCTCTGATCGCAACATACAAAATATATATATGGTACTTTAAATAGTCGTAAATGTCTCCTTCTCTGCGTTGCAAACTTCATGACAAAATTAATATACTCTTTTTGCAACAGTATAAAAAGGCGTAGCTTTCTTATTGGATTGTATTATAATTTTCACTAGCTATCACAGTGACACAGGAAGTGTTGCCAAATTGGCAAATTTTGGCTACTTGTCCGACTTGTGTTTGTTTGAGCGAAATGTATATAACGCACAGAAGGAGGGGAAGGCGACCCCATAAAGTATATATATTCTTAATCAAGACGACAACAGAAATTGATTGAGCCATGTCCGTCCGTCCTCACCAACGGTTCTCGGAAACTATAAAGGCTAGAGACTTGAAATTTGGAGGGTAGAGTCGTGATGCTCGGCAGCAGATCAATTTGATTTATTTTTTGCCACGTCCACTCCTTCCCGCCCATCCAGCGCCACCCACTTTTTTAAATCGCTATAACTTAAACATTCGAAGAGATAGAAACATTAAAGTCAGTATGTAGACTCAGTATAGCCCTACAAAACTGCATACCACAAAATCTCCCCCTCCCCCAGTTGTTTTCTGTAAATTGCTATACCAAATTTCAAGTCTCTATCTCTTATAGTTTCCGAGAACCATTGGTGAGGTCGGACGGACGGACAGACGGACGGACATGGCTTAATCAACTTCTCTGTGAAAAAAAATGTTTAAAAATAATTTATTCGTTTCCTAACAATTCGATTGGAAACCATCAAATCAATCACGTGTATTGTGAAAATTTTTATTCAATTTCAACAGCAGGCATTTGTCTTTAAGGTGGTAAGTTGAACTGTGTGAATTATGTGGATCGTGCATTTGAGGTCTGTCAATAGTCCAAAATGCCTAGAGAACGACGTGCGAACATCGAACAGCGAAGAAAGACAGAATATAATAAGAGAAAATGCCCGATTGAGACAACGCGTGAGGACACAAAGATCATTGGCATCATACAATTGCTTGGTATTCAAATATGATCCCACTGCGAACTACAGTGATGATGAAAATTTAGATATTGAACCAATGACGACTATATGCCGATTTTGCAATGCGTTAAAGTTCAAAAGAGAAACGGCTGGATTGTGCTGCGCAAGTGGAAAAGTCAAACTGGATCCATTACTTACACCATCACAGCCACTGAAACCATTGTTCGATGGAAGTGATCCCGAATCCAGTCGGAATTTCACCATTCAATCAAAAATTGCTGCCGATTTGGTGACATACAAATCCGCTGATTCCATAACAAATCCCGGTGATGTATTAAATTATCCAACGGAATTTTTGAACTCTCTGGAGTTATCAGGATTTCCCCCATATAACTTGCAACTCAAAGTTGGTACAGTTATTATGATATTGCGTAATTTGAATACACCGTGACTTTGCAACGGTACACGACTTTCGGTAAAAAGACTTATGCCGAATTTGATTGAGGCACCCATTATTAACGGAAAGTACGCAGGTGAAAATGTATGTATTCCTCGAATACCAATAATTCCGACCGATCTTCCGTTTGACTTCAAACGATTGCAATTTCCAGTTCGCCTTGCGTTCGCAATAACAATGAACAAGTCGCAAGGCCAATCGCTTAGTGTTTGCGGGATAAATTTAGAAAATCATTGTTTTTCACATAGGCAGTTATACGTTGCGTGTTCACGAGTTGGGAAACCATCCGCTTTGTTTGTGTTAACGTCAGACCAAAAAACAAAAAATGTGGTTTACCAAAGAGCACTTCAATGAAACGGATAATTTGCGGACACATATAACGCTTCGATTCAGTATTTACTTTGGATTCACTTTCATTGACTTAGAGAAGTTCAACTAAATAACACTTCATTTTTGTAATCGAAATGAATTCATTACTGTTGTGAAATGAAATAGAATTTTTCCTTTTCAAATATAAAACAAAAAAAAATGTTTCTTCACCTTTTAATCACCAAACGAAATGTTACATAAAACGAAGCCATCTGGTGGCGAAACGGAGTTCGCCGGGTTTGCTAGTTGTTTAATATTTGTTGTGCCAGTCTTTGAAACTTGGGATGATATTGTTTGATTTAATATATGAGCCAACTATTTTTTATTTTCTAGAATGCGGTAGCTGCTGCCTTGGCGGAGGCAGGTATTCCAGTGTTTGCATGGCGTGGAGAAACTGAAGAAGAATTTTGGTGGTGCCTCGACAAGTGCATTAACAGTCCTAATTGGCAGCCGAATATGATTCTCGATGATGGCGGTGACATTACCCATTTAACATTAAAAAAGTACCCGGACTTTTTTAAGTCAATTAGGGGTATTGTTGAGGAGAGTGTCACTGGCGTGCATCGTCTCTACCAAATGTCCAAGGCCGGGAAGCTCACTGTACCAGCGATAAATGTTAACGATTCTGTAACAAAAAACAAGTTTGATACGTATTATTTATGCAAGGACTCAATTTTAGACAGGTTAGTTAGATAACTCCTTCAACCACATGCAACTGAAATGTATACTGTATTGTATGGTTTCCGTGCAAAATGCTTAATAGTTTAGTTTTACAAAAATCAATAAAAGTGAAGTGTCTATTAGTAATTTTAAAGTAACGGCTTGTTCTCAAATATGTATACATATTAGGGTGTCCCTTATTTTGCAAGGTTCTTATTTTTTAACGCATATGGGCTAATTTTGTTCAGTCTACTCTAAAACACTCCCATGATTTTTTTTTTTTTTTTTTGGAGCTCAGGAACCCGTGCCGACCTGCGTTCAAAACATGCAAGTTACACCTGCGCCTTTAATGTAACATTGGAACACTTTCTCAAGCAAGTTACATCGGCACCCATGGTGTAACATACGAGTACGTCATTTTGTTGTCATTTCGTTTCGAATCTGTTGGACAAACAATGCGCACAATGTCTGTGGAACTTAAAAGCAATACAAAAACTATATTCTTGATTGGTGAGATCAATCAACAAATAACGGGTGTTAAGTTACCATCTATCCGCCAAGTTCTCGCAGTTTCATTTTTTAACATCCGCGAAGTGAAATTAAATGAGTTAAAGCTCAATTCAAATTGTAAAAAAGAACCCATGAAAAGGAAGTATCCTGATTAGTATTATATAAAGTTTATACTCTTGGTAATGAAGCGCAAAACTTAGATTTGTCTTTTCAATAATATTCAATTAAAATTTAATTATTTGGCGTCTCCCAGTTGTATTTAAAAAAAACATCTAAAATCTTCTTTCATAAAACTTCAGGGCTCGGTCGGCACGGGTTAGAATTAATTTAGGAAGCTGAAATTTTGTATTTAGGTTAAGTTAAGGATACTGAACAGAAATAGCGGGTATGCGTTTTCAAAAATGCAAAAAATAAAAAATCGATCATATAAGGGACACCCTAACATACATATATGGTTAATTGCATTTTATTAATATGTATATTAAGATCAGAATAGTCGGAACAAAGTTATTTTTGACTACAAGTGTTTTTTTAAATAAAATTGTAACATTATTTTATTTCGGGAGTTGCCAAATTCCTTTATCAGCAATCGAACTATAAATCAATATTTAGCAGTACCTTTCGTTATGAGTTCTGATAAATTGTCTAGAAACTAGAATCACAAGTTATAAAAAAAAAAAAAAAATTGTGAAATGCTGCTTTGATCTATGTCTAATTGTTGTTATGAAACACCACTTACTAGTAGTCCTAAATATTTTGCAAAAAAAAATTTTTTTTATTTTTAATAGTGTAGCATTTTTCACGTATTAACTTTTATAGCGTATTGAGGATAGCCGGCTCGAGGTCATTTTTTGTTACAAGCGTTTACCATATATTAAATTTTTATTCTGTTATAATTTATTAAAACTTTCATATATTCAAACATTATTTTAATCGTTTTCAATATAAATTCGTACTCGCAATCAGAATTGTCAACACATTTAATGCATAAGAAGCACTTTTGTTAAAACTATGTAACTGGCATGGTTCTATAGACTTGCAAATAATATCACGTATTTATAACTTTTAGTTTGAAGCGTACAACGGATATTATGTTTGGTGGAAAACAAGTTGTTGTCTGCGGATACGGTGATGTCGGAAAGGGCTGCGCTCAGGCCCTACGTGGGCAAGGCTGCATAGTACTCGTCACCGAAATTGATCCAATTTGTGCAATTCAAGCCAGGTACTTTTTATTCATGAATTAAATGTGTGATTCTATTAAAGTATTATTACAGTATGGATGGCTTTCGGGTAGTGCGAATAGCTGAAGTAATTCGAAATGTAGATGTTGTAATCACAGCAACAGGAAATAAAAATGTTATTTCTCGGGACCTGATGGATCGTATGAAGAATGGCTGTATTTTATGCAACATGGGTCATTCTTCGTCTGAAATTGATGTGGTTTGTATTATTCAATAGCTTTTCCTTGAGTCATTGAATTTAATCAATTTGATTGTACGATGTTTTAAACAAGTAGAATAGTCTACACTGCACTGAGTTGACGTGGGAGCGTGTTCGATCCCAAGTGGATCACATTATTTGGCCTGATGGCAAAATGATTATATTATTAGCTGAGGGGCGACTGGTCAATCTATCATGTTCAACTATATCATCGTTTGTTGTATCTGTTGCTTCGTCCACACACGCCTTAGCACTCATAGAGCTTTATAGCTCTGCCCCAGGGCGCTACAAATCAGATGTCTATCTCCTGCCGAAGAAAATGGGTAAGTAGTTGTAGTTACCAATCCAAATTATTTTATTGTTGTGTGGCTAACATCGTCCAATTCTTAAAAGAAATTGCGCGTGCACCAAAGTACAAGTAAAAGAAGTGAAAATATTTATAATAAAGAATAAGATTTAGTAAGCTTGGAAGGCAGAAGAATAGAGAAAGCGGGTGAAAAATGTGGTACAACAATGTTTTATTTATTGTATATTTATATTGTTATTTCTTAGTGCTTTGAATAGTATTACCCATATTAGAGATTTATGATAGCTAAAACACGAGATATATGTACGTGATTAGATATTTTCTAAATTACGTGAACAAATTGCATCTATCGTTGTTCGTACCTTTGTTGTTGCTGCAGTCTCAAGACTTCGCGCTCTGAGTTCACCCATGCGCATCGCAAGATAGAAGATCGCAAAATCTAGTGTAGTGTTATTGCCAGGCTTTAATGTGATTTACTTCTGCGTCGTTGGGAGTGGTTGCATTTTGAAGATTAAATAATTTAAAGTAGAAAAGATTCTATGACTTTTTTAGATTTAGCGGTGGGTTCGACCACTATAAGGCGTTCTATATTTTATACAGCGGAATAAAGAAGGTACCTCCATATAACTGTTAAATTATGGAACAGTACGTACATGCTGAGCCGCCTGTATGAAAAACTGACGCACAGGACTAACTAAATTTGAGTTTTAGTTTGCAAGTTTAAAACCCTCCCTTTCCCGTACGTCTCACTCAAAATGGCTGATTAGAGAAATGGAGACTTATCAGCATTTAATAAACCCACCTTAACTTAATCTGCTACGCAGGAGTAAATCAGATGTTTGTACAGAATCAATGGTCTGCCCTACACGCGCGTCACCACTTAGAAGTCTTATACTTGGGGAATCTACTCAATAGAGTATAAGCTATCCCCCATATTCTATTCTGGCTCGCAGGAGTAACTACGAAAATCCCCGGCTCCCTTACAATAAAAACTAAATTTATTTAAATTATTAAATATTAAATATACATATATTAAAACCAGTAAAGGCGGTATAGTCGAGCTTACTCGACAATATAATACCCTGCAAACACAGTAGGCGGTGCCACACCCCAAAGCTACAAAAAAATTTCAATTTGCTATCGCCTGATCAAATAGTGTTCAAAATATCAAGTAAATTGGTCAATAAAAGTGGAATTTACGAAATATATGAGTTTGTTGGTCATTGAGGGGTAACTATGATAAAAAGGGGAATTTTGTGGTATGCATTTTTAAAGATACTGAGCTTGTATACAAAATTTCAGGTTCATACCTTTGTTAGTTTTGGAGATATAGCTTTTTTCAGAAAACAACCGGGGGAGGGGAAATAAAGGAGAGGGGGTAAAATTATGGTATGCAGTCTTGTAGAGTTTCTCATACTGAGTCTACATACCAGCTTTCATGTGTTTCAAGTGGGTAGTGCTGGATGGGCGGGAAGGAGTGGGCATGGCACAAAACCATTCAAATTTGATCTGCTGCCGAGCATCACGAGTCTACCCACTAAATTTCAAGGCTCTAGCTCTTATAGTTTCCGAGAACCATCGGTGAGGTCGGACAGACGGACGGACGGACATCGCTTAATCAATTTCTGTTGTCGTCCCGATGAAGAATATATATACTTTATGGGGTCCCCCTCCCCTCCTTCACTGCGTTACATACATTTGGCTTTTGCACAAACACAATATACCCTGATACACAGTATGTGCACAGGGTATAATAATTACTGTGCGTTAGTCTGGCTTAAACTCAAAAACGGCTTGACCGATATCAATGACATTTTCAGGAAATCGTTCACGAGATATAAGCATTTCAAGTTTGTACTATATGTGAGCGTGGCCACGCCTTTTTTTATTCGATTTGCTTGGGCTTCAAGTCAGCTATATACACTCCAAATTTGGTGTTCCTGTCTCAAAAGACAACCCAGAAAATACGGCTTTTTTCTCGAGGTTGTTTCAGTCATTTGCCCCTCACCCCTGAAATAAGTCATAACAGAATCGAACTGCGAAAAGATTTTGGTTCTATCTATCATAGTTTCCGAGATCGACGCGTTCATACAGACGGACGGACAGACAGATGGACGGACAGTGCTAAGTCGACTTGTCTTTCGATACTGATCAAGAATATATATACTTTGTATGGTCCAAATGTCTCCTTTAAGGTGTTACATACATTGTCGATGTGCACAAATCTAATATACCCTCGTACCATAAGGTACAAGGTATAACTAGTGAATACTTCAAAAAACTAGTTTAAACTTAAATTTTTTCGTTGTGTACACGGCTATATTCAAGAACATTTAGATAAAGGTAAGCCAAGAAGGAAAGGAGGAGAAGACGCCGCAAAGATCGAGAAATATTTTCTTTTCGAATAGTCTGGTCAATTGTGCAATTATTGCTGCTTTTATGAATATTCGCCAAAAAAAAAGAATCATGTGCGGACACATTCACATCCATTTGATTACTTTAACTTGTACAGCTTTAAAAAAACGAATAATGTAGAATGGTTGGCGAAACTTTTTTTGGGTGAAAATAGCGAAACGCGAGATGCGTCCTTTTCACAAGTCAAAAGATTTGAAATGTTTCTACGTTTTCTAAGCGATCCTGCGTATCCAAATGCGTATTGCAAAAGTAGACAGAACCGTTTGTAAAACAGTATAGAATAAAGTCGTCAGTAAAGCGCACATGTCGATTAAAATTCCAAACAGTGATCAAATCAAACTGGTTCAAGAACAGTGGGCATTACGATATGACTTCCCATGCGCCTTTGGGGCCATAGATTGCACACACGTTGGAATTCTGAAACCATCAATTCGTGGCTATGAATACATCAACCGTAAAGGTTTTTGCCACTTGCAATGCGAACGAGGAGTTCACATCTATTGATTGCAATTTGCCAGGATCAGCGCACGATAACCGAGTTTTAAAGCGATTTCGCATATTTACGTATATGAATACATAGATCAGCGATGCAATAATTTTGGGTGAAATGGGCTATGGCATTCTAAAATGACTATTGACGCCATTTAAAAAATAATTAAAACCTTATCATACTATGATATCATACATTAACTTCTTCTTTTCTTATACTTTCATATTATTTTCGATTTTCTCCTTCCTTCTTTTTTTACACTTTTCACGTATTTGAAATAGTATATTAACTTTGTCACGGAGTTTGTAACAGATCAAAATATTAATTTCCGACTATATAAAGTATATATACTCTTGAATTTATATGAAAAATATCACTATTTTTTTAACAACGACAACTCTGAAGCATTTTGATTTTTCAGTACTAGCTATGTAGTACTAGTAAAGGTTCATTCACACTTTTTGTAGTTTAAACTTTTCAGCATAGGTAGTACTGAGCTAGTGCTAGTACTAAGTACTATATAGTAAAGACTACTTTGTTATTCATTCGGCCCATTGTCACAATATTGAATGTTTTATTAAAAACAATGTGTTTCGTTCACTTCCCCAACTTCCTCTTGAGCATATTTGTTTAAATTTGTTTGTGCACTACTTATTTATGTGTGTGCTCTTTATTCGTAATCACAAACTCTTATCGAAAACTAATCCATAAATCCAAAAGCAATAGAATATTCTTAATACTAGTTTAACTAAACAAAAACTAAAACCAGTAGTGCAGTTTTTTAGGGCTACTCATACTGAGTCTACGTACCTACTAGTTTCCACGCCCGTTTTCCTATTAGTTTTAAAGAAAGCAAAGCAATCGTTCTACAATTAATTCTGCGAACTTCTAAGTATATAAGTACATAAGTATATTTATTCCCTCCACACATAGTGACAAACAAAATGTAAGCAACGCATAGAAGAAGGGCAGCCCATAAAGTATATATATTCTTAAACAGGATGATAAGGCAAACTGATTGAGCCATGTCCGTTCGTCTGTCTGTCTGACCTCACCAATGGCTGTCGGAAATTATAAGAGCAAGAGACTTGAAATTTTGTAGATAGACTCGTGATGCTTGGCAGCAGATCAAGTTTGAACGGTGTTGTGCCTCGCCCACTCCTTCCCGCCCAATCAGCACCGCCCACTTTTTTAAAACTCTATAACTGGAACATCCAAAGAGATAGAAACATGAAACTCTATCTGTAGACTCAGTATGTGTAACCCTACACCCTAAACCCTACAAAACTGCATACCACAATCTTTCCCCCTCCCCTTTATTTCCCCTTCCCCAGTTATTTTATATAAATTGCTATATCTCCATAGCTATTAAATGTACGAACCCGAATTTTTGTACACAAGGTCAGTAAATATATATCTCTAAGACTGCTTACCACAAAATTCCCCTATTTTTAATGATTACCCCTCAATGACCTACAAACTCAAATTTTTCGTAAAGTCAACATTATTTTGAACACTTTTTGAACAGGCGATGTCAAATCAATATGTTTTTTTTAGATTTGGAGTGTGAGACCGCCTACCCTGTGTGCAGATTATTATATAGTCGAGTATACTCGACTATAGCATCCTTACTGGTTAATCATAAAATAGCATAATATTTAATAATTCTCCGAAAACAAAAACTTTTTTCTAGATGAATATGTTGCTAACTTACATTTGGCAACTTTTGATGCCCACTTAACTGAAATGACCGACGAGCAGGCAAAATTCATGGGTTTGAATAAGGCTGGACCATTTAAAGCGAATTATTATAGGTGAGTTGAGCTGATATTTGAATTTTTTGTTTAATTTGGTTTTATTAATTCATAGATATTAACAAAATTATATGCATCGAACGCTCAGAAAAGCATTTCAGAAACAGCACGTAAATCTTTACAAAATAAAATTAATTTGTTTTTTATTCAATGATTAGTGTGTAGCCAAATATTTATGTATTCCTAGACTCAATGGAAACAAATATAATCTAATGTTCACTAGCTCAGCTTTTTTGAAACATTATTTTACAAAACTAAGATTGCAAATGGCTTGCCAAAATAAAGACGGTATAACAAGTTTGTTTACAATATATCTTGTTGTTTTCTAATTATATTTTTTAAGGATTAGCTGAACCTTTATATAGATATAGCCTTTTATATAAACTGGATCTTGGGTGGCCTGACTGCTGACTCTAAAAACATTTTGTATGTTTTTTAAGCGTAAGTACACACATGGATAAGAAAGTATGTCCGAGACAATTTAACATAAACACGAACTTGTCCATATAAAATCGGAATTTCAAGGCTGCAAATTTTCTGGTTTTTGAGAATCGTTGGTGAGATCCGAGAACAGGCAGGGCTACCACAATTACTTTTGTCGTTTTGAAAAAATGTCCTTCACCCTTTACGCAGTGAATAGTATTATAACTTTGTGCGGAAATTTGTAAGGATACTTTTCCAATTATCATTCTTATTATATATTCTTGATCAGGATTATAGGAAGAGTAAATTTATTACAAAAAATATTAACAATTTACTGCTAACATAAATATATAAAATAATCTATGCATTAACGTACAAAGTGGTTGTAAAACTAATAAGTATCTTAATAACCACTCTCTCACCAATTGGGGGAAATTTATTTGCATTACACAAACTATGCCTCTACTAACAGTCATGTGTGGTCAAGGACGTGAAATTTATCCAACCATTGGTAATGTTCATTGTAAGGAGTCGGCAAATAAAAATAGAATTCCCGGAACCTCAAAGATACCTTCGAAGTCCAAACCAAGATGCTAAGAGCAACCGGTATTAACTGATGAAAATACAAACACAAAATACATTGATAAATTATAGAGAGTTTTCATCAACCCTGACTCGTGTTGTTCGGTAACGCGTTAACACGGTAAAAAATAAAAGGGAATTTGAAGTTACTTTCAATAAAAAAAGGCTGTACTTTCACATCATTTTATTATTAAAATGGGATATGTTATATGTTAGCCTTTTTCAACATAAGCCAATACAAAGGAAAATTAACTCCCACATTTTCCTGTATGCAACGACTCCTCGTATGTTACAAGCAGTAACACAACACATACAACTAATGCATCAAAATGTATGCCAATAATGTCGTCAAAAAAGTGATCCAATGCTTCTTCAATTTCTCCATCCCGACCCTTAGCTGTGCACCATTTTAACACAATTATTTAATTATTTGTATATTCATGCGTTAATAAACATATTTACTTTTTTTATACCCTGTACACATACTGTGTATCAGGGTATATTGTGTTTGTTTGAGCGAAATGTATGTAACGCACAGAAGGAGGGGAGGGGGACCCTATAAAGTATATATATTCTTGATCAGGACGTCAAGAGAAATTGATTAAGCTATGTCCGTCCGTCTGTCCGTCCGTCCGTATTCACCAATGGTTCTTAGAAACTATAATAGCTAGAGAATTGAAATTTGGAGGGTAGACTCGTGATGCTAGGCAGCAGATCAAGTTTGAACGGTTTTGTGCCACGCCCACTCCTTCCCGCCCATCCAGCACCGCCCACTTTTTTAAAACGCTATAACTCCAACATCGAATGAGATAGAAACATGAAAGTCGGTATGTAGACTCAGTATAAGTGCTTTACAAATCTGCATACCACAATTTTTCCCCTCCATTTCCCCTCCCACGACTGTTTTCTTAAATTTGCTGTATCTTCAAAACTATTAATGATACGAATCTGAAATTTTGTAGACAAGCTCAGTAAGTATTTATCTTTAAAACTGCATACCACAAAATTCCCCTCTTTTTGATGGTTACCCCTCAATGACCTACAAACTCAAATTTTTCGTGAATTCCACATTTTTTGACCGATTTACTTGATATTTTGAACACTTTTTGATCGGGCGATGTCAAATCAACATTTTTTTTTTATAGATTTGGGGTGTTGTACTGCCTACTGTGTGTGCAGGGTATTATATTGTCGAGTATACTCGACTATACCGTCCTTACTGGTTTTTTTTTTAACAAACTACAGGTGCAAGACTTTGGGGGAGCGCACTACCCTCAAGTGGACTTACGTCACCAGGTCAGTCTGTTCCGCGACTACAGACGAAAATCGTCAGTCGCTTTACTCTACGAACAATTAACTACTAACTAACTTGTTTATAACTTCCTTAAAGCTACTAATAAGATAAACTATAAGCAAAGAGTGCTGGATACTCCGTTAATCGATTATCAATTAGTTACTAACTCAAATACGTTAGTACAGTACGTTTTATAAGGTTATTAGAGTAGCTGTTCTCAAGCACGAAAGGATTCATTCTCTAAATATGTCGATCTGCAAGTGCTGAGACAGATCGGACTAAAATTCCTGGTTATACTAGCAGGGACACTAAAATGTATATACGCCAACAATGTAGGGGAGAATATTAAGCCATTAATTAGGTTATGTAAAATCAAAGTACCGAACATAGTTCTACGACTAGATAATGTTGGCAAATTAATAAGCTTTAGCCGACTACTATAAGGAGGAAGGTGATCACAGGGGTCCCAGTGTAGATTCCTAAGAGCAAACAGAAGGAACTGTTTCTGAACAGACTCAATTTGGTTCTTATACTTTTCACACTGAGGATCCCGAAGACACGACGCATACACCAAGGTCATTGAACTGAGAGATACTTTCAAGGTACAAATTATTTAACTTGTACGAGCAAACAATTAGTTTCTTTCTATAAAATGACATTAGCTTGCATTGCACTGTTTAACAATAAATTGTTTACAGCACACCATCATGAAAAAGAGTCAAGATCAGACTGAAGCAGATTCTGCCGATCTATAAAATAAACGGTCAGACATAATTTCACGTCATCAGCATACATTAAGACATGACAGTTCTTTATCACAGTAGGCAAGTCATTTATAAATATATTAAACAATAAGGGGCCAAGGTGACTACCTTGAGGAACCCCTGAAGTAACAAAAATTCGTCTCGAAACCGATGTTTTAAAAATAACACATTGTGTTCGAGATTCAAGATAAGGCGACAGCCAACGGACTAACGATGGTGGAAAACCATAGGTATCGAGTTTTATTAAAAGCAGAGAGTGACTAACACAATCAAATGCTTTACTGAAATCAGTGTACACAACATCGGTTTGGCAGCCGGACGAAAAATTTCGATTGACAATCGAAGTGAATTCTAATAAGTTAGTTACCGTTGACCGTTTCTTAAGAAAGCCATGCTGAGACAAATTTAGAAGTGATGGTACAAAGTGCTGTAGCTGTTCCGTAATAATCTGTTCAAACAGTTTTGGAATAGTACATAGCTTAGCAATGCCTATATAATTCGAGATGTCCACCTTACTGCCTTTTTTATAAAGGGGAATAATGTAAGCCTCTTTCCAAATTTTGGGGACAACAGAAGAACTTAACGACATGTTAAAAAGCCTGCATAATGGAATAAACAACATCCCGGCACAGTGCCTAAGAACGCAACCAGGAATACTATCTGGACCAGCGGTAAAAGATGGTTTCATTAATTTTAAAAATCTAAGAACAGTTTCATTTTCAATAACCGGCACATTAATATTATTTCTATCTTTGATTAAGTATGGGTAAGTAACGTTTTGGTATGAAAAGTCATTATAGGTGCTTTGGAAATATTCAGCGAAGAGGTTGGATATCGTTGCATCATCGTTTCCTTCCACACCATTGAATTTCATACATGAAGGAAATGAATTAGAGTTAGACTTGTATTTAATTATATTAAACAAATTTTTAGGATCCCGATAAATATTGGATTTTAATTTAATTAAGTAAAAATCAGAATCTCGTTTGTTACACAAAGTGAATTTAAGCGAACTTTTGCGTAGTTTGCACAATCGACAAGAGAACCGGTTCCCTCATATTTTTTGATTAATCTATTTTTTAAGTTCTTTAAAGTAGATAATTCTTTTGAACACCACGGAGGTTTATTTTGTTTTGAAACAATCTTAACTCTTGGTGCACACAATTAAAATAGTTTATACATAGTTGCGTTTAAAAACTTTACTGCCTGCTCTATGTTGGACATTCCCGAAACTCAACCTCGAGCACAACATGATTCACTTTGTATTCCATTAATATATTTTCAAGTTATTTTGCTGCATTTTAATTTTTATACTCTTGCAAGTGTATATTAGCTTTGTCATGAAGTTTGCAACGCAGAGAAAGAGACATTTGCGACTATATAAAGTATATATATTCTTGATCAGCTCGACGAGACGAGTTCATATAGCTATGTCCGTCTGTCCGTCCGTCCGTCTGTCTGTTGCGATGCGAACTCCTCCTGGAGTTTTAAAGATATCAAAAAAATGTTAATGCAGAAAATTTTCTTTTCTTTGCACGCAGTTTGTATGTAAAATCCATCAAGATCGGATAACTATAGTATATAGCTGCCATAGGAACGATCGGTTAAAAATGAGGTTTTTGCTCAATAAACTCTTTGATTTTAAAGATATCGCCTCGATTTTTTGCACAAGAACATCTTGGACGTAAATTAAGGTACAGTGCAAAATTGGTGAAGATGGGATAAATATAGCATATAGCTCCCATAGTAACAATCGATCAAAAATTCGGTTTTTGTTAGAAAAACTTTTTCGTTCTTAAATATAAACGGATAAAACTTTGCAGTTACGCGTTTTTATGAATCCTTGGCCATATTCCAAAGTTTCGTAAAAATTGGACATAAGGGCGTGGCACCGCTCATATAGAGAAAAACTTAAAAATGTGATTTCTCTGTAAGTCGACGAGATATAAGATCGCAAAATGAAGTGTACAATGACTGCAATGTGTTTGTTTGAAAAATTGGAAAATGAGCGGGGCCACGCCCCTTTATCTTTATAAACGTATATGATTCTAATAGGAAAAAGGAAACCAGATCTTGCAATAAGAATACTTGAGAAAATGCTTGCAAGAGTATATAAGTTTCAGCAAAGCTGAAAATAGCTCCCTTACTGGTTTTTGATTTATTTCGCACAATTCAGCTAAATTCACTTTTTCGTTTGTTTTTATAAAAAGAAGGAAAATTAAACCTACTTATTTCGGTATTCACGCCCGATACTCGGTAAAATTAAGATTGTTAAAATTGCGACGTTACCGAGCTGAGCGTGAATACCGTTAATATCGTATGTATACCAACTTTTACTCTTCTAGACCAATTTCGACGACATGAGGGCGTGGTCACGTCCATTTATCGATGAATATTACACTCTATCCCAACTTGTATGATTCAAGAGACATAACAACATTTTAAAATGTTTACTATATGTGGTCACTGCGCCCATTTTTATACCCTGTACACATACTGTGTATCAGGGTATATAAGGTTTGTTTAAGACCAAATGTATGTAACTCTCAAAAGGAGGGGAGGAGGACCCTACAAAGAATATATTTTCTTAATCAGTACGACAAGACGAATTGATGTAGCCAAGTCCGTCCGTCGGTCCGACTGTGCTCACCAATGGTTCTCGGAGATTATAATAGCTAGAGACTTGAAATTTGAAAGACAGACTCGTGAGGTCACGCGCTACTTCAAGTTTGTAGGATTTTTTGCCACGCCCACTCCTTCCCACCCTCTTTTTTAAAATGCTATAACTCGAACACCCGAAGAGATAGAAACGTGAAAGTCGGCAGTATAAGTAGCCCTACACAACTGCACTTCTGCTTAGGGGGGGTTGATTTATTGCGAGTCTCATCTTTTCCTAAAAACGGAAACCCATGTACAATATATTTGGTCTATACATCAGACTCAGCCAAAATTTGATGCCAAATTTATTGGGTTTTTTTGGCATATACTGGGTAAATCAGCATTTGGCCTTCGATTGAAAAAGTTGCTCATTCACGGTAATATAAGCTCCCGGTTTGAAGCAATTTTTAATGTTTTCAATAAATTTGTTCTAAACTGCTGCGACTAAAGCGAATTTGTTTGTTTGCAAATGTTGACTTCTCTGATTTCTTTCGTCGAAACGAATGTATCGCAAAATCTCAGTAAAATCACGTCTGCTTATAGTGCTGGAGAAAAATGATGGTCCCCACTTGTTGTTCCACAAATATTGAGGTCTCAAACTATTTCCCACGTTTTTATTTCACTTCTTGCGTACAATATTGCAAGAAATGTCTTCAATTTTGCTTGCGTAATTGTCCAGTTTTATCCTAAAACTCGAGAGGCATCTAAATCTGTACAAATTCGTATAAGTTCCAAAATATATGTCAATCAGTAATTGGAATGCACTATTTAGATTACCATTAATAATGTTTCTTTTAGCATGTGCTGTTGGCCCGTGTACATCTTTGAAAACACTCTGAGCTGGTTATCTACCAGCAATACCTCTTTCCTCAATTGTTAACCAAACAGGTTAAGCCATTTCAGTTTGCTGATTTGGTACGTTACTTCCAAGCCGGAAGTGAATCGCAAGCACCATCTCGTACGTTAGTTTTGAATATTTTCGGAATCACTGTCAGTTGACTGATCTATATTGTTTTCATAAGGAATTTTCTCATCACTACTCACGATAATATCACTGTTGTCATCACTGCCTTGCGGATCAATTTGTAAACCAAATTCACCATCCCTATTCACTTTCTTTTTCCATAACCACGTCAATGTTTGTTACCTATGTCACTGTGAGATAAAATATAAGTTGTTTTTACTGAAGAATATAAATTGGAATATTTTCATATCCACATCAATGTTTCTTACCTGTGTCAGCGTGAGAGTAAATATGAATGATCGCTTGGACTAAAATTTTATTTTAGATTCAAAAAATGTTTGTGCACACTAGGAATCTAATTTTAACTGACGTGTGATTCTTGTCATTTGCTATGCCTCGTTTGACCACTGTTATAAGAATTCCTTGTCTTAACTTGAGCCTTGTCGTCAGCTCTGTTGACGACGCCGTCTTGAGTAATTGTTTTGATCGTGTGTTGTGTGAAATGATTTGGTGTTTGAACACTGTTAATCGATTATGTTTCTAGTAAAGAATGGACGTGTCGTTAATGAAAGGAACGATTTTTCGGGTTTTGAATCTGTTGAAAATGTATGTAAAATGTATATTTTCTATTCTTCTAGTTGCTTGTTTGTGTGTATTATAGACGCCTGCTTAACCGCTTACTAAATCGGGTTGACAATTGTACTAACAGATTGTACTAAAGTTTTTGTCTACGTTTGTGTGTTTTCAACAACAATACTATAGATACATATAGTAGAGGAGCCTAAGCGGGAATTTTCTTAGTTACTCCTGCGTGGCAGATTAGAATATGGGAGATAGCTTATACTCTATTGAGTAGATTCCCCAAGTATAAGACTACTAAGTGGTGACGCGCGTGTAGGGCATAGCATTGATTCTATAAAAACGGCTGATTTACTCCTGCGTGGCGGATTTATATAAGGTGGGCTTATTACATGTTTATAAGTTTCCATTTCGCTAATCAGCCATTTTGAGTAAGACGTAAGGGAATGGTAGGGTTTCAAACATGCAAACTAAAACCGTCAAATTTAGTTACTTCTGCGAGCCAGTTTTTCATACAGCTCGCTCAGCATGATCTCCTAGTCGTACTGTTCCATAATCTAACAGTTATATGAAAGAACCTTCTTTATTCCGCGGGATGCAATATAAAACGCCTTATGGCGGTCGAACCCACCGATAAATCTAAAAAATGTCATAGAATCTTTTCTACTTTAAATTATTTTATCTTCAAAATGCAACCACTCCCAGCAACGCAGGAATAAATCACGTTTAAGCATCGTCGGCTCCCCGACTAATAGGTATGTATTAGCGGTCTGCATGAATACATTCATTTCAAGCTCCACAGTACTGTACAGTACTATGCCGTACACGGATTTAGTGTACTTTTCTATCTCTGTACAGTGTTTTCAAAAATGCCTAAGAGAGAAAGTACAAATTATTAATGTTCTTACTTTCAATGATTATTATGCTGTTGTGTAATTTCAAAGTATTTATATCAAATAAAAGAACGCGTAACAGTAAAAATTAAACGAGTAACTGAGGTTCAGTAGTGTACAGCACTAGATGCCGATGTCAGAAAAATGGATTTCCAAAATAAATAAATGTAAGTTTTTTGTGGAAGTTATTGACTTAGATAGTTAATGTAATGTAATGTTGAAATCAGAACTCGTCGTTTGATTCCACCATCGAAGATTTTACTCAGAAGAGAGAAACTGCTACAGTAGACGCTCGCAAATTATAACCACTTAGGTTTTGATGTAATTCAATTTCTGGACAACTTTTTTATTCACTTAAAAAGTCGACTCTCGTTAATTCGAAACTCAAGGGACTCTTAAAATATTACGAGTTATCTAGTGTTTGAAACATTAAATGGTTCGAAATTTGTGAGATAAAATAAATGAAACTTCGAATTATTAAGTGTTAATCAATTAATTTTTATTAACTGTTATTCTATAAGAATGTCAAAAGTTTAGCGGTACATTCGTGTACATACATGCATTCAAAATGTGAATTGATTATTCTTTCGAAAGAACTCAAGGAGGAAATTCACCTTTAGTAGTTCTTTTCCGTACTCCAGCAGTTTGAGCAGCATTAATTTTCTCCTTGTGCTTTATTGTTGAGAGATTTCTCTTAAATCTTAAATTCTTTTGAAACATCATTTTTCTTCTCACATTCCTCTACTTTTTCGATAAACTTCTTCTTTTCAGCAATCGTCAAGCATTTATACTTTGTAGAGCTGATAACTAGCACAAACTTTTAACCTGTAAACCAACAAAAGAGTTACAGTAACTGAATGATAACTAAACAAACCAACTCATCAGAAGTATGTGTCAAATAGTCAAACTTAATAAAAAAATAATAAGGGCGGTGTTGTTGAGTATTCTCAACTATATAATACCCTGTACACATAGTAGGCGGTGCCACACTTTTAATCTACAAACACATATTGATTTGACACCCCCGATCAAATATCGTTCAAAATATCAAGAAAAATGGTCAAAAAATGTGGAATTTACAAAAGTTTTGAGTTTGTGGATGATTAAGGGGTAACCAGTTTTAAAGATATATATATTTACGAGCTTGTATACGAAATATTAGGCTTGTACCTTCAATAGTTTCGGAGGTATAGCATTTCTAAGAAAACAACTTGAGGATGGGAAATGAAGGGGAGGGGAAAAATTTGGGGAATGCAGTTTTGTAGATCTATACGTACTGAGTCTACGTACCGACATTCATGTTTGTACCTATTATAGTTTGAAAAATTTAGTAATTTTAAGTAAAATAAAGTGGAATATATTAAAAATTTCAATTTGTAAGCCTCTGAGGGGTAACAATCAAAGAGAGACGAAATTTGTGGTACGCAGTTTTAAAGATATATATTTACTGAGCTTGTATACAAAAATTCAATACCTTCAATAGTTTCGGAGACATAGAATTTTTAAGAAAACAACAGGGGGAGGGGAAATTAAGTGGAAGTGAAAAAGTTGTGGTATGCAGTTTTGTAGGGTTACACATACTGAGACTATAGACAGAGTTTCATGTTTCTATCTCTTTGGATGTTCGAGTTATAGAGATTTAAAAAAGTGGGCGGTGCTGGTTGGGCGGGAAGGAGTGGGCGAGGTACCAAACCGTTAAAACTTGATCTGCTGCCAAGCATCACGAGTCTATCTACAAAATTTCAAGTCTCTAGCTCTTATAATTTCCGACTGCCATTGGTGAGGACAGACAGACAGACGAACGGACATGGCTCAATCAGTTTGCCTTATCATCCTGTTTAAGAATATATGTAAGTAATACAGTAAGGAAGTAGTTTTACCTGGAAAGTTTTGCGAGAGTTTTGAAAATTGGCATCTATATGGAGCAACCACTCTTTCCGAATTTCCACTTTGCGACCTTCTACGACCGCCGCTCGAGCCGCCATTTTGAATTTGCTTAATTTGTTGTGTTTGATGCTAATATTTAATATTGTACTTGTCTTATATTCAAGTAAACACAACGTTCCCAACTCATCCACAGACTTACAGGCCCAGAACCATGCATATGTTACTTGCCTCTTTTATAAGAAAACGGCAATTTTTAATGAAAAAACGGTTGGTTTGGATTTGTAAATTTGCACTTGAATTTGGAACGTTTTTATTATAATTGACGATTAATATAACATTAAATCTCAACACCAAACACAATAAAAGTTAGTGAAATCTAAATCACTTGGACTCAGAGTAAGATTATCATTCAAAACAATACCAAATTCCATACAAAATGTATGAAAACCATAGTACCAAAGTTGTACACTTTGCGGCGCTCGTACGCCTAAACTGTTAGTCTAACGAATAAAAAGGTTACAACATAATTTGTTGGAAATTTCCTCTTGTTTAATTTAGTATAGAGATGTTTTTGCCGTAAAATTAGCCAAAATGGAGATATGGGGAAAAAAGTGATTTTGGACGCCATTTTTTCAAAATGGCGGCTCGAGCGGCGGTGATCGAAGGTCGCAAAGTAAAAATTCGGAAAGAGCAGCCCAAAATCCATATATATGCCAATTTTCAAAACTCCCTCAAAACTTTCCAGGTAACCCTCTTTTTTACGACTTCCTTACTGTATTAAAGGATTATATATATAAAAAAAAACAGTAAGAACGCTAACTTCAGCAAGGCTGAAGCTTATATACTTTTCACGCTCTTTCTTGTGCCACGCCCATTTTTTCACAAAATATATTTTCTCTTCTTCTTATTAGCCTATATAGCAATTTTCATTGTTTTTGCTCATTGGGTACCGGAGATATGCAAACTATTGATTTGGGCTAAAAGTGGGCGTAACCATGCCCATTTTTGTCAAAATAGTTTTAATGCCTCGCCAAGAACATAACTGTGAAGTTTCAAGTCAATTGGTTAAGAAACAAAAAAGTTTTCGATACAACGACGCATAGATGTGCCTCAGATACATACATTCAGCTTGCAAAAATCAAAAATTTCATGAACGCTTTCGATAAAACAAAAATATGTGTCTGACAGAGAATTCCAGAGATTAAGGAAATATTAACATTAAAGAAATTGGAATTATAGTTTGGAAGATATGCGCACTCAAAGTTGATCTTTTTTTCAACTTTCAATAACACACTACATTTTATGAGAATTTGGCATCTTTGAGTTCGAATAACAGCGCAATTATATCATTATCATTATCAAATTGATTTCTATTCTCAGATAGCTATAATATTGTGTTATATTATAAATATCAAGACTTTAGCATTTGTAGTTTTGTAGTGGCAGTTGTTTTTCGAACTACTTATTTTTTGGCTCTTTTTAAACTTTGGTGGACAATAAATAAAAAGATCCGATATGACCTGTCTCAAATTTTCAAAATATGTTATTTATATATTCCTTAACTTAAGTTTAAAATTTTACAACCTACTTCGTCAGTATTTGGTTTTTATAGCAATAAATCGGTCGCAACCTCACACAAAAACTCAGCGAAAAAGGCGCTGCCGCAGGTATAAGGTTACAGCTGTAATATGTTAATAATATAAACATATTTTGTTATAGGAAACAACTAGTTATATTATGCAAAGCAGGTGGTTGTAAAATGGATCGGGGCGGTACAAAGGGGGGTAAAATGGATTAATTTTCTTCATTTTGTATGGCAGGTGGCAGTTTCAGTGGTCTGATCTCAATGAAACTTTCAGACATTTGGTCTGGGTACCTTAAACTTCTAGTTGTAAAATTTCCGCCCTCTATCATACAAAACAAAAAAGTTTTCCATACAACGATTCAAGTTTTGTTCACTTTTCTTTTCGTATGGAAGCTACCTGTTCCAATAATCCGATCATTCTGGTTCCGACGAATGATTAATCGTAATAAATTCTAAGACTCTGTGCAAAGTTTCAGCTCGATAGCTTCAAAACTGAGGGACTAGTTTGCATACATACAGACTGACAGACGGACATGGCTAAATCAACTCGTCTTGTCGTCCTGATCAAGAATATATATACTTTATAAAGTCGAAAATTAATATTTCAATCTGTTACAAACTCCGTGACAAAGTTAATATACCATTTCACATACGTGAAAAGTATAAAAACGTTTTTGACGCTTTGTTTTGATAGTTTTTTTATTCGGATTTGCTATTTAATTTAATTAGTCATAATGCCTCTTAATTGCGCATTGACTAATGATCCTAAAAGGCTAAATACAGGCATACAAAGACTGTAGATAGAACTTGTCACAAATATCCAATAAAGTGGAAACCAGTAAGGACGCTATCTTCAGCAAGGCTGAAGCTATAATACTTTTCACGTTGTGTCACTATAAAAAAAAAAAGTAAATAAATAGTTTTCATGCCTCCCTTACAACATAACTGTAATGTTTCATATCAATTGGTTAAAAAACAAAAAAGTTTTCCATACAACGGGTCAAGTTTAGCTATAATTTTTTGCAGAAGAACATCTTGGACGTAAATTAAGACACACTGTAAAATTGGTGAAGATCGGATAAATATAGCATATAGCTCCCCCATAGGAACAATCGCTCAAAAATTCGGTTTTTGTTTGAAAACTTTTTGGTTCTTATATATAAACGGAAAAAACTTTGCAGTTACGCGTATGTATCCTTGAAGTTTCTTAAAACTCGGACATAAGGGCGTGGCACCGCCCATATAGAGAAAAAATTAAAAATGTGATTTCTCTGTAAGCCGACGAGACATAAGATCGCAAAATGAAGTGTACACTGATTGCAATGTATATAATTCTTATTGAAAAAACTGTAAGACAGAATACTTGTAAGAATTCTTGAGAAAATGCTTGCAAGAGTATATAAGTTTCAGCAAAGCTGAAAATAGATCCCTTACTGGTCTTTCTTCTTCATTTCTATCAGAGCTACCAGTTCCACTGGTCCGATCATGACGATTCCGACATATGAGTTAATCGCACAGAAAAGAAGAGTCTGTGCGATATTTCAGGTCGATAACTTCAAAACTGTGGGAAAGATTGCATAGATAATCAAAGATGGACAGACGGACGGACATGGCTATATCAATTTGTCTTGTCGTACTGGCCAAGAATATATATACGTTGTATAGTCGCAAGTTTGTAAAAGAATGGAAAACTAGTCATTTTCTGACGTTAATACTGCACCGAAAACAAATTCTGACCGACCGTGAAAACAGAACTATTTAAAAAAAAACCGTCGAATTCAATAACATCATGCACTAATTTAAGGGCACTTGTCGGCATTAATGTGCCAAATACAACGATTTGGTGGACACTACCACGTTACCAATATATTAAGCCAGCAATAATGATAAAAGTTCCTAATCTACTGCCTCGCCATAAGCAGTCACGATTTGAATTTGCAAAAAGAAACATTGCAATTGATTGGGATAATGTGACTATGGGCACATGATCTACCATTCGACAATAAATGGAATCTGGATGGCGAAATCTTTGTATGGCCAGCATACTCCTAAACTTGAATATGATCCAGAATATATGGGAAATATTAGTTGGAGGAGTTTATGCCAACAACCGGCAGTTTAATACAGTTAATGGGCAGAAATCGTTCATCAAGAGAGAGTGGGAAAGTCTTGAAGTGTCAATGAAAAAACATTTTTTTTAGTGTTTCTAAAGGCAAATGGAACCTTTACAAAGGAATAAAATTGAATTTGGTTTATCTTCATTATTAATATCGACTTAAAAACCAAATGTCTTATAAATATGAAACGGTCGAAAATCAGTCTTTTGGAGGATAGCATTGTCTTCTATTTTTAATTTATATGCTTAATACCAAATGTACCAAATTAGTACCATAACGCATTATGCCGCATGCAACGGATCGTAGCTTCATTTACGATAGGCTGGCATGCCCCTTTGATACAGACAAGCACTTACTTTTAATACTGCATATAGAACAGACGCGGTCTTGAAATCGTTAAAAATAAAAATGTTAACGTACAGTATTAGAAATCATTGGGCAGTATTATTTGTGGGTCAAACACAGTATTTGCTTACTATTTTTATACCCTGTACACATACTGTGTATCAGGGCATATTGTGTTTGTTTGAGCGAAATGTATGTAACGCACAGATGGAGGGGAGGGGGACCCCATAAAGTATATATATATTCTTGATCAGGACGACAAGAGAAATTGATTGAGCCATATCCGTCCGTCTGTCTGTCTGTCCGTCCGTCCTCACCAACGGTTCTCGAAAACTATAAGAGATAGAGACTTGAAATTTGGAGGGTAGACTCGTGATGCTCGGCAGCAGATCAAGTTTATTTTTTTTGCCACGCCCACTCCTTCCCGCCCATCCAGCCCCAATCACTTTTTTAAATCGCTATAACTCTAACATCCAAAGTGATAAAAACATGAAAGTCGGTATGTAAACTCAGTATATATAGCCCTGCAAAACAGCATACCACAAAATCCCCCCCTCCTTTTCATTTCCTCTCCCTCAGTTATTTTCTATAAATTGCTATATCTCCAAAATTAACAAAGGTACGACCCTGAAAATTTGTATACAAGCTCAGTGATAATACATCTTAAAAACTGCATACCACAAACTTCCCCCCTCTTTGATGGCTACCCCTCAGAGGCCAACCAACTTAAATTTTTCGTAAAATCGACATTTTTTGACCGATTTTCTTAATATTTTGAAAACTATTTGAATAAGCGACGTCAGATAAATATGTTTTTGTAGATTGAAGGTGTGGCACTGCCTACCATGTGTGCAGGGTATTATATTGTCGAGTATACTCAAGAATAAATTAGAATTGTAATAGTTAATGAATCTTTGAAATCGGTCCAGTAGTTTCTGAATTTATTCGTTACAAGCATGCATATAAATTGGCGATCGCCAATTGTATAAAAAATAAAATTACCATAAAAGGAGCTGTGGTAGGATTTACAGAAAATAATGCACCCATTGTTTTTATAGATTTTTTCATAAGAAACATTTAGGATTTAAAAAGAGGGAATGCAATTTTATAAAGTCGTTCATTAATACAAATTTTTCTTGCATATCGATTCATGCATATTTTCAGTAAACATCAGTGTACTGCGCGTGAAAAGTGCATTAATGATTGAGACCATTGTTGAAAATGTTTCTTTCTTTGCATTGCAAACTTCATCACAAAATTGATACACTCTTTTTGCAAGAGTCAAAGAAAACACACTTGGGAAGAATGTAAAATGAGCATTGCTCAAAAACGAAAATATGGTTTGCAGAGAGTATGAATTAATTTCAATACTCTCTGGCATGACACAATTATACAAGGTAGCCTCGTCGGCTGTCGAAACGTGGAAAAGGCTGTGTGCGGATGAATTTGCAATGTGTGCCGCAGACACGTTGACGGCGGTAAATTTAAAAAGGCACCAAAATGCTTTGAAAAAAAAGAGCGATGTAGAAGGAATCGCTGGGATGCCAGCTTAGTGATTTTGAATAAAATTTTGTGAAACGCATTTTGGGGATACACAGTGGAAGTTGACACCAAAAAGAGGACAGTGTTTTAAAACCTAACCTTGTTATAATATGTAAATACTCATATGCAAACAATAAAGTATTTTTATTTCAGGGATAACATAATAGGGTCAACAATACTTGTTGAGAACAAGAGCCTTAGGAGATGGAGAAAGAAAATCGGTCTTTACACCAGCAGCTCGAGGAATATAAGGAGTTAGATGTGTCTCTTGGAAAAATTTTCTCGGAGACTCAAATCAAAATATTAAAGAGTGGAGGAAAGCGCGCCACATTTACCATACTTCGACAGACATTTCTGATGCGATTTGTCTTCATGCAGCGGGACAACGTGCATATAACCATTTATATAGAAAAGGATATCCTTTGCCGAGTCGAGCCACATTGTATAGATAGTTAGCAGCAGTTCCTATTAAAACGGGTACCCTGGATGTAGTGACCTCATGGACAACGAATACATGTTTGAAGTTGATGTTGTTTATAAGCCAAGTAATTACATCCAATTGGCCATAGTTCGTGGGTTGAAAAAATCCTGGAAACAGCTGGTATTATTTGATTTTGATACTCAAATGGACGCGGATACTCTTATAAAGAAACTACACAAAAGAGGTTATCCCGTAGTAGCCATTGTTTCTGATTTGGGCCCTGGAAATCAAAAGTTATGGAAACAGCTCGGCATATTTGAAAGTAAGCTTGGTATAACAAATAATACAAGTATAAATTTAAATAATTTTCGTTGTAGCAAAAACCTGGCTTAAAGATATTTTGGACGGAGTCTTAGAATCCATATCGGATTACTGGAACTAATAGGTAGGTAGGTAGGTTGGTCCGGTGATCCATGAGAGATCTTCGCATAGACCGTGTTGGTCCTTAGCGTACCGGTAGTACATAGAGAGCTTAGTTCAAGCAAATGTGTCCGCTACCAGGTTTGCTTTAAGTGCAAACCTGAGCAGCATGCTGTAGTGTCCTTTCTCCACTGCTTCCAGTGACTCCAGGATCGGCTTGCCTAACAGATCAAGCCTTTGCCTCCCAAGGGCTGGACACTGGCATATTAGATGCTCCAGTGTTTCTCTCACTTCAGGCTCTCTGCATTTCCTGCAGCCATCGTCCCGTGTAAGGCCCATATTTTTAGCATGAACTGCTGTCAAACAGTGCCCCGTCAGCAGGCCTACTAATAAACGACATTTGGCCCTTTCCAGAGATAGTAGGAACTTCGTACGCTTGGCGCACGCGCCTCCACACAACTTCCTGGTTAGTTTGCACGTGGTCGTGTCTCTCCATGCACGATCTACGTGTTTCTTGCATTCTTCTGTGATGCTGCCATATAGACATCTTATGGGCACCCCCATGGGTTGCGTTACCTCGCTTGGCAGTTGGGCGCCCTCTTTGGCCAGCCTGTCCGCCATTTCGTTTCCATCTATGTCCTGATGGCTGGGAACCCAGTATAACCTTACCCTCCTGCCACTGCGTAAGGCCCTTACTGCCTCCCTGCTTTCCAGCACACATCTGGAACTTATGGTGGCGGATGCCATCGCCCTCAACGCCGCTTGGCTATCCACCAGGATATTTACTCTGTTTATACTTACATCTAATGATGCACCTATCTCCGCAGCCTTCCCTATGGCAAACACCTCAGCCTGGAATATGCTGCTCTGATCCGGCAGCCTGTAGAAATGGCTCTCGCCACCCTCCATGCAGTAAACCGCCGCACCTACACCACAGTCCATCTTGGATCCGTCAGTGTATATGTTTACTGTTCTTGGCCTTCTTCTCTGGCATTTCTGCCACTCATTGGGGCTCAGGGAAACCTTGACTATCGTTTCGAATTGGGAGATTGGTACCAAATAGTCCGACTCCCTCATTAAACTATTCGTTTTTGCACAATGTCCCTGGGCACACCGCACGAGGTTGCCTGTCACAGCCAGACGTTGCAGCGTCCGTTGGGCAGTCATCCTCGCCTGCACCTCTACGGGAAAGATGTTTAGAAGCGTCTCTAACGCCTTGCTTGGGGTTGTTCTCAGCGCCCCAGTGATACATAACATCGCCTGACGCTGCGCTTTGGCGAGCGCATTTGCGTACGTTCGTTTCTGGAGGGCATGCCACCACACGCATACCCCGTAGAGCATCGTTGGCTGCACCACTGCTGTGAAGATCCAATGCATCAGTCGGGGGGAGAGACCCCACCTGCTGCCTAGCATCTTCTTAGATGCATAGAGCGCTACAGTTGCCCTCTTCACCCTTTCTTCAACTTGGAGCTTCCACATCAATTTACTGTCCAACACGACTCCGAGGTACTTCGTATGTGATACCGGTTTTAGCCTCACACCGTTTAGCTTTGGTGGTATCCATTTAGGAACTTTGTACCTTCTAGTGAACAATACTAGCTCGGTTTTATCTGGATTTATGGACAGGCCTGCTCCTTCCGCCCACCTCGACACTTCCTTAAGTGTTGTGCCCATGACTTCACTGACCGTGGCTGGACAGCGTCCCGTAATAATCAAGCTTATGTCGTCGGCATAGGCTGTAATCTTGGGGGCGCTACCTGCCATGGTTATGAGTAGTTCGTTCACGACAAGGTTCCACAGCAACGGCGACAACACCCCTCCCTGTGGGGTGCCCCTGTGTGCGTCCTTCTCTGTCGTGGCCGCTCCCCATGTGGCTTTTATACGTCTCATGCTCAAGAGTTGTATGATCCATTGGGTTATAACTGCGGGTACATTAGCCGCCCGTAATGCCCGTATAATCGCTGTCGTTGCAACGTTGTTAAAAGCACCGGATACATCTACGAAGGCGCCCAAGGCATATTCTTTGTGATGAAGAGCCGTTTCAATGTTAGCGACCAGGGAGTGAAGAGCAGAGTCCACTGATTTCCCTCTGGTGTACGCATGCTGATTTGGAGCGACATGCGTGGTGCTAAGACCACCTCTTATGAACACATCCAACAGCTTTTCTAATGTTTTTAGCATGAAGGACGTCAGACTGATAGGTCTGAAGTCCTTGGGGTACACGTGGCTGCATTTCCCCGCCTTTGGTAGGAAGACCACTCTCGCCGTCCTCCACGGCTTTGGTACGTACCTTAGTTGAACACACTTCTTAAAGATCGCAGTCACCCAGGGTACCACTGCATTCTTCGCTTTCTGAAGCATAGCCGGGAAGATCCCATCTAGCCCCGGCGATTTGTACGCTTCGAATGAGTCAATTGCCCATTGGACCTTACTTCCCGTTATCAGTCCTTCCGGTAGGTGGCTTTGGGTGTGCTCACGAACCTCGACCATGCCTTCTATCTCAGTCACTGCTGTACACCCTGGAAAGTGCTGTTCTAGAAGAGACTCCAGCGCCTCTTCACAGCCATCTGCCCAGTTACCATCTGCTTTCCGAAGTTGACTCTCCATCGCCGGAGCGCTGGAGAGTATCTTCCTGAGCCTCGCGGTTTCCGCCGTCTTTTCCAAGTTTGAGCAGAAATCCCTCCAGGAGGACCTTCTCGCTCTACGAATTAAATTCTTATACAGTCTGAGTCTGTCCTTGTACTCTAGCCGTATCATATCATCGTCCACGACTTTGGTTGCCTTAAACAGCTCCTTCAAATCCCTTCTCATCTCTGCGAGTTCTTTGTTCCACCAGACTGGAAGAGAACGTCGCCTGGGGAGAGTGGGTTTGCAAGCTTCTTTATATGCACTGTTCAGTGTGCCGGTCAGGACATTTAGACCTCTCTCTATGTCCTTCACAGTTCTCACACCCCTGCAGTTTGGGAGTCTGCTTTCCACTAACGTACCGTAGAGCGCCCAGTCCGTATTTCTGGGATTCCGACGAAGCCCAGCCGGGCGCTCCGTTGAAAGCATCAGCTTAAAGCTGATGTACCTATGGTCAGAGAAAGATGGCTGATCGAGCACCCTCCATTCCCGCACCCTTGGTTTATTTCCGACAATTAGCGTTAAATCAAGTACATTGGCAGAGGTCGGCCCTACATACGTCGGCTCTCTGCCAACGTTTACTATACTTATGTTAGTTGATAGTATAAATTCTAAAAGAGACTCACCCCTTTCATTAATATCCGCGCTTCCCCACACTTCATGGTGTGAGTTGGCGTCGGTGCCAATCACCACGTCGCGTCCCATCTTTTCGGATGCAGACACCAGCGTCGTCACTTCCGTTGGCGGAGCTGGCTTGTCGTGCTCCATGTAGCTCGACGCCAGCCACGTCACCTCCTTCTTGCGGCCTTCAATAGCCACGACTGTGAGGTCATCTGTGCTGTAATTAGGTAATAAGTAGGCGTGCAACCCTTTCCTTGTTAGGATGGCTGATCTGATTCTACTTACTGCTGTCGGGTGATGTAAATTGAAGTTTTTAGACCTCAGTCCAGAGACCACGTTACCCGACGCAATCCACGGTTCCTGGACTAAGGCCACATCATAGGCTCCTTCCTCCAGCGTCAGAAGGAGCTCAGTGGACGCCACTTTAGATTTGTGGAGGTTGAGCTGCAGGATCTTCAGATCCATGTCTGTTGCTCTGTCCCTCCACAAGCGCGACACCTCGCGTGTCCTCCGTCAGGGTGAGGTCTACCATGGCTTCTAGGCCAAGGTCCTTGTCAACCTCCCCTGCTTCTAGCGTGTTGTCGTTGCCGTCGGTAGGATGGCGCTTCTTGAGGCGAAGGTACACACAACCTAGGCCCCACGCCATCTTACCCTTCCTCTCATACAAGGCGTCCTCAGACTCCTTGTTTATTGCCAGGATGTAGTGCTGGCCGCCATCCCTATTGGGAGTTGGCTCCGACACGTACAGTATCCTCCAGTCCGCCGTCGGGACATCAGGATTTTGTTTCTGGAGCAGCTTTAGCGCAGTCTCCTTCGGCAGTACCCTTGGGATGTACACTTTCGCCTTAGGTGGGGCCGGGATGCTAGTCCGGTCCACCACCTCCAGCTTGGCGTTCTCCCAAAGGCCCTGTAACGTCGGGACCACACCCTTCAGCCACTCCAGCGTAGGATCGTCCTTGCAGCGTAGGACTTTGACGCTGCTGGTCCACCCCGACCCATCAAATGATGGCATTGGGGCGTCCGGCGACGTCTCCATCCTCTCCACAAGGGCGTTCAGCAGCTTTTCTTCCACTCTCTTCCACTGCTCTTGTGTAATCTTTCCGAGTGGATCCGATCTGTCGATGAGGGCAACGACCAAGTGTCGTTTGGCCACATCACTAGCGGACTCCACTCGTTCGTGTGATACCGCGTGGCTCGCCTTCTTGGGCCTCTTGCTCACACGCGTATCCGTCTCACCCGACCTCTGCCGCTTCGTCAAGGCCTCCTCCAGAGCATTTGCGCTCCTGCCATCTGACGCTACAGCCCTTGGGTCATCACCAAAATGCTTCCGGCCCTCGAGCACTTGTTGTTTTGCCCAGGCTAGCCGCTCTTGTTCGACGGGAGTGAGACGCGCTACGTCTTGTAGCCTTCTGCAGATGCCCAGCGCCGCCTTATATTTCGCCTTCTCTCTCTGCCCTTCACGCGACTTAACCCTGAACCCGTCCCTTCTTGGGGAAACAGCGTCCACCGGTTTAGTCGGCGACGATAGTAGGATCGCCTCCTCTATTGTGTAAGCCGACACAACGCTCTCCAGGTCCGAGTCCGACTCGACCACAGCCCTTGAGCGTTGCATCGCTGCGTTTTTGGAAGTGGTCGGCTTCTCGGCCGCACCAACCTCCGTCCCGGCAGTAGCTTTACAACTGTTGTGGCCTGCTCCCACCACAACCGAGGTGTGACCGCTGGCGACACGCAGAGGGGTTTGCACCCCCCCGTGCCCACCGGTGGTAGCAGTCACGCCTCCCACCGACGTTTGGGCTGACATCCCAGCCCTTGCTTCATCTTTAGTTTTCTCCATATTGATTTATTATTCTGGGAATCACCCATAGCGTTTATGGTCTACCGCCAGACACCTCGAGCCCATGGCCCCAACCCCGATCCCACCTCAGACCTTCTAGGGTCCGGGCATGGGGTCAGTGTTGGGTCCTCAGCTGGGCACTGCCAGCCGGGTGTATGCGCGGCGAACCTAGCTACCTCCGGCTGACAGTGCCCATTGCCCAGCCGGCACCCTCGTTCAGACCGAGGATTTTTGCCAGCCACTGGAACTAATAGCTCCCATACGAAATGAAGAAGAAAAACAAATTTAAGTCGTTGTATGGAAAACTCTTTTGTTTTGGAAGATAGACGGCTGAAATTTCAAATATAGTAGTTTTACATAGTCCGAGATAATTCATTGAGATCGGGCAACTGGAACTGGTACCTGCCATACAAAATGAAGAAGAGGAAGAGAACAAAGATTCACGTCGTTGTATGGAAATTTTTTTTGTTTATTAATCAATTGACTTGAAACTTCACTCTTATGTTCTTGGCGAGGCATTAAAACTATTTTGACAAAAATGGGCATGGTTACGCCCACTTTTAGCCCAAATCAATAATTTGCATATCTCCGGTACCCAATGAGCAAAAACAATGAACATTTTTATATAGGCTAATAAGATGAAGAGAAAATATATTCAGTCAAAAAAATGTGCGTGGCACAAGAAAGTGCATGAAAAGTATATAAGGTTCAGCCTTGCTGAAGATAGCGTCCTTACTGGTTAATTCTAAATTTTCAACATCAAACTCCATCGAAACGACACAACCATATGGAAACAAATAGAAATCGAACGAGGCGTTTTGACCAAAATGACTGAAATTATGCGCACGGATATAGTTGGCAAAGCCCATAGGCTGCCCTTCCAAAAAGCAATATTAGTCAACAATGCATCCCTTGATGGTCTTCTTGCCTATTTATCGAAAAACTACGACATGGATTATATTCTAACAAGTCATCTTAACCAAGACACTGTAAAAAACTTTTTGGCGCCATGCGAGCGAGGGGCGGTCAATATGACCAACGAACTGCTCTTCAATTTAATTATAGGTTAAGAAAATATATAACAGGTATAACAAAATTAAGGTAATAACTACTAGCTTACAATAGATAGGTCTCATACCGGGCCCAGAAATTTTTTTTTTTTTTTGTGTGGTTTTGTTATTATAATTTACTGATGTTCGTTATTTCTAATCTGCCAAGAATACTGAATTGTTATCTGGAAATGGAAACGTTGAGGAATATAACACTGATAATTGGCTGAACTTAGATTTTTCTAAAAGAGACGACAATGACAAAGAAAACGATCCAGACGATTTAATAATAGATTTAGAAAACAGCAGCGAAGAAGCGTATAACTTGGACGAGTTAACAGAGGATTTGATGAAGTATATAGCAGGCTACATAATAAAAAAATTGCACCTTTCAAATGAGTTGGCCGAAAATGGGACATTCACTTCTGTGGATGAAGTATCTCACAGAGGGTTCATAAAATCGTCGCACAGTGGTCCGGCTTGTATGGGGAGAGCGGCCAAAAATACTTCTAGTTGAGGTAGGGACTTGAAACTTGGCACAAAATTTTTTTATATTTATCCTAAGATAATATGTAAAAATCAGCCAGATCGGACAACTATATCATATAGCTGCCATAGGAACGATCGGTCAAAAATTATGTTTTTGACCAAAAAGCGCTTTGATTTTAATGCTATCGTTTCAATTTTTTGCACAAGTATGTGTTAGATGTCAATAAAAACACATTGAAAGATCGGTGAAGATCGGAGAACTATAGCATATAGCTGCCATAGGAACGATCGATAAAAAATGTGGAATTTACGAAAATTTTATGTTTATAGGTCTTTGAGAGGTAACAATCAAAGAGAGGGGAATTTTGTGGTATGCAGTTTTAAAGATTTATATTTACTGAGATTGTATACAAAATTTGAGAGTTGTACCTTCAATAGTTTTGGAGATACAGCAATTTATAGAAAACAACAAGGGAAGGGTATATAAAGAGGAGGGGGGAAAATTGTAGTATGCAGTTTTGTAGAGCTACACATACTGAGTCTACATACCGACTTTCATATTTCTATCTCTATGGATGTTTGAATTATAGCGATTTAAAAAAAGCGGTCGTGCTGGTTGGGCGGGAAGGAGTGGGCGTGGCACAAAAAAAAAATAAACTTGATCTGCTGCCGAGCATCACGAGTTTACCCTCCAAATTTCAAGTCTCTAGCTTTTATAGTTTCCGAGAACCATTGGTGAATACAGACGGACATGGCTCAATCAATTTCTCTAGTCGTCCTGATTAAGAATATATATACTTTATAGGGTCCCCCTGCCCTCCTTCCGTGCGTTACATACATTTCTCTCAAGCAAACACAATATACCCCGATACACAGTATGTGTACAGGGTATAAAAAGTGCGTACCTCCTAGATAGAGCTGCTGGAAAGTGAAAAAGGTAAGGTTGCATTTTCCAATGGCACAAGTGCAGCTGCAGACTGCTGCAGCTGAAGTTAACATTTTTATAATCTTGAAATATCAATAAATAATAGGGTGTGTACTTCATTGGGGGGCAAGCGGGGGGAAACACTTAAAACTTTACCTAAACTTTGTAATACACAACAAATATGAACTAAAAAAGACGCACTTCTTTAAAAAAGATCTACACAAGATACAGCACAAATTATTTATGTATTTATCTGTATAAATAAAGTATATACCATTATGAACAATATTCAATGCAATCGTATTTGGTTTACCCATGTTTTATAATTTATTTTAAGTTTTTAAATTCGGTGTGTTGCACTGCACTGCTGTCAAATGGCAAATACCTAAACATGTGCTCACTCTTTTCATTCTATTTTTAAAAAATCCCGTTAGAAATATCAAAAAATCGGTATTGTGTCATTAAGTTTGGACAATCCGCTGATCGAAAACCCAGTTTTCGATGGAATAGCTCAAAATGAATTTTTTATTTTTGGCCTATGGCAGCGACCACTGTGCGTCGGTCCAGTTCACAGAAAAGAATGTTACTTATAATGTTTGCGACAACGCACGAAAAATTAGTTTTAATTATTTTCCCCTCATCAATAAACGAAGAGGGGGAAGTAATTGATATATAGAGTAACTTTTTTTTTTGGATAACATAGCATTCTAATGGTGAAAGAATTTTTTAAATTGGTTCAGTAGTTTAGGAGTCCATCGTGGACAAACAATGTGACCTATGTAAGATTAATGTTAATAAAGTTTAGCCTTCGGAGTCAAAGAACTGATTGATTTCAGAGGGTTAAACTCAAAACTAACTTCACTTTATTTGAAAAGTTTTTCATAATCTTCTGATATCATTGGTTTTGTCGAAACTTGGCTTCGCCTTGATGTTTTGCCAGTTGATAACTTTTTAAGGAAATTCGTATTTTACGAACAGAAAAAAAAGCTATTTTCGTCTAAACGAAGACATTTTCTAATACCTGCTCGCGAGGACGTCTTACCCCCTATTTTAGGAAATGTCTTAAGCAAGTTAAGACACTTTTACCGCCCTATTTTAGGAAATGTCTTAAGCAAGTTAAGACACTGTTAAGCCGTAACATTCTCTTACCGCCCTATTTTAGGAAATGTCTTAAAAATGATTTCGTTGATACAAATGTATCAGTGAAGACATTTCTAAAGGAGATTTTAAGCATTTCCGTATTTTAGACAACAATCTCTTAAATCGAAAGCTCTTTTTAACTCGAAAGCTATTTTTGAGATAACAGTATGAAAAATTTATGTTAAGCGTATGTTAAGTTCGGCATGGAATATTGAAATTACTTATGTTTCGCGTATCTCAAATGAATATGAGTGCAACTAGCACTTTTTTTCCGTCTCCTCTTCTTCTTCCATTTTGAGAAACAAGTGCGCCACTTTTGACACTGATTCACTGATACAATTGACACAGCAATCGGTTAGCTGACACAATAGCATATGTGTCGTGTATCGTCATGGAACATAGACCTACCTAATATTCATTCATGTTTACAATTGCTTTTGTTTTTCTGGTTTGAAAAATATAAAATTGCAATAATATAAACAAATAATTAATCAAATGCAATTATTGAGTTCTCATGATTATGTGGCTTCAATTGCTATATTATTTTTTGAAAACAAAATGTTTGCAAAATGAGTAAAAGTGAATATAATTATTCAAAATAGTAATGTAATAAGAAAATTAATATTTATTAAATTATTAATATTGAAAAAAAGTCATACTTTTACAAATTATATTAATTTCGCAAACACTTGCGTTCAAAATCTTTGTTAAGACGTCCTCGCGAGCAGGTATTAGAAAATGTCTTTGTTAAGACGAAAAGAGCTTTTTTTCTGTTCCTAAAATACGAATTTCCTTAAAAAGTTATCAATATTCCATGCCGAACTTAACATACGCTTAACATAAATTTTTCATACTGTTATCTCAAAAACAGCTTTCGAGTTAAAAAGAGCTTTCGATTTAAGAGATTGTTGTCTAAAATACGGAAATGCTTAAAATCTCCTTTAGAAATGTCTTCACTGATACATTTGTATCAACGAAGACATTTTTAAGACATTTCCTAAAATAGGGCGGTAAGAGAATGTTACGGCTTAACAGTGTCTTAACTTGCTTAAGACATTTCCTAAAATAGGGCGGTAAGACATTTCCTAAGATACGTCGGTAAATCTCTTTTGCTGTTCATCACACTTCGGAGAAAATTTTTTTTTATACTTTTCACGTATGTGAAATAGTATAATAACTTTGTGCTGAAGTTTGTAACACACAGAAATATTCACTTGCGACTATATAAAGTATATATATTCTTGATCAGAACGACAAGACGAGTTGATTGAGCCATGTCCGTCTGTCCATCTGTCTGTATATACACAATCTCCTCCCACAGTTTTGAAGATATCGAGCTGAAATTTTGCACAGAGACTTCTTATTCGTGCAGTCAACTCATTTGTCGGATCCAGCCATATCGGACCACTGGAACTGGTAGCCCCCATACGAAAAGAAGAAGAAAAATGAACAAAACTTGAATCGTTGTATGGAAAACTTTTTTGTTTTGTATGATAGAGTGCTGAAATTTTTAACATAGTAGTTCTACATAGTCCGACTACATGCCTGAAAGTTTCATTGAGATTGGACAACTGGAACTGGTAGCTCCCATACAAAATGAAGAAGAAGAAGAGAAGCAACATTCACGTCGTTGTATGGAAAACTTTTTTGTTTTTTAACCAATTGACTTGAAACTTTACAGTTATGTTCTTAGGGAGAAATGAAAACTATTTTGACCAAAAATGGGCATGGCTACGCCCACTTATCGCAAAACTTGAACCGTTGTATGGAAAACTTTTTTGTTTTTTAACCAATTGACTTGAAACCTTACAGTTATGATGTAAGGGAGGAATGAAAACTATTCATTTAGTTTTTTAGTGACACAACGTGAAAAGTATTATTGCTTCAGCCTTGCTGAAGATAGCGTCCTTACTGGTTTTAAATGGTTCTGACGAAATTGAGCTGATATGGGTTAAAATAACTATTGCAAAGACTCACGTTCTAAAGATCAAATTTTAGATCTTGTTTTTATAATCATCATTGTGAGGTCATCGCTTTGCGGATCCCCTCCAATATCACAACCTTAAGACTTTGACCACCCAACGTTGGAGCTAACAATTACACTAAACTTACTAACATATCCTCGTCAAAATCCTCTAGATGCCAAACCTAACCGTGTATTATGCGTCAGATAAACCAATTTTATACGACTTCGCCAACTACACGAAGCAAAAAAAAACTATGGCAGCAAAAAACAAATCGAATTTTGAATTGATTTTTGTCGGTCTGTATCTTTGTGGGTATTGGTCATATCGGTAAAGTCTGAAAAAAGATTTTGTAGCTTGTAACTTCTAGTTTTTGAATTTTTTATCCAACAAATTTTAGCAGTAACGGTTTTAATGCAATCCTTAAAACTGCAAGAAATTGCAAAATTTTTTGTCTTTTTTGATTTGTTCCGTGGGCTTCGGTGATCTTGTTTGAGATAAATCATGATATCGATCAGATAGCTTGTTGATTCAGCTTTAAATTGCATTTTGCCGATCGTTGGAACGTTTTTTTTTTTGCGGAGATATCCGAGATTAAACCAAAACAGGTCCTTTTGACTTTAAGCAACGATATCTCAGCAATGAATGAATGGTGAAAACAGTTTTGAGAACTAGGAAAAATTTTCTAAAAGAGCCAGTTATGACATTTGGAGAAAAATTTGTTTTTCACATTTTTAATTTCGAGTTAAAAAAAGGCCAAAAAAGTGACTTTTTCGCTTGTTTTCGTTAGTGAGCTCTTAGCAAACACTGATCGGAAGGATGAGGCCTCGAGGGATTTTAACATACACTTCTTAGTACCCCCAATAACCATGTAAATTTTCAGATCGATCCATTAGCGGTTTTTCCGTCCCGTTTGTTCAAAGTTGAAAAAAGAACTTACCGATCAAAATTGGCAGTTTTAAACATTGTTTAATCATGTTCATATAAATGAAAAAATCAGCATGTTTTTCCACTTTTTCTTCAATTTGTTGTTGAGTTACTTGGTTAATTCTGATCTTGACTCTCTCTCACCATGGTGTGCTGTATACAATTTACTGTTAAACAGTGATTAATGCATTTTATAGAAAAAAAAAACTAATTGTTTGCACGTACAAGTTAAATAATTTCTACCTTGAACATATCTCTCAGTTTAATGACCTTGGTGTTTTGATGGATCCAAAACTTCATTTTGCTGTCCGTTAATAAGGCTAAAGCCGTTCTAGGTTTCATCAAAGGATGGTCCAAGGAATTTCATGACCCGTACACAATCTTCACACATCTTTTGTACGACCCATTTTAGAATATGCATCGTGTGTTTGCGATCCTCAGTGTGAAAATAAAGAACCAAATTGAATCTGTTCAGAAACAGTGCCTTCTGTTTGCTCTTAGGAATCTACACTGGGTCCCTTTGTTGAATCTGTCTCAGTACCTGCAGATCGACATATTTAAAGCATGACTCGTTCCGTGTTTTATGCAGGTATTATAACAGATATTTTAGTTTAATGGAGAACTGCGCCTTTACTAACCTTATTAATTGTAGTATTCAAACGTATTTAAATAGGTAAAAATTTAGTTTTTAGTTGTTTTAAGGAATTGTTTATAAATTAGCTGATTAGTATTTTTAATTGTTTGTAGAGTAAGCAGTAAAGCGACTGTTGACTATTGTATGTAGACGCGGAACAGACTGACCTGGTGGCGCAAGTCCACATGAGGATAGTGCGCTACCACAACGTCTCGCGCTTGTAGTTAGAAGAGAAAAAAAATAAACATTTACAATGTTTCATGTTTTAGCCGAGCGTGTTGCAAATTTAGTTTTTCGTGCCGTGTTGGCTCGTGTCGAAAAATTGAGGACCATGCCCATCTCTAGTTTATAACCTTCGACATTTTTCTTAATATAAATGATGCTAGTCATGATTCGGAAGTCACTAATTTGTTTGTCAAGATTTTCAAAAATACTTTCTCTTCCACAATAGTTTTGGGAGTCTTATATCCATACCCAATAAGCTATCAACGGCTTTGTTTCCCCTTTATTGAATGAAGAATATGTTATTCATAATTTATTTACTAAAAAAAGTTAGTTTTCGCCTGGCCCTAATAATGTCCCTGAATGTGTTCTGAAAGGATGTGTAAAATCGCTGTGTAAGCCTTTATTGAAGCTTTTTGAGCTCTCGCTTCTTAATTCTTCGATTCCATTTATTTGGAAGGAATTTTTTATTATTTCTCCCCACCAAAAAGTTATTAAATCAGACGTTACCAATTATAGGGAGATAGCTAAAGTATCTGCAATTCCCAAGCTTTTTGAGAAAATGCAACACTTCTTCAACTCGGTAATGTCACCTTCTCAGCATGGGTTTTTAAAAATGAGGTTAGCTTGTACTTCTTTTTGAATTAACTTATTATCGTAGTAAGCCTCACTTGTTTTCTTACTCGATTGATAATGTCCAACTAGAACAAGTCACTATTTTTAACGAGCTGGATGTTCCCTTTGATCCCAATCTCTGCTTCATGCAACTAGTCTTAATTGTCCTTAATAAGGCGAAAGGTGTTTTTAAATTTATTGAACGCTGGTCTAAAGAATTCAATGATCCCTTTATCACCACATTTCTTTTAACGCCATTTGTACGTCCTCTTCACCATCTCTAGCTCATCGCAGGATTGTTTTAGAAGCTGTTTTTCTTCATAAATTGATTCTTTATTTAATTGATTCTTAAAAGCTACTCAGTTGGATTATCTTCAGCGTCCCACGGCGCACTACCAGAAACTTTGTTTCTATAATTGCACGACTAACTACGCCCTTCATAATCCGTTTCGCGTACTATGTATGAATTATAACAATCTATATATCGTCCTATCACCTGAAATCTCTTTACGACACTAAACTCTACCGTTTTACGCTACTTACGTGAGTCTGGAAGGGATTAGCAACTTGATGCATCGTTTTATTATTGGAATTCGGACGCTCTTTACAACTTAAGTTTCTGACCACATATAGCTGTGAGTTGGGGCATAGCTGGCATTGTGCAAATAAATTTCTCCCAACGGGTCAGAGACTTCTTAGAATTTAATAAACCAATAATTATACTTTTCACGTATGTGAAGTAGTATATTAACTTTGTGCTGAAGTTTGTAACACACAGAAATATTCACTTGCGACTATATAAAGTATATATATTCTTGATCAGAACGACAAGACGAGTTGATTGAGCCATGTCCGTCTGTCCGTATATATACAATCTCCTCCCACAGTTTTGAAGATATCGAGCTGAAATTTTGCACAGAGATTTTTTATTTGTGCGATCAACTCATTTGTCGGATCCAGCCATTTCCACTGGACCACTGGAACTGGTAGCCCCCATACGAAAAGAAGAAGAAAAGTGAACAAAACTTGAATCGTTATATGGAAAACTTTTTTGTTTTGTATGATAGAGTGCTGAAATTTTTAACATAGTAGTTCTACATAGTCCGACTACATGCCTGAAAGTTTCATTGAGATTGGACAACTGGAACTGGTAGCTCCCATACAAAATGAAGAAGAAGAAGAGAAGCAACATTCACGTCGTTGTATGGAAAACTTTTTTGTTTTTTAACCAATTGACTTGAAACTTTACAGTTATGTTCTTAGGGAGAAATGAAAACTATTTTGACCAAAAATGGGCATGGCTACACCCACTTATATCGAAACTTGAAACGTTGTATGGAAAACTTTTTTGTTTTTCAACCAATTGACTTGAAACTTTACAGTTATGTTCTTAGGGAGAAATGAAAACTATTTTGACCAAAAGTGGGCATGGCTACGCCCACTTATAGCTAAACTTGAACCGTTGTATGGAAAACTTTTTTGTTTTTTAACAAATTGACTTGAAACTTTACAGTTATGTTCTTAGGGAGAAATGAAAACTATTTTGACCAAAAGTGGGCATGGCTACACCCACTTATAGCGAAAATTTACCTGTTGTATGGAAATTTTTTTGTTTTTTAACCAATTGACTTGAAACCTTACAGTTATGTTGTTAGGGAGGCATGAAAACTATTCATTTACTTTTTTTTTATAGTGACACAACGTGAAAAGTATTATAGCTTCAGCCTTATTGAAGATAGCGTTTTGGTTTTGTTTTTATATAAGAAGTTTTTTGTACTTATTTATTCAAATTTTTATTTCACGTATGGATAGTATTATAACTTTATCACGGAGTTTGTAACAGATCGAAATATTCATTTCCGACTATATAAAGTTCATATATTTTTGATCAGGACGACAAGACGAGTTGATTTAGCCATGTTCGTCTGTCAGTCTGTATGTATGCAAACCAGTCCTTCAGTTTTGAAGCTATCGAGCTGAAAGCTTGCACAGAGTCTTAGAATTTCTTAATATGAATCATTCGTCGGAACCGGCCATATCGGATTATTGTAACTGGTAGCCCCCATACGAAAAGAAGAAGAAAAGTGAACAAAACTTGAATCGTTTTATGGAAAACTTTTTTGGAAGATAGAGAGCTGAAATTTCAAACATAGTAGTTCTACATAGTCCGACACAATGCCTGAAAGTTTCATTGAGATTGGACAACTGGATCTGATACCTTTCATACAAAATGAAGAAGAGGAAGAGAAGCCAGATTCACGTCGTTGTATGGAAATCTTTTTTGTTTCTTAATCAATTGGCTTGAAACTTCACCCACTTTTAGCAAAAACCAATACACAATGAGCAAAAACAAAAAAAATTGGAATGTAGGCTATTAAAACAACGAGAAATAAAATTCAATCAAAACCAGTAAGGGCGGTATAGTTGAGTATTGTCAACTATATAATACCCTGTACACACACCTATGTTGATAACACGTTTAACATTCGCCGACAGCAAAAGCAGTGTACCACGATATGGTTTGTGTATTTGCTAAGGTGAGGCAGGGCTCACAGTGCAATGTTGCCATTAGATGGCGCTTTAGTACGGATTTTGTTACAAAGCATTGCTGCAAAATTTTAGTGTGTTGGTCTTTGCGGTGAAAGTGGTAGTTTGTTGTATGCAGTTTTAAAAAGGTATGTTATCTGAGTTTGCATTCAAAATTTCAGCATTGTATTCTTTATACTTTAGGAGATACAGCAATTTTAAGAAAAAAATTACCTTTTGTTGTGCTCGATGGGCGGGAAGGAATGGGCGTGGCAAAAATTCCTTCAAACTTGATCTAGTGTTCGACCACACGAGTCTATCTTCCAAATTTCAAGGCTCTAGCTCTTATAGTTTTCGAGAATCATTGGTGAGGACGGACGGACGGACAGACAGGGCTATATCAATTCGTCTTGTCATCCTCTTCAAGAATATATATACTTTATAGGGTCCCCCTCCCCTCCTTCTATGCGTTACATACAAACCGTCTCAAACAAACTTAATATACCCTGATACACAGTGTGCGTCCTTACTGGTTTTTTCTCTTCACATTAAATTCGTATTTTTGTATTATATTATTTTATTTTATTTTTAATATAAGTTTTTTTTTTATTATATTATTATATAATTTTATAGTATTATATTATTTGATTATTAAATTATATTACTAAAATAACAGCCAATTGTTATAAAACAAAATAAACAAATGAGGAGTTTATATATTTTCGCATCTTAAAACTTATGTACATAATATGTATGTATATGTGATATTTATGTAATGTCGTAAACTTTCGTTTTTAAATAAAACTTGATTGGTTTCTTAACTGATAAAACACTATTAAATATCAACGGAAATACGTTTCTAAAGCTTAGCATAATATTCAACCCTGAGTTTTATTAAAAACTGCAGGGAAACAATAATATTATTATGGATTCTGACTAAGCGTAAACAGCGTTTTATGACAGATGATAAAGAGCACACTGTTACATATAACAAGGGAGGGTGATTCCATGCTTGGTCAAATTATAGGGTTGCATTGTGCTGGCACACACTTCACATCAACTATGGGGTGAACATCAGCCGTTTATAAAGTTTTCACGAGTAGCAATAAATATTGATGGCAAAAATAACTTTTATTTTTGCACAAGTAGCATTAAAGAAGACCGTAAATATACCCTTATAGTTGTGGAGCTCCGCCATTGACAAAAGCCAGAGGATGTTCAACTTAAAAATAACTCGAGGCTTTAAGTGATGGATTTTACTGCAACTGTAAAATGCAGTCCCGTAATTGCAAACAGTAGTCTGTTGTCCCTTGGTTATTTGCAGTTTGCCGCTGCCATTTTCACACCTCAAACTTCCCTTAGAAATGAACCACAATGTATAAACTGTATTTGTTAACTGTTCTAAATCACAGCTGAAGGAGTGTTAAGAAACGTCCACTCATTCGAAATACATATGTATAACAAGCGTGAAGTGTGAAGTAAGAATTTTATTTGTATTAAACTCGATTTAACCTATATGGATTTCTATTTACATACACCCAAATGTCTGTATGCCTACAAGATTTAAGGTTTCAATCGAAATCTTAAACTTCGACAATTAGAAGGCTGTTGCTGTAAAAATAAAGTTTAATACAATTACATGTTGTTAAGTGTTTGATTCTACAACTTTAAAAGAATGCTATTCAGTCTGGGAGTAAAATAAATATTTGTATAGTATTTCTCTTGCGCTCTCTATTTATAATTTAAATACTAGTTAACATACGCACAATCAGAGAGCCAAGAGGGAAGTAATTTGAATTTTTTTTTAAGTAATTAGGATTTGGAAACAATAATTTTTTTAGTGTTCCCACTGTTCCAATTGGCAACATTCATGATCATTTTGTGATCTATGTATACTTTTGAAAAGTATTTTCATAGAATAATACATATATCAAATATTGTTAATGTGAACAAGTATCAATTAAAGAAATAAAATTCCAGATCGATATCTTTTAAACTGTGGAAATAAATCGTTTTAAGGGGTTATTGTAGTCTAGGATTTCGAAAAAAACTTTTTATACTATTCACGTATGTGATTAGTATTATAACTTTGTCACGGAGTTTGTTACGTCATCTCCGACTGTATATTTTTTGATGGTGTACATGACATCTCGGTGACCAATTGTCGGAAAAGTCATTTCATGCAAAAAATAACTACAAATCAGGGACCGTAATCATTATAAGTTATTTAAAAAAAAATTCCATGTTAGTGATTATATTTTGATTTTCAACGTTTTTCTATAATAATGATTAATTTTAAGTAATTTAATAAATTTTAGAACATATTAATTATTTTTGATAAAAAAAAAAAGAATAAAAATTGTTTGTGATTTCTATTTTTATACTTTTCACGTATGTATGTGAAATAGTATAGTAGTTTGTCACAGAGTTTGTAACAGATCGAAATATTAATTTCTGACTATATAAAGTATATACATATATTCTTGATCAGAACGCCATGTCCGTCTGTCTGTCTGTATGTATGCAAACTAGTCCCTCAGTCTTGAAGCTATCGAGCTGAAACTTTGGCTTCGTTGAAACTTGAATCGTTGCATGGAAAACTTTTTTGTTTTGTATGATAGAGTGCTGAAATCTTAAACATAGTAGTTTTACATGGTCCGACTAAATGCCAGAAAGTTTCATTGAGATCGGGCAACTGGAACTGGTACCTGCCATACAAAATAAAGAAGAGGAAGAGAAGCAAGATTCACGTCGTTGTATGGAATACTTTTTTGTTTCTTAATCAATTGACTTGAAACTTCACAGTTATGTTCTTGGCGAGGCATTAAAACTACTTTGACAAAAATGGGCATGGTTACGCCCACTTTTAGCCCAAATCAAAAATTTGCATATCTCCGGTACCCAATGAGCAAAAACAATGAAAATTGGTATATAGGCCAATATGATGAATATATTCTGTCAAAAAAATGGGCGTGGCACAAGAAAGTGCGTGAAAAGTATATGAGTTTCAGCCTTGCTGAAGATAGCGTCCTTACTGGTTTTTACTCAAAATAAAACTCAGTTGTAATTTACGGCTTCTCTATTAGAATTTTCGTCGATATTATTTCTTTCCTTATTTTTGAATAATTTTTTTATTTATAATTAATTCATTTATTTTTATACCTTGCACTACGGCTCAAAATGAAATTTTTTTGGCCTATATTCCAAAAATGCGGATACAAACTTAAAACACTGTATTGTGTATTAATAAATAAAACATATAATTTAAACTAGTCGGACCCCGACCAGCCCCCCAACCCAATAAAAATGCTTAAGAAACAACATGTGATATTTTCAATCTTCATTATTGACAAGTAATATTTATTCCAAATGGTCCGAAATTCAATTTTGATTGAGTAATTAATGCATACGTGGGATATATGTATGCGCAGTAATGTGTTTTATTAAGTTGCCTCATGTTGACATATTGTTTCTCATTCAGACCATTTTCTAGTAGAAAGGCTTAGGCTTCCTCAGGTGTAACAAGAACTGGTTCATTTTTCGTCTGGGATTCTTGCGTTCCACTGATCTCTCCTTTAATGGCATCTTTTAATGCTTTAACAATTTTGCTATCCCAAGATTTTTTCGCAGAAACTGAGGCCGCATGTAAAAGATGAGAGCAATTTGTCTCTAAAGCAAGTCCAGATGGTAATTTTGTTTTCAAGCGTGTTGCTGCCACTGAATAATTTAGCCTTGGACAACATACTTTTAAAGGAGATGATCTCGAGCCCACATCTTTATTGAATTGAGATCGTCATTTTTTTTGAAAGCCACTCTGAATGCACAACTTTGAACCTAGACAACATTGGGTGGCACTTTGGCAAATATTTGTTTATATGTGAAGTAAAACTCTTCACTTTCTTTTTAATAGGCTCGATTTGCGATTGGCTTAAGTATTTTCGACATATTTCATCTAATATCCACTTTGTTAATGAACTTGTATTACGGCTGTTATTGTCCTAATATTCAAGTAGAGTTGTGTGGCAAAACACATATTTGACTGAAAATCGATTTTACGGGAGAAGGGGCAAAAGATATTAATTACATCGTGTATAAGGTATATTTTCAAAGTATTTGCCGTGTATAGTTATAAGCGCCAGCGCACGCCATAGTTGTCGTACTCCACAAAACACAATTACATTTGCTAATTTTCACAAACAAAAACTACACTAACAACATTGGACAAAAACAACAACAAACACAATAATGGCAAAGACACAAATACATGATTTATTTACCATACCTTCACGATAATTTTCAATATTTATTTACCCTTTGAATAGAAAAACACTATATCTCTGGAACCAATTATTCTAGAAAAAAATTATCGTATATAATGTTTGTTTAATCTAAATGTATGTAACGTTTTTTTTTCAAATGATCTAAAACCCAACCAACTTTTTCTTAAATATTTTTGTAGATTGAAAGTACACCAAAACAACAGCTTCGGATTGGCAACAAACAAATTTATAAATCACTGCTGATTACAACATGTGGCTGATCGCATGATTACATCACTTTTGGTCTAACGCGATATTTTGCCAAGCTACAGTCTTACTTCCATAACTGGAACACCATACAAGTCGAACTAGTTTTATCGGATCCAGAATTTATAAATACACTTGTTATCAACTTTATACAAAGTATTCATTACTCGAAGGTTTTTTCTTTGCAGAAATAGGCTCGAGTTAGGAAAGTTTGAATGAATTTTTAGAAATTTTTATCTTAAACCGCGAGCGTTAATGGATTGTTATTATTTTTTTGTGATCATTCTTATTGCGTTTTGAGATGGGTCGCAAGCGTAATTATACGGTTCGCAAATGTTTTACATTCCACGTGGAATGTAATGTTTCAAAGTCAAAATATGCAAATTAAGATTTAGTGCAAATTATGTGTGCAATTTTAAGCGCCATTTAGAAGCACGCAAGTGAATATTGGTGGTAATGGGACAAGATTAAATGTAGAACGCATGTATTCACCTAGTGACCGCCGCAAAAGTTCCGTTAGCTGTACTGGACTCAGACGGATTTAAGACGCTAACAGCACAAATATTTAGGGGGCGTGGATATGCCCACTGTAACGTTCAGAAATATAATGTGTTTGGTGGTGCAAAAGCAACTCAAAATTAAATGTGACATGATGAAAAAATTGGAAAATATAATCGACTGTCTACAATTAGATACAGCCACAAGATACAATCGCGAAATTCTTGGAGTAAATGTCCAATTTATTGAAGAGGGTTTAATATGTATAAAGACTTTGGGCCTGATAGAACTTAAAACATCGAAATAAAATCCATATTGAGTGATTCGGTATATAAAAAGTATATATGTACAATCACAACGGATAATGGACGAAACATGATCAAGGCAGTGGAACTGCTAAACGGTTGCGAGGTTAAAGATGATGACGAAGAAGATTTTGAGGACTTTGATGATGAAAAGCTGCTTAAGAATTTTAAAATTTATTCAATCTGGTCCATAAAATGTGCAGCACACACCCTACAGCTTGCTGTGAAAGATTTTTTTCAAAGGCTCGAGTCGGTTGAATCAAGATCAAGAAAAATAACTAAGCAAAGCTTTATAATGTAGGTGGTTGAGCCTCCGGACAAACACAATGTCAATCTTTTTAATGTTGACAATCTTAAGCAGCTTACCAATGCCCAGTGGCGTAACTATACCATCTGGGGCCCGTGGCAAATTCTTTTCATGGGGCCTTATCAGTAAAAATCGTCACATTGTACTCAGTTTGATTTTAATAAACTTCGAAATTTGCAGCGTACTCAATTACACGTTGTATATGTCCCACTAATGGCCATAGACCTTCTCTCTTAGGCAAGAGGGAATGGTCTGTAGTCCCCACGCTAGCCCAATGCATATTGGAAACTTCACATTCATCCATAAAACATAATATCTCAATGCATTCATGATCTATTCGTTAGCTTTTCGGTGAAGAAACAACATCGTGAAGAAACCTGCATACATTTACATTGAAATAATAATAACAATTTAATTTCAATAAAATTTTTATTAAAATAAATATTATTAAACATTATTAAGAAAAATCTTTTTTTCGAGCTTTCTGTTCCGCAAAAGTGTCTATAACATCAGACAGAATAGCCAAGTTACATAACCTGTCTTGTCTCATAGAGTTTCTTAATTAGGTTTTTATCAATTTTAGTTTTGAAAATGACCGTTCAGCACTCGCTGTAGTCACACGAATTGTAAGAAATAACATTAATGCAGTGCATACTTCAGGAAAGCTGCAGGACATAAAATGATTTTTTATTATTAATAAATCAGCAAGGTCTCTAATATATGAAGATTTTTCTATTTCGTCTCTGAAAGTGGATCGAAAACTGAAAATTTCTCTGGCAAATGATTCAGATATGTCTTTTTTATATATCTCAACAAATTCTAGAGCTTTTTTTAATAGATCAGTGTCATTCAAACCTTTTAAAATAGAATGCTGCAAAACACTGAAATTTGAAACAATTTCAATCATTAGAAGGAAACGCAATTTCAGTTGATTTATAATGATGTCCAATAATCGATAAAATATGTTCACTTTGAACGATCTTTCCGGATCTTGGAGACGCTCATCTTCGCAAAGCTCATCAAAATGGCGTTTTCCTTCCTCTGATGAGTAATTCAGGGGTGATGGACCATTTTTCTGCTACACTATTTGCTTCCATTCCTAAATTTTGAAATTCATTTCGATACCTTTCCAATTCTTCTAGACAAATTTTCATTGCTCGTCACGGGTAACGTGTACATCTCTAAAAATTAATCAACATCTTTTTGTTTAGGTTGGTTGAAATGCTTAACATTTAACTTGAAATTGTATTATGGTATTTTGTTGTCTCACCTTGGATTTTAAGCAGAACTTATAAAAATATACTTTTCAAATAAAATAAAATACTCAGGTACAATGTAAAAAAATAATTTTGAGCTCGCGGCCTTTTGGCCGGGGCCCTCTTGGGTCAGGGCCCGTGGCATTTTGCCAGCCCTGCCACCCTATTGTTACGCCACTGCCAATGCCTCACCTAGTCCAAAATATTTAATAATGAAGGGAACAGATCAGAATGAAAACCTTACGAATGTGTCTCCATTTATAATAAAATCAGTAAGGATTGGAGACGACAGTACTCGACTTCGATATACCCTGTACCTTCAATTAGTAACAACTGTTTGAAGGTGTTGCCCCACCCACTTTTTAATCAAAATAGATTTAATTTCCATTTGATATCATACATATCCATTTTTACTCTTGTAGACCAATTTTTTCCGAAGGTTTAAGGGTTTCCTATTTTGGCAATATGTGGGCGTGTGATTCGTGAATCACAGAATCGAACTGCGAAGAGCTTTTGGTTCTATCTATTATAGTTTCCGAGATCGACGCGTTCATACAGACAGATGGACGGACGGACAGACAGACATGGCTAAATCGACTTCTCTTTCGATACTGATCAAGAATATATATACTTTGTATAGTCGGAGATGTCTCCTTTAAGGTGTTGACGTGCACAAAACTAATATACCCTTGTACCTGAGGTACAAGTGACAGTTTTTGTGGTGGGGAAATCGAAGAGTGTTCCAAACTCCGTAATGGCAATACTCTGCTTAAAACAATCTGAGCATAACTCGCTTAATTTCACTAAGGCTACAAACATAGTGCGCGCTCAGACGAAGATGAAGACGAAGCTGAAGACGAAAAACAGTGCAGAACAAATCATATGAATTCGCTCGCCCGCAAGCATAGTGCGTGCCGTGACGAAGACGAAGATGAAGACGAAGTGCAAGCAATCAGCTTCAAACGCTGCAGCACTGATTTTGAAGACGAATCGCTTGCTATATTTTGAATAATTTTTTACCTTAACGTCACAATTAGCCTTTCTGCAGGCATATTTGGGGTTTTATTAAAATTAGTCAAATTTTTAATAATAAGTGGTTCAATTTTTACTAAAATGTAATCAAATGTACTTATTTTTATTCTATTTAGTATATTCCACAAATTGTTTCTCATCTTGGCGCAGCTCATCAAACAAATGATGAAATTCGCCAAATGCTTTTCTTCCCAAATTTATTGGGTGAATTTTTGTATTTAATTTTTTACGTTTTAATTTAAAAAATAAACTTTGCTCAATTAGCAGCTCATCATCTGATGAGAAATCTATTGCGACTAACATATCAAAAGCGCAACCAATTTGTCTTGCACTATGCAACCTATTAGCTTACTCGCAACGCAAGCAATTTTTCTTCAGCTTCGTCTTCATCTTCGTCTCAGCACGCACTATGTTTGTAGCCTAAGGGTATAATTTATAGCAATGAACTGAGAGGTATATCTGAAAACGAAATCTTGCAAGAACTTAAAACCCAAAATGTAGTAGAATGCAAAAAAATCAAGAGCAAAATCAGGACTCACCTTCGCTGCGCTCCAACTCCCTGCTCAAATCAACATTGGCTATAAAAAAGTTTCAGTTCGTCCACACATTCCTCTACCATTTCGTTGCAAGAACTGTGGTCGTTTTGGGCACACTACAAACAACTGCAAAAAAGAAAAGCTCTGCCTTGACTGCGCTAATCCTACTCATATCAATGATGCAATGAAAATGAAACCTGCACCAACCTCAAAGTTTGCATTAATTGTAAAGATGATGCCAACCTTAGATTGCACCATAACACATTCGACCGAAGCTGCCCATCGGTTATTAAAAACAAGGAATTGCAAGCTATCCGAGTCCTCGAAAGAGTTGATATGAAGCAAGCTCTAAAAATCTATAGTGAACCTTACTTAAACCTGAACACTTCCTACGCTGAAACCGTTCGTTCCGCAAATACACATCAAAAAAGATCAATTACATCATATGAAGACATCAGCCCCACTTCTTCAACTGCCAACAATTGTAAAAAAACTCCATCCATCAACGACGACAACAATGAATCTTCATCATCGGCTACTCTCGACAGCTTCAATGCGTCAACATCTAAAACAAGCAATACTTGCTCTTCAAGCACCTCATCATCAAATCTTACCATCAACTCCAATGCATCAAAATCTAAAGCAAGCATCTCTAATTCTCCCCATCTTCCCCAAATTCTATCAGATACCAAATTAAGATTTCATCCAAAATCAGATGGCCACCTAAAAGCTCAACTTAAATCTAAATCGAACACTAAGTCATATAACAATAATGTTAAGTCTCTTCACAACAACAACAACTAACACAACACTTTAAACTTTAAGAATCTGTCTGACGGCGACATGTCAACATAATTATTAACTTTTTAATTTCGCTCGGTTGTGAGGACGCCAGTGAAGTAGTCGGCTTTCAGCTGGGGGGAAAGGCTTACTTTCTTTCAGCTTTCAGCCTGCGACTCCACTGGCGTTCTCACCATCGAGCTACTCTTATACGCCGTCACGTAAGCATCATTGCTATTTCCTTTAAGGACAGCTCAGTGTGTGTTTGCGGGGCGGCACATTATTTAAAATATTTGCTGTCAAATCAACTTTTATATTTTATATATTTACTCATTTTACAAATATTCTAGCTGTATCCCTGATAATCATACAATGGAATATGAAAGGCTATGGGAACAATTACAGCGAACTTTTATCTCTAATTTACAAACACAGACCTCACATAATAGCCATCCAAGAAACTCATTTACACAATACACATTCCATTCATATTCAACTATTCATTAATTTCTCTCAATACAACATATGGTGGAGTTGCGTCGCTGTTCCACAATTCAATTAAATTTCGTCAAATTTTTCTTAACAACGACTTTAACGCTATTTGCGCTGAAATTACGTCTAATAAAAAACTTAGAATTATTTCTGCATATATTCCTCCCAGAGTTTCTGTCTCTCATACTAAGTTGGATTCCGTCCTCTGCTCAACTAATATACCGACAGTAATCACGGGTGATTTCAATAGCTGACATACAGCTTGGGGATCCACTTCGAAAAATAAAAGGGGTAAAATCCTTGAATCATTCATTTCTAGGTCTAACTACATTTTACTTAATGATGGTTCTCAGTACCCATAACAGTCTCACGGCAATAGATCTCACGTTCTGCTCTCCTGATTTACATATCGAAAGCTTGTGGCATAGAGATGATAATCTTTACGGTAGTGATCATATCCCAATTATTACTAAACTTTTTTCTTAAAATGTATTTTGTTTTACGACCTATACAAGTAATTCAATAATGATTAGCAAGCTCGAGGTCAATTTTGATACACCAAATTTGTAATCAAAAAGTTTTGGCAGTTTTAACAACAAACAATATTGCAAGAACTAGCTCAAAAGCTAGCAGCAGGCAGATCGTACAGCTGTTTCGGGAGTTGCCAAACTCCTTCATCAGCGATCTTTGCTTAACGATGGACGGATTATCAGCACTCCCCATACGTTTTTCTTGATAAGCTGCATGAGAATTGTAGGTTTTCAAACGAAAAACCCTGAGAAATGATGCTTCGATCATCGCCTTGCAATATTGTTGTTGTTGTGGGCCACCCGCTGTTTGTTGGAGTCAAGTCTTCACTCACGTCAACTGCTAGTGGACCAAATTTAGAAAAATAAAACAAAAATTTTATTTTACAAGTTTCTGTCATACTACACAAATATGTGTATGACTACGCCGTGCCTTCCGTTTTAGTTAAAATGTGTTTTGTTTTACGACCTATACAAGTAATTCAATAATAATTAGCAGGCTCGAGGTCAATTTTACCTCTACCATTGATCGAATTATAAAATTTTGCTCATTTCACAATATACCGTACCGTAATACCGCATCTTTTTCACAAACACGTTACGTAATACTTGAACGGCCCCTTAGAACATATCCTTAAATTCTGCCCATCGTTAGATTCAGAAAGACAACAGTTCTTTGTAAACGAAGATCCCTTCTTGTTCCTCCAACACCCTACAATCAAAAACATATTACTTATCTTAAACTTCTTTAAATCAATCAATCTCTTTCACCATTTGTAAATATTAGTATTTTATAATTTTCATATCATAAACCTCATTTGTTTAATTTAATATTATACTTAGTTCCTATCTGTCACCTTTGTACACATATAGTGATCAATTTTAAAGACTGATGAGCTGAAGGTTTTTGTAGCTATTGCTCAAGTAGTTAAGTTAGCTTGTAATTTTAATTATATGTTAACTATTGTAAATAAATAAATGCTTAGCAATCTGCAACAATTTAAGGGATTTTGCTAAAGGCGCCTTAAAAATCCAATGAAATTATCAGAATCCGAGTAGGACGACTTGAAAAGGCTTGTCCATACCGTCGAACCGGCATACATTGCTACACAAAACCTGCAAAGCACGCAATTATTTACGTGTGATTTTTATAAGTTATGGCTAGAGCTGAAACCAAACTTTGAGCCAGTGCATTCGTGAAAGAGAAGTGAGCTTATTGGGGTGCGAAGCAATCATTTGCAGCATTTATTTGGACCCACAGATAAGACGAGTATTGTTGCAAAAGCCAATAAGCCTAATGCTCGCTAGAGCAAAACTAAAGCAGCTTTTTGTGCAGCTAACTTGTTTGAAAGATCCCGTGAGTAATTACTTCTAAGAATCAAAGCAAATATTTATGTATAACTTACATATGTGTTAGGGTGTCCCTTATTTTACTTTTAACGCATATAGGCAATAACATGCATGCAAAGTTTCATTCTTGTAGGTTTTATGGTTCTTGAGATACAAGTGTTTCAAATTATTACTAAATATTAATTCTTGGGGTTCGAGTCAGCTATATACACCCCAAATTTGGTGTTCCTATCTCAAAAGACAACCCAGAAAATACGACTTTTGTAATATTTAACCTGAGGTAGCTTCAAAAAGGGGAAAACAAAAGGTACAGGGTATAAAAATCGACCATATAAAGGACACCCTAATATGTATGTACAAATTTCAGTTTAATTCAACGCTGTGAGCGTTGTACAAAAAACTCAGAAGCATCAACATCAGTCGAGGCAGCCAATGCATTTGTTTCGCAAAACTCGAACACCTTCTCGCTGTTGGACGAGTTCCTAAAAAATATTGATGTAGCTTCAGAAAACGAAAATGAAGATGATGAGCCAACAGACGAAATAAAACAGGGATATGATGAAATTTACAATTATAGCCCAAAGCCAATTTCCTCGACGCGCAGAGGGGTCTTATATACGTTCAGCTTGCAAAAATCAAAAATTTCATGATCGCTTTCGATAAAACAAATATATGTATCTGATGTCCAAAGATTAAGGAAATATTAACATTAAAGAAATCGGAATTATAGTTTGGAAGATATGCGCACTCAAAATTGACCTTTTCTTCAACTTTCAATAACACACTATATTATTTGAAAATTCGGCATCTTTGAGTTGAAATATCAGCGCAGTTATAACTCGAATCATTATCGTATAGATTTATATTTTTAGGTACTCATATTATAGTGTTATACTACAAATACCAAGGCTTGAGAAAGTGTTCCAATGTTACATTAACGACGCAGGTGTTACTTACATGTTTTAAACGCAAGTCGGCACGTGTTCCTGTGCTCAAAAAAATGGGAGTGTTTTAGAGTAGCCTGACCAAACTGGCCCATATGCGTCAAAAAATAAGAACCTTGCAAAATAAGGGACACCCTAATATATATATTAGTTAAATTTCAACAAGATCGGTCATGTAGTTTCTTAGATATATTGTACAAAAGTTTAAAAAACAGTAATTTTATGATTTGTACAATTCAGGAAAATGCAAGAAATTGAAGGATGAAACGCTTTATGTCTACTGTTTTCGGAATCAGCGCACAAAAATACATAGGAGTTAAAATTATTTATGATTTTTATTTTTTTACTCAAAATAAAACACAGTTGTAATTTACGGCTTCTCTATAGAATTTTCGTCGATATTATTTCTTTTCCTTATAAAAGGATCCTTAGGCAATTCAACAATGAAATTTTTATTTTTGAATAATTTTTTTTATAATTAATTAATTTATTTTTATACCTTGTACACACTGTTTATTATGGTATGTTGTGTTTGTTCAAACTAAATGTATGTAACGTTTAGAAGGAGGAGAGGGGAACTCCAAAAAAATATACATATTCTTTATCCGGACGACAAGACGAGTTGATATAGCCATGTCTGTCCGTCCGTCCGTCTGTCCTCACCAATGATTCTCGGAAACTACAATAGCTAGAGTCTTGAAATTTGTGAAAATAGACTTGTGTGATCATACGCTACTTCAAGTTTGAAGGATTTTTTTAAACTCCTTCCTGTCCAACCAGAACCACCCACTTCTTTAAAAGGCTGTAGCTCAAAAAGAAAAAAAAAGTAAGGAACACGAAAATCGGTATGTATAGCCTTACAAAACTGCATACCACAATTTTTGCCACTACCCCTCATTTCCCTTCTAAAAGTGGTTTTCTTAAAATTGCCATGTCTCCAAATCTAAACCAGTAAGGGCGGTATAGTTGAGTATTCTCAACTATATAATACCCTGTACACATAGTAGGCGGTGCCACACCCTCAATCTACAAACACGTATTAATTTGGCAGCCTAGATCAAATATCGTTCAAAATATCAAGAAAAACGGTCAAAAAATGTGGAATTTACAAAAGTTTTGAGTTTGTGGAAGATTGAGGGGTAACCATCAAAAGAGGGGGATTTTGTGGTATGCAGTCTTAAAGATATATATTTACTGAGCTTGTATACGAAATATCAGGCTCGTACTTTCAATAGTTTCGGAGATATAGCATTTCTAAGAAAACAACTGGGGGAGGGGAAATGATGGGGAGGGGTAAAAATTGGGAAATGCAGTTTTGTAGATCTATATATACTGAGTCTACGTACCGACTTTCATGTTTGTACCTATTATAGTTTGAAAGATGTAGTAATTTTAAGTAAAATAAAGGGGAATATATTAAACATTTCAATTTGTTGGTCTCTGAGGGGTAACAATCAAAGAGAGGGGAAATTTGTTGTATGCAGTTTTTAAGATGTATTATCACTGAGCTTGTATACAAATTTTCAGGGTCGTACCTTTGTTAATTTTGGAGATATAGCAAAATACAGAAAATAACTGGGGGAGGGGAAATGAAAATGAGGGGGGGATTTTTTGGTATGCAGTTTTGTAGGGCTATACATACTGAGTCTACATACCGACTTTCATGTTTCTATCTCTTTGGGTGTTTGAGTTATAACGATTTAAAAAAGTGGTTGGGGCTGGATGGGCGGGAAGGAGGGGGCGTGGCAAAAAAAAAAATAAACTTGATCTGCTGCCGAGCATCACGAGTCTACCCACCAAATTTCAAGTCTCTAGCTCTTATAGTTTTCGAGAACCGTTGGTGAGGACGGACGGACAGACAGACAGACGGACGGACATGGCTCAATCAATTTCTCTTGTCGTCCTGATCAAGAATATATATATTTTTTGGGGTCCCCCTCCCCTCCTTCTGTGCGTTACATACATTTCGTTCAAACAAACCCAATATACCCTGATACACAGTGTGTGTACAGGGTATAAAAAGGTACGAAACTTTATATACAAGCTCAGTAAATATACATCTTTAAAACTACAAAGCACAAAATATACAATCCACTTCGAAACCAATGTGAGATTTCCCGATTGCATTTTAAAACCAGTAAGGGCGGTATAGTTGAGTACACTCGACAATATAATACCCTGCACACATGCCACACCCCAAATCTTAAAAAACATATTGATCTGACATCGGTCGTTCAAATATTGTTCAAAATATCAAGAAAGCCGGTCAAAAAGTGTGGATTTTACGAATAATTTGAGTTTGTTGGTCTCTGAGGGGTAACCATCATAAATAGGGAAAATTTGTGGTATACAGTTTTAAAGATGTATACTTATTAAGCTTGTAAGCAAAATAGTTTTGGAGATATAGCGTTTTTAAGAAAACAGCTTGGTGAGGGGAAATGAAGGGGGTGGGGAAAAAATGTGGTATGCAGTTTTGTAGATCTATATATAATGAGCCTACATACCGACATGTATGTTTCCTATGCATCTATCTATCTTTTCGGATGTTCTAGTTAGAGCACTTTAAAAAAGTGAGAGGTGCTCGGTGGACGGGAAGAGTGGCCGTGGCCAAAAAAAAACTTTCAAACTGGAAGTAGCGCATGACCACACGAGTCGATCTTTCAAATTTCAAGTCTCTAGCTATTATAGTTTCCGAGAACCATTGGGTACGTTCCTTTAGTCTTGGTACGTAAAATACTACAACTTGTAGTTTTACGTACCTCGACGAAAAACTATAAGGTATACAAGCTCAGTAAAAATGTATTTTTAAAACTGCATACCACAAAATTCCCCTTTCTTTGATACCCCTCAATAACCCATAAAACTAACTAAAATAAACTCAAATTTTTCGTAAACTCCACATTTTGTGACCGATTTGCTTCATATTTTGAACACTATTTCATCGGGCGATGTCAAATCAAAATTATTTGTAGACTTGGGGTGTGGCAACGCCTACTGTGGTAACGCCTGCAGGGCATTATATTGTCGAGTATACTCGACTATAGCATCCTGACTGTTTTTACAATACTTTTATGGTTATATTATTTTTTTTATCATATATTTAGTAAATAATTGTTCCTCCTCATCGAAAATATTTCATTTCAATTTTATTATGAAACCTTCGTTTTATGCAAACTCGTCAATGTTAACTTTTTGTGCCATGTGGTGTCTTCCCACTGTCAGATTGCAAAATTTGTAAATATTTGACAATATCGCATTTTTAAATGGTTTAACAAATTTGAATACTTCAAAATCGAAAATATACATCAATGTATATAGAAAAGAGTTATATACATATCGCACATGTTTAACTAAACTGTCACAACTCAAAAAAAATGAATTTTCAGAAAACGCAAAAAACTGCCTTAGAGCCAATGACAACCTTATGGGAATGCAATATTGAAAAGAGGCATAACTCTGTTTCTAAACCAGATAATTACACCACCTCTTTTTATACCCTGCACATACAGTGTGTCAGGGTATATTAAGTTTGTTTGAACGAAATGTATGTAACGCATAGAAGGAGGGGAGGGGGACCCCATAAAGTATATATATTCTTGATCAGGATGACAAGAGAAATCGATTGAGCCCTGTCCGTCTGTCCGTCCGTCCGTCCGTCCGTCCGTCTGTATTCACCAATGGTTCTCGGAAACTGTAAAAGCTAGAGACTTGAAATTTGGAGGGTAGACTCGTAATGCTTGGCACTCCATCAAGTTTGAATGGTTTAGTGCCACGCCCACTCCTTCCCGCCCAACCAGCACCGCCCACTTTTTGAAAACGTTATAACTCGAACACCCGAAGAGATAGAAACATGAAAGTCGGTATGTAGACTCAGCATGAAGAGTTCTACAAAACTGCATACCACAATTTTTCCCCCTCCCCTTGATTTCCCCTCCCCCAGTTGTTTTCTATAAAAAGCAATATCTCCAAAACTAATAAAGGTATGAACATGAAATTTTGTATACAAGCTCAGTAAATACATATCTTTAAAACTGCATACCACAAAATTCCCCCCTGTTCGAAAGTTACCCCTCAATGACCTACAAACTCAAATTTTTCGTAAATTCCACTTTTTTTGACCAATTTATTTGATATTTTGAACAATATTCGATCGGGCGATGTCAAATCAACATTTTTTTGTAGATTTAGGGTGTTGCACCACCTACTGTGTATGCAGGGTATTATATTGTCGAGTATACTCGACTATAGCGTCCTTACTGGTTCTTCTTATTTTCGTATGGGGGCTACCAGTTCTAATAGCCCGATCATGCCGATTCCGACATATGAGTTGATCGCACAGAAAAGAAGACTCTGTGCAAAATTTCAGGTCGATAACTTCAAAATTGTGGGAGATATTGTATAAATACTGATAGACGTACATACGGACGGACGAAAATGGCTATATCAACTCGTATTGTCATACTGATCAAGAATATATACACTGTGTATAGTCGCAAATTTCTAAGTTTATAAATAATGGAAAACTAGCCATTTTCTGACGCTAAAGCTGCACCGGAAACAAATTCTGACTTTGACAACCTACTATGCCGCTCCTAGATATCGTAGCGTATTGAACGATGGCTTCTTTTAAAGCTTAAGGAATTCCCTTTCAAACAAAACTTATTTCATGCAATTATCTTTATTCGTTCAGAAGATATGATTTTTGCAATGGAAAAACTCAAAAGGCCCCACTGTGCGACGTCAGATCAGTATGTTTTTGTAGATTGAGGGTGTGGCACCGCTTACCATGTGTGCAGGGTATTATATTGTCGAGTATACTCGACTATACCGCCCTTACTGGTTTGGTGATAGATATGCATACGATAAACAGTTTTTACATGAAAACTCGGAAATGACAAATTTTGAGTTGTGACAGTTTAGTTAAATATGTGCGATATGTACGTGTTCAATTATGTGTGCTTTTGTTTCGTTATGTTTTCAATGTTATTAATAAACAATAATTTTGTCGAATCTAACCTCAATGTAGTTGTGTTTCGTGGAGCATATCTAGCAAGATAAGGTTGGATTCAAGAAAGTGTTTATGAGGTAGTATGTGTTATTATTAACATATATGTATGTATATTTATGTTAAGTTTAAAACATAAGCGGATTTTTGCGGTTTTCGAAATATTTCAATAGAAGTGGGAAAGGTTGCTATTCGTCGTAGCGATTTGCTGGAAATTTGGTTGGAAAAGTATCGCAACATCAACGCTACTTTGGACTGGGTTGGCTCAGAAATACTTCCAAAATTTCTTCCAGAAAATGCTTCGTTGGACATTAAAATGAAAATAAAGGATTTTATTTTGCAATTCAAGAGACGGCTGAAGAAAGCCAAAAGAAATGTTCGACGACTTTAAGAACAAAATATTAGATACATATAACATTTTATTAAAAAAAAACAGTAAGGACGCTATATTCAGCAAGACTGAAGCTTATATACTCTTCACGCTTCACTTTCCTGTGCCACGCCCATTTTTTGGACGGAATATATTTTCTCTTCATATACCGGGTACCGGAGATATGTAAATTATTGGTTTTTGGTAAAAGTGGGCATAACCATGCCCATTTTTGTCAAAATAGTTTTAATGCCGTTCAAGAACATAAGTGTGAAGTTTCAAGTCAATTGATTAGGAAACAAAAAAGTTTTACATACAACGACGTGAATCTTGCTTCTCTTCCTCTTCTTAATTTTGTGTGGCAGGTACCAGTTCCAGTTGCCCGATCTCAATGAAACTTTCAGTATTTAGTGGGACTACTTAAAACTACTTTGTTTAAAAGTTTTGCATACAATGGAAGCTACCAGTTCCAGCATTTAGTTGGACTATGTAGAACTACTATGTTTAAAATTTCAGCGCTCTATCATACAAAACAAAAAAGTTTTCCATACAATGATTCAAGTTTTGTTCACTTTTCTTCATATTTTCGTATGTCCCTTATTTGGTAGATTTTTTTTTTTTGCGTTTCTGAAAACGCATACCCGCTATTTCTGTTCAGTATCCTTAACTTAACCTAAATACAAAATTTCAGCTTCCTAAGTTAATTCTTACCAGTGCCGACTAAGCCCTGAAGTTTTATGAAAGAAGATTTTAGATGTTTTTTTAAATACAACTGGAGGACGCCAAATAATAAAATTTTAATTGAATATTATTGAAAAAACAAATTTAAGTATTGCGTCTTATTACCAAAAAGATAAACTTTTTATAATACTAATCAGGATACTTCCTTTTCAAGGTTTCTTTCTTACAATTTGATTTGAGCTTTAACTCATTTAATTTCACTTCGCGGATGTTAAAAAATAAAACTGTGAGAACTTGGCGAATAGATGGTAATTTAGCCCCCGTTATTTGGTGATTTATCTCACCAATCAAAAATATAGTTTTTGTATTGGTTTTAAGCTCCACAGACATTCTGCGTATTGTTTGTCCAACAAATTCGAAACGAAATTACAACAAAATGAAGTACTCGTATGTTACACCATAGGTGCCGGTGTAACTTGCTTGAGAAAGTGTTCCAATGTTACATTAAAGACGCATGTGCAACTTGCATGTTTTGAACGCAAGTCGGCAAGTGTTCCTGGGCTCCAAAAACAACCCTAGGAGTGTTTTAGAGTAGACTGATCAAAACTAGCGTTAAAAAAAAAATCAGAACCTTGCAAAATAAGGAGCACCCTAGTATATATATATAACCAATGAAATATATAGTTGATAAAAAATAAAGGGTTTCCTTACAAAAACATGTTGAGTCAGATAAGTAAAGATCGGCGACTTATAGATAAAAAAAAAAATTTTTTTCGCTTACATAACCCAACTAGTCTTATTAAGTTTTAAAAAAATTGTCTGGTTCCACTTATGACAAGAATACGATAAATTTATTTTCAAATGCCAATTAATAGACCGAAAGTGTAAGATTGCCTAACAAAGTTGTCAGAATAGGACGGAAAATTTTATTCACGTCCTTCTTGTTTGTTCAGTTCTTATTGCCTCTATTCCCAATTTTTTGTTTCTTCAGCTGTAAAAGTCAAAGGGCCTGAAAGATATTTTACATGCAAGCAAAACTGTTCCATTAAGGTGTGAAATATTTGATGAGGCACGCATCAAAGACACACTTCCGCTGGGGAAGTGTGACAATGTTTGCTTTTAACTAAACAGAACTTTAGAACTAACAAGTGCGTTTGGTTATGAAATATAGTTTTTGTCAAAATAAAATGTAGTCACGTAATTTCAAAGTTTCGTCAATTTACAATGTACATTTATAGGTTTTTGATAACTATAAAACTGAATGAGGAGTTCGCATTGAAACAGACAGACGGACAGACGGAAATGGCTATATTAATTAGTTCCGTCGTGTTGATCAAGATTATATGTTATACTTTATCAAGGGACAGGTTTTCACAAAGGGGAGCCAAATATCGAATTACCAGAAAAAATATCGAAAATTTTCAAAATGACAACAAGCCAAACTAGTTATTCATATTTATGTCTTATTCAATATCTAAATAAGTAAAATTCTTCAAGGATTTTTCTTCTTAGTCTTCCACGACCTCTTCTATAGACTCCTGTTCCTCTCTTTTAACTGTCCGCCTGTGTGTACTTAGCATACATAAACATATAAAGAAAATCCGAATTTATACGGGTGGATTATTTAAAAGCCATTACTCACCATTTAGACGAGATTCAGTCATCGTAGTATCGCGTTCCCTATATGAGAATATGTTTTTTTCTCCAAGTTCTAACCTAATTCCATATCATTCTCGATGCATTTAATAAAGTGGAATGAATTAAAGTATTCAAAGAATCGAAGTTGTGGTTTAGGCGGGGTAATGGACACCCCTGTGTCCCCTTGTACTTTATATAGCCGGAGATGTCAAAAATCATGAAAGGGCAGTATAGTCGAGTGTACTCAATATTAAACTACACTTCACACGGTAGGTGGAATGCAGTTTTACAGGGCTTTACATATTGAGACTACATATGTTTGTTTTATGTTCCTATCTCATTTGGTGTTTGAGCTATAGCCTTTCAAAAAAGTGGTCGATGGTGGTTGGGCGGGATTGATTAGGCGAGGCACAAAATCATTCAAACTTGAAAACTGTTATTCTAACTATTTCACATTTTTTTACACGTCTTAAAACGCTGAATGAAAATATGTATGTCCGCACACAATGCTGTTTTCTTTTACGAACATTTATTAAAGCAACCATGTTTAAATAAAAATATGCAATTTTTGATTCAGTCATCAACAAAAAACTTATTTCAAGCATCTCAACGTCATGTTTGCAAAAATGAATTAAACACTAGTAAGGACGCTATCTTCAGCCACACTGAAGATTATTCACGCCCTTTTTCGTGCCATGCCCACTTTTTATAGTGAATCTTATTTCTCTTTATCTTAATAGCCAATACACCAATTTTCATAGTTTTAGCTCATTGGGTACCGAAGATATGTAAATTAAAAAATTTGGCTATAAGTATCAAAATAGTGTTCATGCCTCTCTAAGAACATAAGCGTGAAATTTCAAGTCAATTGATTGATAAACAAAAAGTTTTCCGTACAACGACGTAAATTTTGCTTCTCATACTCTTCAATGAAACTTTCAGGCATTTAGACTGGCCACTTATTTAAGATATATCTACTGATTTTTGCGGGGCAACAATAAAGGAAGGGGAATATTCTGATTTACAAACATGTCGAAGCAAATCCGATGCTTATTTGTTTTTCTCGTTTTTAATTTTAAAAATTAACTTTTTGTCAAATAATTTTTGTAAATATTGAAATGTGACCTTATGATCCACTATTTCCTATCTACAGAACACTTGTTATATGCTGAACTCAAAAACGATTGTGAGTTTGCGCAATTGCTTCAGTCCCTCTGCACTGTGAAATGGTGTCACATACACAGGGGCGTAGAATTGATGCACTTTAGGGATTGTCATATAAAGTATAATGTTTAGATATTAAATAAAGCATTCAAATGGAATACAACATTTTTTTATTTATTATATCATACAAATTGTTTTTATTAACAGTTCTTTACGCTAAAATTAAATTCAATCTAGATAGATTGCTCAGTAAGGCAATACAGAGGTCCATCTACCCGGCTAAAAAGGCGCAACCGTTTGCACTTAGCCACTGATGCTCGGCGACATATACTAAAGGGCGTTCACAACGGGTGAGCAAAACAAGGGTTGGTGGTGAATGGCTGCATCCAACGAAATCGATAGGTTATTTGGTCAGAATTATTTTGCTCTTTGTTTATTTTAAGCATGTATGTATGTGTCTAGAGCGCCAACCTCCCCAAAGTTGATGGCAGCAATAACAACCGAGCTCGCTTTTGATAGAGAGAAGACGATGGCTAAGCCGACAGCCGCTGGAATAAATAAAACGTGCGTGCGCTTGTTTTGTGTACGTTACAAATATTTTCTGTTGCTCTGATTTTGATTTTGTCTCTGTCTACACAAATAAGACTGTGAATGTGCGAAGATATACGACCGTACCGTCATTTAACTAAACGAATGTGCGAAAATATACAACCTTACCGTCCTATCGTATATCTGAACATTGCTTTGTATATGTTTATTTATTATTTGTTTGTTTATCTACTATTTATATGTGTCTTTACGCTTGCACTCCTCTTTGTCCGTCTGCCATGTTTGACGTTACGGTCTTTTTGTAGTTGGTGATGTGGCTCACGGCGGCGTTCGTATTGCTAGTGGATGCGAGTGTTTCAGTTCCAGGAATCTAATAGCTATTCACACACAAAAGAAAAGTCGCACATCACATTCTCGGTTAGAGCGTTTTCCGACGATGAACATTGTCCGCTTCAACTGAATTGAACCCGACAACAAAAAGAAGGTCTGTCACTTCTGCTCAACGGCTAAATCTCCAATTTGGCGTCGGTATCTGACAGTCAATTCGAATCCAGTTAAATCGAAAGTGTTAAAGTGATTAACATAAATAATAACAATAAATAATAAAAAAACGATAACAATCTTGCGATACTTTTAATGAGTAGAGTAAATGTAGCTACGTCGAAAGAATTTACTTAGTTGACAATTGTTTATAGTGGCTATAACATTTTTACTCTGCCGATTCCGGTATTTCGTCATCGTCGTAAACGCTCTATCCATTTTATGGATTCTGTTGGTTGTTTCTTTAATAAACCCAAATGAGTAATTTAAAAAACGAAAAAATAAATAAATACATTAAAGCAAAAGCAAATTAAAACTGTTGTTAGCGTTCAGTAAAGTGTAAAACTTACAAAAAAAATCAATAAGATAATTATTGAAACTAACATTGGTGAGTGGCACAAGAAACATACATTTTTATATATACATAACTACATCTTTAAAATTTTTTTTTTCATAATAAATATTATTTGCAATCGGTCCATTTATAGACTTTAATCAAGTTATTTTATTAATAACAAGATACTCTCAATTATACAATGACATTTATAAAAAAAAAAAATTTGTGCGGTTACGGGACCCCAACCAGGAACGAAGTTCCTTTCGGTGTAGCTGCATTGTAAATTGCCGAATGAAACTTGTTTTTTTTTTTTGTTGAATATAACGGAATTTTTGTTGTCGTTCAATATTTTTTTTTGGCTTTTTGTTTGAACCATTAATTTCTTGTTGTCCAATAATTTTCCGTTTTCGAGATTCCATTTTGTTTAACTAATTTCCAATCACTTAACGCAATGTGAGAAAAAATGGATAACAATTTCTATTCAGTTCTTGACTACTTAGATTGATAATAATTTCTATTTAGTTCTGGACTATTTGCTTTATATAGACATGTCACAATCTATAAATCGGTCCCCAAAAGTTATCAATATTTTATTTTTTGTCGTTATTTTCAATTATGAAATGAAATACGAAACAAATATGCAACGTTTGGGGAACGTATCACAAAATAACCAAATAGCTTATAGATATATTTTTAACTAAAATTTCAACTTTGTGATGGCTCAGTGGATAAAGTATCGTCCTCGCAAAAAGAAATAAAGTATGAAAACCAAAATCATCTTCATTCGTGCCGGCAGCAAACCGCCTAATTCGGTATCATGACTCTCCTCGTAAATCATTACACTACCGAAACTTTAAGCAAATTCTACGCTAAGTTATTATATTTACCACCCAATAGTTTATAGGTAATCGTTTCAACGTTCCAGCAGAACGATGGAAATACCGCGTTGCTGAAACCGTGTTGCTAACTTCGAGTTTAGGTTTCGAACCATATTATTTTCATTCTAACATTAAAAAAAAAAAAACTGGTGCGTGGGGTCCTTCAGCGCGGTTGAAGTAAACCTCCCACTTTAAAAATAAAATCGGAGGTTGTTTCGATTTTTTGTAGTAATACTATAACCCTGAATCTGCAGAGTTTTCTTTAAGATCATTGTCACTCATTTTGATCTTTCATTCTAGATCAGAAACGATTAAAATGTTCTTAAAAATAATTAAAAACACACAAAATAATAAAAATATTATACAATAAATTAAAAAAATATAATTTAAAAAAAAAAAGATTGCATTGACCGGTCATCGAACCTGGAACATCTCGATTGCTAGCCCTGTGCTCTACCACTAGATAGAAGAATCAATTTGTAATGAATATTTATTTAAAAAATTATAGATCAGAAACTATTAAAATATTCTTTAAAATAATTAAAAACACACAAAATTATAAAAATGATATAAAAATCAAAAATTAAAAAATAATATAAAAAAAAAATTATTGCCTCCACCAAGCGTCGAACACCGGACCTCTCGATTGCCGGCCTTGTACTTTACCACTGGACCATTGACTTGATAATTTTTTGGACAATATCACAGTTTTGACTGTCACAATATAATAAAACAGTTGAATACTAAAAAGAAATTATAAAAAAACTAAAAAAGATTTTTCTGCTTCGGCCGGGAGTCAAACCTGCAACATCTCGATTAGCAGCTTAGTCAACTACCACTGATCCTTGTTGGTTGTTTATTTCATGACAATATATACGTTTTGGAAGTCGAAGAAGAAGTTTTACTTCAAAAAAGTTTTGCCTTGATCGGGATTTGAACCTTTGACTTTCGGATTGCCGGTCATGTATTCTTCAACTGGACTATAGCCGCGTTTAAATTTTTATGACAATATTTTGATTCAGTTTTGATTGTCATAACATAAATATAGCGTTAAATATTTAACGTTTAACGTTTTGGAAGTCAAATAAGAAGTTTTACTTCAAAAATAATAAAATTAAAATTTTTGTATAGCTTAACCGGGTGTTGAATTCGAACACATCTACCCAACAAGCCACAGAATCACTATATGTATAATTTTATCATTGATTGTATTATTGTATTACATTTATTGTTTTGTTATACTAAAATATATGTATATAGGGAAACAATATTCTACTATTGCCTTTCTTTATGGCGAGCAACAGCTCTACCTCTCTGGGGGTTTGAACCTTGGTATCTTCAAACAAACATTTAAAAAATAAAAAATAAAAATTTCATAATTTTAATTAGTTAAACTGGGCATTGAACCCAAGCTCTTCGACTTGAAGAGAAACACCTCTATCCACTAAGCCACTGAGTCACTTGCTAGTAGGGAAGACATTTTTTTATTTAATAGCATTATAGTCGCACACATACATACACAAAAAACTCATTTCGTTACGTGACGATTTTGAAATTTTCTCTCATTTCAGTCTATATGTAAGCTCCGTAAAGGAACTTCGTTCCAAAAATAGTGGGGTCATGGGACCCCAACCAGGAACGAACTTAAAGTTTTAATTTAAAAATTCGATCGACTCGACCGGGGCTTGAACTTAAGCTCATCGACTTGACAAGCAACAGCTCTGCCTGCTTTAAGGTTTCAACCTAGGTACTAGAGATGGGCATGGACCGCAATTTTTCGACACGACCCAACACAGCACGAAAATCAAAATTTGTAACTCGCACGGCTAAAAATTTTCCGAACACGGTCCAACACGAAATATTAAAAATTTTTGTATAATTTTATTTACATTAATCTTACAAAATTCTCTTGGCAGTGTCTAGTGTTATTAGTTTAAAATTCCAGTCCTACGAATTGCTTCTTGAATTTGCAGTTTTTCCATTTTTGCGGAAATGAAGCGAATCCAGTTTATAAAAGAATAGCGATGGTAGTAATAGCTATATATACATATATATACATATATGATCGGTTACGCAGTTTTTGTGATTTTTATGTTCATTTTCACTTTTAAAGCTCACTAAAAAATCGCAACCTTTGGATTTTTTTCTTCGTGCCGATTTTGCTCTGCACGAATCAACATGGACAATATTCAAATTTTCAACACAGCCCATGCCCAGCACTACCTTCAAACAAACATTTTCAAAAGTACAATAAAAATGAAAAAATTTCGATTGACTAACCCCTGGCCAGCGAACCTGAGTACTTCGACTTGAAGAGGAACAGCTCTATGCAATAAGCTACTAAATCACTTGGAAGTAAGAAAGAAATCTTTTTAGTTAATAGCTCAATAGTCGCAAACATACATACTAGAGGTGGAGAACTATCGATAATCGGCGCTATCGATAGTCGACGATAGTTATTTTGGAACCATCGATAGTAGTTTTAGTGCTATCGATAGTCGTCGATAATATCGTCACACATAAATATTTTTTATATAAACAAGAAAATTAATGTTTATTTATTTATTTAATCCAAAAATTTTGGTTTAAAAACAAAAGGATGTTTATATTGTCCTCCTTGAGCCTGGTTCGCCTCTTTGAAATAATTTGTCCCGCCTTGCTGAACACTCTTTCTGATTCCACGGACGAACAAAAGAACCTTAGATACATTCAGCTGGCAAAAATCAAAAAATTCATGAACGCTTTCGATAAAACAAATATATGTGCCTGACCAGAGATTAAGGAAATGTTAACTTTAAAGAAATTGGAATTATAGTTAGGATGAATCGCTACTCAAAGTTGACCTTTTTTTCAACATTTAATAACATACAACATTTTTTGAAAATTCGGCATCTTTAATTTGGAATAACAAAGCAATTATAATTATAACAGGATCAATTTATTGCCTCGACCGTGCATCGAACCTCGGACCTCTCGATTGCCGGCCTTGTACTTTACCACTGGACCATTGACTTGATAATTTTTTGGGACAATATCGCAGTTTTGACTGTCACAATATAATAAAAGAGTTGAATATTGAAAAGAAATTATAAAAAAACAAAAAAAGATTTTTCTGCATCGACCGGTCGTCGAAGCTGAACATCTTCCCAACAAGCCACAGAATCACTATGTATGTATAATTTTATCATTGATTGTATTATTGTATTACATTTATTGTTTTGTAATACTAAAATATATGTATATAGTGAAACAATATCCTACTATTGCCCTTCGATATGGCGAGCAACAACTCTACCTTTCTGGGGGTTTAAGCCTTGGTATCTTCAAACACACATTTAAAAAATAAAATAAAAATTTCAAAATTTTAATTGGTTAAACTGGGCATTGAACCCAAGTTCTTCGACTTGAAGAGAAACACCTCTATCCACTTAGCTACTAAGTCACTTGATAGTAGGGCAGAAATCTTTTTATTTAATAGCATTATAGTCGCACACATACATACACAAAAAACTCATTTCGTTACGTAACGATTTTGAAATTTTCTCTCATTTCAGTCTACATGTAAGCTCCGTAAAGGAACTTCGTTCCAAAAAGAAACAAAAACCAGTAAGGAATTGCGGTCGAGAGTACTCGACTTCGACATACCCTGTACCTTCAATTTGTAACAACTGTTTGAAGGCGTTACCACGCCCACTTTTTAATACAAATAGATTTCATTTCCATTGAATATCATACATACATATCAATTTTTACTCTCTTAGATCAATTGGTTCCAGAGATGTAATGTTTTTATACCCTCTACACATACTGTGTATGGCTGTATCAAATCGTCTTGCGATAAGTCCAAATTTGAATTAATTTGAGAAGCAAAGTTTTGTTCTTTAAGCTGACCCCATGGGCGTAGCCTGATGTTTGCGTAGGGGAAGGGTTGCAAGATCGAAAGACCTGAAAAATTATATGAATTCTTCATTAAAAATAATAAAAAGCGAAACTAATTAACATTCTTAGGGAATACACATTTAAAAACAAATCCGTTTCCAGGGGGCCGTTGCTCTTCCGTTCCGTTTCACTCTCAATGCCTTTAAAATTATAAAAAACCGCTGCCACAATTTATTTTAGACTTGATATCTTGCTTCACAAACACGATTTTCCCGAATCCTTGGCACAGTGATTTCAAATTCTGCGCATTTGTTTTTTTGTCCCCATTGTATTTGGTTATCGGCCCCATTGTATTTGGTTATCGGTTATCGTTACGAATATTTTATACAGCGAGGAACATGCAATATTTATGGACATTTTTAAAGATTTACCATTGCAAATATAAACAAAAAGCAAAATAAATAAACAAACAATTTATAACAAGCACCCGATTTTGTATTGTTGATACGCCAGCGAGTAAATAAAAACACCTGCCCCTATCATTTGGATGACAACAATTTTTCCAATCCGCATCGCATGCTGCGCCAAAATCTGTGTCCTAGGGGCTTTTTCCATTGTCATTGGAGTCGGTTGGAAATTACAAAAGTAAGTATGTAGTGTCACTCCCATTGTTTTTGGTCTGGACAAAAATTCTTCGTAACTCTAACAACATAATGAAGTTCAAGTGAATAGCCAAATAACAAAAAACACCAGTAAGGACGCTATCTTCAGCAAGACTGAAGCTTATATACTCTTCACGCACTTTCCTGTGCCACGCCCATTTTTTTAACTGAATCTATTTTCTATTCATCTTATTAGCCTACACAGAGAAAAAAAAGTCCGGTCTGAGAACAGCACAGATTGTACTTGAATCAACAACAGACCAAATTAAGTTGTAATTGGTCTAAATGTTCTCGAAATAAGTAAGATTTGTACTTAACATCAAAATCGACACCAAAATGGATTTGAATCAACTACAAAATGTCAATTCATACACATTTTATACTTGAAAACAAAACAAGAACCCAAAATTTTAAACCGAAACCAAACAAACTTGGAATGACAACGCTTTCTTCTTATACATTCTTTCTCTCTTACTCCTTTGAACAATAATGTTAAAACAATTAAAATTTATCAAATATCAAATGTTTCTATGTTGCTTGCTGTAGCTCAGAGTTTAGTGTGTTTAACTATGATACCAAAGATATGAGGTTCAATCCCCAGCAAGTCCAGAGTTTTTTTGTTTACAAAATATTTTTTGTTCTCTTGGAACAAAAATGTTTTCAATAAATAAAATTTATGAAATATCATGTGTTCCTATGTCGCTTCCTGTGGCTCAGAGCTTAGTGTGTTGTCCTACGAAACGGATGGTAAGAGGTTCAAATCCCCTGGTACACCAAAGTCTTACTGTTTATTATATAAATAATAACCAATTACCATTTAATTATAATATTTATATGTTGTTTAAATGTTTATTAAATAAACTGTAACAATAACTTATATTATTTAATATAATCAATCAAATTGAGATAATAACCGAAATAGTTTGCAAAACTACTGGGCCTCGATTCAAGAACAATGTAAACTTACTTGAACGAAAAAGTGGTCGTGGTCTCGCAAAAATTTTTTTTAGTTATAATTTAAGTTTAGTCGGTTCTTGATTCCAGTACAATATTCACTTGTTTTAAAAACAAAAAGGTCTCGGTATAAGTTTTTTTTGTTACAGTTTAAGTATGGTTGGTTCTTGATTCAAGTAAAATGTAAACTTATTTCTAAAACAACGTTGACTCGGATTAAGTTTTGTTGGTATCATATTAAGCTTAAACTGTTCTTGAAAATGTAACAAAATTTACTCAATTCAAGATTTTTTGTACTTAAAAATAGTGCTTGAATTGCCCATGCCCATTTTTGTCAAAATATTATTCATGCCTCCCGAAGAACATAGGTGTGAAGTTTCAAATCAATCGATTAAGAAACAACAAAGTTTTCCATACAACGACGTGAATCTTGGTTTTCTTCCTCTTCTTCATTTTGTATGGCAGATACCAGTTCCAGTTGTCCAATCTCAACGAAACTTTCGGGCATTTAGTCGGACTATGTAAAACTACTCTATCTTTCTCTAACTCTCTATCTTTCAAAACAAAACAGTTTTCTATACAACGATTCAAATTTGATTTTCTTCTTCATTTCGTATGGGATCTACCAGTTCCAATGGTCCGATCATGCCGGTTCGGAACAATGATATCTTGACATCTTTAAAACTGTGGGAGCATATTCACAGGCAGACGGACATGGCTGTATCAACTCGTCTTGTCGAGCTGTTACAAACTTTTGGACAAATACATCTATGGATATGAAATTAATAAAGACCTCTCTTTATATGGTACCACTTCTATCGACCATGTCGGTTCCAACAAACGCGTTGATCCGCAAAAAAGAAAACTTTCTGCAACATTTAAGCTCGATAGATTTAATCTTTATAAGGACAGGCGGACAACTCTATATGAACTTGACTTGTCATCCTAATCAAGAATATACACAATATGTATAGGGTGTCCCTTATTTTGCAATGTTCTTATTTTTTAACGCATATGGGCTAGTTTTGTTCAGTCTACTCTAAAACACTCCTAGGACTTTTTTTGGAGCACAGGAACACGTGCCGACTTGCGTTCAAAACATGCAAGTTACACCTGCGTCTTTAATGTAACATTGGAACACTTTCTCAAGCAAGTTACACGGGCACCTATGGTGGAACATACGGGTGTTAAGTTACCATCTATATGCTAAGTTCTCCCATTTTCATTTTTTAATATCTGCGAAGTGAAATGAAATGAGTTAAGGCTCTATTCAAATTGTAAAACAGAAACCTTGAAAAGGAAGTATCGTGATTAGTATTAAATAAAGTTTATCTTTTTGGTAATAAAACGCAATACTTAAATTTGTCTTTCAATAATATTCAATTAAAATTTAATTATTTGGCGTCCCCAGTTGTATTAAAAAAAAAACAACAAAAAACTTCTTTCATCAAACTTAAGCCAATTTTTTTGGCAAAAGATTAAAAGAAGTAACAAGCTACAAAATCTTCTTTTAAAGTTTGTTTATACGACCAATACCTTCAAAGCTATAGACCGTCAAAAATAGTCCAAAACTCGATTTTATTTTTTTGGTCCCTTCATTGTTTGGTTAAGTGTAATTTGGCATGTTGTTGTTTTTTTGAAAAATATCGACACTTTTTCTGTTCATTCGATATTGGCCCCAAATCCCACTAGCCCCCACCCCACCCCTTCGTTAAAACCTGGCTACGCCCTTGCAAGTCATGTTCAACTTTTATTGTAATGAACAAAATATTGCAAACAAAATTATCGAATCGTCTATTCTCATTTAAATTTGCTACATTTTATGAGTCGCAATTTAAAAAGTAAAAGAAAACTGTATGAAACGCAATCGTGCAACCGTTTTATTAAACAGTTGTGTAATAAAGTAAACACAAAGATGTTCTTACGCTTTTTACATCCCTTAATCTCCAGGCGTGCACACACTACCATTAATGGGATCACGTACGCATGAAAATGGCGACACTTAAGGGCGGCTTATTTCGATTCACAAAAATGGCAGTCACTCACGTACATACAGTAATAATGTATCTTATCGTCGTTTATTGTTGCTGCTTTTATACTCTAGTAAAAACAAAATATTGTCAAAGTGCCGCCCTCACTGGTAAAACATAAAATTGTTATATGCATAGGGGCGGGCTCTATTTTACAATAAAATGGCGTGAGTAAAACAGCCCTTTTCGAAAACCAACTTTCTCTTTCACACTTATTGTGTAGTATTGAAATATGACATACAGAACCTGAACACAAATCAGTGATGCCACTTTGGTCTTTAACTACAAAAATTGGTCCCATTTTTATAGTCTTAAATTTTCTATCAAACTAGTTCTCCCTAAGAACATAAGTATAAAGTTGAAGTCAATTGATTAAGAAGCAAAAAAATTTTGCATACAACGACGTAAATTTTTCATCTATTCCAAAGTTTTCCACTTAACGATTTAAGTTGTGTTCATTTTTCTTTTTCATTTCGAATAGGGGCTACCAGTTCCAGTGATCTGATCATGCTAGTGCCGATCAATGATTTTTGGGGGATCTGTCCAAAATTTCAAATCGAAAGCTTTAAAATTGTGGGAGAAGATAGCATACATACAGACAGACGGACATGGCTATATCAACGTGTCTTGTTGCCCTGATCAAGAATATATGTATATACTTTGTATTGTCAAAAATGTCTCTTCCTGGGTGTTAGACTCACAGCCCTATTCTGGCAACTATGACAATACTCAACATAGTCACAATTGTCATATCTATGACAATTGATACATTTTCGTATTCCGACAAAAATTTAAAAGCTCAGAGTTTGACAATAGATACAAATTTTATGACTACTTGACTAGCAGGTCACAACCGAATCTGTTGTAGTTTAACAGCTGTTAAAAGTGAAGAAGAAGAAAGTTCTAAATCAACTTCAAATAAATTCAAACCAAAAATGGAAGAAGAATTTGTGTTACTTGCTTGTGCTGCAAATATTGCAAAAAGAAAAGAAATTTTAGAGAGAAGAAGGTTATTAAAGGGTTTACGGGACAAAAGTGATCCATTTTCAATGGATGAGGGCCTTTTTACGAAAAATTTCCGACTTTCAAGACACCTTTGCCGGGATTTGCTAATATCATTAGCCCGCCACGATACACAGAAGACATCAATTCCATTCATACTACGTTTTTTATGTACAATATATTTCTATGCGCATGGGTCCTACCAAAAGTGCGTGGGAAATAATTTTCATATGTCGATGAGTCAGGCTTCGGTATCTCGAGCTCTGCAGAGCATTTCAAAAACAATAATAAAAGCAAAAGGGAGTGAGATTGAATTTCCACAAACTTCGGAAGCTATAAGAAAAGCAAAGAAAGGGTAAGAATGAATATGCTCACCACAAATTCACAGTAACCATTATGCAAACTGACTTCTTTAGATTTTACCAAAATTTTGGTATAAAAGGCACAATTGGGGCTATAGATTGCACGCATATTGGCATTGTAGCTCCACCCGCAAACAACCCTCAAAATCCTCTTACGTTATACATGAACAGAAAAGGATACTATAGTATTAATCTTGAGGCAGTATGTGTGCATAACTATTTATGTGGACATTATTACTTAAAAACCACACTATTCCCAATTCATTATATTAGATATGCGACCACCGCTTGATCTTCACTGCTGTTAATGCAAAATTCCCTGGGTCCTGTCATGATTCTGGGATTTGGTTAACTTCCCCAGTGCGAATTTTCTTAATGCGTAACCATAACGTGCAATTCGATACTTGGTTATTAGGTGATCAAGGTTATCCACTTGAACCGTGGTTGTTGACTCCGATGGCAGAGACATCGAGCCACAAAGAATTTATTTACAACAAACTGCATTTAAAATCAAGAAATACAATCGAAAGGGCTTTTGGAGTGCTGAAGTCAAGATTTCGTTGCCTATCAAGGCACCGTACACTTCATTATAGCCATGCAAAAGCCGCAGACATCATATATGCATGCGTTATTCTACACAACATTATAATGAAACAAAGTGGTTGCATTCTTGATGAAATCGATGAAGATAACTCAGAAACTGTAAGTTCCGAGAGTTCATTTGAACAAAATGAATTTTCGAGGGCAGGAGAAAGAGTAAGGAGGAGATATATAATGTCTTTGTCAAATAATAATAATAACTCTGAGTTTTTATAATTTATAACTGTTTATTTTTTTATTTCGTCCAATTTGTTTGATAGTTTATTTACTGCTTGTGTAAGTTGTTGAATTGAATTTGTAATTTCAACTGATTGTTCCAAAAAACTTTTCGCAATATCGACCAACTGGGACTGGTAGGCCTCTCTTTCTTTTATGCTGTTACGCGTTAAATTTAACACATCTTCGATTGTGTGTGGTTTCGTTTGAGATGGTGGCAAAACGTCTTTTTTTTCACTGTACGGAATACTATCCATCAAAGTGGTTGAGACTAGCCCCTCCACTATATTGGATGGTCGACTACTGTCAGATTTCTCATTCAAAATAGTGGAGGAGCTCGTCTCAACCACTTCATCCAATGTCATGTTTTGTGTTTCTTCCCCCTCCTCTTTGCATCCCAAAGTTGCAACCGATAGACACCCATCAACGGCAATGTTACCAAAAGTATACACCGCTTGCTGCTCGAATTCATTGAGGTCTTCAATTGGCGGACCTCCTCCGGTCATCTTTTTTGATGCTTTAATTTTACGCGCTCGGCAACGTAGTTGGTTTTTCCAATGGGACAAGCTCTGAAACAAAAAATTACATACAAAATAATTTTTCTTCAACAAAAACACAAACCGTTTTCCATTCAGCCGCTGTTCGAGTGGGACCTCTTAAAGCATTTAAATTTTCTGATAGCTTGTCCCACAAATTTTTAATTCCTTGTGGGGCTTTAGGCGAATTCTTCCCAACTTGCAATTCAGGATTTTCCTTGCAAAACTGCACATAGCAATGCAATTGCTCCTGCGTTGTACGCTGATATTTGCCGGATCTAAAAATAATAAAACAAAAATTATAACAAAGAAAAATTTAATTTTTACAAATACTCACTTTTTTGCTGACATGTTTTTCAGTAAAATTCACAAATTTAAATTTTTTGATAATCACAAAAGTTCACCTCGGTGTGGTGAAAGCTTCTTCTGTTAAAAAACTTTTTTTTTGTCATAGTTTTGTTAGAATACCAAATCAAAAAACAAATGACAAAATACATGACAAAATTTTCATGACAAAAAATTGTGACTGATTTGCCAGAATAGGGCTGTAGTTCTCCCTAAGAACATAAGTATAAAGTTGAAGTCAATTGATTAAGAAGCAAAAAAATTTTGCATACAACGACGTAAATTTTTCATCTATTCCAAAGTTTTCCACTTAACGATTTAAGTTGTGTTCATTTTTCTTTTTCATTTCGAATAGGGGCTACCAGTTCCAGTGATCTGATCATGCTAGTGCCGATCAATGATTTTTGGGGGATCTGTCCAAAATTTCAAATCGAAAGCTTTAAAATTGTGGGAGAAGATAGCATACATACAGACAGACGGACATGGCTATATCAACGTGTCTTGTTGCCCTGATCAAGAATATATGTATATACTTTGTATTGTCAAAAATGTCTCTTCCTGGGTGTTAGACTCACAGCCCTATTCTGGCAACTATGACAACACTAAACATAGTGACAATTGTCATATCTATGACAATTGATACATTTTCGTATTCCGACAAAAATTTGAAAGCTTAGAGTATGACAATAGATACTAAATTTGTGACTACTTAACAAGCAGGTCACAACTGAATCTGTTGTAGTTCAACAGCTGTAATGAGTAAAAAAAAAATGTTAAATTTATTTTAAAATAAATTACAAGCAAAAATTAGAGGAATGTGTACGCGATTAGAATGCGTTAAAAAAGTTTGGCTGATGAGAGTTGAAGACATTTTTTTTACTCAAGCGTTGTGTTTCTTAAAAATATAAATTATGTATTTTAGATAGAATGCGTTTAAAATATTTGAGCTAAAAAGGGATCACACAAAACGGTAGCTCCAACCATTGGCGAAATTTCGCATTATCCGCATATGACACATAGAAGACTTTAACACCAGCCACGTTATGAAAGGGATGGCTGATAAGTAATCGACATAAGCAGAAAGGCGCAACATAAGTTGTATGGGTTAATATGTTTCTTGTATAGATATCTATGCTTTATATTTTGATACTTTTTTTTTGCATTATCTATACATTGAGATCTGCAAGTTCCCAACGACACATCAGTTTGAACCTGTCTAAATGGGATCGGATGTGTCGTGTATTGTAGTTGATCTAGTTTAAATAATTGTTATTACTCCGGCATTATTTGATCCATTTTGCTTGCTCTTTCTCTAGAAACAAAAAACGAATTCTAAAAATATTTAGTAAAATTGTATAATTTTTTAATTTTTGTTGACATTTGTCTCTGAAATGAAATAAAAAAATTTCACCTCGGTGTGGTGAAAGCTCTATCTGTTAAAAAACTTTTTTCTTGTCACAGTTCAGTTAGAATACGAAATCCAAAAACAAATGACAAAAAACATGACAAAGTTTTCATGACAGAAAATTGTGACTGATTTGCCAGAATAGGGCTGTCGATGACAAAGTTATAATACTATTCATATACGTTAAAAGTATAAAAATCACCAAAAGCCCTACCAGAGTAGGCAATAGTGACAATACTCAACATAGTGACATTTTCATATTTCGACGTATTTTATACATTTCCGTATTCCAACAAAAATTTAAAAGCTTAAAGTATGACAGTAGATACAAAATGTGTGACTACTTGACTAGCAGGTCAAAGCTGAACCTGTTGTAGTTTAACATCTGTAATGAGTAAAAAAAGGTTAAATACATTTTTAAAGAAATCAAAAGCAAAAATTGTAGAAATGTGTATAAGATGCATTTAAAAAAAAAAGACGCATGTGTTAGAATGCGTTAAAAAAGTTTGACTGAAAACTGACTGCGCTGTGTTTTTTAAAAATATAAATTATGTATTTTTGACAGAATACGTTTCAAATATTTGAGCTAAAGATAGATTAAACAAAACGATCTAACCTTTGCCGGAATTTGGCATTATCCGTGTTACATATATTATTATATATTATTCCACATGTAAAAGACCTCAATAACACCCACCTTATGAAAGGGATGGCTGATAAAAAATCGAAATGAGCAGGAAAACGCAACTTAAGTTGTATGGGTTATTAGGTTTCTTGTATAGATGATCTATGCTTTTTATTTCGGTACTTTTTTTGCATTATATATATATTGAGATCTGCAAGTTTCCAACGACACATCAGCTTGAACCTGTTTAAATGGGATCGGATGTGTCGTGTAACACCCGATTTTTTAATGCGGCAAACCTTCGAAAGTATTGTAGTTGATCTAGTTTAAATAATTGTTATTACTCCGGCATTATTTGATCCATTTTGCTTTCTCTTTCTCTAGAAACAAAAAACGAATTCTAAAAATATTTAGTAAAATTGTATAATTTTTGAACTGAAAATAAAAAAATTTCATCTCGATGTGGTGAAAGCTCCATCTGTTGAAAAACTTTTTTCTTGTCACAGTTTAGTTAGAATAAGAAATCAAGAAACAAATGACAAAATTTTCATGACAAAAATTGTGATTGTCAGTCATAATACCCTGCACACACGGTAGGCAGTACCACATACCAAATCTAAAAAAAAATCTAACATCGATGTTCAAATAGTGTTGAAGATATAAAAAAAATTCGGTCAAAATATTTAGTATTTACGAAAAATTTTAGTTTCTCGGTCTTTAAGGGGTAACTATCAAAGGGAGGGGAGTTTTGTGGTATGCAGTTTTAGAGACATATGTTTACTGAGCTTGTGTACAAAATGAGATTAGTATCTTTAATAGTTTTCGATATATAGCATTTAAAGATAATACCTGTGAGAGGGGGAACAATTGTCGTATGCAGTCTTGTAGGGCTATGCATACTGAGTCTACACACCAGCTTTCATGTTTGTATCCTTCGTTTGTTCGAGTTATAGCGTTCTTAAAAAGTGGGAGGTGATGGATGGGCGGGAAGGAGTGGGTGTGGCAAAAGATTCTTTAAACTCGAATTAGCGCATGAGATACGTCTGTCATACAAATTTCGCGTCTCTAGCTCTTGCAGTTTCCGAGAACCTTTGAAGAGTACAGACGGACGGACGGACATGGTTATATCAATAAAAGTTTTTTTTTTGCATGTCTCAAAAACTTTACATGATAAAAACTCCAAATTTGGATGGCACATTTTCTTTTTGCACATTAACTTATGAAAAATGTTGATCCAAAATTCAAAGTTTTTGTACGAAAATATTATTTTATTGATTCATTTTGAAAAAGAGAATCCGTAGCTCACTTGTTGAAAACACCATTCTTGGTATATACAAATTAGCATCCTGTGCAGAATACAGAGTAATAGGTGATGTATTCGGAGTGCATAAGGATTTTCACAAAGTTGTAAATGCCATATTGAATCTTCAAAAGGAGTTTATCAAATTTCCAAATTTGTATGAAGCTTTAATAATTGCAAATGAATTTGAGAAAAAATCTCATATTCCAAATATTATTTCAGCTGTAGATGGTAAGAAATTAATAAATTTCCTTAAATTTTCTTTTTATTATACTCTTGCAAGAGTATATTAACTTTGTCGCGAAGTTTGCAACGCAGAGAAGGAGACATCTCCGACTATATAAAGTATATATATTCTTGATCAGCTCGACGAGACGAGTTCATATAGCCATGTCCGTCTGTCTGTCTGTCTGTTGCGATGCGAACTCCTCCTAGAGTTTTAAAGACATCAAAAAAATTTAAATGCAGAAAATTTTCTTTTCCTTGCACGCAGTTTGTATGTAAAATCCAGCATGATCGGATAAATATAGCTTATAGCTGCCATAGGAACGATCGGTCAAAAATGAGGTTTCTGCTCAATAAACGCTTTGGTTTTCAAGATATCGCCTCAATTTTTTGCACAAGAACATCTTGGACGTAAATTAAGGCAAAATTGGTGATGATCAGATAAATATAGCATATAGCTCCCATAGGAACAATCGGTCAAAAATTCGGTTTTTGTTAGAAAAACTTTTTTGTTCTTAAATATAAACGGATAAAACTTTGCAGTTACGCGTTTTTATGAATCCTTGACCATATTCCAAAGTTTCGTTAAAATCGGACATAAGGGCGTGGCACCGCCCATATAGAAAAAAACTTAAAAATGTGATTTCTCTGTTAGCCGATGAGATATAAGATCGCAAAATAAAGTGTACATTGATTGCAATGTATTTGTTAAAAAAATTAGAAAATGGGCGGGGCTACGCCCCTTTATCTTTATAAAAGTATATGATTCTTATTGGAAGAACTATAAGACATATTTTCCAATAAGAACACTTCAGAAAATGCTTGCAAGAGTATATAAGTTTCAGCAAAGCTGAAAATAGCTCTTTTACTGGTTTTAATTCTCTGTATTCATTTGTTAAGGCAGGCACATTCCTATTTCACCGCCCAAAGAAGGTTTTTTTGGATTAGATAAACAGAAAATGCTGAGCATCTATCGTGATGCAAGGTATTGTCGATAATAAATACATGTAATTGTTTTCTCTCGTTTATTAAATTGTGAATATTGATAATCATTTTTTAATGTTTACTTGATATCAGTGTGAAACTACATAGAAGTACTCATGACGCAACGGTCTTTAAAGAATCGGGGTTGTTCAAAAATTCTGATAACATTATTCCCAAGTATATGACATTAGTGAATGGTAAGGAAATCACATTTTTTATTGTAGGGGATCCAGCGTATCCACTTCTGCCGTGGTCATTGAAACCATATGTTGGAAGGTTAAAATCCGATGAAGAGTCTTTCAACTGTCATTTAAGCTCTGCAAGAATTGTAATAGAAAACGTGTTTGAAAGATTGAAAGGTCGTTGGAGGTGATCATAAGAAAAAAACTGATAGCCGACCGGTCTTCGATCCAAATGTGGTTTTGGCCTGCTCAATTTTGCATAGTTTTGTGGAGCAGCAAAAAGAGGTATATTTAAATGTTTGGGGTCAGACTGCAACAACTAACTTAGACCAGCAGCCTCAAGATGTGATTTCCAAAGAAAGAATAAGTGAAGGAAATTTTCAAATGAAAGACATAAGAAACAATATAAAAGATTATTTGAAAAACAATTTTATCTGCATAAGTCTCATAATTATTGATATTGTTTTATTAAAAAATTTCTACAAATATCATTACACTCTTAAACATCTCCGTTTTTGAATATAAATTTGAATGAATTGGAGGATGCCTATAATTTATTGGATAATGTGTTGGTGTTTTCTCAAAAAGTACTCAAAAGTGCCGAGAACATTTTTCCTGTTTCCTTGCGATCTTCTTCATTTTTTGGTTTCTTGTCGATTTTTTTCGAGAAGAACCTCCATATTATGGATATATTTTTCCTGTCGCTTCAAATCGTTTTTTAAATTATTACTTGTTGAGTGTTCTTCCACACCTTCATAAATGTTTCCATCACTTTTTGGTATGTTTTTTATACTTTTCACGTATGTGACATAGTATAATAACTTTGTGCTGAAGTTGGTAACACACAGAAATATTCACTTGCGACTATATAAAGTATATATATTCTTGATCAGGACGACAAGACGAGTTGATTTAGCCATGTCCGTCTGTCCGTCTGTCTGTATATATACAATCTCCTCCCACAGTTTTGAAGATATCGAGCTGAAATTTTGCACAGAGACTTCTTATTCGTGCAGTCAACTCATTTGTCGGATCCAGCCATATCGGACCACTGGAACTGGTAGCCCCCATACGAAAAGAAGAAGAAAAATGAACAAAACTTGAATCGTTGTATGGAAAACTTTATTGTTTTGTACGATAGAGTGCTGAAATTTGAAACATAGTAGTTTTACATAGTCCGACTACATGCCTGAAAGTTTCATTGAGATTGGACATCTGGAACTGGTAGCTCCCATACAAAATGAAGAAGAGGAAGAGAAGCAATATTCACGTCGTTGTATGGAAAACTTTTTTGTTTTTTAACCAATTGACTTGAAATTTTAAAGTTATGTTCTAAGGGAGGAATGAAAAGTATTTTGACCAAAAGTGGGCGTAGCCACGCCCACTTATAGCGAAAATTGACCCGTCGTATGGAAAACTTTTTTGTTTTTCAACCAATTGACTTGAAACTTTACAGTTATGTTCTTAGGAAGGAATGAAAACTATTTTGACCAAAAGTGGGCGTGGCCACGCCCTTTTATAGCGAAATTTGACCCGTTGTATGGAAAACTTTTGTGTTTTTTAACCAATTGACTTGAAACCTTACAGTTATGTTGTTAGGGAGGCATGAAAACTATTCATTTAGTTTTTTTTTATAGTGACACAACGTGAAAAGTATTATAGCTTCAGCCTTGCTGAAGATAGCGTCCTTACTGTTTTTTTTTTTTGTAATTGTGGAAATGAATTGTAATTGGAACCACAGTTTGATATTTATACGCACTTGAAGCCTCAACGGTTTTTAAATTCTGAGATGTTTGTTTTGTTAAATTTGAACTGTTTGCACAAACTCGAAATCTGTTTTATTAAATCTTTCATCCAAATTTATATCATCCCCCACATTAGAGACTGTTTCTTAAGTAGTTACATTAGATGTATCAAGTCCTTCGCTTGATTCTGCAGGGCGACTGCTTAAAAGTTTGTCCAATAAATCTAACTCCCCGCAAATTAGTCGTCCAGCGCCAATAGTGCTATTATTCCTTTTGACTTTATAGTACTCACACTTCAGGGATTTCAATTTAGTTCGAACATGCAAGACATTCCTATTTACACATTTTGCATCTAATTCTCGCGCTACATCTTAAAAAATATTTTTATTCCTCTTTGTTTTGCAATTTTACGATATCGGCTCCTTTAATCATCGTCTTTTTTCGACAATATCAATAATAAAATACATAATTTTCTTATTACAGTACTATTTTGAATAATTATATTCACTTTTACTCATTTTGCGAAAACGCTGTTTTTAAAAAATAATATTGCAGTTGAATCTATATGATTATAAAGGCTTTATAATTGCATTTGATTACACTGGCCTACAAATGTTGACTTTAAAAAAGTATTCTTCGAGAAAAGTAGTTTTTTTTATTTATCTTCACATGCTGGTAACGAAAACAATAATTATTTATATAAATTAGTTTCCATTTATTAGAAATAAAAAATACAAAATTATGCAAAAATATCAAAAAAATTACTGTTATTCTATTCATTAGCAGAATTTCGACGACGTTTTTTTGCAGCTATTTTATATTCTGCTTCTGGAACATCCCGATAAATAGTCCAACAATAATCCGCCAACATTGAAAAGTTCCACTTGCTCTGATATCGTTTTTCCATGTTTGCGATGTTCTGATGGGAACGCTTCCCATGTTCATCGCTTAAAGCTCTTTTCTTTTTTTTAGAAACACCTTTACCTTTTCCGAATACTTGGGTTGTCAGGCAGAAATAACAATCAGTTGCGTGATTTGTCGATTCCCGCCATTGCTTTGGCACTGCGAAACGAAATGATGTTTTTTTGCCACTAGGCCAATTTCTCAAACCTGTAGCACACGGATTGCAGCAGAAATGTGGAACCCAGCTTTTGTCCTACTGTGATATGTCTTTGTTAAAGTAATAAAAATAGGCTTTTTTTTATCATAGGCGATATAGAACAACTTTTTTTTATTAAATTTCATCTCTCCGCAAATGTAACAAAAATTCTCGGGATTTTTCACACATTTCCGAGACATTGGACTATGCTCCGGTTTTCACTTTCACGAGAATTTTACGTTTTCGACTTAAATTCGTAAAAGTAAGTGCTCCGAAATTCGTAAAACGAACTTTTTTTTTACGATTTAAAAACGGCATCTTTTGATTTTGTAGATTGAATAGTAAAATTTCATCGATATGTATGCAAACAACCCAGTAGTTAACTGTCATTTAAAATTATTTTGTCAATGATTGCAAATAACACAGGCCAACAAGAAAAAACTTTTTGAATAATTGCAACTAATTCCTATGTATTTTGGTGTGCTGATTCCGAAAATAGTGGACATAAAGTCGTATCACCCTCCAATTTCTTGCATTTCACGGAATTGTAAAAAACACGAAATTACTGTTTTTCAAACTTGTGTACAAGATACCTCAGAAACTACTGGACCGATCTTAATGAAATTTAACTAAGATATTCTTAGGAATCCAATCTATCATGTACAAAAGGAGTTTTTTGATTGAGGGCCCCCTTCGAAAGTTATACACTTTTAAACCTCAATAAATCAAGAAAAAAAAGTTTAGTCTTTAAATAGCTGTAAATTTTAGAAAAAACAAATTTTAATTTTTTCCCTTATGCTATTCCAATTGTAGTTATTTCCTGTGTGAAATGACGGTCCGTTAGTATTTTTCCGTCGATTGCTGACTGAAATATCGTGTACACAACCAACAAGGATTTTCTCTCTACTTTACAGTTCATAATTTTGTTGTATCAAATTTAAAATGAATATGTATAAATAAACATACCATGGCTACTTCAACAGTTTTGTTGTTTAAAAGCCATCATTTTTTTTTTTTTTATACTATTTCCCAAGATTTTCGATACAACCATAACATACGTTGGTAGTATACCTGATATCTCGGTCACCAATTGTCGGAATAGTACAAACGGACCGTCATTTCATGCAGAAAACAACTACAAATAGAGTAGCATAGGGGAAAAAATTAAAAGTTTTTTTTTGTAAAATTTACAGCTATTTAAAGACTAAACTTTTTTTTCTTGATTTATTGAGGTTTAAAAGTGTATAACTTTCGAAGGGGGCCCTCAATCAAAAAACTTCTTTTGTACATGATACATTGGATTCCTAAGAATATGTTAGTTAAATTTCATTAAGATCGGTGCAGTAGTTTCTGAGGTATCTTGTACAGAAGTTTGAAAAACAGTAATTTCATGTTTTTTACAATTACGTGAAATGCAAAAAATTGGAGGGTGATACGACTTTATGTCCACTATTTTCGGAATCAGCACACCAAAATACATAGGAATTAGTTGCAATTATTCAAAAAGTTTTTACAAACGGTATTTTTGTCGGCCTGTGTAATTATTGGAAACAGTTGTCAAACAAATTCCCTTCAAAACAATTAAACGAGACCACTTTCGTCTAAAGCCATTCTAAATGAAGTTTATGCAACGCACTGAAGCTAGAGTAGTTCAAGAGAAACAAATTGTATTCCAATGAAGTTAACATTTATATGGCTGTTACATATAAAAATCAGCCAGGAAAATCGGGATGAATACAAGAGGTTGACAGTCAAAAAACACATGCATATGAGGATGACAAAGACATTTAGCCATTTAAATAAACAAATGTACATAAGCTTGAAGACATTTCTACAAGTTAGATTGTTAACAAAACCTTAAGGTCTATTGGCCAACTTAACTCCCTGCAATGCATAGGATATGTTTGTCATGTTATCCAACGTTAGGTATTGCGTCAAAATAGTATAATAAAGATATATACATATTTCCATAAATGTCAAAGGCCAAATTTCGCGGATTTTCCATCATCATTTTTCTTCATAACAAGAAAATTGCAAATGTTAACGGCATTGTTATGAACAAATTGTTTTATTTTCCTTTAATTTTCAGCATGCGAAATCTGACGGTTGGCAAGCTAGTGTACTAGCTTATAGTGCCAGGTTAGCAAAAAGACAGCTAGTGATGCGCGTGGCTATCCTAGTGTTCGCTGAACTTTCAGTGCCGTGTCCAGCACGGCCCGATTTAAAAGACAGCTGGTAGGTTTTTATGTCCGCGAAAACGTCCTTTATTGAATAAAAGTTGCTGAAAAGGCTTTTCAATTTCTTTGTCAATAGAAAATTTGGTGCTCTGCCGATTTTTTTCCATCAATGTTGTTTACTTTTTAAATGTCACAACTTCTTTACAATAAATATTTGACATATACCAGAGACTTACAATTTTCGATAACTCAAAAGTTACGGATTTCGGAGCACACAAAATTGAAATCACGTGATTTTCTTGAAAACGTAAAACGCAAAAGTAAATGAAAACCGGAGCATAGCCCATTATGTTATAAAATAATTTTTAGTTTCACTTTTTTTTCACTTTTAGCACATTTATTATTCAGTAATACAGAACAGAACACTAAACTACGATATTTTTAACATTTGATGCCAACTAACAAAGTTAATATGAATACTGTCAAGTTGAATGAGGGTAGTAAAATTTGGGAGATATGAGGTATCTTGAAAACTGAAACTAATAAATTACTTTTACTTATCAAATCGTATTTAGCATGTATAGACAAGCAGAAATTAATTAAAATTATTTTGGATACTTTTGCATTGTAGACTAGTGTTACTTTATCGCAGTTTTATATTTTCAAACCAAAAATACGAAAGCAATTGTAAACATGAATGAACATTAGTTACGCCTATGTTGCATGACGATACACAGCACATAAGCGATTGTGCCAGCTGATCGATTGCTGTGTCAATGAACCAGTGTCAAAAGTAGCGCACTTGCGTCTCATAATGGAAGAAGAAGATCAGAGGGATGAGAAATGCTAGCTGCACTCATGTTCATTGGTGACACCCCAGAACTTAAACGATATCAATATATCATGTTGATGTTAACATACGCTTAACATAACTTTTTCGTACTGTTATCTCAAAAACAGTTTTGGAGTAAAGAAGAGCTTTCGATTTAAGACATTGTTGCCTAAAATACCAAAAGGCTTAAAATCTCCTTTGGAAATATCTTCGCTGATATATTTGTATCTAAAATAGGGCGGTTAAAGACTTTTGGTATTTTAGGCAACAATGTCTGAAATCGAAAGCTCGACTTTACTCCAAAGATGTTTTTAAAATAACAGTGTCAATAAATGTATGTTAAGTTCGATATGAAATATTGAAATATGTTCTCGCGTGTCTCAAATGAACATGAGTGGAGCTTCATTTGCTTCGCCTTCTTCTTTCATTTGAAGACGCAAGGGCGCCACTGTTGACACTGGTTCACTGACACAATTGACACAGCAATCGGTCACCTGGCACAATGGCTTATGTGCTGTATATCGTCATGGAACATAGGCGTAACTAATGTTCATTCATGTTTACAATTGCTTTTGTTTTTCTGTTTTGAAAAATATTAAACTGCAATTAAATAAACAAAGAAACAATCAAATGCAATTATAGAGTTTTCATGATCATACTGGTTCAATTTCTATATTATTTTTTAAAAACAGGATTTTTCAAAATGTGTAAAAGTGAATATAACTGCGGTGTTCACGCATTTGTCGTTAACCTATAAGTCTATGAAAAGTTAAATTTCCAACAACAAAATGCACAGTCCAAATTTTCATAGAGATTCATAGACCCGGAGGCATGTTGTAAGTTAAAGTATGGAAGTATGAAAATATGGAAATCGGAATTTTTAGTTATTTTCTATGAAAAAGTGGCTGTACTTTCGGAAGAATGTAATTTTAAAATGACGTACGTTAATCTGTCACCTTACTCAACATATACCATTACATCGCCCATTTTTACTCCATGTAACTACCTTTGATAAGAATACTCTTATGTTAAAAACAATCACACAGCACATACAACTTTTGCATCAAAACGCAGATTTTGGACCTTCGACTTCGTCACTCGATGGTACAACTGTATGTCAATAATGTCGTCCATAAATTCATCCAATTTTTACTCTATTTCTTCCTCAAGACCTACATCTTTGCACAATGTCAACAGAATAATTAATTATTTCTTTATCCATGTGTATATTATCATTTTTACCTTCGAAAAACTCAATTTTAAGAATAGCTTGATTAATTCTATATTAAGTTTTTTTTCGCACAATTCAGCTGAATTTAGTTTTTCATTTGTTTATATTAGAAGAAGAGAACTCACAACTTTAACGAGACGGACAAAAAAAAAGTGTTCACGCATTTGAGTCGTTAACGCTCATATTTTTATACATTCATAGGTTAACGAGAAATGCGTGAAGACCGCAATTGTAACAATTTAAACTAAGTAAGCTGTTCTTAACTTTGACATTGCTTATTTTGTTTATTATTACTGTGAGACCCAAATGGTCAAGGACACAGCGTTGAAGTGCACAAATCTCTAATTTGGCAGAATAATATTTTATGCTCATTTGTCGACCAACGATTTAAGCAAATGTTGCGCGTCTCTCAAAGACAATTTGGCAAATTGCTGGGCTTAATAAAAGAGGCCGAGGTGTTCAAAACTGATTTCAATAAATAAATGCCTATTGATTTGCAACAGTTTTGTGTAGATTGTGTTCCTCTGCACACTGGTCCCAATGACAAAAAATTTGGCAGAAATTCGAAAAATGTAGATATCGACCTGAAACTCGGGACACTATATCGTTGTTGTATATGTAAGGCCTGAGCGAAATTTTGGACCGATCGGATCACGCCCTCTTTACCGCCCTATAAAAGCTTTAAAACAAAAAATTCTAAAATATGTATGAATGATAATGCGGTACAAGGGGATATTCAAGAAATCTTAGATATATATTACATTATTTTAATAAATACTACCTGAACACCCTAACCACCCCCTCTACTGTACGCTGACCCCCCAATTACATAAAGCTTCGCAAGAAAAGAAAGCTTAATTTCATTAAGAAATTCAGTTAAATATATATAATTTATTTTTTAATTAATCATTTTCTACATCTAAATCAAAAGAATAGGCATCGATACTTTCAAATGTTTCCAAGTTGTCTTCATCGTCGTCATCTGAACTGACATAATCACACAGGCAATAATTGCAACTAATTCTTATGTATTTTGGTGTGTTGATTCCGAAAATAAAAGACATGACAAGTCGTGTCACCCTCTAATTTCTTGCATTTCACTGAATTGTAAAAAACACGAAATTAGTAAAATTTGTAAAATTTCCAGCAGCTTAAAGATGAACATTTTTTTTCTTGCATTATTGAGATAAAGAATTGTGTATCACCCAAAGGGGGACTCAATCAAGAAACCCCTTTTAGTACATGATAAATTGGGTTCCTATGAATTTTTAAATTTAAACAAGATCGGTCAAATAATTTCTGAGATATCTTGTATCCAAGTTTGACTATTAATTTTGTTAAATGCAAGAAATTAGAGGGTGACACGACTTCATGTCTTTTATTTTTGGAGTCAGCACACCAAAATACATACATAAGAATTAGTTGCAATTATTAAAAAAGTTATTTTAGTCGGCCTGTGTTATTATTATTATTTTTCGAAACTTCGACAGCTAATCGAGAACTGCCTTAATCGTGGGCGTCCTAAATTTTTAGGGGATTCTTCAAAAATGTCACAGGGCTGCAATTGTAATTGAAAGCGTGATGCAAGCCGACTTTCAAGATGCGTTTAAAACCTTGAGCCCATCCAATTGCATTTGCTTAAACGAACATTAACAAATGCAACAAAGTTCTTAATTTTCTTTTTTATTGAGTCCTCCATGTCTTGCCTTAATTGTCTACAACTATGCTGCCGCACAAAATTGTAAATGGTTTCAGTTTGGCGACCATTTGCCAGCCAAAACTCTAGCATTTTAGCATAACCTAAATCTATATTGTCTGGGAATAGGCGATTTTTAGGAAAAGCGGCAAAAACGGGCAAAAAAGATTAGTATCATTGCATCATAAATATACTAAAGATTAGTATTGGGCTAACAGTTACATCAATCCTTGTCAATCCAATAAACTTTTACTCCACGAAACACGAAAAATGTTAGGTTAAAATTGCTAAAAACATAACTTCACAAAGACACATATAAACAAACTAACAACACATAAAACACGTATTGCATTAAAACCGTTACATTCTACATACCTCCACAATTATTTTCCATTTTATTTTATCAAAATTGACATAGAAGTTTTTACGAAATTGTTGTTTGAAAAATGCTTTTATTTAGCAAGCAAATAATGTCAAAGCATACGGTAAACGAACCGTTGACTTCCAGGGATTGCTAAATTCGCAGGGATTCAATTTCAGCTGAAGCACTATGATTTTCAATTAGTCAATATATTATTCTATTGTAATAAAATAATATTTTTCCATTTCTTAAAAAAAAAAAAAATGCATTTTTGCCAAAATTTTGGACGTTGGGACCAGTGTGCTCTGGAAGGTTCCTTTGGAAGTAGTGCATCAGATGAACACGAATGTGAATAGTATTATAACTTTGTTTATTTATTATTTCTGTGATAAAAATAGATATGAGCAAAATGCTATTTTAATGCGACTTTTGGGGTGAAAAGCTAGAAAGGAAAGGTATCTTATTAAACTAATCCAGTTTAGTAACTTTTAGCGGTTAATAAATTTTTAATTGAAAACCAGTTGTTCAACATTCTGTCTCACTCACTCTTCACACTTATATCACATAATTATACCAAAACCATCTCCAAAAAAGTTTTGATTTGTCATCGCCCCATAAAATAGTGTTCAAAATATTAAGTAAATCGGTAAAAAAAATGTGGAATTTACGTAAAATTTGAGTTTGTAGGTCATTGAGGGGTAACTATCAAAGAGAGGGGAATTTTGTGGTATGCAGTTTTGAAGATACATATTTACTGAGCTTATCTACAAAACTTCAGGTTCGTACCTTTTATAGTTTTGAAGGTACAGCTATTTTAAGAAAGCAACTGGGGGTGGGCAAATGAAGAGGAGGAGGTAAATTGTGGTATGCAGTTTTGTAGAGCTACTTATATTGAGAATACATACCGACTTTCATGTTTTGTACCTCTTTGGATGTTCGAGTTATAGTGTTTTAGAAAAGAGAACGGTGCTGGTTGGGCGGGAAGAAGTGGGCATGGCACAAAACCGTTCAAACTTGATCTGCTGTCGAGCATCCCGAGTCTACCCTCCGAATTTCAAGTCTCTAGCTTTTATAGTTTCCGAAAACCATTGGTGAATACGGGCGGACAGTCGAACGGAAATGGCTTGATTAATTTTTCTTGCCGTCCTGATCAAGGAGGGGTCCCTAGTTTGTAACAGCCAGAAGGAGGGGAGGGGGACCCCATAAAGTATACAGCTATGGCCAGAGAAATAGCACACTTTTTTCTTAGCACAAAAAGTGCTCACAATTTTAAGATTTAAACTAATTGAAACCATTTCTTTTGCAAAAGTGTTTTCTTTTATATCAGTATTAACAAAAATATACGATACTGTTTACGATTTAATATTAATTCGTTAATGAAATCGATAAAACCTTATTGGGCTGGACATATAAATAGCACACTTTCTATTAATTGCAAATTAAGACAGTTAATGGAAGTTTTTTGGTAGGTTTTTGTTAATTAGCAACAAAAATTTATCTTCTTTTCAATTCCACCCATTTTGAGAGGTAAAATATGTGTAAAACCCCACTTCTTACGTGAAAAAGGACATTTTTACCAAAATAGGAGAAAACCGTCGAAAAATGCACAAAGAATAATCTTTTTTTAAAGGACGATGGTCAAAACATCTTCACACACATTAGATCTGATGTAAATATGCGTAAAAGAAAGAGAAATCGATCAACGCCGTTTTTTGGTAGGTTTTTGTTAATTAGCAACAAGAATTTATCTTCTATTCAATTCCACTCATTTTGAGAGGTAAAATATGTGTAAAACCCCACTTCTTACGTGAAAAGGACATTTTTACCAAAATAGGAGAAAACGGTCGAAAAATGCACATAGAATAATCTTTTTTTAAAGGACGATGGTCAAAACATCTTCACACACATTAGATCTGATGTAAATATGCGTAAAAGAAAGAGAACTCGATCAACGCCGTTAAAAAGAAAATAATTTGCGTGAAAACGGGTAGGGTCTGAAAAAAAATGCTCCACTCTTTAAGCCCTACCGACCAATAAAATCAAAAAGTGGTGGGGAAAATGGCGTGAATGGGTCAAGTAATAGTGTACGAAGATGCCTGAGTGAAAAAAATTTTGCATAGGTTTAAAATAGAAGAATCCCTCATGGCTACAAAAGAATCTCAAAGTATGGCTTACGTGTGAAAGCACCCATGGGTACAAATACGTAAAATACTCGATGATAACAATTTCTACTGGTGAACTAAAAGTCTTTGTGGTTGTTGGCGTTATGTCTTTTCATAAGGTCAACATTTGTTCATTGCAAGAATAGCCAGAAAATCAAAATAAGTATATTCAATTTCTGGTTTTGCTTTCGCTGATAAAATGAGATGCCTGTTTTTTTTTTTTGTAGCCATGAGGGATTCTTCTATTTTAAACCTATGCAAAATTTTTTTCACTCAGGCATCTTCGTACACTACTACTTGACCCATTCTCGCCATTTTCCCCACCACCTTTTGATTTTATTGGTCGGTAGGGCTTACGCAAATTATTTTGTTTTTAACGGCGTTGATCGAGTTCTCTTTCTTTTACGCATATTTACATCAGATCTAATGTGTGTGAAGATGTTTTGACCATCGTCCTTTAAAAAAAGATTATTCTTTGTGCATTTTTCGACTGTTTTCTCCTATTTTGGTAAAAATGTCCTTTTTCACGTATTTATTTTACCTCTCAAAATGGGTGGAATTGAAAAGAAGATAAATTTTTGTTGCTAATTAACAAAAACCTACCAAAAAACTTCCATTAACTGTCTTAATTTGCAATTAATAGAAAGTGTGCTATTTATATGTCCAGCCCAATAAGTGCCTTCTCAAGGTTTTATCGATTTCATTAACGAATTAATATTAAATCGTAAACAGTATCGTATATTTAAATGTGTCCAAATTCTGATTCCTGATCAGCTCGGCAAGACGAGTCCCACAGCTTTGAAGATATAGAGTTGAAATTTTGCAAGGAGTCTTCCGTAATGTGCAGACAAATCATTGATCGGATCCATAGTAGTTGTACATAGTCTGACTAAATGTCTGAAAGTTTCATTGAGATTGGACAACTGGAACTGGTACCTGCCATACTTAATGAAGAAGAGGAAGAGAAGCAAGATTCATGTCGTTGTATGGAAAACATTCTGTCTCTTAACCAAGTGACTTGAACCTTCATACTTATGTTCTTAGGGAGGCATGAAAACTATTTTGACTAAAAAAAAGGAATGGTTACGTCCACTTAAAGCAAAAATAAAAAATTTGCATATCTCCGGTACACGATGAGCAAAAACAATGAAAATTGGTTTATCGTATAGGCAAATAAGATGTATGGAAAATAGATTCAGAAGAAGAATATGTAAGCTTCAGCTTTGCTGAAGTTAGCGTCCTTACTGGTAGGCCGTGCCACACCCCAAATCTACCGTTCAAATATTGTTCAAAATATCAAGAAAATCGGTCAAAAATTGTCGATTATACGAAAAATTTGAGTTTGTTGGTCTCTGAGGGGTAACCATAAAAAAGAAAAGAAATTTGTGGTATGCAGTCTTGTAGGTCTTTACATATTGAGTCTATATCGGTATGTAGTGGGCGTGGCAAAAAATCCTTCAAACTTGAAGTAGCGCATGACAACACGAGTCTATCTTCCAAATTCCAAGTTTTTAGCAATTTTAGTTTCCGAGAACCATCGGTGAGGACAGACGGAGGGACGGACATGGCTATATCAACTCGTCTTGTCGTCCTGATCAAGAATATATATACTTTGTAGGATTCCCCTCCCCTCCTTCTTGGTGTTACACACATTTGGTCTGAAACAAACCTAATATACCCTGATACACAGTATGTGTATAAAAAATGTGAGACGTCAACCAAGCATTTTTTGAAAAGTTGTAATGAAGTGGATTATCAAATCCTTGAAAACCCCTTGGGGTTTTCGTTTTTCCAATTACCAATGGCACTAATGTACACTGCGCGAAATAGCTATATGGGACTCTACAAAACATTCATTTTCCTTAATTAAAATTTGTCTAGTGTTCAACTGTGGTATGCAGCGAAATGATTTATAAAAAAAAAGAATAATAATACACTTTTAATGAGTTAGTATTGTGTTTTATATTATCGGAAACTTATATTTTTCAAAAATGTACAAGGAAATAGCTATATAGTAGGGTGTCCCTTATATGGTCGGTTTTCTTTTTTTTGCATTTTTGTAAACGCATACCCGCTATTTCTGTTCAACTAAACCTAAATACAAAATTTCAGCTTCCTAAGTTAATTCTAACCCGACTGAGCCCTGAAATTTTATGAAAAAAGACTTCAGATGTTTTTTTTAAATACAACTGGGGGACGCCAAATAATTAAATTTTAATTAAATATTATTGAAAAGACAAATCTAAGTATTGCGCTTTATTACCAAAAAGATAAACTTTATATAATACTAATCAGGATACTTCCTTTTCATGGGTTCTTTTTTACAATTTGATTTGAGCTGTAACTCATTTAATTTCACTTCGGGGTAGATGGTAACTTAACACCCGTTGTTTGGTGATTTAACTCACCAATCAAAAATATAGTTTTTGTATTGCTTTTAAGTTCCACAGACATTGTGCTTATTGTTTGTCCAACAAATTCGAAACGAAATGACAACAAAACCAGTAAGGGAGCTATTTTCAGCTTTGCTGAAACTTATATACTCTTGCAAGCATTTGGAAAATACGTTTTATAGTTTTGCCAATAAGAATCATATAAGTTTATAATGATAAAGGGGCGTAACCAGGCGCATTTTCTACTTTTTTAAAGAATACAATGCAATCATTCTACACTTCATTTTACGATTTTTTATCTCGTCTGCTTATAGATAAATCACATTTTTAAGTTTTTCTCTATATGGGCGGTGCCACGCCCTTATGTCCGATTCTTATGAAACTTTGTAATATGGTCAAGGATTCCTAAAAACGCGCAACTACAGGGTTTCATCTGTTTATAGTTGAAAACAAAAAAGTTTTTCTAACAAAAACCGAGTTTTTGACCGATTGTTCCTATGGGAGCTATATGCTATATTTATCCGATCTTCACCAATTTTGCAGTGAGCCTTAATTTACGATAACGATAACAAAGAGTTTATTGAGCAAAAACCTCATTTTTGACCGATCGTTCCTATGGCAGCTTTATGCTCTAGTTGTCCGATCTTCACCAATTTTGCAGTGAGCCTTAATTTACGTCCGAGATGTTCTTGTGCAAAAAATTGGGGCGATAACTTGAAAAACAAAGAGTTTATCGAGCAAAAACCTCATTTTTGACCGATCGTTCCTATGGCAGCTTTATGCTCTAGTTGTCCGATCTTCACCAAATTTGCAGTGTATCTTGACTCACGTCCAACATGTCTCTGTGCAAAAAATTGAAGTGATAGCTTTAAAATCACAGCGTTTTTAAAGAAAAAACCTTATTTTTAACCGATCGTTCCTATGGCAGCTGTATGCTATAGTATTTCGGTCAGGCTGGTTTCTACATATAAACTGCCTGCAATGAAAAGAAAATTTTCTGCGTTTAAATTTTTTTGCTAACTTCAAAACTCTGGGAGGAGTTCGCATTGAAACAGACAGACGGACATGGCTATCTGAACTCGTCTCGACGAGCTGATCAAGAATATATATACTTTATATAGTCGGAGATGTCTCCTTCTCTGCGTTGCAAACTTCACGACAAAGTTAATAAACTCTTGCAAGAGTATAATGAAGTACTCGTATGTTACACCATGGGTGCCGATGTAACTTGCTTGAAAAAGGGTTCCAATGTTACATTAAAGACGCAGATGTAACTAGCATGTTTTGAACGCAAGTTGGCACGTGTTCTTGTGCTCCAAAAACAACCCTAGGAGTGTTTTAGAGTAGACTGAACAAAATTAGCCCATATGCGTTAAAAAATAAAAACTTGCAAAATAAGGGACACCCTACTATATAGGACATAAAGTAATAATGGTAGTTTTTAGTTCTCTAGAATATTTTAAACTGAATTTGAAGACTTTAAAAATATTCTGCTGGTGGGTCCAAGCATCGCCATGAAACTCTTCAGCAAAATTTAATAAAACATTCTCAAGGACTTCTACATACAGTTCGGCGTTGATTTTATGTGAAACAAAACACAATGGAGTTTTTCCACGAGAGCTAAATGCGGCCCATGCGTTTCACGTGGCACTCGAATGTCTCTCCAATATTTCTGACATCCATCAGGCCCATCCAAATAAAATTTTTTTTCATCACTGAAAATAAGGGATTGCCATTCATCTTCCCAGAATTTAAATTTTTCAGCAAACGCAAGCCGAGCTGTTTTGTGGCGTAGCGTAAGTTTTGGCTTACTATCCGGTTTTGATATTTAACGTTTTCATCTTCACTCAAAATTTTTTGGATTCTCCTCTTTGTAATATTAAGAGAGAGTTCAGACCTTATTAGGCTAGGGCTAGTATTTTTATTGATGGCCAGGCGTCTTATTTCTCTTTTACATCTGCCTGTAACCTTTGGTTTAGGACCAGTACAAACTATTTATGTATATTCTTGATCAGTATCGAAAGAGGAGTCGATTTAGCCATGTCCGTCCGTCCGTCTGTATGAAGGCGTCGATCTCGGAAACTATAATAGATAGTACCAAAATCATGTGGCAGTTCGATTCTGTGATTCATTGCGCAGATCAAGTTTATTTTGTTTTCCCCCCTTTTTGACTTAGTTTAGGGGTGAGGGGCAAATAACTGAAGCTACCTCGGATAAAAAAATTACAAAAGTCGTATTATCTTCTTTGTCTTTTGTGATAGGAAAACCAAATTTGGTGTGTATATAGCTGACTCAAACCCCAAGAAGATACATTAAAAAAATGGGCGTCCCCACGCCCATATACAGTAAGAATTTCAAACGCTCATATCTCAAGAACCATACAACCTACAAGAAAGAAACTTTGCATGTATGCTATTGGGATGGAGTATAGTAAATTTCAAATATAAAATGGGCGTAACCATGCCCACATATAGCCAAAAAAGGAAACCGTTATATCTCTGTAACGAATTGATCTAGAAGAGCAAAAATTGATATTTGGTATGATATTAAATGGAAAGGAAATCTGTTTCCGTTAAAAAGTGGGCAGGGCAACGCCCTACAACAGACGTTACAAATTGAAGGTACAGGGTATATCGGAGTCGAGTACTGTCGACTCCAATCCTTACTGTTTTTATACTCTTGCAAGAGTATATTTACTTTGTCATGAAGTTTGCAACGCAGAGAAGGAGACATCTCCGACTATATAAAGTATATATATTCTTGATCAGCACCACGAGACGAGTTCAAATATCCATGTCCGTCTGTCTGTTTCAATGCGAACTCCCCCCAGAGTTTTGAAGTTAGCAAAAAAATTTAAACGCAGAAAATTTTCTTTTCCTTGCAGGCAGTTTATATGTAGAAACCAGCCTGACCGAAATACTATAGCATACAGCTGCCATAGGAACGATCGGTTAAAAATAAGGTTTTTTCTTTAAAAACGCTGTGATTTTAAAGCTATCACTTCAATTTTTTGCACAGAGACATGTTGGACGTGAGTCAAGATACACTGCAAATTTGGTGAAGATCGGACAACTAGAGCATAAAGCTGCCATAGGAACGATCGGTCAAAAATGAGGTTTTTGCTCGATAAACTCTTTGTTTTTCAAGTTATCGCCCCAATTTTTTGCACAAGAACATCTCGGACGTAAATTAAGGCTCACTGCAAAATTGGTGAAGATCGGATAAATATAGCATATAGCTCCCATAGGAACAATCGGTCAAAAACTCGGTTTTTGTTAGAAAAACTTTTTTGTTTTCAACTATAAACAGATGAAACCTTATAGTTGCGCGTTTTTAGGAATCCTTGACCATATTACAAAGTTTCATAAGAATCGGACATAAGGGCGTGGCACCGCCCATATAGAGAAAAACTTAAAAATGTGATTTATCTATAAGCAGACGAGATAGAAAATCGTAAAATTAAGTGTAGAATGATTGCAATGTATTCTTTAAAAAAAGTAGAAAATGGGCAGGGTTACGCCCCTTTATCTTTATAAACTTATAAGATTCTTATTGGCAAATCTATAAAACGTATTTTCCAAATGCTTGCAAGAGTATATAAGTTTCAGCAATGCTGAAAATAGCTCCCTTACTGGTTTTTTTTGCGTTTATGTAGCATTTTCAAGATATGTACACGGGTATCGAATTTTACATACAAACTTCACAATTTCACAAATAAATAAAAATAAATAAAATAATGAATAGGGAAAAAGGGGATTCCAATTTTTCTTTGTACAAATATTTGTGTGTTAAATTTATCTATTGTTTTTTTTTTTTTTTTTGTAAATCTCTTATGGTAACTTTACATTTTTATTATATTGGTTTCATTTTTACTATTATTATTATATAGTTTATTTATTATTACTTTTTTTCTTTTAAATTACATTAATACGTACTATACTATTTTTATTCTATTATACTAAGTAACATAGCAGTCAATTTGTTATTAAATGAAATAAATAAATAGATGAAAATAAGAAATAATATGAAAAAAATGCAAATAAATTCGACGAAAAGGTGATTCCCATTTTTATACCCTGTACACACACTGTGTATCAGGGTATATTAAGTTTGTTTGAGACGGTTTGTATGTAACGCATAGAAGGAGGGGAGGGGGACCCTATAAAGTATATATATTCTTGATCAGAATGACAAGACGAATTGATATAGCCCTGTCTGTCCGTCCGTCCGTCCGTCCGTCCTCACCAATGGTTCTCGAAAACTATAAGAGCTAGAGACTTGAAATTTGGTGGATAGACTCGTGAGGTCAAACGCTAGATCAAGTTTGAAGGATTTTTTGCCACGCCCACTCCTTCCCGCCCATCGAGCACCACCCATTTTTTCAAAAGGCTGTAGCTCGAAAACCTGATGAGTTAGAAACATGAAAATGAGTATGTAGACTCAGTATGTATAGCTCTACAAAACTGCATACCACATTTTTCCCCCTCCCCTTCGTTTCCCCTCAAAAAGTTGTTTTCTTAAAATTGCTGTATCTCCTAAACTATAATAGATACAATGCTGAAATTTTGTATGCAAACTCAGTAAACATACCTTTTTAAAACTGCATACCACAAACTTTCATTTTTAACGCTGTGTGACAACGCAAAGACAAACAAGTTGAAATTTGGCATAAATTGCGCTTTGAACACTGCTTTATCCTATTTGTAACAAAAACCGTACTTAACACTGCGAAAACTATTAAAGCTAGAGACTTGAAATTTGGAAGATAGTCTCGTGTGGTCGAACACTAGATGAAGTTTGAAGGAATTTTTGCCACGCCCATTCCTTCCCGCCCATCGAGCACAACAAAAGGTCATTTTTTTCTTAAAATTGCTGTATCTCCTAAAGTATAAAGAATACAATGCTGAAATTTCGTATGCAAACTCAGATAACATACCTTTTTAAAACTGCATACAACAAACTACCACTTTCCCCGCAAAGACCAACACACTAAAATTTTGCAGCAATGCTTTGTAACAAAACCCGTACTAAAGCGCCATCTAATGGCAACATTGCACTGTGAGCCCTGCCTCACTATTAGCAAATACACAAACCATATCGTGGTACACTGCTTTTGCTGTCGGCGAATGTTTAACGTGTTATCAACATGGGTGTGTGTACAGGGTATTATATAGTTGAGAATACTCAACTATACCGCCCTTACTGGTTCGTTTTACTTTGTTCAAAACAAAAAAGCGAAGAACATAGGTAAATAACAAAAGAAAACAAAAAAAAAAATGGAGTTTAATGTATTAGAAACTTCGATTCGGGAAGATTCTAATTTCAGAGAGTTCTAAATTGTGAGCGTCTACTGTATCAATGTCATGTTTTCAAAACATCGCTAACATCGATGCTTGCTGGCCCAATATCGATAATTTTCAAACACATCCCTGTTTATTCAAGAAGACTGACACCGTCTCAAATTTGTCATGACGGTTTATTCATTTCGCGGGAAATTTAAATCATCACCATAACTCTATTATGTGTTTGTTGACAGCCCTGTCAGATTTTTTTTTGTTGTATCTTTGACTCGGTTTCAGTTGTTAATGATTACCATGTACGCGCTGCCCCAAATTGGCGGCCGAAATAATATGATATTGACCTCGTTTATGCGACAGCTGAAGCGCTTTTACTCAATGCGCATTAACTCAAAACGCAGCGTTTATGCGAGAACCTTGAAGCGCTTTAACTTAATGCGCATTAAAGGGTTACATACAGTTAGAAATTTCAAAAATCGATTTTTTTTTTATTTTATTTTCTTAATGTACATATATTTAAAAATACACACAGAATATATCGTTCCGGTGAATATTTTCGAAGTTACAGGCAAATTTGGAAAGGCGTTTCAGAGTGCTTCAAAGTACTTTTCAAACTTTAAACGCGTTTTTCTCAAAATGGTGTGTTCAAAGTCGGTGACCAACATTACTCGAAAACGGCTAAACCGATTAGTCTCAAATTTTGAGTAGAGCTTCTTAAATATATTTTCTAGTAATTAATCGAAGATTTTTTTTCAACGATAAATATTTTTTTTTTTTATAAAGAATTTAAGGCAGAAATTTTGGTCAAAAATCGATTTTTTTTTTTTTTTGAGAAGCGGTCATTTTGTCAAAAAAATTTATTTTGCTTATTCCTTCGATTAATCACTAGGTTTAACAATTCTTTAACGAAATCAGTTTGGGTTTTTAATTTAAAAAGATCCAGTTCAAAGATACAGTGGTCACCGCAAAACGTCTTTTTTGAGTGGGATTTCGGAGATTAGCTGTAGCTCCTTTCGAAATAAAAATTTTTACTAGTAATAAATTTTAAAATACAGTTAAAAGATATTAATATATTAATATCAATAAACCTAACAGTTTTCTCAAGAAAAATTTCGGAAAATTCGCTTGTTTTCGACCTTCTAACTGTATGTAACCCCTTAAGGGGTTAGGGCACTCTAGAATTTTTGAAAAATCATTTTTTTTTTTTTTTTGTGTTTAAACTGTCCTTTAAGGCTTGTACTAGTACAAGTAAACACGAAACATCAAATGCGTTTATCTCAACACTGTATTTTTTGAGTTGGCCGGAAACATAACTCGTACAATTTTCAACCGATTTACTTGAAATTTTGAACAAAACTTGGAAAAGTCATTGTCTAGCGAAGTACGTAGGATCTTGAATAGTTGAATTGAATAGTTCATTTGTTATTAACAATTATTTGATGACTTTTAAGGCAAATTTTTCACTTTGAAAGTGCGCCATTTTGCAGAAAATTAAAATATCAAAAAACCCCTACGTACTTCTCCAGCTGTGAGTGTATAGATAAAAAAAAAAAACAAAGTTGCTAGTTATAATTAAAAAATTACAGGAGCTGTTGATTCGGTCGTGGACCTCTAAACGTGAAAACGTTGTCAGGAAAAATTCTGTGCAGTCCCCATTTTTAAATTAATCACTCCAACAAAAATTTTTGTAAATATGTAGCTAATAAGACATACAATAATTGGAATTTCGATTTATCTTGTAGTTTTTCTAGAAAAATAAACAGCCTATTTTTTCCTGCTCTAGAGTGGCCTAACCCCTTAAGAGCTGTCATTAAGTACGAATCGTAACGAACTTCTTAATTCCATTCGAATGATTCTTTCAATATAAATGATAAATACGATTAGTATTAAGAGCATTAGAATTGGCACTATCCCATCCATTTTCCAAAAACTCCCTTCTTGGTTCATTTTTGTCTAAATTCATTATATTTCCCTTGTTTTTTACAAAATTACTCATGTGCTTCTTCTTATTCATATGCTTTTTACAGAGCAGTGTTCCCGATTAAATAAAATTAGATATTGCTCCTCAAAAAGATTAAGTTAAGTATTGAAAGCACATTTTTGACATAAAATATGAATGCATAATGCCAATCTTGGCATTTACAATAGTTTTCTCAGAACATAATAACAGCGCTAAATTCAAACTAAACCACTGCAATAATCAGAATTTTTCTTCCATATGGCATCACTGACCACATTAACGAATGTCGCGTTTATGCGATAGTCTTAAAGTGTTTTAACTCTGCTACGTCTTTTTTCAAAAGCGGTCAACGATAATGCGCATTAGGTCGCTTATGCATGCGTTTTGAGTTAGTGCGTATTGAGTTAAAGCTCTTCAAGGCTCTCGCATAAACGAGCTCATTATATACATAAATCAGAGAGCTGCAACGAATCACAAATTTTTGATCACACTTGATTCGAATTCGTTATGATTTTTTACTTTGGTTGCATGAACATGATCGATCGAAATAACATGTTCTCAAACGAACATGCAGTTTCAAATCAAATAACAAAACAATCGCACATGAGCGTTTGCGTTGGCACGTTATTATTCAGATCATGCTATGCTCAAACAAAAAATATTCCCTTGTGTTCAAATCGCTCATCATACACGAACTTGTTCAGCTCGTTTACGCGTATACACAAACGAACGCAAAGGCACGCAACCACACGACGTACGACTAAATTGACATTGTACTGGTCTATGTTGAGTGACTATAACATACGTCATCTTAACACCAATTTCGTATGTGTTGCTTGACCCGAGCCGATTCGATCTTCTATGCTTCAATCGGCTTTGTCCATGCGCTGTGCGTCGGCTTCGACATGACGATTCTCTCATACCATAAACAAATCAATCGCGTTGGCCGCATGTCTGAAAATGTTCAATGCCAGTTTTTTTTTTTTTTCAAACTACACTCGCAACACGTTGTGGTAGCGCACTACCCTCAAGTGGACTTGCGACACCAGGTCAGCCTGTTCCGCGACTACAGACAAAGTCAACAGTCGCTTTACTACATACTCTACACACAATTAAATATACTAATATCTAATTAGAAACAATTCCCTTAAAACTACTAACATAACTAACATAACATTTTACATACTGCAATTGATAAACAAAATTTTTACTTATTTAAATACGTTAAAATACTACATTTTATAAGGTTATTAGAGGAGCAGTTCTCTATTAAACTAAAATATCTGTTATAATACATACATAAAACACGAAACGAGTCATGCTCTAAATATGTCGATCTGCAGGTACTGAGACAGATCGGAATACAATTTCTGGTTACTCTAGCGGGTACACTGAACTGTATATACGCCAACAATGTAGGAGAGAATATCATGCCATTTATTAGGTTATGCAAAAACAAAGTACCAAGCATAGTTCTACGACTAGACAATGATGGCAAATTAATAAGCTTCAACCGACTACTATAGGGAGGAAGGCGAACACAGGGGTCCCAGTGTAGATTCCTAAGAGCAAACAGAAGGAACTGTTTCTGAACAGACTCAATTTGGATCTAATACTTTTCGCACTGAGGATCCACGATGCATATTCCAAAATGGGCCGTACTAAAGAAGTGTAAAGTAATTTAGTTGTGTACAGGTCATTAAATTCCTTGGACCATCTTTTGATGAAACCCAGTACGCCTTTAGCCTCATTAACGGACAGAAAAATATGTGAGGCGAAATGAAGTTTTGGATCCATCAAAACACCAAGATCATTGAACTGAGAGATACGTTCAAGGTACAAATTATTTAACTTGTACGAGCAAACAATTAGTTTTTTTTCTATAGAATGAGATTAGCTTGTATTTATCACTGTTTAACAATAAATTGTTTACAGCACACCATTGTGAAAGAGAGTCAAGATCAGACTGAAGCAGATTCTGCTGATCTATAGAATTAACGGTCAGACATAATTTCACGTCATCAGCTTACATTAAAATATGACAATGATTGATCACAGTAGGCAAGTCATTAATAAATATATTAAACAATAAGGAACCAAGATGACTACCTTGAGGAACCCCTGAAGTAACAAAAATTCGTCTCGAATACAATGTTTTAAAAAGAACACATTGTGTTCGAGAGTCAAGATAAGTCGACAGCCAACGGACTAACGATGGTGGAAAACCATAGGTATCGAGTTTTATTAAAAGCAGAGAGTGACTAACACAATCAAATGCTTTACTGAAATCAGTGTACACAACATCGGTTTGGCAGCCGGACGAAAAATTTCGATTGACAATCGAAGTGAATTCTAATAAGTTAGTTACCGTTGACCGTTTCTTGAGAAAGCCATTCTGAGACAAATTTAGAAGTGATGGCACAAAGTGCTGTAGCTGTTCCGTAATGATCTGTTCAAACAGTTTTGGAATAGCACTTAGCTTAGCAATGCCTCTGTAATTCGAGATGTCCACCTTACTGCCTTTTTTATAAAGGGGAATAATGTAAGACTCTTTCCAAATTTTGGGGACAACAGAAGAACTTAACGACATGTTAAAAAACCTGCATAATGGAATAAACAACACCCCGGCACAGTGCCTTAGAACGGAACCAGGAATACTATCAGCAAAGAGGTTGGATATCGTTTCCTTCCACACCATTGAATTTCATACATGAAGGAAATGAATTAGACTTAGGCCCAGTTTCGCAGTCAAAATTAATCCAGGGTTAACTCCGAGTAACCATTTTCCAGTTTCACACTTAGTGGTTAATATTTATGATGCCATGAGTTTACCCTACAAAATTCTAGGGTTAACCCCTAGTTAACTACTCTGTTTTAAGTTTTTCTATTTATGTTTTTTAATGTCATTACTTTATGTCAAAATAAATAAAATTAATTCACAAGCAATTGAAATGTATTCAATGGATGATATTGAAGATTGCAGTGATGCGGAAATGGAGAATATTATATTACAAAAGCCACCAAGGAGATTAAAAACAATTCGCTGGAGAATTTTACTTTTGAGAAAGATTTAGTTTACCTAAAGAGGTCGTATGCTTTATCCTTACAAAAATTAAGTACAAGATCGAAAACAGAAGACCATGGTAACTACTTCTTGTAGGAAGCATAAATGAGTACAAATTATTTAATATCAAAATCAATGTTGCTTCCTACTCTACGCTTCTATGCCACCGGTGCCTTTTTACAAACAGTTGGCGATCTTTGTGGAATATCAATAATTGTAAAAACAGTATCACATCATCTGGCGTTGTTGGCAACTGAGGTCATTTGCTTTCCATTAGGAGAAAATTTGAAGTATTTGAAAAACGAATTCTATATGAAAGCTAAGTTCCCCCGTGTGATTGGAGCAATGGATTGAACTCATGCCAAAATTATATCACCAGGAGGAGTCGAAGCTGAGCTTTATCGAATTAGAAAGGGCTAGTTTTCAATAAATGTGCAAACTTTAAGCAATCAGAAACTAATGATTTTAGACAAATTTGCACGTTGGCCAGGATCTACATATGACTCAACAATTTTCCGCAATTCTCGAATTCGTTCACGTTTAGAAAGTGGTGAGTTTGGCAACGGATTGGTTTTAGCAGACAGCGGATATGAAAATAACAATTGGGTTATTACACCTTTGGCTCAGTGTAACTCGGTAGCAGAAAATCTTTTTAATGAATCTCAAATTAGAACCCGAAACTGTGTGGAACGTTCATATAGAGTGTGGAAAAGGAGTTTCCCAGTATTATCTTTAGGCCTTCGTTTAGAATTAAAGAAGGTTGAAAATATTATTGTTGCTACTGCAGTTCTACACAATATGTGCTGTGTTTACCATGATACGGAACCACCTCCCTTATCACCTGAAGCTAAGATCGCTGTGGAAAACACATTGTTATCAGCTAGTCACCAATCTACCTCTGGTAGGGTCTCAAAACATTATCTTAGGACACATTTAATTAATACGCAATTTTCCAATTTAAACTAAAATAAAATTAAAAACGAATACAGTCCAGGTAACTTTTTTTTTTTCTATAGAGCACTATTAAGTTGTATCTAATTTTTATTCAAGTTCAGCTTTCAAAATTTTCACCCGCAAACCATGCACCTCTTGTTCATTTTTTAACCGTGTGCCTTCATTTTCCTTTTATGTTCTTCCACACGCATTTCGTGTTCTTTTTCAATATATTTTTTTCTAAAGCGGCCTTTTCTTCTAACAAACTTTGTTTTTTTTTTGTGCCAGCTCATTCCATGCGTTTGAGCACTCTACACCTGGCTTGTTGTTTTTAATTTCCCCTGATTTGGGTAAACGCAGCATAGCTGGTGTATATTTACTCCAATTAGCCCTCGAACCACCTTCTTTGGGAATCATTGTATTTTTTGTTATAGCATCGCTATCATGTATATCTGTATTTTCTCTATCATCGGGATTCTTTAAGTTGTCACTGTTATAAAATGAATTCAAACAATATATTTGCTTGTTTGAAACAATTCTTAACAACTGCTCTTCCTCCGAAGTAGAATCAATTTTTGCTGGAGGTCCGCCACCAGTTCCATAAATGTTCTTTTCAGCTTCGTTCTTTTTAAAATTTTTTATAGAGATTTTTATATTTCTCCTTTAGTTTTTGCTTTGTGCGCTTAGACCCGCTTGCCGCATTAAATTCTAATTGAATTTGGTCCCAGCACCGTTCTTTGGACTCAAGGTACGTCTTTTTTGATTCTATAGCATCTTTGTGCTCCTCTATTACATTTAATGGAATTGCTATTTCATCACTGGTGAAATTAGATCCTCTTTTTCCCTCCATCTTGATTTTGCAATTGAATAATAATAATTTTTCAACTTACAAATAACTGTCAAAAAAGAAGTGTTCGGTAAGTAGATGTTCAATGTTGTAAAACATTATTCTCAAAAAATAGAATGTTGCCATACTTATATAACTAGAGTTAACTCGTCACTGTGGAACTGAAAGTCAGAGTTAACTCCGGGTAAGGGTTAAATTCGATTTAACTTTACTCTGGGTTAACCCTAGACTGTGAAACTGGGCCTTAATGTACAAAAGAAAACTAATTTCTAAAATACAAGTATTAAGGCTGAAGCAACTAATTCTTAGGAACCCAATCTACCATGTACTCTAGGGGTTTTATGATTGTGGGCCCCTTTCGAAAGTTATACACTTTTAAACCACAATAAATCAAGAAATCATCTTTTAAAAGCTGTAAATTTTACAAAACAAACAAAAAACTTTTAATTTTTTCCCTATGCTATATATACTCTATTTGCATTTATTTCCTGCATGAAAAGACTCTGAGTATTAGTATTTTTTTGTCGATTGCGTTCTGAAATATCGTGTGCACAATCAACATATGTTATAGTTGTTTCGAAAATCTTGGGAAATGGTACAAACCAGAACAGATGACCTTTATGGTATGTTTATTTATACATATTAAATTTAAATATTAAATCAACAAAATTATGAACTGCGAAGTAGAGAGAAAATCCTTGTTGGTTGCGTACACGATATTTCAGACCGCAATAGGAATTAGTTACAATTATTAGAAAAGTTTTTTCTTGTTGGCCTGTGTAATTAATCCAAATCTCCACGACCTGGCAACTCTATTTGACTCACTTGAGTCACTGTCTGATTTTTATATGTCACAAGTCACGCTGCTCTCTTTTTACGATCCGATCCCAAAAAGAAAAATGATGAACATGCGCTGCGCGAAATCAAAAAAACAAACCCCATTTCGAAGTGTTTTGAAAACATCGATGTTAGCAACGATTGTTCTCCATCTCTAACCCATATTGCTATTAGAAGTAAAGAATCATCGATGTTTGGGTACGATTGTAGAACTAAGAACTGTCTTTTCTCCGAAACGATTTGACCAGCTGTACTTGAAACTCTCTCCTACTCGCAGTAGGACGCTGAAATCCGTAAAATCACTTTCCAAAACTGTCTTCTCTATTCCTGTGCGTTTATTAATTATCTGAGCAATGAATGGTTAAAGTCAAAATGACCTTTTTTGGTTCAATCTCGGATATCTCCGCGAACAAAAATCATAGTAACGATCGAAAAAATGCAAAATAACGCTGAATCAACAGGTTATCTGGTCAATATAATCGTTTATATTATCAAAGTTCATGGAGCAAATCAAAAACGACAAAAAATTAAAAAAAACATTTTTGTCTCGCAATTTTATGGATTTCATAAAAAAAAATTCCAAAACTAAAAGTTACAAGCTACAATACAAAATCTTTTTATAGAGTTTGCCGATATGACCAATACCTACAAAGCAACCGACTGTCAAAAATAGGGCCAAAATTAATTTTTTTTTCAGTTTCCTTAATTACTCCAGTCATTTGGTAGTTCTACCTGGAAAGTTTTGCGGGAGTGTCGAAAATTGGCATCTATATGGATTTTGGGCTGCTCTTTCCGAATTTTTACTTTGCGACTTTCGATCACCGCCGCTCGAGCCGCCATTTTGAAAAAATGGCGTCCAAAATCACTTTCTTCCCCATATCTCCATTTTGGCTAATTTTACGGCAAAAACATCTCTATACTAAATTAAACTCGAGGAAATTTCCTACAAATTATGTTCTGACTTTTTTTTTCGTAAGACTAATAGTTTAGGCGTACGAGCGCCGCAAAGTGTACAACTTTGGTACTATGGTTTTCGTACATTTGACAATTGATACATTTTCGTATTCCGACAAAAATTTAAAAGCTCAGAGTATGATAATAGAAACAAATTTTATGACTCCTTGACTAGCAGGTCACAACCGAATCTGTTGTGTTACTTGCTTGTGCTGCAAATATTGCAAAAAGAAAAGAAATTTTAGAGAGAAGAAGGTTATTAAAGGGTTTACGGGACCAAAGTAATCCATTTTCGATGGATGAGGGCCTTTGTAGGAAAAATTTCCGACTTTCAAGACACCTTTGCCGGGATTTGCTAATATCATTAGCCCGACACGATACACAGAAGACATCCATTCCATTCATACTACGTTTTTTATGTACATTATATTTCTATGCGCATGGGTCCTACCAAAAGTGCGTGGGAAATAATTTTCATATGTCGATGAGTCAGGCTTCGGTTTCTCGAGCTCTGCAGAGCATTTCAAAAACAATAATAAGAGCAAAAGGGAGTGAGATTGAATTTCCACAAACTTCAGAAGCTATAAGAAAAGCAAAGAAAGGGTAAGAATGAATATGCTCACCACAAATTCACAGTAACCATTATGCAAACTGACTTCTTTAGATTTTACCAAAATTTTGGTATAAAAGGCATAATTGGGGCTGTAGATTGCACGCATATTGGCATTGTAGCTCCACCAGCAAACAACCCTCAAAATCCTCTTACGTTATACATGAACAGAAAAGGATACTATAGTATTAATCTTGAGGCAGTATGTGTGCATAACTATTTATGTGGACATTATTACTTATGCGACCACCGCTTGATCTTCACTGCTGTTAATGCGAAATTCCCTGGGTCCTGTCATGATTCTGGGATTTGGTCAACTTCCCCAGTGAGAATTTTCTTAATGCGTAACCATAAAGTTCAATTTGATACTTGGTTATTAGGTGATCAAGGTTATCCTCTTGAACCGTGAATGTTGACTCCGAATTTATTTACAACAAACTACATTTAAAATCAAGAAATACAATCGAAAGGGACAACATTATAATGAAACAAAGTGGTTGCATTCTTGATGAAATCGATGAGGATAACTCTGAAACTGTAAGTTCCGATAGTTCATTTGAACAAAATGAATTTTGGAGGGCAGGAGAAAGAGTAAGGAGGAGATATATAATATCTACGTAAAATAATAATAATAACTCTGAGTTTTTATAATTTACAACTGTTTATTTTTTTTATTTCGTCCAATTTGTTTGATAGTTAATTTACTGCTTGTGTAAGTTGTTGAATTGAATTTGTAATTTGAACTGATTGTTCCAAAAAACTTTTCGCAATATCGACCAACTGGGACTCGTAGGCCTCTCTTTCTTTTATGCTGTTACGCGTTAAATTTAACACATCTTCGAATTCATTGAGGTCGTCAATTGGCGGACTTCCTCCGGTCATCTTTTTTGTTGCTTCAATTTCACGCACTCGGCAACGTAGTTGGTTTTTCCAATGGGACAAGCTCTGAAACAAAAAATTACATACAAAATAATTTTTCTTCAACCAAAAAACACAAATCGTTTTCCATTCAGCCGCTGTTCGAGTGGGACCTCTTAAAGCATTTAAATTTTGATAGCTTGTCCCACAAATTTAGGCAAATTCTTCCCTACTTGCAATTCAGGACTTTCCTTGCAAAACTGCACATAGCAATGCAATTGCTCCTGCGTTGTACGCTGATATTTGCCGGATCTAAAAATAATAAAACAAAAATAATAACAAAGAAAAATTTAATTTTTACAAATACTCACTTTTTTGCTGACATGTTTCTCAGTAAAATTCACAAATTTAAATTTTTTGATAATCACAAAGTTCACCTCGGAGTGGTGACAGCTTCTTCTGTTAAAAAACTTTTTTTTTTGTCACAGTTTTGTTAGTCATTTGACAAAATACATGACAAAATTTTCATGACAGAAAATTGTTTACCGGTTGCGAATGGCATATTCGGAACACAATGTTGCACAAAGATTTGAAGATGGCAACAGTCTTCGATGAGATAAACAAGCACTCGAGCCGGTACAATGATAGGCTTGTGAGTCATAAAAATAGACTGGCGAGGGTTCTAGCAAGAGAAGCCCCTCCAATTAGATTGAAAAGGCGACAGCCGAGAGAACTGATGACGCGACGTCCAAGGACTCTTGTTGTTTTTTTATTTTTATTTTTTTATTATTATTAAAATAATATATGCCTTGCTGTTTGCCTAAGTGCCTAATTAAGAGTGAAAAGGAACTCTTAGTGGCTTGTTGGATGTGTGAGTCTACTGCTCACCTAAAATGTGCCGAACTAAACGGCCGCATTGCTGTCATTTTGGAGAAAAACATCGGACTTCACTGGTGCTGTCCAAAATGTCGCTCGTCAGAGATTGAGTTACGCAAGTGGGTCAATCTTATCCATAATGCATACAATGATATTTCGAAAGATTTCGAACGACTTAACGAAAAATTTAAGGCGTTTGATGAGTCTCTCTCCACCCTCAAGTCCGTTGAACCTTCACCTATGCGAAAGAGGCCCCATCCGGCACTAAACATTCCCTTTCCGACAACTCTTTGTCTGCCGGATGAGACAATGGAATTCTTTTCCCCGCTTCCTTCGCCTATTGTTCCGCCTATTGTTGTTACAGCATCAGAAAGTTCAAATGCTTCTGTTGCCAAAACCAACAATATCGTTCCTCCCGAACTTATTCAATCCGCTTCTCAAATAAATATTCCTCAAGGGGATCAACAGCCCAAAAAGCTTGTTGTTGTGCCACCTGCGCCACAAAAGAAATTCATTTTTCTATCCCGATTAGCTGCGGACACTTCTGAAAGTGATATAAATCATTTTATCACTTCCAAGATAAAATCTGTCACAAATTTAACAATTTCTAAATTTAAATTTAACTCAGCGCGATCTATTTCATCCTTCAAAATCTCAGTGCCAGAATCTTTCTTCAACGCTTTAGTTGACTCAAATTTCTGGCCTGATGGTTGCGTTGTGCATGAGTTCAAATTTAAAGACCGTACTAATACGGGAAATACGGAAGGCTTCTGGGTCAAAAAACTGATTACTCCCCACAACACCCCTTCAGTTTTGACACTAAGCTTTCAAAATGTCAGAGGGTTAAACTCAAAACTAACTTTTCTTTATTTAAAAAGTTTTTCATTATCTTTTGATATCATTGTCTTTGTTGAAACATGGCTTCGCCCTGATGTTTTAAACTCGGAACTTTTCTGTGACAGCTTTATTATTTTTCGCAAAGATCGTCTTGGCAAAATTGGTGGTGGAGTTATGATCTCTGTTGCTCTTCAACACACATCGGAACAAATTTGTGTGATAGGTACTGACGATATTGAGCTAATATGCGTTAACATAACTCTTGCAAAGACTCACGTTTTCATTACGTGCTCTTACATTCCACCAAAATCAAAACCATCTGTTTATTCTGCACATATAAAGGCTATTCAATCTGTACTAGACTTGGTTAAGGATTCAGATACGATGCTTATCTTTGGAGACTTCAACCTCCCTCACATTTCTTGGATTGCATCCGACAATTCATATATAGTATCTCCTTTGTCTAGTAATGATTTTATTGATTCTTTGCTTGAATCATCATTTAACCAAATAAACAGCATAAAAAATTCTAAAGATCGAATTTTAGATCTTGTTTTTATAAACAACATTGAGTTCGCATCACTTTGCAGATGCCCTCCAGTATCACAACCCGAAGACTCTTACCATCCAACGTTGGAGCTTACAATTACACTAAACTCACTAACAAACCCTCGACAAAATCGTCTAGAAGCCAAACGTAACCTTGTTTTGTGTTTTAAAAAAACCGATTTTGAACGACTTGGTCTTTTGCTTTCTAACACTGATTGGTCGTACATTCATAACACGCCCAACATTGAACTCGCAGTAAAGTTTTTTAACGCAACTATGTATAAACTGTTTAAATTGTGCGTACCAAGAGTTAAGATGATATCACACGTAAATAAACCGCCGTGGTTTTCAAAAGAATTATCTCGTCTAAAGAACTTAAAAAAGGATTATTTAAAAAATATAAGAGAACCGGATCTCTTGTTGATTATGTAAACTATGCAAAAATTCGTTATAAATTCACTTTATGTAACAAACGAGATTACGATTTTTACCTAATGAAATTAAAATCCAATATATACCGCGATCCTAAATTTTTTTTTAATATAATTAAATACAAGTCTAACTCTAACTCATTTCCGTCATGTATGAAATTCAATGGTGTGGAAGAAAATGATGATGCCACGATATCCAACCTCTTTGCTGAATTTTTCCAAAGCACCTATAATAACTATTCATACCAAAACGTAACTTATCCATACTTCATCAATGATAGGACTCATATCAATGTGCCAGTTATTGAAAATGAAACAGTTCTTAGACACTAGAAATTAATTAAGTCATCTTTTACTGCTGGTCCAGATAATATTCCTAGTTGCGTTTTAAAGCACTGCGCTGAAATGTTGTTTTATCCATTATGTACGCTTTTCAACATGTCGCTTAAAAACTCTATTGTCCCCACCATTTGGAAAGAGTCTTACATTATACCCCTTTACAAAAAAGGCAGTAAGGTTGACATTTCTAATTATAGAGGCATTGCTAAGCTAAGTGCTATTCCAAAACTATTTGAACAGATCATTACGGAACAGCTACAGCACTTTGTACCATCACTTCTAAATTTGTCTCAGAATGGCTTTCTCAAGAAACGGTCGACGGTAACTAACTTATTAGAATTCACTTCGATTGTCAATCGAAATTTTTCGTCCGGCTGCCAAACCGATGTTGTGTACACTGATTTCCGTTGGCTGTCGTCTTATCTTGAATCTCGAACTCAATGTGTTTTTTTTTAAAACATCGGTTTCGAGACGAATTTTTGTTACTTCAGGGTTTCCTCAGGGTAGTCACCTTGGCCCCTTATTATTTATTTATTGACTTTGTCTGTAGTCGCGGAACAGGCTGACATGGTGTCGCAAGTCCACTTGAGGGTAGTGCGCTACCACAACGTCTTGCGCCTGTAGTTAGTTAAAAAAAAAAAAAAAGACTGAGATTGTAATTTGTGATTGTTAACTGTGATGTCTATTGTTGTTAATTATTTATTGTTATTATTTGTTTTGATTGTTAATTGTTTTATATTGATCTGTTAAAGCTAGCCTAAGAGCTAGCCGGCGCGCCCTACTGGGCTGAATCAACAGAAACAAAGACTATAAAGAGGTATTTTGACTACCCCGTATGTCTTAATAATAAAATAGAAAAAAGAAAAAAAAAAAATTGTGACTGATTTGCCGGAATAGGGCTGTTAAGGTCGTTGTATGGAAAACTTTTTTGCTTCTCAATCAATTGACTTCAAACTTGACATTTATGTTCTTAGGGAAGCACGAAAACTATTTTGACAAAAAAATGGGTATGGTAACGCCCACTTGTAGCAAAAATCAATAATTTACATATCTCCGGTACCCAATGAGCAAAAACAATGAAAATTGGTATATAGGCTAATAAGATGAATAGAAAATAGATTCAGTCAAAAAAATAGGCGTGGCACAAGAAAGTGTGTGAAGATTATCTAAGCTTCAGCCTTTCTGAAGTTAGCGTCCTTACTGTTTATACCCTGTACACATACTGTGTATCAGGGTATATTAAGTTTGTTTCAGACCAAATGTATGTTACACCAAGAAGGAGGGGAGGGGGACCCTACAAAGTATATATATTCTTGATCAGGACGACAAGACGAGTTGGTTGGTTCTCGGAAACTATAATAGCTAGAAACTTGAAATTTGGTAGATAGACTCATGTGGTCATGCGCTACTTCAAGTTTGAAGAATTCTTTGCCACGCCCATTCCTTCCCGCCCATCGAGCACCTCCCACTTTTTTAAAGTGGTATAACTAGAACACCCGACAAGTTAGAAACATGAAAGTCGGTATGTAGACTCAGTATGTAAAAGTCTACAAAACTGCATACCACATTTTTTTCCGCCCCTTCATTTCCCCTCCCTTAGTTGTTTTTTTAAAAAACGCTATATCTCCAAAAATATTAAAGGTACAAACCTGAAATTTTGTATGCAAGCTCAATAAGTATACATCTTTAAAACTTTAAACCACAAATGTTTCCTATTTTAGATGGTTACCCCTCAGAGACCTAAAAACTGAAATTTTTAAAATATTCCACTATATTTTATTTAAAATTACTACATCTCCTAAACTATAAGATATACAAACATGAAAGTCTCAGTATGTATAGCTCTAAAAACCTGCATACCACAATTTTTTCCTCAATTTGATGGTAACCCCTACAAACTCAAATTTTTTTGTAAAATCCACATTTTTTGACTGATTTTCTTGATATTTTGAACACTATTTGAACGGCCGATGTGAGATCAATATGTTTTTGTAGATTTGGGGCCTACCATGTGTGCAGGGTATTATATAGTCGAGTATACTCGACTACACCGCCCTTACTGTTTTTATACTCTTGCAAGAGTATATTAACTTTGTCGTGAAGTTTGCAACGCAGAGAAGGAAACATCTCCGACTATATAAAGTATATATATTCTTGATCAGCTCGACGAGACAAGTTCAGATAGCCATGTTCGTCTGTCCGTACGCCCGTCTGTCTGTTGCGATGCGAACTCCTCCTAGAGTTTTAAAGATATCAAAAAAATTTAAATGCAGAAAATTGTCTTTTCCTTGCAGGCAGTTTGTATGTAACAACCAGGAACGATCGGTCAAAAATGAGGTTTTTGCTCAATAAACTCTTTGTTTTTCAAGTTATCGCCCCAATTTTTTGCACAAGAACATCTCGGACGTAAATTAAGGCTCACTGCAAAATTGATGAAGATCGGATAAATATAGCATATAGCTCCCATAGGAACAATCGGTCAAAAACTCGGTTTTTGTTAGAAAAACTTTTTTGTTTTCAACTAGAAACAGATGAAACCTTGTAGTTGCGCGTTTTTAGGAATCCTTGACCATATTACAAAGTTTCATGAGAATCGGACATAAGGGCGTGGCACCGCCCATATAGAGAAAAACTTAAAAATGTGATTTATCTATAAGCAGACGAGATAGAAAATCGTAAAATGAAGTGTAGAATGATTGCATTGTATTCTTTAAAAAAGTAGAAAATGGGCGGGGTTACGCCCCTTTATCATTACAAACTTATATGATTCTTAATGGCAAAACTATAAAACGTATTTTCCAAATGCTTGCAAGAGTATATAAGTTTCAGCAAAGCTGAAAATAGCTCCCTTACTGTTTTTTTTTTTTTAACGAAGTTCCTTTACGGAGCTGTCTGTCCACATCAATCGATGTAAATGTTCCCAAGCTGATTTCCACTCTTCCTTTTTAATACTATTTGTGTCGAAATTGCCTTGGTTTGTGTTTTGGCTGCCTTCTGTCATTATCCTTATCCGTTATTTAAGACTTAAGCCGACGGTTGATGTCTTGTCTTTTATTTATGGTTGTGATCGGTGCATTGTGGATAATAAATTTTCCTGGCTAATTGAGATTTGGAGGATTTTGTGTGGTTTTTTTTATATGTTATGTATTTTATTTTCAATGAAAGTAGGATATTTTTGAAAGCCAATAACAGAATCACTTTCTGCAGAAAACTTCAAAAGCTTGCCTTTGGTTTTTATACCCTGTACCTTATGGTACAAGAATATAGTAGATTTTCATGTCTGATCGAGTTCCGTCTTCGTATTTTTGTGAGAGAATTCTATACGTAACATTTTTTATACTCTTCACGCAGTAAAGAGTATTAAGTATAACTTTGTGCTGAAGTTTGTAACAGATAGAAATATTCGTTTCCGACTATATAAAGTATATATATTCTTGAACAGGACGACAAGACGAGTTGATATAGCCATGTCCGTCTGTCTGTATTTATACAATCTCCCCCCACAGTTTTAAAGTTATCGAGCTGAAATTTTGTGCAAGGCCTTCTTTTCTATGCGATCAACTCATTTGTTGGATCCAGCAATATCGGACCACCAGAACTGGTAGCCCTCCATACGAAATGAAGAAGAAAATGAACAAAACTTGAATCGTTGTATTGAAAACTATCGACAGATAGAGGGCTCAAATTTCTAAAATAGTAGTTTTACGTAGCCCGACCAAATGACGGAAAGTTTCAATGAGATCGGACAACTGGAACTGGTACCTGCCATACAAAATGAAGAAGAGGAAGAGAAGCAAGATTCACGTTGTTGTATGCAAAACTTTTTTTGTTTCTTAATCAATTGGCTTGAAACTTTATACTTATATACTTAGGGAGACATTAAAACGATCTTGATCAATTAACGCCCACTTATAGCCAAAATAAATAATTTGCATATCTCCGGTACCCAATGAGCACAAACAAGGAAAATTTGTAAATAGGCTATGAAAGACAAATACAATTAAATCAAAAAATCTGGGCGTGGCACAAAAACGGGCGTGAACAGTACATAAGCTTCAGCCTTGCTAAAGTTAGCGACCTAATCGAAAATGAGGATAGTCGATTTCATAGTCAATATTTTTATTCGGCTAGATAGTGAAATCGAACTAACTCATGCGCATAATAACTTTCCACCACCGAACGCATTTAGCTAAGGGTGAGGAGGAATCGATCGATGTGGTATTAGGCCAACATCCTGAACATCCAAAACACATCCTGAAAAAAGACCCACCACTAATTGCCAATTAATCTGAAGCAAAAGTTGTTGTATTTTTGCTAGCTAGTTAAGTAAAAATGGTCTTTACGCTGAACGTTGATTGGACAATCATCGTCCTGAGAGCAGAGAGAGAGCAAATTCTTACTTTAATTTTTTTTGTGACTCGACCCTGAGGTACTAAATAATCGTATGTTGCGCTGAATCCGCTGGCGATTTTTCCCGAATCTCCAATCCAGGGTAATTCCAATCAGGGGTTAAAGTGCTTCTTCTTCCACTTCTACCGACACTTTTGTGCCAATTTGGCCCGTTTTCGTTTCGCACTAAGCTACTGATCTTTGTGGTAAAAAACAATCCAGCTCGATATTGGACCGCGTTTTATTTGCGTGAGTTTTTTTTCCTAGAAATTTAAAACCCTCCCCCCCCTTGGTGAGATTTTAACGAACCCCTCCCTCTGTATGCTTAAAATTTTGAAAAAAAATTGTAAATTAATGCACTAAAAAGTTCACATGAGATGTCCGGTGAACCCCTAGGTGAGTTTTGGCTGAACCCTATTTTAGGAAATGTCTTAAGCAAGTTAAGACACTGATAAGCCGTAACATTCTCTTAAATGCCAGTTGATAACTTTTTAAGGAAATTCGTATTTTAGGAACAGAAAAAAAAGCTCTTTTCGTCTCAACGAAGACATTTTCTAATACCTGCTCGCGAGGACGTCTTAACAAAGATTTTAAACGCAAATGTTTGCGAAATTAATATAAATTGTAAAAGTATGAATGTTTTTCAAAATTAATAATTACATAAATAATAATTTTCTTATTACATTACTATTTTGAATAATTATATTCACTTTCATTCATTTTGCAAACATTTTGTTTTCAAAAAATAATATAGCAATGAACCCACATAATCATGAGAACTCAATAATTGCATTTGATTAATTATTTGTTTATATTATTGCAGTTTTATATTTTTCAAACCAAAAAAACAAAAGCAATTGTAAACATGAATGAACATTAGGTAGGCCTATGTTCCATGACGATACACGGCACATATGCGATTGTGTCAGCTAACCGATTACTGTGTCAATTGTGTCAGTGAATCAGTGTCAAAAGTGGCGCACTTGTGTCTCAAAATGGAAGAAGAAGACGAGACGGAATAAAAGTGCTAGCTACACTCAAGTTCTTTTGAGATACGCCAAAACATAAGCAATTTCAATATTCCATGCCGAACTTAACATACGCTTAACATAAATTTTTCATACTGTTATCTCAAAAACAGCTTTCGAGTTAAAAAGAGCTTTCGATTTAAGAGATTGTTGCCTAAAATACGGAAATGCTTAAAATCTCCTTTAGAAATGTCTTCACTGATACATTTGTATCAACGAAGACATTTTTAAGACATTTCCTAAAATAGGGCGGTTAGAAAATGTCTTCGTTAAGACGAAAAAAGCTTTTTTTTCTGTTCCTAAAATACGAATTTCCTTAAAAAGTTATCAACGGGCATTTAAGAGAATGTTACGGCTTAACAGTGTCTTAACTTGCTTAAGACATTTCCTAAAATAGGGCGGTAAATGCCTGAAAGTTTCACTGTCAAGTTTCTACAGTAAATAAGTTTTTTTTTGCGCCATGGTGCCGTTTGTAGTAGTCCGCATTTTTTACCCCTCATCATTTTCATTCTTTCTTCTTGACCGTTTGTCTTCTTGGTGTGCCCGAAAGTGTCACAGAAAATTTATCGAGCATTTGTCTTCGAATATTCGCTATCCCAAGGCAGAGTTGCATACACTGAAAAATAAAAATGTACGAATATAATTATGCTTATTTCGTTGTTTTTCTTGTCAAATTGTAAGAGGCCCAGTTTCACAGTTTGCGGTTAACTCAGAGTAAAGTTAACACAAATTTAACCCTTACCCGAAGTTAAATCTGACTTTCACGGGGGTGTCACAGAAATCTCTTACTAGCAGGGAAATTTTTTCTCTAGCAAAATCTCTGACTATACCCTCAGCGATTTGTTCAAATTCAGCCTTATTTTAAGTTCTTACAGAAAATTATGAATGAAGAAATGAACTTTTTGGTTTTCCTCATGAATCTGCATTTAAACAATTCGTTATTTTATATATTTTTATTAATAAATCTGCATTTTAAAAGAAGCTTCTTCAAATCAACCAATTTTTTTCAAGCAGCAAAAACTATCAGTTTCATGCCTCGCCAATCTGCTTGCATTCATTTTGGAAAATTTAAAAGTATACTCGAATTGAAATACACAAACTGTTAAAATAATCTAAAAATTATAATTAATATGCTGTTGCATTTTAAATGTTTAAGCAAACTCGAAAAAAAGCAAATTTAATTAAGATAGGTACCGACAATGTTGTTCGGGCAAGTTGGCATGTGAACATTTTTGAATGAACAAATGCGAAGAAGAAGAGTTAATTCAAAAGTGCAGCGTGTCTCCCGTAGAACAGAAACTAGTTAGTTAGCAATGCTACAGTGTGAAACAATCTCCGTAACTTTATTTATTAATTTGCGCATATTGATTATTACATTTCACCTTTGTAGTATTTTGAATTTGTAACGTCTTTGATTACATTTGGCAATCACAGGAAAAGAAAGATAAGGATTGTCAAAACAATTGTAAAATTTGCCAAGCTGCATTATAATTGTGTTTAAATTTAGAATTAATACTTTTATAACATTCTAATTTCGTAAATTAAATATACAATTGTTACAATTTGATGAGAAAAACAATGAAATAAGCATAAAGAAATTACATTATTCTTATTTGTATGCAACTCTGCCGCGGTATGCTGGATATTCGAAGAAAAATGTTCGAAAAACAATATCCCAGAGATTTTCTGTGACACCAAATAGAGAAATTAAAAAAACCGTCTTCGAAAAAACAAAATTTCGAAGACGGATTCTTGTGACACCCCCGATTGTGTCTTTGTTTGAGCTGTCATAGCAAGACACTTTCCTGTGTTTTGCTCAATTAAAAACACTAGACAGAGAACACGAACGAATCAAAAAAAAAAGTGTTCTGTTCTGAGAGTGAGTAAGCCTACTTCATGTTTTTCTGTTTTCGTCATCACCAGACAGCTTTGAAAAAATTGATTGACCGTATTTAACGAGCTCTGCATAAATGTGAACTACTGAGTGTGAAACTGAAAAATTGTTACTCCGAGTTAACTTTGACTGTCAAACTGGCCCTTAGTAATATACAAAATTAGAATCTTATAAAAGTATTAGTTGTAAATTTAAACACCATTATATTGCATCCCGCTAAATTTTACAATTGTTATGACGAAATCATACGAACAACATTCTTGGTACAATTTCAAATACAACTGGATATTAATTAAAATTTTCAGGTTATTTTAACTATTTCATTCGAATATAATTTTCGATCTTCGGAAACAATTGCAAGCAGATTTGCGAGGTATGACACTGATTGTTTTTGCTGCTAAATACAATTTGGTTGGTTTCAGAATGCCTTTTTGCTCTTGTTGCTTTAGTTGTTGGGCCTATCTGGTGTTACACAATAGCAATTGGGCTTATTGTTTCATGAAATTATATTTCGGGTAACTGATCCTGTCTTGGGTCTCTCACGACCTAAGTGATATCTCCGGTACCCAATGAGCAAAAACAATGAAAATTGGTATGTAGGCTAATAAGATGAATAGAAAATAGATTCCGACAAAAAATTGAGCGTGGCACAAGAAATGGCGTGAAGAGTATCTAAGCTTCAGCCTTGCTGAATTTTTTCCCAAATTGAATTTTTAAGAAGGCGCAAAACATAAATGAGTCGAAATTGAAGCTCATGTTGACGCTAAAGTGTCAAAAACAATAGTGATGCACACATATACCCATCAAATACATCGCGACATAGGCTAAAACAATGCAGCACCAGCCGTTTCATTCAAATTGCAAAATGCCATCGTTTCATTGCATCGAACTGATGACCAATGGCGATTTGCAACGGATGTGAGAGCATTGCAGAATAAAAGTAGATATTCTTTAGCATATGTTTCCTTGAAAAGCTTTTGCTATGAGTTAATACAATTGAAAATTCTTATTCGCGAAGCTAGCAGAGATTTTACAGAATTTGGAAAACCGTTAAAAAGTGCGATGCAAATGTAAATAGTTAAGTCGAACTATTTCGGCGGGGCGTCGGCATTTTATAGGTCCGGCTACCGGTTGAGAATTATCGAGGCCTCACTCTTTATTGAGATCATTATTTTTGTTAATAATAACTGTTTACGACTTAATGGCACGCGCACAGAGAACTGAAAGCGAAAATGAATGAAAACCATAGTACCAAAGTTGTACACTTTGCGACGCTCGTACGCCTAAACTATTAGTCTTACGAAAAAAAGCTTAGAATATAATTTGTAGGAAATTTTCTTCTAGTTTATTTTAGTATAGAAATGTTTTTGCCGTAAAATGAGCCAAAATGGAAATATGGTAAATTTGGACGCCATTTTTTCAAAATGGCGGCTCGAGCGGCGGTCATCGACGGTCGCAAAGTGAAAATTCGGAAAGAGCAGCCCAAAATCCATATGGATATGGCCAATGCTTTGAATGATTTTTTTTTTTTTTTTTATATTAAAGTATTGAAAACATTGATCAGCCATGAGGCTATGAAACATTTTTGTGAAAATGAAAGAGAGTGACAGATTAAAATGATTTTCTGATTTTGTTTTTTGTTTGTTTTTATTTATTATGTTATGTTGTGTTGAAGATTCAGAACATGTAATCTTTTGAATCGTCGTGTGTCCCTACTGTTGTACAAAAGATCCAGAGCCAAGTTATTGGTATTATTGTCTAATTTTTCTATGTATCTCACAGCATATCTACTTATTTCATTTCATATCGTGATTGCTCATAAGCCAAAAAGCACCTGTAATGGTTCTTAAGGTCATAGACCGATACCTTTGAAGGATTTCTATGTTGGAATTACTTGCTGTTCCCCATAGCTGCATAGCGTATGTTCATACTGTCTTAGGAATCGCCCTCTAAAGACGAACTTTGTTCTCAAGACTTAATTGCAAGCCTAAGAGCCAGTACATTTTTCTATTTTTCGCCTTGAGTTGCATTTGTTTCGATTTAACATGTTGCTTTAATGTGAGTCTTCGGTCCATGTACACTCCCAAGTATTTTACGGAGTCATTAACTGGAATAGTTAAGCCGTTTAATGTTACTGGCGGATAGATTCCTCGCCTTAACGAAAAAAATGACTTGCACGGATTTCTGGGTATTGACCGCTATTATCCACTTACCCAACCACTTTTTGATCAAGCGGAGTTTCTCTTGTAAGTACAGTGATGCAACAACTGAAGACGTGTCCTGTGCAATGATGGCAGTAGCATCAGCACAAGTAGCTGCATCTATATTACAACTTATGGGTATGTCAGCCATGAAAATTGTATAAAGTAGTGGGCCTAGAACACTTCCTTGAGGGACTCCAGCGTTGATGGCGTATACTAGTGAGATACGATTTAATAAAGAGCAAATATGGCGCAGGTAGCCTTTTTTTTATTTTGAATAACAAGCCAGAATGCCACACTTTATCGAACTTCTGTTTGACATCTAAAAAGACGCCAGCGCAATACTTCTTTGCTTCAAACGCATTTGTGATGGATTTTACAATTCGATGGTACAGCTCAATTGTTCCGTGTCCTCTTCTGAACCCAAACTGGTGATCGAGTATGATCACTAGTTCGTACAGCACAGGTATCATTCTCTTTAATAGTATTTTTTTGAAAATCTTAGAGAACGTGGTCAGCGAACCGATGGGGCGATATGATGATGTACAATCTTCTGGCTTATTTGGTTTGAGTAACAAATTCACCTCACATTTCCATTGATTAGGGAAGTACGATAAGTTGTATGGCTTCCCCTTGAATTGAATCGTTGAACCATAAATCACTAACATTGGCGAGTCATCAGAGCTCAGATGAAAGCTCTCCTCTATTCGGAGGTGATGTCTCTTTAGTTGTTTACAACAAAATCCAGCAGGTCAGGGTTCTTTTGAGGATCTGCAGACTAGTATGTTGGCTTACCAGTAGATAGGATTGAGTAGTTATTTCTAACTATGCATTTGTAAAGTTCAGTGCCTTTTGAATTCGCAATCCTTGATCCCCACCATGGATGCTTGGCGTTATAGTCTCTCCCAGCAATAAAGTGGTTTCCGAAGTTTTGAAAGAGCATATTGAAGTTATCAAGTTTAAAACAAAATCTTGGGGGTAAGTACTATGTATACTGCAGCTATGGATACATTAATGTGCATACATTGAATTTTTATAGCAGCACTTTGTATGTTATTTAGTCTGATGCTGTCCAGTGCTATATATTTCAGTGCTTTTTTAGCAATGATAGCACTACCTCCGTGTGCTCTACCAGATGGGTGATTTGCAGTTATAACATCGTTGCCTTTAATTTTAAAATATGATCTCATTGTAAAATGTTTCCGAAATTAAAATAATGTCAATATTATTTGTTTTTATAAAAAGATGTATTTCATTGCAATGGTTGCAAAGCCCATTGGCATTCCATATGGCTATGCGAAGTTCTACTTGCATAGTTTGTCAACGAGCAACATAATCATGTTGAGTAGATTATTTGTTAGCTCTGACTGTTTTACTAGCAACTTTTCTATTCTATCTAATGCGCTGATTTCTTGAGGTGCAAACTCACCACGTAAAACTTTAGCATAATTTGCTTGATTTGTAAGTGTGTTGTGAAAAGTTGTTTCATTTGTAGGGGTTGGGATCGTAGGTTGGATATTGGAGGAGTACGTGGCAGGAGGTCTATTGCGAGTTTAGGCTATATTCGTCTTATTTTTTGTGAGCTCTTGATAGATTCGGCAGCCTTTATAATTCGAAGAATGGCTCTCATGACAGTTAGCACAAGTAGCTGGTTGGTTCTTATCTTTGGGACAATCGGCACTTGGGTGATTCAGCGAACATTTAACGCACTTAAATTACTTGTTGCAGTATGCTTTGGTATGACCAAATTCTTGACACCGGAAGCATTGCACCATGTCGTTTACCTTTCTTGGTGGTTCAATTGTGACAACGCTTTTGCCAACAAATTTCATTTTGTATATTTCAAAGTTTCTGCTATCAGGCTCTAAGGCCCAGTTTCACAGTCAAAGTTAACCCAGGGTTAACTCCGAGTAACAATTTTTCAGTTTCACACTTAGGCCCAGTTTCACAGTCAAAGTTAACCCAGGGTTAACTCCGAGTAACAATTTTTCAGTTTCACACTTAGTAGTTAACCCCTGAGTTAACCCTACTATGTTCTAGGGTTAACCCCGAGTTAACTACTCTGTTTTAACTTTTTCTATTTATGTTTTTTAATGTCAAAACAGAACAAAATTTGTCTGTCAAAAAAATAAAAATTAAATATGTCCCAATCAATAGAAATGAATTTGATAAATGAGCTTGTATAGCAGCATTCAACCAGGTAGTCTCACATCATATGGAATTACTGACATCGGAAGTCGTTTACTTTTCATTGGGATAAGATAAGCATCATTTATACAAAGTTTCCTTGTGTGATTGCTATGTGTATTGCACCCATGTTGTGTTTTACACGAAACTAACATAACTACGTACTATTGTACCATTTGAAGAGTGCGGTTTACTTTCGTTGTGAAGAGTATCTGCCCGCCCCTTTGTAATGGTGAACTATACAATTAGACATAATCGAGTCAACATTTCACCGCTTGTTATATTGGATTCCCTTCACCTATCCATTACTAATTGAAGGTGATTTTTAAAATAACTGAAAAAATAAACAGTGTTTGGTAAGTAAGAAGTAATGTTGTAAAACATTATTCTCAAAAAATAGAATGTTGCCATACTTATATAACTAGAGTTAACTGGTCACTGTGGAACTGAAAGTCAGAGTTAACTCCGGGTAAGGGTTAAATTCGAGTTAACTTTACTCTGGGTTAACCCTAGACTGTGAAACTGGGCCTTAGTAGTTAACCCCTGAGTTAACCCTACTATGTTCTAGGGTTAACCCCGAGTTAACTACTCTCTTTTAACTTTTTCTATTTATGTTTTTTAATGCCAAAACAGAACAAAATTTGTCTGTCAAAAAAATAAAAATTAAATATGTCCCAATCAATAGAAATGAATTTGATAAATGAGCTTGTGTAGCAGCAGTCCACCAGGTAGTCTCACATCATATGGAATTACTGACATCGGAAGTCGTTTACTTTTCATTGGGAGCAGATATGCATCATTTATACAAAGTTTCCTTGTGTGATTCCTATGTGTATTGCACCCATGTTGTGTTTTACACGAAACTAACATAACTATGTACTATTGTACCATTTGAAGAGTGCGGTTTACTTTCGTTGTGCAGAGTAACTGCCCGCCCCTTTGTAATGGTAAACTGTACAATTAGACATAATCGAGTCAACTTTTCACCGCTTGTTATATTGGATTCTCTTCAGCTATCCATTACTAATTGAAGGTTATTTTTAAAATAACTGAAAAAATAATCAGTGTTTGGTAAGTAGATGTTCAATGTTGTAAAACATTATTCTCAAAAAATAGAATGCTGCCATACTTATATAACTAGAGTTAACTCGTCACTGTGGAACTGAAAGTCAGAGTTAACTCCGGGTAAGGGTTAAATTCGAGTTAACTTTACTCTGGGTTAACCCTAGACTGTGAAACTGGGCCTAAGTCTACAAAAAACTTGTGTAGTGGTTTAAGGGTTTTTTCATTTCCGGTTTCCATTTCTACATCAGTTGAGTGATTGCATTTGGTACTGTTTTGGTTGTTATCATCATCTTCTATTTCTCCAAGTATGGCAAATTGGTTTGCATTTTTTGTTGTACTAAGTCCAAAGTCTAGTGCCAGGGTTTTGCTCAACAAGTTTGGTGAATTTCAATTACGCCGTTTTGTGGGTAACTTCTGCCAGCCAAGATTGATGACTTCCCTACCACCTTTTACTTCACCACCGACTTTTGGCACTTTACTAGTCAATTAAGGCTAGACTGCAACTTCGCTTTGCTTTTTTCTTTCTTTCTACTTAGTTAGATTTGGTTATAGCACTGATTAAATAAAATTTTTATTTTCTCAGGAAAATGTTTAAAATTTTATGTTTGTTGGCCAAGAACACGAGAGCTATACAAAATAACTTTTATTTTTGATTAATATTATAAAAATCAATAATAACAGTTTTTTTTTTTTTATGACCGATTTTCTTGATATTTTGAACACTATTTGAATAGGCGACGTCAGATCAATATGTTTTTGTAGATTGAGGGTGTGGCACCGCCTACCATGTGAGCAGGGTATTATATAGTCGACTATACCGCCTTTATTGGTTTTTATTTTAAATTTGATAAAACGAAAAAATAAATAATTGGCATGTGATTGGTGTAAGTTCGCATACATACTTGTATTTACATATATGTATACCAAACAAATAAAGGCTGCATAATTTAAAAAATAATTGTACAATATTATAATTCATAGGCCGAGCTGCTGACACAACTTATTTTAGGTGACAAATTTTTTGAAATTAAAACAAACCTTATGCAACTATGGAACGAATTTGTCGAGATTATAGGCAGACAAAGAAAGAAAGAAAAAAATATGTTTTATTTCTCTTAATAATAACATGAAACGAATACATTTCCAAACTTCATATTGACTCCAGAAAGTAAAAGCATCTTAGTAAAATTATTATCTAACAACTAACAACAGTATTGTGAAGTAAATTCGACACACACACTACGGGTATCGCCCATTTAAATTGTGTTTGAGTCTACAAGCCTATTTTCCGATACACAAAGACTTTTTCAACGAGCTGATTCATTATGGATAGTAAGTTAATTTAACTCCCTTTTATGTTAAAATCGTAAAGAAAAGAATTGACTAAAATTCTAAATTAGAACTGGAAAGGAAATAATTGTTGTTAGGGGATTGTAGTGATAATTTGGCTTCCTTAAGTAACAGTAGTTGGATAATATAGATGTGGGGATTGTGTACTAAATTATGGGTTGAGTTTATCTACATTGATCACATTTTTATGCTGATGCTTTTTATAAAATGTTATCTACAACCACGAATAAGCCATATTTTCTTATTTGAGTTCATGGCAATAAGTTCCTTTTGATTCATCTATTATGTAAAAAGAATAGGATAGAGTCCAACAATAGTCTTTGCCTCTAGGTCTAAAAACGAATGATAGTCTTTGCCTTTAGGTCTAAAAACGAATGATATTATTTTGTTTGTGTCAAAACCTCGGTATGTATTTCTTTCTCTTCTGGTTAGCATCTTCGTTAATTTTTGATCCTGTATACACTGCTTATGATGTTATATTGTGTTTGTTTTAGAGCAAAAGCTTGTAACGCATAGAAGGTCAGGTCAGAAGTTCATTCCGCCCAACCACCATCGACCACTTATTTAAAAGGCTATAGGTCGAACATCAGAAGCGATAGAAATATGAAAATTGGCTAAAGCTCGAACATCAGAAGCGATAGAAATATGAAAATCTCTTCCCCTTGTCTCCCCTCAAAATGTTGTTTTCTTAAAATTCCTATTACTGCAAAACTAGAAGAGGTAGGAACTTGAAATTTTGTATTTAGGCTCAGTAAAAAATAATACAATATAAATTCCTCATTTTTTGACCGATTTTCTTTTAACCAATATCGAGTACGCTTGACTACAACGACCTTACTAGTTTTAAAATAATTTTAAAGTCATGTCTTCTTTAGCAGCACACTGTAAAATGTAAAGAAAAGTTTCTATTGAAATATTTTGTAACGTACACATTAGTAGACGTTACTGTTTTATGGCTCTATTTGCGTTGTAATCTGTTACGCAACAGAAAAGTATTGAAATCGGGTTGGTCGCATTTACTGACCTTGAACGATATTCGAATAAAGCAGGACAGATTTCTCAATACATCGAATAGTGAAAAGAGTTAAAGTGAATGCTTGTTCAAGGCCAAATCTAGATCGCATATTTGGAGGTCTTTGAAAGATCTGCGCTGGTGGCCTCGGTTTGGTTCGGTTAGCTGTCGGTGTACAAACGCAAGTTAGTATAAGATTTCGTTGCGTTGAAACATGCGTTGATTCCGGGCGAGAATGTTGTGTTAAAGTACAAATATAATTTTACCGACGGCAGTGGCTGCAATGCAAACGGATATCAAACAAATTGTATCGGCGTGAGGTTACGGTTTTTGCTCTGCGAGTTTCAGCATCAAAATTAACTATTGCCGACGGCTATTCAAAGCTAAAATATTTTGAGTTTAATCATAATTCAGTTTCGTATTCTTTGTGCTTCCCTGATTGTGAAATATAAGGGAAATTAGAGTGTTCAAGTCCACCCGCCATTGTGGCCATAAAACAAATCGCTGCTTCAAGCGCTCGAATAATCGCCGCAACGAACGCGTCTACGGGGACGACAATCTCCGTTACGTGGAGTCGTAAAATGGAGTAGTCGGCATTCGGTATGGTGCGGTCTTTTCGTATTCTTTTGACTGTCATCTTTGGGCTTTAGATGATGAGAATAAGGGAGAAAAGGCAGGAAATTACATTTTCTTTGTGTGCTGCTTTGTCGTAATTCAAAGTCTTGTCATAAAACCTAAACAGCAGCAGTCGAATCGGGAAAAGTGCTTGCTCCGGAGCCGGAAAAATATCCCTTCTTTTCCAAAGAGAAATCTGCGCCATTTTGCTGTTTTTCGCATGACAAACTTCAGAAAACTCAGTAAATTTATTACGAAGTTTACGAAATTGTCATTTTTATTTTACGACTTCAAATGCTTTGGACCAAGAGTGCGTTGGATTTAAAACGAATGCGAAAGTTTATTTTTTATGCCAAATTGTTTTGTCTTCTTTTTCACCGTTCTTATTCCTTATATTGTTTTCATTTATTTTTACACTGTTTTTTTTTTTTGACAATCCTTAAATAAAAATAGGACTGCAATTGAATCAAAATTTATTTTCTGAATTATAGGATACTTTATAATTTGAACATTTTCAAATGTTCAAAATAAAATAGATTGAATTTACATTAATGTTTAGTCTCACATCAGTTTGGTTAATACAAACCTTTTGGAAAATTGTGTTGTGAAGTTTTGTAGAGCTACACACATTAAGTCTATAGAACGAGTTTCACGTTTCTTTCTTCGGGTGTTGGAGTTATTGCATTTTATAAAAATGGGCGGGGAGGAGTCTCCAGCTTTTGTAGTTTGCAAGAACATTTGATGAATACGGACGAACAGGGCTTAATTAATTTCTCTTGCCGTCCTGATCCAGAATATATGTACATATATACTCTATAGGGTCCCCCTCCCCTCCTACATACATTTCGTCTTGCACAAACACAGCGTATAAAAACGTCAAAGAAGGTTAAGCTCTAATTCTATTCATAATGTCTTTTTAATAGAGAGTAAGAGATGTGTATTTATAGTTTATCCTCGAATAGCAATGCTGGCTAGCTCCAGATAAATTCAAAAGTAAATAGTCGGACACCAACCAGTGCAGCGGAATTTGTATATATGTAAGAGCGGACAGCGTTTTCATCCGTACCTAAATAAAGCAAACCAAAATGAAATCTGATATCAACCGTCGGCATCGAGACGTAGTCGGCGCCATTGTATTTTAAAAGAAGCGGTCGATCGTGCATAATGGATGGCGATGAGCTAAGATTACGCAGCAGTCAGGGTACCACTCTGGTAACATATTTTCTTGTTTGGTTTTATTTCGGTTCGTTTGGCTTGTCTTTGTGATACGCTTCTTCGCAGCTTGTGTGTTGTTTTTCTTTGGTTTTTGTATTTTTTTAACGGCTTTTATGAGATGTCATGTGTCAAATGAAAATGAGAATTTATGTGTTTGTAATTGAACATGATACAGCAGAGTACACATGGATTGCCGATGGTGATGAATGCGGGACGCAACGGTGGGTCCAAAGATTCATTCCCTCAGCCGCCATTTTGCGTTAGAAAAGAATGTCAGGCAGACGATTTTGTATCGTTTTTTGAGTTGAGAGTCGCATAACTAAACGGCAACAGAGGGCGAACAAAGCCGGAGATGCAGATACGCATTTGCATAAATCATAGCCTTTTTGTGGTTTAAAGTCAAGACTCCAAGGAAAACATAAAAAGATCATCGGACGTCGTTCACACTCAAATGCAGAGGCTGAGCTCATCATATTATTCATACAATACATACTCAACGTACACGCACACATATATGTATGTATGTACTTTCACACAGATCCATGCACTTGTGTATGGATACACATATATTTTAAGTGCATAAAATGCTGATATGGTAGAGACTGACAGGTAACCAGAATGCATTGGCTGAGTGGAAACGAAAAGCTAAAATTAATTTGATTTAAAAAAAAACAAAACATAACTCCAGGGCTGGTTAATGTTGAGAAATTTAATTTTCTTTAAATATGAGTTAGTATTTTCTTGTCCAGATCGACAAGACAAGTTGATTCGATAAAAAAACAACACATTTTTGTGGCGATAAACATACATTTATTTTATTTAAATGGGAAGTTGTAACCTAATATCTTTATCTTATCCACATCCCGATATTTTCGTTAAAATTAAAAAAAGTATGAACGATGGCAGTTTTAAATTGACGCCTAAGAAAAAAGGTGTTTTGCGGTGACATTAATTAGTTATGAATGAAATTTCAAAAATGCAAAATATAATAAATCATTTTAGTTGATAAACTGACGTCGAAGTTTTATTTTATTTATTATTATTATTTTTTTTTTTTTTTGTATGGCACCTTGAAGTCAAAGCTGCTATTAAAGTTACTTGAAACTAAAAACAAATATACTCTTCATTCCCTTTTTGTGCTACCCGCATTTTTTTCGATTGAATCTTATTACTTTAGCTTAATGGCCTATATACCAATTGTCATTGTTTTAGCTCATTGCGTACCGGAGATATTAAATTTATGAATGAAGATCGTATTCACGCCTCCCTAAGAGAATAAGAGTGAAGTTTCAAGTAAATTGATTAAGACACAAAAACGTTTTCCTTACAACCTCGTAAATCTTGTTTCTCTTCCTCTGTTTCATGTTGTATGGTAGGTCCGATCTGAATGACACATTTATACATTTATTCTGGATACGTAAAACTACTATGTTTGAAATTTCAGACCTCTATCTTCCAAAACCAAAAAGTTTTCCATACAATGATTAAAGTTGTGTTCATTTTTCATCTTCTTTTCTTATGAGGGCTACCAGTTCCAATGGACCGATCATGCCGGATCCGACAAATGATTTATGATAAAATTGAAGGCTCTGTGCAAAATCGATAGATCGATAGCTTCAAAACTGAGAGAGGAGTTTGCATACATACAAATACACAGACGGACATGGCTAAATCAACTCATCCTGTCGTCCTGATCAAGAATAAATGTATATTCTAGTTGGAAATGTCTCCTTCTGGGTGTGACAGACTCCGTGACAAAGTTATAATACTATTCGCATACGTCAAGAGTATAATAAGATACATACATAACGGAGTTTCTTTATAATTAATGAACTAGCTCTTTCTTAATATCTTGTGAAATTAATTTTATAAGAATCGGGTAAGTGGAGCTGCTCTGATTTGTTAAATTTATGTACCCATTCTGTTAATAAATTGCCCATTAAATTGGATTTATGTCTCAATTAGTAGCTCGAACAGTAAACCATTGGTTATAGTTGAGTATATACTAGCTTTGATATTTAAGTGCTTGCACTTTGTCATCATTGCCGTTCTCATGACAACATTTTGGTTACATTGATGTCAATTTCCATTAAATAACTCTAAGCTCAGTGCGCGAATTGTAATGTGTGCGAAAGAAACAGCGATAGTTCGCGATGAAATCGAAAACACCGAAAATATGAAACGATAACGAACGCCAGAGAGGTTAGAGTAGTAAAAAGTGTTATGGTCAATTAAACAAAATAATAAAGTTACTCTCAGCGTTTATAGTATAATATGCCGGATTTAAAAGACGTTGTTAAGCGTGAATTTCATGTTGAAATTTGTTATCAATCTTAACATTCTCGTCAAATAAATTGAATCGAACATACATTGAAAACACATTGATTGAATGTTTCTCGAATAAGTAAAGCTCTCATCTTGGGCAAATAAGTTTAAATATATCAGTACGTGTAGCGCGGAACCCAAACTAGTCTCAGCTTCTTTTTTGAAGAAGAAGAATCCTCTTCGGGAATTCATTTTTGCGAGCCAGCAGTAAGAGTTATGAGATGAGGACGTGTGAGAAAACGGTTAAATTTTCATTTTTCGTCATCCTTCAGTTGTCACCGATGTTTGTTGAATATAATGACGATGAAGTTGTTCTTTTCAATCGTAAAACATTTCACTGCCAAATTTCAAATTTTGGCCATAATATATTGAAAGAATATGTTCATGTTTCAGCTAATTCAAAAAGTTCTATTCTCTTTTATTTTACCAATCTTAAAAGTGCAAGGGTGTGATGGGAGATTGTGTGAAATTATGATTCTGTATGATAAGAAAAAAACATTACTGTTTTTATAACAACATTAAAAAATGTAATTTGCATATAAATTTCATACTTACATATGCATATAAAGAAATCTGAAGAGAAAAGAGCACGACTTTGGAATACTTATATTGTTCCTTCAACCTTTGATGGGAGTCGCTTCACCCACTTCCTCTAGATCTACATTACTCTACATATGTTACATATGTATGTATATATATGTATACATATAAGAGCAAATAACTTAAAGGGCTGCAGACTTTATACGTGACTTCAAAATACTTCACACCTTCAACTATGTAAAACTGGTTTATATGTCTTTTTGACATTTGGGTATATGAAAAATGCTTCTTGGCTAATATTATTTGCGCTGTGTGTGTGTGTGATAATAATAAGAAATTAACTTTTTGAATGTTTATGCAAGATTAGCATTTATGAATAAGTAAATATATGAAGAGACTCACAACTAACGCAAATTGGATGGCCGTTGGCATTTGTATATATTAAAGCTCATTGTCCAACGGCCAATGGTTCGTTTCTCTTTTAATAGAAGGTTGGCTAACAAAACATTTAAGAAATTAATTTTGCTGAATGCATTCTCATACAGTTCGCTCTTTATGTCCGACCATTTTACGATATATAAATTATCATTTCCTTCTGTTTCTCTTATTCTGCCATTTCTTAACGGACACACGTCCTCACACATGCAAACATTCTGGTTCTCAATGGCAAATGACAACCCCATAATGTTTTTGATACTGGCCATGCCGGACAAATTTAGGATAGCGAACTTCAAGCCTGTGACAGCATCAAAATTTATAGTCCTGTTTCGGTTGGCACGCCTTGAATGCGGGAGTTTTATGTACATTTAAGCGGGTCATTTGATAAGTCCGTGACATACTTAACGAGTTTTTCTTTATAATACAGCTTGAAAAGTATCTAACCATCTTAGCTATTAAGATCGATCTAGTTATACAAATATGTTTATTGTTTTACTCCTCATTATACTCTTCACGCTGTGAGCAGCAAGAAGAACGAAAACGACCGAGTTGAAGTCGATGATTGAACAACTTTTTAACTTTTCAAGATACAAACTTGAAAATATAGTCTTCTAGCATACCTAGACTTGATATGCACTAGTACCACACAGATGGGTCCGATAGATCGGAAACCTCCCACAGAGGGGTCTTGAAATATTTTAAATCCATTTTTACTTAAAATTTATATAAATATTTGTCATTCCAATATGTTAACAATCTTATTAATAATGGTAATATGTAAATTCACATAAGGTTCGGTGTGTGTTTTGTTGCCAGACACTTCGTTAACTGCCCTCGGTTTTCCAACGCACATATGAGGTTGCATTAATTTATCATAGGCATGAGTTCGACAGAGCACAGCGCAAAACAGGTTCCTTCAGCATCTATTTTACAGAATACTTTTCATTCTGGTTTCAAAGCTTAATTCAGAGCGTTTAACTTTTTCCAGTTTCAAGTAAGTAAATATTTTCGTTTTGGTTTGCATCTTACCACTGAAATTGAGACAAAGTTCTTCACGAATGTTGGTCTCCTCATTGTCTGACTTGGATTTCTTATCAGCTAAAAATTACGGTATTGCAAAATTGTAACTCTTCGGTTAAGCGTTTGCAAAGTTGAACGAATACAAAAAGTTTTAGGCATCCTGAAAATCTTAAAGCATTTTTCCCAATTTACTCCAAATATACATAAATATATGTACAATATCTCTTTTTTGTTTGGAAAGGTCGAAACAAATTACAATTTATTAAAAACTTAAAATGATTAAAAACACGTTAAAATATTTCTCCAATTATAACCGAAGCGCAATTTCAGATTCTTAGTTCTTTATAATTAAAATTTTTGGGAATTCTAATGTGTGATTTTCGACTGTATTAATAAGCACATCTGCATTAGTCCTTAGAATCAGAAATTGTATTTATTATTTTATTATTTATTTGTTTTAATGGCCTTTTCTCAGGTCTAAGGTCTTGTTTGTTTGAGTCCCGGTTAATTTTTTTTCATGAATAAATTATTTGAGAATTCAGAATATTTATAAGTTTATTTTAAAGTGTTAAAATTCAAAACTTTTATTTTATCCATTAATATAAATTTTGCAATGTTTGTGTTTCACAAACCTGGCGATTTTAACTTGATATCAAGCATCTTATAGGGTATTTGCTCCCTGATTGGTTCTTTATAAAATAAAAAAAAAATAAATAAAAAGAAATTAACATAAATTAAGTACAATTTTCATAATTAATCCCGTTGATATGCAATGTTGGGAAGTTTTTACGTCTTGGATCAGAATGGATTCCGTTCCCGAGAACTTTTTTAATGGACTCTTCTTAGTATTTCGTTAATCGTCTGGGTGTGTGCTCACTCATTCAGCTACTTCAGCTTACCCGTTTTGTTTATGTGTACGAGTGTATCTCGACAACGAACTTCAGCCTCAACTCTCTTGGACATTCAGTCGAATTCGAATTTTATACGCCTGCGGCCGCGGCTGGCAGGAAATCACAAGCTAAGGCACCATTTCGGATTCCAATCCGCGCAGCTGAGTGCGAGCGTTGATTTTGTTTTTATATGCGAGTGTGTTTTTTATTCGTGCTGTTGTTTTTGCCCATTTGTGTGTGTGTGTGTGTGCGTGTGTATGTATATGTATGACTTGTTTTAACGTTTGGAGATTTTTACGGCGCTCCGCCAGAGTGTTTACCACTTTACAATGGGGTTTTAGTGCTTCGAGCCGTCATTGTCGCCGTAATCATCGCCGCATAAAGTCGATATTAAAATTGCGGAATATAAGCAATAAAACTGTAAAATCAACTATCACAACAAATATGTTGTAGTAAATTACTTCTAATCAGAAGTCTTCAATATATAAGAAATACTGCAAGAGTCAATTGTTTTCGGTCCACAAACAAATCGTCAATTCTAATCAGTGCAATAAATTTTTAATGAGATTAATGAAAGCAACAAATTCGTGCGGTAGTGTACAATCGTATGAACTAAACAAGGAATTATACTTTAATATACCACATATGAAGGCAAAGTTAGAATTTTGGATTCATTAATGGTGGGAACTTCGTAAAACACTGTGCATTTGGGATAGGTGAGACCATGACTTGGTGTGTATTTTATTACATGATTTTTATTTAGCAAAAAGACAACCCAGTTTCTCGTCAAATCTAATTCATAACATTCGATATTGATGTACTTTCTTAATGCGTAGTCCGTGAGCTATTCAGTACGATAAAGTGGTGTAAAATTTCATATTTGTTCTCTCGCATTTCTAACTTAAAAATCATCAGAACATATGTAGTTAAATTTCGGAGTGTACACGGGATCTGATTAAGATTTAATTAACGTAACTTAAATGTCTGAAGCCTCATCGTAAGAATCGGAACAACAAAACTAAAGTTTAGAAGTATTCGAAATAAAATATTATTAAATACAGAGCACTAGATAGGAGAAATTAGAAAGTAGCTGACTTTAATACACTGACGAGAACCAAGCCAATTAAAATAAATTGATTGCAATGGCAATGTGTGCGATGCCTCTGTTTATAACTGTCTCAAACAAACTATATGATGACCTTGTGCGAATGTATTTCGGATTAGCAAAGGACTTCAATTGAACATTGAGGTATTGTAACTGAGTTCATATTGGTGGAGTGTAATCAATCACAACTTTTAAATAATTTAATTTCCATTGGCAACTAATTAATATTAATAATTAACTTTGCTTTCAACTGATTAATTTGCCTTCGCTCACTGTAATTACTCCAAGAAAAAATAGCAACCACATGCGATTGCATAGCCACAGATGTCACATGCTTTTATTCACGTCTTGTCCTTTTAGCATTTTCTGAATAATAATGGAAACGGGAGACAATCTCCCCGGCGGTAGAAAAAAGGGCCGGGCGTATTTTGTAAATGGCGTTCGCTTTCCACCCTCGTTAATTGAGCGGCATCCGTTTTAATGCCATGAGAGCTCAGCAGTCAGTGAAGGGAGGTTTTGTTAACGGCATTTGGTGAAACAGAAATTAAGGTCGTTAAAATTCCCATATACCAACGGAAAATACTCTGCTGCTTCAATCTTATGGAGACTTCAAGGCTTCCGGGAACACAAAGGATAGAGGCTATTAAAAGGAGAATACACATCCTGTTTCTAACCCCCAAAACAGAATATCAACAGCTATGTACAACAACAAGGAAATCTGCATTAACTTCTTAGGAAGCCGTTGGTACACTAGATGAACAGAAGGCGCTTTTAGAAAATGAAACAACACCGTTTCTACAGTTGAAGTTGTGTTAATATCTGCTTTGTATGTCTATTTGTGTTGTTTTCCATGCTTCCTCACAAGCAAAATAATGAAAAATTAGGATTTTTCATGTAATCCTGCTTTGTGGTAATGACTGTAAATGTTTTCCATGCGGCTAGTGTCGAGTTGCTCCCTATTTGTATCCAAAGTTAAATATCATTTTTTTCGCAAATAAATCAAGATGTACATATGTTTCAAATTCTGTTGAGTCTTTGATGAAATAGAATATTTGAAAAATTAGAGTGTTGTTTTCTAGAGTTTCAAGAGGTCATTATTTTTCGCCAATATTGGTTAAATTTTTAAATTTTATAAATATTTCATTATTTGTTAATATTTCTTACATAATTTGTTTGACATTTCATAAACAAAATATCTTTTTTGGTTCATAATATAGTTTCGTAGAATTGACTGCTCGGGCTCTGTTGGGCTGCCGTTTTTTGTACTCAGAAGTTGTTTAAATGTGAACTTTCAGAAATATAACAGCAGCGATTGAGACAAGATACATATATTGTTCACGGTTTACCATAGTTAAAAAGCACTACCTTTCGAATTTTTCCTCTTTTGACAAGACAAGACAAGCCGGATTATTCGCGACCTCATATTACACTTAACTTTGACAACAACGATGGCGCACTTCTCGGATCATCATAAATGTACTCGTTTATGTTAGACGGTACAAAATCTTTCCATAAAATAGTCCACGAAATATACATACATACATATATGGAATTTTGGAAACCCCCAATGTCGTATATTTCGATATAACGGATTCAAATGGACAAATGTTTCACATTCTTTTAATATCTGGAGGGTCTTGAGTAGACAAAACAGTAAATACACTTTCTTCCTTCTTTTTTTCGTGTCGGTAAGCACACGTTTCTGATTTTTACCATATGTGATGTTCTCCTATCAGAACAAATTCGTCGCCTCCTTCCTTTTTGAAATTTGTATAGAATTTTCTCCAAAAACACAATTTTTGAATACATGTCTTGCACTTGTTCATTTTGAGGGCTTTATATTTATATACTTAAATATGAACGTATATACTTTTGTGTGCAGTTGGAACGAATTGTTAGCTCTTTTGTTAATCGAACCAACTGTTAAATACGTTTGGCTACTATTAAAGTCACCCTTGGATGTAGTTCTGAAACATAGATACACACTCTCCGCTAAAGAGCTTACCAAGCCTCTCAGAATAAGAGAGAAAATATAGAGGGAGAGAGAAAGATAGGAAGAGAGAGAGAGAAAGCGAATAAAATGGTGGCGAACAGACATCAATTTCATTATGTGTCGTATTTAGATACACAAAGGCGGCGAGAGCAGGTACTAAATAAAGACGGCAACAACATAAACAACACTGCAAGACATCACCACCACCACTAATGAGAAAAAGTAGCACGAGCAGATACAATGATGGCTGACAAATATATACATAGGTGGCGATATAAGTGAGCGAAAGAGCAAGAGAATGAAGAGAGCGGCTTATGCCTGACAGAGATAGAGAGGACGTGTGTGTGTGCGCACAAGCGACCAGAAAAACTGCTACACACATGCACACATTACCAGAGCAAAATGAAAGAGAAAAAGGCACAAAGCAAAAATTCAAAAGTCAGAAAAAGAAAAAACAAAAGATGGAACAAATGAAAAACGCATTTTCCAACCTCATCCAGTTTTTACAACAAGTTTTTATGACATTTGGTCATAAACTTCTCCTTGTTAGTGTAGAGCGGATCGGTGTGCTCCGTGGGAATGAACGAACGAATAAATCCATATTTTTGCCCTCTCGGTCAAGCTGGAGAAATTTAGTCCCGTGAAAATGTTTCAATAAGAATTTTCATAAGTGCAAAAAAAAAGTAAAACAATTAAGAAATATATTAAGACAAACAAAACGTGCGGAAATCAAAAACAGAAAAGGTAAATCCACATTAGATTTGAGCACGTTCATTTTAAGTAGCCATTGGATATATGTATGTGGCAGTGGCTTGAGTGGACTTTGTGGAAAAAAAATAAGTCGCAGTAAAATTGTGCAAGAAGTCATTAATTTCGTTACAATAAACACTCGCCGCGAAGTGAAGTAGTTAGTGCTCGAGCGGAGTAATTGAAGGTCATCGTGTGTAGAGATACGCACCAAATGCCGCAGTTCAACTTTGCCCATCCTCGGCGAGCTGTCAAGTAAGTCAATATGTATTGTCACACCTTCTGCCATTCACATGCAGATTCATCCGTTGCCGTTTGTGTGTGTCCAATTTGAATAACTTATCTTTTCCTGTGCTATTTTTTTCCACTAGTAGGGGTCAAGGTTACTTTTATAAAATAGGTTTACTTTAGTGTCGTTATTATAATTGTTAATCCTTAAGAAGGTTATAAACTTTATTTTCACGGTGTTATTTCAGTTTGACCGTGTTATGAATGTCTTATATTGAATGCCTTTAAACTACATATATAGACAAAGTTATCCAATATATATCATTAAAAATGAATACTTCTTTAAGTCAAAATTTTATTACTTTACTTTCGTGTTTTAAAAATGTTAAAATCGTATTGAAAAAAACATCTACCCTCGCTAGATATTTATATTTGGAACAAGTATTGGAACCTTGATTAAAAACTCGTGATGTTGGTATTTTTATATATGTATGTATACAAAATATACCACATTCCACAAAATATCTGTCACAAAAAACGAACAAAAAAAATATACATACACGTACTCACAAGGACGTTCGATGAAACCATGTACATATTACTAACTTTTCAAATAATAAGTATGCGTTTGTACTTACACATATTCATTATCGGCTTACCATTCTTCAACTCAAGTCAGGCGGCCTTACATGCCTCGTCATATAACTGTGGGGGTCAGTTTAAATGGAATACTTTTTGTTTTACACATAATGTAATAAATTATGATCGAAGAGAAAAATATCCCCAAATATTTCCAATCGGACTTAAGATATGGCTACATCCAGTTGTCTATCGATGCTGGTCAAGAATATATACTAATGCGGACAAAATTAATTAGTAAATAAACACGAGTAAAGTAACGTGCACATAAATATTTTCTAGAAATTGTCTAATTGAATCACAAATTAATAGTGTTTTTAAGCAATCCTGGCACTGATAAATCAAACACATTTCCTATGCTTAGCGACCAACCTAGTTGTGCTAAAGTTAAGCAATAAACGACATATAATTGGGGTCATTCTGTTAGCAGTAATGAAAATCTGTGCCAAGATTTTTAGAAGCTTGTGCCTAATTTATAGTTTTATACTCAGAAGTATTAGTTGTCTTGGGCTTTGGTATTTACAATCGACATTGGTAATATATGTTAACTCTTTATGGAATGTGCGGTCATTAAAACATTTCATCTCAACATTTCAACTTAAAATTGGACCAGAGTTTCGAAAATGTATTTATGGGTTTTCCGAGTTCCGAGTTTTTGAAAAATTGGCAGCGTTGAGAATCACTGGTGTTCCATTAATAGTTGGTTTACCGTTTATAGAACAATTGAAAATTTTTTTTCGAAGTAGCTTATAACAATTTTAACCGTTATATTACATTTCGACTCAGAACGTTAGTTTGCAAAAAATAAAGTGATCAATGTATTCATGCATGAATTTACTTTTTTAGAGGATATCAAAACGAGCATTACAAGTAGTGAATTTTTCTCTCAATCGGCTTCCAAGTCATTTATAATTTTCAGTTAAAGAACTTTACGACAAATTATCGCTGTTATTTACTGCTCGCACCTGAAATTGATTTCGGTCAGTCGGTCAGTGCTGATGTATGGCAATGTCAAGTAGCCTCTGCATTTCGGAATGTATTAGTTAATTGCTGAGAAACTTTGAACGAGCCACCGAATGAATATATTTATGAGTGGTTGTTAAATAATTATCGCCTTTGGTGTGATCAAATTGCGTGTTTCGTTCAAAGAACTTTACGGTTATAATTCCATAAATATTTTCTCTCTCTGCGTGTTAATTAGAAATCATGATGTGTTATAGGACTCATAGTCTTTGTTCTACCATTTCAATTATCTTCATATTGATTTTAGATTACAATCAATAAAGTAATGAAATGAATAAACTTGAGATGGTGTATTTTTAATTGAAGAGCGACTCTTGATTCCAGTTTTAGGAAAGGCAATCTCCTACTTAGAAAATGAGCGATACCAACTTCCCATTTGACTTTGGCGAAATGTTTGAAGTACAAAATTGCAGAAAGCATTTTATAAATTCTAAAGGCTTAATTAATTATATCGAAAGTTACAAAAAACAAAGTGATTTATAAACAAAGTTATGTACGTATTGGAAGAGCTATTAAATTATCTTCTCTAAACGTAAGCATGAACTGAACGTCTAGCTACAATACAAGGATCTTAATCCGGAATTTAAATGAGTCCATAGTAAATATACCACAAATTATCAGGGACCGTAAACATTATAATAATGATTATTTCTTACTAATTTAATGAAACTTGGATAAAAATCATAATTTTGGATTTATCAAAGCATTAAAAAAAGTATTTCCAAATTTTAGATCTCAAGCTTTTCGAGAAACATTGGAAGGATAGACATGGCTAAATCAATTTATTTAATTGTCCGCACTTTCTCCTCTTTCTAGGTTTTACATACGTCTGATCTGAAATAAATTATAATATACTTAATTAAGTATCGAAACGATCAAAGTTGAAACAGTTTTAAAAATAAATCCACTTAAAGTCGAAATCAGGAATTTTCATAATTGTGGAACCCAGTGATCTACAACTGTTAAGACAAAATTAGATTACATGTGACTGCTTTTTAAAGTATGTTGACGCTCTCCCCACAGATGATAAATTGTGCATTACGTAACATCTTCTCTTTTTTACCTTCTATATTAATCTTCCAAATCGAGACCTATTAGATTGAAATGCCGCTGGAGTAAATCACCATTTTGCATCGTGGTGTCCATTACTATTAGAATTATGATTTTTACAATGCATTTGTATTGCAGGTCCCATTCTAGGAGTCTGAGTTTAGTGTTACTTACATACTTGTATTTAAGTTACATACGTTGAACCCCAAATCTACAAAAAAATGTTGATCTAACATCGCCCGTTCCAAAAGTGTTCAAAATATCAAGTCAATCGGTTAAAAAATGTGGAATTTAGGAAAAAATTGTCTTTTGCATAAACACAGTATACCCTGATACACTATGTGTATAGGGTATAAGAAAAACAGCAACCACAACACGCAGCTAAAATCCTATTTACATACATAGAATATTTCTATTAAATGAACTTTATAAAGTTATCAGTATAGAGGGAAAGTGTAATTGTATCAGAACACTATCTGTAATGATGTTGGTCAGTTGAAAATACTTGAATAATTGAATAATTTGCTTCGAATAAACCAATTGAGGTCTTTCTGGAAATTATGATTTAATTGAAAAAAGAAGACTTAAATAGATAGATAGGGCAAGATATAAATTGATTCGTTTTATTGAATTGATGAATAATTCAAAATGTACTTAGCACGACCAGAGACTTCACTGTGTTATAGACTGCTCTACAAACTTATAATACAGTTCACTGCGTCAAAGTTTCAAAAAGTGAAAAAAAAAATTCATGAAAGTGCAAAGGGCAAGACAATTGTCTTACCAAAAACGATATACATATATCTGCAACTAGTTGCTGCCTAGCTATTCGGTAAATTGATTGCAGATTTCTTATTAATATTTCAATATATAAAAACAAAAAAAAAAAGAAACGGAGTTATTTTCAGCTTTGCCGAAATTTAATTACTCTTACATGTATTTTTTTTCATCTGTTTATAGTTGAAAACAGAAAAGTTTTTCTAACAAAAACCGAATTTTTAACCGATTGTTCCTATGGGAGCTTTATGCTATATTTATCCGATCTTCACCAATTTTGCAGAGAGCCTTAATTTACGTCCGATATGTTCTTGTGCAAAAAATTGGGACGATAACTTGAAAAACAAAGAGTTTATTGAGCAAAAACCTCATTTTTGACCGATTGTTCCTATGGCTGCTATATGCTATAGTATTCCGATCAGGCTGGTTTCTACATATAAACTGCCTGCAAGGAAATGAAAATTTTCTGCGTTTAAATTTTTTTGCTAACTTCAAAACTCTGGGAGGAGTTCGCATTGAAACAGATAGACGGACAGACAGACAGACGGACATGGCTATCTGAACTCGTCTCGTCGAGCTGATCAAGAATATATCGGAGATGTCTCCTTCTCTGCGTTGCAAACTTCACGACAAAGTTAATATACTCTTGCAAGAGTATAAAAACGGACAATAAATGTGGAATTGCCGCAAAATTTGAGTTTATTGGTCTTTGAAGGGTAACCATGGAAAAGACGGCTATTTTATGGTATGCAGTTTTTAAGAGTTACACAGAGGTTACAGAGTTAATTTGTTAATGTTAAAAATTAGAAATATACTGGAATTGATAATTTTTTTTAACCCATTTTTGCCTCAAAAGTCAAAATGTATTGTAGTCGCTTGTAGAATAATCCTTTAATGGAAGACAATGTTTTATATAGCCGGAAACTTTACGACAATGATAATATTGAAGTTTGATTGGAAGTAAAATATAGCAGAAACTCGATTAACCGGATCTCGATTATACGGATCTTCGATTATCCGGACTCATTCCCAGCACGAATTTTCACCGCGAATTTTATATGTATAAATTGTGGGAAAATTTTTTGAAATTGTTTATTTTTTGTTGACAATTACGTAAAACGTGGCATTTAAAAGGATGGAAGAAATCCGGCAACATCAGTGCACAACCTTTTCCAGCCGCAGCTCACGCTCGAAATTGAAATTTCTCGTTTTTGGTATTTTTCGGTAAAATCGGAATTATTTTGCGCCAAGTTTTGCCGCGGCAGTACAATGTAGAGAGCGTGACCCCGCCCACTGAAATTTAAGCGAGGAGCTCAAATTTAAGCGCTTACATTCGGCAAAACACGCGGAGTTATTTTTTTATTTCCATATTGAAATGCCCTATGTTTCCAGGTGATACATTTAAACATAGCCAGCACAACAAATGAACGCGATTTTCGATTTTTTTGAAAAAAGTAAGCTGAAAATGAGGAAGTGAGGAGAATTCAGCGCTGATCACGCTAGAAGGGTACCCGGGGCATTTTTCTTAATATTTGTGTGTTTTATTTGGAGCAGAGAGTAAAAAACAGAAAAAGATAGAATTAGATAAAAAAAAAAGAGTGATTTAGATACATTTTCTTCTCTTTTAGGCGATAAGGCGCCTTATTTTTCTGAGTTTTATTTGGAAATGAGAGTAAAAAGCAAGAAGAGACAAATAAATAGACAATTATAATTCTCTAAGATAATCGACTGTAAAATCGAACAAATTCTGTTAAATGCTCTGTTAAAAAGAGAGTCTGTGGTTCATTAACATACACCAGTAGATTTTTAACAGCCAGTTTACATAATTCTGTAACCTGACAGAATTCTCTAAGAGACGTGGCTGCACTGCTATTGACGGGACCACAACTCCAAAAAGTGCAGCCATATGCGATCGAAATTTTGCCCTATTTTTTTTATAATTTGTATGGGCAAAAATAATTGTAAAATAACAAAACAGAAAATATATGACCAAATGTAAAAAAGACACAATACCGAAAAAATGTGTTCGAAAAGGACACAAATCTGACCAAAATGAAATTGCAGTGCAGTACTGGCACGCTCTTCTTTATTTATCAGGATTAAAGTGACTTATGTGCTGGGTCGAGCTGCGTGAAATAGGCGATCTTGCGTCGACCAATAAACGCAAGCCCCAAGAATTCACCGTTTTCTCTAAGCGACCCCAAACGTCGAAAATTTACTACAATTGCACGAAGATTTTTCATTCATTTCGCAAAATCGTCTGGACTCCCCGGTTTGAGACGCCGTCCAATAACGAGCTGGCGGTGGTTTTCGCACTAACTCGCTTTCAGTTTTCTTCTTTTTTGCTTTGAATAAATTGACTATGAAATCGATTGACCGGATTTTCGATTATACGGAATACCCATGGTTTTAATTGAACCGGATAATCGAGTTTCTACTGTACAGCAGAAACACATATCCAAATGATTGCGGAAATAGCAGTAAGTCGTGCCATCTATGGCTTTACTCTATGGTGCGGTTAGCTGGTTTTTTGCATTTCTCCGTTGAATGCCAAAAACTATGTTGCCTGTGATTGCAAGCGAACATAAAGCTAATCACACAAATTGGTTACTTTGACACAAATTTCGACAAGCAGGAGCATTGAAGAGGCTTATGATCTGAATCATTTCAAGCCAACATATGCGCAACCAATATTTTTCAGTCAACTAGCTTGTGTGCTTCTGCTCGCTTTTAGACGCAACTGCACCTCTTTCGATGCACAAGTGGCTTTTTTACTGTCAAAGTTTCGACGGGCACGTGACCAAAAAAAAAAACTGCTACACAGTTATTGTGAGCTTCTTTTACGCGAGATGTCACTTTTTGGTGTTTGTATACGATGCTGTTCTGCGCACGCGCTCTGTCGTTTATATTTGTAGCCGGTATTTCAGGGCAGTGCTGCCACTGTTCGGTTTTTAATTTTTTTAAATAAAAACCACGATATCTTCCGCCTTGCTGAAATTTTAAAACTCTCCACGCCCTTCTAGCGTAACGCCCACTTTTTTCATCGGAATCTGTGCGGTAAATCATTTATTTCTACATGAAAAAATTCTCACGGCTAACTAATAACGTGTATCAGAAGTTTTAAGTTAATTCACACGAAAAAAAAGGTTTTCCATAAAACCACTTAAATTTGCTTCACTTGCACTTCTTCTTTTTGTATAGCAGCTCCAAGTTCCAGTGGTTTGATCTTAATACTTACAGATGCTTGATCTGCGTACGTAAGAAGACGTTTTGATATTTCAAACCTCAAATCTTTATAAACAAAAAACCTTTATTTAGTATCAGCGTGGATTACTTTTCGTTATTTCCATTGTCAACATAATATTCCTACTCAAGAAGTAGAAGATGAAATCGTTCGGTCAAATACTAAATCAAGTTTGATGGAATTTTTCCCACGCCCACTCCTTAATGCTCATCCTTCAATTTTTTAAAACACTATAACTCGAACATCAGAAGCGGTAGAAATATGGTAGTTTCGTTAAGCACGGGCCCCCAACTCCACATGTTTTGACCGATTATTCTTTAAATTTTTGACAATAAATAAATCGGTGATGCTAAAAATGAAATGTTTCTTTAGATTTGGTTTGGCACCGTCTACTTTGAGTAGGCGGTGTTTATTGTCGAGTCTACTCAACTAAACAAGTTTGCAATTATTTTTACACAATTCTGCGTACAAATTTTCTTAAGGCAACCCCTTGGTTCAAGTTTTGGATGACAGGTTTGTGAGACATGTAACATTACAATGTTGGAAGGAGTGCGCGGGACCCTGAGAGAGATCGTAAAATCACTCCTATTTAAGAGACAAATATTTACATCTACTTACAATACATAAAAAACAAGTAGTTTCTTTTTTCCACATTGAAGAGCCCTATGTCGCTATGGTTTTTTTTGGAAAAAGTGAGTTGAAAATGAGAAAGGTAAAAATAAGGTGAACGTCCCAGTCATGGATCAGCTAAGGAAAATTTAAATTTAAATTCGTCAAACAAACAAACAAATTCGTCGAACAAACATTCATTCAAAACGTTTGTTTTTTTTTATTTGGCCATTTAGTCTTTTAAGAACAAGATACACATTGAACTATATTAATTATTATCCTTTTAATAAACAAATTTCAATTATTTATGGAAACTTTATGGAAAACAATTATCGAAATGTTTTTTTTTGTATTAATACAAATCAAACACGGCAGAGAAACAAATTTTGTTAAAAATGACACCATGACTCAATGTGACACATATGTGTCAAAAAGATCCCTTTTGTGAAAGAATATGAAAATTGTTATTGTTTGATGTACTGATCCATAACCATATTTTGTACTAACTGCCCCGACGCGCTTTGCTACGCCCTTTATTTTTTTTATCGATCCCCCGTTCTTTCATCGTTTTTAAGCTCTCTCTACAAACCACACACACATAACGATACAAAAGTGTACGCTTGCGACCAAAAAATTAATTTTATTTATTTTATTTATACTCTTGCAAACAGAGTATTTTAACTTTGTCGTGAAGTTTGCAACGCAGAGAAGGAGACATCTCCGACTATATATTCTTGATCAGCACGACGAGACGAGTTCGTATAGCCATGTCCGTCCGTCTGTCTGTCTGTTTCAATACCAACGGCTCAATTTAACCGTATCGAAAAAATTTAAACGCAGTAAACTTTCTTATTATTGCAAGCAGTATGTAAAATTCAGCATGATCGGATACCTATAGTATATAGCTGTTATAGGAATGAACGGTCAAAAATTATGTTTTTTCTCAATAAACGCTTTGATTTTAAAGCTATCGCCTAAATTGCACAGGAGTATCTTGGACATCAGTAGCCACTGCAAATTTGGTGAAGATCGGATTACTATAGCATATAGCTCCGATAGGAACAATCGGTCGAAAATTCGGTTTTTGTTAGAAAAACTTTTTTGTTCTTAAATTTAAACAGAGAGAAGATCGAAAAATGAAGTGTGGAATGATTGCATTACTTTCTTTAAAACTAATTGGAAAATGGGCGTGGCAACGCTCCGTTATCTTTATAAACTCAATGATTCTTAATGCTTGCAAGTGTATATAATTTACAGCAAAGCTGAAAATAGCTCCCTTACTGGTTTCTTCTTTTTTTTGTATGGGGGCTACCACTTCAAATAGTCCGATCGATACCAAACATTATATAAACAATCTGTAGGCCAAACTGAAAATTTCATTAAAATCGATCAAGCAGTTTTGGAGACTACAAGGAACAAACATACAAACATTCTCTTTGTACCCTGTACACATAGTGTATCAGGGTATATTGTGTTTGTGCAAAAGGCAAATGTGTGTAACGCACAGAAGGAAAGTATATATATTCTTGATCGGGACGACAAGACAAATTGATTAAGCCTCACCAATGGTTCTCAGAAACTATAAAAGCTAGAGTCTTGAAATTTGGAGGGTAGATTCGTGATGCTCGGCAGCAGATCAAATTTGAACGGTTTTGTGCCACGCCCACTCATTCCCACCAATCAGCACCGCCCACTTTTTTAAAACGCTATAACTCGAACATCCAAAGAGATTGAAACATGGAAGTTCCCCCTTCCTCCATCTCCCCACCCACAGTTGTTTTCTATAAAATGCTATATCTCCAAAACTAATAGCGGTATGAAATTTTGTATACAAGCTTAGTAAATATGTGTTTTTAAAACTGCATACCACAAAATTTCCCGCTCTTTGATAGCTACCCCTGAATGACCTACAAACTCAAATTTTTCGTAAATTCGACATTTTTTGACCGATTTACTTGATATTTTGAACTCTATTTGATCTATGATCTATGCTGTTTGGTGGTAATCGAAAGTAATCGGTACTATTCAAGTTGTGGAAAAATAGCACCAATTAGCAACATTATGCGAAACAAAGAAATAAGATTACCTTTCCGACCTAAGTATTGGAATTATCGAATTGTTATGTAGGGGAGGACCCGCGACAGTTTTGAGTATAAGTTTTTCATAAACTAGAACGAATTCGAGTATTCAAAGTATCGAAGTTGTGGTGCAGGGGCCATTGACCCCCACCCCCCTTAGCTACGCCCTTGCTGATCACTATTCCGTTTTTGACTAGCAAATGTTTTATCATTACTTTTAAAATTTGTTTATGTATATTAACTTCGTCACGAAGTTTTCATTGCAACTACATATATAAAGAACATATTCTTGATCGACGAGGCGTGTTGAAGTCCTTTTAGAGTTTTGAAGATTTCGAAACATTTTAAACGCTGAAAGAATATCACCTACATATAAGAACAATCGGTTCATTCGTTGATATCAAACAAAACTTTGAAATTACGTGTTTTCAATAATGCTTAACTATATTTCAAAGTTTTATAAAAAAATCGACATTATGACACATTAGAAAATCTCCATTTTGAATGAATTGACATTTGCTTAAGTATTTTTTATTTGCCGTTTGTCAGGGTCATTCTCTATGTCTAAAAGTGAGCATATTGTGTTTGTTGCGTGTGTGTATGCATCTTTGCAAAACGCGAGGAAACGCCTAATTTCCGAAACATGTGCTTTTAAAGATGACTGCAAGCAGGATGACTTGACGATGGCCGAGATGATTGTGTGTTTAAATATAACACAACTGGATTTTTTCAGGCGAAACAGACACTTCCGGCACATTTCGGCTTTGCTTTATTTGTAAATTTTACTTGGTAGCATTCATCTCATAGAGCGGCATCGTTTCTTGTGCTTTAGTCATTGAAGAAGGAATTTTATTTCTGGTGCTCCAGTTTCACATGTTGTTTTACAAGCGGCGCAAAAAATAAATTCTGCTTTGGGGTGTTTGCTCATTTCCGCCTAGTCTGCTGAGAAAGGTCCTTTCCAACTCTCATATTTACGTAATTCCGTCGGCCACAGCTGTGCTCATATTTTGCTTTAATGAGATTGTGTGTCTTGTGGGATATGAAAATAATTTGAAGTTTGTTCTATGAAGCCATCATTCACAAGTTTTACAAGCAATGACAACTCAACGAATATCACTTAACACTTGAACTCCATAGGTTTTTTTTGACTTTTTTGCGAATTCGATTTAAAGTGCTTCAAATGCTTCACTAGTAGGACTCATAATACTTAGTTCACGGAAAGCTTGTATTAAGAAATTTTGATTTAGATTTTTCGAGCCATTTGTCCTATATCGACTTCCAAGGAAATTTCGGTATATTTTGTCTTGTAAAATATTTGCAACGTTGTGTCAGCATTCGGTTATTCGGGAAAATTGAAATGTATTCCAATGCATTCCAAAATATTTCACACGAGTGATGGATTAGTCTGAAGCCAATTTGTGTTGACTCGGGGCGCAAACATAATCATATCTAATTTTGTTTGTCCATGAGAATGCACAATGCTTTTGTTTTTTTTGCGGGCGAGTTGCTTTATTGGCGGCGTTCATTAACTAAGAGACTCCCCCAATAAGACCCATCGATGTAAGTAGAACACAACTTCTTGCAAAAATCTGCTTATTTGCAGCAACAATGACGTCAGAATCGGAGTCGAAGACGAACGCGCCCAAGAGAAATTACAGGAAAATGAAATATTCACAAAGGCGAAAGAAGTGAAAGGGAGAAGTAAGTGGAAGTCATGCTAAAAGTTACGCAATCTATTTTAAACCAAGGGTAAAATCAGAGCGAAAGGCAGGAGCAGCCCTCTTAACTTGACTGCTCCTCAGTCGTTCACAGTTCTATCGAAACGGCAGGGTTGACTTGTTTTAGCAAAGGAAAAGGGACAACACGGAAGGGGGTTGACCTGTGCGTGATGCTTGTTTTTTAGCATGAAAGCCAAACGAACCTCGAATGGGGGACGACTACAACAACGACATCAATGAGGGAGTTAATAGCCTACGAGGGCGATAGCTGGGCACGATAGGCAGAACGTCGCGTGTTGAAATTATTGCGAAAAGGGATACAAATGCGCGGGTGGCGCAAATGTTCAAGTTTGCAGGCGAAAATACGCAATCTTCTTCCAGTCCGCGGGTTTTAAAGTTGAAACTTTTCAAAGTTATTCGAAAGAAAAAAGGGACGTGGAGCGCTTCAAATGGCGGTGTTGGTTATTGGGCTTGGGTCATTTGTTTCCCTTACGATGTCGACTCTTCTTCCAAAATTAAATTGTAATTTATTGTTTTGGAATAATTTGAAACACAAGTTGCCATTGTGGGTTGCCCCGAGTTTCTGAAAGCTGTGATCCAAAGTGAAATAAACAAACTCAGAACAAACAAACAGAAGCCTTTCGCAAAATGGCGGCAATTAAAATTGTAAATGAAATTTCGACGCATTTTAGAATTTCAACATAAGAAAATATTTTAATTATCTTTCTTTGATTTTATTACTCTGTTTCTTTATAAGTATTTATTATTAAAACAATAGGCTTGTAAAGGATTAAACGATTTCGCAAACATCATTTTATGTACTTTGTATATACAATTTTTTTTTACATTCAATTTAGTTGACTTTAAACAGAATGAAATGAAATAATTTAGCTTGGATTTTATTTATAACGTTTAAAATATTGATGACTCGGCAATAATACTCATAATTCATTCGTTCAAAAGCTGAAAACAGAATCAAACAATATAACTTGGGAAAGTAGTAACTTTCTCCTAAAAAAGTCAAATAAAATGGAATCTAGTTGGTAACTGCAGTCAATAGTGTTTTATTTCAAAATACTCCATACCTTAAATTATGTACAACTTTTTAAAAGCGTTGCCGCCTCCATTTTTCAATCGGTACTGATTTAATTTCCAATTGATACTCTTAAATTAAAATTTTCATTATTGTAGACCAGTTGGTTCCAGACATACATACAATGTATATTGTTTTCCGATTTTGGCTATATGAAGAATATGTATATTATGATTGAAACTTATTTTATTCTAAGTCGATAGCATACGCACCAACATTCATTCTTGTAAGGCGTTGTAAATTTGTATATAAATACAGTAGTACCCCGACTTACGCTGCCCCGTTTTACGCGAATTCGGAGATACGCGTTTTTTCATTTTGATTGCCGCGCGCATCGGCTCTCTGTCTGTGTCCATTTTTTTACCACTGAACGCCAAGGAGAATCTGTTTCAGATCCTGAACAACTCGATAGCATAATAGAAGAAGTGGTCGATATCGCCAAACAATTAGATTTAGAGGTCGATCATGATGACGTTCAAGAATTGCTAGATTCACACAACCAAGAGCTAACAATTGACGAGGTTACAGAAAATCGTAAGCATAAATCGGAAAATCAAATGACAATTGCAAAAGAACGTCTCAATTCAGTTGAAAAGGGGTTATAAATTTTAGAAAATATTGATTCTAATGAAGAAAGCGTTTCTACTACAAAACGGAGAATACAAAAAATTCTGGTATACTTCGAGTAAATTTTTCTTGAGAAGAAGAAAAATCGTCTGGCAACATTGTTGGAATATATGATGCCTTCGACATCAAAATAACTTCGGTAACCTATACTTAATTCACAATAATGTAAATTGTTTTCTTATCTTATACTTTATTAAAAATTATTTTTCTAAATTTTTGTTTTCTTAAAACTCTGGTCCCGACTAAACATACTTTATGTGCATCCATATGCAAAGTTGAACCCCGACTTACGCGGCAATCGCTCGGTCCTACGTATCGCGTAAGTCCGGGGTAATACTGTATGTATGTATTTACATATATTTTAAATATAAATGTTATTGCACTATTCTCCTTTTTATGAGCTCCAAGTCAGCAATATACACTGCAACCCACACGTCTTATTTATTTTAACACACTGAAAAAAATAAACTAATGAATAAAAATCATGCTATTATGCATCAAAATTAAACTTTTACGTATAAATTTTCCTTTAATATTTGTTGTGTCAAATTGATAGTTTTTAAATACAAAACGCATATTACCATTTTATTTTATAAATCAATTTCTCTTTCAATCAATCATGTGCCTCATGTCATAATACCTCCGATAACTATTCCATCGAACTATACATTACCGTGGATTGGATTTTTCAAATGCCAAAAGAGTGATCCTTTCTATGATGGTCTATCACAAGAGTTCCACCACACTACATACATTATAATATAATATATTTTTATAGGCTTTAGTTTTAAAAGTTATCTTTAACAAATGTTTGTCTTTGGTTCATCCCCCAAAAACAAGTTTCACCAAAAGTCGCTTTAAGCGAAAATCCAGGTTTAGATATAATCCCTACCCCCTCAAGTGTTAAAAAAACCAAACAACTTAGCGAGACGACAAAGAAGAATATGGAAACAGAATGGGGTTTCTATCTTTGTCATCTCATTTCGTATGCGTTGTCTGCTGTCAAGGGGCGACAATGCGGAGGTGTCGATAGAATAACGCAACGCATAAATTTTAAGCCTTAATGTGTATATGTACGTGTATGTATCTTTCCGTATTCACATATTCATTTGTACGTACATACATACATATGTATGTAGATGTATGTATGGTTAAGTGCCACGAGGACGGAACGAAAACTCGAATCGCAGACATAATGCAATGACAGTGACTGGGACTATGTCGTCCGCCCCTGCACTGGCTGCTCACCTCTTCATTTGAAAATTTTGTCGTGGGCATTTATATGCGCGTTGTACATATATGTGTGAACGAATGCCGTGTATTGAACGCCGGGTCACATTAGTCGCACATGCACACACAACTCCAAAGATACAACACATATATTAAATTTGAAACGTATTTGGAATTTTTGATCAGTCTGCCAGCCTTCGAAATGGCAGCTTAATGCGGCACATAGCATCTGAGTCGTTCCCAATATCTCGAGGCTTTAGTCAGGCTGTCTTTTCTTCGCAGCTTCACGTTCCGCGATTTATGTCATTATTTTCCGTATGTGTAATCAAATTTACACGTTGAAAATATGAAAATACTCCGATTTTATTTAAAATACTTTTTTGTCTAGATTTACACAAATTTAATTTATTTTTCGTAGTCAAACATGATTTTGTGCCAACTATAGCCGGTCTCAATTCAAATTTCAACGACTCTCAATTCCATTAACAAAAAAGATTAAGAGTCCACGATCTCTACAATAGCAATAGAATCCAGCCTGTATGTCGGCAACCGATGTCGGAAATTTGTCTTTTATTGAGGGAACAATGAACAAAACTCAATACTTTGACATATGTATTAAAACTTTTAACTTTTAATTTAAAAGTTTCTACCAGGACAATGACCCAATGATTGGGAACTGTCCCCATGTGATGATACCGATAGCTGACCTTAATATGATTTTATTTTTTAATATTGAAAATTTGTGGCCAATTTTTGAAATTAACATTCGAAATTATAAAATTTCGAACAAAAGCACTCACATTTTTATATAATATATTAGCTACATTAGGTAGTAGGTACATAAAAAAAGAAGGCATCGGTTGAAGAATTGAAAAAACGCACTCTTGCCGAGAATGAGCAACCACCATTGTACATTTGATTCTGTAAGATATCATGTAATTTAGTTATTATGAAATTTAATGTCAAAACGTTTGCGTCATTAAAATCGAAATGAACGCACTTTTTGAATATTGTATTTGCCTGTTCATGAGCCGTCGTTATTAACAACGCCGTCGAATGTATTAAGCGACGTGACTTTTGAACAGCGTAGAAGCATAGCCAGCAGCAGCAGCAGTGGAAGGGCTTAATAACGACAGCAAGGCGAGGCCTAACTGCCACTCCTCGGCATATTCTTTGATTTTTTAACCATTTGCGACCATGCTTCCAATGCATTTTCGATTTTATTCGCTTTGAATTTATGTTGCAAATTGGAATGGAGTTGAATAAACATTTAGAAGCTGATAAAGAATTTGAAGCAGATGCTATTAGCATGCAAATAAGACTGGAATGCATCCCCCGTGTTTTGCGAACACTTTCGATTGAAATGATAGTTCGTTAAAAATGTCCAAGTATTTGCCACCACTATCAGAGCTATGTATCAACATTAAATTAAACCAATGTACTTTGTCATATACTCCGCAACATTCGAATTATGTCTGACTAAATAAAGAAGATGTGTAAGTACACACAAAAAAAAGTACATCAAAACGATACTATTTATACTATTTGTCGTATTAATTTGGCCATAATTCATACATTATTAAATTGATAATTTCGAAATATAAAAATTACATTTTTGAATATTGTTATCAGACAGACGTCGACGGTTCAAATCCCACTCATGGAAGTACACAAAAATAAAAAATTGGATGTTGAGTTATTTTCAATATTATACCCTAGAAGTAATATGTATATAATTTCTATCCTGTCTTTTAAATTTAAAACTACAAATTAATTTTATATGATACATCCCGCCCTTTGTGGGATTCGAACCCAACCAAGTCGACTATATCTATAGTTTTTTTTTTATAGAATTTTTGTAAACCAATATTATTTAAGCTACAAATTTGTTTATTTAGCTTTTGAAGTTTCGAAATAACATTCGAATATTCTGAGTATAAATTTAATACTTTTAATATCAAATATACATTTTCTTTATTAAATTAATAAATTTTGTATAAAGATTATACTTCTTGTTACCAAATTCACATTATTTATTATTATACTGATACTCAAAAATGAATACTAGCTCAAATATCAATTTAACACAACGCGATACAGATCCTTTTTTATTTTGAGTGTATTTAATATGTATACATGATTATGATAAAAATTATAAGCAAAATTGTATGTTTGTCTCACTAAATCAATTTCTAGAAAAATAATCTCTTAAAAAACCTTTATGGACGTCCCTAAAGAATGATAATATGTAAGATACTCTGTTATCTCCTTTAGACTGTCAACGGATTCAAGACTCGACTAAGCCGAAAATTAATTTGTTTTACATTCCTTGTTTTATTGAATGAGGTGGATTGACTCTTCACACACTCACAAACTTACCTTCAAGCTGAAAAACATGCATGCAATAATAATTGCATTTTATTGGATTCTCGTTGCATGTTATTGGATTCTTTGTAATACTGTCCATTAAGCTAAAAATTTACGACCTTAATTACTGTTGTTTCTTACAAGCTCCAACCAGCTCTCAGCCAGTGGCATTTATGCCAGTAATGTGATAGTTAAATAAGTTTGGTAAAGAAGTGTATCTTTATCATGATTGGTAGTTCCGGATATGCGGTTTCTGCAAAAAATGCAAATGTAACTCGAAAAGAAAGACAACAAATCAATGATTGCTTGATTGCTGTGCCATGAAATAAAACATGACTAATTTATTTCTTAACCTTACATCAGTGCTGTTGAGCATAGACAAATTAATCACTCGCAAAAACCTCAAATCTCCTTTGAAATATTCTTGTGCTTAATGTATATTTCATGATGAAGAGAAAGCCAATGCTCTTCAGCCAGTGCATTTAACATGAATTCTCATCAGTGGTGCACCTCGATTATCGACTTAACGCTATTCAACGACAATAAAAAGTCCAAGTTTCCGTTGTTCACAGACAACGTAAACTTTCTTTATATTTATACTCAAAAATAAGAATAAAAATTAAGCAAAATAAAGACGTTGTACCTGAAATTCAAAAGTTACTTGAATAATTTATACATATCAGACTCTCGATATATCAGAGTCTCGTAAAATTTGAAGTCCTTTTGTGGAAAATGTTTTTGTTTCATAAGTTTTCATTTCATATTTGTATTGTTAGTTGAATATGCAAACTATTGTGATCAAAAAATCAAAACATGGGTAATACTCTTCACTTGTCTGTTTCAATTCTGTTCGTCAATTGCTTGAAAATCGTATACATAAACTAATCAAACAAGAATAACAAAAACGAAGAAACAAGAGAAGGTTCAATATCATTTATATCTTAAATAAAAGAGACAATGAACTCGCTCTCTAACGAACAGCATCGAGCAGAGGTCATAAAGTGTGACATTTTTATGTACATATTATGTATCTTTATGCGAGTATGCATATGTGTATTTATCTCCATACCAAAATGGTGCATTGAAGATACGCATTGGAGTTTGTATAAAGATACGAGCAAACGTAAAGTCATTTTAGTCAAGTTCGAGAGCAGATCTTACTTTTGAGTAGCCCAACCTCAAAACAAATAAAAGGCTTATTTAGAACTTTAAACTTTCAATGTCGAAATGTGATTCATGCAGCGATTGGTCGTCGAACAAGAAAAAGATACATATCAACGATCAAAGTTGGCCCCCTTCAGTAACGCAACCATGAAGCTATGGCGAGAAAAAGGGTAGGAAATAACAATCTTTGTACAGTACACTCTTATACAGAAAGAGAAATCTCTTCGTCAATTTATGATATGAGTGGAATGTGATGATAAAATTAGAGCGTTGCCTTCACGTGGTCAGCAACGCAGAAAACTATGAACTGCACACCACTGCAAGAACCCTTTCGTTCTATTTACGTCCAGTTAACACAACGAGGCCGAGTCATAAAAACAGATTGTCTTGTCTGTCTATGTGGACTGGTTACGTCCTGAGTGTGAGCAAAGACACAGCGATGGCATTCAAATTTTCAGTTATGCGTCGACTTTTGTTGGGATTTTTTTGTATTATTTTATTGTGTTTGAGCATATCGGTTTTTGAACTTTGACTGATTTATGGCAGACGACCCGAACCCTTTATACAGCCCTGGGTGTAGCATTTAAACAAACACAGCAGAAGACGACTTCGAATGTTAAATGGCATTCAACGTTGTCTGATCGAACCGTACACAATGAAATTAGAGCAACGACTCAGCGGGCGATCGAACTGTCAAAATTTGAATGCCATATAACATGTAACAAAGTTGACAAAAGGATTGTTTGTGTTGCAACTTTCTAAAATGTAGTGAGTATATTTGAAAAAAAGTAATTCTCGCATGATGGCCCTGTGAAGTAACTTTTTAGTCATAGTAGAACGGCTTTCTACAGTTGGTGTGGTCTGTTTTGACTATCGGGGAAAATTCGTTCGCTACGCCAATCAAAACATCTGTTCGAAATGGAGTTCTATTTTGAGGTAAAAGTTAGTGAGATTTAAGTTACCTTAAGGACTTCCTAATCTTCCTTTACACTCACTCATGTGTTAGTTCTGTCATGCGCTCATTCATACTTTCGGTTATTCATTCAACGTCAACGACGTAAATCGCTCGTCGAATGAACGTCCTTCTCGGTTGTTGGGGAACAAGCGAGTGCCTGCATGCAATAAATCCAAAAACCATAATCGGGATTTATGATTGTTTCGGTGCTTCAAACATTTTTATGATGTCTTTAACATTTACGAGAACCGTGCGAAAGCCAACCATGGACTACAGGGTCGTGGCTGAAAGGGCTGTCGAGCGGAGGGGACAGAAGAAGGCCGCTGTTATTACGCGACTCGCATAAAATCAAAATAATTTGCAACAGGTGATAATTGTTTTACAATATCGCCGCGACGAAGACAGACGTGGGTGCGTGGGGCCAAATCGACTTGTGGCTTGGTGCCACTCAACGCTCCTCCAACAGGTGTAGAACATTTATGGACGAATGTGGCTGTGCGTGCTTTAATTACTTTATTGTTTCTTCGGCGGTCGCTTCTTTTATCCATCAGTTCCATACAACTTTAAACCTTTTGGAATTATGATCACGAACAATAACTGTAAATTCTTTTATTGATTAACGTTGCTACTCTACAAGCTATTGTAGATAAATTGTTTTCTGTATTGCTTAATGATTATTAATAATTAAATTAATGATATAATTAAAAGTGGTAATAACTACTAAATGATTTGTGATTACAGAAAGAATCTTATTGAAAACGTTGGATTTGGATGAGGATTGGGTTGCGAATTGCTTATGTGGTCAATGTACCTTTTAGCGTGGAGCTATTATCTCTTATAACGGATATGGTCAGCAGATTGTTTGAAGTTCGCATGGCGGATTCACACTTCCTTATTTGCTGTCAAAGCAAACTGAGCGAGCTGTTCTTTGTGCGGCAAATTGGCGCACATCAATAACAATAGGGCCTCTCATTCAGTCTGTAATGCACGTTTTGGCCGACATCATTTAAACATTTGACTGCGTCATAAAAATTTGTCACAAAAGAGTTTCACAATCGTTTAAAAACGCATCAAAAAAAGAATTAAGCTTTAAAATAATTCTTTCGCTTTTACTGGTCGGGCGTAGAGACACGGCGTGCCACAGAGCGAGCAAGCAAGAAACACCTATGTATGTATGTTGCTTGCCGCTGCACCGCCCTTGCCGTGTGCCATTTTATGAGGCAACAAAAAATTTAATATTAGCAATAATTTAACTAGGAACAAGCACTTAACGACTAAAGTGATTTTTATTCTAAACACTGGGTTTTATTGAGTTTTGGTTTAATTTTAGTGCTTTAGTAGTGAAGAGTTAAGGAATTGCAATCGAAAAGAACAATTTTTATTTTGTTGCACTGATGGCGGATCGTAAATAAATCTAAGTTCTTGTTTTAGAACTAATTTTTCAAACTACCCGCGATTCTTAAATTGTGGTGGGTTTTGATCATACTTGTTTTTTATCTGTTTCTCTTTCTGTTTTTGTGTTTTGTTTTCTCTTTCTTGTTTGTTTGTTTTGTGCGCGCCTTCTGGCAGCCATTAGTCTTCTATCTCTATCGCACGCATGTCCGGCTAACATGTGGTACGAGTGAGACGATCGTCGTTGTTGTTGATCTTTGAGTCTTCATTGGCGATTTTTGAGCACGTCAGCAATAAGCAGTCTCTCTCTGAGGTTCTCGTACCTGTATTTGTTGTTGTATACTTCGCTTTGCGGCTGTTGCTCTGCGTCTTTGTTGTTGTATCTGCAGAGTAAGCGTCGCTGACTTCATAAAATGGGAGTGTCTTTTATTGCCTGTCTCTTCGTGACTAAGGCAATCTTATTTATTTATATTTTGATATAAGACATGTTATACAAAGTGTGTACATCCAAACTGAAAGGATGCATGTGTAAAAACTAACAAAATTATTAAAATAAAAAATGTTGTTTCAGTCGATGTCATAGATTAAATGAACTTCTAAAATGTTTCACAAATTTTTCGATTCATAATTAGAATATTAGCACTGAATTTTGTTTAAAATGCTTCTTCAAATTATTCTTTTCTGTTTGGAAAAAATGTTTTATTAAAAAGTCAAAGCATGAATGAAATTTTAATCTTTCAAAGCAAATTCTGATTAACTTCATCCTTTGGTCTAATGCCATTGATCGATGTTGTAAATCTGTTGCAGAAGGCGTGGTTTTGGGATGTAAAGTTTTTATTTACTTACGATAGAAAAATTTTATCGCAAAACTTCAACGATTTAATTATTTTTTATAACAATTTTCTATTGGCTCATTTAATCAAAGTTAGTTGGGGATGGGAAGGCTTATTACTTAAAAGAGATTGAATGCATGTAAGCGCCGCTTTTGAATGAACCATAATTCCCAGTTTTTTTTTTTTTACAAACATCGCGGAGACAGAACAAGTTATTTTGGATCGTTCAACTCACTGGAAACCCCTCCTGAAACATACTCCTGCCACGACAAGTAGACACGCCATTCAAGCAATTCATACGATTTGCGACTGTGCTGTTGTCGCTCTCGACATGTTGTTGTGTGCATACTGTGTGGACTTTGGTGATGTTGTTGCAGACAACGTCCAGTGTGGTGCACAACGACAAAGTTAATGGGCCGGACATGCTTTTCCCTCAGCCATGGCGCTTAACATTATTTATGATGGCTAGAAAATTACAGCTTTTCGTTCTCTTTTCGGCATTGCGTCTCATTTTGTTTCTTTCTTTACTACGGCGCTTGTAATTTACGGTTGTAAGCATTTTGGTGGCCCTTTGCAATTTTTGTTGCTGCATTGACTTTGCTCAGTGTGCTTATTTGAATAGCATTCTCAAGCAAACACATACAACGCGTTCTTCGCATATTGTCTGGATTAAACCAGGGCTTTCGCCATGTTGTTGACATCGGATAAACCATTCAGCACAATTGTCCAAAAAGCTCAACAAATGATGTGAGCAGAATTGAAAGAGATTAGTAAAATTGAACACTCAATCAGGGTTTCCAAAATATGTTCCGTGCGTTTCGACTTCATTCGGCGATAAAATATTTCTTGATGGCGACGCAATCCATGAATAACAACACTTACAGATGCGTTTTTATCAGGGACCGTAAATAATGATTATTTTTGTTTTTTTAAGTAAAAAAATCACCCACTTAGAATAGACCTAAAATGAAATGAATTATACCAAAGTTAATCTTTTTTGAAGAACTATCCGTTTCGCCCTTGATTTTTAAATTAATGATTTCACATATTTTTCTTTAGTGATAATGATTACTTTTAAGCGATTTATTAAGACCTTAATCATAATTTTTGAGCAAAAAATAATAAAACTCAAAAATAATAATTATTGATGATTCTTATTTTTTTCGCTTAAAATAAAAGTCAGTGCAAAACACAACCATTGACATGCAATTTATTGCAATATAACTTCCATACCCTGTACCTTGTGGTACAAGGCTATACTAGTGTTGTGCGTATCGAAAGAAAAATATCCGACTATGCATATATGTTCTATGTATGTATATGAGTATAAATATACATACATATATCCTTGGTCAATACCAAAAGATAAATCGATTTAGCCATGTCCGTATGTTCGTCCGTCTGTCAGTCTTTCTGTATGAACGCGTTGATCTCGCAAACAATAGTAGATATGAACAAAATTCCTTCGATTCGAGGTCGATTCTGTTATTCGAAAGCCTTAGGACAGGGTATGTCAAAGTCGAGAACTCTCCACTGTTCTTATTCAGTTTGCTTAAGTCATAAAAGCAAAAGGAAAATATAGGAAATGCTTAAAGCATATTTTGTTGAAAATAATTCGGGAATAGCTTAAACTAAAAAGAGATGAAACAAAACTTGAAATGCAACCAAATTGTGAAGTTCCTAAGACTTTTAATTACATATTTCGCTTAAGAAAGTTTGTAATTGCCGAACTGCGACTCTCGTTTTGCAAAACACTTGAAGTGTTTTATTTTGTTGCTTGACTACTTTGCAGATTTTTTCCTCATTCTTCGCTTCTTTTTCTTGAAGTCATGGCCAGGTTTTCGCTTTTCTTTTCTTTTGTTGGGTTTAATTTTTGTGTTTTTTATTATTTTCTTTTTCTTTTTATTTCATTACCTTGCAGTTGCTGGAGAGTGGAAGCGATCGGATTATCATTAACTTTTTGTCTGATTCTCTAACTGAGTTCCACATCTTGTATCGAGCGGCCTCTTTCGGTTATGACTTTCGTGATATTCTTGCGTTTAATTGGTTTTTAGTATTGTTGCTAAATGAGCTAGCCTCTCTGCTGTCGGTAGCACGCTTGACTTGCCGTCAAGTCACCGTCGCAAAATACACGATCTTCGGCTTGATGGTTTTGTCCAGCGGCAGCTTCTTGGCCTCGATATGTGAACATGCACAGACGAACGAAACGGAAAAACGCAAGACGGAGCGAGAAAATGAGTTGCCTCGGCCTTCCAATTCAATTCGATTCGCTCCACTCAGTTTACTTGACTTAATCTCAGTTCAGTTCAAATGGTCAATTAACATTTTGCAAGACAGTTCGTTTGTGTTTTTGCGTGTGTTGATAATTGCACAAGTTTTTATGTTTTTAATTCTTTTTGTTCAAGCTGGTGTAATTAAATCCCAACTTGATTTCAGTTTTGTTGCAATTTTAACACTTGAAACCTGTTTGCGACGGAAGTTGACAGCGTTTCCAGAAAGGCATTAACTTTTTCAAGAATTGCGAAATTAGTAGTTAATTAGCGTCGCTCATGCTAGTCGTCTCATTTTTCAGGATGAGCTTCAAGCGTACAACACTCAAAGGAAACGTAAATTAAATAAGTTTTCCAATTTCTATAATGAGTGCTTTATACAAAAATGATTATATAATTCCAATGCGATTTATAGATGCTTGTGTTGAGTGTTTGATCCAAGCGATATTTTTAGATGGCCTCACATCAAGGCAAAGCAAACATGCAAACACACACACAGATAGACAGACAGGCAGACAGACAGACAGACAGAAAAGCACTCTAACTACGAAAGAAGACGAGAAAAAACCGAAAAATTATTTGACTAAGTCAAAAGCTTTGAGTTATGAGCAATTGCGACTCTAACTTAATTGTTACTGTTTTTGTTGTTGGTCGACCGTCGTCCGTCGCTGACGGCACGTCTGCCCTTTCGCCATTTTGTGATTTAAACATCTCGCGCTATTTCGCTGTCTGCCTGTCCACAGTTTAAGCTCTTTCCTAGTGTATATCTGTAAGAATATATAATCACACTGTATGTACGAAAGTTTGTTCGACTCTCTGTTTTATTTATTTATTTTTTTGTTATTTTTCATTTTTATTTGTTTATATGCATATGTGTGTGCGTGTGTGTATGTGTATGTGTGTATTCGTATGAATAATGTTTGCCTTGCCTTACGCGATCGGTGGCTGCTCGGCTCTGGCGCGCTCATTACTCGTCAAGTTCGTCGGCGCAGACCGCTTTTTGTCTACAGTAAAATATTGAATTTAATTTTTTTTGTTAGTAGCACTCTAACAATTTTCGAGTCGTTATCGCATGCGCGTCTTTGGCGGACTTCTTCGAAACTTTTTCTGTTTTCGCAGGCCGCTCGAAACCCGCGGCTTTCCGTTGAACTGGCGGCGGCTCTTTCAACTTTTCGACTACACGCGCAGCGTTGTTCTCCGATCGGTTTGGATTAATTTTCCGTGTTCGAATCTGTTTTGTTTATTATTGTGCACATGTACATAAATTATGTCGCATTGAAATTATTGCTCGACAAAGTCACTCAAACGAGTGAGTTCTGTATTTCGAGGGACTGTTTATGGCGAGCACACATTGATAATCGCATTTTTATTTGTTCGAAAATTACATATTTATTTGAATTTGTATTAAAATATTTGATCTGTGAAGGCTCAATGGAAAGTGTTTGTGTTTATATTAATCACTGATATATTGACTGGTTTCTTCAGTTTTGTTTCGTTATTTAAAATTTTGAGGTGAGCAAGTTTTCGGTTGGAAAAGAATAAGTCGAAACCGTAAAGTGAATTGATCTTTCAAGTGTGAGTGGATTTTTTTTTCTTTGTTGGAAAGTTTTTTCTGTTTATGAATTTAAATTGGAAAATCTTTGTCGGAGGACAAAGTCGTGTGTTTTGTTGTCTGAGTGAAAATAATCTAAAGGATTGATACCGTCTCTGGTTTCAAATGAGAATGTTCTTATGTAGTACTGTCTTCCTCAGCAATTTGCAAATCATTTATAAAGTTACATATGTGCTTCTTTTCAGGTTTTTCTAAATTCGCTGACGTTTACACTGCATAAAGCTGAAGGATAACCGTGTCTTCCGAAACAACTCCAACGGTACGTAACAATTTAAGCCTTTTAAAACATATCACAAATCTAAAGCGCTTCAACGTTTCTTGAGTTAGTTAGCAAAGTAATGAGGTTTCGATGAATCTTTCTTCTGATTAAGACTTCGGGAGGAAACAACTTATTGTTTAGTTTAGTTGCGACATAAAAGTTCAGAGCAATAAAAGAAAAACACAATAGTGGAAATGCGTCGAAGTGCCGACGGTTGCTTTGAATGGCTTAAGGCCGTCTAAGGGCATGTTGAGGCGCTTTAACAAATCAGAATGTTCGACCTCTTTTTGCCACCTTCGCTCCTGACTGAATCAGATTTTATGGCCGAAACAATTCGATTGCAATGTCGAGGGAACTCTGTTCCCCTGGTAATCCTGCAACAAAAAATGGAATTTCTTACATTAAATTTCATTTTCTTGTTGTTTTTTTTCGCTATTACTTCTTTTTTTTTTTTTGGTTTTTTGTTTAAGGGGCGTGTACACTTATGTGTATGTGCTTCGATTACATACACACTCAAAGCGGGTAACGAATAAGCACCAAATCGGTATTAAAAATAGCAATAAATAAAGTAAAGTACTCCAAGTACATGATTTCCCTGTTAAGATCGCTGGACGCTTGTACCAACGACTGGCCGATTGAGTGACTGAAGTCGGTTGACAGAGTATTGGGGGCGACTGTGCCGTCTGTGCTACGCGGTCGCTGTCCGAGCGGAGCAATTGTGGTAAATCGGAAGTTAAAGACGGCAATAAAATGGCGCAATAAAAATCTATGAATGACACATTAAATCAATCGCCAAAATTTCACAAAGACGGCAACCACTTATGACTCGATTCGTGTGCGCGCAAGGGCTCTGTTATTAATTCCACAATGGTGTAAATGATTGGACGACTAAACCAAAGTGTATTATAATTATATTGCTTTATTGTATTGCTTATGTCGTATTGAAATCAATGATTGCAACATTATGAGGGTCAAGCAGAAGCCTGAAAGCCTAATGGAAACTGATTACGAACAGAAAATGATAAAGTTGTAAAGTCGTATGTGACTTATGTGAACCACATTCGTAAATGCAGAACGAATTTTTAAATGCATTTTTGAGTTGTCTTAGGTGTTCTGTTATTTAAGATGGTCGTTTTGGTATGCCCTCGCTGGCAGCCAGCTGCTGCTTTAGTCCATTTCGGTCTCATACTGTTGTAATAATCAGGTGTCTCGCTCATCATTAATTTAATTTCCTTAATATGCGTTTTTGAAAATCTTGACGTTTACAACTAAATTTCTTTTGTTCATCGGACAAATTCAAGCGAAGAAATTTTAACCAGAATTTTACGACTTTTTTTTTTTGGAAAGAGCCAAAGAAGAGTTTCACTTAAAAAGTCATAAAAGCAACATGGCTAGTTTTTTTATCAACACTAACAACACGGAAATTTCGACTTTCTACCGGTGGTGGATCCAATCGGGACAGTGGCGAGGGCGATAATGATCTTGCACCAAAAAATTTCACCAACAGGACATTAAATGCAATAGGGACAGGTGAGATCGACTGTTGCTGTCTGTCTCTAAGACAGCTCCTGACAAGTCTCACCGAACCGAAGTGAAATTTTCCGTGTCCAGAATTTAATGACACACTTATTTTAAAATGAAAGAGGAAAAGCAAGAATAAATAAAAAAGGGACGGGTGAGTTGAAGCCATTTTCATGATGACTTCATCGACAATGCTTGTGTCTCGCCTACTCAACGATTCAATGCCCCGATTCGCATTGCAGCAAGTGCAAGTGGTTGGTGCAAGCGACTGAACCTAAACTAAATACATAACCGGCAGATTCTTTTGAGCATGTGTGTAAAACTCGTAAAATATGTTCACGTCAACGCATTTGTTTTCTGCTTTTGTGAGGCCATTATTGAATTTCTGATTGTGGGTTTCTTTCTGTTAATCGTACTTCTCTTTGCCTGTTTTCCTATCTCCTATTGTTCTTCACTCTGTCTGTCGGCCTGGCCGCGGGTTCGTTTGTTCAACTGCTTGTCATGTCCCCCTCACCATCAGTGCTGACATTAGCCAACCGAACTGGTTTCGACGGTTTTCCGGCCGAATATTTTCCTTGGTTCGTTTCATTTAATGTAGGAATTTGGTTTTAAAATGGAAATTAGCTTTGGACTCCCTTTCTTCAATTTGAATGACGGAATTCCTCAAGTATTCTATTCGTAAATACATGCCTAAAGAAAGGAAACCATTTTTAAGTCGTAGCATGCAAGCCTTTGCAAGAAACGTAAACCAGCGGGGCACGATTCCAGTATCGTAAAATAAGAAATTTATATTTTAATTAACAATGCCATCGTTTGAAATGGTTGTACGTGCATGCAAAGATTTGAGGTGTGAAGGCAATTTGGAATTCATTTCGAATCATGAAACCTGAAATGTTGCCATGTTCAAGAACCTTAACTCATTTCTTATCGGCTTTGTTTCTGTTAGCTCATTTGTTCATCTGTTATTTTACTTTAAAGTTTTTAATAAATAAATTATTGAGGGTGAAATAACAACATGCAAATGAAACTAAAATTCGGCAACGCTGAAGATGCTCTCTTCACTGACATTGTTATTGTTATTTCAACATTTTAAGGAGGCGTGCATTTTAAATCTTGCCTCCAAAACCCACACAGGTCACATATTTTAAAATATTACAAGAATCAATACAATCATTTTTTGTTCTAAACATAATGAAAACAAACGTGAAAAACTGATCTTAACTTGACTTTAGATTTTCATGCAATGAAATTTGAACAAAATCGTCACTAAAATGATTGAATTTAACAATTAAAAGTTAAATCATTGTTGTTCTGCTGACATTATAGTAGTTCTATTAAATGAACATGAAATGGAATTTCGTTTTAGTCAGAAAAAATGTCGCGGTCGTTTTAACCAACAACAATTCACTTCCATTTAAAAAGTTTAGAAGTTAAAAATTTTAAGAGTTTAAGTAAATTGTCTTTAAAAAATCATTGCGTTAAAGAACTTGGAAATTCATATACTTATTCGTTTCAATCAAACAAAACAAGAATTTTCACTCTTTTCTTCGCATGAGGGCTTTGAAAAGGATGCCCTGTTCGAATACTTTTTATTTGCTTTATTTTGTCGTATTTCTGTTTATTTTGTAAACGCAAAAATTGAAGACGTTCTATCTAAATGCCAATCTGCAACCCACACAGCTGTCCAAGTACAAACTGATGGCAGCTGGAGAGGGGGTGGGAGCGTGGATTCTTTGAGAGCAGGCAACGACCCAAGAGGGATCGATATTTTTACAAACACACGCGAATTTTGAAGCAGACGTACTCACACAGGCATGCATACATATACACATACACACAGATACAGGGTATATGGCCAGCGTACGATGTAGCGCATGCGGCAGCAATTTCTGAGCGGAGTTGTCAGGAGAAGAGAGGCGCAAAGGGGAGGGAAAGGAATCCAATAGCAACGTCAGCAAAAATGTTTTTGCGCCCGCCGGGTTGGTGGTGTTTTTTCCGTTGCTTTTCTTTGCACACACTCGGCTCTTTTCCGCTTTTCCGCTTTTCTACTACCTCAACCCCTTCCACGGCCAATGACTTTCACTCGAACGTTTCGGGCTTTCCTCTTCTTCGCGTCAACGATTTTTCTTTTTTCTGTTTTCATCGTTTTTGAAATCCCTGAATGTTGTTTGGCTTCGCTTGGCTCGCTTATCGTTCCAACTACACGTTGATCGCGCGGAGGGTAGGACAGGGTGGGACTCGTTCTTGGCTGGCTGTTAGCAATGACGAAAGTAATGTGCGACGGGGTGCGACGGGGTGCGAGGGTTGTTAGTGCGCGGCGGAGGAGTGTGGGTGTTGCAGTGAAACTGAAATTAACCTTCGTAAAGTTGCTGCCAAGGGAGAAGTGTGGCACGCTATTTAAATAAATATTTTGCTGACTTTGGTTCTCTGCGGCCATGTTGGGTTTTTCGTAATTTGTGTATACAGACTGGCGCAGTGTATGTATATGGTTGCTTGTGCCTGTATCCACTCATTGTATGTGTGTGAGTGTTTGTGTGTGCGTTGTTGCGTGTATATCTGATTGCGTTTAGCTATATTACTATGTGGAAATTATGCTTATGTAAATGTGAATGTTACATTTCGTTTTTTTTTGTTTTTGTTATATTTTATTTTTGTATTTATTTATATTTTCGTTGGCTCTGGCTTTATTGTTAAAAATGTAACGAAAACAATGTTTCATCCCCTGCTGGGTGTTCCCGCATTTTAATTTTTGTTCTTCTTTGGCGTTTTAGATAAGCAAATAAAACAGAAAATTGATGATTTCACTTCTTTGGTTTAGTTTGGTTTCGTCAAAACCAGTTTTACGACCTTTTTCGCATTTGAAGTTATTTTCAGTATTTTTTTTTATTAAAAAGAGGTTTGCCAACATTATGTACTGTTAGTTTGTGAAAGTTTTTTCAGGAGTTTAGCAAATATCCTTGTTGAGTTAAAGTTCTGCTACTATATTTTGGTTTGATCCTAAGGTCTTTCAATCACTAGGATTTTAACCATCGGCTCATTGCCAACTTGTAATTCATTTGTTGTGTTAATGAGTCATTAACTTCGTTTTGAATAATAATGTGTTGCGTTTGTCGTTAATTTTGTAATATTAAATACCAGAAGGGGGATGACAGATACCAAAAATAAAATATTTTCCTATTTGGGGTCAAAAAGCTGTCAATCGGTCCGTCTTTGAGTACTCAAACTAGTCACATATATCAGGTTTCTTTTAGGTACAACTCGCAAACCAATAGTCCTGTAAACCTTTTCACTTTTCAAGTAATAAAATTACACTATTATGCAACAACAACAGAAAAAAACTTCGATAATTAAAATGGTAGAGAGTCACTTTCTACTCTCATGTACATTCCAGCCTAGTGGTTGTTGACAGCTGTACCTAATTCTACAGTCATATTTACCAAATTTTTAATTGAAACCATGATTCTGAGATCATAACAAATGTAGATTAATCGAATTTGAATTGTTGAATTCTAATACAAAGATTGTAGGATGAGGCGGAACTGCTTTAAAATTACTGTTTTTTATTTGAATACTAATTTTACTTCCATACCGTGTTTTAAGAATGATAATAAATGGGCGGAATTGAGCAATGCCGATCCATCATGGCCATTACTGGACACTGGCTCCTATGACGGGCAGTACAATTAAAATATGAGAAGTCAAACAATTAGATTGACATGGTACTATGTTAAGTCAAACCAAAATAAACTGAAAAATGTTCGCATTTGAAGTCGCACCTCATTCAACAGTAAAACGAGTTGAAGTCGATCATAAAACAATTCTGAAGCTTTTGTGTGCGAATAAATAGTTTATTCTACCAATTTTTAACTTTAGGAATTTGGTTGGCCTTAGTACGTTCAGTCGACACGAATTGGGGAGCGGAGTCCATTTTCATGCACTGCCCGCTCACCTTCTTGGCTCAGTACCCAGCCCGCCTGCCCTCCCGACTCACTCGTTGCGAGCTGAATCGCTTGCCACGGCTCCATAAAACGCACACGACCAAGTGTTGCTTTAATTTTAGGGGTGTTTATTTTTATTGTACACATCATATTTACTTGTATACGACCCTCTTAAAGAGTTGTCTCTGTCGTAAAACGCTTTGCTGGCAATAAAAAGCAGTTAACTAGCTAGATTTATTGTACTAAAACAATAACAATAATAACAAACAACGAGCGCAACAGAAACAGAAGCCAACAAGGGCAGTGACATAGTCGGGGCTGAGGAATTTGAAAGACTTTCTCACAGGTGCTTTAATTACAATATTACAACCAATTTGAGAATCACAATTATTATACAATTATTGAAGTGTTAATAATCTCTGGAACGAAACCAACACTAGTGGAAAGATACATGCGTACCTATGTATGCTCAGGATGGTGGCGACTGTACCATCTTGCTGTATGATCACATTCATTGCGTCGGATGAAAATTTAGTTAAAGATAAACAAAGTAGAATTCAGAAGAACTACTTCGTGCATATCTTGATTTTATTTTAAAAATAATATAAAGACTTAAACGAACACATGTGTGTGTATGAGATACTGTGTGAGTGTGTCATGTATCTAGACAACAACAACAAGAATAAGATTGCCATATTCGAAGATACAAAGATACACGCTTCGAAAACAAATATGAATAGTAGAAGAGAAGGAAAAAAACATGGTTCAAGTAAAATAAATGAATTCAAAAGACAAACAACGACGGGATGGGTCAGGATGACCGAAGCGACAAACCCAAAGTCAAGTCAGAGGGGATTCATGGTGGTGTAAGAGTATCTACATTCAAACACATACACACACACACATATCAGAAACACACACAGAAACGCACACAAACATGAAGTCCGCGGCAAACTTACAAACAAATGCTGTCGTATAAAGAATGGGGTATCTTGTAGATACCATGCGATGCCATGTTTCTTTTTTCTTCTTTGTTATGTCTACTCTGCTTTGTTCCCTCTTGTGAGTGAGTTTCCTTGCCCTCGTCGACGACGTCATCGTCGATGTAATTTTTTTTTGTTTTTTTTTATTTTGTTGCACTGGAGCTGAAACACAAATTTTCGAGATAATGTCGAAGAAGAACACGTTTTTTAAAAAAATATTCGGCAGAGGCGCAGCGAATGAAAGAAACTCGTCTTGTTGGTCGTCTGGGCTTGTCGATCTGACGTAGCTATCCACCATTCGTTTGTCTGGCCATCATTGAATTCTCACATTTTCCATCTCCACAACCGTCGATATGGACAACGTTGGAAGTAATTTGATTTCTACTTTGTCGCTCTCTACTATGATATCTTCTTCTTTGTGTTGAACTTAGTTCTCAGCGGAATTTTCTCATCATCGCAGTTTCAAAGTTGAGTTCTAATTCCAAACTACAAAATTTAATGCAATTAAATGCTTACATCGGAACTTAGAAGTAATTAGTTGGCTTGATGAAACATTATCAAACCAGTTTGGTGATATAGAAAACTCAAAGAAAAATTAAAAAAAAAAAATAACTAAAAAGAAAACAAAGAATAGGAATACTGTATGGGCTGCGTCTAATTGGATAACATGAATTTAATTTTATTCGTTCTCAGCATCAATTCACATTTGGGCGTTTTATGGCACGAAAGAGCCAATGAACTTTTCACAACGATTTTGGTTTTGTTTTATTTTATTTTATTCCACGTTGTTGAATTGCCTGAGAATCACGATTTATCTAGGCGTATTTTTGTGTCTGTAATAAAGTCATTATATACCATTTCGGCCATAAACATATTTGAATATTAATTATCTAAGTTAACTTGTTTAAATTTTAGGTCGTTAAAAGGTCTCTTTTGCTCGTTTTCATTTTAAATTTAATTTTTTGTTACATTTCTTTTGTTAGAAACAAAATTGCTTTGGGAACCACTTCCTTCAGCTTAACTAATGTCCGAATAGACCAATTCTTCTCTGGCAGTAAGAAATAATCAAGTATGAAGATTTATGACTCATTGATTACATTGTATTTTATGTTTACAGCAACGATTATTAATGTTTAATCATTTGCGTTTTGATTTACACCTAATAATCGTACTTTACCATGTTAAGGATTAAATAATTTAAGTTACTTGTCTAAATTCATTAGTGGCGATTTTTAAACACACTTTATCTTAAAATTAAAATTTTTTTCAAATCGTCCGTAAGAGCTTTAGAGGGTTCCGAGACTCCAAAATACATATGTATATTTAACATAAGTTAATGTATTATAGCCGTTTATATTAAAAGTTGACGGTTTTCAAGACATATTTATGGGTTCTATCAGTTCTAGTTATGTTGGTCCCGATAAGCGGAAGTTAATCGCTACAGAAAAAAAACAGGTAAGAAATTGTTGCCGTGGCTTCCTACATAAACAACTGTTTTAGGGCGTTGGCACCTGTCCATTTGTTATTCGAAACTGTTTTCATTATTATTATTAATTTCATATACACCAATGTCACTTTTCTTGGCCAAATCCAAAAATGAAACGTTTTTGAACTTTGGCTATGTATGGTCCCATATTATGATTGAATCCTTTTATACTTTATCCCAATAGCCTACATATTATCTTCAATTATTTTGGTTTATGAGAGTGTAGCTACGGCCATTTAGCTTTCTATATTTTTGGGCTCACAGTCAGAAAAATCTATACATTTCAAATTGGAAGTTCCTAACTGATAAGCCAAAAAATAATAGTTTTGTCAGTTTTTAACCGAGGTAGCTTAACTTTTTTACCTCTTACTTAAAACGAAGAGGGAGAGGAGAACGAATGAATTAACTTTTATTGGCTTATTGAATAGAAGCATAAAGATCAGAAGCAGTTTGGACTCTATCTCATTGAGTTTCCGATATTGACGCATCCATACAGTCGGCTGAATCCATGCATCATTCGATACTGATCACCTTTTGGGTTTTAAGTACTTGTATAATATTGATAAATATACAGGCTATAACAACGGATAATAAATAATCATTAACTTAAAAGTTGAGAGCATACATACAACCGGATTGTCGTACAAATCTATGTATATTGACTTGTCTGGTCGATCTAATAAATATAGTTGGTGATGACTGCGTTAGTTGTTAAGAAACGTGCGTGTAACTGCGTGAAGAGCATAAAAAGCGCGAAGCAACCTAATTTTTTCAGTTCTCTCAATTTATCTGTGGAGATATTTTGCGAGTCGAAATGCTTGAGAGTAAACTACAGATAAAACACATAGTGAAAGAAAATGAAGTGTTTCCTAAATTCAACTCATAAATAATTTTTATGTGTGTCGACTACTGTTTTCTTTCACACTGTTAGCTAGATGTTCAAGCCAATCAGCTTCTTCGGATTCCTGACGCACTTCTCGTCTGCGCAGCCTGTCTAAAATGCAAGATCGAATGCAGTTTTGTCATGGCTGGCTGGAAGCAAGCGTTGCGTTCACTACCTGTGCCTTGTCTTAGGTGTCAAAGGCACAAAGAGAATTCTGACGACTTCCTTTGGTGAACTCACGCGAAAAAGGAAAAAAAATATTCTTGCTGTTCCGAGTTTCCACTCATACGAAATTGAATAACAAAAGCCAGTCAAATGCCGTTCGACTTTGTGAAATCCGTTTGTGTACATAACTTCCTTTGTTCTCTTTGACCTTTAACCCATCCGTGCGAAGACCTGGGAAAAAGTGTATCTGTGCTGTCCTCAGTCGGTCTATCTGCCTGGCGCCTTGCCTGCACGAAATTTAAATTCTTTTATGATTTGTCAACATTTTCATTTATGTAGTTTCATTATTACTTTTCCTTAGGCACTCATTCGCCCGTTCGCTTGCGCCGCCGTCTTTTGGAAAATGCTATAAAATGCACATAATTATCATTTGAGCGTTAAATTGTGCAATTGAAGTGTGTCTACAACATTTCCATGTTTCTTTTTTAATTTGTTGCTTTGTTACGGTGGAGGAAGCAGTACGTGATTATTACTAATAGAGCAATAGAGCGCTCTAGTCAGCAATGTTTATTTTCTTATTTTCAAACTCACTTTTATTTCTTGTACTCGGTTAACTTAAATTACCCAAGAAAAGTTGAACACGCTCGTTCAATAAAAAATAGTCAAGAACAAGAAAAACAAAAGGAACATTGAAACAACAACTTTGTTATCTCCAAGTCTTTACAATAGATGGCGCTAACAAATACTTTAGGGTTTAGTTGGTTTCATTAGCTCGTTATTTATTAATGAATATACTAAATGAAATAATATTTGTACAACGCGAAGAAAAAAAGTTTATATAAATAAATATATTAATTAACGACTAGTAATGACTTTTAGCAATTCTACATATTAAAATTAATCAAAAATTGTGAAGTTATTTCGTTTCTCTTTGTTGTGTTATGAAACAATGAAAGTCTCTTCGATTTTTTCTGGCGATTGTGCTCTTTGGAACACTGCACCAATACATGTTCAGCGTACACGCATTCTATAGATACTTTCACGTATAGTGTACGTGTGAATAAATTCAATGACATTAACATCGAAGAGAGATTTAGCGTGCTCTTTGTATTCGTTGGATACTGTATCTGACGTTCGTGTAGATTGACTGCAACAGCAACCTCACGAATAACCACCACCAACAACACGAACGAAAACTTCTTGAATCAGAAGCACACGCGGGGCAGGCAAGGCGCCGTGCGCACACTCACGCTCACACACAATGACTCTCTTGTGCTTCATACAAGCAACTACGAATGCTCGCAGCTCGTAACTCTACGGTGAGTGAGGTTAACGTAACGAATTCTTTTTGTTCGCATCTTGACTTTCCCGCTGACTCTGAATGAGACTCTTGCCACCGCTGCTATATGAAGACATTTCTGGCGACGATTGTGTAAAAAAGTCTCGATTCTCTGTTGTCAGTGTAGTTTTGTGCTTCGCTGCGTTCGGTACAAGGCGCGCGGGCGACCGATTAGTAGTACGTTTTGCCCACAGACAGTACGTTCTGCTCAGACCGTCTTGAAAACAGTCAGAAAATTCTTCGACTCTAGCGTAATAAGACGTCGATAGCGGTGAAACGAAAACAAGTTCCAATCAGAAATGTTAACTGCTTGTGTTCTGTTCAGTGGACTTGTGCGACTATTAGTGACGATAGTCAATATATCTTTTAGCCGAATTGTGTTGTTAAATCGTGCTTGAAGTCAACTTGAAAACATTTTTTGGAAATAGTGTTGAAGATTCTATACAAAACCTTTGATGTAGATCATGTGCAATAAGTTGTCAAATGATTAACAACTTGAAAACATATAATGCAATTTTTAAGACATATTCGAGAATTTGAATGCGCTCTTCTATTAAAAATATACGCAAATTTTTTAAAACTACTTAACTAAACAAACTGCCTTTTTGACTTTATTTTTCCCACATGCCCAAAACAACAAACAAAACATTGAACAAAATAACAAAAACAAAAAAAAAAAAAATAATATAACAAAAAAAAAAACAATTTAATATAAATAAATTTACAATTTAAAAAACAAAACGAAATAAATGCAATCATAACAAATTATTGCAAACATTAAATTTAATTGTTTGTTTTGATCGTAAAATACAATTTTATGGTCAACAACATTAAAAATCGCCCGAACTAAAAACTCAACTCGCTCGGAATACCCCCAATAAAACTACAACAACTGATAACTTACAACAAATCGAAATATAAAAAAAATACCAAACTGAAAACAATTCAAACACTTTACGGCGCTCGAATCTTCAACCGTCGAATTCAAATAAAACCGACTTGAATAAACTGTATAAATCCAATAAATATTTGGAATAAAAATAATAATTATGCTATTTGTGATGCACCCTGTGCTCTGACAAAAAACGACACGCACAACATGCGTATGTGAGTGGCGTCTCTTTGGCATTTGATGTGATTGAATTTTGAATTGACATAAAATTCGCCAACATAACCGAAATAAATCTCTTTGCCACCACCGTGTACATTCGGCTTCTCTTTGCTCGCACTGTTGAACGTATCTGTGTGCCTCGTTGGTGTGTTAACGCTCTTTACGTGCATCTGTGCTCGTGCCGCACTCTGTGTGTACGTGTGCGTGCCGTACGAAAATACATTTTTCAAACAACCGAAAAACAAACAAAAAAAAAAAAAAAAATTAAATTAAAAAAAAATTAAAAACGGCATCGTTTGAATTTAAAATAACGTTGGTGAAAAAATAAAAAAATATTTTTTTGGTGAAATTGTGAACAACGGAAATACTGGAAACATTTTGAAAACATAATTTTACGCGCTCTCATTTAAATTAAAACGCGTTCAAAATTACCGTAAATATTCCCCCCCTCCCCCACACCCCAACCATCCCGCTGGCGTGCGCTCTCTACGACCCCCACGATGTCTCGGCAGTCGGGTCGCACGCCGCTGCCGGGGCTTGGTGGGGGCCACATCATCACGTTCCACATCCTTCGTCAACAACAACTGCGTCCGCGGTGGTTACGACGCCCACGCTTAATCAACCCGCCCAACATCACCTGCAACAACTGCACCATCATCCGCACCATCACCTGCCGCAACATCACACGCACCTACAACATACGGCGCCGTCTGCGACGACTCCTTCGCTGGTTACGTCCTCTTCTCTGCTACATCATCATCATCAACAACAACAACAACATCAACAACAAACGACGCCCACCACACATTCCACGCCTACTCATGCGGTTATGTATGAAGATCCCCCGCCTGTGCCAATTGTCACCGTTCAGCAACAACAGCAACAACAACAGCAACAACAACAGCAACAACAACAACAACAGCAGCAGCAGCAACAACAACAGACGTCACTTAATCTGCCTCAGCAGCAACAGCTCGCGACAACACCCGTTGGTGGAGGGCACAGTCCTGCACAGACGCCCACCGGTCCCTCCGCACAACCACAACAGCAGCATCTCGCATCCCCGCACCATCAACAGCAGACCACTCAGCAGCAACAACAACAAACCACGAGCACTGTGCCAAGTGGAGCACCCTCCAATCTGCAGCAACAACAACAGCAAAATACAGCAGTGGCGTCCGGCCAAACGCAAATTGTCGCGCCGACAACGGCGAGTGTCTCACCCTCCAGTGTTAGTTCCCAACCACCAGGTGAGCTTTCCTTTCAATTCCTTCATACGTTTTCGTTAGACAATACAAATTGAAAAATATTCAAACTCAATTGGACTCTACTCAGAACTACGTTCGTAACTGACAAATATAAAATTCGTCTGGAACATTGTTCAGTGATATTATATTTTGCCTTGGGTCATAAGATCCAAAACATTTACTGGGAGGAAATGAAATTTTTTCTTCATAATAACTCTTATTATCTGTATTGTGATTGAAAAAATCACATTAGTCTTTTGAGCTATGTATGTATATTGTTGTGAGTAGGAGCAAATGAATAATATAATATTTAACAACTTTGCTCTATGACACATACATAAATTGACAAGCTTGAATGTATTCCAATTGAAATGTCTTGATGTTCAGTTTATGCTTACGAGTATGTTTGCTTCAATTGTCATCTTCGTTCTATCTACAAGACCGAGTTGTCAATAGTTGATGTACAAGTTTTAAACTTCTCCTATATGCAGGGTTTGTTAGAACTCAACTTGAACTGTAATGTATTTATGACAAAAAAAGAACACAATTTCGTAATGACTAAATCGTAGGCTTGATATTCAATTTTTGGTTATATTTTGATAGTATTTAAATCGGTCGACAACCTATCTATACAACGGAAGTTGGAAAGAGTAGGAGTATTCCCATTTTATGTTACATAAGTAGAATTGAAAAAACTATCCATAAATCAATCTGTTTTTAGTTCAAAATTAAATAGACATGATTGAAATATTTCGTTAAAAAAAATTACAATTCTTAATCATCCATATTCACTAGAATAAGAATTTTTTCTGACTAAATCGTTCCATCGATCAATTAATACCATTTATCTGTGGAAGTTTTCCCGATAATTTTTATAATTATTTATGCGTTTAAAAAATTGGTCTGATATAATAAATAATACTAACTCATTTCTTTATAGTCTCGCTTCTTCTTTATTCTTACCATTCCTCATAACAAATTAATTCAAATTAAAATATGAGGTCTGTTGTTGCAATACTATAATTGTCAAAACTTCGTATAGTAAAAAATTTTTAATTTAATAAGAATTTCAGATTGGTAGTCTTTGATGGGTTGGGTTTGTTGACTGAGCCTTCTTACGTAGTTTAATATTTTTTTCTCTTATAGGTTACGAGATTTGGTATTTCTTATTGGTAATTGGGGGAAGGATAACAATAAACAACGCTATTTTAAAGGGGTCCGTTTGCTAAGCCCACCATCCGATTTTCCTCACTTCTGGTCTTTTAGCTATAGCCATTTAAACAAAGCGGATGGTACTATGTAGTGGACGTGACACTAATCCGAACAACCTCGATCCGATGTCGAGACTAACTTCACGTATCTACCTTTTATAGTTTCCGATAAACATTAGTAACGTTAATTTGTTCTCTTATTGCCCTGAACAGTTTCCCCTTCTTCTAGGCGTTACATACATTAGTAAGTAATAAGTAAATAAATTCACAAAAGTATAAATCTCTCTTTGAATAATTACGCTGGTTAACTGTGAAATTGCCATTTATTCGAAACTATACTAGCGTTATAGAATTGTCCTCCCTGAATGTAAATGTACAATTTAAATGTTATAGCTGGCTCTCATTGGTCTTTTATGTAATATTTTAGATTAAGATTTTGATTCGATGCTTTTATTATGATTGTTTGATATTTTATGCCTAAGGATCCCCGAGCTATTTTTATACCCTGTACACATAGTGTATCTTTAAACTTATTAAAAACTATAACTCGAACACCGAAAGAGATAAAAACATGAAAATCGGTATGTTCACTCAGAATGTATAGCCTTACAAAATCTGCAGACATCAGTTTTTCCCCCTCCCCTTCATTTCATCTGATAAAGTTGTTTTATATAAATTGCTATATCTCCAAAACCAATAAATACAATACAAGCTCAGTAAATATTTATCTTCAAAAGTGCATACCAAAAAAAATTCACCTCTTTTGTGATGGTTACCCTCAACGACCCAAAAACTCAAATTTTTCGTAAATTCCAAATTTTTTGACCGTTTTTCTTGATATTTTGCACACTTTTTGAACGGGCGATGTCAGATCAATATATTTTGTTCATTTGCGGAGTGGCACCGCCTTCCGTGTGTGCATGGTATTGTATACATAGTCGAGCATCCTTACTGGTTGAAAATAAAATGTTTGCTTGCGAGATAGAAGATCACATTGCATTGTATTCTTTAAAATAAATTAGAAAATTAGCGATGCTACGCCCCTTTATTTTTATAAACTTATATGGTATGTATTTGAAAAACATTAAAACGCATTTTCCAATAAGAATAATTGGGAAAATGCTTGCAAGAGTATTGAAGACTCAGCTAAGCTTAAAAAAGCTCCCTTACTGGTTTTCCTTCTAACTGTGGAGATGTAAAAGACGAACATGGTGAACGATTCCACCAAGATATATCGATGATGGAAAAGAGATATCAGGACAAATGCAATGCGGCAATATTAGCTGGCTGGAACTTGAGAAAAGATACACAGAAATGTTATTACAATACGATAGAAAAACGAAAAAAAAAAAAAATTAAAAAAATATAAATGTTATAAATGTTCGAAATGATCAAATTCATGTTAATAATTAAAAAAAAAAACAATGTTTTTTCTTTATTAAATTGATTTTTTTCTTTAAAGTTTCCCTAAAACATTTATACGCCTATCTTTTAAATGGGAGCTAATTTGACAAAAATATATGTGTTTTCATATTCAGTGACCTCACAAGAGTATAGAAATATAGAATTCAATTAAAAGGCATTCGAAATGTTATTTACTTTTTGTAAAAGTGGATCTCGACACAGTTTCCAATCGACTTTCAAAGTCCCAAGCAAATTTCAGTCGGTTAACAAGTTTTACGTACAGCTCCCTGTCCCCTCTGGCCTTGCCCTTGTGTGCATTATATGTGACGTACGCAAGTACTTTAGAAATTAATTATAAATCAATGAAGATATTCGAAAACAGAAAATTTCTATTGACAAGTGCTTTGGCTGACAGTCCATCTCAGTACTCGAAGACTCGAAGAGGATCTAGATTGCTTAAAAAGTTATCGTTTTCATTTTTCTGTAAAGTGTTTCACTTTTCTTTTGTTTCTGAACAAATATACGTTTCTATCCTTGTCAAAGCTTTGTATTTAATTACTGAATGTCAGCCATGGGATAATATTGATAATAATGAACTTACTAATGTTTAATTTTTATTTTTAATTAAAATATAAAGTAATTGAGAGAACAAGTAAAGACAATGAATTTTTTGCTCTATTCTATTTCCAGATATGTCACTTTCATTAGCGCCAATCCATATACCCGCAATAAGACCTGGCTTCGATGCGAATGCCACAGCGGCCGTCAAACGGCATGCACACCCTTGGCCGTACGACGGCGATAGTTTCAATCAGTACCACCACGCCTCACAATACTACTTAGATCCCGATCGCAAGCCGATGTTTTACGGGTATCCTGAAACCCAATTCCAGGTATGTAAATAATTGTGCTGGCATATTTTCAAGTTCAAAGTAATTTTAGCGAATAAACAAAAAATTCGTACGTTCCCCCAGCCTTACTGGAATTATCGCGATCAGCCCGCTTCCGCGGCTGCTGCGGCCTATATGAGCGACGAGCGCCACGCGAGTGTTAGCGCGGCTGTAGCGGCGCGCCAGTCAGAGGGCACCTCACAGTCCAGCTATGAAACGCCGACGTACTCATCGCCAGGCGGACTGCGAGCATACCCAGGTGAGGCGTACTCGAGCACAGGTGAGACGAGACTTCCACAGGCAAATTGAAAAGCAAAGCTGATCTAACATGTTTGCATTATCTCTTAGCCGCATGTAAAATTCCTCGTAGCGATCTTTAGCGGGCATTCAAGCACGAGTAGGTGTGAAAGCTAGAATTACATTGGGAAACATTTGTCTACGTTTCGCAACGACTCGACAAATATTTACCTGTTTGTTTGCACATTTAAAAAGTCGTGTATGACAGGTCATAACGCGTTACTTACAATTATAGTTGAAGATTGTTTTCTTCTTCAAACCAAAAATGATACAAAATGTTTCCTTCTAAAAAACAAAAATCATATAAAAATATAAGTATTTTTAGCTGGGTTGTGTGTATTGCACATTGCATTGGGTTGTAAGGTGACAATATTACGAACACTATTGAAGACATTCATTTGGCACCCATTTACAGTACACGGCCGGCTTAAGCCATTCGCGACTGCTGCGTAATTTAGAAGTTTCTATGCCTCATCATCACCACTTTCCTTTTTCCTGTCTTTTGAGATTCAGGGAAACAGTAGCAGGTGGTAGTGCCACCAGTTATGTTCTCGATTTTAGACATCTCTCATTAGTGTCACAATTTTTATTTTGTAACCAATTGCTTAACAGACAGACCCGGTATTTTCAAAACATGTTAGCCAGCAAATATGTATTTATTGATTTGAATTGCAAATATAAAACAAAATTGTATGATTTGGTCGATTACAGGAACGTCTGGTGGTCTTTCTGTTGGCGCAGTGGGTGCTTGCACGCCTCCCAACCCGCTGCACGAGTGGACAGGACAGGTGTCTGTGAGGAAAAAGCGAAAACCCTACTCGAAGTTCCAAACGCTTGAGTTGGAAAAGGAGTTCCTTTACAACGCTTATGTTTCTAAACAGAAACGCTGGGAGCTTGCTAGAAATTTACAGCTCACTGAAAGACAAGTAAATACAAAACGTGAACTACAATAAAAATCGAGGATTCTATAAATCATTATTGTTTTGTAGGTTAAGATCTGGTTCCAGAATCGCCGCATGAAAAATAAGAAGAATTCACAACGGCAGGCGAACCAGCAAAACAACAACAATAGTTCCAGTAGCAACCACAACCACGGACAGGCGGCGCAGCAGCATCATAACAACCATCATCTGAACTTAGGCCTGAGCATGAGCCACCACGCTACTAAGATGCACCAGTGACCTTTGGACAACAGTAGCGCCGGCACAATGGGATTCGCAAGCTACTAACAATTAGCCAACATAAAAACCGAACACGACATGACAGCAGACTTCCAGTGAAAAACATGTATTCTGCTGTTTGTGTCCAACGTTCCCTATGAACTGTGGGCACATCTTTTGAACAAACTCGGTCGTCCATTCCAAGAGAATGTTAAAATTGTAAGTAGCTGAAAAGTTTGAGTTGGTTGATAAATCCAATTCAATGAAGCAAATCATACAAATGTTGTTGTTGGCTCTACTGCATTTGAAGATTCAGATTAAGAGTTCGTAATTGAGAAAACTCATATATCGCGACAAAATCTTTTCAAAACATAATTTAAATTTAAACTTAATGCTAAATAAAGTAATTGATTGATTGACGCTTTGTGCGGTAGTTAAATAAGCTCACAATTATTCAGATATTGAAAACACTATAAATATTAATATTCATACATATAATTGTATGTACATACTATGCATAAATGAAAACAATATATAATGAATAAAGTATATATTTCTCGTCGTTGTCGTCGCTCCCCTATTCCTAATTTACACGCATTAAACGTTAAGTAGGAAAGCATTAACTGTTGAAGTTTTACATAAAGTAAGTTCGTCATCAACAATGGAAAAATTGTTAAACAATTCTTGCAACAGGTCAAATAAATTATTAATAACACTTGCCGTAAAACACGGACAAACAGGAAAAAAACTCACACATACACAAGCTTACATACCCATTCACATGCACAATCTGTCACACTAATACAAGAAGCGATTGCGTTTTGAATATAGATACATTAAGTTCCTGTATATACATACTTACTTACATAAATAAATAAGGCATAATTTAATACCCTACAATAATACCTTTCTCTGATGAATGTATTGAAAAACAAAGCAAAATAATAATTACAATTGAATAAAAAGAAATAACAAATTTCAATGTAGAAAAAGCATTAATAAATCCAATTGAATTACAAAAAAAAACTACTAAAAAAATAAAAAAAGTAAAAAAATTAAAAAAAAAAAAAAAAACAACAACAAAAAAATAACAAGTTTATGCGTGTACAACTATTTCTTAATTCAGATATTAAAAGCGATGTAGTTAATATTCGCATAAAGATTTTATAGCATTAAATATAAGAAGATTCGATGTGTATGTGCATGATTACTCAATAGTTAAGCTTTTAATTAATATAGTAAAAAATCAAAGCAAAAAGTCTATACGTGTGAAATCAGCTTATATATGAAACTTAAAACAAAGTTAATTAAGTTTAGTTGTGTTGTAATTATTTTGTTAATGTTTGTCATATACGATACTTATTTTCCCTGTTCCTCTTCTCCTTGCCCTATCATCTGCTGATTTTCTTCTTGTATTATTATTTTTTTGAGTTTAAGTTCTAGTGTAAATTTCGGTTATGTTTATATTTTAATGATTATTAACGTTTATAGTTTGCTTAGAGAATTTTTACAAATTAAGTCGTCCTTTTTTAAAAAGTTAATTATTATGAAAACAAAATACATGCTCGTATTGAAGAGTTATACATAACTTGAATGTGTGTAATGGATATGCAAATGATTACTCGATTAGATAATACATAAATACCTAAACGTGAATAGTTGCATACAAAAATAAAACTAAAAGATATTCAAAAGAATTGTTACCTTTGGTTCTGTTTTAATTGCTTTGGCCGCGGACTCTGGAAATCGAGTGAGAGGGTTGTGTTTCTTTTCATTTACTTTGATTTTGTTCACTTGTTTTCTTTTTCATTTGGTAAGTATTAATTAATTCAGATTGTTAATACTTTTGTGTTCAGACTCATTAACAACCTCTCAATGTCGAATTTAATTCAAAAGCAAAATATTATAAAAATTATTTGCACTTTTAGGTATTGACACAGACTTAGAAAAACTTAAGAACAAACATATATAAAAATATTAAATATTTAAAATAACTCAGTCCACTGTAAAGATAAAATCCAAATTACAAATTAGTCGACTACAATTGATCTGTAACCTTTCAGTACTTTTGCCCCCAATTAATTTTCTAACATTTTGTGATTTTGCTGATTTGCATTTCATTGTAATTTGCGCTTTATTCGAGTTTAATATACTATTTATTGCCTAAAGTAAGATTAAATAAAATATTCTGTAACTGTGTCCTTGTAGTTTCATTTCGAAGCTAAGAAAATTCCACTGAGTTACAATGGGCTTAGTCTTGATAATTGTAATCCTCTACGTTTTGTGCTCAAAAATACCGACATCGTTTGTATTTGTCAATATAACACAATTCTCAAAAGCATTCTGGGAAGTATAAAAAATCTTGATCTTTTAGCCGCTTAGTGGTGATCTAAAGAAGGTGGAGAAATAAGTTTTCGTCGGGCTGATCAATAATATATGTATGTATATACTTTATATAGTCCGAGATGTCTTCTTCTCCTTGTTGCAAACTTCATGATAATTAAATATATACTCTGGCAAGAGTATAAAAATTAATAAAATTTAATTCATTCTATTATAATAAAGGGCAGCTTTTCACGAAGGGGTCCCAAGATCGAAATACTTTAAAAAGTATCGATATTTTTTATGGAAACTAACAACATTAGAGACGAATTAAAATTTGTAGTGAATACTTATTCTCTATTAATTAAATAATTAAAATTTTTCTCGTATTGTTTTGGAAAACACTTCCACTTTTACGAACTCGGGTTTTAATTATTAAAAAGCCACTACTTATCATTGAGACGAGATTCAATCATTGGAATTTTCAACCATATTTGCACTCTTCTTAACGAAATGTGTGAGCGTCCCACTAAAACTGTTGACCACTGTTGTTGAAAATAAAATTCCCAATGCGTAATTAATGTTGAGATAAAATTGGCATGCCCACTAATCCACTACTAATCAAATCAGATTTTTTTCCTTTCAAGCATTGGAAAACAATTTCGTCTAACTCTCAATGGTTTTGAAATCATGAAAAGCGTTGGCATAATTTAGATATATTAGATATATACCTTAAATAGGAATACACAGTCAAGTAAAAAAAAATACAATTTGATTTTCAGGGAGTTGTTCGCATTTCCCGATGTCTAAAAAGTATCCGTTGTTGAAATTCAAAAATTGAAAAAAAAGTCGTTTAAGCAGAAGGTATAGTTGAGTATACTCGACTATATAATACTCTGCACACACGGTAGACAAAAACCAAAAATGGAGCTATTTTCTTTACACATATGCTTTAACTCGAATACCAGAAACGATAGGAACATGAAAATTGGTTTGTAGACTCAGTAAGTATAGCCCTACAAATTTGTTTAGCACAATGCTTGCGCCTCCTTCCCATTACCACTCAAAAGTTATAAAAGACAAAATGGCATTCTATCAATTTTTCCCATCCCCAAAGGGCGTAGCGAAGGTGAGGTAGGGGACGTGCATCCCCTAAACGATAACTTCGATACTTTGAATACTTTAAATCGTTCTAGTTTATGAAAAAATTGCACCCAAAATTGAATTCTTCAGAGTTCGTCTTCAGCATTTTTTGGTGGTATTTTTCCATATCTGGAATACACTTAACCAAACAATTAAATTAAATTTTGGATCTATTTTTGACGGTCTGTAACTTTGTAGGTATTGGTCGTATTGACAAGCTTTATAAGAAGATTTTGAAGATTGTGACTTCCAGTTTTTGAATCTTTTGCCCAAAAAATGTAAGGAGTAACGGTTTTGATGTAATCTATAAAATTGCGATAATTTTTTCGATAAACGATTGTATCGACCAGAAAGCTTGTTGATTCAGCGTTAATATGCATTTTTCCGATCCTTGCTACGATTTTTTTTCGCGGAGATATCCGAGGTTGAACCAAAAAAGGATATCTCAGCAATGAATGAACGCACAGGAATAGAGAAGACAGTTTTGAAAAATACGTTTTTCACTTGTCTTCGTTATTTGGCTGCATCTTAGCAAACACTAATCGGTACGATGAGGACTTAGGATATTTTTACACCATTCCCATTTTTTCGACTGAATCTTTTTTTCTATTCATCTATTAGCCTTACACTAATTATACCCTGTACACATACTGTGTATCAGGGTATATTGTGTTTGTGCAAAAGCCAAATGTATGTAACGCACAGAAGGTGGGTCGGGGGACCCCATAAAGTATATATATTGTTGATCGGGACGACAAGAGAAGTTGATTAAGCCATGTCCGTCCGTCCGTCCTCACCAATGGTTCTCGGAAACTATAAGAGCTAGAGACTTGAAATTTGGTATGTAGACTCGTGATGCTCGGCAGCAGATCAAGTTTGAATGGTTTTGTGCCACGCCCACTCCTTCCCGCCCATCCAGCACCACCCACTTTTTGAAAACGCTATAACTCGAACATCCAAAGAGATAGAAACATGAAAGTCGGTATGTAGACTCAGTATGAGTAACTCTACAAAACTGCATACACAATTTTACCCCATCCTCTTAATTTCCCCTCCCCTAATATTTTTCTTAAAAAAGCTATATCTCCAAAACTAACAAAGGTATGAACCTGAAATTTTGTATAAAAGCTCAGTGATAATACATCTTAAAAACTGCATACCACAAATTTCCCCTCACTTTGATGGCTACCCCTCAGAGACCTACAAACTTAAATTTTTCGTAAAATCCACATTTTTTGACCGATTTTCTTGATATTTTGAACACTATTTGAATAGGCGACGTCAGATCAATACGTTTTTGTAGATTGAGGGTGTGGCACCGCCTACCATGTGTGCAGGGTATTATATTGTCGAATATACTCGACTATACCGCCCTTACTGGTTTTCATTGTTTTTGCTCATTGGGTACCGGAGATATGCAAATTATTGATTTTTGCTACAAGTGGTCGTAACCATGCCCATTTTTTGGTCAAAATAGTTTTCATGCCTCCCTAAGAACATAAGTGTGAACTTTCAAGACAATTGATTAAGAAACAAACAAGTTTTCCATATAAAGAAAAAAATCTTGCTTCCGTTTTGTATGGCAGGTACCAGTTCCAGTAGTCCGATCTCAATGAAATCAGGCATTTAGTCGGAATATGTAAAACTACTATATTTGAAATTTGAGCCCTCTTTCTTCCAAAACAGTTTCTCACAGAACGATTCAAATTTGTTTTTCTTCTTCATTTCGTATGGGGGCTATTAGTTCCAGTGGTCCGAAATGGCCGGTTCCGACAAATGAGTTGATCGCACAAAAAAGAAGACTCTGTGCAAAATTTAAGTTCGATATCTTCAAAACTTCAGACGGACGGACGGACAGACGGAAATCAACTCATCTTGTCGTCCTGATCAAGAATATACTACGTATATACTTAATATGGACACAAGAGAGTATTTCTATGTGTTACAAACTTCAGCACAAACTTATAATGATATTCACTGAGTGAAGAGTATGAAAATTAAAGAATCAAAATTGGCATTTTGAAACAATTTTATGGGTACGTTAAAACCGTTACGGAAAAGATTCAAAAACTAGAAGTTACAAGCTACAAAATACCTACAAAGTTACAGACCATCAAAAATAGTTCCAAAAGGGGACGTCCATAAATTACGTGAGGTTTTTTCTAGAAATTTAGACACCTCCCCCCCTCCCATGAGATTTTCTGAGATTTTGACAAACCCCTCCCCCTGAATCTTAAATGAGATTTTGATAAAAATAAAGAAATGTTATTTTTTTTTTGCTTAAATTTTTGAAAAAATTGTAAACTAGTGAACTAAAAAAATCATATGAGATGCCCAATGAACTCCCCTCCCCCTAGGTGAGATTTGGTGAGATTTTGCTGAACCCCCCCTCTCCTAATTTTATCTCACGTAATTTATGGACGTCCTTAAATTCCATTTTTTTATTTTGTTCCCTTAATTGTGTAATTAAGCTTGTTGTTTTTTTTTTAAATATCGATACGTTTTCCGGTCATTCGATATGAAATGAGATTCAATCGCAAAAATGGGCGTGGCACAAAAAAGACTATATAAAGTCATAGTACATTTTTGATATGCTTGACGATTCGAGTTCATATAGCCATGTCCGTCTGTCCTCCTAGAATTTTAAAGCCTGCAAAACAATTTGAACGCAGAAAATTTTCTTTTCCTTGCAGGCAGTGTGTCAGTAAAACCCATCTTAATGGGATCACTATAACATATATGTTAGTTGCCATAGAAACGATCGGTCAAAAATGAGATTTTTGCTTAAAAAATTAGCTTAGTTTTTCAATATAGAATGACCAGAAAACTATCGATATTTTTCATGGAAAATATCAACGAGCCAAACAAATTAAGTTTTTAAAGGAATACATGAACACGTATGCTCTTCCACGACTTTTTATACGAACTCCGGTACAAAATTGGCAACTTTCCATCTGTGTGAAAATAAAATTGGAAAAAAAGTGTTCTACCAAACGATTACTTCTCACAAATAATATCTTAATCCCATATTCGGCCATCTTTAGGTAAAAGTTCAAAACGGCATTGATTTTTCGGTGGTAGAATATTTCGAACCATGCTCTCCCACCCACTTTACTTAATGGCTGGAAAGTGTATTCTTTCTGTGAAATATAAAAAAAAGTCAGATGACTACAGTTTCATTCATTTGAATTGTAAGGGGTGCACTTTATGTAATAATTTTTTCTGCGAGTTTTATGTTTACACGAGAAATGAACACAAGGGTTTGGTTTTGCATCCTTTGAAAACATATCAAATACACAGAAACCAAACAAACACTGATAATCAAGTTTAACTGTGAACTGGGCTCAGTCAAGTATTTGTTGAAGTTATATTTTACTGTGTTCGTAAATAGGATTCTAAAGCCAAAGCGAATTCACATTAAGGAGAAAAATAATAAAATGCGTTAATAATCTTAAGTCTTCTTCATGATACTTATCAGGTGACTTCGAATTATACCTCTATTTTTTTGGGCAAATATTTTTTAATATATCAGAACTCACCTTGTGTGTCGGTTGATTACTTTTGTTTTATCATTCATTTTTCAAACACGACTTTTTATTCTAAAATGTGTGTATACCAAATATGTATATTAGTAAGGGATGTGCAACACAATTAAAAAGGTGTATGTGTATAAATTGATTTTGTTTGAATCAAAAGTAGAAAGGAAGTAAGACAAATCGAAAGAGACACAAAGATATATGATCAGCATAACAAGACGAGTTGATATAGACATGTTCGCCTGTCTGTATATATGTATACAAACTTCTCCAACGATTTTGAAGTTTTTGATTTAAAATTCTTGCAGAGACTCTTCTTTTTTGTACGATCAACTTCTCAACTGGTGGAACTAGTATCCCTTATACAAAAATATGCAGATACCAGTAACGACAATGTAGTCGAGAATTCTCGACAATATAATACCCTGCACACATGGTATGCGGTGCCACACCAAAAATATTTATCTGGAAAATCGGTCAAAAAAGTGGAATTTAGGAAATATTTGAGATTGTACGTCTTTGAGGGGCAGTCTGCATCGTGTTTCTAACTCGTATGAGATCCAGCTTTTTAAAAAAGTGGGTCGTGCTAGCTGGACAGGAAGGAGTGGGTGTAGCAAAACATACTTAAAATTTTAAATAGCGCATGAACACACCAGTCTATCTTGCAAATTTTAAGTCTCTAGCTCTTATAGTTTCTGAAAACCATTGGCGCGGATTGACAGATGGTGGGACATGACTATATCAACTCATCTTGTTGTCCTGATCAAGAATATATACTTTGTAGAGACCCCCTCCTCTCCTTCTTGGTGTTACATACATTTGGCTGAGAAACAAACTTAATATACCTTGACGCACAGTGAGTACAGGGTATAAAAGTAACGAAATTAAAGTCGGTAACCTCGTGTAAAAACTTGTTTAGTACTGGTACCTTTAATATTTGACACTTAGAAAAGGTACTTTCCATAAACGCATGTGGAAAATATTTAATTCTTCGCATTTTTTTTGTAACCGAAATCTTGAATTTTCATTTCTCTCGAACCCAGTGAAAGTTGGTAAGTAGGCTATTAAGAGAAAGACAAATAATATACTAACGGAAAAATTGGCGTGAAGAGTATTTAACCTCCGGCAAGTCCGAAAAATTCGTTTTTAGTGGTTATTGCTCGGGGTATCCCCTTTATTTGAATGAATATATAGTCTTAACATCTAGCTCATTGCAGCGACTGGCAAGTTGATCAAAATTTGTTTTAAATCAGTAATGTGTAGTTTAAGGCTAACTTATGTGGCTGCAAGAGATGTGATGCTTTGAACACAGTTAAGGCAAATAATTTTAACACGTTAATAATTAAATGAGTCTATTAACTTTGTAATGGAGTTTGCAACGCATAGAAAGAAACATCTCCGACTATATGAAGTATATATATTCTTGATCAGCACGACGAGACGAGTTCTTATAGCCATGTCCGTCAGTCTCTCTGTTTCAGTGCAAACTCCTTCTACAGTTTTAATCAAATCGAAAAAAAAAAATGCGTAACTTCATTGTGTAAGTCTGGGATTGTTTCAGAATTTTTTTGATCACACTAATATAGCATATATCTGCCATAGAACTGATCGAGAATTATTTTTTTGTTTTCAATAAAGATACGTTTTTGGAGTAAGCAACTCAAAATTTACCGGTAAGCCTATTATTTTTTAATGTTAAACTTTTAACTAAATTGCTTTTGTTTTAAGGAAGTCAACAATAAAGACGTTTAGGCCAGTACTATTTTAATTCAACTTGTTTTCAGTTTCAGTTTAGCTGTTAAACTTAAACAGACACAGCGGTTGAAGTCAAAATGGAATATAGGAATTTGATCATGTATTATATCATGGATCATGTATTCTATAATGGCATATAAAAATTTAAGATGACCCTTTCAGCTATACGGTTCCGTTTTCTCAACTCATACGAGCAAAACAGAAACTTCTGCATAGGATTTGATGATGACCTATGACATTAAGCTTGTACTCTCTATGTACATCAGACATGCCAGATTTAAGCAGAGATGAAATCAAAGTCGCTGTTTTCCTCCCTTATCAACTTCTAGAGAGTCAACTAGAAGAAATCTAAAACATGATAGTCAAATGGAACTTTGAGGTGGACACCAAGAAATCTTTTCACACATTGTCCACACTTTGAAAAAAGTATAACGGTCGAGCTCTGTTTTGCAACTGACTAATACCTAGCGAAATAAGGTCAAATAACAAGGTATATGCCTCAAAAAGGGCTGACATAGAAAAAACATACAAAATCAAAAAAAAAAAAAAACAGTAAGGACGCTATAGTCGAGTATACTCGACAATATAATCCACTCCTCAAATCTAGAAATATATATTGATCGGACGTCGCCTATTCAAATAGGGTAAGAAATATCAAGAAAATCGGTCAAAAAATGTGGAATTTACGAAAAATGTGAATTTGTAGATCTTTGAGAGGTAACCATCAAAAAAAGGTGAATTTTGTGGTATGCAGTTTTGAGGATATGTATTTACTTAGTTCGTATACCAAATTTCACGTTCGTACCTTCAATAGTTTTGCAGATATAGAATTTTATATAAAATAACTGGGTGGAGGGGGAAAATTGTGCAGTTTTCTGGGGCTACTCGTACTGAGTCTACATACCAACTTTCATATTTCTATTTCTTTGGATGTTGGAGTTACAGCGTTCTGAAAAAGTGGGCGGTGCTGGTTGGGCGGGAAGGAGTGGGCATGGCACAAATCCGTTTAAACTTGATCTGCTGCCGAGCACCAAGAGTCAAGTCTCTAGATTTTATAGTTCTGAAAACCATTGGTGAATACGGACGGACAGACGGACGGACATGGCTTAATCAATTTCTCTTGTCGTCCTGATCAGGAATATATATACTTTATGGGGTCCCCTCACCTCCTTCTGTACGATACATACATTTCACTCAAACAAACACAATATACCCTGTTACACAGTGTGTACAGGGTACAAAAACAGTAGGAATGCTATCTTCGGCCTTGCCGAAGTTTAAATACTTTTCATGTTGCTTTTTTCTTAAGCATATTTACGACCGAACTAATATATGAGAAGATATTTTGAATGTTATCCTTTAATAAAATACTATTATTTATACATTTTTCGTCCGTTTTCTCCTTTTTGATATAAATGTCCGAGCCTCGCTCTGGACGCCCAAGCACGTCAATAACTGATGAAAACGTTCAAGCAGTGAAGAAAATTGTTTGGAAAATCGTCGAATCACTATCAGAGAACTTGCTGAGGATGTTGGTATATCGCTTGGCTAGTGCCATGAAATTTTTTCTAACGTTTTGGGCATGAGACGTGTGTCAGCGAAGTTTGTATCGAAATTCCTAAATTTTGATCAAAAGGACCGTCGCATGAGCATCGCACAAGAACTGCTGAATGACGTCAACGGCGACCCAGATTTACTCAAAAGGGTCATAACTGGTGACGAATCATGGGTATATGGTTATGATGTTGAAACCAAAGTCCAATCGCCCCAATAGAAGAGCCCAGGTGAGCCAAGACCGAAAAAAGCACGCCAAGTTCGATCAAATGTCAAAGTTTTGTTCACTGTTTTCTTCGATTACCATGGCGTGGTGCATCATGAGTTCTTACCATATGGTCGTACGGTCAATAAACATTATTATCTTGAAGTTATGCGCCGTTTGCGAGAAGCAGTACGAAGAAAACCTCCAGAATTGTGGAAAAACAATTCATGGCTTTTGCATCACATTAATGCCCCTGCTCACTCATCTTTCCTTGTGAGAGATTTTTTGGCCAAAAACAACACCACAATCATGCCTCAGCCACCATATTCACCGGATTTGGCCCCATGTGACTTTTTCTTGTTTCCAAAACTAAAGAGAGCTATGAATGGACGGAGATTTGCAACGATTCAAGAGATAAAGACTGCATCGCTGGAAGAGCTCAAGGCTATACCGAAAAGTGCTTAAGAGAAGTGATTTGAAGATTGGAAGAACCGTTGGCATAAGTGTATTGTATCTGAGGGGGATTACTTTGAAGGGGCAACATAAATATTGATAAATAAATATTTTTTTTTTTCTTAAAAATACAAAGTCACCTTACTTTTTGAACACACCTCGTATATGTGGGCGTGTCAACGCCCAATTTTCAATTATATACACTCCAAATTTGATGTTCTTATTTCATAATACAACGGAGAAAATTTAACTTTTGTAATTTTTTACCTGAATGTTAAGAGCTCCTTACCCCTAAATTAAGGACTAAACTAGACTAGGAACCTCAAAATGAATTTGATTTGCGTTATTAATAGTTGAATCAAGCTGTGAATTTTTTATAGTTTCCGAGATCGACGCGATCATGCAGAAAGATATACGGTCATGGTTGAATCGACTTATCTTTCGATACTGACCAACAAAGTACATACTTTATAGAGGCCGCCACTCCTCCTTTAAGGTGTTACGTACATTTTCGATGCACATAAAACTAACTTAGCCTTATACCATAAGATACAGGGTATAAAGACAACTCGACTTAAAAACGCAACACATATTCAGGCTTCTGACCCACAAATCTTGGCTCAGTCTAAAGAACGAAATAATTCTCTTTAAGACAATACTACATCCGACATGGACATACGTTTTCAGTTGTGGGGCACGTCTCCCACCAACGCTATCAAAACATCACCCTGAAAAAATGACAAACGCTCCCTGATACGTGTGAAATGACAATGTCCAAACAAATTTTAAATCTGAATGATATCCCAAACAACCTGGTATGCTCATCCTCCAGATACACCACCCCGAAGATATTAGGCAAATTATTAACTTAAGTTACACAAACTAACCAATTCGCATATTAAATGCTCTTCTATTTTATTTATGTTAAAATTATTATGTAGTTCCTAGATTGGACTGTTCATAAATAAGGTATATTAAAAAAATTAACCAACATGTTTCCCTTTTTTTCATATATGTATATTTAATTCTATTCTAACAACCATAAGAATTATACTATTTTTCAGTCGGAACTTATCTTCAACTATAACTAAACTCTTACATACATATACGAACTGAAATAACATTGTAAAAACTTTTGAGCAAAACAAAAAAACTTGACTGTTCATAAACACACTTTTTTCGTTTATAAAGTAAACTAAAACACGAATTCATACAGTTTTGTATCTGAAAGCGTCATATACAAATGATATTCATGTGATGTCCGTGAAAGATACGCCGTATGGTGGTAACTTTTTTAATCTACCAACAACAATGCAAAAAGAATATCAAACTAATGATGCTAGACCATCAAAATTATCAAAGCGATACAATGACAACAGCAACCCCAGTTGTGAGACGATGTCTGAAAATTGACATGTACGCACAGATACCATTCATACATATTTATATGAGTTTGTACATATGTATGCATATACATATGTACATATAGAACACGTATGTATCTGCAAGATGTCGCTGCCGCTGTCGCCAGACGTCACAAATGTGTCTATAGACGTCAAATGGGATCTATAAAATGATTGGATTTGTCTGTCTGCAAGCCCGCTGCCTGACTGTTTGACGTTAACGCTCGACTCGAATGTGTGCAGCCCTCTCTTTTTTTCTGGCTTGCGCAATGCCGAAGATACTGACTTTTGCCACAAGAGCGAATGAAATGGAGCGCATCTGAGAAAAGAGAAGATACATTTTTATTACTTTGAAAATGTGTTTTTTTGCCTTTTGCTGCTGCTTCTGCTGCTGCTGCTGGCTTTTCATCTTTCGCTTTCTCTCCCCATTTGCTGGTTCGTTCGTTTGTTCGTTTTGAGACTGTTCTCATTCCTAGTTCCATTTTAGTTTCCCATCTTTGTTCATTCTGTTTTGTAAGTGTTGCTGTTTTGTTCTGCGCGTGGTCAAAGTTGTTGTTGTGTTGTTTTTGTTATTTTTTTAATGATTTTTTGTCATGTTCGCTTCGCATCGGTTCCAAGCAAAGCTGCTATGCCGTGCTGTGCACATGTATAGTCCACAGAGCGAGACCGCGTACAATAGCATGAGCAAGAACTAGCGAAGCTTGTCGAGCGGCCGCGCGCAGAGACGCGGGTTGGCTCTCACTTGAAACTGGTTCGCACGCAGAGCAACCACCGTTGGAGCAGCACCACCAACAAAACCAGGCAGGGCAAGGCAAAAAGTAGCCCAGCAACAAATGCTGTCGCCGTCGCCGTCGCTGCCACTTATCTTTCCAGAGGACTTGCGCCGCCTGTGTCAGAGTTCGGGACGCGTACGTCTTGCTTCCTTAATGCACAAGAGTTTACATTACAGCGCTCCACAACGCGTCGTCCTCCTTGCTGGGCTTCGTTTCCGTTTCGGTTCGTTTCGTTCGCTCATTCGCCGTTCGCTTGAAGATACGTTTCTTGTCAAGCAAATATTATTTTTTGGACATTTTTCTATCAGGTCGACGCGTCGAAGCGTCCTTTTCCATTTGACGATTGATATCTTCTCTAGTGTTAACACAAAGACGGCCAGACGATGACCCGAAATCGTATTCGCATTCAAACGCTTGATCTTTGTTCCGCATCTATTTTTCTGAAATTGATCTATTGAAAGGCGGATTCTAAGTCATAATAATGTGTTGAATAAATAAATAGAGCTCAAAAAGTGAATAAGTTAAAACAAAAAACAATCTTGAAGTGAACTTTACAGAATGCTCTTGATAGTGCACCCGCGAGTTTTTGTTGCTTTAATTAATTAATAAAAAAAAGAAGAAATATTTTAAATAGTTTTGTTTGTGTGTTCGTTCGCGATTACGGTTTCACTGACACTAACAACGGCTCTCGTGCTGGCAAAGTTATTCTCCCTGGATTGTGCATAGTTCTCTAAACGGAATATAACAAAAGCAATTGTTCTTGCATTTGAAAAAATAAATATAAAACAACAAACAACAAACAAATAAATATTTGGTGAGTAGACGTGCAATAATTGTTTTATCTTTTTAGCAAATTTCATTAATTAGAAAACATGACTTTAAGAATGACAAAATAATAAAAAAAAAAAAATAAGGAAAGCGCATTGATTCTTTTTGATTATCTTCTTTCAAACAACTGCTAAATGCATAACAAACTACAACAGGTAAAATTTCCGCCAGAGACAAAATAAAGGGTTAAAGATATTTATGATAATTTATGATACAGAAAGTACGCTTACAAGATACTTTTAAGGAAGCGAAACAAATTTGCGTGCTCGCCAGGCATTTGAGCGATGATGCAAAACAGAACAACGTACACAACTCCGCAGAGCCTTGATTAATAAATAAAAGAGGACGGACAGTCAGACTTTGTCTGACAAAAGTATGAGAACAATTTATGACCGCACAATAAAATTTACAACGGATTGTTTCTTAAATATTTTTGTGAGAACTAAAAGAAACAAAATCAGAACTAAACCGAAGAAAATGTAGTAAAAGAGTCATATCCCGCGAGATGTGTACTGCTTCGGAAGAACAAACACGCTTCCCAAATTAGTTCAACTTTCGGCTGTGTCTCCGACTAAGAAATGTCGTGACAATTTTTCATTAAATATTGCACAAAAATTATATAGGTAAAATATAAAACATAACAATTGTCTTTTTGGCACGAAGGCAGAAATTGAATTTCGCAAACCGTATATTGGTCAAGTGCCTTTTCTGTACCTAAAGAAATGTTAAGCTTCGGCTTATGGAAGTGTAGTATGAAAGGCAGAAAAATGTATCCTTCTTTTTGATAGATTGGCTATATAAAAACAACATTTACTTGTTGTTGGTTAATGGCTAAAAAAAAGTGAGAAAGCCTCGATACAATGATGAATATACATTTTTGTATAGTTGGAAATAATTTTGTCTGTTGCAATTTTTTTTTACAAGCTTAAAGCGAAGTAAAATGGGCAGGTATGTACATACGACAAAATACCCTATACACACGGTAAGCGGTGTCTCGCCCGTTACCTACAAAAAATGTATGTATATTTGGAATTGCCCAAAGTTTTAAGAAAATCAGTCAAAAATTTATAAATTTATCAAAAATTTCAGTTTGAGGGTGTTTAAGGGGCAACAATAAATGGAAGGGAATTTAGTACAAATGGTATATAGTTTTAAATAGGTATATTTATTGAGTCTGCATACGAAGACTCGTGTTTACGAGATGAAGTAATTTTAAGAAAACCATCAACAATACAAAACAAAACTTCCTGAGGAAATGAATATTTTCTTTTTAGTATTGAGCGTGTGTATAGGGTAGTTAATGCTAATATAAAATATTAATTTATATATATTAATAATAAAATATATAATTGAATTCAATGTCCATCCAAAATTCAGGGTATGATTTTAATAAGAGGTGCAATTTTAGGTTGTATTACCTATAAGCTCATTCGTCTTCATAAATATGTATACCGAATGTCATTTCGATACACGCTACAAACTTTGAGGGAAACTTATGTTTTTTCATCCATATCTGAAATACTTCTGAGACAAATTTAATTTAATTTGTCACTTTCATAAAAACGGAAAACAAAATGTCGGCGCAAAGAAAGACATTATCACCGCACAATTAATTCCACATGTTGCAAGCAGGGTGCGCAATTAAGACATTAATTCTTATTGTGTACAACCTTCTACCCGACGCGGCTTGAGCTGGCTGGCTGCCGATTCTATGGCTACGCGCAGTCAACCGACAAGCGACATCCGAGGTTCTGGGTATTAATATCGTGCGTTGCTCAACTGCACTTCTCACCGGTCGAGCCAAGAATTCTCGTCGCCTAATCTGACACCCTTTAAGAGGCACAACCCCAACCCTCCACTTTTTTAAAGTGAGTTTCAGCCGCTTACAAGCAAATTTCTGCGTTGAAATTGTGCGTCAGTGTGAACGCTTTGCCATGAGTGACAAGAACCCTCGACATGTCGCTTCGCTTGGTGTTTTCTGTCCTTGTTCTTCCGTTCGTTTCTGTTTTACGATCTGCTCTGCTTCGTAATTTCAACGCATGCGCTACTGCTGCCGAGGCCATTATAAAATGGGCGGAGCCAAGGCCGAACGTCTCTAAATGTGTATTAACCGTTTGCATCGTGGTGAGTTCAGAAAGAACGACCATGGCCAGTGCTGCCACTTAGTTTTTTTCTGGACAGACCTCTTCTAACACCTAACAAACGCAAATACTTCAAAGTTGAACGGCAAACAGACATTAATGTCCATACAAATCTTCTTTTGTTCCTAGTTCAAATAAGCTGTGACCACTTTATACTCTTCACTCAATTAACACACTCATGATTGTTACTTTGTTACGAAGTTTTTAACACAGTGGAGCACACATATCTGAACATTTAACTACTATCATAACTACGTGGAAGCTACTGTCTAAATTTGGCTTGGTGTTTTATATTTGTCAATGAACTTGATGCGAATAGTTGAAGAAATGCGGAGCTTGTTCAATCTCCAACTTCTATACAAGTTTCATCAATGCCTCTCATAACGTTCATATATTCTTTCTATTTTTTATTCTATTAATTTTCTTCGCTAAAATAGGGATAAGCGATGCTGAAAATTACCTATATAAGTGGTTTGCGTGATTGCGATGTGGCAATATCAGTGATATTAAAAAGTAATTCATGGTTTATCTATTTTTTATTAAAGGTAAAAATGATTTATCTCAGATAAAAAAAAGAAAAATTATTTTAAAATAATAATAACTTTTCTAATTATCGTCATCTAAACGGACGTTATTTTTATAACTTTGTCTTAAAGTTTTTATTTTCAATATAATCATATCTGCTTTCTCGTCTTCTGGACGCATCCATCTTTCATTTTAAAATTATTTCCCTACGACAAATGCCCTTTCGGATGCCACTGGCATCTGTGAATTCCGATCACAGATTGACTGATTGAAACTAAACACAGTTGTAATGTAACGATCTGAAAAATCTTCTGCTTGGGAAAAACAAGACTTAATTTATTTATATAAATTATATCCGACAATATGCATACCCACCACGCCCCAAAATGAAAATGTATATTTGGCATCGCCCATTTAAGTAGTGTTAAAAATATCAAGAAAATCAGTCAAACTATGTGGAATTAAAGAAAGCTTTGAGTTTATGAGTCTTTGAGGGGCAAAATGATGAAGTGAAATGCAGTTTTGAAGACGCATATTACTGAGCCTGCATACTGAATAAAGAGGGATGGGCAAAAATTTTGTTATGAAATTTTGTAGGACTATACTTACTGAGTCTAAAAACCGAATTTCATGTTTGTTTCGCTTTTGGTGTTAGAGTTATAGCCTTTTAAAAAAGTCGGTGACAAAAAACCATATAAACTTGATCTTCTACCATCACGAGTTTAGCCTCCAAATTTTAAGTCCCTTATAATTTCTGAGAACCATTAGTGAACACGGACGGACAGAGCTCAATCGATTTCTCTTACAGAATGACAACAATATACATACTTTATGGGGTCTTATTTCTTTCCTTCTGTGCGTCAAACAAACTTAATATTCCCTAACAAACTGCATGTGCATGGTATAACAAGAAAGAGCAGACATTTTCACAAATACACCATCCGGCGCAACAAAAAAAGTACCGAGTTCATAAATGCATAACATCGCAAAATAGTACTGCTTAAACACCGTACAAGCCTGAGAAAAAATAGTTTATGTTTCTGTTTCCTTCTTTTAATTGAAGTCACTTCACAATGAATGCATTGCGTTAAGCATTTTAAAGATAAAAAACCCTAAGAACCCCATTTTGAAACTCTGAAATCCATGTTAAGCCTATACAGAAATCTGCTTTAAATATACTTTTATATTCTTCATGCAGTAGATAGTGTTATAACACAGAAGGAGACATCTCCAGTCATATGACAAAACAAGTTGATATACATATGTAGACATGTTCAGACGTTCGTCTGTTTGTATTAAAAATAACTGGTCGTACAGTTGTGTCCATCAATACTTTTGCATGGAACCATTGGAACTTGAACTCCCCTACCAAAAAGAAGAGAAATGATGAAGAAAATGTAAATCGTTGTATGAAAAACTTTTCTGTTTTTCAAAGACTTATACAGAGATGAAAACTAATTACATAACTACAGTAAATGTGTGTTAGTATCAGCAGGGTCCGACCCAAGTGGCTTCACAATAGAGTGACACAGTGCGCAAAATGGCACGGGCCCCAGGCTCGATAGTCCGCCAGCGACATCGGTCTATTACGCGGAGGGCCCAAATGGAAATTGGTGTGTTTTAAGTATTATAAGAAAAGAGAGGATTGAGTCAAAACCTAAAAAATGGGAGTTGAACTATAAAATTGAAGAATGCTAAATCGACGACAAAGCCGAAGATAGTCTCAATCTGATTTCAACTTAAGTAGTATAGTTTTTAACTTATTATACTTATAAGTATGATTGTGTACATGCATTAATCAAGAATAATTATTTACTTTTCTTAATGTAAAGTTAAAAAACTTGCTTTTTTTAAAGATGCGTGTTAGCTCAATTGTGAGGACGAATGGCTAGTCAAATTAACGGGCAGAAGGACAGAAATGTATAGTCCGTTTTCCATTATCATCTTGATAATATCTACATACATATATACAGCTTGTGGGCCTTTCTGTCCTCTTTTTTGGATTTCAGTGCATTCAGTCTGACACACTATATATACAATGTATAATCAGTCAATAGCATACGCCTAATATTTAAATGGTCAGAATTCTCATGAAATTATAAACCTTTAAAAGAACAAAAAAATAACGGAATAACAAAAAACTATTGTCCACGTATGGGCAATATTTTTATGTTTAGTTAATGCTATGTAAAACTTCTAGTTTCGCAAAAACTTTCAAGAAATTAAAACTTATAGTTTATCGATCAGTTGTCTACTTTGATTATAATGTGTTCCAGCATAAAATTCGTATCTGTTCTCTCTTTTATTTAATTATCTTTTTCAAAATAAGAAAGTAAGCAATACATGACAACTTGCAAGATTACGATAAAAGTTATGTAATTTCATTATTTCTCAAAACCCAGTAGTCAAATGTCATAACAAACTGTTCGGTATTGTTTAATTTTTAAATTTTAAGTTTTGTTTTGAAAACAACTTTTATAAAAAAACGTGAGGACGACATGGCTTATTTGATTTGTGAACCATTGACAGACTTGCCACAAAAGTTTAATATCGAAGCTCTTATCAAAGAACAGTATCCAGAGTTGGACATCAAGCAAAAAGAGGTGAAAGAAAAATCTGTCACTGATTTCTTATGGAAGGATAGCAAGAAATACGTTGTACTGCCATCGTTTAATCACCAATTAGACCATTTGAAGCCTTATCTCTCTCTGCAGAAAGATAAGTACATGGGCCTTAGATGGAAGAAGTTCCTTGATAATGTGCCAGACCACTATGTTACCATAAATCTTTACACAGGTCGTATGGGCAAGTAAGCTACGTGCTTAATGATAGTATGAACATTTTTTCATCTGATATTTTTAAGCATAGATCTATTGTTCCACGAAAAAAGACTTTAAATGGACTGTTCTATGGTGTTGACTATAAACTAGCCCCTATACCCGTTGCACCTGATCCGAGAACATATTTGAAACAAAATGCAAGACGATTGCATTAGGTGATTGTCAATTAAAATCTATTGAATTACAAAACATTTTGGTGTTCAATCGTAAATTAAACTCTTCATTTCGTTATAAATCAAAAACAGTTTTCGGTAGGTATTTTTCTCACATTTGAATTGTAATTTCAGCCTTAAAAAAAATAATTCTTTTTAATTTTTCGTAAAAACTTAAATTCTTTCAATTCCATTTATTCCAACTGAGACAAATGATAAATAACATGCATATAACTTGCCATCTAGTGTCCGATGGCCGTTTTTACTTACAAATTTCTCCAGTAGATGTCGCTGAAAATTTCCTCATTTTGAAATATTTCAATGCCGATTTGACTGTTGTGGCAATATAAAAGAATGACACTTTCGTCATTTCAAGCTAAAAACATTTTTATAATAGAGCTGTGAAGTCAGGGTTGCACTTGAATCCGCGTTTTACCGTATGTATTTTCAAAAAGCCTTCAAACTTGAGACAAATTCAGTTTGAAAAGTGTCGTTTGTCACGCGAGTGTTTTTTGGATTCGAGCATATTTTTTTTTTTTTGTAATGAAATGAGTCTTATTTCCAACCTAAAGGATATTCTACTCGGAGTGGTGACTCGCATTGTACACAGCAAAAGAATAATATTTTAAATAATATTCCCGTTTATACATCTGACGGTTTTTCTGAAAATTAGATAGCTTCTTCAAAGTAAGGGAGCCAAAGAGGGGATTTTCGTAGTAACTCCTGCGTGGCAGATTAGAATATGGGGAACGGCTTAATTTTGCAAATCAGCCATTGAGTAAGACGTAAAGGAATGGGACGGTTTCAAACTTGCAAACAAAAACGACGTATATTTGTATGTTGTTTTTGTTTTTGCGTATTATGATTATTGTAATAGTAATGCGGGTTAATATGGTCGATTTTATTGGGAAGTGAGTCAGTCCTGCGCTTCAGTTCTTCATGCAGGTAGCTCAGCATGATCTCCTAGTCATACTGTTCCATAATCTAATAATTGTATGAAGGAATCTTCGTTATTCGGGAGTATACAATATAAAACGCGTTATGGCGGTTGAACCCACCGCTAAATGAAAGCATTTCATAGAATCTTTTCTTCTTTAAGTTATTTAATCTTCAAAATGCAACCACTCTCAACGACTCAGGAGTAAATCACGTCTTAGCATCGTCGGCTCCTCGACTATTACTAAAAACATTGTATGTATTTAGAACCAAATGACTAAAAAATAAAGTCATCAAAAAATATGGTAAACTTTAATAGTTGCAAGGACGAATACATTGAATTGTCCGTCTTTATTTTTGTAAAGATTGACGAAGATTCTGTCGATATTAATGTCTTGAAACACAGGGGTTTTGAACATTCTGTGTCGCTATAGCTAGAAGACGGATGTTATATTATAGTAGAAACTCGATTATCCGGATCAATTAAGACCAGGGGTACTCTGTATAGTATAGATTTTCTACTGTATTTACAAATTTTAAAGTCGGTACAACTTATAAGCCGAAAAAATGTGTGATATTTTTGACCCGTTAAATAAAACAATATCAGGTTTGTTGGTTTTTTGCTTTATTCAGTATATATTCAAGATTATAGAAGCAAAGTTTTTTTTTTAATATATTAAGTTGTTCCAAAGATATGCCTTGCCGTAGAACCTAAAAAACAAAGTCCTTCCATGGGTCGCATCGATAACTCAAACAGTTATTAGCCGATTTTAATGAAAGTTTTTTTATTTTATTCGTATTAACCGTGGCTATCGTTGAGCGACGGGTTTTTTTGAAATCATGTTAACGCTCTCATATATATAAACTTTAATTTAAAACAAAGAAAATTTTTTTATTCTTCATTCATCACAGCGGCAGTATGTTGTCTATAGATGCCATCGATACTTAAGGCACTGCAATATTAAATTATATGGAAAATGAAGTCCAAATTTTGTATTTTTCGTATTCTCTTTTCTGATATCAAATCTGCTCTTTATTTACGTCACTAATACAATCACAGCCGCAGCTGACGCTCTTTTGTCAATGTGTGCGTCGTTGGCGTCGCCACCTGCTCTTTCATTGAATAAGTTCTCTCTTTCGAAATAAGAGACTTTTAGCGTCAAGTGTTTTTTTAAACACAAGAAATCCCGCTCCATATTTTTTTTCGATTTCGTCTCTTTTACAATTTTTTCTAAGCCAGAAAGAAAAAAAAAAACATAGATTTGCAAGAATTTTTCCCAACCACGTTTTTGAAAAATTCAAAAGTGATTTTTGGGTCCACAGTATTGTTATGTAATGAAGTGTTTTTGACTCTTCAAATACATTCTATCTTCGTTGCTTTTCGTCTCATTTTAAACATTTTTACTACATTTAAATGAATTTAATTTTGTTTTGGTTTTTTCTCCGAGGTTGCAAAACTCTTTTCATCCCCCGACCCAAATAATTAAAACTATTCAAATTGCGATTTTAAAGCAAAATGTCATGATGCAAACAAATTTAAAAAACCAGTAAGGGCGGTATAGTCGAGTATACTCGACAATATAATACCCTGCACACATGGTAGGCGGTGCCACACCCTCAATCTACAAAAACATATTGATCTGACGTCGCCTTTTCAAATAGTGTTCAAAATATCAAGAAAATCGGTCAAAAAATGTGGATTTTACGAAAAATTTAAGTTTGTAGGTCTCTGAGGGGTAGCCATCAAAGAGAGGGGAAATTTGTGGTATGCAGTTTTTAAGATGTATTATCACTGAGCTTGTATACAAAATTTCAGCTTCATACCTTTGTTAATTTTGGAGATATAGCAATTTAGAGAAAATTACTAGGGGAGGGGAAATGAAAATGAGGGGGGGATTTTGTGGTATGCAGTTTTGTAGAGCCACTCATACTGAGTCTACATACCGACTTTCATGTTTCTATCTCTTTGGATGTTTGAGTTATAGCGATTTAAAAAAGTGGGTAGGGCTGGATGGGCGGGAAGGAGTGGGCGTGGCACAAAAAAAAAATAAACTTGATCTGCTGCCAAGCATCACGAGTCTACCCTCCAAATTTCAAGTCTCTAGCTCTTACAGTTTCCGAGATCCATTGGTGAATACAGACGGACGGACGGACAGACGAACGGACATGGCTCAATCAATTTCTCTTGTCGTTCTGATCAAGAATATATATACTTTATGGGGTCCCCCTCCCTTCCTTCTGTGCGTTACATACATTTCGTTCAAACAAACTTAATATACCCTGACACACTGTATGTGCAGGGTATAATAACAAGTAGTGACGGCACTTTATAACCTGCACACACGGAAGGCCACGCCCTAAACCTCATTTAAATCGTGTTCAAAATATCAACGAAATCGATTAAAAAAAAAGAAGTGCAATTTTGAAAAAAAATTGAGTGTAAGGGAAAGCTGTGAGTGGAAAGGAGTACTTTGCGGTATGCTGTTTTAAAGAAGAATATATACTGAAAATGCAGAAGAAGTTTCAGGTTCGTACCATTTATAGTTTGAGAGATATAGCAGTTTTAAGGAAACCACTTAATGAGGAGACACAAGTGGGATGGGCGATTGTGGTATTCAATCGTGTAGAGATATACTAACTGAGTTTACAAGCCGATTTTAATGTTTCTATCGCTTCAAGCTATAATCTTTTTAAAAAAGTTGGCTGTGCTGGTTGGGCGGGAAGGAGTGGGCGTGTCACAACACCATTCGTCTTTCATATACTCTTGTCATCTTCATTAAGAATATATACATATATATTAGGGGTCTTAATCCCTTCCTTCAATGAGTTACCCGAATATACCCCAAATATAAAGCTTCTGAGCAAATGTATGTGCAAGGTATAACAACTTCCGCTTACGATATTTGTTCTGTTATGAAATATTCAGAGAGCTGTCCTAATATATCTGTATGGATGCATATGTACATACCATATACATATGTTACATATTGGTCGCACCACATATAGAGTTATAGTTTAAGGGATTTCTTACTAAGGAACATTTCCGAAATAAATTTTGTACTCAATCATAAAAACTTGAGATTTGGCTGCAAGCCTGTACAATAAAGAAAACAATATACAGACAATATTAAAGATTATTACATTTTCCTCTGTCGAGTGGAACAACTTCATCAATTGAAGTCTTTACTCGTTAACCAGTAATAAGACGGTATCTCGTTGGATTGATTGGCACTTCCCTTCCTCCTATTGAAATTAGGAGTCACATTTTTTTTAACTTCAAGGCAATAATTAAAAAAAAAATCCATTCACTTTTCAATTGCATTTTTCGTTATGAAAAAAATAAAATTCGAAAATTTTCTGTAATTTATGCTTGAAATGTATGTTTTCTTAACATTTTTATTTTGGAAGTAATAAAAAATAAACATTGAAAACTGTCATTGTAAATCTTAAAATCCAAAAACAAATAAATGTCAACAGTAAATTATTCCGTAGATGCGATAACGAAAAAGGCGACGCGGTTTAATTGAAAACTAATTGAAAATGCTCGCTTCATATCTCACGATGGCTGACATTCGAAGAGGCCTGTGTGATGCACTTGTGCAAAGAACAACATGGAATTTTGTTTTCGAAAATAATTTTTATTTATGGTATACATACGCGAGTGTATTACAAGTAGAAAAATGGAGGCTTTATTAAAATAAACCAGTGGAAGTTTGTTTTTTAAGATATGACAGTTGATTCAATTAACAAAGAAAAATAATGTCTTAAGTACCCTCCAATTATTAAGTGGCCGACGTGGCGAATTGCGTTCATAGCGGATATCAAGAAACATGGCGGTTGAGGTATATATGGTATATTAATATAGCCATCCAAAACCAACAAGAGTTCATTGCACATGTTGTTTGAAGTGATTCGAATGTTGAACTGATAGCAGCAGTGGATTCATTCGTTGTGCACTTTCTTAGAAAAAATAACACAAAAAAACAAATAAATAAAAGCTAAAGAGGCACCAGTTAGCATTGCATACATATGTATATATTTTAAGATTTTTTTCTATCTTTTGAAGAAGATCACTTATTTCCGTAAACGGGGACGGACAAACGCTAAACAAGGCTAAATTGATTATTTGTTTCAATGCTGGTGAATTAAACATATATTTGGTTCCCGATACTGTCTTCTGGTATACACACTTATGTACAAATAACGTGACAAATAAAAAACATGTATTATTCACATACATTCTGTATGATACGGAATGGGGCGTTAATTTTCGCATTTGATAGACCAAAATCTGAATCTATTCTTTTGTTTTTTTTGTTATTTGTTGTTTTTAGTTTATTTTGTTGACGTCAAGCTCTTAGCTAGGCGAATTTGTTAAAGTTTATGCAAATGTGTTTTGAATGTCTGCATATATAAAAACCAAATACTCTGGTCGTGGGTGGCATTAGTAGATAATAATAGACTATTCGTTGTAGAGCTGAAACAGTGCTTATTTGTTCTTATATGAAGTCGGGGGAAAGTTTCACAGGTGTCTGCTATATAATTCATAAATTTTTTGTTTGAACGAAATGTGTGTAACGCATAGAAAAAGGGGAGGGGAACGCCACAAAGTATATATATTCTTGATCAGGATGACAAGAAGAGTTGATATAACTTTGTCCGTCTGTCTGTCCGTCCTCATTCACCAATGGTTCTCGGAAACTATAAAATAATAAATTCGGTGTGTAGACTCAGTATGAATAACCCTACAAAGCTGCATATCAAAACTACATACCTCACCCTCATTTCCACTCCAAAAAGAGGTACGAACACAAGCTCAGTAAATATACATATTTACAACTGCATACCCCAAAATACCCCTCTCTCTGATGGTTACCCCTCAAAGACCTACAAACTAAAATTATCCGCTTACCGGAGGGCAGGGTATATTGTAGAGTATACCCGACTGTAGCGTCCTAACTGGTTTTATCAGAATTTGATAATGTAATTTCATAAATAAACAGAAAGTCGTACATTTGGCTATGGCACTAATTGAACAATACTGAGATTGCAAATGACATCGAATTAGTATTCATGTTTATCGCGAAAACAATTCTTGAAACGTAATTTTGCTTATTTGTTTTGGTTGACTCCGCGGAAACGGGGAAATAAAATTTTATTGAGATTCAGTGAGACTTCTGTGATTCGCATTATCGACTGCTGACCCGAAACTTTGAACAGCACCGTTGTCTATGCCGCATGTACATGACGGTTGACGATGTTCAGCACAAGTGATTCAAGCATCACATGTCAGAAGTATCCATCATTAGAGTGCTTTCAACCTAATAACAACAATAAAACCTCGAATACGTTTCTACTGTGGGTGCTCGAGAGCCAAGTGAGGCACTAAAGAAACAGTTTGTGCAAAAATTATATTAAAGTTGGCGCCAAATATTAATTTATTGTCTTTGCTCGCTTGTTTGTCGGATCGCTACTTGGTGCTTACAGTTTACAAGAGGCAAACAACGGCAAATGGCAGCCGGCGGCCATCGTTAAAGCATCTTCGTCATCACTCCACACTTTCAGTGCGCTAATGCACCACGGCAGTAGAAAGGGAGCGGACTGGAGGACAATATAGCACGCCCAATTTCTCTTGATAACAATTCATTTTGCAAATGTAAAAAGTTGCCAAGCCAAACAAATGAAAATATAGCTGAATAAAGAAAAAACAAAAAATATAATAACAAAAACAAATGAAACTAAAAAAAAGAAAATGGAATGGTATTTGCAAAGTGTTCTAAGTGGAACTGAATAAGGGAATGTTTGATATTGATGTCATTTACTTTCTGTGGGAGCCCACGAAGTTCGAAGACAACTCTATAATACATTCCGCCCAACTAACCAATTTGGCTCTTCAACTAGTTCGCTCCGAAATTGCCTCTTGTTGAAGCAAAATGGAATGTAATGGACTTTTTCCATTAACCAAATGATAAAAGTCGTGGCCATCGCTCATGTGCGTCATTGCTCCATCAGCTCGGATAGTGCCTTGCGGAGTGACTTGTTCTACTTATTTGTCTCAATGTACTTGTATTCTAAACATAATTCACTAACATTAAATGGCGCGTGAGCTCCACATATCCGTAAAAATAAGGCAAAGGAAAAATAAGATAAATTTATTGTATCTGAAAAATGGAGTAATAAAATGTTATTTTTCACAAATATCTATAAATATGAGTAAAATTGCATTCGTCTAACTCGATTGACTCCAAAAAGGAGAGTTTTATCAAATGACAAAAAAGTTGCCAAATTTCATATAATAATATGAATAGAGTAGACATAGAAAAAGACAACGATACGTCTTTAAACGGGTGTAATTAAGATGACGAGGGGTGCAAATGTGCACTGTCACAAACAATAAACCAATTGAATTAGAAAAAAAAAAAAATAAAATTCAAAATAGAAATAAAGACGAAGTGAAAAGTCGAAATGAACGCTCTAACTTTCGTGCATAATAACTCAAGGTCGAAGCAGTAATAATGATGATTTAATGGTCTCATAAATAACTTTATAGCTTAAACTCTCGCAAGACGGGCAAAGCAAGATGATTTGCATCTTTCTCAAAATGTTTTCGGACAAAGTTAGCAGAGGAAGGCCGGGCGGCCGAAAAGAAGATTTAAACGACTATAGGTTTCGACAAGAATTTTAATATGCCAGAAATGTGATAACGAATCATAAGAGTAAAAAAAAAAAATAGTAAAAATGCGATTTCCCTGCAATGAACTTGTTGTGTGGAACTTCATAAAGTTGAATTGTTATATTCGAATTCAACAACATTAGTTCTAAGTCGATTGCATTTGTATATAATTAAAGTTAAACGATTCAAATTCACTTGTAAAATATTTCCGCAAGCCATTCTCGAGATACTAAGGCTAAGTAAGTGTCAACGAGTGACTCTCAGTAGACGTTTGCAGCCGTGTCTTTACAAAGCTGATTATATCTGCCCCTTTCCATTTATTTATATTCAAATTTCCAAACGGTCTATCCAACTGCGAAACATACTCGAGTATACTCGACAATATATTACCCTGCGCTCACGGTAGGCGATGCCACACCCGACAGCTAGAAAAAAATATTGATCCGACGTCGCCTATTCAAATAGGGTTCAAATATCGGTAAAAACAAATGTGGAATTTAAAAAAATGTGAGTTTTGGTCTTCGAGGGATAACCATCATAGAGGAGGAGAAGTATATTTACTGAGCTTGTATATAAACTTTCAGGTTCGTACCTTTATTAGTTTTGGAGATAGAGTGATTGAAAAAAAAACAAATTGGGGAGGGGAAATGAAGTGCAGGAGCGAAAATTGTGATATGCAATTTGTTACTCATATTCAGTCTACACACCGAGTTCCATGTTTCTATCTCTTCGGTTGTTCGAATTATAGCGTTTTAAACAGTGGATGGTGCTGGTTGGCGGGAAGGAGTGGGCGTGGCAAAAAACCTTCAAACTTGAAGTAGCGCATGACAACACGAGTCTATCTTCCAAATTTCAAGTCTCTAGCTATTATAGTTTCCGCGAACCATTGGTGAGGGTGGACGGAGGGACCAAGGATAAGGAATATATATACTTTGAAGGGTCCCCCTCTCCTCCTTCTTGGTGTTACATACATTTGGTCTGAAACAAACTTAATACACCCTGACACACAGTGTGTTCTGGGTATAAAAACAACAATGATAAAACATTAACAGTAATAACAACGTTAATGACACCGATGACAACAACAATAAAGGCAAAAGGCGACAAATTAAATTCAAAGTTTATCTGAACAACTGTAGAGTGTACAATTCGGCTTTGTCGTTACTTATGTCTCCTGCATTTCAAACATATTATTCTATTTCGAAAGAATATATAAAAATTAAATACTTAAAATATGAAATGAAAATCTATTTGCCAGGTTTGGCGTAATATTTAGACGCAACATTGCTCGTTGATGATGTGTTTACTACCCTCGGGAAACATTTTCTATTTAGCTACTTAACCTTATATAGGAAGCAAGTATATGTGAAGAAGCTTTTAAACTATTTAATTTTCAGAAGATCCGTCAGATGTAAAAGCGGGAAGCGAGTTACCACTCTGAGTAGAATATCCTTTAGGTTGGAAATAGACTTGTTCATTTCATTAAAATGTAAAAAAAATATATGCCATGATTGATAAGGACATATAAATCTAATTCTAGTCTATGCCAACTTAATGAGTTCTATAATATCTGTTAAGCGCATATTGTCTGAGAATTTTATATTGTAGTTTAAATTAAGTACACATAAGAGTGTGTATGTACGTAAGACACATCCCCATTGGCTCATATGCGGCTTTCTATGCCATACACAAGCACAAAGTCATATGCAAACACAAAGTTCATAATATATGAGATTATTCAATATGCTGAATTTGCTAAGCCTGGCCAAAGGGTTAGGCAAACAATGGCGTCAGCAGAAATGATATCGTGAAAAGCGAAAATAAGCACCCACGGATACACATCATCCTACCATCGACTGGTATAAGACACTTTCCGGATGCTGCACTCGAGAGGCTAAGCTGAAGACGACTTAATTAAATCAGGCTGCGTGTTAAGTTTTAATCGGCAGCCACGTCGGCATTAAAAAGTAAGGAAAAAATTGCCAGCACCTGTGGTGGCTTCCTTGCCCTTGTTTGTTGGCTCCGTTTCGGCCGGAGAGTGCGAATTTAAACAAAAAGCACTCGAAGTTGGTCCTGTAAAGATTGTAACCTTGGCTCAAGCACTCATATGCATGTGGCACAGGCGCATGCATTAAGTACTTCCCTTCTGACAGAGAGCTTGTTTACGACTTATTAAGTTGGATGAACGTTTACGTTACGACAAAGTCAAATCTTTTGCGGTTAATTAAAAAACTGCAAAAGTCTCAGGAGGCAGACGGCAGACGGCAGATGGAAAACAATTGCATCGTTTCCAAAGCGCGGTGTGGAATTCAACACGCTCAAATGCTCTCGGTGCGAGATTTATTTGACATGCGTTTACGATTGTTAATTGTTTTATGATGTGCTCATAAATCTCATAGAAACACCTACAGCCATTTGAGTCTATGGTGCAGTACCCGCGGTTGAGATCGACAGAAATAAATTAAACACGAGACTGACACCAATCAACCGTTAAAATAATGCTAAGCAACTTGAAACAAAAGATACAAAATCATTGACTGACAGCAAACTAGATATAAATATATATGTGTGTACATCCAAGCGGCGAAAGACATTGCCATCCCACATCACTCGCCGCCTGCATTTGAATAACAGATACATAAAACTAGAACAGTCGCAGTCGCACTCGAACCACGCCCAAACTGAGCGAGTTTGTATCTATCAGATACCGACTGCTGAAACACGCGCAAACGTGAGCGCAGCCTCAGTGACAGCCATGTTGCCATGCACGCTACAGTGATTGCCGCATCAGCCCTGCCGGCAGCCATCGTCGTTCTGTTGCTGCCTGAAATGGAAACGAAATTTGAATAGAGAAATGCGCAAATGAAGCGTTCGTGGCCTCTTTAAATTTGTATTTCCAAATACTTTATTAAATATGTACGTTTTTTTGTGCGATTTCTTTTCTTGTATTGTTTTGGAACTTTGTATAATTAAAATTTTTTTATCGACACCGACGAAAGTATTCAAAATCAATAAGAGGTTTTAATCCATGCATTGGTCAACACTTTTGGGTCACTTCACTACTGTTTCAGTACTCGAAGAGAATGTTGAATAAGAAAGACTGCAAGTGTGATGGTTTAGTGAGCGTTGATAAAGGTGGTTCCATTGCAGCGTGACCACTGTACCTCATAACTCAATGCTTTCCACACCATTAGTAGATATTATATACATTTTTTTCTGTGACATTTTTTTTAAATAGAGTAAAATTTAAAAAATAATAATAACACTACGATGCTATTAAATTAAAATATTGAAAGATACTCTCTGTCTTGTTTACCCTTGTTTTTGTTAAGACTGAAAAGTAATGTTAATTTTTGTTACACGTGCCACTCAAATGTAATGAAGAATCACCGTTATTATTTCGTTGAATTTATGTTTTGACCAAAACAACTCAAATTCATTAACAACTAAAAACAAAAATTCTGACAGACATTCCAGCATATAAACTCTCGCTGTCAAAAGATAACAAACACATTTAACTCATCATTCCGGCTTCCTCAAAGTTAGATTTTTCTCGCCTTAAAAAGTTTTCTCATTTAATTTGCCGTTATCATATTTTAAGAAAAGATATAAAAAATATAATACATTTTCGCGCATGTTCAATGTCCCGAGTGGAATACAGCTCCCTACGACAAAAACTACCGAGAGCTTCTTTGTATGGTCCGTGCGATGATTCGAGTGTAGTAGACAGCCCTTGGGTATTTGGAACTGTTGTATTTCTTCTCGTGGCCAATTGAATGAATATTTCATGGCAGTTTTTACTTTTCTTACGAGGAACGTGTTTTTCTTTTTTGGATTGGAATGCTCTTTCGGGGGCAACGATTGCTTGATGATTCCATGTTGAAATCTTAAGAAAATTATGAAAATCTTCTTCTATTCATAAAAAATTGGCTGAAGGTAATGTAATATTTGTGGCAACACAAACTCGCATATTACCTGAGCTCTCATGGCATATTCTTTCTCGTATTTTAAAAAAGTTTTTTTTTGTGTAGCCGAAAATTTAATGAGATGTTATCAAAACGAGCGACTTTATCGCTTCTTCTGTTGATGTAAAAAGTTAAATTTGGAGAATGATTCTAAATATTCGAGAGAGAGAGATTTTTTTGGCTTAAGAAGATGACGTGTTGAAGGTCGCCTTGGTTGACTCTTGACTTGGTTTATTATTGCAATATGCTTGTTAATGAAGCAACAGTTCAAATAGAATGCTTATAAATGCAAAACGAAATGAAATGAAAGCATGGGTAACGCGACTGATATTTGTCAGTCCCACACTCCGTAATAATTTCGATATGTATTAAGACCCAAAACTAAAAGCATTTTCTAATTAATTGATGTTTGCTGTTAAAGAACATTGACATCGCGCAAAGTTTTTTAAAAGGCTAACTAGATTGTATGAAGCAAAAGGATAATTGAGGTCTGAATGGTATAAAAAGCGATACCACTCAGCAAGTCCGGTCCAGCATGAAAAAGGTAGCAGAGTGCATCTAATCTCGCATCTAATAATCATTTTCAATCAACTTTTATGTGAAAGTTGTAAAAGGTATTCGAGCTGAAATGCCACTCTCGTCCCATCAAGACTGCTCTCAGATCTAGCGGGCACAATAACTTAATCCGTAAATTTTATTTTTAAAATCTCTAAAAACGAAATTTAAACAAACTGAATTTTTTACGCAGAGTGCGGATCGTGCACCAGCGAAGCAGCAAAAACAAAAAGCCATAAATTGAAATATATCCGTAATAATATATGGATGTGAAAGTGCGTTGGCTGGTGAGGGTTAGGTAAGGATAGCTGGGTGTCCGGGAGGATGTTTGAGTCAACCCGAGCGTGCATTCTAAGCGACGGGCATTGAAGTCACAAAACGTGCCGGAAAACTCTACTTGAAAATTTATTGAAACACAATTCTTACGATTTTATAACCAGAAAGCAGTGAGAAGCGCTCAGAAAAAAGCGAAAAAAAAGTGGACCGACAGAGGAAAAAACAAAATGAAAAAGAGATGCTGTCATAGCAGAAAAATGAAATAGAGCGAGAATCATGATTTTAAAACGAAGCAAAGAACGAATAACTTTAAATTGGCCTTCATGCCTCCGTGCCGCCATGGCCAACTACTCCGCACACACGCACAGCGGCATTGGCATTTGTATCCCTTTTTACGAAGTTTATGCGTTTTTATTTGATTACATTTCGCCGAGTAAAAGAAAAACAATTTTATGCCTAAGCAACCACAAGTAAATTCAGCGCGAGGAGCTTCCTCAAATGCAGCAGCGACGACGACTCCACTCAGCATCTTGTGTAGCTCGACGCCCCCTTCCGTTACATCTCGCTCACTCGCTTCCAATAACACGCTTTGGTAATTTTCATGGCTCATAGCCGCCTACTCAAACGCCTCTCAGCGCCTGCTTCATTCGTAACGTTCCGCCCTCTTTCGGGTACTTCATTTTCCAGATTGGCTTCGTTAAACTTTATACTTTCCATTTTTTTTTCTTATTTTTTTGGTTCGCTTTCATTCTTTTTTTGTTCCCTGTTCATCTTTCCCCTTGACTGCCCTCTAATAGTAGAGCGTATCTAAACTCTGCGCATGCTGGCCTACCTACCGCTGCTTTATCCTTTCTCTCTCAATCGTCGTACATTTTCATTTCGCTTGGTTAATGGACATTAAAATTAACCTCCACCTGTGTCCTTTCTACGCCTTCCCATACAACGTTCCTACCTTTTGCATTTTACTCTTGCCTCTTATGTGCGCCATTATTACGAGATTGTGCTGCAATTGAGCTTGAATTTGCTCAAACCGGGCACAAAAACAAAAATAATAACAATAATAAAAATCCGCTGCGACTGTGGGCTCCATCGAAATAAAATTAAATGGCGTTTAACGTGCGCTAAGAATATATTCAAGTGGGGAATTTGTTTGTGCTCATCGAATTTGCTTTTTATTTTATCATATTTTCTACTTATCTCTGACATGCGAAACGAAGACGGCAAGCAGCGGGCAACAGTCGAGAGACGAGACTCGGCAGTCGATGAAAGTTAGCATTTTAAAATCATTAACATATTTTTTAATAAAAGCTTTCAACTTAAAATCGAAATAAAGTTGTTAATTCAATTTTTAATTACAATATTAAACTGACTCAAAGAATTAGTCTTGATGGACCATTAAAAGTGGAATGTCTTTTATGTTGACAATGATATACAGTGGAGAAATAGGATTACAAATGAAAAATAGTCAAGTTGAGTAATTTGGAAAGGATTCTGAATCATCGGATTTTGATAGATAAGAGAAAGAGTAAACTGCTGAAGATAATTACTAATGTTGATGATGTATAAATTAAATGGAATGTGTAGAAACTGATGTACAGACGTACATATACGGCTTGTCCAGCCCATGCATTCCAATTGAAATGTAAACTAAAGTTCAATGTTTGCCATACTTGTTGCACTACGTTGACAAAATAAACTGCCTGATTTTCCCATTTGTTCTCAATTACAACCATTGAAAAATCTGCACAGCTGCAAAAAATGTGCACAGTTTTGACATGCAAATTTTTGATGATTCGATGATTTACAGTTTTCATTTCCCTAATGTAGTTTAACCAATTCTGAAGTAATTGAAGTCCATCGACGCCATTTTCCGGCCATGCCATGTTGCGACCAGCTACGAGTTTAATGGCTTGCTGATTATCGCATAATATGCGAATGAAATGATCTTCCTTTCTCAATTGGCAATCGCAAATGCCCCTCAGCATATCGATCCAAAGTCGTTATGACCAATTGGCGTGGCTTGTTTCCTCAACTGAGCTTCGTAGTCGCATCTATACGAGAAGCGTGTGGACATTCTTGTGGGATAGAATTTTATTACGACGTTGTTTTTTTACATGTTTAACGACCACATTCAAGCCAACGACCAAAGTAATCAGACGAAGAAATGGATTGTCATAAATTTTGAATTTTAATTCTTACATGTGTTTGCGCAAATCGACACAAACGCAATGCAAATGCATGCAACTTTGAAGGGGACGTTGAACTAACATGGACGATCGCAAAGAGAAAAGCAGCTTAATTCTAATTCTTTGCTTAACTCGTTCGGTCTTGGACCACCGTAGACAACAAGAAATATGCTCACTTTTGTAACTATTTTTCCATTTTCGCGTACTTTTTGCCACAGATTGGACCGTATTTATTATTCAATGGATGGGATAGCCATCGCTATGAAAATAATTATGTTAGCTGATATTTTAAATACAAATTCAGCGCACAACAAGGAAACAAGGTAAACGCAAAGCCAAACAGAATACATCCATGTATTTTATAAGTACAATATATTTCAACAAATGCGACGACTCTGTGAATTCAAAATTACATTCGTTGTTGTTCAATCTGGCGAAACACGAAATGACAAACACACAGACGCGTGTACATATACACAAGCACAAGCACAAGCACACACACCCAAAAATATAAATGAAATAAAAAAAGTTGTATTTTCAACTTTTCTTCTCGTTTTTATTTTCGGTGCAGAGCAAATGGCAATGCCGCTGACATTTTTATATGGCATGATACCGGCAAATAAACGAGCAAAGCAGAAGATGTAAAATAAGAAAAACGAACGAAATATTGTTATTGCTCATGCGACATGCATAAGCAAAAAGCTGCAATAAGTATAAAGTTGCAACTTGTGTGGATGTCATCAACGGCGCGCGATGGCTCGAATGGTGACAGCGGGCGATGCCTGGAAGAGGACGGGCGTACGGGCTGCGTGTGGAGGCCAACACATGCAAACAACGACATTAACAGGTTTTTTTTGTTTTTACTGGATGATGTCGTCGTGCCACGTCACATTGAGTTGTACCAAAACAACGAACCGACCGACCGACCAGGCCGAGTCCAACCAAATACCGCCGTCTGTCTTTCCATCACCGACTCGTCATTTGTCCTCCCCATTCCGGGCAACAGAAATGGCAAATGTTGAGAAAAACAAATTTTTATACTCCGAGTATTTTTTTTTTTTTTTGTTTTTTTTTTTTTTTGATGTTTTCACATTTTATTTTTGCGATTTGCTGGGACTGTTCTGAGCTGCGTCGCCCCAGCCATCTCGTTCAGGAGAAGATAGTGGTGCTTTTCACATCGGTTCACTTTCTGTGATACGTCGAGATGTTCTGAGATATTAGTCATAAAACGAACAGAAATATGTATAAATTCATTTGAGCGTACTGCCCCACTCGTCCCACTTAAGCGCCTCCTTGCCATGAGGCTTTATGAATGTAGTTGGGTCCACATCCGAATATGAAGTCAGGTCGCAGCGCCGTTTTATATGCTTTCAAAACACGCGCGCATGAAATGGAAACCTAATTTTCTAGGGTAATCCTCCACAAAGTTGATGTGCAAACATAAATTATGCAGATCCAGGATACGTGCTTAGATGAATATTTTCCAGTTGGTGGCATAAAGGTGACATCGCCATTGCCGTCTTCTTCGCTCGCGGCAGGGAGCATGTGAGCCTTCTTAAGAGGGGGAGAGATGGTGTGTGAAAATAGTTTCGTGTTCTCATTTAAGTTTCAAATTACAGGCACCATTCGTCGAGTAAGATTCCAAGTGCATAAAAACTTTCTAAGAAATTGAAGCATGTTGTCTTAACTTAAAATTTAGCATTTTCCTCATCGTCTCAGTCAGAGCCAGATTCAGCGTTATCGTAGTCGTTGATGTTGACGTTGTCAACGTATTCATTTTTGCTCTCTGACATTTTCATTTATAGTCGTTGTCAGCAGTTGCCGCCTGCTTGCCTGAGCCAGTCAGCCAACGTTTTGTTTATCCTTGATGAAACTAATCCTGACTGACTGCGTCATTTTTATATTTTCGCTCACAAAACTTTTGTACAATTTTTTTACGACTTCATTTGCTCTATTCGGTAGCGCAAAAGCAAGCGTGCTAAGCAGATTGGAAAGCCACGATAGGCGGAGAGGGGGCGGAGAGTAAGCCGGAGCAAAAATAATAAGTCAGCAGCGAAGAAGCGTTTGTGTATGGTGGGCGTTGCTCTGTAGATTCGCCTACAATTTCGACGCCTTCGTCAATTTGCATTTGATTTCCTCATTTTCCTAATTTAGTTCCCCATGCTTTATTAGCACTTGTTCGGCCCCTGCCCAGTCTTCTCATCTTACAGTGGGTTATCAAAACTATTCCTTAATCCTGCACGCCCAGACCACCGCCACTATTGCCATTGCCGACTGCAGCTTGCTCGCATTTGGAAGATATTACCTTTCATCCATTGGACGGTGCTGCCTCATAAAACACTAAGATTGCTCTGCTGAGAAAAGTGCATTTCATTTCATTGGTTTCAAGAACAATGTACCGGACGCAGAATGAAAGTGCCACTAAAAAACTTTGCCAGGAATATAAAAAAGTCAGCTTACAGTGCAAAATTTCCACAATAAACTTGTTGGGACAAAACGCGGAGATGAAATAGAAGCTAAATTCTCTTACTGCTTTGACGACTTTAAATTTTAACAAAAGCAGTTTTATAATAACAAATGGATCTACTTTCAAGAACACCTCTTAATGGATGCTACTTCTTATATATATGTGTTCTGTCCAATGTTCCGTCAGAATTTTACCATATGAGTAAATAAACTATTCAGGCAGCTCAGACATATGAGTGTATCACTACAAAGTTAGGGATCGACTTTGTATGGCCCAATAAGTTTGCTTCACAGAACTATACACGCCAAATTTATAACTGGACTAATAAAAAAATTAATACTAAACTGTAAATAAAAGTAAAAGTTCACCTCGTTCTTGAAATTTAAAATGGTCATCGTAAGCAAAGTTCCAATGGAGAGACAAGCTGCCGCCCAATTTGATAACGAATATTTCGAATTGATATGTTTACATTGATTTATGAGGCCGAGTATGGAAAACAGCTGGAACAATACATAAAATGGAATCTTTGCAAATAAGGAAAGTTTGGTAAGACGGCCATAACTAAGGTCTATACTTCAATAATTGATTTAGCAGTCTGTTCGATGAACGGCTAAACGTCATGTTGACAGAACACAATCGAAGGAAAGACGACATTAGATAGAATAACAGAGTAAACAAACAATCAAGCAAACAAACTACAAATAAATAAGCAACACCCTTGACAAATGAAAGTAGCCATCAGCCAAGAATGCGTTGATTGCCATGGGAGTGGCAACACTTCGAGAGCGTGTTTAGTTCCCCTAGAATGAATAATTGTGTGAGTCAATACTACATTTGGCAATTGTTTGATTGATTAATTATTTATTTCTTTTTTTCGTTGGAATCTATTGACCATAATAAGCAATAAGCCACGTCTATACAAATTATAAGTAAAGGGAGGAATGAGTACAAATGGCGCAGCTTTTTAGAAATGACTCAACAATAATTGCACACCTTTTGAAGATGTTGTGTTGTCTTGTCCCACCGATCTAAAACCTCAATTTGAGGAGAGTTAAAAGTTTTTAATAAATTTCTATTGAGCGGAAAAGCGATACCTTTGAAGTCATATGTAATGTCCATTACATGAGCGAAGTTGTGTAGAAACTTTTTAATCACTTTTCACAGAAATTCTTAAATGATTCAAACCGTCGCTCTCTCTGTCTTTCTTTCTGAAGACAAGACCTGAATCCATCATTGACCAAAGCCAGGTGGAATATACCAATCAAGTTCTCTGAAAGTGTTTACAAACAGAATATGTTGGGCAAGTTACAAAACAGAGACGGTAGAACATACGAAATTCTTGAATTAAGTGACTTTTTCGTTGTTGCTTCGTACACTGGTTTTAAGTCTGCCAAGGTGGGCCCGGCAAAATTCAAGTTTCAACGACTGCACACATAAAAGCGAGCGCTTTTGGTTTTCTTTTTTTTTTTAATATTTGATGCACAACTATTGCGCCATCAATCCCTCGGTTTACCTGCTTGTATTTGTGGAATTGTTTTTTTTTTTTTTCTTTTTTGTTTTCAAGTTTTATGTGAAAGCAGTTTTCAAATGTTTTTTGTTTTCTTGCGTTTCGCATTTCCTTGCTTGGCGCAAATTACAAAATTACACTGTGCAAAATTTCATAAGGAAATATAATCAATTTCGTCTAATCTAATAAACTTGTGTGCATTTTTTGTCCTTTTGCGAGAACGTAATTGATTTAGTCGATACTTGTTATTACATAAAATGAATTTTGAATTTGTTCCATAAAATTTCTCCCAGTGAATGCTGTAAAAACGAGAGAAGCGGAAAACTTCTTGCCAATTTTGATTAAACGAGTTTCCACGCCCGTTCGAGTGAAGTGCCTTGCATGGCAAGACGCCATCATGCCATCGACGTCATGGAGTCCAACCCATTGCCAAGCAAACCCAAGCATACATTAGGATTTCTAAACAGCTTTCAGGCGAACTCTTTTTCAAGATTAAATGAATTGCGGTAATTTTAGTTTTGAAATTATCCCAAAAATGTGTACTTTTTACAACTTCGAAGCAATGGCTCATTTACACGAAATAATTATATATTTAATGTGTTTTTTTTTTTGTTTCGTTATTTTAAATATTTTCTTGTGTCATTTATGATGATTCTCAGTGTTACTCCTTAAGTTTGTTGTTGTTGTTACTTCTGCTACTGCACCATATACGCAGCGTGTGATTTCTGTCTAGTCGACCTCGAAACGGCCTCAGTTGTGCTCGGCCGGTTGCTGCAGGCCGTGAAGGGCGTTTGTTATGGTCATTAGTACATTTATTGGTTTATTGTGCTTTCGAATCCTTTTCCTTGCTCGACTATAAATCTGCGCTCTAGTTTTTAATGCTGTCAGAGCGATCATTGAAAGAAGCCTGAAAGTATGAAATATCTGAGAGCATGTTCTTTTTAGCGGTCGCTGAGTTTGTCTCAAAAGAAAAATGACATGAATACATTTTGGACGAAAGGTACGAAGAAGGAGTTTTGCTTCAATTTTAATTACGCATGAAATATTATATTATTGAATTCTGTTTATTTTTGAAGGCCAGTTGGTTATGATTATTATCTTTTAACTGGAGCATTTATTAGACCTTGAAGATGTAGCGCTGCAGATGCATTTTTTATTTAACGTGTTTCGAAGGACAACCATATCATGCCTGAAACATGTTTTTCTTCGAAGTTAAGCTGACGACAAACAATTCATTCAATACGGTTCGGGGTCGAGTCACTTGCATTAATTTGCAATAAGATTAATTCAGAACATGCCTCGAACTCTGAACTCATCATCATAAAACAGAAACTAGTTGTCTTAGTCATAAGTAAGTAACGATTTGGCTTTGTACGAAAAACATTTTGAGCAGCAAAACGACGACAATCGAATCTATAAATCGAGAAAGCAGTACTCATCATTTCGACTAAATTAATACAATTTAACGAAGAACGGGCATGGAGAGACGGACATAACCCGATGATGGCAATGATGATGCTGAATGGCAGAGCTGGTGACGATGCCGATGTCGATGCCGAAGCAGAAGTCGACGCCAACGTTCAGCATCTACGCAGCGTCGACGCTGAACTCAATGTTGTTAGGCACAAATTAATGGAAGCAGAAACGCCAACGACTGGGAAAACTAATTCTGGCGTTCGAAAAATAAACGATTGAGCCTCTTACTGAATGCAAGAGACACAAACGGATCATAGCTCCGTATTTGGATTCATTTGTAGTATCAAGCTCCCATCAAAGTGCCGCCGCTTGCGACCTAAAAGCTACTTAGATGGAAGCTGAGATAAACGCTTTTCAATAAAACTGCTTCGGTCTCGGTTGCTCGGGACTGCGCCAAAGTTGTTCATTGAAAATTGCGCCCGCTTCTTTTCTTTTTTTAGTTTGCTTAGTCTGCCTTGGTGATGTTGCTTGTTCTAAGTGTTGGGATGTTGTTTGTCCCCCGACTTCCCGCTTCTCAAGCGACCAGCATTATGTGGATGTGTACATGGCTCACGAACGTGGTTGTGTGCGTGTGTTTGTATAAATGTGGGTGCCAGTGGAAAATGATAGGGCATTAAATCGTATTAAAATGCGCAACGCACACGTATGCCCCTGCCCCCATTTTCTTCTTGACGCCTCCCAACTCCCAACTCCCATCTCCCTACTCCCTGCCCAAAGCACACGCTCTTTTGGAACGTTTGGCTAAAAGGCAGCCTCCATTTATTTCTACTTATTTTTAGTCATCGCAGCAAACGTGCTTCACTTCAATAATGGCCACACGCCGCACCCAATACCAACGGGAGGGGGCCGGGAGTGAGGCAAGCAAATTTGGGTCTTCGATTAAGTGGAGAATAGGTGGGAAGTTTGGGAGCTGTTTGGGTAAATGACATTTTATTTATTTCCTTCGGCAAACGTCAACGTCAACGAACCATTCATTTAAGTCACCCTTCATAGTGATTGATGCCGCTTTGACAGCTCTCGCAGCTTTCTGCTGTGTTTTGTAACAGGTCTCATATAAATAGAAACACATTTGATAAATACAAAACCCACCAGTAAACATCTCTCCGAACCGAAGTTCATAACCAACGTATTTTCATTTTATTGGGTCAACGATAATATTTATAAGCAGGAAACACTCGGTCGTGTGTGAAGGGCATTACGGCGTCAGAAAATCCCGAAATTATAATTTTTGTTCGATTTATTTTTCTTGTTTCCTTATCGATCGTATCCTTAGCGGCAACAAGCACTCTAGGAGTTTACATTTCAAATTCCAATTCCGTCATCCGTCATTGCGACTCCTTTTAATGCCTTCTTTTATATTTTGCTTTCATTTCATGAATAGCACATCAACCTACATCAAAACGAGTCCTTTTATGTTGGCTTTCCAACTTGAAGGCAACTAACACCAACAGGTTTCTATTTGAAATGATTTGCTTGTGCTAGAGATCAAATTCATCGTTTAACTTGGATCAAATGAATATTCAGAATGCAAAGGTACTGTTTCTGCACTTTAAGTGATAAAAATTCACTATTTGAAGTCACCAGCGAAGCAGTGATATAAAAAACCATAATCAGCCCATTGAAACCGTCATTAGTATATGACTTCATGCAATAGTCGGGTGGTTCCCAAGTTTTATAAGTGCATATTACATGACCAGGCAATAAGACGTAGTTGCAAAAATGCAATTGAAGACGTTTTTGAATCTGAGATACAATCAAGAACAAATGTATACACAATATAAACAATTATGTTTCTTTCCGTTAAGAATAAAAAATTAATTTATATGATATACACATTTCCTATATTAAATGCTAAAATTATCAATTGTCAATACCAGAAATACTATTTTGGCCTAATTCACAAATACAAACTGCAGCACAAGAAAGGAACATCGTGAAGTTCTTTTTCGAGTCTATTTATATATTAGCAAAACAAAAAAAAATTATATAAGTTGTTTGCTTGGGGTTCTCGTTATAATGACTGCGTGGCTTATAAAGTTATTGAATCGACTTATTACGCTCTCAGGATCTGCCGCTATTGAGTTCGATCTGCAGTCCGCTTATAAAAAAAACAAAAAATGCATAAATAAATACATAAAATATACGTATAGTACATATACACACCCAGCAGTTTTTTTTCAGATCACATACAAAATAAAGACATGTTTTTGTAGTACAATTTGCGTCGAGTAGACATGCCTTTTATTTCTCAATAGGCTACATTAGATTTGTAAGCACAGTTGACGTCGACGTCGAACACGCCGCGAAAAAACTGCGTCGTGTGTGCTTGTTGCTGATGAAGGGTTAGCGGGGAAGGTAGCTGACTACGTTGGCAGAGACAAACGAAAGTTGAACATGATGATGAAGTGTGTGCGGGAGGGTGAGTTTACGCACAAGCAGAACATTTTGTTGATGAAGGGGTAGGCGGGCATAATTGTAAACACAAAAGGAAAAGAAACAGGCAAACGCACTGTTTCGCCGACGTACGAAATTTTGCTGTTTAGTTCAAATTGATTTACTCATAATTTAGCGTGTTGAATTTACAAGTCTTTGTGGCTCAACGGGTAGAGCCGCGGCTTACAAGCCGAAGAGCCTGGGTTCGAGTCTCGGTAAGGGCAACTAAAAATGCTTCGCGTATTTTACAGATCATTCAAGTATTCAAGTAAGTTAAAGTATTAATCTCTGTCTAAATAATTAACAATATAATCAAATTCTATAGGAAAAACAATTAAATAAAATATGTAAAGAACAAAAAATACGTAAAAAAAAACACATTGAACAAAAATACTTGATTCAAATTCAATAAAATTTTTGAATTTTTTTTTTCTTGTTTAAATCAATTGTTTATATTTAATTTCATTCGACATATTTTATAAAACAAAAAATAAAAATAAACATTTTTATATCGCCCCGGCCAGGGATCGAACCCGAGACCTCTAGTTTCTTAGCAAAACAAAAGCAAAAGTAAAATTGCAAACACAAAACAAAAGCAGAGCGTCAACAGTGCGAGCAGCGCAAAAAAACGTTGGCTTCGACGTCGACGTTTTTGCGTTACAACAAATACGATGCCTGACTGCTTCTTTTGGCAGCGAGTTTGTAGGGGGATTTGAGGTTGTAAAAGCGGCCAAGCCTCTTGAAATAGCAAATACAATCGTAAGGCTTTGTAAGCGCTTCTGTGCTTACTTGTAGGTACAAAAACAGCGGTGTTTGAAGCATTAAAAAAACTGCTGGGCAAATATGTGTAAACTTATACAATAATAAAATTATATACATATGTATGTGTACATAAAAGTAGTTATATTTAGTAGTAAGATTTTAACGAATTTTGTTCTTGAACATATGCCGATCTCACCAAAGCCACAATAATATGTATAATTCATAAAATAAACAAAATTAATTTTCTTCTTATCTTTATTTCGCTTCAGATAAATTGTTCACAAGCCGTCGGTCGAGTGAAGTCCAAAATGCAAAGCGAATTTTAATCATCCAAGTCGAAATTCCGTGCTGCCAACACATTTCGATGGCAAGCAAGCAGCAGCAACGGCAGCAAACAACAACAACATTTTATTAAAAATATTGTTGTTGGATTGCGGGTGCACACGAAATCAGCCATGAGCAAGCCACCATCACTTGGTGAGATGGTGTGAGTGGCCATGTTTGTGTGTATAGGTTTCTCGACGGCAGCCATCATGGCATTTGCAACGATGGGCGAGACAAGAGCGCGGAGGCCGAACGCGAGAGCGAGAGCGCGCATACAATGCACGTTGTGTTCGCCTGCTCTCGTTCCCTCGTTAGAGCGCACGCGTTTACTCGGGCCTTGTAGAAACTGGTCAGGTCTTGCCAATGCGACCGCCACTCACCTGCATCGGCGAGTGTTGTCAAGTTGTGTGACTGAAATTTTGACACTTTCGGTGTCGTCGGTGATTCCGCAGCGTAGCGACTGCGAAAATGTTCCGGGACTTTCAAACACGCTAGCAAGGAAAAATGCAAAGTCGGGTCCGAAATGAGACTGCGCAGTTTCGCCGATTCGAATGAAGCGGTATAAGGGATGTTGCTGCTGTTGTTCAGGAAGTATGCACGTAAGTAAATTGAAGCCGACAGACATAGACATTCGTTCGTTAGATTTGATTTTACCAAGCAATCGTGATTATGTTGCTTGTGTGTATGTATATGTATATGAGATAGGGCGAGTAGATGTGTATGCTGTATACCTCGTAAGGTGTGGTGAACAAGAGCGAGATAGAGGTATGTGTTTAACGACTGTTACATTTTCTAATAAGAAAAGGTCAAGCCCAGGAATAGTCAATACTCAAACCCTGTTGTTCATGTCCCAGCTAAACTGGCATAAAATGTACCAATTCAAATGATGCTGGATGTTTCATTAGAGCACTGTACACCTCCGGCGTTTCAATATTGACAGTCAGATTAGTGGTGGGTCTGATCGTAAAAGTAGTTCAGCTGCGCATCAAAATCAGCACTGCAAAATCATTATGCTCGTTAATGCGACACCCGTACTGCTGATGCGGAAGTTTTTTGAATCTCCTTATCAACAAATTTATTCACTTTTCATATTCAATATAAGGAGTTTAAATATGTCAACTTTCAAGATTTTTTGAAAATTAGTTTTAGAGGAATTCTCCTATAAAAACGGAGTAAACTTATATAAAATAAAAATTTTATTCAACAGCAATGCTGCCAAAGCTATCTTATGGAAATCCTATGTAGAACCACCTTCTCTTTTGCTTTTACATTTGCGAACAGATAAAATCTGTAAGTAAGGAAAAAGCAGCTTAATAGTATGTGATGAAATTTCAATTGAAACATTCCCTTCTGTTCATTACAATTTGCGAGTGGAATGCCATAGCGGGGGCTTACATTACTTTCCGTAGTTTTAATTATATGTAAGTTCAAAATTTAATTCTTTGTGTTTTGTTCATCAAATAAATCTCTGAAACTACATAATAGGTCCGACTGAGTTGACAAGTTTATACGATAGGGGCCGTTTATCCGGATCAATTAAAACCAGGGGAATTCTGCTTAATCGTGGTCCGGATAATCGAGTTTCTACAGTATTGAGTGCATTTTGGGCTACCTTTACGAATCGTTAATCGCTTTAAAGAAAATTGTACGAGTTTCATGACATTTCTGAAATTTTAATTTATATAATTATGTTTAGTAAAAGCAGCAGAAACGTTAATTAAACGTGTCAGCAATATTTCAGTTGGTCGTCGACACAGCCGAATTGAAAATTGGATTTTGTTTGTTTGTCTCAAAGATGGAAAGTCTGGAAATGAACTAAAAATTGAACTATAAAAGTAATTTTAAAAAATCAAAATGTATTCTTTTATATATCACACATTTTAACAAATTTGAATGCAAATCTGTTGAATTGTTTTTAAATTTTGTTAAAAATTTACGTAAAATTGTTTTGTTTGAATTTTGTGCTGATCATTCTTGTTAAGTTCTCGGGGCATTTTGCGTTCGTTTTGAATTTATTATTTGAAATAGAGAAATTAGTATGTAAATAGTGGAAATTTACGCAAATAAAATCAAAATCTTCAGGCATTCTATAAAATGCCAATTATTATATACTTAACTCAGAATAGTCTTAGAACCCCTTTAGAATTTGACATGACCTACCCACCTTATATTTTATCAGTATTAATGTGTCTTGTATGTTATGTATTGGATGTGTAATCATAAAAATATTAAAAGCGGACTGTTTTTCGCCACAACATCCTTGCATTCGTCCGATCAAGGATCAAAGTTAGTTTGCTTTAATTAATTCTCTACGCTATTTCATTTTTCTATCCCTTTTTCTTGTAGTCCATAATATTTCTAAAGGAAATAAAGGGAGTTACTATTTTTGTTCGTTATATTGGTATTATTTTAATTATATTTACAATTTCAACGAAACCTCTACCTCTTCAGCTGGGTCGTCTGTGGCCAGGATCCAGTGGCGTTTCACCGTATTGTTACGCCACTGTACGGGTCAGTCGGTCCGGTCCGGTCACTAAGAACGGAATCATCATCGAAAGTCTCGTTCGTTGACCAAACCAAGCGGGGGCGGATGGCGGGTTTTTCAGCTAGCATTTGATTTCTCTTTGTTTTATTTTCTCTTAGATTCTCTCTAAAAAAATCTCACTAACACATTCATATCTTCAGCTGGCGGTGGTGTCAATGTATTTGTTGGATCACTCTTAGCTTGGCGCTCTTAAGCACTGTGTTGCATATGTGTTAGTGCGGCTCTCTTCATTTAAACACTCTCTTTTAGTGCACCTGTTCTCCGTTGCGACGAGCTCCCCTACTCTTTTCATTACTTCTGGCATGTCATTCACAGAGTAGCGCTGAAACAAGGTGAGCGAAGTTGTTATGAAACGAGTGTTCAAATATAGCAGAGAATGGTGGGGTGTGTTTTTTACTCTGTTGTTTTGGTGGTGGATTTCTTACAAATTTCACGTATTTTTTGTGTCGGTTATTTCCTTTTTTGCACCAACTGCATTATCCATTTCCTTCCCTCTTTCATTCCCTTCACGCTTCAGTTCAGTACAAATCAACTTGGTAAGACTTATTAGAATTTTGAGCATGACTTGGGCGAATTCTGCTTGGAAAATGCAATTTTCTTTTTATGTTTTCCCTTTTTTTCTCTCTTGTTATTCATACAATTCACACTTTGTGTGAATAGTATCTTGCATTCTTTAACAGTTTTGTACATACCCAAAGGAGGTGGACAGACTTCACTGTGTATAAATATTCCTGATCAGCATCTAATGCAATTATACAACCAGAACCTTATTAAAGGACGATTTCTATATTTTTTAAGGATTCGAAATAAAAGTTGTCAAATATATAAATGTCTAGCTGATAGGTTGATAAACTGAGCGAGTGTTTCATTGAAAACCCCATATTCATGATTGTGAAATTGTGAAATCATATATAAGTAGTTATTGAGTTAATTAATTAATAATCAAAAGTATCGTATATCTAATACATGTACACCGACATTCTTCTCATAAGTCGAATATACCTGTGTTCCAATACGGCACATACATTCGTAACAATCGTTTTGTAAATTGAATATGACCTAAAAAATTTATCGATTTTTATTTTTGTTTGTTTTTGTTTTTATTTTCGCACTAAATTATTTAATTTCATTTTATATTGTTCGCATGCTTTTGTCACTGGAACAATTTTAATCACGGCAGTAGCAACAATACCAATACCAACAACAACAACGACAACAATAATTCATTACTAAGTTTTAAGTAAATCGGAACGATTGTCGATAAGGTATGCACATTTGTCATGGTGCGGCCTCTGGGCAAGTTGGCTTGAATTGTTTCAAGACCAAATGCATGTTCTAGACAATAACACAATGCAAATTTTCACTAGCTGAGAGACATCGAAAGAGACGTAAATGAAAATGACACAAGCCAAATATCGTACCAAGAGCTAAACAACAAATACATACATAGGTGCGAGCACTTACTTTACTAGGGTGTATCCAACCCACTGTTGAATGTCCGGCTGCAGCGGCCAAGCCAGCGTTGGCAGCGCGGATTTAGAACGGACATCGTCATAATCATTTTAGTGACAGAGCATAATTCTGAGACTGACTTTTACGACATAACCGGGCCATAAAGAAGCCAATTAGCGTCAGAAGGTGTCGTTGGTGTTCCAAGCGAGTGAAAAGCAAAGTATGAAAGGTGTTGGTGTTGTTGCTGGAAGGGGAGTGGAGAGGTATCGAAGTTTTCTAACTGAAGATAGGGGGCGTGCGTGCTTTCCGCGTGCGTGCGTGAGTGGGTAGCAAGAAGCACGACTGCAAAAACAAGAAAGAAATTAAAAGTTTAATTGTTTTATGATTGCTTTGACAGATCATTAAATGACGCAATTTGATGCATTCGAAAGCGATTGAAGCATTCGTTGTTGGGTCTTGGGGGTGGTGAGGAGAATCGCGATTTTCGAGGAAGTGTGAGTCATTCATGTTGTTATTACTATTGCTGTTGTTGTTGTTGTTTCAGTGTTTTGTTTAAGGTAGCGTCGACATGCTTGGGCTTGAATGTTTAAAGGAACCATTTGATGATGTATGACTTCCTTTTTGCCGTCATGGTAGGTAAAAAGCGCACATAAAGACGACAATTTCTTTATTGCGGTGTCGACATCCTATGGCCGCAACGAGCGAGCGAGTGAGCGAATGAAAATGTGAGTACTCGAATAATTTTTATTGCTCAAACATTTGTTGTCGCTGTCAGTGTGGCCGATGTTGTTGCTGTTTTAAGTGTTCGCTTTGTTTTTGGGGGCGTAAAGTCAGACAAGTGTGTAAAATGTAAAAATAAATCACAAAGCGAGATTGACAGGTTTTTTATTTTTGTTTTTTGTACATTGGTTGTTTTTGTTTTTGTTTTTGTTTTCTTCACTTGTTGGCATCATTTATTCATTCAGTCATTCACTCGCTTAATAAATTAAATGCAAAATGCGTTGATTGTTTATTGTTTCTGTTGCTGCAATTTAGGAAACGAATGCATTTGTTACGCCTATTTAGGCGTCATACGCAATTGGCAGTGGTGGCCACTGGCCAGATAATGCCCGAGCCCCCGCCACATCCCCTGTTGATTGCATTGACGGCGCTCGACACGCAACAAATGAAATTGCCGCTGGAACTGCACGCGACCGTGAACTGTACTAGATCGAATACAGTCGAATTGAATCAACGATGAAGCGAATATAATCAAATCAAATGAGTTGATGTGACCAACTCTTTTTGTTCGTTCAACAGAAAATCGATGTGTCGATTGTACATTCCTGCACTTGTTTGTGGCTCTCTGTAGTTGGCGTTGGGCTCGTGAAATGTTTGCTTGAAAACGTATCATTCTTCAAAGTGCGGCTTGCTGCTACTGCACCTCCAGCAGAAAAGTGTTTGCGTCTTGTGTTTTTCATTACATTTTGTTTTTTTCCTCTGCCCATTGAAAAACATGAAAGAAGAATCAACCGGGAATATACACAACGAAATGCGCAATTGAAAGAGGTGATGCCAGCCAGGGTGAGTAAACAAAATTAAGAGTTTCTGTTGATTGATACTATCCGTAGAGGGCGGTCGAACAAACTCCCTGACTTGTTCTTTTAATTTGTACAAGCTATCATGAACCAGAAGTAATCTTTTATCTGCCAAGCTCCAGTCAGAATGCAAGAGTTCTTACATTAGTTCTTGCTCACATAACTCGATAATTTTAACATAATCATAGTACATGAGAATCAATAATCCGAGGATGATACATGTAGAGGAGATTGGCCCCTAAATTAGTATTAAATGTGTACATAATAGGGTCTCTTTAAGATGCTTCAGTTGCGGAAATAAGAAAATTATCTTTAAAGTCGTGTCTTCTGAAAGTTTTCGTAGTTTTTCCGCTAAAAAATTATTTAATTTTCTTAAAAGCTTCCGACATTCATTTGACAAAATTATTTGACGCAAATAGTTGGATGTCGAGGAGGAAGGTAGCAGATACATGTATCTTGGCAACGCATGCGGATGTAAACTAAAGGAGAATGTGAGCAAACGAACAGGAAGGCAAGCAAGCGGGGTGGCAAGGGGTTGGCGTGAAAGTCGCGTGTTTTCACTCCCGATGCGATTTGCTGCTGTTGTCGAGGGATACCTCAGTTAGTTTTGTAGTTTTGTGTATCTAAATGACTGAAACGATTTAGTTTCATTTTCTGCTTTTATTATCGACTCGATATTCTGCTTTTGTTGTTGTTTCCATGCTACATTAGTTGGCAGCCACTCTGACTTGCTCTCCGTCCTGCCCTTCTCACACAGCTCGCACGTACGTTCTCTATCGTCTATTCGAAACAGACTTTTGGTCTTAACCATGTTGTTGATATTCTTGCCGAGTTGTCGTCTTGCTTGTCTTGCTCTCGTTCATGTTCTTGTATGTACATAGGTATGGGAATGTTCTTGTTGTATGTACATGTATTTTAGTTGGTTAGAGTGTGGGTGTTCGCCTCTTCATTCATTCCTGGCTCGTTCGCATTTTCGTTTCGGTTCATAATTTATTGTAGCAAGGCGCTGACTACAACAAAAAACATGTTGAACATTAAAATCACGATCTCATTATACTCTTCGCACTTCTGTGACAGCATTTTGCGTTGCAATGAAGTCCGTTTGCATGGAACTTCATCCCGAGTTTTATAGATAGAGTGCTGTCGAAGGCTGATCCATAGAAGTTGTTTAGAGAAGGCGCAACCTCTAAAAATATGTGAGAAGACGAAAATGCAGAAATAAGAATATTTAAAAGTTTTTGAGCAAAGAGAATAAAATCGTCGTCATTGCCGAACATAAAAATTTCTTCGCATTTTCTTGTTTTTAGTTCTTTGTGCACTTTTAAACAAATACTTTTCTATAGAAAGCTAACACAAATCTCAAAACAACCAACACAACCCCAACCTTAGCTCTTTGCTCCAATCACGACTCATATATTTTTCCACCTGCAAATCCCGTCACCCCGTGTTGCGAACAACTCTCTGGCTAAACTGAAGTGGAGTGCTCCAAGTAGTCGCTGCATGGTACGGGTTAGGTCACCGATTCGTGCGGGTCATTTGTACTTTAAGAGCAAGTTGTCGTGCTTGGAGTCGTTTGAGCCAAGTCAACTGATTCATTTACGGCATTCTAACTTATTTATTTTAAGCAATAAAAGTTTAAGTGCGTTTTCTTGTAAATGACACAGAGCACTTGTTCTTCTTTTAATTCCTTATTTTAAATAAATCGTTCCAAATTTTCTGGCATTTGAAGCCTCGCAATGATGTCAAGCCCCACAATTTGTGCTCAAGCAATGGTTTTTAGTGAAAGGGGCGGTGCCACTCCCTAAGCTTAGTGTAAGGTAGAACGAATAGAGTAGTCGAATACTCTCGATTGCCCCATTTTTAATGTATATTTATATTTATTAATGCTAACAGTAATAAGAATTACTATTATAACTGGCTACTGGCTACAAGGATCCGAACCGACTCATAAATTGCAAGGGATTTTTCAAACTTTTTCTGGTGATTTTATCAACCTGTCGCTGTCAATTCTGAAAAAAGGTTTTGCTCTCTCATTCTTTCACTCGTCAAGGCGAATTCTACTAAGATAACAAAACGTCTTTTTTCTCTCGCTTGCACAACCGTACAGTTCAACATAGCTGACGTAGCATGCCACTTGCCGCATGCAGCATTCAGCCATCGCAGCAGCAGCAGCAGCAGCGGCGGAAGAGGCAGTCAAGGGCAGTCAGTTGGCAAATGTCGTTGCCGCCATGACTCTTGCTGCTCTTACTGGTGCCGTCGGCAGCGACGATGCAGAGTGTAAAAAGAGGGTGGGGCAAATACATGAAGTTTATCTGTTTTATCCTAGTCGGAGACTCTTCGCAATACTATTTGGTGTTCGTATCAACTTTTCTGTTCAACAAAGACACAAACAAAGAATAAATTATTTTGGAAAATTGCATAATGTGAGTGGAGCCAAGCCCGCACATGCGCAGAGTGGCGGACTCATTGAAAGCTTCCAATTGGACCAACTCTGAGCTTCCTTCTATTCTGAGACTAAAATTTCAATCCTCAAATAATTTTACACATTACATTATTTATTGTTTGTTTGTTTGTTTCATCTCTAATTAATTTACCGATCAACGAAAACAGTTACAAGAAAAGATTAATAGTTGTCGTCGTTGTTGTTTTTGTTGACTTCTATGGCAAATGCTGTTAAGTATCGTCATAAATCTTGAAAAAAAAAAATTGCTTCGGCCATGACGACATTTTGAAACTCTTTCCACGTCGAACTTGTATTTCAATTTGTCTGTACGAAATTATTTGTACTGAAGTCATCGAAAGCTTATATTAAATTTCAACTGTCTTCCTGAACAACCCAACTGCCGACAGGCGGACGTAGCCAAATCGATTTAGTTTTCGATGCATATACGTTTTCTGCACGGGGCCTGGCACGTCCCTTATTAGTATATTCAAACTCCACACACACAAAAAGGAAGAGTATGAAGACTATGCATGTGCGTATGTGTAGGGCACATGGCTTTGAGTGCTGTGTGTTTAAATTTGATATTTAGTAGCGTTAAAGATAATATGTTGAAAAATCTTTCTTTTGGCATTCGTAATGAAAAACGATTATTCCGCGAATAAAGAATTTTAAGTTATTGCACAAAACTTGTTCTGGCGCACTCGTCGATTCGACTTGTTTCAATGCGCCGCGTAATAATTTTAGTTGGCTGCTCTTGGCGCCGAAACGGGTGGGCTTGCGCTGAGCTGTTGGGCCTTGGAGGGGCTGAGGAGGTGGGTCTTTGTCGGACACAACCAGCTTTGTCGACCGCAGCCATTGCCGGCAGCTTAGCGTAAATTGTAATTTATGCATTTAATATTCGAAATGCATTCTGGTTTTGTCGACGAAATGCAGGCAGCAACGTCGGCGGCAATGGACGTTGATGTTGGATGGCGGATGGCGAATGGCAGGGGGGTAAGAAGTCGACCAGCCAGCCGCCTTGCAGAGTTCATGGCGGACAGTTTGCATTTGATTGGCGTTCTTAATGCCAATTTGCCATTTACATTTTTACTTGTGTTTGAATATTTTTGCTTATGCATGTGAAGAAGTACATGTATCTGTGTGTTCAAGCACTTTATTTATCCTTTCGCGTGCTCTGCAAAAGTTAAAGTGGAAACTTGGTATAAATTTGGAATAAATGTATTCATTGGCTTGCTGTTCCGAGTCAGCATTAATTAATTGAACGTGGCTACTTTAATACGACATTCTAAATTGATCTTTATTGTAAATAAAGTCTTCGTTCGGAGCGCAAATTAAAAAAATACCCAAAAACGAACCCAAATTCTATGTTGAAGTTTCTTACATCTTTACGAAATTATTCATGCAGTGCCAACAACAATAAGAATTCATTTTTTAATCTCAAAATAGGGGCTTTAAATTCGTAACGCACAGAAGGAAGCATCTGCAATTGTGTAGAGTGAGAATATTCTGGATCAGCTCGTCAAGAACATTTGTTTGTGTTGTTCCTCCTGTTTGTCTGTTCTCTCCGCATTGAAGCCACACCCCAGATTTAAAAAATATTTGTCAGGCATCACCCATTTAAATAGTGTTCAGGTTCGTACTTGTTATAGTTTAGGAGCTAAGAAATTTTAAGAAAACCACTTTTTGAGTGGAAATGAGGGGGAAGTGCGAAAATTGTGGTACGTCATTTTTTAGGGACTTACTTACTGAATCTACAAACCGAGTTTCATGTTTCTATCGCTTCTCTTTTTCGAGTTTAAGCCTTGATATTGATGTCCAGCCGAGCATCACGAGTCTATTCTCAAAATTTCAAGTCTCTAGGTCCTATACATAGGTTCCGAGAACCATTGGTGAATAAGGACGGACACACAAGTGGACATGGCTCAGTTAATTTCTCTTGTCGTCCTGGTGAAGAATAAATGTATATACTTACTTTATAATGCACTCCAACTCACTGTAAGTGGAGGGTATAAGCAGTTGGATTGGAACGGATATTAAGAAACTATTCATTGGTTTGCTCCTTGAAATGAGATCCGAAAGGCTTTTGACCATTATTGAAAATTTTTTGAAAAAATCGATTTAAGTCCCAGGCTGCTAAAAGGAGACCTTTCCAACTATATAATTTGCACAAATATCCTTGATCAGTATCAAAACTATAATAGTCAAAACCAAAATTCGTTCGCAGGTCGATTCTGTTATTCAATCCGGAGATTACAAAAGTCGTATTTTCCCGGTTGTCTTTTGAGATAGGAACATCAAATTTGGAGTGTATATAGCTGACTTGAAGTCTAAAAAGATGAAATATATTTAAAATGGTATAAATTTTTGAGTATCAGTATAATAATAAACAATGTAAATTTCATACCAATAAGTATCATTTTTATACTAAACTTATCAATTTAAAGAAAGTATCAATTTGATATTAAAAATATTAAACTTGTACTCAGAATATTACTTACGTAGCTAATAGTATAAAATTGATACTGAAACAGTATTCAATTATTCGAATGTTATTTCGAAACTTCAAAAGCTAAATAAACAAAATTGTAGCTTTTATAATATTGTATTTACAAAGGTTCAATGACAAATTAATACGACAAAGTTTTATATTGATGTATAAATAGTATCGTTTTGATGTGTGCAACCAAATGTTAAAAAAAAAATGGAAAGGTAAAAATTGGTACATATGATATTGAATGGAAATAAAATCTGTTTCGATTGAAAAGTGGGCGGGGCAACGACGAAATTGAAGGTACAAGGTATATCGAAGTTGAGCACTCTCGATTGAAACTTCTTCCTTGAGCTTGAATTGATAGGTCCATGCACAGGTCTTTAAGCATAATATTGTCAACTTTACCTCAGGGATTCACTGCATTTGCACATAGAATATACATAAATTTAGAGCCCCAGGGAATTCTTTGAGTGTTGTATTAATTGCAGATTCGCAATTTGATGCTTCTTTAAAAACAAACATGTTTTTCTTTTTCTTTTATTTCTTCGCTAGACGGGAACTAAGAAAAAGACAAGAAAAAAAGAATAAATAAATATTTCCAGATCGTCATGTATAGTGTTTATGACCTCAAATATTTGTGTTTGTTGTCGGTATGTGGTTTATTGTGGTAATGGAAATATTCAAGTAAGCCCTTTGGTGCAATGTAAACGAGCGAGCAGACTGATCCATTCGAGGAGTTGCAATTTTTATGCTAGTCATAAATAAAATTCGGTTTCGTTTTCCTTTCGTTTTAAAACAATTATTCATGCTTCATTTTTAACCAAAAAAATTTGAAAATTTCCTAATTTCATTCAGAGCGTGAACATTTTTAAGAAGCGAAAGCAAACTCTTTCACTTTGCTCAGTGTGAGTTCTGGCTTTGTTGTTGTTGTTATTTGTGTTTTATTTTTTCTTCCCTTTTTATTAGTTTTTGCCTCTTTCGCTGCTTAGCGCACGAGTTTCGCGTTCGGAGCCGTTCCAGTTCCACAGTGGGTGTTACACTGAAGGCGCAGGTAAAGACACAAAAAGATCGTCTAACGCTGTTTGCCTCCTTACCGGCTGTTGTTAATTTTCACTTGAGTCAAAGATAACATAATTTCGAAGCTAAACTTCTGTAGAAGGTGAAAGCTGAGCTGAGAATGAAGTTAGAATGTAATTTCAAAGAGTTCATTCTCTATTTTGAATATCAAATTTCGACAAGGTACAAAAACCTTGTCTTGGATTCGTTAAGTTATCCTTGCAATAGGGAACAAGTAGTTTAAACTAAATTGTAATTGTGCTGCTGAAAACGCAACAAAAACAATTTGATATTGTAATCCACTAATAAAAATTTTACTCACTCCAATTTACTTTGACAGTTAAGCATTAAAAATATTTTCAGTTTTGACGTTTGAAATGAATAGTCAAGAATTGTACGATAATTAAAATTAATTGTGCTTATGCGAAAGGACAACGATGAGCAGAAAATCATTTTTATATTCAGTTTAATAATGTGTAAATTATTGCAAAAAAAAAAACAAAACATTACAATTATTCATGGAGACCGAGAATGTGCTTAAACTACACCAGAGTGGGCTAAGAAAAGCGCTTCAGTCCGTTTGTATGTCTGAATGTCCGTCTGTCTGAGAATAAAACTCAAGCAAAATTATATGACGTGAATAAATCGGTCGCGTATTCATGTAGAAGATTCAAATTTATTCAATACGCTTGCGACACTTGTAGATTTGTTTTAATAAGGTTGGGAATGAAAGAAATTGCAAGGAGTTTTATGATTTATGCTGAAACACGCTCCTCATTATTTTTTCACGCTCCATTTTACGTCTTACGTCTCGGTCCAATTTATCAAGTTTCGTGCTTTTGTGTTTATTTTCTCTTTTTGTTTTTTATTTGAAAGTACTTTTTCGTGTCACTACAAAAAATATCATAATAAACATAGTTGGGCTAACAATCCATAAGATTGGGAGCAGCAAGTATCTACGGATTGGAATAGATGAGGCAGCAGCAGCAGCAGCAGCAGCAACAGCTTCTCAAAGTGAAGCTTAAATTGAGGCGAGCGCTGAGGACAGGCAATATCGAGGAGGATGCTTCATAAATATACCAAAAATATGTTCATTGATATGGCTCATCTGACATACAAACACTCACACATGCTCATACACACGCGCACACATCACATTACAAATGATGGGTAAGAACACTCGCTTATTCCATTGGGTCCAGTTGCATAACGAACGAAGAAGAGCGACGCAGAGCGTTCAGTTAGCCCTTTTCACTCGCCCCATTCGTTTGCTCGTCCGCCAACCCAACTATATGTCACTGTCACTGTCATTGCCATTGCTGTCGTTGCCGGTGCCGTTGCTGTTGCCATTGCCATTGCTGTCGGTAGTCGTCGGTCCATTAGGCGCGCCATGCTTTGCAGCATTCGATTATGTTTTTGAATTGTGTTGTGTTGGGTTGTGTTGTGCATGGCTCTCAATCGTCGTTATGTCGCAGAGCTATGGCTGCTCGGAAAGGTGAGGGTGGTGTAAGCTTGGCAGGCAAGCGGCGGCGGTTAGCTACAACATACATACATCAGAGACTTTACAGCCGCATTCCTCCATTCGAATTGACATGCTCTCAAACCGTACGTTGAATATTCGTTTGCTCCTTTCATTTCGTTTTCAGGAGTTTCAGTAGCCTCAGTATCTGACAGATATTTACAGTGTTCATAGTGTATGTTTGCTCGCTGCTTATTTATTTATCTGGTTTGTGTTCCCTTTTTTACGAATATAAACAAACAAGTACGGTTTGCATGCAAGCGAAGAAAAACTAGCTTCTCATACCCGACGTTCCGCTCCTCACGGGATTCTATGGCGTCATAATTTTTTCCATATTTTCCAGCTCTAATCTACAGCGCTGCTTTTCTACTTTGTCTTCTGCTTTGTTTTGCGATTTATGTGTGAAACTTTTTAGTTTCTTTGTTTGCTTATTCCCAAATGAATATGCTCGTGCACATACATTCAAGTTAAGCACTTTCATTTATCGTGCGGACCGACAGAGAATTTTGCAGATAGGCACACCTACGCACGTATCGAAATTCGAGTGAAGTAAAGCTTCACAAATTGGAATTAGCTTGATTGGCTGAACGGCAACATAAAGAAATTAGATGTGATTGCCCGAGTTCTATAGGAAACATTTCATCCATTAATATTTTCGAAATGTATGAATTAATGCGTGCGAAACTTTTCCAACTTTCGTAATGTTTTGTAATTTGCTGGCATTAGCAGATTTGCCAAACAGTGCAATTATTTGTTCTCAAGCTCGTTACTTGTACACTGAGAGAACTGATGACCAACCAATCATCATTTTCAGGAGCCGGAAATATAAACAAGTCTAAAAGAAAGTGTGTCTGTCGCTAAAACTTCAACTTGGACCATTCCATGAAGTGCCAATCAACGGTGGCTGATCACCATGTTGGGTTTATTTAAGTTTATATCCAGACATTTTCTTAAAAGATTTTTTCATCATCTGTATGTTATTATAGTTAACTTTTGAAAGCCATATTGGCGTTCCGATTTAATCTCTTTCCTCTCCACGTCTCTCTACTTTTTTTGATTTGTGCGACATTTGCTTGCAGATGGTTTCGATAAGCATGGAGTTAAAGGCAGAGAAGAATTGTAAAAAGCAAACCAATTTTATTTCATTTTTTGCTGAATCACACAATCGATAGAAGGAAATGAACAAGACGAGAGGAAACTATGCAATATGACCTTAAAAATAAAAATTTGCAATGCGAAACAGGTGCTCACAAGTTTTGTAAGACCCCCAAATAGCATGATTTTGAGCAAAATTACTTTTTGAACAAAGCACCTTTTTGCAGTTTATTTTCCACATTTCTACAATGCGACTTCATATGAGCAAGAACATGTATGTTTATATGGATATGGGTATGTATGTACATATGTATGTAGAGCGTGTTTAGTAAAAATAGAAACAAAAAAGGTAGAAAAGGGCGGAGCGCTGAACGTCAAACGGAAAACAAAAACTTAGCCAAGTGGTTGCAGAAAATTTCCATATTGGAGCGATAAAAAAACGTGTATCTAGCAGATTTCCATTGATATGGAAGAAATGAAAGTAACAAGTTGATTCAATGTGCGTCTGTTACTACTTATTACTGCGAATGTGAAAAGCATCCAATAAGCGTTCGATGCCGTCTAGCTGCGGCGGGGCTGCTTGGTCTGGGGCAGTTTGCACAGGATGTGTGTGCTTTGGGTCGAGATGAACACGTACGATCTGCGCCACCCCGTCACGTTGAGTATGATGCTCCGCCAAGCAAATGGGTTGGATTTCAACTCGAACGTGACTCCGAGACGTGCAACAACAATGACTTGCTGCTACAACACGTGGGTTCACAGGTGCTTGCTTAAGGAAACCATTTATTTGAATTTGGCAAACTAGCGCCCCACCGGCAAATCGCACAATCAATTGCTCGGGGGGAAACTAATGAAGAACATGTAATTACATGTGCATGCGCGACGCAATGCTCTCGGATGTCATGGAATCAAAGCCACCTAAGTTCGGGCAAAGAAACAGATAACCCCAAAATTTAATAAACACGCAAGTGCACAGAAGTAAATTATCCTGTCAGTCTATTATTCGGCTAGTTTACTCCACCCTGCTTATGGTTGTATTTGCCCCACAATTGGAGCGCATGCCTTTTCGCCTGCGAGTGTTTCTGCGTGTGTTACAAATCGCACTCTTGCCAACATTTATTGTTTCTGTGGTTTGATTGATGTCGTGTTTTGTAATGTAGCATCGTTTTCTGTTTTTAATTAAAAGTGTTCCAGCCACCAATCGAAAAACAGAGCAATAAAAAACCCACAACAACGCAAACTTAATTTCGGTTGAATGTCAAATACTTTATCGACTCTGCATTCAAACAAGGCCAAAAGAGCAACGAAAGATTTGTGCTTCAGAATAGGTGATGGAGGCTAACGCAAATAAAATACCCAAGTATATTTTTTTATTGTGTTTCACACATGATTCTTTCGTCAAAGGTTAATGCTAAGAGAAACGACTTAAGCATACACTATTTTTCGGCACCCTTGTTAAAGGGGTATCTTGAATCTTCTCCACCAAATTAGTTTCGACATGTTTGCTTTGTTAGTTTCATTCGAGAACACGTGAAAGATCAACCAAAGCTTACTTACATACATATATACATACCATATGTGTTAATTAAATTCTCTCTATCAACATCAATGTGTCTTGTTTTATTTACCGGGAAGGCGACCAGTGAATAAACTAATTAATAGGAAATGACAATAATCAATGAATAAGAGAATCCAAATCCAAGTATTTATATTAGATTTTCCACCCTTTGTTGGGTGTTACGTATATTTTCAACGTTTAAAAAATGTGCAAAGAGGTACAAGTATTTTAGTAGATAGCTTAAATGTTACATAAACGATTATACAAAATTTTATAACCATTGCATAATAGCAATGGGAAAAGTGACAGTTTAAGGTATTTGCTGAGCTCGCGAAACAAAGGAAGGCAAATTTTGCGGAACGCCATTTTATGGGAATGTTATTTTTAGGTCTTCCAACCATAACATAACTACCCTCAGCAAAGAAGGCTACTTAGATGGTAGCAAGCGTAAGGAGTGAGCGTCCATCACACATCCAATCAAACTTTATCGGCTAATGAACCTCACGATAAAACATCCAAATTTCAAATCACTTGTATAGTTTTCGACAACCATTGGTGAATACGGAGGGACAGGCGTGACTCATTCGATTTCTCTTACCGTGCGGATCATTCCTATATATTTTACTCCTCTCCATCTATGAGATGTACTTTAGGTCTTAGTCAAACTTTACATATCCTAACACAGTGTGTCAGGGAAAATAGATTTAAGGTTAATAGCTAAACCTTTAAACAGTTTTTTTCACTTTTGACGCTACCTATATTTTTGAGAAGCTAAAATAAACAAGTTAATGTAGCCTACGAACAGAATATATTTTTATACTTTCATGCATTTGAATGCAAATAACGCCTTAATAGGTAATCGACAACATAAAGTAAACATCGCATTATATGAGTAGCCGTATTTGTTTTTCAAGCTAACGACCTCTTTCATTTACCCTTGCAAACATTTTCCCAATTATACTTATTGGAAAATATGTCTTATAGTTTTTTCAAAAAGAACCATATAGGTTTATAAAAATTAAATTTTAAATTTTTTTTTTTTAGAATACAATGCAATCATTCTTCACTTCATTTTGCGATCTTCTACCTCGTCGGCTTATAGAGAAATCACATTTTTAAGTTTTTTTGTATATGGGCGGTGCCACGCCGTTATGTCCGATTGTTATGAAACTTTGGAATATAGTCAGGGATGTATAAAAACGCGTTATTGCAAAGTTTCATCTGTTTACATTCAAGAACAAAAACGTTTTTCTAACCAAAACCGAATTTTCGACCGATTGTTCCTATGGGAGCTGTATGCTATAGTAATCCGATCAAGCTGATTTTTACATACAAACTGCCTGCCATATAATTTATATGGTCGGAAATGTCTCCTTTTCTGCGTTTCAAAGTTCGTGATAAAGTTAAATTACTCTTGCAAGAGCATAACAAGAACCGATAAATGACTGCAAGGATATACTTTCATATGTATGTATCTAAAAGTTTCGCAAAGCCGAAGATAACTTTCTTTCTTATTACTTTTTCGTTCTTGTTTTCATTTTTGTTTGGTTGCTATTGCTTCATACGGCTATAAGATACATGTATTTTATCAAGCAAATTTGTGTTTCAACATTGGCTTTCTCAATGAACAAAAAGGAAGAATGTCTTTCCAAATAAGGAGCATTTGTTTTCTTTTTTCTTCTGAACTAAAGGACATATTTATTTAGTTATATTGAAGAACGGTGCAAAGCTTTGTGCACTGAATTGGCGTCATATGTCAGATCGACATGGTGGATGTATTAAATAAATAATGAAATTGTGTCTGCTGTTGAGGTGAACTGCATTTGTGCTGACTCTAAAAGCTCATAAAATGTCTGCGACTGATATTTGTCTTCAAAAATGTTGTAGAAAATTTAATCAGACTTCATGTTGAGCTCTAACAAATCCTCCCACCGCCAACTCATCTGCATAGACATTTGGATTAATTAAACTAATTTCGCAGTAAATTTCTATTGGAGGACAACGCACTTAGGCCTGTTATGTAATCAAGCGAAAAATTATGCGGCAACGGATTGGCGCCCGAGGCGAATATGGCAATGTCGATGCAGACAATTCGCTTAATTACTGCAAAGATGCGCAATTGGATGCTGAATGAACCAATTTCGACGTTGGGCGAACGAATCCCACAGATTTGCACGGAGCGCTTTTGCGTTAAGTGCGCCGTTAAGCTTTGTAGTTCATTAGAGACTGAAGGCTTAGCACTGAATTAAAGCGGATGGAAAGAAGCTATTTGCATTGACCCACAGGGGAACAATTTTCACGGAGCAGCAAAAAGTGAAATGAAATATTAAGGACGCGAAGGTATTCCTGAGCACACCTCTACAGACAATTTGGCTCATTCCTCTGCCTGCTTAGACTTTCAAATCAAATTTCAATTCGCGCGCAAACCAATTATTTTTAAGTTTACAAAAAACGGCCTGAAATTCATAATAAACTCACGGTGTATAAATGTAGGACGCTCTAATTTATAAACAGACTAATTGAAAATAAATTTGGCAAGCAAAAAATAAAATCACTTCGCAAGTCCACAAACAACTGTTCGCCGTAAGGGTTAAAAGCAAAAACAACAGCATGTCAATAACATAGCTGCTCACTGTCGTCTGTCCGCGAGTCTGCCTCTTTCTCTGAACACTGTTATGTTGGCTTCAGGTTGTTGTTGCTTCCCATACATTTGGGAACATTTCGGTTGCCTGCTTGGCAACACGCTGCAACCACTGTCGATGCGCAGTATCTCACTCACACGCACATAGCAGGATGGCTTGACGCGCCTCTTGCTTGCTCGCTTGCACGCACGCTGCATCTCTTGAGGCGAGGTGAGGTCGTGGCGGCCATTGTACGGTTCGTTCAGCCATTCGAAAAACTCAGATACAAATGTGAACTCGCTGCGAATTGTGCCCAGCCAAAGACCACGCAGACGTATGTAGTGGAACATTTATTTATGTTGTTACTGTACGTGCAGTATGTGCTTAATTTAAATTCAAGCTGCCTACGCAAAAATATTTCCCATACCGCAAGCAAATGAACATCACACATTCCTACATACATATGTACATATGTATGTGTGTGTGAGTGCATGTGTTTACATACTTATGTGTAGATATTCTATTTATTTTGCGTTTTCGTGTTTTCTGTTCTAAGTTTACCTCAGTTTTCATTTCAAACAAATAAGTGTGCTTACTCTGCATAGTAATCGCACTGGGGAGTTACAGAACACCACATTTACATATTGTTGCGTAAATACTTGTTTTAAATTAGCTGTCGTAATTTGAAATGTAAAATAATTTGCATTTAAAAACAAAGAGCACGATTGTTTTGCAATTAATGTCAATAAAAATATTTACAGCTCAATTACATGCAATAAAGTTAAATTCAATCATTAATTATTTGAGCACACGAAATATACACATGTATAAAGATTGAAAACATTTATTAGTTAAAATAATTGATTTTTAGGTCGTTAGCCTCAACTGTGTAAATTTAGTTGGGACTCCATTCCAGAAACAGCACATTGAAACAATTAACAGGGAAAGTTGAGTTCATTTCCCGATTGGCAAAATGCCCCAGCATTAGCTTCATGTTCTGGTTTGTTAAAAGTTTTTCTGTTTTTTAGTCTCTCGGTTTTTCGGTTGTGGCGAAGAAAACTCTTGAATTGCTCAGCTTAGTTTGTTCTTTTGGCAAACAATGGGGAACAATTGTCTAGTTTATCTTGGGGATTTAGACCAAATGATGGCAGATTGCCAAGTTGCAGCTTCAGCTGAACATACAAGCACACTCTCTGACTAAATCATACACTCGCACACACACAGATACTCGTAGTCACATATAGCGAGAGCAAGTATGAACTGAATTCTCGTCTTTTCTGTTGTATTTTCAACGTATTATTTGGACAGAAATAATAGATGAACAAGAACAAGCACATAGCAAGTAAAACAAAATAGCTGAACCAGTGTGGAGCCAATCTGCTGTTCTTCATCAATATGCCAGGCCACAATGACGACTGGTCCCGAGCAGCCCTGCACCCCCTACTACCACTAGAATCCAACTTCACCGCGCTCCTCTTGCATGTTCCCTGACTGCTTTCGAGGATGCTTAAGTAGCTTCACGTTCTTCGCGTGTTGTTTTGATTTTCTTTTTTACACAAAAATAACAAAAGCGAAACAAAAACAAAACTGCGCATAAATTTAAAGAAACTCAATTTACTTGCTCCGTTTTCGACTCTCTCTATCTTATTTTCCCTCTTTTTCGTTTATTTTTTATTTATTTATTTTTTGTTTTTTGTTCATTTCCCTTGATTTGTGAGCTCAATTATTGAGTTTTTTTATTATTATTATTTTTTTTTTTTTTGGTATAGCGCGTCATTTTTTGTGGTTGTCACTTTGTTATTCACCCAAAGCGATGGCGCTCAGTCAAACTACTTCCCGCCGCCCCTCGCTCTCTGCCCAACGCCGCTCCAAGCTAAATGAGTCCGTTCATCTTAGTTTATCTTCGCCGAGTTTGGGGCTTTCGAATGCTAATGAGTGCAACGCAACCAATAAATTTCCTTGCTCTGCTCCGCCTTTATCGCGACTCGCTCAATTGCCACAGAATGTGCCGCAGATTTCTTCTTTAGCTGTGCGTGTGTAAAGGTCAATGGTAATTTATGGGTTTTGATGTTAACACAACTGATTACAAATTTAAACCTCACTTAGTGAATTTGTTCTCAGCATCAGAAACCACCATTCAAACTAAATCGCTCTGCCCAAGAAATCACAAATTTTTCGTCATGAAATCTCGAGAAGAACCGAAAAATTGTATGAAATCGGAATGGAGTTTTAGATCTTACATTTTTTCTTAACATTCAAATACCATAGAAATCGAAAAAAAACTTTATTTTTGTTATGGCCTTTTGTATAACAAAAAATATAGGAGCCCTGTAATATATGAATTGGTCGCTACTTGCCTCATTACCAAGAGTATCTTGCATTGTCCATATATCCCATTTACATAAGATTGGGCTATTAACTAAACCATTAGGTAAAACATCTAATCGAAGCAATAAAATCATAACATAAATTACCTTTGCGACTCATCGACCCCAACGAGCTGCCTGTTATCAGACGCTCACTCGCCATGCTTAATAACTGGCAAAATGTTAAAGTAAAAAGCTTGTTTACGAAAGATTGCAGCTCTTGGTCCGATCAACACGATTTTCTTATGTAACCATTCTGTCGAGATAAGTGTGTTGTTTGTACTTAAAAATACAATGGACAAATGTTTTCCAACTCATTTCGACAATTGATCAAGAATATATCTTTCTACAAGTATACATGCACAAACGAAAACCAGTAAGGGTGGTCGAGAATACTCGACAATATAATACCCTGCACACATGGTAGGCGGTGTCACCCACATATTGATCTGACATCGGCAGTATTTAGTTATAGTATCATGAAAATCGTTAAAAAAATGGTGATTTTACGAAAAATTTAAGTTTGTTGGTCTTAGAGGAGTAGTCATCAAAGAGAGGGGAATTTTGTGGTATGCAGTTTTAAAGATGTATATTTACAGAGCTTCTACACAAAATTTCCGGTTCATACAATCAATAGTTTTGGAGATATAGCTATTTCAAGAGAACAATTGGGGAAGGGGAAATGAAAGGAAGGGGGGACAAATGTGTTATGCAGTTTTGTAGATCTACACATACGTCTTCATACTTCATGTTTCTGTATTTCCGGGTGTTCGAGATATAGGATTTTAAAAAACTGGGTGGAGCTCGATAGGCGGGAAAGAGTGGGCGTGGCAAAAATCCTTCAAACTTGAAGTAGCGCATGACTACACTTGTCTTCCGAATTTAAAGTCTTTAGCTATAATAGTTTCCGAGAACTATTGGTGTCGACAGAAGGACGGACGGACGGACATGGCTATATAAACTCTTGTCGTCCTGATCAAGAATATATATGCTTCATAGGGTCCCCCACTCCTCCTTCTTGGTGTAACATACATTTGGTCTGAAACAAACCTATTTAATATACTCCAATACACAGTATGTGTGCAGGGTATAAAAATGTATTTTATACTCAAGTACATAAGTTATCTTTATAAGTAAATTTAATGTAAAAAAAAATCATTAATAAATAATTAATGACGATAATGTCGTGTATACTCAACAATGTTATAATCTACACACCCGGTAGGCGGTGCCACTCCCAATTTAAAAAAAAAAATTATTCTGGCCGCTCTTTTAAATAGAGTTCAAAATATCTAAGAAAATGGTGAAAAAATGTAGAATTTATGAACGATTTGAGTTTGATGGTCTTCGAGAGGTTCTGCTGGCATCACGAATCATTTGTGAATACGGACGGACAGACGGACGGACATAGCTATATCATATCGACTAGTCCTCCTGATGAAATATATATGTATGTACTTTATGGGTCTTACTCCCCTCTTTTTATGTGCTACGTTTGGACACAAGCAAATTTAATATACCCTAACTTTATGTGCAGGGTATAAAAATATATAAATTGAAAAAATAATGTATTAAAATGAAATCGGAATCGACATTCATTGATATTTTAAGTGAACGTTACAAATTTGAAAATTTGTTCGCTTGTTCGTTTACCAGTTCTGAACTGTTTGACGGATCATCGTAAAAAATTTAATCATTATCACAAAGGTTCTCGACCGGGCTTCATACATACATAGTTGTGAATTTGTTTGAAGAAGAATCAGTGGAGACAATCAATAGACGGAATATTAGGAAGGACGCGTGCAAGAATGTGCGGATGGTGAATTAATCTAGAAAGTATTGACTACAAAATAAATGGAGAATGTGAAGGAGCAGTAGACTAAAATTGGAAGACCTTGGGTTTGTGGAATGGGAGATAATTGTATTAATAAATTGGATATTATTACACTCAAAATGGCCATAATTACATTACCTAATGATTAAAACGGTATTCAAGTCATAGGATTCTATGAAAGAACCAGCATTAGAAGACAAGTGGAGAGCGAAGATCAACTTTGGTTTCAAGTTGTTAGATTGAAAACTGAGAAGTTATTATTGATATAAGGAAAAGTACTGACATATCAACTCTCTTGACATCGATCCAGTAATGACACTTATCTTCGTAACTCTTTTGTAAGTTATGAGCTTAATGACAACCACCTTATATACTTTTATCGATACAAGAACTGCATAGCTGCTGTCAATTACTAAGTCATTAAAGGGATTCTATCTGAACTCCGAAAGTTTTTTTACGAAGACGAACATTCGGCTTGTTGGAAAAAAATGCTGATGCAATGTGGTTCATTAGGTCCAGCGTTTCGTCATTTCATTGTTCATTTGAGTTAAATGAGAATTGAAACTGAGGCAGCATCGCCTGGCGGCTAAAAATCAAACTAAAATTACACTCAGCATGCCATCCTCATTTTAGATTATATGATTTTCAATAGGATTTCTCCGAGGAAGTCCAAGTAGATACTGCGCTCAGATGCGTTTCGCTACTCATACGCTCTTACACAAATATATACTTCTCTACATACTTTCCCGGTAGATGTCGTCCCTGTGTTACTTTAGCGTTGTTGTATTGAGAGTGAAACATCTGCAACTGATACGCCATAATGAATTTATCTGAAAAGTATCTACGAAGTGTGCTTCACGCACACACTCACCACGAAATCAAGGAAAAGGCGTGGTTGGTTGTATCTATGTACATCAGTAAACACCACCATCGTGTTAGTGTTAGTTTGCACACGCACACTAACACACTCCCAGCTCAATACACACTCAACTGTCTTTCATGGCGTTCGTGTTTACTTATTTTTTTTTTTTTTTTCGTTGCCATGGTGACCGATGGCTTCTGCCGCTATGCGCGCGCACTTAAAGACCATCAAAAGTCAGCACGCGTATTTCTACTTCATTCCAAGTTTTTCACTCTATGCGCACACACAGCAAACTCTCTGTCCCAATTATTTAACACATTTCATTTACAATTCTCAGCTGCCGAATTAAAATTTTAACTCAAGAACTATTCAAAATATTTGACTATTGATAGTTTAGCGAAGCCTTGGATACTTCAACTGTATGGTGTTATGTGCCGCCGGCAATACCTCTGCGACTGAGAATTTCACTTGGAACTCGTTTCTAATTAAAATTGTTCATTCATTTAAATTCCACTGACAAGATTGTCAGGCAATATCGCAATTTTGCATTCTCTGTTAATTAAGTGACACGGCAATGCTTATGGGGGGTCTCGGAACCAAAACTAGTTCCAATTAACGATTCAATTAGAGGCGATTGTTTATTCGCGTAATAATTGAATCCGTTCGTTTCTTTTAACTAAATTAATATTAATTAGTATATATATATATATAAAAAAAACAACAAAAAATCCCACCAAATGCTGTTAAGGTGTTCGGTTTAGTTCCATTTGAACAAGAGAAACCCTTCGTTACGAATATAAATTCTACTTGCTTTTAGACACTGTACTTTATCTATGAATTTAACATTGCTTGACAATTATGACAGCGAAATTGCAAATATCTCAATTATTATTTAATCAACAATTACTTTTGTGACATATGTACATCTGATGATGTATTTATTTGAAAATACTCAGCAATGTGACGCAAGAATTAATTTTGTCGGTTGATAGAAACGTTCCTGTGGAAAACAGCAACGAAAAACTTTTAACGAGAAATGTCTGCAACACTAAACAGAACTTATTTATTTATAAAATACAATACGAGTTTGTATTTTAGCTTTGGTGTGGCGTCACAAATGTCTTTCAACGATAAGTTGCAAGAATGTGAAAAGTTTTCCACATTATTTTGGTGAGAGGTGAAGAAGCTAAACGAAAAGAAAGAAAAAGCTACATACATATATTGACAACTTCACTTGTGTGTCGTCTAAAAAGGCAGCAAACAACAACCACATGGGCCATAAGTTGCCAAAAGTAAATCTGTTTTGAGTGGCATTCATTCTGGATTGGCCGCAATCCCCACGGCCAGACAGCCCGGACGGCCAGAGTGTTGGAGTTGTGCTGTCGAAGCTACAAATTTCATATCTTGATTTGCTTCTCTATTATTTGCACAAGTTGCAGCGGACTTTGTTGAGTCACGGCTCCAGCACTCGTTCGCCATGGCGCGGCAACGATGTGGAATAATGATTTCTTTCAGTTTTAGTTTTACTTTGTTTTGGCTCCGCGCGCGCACTTTCTTTCTAGAACTTGCCCAAGCGTCTACGAACAACATCAGCAGCGACAACGAAAATGAGCTTTTGCACAAGGATTGATTTTAGCAAGGCGTTGTACAAGAGGGCAAAGTAAACAGCAATGACGAAAGCAAACGTGAAGGGGGAGTGCCGGAGAGAGTCACATTTTGGAGCTATACTTGTGCACATACACATACATATGTGTATCTACGTGGCTTCTGGCTATTTTTGAAAAATATTGCATGCCTTTATTTTAAGTACGTGGATTCAGAAAATCTCTACGTGGCATAAGCCGAACCGACCACATCTACCGCACACCAATAATCAGGGTTAGATTAAGCACTGCGGTGCAGACAGAGACACAGATAGGAAGAGCCAGAACGAGAGCGACTAGGTTTTTAACAAAATATCTCCCCATACACATACACGAAAATCGTATGACAAATAAATAAAATAAGAAACGGTCGCCTCAGTTGAAATTCATTAGTTTTTGAAAGCCCCAACCAACGGCGGCCGAACCTGCGCGTAATCCAGTGACATATGCCTAATCGACTGCAATAAGCCTCAAAATTATTACATGCTTTTTCTTCGTTTTTCATTTCTTTTTAAGTATTTATACTGAGATGGGCACGGGCCTCTGTGAAAAATGCGGGCCTCGGGCCTGACACCAAAAGCCCGAAACGCCCGACATTTTCGCAATTCATGGACGTCAACGTGTCCAAAAAGAGAAAATTGGAAAAAATGAGTTTGAGAATGAAATCGACTCGTCGGAATCTTTCATACTGCAAAAGATCTGCCATTTTTGCAGGCATTGGCGCGGAATATCAAACAAAAATATGTAGTTTTAAGAATTAAATTTCAAATCTTTTAGAAAAATGATTTAGCAAATGAAGAAATTATATTTTTCGTTTTGTGCTAACGATCTTATTAAACTTTGTATTTAATTTAATTAATTTCCGGAAAAAAAATCATTTTCATCAGGCCGGGCCTTTTTGAAAATATATATATATAGTTTATATCCTGTACCTTATGGTAGAAGGGTATAGTAGTTTTGTGTAGGTATCAACAGAGAAGTCGATTTAGCCATATCTGTCTGTCTCTCCATCCGGCTGTATGAACGCGTAGAGTTCGCCAACTATAACAGATACAACCAAAATTCCAGGTCGATTTTGTTATTCAATACTCAGACCAAGTTTATTTTGTTTTTCCCCTCCGTAACTTAGTTTAATGGTGAGGGGCACATAACTGAAGCTACTTCGGGTAAAATAATTCTAAAAGTCGTTTTCTCAGCTGTCTTTTGAGATAGGAACTTGAAACCTAAAAATATAGAATAGAAAGTAGGCGTGGCAAATAGTACAAATTTAAAACGCTTATATCTCGGGAACCATATATCCCACAAGAATGAAATTTGGTGTGTATGCTATTGGAATACAGTGTTATAAGATTCAATCATAATATGGGCTTGGTCACGTCCACATATTGCCAAAATATGAAACGTAAAGATTGGTATGTATGATATTGAATGGAAATGACATTGGTTTCGATTGAAAACTTTAATACAGCCGTTACAAATTTAAGGTACAGGATATGTTGAAGTCGAGCATTCTTGACTACAATTCCTTGCTGGTTTTCTATTTATTTAGTACCGTCAAATGAAATTCAGCATCAAAATATTCAATATTCAAAGTATTCGTGCTGAACTGCGAAATAAAGAAATATTTTCTGTATTTTTTATTGTGGACTTATTCAATGAAAAGTCTCGAATGTTTAGTCAAATGGATCTACGATTCCCTGAAATATTGTTATATAATTTTTGGCTGGTGAAGATTTAGTCGAATTGACTATTATCCAGGGTTTTTTTTTTCGCTTTGGGTCTGTTTTATTTAATTGGATTTCCCAGCGGAAACTGCTCTGTCAGTAAAACAATTTGTGAAGCTTCTTTCGACACATGCACAAAACTGTTTAACAGCTTCGAATTCATTTCGCAAAATCAAATTTGCGTCAAGAGTGGCAAAGTTTTATAGTCACTCATGTGACAGCTAAGTGTGAATTTTGTTATTTGCCAAAAGTTTTGCGTAAGCTGAATTAATGTTGCTAAAGTAAAAGTTTCTGTTATCAAGTCGTAAATTATTATCCCATGAAAGTGCACAACTGATAATTTATGAAGCAGGCGCAGCTATCGCCAATTGGTGTCCACAGGCTCTGGCCCGTGCAGCATTGTCACAGACGCAGTTGCTCCCCCATCGTTAGCAAGCGATAAATCAGGCGAGTTTATGTTTGTCCACTGCAACCGATTTCATATAACTCAAGTAGTTAATGTATGCGTTTATCAGATTAGCCACCACTCGGTGAATTCAATCGCTGACTCGAATGCATCACCGGGCGCAGACCAGTGAGGGGCAGCAAATGGTGCGCTCGGGGCGCCCATACCTTAGCCTTCGTAGTCGTGCCTCGACGCTTATTCCAACTCATCTCGTTTTTTCTGTCGGCTACGCAAATAAATTTCCATGAATTATGAACACGAAGTAAGCTAAAGTCTTTATACGTGAATTAACAAGGAATGGAGTAACGTGACTGAAATACACCAAATAATACCTTCACGCTATGCATTTTACTCAGTCGTTGTGTCTGGACACTGGTTGCCTGAAACGAGCTGAAACAGTTGCAAAATAGCGTGCCCGCCAGCCAGCCAGCCAATGGTTTTAGCTGATATTTATACTAGAAAATGGCAAATATGCACAATAAATAACATAATTTTATTCCCTGAATTATAATATATTTTGCGTTTCGTTCAGTCAAACAAATGAATTATTTGCCAAGATAGACACACTTTGTATGGAAATGAACTGGTTCACGTTTAAAGCACTTACTTGCCTTTGGTGTGCAAATGCCCTGAGCATTATCATCTAAATTTCCCTACAGCAAAAGTGGCTACGGACTACTCACCGTCACCGTCACACGCACATAAGCATGCCCTTACATTTGCACTTTCAATAAACTTTATTATAAAAATTGGTTCATTTGATAACGGCTTCCAGTGTTCTTCAAATAATGGCCTTGGCAGCAACCTTTGCCACATGTCTTTTTACTTTCTAAAACGAATTACTTACAATAAACAATTCGAAAAACTAAATGTATGTAAGTTGTTTAACTGCCAAAAAAAATTGAAAGTCCTTGAAGCTAACTAATTATTAAAGACAAACACTCATTCGCAAGAAAATAGGAAAAACGAAAACAGTTTTTCTTCCAAAGGGTTACGCACAAGAGCGGAATCAGACAGCACATTACTTCAACTCTTTTACCTTCAGCTACCAGATACGCGCCTGATATCTGTTTATTATGGCCAATAATGCCTTCGCGGGAAAACTCTTTGAGTCTTCTGGTTTGTCTGTCTAGCTGACTAACTTCAATGTCAATTGGTTTTTCCGATACGAATTGCTCAGCGAGAATCAGCTCTAGCTCTAGTTGAGCGTGCGGCGGGCGACCATAAAAGTGGAACGACCATCGTAAAACAATAAAAAACGAAGAAGTGCCGCGAGGCTCGTCAACCACGCCTGAGGGCTCAGGCGCAAAAACCGAAGACATCATTTTTCACGCGCGATACGCTCATCTACTGAGACGAACAAGAACCAGAAACAAAAGAAAAAGGAAAAATATAAAAATGTGATAAAAAATCAAAAGGAAAACGAAAGCTGCACTCAGAGTAGGCAAGAGTTCAACTTAACCGTTCGGCGAGATTCGAAGGCAGCCTCATTTAATAATAGCCACACTGCGGGCTCGAAAACTATTTGCGGCCTCAGCCGATCATCCAAATGAGCATTTAGCCATCCGTTATTGCCTTAGTCCGTTAGCCCGTTCGTCAGCTTGTCTTGTCGGTCACTGAGCGTACTTTGGTTTTATGATGTTCTCCCGCGTTTGCAACTCATCTTTTCGCCTTGCCATTCCATCGTGTGCCGATGGTGTTGTCTGCTGGCTTCGCACGTGCATTTGTCACAGTTCGATATTTTCCAGACCTTGTCGCACAGCTCGTTTGCCATAAAAAGTGAGAGTCATTAAAAATTTTACTACTACTCAAGGTCGTCTGAGAGTTTTATTTCTATATAAAAACGACTTTTTGTTTACGTTTTTTTTTTGTCTTCATTCAATCCGTTTGCTTCACGTATTAATCTTTGAAATACATTGAATTCGATTTAATGATGCGTTGTTTTTATTGAGAAAATTTTAATAAATCATATTCTTCTTACAGTTATAACACTGTAAGATGAGTTCCACATGGAAAATAGGAGGTGCTACACCTCTAGGGACCGCATCATTTCAAATTAAGCTGTTCTATATGCTTTAAATCGGTATATGTATGTATATATTTATAATCAATAACAATTTTCATCTATACATAAATATACATTTACATAAGTAACAATGTGAAAGATACAAATTTACGTTAATTTCCAATAGTATTTGCTAAGTAGGAAAAGGTATTTACATTTCGTGAGTGCCGAATGTGGTTTTACACACTTTCGGGTCAATGATTTCCGCACAGAAGTTCCGCCAGTCCAAGTCAACTTATTTGCGAATCAGTAGAATTTGTTGGATTTTTGTTGATTAGATTAAAAAATTTCGGAAAATACTTTCTGTTTGCCAATTTTGTTTATGCCCTATCGAAATCTATCGGCTACTAAAACATTCATGAGCTGAAATTGAACACGTTTCTGAGCTGAGTTGAATTCATTAAAGTGCTTCTAAGCCAACTCCATTTTGCTGAAATGAACTGAATTGAACTGGCCAGGTCAGGACAGAAGAAGTCGGGTCGGTTGGTCGGCCATTCGAGCTCGTTGGGCTAGCAGCTTGTTCGAGGGAGCTATCAGGAGTTTTGCTTACTTTTTTAGATTATTTGCTGCATGAAAATGAAGTATCTACACCTTCTGTCAGCAGTTGAAACAAATCGAATCGTTTCGATTATTTGCTTCGAGATGTTACTTTTTACTTTCCCAATTCACCAACACACACTTGCTGGCAAATCATTTCGTTGGCTGCGATTGTGACTGAGTGGGAGTGTGCTTTTGATGTTGTGGGTGAGAGCGATTGCGAGTGTGTGCTTTGGCAGTTTCTTCAATATGTCTAGTTGAGTCCGGATTCAGCTTGTGCATTTTGAATTTTATTCATGATGGCAAATCAGCCAAATCTTCTGGGTATAATTGAAATGAAAACATTGACTCGTTTTACAAACAATTTGCAAACTATCGATTTAGCACTAGACAGAAGGATTCGCAGATACATTTCATTAAAAATGTATTGCAAGAAGACTAAAATTTACTAAACTTTGTAATTTCCACATAGATTATCCATCATATAACTCATAATTTAAAGTACTTTTACTTGATAATTCGGTTTTGATTTGTCTATGTTCGACGTCACTTTAATTATCTCTAAGTATTGCTTGTTTTTCACGAAGTTTAAATTAATTAGTTTAAATTGAATGTCTTTGTATTTTTCTATGGTGTATTTAAATTGTGGAATACAGTGAAATTCTCCATTTGCGATAGTCTCCCGAACCCAGTCGCTCCAATCGCTGGACGAATTTTGTGGACACAGCTATTTGATTAAGTTTTCCATAGAAATATCATTCCAATAACCGGACGCGGACTCATGAAGGGAAATAACTAAAAAATCCCAGACAAGCTTTTAAGAAACCCAATTATTTGAGTTCTTATAAACGAATTTGGTGACTTTGGTGGTTACTGACTAGAGGACAGTATTTTCAATACTGTTTTCAAATAAGTTGCATGTGAATTGTGTTTTTATAAACTCGAAATAACATGGAACCAAAAAAGAAGTAGTGTCTATTAAAGAAAATATAAAGTAAAGATAAAATGTGGGGAACGAGCGAACTAGAGATAGTGCAACGGTGCAAGTCCGCTCATTAGGAATTTTACTGTAATTGCACTGTTTGTTTACTACGTCAGCTTTCTAACCACCCTGTCTCACCCAAGAGATGTTCAAGAGATATTCTGAAGCAAAACAAGCAAAGCAAAGAGACGGCTGGCGAGAATAAAGAGCTAAAGTGGTTGCCTATGAGTTCTCTTCGAGCGTCGCACTCTCCGCACAGGGTGACTTATGACGATAGTTTTCTTCTTCTTTTCACACCACATGACAAAACTAGCACAACAATTTTTGACTTTATAAATAAAACTTGTATTGGCCTTTAATCAGCGGTAAAAACGTGAAAGCGAAAAGTTGTAAGGGGAGATTTTGGTCTGTTGGATTGGGTGTGCTGTGCTCTGCCGTAGGCACGGAGGCACATCATCGAAATTAGCTTTTTCTTGCTTTCAATCCAATCCTAAAAATACCATACTAATGTGTGTGATTTGAGTATGTTGTATATGTTGACACAGGGCCAGGTTGACACTAATAAACGCACTCGACCACCCAGCTGAGTTCGGAAGCCAATCAAGTAGACGTCATTCTCTCAAACGATTGACTTGCCTGCGTGACTTAATTAGCACAAATCTGATAGCAATACATATACATATTGAGTATACATATGTATGCGTGTTTGGCCAAATAGAAAGATTCATAAATAAGATTTTCATATGTTTATCAAGCAATAAATTTAGCAAAATATGTGGCGGTAGTTAAGCACTAAGCGATGGCGGCTTTCCTCACTCGGTATGCGAGATGCACAAATCAAAAGATTAGTCGCTGCTCCATCGATGCACGTTCCGTAGGTAGAGGAACACGATGGGGGCAAGCGGCAAGCGAGTGAGACATCCGTAAACGTTCTCGCAGTCCGCTTTGCTAAGATGAGTGCTTGCGCCGGTAACAGAGACGGTCACAGCGACTTGGGCAGGGAGCGGAACAGGGACGGCGTCATAAATAATGTCGATCAAATGGGATTGACGCCAGCGAAGACGAGGACACCGTTGGCGGAGAGACTCGGATGGGGTTGGGTAACTACTTAATTCGGCATAGGAGCAAAATTGTCTTTACATAATGCTGCCGGTAATCATAATGAGGTTAATAATAATATAATGATGATGATGACGACGATGAGGATGAGGATGGTGGCGGTGAGCGGCTCACAGGCGTAATGGCGGTTTCTGTTGCTGTTGCAGCGTGCGATTAGCTCATACAACGTCAACTTCACCGACCGTCGTCGCTTTTGTCTTCCATAGTGAATCGTGTTTGGCATAAATTAAAGAATACAAACGACCCGAAACTAAAAACAAAAAGCAAAAAACAAAAAATAAATAATAATGGAAAAGTTTCGCTCTGTTGACACTAAGTGCATTTTTCGCGCTACAACAACCTTCGCTTACGCCCCTATCGTGCGCTTATGTTAGCATTTTCATATCTCGGTTTTCGTAGTCGTTGTCGTTGTCGTTGTCGTTGTCGTTGCTGTGGTTGTTGTTGTTGTCTTTTTTGTTTTTGTCTAAATGCAAATTTACTGTAATGAGTTACACGTTTCGGTGGGTGGGCGAATGGGCTTGTGCCGAGCAAGTCTCGGGCGCTTGCACTGCGATTTTGCTTTTAAGCTGAGCTACAACTAATACAATTTTCTCTGCCACGCCCACCGCCCGCCGCCCAGCGCTTTCAGTTCGCTCTGCTGATGCGTTTTTTGTTAATAATGATTCGCTTCGTAAACTTTGTGCAGAAAATTTGAATATGGTCGGATGGCATTCGATGTTCGAGGATTTGCGTTGCCTGGCACTCGTTCGCTTCCCTGCCCTTCTCACCACCACTTATGCGCAAAGTCGACTTCTTCTCCGACATCATCACTTATACACGAGGGAGGATAAACAACCCAACGGGACGCAGAATGCGTGTGGACTGCATTCTGGCTGTACTCATTTGCATGGGTCATGCATGCATTTTTCTGCCAATTTCCGATGGCGTTTAACACGTAAATGTCCGCTTTGCGCCATGCATGGCGCTGTCGCTGCAAAAGCGCCGACAGAGCATGGGTTGTTGTTGTAAAACCGGTGCTGTTATACGTTTGCGTTCGCTGTTATATTTTTTAGTTTGGACACTTTTTTTGTTAGTTCGGACACTTTATATATTTAGTTCGGACATTTACTATCCTATTTTGCTTGCATTTGAGGACGCGGGTTCGATTCCCAGCCGTGTCAACAAAAAATATTTTATTTAGGTATTTTTTTTTTGTTTTTTTTTTATTAAAAATATGATCATATAGAATATAAAAACACAAAATTACTAAAAATTTATATATTAAAAAAAAAAATTATTATTGCTTATTTTCCGACGGCTTTTTAATGTTTTTTGTTTCTTTTATAATTTTTTCGATTGCTAAAATCATCTTTTTTTCCGTGTTGTTTGGCTTTATATTTTCTATATTGAGAAGTGATACATTGTATTATTAGTTATTGAATAAAGGGAAACTTACTTATTTATTGAGTGAAAGCCAGCACCAGGACTCGAACCGTGGCTCTTCGATTCGCAAGCCGCCGCTTAACCATCGCGGCCATTGAGACATATAGAAAATGTGCGCTTAATTATGAATAACACTAGAGCCACCCGACGGCGAAACAGAAAATGCGCGTTTGCCTGTTAGTTCTATTTTTAGCATGGACAACAAACCCTCCCCTAACCCTTCATCCACAAAGCAGCGTTTCGTTTTGTGAAGCCAAAAAACGCAAAAGCGCCGACAGAGCATGTGTTGTTGTTGTAAATTTTCGCTGTTGTTATACATTTCGTTTCGTTTTTCTGTCATACCGACGACGTTAAACGCACACCAACCCCCGCTAACACTTCGTCTGCGTTAATAACTCTGCCGTTCGCATGGCGGGAGCGCCATGCATGGCGTTTTTTCCCGTTGGGAATGCCAACTACGTGGCTGTGTGCGCAAATCGAGTGTGTGTGTGTGTGTGTGTGCGTGCGGGTGTGTAACTGTGTGTGTTATTGTATGCTTGTGTGCGTGCGTCGTATTTAATGGCCGTTCATCTAGCTTCAGTTCAAATTTCGGCAGTGCTGCTCTGCCATACCCCCAACCGGTTCCAGGTCGACCAACCGACCGACCGACCGGTGCGTCATATAGACTGTCTGTTCTCATTGAGACTGCAACCACCAACACCGACACAATCGTTATTTGCACGTCCTTCCATTCTTCATCACACATTTAGCAAACTCTTTCTTTCAGTCCTTCCTCCATCATCCTCCATCATCCTTGATTCCTTATATCGCCCCTTCCTGCCTGTTGTGCTTTCATTTAACTCTTCGTTTCATTTCGTTTAGTTTAGTTCAGCTTCTCCTTGTCTGCTTCACTTCCTATTTGCTCTTCCCACGGACGATTTGCCATTTGTTCAATCTTAGCCATGAATGTTCTCATCTCTGGCAGATGTGTCTGTGTGTGCGTTATTAATTTTACTTTTCTTTTTCTGACTTTTTTTGTTTATTTCTTTATTTTTTTTTGTTTGTTTTTACTATTTTGTATTAATACCTTTGCGCAAGGTTCGTTGACTTTTCCAAGATGTTTGCAACGCCCGAAATTTCGAAGATTGATTGAAGTTTCCTATGACCGCGATCAGTATCGCGAAACGAAGACATTTAATACCCACGTGCGATTAGTAATTGTCTACCAAGCAGCCTAGAGCCTAGAAGCTGACATTCAAGGCGTCTCCTGAAGGTGTGTGGAAGGGCACATCATTTTCGGGATGTCGGAGACAGCTTTCCTCGATTGTTTTCTGCGCAGTACATTGTGGCTTTTGTCTTGTTGTTGTTGTTTGTTTTTTTGTTATGCTTCAGCAACACTTTGCCGCGTTGCCGTGCGGTGAGTTTTTCGTCTCATTTGATAAGTCTTGCGTTGATGTTTTTGCTGTTTGCCTCGCTTGTGTCGCTGGCGTTGCTTTATTTGTGTTCATTAATTAACTGAAACGATCTCGTCGAGGTTTGCACGTTACAACAATGAATTATTTATATTAAATCTGTCTGGGATTTTTTCATCAGACTGAACTGATTTGGCTTCCCTTTTTGTATTAATTTTCCTATATGCTGCATGCGTGTGTGTTGCGCTTGGCGTCTTATTTGAGTTGCTGTTGACATGTCATACAGCATTGTGAATAAAGAGAAGAGCTTAATTTGCTGTCGATATTAGTGTAACGGCTCATTCATGCAACGTGAGTGCAACAAACCTCAGAAGAATTGCCCGATTTTTCATAAAATATTTAAAACCTTTTGTACACTAAACAAATTTCTCAAATTCTTGGAAATATTTTTCACCTCCTCATGTCGGTGCTTCGCCTTGTTCACATGCCCAAGGTGCTTCAAAGTGTTCAACCTGTTTCTAATTCAATCAACGTAATGAAGTCATTTCAATTCCATGCCACTTGTCTTGTCTGCGAGCTTTTTAACACCAAATATTTTTTCTTTTGTTTTGTCGTCTGTATCAACGACTGGTCTTTGTTCTCAATGGAGGACATGACAAACGTGTTCAGCAAATCTCTTAAAAAAACAAAACATAATAAAAACAATTTGAGTTAATTTCTCGTGAATTAAATGCAAACATGGAACACACTTTCGCTTCCTACGAAGTTGTATTTTCGAGTTATGAGCAAAGCAAAAAATATTGACCATTGTCTATTGTTTCCTAAAGGATTCCAACAGGATGATTATTTTTTTTGTTAATTGAAGAATTTGAGTTCAGTACTATGCCTCAGAAGATGAGCGTTTTTTAACGTTTGCCACTACTTTGGAGCACCTGATTTCGAATTTCTGTTGCCAGCGCGGACAATGTTGGAACAAGTAACTTTGAGGGATTATAAAATTTCATTCAAAGAAAGAAAATTAGGAGCTTTGTGGAAGCTGCTTTCCCTTTTAGAAGGGCAGTCTGTCTTAAGTGCTCATCTGTGCTCTTCCCCTGGGTTCTGATCGAGGCTGTTTTTGTAAATGACGAATTCCCCAAATTGCTGAATATCCGAAAACAAAGACAAATAATCATTTATTTGTCTGTGTTGCTTCGATATGCGACAAAGAAATAGAAAAATCATTGCACAAAGAATACAAATAAAACTTTATTTATGAAAATACGAACCATCAGACGAGAACCATATTGAAACTAGATATTCTCTACCTGTGTAGCGCACACACACACACACATAAAGTCATACACTTACAAAAGTACCATAATACAAATAAAATAAAATACACCCTATCAATATAAATGAGAATAATGACAGCAACGTCAACCGACATGGCAACAACAATAACAACAACAACAACAGACACTTATGATTCATGTTTCTTATAAGGCAAATCGCATAAGAAATACTATCAAAAAGGCACGGTGCCAAAAGGTTGGTCAGGGAGTAAGCGTGAGCGTGAGAGTGAGAGAGAGAGATACGCAGAGGCGAAAAACGAAAAAAAAAAAACAACAAAACAAACAACAAAGAAATAACAAAAGAAGAAAAAATTCAGCCATTTTGGATAACAACAACGAGGGTAACAAAACAACAACAAACAATAAGGTAAAATCGATTTAAACGTTCAGTGACTTTGGTAGGCAAAGAAGCAAAGCCGAGCCAAACTGTATTGACTCAAGTCGATTCATTTCGTTTCGTTTATCAAAGTCGAATACCAAAATGTCACATTACAATTGAATTTAAATGAGTTCCACTGCCAGACCCAAATGCCTCGCTCAGCCCAGCCCGGCCAGGAAGCGATGGAAGCCAAGCAGGTGACTGCAAGCTTGAAACTTGTTCTCCGTAAAAAGGTTCTTTCAGTCGGAGATTAACAAGGTTCATTAGCGATATTCAATTATGTATATATGTATGTGTGTGTGCTTGTGCTTGAAAGTAGTTCAATGGCGTACATAAATGTCGGATGGAGTTTCTTTTTCGTTTTCTCCATAAGACATAAACATGTGGCAAGAAGTGACAAGAAATCCACAACAAAATGCATTTATTCATGTGTGTGTCTCTAATTTGGCTCAATTGAGTCCAATATAACTAATTACTTGACAGACTGTAGAGCAATGAAGAAGCAAACGAGAAAGAGAAACAAATTCAACTTGAGTCGACGCTACAATGTTGCTGTTAATGGTGCCACAAGCAGGCATTTCAGCTAAGTAGGTCATACTTTGATTACGCTCGGTTGTCGTTTCGCGAGTGGGATCCGTCGACGGATGGACGGATGGACGGCGTGACATCATTTAATCCAAGACACTCATTAGTTGAAGATAAGTCGTGTTCGACATGTGCTGCGGCGCTCGTGTATAAATATATAATTCATTTGTTGTTGACAAACTTGAATCCATCTTTACCAAAGCAACCATAAAAGTGATGGTCCCGAACTGATAGATTGCAAATTGGTTCGATATTGAAAACTGTAAGTCATTGCTGGGAACACGAACTTTTCTCAGCCTCTGATAATGCATGCTTGAGCTGTAACTTATAGCTAACCGACTTGTTAAGCATTGTCGACTTGAAGAGCATTTGGAGCAATTGAGGTGTCAAAGTAACAGTCGGTTAAACGGTTAATAGCGCCAGGGCAAATGAGCGGCACGCGCCTCAACGGTGCCAAAAGTGCCGCAAAGAGGTGAGGCCCTGGGCAGAGGCAAGAAACGCTCAAATAATAGGTAATAAAATACATAGTCACACGCTAAAAAACCCACATGCACGCCAAGAAGAAAAGAAAAGTGAAGCGAAGTCAAGTAGAGTAGAGTAGAGTAGAGTAAGGCAAATAAAATGGAATACGCAAGATTAGACGACGATGAATGTGTATGCAGAGCACTTGGAAAGTGGAGCCCGTCAGCGGCCTGTCCCATTGTAATGAATGCGACAAACAGTAGCGCCAGCTAAAAATAAGTTAATGGTCGCATTTATTGCCGAACGGTATAATAAACAATTCGTTAAGCGTTTAACGAATTTACTACCGCAAACCGGCAAAACATCGAGCGTGCGAGCGCCCGAATGAGCGAGCGAGCGATTGAACGCTCAATTATTGCTCCGGGGGCTCGAGCTGAGAGCTCAATGAATGAATGAAGTGGCGTGGCGTGGAGTGGTGTGTTGCGGGGAGCGGGGCTAAGTGGGGTGAATGAAAGACTTGTTCGAGTGCTCATAAAAATGTTTTATGATGGATTATGGTGGATGGTTCCGTTTGAGCGTTGGTTCGCTCAATCGTTCGTTCACACATTTTTGTTTGTTGTTTGTTGTTTTTTGTTTCTTTTTTATGACAAATCCGACGTCGACGAGCAAGCGGCCGGCTGTGGAAGTGGAAGTGAGCAGGGATCACATGTGCCAATGTACAAGCTTGGGGCAGGTTATGGTCGACCCGCCAGCACCGTCGCGTACCCCGATTCGTGAAGCCAACCGAGTCAGGCCAAATTTAATGATGCGCCACACTTTCGTTAGCTTTTAAGCATTCAATGTTCGCCGCTTGCCGGTCTTTCCTCAGTGTCAAGGTGAAACGACACAACGAGCGCTCATAAAATCGTCATAAAGGTATCGCAAATAGGTTTCGAATTGATTTAGACGACTCCGACACACGCAGACACTCCGCACACTTGCCCACACACACTCACACACTCACACGCACACAAGGAGGATATGGTCAGAGCCTTAGTATTGCCGCCCGCCGCCTGACGCCTGCCCACCAGCTTAAGACGCAGCCCAGAATAACGCATTCGCGAGAAAAAGAAATAAAATAAACATTTATCCACATCCGCATCCGCAGTGTGACATTGACACTGAAAACATTGAGGCAACATCTCCTTGAACTGTGTCACGGCAATGCTCTTCCGCAGTGCGATGTCATTGCCGACGCTTGCACGGCTGTGCCACACTGGCGAAGGGATGAGAGCGGGGGCTCTGAGGAAAGTGCTGCGTTTCTTTTTATGAATGAAACTCATTGTATACCCTGCACTATTGGGCCAGCGGTACATTGGGCGAGTACAAATGTTTGGACGAGCCAAGAAGGCAGGGTAGTCGCCAAGCCGTCTATCTTGGTATGACTTTATGCTTTCTCATTTGGTCGCTCAGTGTGTCTGTGGAGCGCTGGGCGTCGCTAACGGCTGACAGCTGGCTTGGCGATCGGTGGGAGACGCTGAATCCTCATCGCCTAAGCTTCTCCTGGACGAGTGATCTGTCATCATTTTGGAAAGTTACCGTGTAGTTCGTGCACACGGATTTTCAAGCGACCGCCGGACGTTGGTTGGTTGACAATTTATGCAAAAACACGTTTCAATGTGCTCTCGGTTCCTACTTGAGTCGACTTAATTTCAGAACGCCTCTCTGTGTATAAATAAGTTTATAATAAGCATTCAGACATGCTTACAAACATGTGTGTATGTGTGCGCTTGTGCACATGTTGGTGTAAGCCGAGTCGCGGCGGCTGGTCTTGATACGCTTTGCTTTGTTCATTAGCATACCTGATGTGAGATCTGTGGAAGCAACTTGAAGGCAAAGTTATGGTGTGTCGAGGGACCGTCAGGGGCGATGGAATAAATATGATTGATTTATTTGACAATTTTCGACAGCATTTATTCGAACATGTCTTACATGCTTAATGTAAAATCGTTGTTTAGCGTAAAGTTCGAAGCATACACAATATATTATTTACTTTTCTGTGCTTTACTTTAGTTTGATTGTCTTTTATAATTGCTCATATAAAAAAGGGGAAAAATTAAAAATATTGATTAACATATTTGAATGGAGTGGTTAAGCGTTTGAGCCGAAAAGTACAGTTTCGGTTGTAGTAATAGTCAGAGAACCATCGTGTTTATGATGGTGACGTGCGTTCGGAAGATTTAATTGCTTGGACAAAACTTGTGTTAAAAACGTTACGAAAACAACAATTGCAGCTTGAGGAAGAAGCCAATTGAGTCAAACTTTCCAAATGTTCAAATTAAATTTGGTCTGGTTGGTTGAAGGAAGCAAATATTTATTAAGTGCCTTAAACTTTTCGTTTTAGAAAATCTGCATATCGTTCTATCGAATTTCCACTAATAGCAATAGAATTCAAAGGCCAAAAGACCAAAAAAAAAACGAGAACTCTGGTGACAATTTGCAGATAAAATGGAATGATTAAAATCAGAGGCACAAAGAAATCGAAGTTTTTTGAGAGCGCATGCGTTTTCTATAATCGGGCACACACACAAATGCAGAACCAAAATGGCATCACGCACACATGTCCAACCACGCACACAATTACAAAATTGACGCCATAAGCGCGAGTACGCCTGAATGCTAAGAAGCGATTGTCGCGTTGTCATGACGACAGCCAATGGCGTTGCGACCAGAATTTTGTCTCTGTGTGCGTTCACTAGCCGCTGATGTGAGTGACAGTGTGTGAGTGTGTTTCGAATTGCTGTTGTTGTTTGGGATATTGTTGTTTCACTAGAAATACACCGCGCGAACACATGACGAAATTCCCTAAAGGCGAAACTGACGAACTATCAGTGCGCAAATTACCCGCTAGGTGGCGCCAACAAAAGTCTGTGGTAGTTGCAAGGGCGAATACGTTTTCGTTTCGCTGCAAGTTTGGGCAAATTTTGAAAGCAAGTATCACGAATTTGTAGTTAAGATGCTTCTTTGTTCCGATGCAGTGTGCATTTGCGAAGTAGCCCCTTCTCTGCACTTTCTTTCGTGATCTTTACTGTACAGGCGCTAAATTACTTGTTCATGCTGTTCAGTGCCACGGATTGTAGCATGTATAATAAAATTTTTGTAGACGAATTACGTTTTGGGTTTTAAAACAAAGCCAAAATTTTTCATAATTTTTTCGTTTAATATTCGAAACACTTAATTGTGAATCTCGGCTATTTTTAAGGAATTCGCATTTTTCAGAATTTCTTTGCCTGTGAGCAAACATCGTTCACACTGCTATTTTTTGGATTCTAAATTAAAGTACATTTTTTTGGTCATCAATATCTTGGCTTGAAGAAAAAAACAACAAATTCACAAAAATAATACAAGAACTATGAAAAACAAACAAAACAAATATAATCAATACAATTTGTATTTTTTAATTTGTTTTATTTTAATTTGTATTTTTTTTCATGTAGTTCTAAGGTACCGCCTATATTCCTAAGTATTGTCAGAGAACATAGGAGCTTTCGAGATTCAAATCGCAAATATCCCACGGGTTGTTTTTAATCTGATCGTTAGAGAGCGTGTCCGTCCGTTTTGCTAGCAATCTCTCGGTTTTATTTGTAGAAATTTGATAATCCGATATTTGGAACCCTGCAGTTTACAGCTAATTTTGTGCTGTTGAAATTTTAGAATTTCGCATATAATTTTCGAAAAATCGGCGTAGCTTTTAAAAGTTCGTAAATAAAATATTGATAATTCACAAATGGAAACTTTGTCAGTTTTCTGCACGAACTTTTTCGTTACGGAAGCTTCATTTTTGGGCGTCGCTTATATAAAATGGCGTGTGCAGAAAAAGCTGCCGTGCAGCTGTCCTTCCATTATGTACAAATTCTATGTGTTTTGCATTGCGGCCCAGCAATGGGAATCAGCCGCGGTTGGGCTTCTCTCATGCTCGGCAGGACACAATCCTCCCCTTCAAGCGGTGTGGGCTGATCTGAAGCGAGTAAATAAGCGAGATAAAAATCGATAAACATACTTAATGAACGAATTTATAACATTTGCAAAGGATTATGACGCAGAAAATTTTATTAATTTCATTTAATATTCGCAATGAATTGAGAGCATTCCAACGAAGCGCCGAATTTACATAATAATTGCTAAGGCGAAGCGACGCAGCGACGCATCGACACGCTGACGCTTCGAAGGGACGACCAAAGTTGCTTCAGCTGGCGACTCCTCGAGTGCCTTTGGCACTAACAACTCTCCGGCAAAAGCACGAACGAAAAATGTTATTCAATTTAAACCGCTCTTGTAGCTCCCTTTCCCCCACTTGATATCAACATGAGTTAATGTCATATTTCACCTCTTTTTTTGCTTTGCATTTTCTTTCTTTATAAAACCATTTACATAAATTTTTATGCCGTGCATTTTAATGACATCAAATGTTTTTTTAATTTCAATTTGATATAAATTTTGCACTTTATAGCCTTGCGGCAGCCATCAGCAAACCCGAACGAGAACGCGAACTCAGATGCGATCGCAGCGCGTCAAGTGCCTTTTAATGGCGACTTCGATTGTAACTTTTGTTTGTTTTTGTCATCTTTGTTGGTTCTGGAAAACAAGTTTCGCTTTGTGTGCTTAAAAGGACAATTTGACATTTTATTTCAGATGTTATTGTAACGACCGTTAAATTCACGACAATTTGCTTTTTTACTTTAGAACATGTTCTAACCAAATTATTTCATTCAAATCTCTTCAAAAAATTCCCAACATTCATGTAATAATAAAAAGGACACATTTCTCTTCAATACTTCAAATTTCGTGGACTACATGGAAGCTTAGTCCCTTTATTCGTAACGCCGCATATTTTGCCATATTTGACATTTTTGATTTTCACTTCCGTTCAAATAGACCAAACTTTGTGATTATTCACATCTAGTCCATAAAGTTCCAAAAGAATCCATTATATGGACTCAACGGCCATCCATGTCGAATTTTAAATGTTTTAAATCGCCAATAATTAAAAACAGAACAATGATTTCAATTTTACATTCACTCGAGTCCTTTTAAAAAAAAATATAGAAATATGTGTACCATTTGAAATATGTGCCTTCCCTTCGTTGATATGAAAAACATTTTGAAAAGTGTCTTCGAATTTTTAACTCTTTTCCAGTCAATCAATCTAAATACGAAAGAGCCAAGCCGGTGCCAAAAGCAACCTAAATTTTGAACTGACACTTTAATTCAATTTGTTAGCTAACAAAAGTCTTCCAATTTATTTTGCATATTTTACATATTCTTTAATGGACTTGAAACAACTGGTTGCTACAGATACAATTATCTGATATTCGATATTAACATAAAACACAAAAATAAAAATACCTTTGCGGGGAAAAGGCAACATTTACAAGAATAATTTAAAATAGAACAAAGGCAGAATTCGAGGGACAACACGTTTTGTAGATGTTGTTTGGAAGAATTGATAAATGTTCTATGATCAGACCCAAGTTGTACTTTGGAAACCGTATACAATTCCATTGGATTTTAGCGATTTTTGATTTCGAGCTGTCGCTTAAATACAAGTTATTAACATTTGTTGTGAAAATCACTCCTCATAAGCTGAAAAATAATTTTGGAAGCGATTTCGTCCAGTTGTCTTTAACTGTGACTCAAATGGTCTTCCCATGGATCTGTTGAAAACTTGAAAATCGAATTTCTGTTTTTATATGTCTAAATATAAAATTTAATTTCATCGCTTCCATTTGATAATAAAATCAAAAATAAATCATTCAGTCCAAGTAGAAAAAAACCAAAACAATTTTGCCGCCGTCGTTTCAACAAAACAAACCTCACTCAAGTAAAGGCTAAGCGAATCGAATTGAATCAAAATTTCATTGTCTGCTGAGTTGAACAAATCAGAAAAAAAAGTATCAGAAGTCGAAATGCCTCAAGAATTTTAATGGATTTCTGCGTTGCAAACGAATTGAGAACAGACATTTTGTTCTTTGAGCAGAGATAAAATATTGTTCGAGTGTGCACAAGTGTCGATGTATCGAAACTTCAATTAAAATTTTAAAAGTCACCAGGCATATTTTCCTGGCTGGGCGACGAGGAACGCATTCAAATGGGCCCTGCGCCTCTCGGTTATCAAGTCTGCACTGGTTGACTTCGAAATCAGAATCATAATGTGCCCAGGCGGGCGAAGAGAGGAGAGGGACTTATATACGTTTTGGGTGAAGTGGCAAGGGACATAGAGCGGGGGCTTTGATCGCAGCAGAAACGCAGCCGAAGGTCGCCGACTTCGATGGCGCAGATACTTTCTTCGCGAGTGGCATTGTGCGCCATTGAAATTCAACACGCAAATCTGTTGCATTTATCAGCTCGGAATAATGCTCTCGAAGCTTGTTCCGCCCATTTACTTCGGCTTCGACATCGACTTCTCAAAGTGTTATCGCACACAATATTCGAAAAACGCATTGCAGTGCGAGGCAAGAAGAGAACTCAAGTAGCTTCGCTGTGCCATATTTCAGACTCAGTAAATATTGTACAATAAATGTATGTATGTGTGTATTTATGTCTATGTACACATTAAAAGCAAGAAGCGTCTCGAGATATTGACCACCGTCTGCTTCAATTTGGTTTCGAGTTTGTTTCCACATGTTTTGATACTCATTTTACACAGAGCCGAAATGCTTTCGTGCCCGAGAGGCCAAACCGACATACTCGAGAATGTCAAGTGCCGGCCATAGTGAACTGATTAAAACACATGTACTCGTCCATTTTGTGTCTCATATTTAGTTTGTTTTTGTTTGGATTTATTATCTTTCAACTGGCACTATGTGACTTTTGTGTCGAACCGATTTTCATCGCGGCACATTTCACGTCACTAGCATCAGAAAATGACAAATCTATCGCGCCTTTTGACAGGGCCCTTGTGATCAACAACCTGAGGCGATCCGACATGTTTCGTAGAATGAAATTTCAGACTTTCTTGTTTTTGAATTTGTTTATTTTGTGTTTTTACTTGCGACTCTGATTAGTTTTGATCTAACATAACATCAATTATGGTTGTGGTTTTTGTGCATTCAAATTCCTTATCTGAAAGCATATTTTGTATGCCCAAAAATGTTTTATTTACTTGAGTGTTTTGGAGGAAGGGAGCTCACAACCGCTAAAAGATTTATGCTTTTCAATCTGAATTCACTGTTTGGGTATATTTGATTTTATTTCAACTTTAAATTTGGATTCGCTTAAGTGAAATGGATGCGACTCGAAACTTGAAGTACAAATAAAGAATTGGGTTACCAGCTTGCCTGTTTGTTTTCACATTAAGCTTAATTTCATACAAGGAATTAGCAAAAGTGTAGATTATTTTTTCAATAGTTCCTGTCCAGTTGGATTATTGTTACCCAATGGTACCTCCAAGAGATCTTTAGGCTTGTTGATCTTTGGATAAAGAGCTTAACAAAAATATAAGTTGAAATATGACATTCTTAGAGTGACAACCTTTAATTGAAGCCAATTTCCACCAAGAAAGTCTTGTGAATAATGACGAATTTCTCAGATGCATAGAGAGTTTAATCAAAAGCATTTTGAAACCGTTTTAATCATACAAAATATATGTATCTTGGGTCTTAGCAGGGGAGCCCAAGCGGGGATTTTCGTAGTAACTCCTGCGTGGCAGATTAGAATATGGGGGTCAGCTTTTACCATGTTGAGTAAATTTCTATATGTACCGCGCGTGTAGGTCAGACCATTGATTCTATATACACGGCTGATCATTACATGATTATAGGTCTCCATTTCGCTAATCAACTATTTTGAGTAAGTCGGGGAGGGTTTCAATCTTGCAAACATAAACGACGTACATTTGTATGTATTAGCATGGACGACTTTTGCGTATTATGATTATTGCAATAGTAATGCGGGTTAATATGGTCGATTTGATCGGGAAGTGAGTCAGCCCTGCGCTTCAGTTCTTCATGCAGGTAGCTCAGCATGATTTCCTAGTCATACTGTTCCATAATCTAATAATTATATGGAGGAATCTTCTTTATTCGGCAGTATACAACATAAAACGCCTTATGACGGCCGAACCCACCGCTAAATGAAAAGATTATAGATCATAGAATATTTTCTTCTTTAAATTATTTAATCTTCAAAATGCAACCACTCTCAACGACTCAGGAGTAAATCACGTTTTAACATCGTCGGCTCTCCGACTATCCTAAAAGTTATAGATTTGTGTATGACGGGTCCCACTTTTTTGTTGAAGCTATAAAGTATTTTATTTTTACTTCTTTGCAAAGAGTTTCAAAGTCCGTTTTGAGTAGGAGGAGAATCAACTCAATTATGTTGAATTTACAGGGTCTCTCAACTTCTGCTCTTGTAGTTCAAACATTTAATTGGTCAACGGGTGACTCGACCACCGTCTTCCCATCAACTTAATTGAATGAAAACCAAACAAAACCATAGTTTACCCTTAAAAATGCACATGCCAAATGCGGTTAAGTGGGCAAGGGCAATATAGGAACCGCATTCTAGAAACCTTCGCATGGGCTCACATCTTTCTATCTCACATTCTGGACCCTGCCTGCCCGACCGTTTATTAATTTAAAATTCTGTGCTGGAAACGTTCACTGTTCAAACAAAGTGCGTCCGTCGCTGCTGTTGCCAAAGAGTTCCTCATAAATTGACGTTGAAATATAAGCAACATTGGCAATGATGACGAGGGCGTGGATGGCGGTGGAGTGAACGTTCACGTTGACGTGAGGCTGAAGCCAATGCGCCGAATGTGTGTGAGGCAGGGTAGCCAAGGCAATATCAGGGGGTAAGCGTTTTTGACATCGTCGCCCTTTTCTTTCAAAAAGTTTTGCCAAAATGAAAATGTATTCTAGACACGCATCAGGCCATTTTGCAAACGTGCCAACGAATGAGTCGCCGTGTTTGCAGCTTCAATTTCTGCGTCGCTTGGCGCCCGGCACCCAACGCCCAAACGGCAAAGACAAAGTCGCACACAATCATCAGCTCGAATCCACCTAGATCGACATCAAACCTCAATGACGTCTGCAAGGAAACACACCGACCCGATTGGTTCAGTTTGGCTTGTTCAGCCAACAACAACAAAAATATGTACTTTAACTAGAAAAACAACGTCAGAAAAGTCCCTAAAAGCCAAAACTGCCAAATGTCAGCACATGGTTGCCTGCTTTCAAACAGACAAAAAACAAACTTTTGCGAAATAAGTAAAGTTTGAATTTGGCAACCATAAATTTTTTGTTGAAATTGCTGCCTAAGCTGTTCTGTTCTGTTTTGCTGTGATGTGATGTGTTTTGTTACTGAGATCCCATTCCTTCCCCCAGCTCGCACAAAGCAGCCGCTTTTGGTAGTCGTGTGGACTTATGAGCAACAAATCTCAATTTGAAGCTCAATATAAAGAAAAAAATTGTTACTTATACAAATAAGCCCATGAAAGATGTTTTAAAATTTTTTTTGGTTAATCTAATTTCTGAGCGGTTATTTGAGAACAATTTCATGCTGTTAGGGTTTGTCATGTTCAGACTTTGAAGTTGCTTTTCCATCAGGGTCTGCAACCTGTTTGGAGAATATTACTTGGAGCATCATAGGATAGCCATACCTAATCGATGGTTACCTGTTCCGAGAGTAGTTGTGTGGTGGATGTTATATAAATTTTTTTTTTTGCAAGCATCATTTTGAGGACTGAAATCGATCGTTCAACACTCACATCTGAGTTTTATTTTGTTTGCTCAAAAATGATGATGATGGTCAAAGTTTTATTAAATCGCTTAAAAGTAATCGCTACCACTAGAGAAAGACGTGTGAAATCATTCATTAAAAAATCATGGGGAAATGGATAGTTCGTTAAAAAAAATTCATTTTGGTGTAATTCAATTCATTTTAGGTCTATTATAAGAGTGAGATTTTTTACTTTAAGAAAACAGAAATAATCATTATTTACTGCCCCCGGATTTTATTAATCCTTGCAGTGCTCATCTGGAAGTCTTATCTGCCAAAAAATTAAAAATCTATCATAGATCGAATAATGTCTTTAAACCACAAATGGCCAAATACTAGAGGAAAACATATTACAATCAATGGGGTTGCAAATGCTTTCATGTGTAAATAGACAAGGTGGCTGCGTGCTTGGAGTCATTTATTACTCGTCGGAGCGCTCTCTTGTCTACCTAAAACTACATATATCTATGTGCAAGTATTTACAGAGTTTGCTGCTACAAGAATGTACACACGTTTATACGCAAGCATGTGTGTGTCTATGTGTGTGTGCATGTCAATATATATGGATGAGCGTGTATTTGTGTATATTTGTAACAATATAAGTAATTCGACTGCGCAGTTGCGCTCCAGGCATCCTGGTCATAGGTGATACTGGTGGTGGTGGTGGCAACGACAACTACAATAACAGCAACAACAACAGCATCGACCGCATCATGACTGCGAAGCAACAAGGAGTCTGCTGTTATGAACTTTGGTTAGCAAAGGAATTTTAATAAAATTGCACAATTTCCAACTAAAGATACTTTTCGTGTAATTTATGATGATGACAGATAGAAATGATACCCACCAGTTAGATAGTTGGATAGAATAGTGACACGACAGACTCATCAGAAGCATATTGCGAGGACTTGCTGCTGCTGCCACTTTTACTTGATTGGACATCCAAGGCAATTACACACACACACAAACACTCGCATAGTCTGCACACCGACCATTCATGCTCGTGCAAGTTAAGCATAATTTATTGATTGAACCAACAGCGAATTGCTGGCGGTCAGAGGGGCACCATCGAAGCTGTTTTCCGCTCGGCTTAATTTCACCCAATTGATCAATTCAGTCACCACTGCCGACGTGGGCGCTTTAGACATCAACGTCGCCTTCACCGACGCGGTGTTGATGTTGCTAGTATGCATGTCCTCTTCATGCAGATCCAGTCAGTGTTGTGTGGACGGAGAAGTGGTCGCAGTCGGGCGTCAATAGCTTAATGTAATTGAAGCGCTGACATCGCCAATCGAGTTAATTGGAAAGCGCTGCTCAACACGCTTGGAGCTGCCGTCAGCTGTGCTGGTGGGCTTCGAGTCCGCTGTACCCCTCCCAAAAAATAACGTTAATTGGAAATCGAATTAATGGCGGCCAGCGGCAGTCGGCGGTTTTGGGTTGTTCGATTTGAGTAGAAGATCAGCTTCGCGATTGCGTGCGCACTTCAATATTCATAGGTTAATAAGTGCGACTGCGAAATGTTCCTCCTTCTGGCTTCAATCTAAAACGCTGCCGTTGACGGGACAGGAAATCTTCATTTAATTTTATGGCCTCTACACAAATAAGGCAAAGTGAAAGTTATTTATGTAATGGCAAGGAGTGAGTTGAGTGTAGCAGCAGGAAGCTGAAATTTACCTGCCAATTATCCTGCACTTTTTCGGTCACCCCAAAGGTCGAAGGCACGGTGAATTGCGCATCAGGTGACTTCTCCTGCTCTTCCACTGCTCGCTCTATCACTATCTCTCTTTCTATCATTGACTGTGTCTTAACCTCCGACTTGAAGCAACTCGTTGGCTGAAGTCGTCAACGGGTTACATCCTCGCACCTCACTTTGCGTCTGTGAACCGAACACAGCCTGTTTGACCCTTGCCTGGCATATAATCGTTGTAGCGAAAACACAAAATTTGCACGGCTTCTCAGCATAATACCTCAGTGGCTGTCTCAGTTTTTTATTTCGTATATCTTTTTGTTTTTGTTTTTGTTTTCGTTTTCATTTTCATTTTTTCTTTTATTTTTATTTTATTTCGTTTTATGATATGCGGCGTAAATGGATTCTGAAATGTTTAAACACGCAGCAATTGCAGATGAGCTCTGTGCCCTTTCATGCCTTTCAAATTTGTGCTCGCTCTCCGTCTGTGTTTATGCCTTTAGAATGATGCATTTTCCACGGAAACTTCGAGCCGTCTCGGCACTGTGGCAGGTTGCGCTACAAAGGGTTGCGCTCGCTCCGAAACAATTGTTGCGATTTTATGAGCCGAAGTCATAAAACGTGAATCCGAAAAAGTCGCTTCAGTTGTAAATCATTTTCTTAAGCCAAATTGCAACCATAAGCAAAAAACAGCACAAAGTAACAAAAGTGAAAATAATTTGAAGCATTTTTCGAAAACCGATTCTTGACATTGCTGTCATTGTAGTGCTCTTTGAATTCTCCTGAAGGCGTGTGCGATTCGAGCCCTATGGAGGCTCCATTCGATGTATGTATAATTTCTGCCAGTTTAAACAAAGGCCTCGAAATTTTTGATTGCCTGCTTTGATTAGTTTTATGGCGGCAACAATTTATAGCCATGTGCGCCATAGACGTTGCTATTCCAACCCTCCTTTTTCAATTTAATTTTTTTATTTTCAAGATGGACATTTTCCTTGTCGAAGGGTTGGACGGGCTTGCAATTACGTTTTGTTTTTGGGTTTGTCTTCTTGAATACAAAGCCGCAGCTGATTTCTCTCCCATGAAAATCTCTGAGTCAAAAAATTACTAAGGAATATTTTGAATAAATAAAAACGTGTTTCGGTGGTTTTGTTATTGCACTATTTGAAAAACATGGGATTTCATGTCAAATGGGCGTGTATGTATCTTAACAAGAAGTTTTGCTGGCAAAGGTTTACTTTTGATGATAATAGCAAAATGCATTCTTTGTGTATTCATTATATACAGTCGCACATTCACATTACTAACAGCTTTTCATTGTACTTTACGACAGTTTCAAATCTTCTTATGATGTATTGTCATCCATCGAAAATATATCAATATCATTTTTGTCAACATACAATGATTTTTATAGACATATAATGTTTACATGACACACTGTACGTTCTGGGTATATTAAGATGGTTTCAGATTAATGGGCGGAAAGGTGTGGGCGTGGCATAAAACCATTTAAACAACCGGGCAGACATTGTCGGACGGATTTGTCTTCATCCTTATCCAGAATATGGGTTTTTACTCCTCTCCTTCTATGCGTACTATTGATCTCAAACGAATTTAATATACCATGGCTCACTGAATGTGCAGGTTATGAAGATTATAATGGCGTTCCTAAAAATTATAATGACAATGGAAAAATATAAATAAAGTCTCATCAATATCAATTGGTTGTGAGTTTTATTGACTAACGTCTTAAACTGGAAAAGTCTTTGTTGAGGAAATTGAAGAATAAAAATGCAACTAAAACTACTAATTTAGTTCTATAAATAAAAGTTCAACCCGCATTTTTAAAAATTTTTAACTGATTAACGTTTAAAAAATTTTTAACTGATTAACGTTTAAAATATAAAACAAAAAAAAACCAGTAAGGAAGCTAACTTCAGCAAGGATGAAGCTTAAATACTCTTCACACTTATTTCTTGTGCCACGCCTATTTTTTTGACTGAATATATTTTCTCTTCTTCTAATTAGCCTATATACAAATTATCATTGTTTTTGCTCATTGGGTACCGGAGATATGCAAATTATTGATTTTTGGTAAAAGTGGGCGTTACCATGCCCATTTTTTTCAAAATAGTTTTAATGCCTCCCCAAGAACATAACTGCGAAGTTTCATGTCAATTGGTTAAGAAACAAAAAAGATTTCCATACAACAACGTTAATATTGCTTCCCTTCTTCTTCTTCTTCATTTTGTATGGCAGGTACCAGTTCCAGTTGCCCGATCTCAATGAAACTTTCAGGCATTTAATCGAACCACGTAAACGTACTATGTTTAAAGTTTCAGCACTCTTTCATACAAAACAAAAAAGTGATCCATACAACGACGTTTAATCTTAATTTCTCTTCCTCTTCTTCATTTTGTATGGCTATATCAACTCGACTTGTCGAGCTGATCAAGAATATATGTATATACTTTATGGGGTCCCCCTCCCCTCCTTCTTGGTGTTACAAACTTCAAGACAAAGTTATAATACTATTCACTTGCGTGAAGAGTATAAAAAATTATTAAAAAATTAATTTGACTATATGATAACCTGGACACACGGTAGGCGGTGCCACTACCCAAAACTTGAAAAATATATTGATCTGACGTCGCCTATTCACATGTTTCTATCTTTTCGAGTGTTCAAGTTATAGCGTTTCAAAAAATTGGGTAGTGCTGATTGGGAGTGGTCGTGGCACAAAAAAAAAACTTCATCTGCTGCCAAGCATCGCGAGTCTACCCTCCAAATTTCAAGTCTCTAGCTCTTACAGTTTCCGAGAACCATTGGTGAATACAGACGGATGGACGGACATGCTCAATCAATTTCACTTGTCGTCCTGATCAAGAATATATATACTTTATGGGGTCCCCCTCCCCTCCTTCTGTGCGTTACATACATTTCGTTCAATCAAACTTAATATACCCCAATACACAGTACGGTATGTGTACAGTAGGGTGTCCCTTATTTTGCAAGGTTTTTATTTTTTAACGCATATGGGCTAGTTTTGTTTAGACTACTCTAAAACACTCCCATGGAACACGTGCCGACTTGCGTTCAAAACATGCAAGTTACACCTGCGCCTTTAATGTAACATTGGAACACTTTCTCAAGCAAGTTACACAGGCCCCTATGGTGTAACATATGAGTACTTCATTTCGTAGTCATTTAGTTTCGAATTTGTTGGACCAACAATACGCACAATGTCTGTGGAATTTAGAAGCAATACAAAAACAATATTTGTGATTGGTGAGATAAATCACCAAATAATGGGTGCTAAATTTCCATCTATTCGCCAAGTTCTCGAAGTTTTATTTTTTAATATCCGCGAAGTGAAATTTAATGAGTTAAAGCTCAAATCAAATTGTAAAAAAGAAACCTTGAAAAGGAAGTATCCTGATTGGTATTAAATAAAGTTTATCTTTTTGGTAATAAAACGCAATACTTAAATTTGTCTTTTCAATAATATTCAATTAAAATTTAATTATTTGGTGTTCCCCAGTTGTATTTAAAAAACATCTAAAATCTTCTTTCATAAAAACTCAGGGCTCAGTCGGCACGTGTTAAAATTAACATAGGAAGCTGAAATTTTATATTTAGGTTAAGTAAAGGATAATAAACAGAAATAGCGGGTGTGCGTTTTCAATAATGCAAAACAAAAAAATCGTCCATATAAGGGACACCCTAGTGTACAGGGTATAAAGAATCATGATTTTGAGATTTATAACTTGTAATTCTCAAACAGTTTCTCAAGGAAACAAGTAAGGAAGTGCTGATTATTGGTTAATCGTTTGGCTTATGGTAGTAATAAAAATAATCTCGCTCAACAAATCATGCTCTCGATAAATCTGTAAATTTTCTATATACTTTAGTAATTTTTTGGACCTTGTGAGTATTGAAAGCAGGGTAAAGGGGACTAAGCAGTAGTGGATCGTACACTTCCGTTCTATTGTTTCCTACTATAAGGGATTATGGATTATTTAGTAAAATGTAGCTCATAAGTTACTCCCATAAGTTGAGTGGAAATGCGAGCCTCTTGACGTAGTCTTTGCTTACGAACTTAATGCGAAGAAACACACCCGTATTCGAATACGAGTTCAATATGGAAATTCCTCAGTTAGGAATGCCTAAAGCATTCAACAACAACAATTGATATTTGAGCACTAAATACTCAAAAAAGAAAAAGAATTGTTTTAAATATTAATAATTTAAACACAGCGGAACTTCGATAATTCGGACAATAAGAAATTTGGCAGTGGCCGAGTCATCGAGTCGTCCTGACTACTGGATTTTTCATTTTTGCCTTTATTTATGTAATGATTGGATGTAAGTATTTCCCAACAAGTTCTGAAAAAGAATTTGTTCTTAATTGAAAGAAAAAGAAATACGTTTTCTTCTAATTTAAGAAGACACCATAATTTAACTGATTTAATGCTCTATTTATTGGAACTTCCGATCTACCGAGTGTCCGGATTTTGGAAGTTGTACTGTAATTCAACTTTGTTGAGTCATTTGAAATTTGCTCCGACACTCATTTAAATAAAATCGTCGTTTTTTTGTCAAACACGCTAATAATTTACGGCTCGCCAACGACCGTTTGAACGCTCGCATATTTGGCGAGACACTGTTGAGTCTGCGGAATTAGCAATGAGCTCTTGGACATCAGGTTTCTGTCTTTTGCAAATACGAACAGGTTCAGCGCCATTTTCGAAACTTCAAATCCGGAATCAATAAGCTTAAAAAGTTATATGTGCTCCGACTGCGCCCTCCGAAAAGTGATCGGTTAATTGCAAAATTAATTGCCGTGTAAGTGTGTCAGAACCACATACCGCCGCTCTGCACGCCAATGCCCTTCGGCTTGGCCAACAAATGTGCTGCGGCAATCCGATGAGGGAAAACATGCGAACTCTTTTCGGATGCCTGCTTCGGAGCACGTGATGTTTCGTGGAGTGCCAGGGCTCCTCTGATATCGCCATCACTTGCTTCACACAGAAGAATGCTTAATGAACTGACTTTGTTTTCACTTGAGAGCTAAGCTGAACAGAGGACTTTGTGCGTGTCCGCTTGGGCGCGGTTCCCCTCCTCCGCTCCCAGCACTGTTCGCCACTCTTCTGCAGTCTGCGCCATAAAACTTTTCAACGACCACTTTGCATCAAATTTCTTCGTTTCTCGTTGCCCGCTGACTTTGTGTGTTTTAATGCGGAAAATTATTGACAATACAACAAATATTTTACGACTTTTGAGTTGACAACTTTTAATGCGTTCTTCACCATCTCGCGTCTTCTCATTGCCCTGTTATTATGTATTTAATGTTATTAAATATCCTTGTTCCACAGACATTTTTACACGACTTCATTTGCTTTTATCACGAAACACACAAAGAAGTATTTACGCACAGTCAAATTTAATCAATTATGTTAAGAATTCGAAATTATAACTTCAGTTAATAAGTAGAATGTTGGACTTTTGTTTAGTTCTAAATAAAAACTACAAAAAGCATCAAATATAGCTTATTATCTGAAATCTTATTCAAAAGTATGAAATGAGTATGAAAACTGCAGAAAGTCAGAGTAACCCAACAACTTTGACACCGGTTGTCAGATCGGAATATGACAGTCCCCGTTGGAGGTGTTAATATTTGCGAATTTTCAACATAGAACAACACAGGCCAGGAAAACGCTTCGTCCAAGGTTGCCAGCTGTAAGGTTAAATCAAGTGTTAGTAGAAAGCTGATTTGATTTTGAATAGTTTAATTATGCGTTTTGCTTTCGCATAGGAATTGCTTTAGGAATTGTCGATTTGACATTTCATTTGTGTAAAACGTAAATAATTCCAGAATTTTATCATTAGTTTTAAGTCACACACGATTTTCAAGCTTGAGTTCGTTATCTGAATAAAATTGTAATAAAATCAGTAGATCTCATTCCTAAGGCATGTGTATCATGTGCACAGCGTGCATAGAGGAAATTACCGTTACTTTTAAGTGCAATTATGCCACCATTAAAACCAATTTGTTGCAACATCTTAAAAATAGCTTAAGCTATGCAACTTACAAAATAATCTTTAATATTTTTCTTGCAAGTTTTACCAAAACAAAAAGAGGGTTTTGCGTTTGCAGATGTCTATTTTGGCATAGCCTCAGAGACTCTCGTTTTCTTTGGAAGATCATAAAACTGTTTTAGTGTGCAGTTCTGCGAGATGACGCACATACAGTCACACACTTATACACAAACATTCATACACACACACACACATAGGCGACAAAAAGATTGCAAGTCATTGGCATAAGTGCTCAAAGAGTTGTAATTTAAATTTGAATGGACACCGAATGTTCAAGGAAAGCAAAAGTAATTTGGTAACATTTTAAAGTCCGTGGCAAGGAAGTGAGGAAGTGATTAGAAAATACATATTTTTATTGTGTACCATTAAATTTTACAAAAACATTTTCGAGGTCACAAAAATAGCGACATGTGTGGAATATGGCTGAAATGTGTACCCGTTACTTCTGTCGGTAATGGGCGACAGAAACGAAAAACAAAAAAGTGTAAATTGGTTCTCAACCGATGAAAAAAGTAATTAGGATTGGGCCTTTGTTATTGAATCCAACGAAAAGAGCCAATGATTTGGTCTATCTTCAGGAATCTGAGTGAAACTCGGCTCGTATATTGGAACAGTCGGCCGGTTGTCTTGTAGCCTAATTTGAATACATGTCTCTAACATAAAAACTCTACGTTCCTTACCGTGCTTACGACGTGGTTTTCATATGATTTCATTTCAAAATGTCGTCTGCAGTTGGTATTGTTGTTTTTGTTTTTTTTTATTATTTTTTTTTTTATTTATTACATTAATCCAAACAAATCTGACTTGTACCTGTTTGTTGTTGTCGTGTCGATCGTGGGCAAAATGCATTTACATGCCAAATATAAGAAAAACAATTTCTTAAATCAAATGACTTGAAGCTCAAAATGACAACGGAATCAGTCCCATATGCATAAATTACTCAAGCTCCTCCAAACACGAAAATAAATTTATCTGTCATGATTCCGTTCTTAAATTGCCCCGGCGTCGCCGGTTCGCTCGTTCACTGACAGCTCCTCGAAAATTATGGTTAACCACTTAAAGAAATTGAAGAAATTATAATAAACGAGCGCTTTGTTGCTGCTTCGTGTGTTTTGTTATTGTTGTTTGTTTCATTCGCTGCATTTGTAGAGTTCAACGATTCTTAGTTTGCTCCCAACTCTTCGTTTTATCATAAGAATTTATTTACAAGCTAGTCTTACATGTGCATATTAATCACGACTTAAATCCTTATTTTCAGACTCGTCAATTTGGTTCGTCGCTACGAAGTGAGTATGGCCTTGCAATTAATATTTCACACTCATTTCATGAACGAAGCATATTAAGACATTTTCCAACTAAAGGCTGGAGCTTTGCAATGAGGCTTAAAGTGGGCAAAGGACTTTAAAACAAAAACATTACTTTCGATAGATTGCTTACATTGACCAAAGGCATAGCCAAAATTCAACTTTATGCATACCAGATAAACTTGACATTATATGTAAACTCTTTTCCAACAAGTGGGGGTGAGCACATTATATAGTTCAAACAGTTTTTTACACTCGGTCTACTGACCTGTATCTGACCTGTGTCTAGTGCACTAGGCTTTGTAAAATGATTACTTCCATTCCAAAATAAATTCGATTTTTTTTCATATTCATAATAAAATGAATCAATTTTATAGTCAGTTTTCGAAAACGTAAATACTTACAAAAACAAGAAAAAAGAAATTAGTAAGTAACTGCAGTTGGGATGAGTCGACTTCAAAATGTTCTGTGAAGGTATCGTAAGGTAATTCTGAATGACAATTTGAGGGAGTAGTCACGCCCATGTTTCAATCGAAACAATATAATTTCTTTTCAGCTTAATATCATATATACCAATTTTCGACTACTTGTCCAATTTGATCTACATATACATAATTTTTGACTTAGGCTATGATTTCTATTCTATCTCTAATGCTCCAAGTCTTCAAAATACACTAGAAACTGTATCTCAAAAGACTCTTAAAAGTTGTTTTAATTACTTACTCCTCACCCACAAAAGAAGAGGAGGAATTTCTATGCTATCTCTCTCTGTAGTCTCTCGCCGATCCGGCAAATCATGCTGTCATTCAATAACTGTAATCCCGCGATTAGTTTCTTATCAAAATCTGATCTTATGTGAATAAAATCATACTTCTTTCTCAATATTTTGGTGTTTATTTATTTTTATTTCGCACCTTTGGAGTCTTCATAAAGTTAAAAATGTTTAAAAAATACGACGAATACAGAAAGTATTCAATATTTTATTCCATGCTGAAGGCTATAAAAGACAGAACAACAAAGAAAAGTATGAATACTTTATGTTTGTTTTTAGAATCGATAGCCAAAACTCACACCAGGTGGTAAAGGCCATAATAATTTTATGGTGTCCATAAAAATATGTTTTATAGTTAATCAGCCATTTAGGAGCATTAACTGCTGTTGAATATTAATAATGAGTGAGAGTATATGAGGTGATTTATTTGTTTTTAAATACGTGTTTAGCGCTTCATATCTTTAATTGCAAAACCGTAAAAATCTAATAAATATCAAATATAAATTAATATGCGCAAATAGGAACTGTGAAGCGAAAGTAAGAAGCGGCCGTGAATTTTGAATATTCGATGTTTATGCTAACAAATGAAATGATTTTGTATCGTATTCAGTCATGTTTTCCCTTTGTTCACCTTTGATAGAAAAAAAAATCTTAAAACTGAAAATAACTAAAAAATTGTCCAAGACGAGCAAAAACATGATGCAACAATAATTTTCGTGTATCCACCCCGAATATCAAGTGAAAAGAACAAACAAAACAACAACAACAAAGACTACAATGACGACGACAACAGCGAAGCAGACATTCAAAAACAAATATGGCCGAATTGAGTTTGCTGTCTCTCTCCTTCTCTCTTTCTCTCTCGGTGTTCTTCATTCACAGCACGCGGCCATCGTTGCTACAGAAACCGGCTGTATTCACAAAAACGCTTGGTCTGAGTCGCTTGCCAAGGGTGGAACGTGCAGGTTTCTATATCCCTTATTTGTTATCTCTTGGCTGCTTAGGTCAAAGTATGAGAGAGAGAGAGAGAGAGCGAGGGAAAGCGAAATTTATTAGAGTCGTGTTGGTGGCTGCTGCTCTTATCAAATATCGTGTTGACGAATAAATAATATAAATAAAAAGAACTAAACTTTATCTTAGCCCGCAACAAAAACGATTGTATAGATTTTCAAAATTTAGGCATATACTCGTATATTATTGAAACCACGTTTAAGGTCTAATAATTTTTTATAATAAAAAAATATATTGTACATGCCTCTAATGCACATGTACACACATATTTCAAACCGTGAGAAAGTACGATTTTTGGTTTAAAATTTTTTGGTTTTTTTAGCAAGTAAAAATCCATTTTTCCAATTGGAGTTACTTGTATTGCTTTCCTTTTCACTCGCACCAACTGGCCAACACAGCACAAACCAGAGGGCGCAGCATTCAGTTTTGACTAACAGTCAATAGGTGGCGCTGCATAAAAGTGACGACTTGTCTTAGACAACTAACAAAAATGTAGAGCCATATTTCAAAAAGTCATTCAATACCGATTCAGTTGTTGTGCAGGATTTTCAAGAGTAAAATATGCAGTACATATAACTTAAGAACTTGCTTAACTGATGTTGTTCAGCACCGAACGATGTATTTTTTTATCTCAAAAAATGTTTGTCAACTTGGAAAAATTAATACAAACAGAATCGCACAAATAATAAGTATGTATTTATAAAATACATATGTATATGTGATTATGGAAAAGCATTGATCTATCAAAATCGCAATCTTCTCTTAATTGAATACAAAATTTTAAATTTTTTTTTTCGCAGTTGAATGTTTGTGTGCATCGAATTGAGACGTATGCCATTTTAATATTGAAATTAAGGAGACCGACATCCCTTCAATGAAATGGCAATATCAAGTTCATTCATCAAGTTGAAACGTTTGCACAATACTTTGCTATATGTGACTATGAAATTCCGTGCACACTTGAGACAAATTAAATTTAAGCAATTTGAAAATGTTTTTCTTGCATAATGGATTTGAATTTATATTATATATTTTACACTCATAAGTGTATGTGTATGTACACATAAATGTAGATGAACATAATAAAACAAAGACGTCTTTTTGTTTAGGCATGATATCAATGGCCGCCAGTGTATGTTGAATCCCTCATGGCTTGGTATTATTCTCTGTTTGTGACTTTACCGAAACAAACACAAAAGCAATTTGCCCATCGAAACTCGCAAGGCTTTCTGAGTGGCAGCCCTCGCTCACAAATGTTCCAATGTTTCTGAGAACAGCAGATTTCATGAAAATTTAATAATATCAAATTAAATTTTTTATTTTTGCTTTGAATTTTACTTCAGAGATTTCTTATAGCTGGAACTGTGCGTGCAGCAATACAAATGACTCAACCTCTCTCTCCACCTTTTGAAATTTCTTTCCTTGGAGTCCTCGCCATGTTTTTATAGTCTAGTGACTTATCATGTAATAATAAACCAATGTATTCTTCTAATGAAAAACCAGACTTTGAAGCAATTTCAGATCAATCAATTAAATCTTTTCCTTTTAAATAAATTACAAAAATTTGAAAATCGTGGAAATTGAATCAATGCACGTCAATTTTCAAGCCGCAATAACTTTTCTCCAGTCAAAAGCAACAAGTTTCATAAACCAAAACTTTTTTGATTTGCTCTCTCATTTTTCGTATTTTAGCTTAAGAACTCCTTCGTAAAAAAAGTCTTCCTTCTCTTTTATTCTTTCTATTTGTTTATTTTTATTAACAATTATACATGTAATTACAGTGAATCGTTTTATTTTTCGTGTTTAAGTGAAATGTGTAAAAAATAAGAGTAATGAGTGAACGTTTAAGTGTACAGTACAGTAAACTATGCAATAAATAAACATTTTGTTTGCATTAATAACTATTTTATTCGCGAGCGGTTTATTCGTCGAAAGTCCCACGTTGATGGTGTTTCCTCGTGTTACGTATACTGAAGGTATACCGGATAGGATACACTCAGGATACATTCAGTATACGTATACGAAGTTGCACATTACAGCTGAGAATGAGAAGGTCTCATCCGGGTCATCATCTAATCACCTCTCCAACGTAACAATGCCGTGAGTGTCGCGTACGAATTTTTTTTTTTAAATTAATGTATTAAATGCTAAAACAGAATCAAAAGTGGCTGTGAATGAAATACGCGAAATTTAAAAGACTGCAAGTCCGGCCGTGTGGACGAGAGAAAGGGCGAGAGCAGAACGCGTTGTTATCCCGACGATTGAACAGTCACAACTGAGGGCGCGACGCTCATGCAGGAAAAACTCAGCTCAGCTCACCGTAATTGTCATTTCCCTTTGGTCGTGCGCATTCGTTTGCATGTTTCCTTTGCCTTTCGTTTATTGCTCTTGTTGTTCTGTCGTTGTTGTTGTTGTCGATGCCGTCTTTTGTTGTTATGGCTCCGTACTCGCTCGCACGTTTTCACGTTTATCGTTGCTGAGAGGTAAGCGAGTGTGTTTGCGTCCGTTTGTGTGTGCGTGTGTGTGTGTGCGTCGTCAACACGAACAAAACAGGATACGCAAGGACAAATGGTAAGCTTCCGGCATTCCTTGCGGCGAGCAGACGCATTTATTATTATGTGTGTCGTTGTCTGTTGCTCTTTTCCCTCTTTCTGCCACCGTTTCATTGTTGTTGTTGTTCTGTTGCTTTTGTTGTTGGCGATTATAGCTGCGGTGGCGGCTAAAGCGTCGAAATTGACGGTGGTTGTGGGTTGAAACGAGCCACTCGTGCGAAAATGCTTGCAAAAGAGAAGAAATAAAACAAAACAAAGGAAAACCAAAAAAGAGCAAATACCGCAACGAATAACCCAACTTATGGCAATGGCTTCCATGTTTGCCTTATGCATAGGCTGTGCCAAGGTATGTGTGTGTGTGTGTGTGTGTGTTTGTGTCAATGAGCATTTGGCAGTGCATGTGTGTGCGTGTAATGATGACTTTCGCACAAAATGTTTGACATGTTCAACCGTTCAAGGCAACAGCAAAGATTGGCTTCCACGTCCTGTTCCAAGCAACTTCTTATACCCGCACACACACACACACACACACACACATAAGTGTATGTGCAAGAGACTCACATTACCAACAGCTGTTGCGGGGCGGCGGAGGCAGAGGGGGGCAGGCATTGCCAATCCCGAGCAGGTGCTTTTGCGCTTCATTTGCACTTCTTTAATAACTTCCGCTCTTTGTTCTCTGATTGACTCTGCAGCGTTGCATTTGCCTTCGACTTAAGTCGTTAAAAGGCAAGAGGATCTGAAATAAGAAAAACCTTCATGCACTAAACAATTATTAAGAATTTTCGCACAGCACGAAGAATTCACTTTGTAATTAAATGCTTTATATTTGGGGGATTTGCGAGTAAATGTAAATAGAAATTACAACTGTCTCAGTAAAATTATATTGAATAATCATTATATGACCGGCTGGTCCTTGCCTTCAACATACTGTTAATTCTTGTCTACGTCCTTGGTGTCTATAATCGCGAAATATCATCCTTTGTTTGCTTACTTTGCCTTTGTATATGTACATAGAAACTTATTTATTTGGCAAGAAGGGAAAAGAAGCGCCAACAAGCAAAACCCACTCACGTCTTTGCATTTAATCTGAAATACTTGCGAAAGGCACTGGCGCTCATTCCGATGCCTGTTGCAGTGGTGGCACTAACTACAACTACAATGACTACAACAACAACGACAGCAGCAACAGCAACAGCAACAACAGCAACTTTGCCAATCTAATGTCTGAGATAAAATTCAAAATTTATAATATTACACAGTTTGCTCGATATAAAACCTAAACTTATGGCTTCAAGCAGTACGTGCCATATTTCCAACTGTGTGTGTGAGTGTGTGTGTGTGTGTGTGTATGTGCGCCCAACCCTTGCTAAAGCTCGTTACGCTTGTGAGATTTTCTTTCAGCCAGCCACGAGACCCGGCAAAGCAAATATGTAAGTTGCTTGACTTGTCTGAGGGGTGTTAGCGGAGGCGATGGTGGAGATGGCATTGGGGCTTTGGGGGTAAGCAAAATGCCATTACAACCATAAATATCATTTTTTTATTGGCACAACCCTAAATGGCGGCATTTTGCAAAGCAAATTCTAATGCAAAAATATAAGCCGTCATGAGGTGAGTATGTGTGTGTGTCTGCGAGTGGCTTGAGCCGTTTTGGAGGGAGTGGGGGAGGAGGAGATTGTCAAAGGGACTATTTGGGACGCCATTCGTTGTGCTTGCTCCGCACCTTTAACATGTGCGACAATTTGCAGACGCAACGAGCCGTTTAGTTACAATAGTGTGTGCGTCCTCATGGCTACGAATGTGTGTTCTCCTCTCAATGAATGAAACCGCTCCGATGAGCTTGCTCGAAATCTCTTTCGAAAATCGTCAAATAACCGAACGTGACTTTATTGAAAATCGTTTGGCTGAATTTTCGCTTTTATCGAAAAGTTGAAAATGCAGAAGAAGAAACAATAATTGGAAGCATTGTTTGAGTCTATGCGATGAAGCTGAGGTGACAATTACTTAAGCGCATTTTTCCGACACGCCCCCTCGCACCACATTCACCCTCGTCAGTGACGTCTAACGGTTGCGATTAACATTGTTGTGGGCGTTTTGGTTGCATCGCAAAAAGCGTCCAGCACAAAAGAGACACATTCCCCATTCCAACCCTCAGCCGCACGACAGTGAAATTTGATAGCCTCACCAAGTTCACCTGTCGAAACAGTGCGCCTTCCTGACACTCTAGCGCTGACACTGAAGTTAAGCTTCGAATTGGAAAAATTATAAGCACAAAAGCGAAGAAAGGGCAATCGATTTAACAAGTTTTCTTTGAATTTCTGCTGTTCTTTGTCTTCTTTTTTTAAGTTTTACTTGTCTCTCGGAGATTTGTAATCTTTCGTTGGGGATTAAAAAACAAATGGAATAAGAAATGTTTGGAAAATGTTCAAAACAGTTGAATATCTGATTGGCGTGTTGTGTTCACCTTTGTCTGACTTTGACTAAAACAAGACGATGCTACGGAATCGGAATCTCACACTTGCACACGCAATTCTCTCAGCTTATGCAATAAAAATAATTTAATTTTAAATGAGAAAAAATATTCGTAAGAATGTGTTCTATCTGACTGTCTGTCTGTCTGTGTGTGTGTGTGGTTTACCAATTTTCCTGTGGCATATAAAAACAGCAAGCAAAATTAGTTAACCGGAAAGGGCGAAGCGGAAAGAACGAAGCGTAAAGTGCGCAGAGCGAAGGACGAAGAACGAAGAACGAAAGACGAAGGCAAATGGCATCAAATCGGCCAACTTGGGTAGCATATGCTATTGAGTGCGTTCCGAAATGAAAATGAGTGCGAACGCAAACTTTTCAAATTAGTTTTCACACCCGGTCTACAACAAGAGACAGAGAGACTAGTGCACCGAAGGGAGCAAAGGGAGTGTAACAAACGGAACAGACGGGCAAACAAGCATGGCCAGAGCTTTGGCCAAAAGCAACAAAGAAGACAATTCACGACAGAAATGCTTGTTCGCCAACTGCGGAATTTCACTCCTTATTCCGTTTGATTATATTCCATGCCATTTTTTTTTATGTTATTGAGCTGTCTAAGAGTGCAATCATTTCTACTCTCTTTGCTCCTGTTGGCCATTGCATGTCTTGGCTGCATTTCAGCTCTTTCTAATTATTTGCCTCACTTGAACTTCGGAGTCGGGCAATGTGGTCCAGACTACTCGAGTTTCTGACAACTGACAAAAGGACGATGTCAATGGTTTGCACCAAATGGCACTCTTCCTAAACAAAGCGGACGATTCTCTGCATATTAATGGGTGTCATATACATGCACATATAGTCGGGAGTTGCGAATAAAAACGTTTCTAAGCGATTTAATGCAAAAATGTGAAAAATCTCGTCTTTGAAGACTACGAAAGCAGCGACAATTTTCATGCTCGGCGAATGCTGACTGTTTGTTTGGCCCAAGCGCCATTGCTCAACCTACCCTAACTGAGTGTTACATAAATCATTGCCAATTGATAATTTACGCGGCCCACATTAGATTCGAAAAAGTGCCATATTGCGTTCGATCGATGAAATGTGCGACAATACATGATTTCACACACATTAGCACACTCACGCACATGCACATACATGCACATATGTATACCGGCCCATCATTTCGCACTTTTATGACTATTCGATCTAAAGTTCGCTCGACCCGGCAATGTGTCGCTGTCGGGTTGATGTACTCAGCTTGTCTTTGCCCACTTGATCATTCGAAATGGAAACTAAGCGAGCTGCGAGCGAGTCAACTGTCCCATTGACTGGTGAGATTGATTTCCACTCACGGGAAAACATGGCAGGAATTATTCTTCCTTGGCCTTAGAATGGTAGAGCAACGAACTCGAGTGCCGCAAATGCGAAGTTGCTTGCAACCGAGGGTCCTTTATTTCGAAATACAATAATTAATATTCGATGAAGAAACTCAATTGGTAATTTGCTTGGGAAAATCGTGAGTGAAAAGTAATCGCCGCTTCACTTGGTAGCCTTTCTTCTAAGAGATTCAAATGAGTCTCTGATCTCGGGTAGAAGTGCCATTATTGCGATTGTGACTACGAAAGTCTAAATTGTCTTTTGCGTATAATAATCTCTTATTTGTTATTGAGGCCTCGTCGTCAACTGAGCAATTCGACAGCAATCAAGCGAGCAATCGAAAAGCCGAAGACGTAATTAAATCATTTGTTTAATTCATTCATGGGTCCGAAGCGTCGACCAAACGAACAAAAGCAGAAGTGGAGAAAGAGCAAGCAAGAGAAAATCATAAAAGAGTTGTACGAACGCAAAGCGAAACAAGACAACAAAAACAAAACTGACGAATTTGAGCTTTTGTGCCTATTCTGGTTGCGTATATGAGTGTGTGACTGTGGGTGCGTGCGTGCGTGCGTGCGTGAGTGGGTGTTTGTGCGTGCTTACGAATGAATAATTGTTGTGAATGACGTAGCGGAGGACAAAAGACCTGTCGGCGTTTCTGAAACATTCGGCGGTCCTAACAAACGTCTTTCCTAATCGAATTCATTTCCAAAATACGTCACCGGTTTGTTATGCGTGCACATGTATTTGTGCAAGAGTGTATTCGTGTGGCTGTGTGTGTGTGTGTGTGAATGTGGTCTGACGACTGACGAATGGCGTAACAAAATATAAGCGAATAAACATGCGTAGAGGGTTACGGCAATAACGGCGAAGAGTGCAAAGAGTGAAGCGAGAAAAAACATGTTGGGGTCGCCCATATTTTTGTTATTCTGTGTCTTTTTCTCCGTGATAAGTCAATGTCAATGGCGCAATAAACGAAAAAGGGCAACAAAGCGGGAAACGGTTAGCACTTGTTAAACGAATTGACAATACCCTACACAATGCCTCTGACAGAACAGCACAAAAATTAGTTCAAGTTAGTTATTTTTATTAATTTATCTTCTGAGATCTATAATTGAAATACTTCCCTGTTTCAATGGTTGTCGACTGAAAGACTTCGGGATCTGTAAAGAGAAGAAATTTATTAGATAATTAATAGTTTAGTTGTTGAATGCTTAAATTTTTTATATTGTAAAATGACGTTATTATCATATATAGTATGAGGAAAACTTGTTTCAAATTATGCAGACATAAATGTAATGAAATGGAAGCAATAAGTTAAAAAATGATACAAAAAGTGGTAAGAATGTTGATATTGCATTGCAAAAGTTTAATTTCGGTTCGTTGTCTGTGGTCTTCACTGTACTTGCTTACGCGCCTGATGTTAATTAACGGTTAAATCAATAACGACAACAATTGAAGAAACTCGCTTCATGCTGGACCACTGAAGCATCAACGAACAGCCGTTCGCTATATCTTGTATCTGGCTTGACACACTCGCATACTCATACATACACACACACATACCAAACCTGTTTCGGAAGATGCAACTGCATTGTTTTTGCTTATTGTTTGGCGCTTCGTATGGCAACAAATCGTATAAACTCGACAATAAAAACAAAAATTAGCAAACAATAATTCAAAACGAAATGCCTGAAATGAGCCAATGAAAATTTCACAACAGAACTTCTCCTTTCACATTTAATTGTTGTAACTCTTTAATTGTAGATTGTAAATTGCAAATGGCACATTTAAACTGTTCACTTTTTGACGTCATAAAATTATTGGTTCGTCTGTTCTTTTTTGTAGTTGTTTTTTATAACAAAATTTCACTTCAAGTGACACCAACAAAATTTTGCTGAACAAATTTTACGATTATTTTTTGCGGATGTTCACTTTTCGACGTTTTGCGTTCATTTGAAGCCGCTCAGCGTTTGCTCAAAAATTGTTTGTGACGGTGCTGAAGCCGAGCCAGCGTATGCGTGTGCCTGTGCCTGTGTGTGTGCGGCCAGTATCTGTGTGAGCCGCGTGAGAATGTAGAGGCAGTGTGCGTGTTTGCTTGTGGCCAGTATCTGTGTGAGCGATTCGTATACGTGCACACGTATTTGTGTGTACATGCGCAAAAGCCGTTTGCATTGTGTGCGTGTGCGTGTGTGTGTGCATTCGGCGATGTACGTGTGTACGTGTGTGCGTGTGTGCGCACACGATTGCTGCTGTGGTCGTGTGCACGTGCCCTTCTGGCATGAATCGTTAAGAATTTCATGTTTGTTTGGTTTTTTTATTGGGTCTTATTTTGGGATTTTGTTTTGTTGCTTAGATGGTTGAATTCGAAACAATTTCCCTCAACAGTGAAATTTCCCAGCTGCTGTCTGCGTTCCACGCCGAGCAGTTCAGCTCAGTCTCGTCAGTTGTGCTTTCTTGCTTTGCAGAAAAAGTTGGAAAACGTGCTTTCAGCTTTTTCAGCGGCCTCAAAGGCGCTTATGTAGCCACGTTGAGCAGGGCTGGCCGCGCTGCGCAGTTCCAATACATGCCTTGCGATTCCAAGCATTCCATCCTTCTATGTACAACATTTTGCATAGCATCGTTTATGAGCATTTTTAGCTGTCTACGACCCATTTGAAGATAGTTTTTCCTATTGTGTTTGGTCTCTTCTTTGTCGTTGACTTTATTGTTGTTGTAATTAATGGGCGTTTGAATTTTATTTGCGCTCGTAAAATTTACAAGAATTGTGCTGAACTCATTTCTCTGTATGGTTTTCTCTGTTGGCTTCCTATCTCGGCCCCTGGTAGAATGGCTGGGTCACTCCTTATAGTTGAGCTGGGCCAACAGTGAATACGTAAATTTTTGGTTTTGTTGTCATTAAATGTTTCATTGATTACAACTCCCTTTCTCTCTCTCCTTCTCTCGTTTATATAATATTAAATTCAAAGTTGTTGCTTGACATTAAACAAGATAAGTAATCATGAAGTTATCAATCAACGGAACCTCGAAGATTTAACAAAATGCTTATTGTTGTAAAAAATGAAGCTATTTTTGAAATTATTGGAGATATTTAATTGCATTCCACATGTGATCAGAATGTCGAGAGAAACAACGATTGCAACTCAATGAGCAGTTCTTTACTCAACTGAAAAAAGCATTCGATGCTCTTACCTGCTTTAAAATTCCAAAGTATATCTGACGGAGTTTTACCCAGATCTTAAAAATTTAGAGATATAACCCCTTAAGTCATTAAGGTACGCAGCCAACATTGGCTTAAATTGTAATTCATGGAATTTTGTATCTATACTTCTCTAGTCTGTTTTAAATTTTGGAATCCTTTGAGAAAGTCATACTATTTTTTTTATATAAAAAAAAACCTAAAGGAGAAAAGAAAAATTCTGTTGAAGCGAACACATCCAAAGAAGCTTTACAATTTGAAATTCGAGGGAACAGTTCCATGGACACTATTGCCAAATAGGTTCGCTTAAGAGAAGAATTCGGTGAATGGAAATTCTGTATAAGAATATCCAATAACAAGACAGCTTTAAACTTAGGGAGGCTTCGGTTGTATAGAAGTTCGTCGCATGGAAGCTTGATCATACATGTTTAAACTTAAACTTTATATTTTCGAGATATGTATTTCAATATATTACAAGCACATTTGACATTTACAAGTTCATAAGCTTACGTATGGTAGGTATGTATACGTCATTAATCAAGTGACAGAATCTGATTTTACACTTCCTAACAACAAAATCAAATATCTGGTAAAGATAACTTTTTTCACCCTTATTAAAGGTGTGTTTTTCATGCTTTGCTTGAGTTTGCGTGTGTGATTGTGCGTGTGTGTGTGTATCTATGAAATCGAAATGCAGTTGTATCTGTGAAACTCAGATAACACGTTTGGGCGAGAGTGTGTGAATGCTTGCGCTTACCCCTAATTGCAACGCAATAAAAAATGCAATTTAACTGAAGGACATACATACACTGAGCAGAGCACAGCATCGCACGCCAAGGGTGCAAACTGCAAGAGTGAAACGGAAGGCTTCGCATTCAGCTCGGCTATGATTGCAACGGCATTGTTTTGAGCACATCAAATGCATTCATCGCTGAAAACGATTGTGCTAAGCGGAAAGATGAGCCAACGCGGTTCGGAATGGGACGCAGGATACCAAGCTGCATTTAAAAGCAATGTCCTTTCACACTTTGCTCATACTATTTGCGCCATAAGGACGGTTGTGGTTAGCAGCTGCTCTTAGTCGGTGGCACTGATGCATGTGCAATAAGCAAAATGGGCGATAAGTGCGCATACAGGGTGCTCCATGCTACAAGCTTTCCTCGAAATGCCAACTAAAGCAAACAAAAGCATAAAAATAAGAGCAGAAACATTCTGAAAAGGCGATGCTAGTCATCTCATCCATGGGTGAGCATATTTCACTTGATTTAAAATTTAAATGTAAAAATTAGAATAATTGATTGCTGGCAAAAGGATGCATATTCTTCATCGAGCGTCATTTTTGATGACTTTTTTTTGAAAAAACGAAATTACGTCCAAAATAATTGATGTAATCTATTCTTTCAATCAATGATCAATATAAAAAACAGAGCTTTTACTCTCAGCAATTTGCAGTTTAACGCATCCTTTTGTGTGAATGGTTTGCTTGGCATCCACGCACACCGCCTGCTGATGCAAATTTCGCGACAATATCGAAAATCTTGAAAACTGCAGACAATCAACTGAAAATTGCTTGGAGCATTGCATAAAGCGTCGAAAGCATTGAACTGAAAAGAAACTAAAAACAAAAAGAATAACAAAACCAAAGAAATGTCTCTCAAGAATTGATAACAGAACCTCTCAATTTCGGGCAAGATGTGTGAGGTGAAAGAAAATGTATTGAACGAAGCAAGCAGCGACGGCAAGTGAGAAACCGGAGCTGGAGAAGAGTTTCCAGCTGGGCGAACAACTCGTATTGTGAAGTGGGCGTGGCAATGTCGCCTATGTGCCCACAAACATGGTGGTGCACTATAGTTCACCCTTTTCGATGCACACTGGTTGCACTTCACTAAAAATCCATAATTGATACACGCAAGAGAGATAGAGCTATACAAGCGAGTTGTTAATGGAGCGAGAGAGCAGACGAGCGCCGGTGGCCATTTTGGTGGGAGCGAGTGCGCTATAGAGCCCGCGCTGCCGCTTGTGCGCGCTTACTTATCTGTGCTGCTGCCGTCTCTGTCGCGGCGCAGGTAGCGTTGGCAGAATTTCTGGCAGTTTATTTTCCAAAATGTCTTGTCGCATGTTGTAAGCGAACTTTATTAAAGCATAAGCGAAAAAACCAAACCTGCGAATATTTCGAAAAAACAACAAACCGACAAATATTGTTTTATACATTGAACTGACAAATGTCACGCGACTTTTCATCTGAACATACGTTATAAGTTTCTTGAGATCTCAAACACGATGTCCGGTCCTTGCGAAAAAAAAAACACAGTACTACTCAGTGATCCATATTTTTACTCAGTAAGTGGGCTTAATAGAGAACAATTCGAAGTCATCTTCACTATTAACGAATTGTGAGAAACTCGGATTTTTATGGAGCGGAAAGAAAATCTTTGGCGATATCGAAAAATTAATTACATATGTACTGCCTGATTTACTTTTGCACTTTCAAGTCGGTTGGCTGAAGCTTTTAAAAATCGCAATAGAGGTTCGAGCTGAAAAGCGTTTTTGTATTCTGACTTGTTGGTGTCAATAGATTGTTATCGAAAAAAAACTAACTTTTTGGTGGGAAGACACGCCATGTATAAATAAATCTGACAAGCCCAAGCGAAAAGCGAATAGTCTGGCTTCGATTGACAGAGAACTTTTCGTCATCTGACACTGCAGAATTGCGCTTATAGCAGTTGTAAGCATTATGGTCATTATCGGCTGAACTCTGTTTAAGGGTCCGAGGTCTTGTAGGAGGTACAAATCTTCAGTAAGTGATTTCCAGCGGCTGCACCTGTAACCTGTGCGAAGATAGTGGAAGAGTGAGTAAAATTTCTCGGTTTATTTCAAACGGGTGCAATTTGTAAATTGCTTGAGTGGCGCTTAATATTTGAGTAAGTTTTTTGAGTCGAATTTTTGAGTTCGGTTTTGAGTTGTGGTGCCTGCGCTTCACTCTTGGGGCCACCAACGTTGAGTGCTGTCGATTTTATGTGTGCCGGGCACGCCACCCAATCATTAAACATTGAGTAGTTGAAGACTTTCCTGAAGAGGCACATTCGCTCTCTCCTCAATTCAAACTGAAAATATTCAAAGTCGGCACTGCGACGATGGTTGGCGGCTTGCTTTAAATTAATTTCATTATAAATTACCTCCGGCAACAACACGTTTCGTACACATAATTGTAATAATTCTAATTTTCAGAACGAAATTGATTTTCGAAAGCCGTTTGGGGTTTTATTAAAAATTTAAAATTGGTTTCAGTTCACATTTGCAACACCTGCTCTCAGCAGTCCCAGGATTATTAAACTTTTTCTTTAGTTTTTGTTATTGTTGTTGTTGCTATTCCTTTCACGAATTGAATTGCATTAACGGAATGCGAGAATACCTTTGGAAGACATCAGCTGGCTTCACTGTTCAAATGATTTTTCTTATTCAGATTACTACTGAAACTTTAAGCTGTTTCGTTAAATCGAATAAATTAAACGAATGTGCAATGATGTTGCTTACGGAGCTACCAAAACATAAAACAAACCGATTTAGAATTTCAAAAGATGAAGATCGAATACAATTCGTTGTGGACTCGTTTTCTTCTTGAATGAGAAGAAATAAATGCCTACCGTCGGCTTGCGAAAAGCAAAAAGTTCTTTAATTGAAGATAGTTAGAATTGTTTTCTAAAAATCGTCGTCATAAAATGTGTTCATTTTGACAGAATACTTTATATAATCGAATTTCGTTGTTTTCATTTCTACATATTTTTGTAGTTTAGAGTAATATCAAAAGCAAGCCAAAATCAAAACAGTAAGAGGCAAGTATTGTCGGAAAAGTGAAATTTGCACATTGGGCGTCGGGAACGACACCCACTTAAAAACAGAACACAAATTACATCTCATTTGGCTCATTAAAACATTTTTAAACTAGAAACGAGTTTTCTTAAAAGTCTCGAGAAACAATCTCAGTAATTGCTAATGGCAAAAATGACACAAAATTGGATGTTTATATCTCGTTTAGTTTCCGACATAAAAGGTGTTCAACAGAATTACGTAATATAGGCGAAGGAAGTTTATGGGGATTGCCGTGTTGTATACATTAATTTCCAAATCCCTCAAACCAATATTTACTTATGTTTGTATCTTTTCTAGTGTTCAACTTATGATCTCTTAAATGTAAATAATCTTTCTTGTCTATTGCTCTACTACTGTGTGTATTTTGAATACCAACAAATAACTTCGATATTTATAAAATAATAAGCTGTTCTTTGTCAATTTCAGATGACATTAAATTTGGATTACTCGCCTATTGTTCATTCTTAAATGTAAGTACAACTTTTTTGTTACTTGTAAGATATTTCTACGTCGTTAGATAGACAAATTCATTCAACTTCTGCCATAAATCAAACCTATTGACTGAGCCGGAGTCTGTCCCATTCAAAAGCCCAACCCAACTTTATTGCAACTACAAAACACCGCAAACTACCGAAATTAGCATAAATATAATTACATAATGATTTAATCCCGCCATTCGCACTAATCGCTTGATTTACAAAGCGACGTGGCCATGATTCAGATTCGCTTATTTTGTATTATACGTGAATCAATCATAATTTTATGTGACACCATAAAATTCGAAACAGAAAATGAGGCAGCAAAAATCGCGCATCACCGGCTTAAAACGCCATTAATTCGGCAATTAAAACATGGCCGGCGGCATCCAGAACGGCAAACAAAACTTGTATCTCAAAGCCAATGGATGGCCGTTACTAATGAGACGATACTCTTACAAATAGCTCAGACGAAACTGCTTTGGTTTTGAAAAAATCTTAATTGGCGCATCGCTTTTGTGTTGCTAGAAATTGAAGATCGCATCTAATCAATAAAATTTAATATGTATTATAAAAGGTCGAAACGAATAAACCAAAAGTTAGTACATATTAATTTCTGGTTTTTTTACTTAAAACTCAATTACACTCATTTCGATTTGATTGCGATTGAGAATTGTTTTGAGATAATTTAGTGACCAATAAAATGTGTTCATTATTGCCATTATTCTCTCATAAATTACCGAATAAATGTTCACCGCAGTCACTGTCGCCGCCATCGTCGTTGCCCCAGCCAAGGCAATCCCGCTTTGCCTCCACACTCTGCGACACTTTGCAATTTGAGCATGCGCAGCGCCGCCATTGCTTTTGCGACAAAGGTGACATAGACGGCAATCCCGTTTTCAAATTTGCATTCTCATTGCAAATGATCGTAATTAACTCTCTTTATTGGACCGTGCATCTTTGTCATTCCAATTGTTTGTTCAACTTTTCATTAAACAATCAGCAGGGCTTTGACTATTAGAAAAAACATATATATGTATATATAAATGAAACGGCTTATCATTCGCATCAAATAATTCATTCAAGTGTACTTTCAAATAATATTAAAATAATTCAAAAAACAATTTAATGGCTTTTTCAATGTACAATATGTGCTTGCTGACTTGTCTCTGTGCCACTTGTGTCTTGAGGTCAGCGGTAAAAACCAATAAAATCAAGGAAGGTGACGTATTCACCCGCATATAACTTAATTAAGAACGACCATTATATAATGATAATTAAGAATGAAGCTGACTGAGTGATAAGCATTAAAGCTGAAATGCGCTAATGAGAAATCGAAAAACATTTTATAGATTACAGAAAAGCTATTTCGTTGAATAATGGAATTTTTTGTCTGGATTGTAGACAACAAAAGAGTTATTCGACAATCTCCATGATTCCCGAAAAAAAATTCAGCTACGATGCAAAATTTGACTTTCCCTTGAACACTCTTCATTGCTTTATTTGAGACAAACTACCGGTTCTTTACCTGATTGAAGGGAGTCACCGTTCTCAAACAATCATGTAAGTACATATTTATTACGAATAAATATTTAATGCCTCTTCGTTTACATCTAAGCCCGCCCACTTAAGCACCCTTACTCATTACACTCGTCTGAATAATTATTTCAATAAACAGTCGAAAACGCTTGTCTATTATCAACTGTTTCTGAAACACATAATCCAATATTTCAAATTTCAATTAGGACCATGTGCTGAGAGAGTTGAGCTGATTTGGGCGAGCGTCCAGATACTGCACATTGGTTCAGTTTAGTTCAGTTGAACTCAACTCAGCTCAGTTCAGTTGTTTTCTTTCGATTCGCATCTGTTCTGTGTTGTTCAACTCACTACTCCCCAGCTGAGGGATGATCTGTTTGGCTCCTTTCGCAATCTCAGCAACGCTCGAACATGCTTTTGATCAGCAAACGCGAAGTACTCACATATTTCGAAATCGGATCGAGTGCAAGTGTCTGATTGCTCTCTGAACTTTTCAGTTTTCGTATTTGACTTTTGACTTTGAGAATGTAAACATTCAGTTTTATAGCTTTCAATTGATTTTGATGATCGTTAAGGCATATGAAAGAAATCGAATCAATGCACAAAATAAAAGGCTCAAGTACGCGTTCCAATTGCTTTCGATTTGGACGAACTGCACTAGCATTAAAAGCATTCAGCGATGGTTGGCAAGATTTGCCAGCACTTCATCAAACTCAGTGGCGAATATTTAATTAGAAAAAGTTAAAATGTGATCACTGATTGATCGATCCGTTGATCAGTTGATCGGTCGATCGTTGAAAGCATTTCGTAATGGAGCAGTGAGATTCGAGATGGAAATGTAGCTGCTTTGTCTTTCGAGTCCATTTCAAAAGTGGAATATTTAATTGAGAACGGGTTTTCGCGTAGCGATTTAAGTATCAATTATGCGTTGGAATCTGATTTAAAATATTCAATCGCATATTAATTTAATAAACTTTTAAAATGTTTTTAAAGTGTCATACACAAAATTTAGTTTGTCAAATAAATTTCATTGTCTTCAATCAATTCCACCGATACAAACTCAAGATAAGAAATGTTTTTGTCTGTGATCTGTGAACAGCATCGACTATTGGCCATTCCCGAGGCTAAAAAGAAATAACAAACACTAAAAATAAAAGATTGAGAAGAGTGTACGATTCGAAGCTGATTCGTCGCTGCCCACGTTGCAAAAGGGGTAAAATCAAATGAAATTCATTAATAGTCAAGTGAAATGCTGCAAGCAAGAAATTCGACTACGAAATACCCTGCACCATGTCCCCTAAACCGATAAAACAATTAACAACTGAGGCAAAAATAACACCTTAACGGAATGCATTGTGGTTCAGTGGCATTGCCCAACAAAATGTTTGTAGTCTCGGCAATGTAATGCTAGAGCAAGCGAAGCCTACACTGACTGGCACATACCGTTGAGCAAAACAAATACTCCCTTGCACAAATGCGTTCACAGTACGAGAAGTCGACAGTTTTAATTTCATGTCTTCCATTTTCTAGAGAACAACGTTTTTGTCTCGAGCACACAACAAACATTATGAAAATTTTAAAAAAGTCAACCTTAAATTAACATAAAGTTGTGAGAGAGTGAGCGAAACATGTCTGACTTAAAGAGTTCTTTGTCGTTTTCTATTTGTTGTGTCATTTCGTTGACTTGGCCCGTTCCGTTCCGACCCGCCCTGCACCGGTCTGGACCGGTCTGGCTTCAATTTCAACACGAAGGCAACACTTGCAGCAAAGCCGATAGAAATCTTTTAATAATCCAAAACACTTTGTTATTGACTTAGGAAAGTGTTTTCGTTTCGTTTGCCTCGTTTCGAACTCGCTCAGGCTCTAACCTCTAAGCCCTGAGGTCTGTTTCGGCGAATTGCTGCAACAGTCAAAAGCCGATCTGCGTCAGCTAAAGTCCCATATAATATTTTATATATTTTATCGATTTTTCGTACACACATTGTCTGCGCATAATGAGCGAATCAAAGCGAAATACACACACAAACATACACACAAGCGTATCTGCGGTCGGGTAAAGCTCCCACGTGAGCGTTTTGCCCTTGTTATTTTTAGCGTCGACTTGGGCGTGTTTCTTCTGTCTTTGTCTGTGTTGCCCTGACAAAGCAGGAAATGTGTCGCCGAATGTCAAGTCCTTCGCGACTAGTCGCTGAAGTGTAGCGTTCTGGAATGTTTCGTTCTATGACTCTCTGCGAATCTAACAAACACTCAACGCGTGCAATCGAATTGCAGTCAAAAGCAAATAAATCTCCTGCCTTTATTAGCAGTTCGTGCTTACACTTTACAAACAAAGGCGCACGTTGAAGAAGCTATCAATTCGGTTAAATGCTGCGACTTTTAACCGTCTATTGTTTTGTGTTTTTTGCCGTACTATTTGGTTGCAATTGGACATCTGATGCTCTTTGTAATAGGTATCGATTTATTTTGGTAATTTTGGCAATATAAGCGTGTAAAGATCACGATTTCAAGGTAACCCAACATACTGTTTATATATATTTGTTGTAATATTTAATAAATAATTAACGATTTGACAACGGTGTTAACTGAAAAACTTAATTCGATTTAAGAAGTCAACGAAAACATTTTCTAAAAAATGGAATTTATAATAAGTATAAAGAAAGAACGCTTGTATTGATTTTGATTTGGCCGAAAATGAAAATTTAAAAATAAAATTCGAGAGCAAAGTAAAATGAACTCTGTAGCTGTCGTGACGTCTACACAACAACAAAACACGCCTACCCATCCGCACACCGAAATATTTTAAAATCCACTCAAAAATAACATTTCGTGTGATCTTGATTGGACGAGGAGAGCACTGAGAATTAACATATAGCGGAATATAAGTTCCGCAAATAAACGCGAAATTATTTTAATGATAATTTGATTGTGTTTTTATTGATAGTAAACTTATTTTATGCGACATACAGAATGAATTATGGATGAAGCTGACAGAGCAACGAAACGAGACGAAAAGCAGAACAAGATGTGCTGATTAAAAGCGTCGGCTTACATAAAAAACGAGACTTGAAACAAAGTCATAATAAAAAATGTTTTCTAATCGTTTTTGTGAGTGTCTTTTTTTAATTTTTATTTATTTTGTTGTTGTTGTTTGAACTTAGCTTCTGCAACGAATACTGGAAAGGGATCATGGCATTGCAGTTGTCTCATATTGTAGTCGAACATTTTTTTTTGTTTTTGTCTGTTTAAAGCATAGTTTTTGATGCGCTCAGTCGCAGAGCCTACGGCCAAGGTCTCTTCACCGATCCGGTGTCGATGATTGCATTAGCAGAAATGAAAGGTGCATGTGCGCCTTCAAGGGTTATACCGGGAATCGCGTAATTCCATTAGTGACAAGTACGTAACATTCCTCTTCGACCTTGAATTATTAAAGTGTCCTCTGGGAAACGTTCGTTTTTTATGTGTTGCAGCTAAGTAATTGCATGTTCCTTTTTTATCTTTTTTACCTGTTCCGAGACATTGACCCGGTTTTTTATGAGCAATTTAGCAAATCCTTTTCGCAAACCGATTATATTTGTTTTCTGATGTTTTTGTTTATATCGAATGTCCTTGAGTTCAACCGATCATAATTAACTAGTAAAAGAAAGGCTGCAGCATGATTCCTAATACACTGAAAGTAATTTCCAATGTTGGGATTTCTTTGTAAAACGTTTGGTATTCAGTCTTCGCTTTTCTCTCTCTTGTGTGCTCAAAATTTATGATTTGGAGTAAACATATCTCATTTCATCAACTTTTTGTGCAGAATTTCAAGAATTTTATAGATCTCTCTGATAATTCATAAACTTAGATTTGAACAAAAAATCTAAGCGGAAAATAATAGCAAGCGGTATCTATTAAGCACTTAATCACACAAGTTTACCTAACAAAGTGAAGCAGTTAAGCGAAGTAAACGGGAGTGAGACTGAGATGGTCATAAACTAAGGATACAAAAGGTTTTGCGCGGCCATAAAACGCGGCAACATGGTGTGACATTTGACTTCAGCTTCGTCTTCGAGTTCTTCACATTTTGATTTTTATGGAACAACATGGAGGACAACGGCAACAACGTAAATTAAAAGGAACAGAAAGAAGGCAAGCAACGAAAACTCGTTGTCGCATATGCGCGACTTCTTCCTTGCGATTTTATTATGTTTGCATCCTCAACGTTTTTTAAGTGAAAATCCGGCAGTTTATGGCCCTCATTGTTGGACAGTTTAACCCTTCAATGGACGACATCAGAAGCCGGCATGCCACCATCGAGAATAAAACAGTCGCTCGGCATGAAAGCTGAATGCGAAAAATATCTGCCAGCGGTTTGTACTTTCGTTTCTTTCGTCCGTCGACTTTTAACTGCCACGCCTTTTGTTTGTGCCAAAAAATAATGCGTAAAATTCCATACACTTCTTTTTCGTTTTGTTTCTTGATTTATGAGACCAGAAAAACCAGATATCTACTTTCAACCCTTTATCCTAAAGTTGACCGTTCTCAACAAACTTATCAATTCCGAAAGGTAGAAGGCATTCCGAAAGGTCTAAGCAAAGTTGTTGCAATTGACTCGCTCACACATACTGACCATGCTGACCACTAAATTGTCTGCGTTGCCGTCGAGAACAATAGAAATGTGAATGCGCACAAGCCCCGCCTGACACTCCTCACCCATGAAGCTAACTCGCCTCCAAAGAACTCGTTAATATTACTTAATGGCGTGGTAACCAGACCAACAACAACAACAACATCAACAACAATCAAACAACAACTCTGAATGAGGAGACGCTCGCCGTGCAAAATGTCGGACTTCGGCAGAGTATGGAAGAGGAAGAGCCGAACGGCCGCCCGTCAGGTCGGTTTAAAGCCGAATTTCTGTGGCAAAAATTACATCTATTCCACTAAAACTTACTTTTAATAGCCGTTTGCGATTATAAGTTTGCACAGTTTATGCCTTCAGATAGCAAGTGTCGGTGTCACGTAAATTCGTCCGGACAGGCGAAATTAAAGGCTTTCCGCTGTGATGGCTATTATACAATAAAAGCCGAGTGCGGCCATCGACTGTGTCTCTTGGTTTTTTTCGTTACTTTCTCGGATCGAATTTATAACTGAGAGTGAAATCATTGGATCCAACAAAATAAGATTCTATAAACAGTCCTTATTCTTTCTGTTGATCTCTAATTGGCTTACAATAAACACATCTTCTATAAATTCGACATCCCCAAGAAAAAATACAAATATATTGTAAATAAAATATACACTTAACACACTTTAAAGTCTTGATGCATTTCAAAACGGTTATTGAAGCAAATTAAAAGAAATACAGATACCCTTAGAAAAAGAAACCAGTCGCATATGAATCAAAAATCATTACCGGTTTCTCAAAACGAAATGTTGCACAGCTAATTATCAATTTTCGCTAGCTTAAGTTTTCAAAGAAGCACATCAAGAAATCATTTGATCAGTAGAATTCATTAGACCTGTCCGTTCTTTTCTTCTTTGGGTCCTGAAGAACTTTCGACTTTGTACACATTATTTAACCCATACATACAAGATCTTTAATGCCTACAACCAGAAACAAATAATATAACAATTTGTTTGTAAACTATGTAAATTTATCGGTACAAAATGGCATGACAAAAAATTTTTGTATTTTCCCCCAAATCTGTCAATCAAAATTGAGTAACTCACAGAAGGAGACGGTAAGACGAGTCGATTCAGGCATGTCCGTCTGCCTGTCACACACTTTTTTGAAACTAACTTTTTCTTGTTTCTAATCCAATTGACTTGAAACTTCATTTGTTCTTTGGAAGCCGTAAAAAAGGGCCAGAAAAGTGTTAAATCTTCACATGGCATAGTAGCGTTCTTACTGGTTTTGTTTTATATGGTTACAGAGGTATACGCATTTCTATTTTTATACTATAAGTAGTCATATACACTCCAAATTTTGTTTATACATATGTATCTCAAAAGACAGCTAAGAAAATGAAACGTTGCAAATTTTATCCCGAGGTAGCTTCAGTTCTCTTGTGGGTGGAACAAATAAATTAAAATACCTATCAACATTTCATACCCTTTAAGCTCCATTCTATATAAAACAGGACAACGGCCACTTCTGTTTATTCAAATCGAATGATTTTCACTGTTCCACAGAAATGGAGTTTGGATATGGCAATTTTAAGAAAACTTTTTTTAAGGAAGAAATTTGGGGAGAGGCAAAAATTGGATTGAGTGGGCGTGGCACAAAACCATTGAAAACTTATCTGCTGCCGAGCATTACGAGTCTACCCTCCAAACTTCAAATCTCTATCTCATATAGTTTCAGAGAACCATTGGTGACGGACAGGGCTCAATCGATTTCTCTTGTGATCCCTATCAAGAACATATATACCTTATGGAGTCCTCTTCCCCTCCATCTATGCGTTGCATACATTTTGTTTCAAACAAATTTAATATACCATAACACTCATGGAGTACAGGGTATAAAAAGGGGTGAAAACTCTATGTTCGTTCTCATTTATCGCCATTTTTGCTGTCGCTCAAATGATTTTAAAAACCATGGAAGCCAAAGGCAATAGTGGTCTGATAAGGTGGCTATAGATACGTTATATTGAAAATATATTGGAAAGTGATAGATGATTTCTACTTTGCTTTGTTCTTGGCAAAGTTTTAATACGCTTTTTAAGTTCTTAACAAATCTTGCAGAGAAGATAGTCAAGTGCATGATTTGATTCAGAGAATTCAACTGCCCTCGCTTGTATACAACGAATAAACGAGTTGAAACGTGTGTATTGTATCGACATGTTCGAACTTTTTTGCTGCAATTTGTAAGTGTGGTCACGTAGGAACGCCGTTTTAAACCTGAACAAATGACACATGCATGATGCCAACGACTTGACGGCTTCATTAGACGCCAACATATTTCAAAAGTGTCTTCTTAATGGCTGATAAGATTTATTGTCGAAAGGATTTCCTACAATTTCCAGCACTTCCCGAAACGGCTTGTTAGATAAATCAAAACGTCAATTGGTCAAACAACAACAAGAAAAAAGGCAAAGAGGAACAAGGAGGCAATGGTGATGGTGATGGCGATCACGAAGACAAAGGGAATGGTTAAGATCATGAAAAGCGAGAGGCAAAGCAATAAATTTTAAAAAGAAACTCTCTGAACTACCCAAAGGAAGGTAAGCAAGTGACAGTTAAGCTTTGGTGCAGGCGGAATTGGTTTATGTCCGTTAATCATTGTATTTGAGCGTGATTTTAAAATTGGAACTCATCACAATGTATGAGAAAGCTGTCCATTCATTGACACGCATGCAACAATAATCATTCAAGTGCATGCCCGGAAAGGTAACATTCAATGGGGAAAAAGCACCCAAAACAGACGAATGAGAAATATGCGCGCTGCGTTTGTGTGTACATGTGTGTGAGAACTGTTCGAACAGTTTTCTGAGTTAATAATACTTTTTAAAATTCTTCTAAAAATGGCACGTCTTGCAAAGCAATCAAATACAATTTGTAACAATTTAAGCAGCTCTGCCAGACATGTTCCGACCCAAGCCGCGTTAAACGCCATCACTTCACTATCGCCTCAGATTTCGACACGCCGAGAAGATTCTCGGGCACTCGTAGTCGAATTCGTATTTGGCTCATTTTCCGTTAGCGCCGAATCCATTTAAAATCGCGCAAAATTAGATGCAAACTTTAATTGTTTGTTTCGGCGCAATTTAATGCGCCCATAAAGTGCTTCGAGCTGCTCGTAAAAAACCCACAATTATGAGTTATAAGGCGTCATGTCGAACTGACGAGCATGAGTAGTGCGCACTTCGGCTCCTTTTTAGTGCAATTTGATGCGTTGGCGCTTTTAGCAGGAACAAAAATGGATACATTAATAAATATTGTTTTGTTTGAGGGCGAATATGAATCTTCGCACACAATGTAGCCCTATTCACCCTTACTTATACTCAACAAGTAAGGACGGTATAGTTGAGTATACTCGAAAAGATAATACCCTGCACACAGTAGGCCGTGCCATGTCCCAAAACTAAGCCAAATTGTATTTTTGTTACCGCTCATTTCAAAATATTAAGAAAAATTGTAAAAAACAGACGTAATTGAGCTGTATGTGACCTAGAGCCTGCTAAACTCATACAGCTACATGAATAGGTTGAGGTCATTACAGCATATATAATATCAAGAAAATCGCTACAATAAAAAGTGGAATTCACGAAAAATTTGAGTTTTATAATATTTGAGGGGTAACTAACAAAGAGAGGGGTATTTTGTGGTGCGCACCGAAAATGTATCTAACACCTAAAAGGAGACATCTCCATCTATACAAATTTTTTCTCAATGGTCTTTTGAGATAAGAACATTTTGAAGTGTTTATAGCCGTTTCGAACCCCAACAAGATAGAATAGGAAAATTGGAGTGCCCACGCCCGCACATAATAAAAATTAGAAACGCTTATATAAGTGGAACTATGAAACTTACAAGAATGAATCTTTGCATATATGCAAACTCCATGGGATGGAGTGTAATTAGATTAAACGATAAAATGCGCGTCACCACGCCCACATATAGCCAAAATAGAAAAACGTTGTATATCTGGAACCAGTTGGTCTAAAAGAGTAAAAATTCGTTTGTATGATATTGAAAACTGTTTGGATTGAAAATGGTCGGGGCAACGCCTAATAACAGCCGTTAAAATATATCGAAATCGAGAACTCTCGACTGCAATTCTATACTGGTTCTATCTAATCTTGTGTTTGAGCAACAGCCTTTTAAACCAGTAAGGATTGGAGTCGACAGTAATTGACTTCGACATACCTTGTACCTTCAATTTCTAACGAATTTTTGAAGGCGCTGCCCGCTTATTTTTTAATCCAAATAGATTTCATTTCCATTTAATATCACACATACCATTTTTTACACATTTAGACCAATTGGTTCCAGAGATACAACGTTTTTCTATTTGTGGGCGTAGCCACGCCCATTTTGTAATTGAATCTTATTATATTTAAACGCAATAAATAATAAATTTCATTCTTGTAGGTTTTATGGTACTTGAAATATAAGCGTTTGAAATTTTTACTATATAGGGGCGTGGCCACGCCCATTTTTTTGTTGTTTCTTCTTAGGGTTTGAGTCTGTTATATACACTACAAATTTGGTGTTCCTATCTCAAAATACAACCGAGGAAATACGAATCTTGTAAATTTTTTACCCGAGGTTGCACCAGTTATTTGTCAAAAAGGAGAAAAACGAAATAAACTTGATCTGCGTAATGAATAACAGAATCGTCCTGCTAGCTATGCTTTTGGTTCTATCTAGTTTCCGAGATCGACGCTTTTATACAGACGGACGGACAGACGGAGGGACGGACACGGCTATATCAACTCGTCTTGTCGAGCTGATCAAGAATATATATACTTTGTATAGTCGGAGATGTTTCCTTTTGGGTGTTAAATATATTGTCGATGTTGACAAAACTAATATACCCTTGTACCATACGGTACAAGGTATAAAAATGGGTGGTACTGACAGACGGACAGGGCCCAATCAATTTCTGTAGACATCCCGATCAAGAATAAATATAAATTATGTGTTCCCCCCCCTTCTCCTGCTCCTATTATCCTGACACCACGTGTGTCTACACTCTACAGGGCTTAAAAATATGTTTATAATAACCAAATCTTTAAAGATTGTAATCTACAAATGTTGAAACATTACTAGTCTTAAAAGTTTGTCTTTTGGGATTTCTCGTGCATTGGGACTCAAGCTTGTTAATTGTTTGGAACAAGCCCAAGTGTGAACTCTCCATAATTCCTACTCCTTCCTCTAGGTCCACAATTTTTCGCTTGGTTCGGATCACTGGAAACTTAATTAAATTGAAAATCTTCATAAACATTTTACTTTCGAGCCTACCATACAATTTATTGTCATTGATTAAAGAAGATTAAAGAAAACAAGTAAAAATTATGAAATATTTCATTATTTTATTTTTCCTTATAATTGCGTGTTTTCCAATTATAAATTATTTTTTATGATTAAAAAGACTGCTGAAATTAATGGTTTCGGTCACGTTCAATTGGATAACCCTTCTGATTACTCATTTGATTAACTAATGAAACTAATAACGATAAGAAATTTTTAATTAATGATTGGCTTGAGATTTTGAGATGAAATTCTAGTCGGAGGTAACAATTTGCAATTTTAATGATTATCTTGCAAGGTGAAAATTAGAGAAGAAAACTTAAACATAAAATTAATTTCAGCATAGCCAAAGCAAAATTATTTACAGTTAAGGGTACTCGAACATTTTGTTGAGTTTGTGTAAAGAATAAAAAATGACGAAAGCCATTAATTTTGCCCATTGTGCGAGATGCATTTTTCTCATACTGTGGTTTTACATTCTCAAATTAAAATTCAATAATCAAACTGTGAATATGGTAAACGGTGCCATTTTCATCCCTTATTATCCACTGTTTCATTCTATCTCTTTCGTAGGTATGCATCGAAATTTCGACGCCATTTACCTCTCTTTTTCTTCTTCTTGGCCGTACTCAGTAATTGACCATGTTAGTTTATTGAGTACAAGTGTTTGAAATGTTGTCATTTTTTATATTTTTCCAGCAGTGATTAGAAAGTATTGTAGATTTATCCTGTTATTTGTGACACATTAAAAGGAAATATTTCCGATCATATAAATTATATATTAAGTTGACCAGTATAACAAGACGGGTTAATATAGACACGTCTGCCGTTTCAAAGCTATCAATCTGAAATTTTGCAGAATCTCATTGTTTGTGTGAACAACTTATTTGTTGGAAACGTCAGGATTGGATACACGTGAAGAGTATCCACCCATAGCGAAGGTCGAAGATAGCCTCATACTATTGAAAAAAAATCTTTTTTGATTAAAAAGTGGGCGGGACAACGCCTTCAAACAGTCGTTAAAATTGAATGTGCAGGGTATGTCGAAATCAAGTACTCTTGACTGCAATTCCTTACTGGTTTTATATATTATATTATATATTTATATTATATTTATATTTTTGTCAATTCATCAATATGGTTTTTATCCCTTCCTTAAAACATAAGTATGAAGTTTCAAGTCAATTGACTTCGTATTGCAGGTACCAGTTCCATTGGTGAAAATATTAACGCCTTTATCGATAAATTCGGGAATAGTTAAGTTATTCAGTTACTAATACTGTGACGTAGCTCTCTTTTAAACGCAGCATTAGTTAATATTAACACAATGTTTTGTAGTCAGTGTAGAATGTTAACAGAGCACAATTGGGATCAAAATAAATGCAATTTTGTTTCTCGACACACACGTTTAAAATTATTTATATTGCATTGAAAAATCGATGTTTTGTTGGTGTGTTAACAAACATTGTCAAACAAAAATTAGAATCGATAAATTTTATATTTTTTAAACCAAGTATTTGATTGTAGTTAGCACTTGGAGGGTTAAGAAGTGGAGATGGTAAGTTGTTTAGGGTAGGGTAGAGTAGATCTACGAATTAAGTACAACCAAAATGGGAGCGTGGCAGACACTAAAAAGTATTTATTCTGGGTCAGAAAATTAACTAATTGGTTAGTTCATTTTCATCTATCTGTCCATATAAACGAGGTCTTACAATATTGTTTCTTATAATCAGTCACTGGAGAGGGGAATCCTTAGTTTTTTGGTGAAGGTTAAATAACTGAAGCTTACTGAAAGCTAAATATTACACAGTCTGATTTTCACGTTTGTTTCCCGAGATAGAAAAATTTGAGTGGTAATTGAGTATTTCGAAGTCAAACACCCTTGACTTCACTTATCTTTCTACTTTATACAGTTAATAAAAAGAAACGAACGACTGACATATCTGACGGAAGTATTGAAATAAGGACCGAAAAACAAATTCCGTCGCAGGTTGGATATAAAATTCTACAGCTCATTTAAAATGTACAGAATTTACTGATCAAGTTAGAAAAAAACTTTAGCCATCACTGGTGCTGTCCTAAGTGTCGGAAATTGAACTTGAAATTGAGCTTTCTATACCTACAGACATACTTCGAAGACTTTCTTACGCCACCTCCACCGCCTATTATTGTTGTTGTATCAATTGCCTTCGTTGTCAATGTTTCAGAAAAGCAAGTTCCTGAAGTGGTTCTAGAGCCGAAAAAAAAATCGAGGTAGTACCATCTGCGCTTCTTAAGAGTACAGAAATATACAATACTTCCCAAAGTGATATAAATTATTTTATCATCTCCAAGATGAAAGCCATTATAAATTTGTCATTTTGGCAAATAGCCCAAAAACTCAAACGACACTCATAAATGGCCCTATTGGTCGTAATGTGATGTCATTTTGACCCTCCACATTCTACAGCTTCTAAAATGATGTACTTCTATGTTATGTTAAGCCTCTCGCCACATAAACTGTTTTTACTTAATTACATCTTAGCTGTTGAACTAAATTTACCAATGCACTTTCCAATTGCAGAATGTATAAGTTTGCTAAAATAATAAATTCTGCAATTGGATGAAAAATATATAGCTGTTTTGTTTAAAAGTTGGCACATTGGCCCAAAAATAATCGAATATGTTTTAAATTTTATGACAAATAGAAAAATTCCGGTGTCGGCAATTGCTATTCCGACATACAACCACTATACAACGGTATATCTCAAGACTCTCCGCTGTTAACTATTGTCACTATAAATTTGACAGCTCTTTCTGTCGTTCATCTTTATCAAAATGTGTAAGACTTCGTCTTGGTCACTCCCTTTTTACACATAAGCACATTTTCGACAGTTCCCAATCATCATCCCTTTGTAGTTATTGCAACTCAAACTCCCCCATGGCAATCCTTCTCTTACTATCATCCTGCTCTGCACTCAATAATATTAGAATACAACACTTTCCTAACTCTGATCCATGTACAGCTTTATCACATTCCACTTGGGACATAAACAAACTTATTCACTTCCTTAAAAAGCCATCATATCTCATTTGCTGTAAACATCAGTATTTACTCATATTATGTCAACCTAATTCACATATTGTAACCATAAGATTTATTTTCAATATGTAAGCTAAAGGCACCGTTGCTATAGCTTTTATAAGTTGTATCCTATATTTATAGTATATAAGCTTTTTATAAATAAATAAAAGAATATATAGCTATTTTGTTTAAACTTTTGGACGAAAACTTTAAAATGTTTGATTTTGATTAAACAATTAAAAACTTTTTTATTGTTTTTTGAATCCGCGTTCCGTTTGTACAGCAAATGCTTCTGTTATAAACATAAAACTGTTATATGTAATACATATTATGTGTATTACATATAACAGTATTTTGTGCTGCAACATCGTTGCACAGTAAAACACTGTGTTACCGACACCTAACTGGTTTCATGAGTAGTTCAACGTTTGTTACGTAGGTGTCGCTTTGAAACTGTTCATGCAAAATCGTCGATTGCAGTTGCGCAAGTTTGCGGGAGAAAAATATAAATAATAAAAATAGACAAATAATATTTAGATTTAATTCTGTTTTCATGATTCGCTTGGTAAAATACGAGTTTTCAATCACCAAATTAAAAATAAAGTAGTTTTGGGTTTTTTAAAAATGTAAAAGTTTTTAGAATCAACGTTGCGGTAGTACACCAGTATAAATTCCAATTGGAAGGGTTGGACATGCATGAACAGTAACTACAAGTGACTATAAAGTATGAGCTGAGCAAACTTGAGAAAGATAAAATTATAAGAATTATTTCGTAAGTCTTCTTTGTTTGCGATTATAAAAGCAAATGTTGAACTACTCGGAATACTGATTTTATGAGCAAATCCCATTGTTTATATCAATTAATATTTAAAAATGTCTAATTTTAATAGGGAAGAACATACATGTATAAATACTAAGAATAGAACATACCGAATTCCTGTTGCTACTCAAATGACGACACAGATAAGTACACTCATATATATTTGCTCATTTTAAACAGCGCGTAAATACTTCCCGCTTACGTTGAGACTCTATTAAACGGTCGTAAAAACTTTACGATTGTGAATACGAGACTCTCCTAATACATTCTTTTTATTATATTGGAATTGGCAACCATCATCGCAGTCTTCATGGATACCTCGCCAACTTTCTTTGCATTTAGACCATCTGAGCTACAGCGCAAGTGCTGATTTAGCTTTCATTCATTTTAAGACGCTGGGCGAAGTTTTTTGTGGCAATAACATGATTCCGGCATGTAAGTTGGTGCCTACAAAAGCGATCAGGTGGAAGTCACTGTTTCTTAGGATTATTATTTCTTCAATTTCTTGTTATCAAGTGACACAAAAATTAGTCGATTCTACGGTCCTTCTCGATTACTCTTTTGCATTGACTTGTTTAATTCCTTTTTAATTATTTATCACTATTAGGGGATTTGAGCCAATGAAATAGTTTTTAGAAGTTGAAACACTCAGTCATACAAAGTTAACTTGAAATTTACACTGCCAAAATGCTCCTTCAAATTACAAAAAATATAAATAAATTAAATGTAAATGTATGGATATATGTATGTATGTATGTGTATGAATGACTAGACGAGACGATATACCCGCCAGACAAAAATGTGCCTCTAACAAGGTTATGATTTCAACAGTTAATAAAATATGTTCTGACAGTCGTGCAGATGAATATTATGGAACTTATACATTTCTTATTATATTTCAATCTTTTTTTTTTGCATTTTTGAAAACGCATGCCCGCTATTTTTGTTTATTATCCTTTACTTAACCTAAATATAAAATTTCAGCTTCCTATGTTAATTTTAACACGTGCCGACTGAGCCCAGAATTTTTATGAAAGAAGATTTTAGATGTTTTTTTAAATACAACTAGGGGACACCAAATAATTAAATTTTAATTGAATATTATTGAAAAGACAAATTTAAGTATTGCGTTTTATTACCAAAAAGATAAACTTCATATAATACAAATCAGGATACTTTCTTTTCAAGGTTTCTTTTTTACAATTTGATTTGAGCTTTCACTCATTAAATTTCACTTCGCGGATATTAAAAAATAAAACTTCGAGAACTTGGCGAATAGATGGAAATTTAGCACCCGTTATTTGGTGATTTATCTCACCAATCACAAATATTGTTTTTGTATTGCTTCTAAGTTTTACAGACATTGTGCGTATTGTTGGTCCAACAAATTCGAAACTAAATGACTACGAAATGAAGTACTCATATGTTACACCATAGGTGCCGGTGTAACTTGCTTGAGAAAGTGTTCCAATGTTACATTAAAGACGTAACTTGCATGTTTAGAACGCAAGTGCCGGCAAGTTCCTGTGCTCAAAAAAAAAAAAAAATCATGGGAGTGTTTTAGAGTAGGCTAAACAAAACTAACCCATATGTGTTAAAAAATAAAAACCTTGCAAAATAAGGGACACCCTAATGTATATACATTTATTTTGTTAATATTAATGGAGTTTTTTCTTTTTTTCAATTAAATTATTTCGTATTTTTTCACATTATTTTTTTTTTATAAGCACTATACTTAATTTTAATTTATATTTATGGATTATTATTTTATGTTTGCTTTGGTATCATATTATTTATTTTATTATATTATTATATCAACTTACTATGCTGTACTACTTTACAATACTAAATTATAAACAATTATTATAATAGAATTAAATTGATTGCTTGTTTAGAGCAATTGTTTTTACAAGATTCGATTTTTACGAAACGTAATATTCCTAATGATAACTGCATAAACCAGTAAGGATGCTTTAGTTGAGTAAACTCGACATTATTATACTCTGCACACCCCGAATCTACAAAAAAAAATATTTATCTGGCATCGACTATTCACATAGTGTTCACAATATTAACAAAATCTGTAAAAAATGTGGAATTAACGAACAATTTCACTTTGACGGTTTTTGAGGGTTAATCATCAAAGAGATGGGAATTGTGTACATGGTATAAATAAATATATACATATAAACATATGTATATTGATACCTCAAGATCAATCAATACCGACAATTTATTCATTATTTAACTAACTTGGTTCTTTGCAATTAGGCTAGTCATGAGTTGGATTTATACACCATGTACCTCGGTACAATGGTATATTAGTTTTTGCGCATCGAAAACATATACAACACGTAAGAGGGGGCGTCGAAGACCTTACAAAGTGTGTATGTATTTTCTTGATCAGCATCGAAAGTCCAATCCGGACGACATTTGTTAGCAGCTCTATTTTTATAGATAATAAATAGAATATTCTTGTTCAGATCTTTGGTATCTAAACAAAGTACCTCTGGTGAGGCTGAAGTACTTTCTAAGGCCCGGTCTTGTTAGTGTGAGAATACAATTATTTTAAGGAATCCTTCGTTATCAACGAGATATTCACTTCGACCAGAGCAAGGAAAGTTAACTTTTAACTTATCTCTTTTTAGAATTAAATTTTTGTTAAAATTATATTCAAATTATATTTTTTTTCAAGTTAACAGAATTAAAAATAGTCACTGTTTTTTCGGTTTAGAACAATACTTGGCGTCTCTCTAGCTGCAAATCTAGAGACGCTTTTTTAAAGTCAATATTGAGGTCTGTAAACAGAGGATTTTTGACCTCTAGAGTTTCAGGAGAGGTCAATTCGATGAGGAATCTTACACGCCAGTTTAAAAAATTAGGTACTGATCAAAACACGTTTGAATTTTGATATTTACATACATAAAATTGAAAAATTCAAATCTGTTTGAGACACACATCTATGAAATTAATTAATCTCGATTTTATAAAGAGTAAAATAAATCTGTAATATACAATCAAGTCATGTTTTGCTGTGAAGATTAATCCAGAATTGAAACAATGTCTTATATGTATGTCTGTGGAACCAAATTGAAACAATTAGAAATGGGAGACACAACTTTCTAGAGTCTTTAAATTTAGGTTGCGGGCTTCCACTTGGACTATTCTTGCATGTTTCATTCATGTGTACTTTCGATGTATCTTAATGTGTTACAAGTTATGAAAATTAAAAGACATTTTTTATGTTTACAGGTTGCGGATTCATTTGATTCAATACAGTCGCCTCAGCAAGGTATGTAAACATCTTTCAAGTGAATTATTTCATTTTGTTGAATTTTATTGTGTTTTCGAGATTTATCATTTTAATTTGTGTAATTTACAAAACGGTTGCATATTAAGGCAATTAAAATGAGATAAAAGTGAGTAGACATATAATTTTTATTGAGTACTTTTATACCAGAGTCGGCAGCGTCATTATGACACAAATGTACATTTCGACGGTAGTTAAAGCACATTATGGCTCAAATGAGGAATACGAGTATGATTGCGTCGGGAAACGGCGAAGATGCGAGGAACGAGGACAGAGATGCGTGCGTGCCATCATAAAACACATTCATGTGCGACGAAGCACAACCACGCGGTAAAACGAGAGAAGGATTAAAAAATTATTGCGTGAGAAGGAATTTTATAATCGTCATCAGAATCACTTTAAATCACTTAAGAAACATTTGTTTTTGGCTTTACACTGCTTTTCTCTTTGCAAGCGCTCTGAGACCGGGCGCTGCAAATTCAATTGAGTTGAGTCGAGTTGAATCGAATCAAGCCCATTTAAAGGAAAATATTCAAGTGGGAAAGGGTAGGAAGCGAGCGCAACGCATACGAACCGCAAACAGTCAAACAAGTCATAAAAATGTGCAATAAAAAGTATCAAATGAGGGAATTCATGTAAGTACATTTTCAGTGGCTGGAACACGGCAACACTGTCACAGGAAGTGAGTGGCCTTTGAGTCTTTTTGCTTCCGACACTTAAATGTTTGAGTGAAAACGAGCGCTCGATTTGCTTGTCCTTCTCGACACTTTCCTCTGCTATACGCTTGTGCAAGGGCGTAGCCAAGGGGGGCAGGGTGTTTTGTGACCTAATATTTGAGAGTTTATATTTATAAATTTAGAACAAACAAAACTTGTTGGAATTGAACATATCTATGGGAATACTGCAGGGTTTTGTTGATGATGAGAATAGAGGCGGTAGATGAACCATTAAAGAATAACAACCCTGCACACATACTGTGTATCGGGATACATTAAGTTTGTTTGAGACAGTTTGTATGTAACGCATAGAAGGAGGGGAGGGGACCCTATAAAGTATATATATTCTTGATCAGGTCGACACGCTGAATTGATATAGCCCTGTGTGTCCGTCCATCCATTACACCAATGGTTCTCGGAAGCTTTAAGAGCTAGAGACTTGAAATTTGGAAAATAGACTCGTGTGGTCAAACGCTAGACCAAGTTTAAAGGACCATACAGCACCACCCACTTTTTTAAAACGCTATAACTCGAACATCCAAAGATATACAAACATGAAAGTATGTAGACTCAGTATGAGTAGCCCTTCAAAACTGCATACCACAATTTTCCCTACCTCCCCCAATTGTTTTCTTAAAATTGCTGTATCTCCAAAACTATTAAAGGTACGAATCTGAAATTTTGTAGACAAGCTCAGTAAATACGTATCTTTAACACTACATACCACAAAATTCGCCTCTCTTTGAAAGTTACCCCTCAATGACCTACAAACTAATATTTTTCGTAAATTCCACATTTTTCTTTTACCGATTTACTTGATATTTACTAGATTTGGGGTGTGGCACCGCCTACTGTGTGTACAGGGTTCCTTGTTTGTTTTTGAACAAAATGCTAATTTCGAAAGGCGATGGGATTCAAGGAATTGAAGTCTATGAAAGATTTGAATGTTGTCTGTATAATTCGAAATATAAATGAAACAAAATAGGATATTATTAATTTCTTTAAATAACTTGTTGTTCGGAGAAATATGCGAGCATAAGAGATTGAAAGGAATATTTCATACAAATAATCGGTGGACTGGAAAATTCAACTTTGAAGGATGCTTTGCAACGTAAAAACACACATTTCAGTTATAATAACATATATGTTTTGTATTATTTCAAAGTACAACTATGTGCTAGAAAAACATATATCATTTAACATGCATTATACGGGAAATCTAAAAATTGTACATTTGCATAGACCGTTGATGTAGATTCAATTGATTTATTTGAAGTTGCCACTGAATTGGCGAAAAAGTGCAGAATTTGGGTGCCCCCCTTTGTGAGAAGCTAGCTACGCTCTTGTGCTTGTGCATGCTCGGCAACAACGAGAAGTCCTCAGACACAACGACGCAGCTTTATAGTTTTTATTGTTAACAAACAACAGTTTTGGCCTGCGACTCTGCTATGAGAACAAGAATACTGCTTTCTGAGAGACAATCATTGAACAAACTGCCGAATTTATAGTTTGTTTTGTTAGTCACTAATAATTTGCGATTTTAAAATAAGTATTAATAGTAAGAAGCTTCAATATTGCAACCGTTTTGAAATCGTATTTTATTAAAATTTGTTTTTTTTCACTTTTATTTTCGTTTTAGTACACATTGAGTTATTTTCATTACTTTCGACTCATGGATTTAGCACAGGTAACCACTAAGCGACTCAAAGGATGTAGGTTTGTCCCTGTTTGCTTTGAGCACGGGCGTCCAGGGTGCGTGACTGGCGACGGCTGCGTTGCGTGCCGTCGACGCAACTCAGTCTCGAATTGAGCGCGAAAATAGTGTTTTATTGTAATTTGTTCACTAACACGTTCATAGTAGCCCAGTTTTAACTTTATTGGCTTATTACGATTATTATCTTTTAATGGCGTGCTCGCACTCTCTCACTTTTTATTATTTAATGATTTTGTTTCATTATTTTTTTTTTGTTTTGCTTGTTCGTTGTTATTTTAGAGCTCATTGTTAGATTACTCAATGCTTGTAGCAAGTTGAGTTGTAAAAAATTTATTGTGTGAGGTTGTTTTATTATTTGTTTTGGTAATCAAAACGGTCGTTTTACACAATTTTCCGGTTGTTTGGGCGCCGCTGCGAAGGTGGTGGACGATCATTAACTCAGGTCGCACTTTCGACACTGTCGTCGGACGCGCACTTCGCATGAATGAACCGTAAACCAAACCTGTGAAAATAATGTGGCAAAATGTTTAATTTGAAATTTATGAGCAATTAATTTTAAACGAGAACAGTTTTTATGCGTTCCGCTCGCAAGTCACTCACTCACACATGGGTTCGGGTTGACTCTGCTTTTCATTCTGCAAATATGAATTTATTTCAACAACAAGAGGAGATATTGAATTCAAATTCCATGTTAAAAGTAATAATAACACAAACTATTAATAAAGTAACAACAGTTGAATGCTTGCACGTTAGGGAGGTCCGCGCTTAGAATTTACCCTGTATTTATTGTAACTAAGTCAATCAACAACTCATCTATCGAGAGTTGTTATTATTTATAAGTAATTTGTTAATTCTAATTTAGCTTTAACAGCTCATTTCACTGAAACTTGTTAATTTTCTCTTATTAGCCTTTAAATCTAAGATAAATGTAATAATAAAAAAAATAATTATAAAATTACAAAAATTATTGTTTAATGACTTGTTTGTTTATTCTAATATCGAAACCAGACTCCACATTTACACTTAATTAATCTTAGGCCTTCCTGCAGGATCGGGGCAAACTCCATTAAAATTATTCAAGGGGTACCAAAAATTCGTGAAAAAAAATTAGTTCGCAAGAAAAAAATTAATTTTTTTTAATCATTATGACCAGACTATTTAATCAAGTTGTAGCTGGAGAAAATTTAAATATGTATCTATTTAGAAGGCTGTAACTCAAAAACTACTTGAGATTCGCATTTAAAATTTCAGAATGTTATTTTTGGAGGTAAAGAATGCAAAAAAAAATTGTTTTTATAATCACACTAGTCGTCCCCCTCAAAAATGTTCACATTTGAAGACGACAATAGGTACGAAAGCAGACAAAAGGACTTAAGATTAATAACATTAACAATCTTATTTGTGTAACATGTAAAGACAAAATTATTTGAGCAAATAAATGTTTTATATTTGAAGTGAAATTTTTTATACTCTTGCAAGAGTATATTAACTTTGTCGTGAAGTTTGCAACGCAGAGAAGGAGACATATCCGACTATATAAAGTATATATATTCTTGATCAGCTCGACGAGACGAGTTCATATAGCCATGTCCGTCTGTCCGTCTGTCCGTCTGTCCGTCTGTCTGTCTGTCTGTCTGTCTGTTGCGATGCGAACTCCTCCTAGAGTTTTAAAGATATCAAAAAAATTTAAATGCAGAAAATTTTCTTTTCCTTGCACGCAGTTTGTATGTAAAATCCAGCATGATCGGATAACTATAGCATATAGCTGCCATATGAACGATCGGTCAAAAAAAAGGTTTTTGCTCAATAAACTCTTTGATTTTTAAGCTATCGCCTCAATTTTTTGCACAAGAACATCTTGGACGTAATTTAAGGCACACTGCAAAATTGGTGAAGATCGGATAAATATAGCATATAGCTCCCATAGGAACAATCGGTCAAAAATTCGGTTCTTGTTAGGAAAACTTTTTTGTTCTTAAATATAAACGGATAAAACTTTGAAGTTACGCGTTTTTATGAATCCTTGACCATATTCCAAAGTTTCATTAGAATCGGACATAAGGGCGTGGCCCCGCCCATATAGAGAAAAACTTAAAAATGTGATTTCTCTGTAAGTCGATGAGATATAAGATCGCAAAATAAAGTGTACAATGATTGCTATGTATTTGTTAAAAAAATTTTAAAATGGGCGGGGCTACGCCCCTTTTCTTGATAAAAGTATATGATTCTTATTGGAAAAACTATAAGACATATTTTCCAATAAGAAAACTTGAGAAAATGCTTGCAAGAGTATATAAGTTTCAGCAAAGCTGAAAATAGCTCCCTTACTGGTTTTTTTTTATTTTTAAATTGTAATTATTTTGTTGGTAAGGAAAAAGAAAATAAATTGGCTAAAAAATGTTAATTGATAGTCAATTCGTTTTTCGAGGACATGTAAAATCGATTATCTTTATTTTTGTCTGTGTTTTCAAACGAGTTCTAACTTCGTTTCTTGAGCAAGTGTCATCCAATTTTAAGACACACACACTTCGATTAGCAAATGTAATTCTGAGATTTTTTTTAAATTGTCACAATGCGAATAAAAAATTAATAAGTCAACATTGAATTGACTGACGATCTTGTCTACTCTATACATAAATATTATCAAAATCATCATTTCCTGGATGAATCGTCCACAAACGAAATTCTTTCTTTAAATTTTCATGGTTCAATCGTAAATTCAAAAATTTCATAAAAATGTCATAACAGTAATTTTGAGTGCAACAAACAACAACAACAATGACAATAACACCAGCAAAAGCAAGAAATTACAATGTCGGCGTCATTTCATCTCATTTTCTCGAATTTTTTTTAATATTATTTTTTCATGTTCATTTAAGGGTAGCAACGGCTTTGAGTGATTTTGCACGAGTCGTCCGGCACTTGAGTGCAAATAAAGGCGAATTTTCATTCGGTGAAGCAACGATTGAATCACGTCTGACCACTTTTCAAATCATGTTAACATTGCAATAGAGTATTTTATATCGATTAGATTGTCGTAATCTTTTTTTCAATTTCTGGAGAGATATCGCTCAAGTTGTTTGATTCAAGGGTGACATGCAAAGAGTTAAATACTAACATGTCCAGCAATATTTTCTTTTCGTTTGTTTATTGAAGCAGAAGACGTATCATTAGGTAAGATCTTAACTAGACAAATATGAATATTCTTAGCTTAAGTGTGAGCTCAAATCGTCAAAAATGTAGCAGAACCAATGATAGATAAAATACAATAAAACAAACAAGTCATTTTGGCGAACAGAACATAAAAAACATTCATGCAAATACTTTCCACATAAAAAATGGCTCATTGACAGACAACGCTCACAACTCACTCACTCAATTGAGGCTTAAAAAGCCACTCGTTTGTTTTTTTGTTTTTCCATAATTTGGAAACTTGGATTTCCAACTTTACACAAACCAAAAAACAAATAACGATTGACATAGAATCTGAAAACCTATCTCACTTCAAATCCAATTTTTCACAAGTTTCAACAATCACAAGTTTCAACAATCACGAGCCGGAAAAGTAGTAATGTTAATTTTTGCGTAGGGGTGGGGGCAAAATCTCATAAAAAATCATCAAAATCTCACCAAGAGGAGTCTAAATTTCAAGAAAAAAAACCTCTCATAATTTATGGACGTCCCTTTATTGATCTTGTTCACACATTAAAGGACAGTCGATTTTTCAGGTAAGCATAATTAAAAGAAAAATAACAACAATAAAACAAACAATCAAATAAAAAACAGTGGCAGCACTGATCAGTTTTCATAAAGTGGGCGCTCAGTTCTCACTTTATAAACGTCAAAATTAAGCATCATATAGAAAAAACACTAAAAATATTTATAAAATCCAAACTCCAGCTAGAGATACGCTCAAACTGAGAAACACTCACTCAAAGAAAACGAGAGGCCACAAAGCCACTCAAATATGCTGCGCGAACAGAAGTTCGACGTCGGCCATAATGCACGCACACAGTCAAGCGACATGACGCGAGGCAGCGCAGATACGTGCGAGTGTGCGTGTGACTAGCACTGTTCGTTCTGCGCTACACGACATCACAATACGAAATGGCGCTCAAATGTACCATGTGTGCAAGCGGGACCACTAGCGGCCTTTTTGCGTGCCTGCTGATTCTGCTTATGCAACCGTTGCTGTCGACGTCGTTCGGGGTTTCTTATTGCCATCTCACTTTCTCTGCTTTCTTGTTTTGGAAGTTGTACACATGTACGTTTGTATGTGTTTTGTATGGCCGTAGAATTGCTGAAACGAGCAAAAAGTAATCGCTCTGCAGTTTATGTAGTTGACTGTCTGTCTGTCAGTCTGTCTGTCCCTCCAACTATTCATGTTCTCTCTCACCCCAGCCAAAAGCACAGTGAGCCGCGTATGTGTTTTCAGCGTTGCTTTGGAAAATTGTCGCTTGTGCTTTGCAAAAGTCTCAGTCGTAGTCTCAATCGCAGTCATAAGAGCGTTGCATGGCTTTTGTATTGCATCATAAACGTTTCGCTGCTCGTAACGCCAACAGCCGCGGACAATTTGAACGCAAAGTAAACGCGCGCACCCATCCAGTAGAGCAATCGACCTTTCGCGCCCCGACAATCCCCACACAAGCGTCCGGGCGCCTGCACTTGGTCACATCTCGGCTCACTCGTTCATCTCCGAGCCACTCATTCAATTTGAGTAGGGTCGTCGTCTGCGGTTAATCTTCCAACTCACTCAATCCGCTGTGGCGCAACGTCGTCGCCGGCGTCGCCGCCGCCATCGCCATCGCCAACGCCTTCGTTGAACAATTCGCACAAATTCAGAGCAGAGCGTCGACGGCAGAAGCTCGACGGCAGTCGCAGCAGCAAAAATTACCAATTACACGAAATTTTTATACTCTTTTAAAAATTTCGTTTTATTATAATATTTATTATCGTAGCGCGCAGTAGTGTCTGCGGAGTGAAATTTTCTTGTCGCTTGCTCCAAACTCAACTGAACTCAAGTGAACTGATCCAACCTGGACTGGTCTGTTCCAACTTGTCTTGTGTTGTCTCCACATATACGTCATAATAGTGCCGTGCATGGAAATTCTTATTGTCTTTTAACTGTTTCTGATTATTGCCATTTCTCTCGACTATTGTTCGCGGTAAAGTCTCTCGCGTCGCCGCTTGCTCCCGGTTCGAAATAGTTGTGCACCAAATTCACTAAAAAACCAAATTGCCAATAAAAAAGTTGTAAAAAAAACGAACGCGCGTGTAATTTATTAATAAAAGTAACAACAGCAAATCAAATAACCAGCAAAAGCAACAATTGCCGACTATAAACCTACTCGGAAGTTAAGTCAACAGCGTCTTTGCCATCGTCATCAGCGTCTTTGTCAATGGCAATAAAATAAAATAAGTACGCAAAATTGTTGTCATTAGAAATCATTTTACATTGATAAAGTGCTGTAGTGCAAATCCGGAACTATCAAAGCAGAACGTCAACAACAATAAGTAAATAAACAAACCAGCAGAGAAAAGCAAACGAACCAATGAACATAAAAATTAAAAAGTCATAAAGTTAACACATTTCGTGTAATTACTCTCCATAAAAATTCTCAAAGTGCAAAAGACAACAGAGGCAGCGGAGATTTCCATCTACCTGTGCGCGCGTGTTCAAATCGACGACAAAAATCTTGCCAACAACCGAAAATATCGGGAAAACGGGAATTCCTCGATGTCTGGTTAAAAAATCGTTGCAATCGGCGGAAAAGTGCGTACACTCGATCGGAGTTTTATTGCTTTTAAAACAAAGTATTTAAAAAAACAATCACAGCGACAACGAACTAAAAGCAACTGTTCCATTGCGCGCACACACATAAGACTCACTCAAAAAGTCGTAAAGTGTCTAAAGAAAAACTCAAGGAGTGAATCGACCGACCATCCATCCAGCCAGCCACCAACGTCGAATCCGCGCCCATAAATCATAGCCGACGGCACTCGAGCCGCCCCTGGTGCATTGGTCCCACCTTCAGTGCTTTCCCTTGCCGCTCTTCGACGCTATCCGATATCAACCAGGCCCACCCGCCCATTCGGTATTTGCAGTGCTATTAAACGACCGTTTTTAATTGCTTTTACAACAAATAAATGTCACTCAACAAAGCCAACGACACCGTTCTAATACAATCACACAACAATCAGCAAACAAAAACCACAACAGCCTACAACAACAACAACAATAACAACAACATCTACATCAATCACAACAACAAAACCAACAACAACAACAAAAAAATAAGAGTTTAACAAATTTCGTTAGGATTTCAAATTGCATTATGCATTGCGTGAAACATTTTGCTCGAAATTTCTAAGATAGTAACGAAAAGATAAATCGCAGAAAAAGGTAAAACAACAAAATTCAATTTTAATACAATTAACTCCCTACAACATCTATCCAATAAATATACTCTCTGATCTATACTATTCCTACTAATTTGTATCTACTAACCACTTGCGTCGATCGATGCACAGATCAGATTTCGCACTTGTGCTAACGGATCTACTAACATATTTTTACGGAAATGTGGAATACTTTTCATTAGGAGTACATCTATTCACAATAGAAAACGAAATTTACATCAAGAGAACAGATTCAACAGCGACAATTCTTCAATATTCTTTTCTACTTCTGCTTTGATTTTCTGAAGCTTTTCTTTTGCTTGAAAACGCAAAACTTTTTTCAAACCGAACATTTGAGGTTTCTACTTGCCTTACGTTCCAAATATTCGAACCTATGATCGGCAAAGGTTTTCGGCTCCAATGTTTCAAAACAATTTCATTTATTAATGAAGTTGAAATTAATGGATAAATAAAAGATTAGATAAAAGATTAAATTATCAATAAAAATAAAAATTCGAACAAAATTTGTTAAAACAACACTCAAATAAAATATTTTCATTTTTTTTAAAGTTAATCGATAATCGTTTCAATATAAAAACAAAAATAATAAATTGAATAAAAATTTTAAAGAAATCGTTACGCAGTCAAAAGTTATACATCGCAGAAAGAAGCAAGCCGAAAAAACTATGAGCAATGTCAAAATTTGTTTTCGATAGTATGCTACCAAAGTACCCACAGTTTCAACCATTTATAAGTTCGCATTTAACTACAACAACACAAAATTCATCATCAGCAGCAGTTGCCGCCGCTCTTGCCGCAGCCGCCGCATCGTCAAGCATCAACAGCAATAGCAGCAACAACAACAGCAGCAGCAGCAACAACAACATAAGCGCACAGTCGGTCTCCCTGTCGCCCACTTCGAGTGCCACGTCAGCCCTGAACATCAGCAGCAGCCAGCTGAATCAGTCATCGAATTCGCCAGTGTCCTCGTCTTCGCCATCGTCGACCACATTTGGCGCCATTGCCCAGCATCACCAGCAGCAGCAGCAACAGCAGACTCTGCACCAGCAGCAGCAACAACAACAGTATTCAACGCTCTCGGCTGCACTGCAATTGCAGCAACAGCAGCAACAGTTGCACATCAATAAGCTAGCAGCCGCCGCCGCTGCCGTCAGTTCGCAGAACAGCGCTGCCGCCTCCTCCAGCTTCCACCACCACCACCACCAACAGCAGTTGCTGCTGACACCGCCCTCGGCCGCCAACTCGCAAACAGGTGACAGCAGCTGCTCGCCCTCGCCGTCCGCCGCGTCGGCTTCACTGCATCGCAGCTTTAACGACAACTCGCCCGTCGGTGCCGCGTCCGCCGCAAGCTCCGTTGCCGCCGCTGCAGCCGCTGCTGCCGCTGCCGCCTCCTCCACCTTTGCCATACCCACAAGCAAAATGTATCCATACGTGTCAAATCACCCCACCACACACGGCGGCCTCTCAGGCATGCCGGGCTTCACCGGGCTGGAGGACAAATCCTGTAGGTGAGTTCCAAACTTGACATTCTCCCCTCTCTTTCACTCAGTGTAGTCTGTGTGCGAAATCAGTTAATAAATGAAAAGATAAAGAAATGGCTTCCAGACGCGCATACATTCAAACATAAGCTACCCTCAAATGTGGGTTGGGCCTAAGAATCACATGCACGTATTTAAAGAAGTAGAGCAGCTGACCCTGAGCTCCGTCCATGACTGGACTTGCTAACTTGATGTAATTTTGAAAATGAAAACAAACCAAACCACAAATCATGAACGCATTTACTTTAATTATCGCTGAACGCTCATCGTAAGCCAATAAAAGTGACCGCAACAACCAAAAGCCAACCAAACAACAAATGGCATAAAGCGGAAACACGTCATGAAATTCCATTCAAAATTAGAGCACACATGCGGCTTTGCGCTCAGTGGATTAGCATTACGGTGATTTGTCAAACAACAGCGGACAATTTCGATTAAAACAAATTGCCTACAGGACCTAACGACTCTGTGTAACAAAGGCGAAGTACAAGCGAAGGCAAAGGTGAAGGCGTTTCGAAGTCGTTAAGTGCTTTATTTATGCTGGGCATGATTCGCACGCACATTGACCTTCACACATTTGCATACCAACAGGGTTCGATGGACAGACATACCGACAGACAAATTGACAGGCCGCCAGACATGACCGAAATAAACTGAGCAAAAGCAAATTGAAGGCAAAGCGACCTGACTGTCCGACTTCCAACGCTGCCCCGTCGCGGCCATTGTGGATTGACGACAATGCGATTAGAATTAGTTCATAATGAGACCTATTACTGCCGAGCAAGCCAGAGCAGAGCAGCGCCGAGCAGAGCACCGCCTGGCCAGCCGACCGCAAAATGAAGGCGGCGTTTGGTTTCTTTGTGATTTGCTCATTAGCATTTTGTTTGAGTTCCTGCATTCTGATTTCTTTACTGTGGTTTGCTTAAAGTGCAAGTAAGAGCGAAAGGTGTATACACATACTAGATAAAAAAGGTTGCCTACTCAAAAGGGGTTTGACTGCGCACATCTCGATAATTTAACCAAAAACACACCCACACAGATACAAATAGTAACATATCATTCTTTTCTATTTCTCTCCCTCTCACTCTTCGTCGACGACTTCTTGCAGCAGGTACACCGACAGTGTCATGAACAGCTACCAGTCAATGAGCGTTCCCGCCTCGGCATCCGCCAGTTTTGCGCAATTCTACCAACACGCCGCAGCTGCCTCGGCCGTATCGGCAGCATCCGCCGGAGCCATCGGTGTTGACTCGCTGGGAAACGCTTGCACACAACCCTCTTCGGGCGTAGTGCCCACAGGCGGCGCCGGACAGAGTATCGCAGACTTACCCAGATATCCATGGATGACACTAACAGGTGAGCCGCACTGCCCCTTAATAATCTCTAGAAAATTTTGCAAATCGTTTAATTTCAAATAAATGGTTTTCACAAAGTTTCGACTTTGATTTGCACATGCTATAAATCAACCAGTGTATTTTAGATGCTTTAATCAACAAAGAATCAAGTTCTTAATTTATATTACAATTGATAAAGACTCGAGCTCTTTGACTGTGTAAACAAATTAGCCCATTCTGAATTGTTTTCGTTCATATCCTTGTCAATAAAAAATCAACCGAGTATGAGTGAGCAATAAATTAAAACACTTTCCTAACTGTTTAGCAACAAAACTATAAAAACAAAAACCTCCGGGCGGAAAATCTTCTTGGGGCACTCGAGTCGTATTTGTTTAACATTTTCGAGAACATATAAAAATTTTAGAAAATTTGCGTAAATCAGTTTGAAAACGCCAACGACATTCCCCGTGGCTAGCGCCCACCGCCTCTGTGGGCCGTCCAGCCCGAAGTCGCCGCCGTGGGGCAGCACCGCACAGCAATTGCTCTCGGATTTAATTTATACCTTTATGGCTCGCTTTAGTGTATAAACAATAGATAAATGCGATCGTTATGGCAATTCAGTGCTCGTAGAACAATTCATAATGAACACTTCTACGGCCGTTCGCAGCGCACAGACGACTCGAGTCGAGCCGTGTCGAGGAGTGGAATAATTTTTCAGCTCAATAGAGATGGCTGGTCATTGGGACTGGTGCTGGGCGGGCGGGGCGCTGCGCTGAGTGCGGAGAGCAAAGTAGACACGCAATAAATAAATATGAATTCAGTTTTTATTTTTTGTTGTGGCGATTTATAATTTAAATAGCTTCAAGGTTGCCGCTATAGAAGCGGTTCGCTCGCTTGCTAACAGATGTCAAGATACATTTTTACGCTTCTGGATATCTTTTTATTATCACACTGAGTCGCGTCGCGTCGCTTCGAGCTGAACTGAGCTGAGCGCGTTTCCATTCGAACGTAGAAATGGTGTGAAATGTATGTGGGTCAGTTAAATCCATTTTGAGCAAAAATTTTAATGGGCATTTATTTATTTATTTGTATGCATTTAGGCAAACAAAAAGTTTACCGCTTGAAACATTATCGAACTACATTAAAAATTAGAAAACGGATAGGAGTTATCTGAGTCGGTTAAAAAGGGCGTATTTTGGAGAAAGAGAGAGAGAGAGAATGAGAAAGATATATATTGAAGAAATAGTGACCGGGCCGGCAAGTGATCAAGTTATTCAACTATTCAAGTTATTTCGCACAATAAAATATTTTGCATATTTTTTCTATCGGAAATACAAAAAGCAATAAAATTGTCAACGAGATCATAGACGACGGCGATGAAAGTAAATGCGAGTATGACGCCATTATGGCAGCAAAATGCTCGACGAGATGCATTCACGTACACACACACGCACACACACTAGCACATATATGTATGTATCTACACATATTGTCGCACTCAGTTGGCATTGCAGATTCAATATGTCTGTCTGTAAGTCTGTCTTCCAATCTAAATGTCTGTGTCTGTCTGTCTGTCAGCCACTCGTTTTGTCTCTCCCTCTCTCTCTCTCTCTCCCTACCGCTCTATCTTTCCGACCGTGACTTTACGCGTAAGTTTTGATGCGTTTGGCTTTCACCCGTTGGGTATTGCACATGAATATGTATCTAGATGCTCCTTACATGCATGCGAATGCAGTCGTGCCAAAGAGCTTCGGCCGCGTAGTAAGAAGTGTGCTGGATTGGGGACTGAAGAAGCCAACTGTTTGCCAAATGCAATTTAACTAATGAATTTTAATATTTTATGCCAAAGCGTCCGAATGAATTTTAATTTGCACATCGTTGCCTTGTACCACAGTTTGTATCTATATCTGAATCTCAAAATGTACTTGTAATTGTAGTTTTGCTTGTGGCTTCGCCTCAGCATCTGCATCTCTAACCCGACCGCCAAAGTCGACGTCGCCGATTTTAGCTGAGTAAGTGAAACTCATACGAAAAGTATCTCTGATGTTCTGATTATGTAGACAAGCAAAAGAGGTTAAATTCTCTTAATTATCGGCGTTGCAGAACGAAACAAAAACGCGGATCCGAGTTTGCAAATGTAGCACGTGCTTTGCTCAACACCCACGCCCAAATCGGCAATGGTGGAAATGGTTTTGAGCTAAACGCAGCGTTTGCATGCAAGTGGTGAACGTTTAGACTTACGGAATGTACATACATATGCATACATTGTAAGAACATGCTTCGAAACTGTAACCTGCAATGACAGCGATAAGAACGCAGGCGCGTAAATTCACAGACTCACGCATACACCAACCAAGCAACCCAACAAACAAACAATTGTATCTAACTGTATGTGTATGTGTGTGTTTGTGTTGGCAAAAGAGGACACATAAAAACTTCCTACGATAGCAAAATTCAGACGAAGAAATTTGTGTATTTTAATTAAAGCGAAAAGTGCGCGCAAAGCATTCTTATTAATTTCTAACAATTTGTCTAGCCGAGGAAATGAGGAGCGGCAAAGGCAGAGTTTCGCGGACTTTTCGATCTCTTTGTGAGAAATAAACATTACTCTTTCTTGTTGTGCTCAAAGAAATATCATCAATATAAAAAAAACCCTTGAGAGGTCACAACGATTCACCAATAAAGAAAAGTCCTTCCAAAGTCCATGAGTGCGAGGTTATGTTGCGGCCTTGAAATTAACGCATTGATTATGAACACATTTGTCACATTCATTTTTTATTGACAATTTAGCATAAAATACTAATGTCCTTTCGTATACTCTTTTCCTTTACAGACTGGATGGGAAGTCCTTTCGAGCGCGTCGTTTGTGGAGATTTCAATGGTAAGTTTATTACTCACAATTCTCAGAGACCTTTACGAATGTGAATGTTAATGCATCGAATGGCATTGAAATTTTTTTCTGCACAAGAGCCTCTAAAAGGCGTGCAATATGAAAAATATGAAAAACAATACAAAAGTAAAATTAATGTGCAAAAAATATCCCTTTCGTAAAAATAGCCAAAAGTTATTATTTGAGCATTGATAGACGCCCTGATGTCCGTCTTCGGATTGCCCGCTGAGCGTAGCCGAACATTCCATACGGACCATCTCATCGTTTTCGTCACATGCCCAGTCCGTTCAGATTTCTCTGCCTTTTTCCGCACCTTTCGCTCACTTTCTTTCAGGTCGGAAAAGCCTGTTGTTTATCATAAATCCTTTTTTCGACTTCAACACAATTCAGTTTTGGTTGTTGTTTATTCCTTCAACCACTCTTTTCATTTTCTTTCGGTTGTTTGAATGTCTCAGTTGTTTATTGAATTTATTTTCTGGTAATTGTTATTGACACGACAAAGAGTTTACCTCTGTTTGAAGTCAGTCATCGAAGACCATGTTATTTTCTGTTTTGAAGTGAAAGCAGCCATTCTCAAAAGCAGAAACTCGATGCTTTGAGGCTCTGAAAAACGAATAAGAGCATTGTCAACATAAAACTGCTTCGCTTTCAACTATGCGATTAAACAAATAGCACATCACCACAATCACCATCAAATTAGTATTCCATATGAGGAAAAAACTGCCAAAATCATAAATCACTTTGATCGACTCGTTCACTGCGTGCTCGCTGAACGGCGGTTAGCGTGATTAGCGATGAAGTCCCTCATATATTGCGCCGATTACAATTGTCGAAATCATTAAAAACGAAATTGAATTAAAAATCAACTGAGACGACACTTCAGCAAAAAAAAAAAAAACAAAACAAAAAACGTAAAAAAGTACAAAATTAAAATCTTTGGCCGTGTTGAAACTTAAATGCTCTCCTCAACAAGAATAGAATTCTCTTTTCTGTAAAAACACTAACTCAAAATGTCTACTTTCTGGCATTACCTTTTTGAAAGCAACATTCTGTGAAATACAATCGTTTTTATATAGGGAGGTATCATTTTTCTAGACCCTTTTATGTAGGACACTTCTGTTATATAGTAACAATTGACATTGCAACAGCAATTAGAAAACTACCAGGGAAGTTGAATATCTCTTAATTTGCATTCTGTCACTTAATAAACTTTCTGTCAAATATAATATACTATTCACACAATCTGCGTAGAATCTAAAAGCGAAGAGGTAATTAAAATGGTATTCGAATATGAACTGTTTCTAATTGAAATTCAAAGTGAAAAATCCGTAACAAACTTTGTTTCATGATTAATAGACCATGTTTTGCGCACTGCGCTCAGTTGAGATTGAATTGCTAAGTTTATTTCTGAACGGCAGAATGAGTGAGCGCGGAATTTGACAGATTCAATGAATGCAAAAGAAAAACGTCGACGACACCGTCTGCGATGGTTCGCTCGCTGCGATGACGACGACAACGTTCACGTCGCTCTAAGATCGGGCCGTGCAAGTAAATTTCAAAATATTTCGGTTCTCGATTCGGTGTATTTGTAGTCAATCAGCTTGCTATGGCTTACCTTGGCTCTACTTCACTAGACAGAAGACTTGAGGCGGCGGAGGCGAGCTGTGCTCTATCACTGCGTCCGGGGGTGTACATGAATATCAATTTTTCTCTTGAGTACAGAGTTGCCAAGTGGTTCGTGAAGTATGAGATCATACTTAAAGACTCCAAGCAAGTCTCGCCATTGCTCTCTTTTTCACAATTCGATGTCGTTAAATTGTTACTACGATCGTTTTATGATCTATTTACGATTTAAAGCATCGTCTTATACTGCGCAAAGTTATGAGCATTGACGTCGTCGTTGTGATAATCGAAACAATTATAACTGGAATTGGTGATGATGTTGTTGTTGGTCGCGTTTGAGTGATTTACCATGAATCTGAACGCATTCCCAGACTCGGTTCAGTTATGTGGAATCTGTGTTTAATTAGTCCAACGAGGTTGTCTCCAGTTACAGAACGAAGGGCGAGCAAAAAATATAAAGAACGTTAATTTTTTGCGCAGTGGTTTTGGAAATGGCAAGCGTTAAGCAAAGCAACCAATCAGCCTTGCTCTGACTTGGCTCTGTGGTGGCACACTCATATGAATGTTCACGTGTGCTTGTGTGATGTATGCTTGTAACTGGAGCCGCCGCACAGTCCTCCCGACGCTTGAAGCAAGAGCCAAGTTGGCCCCAAACTGTGTCAGCGCCCAACTAATCTCAAAACATGAAAACCGAGTACGTGCCTTCGAGTGGTTCCACGTTCGCGTCCGTCACAGTCGGTTTAAAATTTCGGTTTCAGTATTTCGAGTTTGAGTTTAATTTGTTTGGTTTTTTCGCCATAATCTGTTTGTTTTGCCAGTAAATCAACGGACGAGTGTCATTTGAGCAATTTACAACACTTACAAAGCAGTTTGACAAGTAATTAACTTAATGTTTGTTGTTTTTCTTTTATTTTTTAAGTCACTCTTCTCCTCACTGCTCTGAAGTTTTCGTTTAAAAGTTATTTTGTTGTCCCTAAGTATGCAAATGTGAACCTTTACATATTTGATTTCGATTGTCAACTGAACAAAAAAGAATTAAGTTATGGGAATAGTTCATGTCTGAACAGCAGTGAAAACTTGAGAATTCTGCCACATTTGATGACTGGTCATATCTCATTCTTGACGGTGTAAGAACAGCATTAATTGGATTCAGATGTTTTGCGAATAGCAAGTTTTTTTTTAATTTATTAAGTCACTTTCAAGTTGGAGTAGCTTGAGGAGGCAGCTTGCCTTTGTTGTCGGACACTTTGCTACATTACAATTGGCAATCCCCTCCATTCTGAGTCCATTTGTAAGTAACAACTTTCATTTGATAACGAAAAGTATATCAAAACATGATCGTATTCAATTTAATTCATAACAAAGCATCTTAAAAAATACAATAAAACAGAAATCGTGACTTAAAGCCAAATAAACAATTACAAAAAAGATTAACCATGCCTCATACCACATACTGAGCAGTTAAATTAATATTAATGAGTTCTTTAACTAATTAGAAAAACTCCGAACGTGTCGCTGTCGGAAACTTGGCACGGGAAAATGCAGTCAGACACGCAAGGAGTAAACACAAAGAAAACAAGACTTGAGTAAACAACTTGGGCGTAATTAAATTTAAACAAAAGCTCTGCTCGCACTTTAAAACAAATTTCAAATTCGAGCATAGAACACTGTACGGAAAATCGACTTTTTGGGGGCATCGACATATAATAGCCAGAGGCAAATCGGGAATGTGTCTGAGGCAGACACAATCGCAATTGCATTGTCGACAGTGGTTGTAAATGATATTTATATACGTGTACAAGCACACCAAATGTACATGAGGTACATATTAATATGTCTGTATGTATGCACTTACCGCATTTTAATTTGTTGTTGTCTGCAGAACGGGTTACAGCCACCCAAACTCCACGATATTAGCGGTGGAAGCGGACAGGACCGATTGTGCGCGCGTGGTTTTTTGTTGTCTTTCATTTTTTGCCTCTTTCATATTTTAATTGAGACAAAAACCCTTTTGCCAACGTGTGCAACTGGAACACATTAAAACCACAGATTAACAACAGCGTACGCGACTCTTTATCTATGGACAGGGCTTTGGCTCAGACCAAACGCAAACCGTCCAAGGCGAGGCTTATGTTCGTAAATTTCTGCCGTACATAGCTGCCGGGGTGGTTGGCTGTGCATTGTGGAAACACCCGGAAACGTGTCATTTTGAATTTTCGCCGCCGCAAAATGCGACACAAAACGTGCCGATAACACGGTGTTGTACATTCATATAATGTGCTTTATTTTTTCTGCTTTCTTTTTTATTTATTTGAAGTTGAATTATTTAAAAAAAAAGCAAACGTAAAAATGGAAGCTCATGCACCCTACCAGAGCACTTGAAAATACATGAATTATCATGGCAGCAAGTTTATCTTATTTAGTTTTAAACGAATCTCAGTACAAATCGATACCTTTCACTGTCAACAATGCTTTTTCTGTGCGTTGCAGAATTCATCTCAAAGCTGAATTGCCCTTCCTAACCATAAAACAATGAAAGCAGCAAAAAATATAAATTCCACAACCCAAAACCGAAATGGAATGTTTTATCGCGCCTCATAAATAACTCTAGTATCATCCAGCTCACGCCTGCGTCAGTTCTGTCGCTGCATCTCCCTCAGTCAATCCATACTCCACCTCTCACTTGTTTGCTGGCGATACGTATGTGAAGACTGACTCAAGTCGAAATCAGTCAGACAGCGTCTTTATATTCACTGCAGTTGGGTTATCACTCACTGCCTCCCGACCTCTCCGCGCTCGTTCGCCACAATCCGTGGACTGCGGCGTGAAGTTTGCGCCTGTTATTGACATTGACATCCGTTAATTTCTCTGCAGCTGCACCGAGGTCCCAGCATTTCGCTAACAGATCGCACGCTCTCTCTCCCTCTCTCTCTCTCTGTCTCTCTCATATTTAGACCGCCTCACTCTCCCATATTAGTGTCCCGCCGACGCCAGTCACACGAACTGCAGAGTTCTAATCAAATATTTTGTAATTATTTTTGTTCTGTTCTCAGTAAATTGAATTATTCCTCTGCTTATGACGAAAATGAATGCTGCCATTCTATTAGCTGATTTATTCCGTCGCGTTTCATTTCAATTTATATGCTTTTCTTTTTCGAGGCGCTTATCAGAAATAAACGTGTGTAAAATTAATAAAAATAATGAATTTTATTGTTTTGAGTTCGTTTATTGAAGGTAAGCGCACATGCACGAACGCTTTCCAACAATCAGCTGCCGTCACATGAAGCTGATTTAACTTTTTGATTGTTTTCATTTTCTTGAGATATCTCAACAGAGCTTGTGTCAGAAATTCTCAAGTTAATCGCAACATTCGCAGACTAACAAAGAATTTAAGAAATATAATTTTTGGTCAATTGTCAAAATGTATTATTGCTTAATGTTCTCTTTGCTTACTCAAAGTGAAAATGCTTTTCTTTTATTGTTTTTGTAAATTTGTTGAGACTCTCGGAATGCATGGAAACTTCACAAGCTTCTTGAGCATTACTTGCTTTTTTTTGTCAATTATTTTTATGTGACACTCAAAATTCCTAAAGTTTGTTTAGGATTCGAAAATTCTTTTGTTAAAAATTATGACAAAGAAAATTTGCTTTTTCATTCTAACACAAAATTTCGGAATTTAACTCCCTCTTTGAATATGCAAATTAGAGTTTATGTAAATAGCCAACCTTAAGGACTCTCAGAAGGAAATTTATTTTTGATCCAGTTTGGGAAAGTGGCTTTTCAAATTGGGGTTAGTTTCAATCGCATCAGCACTCATTGCACAGTAGTTTCAGTTGGCAATCAGACCTCACCTCTTCTTATCCTTAACGAAATCATTGAAACAAGATGGAGGCCCGAGACATTATCAGATGCATAACTGGTTTTTTTTGTGTCTCAACTTACTTGAAATGTGTTTTGTTATGAGCCTTTGGAATCTTTTCTTCTGTTGACTCCATTTTGCAACATTGGCTCGAATTTTACCTTCATCGCTGCCATTGTCGTCTGAACAACAAACTTCCTGCCAGACAAACTCATTCACTCACACAATTACACATGCCCATCAATCACCGAGTACAAAAAACGTTTTCGACGCATTGAATTTTTAATGAAGTCAAATGCTGAAAGTCTTGAGTTTGATTCCTTTTGTGGACTTGCAGACGCTGCGGTAGGCACTTCCTCACCTCATCACGAATCTAGATGTGATTGTCTTTAACCACTACTTCTTTCCCAGTGAAACATAGTCTTGCATACATTTGATTGCATATGCGCTAAACTCCATCCGTCGGTCGTTCTCTCGTCCGTCGGCTTGTGTGTCTGTAGAAGGCGACAAGGAGGACCACAGCGAAAACGCACAATCACAGCGGAGGCATCAATGCGTAAAATTATGATAGAACCACTGCGGTGAGCTAGGCATATTTGAATAAGAATTAAAACTCGTTTTCCTTCCTTTGTCAACGCTACGCAATGCGTGAGCAGTGCCAGCCCGTAGGTTAACTTTCCGATCGATGAATCGGTTTGTCGAAATACTTTTGAAAGTGCAATTCTTATTTAATGCACATTTAAATGTCACGTTTAACGTTCGCGACACTCGAACGTCGAACATCGAACACCGAACGACGCCATCAACAGCATTTCAATGTGAAAATGTGCGGGCGACATCTGCGCTCGACATTTCGAAGACTCAGTTTCAATTAAATAGTGAGCAAGTTTTTTATTTATTTTTTTTTTTTGTTTTTGTATTTGTTATTCACGTTTCTTTTTTTCGTCTGCCTTTTTACCAAATAAAGTTTAATGTCTGTGCGATCAAGTGTGAACATTTTTCTATTTTCGTTTAGTTGGGAAAAATCGAATCTTTTTTGGGGAAAGCGCCAAAAACTCAAACGTAATAAAAAGAAAATAATGTCGTAATGGTTCGTAGCTCGCCCAAACGAACTTAGTTAGCAAGAAAAGTTAGGGCACTGTTGGAAGCAATCAAGCCAATCGGCTTTATAGCGTATGAAAAACCAATGTGGCATTTTCAACAATCAAATATGCCAATTTTAACTTGCCTTCCGATTGTAAATTCAAATAGACAAACCATTTGAGGCCTTAAAAAGCATCCAGTTCACTTCGACCAAATGAAGTTGTTGAATATTACAAACAAATTAAAAAAAAGAAGAAATTTAAAGAGAAACACTTTAGTTGCATGAATGTTGCCCAAAACTGACGTTTTCTTCCCATTTAAAAACATAAAAATTTACAAACTTTTCCGCTATGCCCTAAAATAAACAGGAATTTGTTCCGAATTGCTCCCGAAATTATCAGTGCTAATCGTATGTCTACAAATGCTATCACCGTCACCATCGTCATCGTCATCATAATGACAGCCCCGCCCGCTCTCCCTTGTGGTGGCAGAAGTAAGTCGAATTAAATGCCACCCATTTGCAGTGGAATTAAAACAGAAATAAATACAACGTTCCAGCATGTATTTGCGGTGATCGAACGCTTGTATTTGTACGCGTGTCGGGCATGCTAAGGGACCGGGAAACTTCTGAGTGGTGAAGCACAACGAATGCCAACTGTCACACGCAGGAACACTGAAACAAACACACACACACACACACACATTTACGGACGCATACACCCACTCACACACATGTAGAATCGCAAGGAAGCTCGTTCGGTCGTTTTGAAAATCTTGCGGATTACCAATTCTAGACGCCTAATGCCATTTATAGACCATCGTTACAAATGTTTCACAGTCACTCGAATGACGTCCGGCAGCAGCGAAGCGTCTCTCATACATTCACTGCACACTCTTAGGCCACAACAACTGGTGGCGAGAGATAGGGCGGCCCGCAACCCAATTCAAACAGCCAACAACTTATTGGCCTACGCACCCAAATAGCTCCGTCAAGCCAACGAGAAATTCTTTACCGGCTTCCATCTCTGCTTCCTCGTTTGCTCGTTTGTTATATGAGGGGCAAGAGATGCTCATGGTCAAATTTATTGAAAGTTCTTTGGATATTTTGACCGTGTTCCTTGTTCGTTCTCCGCTTTGGGGTTTTCTTTTCGTTCTTTGTTTTGCAAGCGATTTTCATACCACGTTTCCTGTCCGATGCCGTGTTGGAATACGTTTCTTAGTGTTTTTGTAGTTCCTCTTTGAGCTTTCTGTTCTAGTCGTATATTTTTCACATTTACTGCGGGTATTTTGTCTTATCACACCCTTACTCCCTCTTACACTCTCTGGAGCTTACGGTCTCTGACACTCCGACTCTCTCACTCGCTGCTTCGTGTTGGCAATATTGCGTGCAAAAGTAATGTGCTACCGTCTGTGGCTCATTGCTGAAATGTGTGCGCGTATCCCCAACCACCGTTCCGCTGAAGTGGCAGAATGTTGGAAAATGGCACAAGACAGTGGATGGGTGTGTAAAAGGGGCGGGGGAGGGTGTGAGGGGGAATAGTAAATACAAAAGCCAACCACCCACGAGATTAAAAATATCATAAAGACAGTAAGGGTGAATGGCTCTAATGGCTGCTGTCGCCTTTTGTCTTTGTTGTGTTTGCGTCTGTCTGTATCTATGTGGGTGTCTGTGTGTGTGTTGTGAGTGTTGCTACCCGACGTTTTACGCTTAAAAAAACATAATACGAAAATGGCTCTAAAGCTTGTCTTTTGTATTTGCAAACTACTTTCATAGCGTATATTGATATTCATTTGGTAACATTGACAGTTTTTATTAATTACACGCAAGAGGCATTGTTTGCCATTACTTTACATTTCCGAAACACACCGAAGCTAAATCCGATAATGGTGCGAAAAATGGTGATGAGAATTTATAGCACCCCAAGGCGCAACTTGGCTTAACAACGCGACACACCCACACCCGCACCCACACCGACACACAAACACTGACGCACATTCGCGCACCAACACATTTACAATATCGGCTTGAGATACTTGGCACAACTTGAAATATTAAGGATACAATTAGTAATTCATACAGCGGTGCACACTCACTATTGCTCACTGTCGGTCTGGCGAGTTCTGCCAGTTTGCGAAAAGCAGCTAACCCCGAGGACAGCATCACCTGACAGCCACCCAAAATTTGCCGTGCTCTTTGCCACACCACCAAGGCAGAGCCAACACGAAGCAAGAAGCCGCAAACTGTATCCTGCACAAAGCCATCTAAATTTGGCGAAGAAGCTTACGGTGGCTGCGAAATGCGACGCGTGCCTGATTAAATTTAAATAAATGTAATAAACATAAATTATTTGCACACAAACCTCTCCGACCCAACTGGAAACGCCTTCATCCCCCTATTCTTAGTATGCTCTAATGGCTGCGATTCCCTTTTCCGCCCCGCCCCTTGAAGACAACTTTGTCGAATGTAGACTGTAACGGCTAAAAGCCTTGCAACAACGCCAGATGCTGCCACGCCGGAAGCGCTATCGAATTTGTGTAAAGAAGCTTATCTCACAAACTTTAATTAGTCAGCGGCAATTTGCATATTTTCAACATCAACTAAACTTTCAGACGACATAACTTTAAGAAGAGACGCTGTGATAAAGCTCCTTTCATAGCTTTCGAAATTAAACTCGCGAGCAAATATCTTTGACAAATAAAAAAGAAGAACAAACAAAAGGTAAATTCGTCCAAGCCGAGATTTAATGCTCTTCTCACATCAACTTGACAGCATTCTTTTGAAAATATCAACTCTTATTCTTCTCAACAAAACTGTTTATAAGGATGGTTGGTAACATATAAGTACGAAAACCTTCCACCTAAAATGGTTTCCGAGACATAAAATGGCCTCCGTTTAGCATAACTGATAGCAAGACGACTTCTCCAGTTGAAGTTATGACTGCGCAAACTGCCAAAAGGAACAGGGTATAATTATAGCGCAGTACGTTGTATAATTCTTCTACGAAAACATAAAACAGCAGGTCTAAGACTTCAAAAAACCAACAAGTGAAAAAACAAATGAAGCGAAATCATTCACGATTCGTGTTTAAGGCAACAATTTGTTTGTATATCTTTCAACATGCCATCCGGGAAGTTCGTTTCGTAAAAATCTAAACAAATCAAACTTAAGAATCGTCGAAAGTCAATGAATACCTACCGAAGAAACCTCAACGTATAAATGTGAAACTTTGTGAGATTTGTTTTTGAATAAATAATTTCGAAAATATTTTACTTTTTTTGTTAAAGCCCTTTAAATTGTATCTAAACACGGCTCTTAAACGGTGTTTTATAACTACAGATCACATTTAATTTAATAAAGTAATAGATCTGATTATTATTGATTCAAATTTAAATGATTTGCATTGTAACACAGTGAAGGACGAGTCTTCACTGAGAAGCAAATCCATGCTTATTTTAGAGACAAAAATTTTCATGGTTAAGAAATATGAAATTAATAATCTCATTCTTAAATCTTTAAATCTACTATGTCTTAAATCCTTAAATTCAGGCATGAGAGTCAACTTTTATAAGTATTTTATTTTTCAAAATATTTTTTTATTGTTTACAAAAAAGACAAATGTATAAATATGAAAAGAAAAAATACACATCGTCTATAAAATAATAACATTTTCAAATTCGCAAGGATCAAACATTAAATAAACCGTCTTCTAATCAATACATGACTGATTTAAATTTTTTTATTTATTTGTCGATTTTGTGTCGAAATAGTCGTTCTGTTATTTTTGTTCGTAAATTATTCAAAACAAAAACAAATATGTAAATAAATAAATGATAAAGACAACTTTATCACGCATTTAAAGGCAATTATTTTTCACGAAACGCGGCTAACCAAATACATTATGAATTTGTTGTTTCTATGCATATTTTCTCAGCGTATCGCATAACTGTCAATCTCTTAAAACATACACACGCATATGAATAATTGCGTGTATTTAAATCAAGTCAAGTATTCCCCAACATTGTTTGAATCGTCGTCAAACGATATGTAAATTTGTTTATTATTTTCCGAGAGCGAAAAGAGAAACACACTCGAAAAAAGCTAGAAATGCACGAAAAAAAAAACAAATAACAAAAACAAAAAGAAATCAACAAACAAATAAAAACAACTGTTTATTTATTGTATGATTTTGTGTCGTTTTTATAAACATTTGAGTTGAGTTGAGTCAAGTTGAGTTGCGCATTGCCACGCCCCGTCTTGGCCGGCGCACCCTTCTTGCCAACAACGTGTGCCGTATTTGTTTTAATTTTTCGCTTAGAATTGTTTTTATGGTTTTTATGTTGTGCCTCGTCGTGTCGCGCAAGTTTGTTTCGCTATTCTTATTCAATGAATTCTGCGTTGCGCTTTGCTGCCAACTTTGTCTGCTTTCGTTGTTATTTATGCGGTGCTCTTGTGTTTATTGAACAATTACGTTTATTGTTAATAATATTCTTAATTGTTAATGCCGCCGTTATAGACAGTTGCTTTGACACACGTACGGCGGTGATAGGCCGGCGGGGGCCGCGCCAAGTCGGTGCTTAACGGCGCCTCTGACGATCAAGCCGATGCCCACAAAAGCCCAAGTTCGCCGACATCGCCGATACTTCTGTCGTCCGTTATTACAGTTGCCGATCGTTGGGAACGGCACTGAATGACCGCCTGCATCGCTCAATCGGCTCTCCTCTCACACGATCGGCCACGTGTGTTCTGTGTCTTCTTACGTGTGTCTGAATGTACATATGTCTGTATGTCTGCACGCAATTCAGACATCGGCATCTGTATTAGCTTAGTGCGAGTGCCGCTGACTAGGCTGGCTATTTAGCCAGTCTAGCTGAAAAAGTAACTGGCACAAAGCGCATCGTTTATTTGCTTTTCATTTGCTTCTGTTTTGCCCACTAGCGTCTTCGTCAGCAGCGGCAACTGACTATAAAATCACTTTACTTATTGGCCGTGAATCATTTTTATTATTTCATGGGAAAATAATCAATTCATAAACCAAAGCGATTTATGATGAGGTAATAGATTTTTAATTGAAAGTATGAACTTTTATTTAAGAAAACAGAGAAGCTTTGTAAAAATCAAACACACACGCACACATACACTAATGAAAACTACCCAGCAAAACTTTTATGCTTATCAAATGCCCGTTTGACGAGCATTTTCAGGGTATAGGATTCACATGAATCTAACTCCATTTCTATACGAAAACACATATGGGGCGCCGATTTTTTCATCGTTTTTGTTGTTAAACAAACACGTTGAACGTTCGATTTGTTCGGATATATGTTCGACTGTTAATGTTTGACTGTTACTGTTTGACTGTTATTACACGGCTGTTACTATTCTGTTATTTGCAGTACTTTTAGCTCTGCTGTTGCTGTACAGTTCGAATTTAAAATCAATTAAAAAAATTTTCATATCTTCAAATTAATTTTATTTTAATAATTATAACAGAATAATAATTCATAAATGAAGTAGTATTATTATTTGGTCATCAACTCCCTATCGGGAGTCTGAAGCACAAATTCCTCCACGCGTCTATGTTTTGGGCTCGTCTTCGCCAGGTGATAACACCAATTGTAGACTGGGCTTCCATCACCTAGTCTTGCCAACACATCCTAGCTCGTCCTCTCCTCCCCTTCCCGACAATCTCCGCATCAAATACCTCACGAGCCGGAGTGACTTCTTCCATACGTGCGATGTGACCCAGCCAGCAAAGTCTATGAAGTTCCATTCTACTACGTCAGCATCATTGAATAATTTATTTTTTATTTGAAATGACTTCTAACGCTTTGGTTGTTATTATTATTCCTAATATTCAAATTAAAGCAAAGTAGAAATATTTTGTCCGTCCATTTTTGCTTTTCTGTTATATTAAATACGCAGCCTTGAAGTTGGTTGCTCCGACTTTGTGTGTTTTTCGTTTTTACACAAAAGCATTCAATCAGCCTTCAGACTAGCATTCAGTTCATGTCTAAGTTGGAAACAAAATTTGTAGTTTTTCATTTTTACACAAAAGCATTCAATCAGCCTTCAGACTAGCATTCAGTTCATGCCTAAGTTGGGAACAAAATTTGTTGTTTTTCGTTTACACACAATAGCATTCAATCTGCCTTCAGACAAGCATCCAGTTCATGTCGATGTTTCTAACATAATATGTTGTTTTTTGATAAACATCCAGTTCAAATGCCGAGGCGCATTCAGTGTAGGCCATGAATGTGTGACATCCATTGATGCTGAATCGAAGTTGTGAATTTGTCACCATGATCCCAAAAATTTTGCTGGGTAGTTTTCGTAGCGGTTGAGGGGGCCATCTTAAACGGTGATTATCTCTTTTTAATGGGCCATTAATTTTATTTACAGTTTGACATTCTTGTTTAGCTTAGTACCTCTCACCTGAGCGGAAAGTAGGTGGAGTCTGACTGAAAGTCATTCACCGTCAACGTAAATCGCATTACTGCAACTGCAAGAAAAGAATCCATTAATCTTATTTACTCTCGGACAAAGCAACGCCGGTTACCCCGTATTGGCTACTCCGAAATGCCAATGGGAAGAATTTTAATAGTCAGAGTAAACAGACGTGCACAGCAGGTGATCCATGACTAATTTTATGAGGAAAAAGCAAGTAATTCTCAGCTAAAAGCAATTTAATTTCGTCTACGAACACCTCACGATAGTCTTATGATATATTATTATTCTAAAGTTTTATTGAATGAAAAAGAATAATTTTATAAAAATCAATAATTCCGTGAAGCACGAAGCATTCATTGAATTAGCACCAAAACCCGTTTTCACTCAATTCCGGTTCCATCTTACTCATTCGCTCATCCTCTGTTACGCTCTTGTTGTCACTCTCTCTTTCTCAGATACACACGCTCTCTGAAAATGACTCTTTGCTTTATACAGTGGACTCTCGCTTGCACAGCCACTCGATTCAAATAACTCTCACATATTTTAAACGCCTCGTTTTTCTAGCGGATTCTTTAACGTATTCGCGCCAATGCGTTTAACTCGCAATTCATATTCACTTTTATTGTTCTACTTATTACAATAAAAATATATGTGAACACATCAGACTATAAATTTGTTTAGAATTCAAGTGTTTCACCATTAATTCGATTTATTTGATGTTCTTTATTGATTGTTGCTTTAATTCTACAAGTGAATAATATCTCAATAAATGAAAAGAAGCCATGAGAAGAACTTTTTACTGAAGAGAACATGGCTTGTGTTAGCGGTTAACGTGAGCGGGCAATTACTGTAGGCTGGCTGCTCGTTGCCATGGCAACTGGTATAATGGCTACCTGCGACGGCAGAAACTGGCAGCCATATTGAATTTCACCACTCCTGCGCCTTCGCATAGTGCTGTCTCGCTCACACCAGCCATAGCCATTTGCACAGCGCCTGCGTCCTGAAACTCGAGATTTACGACACCGTTATGTAACTCGCAAATAGATAGCAAAGATTTATTCACACAGAAAATAAAATGTGCCTGCGGATAATTACACATGTCCCTCGCAGACACTCGCAAATTCACTCTGTTAAAAGGTGAAGGAAATTCAAGTTGATAAATGAGTTTTGATTTCTTTTATGGATTAATTCTAATATACATACTTACAGATTTAAAAGCTAATAGTTTTGCCCTGTATGTGCTTTGATGTTCAATTTATTTGCCAAGAAAAGGGTTCGCAAATATTTATTCTCAGAGCAATTAAACCTAAAATCTGTTTTCTCTTTTTTTTGCGACTTTTTGTAAGAAAATCTCATACATATATTTGGTAGTGGAAAAACAATATGATTTGCAACTATTGAAAGTACAAGTATGATTCGTTAAAATAATTTTTGTATTGAAGTGCAATCAAACAGTATCTTTGACCGGCAACATTTCATAAGAAAAAACTAAACGGATGTCGAAAGTGTTTGTGCTGCTTATTTACAGGGAATCTTCACGCATCAAACCATAAAAAATCGTGAAAAAAAAGAAAATATCCTCGCCTTTCCGACGAGAACCTCAATAAAACAGCAGCAAGAAATTTCATTTTTACGCAGGACTTTTTTTCAAGGAACAGAAGGCAAAAAACGCGATTTGCAGACAGTGAATTTTTGATTTCCGAAACATAAACACTGACGCACAAAAAATTAGCACAGGTAGCATGGAAAATTGCGTAAAAAATAAGTAAAATGGGAAACAGAATAGAACAGAACTGTTTTTGTTGATGATTTACAACGCTGAGCGCTCAGAAAAACAAACACGGCTGCGGACCTGCCGTGGTGTGCCGCGCCGCTTCACCCTTTGGAATGCGAAGACGGCGTCGGGTGAGCTCTGAGTCAGTTGCACACCACCCGGGGGCGCGCGACGAAGTGCGATAGTGCCCTGCGGTGCACAACTGGCGTGCGCAGTGCGAACTCAGGCTGCTGACTGTTTTTTACCCTTTGGCAGTTGCTTAAACTTGGCAAAAAAACAAAAAAAAATTAACTCAAATTGTACAGCGAACTTACCGAGACAAAGTACTTGTTTGTCTGCTATTTGCTTTCTCTGCTGCCGCCCACGGATAGAATATCTGCCATTCATGTCGACTTTATTGACTCAAGCCACGCCGTTGAGGCATTTTCGGTGCATTCACTCGCGCAATACCACTTCTGCACATCTTTTTGTCTTTCGCAACTCAATTAATCGAGCGCAGCTCATCACCCAGTCAGGCAGTCAGGCACCGAAACAGATAACCAGCGCATGAAATCTTTGTTCGGCTAATGGATTCGCACAAATTATTCGTTGTGCATTAGCGAGATGAGTTACTGGTCGAAAGCTTTGTTTTAACAATGTGCCAAAAATAACGCGACTCACTGTCGGTGGCAGAGGGGGGTGAGAGCAAAGCAGTTGTTGTCTTGTTGTTGTGGTCAGAATGTTTTCGCAGCTAATTAAATGTCTCCGAATTGTTGTAATATGCTTAGTCATGACTTTAAACTTAAAAAAACATCATTGTCTTTGTTCCAGGTCCCAATGGTTGCCCTCGACGTCGCGGGCGTCAGACTTACACTCGCTTCCAGACGCTCGAGCTGGAGAAGGAGTTCCACTTCAATCACTACCTAACGCGGCGACGGCGAATCGAGATCGCACACGCACTCTGTCTCACTGAGCGACAGATAAAAATCTGGTTCCAGAACCGGCGCATGAAGTTGAAAAAAGAGCTACGCGCGGTGAAAGAGATCAATGAACAGGTGGGTTGCGACAACAGACACTTTCGAAAATAATCTCCAATCATCAACGCAAACAAAGACATCATCAAATTAATTGTAATTTATATAAAAAAAACATTCAATTCACAGGCACGCCGCGACCGCGAAGAACAAGAGAAAATGAAGGCCCAGGAATCAATGAAATCCGCCCAACAGAACGTCCAGAAGCAGGTGCAGCAGCAGCAGCAGCAGCAGCAACAGCAGCAACAACAACAGCACCAACAGCAGCAGCAACAGCAACAAGATCACCACTCAATCATTGCGCACAACCCCGGCCACCTCCACCACTCTGTGGTCGGCCAGAACGATCTGAAACTCGGACTGGGCATGGGCGTTGGTGTCGGCGTGGGTGTGGGCGTCGGTGGGGGCCTCGGCGGCAATCTCGGCATGATGAGTGCGTTGGACAAAAGCAATCACGATCTGCTGAAGGCTGTCAGTAAAGTGAATACATAAACTGGCTGGAACAGTTCTGCGGAGTTCACATTTTGGACGATACAAAGATGATAACTTAAATACGTAAAACTTTACATAGTGAATAGTTGCATAAGTCAATATAAAATTAATACAAAACCCAATATATATATAGATATATATCGATATTTACACTATGTATTTAAAAATGAAGAAAAGTCACTGCAGCTGACGAGAATATGAGAACATGATAGTCAACATAAGAGAAGTCAAATGAGGAACAGATTCTTTAATCGAAGTAAGAAGTCTAAGGAAACTGTTGTTCAATACTTTTCGCAGCCGTTAGCGAGAACTCTGTAATAATTATTTGCGACTGCTACACGTAGAATTTTAGCATAAATAATGTTTAAACTGTTTTCTTATTTTTTCGTGTTTGTGTTTTTTTTTTTTTTTTCAAAATTCCTGTTTGATCTGCATTGGAAATTTGTTGCGCTTATGGCAAAGGGTTGCTCCTCGGTGCAGCGCTTTCGATTCTGTGAATTTTTTTGCAAATTATCTTTTAAGTTATGGTATTCGCTTAGATTTGTGTGTAAAGACGAAACTATGTTTAACAATTTCATTAATGCCATATAACTAATAATTAACTCTTCTAAGTATAAATGCATTAGGACGATGTGCGAAAGCAGTAAACTGAGTATATACACATATACGTTACATTAATTGGTATGAAACATACCCAAAAGCATAATCAACATTTCAAAATACGTAATTAAAAATAACAAAATTCGAAACAAAAGTGTCGTTTGCCAGTGAATACAATTTTAAATTAATTCTAAATTAAGTGGAGTCAAGCGCGCATATTTTATTTATAATAAGCGTTGATTCAAAAACAAAAATAAAAATTATATATACAAATATATATATACATAAAAAAAACGAAATTAGTTGGCTTGAATTAACGGAAACGAAGCAGAAGAAAAAACAAAAACAAAGTAAACAAAAAAAAAAAACAAAATTATATTAATTGTGTATGCAAACAATCTCAGAATACGTATTAGATTTAGGTGCAAGCAAAAATATGTGTAAAAGACTTACACAACTTAATTACTTAAATAACTATAAGTACATTGAAAGCAAGAAACGCAAGAATTATTATTAACGTGGGGACGAAGCCGAACTTTGGGCGCGTCTCAGCACGGGGACAGGCTCGTTAATTAGCCCAGCTCAGAGCGCGATAAGGCCGCGAGTGAACCGAAATACGTAGTTTCCAACTTCCCGAACTTAGATAACTCCTTAAACGATTGCAAAATATACAAACTTACACACATACAATACAAGAAAGAAGATGAGTAAAGCTAATAAAACTATTTATATATACATACATACGTATTATCAAAAGAATAAAGTTATATATTTTCAACTCTCCGACGACATTTTGCCACATATTCTTCCATTTTCAAAAGAAAAACGATAAAATAGTTTGTTGATTAATTTAATTAATTTCAGTGATATTATTGCTACTTGATTTATTTTGTTCTGTTACATTTTCTTCGCCCTGCCTTTCACATTTGGGTTTCGAATTGTTTGCGGCTTTACCAATTTTTTATGTTTTTAAGAATTTGTATTAGTTAGTTAAATATTATTTTACAGTTGGGTCTGCCTTTTTTATTATTAATATCCTTAATTGTTTAATTGTATTTGTCTTACCTTATTTAGATATGTGAAAATTGTATTATAAAATAATGTGGAGCGATTTTAATGAAATGAAAAAGCAAAATAATTAAAACTACAAATAAGACTTTTTATTTACTTACATCGACGACTTTTATACTTCAAACAACTGAAGTCTTTACACAACTAAACAAACACAGTTCAACAAAGTCCCATCCAATTGTAAATGACAAATTAGGCGCAAATGCAGTAACTAAATAATCATGAAACAATTAACGAAAATACGTAATTACAGCAACGAGAAAATTTATTTACAAAAAATTCAATCAACAAAGAAACTAAAAAGAAAATTAAAAAAAAATACTTAATCAAAAAGAAGAGTGAATGAGCCAAAAAGAAAATAAGATAAAGAAAAAGACAAAGAAATAATTTCACACCGACATGTACGTAATCTAATATTATATCTGAAGTCATTTAGCGAATTGGGATGAATCCAAAGCCAAACGTTTAACCGTAGTCTTCCCCCATGTCGTTTGCACTTCGAACTGAGCTGCATTTGTGTGCTCTTATATTGATGTAAGACTAAGGCTTTTCGATGTGTTTTTTTATTTGGGAAATGCTTTTTAATGACGGAGTGCTCTTTAATACATCTTTTTGGAACATACAAGACTACACATATGCAAATTATGTGTTCGATAAATGAAATTAGTATAGACCAAGTCTGTCTGTCTGTCTTTCAGATGCTATATTTATTTAAAGCTAGAAGAAATATAACTTAAAATCTGTTGGGATATTTATCTTTTGGCCAATTGACTCGACAGAGAGTTTCAGTCTGTCAGTCATTCCGTTCATTCCACACTTCACCTTATACCTATGCTTAACTCATAATAGTTGTTGTCCTGATACGTTAGACAGAAATGCCAAAATACATTTGACTGTTTGCAAAGTATTTATTGTTATAATGATATATTTTTGACAGAAGCATCTATACACCATAAATTCTAATAATCAAATTTGGACATTTTTCCAAACACACAATTAAAAAACAGGACAAGAAGAAGACTACGGTTGCAATAACTCTGAAATAAATGTATATACTGAGAACAAAAAGCTCCTTTAAAGCAATAAACAAACAAAAATAACTACAAAGTATAAATGAAATACATGCAATTCAATGACCATTGTCGTTTGTTGAGTCCTTTATTTATGGCGTAAAATCACCTCAGTCTTCTTTATATAGCGTGTATAGATTGTTAACTAAAAAGTGATTCTAAGTTGTCTGATCCTTACGCGCTGGAAAATAATCGAAAAATTCTGGAAAAAGTAAGAAATAATTGATGTTACTTTAAAAAGCCAAAAGGACTCTGCATTTACGTTCATATTCAATTCCTAAGTTAATAACATTATTCTTTGTCATGAAAAATGAAAAAAAAGAAAATTAATATAAGAAATGGAGACAGTGAAACTAAAATAAATATTGGAAAATATTCAACGTCGTTTTCATTGTGTTGATTTTGTTGCATTGATGTTTGAGCTATTCAAGTTTGCCTCGCTCGTAAACCTTTCCACTTTGAGGAGGACTGTCCATAGCAGAGATGATGATTATTATATAGATATCCAGAGGATAACCTTTGACAAATGATAAGTGCTTGTTTGTTCCTAAATATAGACAGACATTTCCACAACTATCTCATCAGTACAGTATATTCACGTATCACTTACGTCTTCCCGATATTTACATTATTCATCAAAGGCTTGGGACCGAAGGTGCTCTTCAAACACTAAAGAAGAGAGTATCGAAGATACAAATCCAATAAAAAAATAAATAATCAGCAGCGGAATTCCCGAATTTCGTTTCACCTCTTGTAAAAGTCACCTTTTATTAGATATCATGTATCCGTATATGTATATATAAAGAATATATACAATATGGAAGAATTGTATTTTGCGATGGCTGAGAAACCAAAAAATAAAAAAGAACATAAATAACAAATCAGAAAAGATTGCTTTCCTCGCCACCCTAACAAGAACCAATTGTATTCGATATAATTTATTGACTTTGGGCCATTCACAAAAAATAGTTACATGCCGTCTCGTATTTCAATAAACAGAAAGGATATTAGCGAAAACGCCCCGTCGCGGCTCTTCCTGCATTTCACTCGCAATTGGCAAAAGGTATGCAAACGCGGCGAAAGTGATTGCCACGTACCAAGAAAATGTTGCAAAATATCTTTAATTAAATTTAATTAATGCAGAAGGGAGTAGAATGGACGGGAGCCAACGGATTATGATAATAAGGAAACGCACACATAACGGCATTTATGAGGCGCACATGTATGCGAAAGAAGGCATGAGAGACGGAATTTCAATTGTCGCGGACAGACGTGGCGCTGGGCGAACGCACAATGGCTTCTGCGATTGAGGCAGACGGAACACATATAAACATACATATATGTACATATATGCAATAAAAGAAACTTTCGAATCGTCAATAAGGCGTTCCATGGATTGGCATTCAGAAAGGATGCCGACGACTGAATTTCGCCCGATACTGAATGGCAATGGGAAACCGCATAGTCAAGATGCTGGGCACGTAGCAATGCTGAGCTAAAGAGCACATTTAGACTCCGCTATTAGAAAAGTTTCGTCTAAACTAGGCGATCATCGCAGCGATAAGGCATTATTACAATATCCTATATGATATTTATACGCATAAACAGATACATTTACTTTCGGATGCTCTTGTGTGTGTGTGTGTGTGTTTGTGAGTGTGGGGCATAATCATATAATTCATTGAACCGTGAAATTCTAATTGCACACCAAGAACCCGTAAACCGTCTGAATATACGGCATTCAAATCCATGCGCGCTTATTCGAATAGAAAAAAATATTTTGACACGACAAACAAAGCATCAACTTGATCCTACTTTAAATTCACCGTTCCTCAAATTCGAAGGCTGAGCGAGTAAATACAGATGGCATATGTCTGCATATTAACAACGAATCACAGATGTTTCTGATTCTACCTTTTGAGTTCCTTTAATCCGCCATGTCATACTCTCGCCGTGCCCATGGAGAGAACGCCAGCGCAGGCAGCCATGTCGCTCTCGACCTGATGCGTTGCTTTGCGATTCGCGCCTGGCGACAGCAGTTTCGAATGGCTTTTGGCTGTGTAATTTTGTGCAATTACTATGCATGTTTCGTTTAATTGAAACATAATTTTGCATAAATAAAACAAGGCATAAAACACCCTGTTTGATGCTGCATCCTCCGTCCCCACACTTCGTCTCTGTTTACCCTCGCCAAACAAGCTCAGCCATTAATGCAAAAAGGGTGTTTTAAAAATTCAAACATTCGCGCACTTTGGCAGCCTCAGTCTCAGCCCCTGCTACAGCCATTGCCATCTATTAAAGGTGTGTATGAGTGTGCACTGTGCTTGTGCGTATGTATGTATCTGGGTACGAACAGAAAATAACCCCGGATTATTGGCGACAAATGGCAACCTGTGCGCATGTTGCCGCCATCGGTGTCGTTGCTGCCGTGGATGCTACTGCTGATGTTGCCGATGTTACTTTCTGCAAATACACAGGTTGATTTTTTCCCTTTTGAAGCCATTCTCAAAATTCCCTTCGTTCAACTGAACAATCTTTTTCTATCAAATACAAGGGAATATTAATAAAAAAGAACCTTCACTGCCGATGTTCCCCTCAACATTATAAACTAATAACTCACTCATATGTTCCGTTTAACTTCAAGTTTGGTGGATTTATTTTATTTAGAAATACTCCTTGCTTTAAAGACGACTTCTATCATCCTGCTCTGTTGACATGAAGTGGATCTATGTGTCGGTATAACCGAGAGTTGTTATTGTCTGCACACACTTTTTGAGCATACCAAAAGTTCTTGCAAAAATTTTTAATCCCTCTGCGAAAAACATCATATTTTATTTAGATCGAAGTGTCTTTTTTTACGCAATTTTCACATTTTAAAGCCTTGGGGCATTTTATTTCCGTATTAGAAATAAGAAATTTATTTAAGTGAATAACACAAACATTGAAAAGTGTACAGAAGGAAATTCAACTCGCCAAGTGTTCTATTCTGCGTGTGGAGACACACAAATGTTCTATTAACTTTAAGAGGGTATAAAAAGAGTATAACATTGACAGACCCTACAAAGTTCTTCTATGATTGATCGAAAACGAAAGTTAGGTCATTCTGGCTATGAATGTACCATAGAATCATAAATTCCTTCCATTTTCGATTCTAGCAATAAGATGGAAAATTAAGTTCAGTTTTGTCGACTCACGGCAGTAGTGTTTTATAAGTAGTTGCTTAGATGATAGTTGATTTGCGGAAATTAATGAATTCGCCAAAGTTTTTGTACTATTAACGTTTCATAATTTGGTCAACAAAGAAGATGTCAATTGAATGTTGTTCTTAATTATTTCTAATTTTCTTATTTAGTCAGTAAGGAAATTTATTTATACAGTTTTTTTTCGAATTAATTGACAATTTCCGGCTAATTTAGAATATATTTAAATGTAAATAAAATAATGTAAATACATATACTTAAGGCTGCAAAATAGTTAAATCTTGAAAGTAGTAAGAGGCACTGTAATTCTTGATTTACTGCAATTAATTTTCAACGCAAAACTTTGCATTACTGAAACAGTACAATATTTACTACTCTCCTCTTGTACCACCAATTTTTAACGAATACGCTTTCTTCTAATAATCAAACAAACAAAAAATAAAGAAACAAAATCAAAAAAGGCGAATTATGTGTGCGAACAAAGCGAAGCGAAAAAAACAACCTTTTTACCACCCAAAACAGCCAAACAAGCTAAACAACCACTTTCGAGGACCTCCTCCTGCCGGATGCGAAGCCAACGTGCTGCTGCCAACATTGCAAATTTTCGTTGATTTAACAAAATTACACCCACGAGACTAATTTATATGGAATGTTGGTAGTCGAAAACAGTTGAAATTGGTTCAGGTACAGCCGACGGAGCGCGAAGGCACAGTGGGCCAGAGTTGCTGAATAAAGATTGTAGTCGTAGCAGAAATTTTAAGTTCTTGGAGAGCCCAAGTTGGATATTTGCCAGTGATACTATTTCCGAGATGAGCTTTGTGTCGTTAAGAAATGGCTTAAAAGTTTCTTTGATGACTACAAAAAATTAAGTTTTGACGTTACAAACATTTTCGAATTAATATACACTTTGAGAACTCATTTTGGCCCACTGTAGCTTATTTAGCAGAAGCTGCTGTTTTGCGTTTTCACGGTTCCTGTCACATTTTTCTTCCAGGACTTCTGTTATCATTTGGAATTTAATTCGGCTGAGCCGACCATGCCAGTTGCTCTGCTGGCCCTTGTCTGTGACGCACAGGGCGCCATGCCTCAGAGAGCGGGAGTGTGAGTGCAACCCCAGTAAGCTTCAGACAGGCATTTGTGTAGAGGAGCGTAGCTCGCCTCCGAACATGCATGGGAAAGCGGTATTGAGCCCATTTGCTGATTTATATTGCATAATATTGTTGAGCACGGAATTACCTCGGCTACAGTTATCGCCATCTTGAATCGAATTCGATTTGAAGTTCGTCGGGTCTGTGCGTCTGTGCCAATTGCCTCGATGGCGAGGACATTTCGCTTCTTGAACACAATTTGCCAGCTAATAAAAATTATTATTCTGCGATGATATCGTCGAATGTTGTGTCCTGACGAGTCCGCTGTGAATATTCCATTTATAAGCGTAAAATTGTTGTTATGTAAGGAATTTATCTTCATGTTTTTCCATTGAAATAATTTCTTATTATCTTTGGATTCGCCATCTCCGTACGGTTAAATGAAACCGTTGTCACAATTTTTATGTGCAACAAATGGTCTTCAATTGTCTCAAAAAATCCTGTTATGAATACCTTTCCTTTTCGCCGCAGACGATCTTTTCGACCTAAATTTTCGCCAGCCACTTGAAAATACATCAACGCAAACATTTGCTTCATATTCATACTTTCACTCATAGAATAATATTTAATAAGCAGTTTATACTGGGCTGAATCGAAGCAGTTGGTTGAAACTAGACAAGAGAGAAGACAGTAAACAGCCGTGAGAAGACTCTTTTCTACCTAGAAGTGAAGAGGTGAGTCTATCTCAATGACTAACTGACGCTCAGGCACTCTGTCACAGACAAAGAAAGCGAGCAGAAACCAACGAGTCAAACTGAAACCGTGACGTATCTGTCAGACTGAAAGAAAACTCATAAAATACGTTGAGCGAGGATGACACCGAAGCTGAAGTTCTGGCATTCCATTGTTATGATGTGTACATGTATGAATGTGTATGTAGGCATGTGATTATGTATGAGTGTGTGGACAGACACCGATATTTTAAGCCAAACCAAATGCCGTAGTTGCGCGTAGCTTGGTCCCTGTCCATCAAGGCGATCTGGTGTCTATAAACGCACATAGAGCCCATGTGCAAAGTGCCCATGTAGTACGGCATCTCTTGTTTTTATCGCCTTCAATCGCTGGCGGTAATTTCATTCGGTTTTGTTTTGCAATTAAATTACATTTATTACAGTAAACAGCAATAAAACTGTCACGAGTTTGAGTCTGAAGTGGCACCGTTGAAATATTTTTCATTATGATCTCTTCTCACTAGTTATATTTCTGTTTTGACTTCTGTTCTGCATTTCCTGAAACGGAAGCAGAAACGGCTCCCAACGAAGCAAGTTGAGATCTGTAAAAGTATTGAAATGAAGAATTTTTATATCAAATAAGACATGACAGACGATAGTCTGATCTTCGATTTTCACAACACTGTCGGAACTTGTATTTACTTATTTAAATAATTTACTATTAATTAACCTGAGAAATTTGTTTAAATCAATTGTCCATAATAATTAAAGGAAGTTCAATAATTAAAGGAAGTGCGTTTTTGTGAAGGTAGTTATAAAGATTTATCAAGCCCAAGCAAGTCAAGTGAAAGTGTGTAATAAAATGTATTATAAGAAAATAATAAATCGATAAATGGATCATGAAGGGAAATTTGTGTGACAAAAGGGTTAATATTTCTTACAAGTGCAACAAAGTAGTACATGATATGTTGACAATTACCATAATGAACCAACATAAACCGAAGGACTTTTTTAGAGTTTAATATCGAGATATACGGACATAGCTAGTCCAACACCTTTTTTCTTCTCATTGTAGCATTTTTCTAGAGGCTACAAATAATGTCTCTCTGTCAAAATGTAGTATTCTCTTATAGCAATTTTATCGCTATAATTTCCTTGTGTTGTGACATTGCGCACAACCACATATACTTAAAAAAGATATCCTTTTTTCAGTCGTTCACTCCACCCCTCTGACATGCATCGCAACAAAAACTTTCTTTTTCCCCTTGACGTTCATTGGCACACAAAAATCGTAGAAATAAGTCTTTCTAACAGTTCTCCATTTCTCTTCTCTTATTTATATGCTGTATCCTGTCTATAGTATCCCTATCCTTCTTTCTTTTTCTTCTTTTTTATATGAGTTCAGTCCGCAAGCTTTTTTAACATGGTTTCCAATAAGTTACGCTATGTTAAAGTTTGAGCGTGTCTGTCTATGCTTAAGTATTAATTTCACAGTGGTCAATTTACGTGTATGATTAACTGAAAGAAAAACAACAAAGTAAGCAATTTTCGGTTTGCCCGATATATATAAAATATATGTATGTATAATAAAAACAATAAGATTTTAAAGACAAAGGAGTGTGCTACGCCCATTTTCCAATGTTTAATTACAGAGTATATTAATTTTGCCTAATACCAAATGAATGTAAAACTTAGAAGGGAAAAAGATGTTACAAATCAAAGGATATACATACAGAAATCAATCTAGCCATATCTGTCCGGCCGACTGTCCTCACCAATGGTTGTCAGAAGCCTGACGAGTCTTGAGAGGTTAAACTCAAGTCAGATTCTACTTCAAGTTTAAAGAAATTGGTGGTGCTACCTCCTTCCCATTCACTCAGCATCCCTAATTTTTTTAACACAAACACAAAGAGTGATAGCAACATAGAGGTATGAAAAATCGAAGCTTTACAAAATTGTAAATGACTGTTCTCTTCCTCTTCACTTCCCTTCAAATACACCTTTAATAAAATATGCTGTATCTCGTTAACTATAAGATAAATTAACTTTAAGTCCCTCTCCATCAATTGCAATTACTCGAAGACCATTTCAGATTTGTCTGAAATACCAAATGTGGTTGACTTTTCTTCTTGAAGTTTTCGCCAATACTTGAATCAAAACTACCAGATGTAAATTTTTTTTTAGATATATTAACATTTATTTTAATTTTTTTAAATTTATTTCAACTTCTTGATTCTTGTATACGAATTGTTTATTTAAAAACATCATTTGGTGAGTCTGCATTAGCAAAAATTTTAACAACTTTTTAGACTGAATTTGTTCTGAAAGAGTTCAAATATCGACTAACATTGATGTTTCAGATAAATGAAAACACAAACTAGTAAGGACGCTATAGTCGAGTATACTTATTTGAACCAAATCGCCGTGTAAATAAGATCTACGTCCAATTCCTTTTAAACAATATATATTTTATTTCATATTCTATTTTGTCATTTCTTTCCTTCTTTTTTTTTTTTTTTTTTTGTGAGAAAAATTTGTCTGTACTTTTCTGAAGAGAGCTTAGAACATAGGGAAGAGTTTCAACCGGTTTTTGGGTTTACTTTCTAGAAAAAGTTTTGGACCAAAAATCAAATTTCAAAATAAAATTGATAATAATTTTTATATAAGAACTTGACATTTTTATCAACTCCCAACATAAGAGTATGAGAAGTGGTACAGATATCGAAAATATTTGTTTCAGATCAAATAAATTGAAATTGTTTCAGGTGTCAACAGAAAAAAGGACTTGAAAAATTTGCTCTCTTTCACTGAAATAACAAATGAATAACAAACATTACATTGACAGAATTTTTTTCATGTTTGTTTATTTATTCTAAATTTGGTATTGTCTTGAATTTAGTTTGCTGCGCCCTCATATCACCTTTCTCTACAAACGCACCAAGGTTTGTGTAACACGATATTGATACTACAATGAAACGCGGGCCACCACCACCATCGTCGTCATCCTAAAAACCAATCGCAGTCATCCCGCACCGCATTTGTGCATCGAATACCTTTCGGCCATTGGTTTGTCCGTCCGTCTGTCTGTGCCACTCAAATGCCTCAGCCATCATGTGCATAATTTTATGTATCTTTCATGTGCTTTTTTCATTCTTATTGAACGTTACCTGTGTGATCCCGAAGAAGCAATTTATCTTTTTTGTAGCCTTTTTATGGGCAGTCTTGGTCTGTATGTTGTTTTTACCCTCGTTCTTTGCGACAGACAGGTACGAATCGGCTTCTCGCGTGAGTGTCTTGATTCAATTTCGGTCCCCTACAAACAAGCTTGTACATGGAATATGATATCGATTTAAGCCATTTTACTGATGCACACCTTTTAGAAAACGTTCAGGATGAAGGTTGCTTTATTGTCGACCACTCTCGACCGCAGCACTACTTGTTTCCATTTTCTTGGGTATTAATTTAAAAATTAATTCTGATTTCGAAGATACGAGGCCGCAGCCGATGCCGATGCCGCCGCTGCCATTGTTATCATGTATGTATGCACAGATCACACACCTCACCGTTCCCATTCTTGGCAGTGTCCGTCCCCGTTGTTGTCGTTGTTTAGTGTTTGCTGCGGTTTTCCATGAACGCGATGTTGAAGCCGATATTGTGTTCGTACAAGTATACATATGAAACGTTCTTTGGCTTCTCTGCATTTTTCGCTTGAAACGAAACGAATGACTTTGTCTGCGGTAATTTATGACTACATCTTCCAGCCAAGCTCAAACTTGAATTGAGGAAACAGCTTTATGCAAGTTACCTTCACCTCCACCTCCATTGCGCGCCCTCGGCAACCAAACTAAGATCTACCGAAGTCTTATCTTCGACGTTGTCGCTGCTCTGCGGTTTTCGCTTACCAGATACCCTCTGGTTGAATGTGCGCTCTCTGGAATCCGATTCACCAAAGTAACGGTTGATGTTAGCCCTCGTGTAACATTCTAGCGATTACATTCGTGGACGTTCAAGCTATTGAGACTTGAGCTAAAAAGTCTGAATTGCTTATCTCCTTATAACTCACCATGAAATTAATTAACATTTAATAACTAATGGAATCTGTGATTCTTCTTTCTTCTGTCTGTGGGCCGCTTTATTCCCGCTTTAGACACAATCGCTCTGTGCTAAACAAAAGAAATCGCTTTCGTTTATTTCAATTTGAATTAAATAAAATTCAATCGCATATGGAAATTTTTCATGTTCGCTTGATTATGTGTTAATTTGGTCTCCTGAAGACCTTTTTCGGGCCCCTGGTTACTGCCCCTCGACCAAATGAACCGCCTTTGTGTACGACAACACGTCGTATGCTCTAATTTATCGTTGTCATTAATTGCAACATAAATTAATTTGATTTTGTCATTTCGCATCGCTCTTTGTCGCGCCCTCATCTTCTCAGTGAACTTTTTACAAGATTTTAATACATTTTGGTTTTGTTTGTTGCTTGTTGGTTGTATATGAAAGCCATTAAAATGTATATTGCAACGTTTAAACTTAAATGTAAAATCATAAAGTATAAAAAACTTGTTTCGGCACACAAGTCACACACACACAGACACACACAAGTCACACGCGGTCGTGGCTTCAGCGAAATCGACAACTGAATCATTTCAACTTGTCCAACTTCGGATCAAAGCATCGTGATCTACGCAACCCGCTCTCTGTGGTATTGTGATGACGTGATTTTTGAATCGCGTAAAACATTTCTAATGATCATCTGTGTGTAAGTGTAACAAAATGGCGATTGTTTCATTCTCCAATCCAAAATCAACGAATTCCAAGCCATTGCCACTTAACTATTGGTTACACTTAAACACAAATTTGTTGTTGTTGGCAACAAGTAAAAGTCAAAGCGCCACCTTCCAAGCGCTCGTTTCGTGATATCGTAGGAAGTTAAGTCGACTTATTCCTTTATCATTTCTGATGGCTTGCGTCGGCTTCTGTTCCGCATGAGGGGTTCAAGATCTTATTGCAAGTTCTTTTGCATCGAGTTTAACGTCAATATTGGAGCCTTGTCGCGGATCCGTCAAAGCGTACAACCAACCGATAATATTTTGGAGCGCCAAGTATTTTAAAACGGTTGTTGAACGTTTTTGATAATAAGGATATTTGGTCCTCAAAGTTGGTCAAATTCATCTGTATTTGCCAAATCCAATTCCCAACCAGTAACAAAACATTTCCTATGAATCCGTCTCCGATTCGACATTGCAGAGATACTACATTCTTGATAATTATATATCCAGGTAAGAACGATCTGAAGACTTCGATATTCGTTATGAGATAAATTAAAAAAGCGCCAGCGATTCCGTCTTGTTCAGGGGTTAAATTCCTTTGTAGGCTCTTTTACATTCTTCGTGTTTTGTTTCAATCTTTGCTCTTTACTTAAACAAAGACGAAGCTCACATCTTAGAACACGGACAAATTCTTTAAGTGTGATGACATGATTGAAAGTTTTGAAACATTCGGATAAAACTTGCGATCAAATTCTTTTTTATATTACTATAGCCTCTGTACATAGTCTTACAGGGTGCAAGAGACTTATTTCAGATCAAAAATGTAACGCATTGAAGAGGGGCGTAAGACCCCATAAAGTAAATATAGGAATGATCAGAACGATTAAAGAAATCGATGTAGCCACGTCTGTCCGTCCTTCTATCTGTCCGTTTTGAGGCGTGGAATTCGAATAAACTAAATATTCCCCTTTTGATCACTTTATATTAGTTTCTTACTAATTATTAAATATTTAAGAAACCAGTAAAGTCTAAATTGTTCTCTAATCTAATCACAACTCTTTATGATAATGTTGTGCTAACAAAAATACAAAGCTTTTTAACTTCCAAATCTAATCATAGTCATGAAAATATCACAACATTTTACTAATTAAAGGGTATAACAACTTCTTAATAATCCACCAATGTACATATATAATTACACATGCAGAATACATTTTCTTGAACCTCTTTTGATTTTCTGAAACTTATTGGCAAAAGAAGCTATGCATTGGAAACCCCTTTCGTAAGAACATTTCATTCAGTGATAAATGGGCGAATAAGTCTGTTCATTTGTATTCCAAAAGCGTTCTGGTAGCAAAAATCGAAGCTAACAGTTCTGGTCGTCTTGCCATTTTCTCTTTAAGACTTTCAAAACATGACGCGTCACTGACCTAACACAAACGCGAATGGTCTAAGGAGCTGTCGTCTGTCATTACAGTTAAGCTAAAAAAAATCGTATGGAAATATTTTTCCTTCTTTTGTGTGTTCGCTGCTGTTATCTACAAACTTATGGCTTTCCAGCCAATTCTTATCAATAAATTTGGTTGCATTTGTTTGTTAAGGTGGGCATAAAATAAAGTCTGTCTGACGAATGCGTGAGGAAATCCGAAAATGACTGACTGACCGATCGAACGATCGCCGCCTTCTTAAGATCCAATTTGAATTCCAATTCAAACGTGCACATGTATTCAATTATTAGTCGAGTAAGTTATGTGATTATTACTCGCTCGGCTGGCAATAAACACTTCAAAAGCGTCAGTTAAAACAAAAAGAAATAACAATGCGCGCACACACACACACACACACACAAATACGGACAGACAAACAACACTTGAATGTACAGAATGAATTGTTGACCATTTTAAACAATTTGCAACTTAATTTGAGCGCAGAAACGTCGTCACTTAACTTGTTCTAAATGAGCTTGTTTTGCCGCAAAAATGCTGATTTAAATTTATTCTTCTCCTCAAATTGGCGACAGGCAAGAGGTTATTATCATTTAATCAAAACGTTTCAAACGTGGGACGTCCTAAAATGATCAGAACTGTGTGAAAGCCAAACGCTCTGAGGTTATACGCATAGTAGGGATGTCAATTTTTGGAGATTTGCCAATCCCGGGATTTTCGGGATAGCAAGCTGAAATCCCGGGACTAGTTAAGACGTAGTAAATATTTTCTAAATTTTCTTTTTATTCCTTTTTATTATTAAAAAAAAAAAAACAAAATACGAAGCAACAAACAAGAATAGACTATTTCATTCAGTCTTATAAAATGAGTTACCAAATATTTTTTAAGCTTAAACGTTTAACATATTATTTTAGTTAAAGCGTTTTACAGATATATAACCTTAAAAACAGGAAAGCTTTTAATGTTGTATTCTCCAAACCTGCTGACGAAAAATACCTTTCACCTTCAAAATTTGTTGGTTGGACGGTTAGAATAGAATTAAAGAGTTTCTGAAGACAGTAACCATTACAAAAAAATATGGTTTTAGAGAAGAACTCAGAAAAGCCGTACTACTCTCTTCGCAAAGATTTTTGTAAATTGCCTTAAAAAATTTTGGGCAACTTTTTTTTTTTTCAAATATTGACCATCATTTTGCAGTCCCCCTACATCAGAATATCGATACTTTTTATCCTTGAAATAACTTTGGTTTTTGTAAAAAGCGCTCACATTTATGCAAAAAGACTATTTTCGTCCCCCTTTGTGACAAGCTGGCTACGTTCTTGGTTACGAAACAATGAAATTTGTCGTATACGTTTTCTAACTTATTGATCAATAGAAATAATACACATCAGAATAAAAAAATAGAAATCCCGAATATCCCGGGATTGGGCAAGTTAAATCCCGGGATTTTCGGGACTTCAAAAATACTGAAATCCCGGGATTGACATCCCTAACGCATAGAGAAAGCATCATATAGAGTGGAAAATTAACATTGTCAATATGGAAGACATTAATTATTTAGCACAAATTTATTTTGAATGTTTTAATGTCATTTTAAAAATAAAAAAATAAGCAATTCGCACAAATTTGAAGAGTCGTTTTCCACTTCCTTCATGACTATACCACTAAGAATTTACTTTGGATCAAAATATACATTTATGAACATACACACACAATATAAAACACAATACAGTCGACGCTCACAAATTATAACTCTCGGAAATTAGAATCCTCCAGAAATTAGAATCGAAGTTTGTAATACATTAAACGCACTAAAAAAAAAGTCAGAAAATACAAGTTTTAGAATAAAAATTCTAATTTCTGATGTTGTTTTTTTTTTTTTTTTTGGTTGACTTATTTGTTATTTTGTTTTGAACAAAATGAAACTGCGCCAATACTGAAGGAGAAAGCCAAACAAACATTTAGAGAAGAATATCCCGATAAAGATGAAAATACATTCCGAGAAAATGACAACATCTTGTCTACTTATTGGTATTAAATAAAACAAAGAAAGAAATAAATCTTTTGTCTTTTTTTAAGTAAGTTTTCTCCATTTTTTGTTTATATTCAAATAAAAAAATTGCCTCCAAAACAAAGTGGTTCTAATTTCCGAGCGTCTACTGAAAATCCTTTTTGTAATATCACGAAAAGCTCGATTTTTCGTAGGCGAAACAAAAAAGCATATGTTTCTAAGATGCGACATCTTTCACAAATCTGGGAAAAGTTATTTCTCGGTAAAGATTAATCGCTTTAAAATTAACATTGATGCCCTTGAAAAGTTATTCATTAGTGCTTTTTTGAGGGTTGGGGCTTTGAACATGACTTATTTTTTCTTACATAGAGGGGGGAGAAGATCACAAAAATGCGCTCATAGGAAGAATTTCTGTAATAAATATCTTGCATAGAAAGCGCAGCTGCACAAAAAATTTCATGGCTGTATTTCAAATATTGGAAACTACAGGACATTTTCGCCATTTTATTGCAACAGATTTTCATGTTCGAAGCACGAAAACGTATTTAAGCAGCTTCGGTGATATTTGCGTATGCTTTGCACCAACTAGAGACTGAATGATTAGAGTCTTTTAAGTACAGTAAAATTTCTCGTGACTGACACCTCTTATAACCGGTCTTTTCATTAATACTTTCTTAGAAATATTATTCTAATAACCGATCTCTCTTTTGAAAATTTTGAAATATCAAATATAGAAATATCATTCTAATAACCGATCTCTCTTTTGAAAATTTTGAAATATCAAATATAGAAATATCATTCTAATAACCGATCTCTCTTTTGAAAATTTTGATCAAAAAATCTCTTATAACTGGACAACATTCTAAAATCTCAAATAAGTTTATTTAAATTTCCATTCGTACATTTGTATTTCTTAAAAACGAAAATGGATTTAGAACTGGTAAGAGAGCTATTTTGAGCGTTGCTGATATTTATATACTTTTACAAACATTTTCCCAATTATTCTTATTGAAAAATCAATCTTATAGTTTTTCCAATAAGAATCATATAAGTTTATAAATGGGCGTAGCCATATCCAAAAAAAAATTTCTCTTTTCAACATTTCTTTCGATCTCACAGTGCAATGTTACCATTAGCTACCAAAAGGTGTCGCTTAAATACGGTTTTTGTTACAAATAGAGTATACAATCCCGGGATTGCGGGATTTATGAAAATCAATCCCGGGATCACGGGATATTGCCGGGATTGAATATGTGGCTTCTAATTGAGTTGAAATAAAAAAAACTTCAGTTATGTATTAAATTTTTATTAATAAAGTGAAATAGGAAACAAAGTAAGCATTACGATGTAAAAAAAGTAAATAATTATTGCATATTGTATGCTTTGCAAACACATTTCTGTTCGGCTCGAAAATTTTTCTCGGATTCTTCTTTCGGTGCTCATATTTTCAACCGAGTTGAAATGTCAGAATTGGCCAAAAAATATCAGTTCATTTAAGAGTTGTTTTCCACTCTATGGATAAATTATTCATTGTAAGCTAAAAATGTTCAAATGTAAAATTGTTGGAGAAATGGATAACCGATAATTCCAAGTGACATACCCGAACTCCTCTATTTTCATATTAGCTCATTTTCCGTCTATTAGTTTGTGGCAAATGTGATTCATTTTGTACTCCAGGTGATTTTTTAGAAGCTATTCACTTCAACATATTCATTTTCAACAGTTCCAAAAAGTCGAAATAGTGTAAAGTTAACATTTTACCACTTTTCCTCTTCGACTGAAGCAATTCAAGCATTCCCGGGATTTTCGGGATCAAAAAACAACCGGGATCTCAGGATTCGAGAAATGAAGTAGAGAGGGGAATGCAGTTTCGTCCTGAGCAAGAATATATACTTTATAGGGTCCCCCTTCCCTTCCTTCTATGCGTTACAAACTTAACGATACACACGATACGGAGTATAATGAAAACAACGTTTTGCAGTGCTACCCAGTGAAGGGATTTTGTGGAAATCAAGGCAAATCAGATTTTCGAAATCACATCGGAAATTCTGCGTTTGACATTGTTTTATCATAAATTTTGCGTGTCTGAAAGCATCTTCGGCAAGATGATGTTGGGAGACAGTTGATACATTAGAGAACTGTGTTTCATGCACATCGGCCATTCAACGTTTTCTGACAAATAAAATTTTTTGAATATGTTTCGTCCTTTGAATTGGCTCAAAACATCTCTTCTCCGCCAAGGGTTTACCAAGATTTACCAAACCACCCCTTCGTCCAATTCTATTATTTTGAACACATTTTTTCTAGTTATTTTTCGGCTGCTTGGTCGACGAAATTCAAGCTGGCATAAAATGCCAGATAACGGAATTTGTAAATTATTTCATGAAAAAATACCATCTATTAACCAGTTTTTTATTTTAGAACCTGAATTAGTTAAGCGTTTGATAACCAGATGGCGCCGTGACAAACTCATGCTGTGAGAGTGAAAAGGCTATAACTATTGATATCCAAGCAGTGTTGCCAAATCAGCCTTTCTAGCTGTTTCATGGTTTTTTTTTTAACTGAAATGCGGATAAAAATATGAAAAAGCTGAAAGCTGAGTTTAAGAATATCCCGCATAGAGTAACTATCATATACTTCTACTAATACGAACATCTATCTGCGTGATACACATTTTCAAAGATTCGAGCAGGTTTGAGTTGCGCGTTTTTTTCGGTCGCTATATGGCGTATGTTGTTAGGTATTGTGTGGAGACATAAGAATCCTTATAAAACTATTCTAATTTTTGTAGAAGTTGGTTCCAAAAAAGTAACTATCATAAAAAAATTAACTCGTAGAGTAATAATTACATAGGGTGGAAAATGAACTCTTTTCGCGTTTTGCGTTTCTCTCATGCACAGTTAGGGTCTGCATCACGCTTTGAGTTCGATCGTTTTTCAGCGACTAAGTAGCGTATTTGCATTTGTAATGATTACTATGTGCGTATGTGCTTAGGTGTTGTACGCAGACATAAGAATTCGGTAAAAATGACGTGTTTAATTTTTATGGAAATTTCTATGTTTACACACAACAACAAACAACATACGCTACATAGCCGCGAAAAAAAACACACGCAACTCGAACGTGCTCGAATGGTCCTAATAATGGTAACTGTATATGGAGCAGAGAGAAACGCAAAACGCGAAGTGAGTTTATGTTAGATACTTTATGATAGATACTCTATGCAGTCACAAGACTTCTCCTAGTTTTAGTTGAAATGGACTTCAATTTTTGAATTCTCTTGCAAGAGTATATTAACTTTGTCATGAATTTTGCAACGCAGAGCAGAAAATGTTCTTTTTATTGCAGCCAGTTTGTATGTGAACATCAGCTTTACAAAGATTTAAAAACAACCAACTTCGAAAATAATTTGAGACTTCAGTAATATATTTATTTAATTTTAATAACAATAACAATTGTCTGTTTTCAATTTGTTATGGTGATCCAAATCTTCGTGTACTTGAAGGTGTCTTCCATGTCCTTTTTTGAGTGTAAATTTCATTTGCGCTATTTTTTGCGTGTAATGTAATGTCATTTTTTTACAACACCACAGAAAAAATACATTTTTTGTCAAAGGTACACTCTTCGATGAAAATTCAGTTACAGCATCCGGACCTCGACTATACGGATCTTCGATTATCTGGACTTATTCCCTGCACCGAAACTCCCAACTCATCACCCATTTTCACCGCGGTTTTTATATGTATAAATTACAAATTCTGGGCAAATTTGTTGAAATTATTTTTTTGTTGTATTCGCTTCTCAAATTGATAGAAATTGTAATTTCTCATATTTGATAAATTAAAATTAATTTCCACCAAGTTTTACGTGGATTTTGCGGCACATGTGACAGTACAGTGTTGACAGAATGGGCGGGGCTTGTGAAATTAAAGCGAGAAACTACAATTTAGTCGAAAAAATCCGACCAAACACGCAGAGTTAATTTTTCCCACATTGAAGTGCCCTATGTCCACAGGCGATACACGACGACATACGCAGCGCAACAGATGTGCGCGAACTTGGAATTTTTTTTAAAAAAGTGAGCTGAAAATGAGGAAGTAATCAGAATTCAGCGCTGATCATGCTAGAGGGGTCCCGGGGCATTTTTCTTAATTTTTGAGTGTTTTATTTGGAAAAGAGAAAAAAGATTAAAAAGAGAGAATTAGATAAATTTTATTCTCCTTTAGGAGAATTTTTCACGGGACTCGCTCCGCGAAAACATCGAAAAGTGATTTATTTCGGCAGAAGCATAAATATTTGGTATTGAATTAAAGATAACAAAACAGAAAATATATGACAAAGTGTGAAAAAAGACACAATACCGAAGAAATTTGTGGTTTAGGTGCAATGATTTCGGAAAAGGACACGAATCTGACCAAAACGACATTGTAGAATTAAAGTAACTTATGTACTGTGCTTAGCTGCGTAATATAGGCGATGTTAGCAATCCAATCGCTGACTAATAATCGCATGCCTCAAGAATTTACCATTTTGTGTAAGTGAAAATTTACTACAATTACACGAAGATTTTTCATTCACTTCGCAAAATCATCTAGCGATCTTGATATATTTTTGTCAGCACTTAAGTGTGGTATGTGCTGTGTACAACATATGCGGTCTTAGCAATTAAAACGTCGTCCAATAACGAGCTGGCTTATTTTTCACCACAAGGATTAGTAGCTGAGTGTGAAACGCAAACGGGCGAAATTGACGCAAAAGCGTCGGTAGAGTGTCGGCAGAAGTGGAAGAAGAAGCACTGGAATCCCTGTTTAGAATTACCCTGGATTGGAGGTTCGGGAAAAATCGCCAGCGTATGCAGCGCAACATACGCTTATTCAATACCTCAGCGTCGTGTCACAAAAAAATGACACGGCAGAGTAAGAATTTTCTCTCTCTCTGCTCTCACGACGCTGCTTGTCCAAACACCGTTTAGCATAACGTATTGTTTTGCCATTTTTACTTAACGAGCTAGCAAAATTACATCAATTTTTGCTTTAGAATAATTGACCCCCTAGCTTAGTGCGTTCGGTGGTGGAAAGTTGTGTTTGACCATGGAGTTAGTTTTAGTAGATTTCACTAACTCGCCGACTCGCTTTTAGTTTTCTTCTTTGCTTTAAATAAAAATATTAACTATGAAATCGATTTTCCGGATTGTCGATTTTACGGAATACCCCTGGTTTTAATTGATCCGGATAATCGCGTTTCTACTGTATTCCTAAATCAGTGGCAACAAAAGTGGCAGTGCGACTACTGGACGCATGATGGCGCACTTGGTGCTTGGTCATGGAATATGTTTTCTATTGGTCATGTGAAAGGTATAAAAATTTCAATATTTAAGGGGGTATTCTACCCAGCAGTTCTTCGATTTAGTACAGAACTAAGGTCGGAACTAGTTTGAATGAAAATACTACTAGTGCCAGCTCAATCTACTCTCAATGCTTTCAACTGGTGAGTTTTACTAGGGGATGTCATAGGCAGGGGTCAATTGTCACAATTCTACCACTTTCGTCTAGTTACCGAACTAGTCCTGCCGGACCAGTTTGGGGTATACGAAAAAAAGAAAATGAAACCGTCTTAAGTGACTGAGTAATTGCTTTTTTTTATTATTTATTATTAATTGTTTATTTAAATAACTTTATTTTTTATTGTTAATAACAATTAAATTCCGGTGGCGCTGGGGTTTGAACCTCTTACCTTCGGTTCCATAGTCCTACACACTAAACTCAGAGCTAGAGCAGGCGACATAGAAACATTTGATATTTAATAGATTTTATTTATTTGAAATATTTTTTTCAGACTGGACCTCTTATGCATAACCTCTGTCTGGTTCAAATACTAGACCTAAATTCACTAGTTGAAAACTAGTTTCCAAATAACGAAAATGGGTCAATCCGACATTTTGTTTTTTAAACTGGTGTTTTAAAGCGCCATCTTTGACTAGTTCGTGTACTGATTTCGAATTCGACAGTTGGGTACTAGTTTGCTAATAGAAGTAAACTATCGAAAAGGAGACAATTGACAAAACGAGAACTGCTGGGATAGTCTAGGATTTTGAACGATTTTTTTTTGTTACATATTCTTAGGGATTTGACCCGTTTATTTCACCTTCATGGATTTTTTAAAAATAGTATAACTTATTATATTGCAATATCCGAGGTAGGGACGGTAGAGGAATGTATTAAGAAGGTTCCTGCAAAATCAGATGATTAGAACGGGAGATATCATGTCAACCAGGTCGAAAAAAGTAGTTTCAAGAAAATCGCGTTTAAAGTTTTGTTCAGCGTAAAGCAACACTAGTACCTTACATCACAAAAACGCTTATAACTCCGAATTTTGAAAAACCCTTTTAGGCACGTATTCTTAAGGGTCTGGACTTTAAGAAAATGTAAAAGGAAAAAAATCGATTTTTTCAAAATCCTACACTAGAATACCCCCTTAAGATGAAACGAACTGATCAAGTTGGTCAAATCGAACTAACTTTATGCGAAAACCCATTCACCGATTAAATGGCATTCGTGAATTTCACCATCCAGAATTCACCAGATGGTGATTTGAATTTTAACAGGGCCGAAGAGAGAAATTAAGAGACCCCCATGATTCACACTACTGCCACACCAACTTTGTTTATGTTTATATAGATGCATCGCATGTTTTAATAGCCGCTTTGCGACATGCAGCATTTTTTATGTTAGAAGGTAACTTCGATCATTGGAAAGCGTCACCTATTGATCATTGGATTCGAACTCTGTTAAATTTAACATTTTGTTCTAAAAAAACAGTCCTGCAGAGAGTATTAAAATAAAAAGAAAAGATAAGTTTATTTTGTAAAAATTATGTTTGTTTCAAAAAAGTTTAAGTTAAATGCTGCAAAATAATGTTTTTGTTTAGAATAAAAAGAATTTGCAAAAATAAAAATGTTAGTTTTGGATAAGAAGGGAAAAGAGTGAGACACGCAAAGAGAAAATGCACATTTACTTGTGAGTCGAGCGATTTACTTTTTTAGGTCCAGTTTTACAGTCTGGTGTTAACTCAGAGTAAAGTTAACTCGAATTTAACCCTTACCCGGAGTTAACTCTGACTTTCAGTTCCACAGTGACGAGTTAACTCGAGTTAAATGAGTATGGCAACATTCTATTTTTTTACGAATAATATTTTACAACATTGAACATCAGTTATTTTAAAAATCACCTCCAATTAGTAATGTATAGCTGAAGAGAATCCAATATAAAGAGCAGTGAAATGTTGACTCGATTATGTCTAATTGTATAGTTTACCATTACAAAGGGGCGGGCAGTTACTCTGCACAACGAAAGTAACCGCACTCTTCAAATTGTACAATAGTACGTAGTTATGTTAGTTTCGTGTAAAACACAACATGGGTACAATACACATAGCAATCACACAAGGAAACTTTGTATAAATGATGCATATCTGCTCCCAATGAAAAGTAAACGACTTCCGATGTCAGTAATTCCATATGATGTGAGACTACCTGGTGGACTGCTGCTATACAAGCTCATCTATCAAATTCATTTCTATTGATTGGGACATATTTAATTTTTATTTTTTTGACAGAAAAATTTAGTTCTGTTTTGACATTAAAAAAGCATAAATAGAAAAAGTTAAAACAGAGTAGTTAACTCGGGGGTAACCCTAGAATGTAGTAGGGTTAACTCAGGGGTTAACTACTAAGTATGAAACTGAAAAATTGTTACTCGAAGTTAACCCTGTGTTAACTTTGACTGTGAAACTGGCCCTAAGAAGGGCAAAGAGAGTATAGCATTGTCCAATGTTTCTTCACACATTATGTGTTATACAATAACCCATAATACAAGGAACTACTGTACGTGTGAACCAGAGTGAATTGACTTGTGTGCGTAACTTGTCTTGATTTTTTAATGGTTTTATCAATTAATGTTCTATTTTGATTGCAATTTGTTTTACAATTGAGGACCACCACCCACTACCTCCCCACTCACACACCCAACGCTAAAAGCTACGCTCTTGAATATTAGGATACATAATTAAGGACTTGACGATAAATACGAAACCGTAGCATTTGTTTACACAGAATGTATGGAGTGCAAAAAGCATTTATGAATTAGCCCTAACACAAGTATGTCATAAGATAATGTAAAATAACCTTGCGCAAAAGCATTAGATGTTTGAACGAAACGGTCACAGAGCAACACGTCAAAACAACCTGCTCATTGCCTTGTTGACATTGTCAATATTAAGCAGATGGCATTTGGTTTGGAATATCTGATTTTCGTTATTCATATCTTGAATTGATAAAAAGTAACAAAGTCAACCCTTTCATTTATTGACTCGACCAAAACAATGAAGCAACAACAATATAGTTTTTGGAAACCATTTTTGAAAATGTCAGACTTCTGTCATTATTATACTCTTGCAAGAGTATATTAACTTTGTTATATAAAGTATATATATTCTTGATCAGCTCGACGAGACGAGTTCATGTAGCCATGTCCGTCTGTCTGTCTGTCTGTCTGTCTGTTGCGATGCGAACTCCTCCTAGAGTCTTAAAGATATCCAAAAAATTTAAATGCAGAAATTTTTTTTTTCTTGCAAGTTGTTTGTATGTAAAATCCAGCATGATCGGATAACTATAGGATATAGCTGGCATTGGAACGATCGGTCAAAAATGAGGTTTTTCTCGATAAACGCAATGATTTTAAAGTTATCGCCTTAATTTTTTGCACACAAATATCTTGGACGTCAATTAAGACACACGGAGAATTTGGTTTTTGTTAGAAAAACTTTTTTGTTCTTAAATATAAACAGATAAAACTTTGCAGTTACGCGTTGTTATGAATCCTTAACCATATTCCAAAGTTTTATAAAAATCGGACATAAGGGCGTGGTACCGCCCATATAGAGAAAAACTTAAAAATGTGATTTATCTGTAAGCTGACGAGATATAAGATCGCAAAATGAAGTGTAGAATCATTGCAATGTATTTGTTAAAAAAATTGGAAAATGGGCGGGGCTGCGCTCTTTTATCTTTATAAACGTAAAGACTTTCCAAAAAGAATACTTGAGAAAATGCATGCCTAACAATGAGTAATTTATCCATAGAGTGGAAAACGAACTCTTAAATGAACTGATATTTTTTGGCCAATTCTGACATGTTGAAAATATGAGCACCGAAAGAAGAATACGAGTAAAATTTTCAAACCGAACAGAAATGTGTTTGCAAAGCATACAATATACACTAATTCTTTGCTCTTTTATATCGTAATGCCTACTTTGTTTCCTATTTCATTTTACTAATAAAAATGTAACACATAACTGAAGCTTTTTTATTTTAACCCAATTAGAAGCCACATACTGCATCGAAAATACAATTTATAACGCCTTTTTAATGAAGGGATGAAATTCCCATCAAACAAATCAGAATTATTTTCACCTGCACGATACTTTGAATACGATGAAATTGCAACAGAAATTGCCTCGAACCGGTTTTTTGGGCAAAAGATTCAAAAACTAGAAGTTGCAAGCTACAAAAACTTCTTACAAAGTTCGTCGATACGACCAATACCTACAAAGTTACAGACCGTCAAAAATAGGTCCAAAATTCTATTTTTTTTTGTTCCTTGAATTGTTTGGTTAAGTGTAGTTTTTTTTGTTAGTATTTTGAAAAATATCGATATTTTTTCTGATCATTCGATAGACGGACGGACAGACGGACATGGCTAAATCGACTTCTCTTTCGATACTGATCAAGAATATATATTTGTATAGTCGGAAAATGTGTCCTTTAAGATGTTACATATATGTTATTCTCGAAGTGCACAAAATTAATATACCCTTGTACCTTGTACTTTCATCATCAACAAACTCTGCAGTATTCCTATATATTTATTAAATTGTAAAAAGATAGCTCTTACTCAAAGGCTATATAAATTACTATCGCCTTCTAATTTTCGACGCAATGGAAGATCATTTGTCCTGCAAAAAATTATTTTCGAAAAAAGATTCTAAACAGAATATATTTTCAGAAATATATTTTTTTTGCCTTTGGTTATCGGTCCCTATCAAAAAAAAAAAAAAATTGAGGCTGCCAGTGTTGCTTGCTTTCGAACATTAGATGTAGTGAATAGCGTGGAATATTCATTACAAAGGAAGAAATAACTCTACGTAATTATGTGATTTACGCAAACTAAACAAAACACTCCTTTATATATACGCGACAAGCTAACCACGAATTATGCATTTTTATCCAAGTGTAACTAAACTGTGACACGCACAGCATGATGATACGGCACTGAGAATATTAACACACCGGCCAATCTCATTTGGATGACAATCATCTCTCCAATCCGTATCGCAGGCTCTGCATATATCTATGGATTCTCCCAAAAACGCAATATTATGACACAAACTAAATAAGCTTACTTTCTCGATCTAAACGACAAAAGTTTTTGAGTATCCATGCACATACAGTGTGTCAGGGTATACGTATTAAGTTTGTTTGGACGAAATGTTTGTAACGCACTGAAGAAGGGGAGGGGGACCCCATAAAGTACATGTATTCTTGATCAGGATGACAAGAGAAATTGATTGCGCCAGGTCCGTCCGTCTGTCCGGCTGTATTCACCAATGGTTCTCGGAAACTGTAAGAGCTAGAGACTTGAAATTTGGTGGGTAGACTCGTGATGCTTGGCAGTAGATCAAATTTATTTTTTTTTTGTGCCTCGCCCTCTACTTCCCGCCCGACCAGCACCACCTACTTTTATAAACGGATGTACCTCGAGCAGGTGATGAGATAGAAACATTAAAGTCGTATGTAGATTCAGTATAGTAGCTCTACAAAACTGCATACCAAAATTTTCCCCCTTCCTCTGCATTTCCCCTCCCGCAATTGTTTTCTTAGATTTGCTGTATCTCCAAAACTATTGAAAGTAAGAACATGAAATTTTGTATACAAACTAAGTAAGTGTATATCTTAAAAACTACATACCACAAAATTCCCCTTTTTTGATGGTTACCCCTCAAAGACCTACAAACTCAAATTTTTCGAAAATTCTTAATTTTTTAACCGATTTTTTTTTTTTTATATTTTGAACCCTATTTGATTAGGCGACGTCAAATCAATATTTTATTCTAGACTTAGGGTATGGCACCGCCTACCGTGTGTGCAGGGTATTACATGTCGAGTATACTCGACTATACCGTCCTTACTGGTTTTTTGTTAAATTACTAATAGGATCGTCCAAATTATTATAATGTATTAACAAACCAGTAGTTTTAGATGAGTAGGGTTGAGAGCAACTGAGTTGTCCGACTTCCAAACATTTGAAAATACTTGAGCAGATGTTAAAAAACGGAGTTTGTACGTAGACATCCAAATTTTTCTATGGCTGATTATAGTTTCAGAGAATCACTGGTGAGGACGGTCAAAGATTTAATTATAATAATTTAAGCAATCAGCATTTCATCTTGGTTATCTTCAAAAAAAAAAAAAAAATAAAAAAAGAAATTTATTTTGGGAGTGCAATTCATTAAGGACATTTTTCTTTAACAAACATGCTTAGCTTTCGAAAATAAGTCGTGTGTAAATTTATTCGCTTTATAATGTACTAAATGTTTATAATGTTTTATGGAAGCCAAGCTCAAACTCAGGTAAATTAAGTAATTTATCAAAATTTATTTAAAGCGAAATTAAGATAATATTGTAAGAATGTCAGGTGATAGCAGCAGGCGGCAGGGGCACGCAAATATGGCGGCTAAAAAAAATTAAGAAATAAATTATAAGGAAACCTGAAAGAAAAACGAATCAAAAACATCAGCGACTCCGGCCAAGCCAGCTGTGTCGAACCTTATTCACTTTTAAGGAATGCTGAAAAAAATGAGTGTGTTCTGCGTGCTTGGATTGGTCAGTGTGAGCTCCGCGAAGCGTGGCGACTTACGCTGCCTCGGACTTCGGCTCATGCTGCGTTCGTAATTAAAAGCAATAAACTGTTTTTATGGCGGACATTTTTTCTCTCATCTGTTTCAGTTAAAATTGTCAAAGCAGTGTTTACTGTATTTGCATTCAAAAGCGATTTATGCACTTCCAAATTAAGCAAATGGAAGTGACAAGCATTCGATCAGCTATTCGATTTTTAAGTCTACAAAGCCCATCTTAAGTAGATTCAGTTCTTTTACATTTTTGGAACCAACTTTTTCCGATCTGAATTAGTATTGATTTGAAATGAATCGCTTCAATTCAAATATTATTCATTCTCTACAATAATAGTCTCATTCATTCATGCGTGTACGGAATTCTATCATTTCTTTATAAGTACTTTATATGTACTCAAGGGCGGAGCCAGGTTTTCTCAAAGGGAGGGCCAATATCGAATGACCAGAAACAAGCCAAACTAGTTAGTTTTGTACGGAGTATACCATATGTATTCTATTCATATTTATTTCTATGAAATAAGTAATCCAACTTATTTAGCAGGATCCAGATGACATTCAATGATGTATTGCTTAATATTAGCAGCTATAGTATCTGCATTCATTGACTTAATATCCACAAAACCTATGAAACATTCTTATCAAAGTATCGAATTCTTATTGACAGCTGCTCTTTTCCAGACATGTCCGCTGTCTTCTGCCAAAATACTATAACCCATAGCTTTTTTTATGTCTTCACATATGCATATGTGATATAAGGATGTTTGAGCATATTTCAATTATTATTTAGAATTTGTGGCGACAAATATTTAAAATTTTTTTTATGAACTATTATATTTGAGTAATCCATTTCCTGCTTGTACTCTCATCATCAACAAGCCCTGCTGTATTCCTATAGATTTATTAAATTGAAAAAAAAGAGCTTTTATTCAAATGTGATATAAACTACCTTTGTCCATACAGTGTAAGATCATTCATGCCGCAAAAAATTACGGTCGAAACAATAGATTATAAATACATTTTGTTTTCTAAAAAAATTTAGGAAACAACTGGTCGCTGTTCCAAAAATAATTTGGCTGAATGTATTGCTCCTTTATGAACAGTTAATGCAGCGAGCGATTTACAATATTCATGGATATTTTTGTACTTTGTAAACGGACGAATTACAAACGAACTCCACGTACTTTTTGTGGTTTAAAAAAGATGCAAAATAAAAAAACACGACAAATTTGGGTGCAATTTCTTCATAAACTAGAACGATTTCAAGTATACTAAGTATCCAAGAGCCACGCCCTTGTATGTAGTGTAAATTAAAGTAGTTGGTAGTTGATAATTGTTGAATTGATAAAAGATTTTAAGGCAGTGTTGAGAAAATTGCATTTTAGTGTTAAGATTATGACCTTGATTTGAAGTCACAGAATTGTCTTTCCTAGCCTGGTCCTGGTGCCAAATCCACTTGAGGTCAGTGCATTAACACAATGGCTTGTTCCTGTGGTTAGTTAAAATGCAACCCATCTTATAAAACTTTTTGTACATACTCTAATCTCACTGTTATCAATATGAATCAAAAAAATAAAAATAATTTGTACTTATTTTTGGTTATTTATACTTTTGGAATGTTAAAATTTTCGTGTGAAATTAAAACATTTGCTATTGTTTCGAGCTGTTCAAATTGTGTTTAACTCTCGCATACAGAAAAGAAGTAAAGCGATAGTAGCGACATCAACTTGAAAAGGATCAACAATTGCGATTAAGAAAGGATTCTTCGCCGGCACGTTGTGAAGAGTTTCTCCTGAATGAATCCCCAAAGCGGGCTTATGCGCAAAAGTTTAGCTTGTTACTTTTAATGGGTGTGCAATAATCGTTAGATTGACTCTGTCCTCTATTTCCCCAACCACTTCGACACGGCAACCCTCTGGCTGTGAGCACTTCCGCTACGTTTCGCCAGTTGCTGTTGCAACTCTTTTCAACCGACCTCAGCGAAATAGTTGTTCACGGCAGCTAACCATCGAATGTCGTCGCTTGTATATACGTGTATGTATATATATTTATTTGTGTGTGTGTGAGTACATGACTGCCGAACTTAAAATTTCATTTCGTTTCGTTGGCAAGGAAACAACAACAAGGATGCTAAAATGAAATTGATTCAATTCTTCAACGAAATAGAAAAGTTTTTAGACTTTTTGTCGACTTCTCCGATTTAGCGTTGTCACTTTGCTTTAAAGTGCTGCCTCAGCAACAGTAACAGCAACAGCAACAGCATCAGAAGCAGCAACCGTAGTGGAGGCGGCGGTAACGGTAGCAATAAGCAAGTTCGAGGCGGTTACACATTTTGCATCTTGCGCAACTCGAAAATGTTAATTTCATAACCCAAATCGTGCACAACTAACTGTTGTTTCATTTATTTGCATTTTATGTTAATTCGCCGCCCACTTCGCTACTAGTGCGCATGCAAATGCGATCCGCCCCGTCCCAAGTTTCAGTCCTATCCCGGGCACATTTGCTCGTACAAGTGTGCAGAGCAGGTGCTCGTCTTTCCTACCTGTTTGCATGCGATGCCATTTTGCTTTGCGAGTCGTTTGTGGATGAGGGGATTAGTACTTTTATAAATATTTGAGCATTTTAATCTAGATTCAAATGGCCAAAGTGGGTGACAAAGGTGTTGGACACGAGCGGACCAAACGTCGTGTTGATTTCTTTTGGTGGCATTTTAATGTGCCAACAAATGTGCCATTCAAAAACGAATTAAAACCCTGAAACGGCAGCTTCGTGCATCTCTTTAATATCTCATACATTTCGAAAGCAAAACGTACGCTTACTGGGTTCAAAGTCTACTATATTCTCATTCCGGAATTATGTTAAGAGTTGTAAATTCATTTAAAACGCGCAAAATGTCAGCAACATTTCATTCGACAACATTTCTATTAATTTACGCCATGTGCGCGTGCAAAGTTGTCTGCGCTTGAAGCAGCGGCGACAACTTTTCTCATCGCTTAATTGCGCAGTCAGTGCGGCCACCAGAGAGTTTGCTCAGCAAGCCAACCACATAACAAGCGCATAAATACTAATTTACACTTCGTCGCTTGATTTAAGCCTTCATAAAAACCAATTAATAGTATTAAATAAACAGTGCAAAAGCAACGCAATAATGACACTGCAGACGATTATTTCGAACAATTGCAGATACATTTTAATAATGCAAAAAAAAAAAAAAGTTGAAACAAGCAAAACTAAATATGTAATTTCAGTTCTTTAAAGTTGTGCAATTTCATAGACTTTTGCTATGTTCAACACGCATTATTGGTTCAGTGGCCTCAGAAAAGGGTTTTAAATGTTTCCTAGGCTTACTATTAAAATTAACTGAGTTTGAAGTTTAGAATGCAAGAACTCGCTCCGACGTGAACTCTAAGTTGCAATATGAAACGAGAGTCCCATTGACGACTTCATTCTTCTATGGAGAGGCATTACAACTTTGACATCAATTCAATAACGTACATTTCTGACCACAAAATGACCTTGGGATCAAATAACTGTGTCATAAGGTGTTTTCGGATTAATCAGTTACCCAATAAAGATTATCTTAGAAGCTGCAGGCATTGAGCAATATCGGTTCTAATGATATATTTTGATTGCACCAAGTTTGCTTTCGATGAAGGCAATTTAAGAAAGGATTCAAGATTCGATATTCAGTTTTTTCGAAAAAGAAGAGGAATATGCGATTTTCACTAATTCAGGTGTCCTCAAGCTGAGTAGTTTTATGATCTGTGAACGCTTAAAATATACTTTAGAAAGTTTATGAATCTTTGAAGCTTTATTAGCGCTATGTTCATGCTCAATTTAAAATATTTTGAATGAACTTTTTTTTTTCATTATGGAAAAACGTTCTTCTTCAATTTGTGAAATTTTCGATTTCGGTGAAGAATTTGAAAAGATTTTCAGAATGTTAAATGTGAGCTTATTATAGCTTACGTTTAAAAATGTGCAACCCTCGTCTAAGTAAGAAAAAATTCTTAAAATTTCCCACAAGGCCAATACAAGTAAATCGAATTCAACATACCTGTGTTTTCTGCAACGTAATGAGTTCCTGCCAGCTGAATGACAAAACAAAAAAGGAAGAGAAGAAAAAACGAAAGCAGCCACGTTCTTAATCTCGTTTATGGCCTCGTACATCGCAGTCTTCATTCGCTAGTGGAAATAAAGGAATGGCGGATGGAAAAACGGGCGAGTGCCATTACAATAAACAACACCGAAGCCGGCAGAGGCAAAGGAGGTCCTGACGCTGAGGCCAACTCCTTCTTCTTCAGCACCAAAACGAAAGCTTCGACTTGTGCTCAGATCTTCGGATGTCCTTTTGCCATTTTCGTTCTACGCTGCAGCATCGAAAAGTTTCATTTTTTGCGCTTATCCCTTCGGGATTTGAGGCCATTAATGTGAATTACTTTTTTTGGAAAATTATGTGTACCCCGTACAGAAGCTTTAATGTTTTGTAAACTCACATAAGGAAACCATTATCACCTGAAATATGAAAGCCATTTGCCTGCATCGTGGTACCTTTTTTCGTATTCGATGGCTCGCTTATCTTCATATTCGTTTGTTTTAGAATTATATGCATGCGAATGTTCTGCATGTGAAATGACAGCGATGTTTAAGCCCGGCCTTAAGCACATTCAACTGATTTTTTAAGTCGGAAAGGTATCGCCTTTCGGTCATATAAATATTGTCAATTTCTTTATCAGAGAAATAAAAAAAAAATACTTACTTCTAATTATTTTTTTTACGTTTGATTTTAATGTTACGCTGATTTTAATGGAAAGCTAATATTCAATAAACAAGACAGCATGAATTTTGATTGGATCGAAGAAGCGAGTTAGAAATGCATGTCTGTCTTGACAAAATTGTTCCTACGACGCCGTTAAAATACTTTTTTGTTTTAATTTCTTCGAACGAGATGATTAAACACACTGCAATATTAAAACTTTGTAAAGATATAACAAAAATTTGTAACGACTTAAAAGATACAAGCGTGCGATAAGCGAGTGTGTAACAGCTGCGAAAAATTAAATGCAAATTAGAAAAACTCTTAAAATATACAATCGCATTAGTCTCAGATGTAAGAAATGTTGTATAAGGATGTATCTGTGTATCTCCGCCCACCCTTATACATATAGAATATGAAAGACACACAGCGCCTCAAAATCATTTTTCTTAAGAACCCCACAAAAAGCAATTTACCCGACCCAGCAGACCTAAAGAAGCAAACAAAAAAGGCAAAAAATAAAACTACGTGGAAACCGAACCCAATTTTCTTCCGCGTCAACCGTCCGCATCCTCCTTACTATTGCCTGATGCTAAAGGAAGTGTCTGCGAAATGAGACGCAGTACAAGCGCCCCAAGAAAGGCGCGCGTCTTCGCAATAAATCTTCTTTACGAGCGCACACAGTGGCTAAAATGGCTGAGACGAGTGGAGAACGAGAAAATGAACCTAAGCAAACTATTGGAATGGAATTTCATAAGGCGAGTTCGAGCAAGCGCAGTCAGCGGAAAACGGAAAGGGTCGTCGTCTCCGGCTCGCAGTCCTTGCGTCCTGAACACACGACAAGCAAGAAAAGAATGAGAAGAGCAAATAAATGGCTATTGCTTCGGTACACCGGGGTGAGTTTTGTGTGGCCCACAACTCGACTTTTGTGAAAACGAGCGCCAGAAATCACCCTAGCAACATCCGCAGGATGCGTGCGCAAAAATGGCATTAAAGAAGCGCCAACCGGAGCAAAACAAACAAAAAGTCTTTTGAAATTCCATTCAGTACCAACATTCTACAAAAGACAAAAGTGAAAAAGGAAAATGGTAAATTTCTTGAAAAAATCAACTTTGTGTTAAGAGACCTATGTGATATTTATAAAGAAATTTATATAGAACATATTAAATGACAACAATTATTACTCTCACCATTGAACTTATTAAGTCCCCAAACATACATTCGATCAGCCTTAATTTCGCCAATATATACTTTTCCGGGACTCTGCGTTTTATAAACCAAAACTTTGATTTTCCTCTTTCTTGTGTCTCAAAAATTCTGAATAGCACACTTACGGATACTATTTTTATGTCAATTAATGATAACAGGATGATAAAAGAGAGTTAAGGTTTTTTTCATCCGATCCAAGATTTAAAAATGTCTTTCGGGTTGATTTAAGCGGTATATTTGTAATTGAGTTTCAAGAGCATGCTTACGAATGAAAGACCAAAAATTTAAATTTTGAGGACATTTATACTTGCCGCATTAGTCGCAACAATTTTCCAAGCTATACTGAGCAGCATAGCTAGCTTATGAATAAAGTGCCGCATCCTGCAACCCAAACAAAGAGAGTCAGTGAGGAAATATTGCCAAGATTGCAAAGTTTAACAAAAGCACGCAATGTTTGGTATTCTGGATGGTGTGGTGCGGGACAGAAGCACAGGAACATTTGTATTTATGTGTAATAAGGACATTAGATACATGCGTTCATACGTGTTAATGGGCCTTGGTTCTGTTGAATAAATGGCATACCCTGCGTTAAAGCCCCACTCAGTGGTACGCACTCGTTAAAACTTTATAATCGATGAACATTTTGGAACGTGTTCAGAATGCAAATTATATAAATTGATTGAGAAAGCCTTTGACGAGTAATTGCGTGAGTTTGCTGGGTTTCCATATGTGCCAACAAATATTTTTGAACAAAATGTTGTCCGTATCTCAATTGTATAAAAGGCCAATTCAGATCATGACTTTGCTTTTCCATTCTAATCGATTTTAAATGCGATCAAACATTTGCCATTCTTTTTATAAATTAATGTTTAACACTCACGATTTCGATGAGGGAGGTCTTCTAACTTATTTAAAATGGAGACAAAACACACCAGAAATTCATATAATATAATTTCAGCGCAAAATGAAGCAGAAACGAGAAAGCGAGTTCATTCGCCGCTTCAGCTGCCATAGTTACTGATAATTATAAATACGCCATCGAAGTCGAAATAAAATAGATTTATGAACATAAGTTGTGGCCGTTTTAAGCCACTCCTCTATCTTGCGGCTTCGACATGCACAGAGCGCGCTCAGTTCGTTGTCCAATATGGCATGTCAAGGCAGTTTCATCGAGTCGGCGACATGTGAAAACAAAAGGTCGTAATTAACGAAATGCATTCATTTGTGAATTAAGAAAAAAAAAACAAGTATAGTAATTAATTTTGAAGCTGCAACAGCTTGTTGTTTTGTTCGTCGCCGTTCATTAGTAAGCAGGTAAGGAGCGACTGATGATGAAGTTGACTTTCAAATTTATTGTCAAAAAAGATAAAAAATATAAAAACAACTCACTCGAATTCGCCTGAGCGCATACGTCTTCTTGCGGGGGCAGTCCAGGGCATTGTTGCTGACATGTTAATAACTTTCATCGTTCTTTCCTCTGTAAACAGCTTTACCTGAGCGCATTCCTCCATGAGAATTGAAAACAACATCAGTTCACCTTTTGGGCTGACCAATATCATCGTCTCGGGTGATAGCGTTCAAGTAACATGTTTAATTTTGATGTCTTCCTCTCTCATTAACTTACTTTGAAATTTGCCGATTATTAAGGATTGATTCGGACCCAGAACTCAGTCAGTTAGATGCAATCGAGTTGAGAAATATCTTTATTAAATAAACGACTTAAGCAGTACATATGGCTACGAAAATTGACAGAAACTAAAAAAGTAGCTAAAGTATCCTCTAAGCAGTTTGTTGATTTGAATTTTAAACGGTATTGGGTATTGCAAAAAGAAAAATCGTCTACTATTTGAATAGTATAAAACTATTAGCATGAAACTTACAACATATGAATATGATATATTATGGTATTAGAGGATTGTAAGCACATGACAAGATCAAATTAAAGGTTTAATGAACTATACATATAAATTGTTTTATATGTATATATATTAGGGTGTCCCTTATTTTGCAAGGTTATTATTTTTTAACCCATATGGGCTAGTTTTGTTCAGTCTACTCTAAAACACTCCCATGATTTTTTTTTTTTTTTGGAGCACGGGAACACGTGCTGACTTGCGTTCAAAACATGCAAGTTACACCTGAGTCTTTAATGTAACAATGGAGCACTTTCCCAAGCAAATTACACCGGCAACTATGGTGTAACATACGAGTACGTCATTTTGTTGTCATTTCGTTTCGAATTTGTTGGACAAACAATGTCTGTGGAACAGCAATACAAAAACTACATTTATGATGGGTGAGACAAATCACCAAATAACGGGTGTTAAGTTACCACCTATCCGCCAAGTTCTCGCAGTTGTATTTTTTAATATCCGCGAAGTGAAATTAAATGAGTTAAAGCTCAAATCAAATTGTAAAAAAGAAACCTTGAAAAGGAAGTATCCTGATTAGTATTATATAAAGTTTATCTTTTTGGTAATAAGACGAAATACTTAAATTAGTCTTTTCAATAATATTCAATTAAAATTTAATTATTTGGCGTCCCCCAGTTTTATTTAAAAAAACATCTAAAATCTTCTTTCATAGAACTTCAGGGCTCAGTCGGCAAAGCTGAAATTTTGTATTAAGAATAAGTTAAGGATACTGAACAAAAATAGCGGGTATGCGTTTTCGAATATGCAAAAAAAAAAAAAATCGACCAAATAAGGGACACCCTAATATATTTTAGTCATATCTTTCCGGCATTATATTTCGCTTTCCGGTGTCCTTACCAATAGCTTTTAAAATTTGGAAGAACCTTGAACAATTTGATAGCATCTTTACAACCGTAAGCGCATGAACTCGTGTGCTAACACATGCGAACAGCCTTATTTTACAGATACTCTGCTCAACGGCCTGCTCTTTTCGAATAGTATGTACTCTGGGATTACAAATATTTATGCGTTTTTGATAGCATTAATGGCCTATTATAAAAGCTTGTATGTACTATATATTTTACAGAAAGGGCAGCAGGCGAGGAAGGAGTTTGTGTGTGTGATTGTATGTTTTGTTGCGAAACTGCGTATCTACTCGTACCTTACCTTACGTCGATGGTATCAAAAAGCTCTGAACATGCAAAATCATGTAGTCGTAAATCGTTTTAATGCGTTCGGCCTGCGTGAAGAAGAGAGAAAAGGAGGAGAGAGTTGGGGAAACAGGACCAGAATAAGCGTTGGGAAACTGGAGAGGTGAACATCGAATGTGCGCACTTGTATTTGTTGTGTACACTGTAAAGGTCATATACATAGATATTTACCTAAGAGACTGGGGTTGAAAGCATGGAGTGTGCAGGGACATGTCGGAATATGTAAACTTGTGGGTGAGCCGACAGTGTTAGGTATTTGCGAATTCCTATTATGTAACTAATGAAAATTAACGTTAATAGCACAGAGCATCAAAATAATGAAAGGAGCTCCGCAGACGCTTCCTGTTAGCTGCGTAGGCGTATGTGTATGGCTGAGGTCTGGTGCCTGTGCGCAGAAATAAATATCAAAAGCGTTTTTCGGACTTAGCCATGATGGCTAAATATTGTTACGACTTCTGTCTGGCGCTCGATCCGCGAGTTCCTGCCCCAACACTATTTTTTGATTACATACATTGAAATAAATTCCAGCTCAGATAGAAATAACCTCACAAATTGAGATATGTGAGTGCAATTTAATGAGGTTGTGATTAAGTCAGTTGGTTTATTATCGAACAAATATTGTTAGAAAAATATCATTTGATTTCGCATTTCGATTCAGTTCAATGCGACGATGTTATGCTGCTTTTTTGAACTCGTCTCATTCGTGGCATTCGCTTTGGAATAAGGTCCAAAGTTAATCTCGGCTTTCGTATTTTGCTATCCACGTACGATTTCATTATTCGTAAGGTGGACGTCTTTAGATAGCGAATGTTAAACACGATTTCTTTCATGTCAAAGACTTGAAGGTTTTCTTCAAGTTGTTGCAGCATTAGTTTGAGTACGTCGATTGTCGAAAGTGGCAACTGCTTGATGTCTAATAACAGTTGATTGAATTCCGCGTCAGACAAGGTTGGCACATCCTCATCTTCGTCCTCTGAGAAAATCACCGGAACATACAATTGAACCTTTGGCGTTTTCTTTCGTCTTTTGCTTATTTTTGATGTCTTTTCAATGAGTTTTTGCGAGTCAGCCAATAAATCTAAAAGCTCTTGGTGCAATTCGTCGATTTTAGAGCCCAAAATTCCCTGACCAGTTTCCATTCTTCAAAAATAAACTGTATTCGTTATTTAAAACATATATAATTATATAAGTTACCTGAAGTGATTCTTATAAAAGAGAATTAAAATACTTATTAAAATCCTCTTACAAAAGCTAATGTCAACCTTCCTTTTGTCAAAAGCTCCAAACGTCAAAAAATACAATTATTTCCCTTTGATTTTTCAGTTTAAACTTTAAAGGTTTGTTGAATCAAAAAAAGAAAAGAGGTATAGTAAAAGTTTATTGCAAAAGAATTATTCTAAAACCAAGCCAGTTTCAACAATTTAAAAAATATTGCAAAAAAAATTATCGATATTAGGGGTGTTCAAGATGTGAGGGAATAATATTTTTGTGTTATTTTCCAAGACCGTTATCGTGAACAGATTTTTGTGTTTGAAAGAGTGTTAGAATGTGTAAAGCTGTTTACGAATTTTGAAACATTGCCTGCTTTATTGTTTATTGTTATTTCTGTGACAAAAACAGATGAGCTAGAAAGGAAAAATATCATATTAAACTGATTAACTTTATTAAGTTTGGCTTGGCTTTCTATTTCACTCACACTCCACTCTTCATTTACTTAGTTGTACCATCAATACTATAAAAGTTATGGTCACCGGTACTTTTCGGTGTGTTAATAACACTGTCAATGGAGGAATTGCACTGCAAATTGTGTAAATTTTGTTCCGAGTATTTTTTTGTTGTTTTATTTGTACAAAAATTAAATTGCATTGTTCCGTCTCATCGTGAACAGACTTAATAAAAACTTTAGTTGGAGATGAATATTATTTACAATACAATTTTTATTATTTTTTTTTTTAATGAGCAAATAAATGAGAAAATAAAACTTACTTGAGCCTAATTTGCTAATTACACTAAAAAAATGTAAGAATATTTCACATTTCACCACAATCTTCAAAGTGTAAAGGAGTGCAGCGAAAACTAAAAAAGAAAATAATTTCAGCTCTCTATCTTACAAATCAAAAAGTTCTTCACACAACGATTTAAATTTTGTTCATTATACCCTATATTGTGTTTGTTTAAATTGTAAAATGTCAGTAACGCATAGAAGAAGAAGAAGGGGATCCCTACAGTGTATAAGTATATTCTTGATCTGGTTGGACGAGTTGATATAGCTATGTCCGTATGTCTATTGGTCCTCACCAATGGTTCTCGGAAACTATATGAACTACATCCTCAGAAGCAGATCAAGATTCAACGCTTTTTTGCCAAACCCACTACTTTCCGCTACTCCTAGTTGTTCATGGTAGATTGAAACATTTGGATTTTTTTAAATTCGTCGACATCATAAAAAACATTCTTAGTTGGTAAAACAACACAGCACGATGTCCGTCAACCTTTCTTACATACATATGTTTTCATTGTGTAAAAAGTGAAGTATTTGTTTTGCATTTTTTTACGAAACTTCTTAGAATTTTCAGAATGATGTTTACAATTGTTTTGTTAGACGTTTATTATTTTTTTACATAGCAATATTTAAGGATGTCTGAGATAACGAAAACACGCATTACAGACAACTTATAGAGTTGACCAAACTGATGGCACAAATAGCCTAATTTGAAGTAATGAAATGTAGTTTTTACTTACAAATGAACACCTAATTTCAATCCTCTCAAGCTTTTCTGCGATAAGTAAAAACTATTATACAATATTCTTACATTACTCATAACTACCCGTCAAATTCAAAAAGCGGTTATGATAAGAATATGTGAATTTTGTTTTTAATCATCTTAATTTTGTAATGATTATACATTTAGTAATTAAATATGTAATTAAAGAAAACGTGTTTAACAACTATTCTTATTTTTCCATTTGTCCTAAAACAGAAGAAATCAGTATGGACGCTATCTTCAGCACTGCCCTTTTTGTTCCACGCCCATTTTTTTTTTTGCCTGAATCTTTTTATACTCTTCACGTAAGGTAAACGTCCCAGTCATGGATCAGCTAAGGAAAAATTTAATTTCAATTCGACACCTTAACCTGAAAAAAACATACATTGACCATGTTTGTTTTTTTATTTGGACATTTAGTCTTTTAAGAACAAGATACACATTCCACTATATTAATTATTATCCGTTTAATAAACAAATTTCGATTATTAATAATTCATTACTCTTTGTCCTAGTGATGGATCACTTGTCCCAGTAATGAATCGTCCTGTCCTAGTAATGGATCAGGTTGACAAAGTAACGTTATTATTGCTTGATTATCAATTTAAGTTGAAATTTAATGATTCAATATTAAAAAGTGCGGTATGAAGACGATAGTCACTGAAAAACTTTATGAAAAACAATTATCGAAGTTTTTTTTCTTCTATTAATTTAAATCAAACTCCGCAGTGAAACAAATTATAACAAAATGACACTATGACTCAGAGTGACACATATGTGTCAAAAAGATCCCGTTTGTGAAAGAATATGAAACTTGTTATTGTTCGATGTACTGATTCATAACTGGGACATGATCCATTACTGGGACGTTTACCTTATGTGAATAGTATTATAACTTTGTCACGGAGTTTGTAACAAATCGAAATATTCATTTCCGACTATATAAAGTATATATATTCTTGATCATGACGACAAGACGAGTTGATTTAGCCATGTCCGTCTGTCTGTCGGTCTGTCGGCCTGTCTGTATGTATGCAAACTAGTCCCTCAGTTTTGAAGCTATCGAGCTTAAATTTTGCACAGAGTTTTAGAATTTATTATGATGAATCATTCGTCGGAACCAGCATGATCGGATTACTGGAACAGGTAGCTCCCATACGAAAAAAAATTTCAGTTCGGTACCTTTAAAACTGTTGGAGGAGGTAACATACATACATACATGGATATATCAACTCGTCTTGTCTTCCCGATCAAGAATTTACATATGTACTTTGTATACATGTCCGACATGTCCCCTTCTGGGTGTTACAGACTCTTGTTTCTGAAGGAGACACTGATTCCAAAAATGTCCAACATAACTCAAAACGTAGAAATCTTATAGAGATTCTGTAAGTCGCAAAATTTCAATATGACTTGCAAATAAAATATTGTCGTTCATTGGATGTAAATGATTGCACAGATTGCACAAATGGACGACGGCATCGCCAACAGTATCCTTAAATTGAAAAAAAAGGACAATCAAAAATATATGAAGAAAATGTATATATTTTTATGACCAAGTTAATGGCATCCTTTTATAAAATACACGCGATGGAGAAAAACCCACGTTGTTACTTTCTTGGGCGCTGTAATAATTTCTTGTGGAACTCCTCACTCCTTTTCCGTTTGTTATACTTTTTCGGTCGTGTGGTGCGATTCTTTTTGTCTTTTTGGTTCTCATTCTATGATAATATACATTTCTCTCCTTGTTTTAGTAGTTGGTCACTTTTTTGTTTTCCGTTTAAACGTTTTCAGAGCTCAATCGACGTTTGTTTGTGAGTGCGCAATATTGCTCGAATGGGTTCATATTTTGACGTTTAATGTACCAAAAATGAAGCCAAGATTTATGAAACGTTTGGGTTACCCCGCACATGAAGGGCTGGTATCAAAAATCAATATGAACGCAGCGAGCATCGAGCAGGTTCGCAGTTCCGAGTAGCTGAAAGCAGAAACACTGCAAAACTGCCCGCGGATAAAATGTCTAGACGCAGAAATAGTAAATTTTTATTATAGTGTCTATGCGAAGTAATTATTTGATACTAGAAAACATTGATAAATTTTGTTTAATCCGAATCTCTTTAATATGTTAGAAACATCATGTGCACGAAAAAATTAAACTTAAAAAATAAGATTCTCCTTGAAATACCTCGGTGAGCTTTCACGCGGCGGGGCAACGCCCTTTTACTTCGGTTGCAAATTGAAGGTACAGGGTATGTCGCGTCGAGCACTCTCGACTGCAATTGTTTGCTGGTCTTGTTTGCTGAATAGAAAGTAAATTTTAACCTCCATATTATAGAACCTCTGGTTACAGCATTCACATACTTATAAGGCGCTACTGTTGTTACAATTCCGAACTTGCTTGAAAGAAGGTCGCCTTAATGAGAGTACCATAAATGCATTCTAAGGTATCTGCGGCTAGGAGTCTGCCACAACTTGATATGCCGTGTACTTTTGTGTTACGAATAGGGGTATACATATTTCAATAATTCAACATTAATGCTGAAAACAAGCATTGGATAATGTGCGGACACAGGTTTCTTTAATGGCGGACTTAACTGCTCGCATACATTCGATTTCGCATTCGTATCAAACTTGGGATTGCTTACGGAACTTCGACGGGGATGAGATAAGAAAGTTAGACAACCCAACTGTGGGTGGGCTCAAGTAAATTACGAAAACTATGTGCAAGATGGGCTGTTATTGCAGTAAAAATGCTTGTAATGATGACTCTAAGTGTCATTTCCTTAAGTGGATTACCTATAAAAAATTTATACAAAGATGTTGCCGAATTACACAAGGAGCAGTCGAACAAATCTGAAGCCAGCACCCCTCACCGTTTGCCATTGCGAGCATCGTTGCCGTATTTGCTGTTGCCGCAACTGATAAGTGACGCCCGGTGAACGTGTGCCCTGGCGATAAAATGCAACATTAAATTTGTGATTTTTGGGTTCTCGGGCACTCCCGTCAACCCCTCTCCATGTTCGCCTTCATTGCTTCTTACTTCATTAGGTAAACTTTGGCGTTTGTGCGTGTCTTTCGCTGCGCGCCGTTTTCTGTACGTGAAAAGGTTATTATCGAAGGATTAAGGGTCGGTTTGAGGTGCAGAAGCGGAGTCTCGTAGTCGGCACTTGATGCGTCACACAAACATCCTTGGCGTAATTGTTGCTCAAACTATTTTAAGTTGTTCGTCTTATTTCAAAACGACCAAAATTATTTTCAAAAATATGTTTTGAGTAAAACTGTTCAGTGGTTGACTTGTCATTCGACTCGCATTGTCTTGATTACAAACTTAGCAGGTACTACTGTTCGAATTTAAAAAGAAAAATCCAATTTGAGTTTAAATTGAATTCATTTAGAATGCTTTCCAACTGTTTTGCATCCCTTTAGTTTGGCTGTCCATTCGACGAACAGCCACTGACTCTTAAAAAAATCATCATTAACCGGCGAGCCGCCAAGCATCCCCCGAGGCGCATAATTTATGTTTACGAAGAAATTAAAATAAACGCCAAAATGAGATTTATTCAATGTTTGTATTACGCCGCAAGTAACTTCGTGCTGTTGTCGCCGCTGTGCTCAGAACAATCACTTGCCTAAGTGTGTAATGGCGACGCGCGAGAAGAGAAAGCGAGTCCGGCAGCAGCGTCAGTTCATCCCTAGTCTTCATGGCCGACTCTGTCTCAAGCGAATGACTGCCGCATGAAAACCAATTTTCAGTCGTTTGGGGTGATATACGTAATGGTCGACGGAAACGGCCAAGCGCTCGAAGTTTGCTCACACGCACCACCGACCCTGGCGGTGGTTGTTGGTGTTGCCATTGCTTCTGCTACCGGATTTCATTTTAAGCTTACGTTCAACGGCGCAACGGCAATTTTGAGACCATTCTCAAAACTGGCGGTTGCAGCTTTATGGCGGTAATAGCTTTATCTGCCAATACAATAATGTCCTGTCACTTGATTCATGATCCAAACGAATATTGCTTTTGTTTGTTTTCTGGTGTCTCTTATTCCTTAGTAGTGTTTGTGTGAAACCAAACTAATACATATTTTAAAAAGTTCGCTATAAGAAATAGAACTCGAGCAAAGCCAGATCTTCTTTCATTAATTATTTATCACAGATCAATTCTCTCATTTGTTCAAGTAAATTAATTCACATTTTAAATGAGATTATGAATGAAAATCAAGCCAAACCAATTTTAAACCAAGACGCCTGGCAAGGGTATCGCTTATGCCGTGTAGATAATCCCTCACACATTCGAGGACTCTGTACTTATATGGAAAATCGATAAAGTATGAACGGAGGCCACGGGCTGTTTGTTTAATTTTCGGGCGTACATGTAATGAAAAACTATTTGGAGTTTTTTTTTCCTTAGTTATGGCGGCCAAGTAGACAGTCGATAGCATTTCTCTGTCGGCAGTATCTATCAGTATGTTTCGTAAATGTTTGTTTAGACCGGGTGCAGGCAGAGGTGAAAAGTGAAGCGGAAGTTCAAGTCGACGACGCATCGAGAAATAAAAATGCCATTACGGCTCGGTACGTCGTTGGAAGCAATTGGTTTGGGTATTTCAGTGACTGAGCCGTCAGACGTCAGGAAGAGTCTGTCATGTCAATGGCAACGGCGAAAGGGAGTGTAAGTGCGAAGACATCTTGCAAACGCACTGTGGACGACACGCACTTGTTTAAATTGACATTTATCGGCAATGACAATGACAGTTATTTTAATTGTGTTTGGGTGCTTCGACACTTTATGTTATGATTTTGATTGTTATTGCACAACAATCGTGTTTGAATATTTGTGTCTGTGATATTGAGGAAGGGCGTCTGTTGGCCGTATGTGAAATACGTTCATGTCTCAGCGCGGCACAAGGAACCGGTTTGGTCTTTGATCGCATATTACGCGAATGGATTCCACAACCTCCACACAAGGGCGCAGCTGATGGGGGCAGGGAGTCTGTGCCCCCTACAACGCACACAGTTTCCAAAAATGGGACATAATTAATATGTATACAGTATACTCAAAAGTCTTTCTTGGTGAGTTCGAGAAGATAATCTCATATTTTTTGTACGTAATCATTTAAACCAGACGATATTTCGATATCGAAAGAATAAAATTTTAATCAAATAGACTCCATTGCTGGATGAAAGTTTTTTGCGGCATGAATGATGTTCCACTACGAATTTAATACATCTTTTCTGTAAGATTTGTTGAAGATGAGAATATGAATCCCTAAAAAATAATCATTTAAACCAAAATGCTAATTCGCGAAGACGAATAAAGATTACAACATGGTAATTGATCTGAAGCCTGCTAAATGTATTGGTCTACGTTTTCACAGATGTTCAACCATGTTTGGCAAAGTTAATGGTGTATAGAAAATTTTGAACTAAACGATTCCAAAAAGTTTACATTTTCACTACGACAGTCATGAGCCAAATTCGGTCGCGAACAATTTAAATGTCTGTAAACATCCAATACAGACCAGAAATTTTGTATGCAGACTCAATAGATATGCCTCTTTAAAAGTACATATTACAAACTACCCCTCTTTTTCGTGGTTGTCCCTCAAAAACCATCAAACTCAAATTTTACGTAAATACCACAGTTTTTGACTGATTTTCTTGATATTTTGAACACTATTCAAATGGGCGATGCCAAATATACAACTTTTTTTCTAGAATTGGGGTGTGGCGCATGTGCGCTGAGGATTTTATTATGCCATTTACACTAAGTACAGTGGAACGATCGTTTAGGCGTTAAGAAGTGTGTACAGGCACAGATAGAAAGTGCGATGACTGTGAATAGAAAACGTAAATTTTTCGTCTTATTGTTATTTTCCATAAAAAAATATCGATACTTTTTCTGGTCAATCGATCTTGGCTCCCCCAAAAAGTTGGCTACGCCCTTGTCGTCACTCACTCATACACAGACACGGGGCGTTTTACGCTCCACGCATGGAGTTGCGATTGCAGTTGCAAGTCGATAGATGGCGTTCGGAGCGCAGGTCAATTTAGTGGAATTAATGGAATCGAAATTCATGACACGGAAACATCGAAACGCTCTAAGCGCACAAGCTGAATAGATTTTACAATGCCGCGCGAGGTAATCGGATTTTAATGCGCCATTGAACACATGCGAATGGAATTTAGCTTCATTTTCGATACGAATTCAACACCAATAGGCGTCCCACAAAACCAAACAAAGCGACATTCGAGACTGTTGCTGCGTGAGCTACAAATTCCAACTTCGCCAAATTAGTGAAGGAACCCTCTAAAACTTGTCAACTAACGAAAACAAACAATAGCAACAAATAAGGGAAAAGTAATTAAAAACACGTTTGCTTTGGTTTCGTTGGCAGGGCTTCCTGTCGGAACAAAGGACAACTGCCATTAAGGAACATGTGTCGGTTGCCAGCCAAGCTCACATTCCGTACATTCTCTTTACTGAAAGTTGAAAATGAACTTGCCGTTTTCCACATTCACAATTCATGGTGCATGATGTCAACTTTGGGTTTGTTTTATATTTTTTGTCGACAAAACAAAAACAAAATCAAATACTTGCTGTGTGACAGCGCCGCTCGCAGTTGATTAACACAACTGAAACACGAAACGAACATTCTTCTGCTAACGCTTTCTTGCAAGAACTAGTATTTTAACCTACGACTTAAAGATACTTGAACACATGTATGTATACCTTGCAGTTAGCTTTATTTGATTTCACTCATGTTTTCCAATTTTAATCTAACGAAGCCCGCATTATACATATGACAGATACTCCAACAAATAATTTTAAAAGTTTTTTTCCTATTTGTCACGTACTTTGAACTCCTTATTGCAATTCCCTTTTCTATTCGAATTTTTTAAATGCATTTTTTCTCTTGCAAACTGAAGAAATAACTTCTGACTATATATGGTAAAGCCTAATATATATGCATACATATGTATTCATTTAGAGATTTGAAAGTTGCGTAAAAGAATGTATACAAAAAGTTTTAATAAATCCGATCACAGTTTGTAATAAACATCGTTTTGCTGGGATTACTAGCTTAGTTTTAAATCTTAATTACTTGCACTGAGATTTCTTGGTTGTGGTAATTGTGTTTCATAGTCCAGAAATCCGATTTATATTCTTATATACATACATACATATACAGAATTCAAAGTAATAATTCGGCTTCAAATTACAATTTTATAATACAGAGTTTAGTAAATTTAGTTACCAGAACGAACGATGTGAAAAAATTAAAAACAAACCTTAAGCATTGTTAATATAATAAATAAATTTAAGTAGTGAGGACCGATACCTAGATGAATGTAGAAAACAATGATCTGTTGAAAACACAGACTACAAAGTCGATTTTAATTGAATGTCCAATAGAATGAGGAATCCTATTGATGAGCACACATGTGACAAGCTACATATTCATATGCCTTAGCATTGATTTTTTGAAATTTCAGTAAGTCTGTTGGAATATTGTCAATTTTATGAAGACTTATTGTGGAAAATAAAAAGGCAGATATGTAATATTCTGATGTGATAAGCAGCACAATCACCCCAAACTACTGCGCTTTAGAGCATTAGAGAAAAGAAAAATTACTTATATATTATTAACATATTTTACAATGAAAGTTTTGACTTCCTGTGGATAAGCGGGAAGATGTTGCAAACACTGCGGCTTATTTTCAATTTACTTATATGAAGCATAAAAATCATTTTCTTTCCAAAAATAATACCAAGGTATCATAAGATTCCATTATTCATAAGATATATGTATATCTTGTGATCAGGAATACTTATAATATATCGGCTTATATTTTGCTGCATGTATGCACAAACATAAAGACATAATAATGAAATACAGCACTCGCCTCTTGAACTCGGATATTGAAACTACTTCGCTAACGGTAGGGGAGTTAACTGCATCGCCGATTGTAGAGATTCCTATACTATCTATATAGCTAGAACATCTAATAAGATGGCACATCGGGTGATGTTCGGAGACTAACAACCTAATTAAATGCGAAACTTTCGAACGAACTTAAACCGTGTTGAATCTATCGTTCAGCACATTTGCATAGCGTTAGACGCCGAACATTACAATGAACTTCTACAACAAGAAAGTAAAACATAAATTGAATTAAAATGTCTGCAAAATGATGGTGAAATCAACTAAATTTATTACCTTGATTCTACACAATGGAAGCGAAAGAGACGCGATGCGTCATGATCGAAATCAAACAACGTCAGTTAACATTCAGAGTCGAACTCCGCAGAAAACTCGCACAAACGAGTTGTCTCTTGACTGCTGAAATTGAAAGGGATACCAGATACTTACAACAGCACTGCACCTATTCAAAGGCCTAAGTTCATAAAATTTCTCCAAACGCGGCTAGCAAACTATGCGGAGTGACAGAAAAATCGGAGCCAAGTTGGGCTCTGCACACGAATCGACGCAGGAGAGCGAATGAATATTCGAAACGCAGAAATCGGTGAAATATATTTCACAGCAAACTCCTTAAAATATGCAAATGAAGAAATAAATTAACATCCTTTTTGTGTATATCGACGGTCTGCAGAAGACTCACATGAGAAGGCAAGCCATTGTGCAATACAGAGCGCGTGTAAGTGACTGAGTGAATGGGTACAGGTCCCACGTAGCTGTCTCAAAAGAGCACGTCTTGGGCATAAATAGTACAGCATATTCACCATGCCCGAGCGTTCGGTCGCCAGCCAATGTCTGCCTACATTGGATCGGCTCCATTATGCGCAAAGTTCCGAGATTGAGACACAAAATTCTTTATTTGCTAAAACGCAAATAACATTAAATTAAGCAACTTTTTGTGCCTGCGTTCGGTGCCGGCCCTCGCAGCAGAGTCTCAGAAGCAGGAGTTAAGGCATTGGCGGATAAAGTTTAAGTTTAGCTCGCACGCAACTTGCAAGCAGATAAAGTTGCTGGCGGTTTTTGATTCTGTATTAAAGTTTACGGCTTATTAAGATGTGACTCAGTCGAAACTCGGAATCAACAGTACTCGCAATACATACGTATAAGTACATATGTATGTATGTATATAAATTATTTTGTTTTCTAAATTTAGTACGCACATTTGAATTGTGTATTCTTTGTGAGACACATTTGTAAAAAGCAAAAACCTTTTGTTTCAAACCGTGCTATAGTAAACAAGGTACCATCTATGAGAAGAATTTTGGAACTGCTTAAAATTTCATGAGAATAAATAAATGAAAAGAAAAATGGTCGCGAATGTCGGCACTGTAAAAACAAAAGAAAGATTCACAAAGAATCCGAAATGATTCTGACAATTTTTTCGCTCCGCGTCTGCCATAAATGGGGTCGTTAAGTATCCGTTGGGGAAGGGTTATGCGCAGCAGAATTGAAACTGTTTTCAATTTGGGACTGAGGAAATGTCCATTAATGGAAAGTTGCGCGAATTTTATTCGTGGCCAAATGGCGTTGGCCCATGTGCACAGAGCGCTTTGTCAACAACGTGTTAATGCCGCCGCCAACAACGCTCACCAACTCAGACTCGTCCAATGCGTGCAAAGACAAAAATTACATTAAATCATGCATTAGTCATGAGGAGACCATGAACAGAAGAGCATCGGCTGAGCCAACTCGCTTGCTTGCCAAGCTGCCATCGGCTTAGGCATTATCACCGCCAACGTTGCCATGCCCAATGTCCTGGAATGCTAAGTGCAAAATCGTGCAAGGCCAGCAAAGAGCAAGCTCAATGGCTGGACCACAGCAGTAAAATTCCAGCGGCATTTCTTAGTTCAGTTCGAGTTGGCTAAGTGTATGCGTTTTGCTCAATGAATTTTTATTGTCTTCTACATTTTCGGCCATCGATGTTGAGCTTTTCGCTTTTTGCTTTTCGAAATGCTATGAATATTTCAGTGTGCTGCCGAACAAACTACACATTTCCACGAAACCTTTTGACATGAAATATTCAACCGAAATCCTGATGAAATGACTTCAAATTCCACCCTTCAACACCGATCTGCCGAATTCCTACATTTTGCCTCGGCCCGATAATAGCTTAATATGAGTTTTTAATCCGAGTACATCACCAGCGAGCGAAGCAACCCATTTTGATGATTAAAAATGATAAAACTGTTTGGTGCTCGAGTCAATGGGTCTCCAATGAACACTAAATCGCTATATACACGTTATAAAATGGCCAAAGGGATTACAGAAAAAGGTACGTTGCTTTTGCCCGTGCCCATAGTCATATGTGTTTGTCGACCCGTCCATTCGCCAGTAGACTCATGTGTTTTAGCTTCCCCAAAAACAAACATCAAAATGACAAAATTAAAGCTCGCGTAGACCATGAATGCTTAATTGCGAAGCGGTTTGTGCGTACTCGGGTCGGGGAAGTGCGCTGAAGGCGGCAGAGGATGCTCGAAGTCATTACTGCGAACGGGTTTAATCGTCGTCATGCATAATTTAAGCAAGCTCATGGCTGTCACTCAGAAGGGTTTCTATTTCTGCCGCTGGTCCAACATTTTATCGATGTGATTTGTGACATTGGATTTACTAAATTTACTGTTATTTGCGAATTTAAATAGGGTATTTCCTAAGCTGACTAATTTCAACGCTCTCCACAAACATATATACAAATATACAACATCTCTTGTTCAGTGTGAGACGCGTGTGCGCATTTCAAATTTTAAACTTTATGCCAATCGTGCAAACTTTGACTTACAGATTTTTTGGAGTCAATCCAAAAATTGCCATATTGCTGCACATCACTTAACTTTGGTCTGAACTGCCAAATGGCTCTCATAAATATGACAAAAAAGCATAATGACTCTCACAGTAAAGATTAGTGAAATTGGAGTCGCCATTATGTACATTTAGGACGTTAAGTGTGCGTCCAGCACAAGGTTCCTCTACCATTGCTGCTGATTTGGGAACTCTGTTTCAGAGATGTTTTTTCACTCTAATAAAACAAAATTTCCTTTTAGAAAAACACATCACTGCGTAATTAACTATATACTATGACTTTGGCCCGTGCCAGGCAAATCAATTGATTTTTAAATAATATTACATCATGTCATCAGCCCAATGTAAACCGGTCAACAATTTCTTAAAGATATACGGCTCCTATTTGATGAACGTTAAGTCGAGCAAGCTCGACAATATAATACCCTGCACACTCGGTAGGCGGTGGCATCCGCAAATCTTCAAAAAAATATTTATTTGGAATCGCACAATAGAGTTCAAAATATCAACAAAATCGTACCTTTTACAGTTTTGGAGATATGGAGAAAACCATGTTTAGAGTGAAAATTAGGGGTAAGGGAAAAAATGTGGAATGCAGTTTTGTACGGATATTCATACTTAGTCTACATACCGATTTTCATTTCATCTGGTGTTAAAGCTACATCATTTTAAAAAAGTAGGCTTTGACACGCATAACCATTCGAGTCTGTCTTCTAAATTTCGAATTTCTAGCTATTATAGTTTCCAAGAACCATTGGCGGACGGATGGATAGATAGGGCTATATCAATTCGTCTTGTCGACCTGATCAAGAATATATAAAACCTTTTAGGGTTCCCCTCCCGGCCTTCTTGGTGTTACACACATTTGGTCTGAAATAAACTTAATATGCCCTGACACACTATCTGTACAGGGTATAAAAGGAAGAAATAAAATCTTTTTTAAACTGCCAAACACAAGCCCCAGATTGTTCTCTCCGGCCCAAGCAAAAGCCTATGTTCGAGCTCTCGAATTGTTTCAATTTTTTAATGTGGCCGCAGCAGCCGAGTTAAATGAAACGACCAATAATTATTAAATTTAATTTTTTGCGCTTCCAAGGGATATTAGCGCTTTGTAATTTGCCCTAAACACGCAGTTTACTTCGACAATAATTACATTTAATAATGCCGTCACCGGCGCTGATGCCTCGGCCCCACGTTCTCTGCGAAAGAACAATGTGCACCCGGAGCTGGGTCAAATGGATTCAGGCCCGCAGCTCAACCAGACTTGCCCATGACAATTTGCATCGAAATGGCTTAAGTGAAATATATTGTGGGTAATTAAAATATATTTTAGGTTGTTGTAGTTGTAGTTGCAGTTGATGGTTTTTGTTGTTGTTCGTTCCGGCGAGTGTATTAACAATTGCTTGACCGCATTCATTTTGTGCTTGTTTGCATTTTCAACGGGTAACATGAATCCTGCCCGTGTTTAATTTTTAATAAATTATTTTTAAACAAGTATTAAACAATTTCTTCGTCGCTTGCCTGTTTCCAGTAATGGAAAAATTTCGTGACAACTTTAAAGCACAAAGTCCACTTCTAGCTTCACTCGTAACTTCTTCTTGTATCCGCCCACAGTTCTTTTGGACACCATAAAACAATTTATTAATCTCGGTGCTTGGAATTGTAAATCTTGGCCTCTGGCTGAGGCATAATAAACACGACCGTCCGTCTCCCCATTTATTCGTCCGTCCGTCAGCCGACCGTCCTACTGTCCGTTCGTCAGCTTGCCCAACCTTTGCCGGTTTGCCCGCAAACGCGCTAAGGCAGCCTCACATTCAGCGCAGTTCGAATCTCTGCGAAAAGTTGTGTAACAACCTCAACCCAAAGAGCTGAGCATTGAATTAGCTTGATTCGCAAGTTGCGCATTTTGTTTATTTTCACATATATACTCAAACTTACATACATATATGTATTTGTACATATGTACATACATATGTATGGCATCACGTGGTTGTTGTTATTGCGATGTGACTTTTTTTGTACTGTTGTTACAAGATTTCATTTCGTAAAAAAGTTTCTCGGGAAATTTATGAGGAGTACATGGTAGCGTGTTGTTTGTGTTTTCGCATAAAGTGTTACTGGCGAGATTTATGGTTCATGAATAAGCCCGGGAGGGGATTACAAGAACAACAGCTCATGAGTACAACAACGAGAACGGCGACGAAAACAATTTTCTTTTCTGCTATTTGAGAACAAAGTTTTTCTTAAAAACACCGACAATCTACAGTGGAGCATTGAAGTCGTGTATACCATACACCGATCCTTAATGATTTAATATAACAAGAACAAGAACTTAGGCAGCGGTATCCCAACACACAATATGCTTACACATCGTCACAATTGGACACCATCTCTCAGCTAAACTTACGTGCCACACTCGAAAGAATAAAAAACAATTTAATTTTTATACTAATACAAACAAATAGATTGTAACTACAATTTTAATTTAATATAATGAGTACTTAGTCGATATTGAGTTACTTTAGATTAAGAATATTCAAACATTCACAAAATGGTAGGTTTTTTGCATGTAAAACTTTTTTTCTCTCATAAAAAATTTGATGGTTAGCCCCGACCCTTTGAATGAATACATACGAATTTTTCTCCTCTTGTCAACAGGCAAAACAGGCCGTCAAGGAAACAGCGTTTGTAGACTCGGGAGCTCCCCTTACTAACAAAATAGTTTACGGCTTCGAATTCTCATAGCAAAGAAAAAATTATGCGATCGTGAGTACTGAAAGTTGTCAATAAATTAATCGAATCCGCTCGATCAGGAATCAACCAAGACGACTCCTTGCCACAATCCAGTAGAACAACATAAAAGCTGTTTATGGTTTCGCGCTCCCTGTGAAACCATAAATTGCATTATAAAAGTGCGCTTGCCACAGCCGCGGACTCCGACTGAGGCTCAAGTCTCGAATGTAGACAAGATGGTTTCTGCATTACATACATGGGTCGAGCGAAGAACGCGGCTTGTGTGAGTCCGCCCGTGCGTATATAATTTAGTTATAAAAATAACTACAAAATAGTTAGGCTGGGCACGCAACACGTTGTAAGATGAGATCGCACCGAGTGGGCGTTCTGCAAATAGAGGAGCAACTCAAAAGGGTTTGGGCACGATGCTGACGAAGCGCCGATGCAAACCTGGTAGACCGCAGTATGAAACTCTTAAGGCTGTGGTAATATGAATAGGCGCTGTGAATATGAAATGGTCGATCAGTGACTACAACAACAACAATAACGCCAACGGTGAAAAAGGTTTCGAATGTGTTCGTTAGCGCATTTCTAATTAAAAACGCATTCGCTCTGCGGCTGTGCCCGATTGATGCTTAGGCGGTTAGGCGGGGCTTCGCCGCAGTTTTTACATGAGTTACAATCACTTTGTGAGGCCTTCATGTAAAAAATTCAATTAATTTATTTATCAGCGTTGCATCTGCTGCGGACTGCTAGAAAAATTAAAATTTATAGCGATGCGTCATTTTTATTTTAATTTTGCTCTTCCATTTTTCGATTTTAAATAAAAAACTCAATTAAATATTTTGTTTATCAGCAGATGCATGTTTTCGTGTTGTTTTTCATTTTTGTTCATAAATTGGAAAATTCATTTAATACAATAAAAAAAGAGCATTTTCATTTTGTTGTTGCGACATTTTTCATTTGTGCAAAGTTCATAAATTACTTTTCACTCTTAAAACTTTAAATGCGACTGCAGTCACCGTCAATTGCTGGCAGGGGTAATGGTGGGGTCAGGTGTGGGCGACGCGGGCGTCAGTCGAGTAACACATCGGTTGGTGTATTTTTGACTGCGCACGAGCGCAACATAAATTTCGAAAAACATATTTAAAATAAAAATAAAAAATAAAAAAACAAAATAAAAAGCGCATTACACCGGGAATGGCGTGTCGAAAGAGGCAGCTGTATTCGCTCTGATTTTGGCTGACATTTTGCATGTCGACTTACTTTAGGATTTATTTTTGCGTTCGGCTCGGCGGAAATTTGAAATGCTCACGATTGAATTCGTTCTGCTGATGGTTTCGCTTTCAATAGCAAAACTGATTGCGATTTCGATATTTTGGCGGCATGAGGCGGCTATGGCCTGCGCTTTTTTTCTGTGCTGATAATGCATGGCGGCATCAAATTTGCATAAACGTTTACGATTCCTCTCACGAAGAGAGCATGAAATGAGTTATTAGTAAATGTCGCCGAGTTAATACCAATTCCATTTGCAAGTAAATAAGAATAACTTCGAAATGTGAATACAAATTTGATTGAATTATCGGCTTAGGTGAGATTTATATACCCTTGGAAGCCGTCAGCCTTTCGAACACAACAACGTTTATCTCAAAAAAATTTTGTTTATTGGAATTGTTTCCTAAAATGCAAAACCCTAAAATCATTGTAATGGTTTCCTCAGAAGGAGGCGGATCAGAATACTTATTGAGAGAGAAGCGATGCCATTCTCTCCGTCTGTATGATGATTGCCTTGATCCCAGAAACTATAACCGTCTAGTTAAAACTCTTTCGTATCGAAACTCACCTAGCCAACTAACGCACAAGATGATCGGGTCTATTCCAATTCCAAAAGTGTCCGAAGTTACATTGACTAAAAAGGTTGTTGGAACATTTTTATGATCTGGTCTTGCTTTTGATTGTTAGAAAACCAACCTCGATACTTTCGTTTCCCGATTGCCTTTGTTAAACGCATACTTCTCATAGACTTATGATTCCGTTGAAACCAAGAAAATGTATGTAGTGGAATGTAGGGAGTATTTTCGAGAACTACATACTCCATTGCAAATTTATCCCTTATTTGAAAATAAGATTGATCACATTTTGTTTTCTTCGGCAAATTTGGTTATAAATGATTTAAGTTTTAGAGAAAATTGAGTGTTCGATTATTTATACAATTTTATCGTAGCTTTTACCAACATCTCTATTCAGTCAACAACTAACATTAAACGAAGCTCTAAGTAAGCAAATTGACATTAAGTCAAAACATGCAACATGTGCAAGAATCTGAACTCAATAAATTTGAGGTCAATTCGAGGTGTGAAGCACACTGAGCAAGCATTGGGTGGACCAACATGTTTTAGGATTGAATTTACATGGTTTTATATTAGCCGACAGCTTCAGTAGACAAGTTTGGGTGGTCAGCAAAGGATGATGCCTGGTGCTTCTCGACAACGAGCTCGTTGGTGTTTGGTCTCAGTTGAGAGTGTATGACTTTTAAATCAGCAACAAAAAACGAGCTGTCGGGATTGCATGTTGTGTGAACACAGATTAAATGACATTTTCATATAAAAACATACTTAACCCGGCATAAATAACCGACAACAAGAAGACACTACAGCCAATGGTGAAGTTGGCTTGGACATACAAGAGAATCGCTGATCAAATTTGTTAGCGAATAACGGGGGAGACAAATCATATTTGTTACGCTTTTTGTTTATTGTTTTTCCAAAAGGAAACTTCATTTAGCTTTAATTACCAAAAGTGAGACCTTGAGTCTTCAACAGTTAAACCAATAAAAAACCAAGGATTTTATAAAAATGTACGGTACACTTGCTCAAATAAAATTTGTATTCAAAGAACTTATTATATTATATGAAAGCAGGTCATCGATTTTTCGCTTATGACCTTCCATAATTAGAACAATAAAAAAATATGGCAATTAAAATCTGCGACACATAAATCATAAAATATGCTCAATGTCATTACATTTGCTCGAAGTTCTCTTTTTTATACTCTACCAAGGTCAGTGAGAATCCGGTCAGTAATAAAAATTGTATCTACTCCGGTGCAGGAATCTGAAATACACAAGTGCAATTGCGAGCGGACAGCTGCGCTAATGAGCAGCACCGGCACCGCGCACTCCTCTCACTCTGCCCGTCCCTTTTCCACCAACACCGCGCCGAGTGTGTTTTTTAGTTGGTATTCTACCTTTTTAATGACAGAAACGCTCCGATGACCCTGAGTCCGATTTTTTGTGCACAGCGCACATTTTATGAAAATACGAATTTTGTTTTTTGATTCTTTTCTTTATTCTTTATGGTTTTTGCAAAACCTTTTGCCGATAATAAAAAATGCAGACATACCACGAAGAAAACAGCTTCGGTTTTTGGTTTTTTAGTTTCGCATTTGGTTTGAAAATTTACGATTTACGATGACCCGCTGTTGATTGTTTCTGTCCAAGAGTATCCTTTTTACTGCTTTTTTGAGATTCTATATTTTGAGCACGGAAGGTTAGCCGACTGCTGTTTTGTAAACACTCAGTTTGACTCCCGGTATCCGGTGGCTTAGACGTTATCGTCTAAGTGCGGACGCGAAGTACAACTCGCTTGAAAAAGAAAAACGTTTCAAAATCTGTGTTAATTAAAATGGCCTTTTTCAATGCTTCAATCGTGATTTATATTTTGCATTGAGAGATATTCATTGCCAAAACAAACATCATAAAAACTAGTGAACCACAACTGAAGATACATATTATTGTATTCTAGTTAAAACATTAAATAATAATGCTAAATAGTTGAAAGAAATGCTTAAAAGTTAACATTGTGGGCGATGCAGCGAAGGTGAGGGATGTGTCTGTAATTTGCTATTTGGAAATAACAAATTACTGCAGGAGCAAAAGGTTTGTTACTTATTATAGTAAATGATTGTCTTGCCATATAAGGTCAACTGATAATGAGCCTATAAGCGACATTTGCAATTAGTTTGTGTTCGTAAGCTTGGCAATGTGGTTGGTTGTTCACTTAAATGTCAATTAAAAATCAATTGTGGCGTTGGGAACGAGATAATTTGGATATGCGAGCGAAATCGTTTGTTAAATAGCAACGCTTAGGTTTACGAGCATTTTACTGCTTTCTTAAGTAGTCAATCAGATTTTTACGATGGCGTTGAAGCGAAGCGTCTGCCCACCCGGAACAACGAGCGCGGAGAGCACACTTTACACATCGTAAAACCCAAAACCACTGTTTTAGTGATACCTCTTATTTTTACGATCTATAAAACGAGCATAAACAGCGAAGGAGAGTGGTTGGCTCAAACAGTGACAAAGCACTTGCCGGCGTCTCGTGGCTGCCGGTGTTGAAGTTGGGCGTCGGTGGTGCAACTCGGTAATCAATTTAAGTGCACATTAAAATTGGTTTGCCTTTGATTCGGAGCTGCGCTGTCGACGTGAAGGCACAAATTAATTGCGTGCTGGATGGATTTCATTGCATTGCCGAGTCGTAAAAATTCACCTTTGAGCTGCGGGCGACGTCACGACTCAAATACGTTATGGGAATTGAAGCCGAAGACAATAATGATGTCTGGCTTGTGCGCTCTCATTGGCTCTCGTCATTCGTCGAAGTGTCAAGCAAATCGTTTTGTTTGTTTAGTTGATTCTCAAGTAGTAAAAAAGTCGTAAACGAAATTGTTATGAATTGTTTTGAATTAAATAAACATAAAACGAACATTGAACACAACCCGCGATCGTTATTTTATAGTTAGTCATCGTTTTCAAAGTACATTTGACGTGTTGTTTATTCCGCTTGATTTATGTGCCAAGCAAGCCAAAATGATTTATTAAATCAAATCCGAATAAAAAATTTCATTTCTACTGTTTTCTATGATTAGGCATTAAAATAACACCAGCGATTCAATTAACCGTCCGTGAATGACTTGTACAACAACTGAGTTGGCTTAATGGGAAATAACTGTTAAATTCTGATTGCATAATTCTTTGCGTTTCGCCTACCACGGCTTATCAGGGCGACTAAATAATGTCTGGAAACGCACTCAGATGGCTTGGCCAATAACAACGAAACGGCGCAGCAGACCAGATGAGTGAAACACGATATTCGCATAAAAACCTCAACCGTGAATGTAAGAAATCGGAAAATGAAAGGAGGAGAAATAAGAAACGAAAACTAAAGAAAAATAAATTTTACCTGAAGAGTTCAAAAAGTGACCAACAAAATTTAAAAAGCACCGGCCAATGACGACTCAATAATACCCTACCCTGTGTTTGGATAACAGAGATCCGATGAAAATTCAATTATTCCTGAATTCATTATTTACAAAAGATTTTCACTAGAACGAACTTGTATTCTTGTGCAAAATCCGTTTGCTTTATTTCTAACGGTTTCCGATGCTCTCCAATTAACTTTTAAAGTGTCTCGTAATACATCGATTTGCTAAACTTACGAAACCAGTATACACACCAAACGGTACAGGGTATTACAACAAACGTAAAATGATGAAAAAATCGTACAATGAAATCAGAGATTACTGAAAAGGGTACGAAAAAAGTCGTTAAGAAAACACGCACAAAAAGACGAGGACAAAAATTAAAAGAAAGAAATAAAGGAACGCTGGCAACGAGGCTGTTGAATGCGACAAAGAGTTGGCGGCCGATTTGGAATTTCTACCTAGTCATGGCTTGACTTGACTTGACTTGACTTGGCCAGGCCAATGCTGCTCAACAAGAACGTTGTTTCGGTGTTGTTGTAGCACGATTACACACCAATGACCGCAATCACTCTGTGTGTGTGAGTTTTTCTGACTGTGTTCTTGTGCATGACCCTCCCCTGCGGCATAGGTATGCCAGCAGCGTCAACCGATACACACAGACAACCAGAATATCAACTACAGCCATCATGGGCCCTGCATATGAAGTCAACTCGCAAGATTTAAGATTGTCAACCATGTTGTTTATTGATGTCGTAAGATTTGTTGATGTTGCAGTTATTTTCATTGTTGTTGTCTTCTTTTTTAAGTTTAAATATTTGATTTGTCGTTGGGTTGCCTTCTTTCTGCGAAAAAATGACACGCATTCATGGCGATACATTTTCTTCTTGGACAACATTTTTTTATAAAATTATCATAAGACGACTGTGTATATTGTTTTTGTATGTTAAGTGCGAAGAAAATGTAAAAGAAAGAAAAATCTCTGAGCTTGCTCACAGTCATAGTCAAGGTATTAACATAGAATATCGAAATAAACGGAAGTTAAAAACGAATGCTGAGAAATCAATTACAGATCGAAGATGCTTACTTGTTGGCAGTTCCTTTTACAGAGGTTTCTTATCAGTTGAAGTTTCGTTGAAGTCAATAAACTTTATAAGGGATAATTTGACCACATTAAGTCTGATGCAACCATGGCTTCAACATGAAATTAATAACAATAATATTGAATACCGGTCGATGCAAGTGCTTTCTGAAATGAAAACTGGCATTGGGGCTGGGCCGACCAGCACCGAGCGACCGGCGAGCTTCGACTTTCGTCAATTATTAAAGGGCACGTTGCTTTTAATTTTTTTTATTCTCTCCAAGCGGCAGATAAAAATGCATTGCAAAGTTACAATTTGCGTGTTAAGGATGCAGATACCTGTCCCAGCAAATTGTCCAAAGGCCATTAAAGTCATTAAAGTCATTATTCAGCAAGTAAAACGTTTAAGTGAAAATTCATCTTTTTGCTGCTCGAATGGGATTGGATAAAGCCTGTTTCTTTTTCTCTTGCCATTGTTATTGCCGGGTTGATTTTAGGCATACTTGCTAATTTCACTTCATTCCTAGTCACTCTCTGAGACCCCATGCTTGACTCCCGTGTGCAAGAGCCTCCCTCTTGGACGCTGAACGTATAATTTGGCATTTATGGTGTGCCCGAACATTTGCCAAATGGAATTATCATTAAATTGCCCATTGCAGCGTGTTGGTGATGCAGATCTCGATGAGGTCGACGTAAATGTTGTCTTTACATGCAAACGATTTAAAACACGTTCCTTGTTCTTTCCTCTATTGGTGATGTCCACTGCCATCGCACGCGCTGCGATCGAACGCCACTTCGCTCGATTTTGACAATGACGCCGAGTATCCCATGTGCAATTCTCAAAAGCGGAAGCTGCAGGGAGTGTCGTCAGGTGCTTGTGTTAAATGCGAGTTAATTTCAGTATTTAACTTAAGTCGATAACATTGAGTAAGACTGGATTCACTCAGTGTTGAAGGCAGCAGGCATGGCATTCGAATGTACTCAAATAAAAGCGCTATATTTTGCCATTGCGGAAACTAATATTGACTGTAATCATGATTCTACATTGCATGAATATTACAATGATCCACGACAAATTAACTTCTTTTTCTATTTAAAAAACGATCAAAACCTTGAATAGAGTCGAGGACCATTGTCGAAGGACCATTCGAAAACATCTTTTGAACGACGAAATTAATCATACGACCCCGAGATAATTTTAAGGAGATATTTACTGATTATTGAAATGCACCAGATTACTTTTGTAATAAAAAGACTTTCTCCTTGGGCACTTTCATTTATAATGTGGTTATCATGAATTGTTGAAAGGACGAGCACAGAGGCAGGAAAATTTACAGCAATGAGCCGATTGACAAAAGTAGTTGTAGCAAAAACTAGCAAATGTTGAGTTTAAACTAGTTTTGGAAAGAACGAAAATTTCAGATAGAGCTAGATCTTTTGTTTGGTGTCATATAAATTTTTTAGTCCATTAATTTATTAATTATTTCAAAATTTTAACCAAAATGTCATGTGAGTTACAAACGGAGTGTTCGTTTAAGTCTTCTAAATCTCATATAATTTATGGACGTCCTCAAAGAGCATCTTTGTAGTAAATAACCAGTAATAAATTGCAGTCGAGGGTGCTCGACTTCGACATACGCTGTACTTTTAATTTGTATCGGCTGTTTTAGGGCATTTTTTCTATTTTGGTTATATGTGGGAGTGGCTTCGCCCATTTTATGATTGAATCTTATTATAATCCATCTCAATATCACCTATATAAAGTTTCATTCTCGTAGGTTTTATGGTTCTAAATTTGTTCTATATGTGAGAGTGACCACGCCCATTTTCCTATTAGACTCCAAATTTTGTGTTCCTATCTCAAAAGACAACCTTGAAAATAAGACCTTTGTAGTTTTTTACCCGAGGTATTTTCAGTTATTTGCTCCTCACCCCTAAACGAAGTCTCGATGGGGAAAAACAAAACCTCTTATAGTTTCCGAGATCTACGCGTTCTTAACGATGGACAGACGGACATTGCTACATGGACTTCTCTTTCGATGCTAATCAATAGTATGTATATATACTTTATAGGGCTGTATTGCAATACGATTTGCAAGGAATTTTAATAAAAAGTAGCTTTATTTTTCAAATTGCTGCAACTCTCAAACAGTTTCCTTTAAATTATTTTGTAGCATCCAATGTTTTGATGTTTCTGTACTAGCTAGACATTTTCAATACTAGCAAAGATTTATTCACACATTTTGTAGTTTAAGCTTCTCAGCATAGCTTGTACTGATAAGTAAAAGCTAGTGTTAGTTCTAAGTACTATATAGTAAAGACAACATTTTTATTCACTCGGCTACATTTTTACTCATGTCTGCTTTTCATAAACAAAAACAAGAAGTCATTATTCAGCAAATTCTATTGCGATAATGATCAAAAAAACATATAATTGTGGGTCAGCCATGGGATGAATAGATTCAAAAAGTCAAAAATAATAATTTAAAATCATTAAATCAACGCGAAAAGTTCAGTCTTATCGTCGAATTCTACATTACTTAAAATCTCATAAATAACCCGTAATAGCATTAAGTAAGCTGAGCGAGCGAGCGAGCGAGCAGGCGAACGGCTGCTACAGATAGGCAACGAGCTACAACAATAACCATGAAATAAAAAGCAACATTAACGATCAATTGAATAGCCCATTAAATGGCTTTGGAAGAGGAAGAGACGCGCCGTCCTCCCCGACCGACGCGTCTGACGCGATTGAACATGTCTGGGCACCGAAAGCCAAACTAAGATGGAGTGCTTATGGGCACTTGGGTCGTGTGCTTTATCCGTCACGCAGTTTCCAATGTATGAACCAATGTAAATGAACAGCGGAGAACAGAAAGACACGGACGACAGCCAGAGAAGAATCAAATTGTTTTTTTGAATTTGGTCAAGCTCATATTTAATTCCTTTTGCATATCGGTTTGAATCATTGTTTCGTTTCTTTTTGTTTTACTTCTCTCGAGCTGCTTTCGCGACGATACAAAATTATAATTTAATTGATGCGAACGTACTCAATGGATCGCGCTTCACTTCGCCGTCTCGTGCGGGTTTATTGTTGGAATTAAGTTATTCAACGTTATTTTACAACACTTTCGATGCATAAATTTAATGTTTCCATTTCGAGTGTTTCTCGTACGAGAGACGTCTGACGAACGGTGCCTCAACCTTCTTCCAGCGATGCTCACGAATCATTTCTGAATAATATTGAAAATATTTCACCTTGTTTGAGATGACAACCAACGCTTCAGATCAGAAGACCAGTTGCTGACTCAATGAACGAGCCTAAAGAAAGGCTTTTGATTACCCACTCGTAAAAATAAATATCTCATCCGAGTCCTAAATACATTGAATGTAGAAAATAAAAGTTTTTTTTTTTTATACGCACATATATCTAAAAGAATATGGAAAAACATTTTAGCATTACAAAGTTGAATACAACCAACTTAAATATAACGAAGTAAGATTTAAGTCCCGAGCGAATACGTTGTAGGGAAGTTCCAGAAAGTAATCTACAAACGAACTTAAAAAACTCGGTTGCAAATTTAAGCATTTTTGTTGTAAAAGACGTTTGAAATTGTTGTAATTTCGACATTCTTCTTTCAGTGCTGTTTTAGTTTAATTTAAGCATTTGACGAAGCAAGATGGATATGTATGCCTCACACACACTCTTCTGTTTGGCTTGAAAATTTTACTCTGATTCTTCTTTGGGTGCTCATATATTCAACCAAGTTGAAATGTTAGAATTTGCCGAAAAATGTCTGTTCATTTAAGAGTTCGTTTTCCACTCTATCTGTATAATACTCTTTGCTTCTCTCATGGTACCAACGTTCGTGACAAAATCAAAGGGAATCAATTTTGGAAGATCTGTGTCTTTATCAATTACATTTGTACATATATACGGATTAAAATAAAAAGTTTCGTATTTTTCATTGGTTTGAATTGATCGAACTTCTGCCGGGACACTCTTCTTGTCTATTATTGAATGCATACCGAATTTGGTTGCTCGAAACGTCTTCCCGCTGCGAAATTCATATGCAAGAAAGCAACAACAGAAAATGTACTCGGTGAATGGTGACGAGCGAGCGGTGCATTTCGAGTACGTGTGGGTGTATGGGCCTCTGTGTCTGTCGTTCTGTCTGCTTGTTTCTTTATGGTTTGGTCGCTTCTGAACAGCCGTGCGACTGAGGAGCGAGGCAGATTTAAATGCAATTACTTAAGTTATGACTGGTGGAGATGATAAAGTGGCAACAAAAGTCATGCACGCGGCCGTGCAGTCACAGAGGCCCAAAGTCGGCGACACTTTGGCAGCCAAGTGGCTTCGCGTTGCAGTGTCCTATTTTGTCGACGACGCCGGCAGCGATTTTTGCATGCAGTGGACACCAGACAGACTTAGTTGCCGGTTACGTAGAGAGCCGACTTGCCAACTCTGCTGGCGATGGTTCCTCGAAAATGAGCTTGTCTCGTCGGTCGCTTGTAAATTGTCACCGCAGCTGCTTAATTTATTTGACCGCGTATGCGTGGTGAATTAAATTCTCTTTCTTTGTAGTTCATCTATGAATGCAGATAAGGGCCCAAAGCGACAGAGTTACGAGAAGCTTTGTGCAAAAATTTTTGCTTTGTTAACTAGATTAAGCTTGATTGTTGGTCTTACAAAGAATTGGTCTTCTTTTTTGTTGTATTAGATCGCCTCACCTAACAATATATTTAACTAAAACCTGTCTGATTTTTACGCAAGTTGCAAAACATGACATTGAACATAACTGAACTCATAAAAAGAACAAAGAACAAAAAACGGCAAAAGAAATCAAGAGAGCTAAGCAAGTGAATGACGTGACATGACATTAAAGTTCACAAAACCAAAAAAAAAAAAATGTTGAAAGAATTTTCGAATGTTACACAAAATCAGAAGCATTTAATCGTAAATTTAAAAATCCAACAGAATTTTAGACAACAAATATTGAAATTTCGCATCAAGAGACTCATGCCACTTAGTTGGGTAAAGTTGAGGGAAATGGAAATTCCGGCCAGGCAAATGTCACCGGTCGGTGATAGACATGTGCACTCAACTCAAAGACAAATTCTCTATTTGGTTGACAGACAGACATGCCTGCTATCTGGAGTTCGTTGACAGAAGCGTTCTTTAAAATGGATGGCAACAGACAGAAATGTTCCTCCTTATGTTAAATATTATAAGAAAATAACAAAAAAACTGACAATATTCGTTTTTATGAAAATTGTATTAATTAAAAGCGCAGTAATTGCGACATTTTATGGACGAATGTTTATTTTTAAATTTCGCACTTAATTTGTTGACAAATGAATATTCGGTATATCTTAAAACAGAAAATGACGGTGCTGCGCGTTGACTCGAACAATGAGCAAAAAGTTTATTCAGTAACCGGTAATCTCGTCATAGCTGGGCTTATTCGACAATATGTTTCCCTTTTATTTTGGCCTTTGTTTATAAACGGGCGTTGGCATGCTCCACAGTTTTAATATAACTTTTAGTGATATACAGTAAAACTTTAAAGCTTTCTCTTTATAAGTACTTTTTATCTACTTCATTCCCTTACAACGAATTTTTTATACCGCGATCCAAATCCAACTTAAGTGCATTATTTCCTCCATACAACAAATGTACCCATAAGTGTTGACTTTATTTCAGAATAAATGTAACGCCTAGAAGAAGAATAAGAACCCATTAAGTATGGATAGGAAGGATAAGAACTCCAAAAGAAATCTATCTGTACATGTCTGTACGCCTTCCGGAAGCCGTGCCCACTCCTTCCCAGCAGCCCTCTACCATTTACCTATTTCAAAGGGTCGAAAGCTCGAACAACAGAAGCGACTGTAAGATGAAAATTTTGTGGTAAGCCCAGAAATCCCGATCAACAAAATGACGTACCATTACCCTTAAATGACTATATGTTAAACTATAAGAGAAAGGAACCTTAACCTAGGTAGGCTCAGTAAACTCACAACTTTGAAGTTGCTTACCAGACAATATCCCCCTCGCCTTATGCTTAACCTTCAACGACCTTCAATCTGAAATTTCTTATAAACTTATATTCTAAGTTCCAATTTTAGTAATTATGAATATTGCTTAAAATCATAGTTCTGGCATTTCGTGTTGAGTAACTTAAATTAGGCCGCCCACACATGCTTCATTGAATTTTTTATTACGCAAATAATTCCTCCACCATTACAATAAATTTCCAACTACCAGCAATTTTGACAGCCGTTACCTTTGTTCCGTACCGACTAAAACTTTAATTTTCGATAACTTTACCACCAGTTAGGGGGTTAAAGAGTACTCGACAAATAACTTCAGCCGTGATTGCTCGACTTCAAACCAGTAAGGATGCTATTTTCAGCTTTGCTGAAAATTATATACTCATGCAAGCATTTTCCCTATTATTCTTATTGGAAAGTCCGTCATATAGTTTTCCCAATAAGAATCATTAAGTTTATAGAGATAAAGGGGCGTTGCCACGATCTTTTCCCAATTAGTTCTACAAATAGTAATTCAATCATTCACATCACACTTCATTTTTCGATTTTCTATCTCGTCGGCTTACAGAGAAATCACATTTTTAAGTTTTTCTCTATATCGGCAGTGCCACGCCCTTTTGACGGATTCTTATGAAACTTTGGAATATGGTCAAGGATTCATAAAAACGCATAATTGCAAAGTTTCATCTGTTTATATTTAAGAACAAAAACAATTTTCTAACAAAAATCGAATTTTTGAACGATTGTTCCTATGAGAGTTATTGTTATAGTTATAACTCACCACCAAATTGAAGAAAAAGTGGAAAAACATTCGGATTTTCCCATTTTTTATGAAGATGATTACACAATGTTAAAAAGTGCCAATTTTGATCGTTTAATTTTTTTTTTCAACTTTGACCAAACGGGACGGAAATACCGCTTAATGGATCGATCTGATAATTTACATGGTTATTGGGGTACAAAGTCACATTTTTTGACTTTTTTCAAATTAAAATTAAAAATGTTAAAAAAATTTGTTCTCCAAATGTCTTAACTGACTTTTTTAAGAAATTTTCGCCAGTTTTCAAAACTGCCTTCCCCACTTCTGTGGGTGTATTCATTGCTGAGATATCAATGGTTAAAGTAAAAAAAACCTTTTTTTGTTCAATCTCGGATATCTCCGCGAAAAAAAAATCTAAGCAAGGATCGGCAAAACTCAAATTATAGCTGAATCAACAGGCTATGTGATCAATATAATGGTTTATCTAAGAAAAATTCACCGAAGCCCAAAGACCAGGTCAAAGAAGACAAAAAATATTGCAATTTTTTTTCCGCAATTTTAAGAGTTACATAAAAACCGTTACTATTAAAATTTTTTGAGAAAACGTTCGAAAACTAGAAGTTACAAGCTTTAAAATTTTTTTTTTTACAAAGTTTGTCGATACGACCAATACCTACAAAGTAACATACCGTCAAAAATAGGTCCAAACTTCGAATTTTTTGAGTGGTCCGTTAATTTTTTTACTTAGTGTATATATGTATATTTATAGTATAATAAATACCCACAAGGATAACTATAAGAACTGAATAAGCATTTCCCAAAAATGTTTTCGGAATTTTGAGAATTGATTGGGATGAGAAATGACTGGTAGATTTTAATTTTGGAAAAGGCAGTTAATACAGGTGTTCTCATATGGCCTTCCTTGCTGGTTGCGGCCTTGGCCTTGAAAATACTGAATAGAGGTAAGGTAATGGTAAGTTGTAAATTTTTAAGCAACCTTAAATAATCGAAGGATCACAAGAATATATGTAGATGTGGAGATTTTTTGGTCTCCAAGACTTGTTGGACTTTTATCATATCTTGGTTGAAATTGCGTTGATCTGAAGTTTTCGGCGCATCACAAATGACGAATATTTGGTAGTCAAAGTGAGTATTAAATAACAATAAAACAAATTTGAAGAATTGATTAAAACATTAAAAAAATATATTGAATTGAAATCGAAATGCTTTTATTATTTGAATTGACAATTCTTGAAAACACAATAAATGCGCTGCTCGCCGCTCATATAAATTTCATGCAGCGGACTCAGTTGGCATATTTCTTTGAAAACATAATTATACCCGTTTGTACTCACTCCCCCAGCGCTGCTGTCAACGAACGAATGGAGTCGTATTCCGTTCAAATACTCAATCGAAAATATTTGTCTAGACCCCGAGTTGATCGCCAACCCAATTGGTAATCTTACCACGAAGCCCACGATCGAAATCGTGACTCTTTTGTTTATACTTTTCATAGAGAGTTCAGCTCGTAAGTTCATATCTTCGAAACCATGTTACCATGCAACCACGATATGTAGAAGAAATGAAATGGAAAACTGTATGCAAATTTTTGAAATGAATACATCTTCTATGTCAATAATGAGCCATGTTTTTTTGATGCTGATCAAGAATAATTGTATACATCGGTTGAAGTCAACTGCTGTGTGAAAGGAAATCTGACGGCTTCTACCTAAGGAAAAATGGTTATCGTTAATGCCGACTTTATACAGCTCACCGACAAACATAGTCGAAGAAGGCATCGATTTATGCAGCTAGTTTTCTCAACACAATTTGAATTTCCAACGATCACTGCTGATTTGAGATATGTTATTGTTGTATACATATGAGACGCTGATATATGAATAAAGTTAATTTTGCTTATGACTTTCGTTCCGTCGGTCAGTTCTGTCTTACAAATAGCTTGGCATACAAAAGCTCATCTGCACAGTCGAAAATAACTCTATGATCTAAATTATTGGTCTAAATCTCTAATCTGTGCCACACCCATTAATGCGAAATTGTTTATTTGATGTATAATAAACCACAAAGGTATCACAGGGGACATTTTCAAAGAGTATTGCATGCCCAAGCCCCTCAAGTATTTTGTTGCTTAATATCATTCAAATGCGTAAAGAAAAAGAAGCAACAGTCGATGAAAAAAAGTGCCGCTGAAAATCATTTAAAAGCAAATAGAAATATTTTTTATAGCATTTTCATAGTTGTTGCAACAATCTAATAACAATTGAAATAATTATCCAAAACAAACAATTTCACCGACGCCAAAGCAAATTTTATCAAAATAAAAACTCAGCTCGGTGTGTCACGGAACGGAGAGAGAGCCAGCGCAAGCGAGAAACGAGCGATAAAAATGAGTCATAAAACGAACATTAAATGTTGCGCAAAACGCTACTGCGTTAGGCCACGCCCCGATGACGCCACGTGAACAGCATACGGAAGCCATAACTGCGAAGGCAAAGTGCCGATAACTCAAGTTAAAAAGCCATAGGACAGGAAAACGCCATCAATGCGAATACATGCATCGTCTGCCTAGGAGCGAGCGAGATGCAACTAGAGCCGGCCATTGTGCTGTTGAGAACCACCACATCCGAAGAGAGTGGATTTGGCCTATGTGCGAGTGAGAAAACGAATGAGTGAGCAGCCTAATTGAATGTACGTCTCTCACACGCTTGCCACATACACCGACCTGCCTCTCTCTCTTTCTCTCTCTCTCAATCAAACAGTCTCTCTCTCAAGCGGTCGCATGCACTTGTATTACGTGACACGCGTCGCTCGTAAAAATTGAATTTTGTGTGTGGGAACTTGAATAAAAATTGAGTATTTGATATTTCAGCTCGTTTTGTACTGATTTTTATTCGAGAGAATTGTTTTTCACGCTCTTTTACGCGTAATTCTGCTTCGGCGCGCGCAAGTGTATGCGCTTTTAAGTACAGTAATGTGCGAAGAGCGAAAAGAGTGTATCGTTATTGTTGGTACTTCTGTTGTTCGTGCGATGTTGTTGCTCGCATAACTGTCGTCGTTTATCGACGTTTTAAGTGCGACTGAGATGGACTCATAATCATTTACTGAATGGTGCTCAATTATTGTTGTTGTATGTGTTGTTGTTGTTGTTGTTGTTATTATTATTGTTGTTAATGTTGTTGTTGCTGTTGTTGTTGCTCTGCTTGCTGTGTGTTCTTTTAGTTTTATATATTATTTTATTTTATTTATTTTATTTTTCGTGTTGTTTCTTTTTTTTTCTCAACCATGATGAGGATGATGATGATGTTTGAAAATTAATTAATATCGATTTAATTACCAACTTTATTTATTTAGTTGTTTTTGCAAAACAAACTTATATTCATGAACTTTATTTTATTCTTTTTTTTTTTGTCGGTTTAAACAGGCCAAGTCAGAAGTATGTGTGTGAAGTTTTGTGCATATATGGAAAATTCTCATGCGGTACAGAGCGCAGAATTGTGTGCTCTCCGCCGTGTTTTGCGCATCTTTTGTAGCCGTCGTCGTTTCAACGGTGTTCTTTTTTTTGTTCGGGTTTCGTTTTTCATGTATTTTTTCTGCCCCCGGCACTCGGGTCCCAATCAGCATTTTAACCCGCCTTTCCCAGTTCCAATTTGCCAGAATGGGACATCAAATGCGTTGCGGCAGTTAAAACGTAGATTTAAGTAAGTGGAAACGAGATCGTTACCTTCGCGCATAAAAATAAAAATCATTGTTGTTGTGCACTGATTGAAAAATGAAAAAAAGAAGCAACAACGCGAGGGAAAACCAAGTTGAGTTTTGGCGAGAAAAGCACACACACACATACTCATACACACACGCTTTTCCTCACGTACAAGTTCGCATTGCGTTCATTCTGTTATCTCGTTGTTCGTTGAGTTGCTTTCAGCCTTTTGAGTGGAATTTTCCGGCTGGATCGACGCTTAAGACAGCAAAGCGAGAACGTTCAGGTTATGTTTTTTTTTTCTTTTTCATATTTTAACTCAACGCTCATTGCTGTGTGTGTCTGTGCACTCTGGGGTTTCGGGTTGGGCCTGGTCTGGTCTGGTCTTCAGTGCCGACGGGTTCAGCTCCGCGACTCTCGCTGCCTATGATTGTTTTTTCCACTTTTGGTTTTTTTTATACATGCTATATGTATATAATTTTGTTTTTCGTTGTTGCTTTTTTAAGTTTTTTTCATTCTATAGTTTTTATGCGGGCTTTAATGACATTTATGGATTTTAGTGTGTGCCAAAAACTTTTTAATTAAATGTCACGCGCTGCTTTCCTTTGAGTGCTCAATCGACTGACAGAGAATTTAAAATGAAATTGGCAAATTTTAATTCAAATTTGATTTTCACATATGGTAACACAATTTGAGAGTAGCATTTTCTACAGGTCTTTGTCATATAGCAGTCTTTACAAAAAAAAAAAAAGAAGAAGAACAGCACCGTTTGAGGACATGTCCAATGGTGCTTGATTAACTGACACATTGCAGAAAGTGTGAAAAATCCTTTCGCCGCTCAGCGCAATCAGACAAAACGACAACTAAAAATCTGAGCTGAGCGTCCTTAATAGGCCGCACGTAACCGAGACGGACTCGATTAAAAAGGCATTTGAAACGCGCGGCAATGAACTCGGCATGAACTGCAGGCGGTCGGCTGGTTGACGGACAGACGGCCGGCCGAAGAGCAGTTGTGCAGCAACACGGTGCAGCGGTCGACATGAATCGAAACGCGAGCTTGAAGCGGACATGTCCTTTTAGTTGCAGGACAATCATATTTTTCAGAATATTTCTTTTGTTTTCTTGTTTTTTCTCTGTTTTTCCTTCTTTTTTTTTTGCTGGCTGATGACATTTTTACAGAAATTGAATCCTGTGGACAGAGTGGCCACTGTTGTGCTTGTCGTTGCGTGCAATTACATGAAGCTGTCATAAATTTCATCCTTTCACAAAAAGGAGTAACAGGACGGGACTCGACGACGATGACGTTGACGTCGCTGCCATATTGTGCACGGCGGGCGCTGCCGCACAGCGCCATGTTGAGCATGCTGCAAGTAGCATGTGTTGCACAGTCTACTTGCCGCTTGCTTTATTGTTGCATGCGGCAAGAACATTTCGTTTGTTTTTATGTCGTGTTTACACGACGAGGTGCTTTGCGTGGACTGGAGCGGACATCAAGGGAACATGAGACCCTTTCTGCACACACACACAACGCCATTGGACTAAGAAATGAGCTCATACACTGTAAAAAAGCGAGAAGCTTAACTCATGGCTTATTACATTGCATAACTGTGAAAGCTGTTGAACGATCTTGACTTCCTTTCACTTCCTACCGATTGTCTGCCCCGATTTCTCTCAGTGACCTGCGGCACACTCGAGTTGCCTCAGCGCATCTGCTCTGCAAACAATCCAGGCGACACTTTTACACGCTCTTCCCAACCAGTTTATTAATTTGCCCATTTCTAGTCGCCCATGTCTGTCACGCCACTCACACTCCAATTCGAGTTTCCACTCTGCCTGAATTATCTCCTTGTAACCTATTGTAAAATTAAAACCACCTTGAAACGTTTTCTGGCGGCGCGGCGCGCTTGGTGCGCAGAGGGACGAGGAATATTTATCACTTCTGCAACCGCAACCTGTTTTAACTTGATTTGTTAATAAGCTCCGATTTCGCTCAAGTCATAACGCACACACGGCTCACTTTTGTGCTAATTACAGCGGTTCGGCAAAGAATTCTGCGCAAATTGGTAAGCAATACTTTCTGGTTTGTGTTTTCCTTTGATTTCTTTTTTTGCGATACACATTCCACCAACTTGTACTATCGGCTCGAATCGTACTTGAGTTGTTTAGCCATTTAGCAACTGCTTGGGACCTATGAAGGAGAAGAAGATGAAGGGATGCCGACAACCTGCCATGAAACGCCATCGTTTGCAATCTTTAATCCATCTTATTGCAGTGGGCTGCTTGAAGATTCTTGCAATGTATTCAATCACTCATTTTGGCTGCAATAAAAGCAATTACCTTGTTTTGTTTGAATTTTTACCGTTTTCGGCGTTTCAAGGCGCAAAAAACACTGAACAAGTGAGAAGTAATCTCGCACAAGAGTTGCATGCCTGATTTGCATTGAAAAGTCGAACCACGTTCTTAATTAATTGCACTCGACTTGAATAATTCGAAAATATTACTTGCTTTTTAATCGCGAAAACATGCAATGAAATAAATAAAATATTTCTGCTCAAACGTATGACAGATGACATTGTTTTTGTTCGAATACCTCTTGAACAGACTTCTTAATAACAAACAATTTAAGTCACCTAAATAACTTCAATTTGCGTAATATTGTATGCAAATGAGCCGAACGAACAGACCAGTTTGGCCGCCGTCGGTCCCTCGCGCCGTGGCCGAAACAGATGAAACAAATTTAATTTTTTATTAGCCATGAAAGTGGCTATTAGAGACATGTTCGAAATGCTTTACTCTTTCTTTCAATCCAAATAGACATTTATGCGTGTTAAAGTTAAACAAATGAAAACGAGTTCAGATGTGCGAAAACGATGCTCATATCATAAATCATTGAAATGAATTAATCGTGGGCAGTTGACATTAAACAATTCATGAGCAAAGAACAAATGCAAGACACGGAAGGAAGGAACTGTTTTTACATCTCCAACTCGCTTCTCGAGGCAGAGAACAATGAAAATTCAAATGCGAACAGACACAAAATTTAAAGAGTCTTATTTACATATATACGAGTATGTATGAATGTACAAGAACCAGAATAACTTCATCCAAGTGCCACCCCCGCCGTTGACACATTCTTTGTTCGAGCGCTCCCAGTCGCCCTGAAATTCGGTTCACAAGTTGTACAAATGATTTTTCCATTTCCGTTTAAAATGATTTTCAATTTTGTTTCATTGATTTGCCATTCTTGCCTCGAAGAAAAGCACAAGAATGCGGCGACAAAAACTAAGTTCGACTCCAATCTCAAATCGGTTTTATTTCGACAATTTTTTGAATGTTTATTTAAATTGAATTTCTCGCGGCTTTCGTTTTATTTGATCAGTCATGGATTTGTTTTATTCATTCAAATATATATGTATCTCTCAGTTACTTTTTTGTGCGTCTATACATAAATATTTATTTAAATTTCGACTTTGGCACGGCCTGTAAATCATCTCGGTTTCTCCTATGAATGCTCAGCCCATACGAATTTACACACAATCGTTCACTGAGGCTCAGTGGTGCGTTTTTAAGTCGTTTGTTTTCCGTGCATGATTTAGGTGCAATCATAAATTCGGTTTTAAACTTTCTGGTATTCCTCACCGGGTCCTCTGGCCGCGCGCCCCCCAGTCGGAGCGATAAGCACTTGACAACGTGCTAAGGCCCATGTCAGCTCGTTGGCTCCAAGGGCAATAAATAAATTAAAAAGGTCGTAAATTCAGCGTCACATTTGACACCGCATCCAAAGCCAACGCAGACCAGTTGTCGTGACTCTTGTGACGCTCTCCACCAGCGGCCATCTTTCTTTTTGTGTTTTGTTTTGATTTATCATTTTGACGTTACAAATTTATAAAGTTTGCTTCAACCAAATTTGGTACAATTCAAAACACGTTGAATCAAAAAACTTGTTGTTAAAAAAAAAAAAAACAACAACAACGAACAAATACACTTGAGGAACGAGTGAGAGGGAGATAAATTGATTTCTTGTTATTCTCTTTTACGATGGATGACAATACGAGCCAGACATCTTTTCTGAATCATTTTCAATTGTATTAAAGGCACACTTATTTTCGTGAGGTTCTCCAAGGGCGTAAAGATCAGCCAACATTGCCCATAAACATAAGAAAAATGATTTAGAATCGGATTAATCAGGCAGATTATGGTCTGTTGCCGATTGATGTTGGTCTTTTGTTGGTATATCTGGGAAATAGATAGGCAAGTTGACAACAAGAGATTAGAGACACGTTGTAGGAACCTATTGAATTTTAAATAATATCCTCAGGCTGTTAAAGACATGGGCTTCGATCGTAGAATGTACGGAATGGGATCGTCAAAACTTGATCAGATATCAGACTAAATTCTTGTTTCTCCGGGGACATATCCCTTAAGGAAAATGGTTGCTGACATGACAAAATGGTGTCACACAATTATAGGAATATGCATTTTCACAATCGAATCTCGACCGCAGAATTTTTTCTTGTCAAATCTTAGTTATGTTTATCCTAAACGGTTTTCAAAAGAAGGAGAAAGTTAGAACATGTGTTTCGTTGCTCCTTCAATTGGATGCAGACAAACTTGAATTTACCCAAAAAAGCTTCATCATTTAAAATTCATAAAGCGTGTTGGCATGTTGTGTGCACGGAGGGTATGCCAACACATGTAAGTACATAAACGACGTTATATGCTTGGACTCCAATCATATTTTGCGGTAGAAACTGTGTCAATGGGTACTGGACGGGCAAGGACGGAGGGCAGCCATCTGGGTCATTCGACCAAACCGGAGACAACGACTATGGTACGTGTGGGCTGGTCCAATGTGTCTGTCCGATTTCGGCTTACTCTTTTTCGTTATGTGCCTCAGTTTAAAGTCGTCCTTAACTCTTGTGGCTTTTTTTTCCAAACAAAGGTGGCAAGGAAAGCGGAATATGATAACTTCAGCCACATTGAACTGTTTGTACCGTGCAAACGATAATGCGGGGATCATCTTCACGTGCTTTTGTGTGATTTTGGTGTTGTTGATTAGAGTTTTGTTATTAATCTTGATTTGGACGTCGCTTGGAGGGTAAGGAGAACAGCATGTTCATTTTATTTATGGTCTGAAAAGTCGCTTGCTTGCTGCGTAGTGTGTCGTTCACAGTTACAATCCAGTTTCGAATGGAGGTAAGCAGGCCAAATGGCCGTCTGAACTCAGACGCAGTCGTTGACCGAGGGCGTTGCTTGCCGAAAACAGCGAAATGCAGAAGAGGAAACACGAAATGCTCAAAAAATCATTTGCATATTCCGAAAATCGCACCAGGGACAACAGCGCCAGCGACGCGTCGGTTGTCCTAAATTCCTTGGCCGAACTGGACTTTTTACTCAAGTAATTAACGGTGGATTTTTCTTTTTATTATTTATATGTTTTCAAATTTAGTTAATTCGGCGCCTTTTCTACCACGCAGTGTTCGTTCTCTTTTGGCCGCACGTTAGACGCTGTAGTCGATGTTAGGGTGGAGGTCTCGCATTGGGGATGAACGCATTTCAGGCATCACTGACGGATAGAAGCCTAATTAAGTGATTTATGAGACCACTGGACATAATTATAAATTTGTGCATATACACGTGAATACATGTGTATAGGACATGTTTGTCCTATAACCGTCGAGCTTGAAAAGCGCTTGACATACAGACGTAAATTAATGCCGCAACCATTCATCTCCCACGCAAATAAATACAGATGACCATTTATTGTAAGTGGCGGTGTTCCGATTCGCTTTGCATTTGAAGACCATGAATCATGCCCGGTCAACGGAGTGGGCTAGATTTTGGCACTGTTGTTGGCATTCGCACTCCAACAGCATTGTTTGTGTTTCTGCGGCTTCGTTTACAGTTTGTGATTGCGGTCAAAATTTATTTGCATTTTATTGACCAACAAAAAGTTCGCTTTTGTGGCGTGGCCACAACAACATGTCCAAAGTGTTTTATGGCCGATGCGGGCTCAAGTGGCCGCCTCTAGGACCTTACACAGACGCACACTCTTTCTCTTGCTTTCTTCTATCCCTGCCGGCCGTTGCCACTCTGTCCTGTTCTGGCTCTCGCCTGTTGGTTTGCATCTGTGACTGTCGAAGGCACAAGTACTTGTGTTCTTTAGTTTGCTTGTTGAACATACGCCACTTAGCACGGCAACTTTAGAAACTGCTTCAATGCACTCTGTGATCATGTTCGCTGAAATGCATGAATACAAATCAGCGTTTTATGTAAATAGATTTAGCAAAACCCCAAGGGAGCTGTGTTATGAAAGACTAGACGATCCCCACTGTCTGTTGAAATAAAATAAAAGTACTTTCAAAAATAATATATCGAAATGAGCGCGAACTTCATAGGATATTAACTCAATATATGCAGAGAAGTGTCGATGACCTCCGCTCGACTTGTAGTTGAAAGTCATAAAGCCAATTGGTGCGTGCATGTTCGATTAAACGAGAGTGCAGGCACGGAGGGAAATAATCTTGTTAAAAGTCAATATCAGACTCAATTAAAAGCACATGAAATGAAATGAATGCAGAATCAAATAAGAAAACGAGAGAGAGAGACAGAGAGAGAGAAAAGAATAAGAAAATGTTTTGGCGTTTGACCGCCATCCACTTGAGTCAATCAACTTGAAAATAAAAGCTGATAGCTGCAAAAACAAAGAAATAAAACTCTGTGAACTCTCGATGATTGATTGCTGGATGAAAACAGTTTTAATAAACTTCGATTAGGTACAATGAATCGCTGACCACCCGGACTGCCAGTCGGAATATACTTCTGTCATGCCAATCATTCCACATACTAAATGCCTCTTTCCACATTCTCTTCAGGACGTGGTATTGCCACAAGGTAAATAAAGTGAATTTGCTTGAGTGATAGAGAGAGATGGGATGATGACGGGTGATGCGAAACAAACGCTAGCGAAAAATACTTTATTTGAATTTAATTCAAAGTGTTACTAATTTTATGAGCGTCCATTATGGGTTTTGCGCAATGAGAACTTCATTGTAGCAAAGCAAGTACGATATTGCCGCCAGTGATGACGTGGCGGTAATAAAGTTGTCAGTTTGTAGTTTGTCATTCATTTACTCATATGCGGAGTTGGATGGACCGTGGTTTAATTGAATTTCACGCTGCGAGAAGTGTGCAAAGCCACAGTGCAATACAATGACAGTGTACCTCTCGCACAGGGTAATCGAACGCCACCAACATAGCCAACCAAACGTACTCGTTTCGAGCAGCGACACATAATGGAAACATAACTTATAAAGCATTCTTCATGGCGAAGGTTGCCATGCTCATATTTACTTTGATAATTTCTATACACATCGGAAACGACTCACAGTTCAAAAGCGCTATTCTTTATTTAATTTTTTTTTTTTTTGGTTTTCTCACAGTTCGTCTTTTAATTTTTGGAATGAACCCCAGGAGCGAGCGTCTTAGAGTCTGCATACTTTGGTCGACATAATAATCGGGCCTCTAGAAACGCATGCATAGAGTGAGAATAAATGATAAAATATTGTAGGAAAGGCTCAATGGTGCTGCAGATACAAGCAACCCCTGCATTCAGAAAAGGACAAGTTCACACACATACACACACATACGCACACGACTATTCAAACATCGCGTACAATAAGCAAAGACCGAAACACATAAAAATGAGTTACGAGTTCTGCCATTTTAAATAAAAATAGAAACAGGCAAGAAAAAGGTCAAAGGCCATTTCCACCCCGAACCGACATGGCAAAGGGCGACAAAGAGAGACAGTGGCAGAGACTGAGAGAAGGACAGGAGTTTTGTAAGTGTGTGCGTGTTGGAAAATGAATGAGCGCTCACAAAATGGTTATGTTGACAGAAGTAAATCTTTTGAATTATCGCATTAAAATGCCACATTCTCTTAGATAAAATTGTAAACGTCGTCCTGGCCACCGCTGTCGCCGTTGATTGCAGCTGAAGATACTCAATTTCTAGATACAAAGAACGGCAGTGGATGAAGCCATGTCGTAAATAATCGTCGGCGTGCTTTGCGCATTATTAAGGATTTCAGAGTGCGTAAGGATTCACCAGGCCGCCGCTGCAACTGCCATTGCCTTTGTTGGCATATTTGTCTTGGCTATTCACTGCTCCTTTTTGGTTTCGGCGCGCATTTTTTTTTGTCGTTTGCCTTTGTCAACTCAGGGTGTTCACCCTTTTCTTATTATAAATTTTCAGCCCGTTTGCTATTATGTTCGTTTTTTAGTCTCCGATTGAGTTCTCAACTCTAAAGTCAACTAATGCCATTCTGTCTGAAGCCTTTTACCGAATTTCAATCTGAAAATTCCTGCTACTATTTCAATTTTATAGTTTGAATTTCGTTAACACAACATTTGAAATGTAAATAAATAAATAGAAGAAACAATTTTGATACATTATATCGAAGCGCCTTTAAAACAGAGGATTCATTCAGTTGCCAGATGAAAAAGTACTTTAGACTTAATAAAGAAGCGCCATTAATGAAATAAAAAACTAAATAATGTGTGCGTGTCTGTCCATGAATATATCAATGAATTTTACACATTTGGTATACAAGAATCTTCCCCAATGATGAAATTTGATAAATGAAAATTTCTTATTTGGATATTAAAAAACATTAATAAGTTTTGGAAAAAAAAATAATAATTTGTGTTAAACTGAAATAAAAGATTAACCAAATTTTTGTTTATATTAATAGCCCGCAAATGATGAAGAAGAAGAAACAAGACAGAAAATAGAACAATCGGCGGAAAAATGCTCAAACGGTCTGAGGCCAAGCCCAAAACACAACAACAATGGCTGAGAGTTTTTCGTATTTGATGAATGCGATGAGCAAGCGAGTGGAGTGAATGAAGTATTTTTGTTCGCCGTTCATTTCACTCATTCGACGCTCACTTGCTCTACCACCATTTCCAGTTGAACTCTTCAGCGGAGCAGACACGTTCACGAGCGGACACAAACCGGTGCATATAGACTTGAAGGGCATTGAGTATAGTAGAAAAAAATATTTCAATTTTGAACTCAGTTGATTATCAAATCCCCGTGAATTAATATTCGAAGTTGTGAAGCAAAACTTTAAAATCGAGTACAAACTTTTATAAGACCTTCAATATCAAGTCGTCATATTTTTTTCCTATTTTTTATATGTGTTGAAATGTGGCGAAGAAACTAAGTCAATTAACAGTGGCGAAACTATACCATCTGAGGCCAGTGGCGAATTTATCAGATTGGGGGCTTCTGGTTCGATCTAACTCACTGCGTTTTTAAATTTTTCTGTTATTTCTTGAGCTTGGGGCCCTTTTACCGGAGCCTGTGGCATTTTGCGCACCCTGCCACCCTCTTGTTACGCCACTGTCAATTAATTAAAATTCCACAGTTTTTAATTTTCCAAATATCTCTCGATTTTCGAATTGAACACTTAAAGCAGCTTAATGCTATTGTTAATTGTATCTTTTACCACTAGATGTCACTTTTGCCAGATGCCATCTGGCGGGAGGGAGTTTGCAGTTTGAAATGCGCTGGATGCACAGTTTGAAAATCACTGCCCTGCTGTCACTCCGTGCTTCTAAAACTAATGCCATCGATATGCTGCAGGAAGTAAAAGAAAAATCTGAAGCCAATGAAGTCTTCGATGGGTTTTATGTATTGAACGATATTAGTATATCTTTGTATGTGTAAATGTAGCAATATTTATACTCTTCACATATGCGAATATATATATAACTTTGTCACGGAGTTTGTAACAGATCGAAATATTCATTTCCAACTATATAAAGTATATATATTCTTGATCAAGACGAAAAGACGAGTTGATTCAGCCATGTCCGTCTGTCTATCTGTCTGTCTGTCTGTCTGTATGTATGCAAACTACTTCCTCAGTTTTGAAGCTATCGAGTAGAAATTTTGCACAGAGCCTAAGAATTTATTACGATGAATCATTCGTCGGAACCGGCCATATCGGATAACTGGAACTGGTACCTGCCATACAAAATGAAGAAGAGGAAGAGAAATCAAGATTTAACGTCGTTGTATGGGAAACTTTTTTGTTTTGTATGATAGAGGGCTGAAATTTGAAACATAGTAGTTTTACATAGTCCGCCTGAAAGTTTCATTGAGAGCGGACAATTGGAACTGGTACCTGCCATGCAAAATGAAGAAGAGGAAGAGAAGCAAGATTCATTTCGTTGTATGGAAAACTTTTTTATTTCTTAATTAATTGACTTGAAACTTCACACTTATGTTCTTAGGGAGGCATAAAAACTATTTTGACCAAGAAATGGGCATGGTTACTCCCACTTATAGCAAAAATCAATCATTTGCATATCTCCGGTACCCAATGAGCAAAAACAATGAAACTTAGATGAAGACAAAATATATTCAGTAAAAAAAGTGGGCGTGGCACAAGAAAGTGCGTGAAGAGTATATAAGCTTCAGCCTTGCTGAAGATAGCGTCCTTACTGGTCGTTTTATGTAGTAGGCAAAACCAACGGAGTTGAACATCACATTGGTATAGAGTAAACAATAATTATGTGTTTCAAAAGAGGGCATTTGGTCCGAGATTTAGAGAATTCATTATGATCATCTATACAAGTTCATATACAGTGAAAGCGCTTTATAAAGATTTTGGGGGAGTGGAGAATTACTTCGTCATGTCCATCGTATTGTTACATCGATAGAATAGCTAGACATTGGTATAACAAATTTATACCCTATACACACTGCGTTTTAGGGTATATTAAGTTTGTTTGAGATCAAAAGTATGTATCGCATTGAAGGAGGGGAGCAACACCCTACGTTTATATTCTTGATCAGGAGGACATAACGAATTGAGATAGTTATGTTCGTCCGCCTTATCAATAGTTCTCAGAAACTTGAAATTTGAAGGGTTGTCTCGTGAAGTTCAGCAGCTGATCAAGTTTAAATTTTTTTGTGGTATGCCCAATCCTTTCCACCTAACCAGCACCACCCAATTTCTTAAGCCAAAGTGAAAGAAACATGAATGTTGCGCAATTTTGAAGTCAATCAAACTGAATTTTGTGATAAATTCCAAACTTTTTGACCGATTTTCTTGAAATTTTGACGAATCACATATATAACTATTAAATGACAAAATAAATTTTTTTTTCTGATTTCGTGTTCATATATATTATGTACTTACTTACTTATATGTTTATCTTTTGTCCGATCATCCCTCCCGCGGTCTCCCAAGCCCGCTTAACCGTTTCATTACAAAATAAATTGTAATAATCCAATTAAATTTCTTATTTTTCAAATGTAACAAAATGATTAACTCACATCGCAAAACAAATAATCGTTGAGAAGAGTATATGCATCTTAAACACTTCTCTCATAAAAAGCTACATGCAACGATTGTAACAAGATTTTAATCAAACTCTGACCAAGGAAACTTCATCAATGAGCGGCAAAATAAAATCGCGTTGATGTTCATGTTAATTCACAGAGAAATTGCTTTGAGTATCAACTGAAAGTCGAGCAACAATCAAGTCGAGCAAGCAGTCAAATGAAGTGCGAAGAGCTTCGAGGGGCAGAAATGGCCGCCAAAGCACCAAATTCGATGATACCGAAGAACAAAGTGTAGAATGGTAGGTTTTTGTGCAAGGAGAGGCGGCGACGGAGAAGGTCATGAAAGTCATCTTCGAACGTGCGATGAAGTTCAAGTTTTTTTTTGGTTTTTGGTTCTTTTGGCAAAGACGAGTTGATGATGCACCCAAAGAAAAATAAATAAGGAAGCAAGTGCAAGAAGCTGAACTCGACGCTGACGTGTACTTGCATTTGGTTTGGGGTTTTTATAAAATTGTTGTTGTTGTTGTTGCTGCTGTTGTTGGAGTTGTTGTTCTTTGTGTTGATGTTGTTGCTTTTGCCCAAACAACGTCGTGAACTGTGATGCGATGTGGTGGGTGGTAGGGAGGACGAAGGTGACGTTCAGTAACTTCACGGCATGGCGTTGGCTTGGAAAAGGACCTGTTCAAGCTTAGACTCAACTGGTTTTCTGACATCTCGCTCATTCCATCATCACCGTCTCTTTCGTTCATCCCTGCCTGCTTTGCTGACAACATCTCCTGCATCCGCGTGCCGCTCGTCGACGTTTCAACTGCGATACAGTTGAGTAAATTACACTTTTGATTTTTAGTGGCCGTAAAATAATCGTAAATGTCGTGGTTATTGCGACCGAAAGTGCCCATTTTAGTTCTCAATGCTTTAACTGATACTTTTTCCTCAGTGCAAGCTGCAGCCCCTTGCCCAGCATGTCGCACCATGCCGAGCTGTATCATGCTTTGTCTCTTCGATTCTTTTGCTAGTCTCTGCCTCAAGACACGTTGCACTTGTTAATAAGTTTCATGCTTCGCTTTTGTAGCTCGCTTTTTTATATTTTCGAATGAGCTTGGCTGAGTGAATTGACTTCCTCATTTTCTGCTACTACCTCCGCTGCTTCTCCTTCTTCTACATCATCTTCGGCTGTTGTTTTGCTTGCTTGTTTGTTTGCTTGCTTGCTTGTTTAAGTTTATCGAGTTCGTTGGTTGGCATTCTTTGGCTTTTGTTTGACTTTTCAGATGATTTTGCTAAGCATTCCTATTAACTTTACGAGCAATTCTTGTTAGTAAAATTTTCTCGCATGTATTTCAGTTTACGAGTAGTTTAGTTTGGGTTAACTTGGTTTTGGGTCCTAATACATTTAGCTGATTGTTGCTTTGACGCAACTGGTTGCAATCTCTTTCTACAACTTATTCAGTCACAAGTTTCGAATTTGATTTTATTGGTACTATTTCGGTTGTCTTCATTGTGGAACGCCAGAGACTTCGAAGAACAGGGATGCCAATACATACATGTGTGCGAATAGTATTCCAGCGAATGCTGAAAAATATAAAATATTTTGAAATTTATGTTGCACAAACAACAAACCTCTTGGAGGGGTAACCATCAAAGAGAGGGGCATTCTGTGGTATGCAGTGTTAAAGAGGTATATTTACTGAGCTTGTATATAAAATTTTAGGCTTGCACATTTTATAGTTTTGGATATTTCTTAGCAATTTAGCAATTGATACCAATATGTATGTCCGTTAAGACGGAAAGGGAGGGCAAAAATTGTGGTATGCAGTTTTATCGAGCCATGCACACCAATTTTCACGTTTCTATCGTTTCTGGTGTTTCGGGCGGGAAGTAGAGGGCACCGCCTACCGTATGTGCAGGGTATCATATAGTCGAGTATACTCGAAAAAATAGCTCTTATTCAAATGTGATATAAATTATCTTCGTCATCTAATTGTCCAAGCGGTGGAAGATCATTCATGCCGCAAAAAACTACTAACGAAACGATAGATTTTAAAAAGATTTGTTTTTAAAAAAAATTTGTTCATGTCCACTTTGTATTTGGGTGAAAACTGGCCGCTGTTCCAAAAATAATTTGGCCAAAGTAGTACAATAGTCAATGAGTACAACTTGGAATGGCAAATCAAACAAAACAGTTTGTCTTTCGCAACTTTATAGTTGGAATAAGAAATATTTATCCACAAAAAATCTGCAAAGATATAATTCAACATTTAGAGTCTCTCTTGAGAAAGTAATTTGAATCCATGAGTAGTTTTTTGAAGTGCCCATTACGAACAGCAAATAGGTAGTCTAAATAGTGCGACCAATTGTTTGTAATCGAACTTCGTAAAAGAGAGGCAGAACACGTTTCCAAGAGTACGAATATTGCCATGAAATATGTCGCAAAATCATAAAAAAAGAAAGTAAGAAAAAAACCAAACTAATTCATAAATCACAGAACATGTCATAAAAAAGAAAAATCCTTGTCGAGACACGACTAAAACGACGTACACATAAAAAGTTCGAGACGAATAATGAAAACAAATTTGCCTCGAAAATACGGCGTAAAAAATTGTCAATGATAAAACAGTGACCTTAAGGAAATTGTTTTGGCAGTTTGTGAGGTTTGTTATCTCGGCATTATCTGAGAATTCGGTGCGCCGTTGAGGCAGGACAGCGTGCAAGCCACAAAGGAATCGCAGATTTAGGGATAACTGCTTGGCTGAGCGCGCAGACGCATTCTACTTTTCGTTTTCCTCTTCTCGTTTTTTCACCTCTCGCACAGATCTTTCAAATATTGTGTGCTGCAATAAATCATAAAAATATGTTTCACTCGTCCTCGATTGTGAACAGAATGCATTGGTATGCGCTGCGCTGTACGCTCTCGGTTTGTGGGTCGTTACACGGTGGAACTGTAATTTTGTGTCAAATTATTTAGTTCTGTTCCTCTCACCCTCATCATAAGTCTGCCTCTTTCTCTTTCGCACGTCTCGCTCGTTGTTATGTTCCATTACAATTGGCAATTGCTATAGGTGCCTGGATCCCGGGTCTGAAATGTGCTAAGGACAATGTAGAGGGCGCCTGATAGTGACGATGATCGCGCCCTCAAACGCCTGATGACAAAACCACCAACAACGAAATTGCATTCTACGTCTGCAACATATTTAGCCAACTGTCTAACAATGAAACACATTTTCTCTCTGAAGCGATGTGAAATATGAATTATGATTTATTGATTTCTGATATCGGTGACTTTTCGTACTTAGATCGTTTCATATTGTCATTGTATATGAAACAACGTGTTAACAGGGTGAAAATGATTCGTTGTGTATATAATAATAAAGCCCACCCCTGAACAATTAGCAAAATCAGAAGGTAAACTGAATCTGAACAAGAGATGACAAACAATTTCGAGTGACGCGGTGACAAACTTCTCAATTGCGATTCTCGCGCCAATTTGTACTGAAATATACTTTTGAAAAATATCATATTTGTTGGTAAAGTATATTTCAGACAGTTTAGCTGAAAGCAATAATAAAGACGTTCACGTATTATGGGACAACTGTACAACTTTTGTTTCAGTGTACCGAAAACCATATTCAAATTTGTTTAGTTTCGTCTCGTCTTGTGCTGTTGCTGCCATGAATCCGACATGATTTAGTGCAACCAGATGATGATTGAGCGATACCGCCTTAGTCAGTTGTCTTAGTTATTGCTGAGGGAGGGGAAATACTGCACAAGTGATTGTGCATACTTAACACTGAGCTCTTATGTAAGTATGAGGCAGCATATGTTTCAATTAGGGCGAAGGCCAAGCGCAGCACCAAACATGGAAAATTCGAGCGTGGTTTGTTTGGAATAAGTGAGAATGTGATGCCATCTTGAAAGCTGAGCCGGGCATACGTACATATGTACATACATACTTGTAGAACGAAAATAACAAGTATTCGAAATAGATTTCAACAGTTTTTTTTGTGTTTTTGTGTTTTCAATGTTACACAAATTGTGATTATGACGAAAGGAGCCACTGTAGAAAACAAAACAGGAGAATTTCAATGACTAAAATTGCTTCTGATAATTCTCAAAATTATTCAAAATTTATACTTAATGCAACAATTTTCCTTATGCTCTTTTCAGTGTGCAAATAATGAACCAATCTGGAAATGGGTCACATTTACGAATCAGCAGTCAAAACAAATCGTTAAGCCGTCACAAAAATACAGCAAAAACGGAAAAAGTCAGACTTGTTTTACTAGAACTGATGTCTTCTAATAAAATTTTAGCACCATTTCCTCAAAATAAACATCAAACTAACAGCGGTTGGAAGTCATTCGACGCAGCTCATAAAAGTAATGACGAAGAAGTATCTATGATGCGAAGCGCATTTGCCCACCCGCTCGAAGGAGGGCAAAATCACGGATACCTCGCCACATACTACACCGAAGAAAGCAGCAGCAGCAACGGGAGCAGAATAAAAATCTCAAATAATTATGGCATACGTCACGGAACTTGTCTTTTTATATCTTTTTTATTGGTTGTCATCGTCATGTCACACTAACAGATCGTAAAAAAGTCGTAAAATCTATGAACGCAAGTGATGAAGGAAAGAACGACTCAAACAAATGAGTGACTTTACGCTTGTAGGAAAAAAACTCACAGTCGCAGCGATCAAAATGAACGTTAGCAAAAATTTGTGTGCGATGAAGAGAGAGAAGAGCAGAAGTTCATACCAGGACATTTTCAAACCGTTGAGATATTTACTCCTGTGGAATGTGCGTAGATCGTTGCTCTTTTCACGACCTTTGAGTCTTTATGTATATTCTTGTGAGTGGTTGTGTGTATGTTATGAGTGTCTATGCTCTGCCATACGATAGGATTGTGATTATGAGACACGTTATTAGTGCTGGTGCTGTTTGCTCAAGTGGCGCCAAGTCGTAAAAAGGCTATAAACGTCGGTATTAACCGCAATTTGTTTATTTAGTTGTAAAGAGGCCGTTCTGTTTGACATTTAATTGTTGCCAGTGTTTTATGCGCGAGCGACGGACTTTTTACGAGCGATCCAAGTGGGCAACGATAATAAAATTTATTTTTACGACAATTTAAATGGTTTCATTTCAATGAACGCATTCACTTGGCCGGATTTGAGCAGCACTGCAACAGGTTCGGCATTTTTGCTTATGGTGGCCAATAACTTCAGGAATGTGACTTTTTCGAGTCTCTTCAACGTATTGTAAGAAAACAATGAACCAGAAATTCAATTCGTAACACATTTGCGTTTTCTTCGGCATGTGCAGTGAATTAAATAAAAAATTTATTAGCACTGAAAAAAAAAAAATATTCGGTTTTATCTCATTTAAAAAAGTTCTTTTTGATGATGAAGATTTCCTCTTTAGTTTTAGACCGATCGAAAATTTGAAGAATAAAGAAAAGCCACAACATTTTGGATGCCAATTTCCTATTATTATAAATGTCCAGGGCGCATAATTCTTTGGTTTCAGATTTACCTTCAAATTATGTGGTATCATAAAGCGATAAGTTAAGCGCACCACATTAAGGTGTGCACCCTTCAATTCGATGCCGTGGTGGAAGTCATTAACTCGAAGAATTGTTGAGAGTTTACAAACAGTAGCAGCACACAACTGCAAAAAGAAAATCATTGACAAGAACAGCCATTCGTTTCACTTACCTAGTCCGGTCAAACGAAAGAACCCATGATTTGTAAGCGACCGCAATTCATCAAACAATTGGCAGCACATTTGCATGCGGCAAACCATTTACCGGCGTTGCTGCCTGCCGGTTCGCTGACTGGTTGACTTAGTCTCTGACTTTCGGTTTATGGCTCTGCTGATTGCCCGGCACTCATTGAGACCGCTCATCAAGACCAACACACGTCAAATGCAAACAGAAGTCGCGAGCGACTCGAATGACTTCTTCAGTGATAGACAGCAGGCAGCAAGCAGCAAGCAGCGCCGGGTTAAATTTAGGTGGAAAATATTTGTTGATGGGTTAATTCAGCACCTTTTTGCCTTTTCTTGCCTACTTGTCTACTATGTATTGTAGTTGTGGCTGTTGAGCAAGCTGGTTCGTAGATTGCTCAATGGGTGCAAGTGTAGCGGGTGTAGAATTAATCCTTTCAGACAGTGTACGTGGCCATGAAGTGTTGGCGAAAACGTGCAAAGTGGGTGTCAACTTATCCAAATATTGACGACGATGACAACGAGGACAAGCAAAGGGTTGAGTACTCTGTCGATGTAGAAAATTGTTTATAGTAATTTTTATGGCTCCTTTGCACACAAGCCCGGCAACTGTCTTCCAGTCGTTCGGTCTTCAAACCAAATTTAGGAACAAGAAGTGGCAGAAAACAATAATAACAAACCAACCACAAGCGGTGGTGAAAAATGCAAAGCTGTTGCAATCTGACATTATTTTTGAGCCACGCAGAGGAAATATTTATAAAAATATTTATAAAAACTTAGCACTGAACGTGAAAATTACTTTCTTCAAATGAAAATATAGACAACACAAAGCAGATCGAAAAAGCTTTGGACTTGAATTGAGTTCATTATATAGAGGTTCTTATAAGGTTATTTACTCATATTATAGTGATATATACATATAAAGAAATCTCCATTTAAGAAATGGCGTATTTATTCTTCCCCAAGATGACTTTTGTAAAATCGGAATGGTTTTGCTGTCATTGCAGGACGCTCGATTGGCTTGACATTAAACGATGAATCTAAAAAAAAAAAAATATCGTCATTAGATTGATAGAATCGCAAAGCTTACAGAAAGTAGTAATGAAACAAATTTTGTCTTAGTGTTTCGAAATTATATTTTCTACTATGTCGAAGGCGTTGTTGTTGAAAGTAAGCCCAATTTGAAAGTTTCTGATTAAGCCATTCACTTGACGAATGATAAATGAACATATTAAATTAATACAAGTGACTTTGAAGGTGCTAAGCTTTTTTTGTCGATTGCTATCCGTAATTTGTTTGAGAACCACGCCCATGTGGCGAGTGCGCAATGCGCGGGCAGCCGGCATTCGTAGTCGCCCACTAAGAAATTACAAGTCTCAGCGCATAATTACATCAAATCACTTGAAAAGCTGAAGAAGTCATACGCTGAATGGCGTCGACTTTTTTATACTTGTCGTTGGCGTCTCTGATGGGGCCCATCCCACTCTCTGAACTGAGGTTTGGGCCGCGTTGGCTCCGACGGCGTTTGAGTGCACTTTTAATTGGCGTACGTTTGTTTGCCAAACTGGGGACTTTAAATCAATTATACAGCTAAGCTTACCGCAAAACAACCTTAACAAGCAAACAAGCAAACAACATTAAGTCAAATAGCGCGAAGGCAGGTCGGAAAGCGGTTGAATAGGCAGAAAAGGCAATGAAAACGGTTTGGGACTTCGAAATTGCCACTTTGTGTGCAAATGCTATGAAAAGTGCCCGCGAAGGCAGCGCCGAGCAGACAGGCCCGCTCCATAGGAACAGCTACTTGTTACCCGTTGAACTGCAGTCCCTCATGCATAAATATCTTTCGAATGCAATCTCGGAAATATTTTAAACGACTTTTGCCAAAGCAATCACACACTAGTACGCACAAATAAATAAAGAAACAAACACAATGAGCCGCTGCCAACCAACTGCTTAGTCAAGCTGCAGAATGCAAACAAATGCAATGGCAACAGAAACTGCGGTCTGGCGGTCTGTCGGTCTGTCGTCTTGCATTCGTATTGGGGCTGCTGCCCACGACCAGCACGCTGAGTTGCTGATGGATTCAGTCGTTGCCTCATGGACCTGGCAATTATTTTGAAGCGCTTTGCGCGACGTACACCCACTTTGCCCGAAGGAGCGTGCGCTCCGCGGCTACTCCGTTGGTGGCACAAACTGTAAAATGCAATCAGCCGCTACTTGCCGATTCGCTCTCCCTTCTGCCAACGATACGCGCGCGTCGCTTTTAACAAATGCACGCCCAGTTGTTGCACGTTTATTGACAATTGGTGGCACGTCAAGTTATTCATCAATGCTTCAAATGCTGTCATTCGAATGAACTGGCGAACGGTAGAACGAACTCGCGTTTCTCCACTGAACCCCATCGTCGTCGCCACCGCCACCGCCATCACCGGCCTCTGTGCCATCGAACCATCGTCATCCATGGCCTGCTGCTCACGATTTATTTGTCATTCGCTTTTGATGGTCTTAATTGGTTTCGTTTCTTCGTTTAGATTGCATAAAATAATCATTAGAAAACGTGTTTTGTTTAATTGGTAAAATCAAATGTGCATTGGAGTGCGAGTATGCGCCTCCGTTAGAGTTTTTATTGAATTTCTGATCATAGCATTTCCTTTTGAATATTTTAGATATCACAGCGATTGAAATACAAGAGTCGGAAAAGAGGCGTTTCGCCGTTAAACAACGCCAATCGAAACAAAGTTCCTACGGAATTGTTTTCAAAAGTATTTTCGTGTGATCGGCAATCATTTTGGACGTTAATTCACTAATGCTCTTCAAATTCGGGATGTTGTAAAAAGATATCTCTTTAGAAAGCTAACAGTATTCAAAATCATTTCACAATTTAGAATTTTGTAATGGTAATTACTTTCGCTTGATGGCTTCAACAACTTGTTCGGAACATTCATTTTGAGATATTGCACTCACACATTTGCTTCCACCGCCATTTGAGTTCAATAAAAATTCTAACACTAATGATTCAAGCTCCCTGACTGCTTCGGCAGTTAATGTGCCAACACCCAGCGGCCTCTTCAAAGCCGAAATGCCTTCAAAATCACAATGCCAACACCTCAACGAGCAACAAATTGAAAAGGTGCGATCTTACAGTCAGCTGCCGATGCAAATACCTTCAATGTGTATTGACTTTGAAAATCAAAATAATTGTGTAATAAATCTCACTAACGGGCCTAAGAGTGCCCTTCAAACTGTTCTTATACCCGGAACATAACGGAACCGGAGTGGGAACTAACAAGTGCTGATCGCCCACCAGCGCTTGCAATAATCGGCGGCTAACAGCGTCGTTGGCAACCCGAATTCCAGCACAAATAAACAATAAAATATCGAAAATCCGCAGCGTTCCTCCCTCCCCCTCTTACTCTATCGCCCGTTTATATTATTTGTATATATTCAGTTCAACCAAGTGGTTTCATTGCGTTTGATCTCATGTTTTGTCGGAAGAATATGCGCCTTTGAAGTTTGTTTTCGTAGCGACGTCTGTGAGTTTGAGAGGCGAATGAGCGCCAAGAACGGGCCGGGCGTCTGGGGCGATGGCGCTTCCAGCTGCCAAATTGCTGCTTTATTAGCTGCGTAAGTGCCTGGTATCACAATCGGTGAGCCCACTCGTCTCCATGAGCGAGTGAGTGAATGCAATTGATTGCCTCGCAATCATCGCGCACGCTATTTCTAACCGATTATTGTTCATTAAACAGTGGGTGTGGAAATTATTGTAAATTAGATAAAGATTCTTAGTAACTCCACAGAAAAGGTCTCGGCAAGTACACATTGAGTGCGGAAACAGACAAATGTGCAATCGTTCGCTGATCAGCATAATTGTTGAATGCATGCAGAGAAAGTTCAAAAACGAGTTGAGCAGATTTTTGTTTTTTGATGGTTGTGTTGTTTTTGTCGCAAATGAGAAAGAGATTATTTTGAATTCAGTTGGATATTAAGGTGCGTTGCAAGGCAGAGAAGAAAACCTAGAACATTCTACAGGGTCAAACAAGCCAAATAAAATCTAGAAAACTAGAATCTAGTTTTATATTAAACTCACAGCGCAGGGCGTGATTAATGCGTAAATACTCAATAAAATGTAATGACTTTCACCTTATTTTATCGGAAAACAATAAAAACGTTCATTTAAACGAAACAGAAAAAAATGTGAATTCATATTTGCGTTTGCAAGTGTTTTATTGTTTTGCTGGCTCAACGCAAACAATGAATGGTCAATGAATGGCATGAATATCGCAACTCGAACTTCAGTTTGGCGCCACCGACACACCAACTTGCCACGCAGACATAAAAACTACACTATCGGCAGTTCCTGTGGCAATCGAGCTCCAAACAATTTGTCATTTTTTGCTTGTCGAACGGTCGTCGAATGTTGAATGCGACGATGATGATCAATGCTTTGAATTATGATGAGGATTTATGCTCGACACTGTCGCACTCGAACTGTGCAAGGGACGCAAGTGAGCGGGGGCAATGCACGTCAACCACTTGTGGTGAACTTCCATAGTGAATTGCGTTTTCTCTCTGCTCTCACACTTCCCTAGTGCACTCCCACCGCTTCAGCCAGTCCAGTCGAACGCAAGTTTCATTTTTAGCACAGTTCAGTTTACTACAACTCAGTTCCCCGCCAATGATTTATTAAGTGTTAATAAAGAACTTAAATTCGTTGGATTGCATTTTCCATTCTGTTTCTATATGCTTTTCATTTATTTGTTTTTGTTTTTTGCTCGGCTCATTTTTGGTTTGTTTTGCGTTGCATCGAAATGCAGTACGTTGAGTTCAATTTCCGTGTCACCCGTCCCTCGTTCACCGCCCAGTCGTAGCCACAGTCGTCGCTGGCGTCCGTAATTCGCAAACTGTTCGGCTGCGTTCAGGATTTCCTTATCAATGCGCTCCATATTCGCATTTGCCTCGATTTCACACTTGCAAAAGTAATTGCGCTATAAAATTGCAATGTAATTGGTTAATCCAAGCGTGCATTACGTCGAGCTACTGAACAGAGCGTCACAGGAACTTACAGTGGGTCAGAATATTAAACAAAATATTTATTTTCTTGTTCGGCTTTATTTTTTATATGTTCTGTATTTCCATATCATTTCTGTTGGTTTTGCTGTGTTTGCTTTCAAAGTTCGTGCACTTTCAGGATTGGATTTTTATGCTCATCTTGCGCGAGTGTCCTCTTGGCAGTCGTTCAGCCCACTTGGCTCCGGCAAGAACTACGGCGATGCACTTGGCCAATAATGGGCCCACTGTTAATTGCCGCATAATGCATTGGAATTACAAGTAAGAGCAACAATTGAATATCACTCTGCAAAATTGCTGATGTGTTTAAGTGACCTGCAAAAAGTTAAAAGCGAAAATTATTTTTATCGAGAAATTGTATTTTCCCCAAAAATTTTTGATTTGCAATTTGGTCAGTAATCGGTTCGAATAAACCATTTGTCCGCAATTTCATTTTTCAACTGACGATGACATTTTTCAAGTTGACATTGCTTGGAGCCAAGTCCGTTGCTGGTGAAAATTGGATAGCGAAACACTCACTATAGGCCAGCACTCACACGCATGTGAAAGTTCGTTGCCTCAACGCTTCTGATATTTCAGTCTGTGAGAAAACCAAGGTGACGAATCGTCAATTGCAAAGTTGGTGCAGCAAATACATGTTGTTCTTACCTCTACAACTCACTCGGTTCCTCCCAATTAGAAGTATCCATTCATATTTTACAAATACTCAATTTCATATCAATTGTTTGTGCGTTCACAATGGCAGGTGTCAACCTTCGATGAGTTGGTCCTATCTTGCATTTCTTTTATGGCTAAGAACTTAATAAGCCATCATCACATAGCAATGTAGCTAGTGAAGAGCAAAGTTGTGACACCAAAAATAGCACACAAGCGCACCCACACACGTACGCAGTCTCGAAAAACTTGTTCGCATTGCGGCAACCTGCGAGCAACCTGCCACAAACTAAGCGGCGAAGCAACCAAGTTTGAATACACTCGTAAGATTCTTGAGTATATTAGGTAGCAAAATTTTTACGAGCTCATTATGGCTCATTTCGGCGATTGTTGTGATCCTTTTATGCGCTTTCGAATGGCTTTAAATGGTTATGATGCTATTTTGTCTGTCGCCAGTGAAACACCGAAACACCCCGGAGTACGATATTTAGTTCCTTCGAATCGAGTCGACTCGACTTGGGCCGACTCAAGTCGCGTTGCGATGCGATGCGACGCGCAGCGCTGCGCTCGAGTCCCTTTGCCTCTGCGATTTTTTCTTTTGCAGTATTTTTGTGCTGCTCTTATTTTATTTCACTTTTTTTCTGTTTCTTCTTTTTTGTTTTCTTCGTTGAGTTGAATGTTGCTGTTTGTTTGTCGGCAGTCACTTGTTTTGGGAAAACGTCGCTGTCGATGTTGAGGGGGCTGCAATTTGGGTGGCGGCGCATCGCTTGTGTTGCGAACTCGGCCATATCTGTCAGTTTGAGTGCGTGGCTTGTGTACGTCTATGCGAAAAATATCTAAGAATGTGCAAGTTTTTGTATCTTCTTGAGCTTTGCGGATTTTTCCGACTTGTTGTTTCGGGTTTGAGGAGTGAAAGCACAAAAGTAAATTTCTTATAATAAGTTTATTTTGCAAACACTTGTGGCAAGCAACTTTGTTTGTTCGTTCAGTTTAATCTATGAGTATTTTGTGTGAATGTGCAAACTTTGACAAATATTTGCGAAACTTTCATGAATAGCGTTGACTTTGTGTGTATGTCGCATGTATGTTTCTTTGTCTCCACTTATTATATGAATTTATTAGTTTGAGTTTAAATTATTTATGTTTAATTGTTATTTCGTTCGAAATGCAACAATTTCAGCAAATTAACAGTTTCATTTAAATAAACATTTAAGAAATAAACATTGAATAAGCATTGAAGTCTTCATGCACAGAGAATGTAAAGCAGATCTCCAAAGAGGAAAGATTGCTAAACCGAATTTATTTTCAACTGCACATAGCTCATAGAACAAAAGCCAAAAAAACTATTCAAGTAAGAGCAGTAATTTTATTGGTGACAGCAAAATACGCTCCTAAAATACGTAGTCCTAAAATTTGATCTAAAACAAAGTTAATTTATTGTAATATTCGTTTAGTGCATCAGTCAATTTATATTTGTTTTCTTCCCCGTCTGTTAAAAGCACCAAAGTAAGTAATTGAATTAATTTCAATGTTCTTATGATTATGAATATGATTACAATTACTGATAAATCATAATATATATTTTTCAAGCTTTATGTTAAGAATAAAGGAATGGTGATAGCTGAAACTAATGAGAGATGAAGCTGTAATATAGATTTTTGGAAATTTAAACAAGGAAAGGAAGGGTATAGAGTATTTTCTGTAATTAATAAAAAGCGAGTTATATAAGCCGTGTTGTTTATAGCCTGTACATACTGTTTGTCATGGTATATTAAGTTTGTTTCAGATCAAATGTATGTAACACCAAGAAGAAGGAGAGGGGGACCCAACAAAGTTTATATGTATATTCTAGATCAGGACGACAACATGAGTTGATACAGCCATGTCTGTCCGTCCGTCTGTCCTAACCAATGGTTCTCGGAAATTATAAGAGCTAGAGAGTGTAATCATGTGCTACTTCAAATTTGTATTTTACACACCTCAAACTTATAATTTAATAAAGAGTGTTCCTCTCTCTCTCTCGGTATTATTATTTCTACTACACATTGTTAGTTTATTTTTGTATCTCGTCTTAATTAGTTGTACAGACTGTTTTTAAATTTTGAGGATATATTTGTGCATAAAAATAAATAAATTATTAATTTTTAAAATAAAATTAGACAACAATCGTTTAACGGAAAAAGACTATTCAAAAAGGTGAACTATACAATGACCTAGTAATACTTTCGAGAAGAACACGTTTAAAAAACAAGTCTTTTGTTTCATTTCTACAAATTGAGTTGTCTATTGAAGGATGTAACTCAAAAACTATTTTAGATTAGCATTTCAAAATTCAATATGTTATTTCTGCAAAAATAAATACATATATTGTCACACTAGTTGATTTATAGTTAATAAATTTTATTTATAGATAATAAAAACCAGTAAGGATTGGAGACGACAGTACTCGACATACCCTGTACCTTCATTTTGTAACGACTGTTTGAAGGCGTTGCCCCGTCCACAGATTTAATTTTCATTTAATATCATTCATACTAATTTTTACACTTTTCGCCTAATTGAGATACAACGTTTTTCTATTTGGGCTATATGTAGGCGTGGCCACGCCCATTTTATAATTGATTCTTATTATACTCCATCCATACATGCAAAGTTTCATTATTGTAGGTTTTACGGTCCCAGAGATATAAGCGTTTCTAATTTTTATTATATATGGGCGTGGTTACGCCCACTTTTTTATTTTATCTTCTTAGGCTTTGAGTCAGCTATATACACTCCAAATTTTGTGTTCCTATCTCAAAAGACAACCGAGAAAATACGATTTTCTTAAATTTTTTACCCGTGGTTGCTCCAGTCATTTACCCCTCACCCCTAAACTAAGTCAAAAAGGGGAAAAACAAAATAAATCGACCTGTGAAGAGATATTGGTTCTTTCTATTATAGTTTCCGAGATCTACGCGTTCATACAGACCAACGGACGGACGGACAGGCGGACATGGCTCAATCGACTTCTCTTTCGATACTGATCAAGAATATATATACTTTGTATAGTCGGAGATGTCTCCTTTAAGGTGCTACATACTTTGTCGATGCGCACAAAACTAATATATCATTGTACCACAAGGTATAGGGTCTAAAAAAACAAATATAATAAAATAGGATATCCATAAGGGGCCATTCATTAATTACGTAAGACGATTTTTGGCTGTTTTTGACCCCCTCCCCCCCCTACGTAAGTAAAAATGTAGTAGACAGTATAGGAAAAATAGGCAAAAGTAAGACATGGTTGACCCCCCTCCCCCCCTAAACCATCTTACGTAATTAATGAACGGCCCCTAACCGAAACGCGCATAATAATGGGCATCTGCTGAAAGAATGTGGCTCCAAAAATGTTCGTTCATACTTCAATTTTAATTAATAATACTAATATTAATTACATAATATATAGGAATTTTGATACTTTTTAAACTTTTTATATCAATCGCCCAGCGTTGATTCCAAAAAAAAATATATGATTTGGAAAAAGGGAGCCTATTTGGTCCTGTTTCACTGGCGTTTTTTTTGTTTTAGCAACTAATTTCTTCAAGTTTGAAACAGAAACAGATTAAATTGAGCCAAATCTGATGAATGTGGAAGCAACTCGAAGATTATATTATGTTTTTATACTTTTCACGTATGTGAAATAGTATATTAACTTTGTCACGGAGTTTGTAACAGATCGAAATATTAATTTCCGACTATATAAAGTATATATATTCTTGATCAGGACGACAAGACGAGTTGATTTAGCCATGTCCGTCTGTCTGTCGGTCTGTCTGTCTGTATGTATGCAAACTAGTCCCTCAGTTTTGAAGCTATCGAGCTGAAACTTTGCACAGAGTCTTAGAATTTATTACGATGAATCATTCGTCGGAACCAGCATGATCGGATTATTGAAACAGGTAGCTCCCATACGAAAAGAAGAAGAAAAGTGAACAAAACTTGAATCGTTGTATGGAAAACTTTTTTGTTTTGTACGATAGAGTGCTGAAATTTTAAACATAGTAGATTTACATAGTCCGACTAAATGCCTGAAAGTTTCATTGAGATCGGGAAACTGGAACTGGTAGCTCCCATACAAAATGAAGAAGAGGAAGAGAAGCAATATTCACGTCGTTGTATGGACAAATTTTTTATTTTTTAACCAATTAACTTGAAACTTTACAGTTATGTTCTTAGGGAGAAATGAAAACTATTTTGACCAAAAGTAGCCACGCCTACTTATAGTGAAACTTGAACGGTTGTATGGAAAACTTTTTTGTTTTTTAACCAATTGACTTGAAAAAGTATTATAGCTTCAGCCTTGCTAAAGATAGCGTCCTTACTGGTTTTGTTTTGCTTCTAGTGAGCGTTTACTCTTTATTACTTTGTTGAGCAGTCTAATAAGGAGGCACTTAATTGTTTTGTTTGTTCTTTTACAAGTATAAAATGTGAATGGCTCCATGACAATCTCTTTGCCACCTTTGCCTTTTTCGAAGCCAAATCATCTCTAGTCAACCATTGTTTTGTATCCTCCTTTTTTACTTTTTTTTGGAGCTTAGTAATGAAACTATTTCAATATGGATCGATATGATTTTACAGAATGGGTTATTTTAATTTAATTTTAAATAATATTTTGAAAGAAGCGCGACACCTCCCGTGTCCTCCGTCAGGGTGAGGTCTACCATGGCTTCTAGGCCAAGGTCCTTGTCAACCTCCCCTGCTTCTAGTGTGTTGCCGTCGGTAGGATGGCGCTTCTTGAGACAACCTAGGCCCCACGCCATCTTACCCTTCCTCTCGTACAAGGCGTCCTCAGACTCCTTGTTAATTGCGAGGATGTAGTGCTGTCCACCATCCCAATTGGGTGGTGGCTCCGACACGTACAATATCCTCCAATCCGCCGTCGGGACATCAGGATTTTGCTTCTGGAGCAGCTTTAGCGCAGTCTCCTTCAGCAGTACCCTTGGGATGTACACTTTCGCCTAAGGTGGGGCCGGGATGCTAGCCCGGTCGACCACCTCCAGCTTGGCGTTCTCCCAAAGGCCCTGTAACGTCGGGACTACACCCTTCAGTCACTCCAGCGTAGGGTCGTCTTTGGAGCGTAGAACTTTGACGCTACTGGTCCACCCCGACCCATCAAATGATGGCATTGGGGCGTCCGGGGACGTCTCCATCCTCTCCACTAGGACGTTCAGCAGTTTCTCCCCATCTCTCTTCCACTGCTCTTGCGTTATCTTGCCAAGTGGATCCGTTCTGTCGATGAGGGCAACGACTAAGTGTCGTTTGGCCAAATCACAAGCGGACTCCACTCGTTCGTGCGATACCGCGTGACTCGCCTTCTTGCTCACACGCGTATCTGTCTCACCCGACCTCTGCTGCTTCGTCAAGGCCTCCTCCAGAGCATTTGCGCTCCTGCCGTCTGACGCTACGGCCCTTGGGTCGTCTCCGAAATGCTTTCGGCCCTTCGAGCACTTGTTGTTTTGCCCAGGCAAGTCGCTCTTCCTCAACGGGAGTGAGACGAGCTACGTCTTGTAGCCTTCTGCAGATGCCCAACGCCGCCTTGTACTTCGCTTTTTCTCTCTGCCCTTCACGCGACTTAACACTGATCCCGTCCCTTCTTGGGGAAACAGTGTCCACAGGTATAGTCGGCGACGATAGTAGGATCGCCTCTTCTACTGTGTTTGCCGACACAACGCTCTCTAGGTCCGAGTCCGACTCGACCACAGCCCTTGAGCGTTGCATCGCTGCGTTTTTGGAAGTGGTCGGTTTCTCGGCCGCACCAACCTCCGTCACGGCAGTAGCTTTACAACTGTTGTGACCACCGACGTTTGGTCTGACATCCCAGCCCTTGTTTTCTCCTTGGTCGTCTCCATTATAATTCATTATTCTGGGAATCACCCATAGCGAACATAGCTACCTCCGACTGACAGTGCCCATTGCCCAGGCGGCACCCTCGTGGAGGGTTCAGACCGAGGGTTTTTGCCAGCCTGAGAGATAACAGCCAAAAAAAAAATAATTTTAATTACATAATATTTAACTTTTTAAACTCTTTATATCAATCGTCCAGCGTTGATTTTCGTCATCCAAAAAAAAAAAAAAATATATGATTTGGAAAAAGGGAGCCTATTTGGTGCTGTTTCACTGGCGTATTTTTGTTTTGGCAACTAATTTCTTCAAGTTTGAAACAGAAACAGATTAAATTGAGCCAAATCTGATGAAGAAGAAGAAGTCAACCATTGTTTTGTTTGCTCCTTTTTTAGTTTTCTTTTTTGAGTTTAGTAATAAAACAATTTCATTAACAAAATCAACTTGTCCAAAATGCGTTTGGAAGATTCTGAATAAGCCATTGGACATGAGTTTGATACACCAGCAGCAATTTTAAATTCTATTTCATCGATATCGTATTCATCAAACTTATATTATTATCTTATGGGTCAATTTTAATTTTAAATGATTTTACAGCAGAGTATTTTAATTTTATTTTTAATAGTATTTTTAAAAAGTGGTGCCTCCAAATTAAAGTACATTTGTATAGGGTTTTTTATTTAAACAAGAACATATATTAATAATCAAAAAAAAAATCAATAAATATCAAAATAAATTTTCACGTCTTTTTAGTCTTGTGAATAAAATTATGGTCGTTTATTTTTAATACAATTTATTAAGAATTTTAGATAAAACTTTAATAATAAGAAAAATAATATAACATTACGATCTCTCCGAAATTTCAAACTAAAGAAATTATGACTTTTTCTCAGCTTGATAATAGAAAATGTAATGGATTTCGTTTGGATTTCAAGACTTAAATAATTTGTTAATCTATTAATCCGAAGATATGTTCGTTTTTTTTTAATTTGATGCAATAAAACAGAACAATTAAACGATTATTGAAAAAAGATGAATTTTTCTTTATTCTTTTCGAGAGGATTGTTTAGTAAGTTGGGTTGCCGTGCATTTTTCCGTCGATTACACAATGTGCAATGCTCGAGTTCATAGATACAAATGAATTTACATGTGCCGTATACGTCATCAGCATTAGGTCGTTTGTATTGCAGAATTGAGTGAAATTTCAAACAACGCGAAAATGTATGAGTTGCTGCGCTGCTGGCCTATAAGAAAAATCAGCCCTCCTCCATTATGAATTTTCACGAACACACAGCGCGGATTTTACACATACTAATTCAAAAAGAGCTATCGCAACAACATTTGAGCTACGACAGTTTTCAGCTCGGAGGAATGATGAATTCTTCACTCAAAAATAAAAACACCCACCCCACAGAGAGCGACACAACAACTGCGCACAAGAGAGTGAATTCATTTTGGCTTTGAGTGTTTTTCGTTGTGCCTTGCTTCACCACAAAATGACTACGGACAGCAGAAATGAGAACATATCTTTTTTGTGCTCAATCGAAAACGGTTCATTGTCAAACTCACTCGTTGTTGGCTGTTATCACTTTGGTGAGTCTAAGTGGCGGGCAGCACATGAGTATCTCGAATCTTGTCTCAGTTTGAAACCAGCTCAGAATCATTCGAATTTAACGCTCATCGAGCTCTCATTTCTGATTCAATTTGTTCTCTGTTTTGGGTCTTGTTCAGCCTCCGCCTCCGCCACAGCCAGCCCGCACTGAGTCGGTCGTTCTGCTGCGTTTCAGGGGAGCTGCTCAGTCGTTCATTTATTTATTCCACTCGCTCGCTCGCTCACTCGTTCGCTCGTTCTCGGCCAAAACAGGCAGCGGTACCAGCAAGCAGCTAGCAATAGCAGCAGACAGTCAAAACACAACCAACAGCGATTTTGTGGCACATTCGTTCAATGGCAACGGTTTGGATAACAGGCGCGCGCTTTGTTTTATTATCCACATTATCACTATTATTATTAGTATTGTTCGGTTGATGTTGATGACTCTGGTTGTGGCAGCAGCGACATCGGAATCAGTAGCGCCATAGAAACGTCATCATTAGTTGCTGTTGGCGCGCTCAAGTCGAGTCAAGTTGAGTCGATTCGATTCGAGTCGTCGAGTGTCGAGTCGAGTCAAGTCAAGTGGAGTGTTGTTGTCGTCGTTAAATAAAATTCAGTGACGAATAAACGCAATAACGGCGATTATTATTACGATTATGATTACGATTATGACCGTTTGATAGTTTCGAAAATAGAATCAAATTAAGCGCATAAATATTAAAATTAATACCAACGCATTCAACAATAAATGCTAAAGCAGCACAGCGCGCGACTCTGCCAACCGCGAAGTAAACAAAATCACAAAACCGCCAACTACATGACACACGATTAAATTATATTAAAAAAAAATTTTTAACAAATAAAAAACAAACGAAATCTCTAAAAACCACAAATAAAACAAAACCCAAATTCCAAACGTGAAGTGCTGTATTCCGATTCTGTGAAAACAACAACAAATATTTTATAAGATTAATAATGAATAATAAAGAAAGCACTTTATTCATGTATAATTGAAATCAAACGAAGTATACGATTAATTAATTAAATACGATTTTGCGACAAATAAATAAAAAAAATAAATAATATTCTCAAATTTACATATACAAGTATAAAACTAATTCAGTGGCAAGTGCAATAACAAATTTTAAGTCTAATAAAATATCGATCCGAACAAATAATCATTATTATTCAATACAAAAAATATTCAAAAATGTACATTAACAAAATATGAAAAGAAAATGAAAACAGTATCCAAAAAAGATTGAACAATAATTTGTGTGTTTATTAATATCAAAGAATTGCCTTCGTTAAGAGAGCAGAAAGAAGACAGTGGAAAATTTTCGTCAAGAATTCACACATAGACAACCGCCAAAATTCTTACCGAAAGCAGCATGAACTCGTACTTCGAACAGGCTTCTGGCTTCTATGGCCACCCGCACCAGGCAACGGGCATGGCGATGGGTTCAAGCGGCCACCACGATCAGTCCGCCACGGCAGCCGCCGCGGCCTACAGAGGCTTCCCGCTCTCGCTGGGCATGTCTCCGTACGCCAACCACCATCTGCAACGCACAACACAAGACTCACCGTACGACGCGAGCATCACGGCTGCCTGCAACAAGATCTACGGCGACGGCGCCTACAAACAGGCCGACTGCCTCAATATCAAAGCGGACTCCGTCAATGGCTACAAGGACATCTGGAACACGAGCACGAATGGTGGAGCCGGTGGCGGTGGCACCGCTGGGGGCGGTGGTGGTGGCGCCGGGGGCGGTTCGAATGGCTCGAACGCAGCTAATGGACAGAACAACACATCCGCCGGTGGCATGCCGGTGCGTCCCTCCGCCTGCACGCCAGACTCACGCGTTGGCGGCTACTTGGACACTTCCGGAGGCAGCCCAGTCAGCCATCGTGGCGGTAGCGCTGGCGGCAATGGCAGCGCCGGCGGTGGTGCTGTGGGTGGAGGTCAGCCCGGCGGCGTTGTAGGTGGGGGCGGTGTGGGCGCTGGCGCTGGCACCGCCTGGAACGCGAACTGCACTATCTCGGGTGCTGCCGCTGCACAAACGGCAGCCGCAACCAGTTTACACCAGGCCAGCAATCACACTTTCTACCCCTGGATGGCTATCGCAGGTGAGTCAACACGCACTTTTCAGCCTCTTCCACATTTTTTTCTACTCCACACGTCCTTCTTCGTTCGTTCTGATCACAGTCAAATGTTTGTGGTAATCAATTACTTCGACGCTCGAGTTCGTTTGTTCCTTCATTCTCCTTTTGTTCTCTCGCTCTTTTTGCTTACCAAAGCAGACCAACTTAATTATGCACGTTCGTCGACCGCCGATCGTCCAATGCTAAATTAAAGTTTTGGCTCACTTATGGGCTTGAGAATTTCTTTTTGGTTGTGTTTTGTTATGTTCTTAACCATATCTCAAGGATGACAGACAAATCACTCTAGGCATGAAGTTTGTATTCGGCAATGAACTAAAATTTCTCACATTTATATTTCGACTGTTTGATAAGAATTGGATTCGACGTCCTTTTCGCACCTTGTCGACGCTCATAATTTCCAACACTTTGTTTACAAATTCTTGTCACCTTTGCTTTTAATGATGCACAGCGGTAGCAGTAATTGTTCTACTTGTTCTCAGTTGCTGTAGAAACGGCGGGAAAGTGTTAACGAAGTGCGCTGCAATTTGTGCAACAAGAGCGCAGCACCGGCCAGCGTGCAACACTTTGCACAGCATAATTCGAGAAAAAAACCAGCCATAAAAACATAAATTCTGGCATGAAGAAGGGAAAGAATGAGCTGCAGAAAGGAGAACAAAAGGCACAACGAAAAAGAAATCCTTTCGCCCTCGGTGCTAGCCGAGCAAATTTCAGCGCACACACACTGGGCGTGAATGAGTGGCAAAGGGAGAGTCAACTTTAGCTTGCAGTAGCAGCAAGGGACGGGCGAGGGCGAAGGGATTCCGAAGTTGCCAGCAGTTCTACGAGCAGTCAAGTTTGTTGCAAGCAAAAGCCGCGCTTATTACAGTTAACTACGCCATTATGTAATTATGTACACCACACAGCAGCTCAGACAACAGCGGCAAAGTCACAAGTCCAACTAAACAGAGAAGACCTCGCGCCGTAGGTGGACACTGATGTCTGTCCCTCGGTGAAAAACTCTTCACTCGGATTCGGCACACACAATCCACTGCAACAAACATTATATGTGACAACTTTTTGGTTTTGTTTTTATTATTTGTTATAAATAGTTTTCTGTTAACTCTTAAATTAAATGAAATCAAAGACTTTTCCATGAAATAAGAAAAAAGCAATAAATAATTAAATAAATGACTCACTTGTACATCTTGTTTCCTTGTTTAAAATGAGTCTTGTGAAAAAAGCTTCGAAGTGTGTTAGTTCTGAAAACGCGTCGATTTATCCATATCTGACTATATGTCTGTCTGTTGTCTTTTTTTTCCACTCGAGGTTTCAGAAGTCAACTTTTTAAAAATACACGAACGGTTTTATAGAGTCGCATAGATCAGAACTCAGTTTATATAAGATTGATGTGTAAGGTGCATTTTTGTCTCACTTTCAATTATGTTGATAATTCTTTTCTTTATCGACGACGAGCTTTTGCACATGGCGAATTTTGTTCGAAAGACTTTCCATAATTTGTGTAAATTGCTTGCAACTTAAATTGATATGATAATGTTTTTTTTCAATACGATTGATCCTTCATTTCTAATATCAAAAGTATCTAGTGAAATCTGAAATATTTTGGCTAAAAAATATACAATATTTGACATGCAGCTGGAACAGTTGATAATATCAAGTTGACGCTTTTTTCGCTACCATGAGAAATTGTGTTATTTATTGAAACTTTCATGGAGTTGGTCATGAGCACGCATAAATTATAAATTTGTCATATATACATGTAGATGGGTTGAAGTTTGCAATTCAATGTTGCACTGCGTGGAGCGCGAATCGCCTCGCAACGTACCAAAATGCAGCAAAGAAGAAGGTCGAAAAAGCCAGCGGCAAAAGAGAAGCAAATATGCAAGCCAAATTGATGAATTTCTGAACAAAAGTCAATGGCAGATTAATTAAATTTTTTCAATTCACTTATTCGAAATCAATGGATGATTTATTCTATCCGTTTTCCATTGACTTCTCTTCCTCGCGAAATCAAAATTTCTTTAATGGGAAAACAGCAACTCGTAATTAAAACCTAAGCCTCCGTGTCAGATAAGATCTTCCTGGCCAAAGCGGATGAAGTCAAATTGGATTCCAGAAGATAGATCTGGTCAGCTTCATAACTGTTATACTCGAATCTTATTAGACTTAAAGAGACTGTTGATTTTCACCTTTTATTCTCTCAATTGTTTTGACTGTCTAAGAATTATCTCTTCTCTTCCAAGATGTTTACATTTTGGATTCAACTACAAACAAGGGTTGAAAATTTTTAACTATTGAAGAACATCTAATGAGCACAACAATTTTATTCTATTGGAATGGCATTTAATTTATTAAATGAAACAAGTCAAATAATATTTAACAATAAACAAATAAAAATTCCTTTTTTAAGACAATGACATTTATTTCGCCATTGATTCAGAAATATTCGTATTTATTTTGTATTTTTTCTCAATTATGCGAAAAAAAATTAATGAAATATAAATAAAAATAAAAATATTTACTTATTTATTAATATTAAATCAGCTCAACAATAAAAAATCGCCAAAGAAGCAAGTCAGAAGACGGCGCACAAATTAATTTGTCAGCTTAGCGGTTGAATGCAAGTGTAAATTGTGTTTAAAATGTATTTTCAACAAATTTGGCTGAGAAGGCGACAATGACTTTCCGTTCCATCGTGTATTTTAATTTTTTAAACATTTTCCATTCGGTGCTTCTTTCGGCCGCCGTTCTTTGTGCCTTTGTATATGTTTTCAGTCAGTATAGAACGCGCATTATATCTTTCATACTATTTGTTATACAACTATTTAATTTAGAAATCAGTTACTGATAGTTTTTGAAGCTCAAAACTCGGTATGTTGTTTTGTTTGAGCAGTTTTCATTCCGATTGCCTTTAAGATTGTTATGACTTTGCATAAATAGGACTGCACACCAGAAGTGATCATCGTTCGTTCTCCAAGCATTTGCGATAACATTCCGCAAGAATTTGATTTTATCTAAAAGTGGCTTAAGATCGAAAAACTATTCAAGCTTTTGCTTGCCCTCGTCTGACAGTGTTCTTTGTTTTTTGTCAAGAATTATCGGTTTGGTTTTTTTTCCTGTTGGTGTTTTTTGGCGGATTTATTATATTTTGTTTGTTTGTTTTTCGGTTTGCCCACACTCACGCCAATTCGCTGAGCATTAAATCATTGTCCTGAAGGCTTTTAAGTCATTATCGATAAAACTCAACATAAATTCGTAAATTTACTTTATAAGTTCATACGTTTTGAGTCGACTGTCGTTTTCGTTGCCGTTTTTGCCTCGGCCTCACTTGCCACGCTGTTGTTTGACTTCGTAGGTTTTTTTTATTATAACAAATTAGGTTTGTGATTGTTTGCAATTTCGAAGTCTTTTGCGCGGCGTTTAGGTGTCAAATGCTCATGCGTGAAATTCCAAAAATAGTGTGTTCATGTACCTTGTTTGACTGTCCATTTTCTGCAGTCACTTTTGGGACTCGAATACTCAAATACAAATCATTATTTTTTTGTTACCAACTGACCTTGAAACATGTTTTTGAGCAAATGATTTTCACATTCACGTTCACGTTCATCATAATTCATATTTTCCGCAAGCGTGCGGCAAGTAGAAACAGCAGTCATGTTGAGCATGTAACTACATTCAGCCAAAGGACTTGCATAGCGCAGAGCAGCGGTAGAGGACATCGTTGTCGTCATCAGCATCAGCATCGGCATCGACATCAATTGTGTGTCATTGTTGGCAGACGATTGCCGGCGTGCAGAGTGCCTTCGTGCCGGTTGTAACAAACTGTGCAGCACAATTTGTGCGTCTCTGTGTAGGTAGAGCAACGGAGGCGATGGGAACCTGCAGACGAGATGACCGAATTTTTGGGAAATTTGTGATAAATATTAAAACATTTCAGTGCCAATTGTGGTGCGCACGTACTCATTATACGAATATGGTAGCCCAGCTGAAAGCGTAAGCTGCTAATGAAGTGGCAAGTCGAAAGCAGGCTTGCGTTTGTGCAACAAGTAAATTAAATTGTAAGCATCGCTTGCACTTACATAATTACTGCCGTTTATCTCATTTTATTGTACATTTGCGGCTCCTCTCGTTAATCACGTGTTCAGCCTGCGAGGGCGTGAAATATGTAAAAGCAATTTCCCTATGTAAACCGATAATTTGCAACTGGTTTAAACGGTCGACTTAATCAGCTGAGGACAGTGCAGGCAACCGAATCTCAGACCAAAAATGTTGGCTATTAAACATTGTGGGCCTTTATCTGCTGCTTTATGTATTTTTAAATAAGGAACATAATAAGCACCTTGGTCCACTCTTGCCTTTATGCAGCCAGAGCCGCAGTCGTAGCTGCCACAGCCGCTAGTCAATTGTGTCGGGCTGTGTTGCACTTCTGTCAAGCCAAGGGGCAACTACATAAGCTCTTCCCGCTACCCCGACCCCTAGCCGTCGGATTCACTGTCCACACAACAGTTTCTTCAAATACATACACATACTCATGCACACACTCTCACTTACTCACTTATAAACTCAAGCGGTTGCAAAATCATGTTTGAAGGTGTTTTTGATACCTAATAAATAATATAAGAGTACAAGACTTCTCTCGTTCCTTTTTGTGCCTCTCTTCTTCCATTTTCGTTCTTAAAAAGAAACACAAAAATCAAACAAAACTTCAAAAACAACACAAAAAAGAGAACAGCAAATATTAAAAGAAAAAAGTCAAGAAACTCGGCATTTTGACGGCAATAGTTTTTGGGCCTCTCACGGCTGGGGCGACGTCGATACTGCTGGCCTGGCCGGAAGAGGCCAAGTCGGTGGCAAAGGCATCATCAACGTCGCCAACCATAACAACAACGACAAATTGATATGACGCGGGTGAACCAAGAGCAGGCGGCGACGGCGACGGCCACGGCGTTGGCGATATCAGAGATGAGTAAGAAGAAGCAGAGCAACACTGTCCGTCGTGTTTATTATAAAACAACAAATCATTCATTATAACCACTTGTACGCTCATACACATTCATATATGGGAAAGTGCCGCAAACTTAAAACGACGGGCACACACACACACACACACACACACACTCACACAATCAAAACAAGAAGACAACGTTAACAAAAATACCTAAATATGTTTATATTATGCATATTTGCGTATTATTTTGATTTTAATAATGATTTATTTATTATTAATAATTCATTGGTGGTGGCCCAAATGGTTGCCAGACACTCTCGTCTCGTCTTCGATCGCAGTCATTGGAGTCTCTCTTCCCTCATTTTCAGTGTTCGCTACGAAAAAAAAGCAAATCTTGAAAACTTTTATTTGCAAACGGAAAACCAAAAACAAAACGATTTGTGTTAATTTTTCTTAGGCCAACTAAAGAGTCACCATTGAAATTCATCTTCAAAAGTAAACAGAACGTGTTCGAAATCATATTGACCAGCAATTTAGATAAGCATCGACGAAAAATTCAAAATCAAAATCAAAGTAACAATTTATGATCTCGCAAAGATCGAGAAACGAGTGTGTGCGAAGTCGCTTAGGGAAAGAACCTGTATTTGGTTGTTGAGGCGTTGGCGTGGTCCGAGGCTCGTGAATTTTAAATTGTTGTTTTCCGCTTTGCTTTGCCATCGTGTTTTCTTTACATGTGATATCGATATTGACGATAAAACAATGAAAAAAGAGAGGGAAAGATTCAATGAGTCAGTGCTCGATTGATTAACTAAAACTGAGCTCATTTCTTCTTGCTCTTTCTAAATTTTAATTTTATTCATAGTATATTTGTTTTTGTTTTTATATGAAAAGTCAATTAGTGCGCTAACCAAATCACTTCTGCTTGACCGAAGCTGCAATACTCTTCTCTCAATAACAACATTATCGTTGAGAATGCACTACATTAAACTACTCAACATATTCTAAACTATTTCAGACAGCCATTCCTATGTATATACTTGTATAATGAGAACAAAGTCGAATTCCACTGACACACACTGATACACATTTAACACCATAAGTACTTTTATATTTCGGGACAGTTATTTCCTTGTTCTGTGTTACATACTTTTCCATAAACATTGTCTAACAAGTCTGAAACGAATTTCGGAAGGTTGAATGAAACATGTTGTAGTCGAATAATACTAAATAACATTTATATTTATTTTGAGGACAATCTAAACGTACAAAGTTATAAAGAATTCATCATTTAAATGTTGCTCATATGAAATCTCATCTCTTATTTATAAATTCTTTCTTTTACTCGACCAATATTTTTACCAGCATTGTACGCTTGTTCTGAATCTGGGTAATTGTGCCTATAAGTAGAGTCAAAATGTGTGAGAATAGCGAAAGCGAAACTGTTACAATTTTAAACGAACTTATTTATTAGCAATTTATTTATTTCTGTGTCAATGTTTTGATTTGCTTGTGCTCGTCTTCAATGTCAGTGTTGTTATTGTTGTTGTTATTGTTGTTGTTGTTGCAGTCGGCCAATAAACTTTCCTCGAAGCGCAGACAGCGCCGAATGGCAGTCAAAGCCGAGCCCAGAATACACAATATTAATGTCAATTTAATGTTTCCTTAATGACTTCTTTCGATGCAACTTTTGCTGTCCGAGTCAGCGTTGCCCGTGTTATTTTTGTTCAAGTTCTTATCAGTTGTTGGTCAAACTTGTCTTCGGTTCGAAAGTGTGTTTGTTAACGAGTTTTCTTCATTCGGCTGCTCTGCAATCGGTGAATGGTGGGGGAACGATGAGCAATGAAAGTGATTTTATTAAGTGCCGAGCATTTCATATTTTGAAGTTTTACCTACATCCGAGTAATATTTAATTCTGTTTTGCAACACAGCTGACAACCCTCCCATCGTGTCAAGCAAGACTCTTCCACTAGACAATATTTATTTGGGCTGGCAATTAAGATTGAGATCAACGCCTGGGCGAGCAATAAATGTGGCGACTTTTCGGCTATGGAGCGTCAACGTGAGCCACCACAGCCGACAATAGTTTACATATGCAGCTATGTACACATGTATCTATGCAGCAGCAGCAGCAGCAGTCGGCTTGTTTGTTTATTTTACTCGCAATGCAGTAAATCTTACAAATTATATTTTTTGTTCGCATTAATGCCGCAGTGGCGCTCTAATCTGCTCCAACAGTTGCTTTTGGTCGGTCGTTGAGATCAGAGCGAAAACGTTTCTCGTCTGACGTCTTTAAAAAGCAATAAAAATCATTTTAATGTGTTTTTTATGAATCAACTTTTAATATAATAAACACCCTTTTGTCTTATAGCAAAGCATCCGCGCTTTCACCCTCCCCAACTGATGAGACGCACGCAGCAATTGTTGCGGTCTGTCCTGTGTGAGATTGTGCTCAGAACAAGCAGTCGAGGCAGCTTGTGGTTTTAGCTTCAACTAAACGATTAGCATACCTTGCAAGTTGCAACACGCTTCAACTACCAACTGCTGTCTTCTTGGTGCAAGTGCAGCGATGGACCCGACCTGATGTGCCGTCCCGTCCCGCCCCGCCCCGCTCTGTTAATGTTTAATTTTTAAAAGCACTCGACGTCTCCTCATCGTGTAAACAAAATAGCCTCCATTCCCTCTACAACCATTCGCCAAACACAATCACATACTCACACACACACTCACATCTTTGGCGTTGCCTGCACGTTGTTTGTATGATTTGTCTAAATTGGATTTACTTTTTTCAAGTGCTGCACTATTTTCATAATTTTTCACCTCTTTTACGCAACAGCACAAAAAAGTGTTTGTCAAATTTCATCCGCCGCCTGCCGACTCTATTACAAACTTCACCCCCTCTTCAACTGCCATCTGCGACGCATGCTGCAGAATTCGAGAGACCTCTCTCGATTTTTGTATACCCTGCACCGAGTGTACGCGTAGCGGACACGAGTTTGTCTAACGACCTTATCCATGACTTGGCTTGAATCGATATGATCTTGTCCGTCCGTCAATCCGTCCATCTGGCACCAGGTCGGCATATAGTAGTCAGTTGATTCGGTGCTACACTTAGTGCAGGGTATTGCGCTGTCGAGTGTAGGTCGACCGAATCACTTCACGTTTTTTCGTGCGGTTTTTCACTCTCCTGTACTAATTTTTGTCGTTTTCTTTTATTTTTTGGCAGAACAACGAAAATGTGTGAAAATTACGTTTACTCAGGCGCCTGGCGCCCCCATATTTAAATACACACGTGTTTTATCGCTGCCATTAAATCATATTTTTGTTTTTTTTTTTTACTTTTTTCCGTAAGCTTCTTGATTGTTTACATTTTCCACTTTCACGGCGCAGACAAGCGAATAATTTCAGCTGAAAATAAAAAGACAAAACAGCACTAAAAAAAAAAAAATGAGGCTCCGATGAAACTAAAGCAAAATGGCCAGGAAATGTTTGGGAGCTTTAGAGTCGGGCAGGGAGAGGTCCAACAGAATTAAAAAGACAAAAGAAAGTCGTGTCTTCTGTATGAGATTCTCTGAAAATAAATCGATGGGTGGGTGCAAATAAAGCCTTTGAATATGTCCCATTTCATTGAGGATCGTTGCGAGTTATCTCCTTATTTACTTCTTTCATAAGTATTTCTGGAGGCATTACCTTGACCAAAATTCAGTGTGCGAAAAGTACTAACGCTTGTTTCTTACCCACAGAAACTTCATTAAGATTTGAAAGTTTGATTGCTACCAAGCGATTCACCGAAGATCGTATATAGAGCAACTATGAACGGTTTCCAAGCCGACTGAAATGCTGCCAAAATTTCGCCGTAGCTTAAATTTTTCTGCTCAATTTTTTCGTTATTGTAAAACTTTTTTCTTTTCTTCTTGTGTTTTCAGGTAAGATAAGATCTGATTTAACACAGTACGGCGGCATATCAACAGACATGGGTAAGAAAACTTCCACTTTTTCTACATTGACTGATTAACATTTTGGGATGCTTTGGTGTCGGTGATGTAGCAAAGTCTCAGACGTGCCACGCGCATGCCAAGAAGCAGACAATTATAAATACTTACTAACATTCACAAGAGATAAACAAACATGAAAAGGCAAAATTTGAAAAATTAACTGCTAAAAAAAGCGTCATTCAGAGTTTTTTCTAAACGCCTCAAACGCCTAAAAGGATAAATCGTAAACAAAATAAAATTATTCTTTATTAATATCGTGTTCCTAAACGGAATTGGCCTTGGCTGCTTCCGGTTTTAATGCAAGCACTAGAGAAGTTGGTTCCATATGAGGTCCAATCGAGCGCAGTGTACAGTCAGAAAGTCCCGAGTGTAGAGCACTTACTTGTTTTATGAAGAATTAGCGTTGACGCAAGGAGAGCACGCCACTGAATGAAAGATAAGCTTCGCAACATGAAACAATTTTAACAACAAATAAGCGCGCCTGCACAGATGTCGAGATACTGCAAGGGGTGAGGGCCGTGGCTGGATGACCGACCGCCAGACCGAACATCAATTCTCCACCTTGCAGCTCGGCCACTTTGTCAGACGGCCAGTCAGTTAGGTAAGCGTTGCTACCGCTGACGGTGTTGTTAATCAGGTTGGCAAAGCGAGCGCGCATGCTCAAAGCGATAATGGCAATGCGGCGCAGTTCAAGTTCCTTCCTCGGCGGCTACCACATTTTAGAAAATAAAGCAAAATAAGAGGCGCATGCACATGCGATGGAAATATCTTGTAGCTGAGTGTGGAAATGATTGATTCGACGTCTAGGCACGTCTTTGCTTGCATTGGCTTGGCTTGGTTTGGCTTCGTTGGCTCAAGTTGAAACTCGTAGATGTACAGCGCTGATTAGCAGCTATTTGAAATGTAATTTACGCGGGTGAGTATTTTCTGTCATGGCACGCAGGCACGCTTAGAGACCCCGATCTCAAGTACTTGCCGAGAAGGGGTAGAGGCAAGGCAGTGTCGTAATTAATACTCCGACCACCACGCTGAATAGCCGCTGCTATGATTTGCAACAATTGCGGCATCTGACGCCTCATTCCTAAAACCTGAGCTGTTAAAGGTGTTTATTGCTCCACAGACAGCTTGTTAGCTTCTTCAGAACAAACATTTCGCTCCACGGCTGATAGTAAGCGTGCAATGGGATTTCAAGGTCACCAGTTGATAATCAACTGAAAGCAAACACTTAAAAGCAAACTGAAGGAGTTCTCACAGATTGCACGCAATAACCAATCAAGTACATCAACATTTGTTCAAATGAATGCAGTTAAACATGACGAAAGCAAAATACGTCCAAGCGTTAAAGAAGTTACGACAGCAGACGGGAAGTATTGCGATGGAATTACGCCCCTTCGCGCTTAATCGACGCCCGAGTCTGACATTTACATTTAATGCCTGCAAATTCAACTTATAATATTCAATTAACAATTTGAATATGAATTTATTACTGCACAGCGCCAACAACAAACGCAAAAACATGAACGAACGTTGTTCTCGGCTTTGTCGAATCTTATACGCTCTAACGAGGCTCACCTCGACCGATTTCCCCAGCAGAAGTACGATGGAACACGGAGCCATGATTGTCTATTTCACGTTTGATGTGCAATTCGTACGATGCTCACTCTGTTTGTTCTTAAAAAAATGTCGAAAAACTTTTTCTGAATGTTGCAATCTTAATCTCAAATTCACAATGCCCTATGCAAGGGTACAAGTAGAACTTACAACAACAATTCGTCAAAAAGTGGTTCTTTTTGAGCTGATCGAGTATGCTCGGGCGTGTGTCAGTTGAGCTGCTTCGAAACATCGACTGGAGGCAACAATAACAACAACGCCGACAATTACCGTAAACTTGTACATACTCGTACATGACGTTGCCAACGAGCTAGCTTGTTTGCCCTGCCAATGGCGAAAATGGTACGACAAAAAAGGCAATGAAGTAGGTGGGAAAACGCAAACATTGTTAGTCTTTTACCTACCGAAACAGCCCAAATTGAATTTGTGAGAAGTGCGGCCACCGTCGATTGTGAAGCGAGGTGGCCGAGTGAGCCGAGTGAGCCGAGTGAGCCGCCCGCTAACCACTACTTGCACTCGCTCTAGGTAGAACACGCGCTAGTTCAGTGAAGCATGCAAGCAACGGATGCCAACGGAAGTGACAGGAAGCCGGGAAGTAGAAGGCGAATGCGATTTTTTGCGATAGCCCAGCCATCTATGCGATCCAGCACCAAAAAAGAAGCGGTGTTGTGTTGTGGAGTGAGGAGTGGAGAGGTGAGGAGAGGTGCTTCGCGTCTACACATTTCGATAATTATTAACTGCAACATGCAATGTGCAACAACTGCTTGGTCAGTATGTAACAGACAGACACACACACACACACACAGAAACGCACACGCACACACAGTCACTGCAATTATTTTAGTAGTTCACAAATGATATTTTCGTCTTTGACTTTCCTTATTTTGCATTTTTTTTTTAAATTGAAAAAAGGCAAAAACAAAGAAAACAAATGCTAACATGTTATTTAATTCTGTTAAGCCACAACATTATGTCTTTAGGGAAAATGTCGTGTTCAAAGCCAGAAACGTTTTATTATAGCAAACTATTCCAGAGTTGTTGTTGGTTTTGGCTCTTGTCAGGTGTTTGTTTTTCTTACCTGAATTGAGATCAATAAATCGCACAATTGCGTCTCATTCAGAGTTGACCTGTTCTTCAATAAAATCATCAATGAGATCGACTTTGTTGCAAATCGAAGTGGGTCAGTGTCACATGCGCAAATATTAAATGAGGTACAGACATGATTTACAAGCCAATTGCAATTGTATTTACAAGGACACTTCACCAAAAAAAAAGAACAGAAAATGAAGCCCAAAACAAAAAATAGCAGGAAAATATTATGGAAATTGCACTTCGCCTCGTGTTGACTTTGTCTTTGCCGCATTATTTTGTTCGCTTTGGAACACATGTATGTTATTTCCATAATTCATATGCAGGGACATTTCACATTAGACCAAGAGGGAACCGTGTAGACTGACAACAGAAAACAGACACCAGACAACAGAAAAACAAACAAATAAACAGACAGACAGACAAACAAACAAACCCAGACGGACATGTAAATGAATAAGTGAAAAAATGAATGACTGAGTGGCACCTGCAATACGGCCAAAGGGTTACAAGCAAAATGCGAATAAAAATGGACAGACAGCGACCAAAATCTGCAGGACTGCAAAGAACGAATAGCAATCCAAGGATGAAAGACGCCCGCTTAATGAATTATTAACGCTTTAACAAAATTTCGTTAAATTTCGGCTTTCCACAAGACTTTTAACGACACAAGCTTTCTGACTTCTGCTAAGCTCAGAATTTGTATTTATTGAGCATGATTTGTGTCTAACAATAGTAGACAAGGTCAATTTCCAACCACGAACTGGCCAAGCTGACACTCCATCATCATCATCGTCGTCATAATGGTTGGCATCATCGTGGTCATCATCATCACCATCACCATCATTTCCATCACGCACACAACACCTCTACGCTCGGCCCATGAAGCTTACACACTTTTTCGTCATTGCTGACTTGGGAATATTTCGTTTTGTTGTTTTATTGCGCAAGTGGCCGCAGCAGCTTGTTAAATCTGCAATTGACACCGCATTTTCTTCTGGGCATCTGAACCCGTTTGCACATTTGCAGTTCCTGAAGGCTGTGAGTCGGTAAGGAGCGACAACGCAAAAACAACATCGATGCGGAATGGCACAATGCAAATTCAATTAATGAATTAATAATTTCATGTAAGCATGAAAGTGATGGTGTCAGACACGGGCGCTGTCCGAACACGGCCGAACGAGCTCCCCACGGGTTCCGACTAATTTCAAGTACGAAAGTAACACACGTATAAACAAGCACACATTTGAGCCTTTTCGCTTACTTCCTTCAACCGATTACAGTTTTTGAGCTTCTGTTTCGAGAGCCAGAGTCCTGGCGAGCATATTTTTGATAATTTCATTGCATTGATTACATGATAATGTCATGTTTAAATGACATTTAATGAGCGTTTCGTATGTAAAAAAATCTTAATTGGCTTGTTGCGCGAAGCGTTCCATGTCTCCTTAAATTATTTTTGCTCCAACTTAGTTTATTGCAACTTATAGAAAAAATCAAGACAAAATAGCGCACTTTTGATCACGTCAACGCACTCAGTGTTGTTTCATCACGAGAGCTGCACGGCGCTGATCTACACTGCTGTAGGTATGTAATTAGTCAATTAATTTAAAAATTTATTAAACTCCAAAAAGCAATTTGCTCCAGATACAGCAGCAACATGCCAAGCAGAGGCAAAGGCAAAAGCAAAGGAAAAAGCACGAGCACACAACACAATACAACTGCGAGTTGGAGGAGACAACGCGAGAAAATGCCGGCGGTAAATGCAAACTTGTTTCTCGCCGGCCAAGTCCGCGTACTCCACCAGCCGGTTGACTGGCCGTCCGTCGCGACTTACGCACGCCGCTGCTGACCGCAGTATAATAAGAGGCAGTGCGTTGAAACGGCTAAAGAATTTTGAAGTTCTTTTTCTCTTGTGAGGCGCGCTGAGACTGAAGGGTAACGCCGCACTCAATAGGAAGCAGCAATAAAACTTTCAATCGCTTCTTCTTTGCGTATTTTAGCAAAGGCAAATGTAATTTATGAGTTTCTCGCTTTCGCATGGAGACGCAACGTGCAACCCTTCAACGCTTGAGCAAGCATGAGTATCTCGTGAACTGAGCGCAATTTCTTACTAGGCCAAACAATAAATGACTTTTGTGCATGTTATAATTGTCGTGCCGAGGATTCTAACGCTGCAACAAATTCTGGGAGTTTATCATATTAAAGAAAACACAAGAGCCTCGAGAGGTAAAAACGAAACTTACCGCTTGGCAGTGACTTTAAGACTTAACATCTTAATGTATCTACACATGATCTCGAAGCATGATGATGATGATGATTAATAACCGCCAGAAAACCTGCTTGTCGGCCATCATGCTTTCAAACAGCTGATCGACGAACGTTGACTCAGCAACGAAAACAAACGTGTGTGCTATCTGCGTAATGTCTGCCGACCGAATGAGACAAAGTGTTTGCGATCTCGCAAATCTAGATACAAGCAACTGTTTTTCTTTCCAAAGTCGGTTTCTATTGTTTGTGTTGTTTTCGGTGACTTTGTGCCCATTTTGAAATACGCTACACTTCACCACAGGCTTGTTGTTGTAGCAGGTATGAAATACTCCAAAAAACATCTCTCATTTCTTACGTGGCCATCACAGGTAAACGCTCTCTTCACACAGTCTCTTGCGTTCTTCCTTCTCTCACACTCTCTTAATAAAGTCATCGATCATCTTTAGTGCTCACGACGCTCTTTCTATTATATTCACCTTGGTCGTTTCTCGTTACACCCAAAAAAAAACTTCGTCGTCGATATTTCTCTGAAGTCTAACATTGAAATCTCCTGTTTAGAGTTTTAAAAATCTCTTGCAGCTTTGAGCTATTATTCGATTCACGGTTTGTTCAGCCAAAGTCATTCTACAAACTTAATGAGCCATCAAGTATTTCAGTTCCAGGTTTTACTCAATTTATTTTTTCAGTGTGTATAACAGATGTGCTTATAAAAGAAGTTCACCTTTGTCGAATTCTCATTTGCACCTTCAAATTTTCATGTTCATGATTTGAGTTCTTATTAGAATCTTGAGTTCTCATATCGTTTGACTTCTTATAAGTTGAATTCAAAGTGGTGCGATTTTGTTAAGACGAATTCAATTTGATATACGATCTTTTGGCTGCGCGTTCCTTTTGGAAAGCGCTGTTCATAGTAGCAGTACTGCAGCGCATCAACATCGCATCATAAGAAACGGTTTGGTTTATTTAAATCAAAAATCAAAAAGTGTTTTGTTTTACGATCTATACAAGTAATTCAATAATGATTAGCAGGCTCGAAGTCAGGCTGATGAAGGAGTTTGGCAACTCCCGAAACAGCTGTACGATCTGCCTGCTGCTAGCTTTTGAGCTAGTTCTTCCAATGTTGTTTGTTGTTAAAACTGCCAAAACTTTTTGATTACAAATTTGGTGTATCAAAATTGACCTCGAGCCTGCTAATCATTATTGAAGTTTATTTAAATCTTTAAAAGTTTTATTATAAGATCTAAGAAATTAATGTGTGAACAATTCTCTCACAGTTGTTATTTAGGTGTAGCTATGAATATGTTGAAGGACTCTCAGCAAATTTGGAATCACAAAGTATTCAAAATGAAACTATTTGTTTTGTTGAGTTACATGTATTTTTCTACACGTTGTTCCCATTCTTTACACTCAAATAAGGTCTCATTGACAGTCTCAAAACCCAAAAAAAATTTTTTCGCTCCGCTGTAATACTTCTTCTGGCAATAAATCTTCGCCATATTAACGTGGACGCATGAAAATGCGACTGAGATGAAGAACAATGTGTCAGTGACTGGAGGAAGGCGATTGCCTGTGAAACCAACAACATCAGTTTCAACAACAAAAACAATAACCACCAACAAACAAAACGCCCTTTTCAAACTGTCAATGATAGAAGGTGGTAGAATGAGCATGTATTGACAGTTACTTAAACCGATGCCAGGTCGAGACAGAAGTACGAGTTAAGGAGAACTACGTGACGAGATGCGACACGACGACCGACATTGCTTTACAATGCACGTGACTTTCTGGCCTATCGGAGATGGCATCAAGATGGCACTCAGGTACAATTTTGACTGCGATCGCGGCTAGAATTGACAAAAGAACTTACAAAAAGACACACTAATTTGTTGGCTTGCCTTGGTTTGCTTTGATTTTCCATTCACTCAATCGAAATGCAAACAGACCTGAGTGTATAAACTCTTCTTAACACTTTAAAAATGTCGTTATAATTCATTTGAATTGTTATTTTCCGCTTTCTTAACAATTATCATTTCAATTTCGCATACACAAACAAAATCAGTTTTTGGGCGTGATCTCACAAGTTTCGTTTAGCCTGGCGACCGGCTCAAACGGAACGAGCGGCGGAGCGTACGAAAACAGTCAAAAACATGGCTCAAAGGCTGCCTGACAGCGCACATAAATCTTCGTAACATGACACTTCTGGCAATGGAAATAATATATGGCATACGACGCGAAATGTCGTACAGCCAACGACAAACGAACGAACGAGCGAACGAACGAATATGAAATACGGAGGGCCCATGTAATCGCTCTTAAACCGAAAGAAAGTGACAAGATATTGTGTATGTCTCTCTGTATGTGAGTGTGAGTGTGAGAGGGATAGGGAACGAGGTGAAAAGTATCTTGCTCTGGTAAGCGGTCTGTCGCCATACGAGCGTTCCACACTTCAGCTAATTACACATCAAATGACGAAGGTTCTTATGAGCAAACAAAGCATGTCACATCGTGCAAGTGTCATGTGTGATGTCAGTTTCGCTTTTGTGTCAGTTGGCAACACTGTAAAACAAGCACGAATTCGCACTACGCGCGTTAGCGCCCCAGCATGCGCGCAGCTACTTGTTACATGTTGTGGTATCTTATCTGCCATCTTCAACGATGGCGATGAGGGGCTAAATTTATCTGGACAAGCCCGCTGTTGCATACTCCAAGCAATCCCCAATAAAGCATATGCAGCTTATGAACTGAAGGAGAGAGAAAATTCATGTTCGCCACGCCGAACCTCACATACCCTTGTAGATGCTTTTCAGTTGAGAAATACTCTGTTAATGTTAATAAAGTCTTTCAATTTTATTGAAACACAACGGATCTTTCGACCGATCGTTCCAATTGCAGACATTTGATAGAATTTTTCGATCCCCGCTGTCAAACAGATACAACATACAGTAGAAACTCGATTACCCAGACCTCGGTTATACGGATCATCGACTATCCGGATTCATTGCTTATGATTGTTGAGAAAGATAACCGACGTAAGTCGTTTTCATAAATAATTCATGCAAAAGTACAGCCAAAAGACAAATTGAAGACAATGCAGAGTATAAAAAAGTTAAATCTGTACAACTTGGTCCAAATGTATGGCGTAGGAATTTCTAAAATATAATTTGTCCATGAAATCGATTATCCGGATTTTCGTTTATACGGAATATCCCTGGTTTTAATTGATCCGGATAATCGAGTTTCTACTGTATCTGCAAACATTAGCATACACCGAATGTACCCCTCGTTTCCCTTTGGTAGGGTACAAAAATATCAAAATAAGAGGACTTCCAACTGTCACATTCGGTGAGTGTCACTTCGGTTGTTTGCAAGTTTCAACGTTGTTGTTGTTGGTGTTTTAGCTTAGCTGACGTTTGGCTTTCTGTTGCAGTTGGAGTTATAGTTGTTGTTGTTGTTGCCGGTATCGTCTGCCACACTTTAGTCATCATCGCCGGTTAGGCTCAGACTCGAGTCCAGCTTTGAGTCGCTTGGCTGCCCTGTCCCCTTCTTGCCTTGTCTTGTCTTATGTTGACTTGCATTGTGCTGTGTTGTTGGTCGCTGGCTCAACCCCGAACAACATGGATTTCGAAATCTGCATACCTGCGTATAAAACGGTTAACTAACTCAATTTTGTAGCTGTCAGTTTTTGTGCATCGCAAAGTTGGCGATGGTCGGGCGTGTCGAAAGCACTGACCAAGCCAACAACTCTTTGGCACGCCGGGAAGGTCATAGAGTCTAATTAGCTTTCGCATTCACGCTTTTGGAAACCCAAAGCTGAGCTCTCCACCTTTTGAGATGGCGATGGCAATGGCGGGCTTGGAACCAGGGGCGAGCGCGTAAATGTCGAAACTCGTACAAGTTGTCAACAAAGCGGATTCTTCGTTCTCGCAAATGTCACGCAAGTGACACTCCAGTTGCGCACTTGCGTACGCATAAAAATTTCATAACTTTATTAAGTGCCTTCTTCAGCTTAATAAAAGACGCGACGCGACAAGACAACAGGCAAAAAGAAGGAATGAAACAGCAAGCAAGCAAGAGTCACAAAGCTTGGGACGGGGCGGTGGCGTGGGCGTGGGCGACAGCAACAGCGACTGTGATAGAACGGCGTTGCAGTTGTAGCAAAATTAACATTCGCGGCACGTTGAGGAGCTAAACGCCTTCAAAGCGCAGCTATGTTTGCCCGCTCTGTTCAATCGCAACTTTTGTGCTACTGGCTTCGGAGCCAGACGGTTGGTTAGATACATAGATACATAGATACTTTATGATTTATGCTAAGTAGGCGCTAAACTTGGCGGCGAATAACCCACTGGCCGCACCGCGCGGAGAGGAACGACTTAGTGACATGCATTTGCTATCGGGTGATTTATATTTAAATAGTGACGCTAACAATTAATTGAAAAAGGGAAAGCGCTCGCGGAATTGTCAACGGAGGAAAAGCGCATTTGCAGAGTAGGGCGTATCGCAACCTCCAACTCCGATCAGGGCATATGACTGCAGTTCTTGGTTCACTTGTCTGTGTGTGTGTGAGTACATTTTCCCTTCTTTTCGTTTGTTTTGTGCTGTCATATGACAACAACAATAACAACAGCAACGAAAAGCACAACAGTATGAGTGCCACGCGATTTTAGCACAAAACTTCTGGCAATAAATTTGACGCGGATCACATAAATCACATTCAAGTGAAGTTTAACTCACATGCATACAGTCGAACACCCAGACACACTCACACACACACACTCAGCTGAAGAGTCGCAGAAACCTTCTCTCTTGCAGTCGCTTGTAGATTACACATGTACACAAACTCAAACAAATTGGGAAGTTGTTCCCATAGATACATTTATATACATACAATAAATATTTAGTCGCATGCATTTGAGTCTGGCCTGAGCTTGAGTCAAGCCAACCCGATTGCGCAATGCAGTCTCATTTTGTTGCTCGAACCTTTGCTCGGCATTGGGTGAATTCATATAATAAGAGACCTTGATCTCATAATTGGACATTGGACCTGAATTGTTGTACAATCACAAGCATTATAATTCAATCGGCAATTACCGCAAGCTCAGCTAACCTGATTGGTATAAAGAAATCACTTCTCCATGTGATTTGTACTTTTGATCTTCCGTATAATAAATACTTTTACTTAAAGTTTTCGTTGTTTGCTAAAAAGGCGGAGAAATCTTTTGCTTTGCAGCGTAATTGTAAAATGATGCCTGAACATCATAAATCCGTGCCAACTGAGAACAGCAACGAAAGTGCAGCAAAGCATCGCATTCGAACCACTTTGCCATTTGAACTTGACATTTAACACGGCGAAAACAATTTCAGAATGCAGCACACACACAGACAGATACAGTGTCAGTTCTCATTACAGGAACAAAGACGAAGAAACAGAAACAAAAGTGGGAAAGAATTTAGAAGCAAAGTCTAAGGAAACACCCTCAGCAAGCATAGACAAGACACGATAAAAGTATAAAATAAACTCTTCGTCCTGCATCCCTCACACATGCACACACACACACACACATACACATAGATCAGAGTCAAGGCAAGGCGAAGGGAGAGTGAGTTGCGCACATGCAATAGACATCGTTGCACCTGTCGGACATATTTGGAATGTGTATATGTGTGTGTGTGTGTGCTAGGATTTTACACCATTAACAGCGTGCTGCGTATATGAGCCACGAGCATGGCACCCGAGGAGCAATGTCCTGCGACCACCCCGCATTTCAACCCCTGCCGTTCGACATGCGCCGGGGTGCGTGCGGAAAGGGGTAATGCAGTGGCGCATAATGCGAATTCTGATGTTGATTCGGTTATAAATTAACCCATTGGCAAATGAAAAAATCGCCTGTTAATTGATCTATGTGTATGCAGAGAGAGTCTTGGTCGGTCCGGCGCTCGGCCGAGGCGTCTGTCCATATCCGTGCAGCATCTGGCGGCAAATTGTGGTGTGCGATTAGTTATTGTTGTCATTGTCATTGGCCGTTGTTATTGTCGCTGTCGTTGTTGTTGTTGTTGTTGTTGTTGCCAGTGTCGTTGTTGCTATTCGTTGCTAATGCTAAAATTTAATTAGATTTTAAATTTACGTTTGTATGCATACAGTTTCGAATGGTTTGTGCGTTTGTCTGTTTGCATTTTGCATCATTTTAGGCAAACAAGCGCATTGCCCACACTCACTCGCTCACTCACACAGACTCACACACTTTGGCATACAATCGTATTTTATGTCGAACGTGAAAATTTATTGTTATTGAATTACAATTGCAGAATTAACTGTCGCTGTGTGCGCATCATGCGATTGCAAATGAGGTTCAATTCTCTGATCGTACAACAGTTCAAAAACATCTTCAGATCAGCCGAACTCCGTTTTAGATCTGTAAAAGTGAAAATTTTTATTCAAAACTAATAATAATAATAGAATGACAAATAAAATTTGAATATAGCTGGGTTGCCTACGCCACATGATGTTCTTTTTGTGCGCATTGCACACTCTGACCCCTAAATAATTTTAAAGGCCCGTAGAAACAAGTCGATATGTCACGGCGACGGTTTGTACGGCCCGGGTTCATCTACTCTTTGCATACTTAGTCCGGCATCCGCAGGCATTCGACGATATATTGAGAGTTATTTGCAATATATTTTGTTGGCTGCAAGCAGCAACAAAGCGAGTCGTACCAACAACAGCAACACAAACGACACGAAATGCGGCAACAGCAACAAAATTCAAGTGCCAATAGCAACAACAATGGACACGACAACGACAACAACAACTGCGAGCAGAGACGCTCCTAATTCCGGTAGTGAAACCATAAGTCTTTCGAGCATTGTACATGGATATATTGTTGCTTCACTGACTGCAAGGCAGACGAACACAAATGCATGCGAACTGTGTGTGTGTGAGTGTGAGTGTGTAGGTGCTGTTGGCGACTGCCAGGAAGGGAGTTACCTCTGCTAGTATTCGGCCGCCCCTGCGTGCTTCATCCATGTGCTGTTGAGTCAAATACAAAAGTTCGTTTCTGCACAAATAAAATGTAAACTTATTTTTCTGTTTCGTAAGATTTTATTTAATTTGTGAGAATTTACATACAGCCATAAACACCTAAACGCATGCACGGGGGGCACAGGGGGCGGGGGAGTTGTACCGACTGAATTAATGCGGAAAATTGAAGCCAACTTCAGAAGAGCGCCGAAAAGAGTCTATTGTGTTCATCATTTAGCGTTGGCTATTTGGACTTCAAAAATTAGAATGAATGCGTAAGCTGAAAATTGCCGAAAAGGAGAAAAAAAATACAATTTTGCTTTTGGTTAGTTTTATTGATGTCCTTTTTGCAATCCTTTTTAGTTCAGCTGAGCTGAAACAAATGGCGAGGGTGGGGTAGGTGAGCACTTGAGTAAATATGTTAACATTTAATTTTCATTGTCGGCACACACACTCACACACATCTAGAGATAAACTGATCCAAGTGTGGCCAGAAGGGGTGTCCAGGGCAGGGAGATGTGTCTGGGACAGAGGATTGATTGCGCTTGTTGATATTTTGTCAAATAACACAAATAAATACACAATTGCACAGTCAAGTGAACCCGAGGAGGACTTCCAATCCGAACACGTTCAGTTCTCGGTTCACTCGGTTTGTTGTTTGGGGTAACAGCATTGGCTTTGCCAGCGCCATGGCCAGCTAGTGCGAGTGAGAGCGACAGAGCGAGTGTATGTGTGTGTGCGCCCTTATTGGCCCTAAACTGCATGTTATCCTTGTTTAAACGGTTTTCATATGTTTAAATGTACTTTATTGAAAATGGCAAAATGTTGATTTCGCCTTGGCTATGGCGAATTTATCGTCCTCTGCGAGAGCACAGTAAATTTCCATGTGAAATGTTGCATTTAACTTGTAAAAATAATAAATCCAATGGTGAAGCGCTCTCGGATGATGGCAAATTATCCGCTTGAGGGAACACAAACTATTGCAAAGACGAATGAGGGTCCCAATGCCCACACTGACATAAGGCATAAGGAAGGGGTGGGGAGGGGAGGTTGCTCAGCTAATTCCAATTGCAGCTCAATTGCGTTTGAAAGTCTTCAGTGCGAGCGATTTTCGTACACTCAGGTCTATTTATAATAATATATGCTTATGTATATTTGCGTCTTAAATGCAACTTCATAAATGGCAAAACATCAACAAATTTATACGAAAATGCACGAGAGCATTTGAGCATTTAAAAGCACACTTGTCGACAAAAATTACGCGTCGGCACTGCGGAGGCCGTTAATTTAATTTATTTATATTTGCTGCTGTTTCATTGGCGAATTTATGCATTTCGAATCCATGGCGATAAATTTGCTCAAATGTGAAAATTGTGCATTTTCGCATGCCGCACAAAATCACAAACACAGCAACGCAAACACATGCATACATTGCCATGTACACACACACACACACACACAGACACACACACACGTCGAAGCGTCGGCGTTTATGCCAAAAGAGGATTTTCATTATAAAATATCTCTTGGCGATATACGAGCTCAACTCAACTCAACTCGACTCGACTCACTGGCAAATCGATTGCACAAAAAACCGACAAACAAAATCAACATTGCAAAAAAAGCTTGAATTTATTTTACAATAAGACTATCTAAAAGCATGACAAATAGTATGAGATACGAATTCAGATACGCATCCGCACACACACGACACACACCGACAGTGTGACATGTGATGGCACGGTCCTGATTTATTTGCACACAAATAGAGCAAAAAGCAAAACATTAAACAAAAGAGGAAAAAATGGAACGCAAAGTGGCATGAAGTCAGCATCAAATGCCGCCCACTTTTGCCACTTTTGACGTCAGTGAAGCGCAAATGAAATAAAATAGCAAAAGCAATTATTGCATACAAAAAAGTAAATAGTTAAGCTTGTTTTTGTCTGCTTGAAGATAATTGGTGGGACACAAATCAAAAATCTGATCTCAACTCAACTTTGCTCGCTCTCACCTCACGACTTCGGCTGCCACCTGTCCGCCAGGCCGTCCGCCCGTCAGTCCGTCAGTCCGCCGCCCTGCTCAGGTGCTGCCAAGTGACGTCAAGTTTCACTAACTTGTTATTTATGCAAATTTTCCATGCTTCAACTTATACGCAAAGTTGTATCTATTATTTAAAACTTTAGATTAAATTTAGTAGATTGCTCAGCGCCTTCTTCTTACTTAACACTGCCTGTGCTTCACGATTTGGCGGCGTTTGCTTCCAGTGTGACTGGTTGGACTAGGGCGCGGGTCGGGTCGGGGTGACAGCATCTCTTAATGTGCACACCTGACGCGCTTCTCGGCGAGCTTCTTGTCGACGACGCTTGGAGCATGAGTGCGCATTATTTTGTGCTCTGCTGTTCAAACAAAAGGAACGTTTGACGGGCTGAAGTTATTAGATTAGCATTAGAGCGCAGCATTTGCAGCAGGAGCACCGGAGCACCTTCAGACGTGTCGTGCAACGAGGCAATAAGTTTGCCAAGCAGCCGCCGAGCTCAAAATTATGATTTATATTGCTTATTTACATATTTTTGTACATCCTCGGTTGTTCTTACTTGCCCGAATTCTTTGTGCAACAGAAGACGCTCGAAGACAGAGGCAGTCATGTGCGTTTTATAGTCAATGCCGTTACCGAGTACATCTCCCAACCAATTAGTTAAATAGTATCCTGAAGTGCTCGAACGATGTCGCACGGAAAAAGTGGAAATTTGTGTTTTGGTTTTTGAAGATTTTTCATATTTTGCGTTTTGTTTAATTTTCTTGTACAATTTTTTGTTTGTTCTTGTTTAATACTAATTGACTAACCTTCAATGATTTGTTGACAAAGACAAATGAGAGTTTTGAATTTAATGCGAATCTCTTCTCCTTTCTCTTCCAGGTAAGAGATACTCAGAATCTCTTGCGGGCTCACTACTTCCAGACTGGCTAGGTAAGTAAACATGGTGTTTTCTTTGTTTTTATCATTTTTGTGTATTTTTTGTTTTTTATTATTTTTTTTTTGTCATATAAACTTTTTTTTTGGTTTTCACTTTGCGTTCAATATTATTTTGTCTTTTTCAAAGAATATTTTGCAAGTCATTTTTGTTTTTGAAATCCGATTGAGATCGAGTTTTGATTGTGAAAACGCGCTTTTTTACACGAAATCCGCCTTTTTGTATTTTGTTTTCGCCCCTGCCAAACACACACCCCCCAAACTTCCAACATCAACATCATTTCCCGAACACACACACAAAGAAAAGAAAACAAAGTAAAACAAACTAAAATGCTTCTTTGATTTTTGCGTTATTAGCGAATGCGTATTCAGTTTTGTATTGTTTTTGTGTTTCAAAGTCAAGACGCGAATTTACGAATAGCCTAGACTGGAAATGAGACCCCAAAGACCAAATGAGGTAAACTAGTGAAGTAAACATAAAGTAATCCACCATAATCCTTTTATTAAATGTTGTGCGCCTTTCTTTTTGATAATTAAACGACTCAACACACAAATTTTATTCGTTGTTCGATGTTCGATGTCCGCATGTGCATGCCGCGGCCAACGAAGCGATTTGTCGCAAGTGTCAAATTGTGTAATACATTTAATTAGCAGCTCGTAAAACATCCCAGCACTTGTCAATCTAATTGCGCGGCCAATTTGAGTGCACTTGTGAAAGAGCCGAGGCGAGCTGGGCGGCAATTTTACAACTGCAACTGCAAATAATCCGATTCGATTTTGTAAATAAATTGCATACTTTTGAAAGTGAGTGTTGGCATGCGATTTTACAGTTTACAGTTAACAGTTTACAAACGAGCGTTAATCGTCGCTAAGAACGCATCAATTACAACAACGAATTTGTACATATGTATGTTGTTTGTGCCCTTTATGTATGTTTATATGATATTTTGTAGATTTTTTTAAAGCATGCAAAAACAAAAACAAGAAACCGTATTAGAAATCACTCAAAGACACGCATCAAGCATACACAGACACAAAGATACACACAGATACACGAGCTTTGAGCTAATTGGAGAGCATTGGCGGCGCTTTCTTTGTCGCCGCTCTGCCAAAGTGAGTTAATTGTTCAATTCTATGTTGGCTGTCATTTCGCATTGAGCATCACTTCAGCCAGCGAGTGAACTTGTTTTTAGTTGTTGAGTGGCGCCCTCAAGCGCACTCGACGCTCGGCCGCCACCGAGGGGGAGTAGGGCGGCGAAGGCATGGCAGAGTTACTTTAATTACATTTATTTTTGCGCACTTTTGCACAAAATTCAATTTGACAAATGGCAAAGCAGAGCATTAAAAATATGCAACGTTTGTTGATGGTTTTGTTTTGTTTTTTTTGTGCTCCGAAAAAAAAGAGTTTCGGGAATTTATCGTCGATTTATACACTTGAATAAATTAAAGCAAGACCGAGGCTGGCAAGAAATTGTCGGCAGCCGAGTGCATAAATAAAACAGCACATAAACACATACGCAGCGCTAAATGGCAATTACCAATCAAAATCTCTTCTCATGTACGCACCGGCGTAAAAAAGCTTGCCTGCTCCGTCAACAGACGCAGAGACGAGTGCGTGGGCGGGTGGTTGGTCGGGCGGGCTGCGTGAGGAAAACGCAAGACGCATAAATATCTCGAAGAAACGAAGAAAGAAATCGATCTGCTGAAAGCGAAGCGAAGCACATAAGTGAAAACGTAAAATCCATTAGAAAATTAATAAAGACAACACAATGAATGCGGTTTTCCAATCGTCCTCAGCGATACGAGTCGCCGCAGACATAGCCTGGCGGGCGAGGAGGAAGGCCGCCGCGTGGGTTGGGCGCTGAGATGATTGCCTGCGCGTTGGAGGGGGAGTGTGTGCGGCTGGCTGGCTTGGGTTGGGTTGGGTTGGTGGTCTGCTTTGCTTGACAGCAGAAAATAATTCAATAAAATCAAATTGTTTTGCTTGTGGAAAATTCGGGTTTCATTTTCCTTTTCCTTTTTTTTTTGTTTCTTAAAAGTATTAAAGTTGTTTAGGCAAATCAAAGAAATAGCTTTTTTTACGAATTTACGTGTGGGACTGAGGAACTCTGAATCAGAATAGAAAAGTATCAGAAGCGTGTTCGTTACAAGCCTTTGCTTGATGGGAAAACCGAAAAGAAATAAAAAGGGTGTCGTACTCACATCATTATCAGCTTCTAGAAACGAGGTTCGACCAAAGAAAGAGAATAAAAAATATCGAAGAGCGACACAAAGGAACCGAAATTTGGCGGAGTGTGTTCTTGTAGTCTCTTTCAAGTTGAGGGAGATTTGTTCGCCGGTTTGGAACGACATGTCCGACGATCGGAGCCAAGGAGGCCGCGTCTTCTTCTCATGCATTCAGGCCTCAACTCATCAATATGATTCGCTTCCAATGAGTGCGTTCCTCTTCCCTCCGGCTTATTTGTCAGGGGGCCAATATCTATGCCAGTTTCGTCGCTGAGCGGCAGCAGTGAAACAATCAGGGTGGCGAAATAAGCAATTCACAATAACAACATAATTATGTGCAATAAAGTATCTAAATTTGTTGAATTGTTGATAAACTTTGGCGCCACTTTGCGGAAAACATGAAACAAAACATTTCCATAATGTTTGCGGTAAAAAACAAAAGCACTTCTGGCCTCCACCGCCATCTTGTTTTGCGTTGTTCGCTTTCGCTTTCGTTTTCGTTTTTTATTTCAGAGCAGACACGCCAGCAGACAATAACAAAACGCCGATTTTCATTGACGACTCGCAAATTGGGAAATTGTTCGACGGTTCTGCTGTGAATTGGACGCGTCGCAATTAGCGGGAGCCAATCTGGCTAAGAATTACGCAACTCACAAGTGCTATCTTATATTAGCTCCGTCCTTGTACTTCTTTTTGTTGTTGTTGTTGCTGTTTGCTTATTGATGAACAAGTCATAGTTGAAGGGCTCCATGATAGTGCAGTAGCCGCAATGCGAGTGATCCATGGAGCCACCAGCCAACCAAGTGTCGCCGCCAATCAAATTTGCTGTTCACAATTTCCGGTGTTTTGCCCTATGCGAGCCTTCAGTTGGCACGGCGGAGTGGCTCTTCAACGCTGAATGCGTGCTCTGGGTTGATGGTTGCCTATGCATGAAACATGTGTGTGTGTGTGTGCATGTGCACAGCTGCAAGTGAGTGTGAGTACATAGCTCAATGTACACACATGTGTATGTGTGTGTGTGAGTGTTGACTTCTGGCATTGCGAGCAAGCAAGCCAGAGGTGCAAAGTTGAGCATGAGAGCTCGCAACAAGTATGCGATGGCTGCATGTCCTTGCAGTCATTTTGCGGCCGTCCATCCGCAACCTACGGACACCTATGTATGTAACTGTGTGTCTGTGTGTGTGTGTGTGTGTGTGTGACTATCATTGTTGGCTGGCAGTGTTCAAAAGCGCGTCCACTTTAATTGCTCCACGGAGACCGAGCGGGACACTGCAAATTAGTTAATTGGCGGCGAGTCTGCTGAAGTTGCTGCCTGAGTATTAAATTGAGGGGACCAACACGAGGGGGGCAGTCTAGGCACTGAGAGTTCTGAGCACCAAAAGTTTCGACTTCTCATGTGCGCCGCCATTAAAATGACTTTTATCACTCTTTTCGATAATTTGAACTTTTTTTGTTTGTTTTTGTTTTGCAAAAGAATTTCGAACTTTGAGTTCATCTCTTCACTTTTTTCATCAGCAATTTCATTTGACATTTTCATTTTTTGATCGCTTTCGGTTTTCGTTATGATTGAAGCGCCGAGAATTCTAATCGCCGTGAAGACATTTGCATGAAAAATAATATAATAAGACATTTCACACAAATTATCGAGAATATGTGTACTAAAATACAGACTAATGTCTTCAACTGAGAAAAGAACAACCAAAACCGTTAAATACCTGTTCGTCCAATACTCACACATATCTTGTTTTAATGGCGAAATTGAGTCGAAACAACCCCGACGACAACAACAACAACAACAACAATAACGAAATGCTAAGCAAATATTCACAAAGTGCCTTTATTGATTTTTATTCGCCATTAAACTTTCGCACAGTTACCCATATTTTCCACCATTTGCGGACAGCAACAGAGGCAGAAGAAGCAGCAGCAGCTGAGCAAGATTTCCATGGAGTCAGAATTGTGCCAACTCAGCAGATGAAAGCGTATAATTTCTCGATTTGATTTATAACCTTTTCACCAGCAAATGCGCACCCCCGCTTGGAGACATACATACAAACACCCACACGCACACACACACACACAGTGAAAGACTCCCGTTTTGGTCTGCGCGCATCCTCGAGGAAAATTTACGCCAAGGTTGCCAACCTCAGATTTGTTGTTGGCATTATGAGCGAGCGAGCGAGTGAGCGAGTAAGCAAGTGAATCGTATAGGCCGGCAAGGGGCGAGGGAGACAGGCAGTCAGAGACAGGCAGTCAGAGAGAGAAGGAGCGACAGGGAAGCAAAAGCGAGTGCTGAGACCTTTTATCGCCGAAAATGCTAAACGCATGCAATACATTTACGGCCTTTATTACATTAGGCATCCGTAAAAAAATAAATGTGTATACACACACATTAATATATAAGGGAAAAAATAAATTGTGCCACTCTTTGGCAGCACCAGAGGCAAGCCGGGCGCACATTTACACGCGTTGCGTACACGCCTTTTGCCACATGAGCCCATTACGAAGCGAGCATAGCAAATTAACCTGCCTCGAATTGACTTTGCATTTGCTTATATAATCCGTCATGTTAGCCAGCACATGTGTACACACACACACTCATACGGAGACACACACAAATCCATTTAAGGATTCACATTCATATATTTTAAAATATTTGCCAAAACTGATTTTTATTGCGTCGGTCTTTGCAACTCGAGCAGAAATTTATAAATTTATTTATTTTAATACTTTAGCACAGTCAAAGGACATAATTTTTGTTGCTTGCTTTCGGCGCATTCCTTTGCCAGTGACAAATGGTTTTTCTCTTCCATTCGCATTTTCCGAGCTTTTTTCTTTTTTGTGTTTTCATTTTTGTTCTTGTTTTGAGTTCTCTTCACTTTTGTGGGGATTGTACACGGCGTGTGTCATGACGTTTAACTGTACATATTTACGGCTGGAAGGCGTGGCAGACCTGAGGAGATTGATAGCTGAAATTTTTCTTCATTTGTCTCTCTTATTTGGGAAAGATCAGCTATAGAAGTTACTAGACTAGAGAAACCCATCTCGAAAATACATTTCTAAATTCCGGGATTACGTGATTTTTTGAGAGTAGACCGAAGGTGTCGAGACTATTTCGGGAAAGTCCCGTTTCTTAGAAATTGTTAGTTAAAAATAAACAAAGTACTATTTGCAATTTCGAAAATACTACGAATCATCCAATGTTTAACTATCAAGCATGCTTCTATACTCATTGGGGGAATAGATAATTGATATTTAATGATATGTATGCTAATTCTAAGTGATGTCAATAAACTGCTCCATTTTCAAAGAGGGTCATTTCACGTTTAGTACTAATTAGGATTCCATGTTCTTATCGATTTGTAACTGTAACTTTTCTTTTAGAGTCAATTGGGACTATAGACGGTTCTATGAAACTTTCTGATCTTAGAAACAAATCAAATTCATATTTTATGTAGTGAAGGTAACAGGTATTCGTTCTGACTGAAGCGAACATTTTGCCGATTCGCTTTTGTTGTCTCTTTTGGTTTGTTTCTTCGGCAGTTGTCCTTATGCTGTTTGTGTCCGTTGTTATTTGCCTTTTCGCATTCTCCTTTTTTCCCTTTACATAGTTTTTTTTTTCTTTTTGTCTGTTCAACAGAATCTGTGCTATTTATTCACCCAAATTTTTTTGCACGTTTATCATTGTGCCTTCGACTACACACAAATTCACAAATACATAAACATGAAGAAGAGCCAAATTGGTACACCCACACTTGCACACAGAGGCACACACACAGCCATAGACACATGCTTACAAGGCGTCAAAATACACTCATAAAAATGAGCAAGGACAACTGAGAGCTATCGAATGTGTCAGGAAAATGACTCACGTGGCCCACAATGGATCATTTTTGATTAGTATAATGAGTGCAGAATTTTTTTCATCATACTTGGTCGTCCATCTTTCTCTAATTACGCCATTCACTTAAGTCAGAGATTAGTTCGCCCTGCTTTCCTAATTGGGAACGCCTCAAAGGCTGAGTGATTTTTCGTGATGAAATTAGAAAGTTGTCGGAGAGATGGGCGCCAATGGAAGGTACTTTGACTAATCTATTAATTAATTTTGACCTGAAATATAATAAACTACCGACGGCTTCGACGACGTGTCTTTTTTTCTCTAACAAACATTCAATTCATATTTTTTCTTTCCTAATGTGAAAAAGCATAACCGACTGAGCTGTCGAAGGGACAAGGAGGATGAACAATGATTGAACTATGAGCTTCAAAGCAGATAACGAAAAATATAAATCCCAAACAAAATAAATTCGATCGCCAAAAGCTTATTGATTATTCTGCTAGAACAGGAGCGTATTCTGAAGATTAAAAGCCCTCACTCAACAAAATGAATCATCAAATAGTACTTCTCGCACATAATTTTGTATCTAAAAGACCAACCGAATAAGCTTCTTCGCTCGGCGAGAACAAGCGCTGCTGCTGCCACCTTCTGGCGGTTAGCTGAGCTTCAGAAAACAAAATACATACTTCACACAGTTTGGCTATAAAACAAAAGCGAAACGTTTCAATTCCGAAATGATTCGAAGTCTGTACAATTGATTTCCGAATTCTCACGTTCATTGTGAAGCGACTAAGGCTTCGTTCGTCTCGCAGGTTCTCATTGGCAAATAGTCGTAATTTTTATTATGTATGCAAGTCGCAACCGAATTCAAAATTGATAACTTCATTTCATGTTAAGTGATTTAGAGATTACTCACTTCGGATAAGCGCGGTCGCGGAAATGGCGGAGGCTGCGAGGAGGGATGACAGGCATGAGCTCGTCAGCGCTTCCGTCTGTCTGGCTGTCTCTCTGACTGTCATGTGCATGAGTTTCGATTGTGTAAAAAAGCAACTCAAAATATATCAGGAGAACATTTATTTTAATACTCTGACGAACACGTAATTAATTAATATTCACATTGAGTTGGCGCACACTTGTGTTGAAACATTCGTTTTTATGAGGTGTCGAGCCAATTTTGAATATGTAACTGTATTTTTTGTCAATAATTACTTCTTTCTTGTTTGTTTTTGCATTCCCGTACTTACTCCACGATTATGTAATGTTCTAGCTGAAAAGGGTAGCGAACTTAATCCCAAAAAAAAGACACAAACATAAAAATGCCGTGACGGCTTCTAAATCAGCCTCTCTGTCCATAGAAACCCCATTCGACTGACCCACATATATGTATGTGAGTGTGTGTGTGTGTGTATCTTTACATATACTTCTACAAATGTATATCAAAAGGTTTGTTTTATTTTTCTCGTTTGCTGCTTTGCTTCTGACTTGTGGACGGGCGAGGGCGCAGCGGGGTGACCAATGTGAATGCGAGTGTTTTATTGTTTGTTGTTTGTATGCGAGAGACGCAATCCGATACACACACACACACACACACACACGCGCGCACACAAGAAGGCTTGGCCTAACACGACGTCGACTTCAGCTGTTTCCAAAGGCACTGAGAGAACCACCAGGCTCACGAAATGGGCAAATGAGAGGATTTATTTCGCCGCGAATTCGTCACAACAATAAGAATTATTCGCTTTCAGCAACATTAATCGCAGCGTCGACTCGGCGTTTTTAATGCTTACTGCTTCTTCTTCTTCTACCAGCTTTTTTGGGCCTTCAAATCGACAACTCAACTTTAATAAGTAAAATAATTGCTTAATATTTACCTCAGCCTCAGCCTCAGTCTCAGCATTTGGTGGCATTTGCATAACATTCATGAATGAATTCATGTCCAAAAGAACTCGGAATGCTTTGCTACATTTTTCTCGTTCTCGTTCTCGTTCTCATTCTCGTTCTCGCTCTTCCGCTCAGTGTGGTTGCTGTTGTTGTTTTTGTTGTCGTTGTCGCTGTGTTGCTGAACTTTGGCGCTCAAATTTATTGCGCAACAAAAGAAAAACTGCTTTCGCCGCCGCCATAAATCCTGCAGGGCCGCAAACATAAAACATGCGATTTGCGCGCCAGTTTTTAAGCTTCTTCAGCTCCTTTCGTCTGCTGTTCGTTGTTCGCTGTTCTGTGTTGCGGGACATGCGCAAAAGCCAGACCGGCAGCCGGACGGACGGCCCGCCGGCTGGAAACACCGTCTAATGCCAAAAAAGGCCGCAAATAGTCGCGCATTAATATTAAATCATCTTTATTCGTGTCGTTTAATTGACAATCAAAGCCAACGAAGCAATAATAATAATCACACAATTGTCTCTTAATTGAAATACTAAAATACAACAACGGTCGAGCTTCGATTAAACGTTCGTTCTAATCTTGAGTTCCTTTCTTTTTTTTTTCTTTAGTTTGACGCGTTTGTGAAATGTTTTACGCGAAAAAAAAACAACAATAAAAGCGACGACAAATCACAAAGTTATAACAAAGCCAAATTTATGTCAATTTTCATGAAATATTTGTTGTATTCATGATAATTGTTTGCCGAATTTGTGATATATATATATTTTTGCCGATTTCTAATTTCACGGCGCGACTTTCTGTGTTTCTTGTTCTTTTTATTGCAACGCACAGTGGGATAATATGTGAGTTTAATTTCCAAATGAGAAAATTAAATAATTTTGACAATGAATTACAAAAAGTTGTCCAACAACGAATGAATAAAAATAATCTTTATAAATTAATATATGTATAATTAATTAACTAAAATTATTGCTTGAAAATGATGTGGAATTGAAATTTGTTCAGGCGATGTGTTCTTATCGCATCATATTTGATACCACAGTGGTTGTGCGTTGTCGTAAATAACTCAAAATAGAGTTAATTTAACTTTGAGTGAGTTATTGAGTAAACGACATGGGAGATATGTTGCCGCAACATGCTGCTTGAGTGCGAATGTTGCTGTAACGTCTCGAAATGTTGCTTTGCCATGCTCTTGATTTGTGCTTACGCCTTCAAGTGTATGTGTGTTCATGCATTTGCCTGCTCACTCGCACCTACCGAAGCAGGCGCAAGCAGCGACAAACCGTACCGCTTGCGTGCGAGAGTGCGAGCGAGAGGGCGCGACTGTTCCCACTTGCCACCGGTAGGAAGAGGCTGGGTTTGAGCCATTTGTCTGCCAACACCGCCATTATTCATTTTTACGTCTTGCATGCGCGCTCGAGAGAGCGCAAAAGAGCACATCACCTTAAACTCCCTCGTTCGCTCACTCACTCACTCGCTCACTCACTCACTCACACGCTCGCTCATTCATGCATTCGTTCGCTTGCCTTTGCTCTTGCAGCCATGCTCTTCTATCTTTGCTTTTATTACGTATTTTAATGGCCGCTCTGAAGTGTTTATCGTCCGCACACAATATTCATTCACAATAGGGATGTCTTATGGCCACGAACGTGAACATGAACGTCGCTTGCTGTGCTCTGACCGACGCTTTTCCCGCTGCCGCCGTTTAGCAACTTTGACGTACAATGAAACGAAGAAAAATTTGGCAAACTTAATTGCGACGGCATTTTCTATATTGTCTTTGCTTCATCTTTGCCTTTGCCTCTTCTTCTTTGCTGTTTTACTTTGACAGTTGTTTTAAAAAATTGTTTATGACTTTTTGCTGTTAATTTTTATTTTATTTGTCGTCGCGTTGCCGTTTTTTGTCATTTTGTTCATCTAGAACATTTGAATGTATTTGTGAGTTTATTAACTTTTAATGCTCTTTTAAAGTTTGTCAAAATATTCTCTGATTAATAGTTTCATTAGTTATTTTTAGCCTCTTCTGTCTGTCTGCCTGTTCGTCTTGCCTCTTCTCACTTGGCTGTCTGTTTTTCACGCTTCCAAAATGTAGTTGTTAAAACATGTTGTGTTTCAAATTTATGTCACTTTATCGCAGTTCTTTCCATTTGATTTATTGCGCACAAGTCTTGTGTTTTATTTTCAAAATAAACACTTCAATCGAGACTAAATCACAATGAAGATGAAACGTATTTGTTGTTTATTGTTTCGTTGAAGTATGTTTTGGCCCAATCGAAAATTTGGTGGTCGCAGCTTCTTTGCTTGAGTCCGTTTGCACGACTTTTCATGTACAACAGCAACATGTGGAAATCTTTGCTGCACTTCTGCGAACCCCAATCCCACCCTGGCCCCGACTATTAGTGCGCCGGGTTCACTCACTCGACTAAAGCAACAACAAAAGATCGAATCATGACAAGATTTTCGTGCAGTTGGACTTGGCGCAGCTTTCAAGTGAGATACACTCGCAGATGCACGACATTTCCACTTCTGTTGCCCTCAACAGCAAGAGATTTTGCATTCACAAGACGCACGAATTCTCTACAAGTCGTCGACATTGTGCTTGGGCTGAGCCAACTTACTGACTTGCGTCCCAAGCCAAGTTCTGAGACGTTTCGAGTCCCACTGATCGTTGTCCTTTAGCGTTTCTCTTTATGAGCGCGTCGGCCTCGAATCTTCTCATGTGCTGGTAATGACTGCTGCGAGTGCGGCACATGTGTGCGCCTCAGTGGCTCTGCTTCAGCGTGGCCGTCATATGGTCGCCGTCGTCATACTTTTTTATGACAACTAATTAACTTTTTTCGAGTCAAGGTCAGCATATTTTTTACACACACTCGCCCACATTAACTCAACGTCAAGGTTTATGACGAGTGCGACTCCGAAGCGGCGTAAAAAAGTGACGCGTCACCGGCCATAAACAGGACGCTCGAGCGCAGCTAATTTGCGCTTCCTGCGAAAATTCGCGTGGGCTCGAAGGTCGCCGTCTCTCGGCCAAAGGACAAGCCAGCTGTGAGGCCTAAGGACGCTGCAGTTGACAGTTTTTTATGACTTCGTTGCTTCCTCTTCGCTTCACTTCGCTTCGCTTTGTTTTTGCACTCTTGGCAGACTCTTCTCGCGCTCAAGTGAAATTCCTAAAAGCCTTCATAAAAGACATCAAAACTATTTGGTTTTTTTCTTTCTTCAGTTTTTTTTCAGTTTTTTCAGTTTTGCGTAAATTTCTCTGAACAAAATATTTACAAAATAAAATAAAATGAAATGAAATTAATTATGCGCCTCACGCTAAGTCGACAATTTGAATTGGGTTGACAGCCGAATTAAGAAACCCAAACGAGACAACGAGGGAGAAAAAAGCAAGAAAAAAATTGAGTTGTTATCTTATTTGGTTGTCGTACAGGTAACAACTACAACAACATCAGCAACAACAACACATGGCAGCTCCTAATTTATACTTCTCTAAACGAAAATGTGTCTTCTACAACTCTATAAACAGCGCCAAAATGGGCTCAACGTAAATCAAAAAGTTCATTCCATTCGCTGTTGTTGGAATTCTGCGGGCGATTTGATAAATATCTCTTCACTCTACACTGAAAGTAATTGTGTGACTTTCAATGGCTCGCAAACTTCAAACTGAACTTGGCCCCAGAAACCCAACTACAAAAACAACGACTCTATCCGAAAAGTAACATTCCTCCTGACAATTGTGAGGTCAACAATGCCGAAGTTCCCGCTTCATGCTCGGTTCAGTCGTCATATAATAAACTATTGGTATGGAAGACAATCGAATCACATCGAATCTGCTAATGAATTACCAAAACTTTAATTCAAAATGTCTCCATCCTTAAGTGTCCATGCAGACGGACAGACGGGCATTTCTAAGTCGAATATTCTCAGTCCCTTCTTCTACATTGCGTCATACATCCTTACATGCATACATACATATATCTCCGCTTTCGGCCCATTAACTCTTCCAAAGTTATCAAATGAGAAAAATAAAAAAAATCACGTTTCGCCTTTTAAAGCAATTTTTCTTTGCATAAGCGAAATTTGTCAACTCTGGGCTCGTTTCTTGTTGACTTTAAGAGGTTCCCAACATAACTAAAAAGCGCCATTTTTGTCCGCTGCCTGTTGTAGTTGTTGTTGTTGTTGGCTTTTGGTATTGTTCGGTTTTGTGTTTAATGTGCGGCTTAAGTTCGTCACGAAATGTTTTATATCGCATATTTAAACATTTTAAGTTCGTTAGCGAAAAAACAAATGAAACAAACATACATGGCCGATTGCAAGAGCCCATTTAGATGCACACAAAAATAATGCTATAGAAAAAAGAAAGACAAACAACAACAACAATCCACCATGTTAGAAAAAAGTCACAGAGGCACGAAGCGGGCCAAAGACATCTTGACGGTAACTGACATGGTCGAAAGCCACCTTGTGGGCGACGCGCTGCGGGGCGAGCGGAGCAGTCAAAGCTTTTTAAACAATCATAGCTAAAATCACGAAGTCGTCGTAGACGTCGCCGTCGCCGTTGTCGTCATCAAGTCCTTACACAGTGTGCAAGCGTAGGACAACAACGGCCGAGCAGGCGCGGTGGTGTGGGGAGGAGTATAGCGAAGCGAAGCGGCCTGCTTGGGTGACACGGCCAACATGAACGAACAGAGAGCAGGAACAAAGCGATGGTCGTAGGCTGTCGACCGACGAGCGGCGGTGAGGGGCAGGGAGGCTGAACTGAACTGAACTAAACTAAATGCAGAAGGAAAGGAAACGATTGCATTTAAAATTCAAACTCAGCTCGTCGGCGCAAAAACAGCTGAAGTTGGCGAATAAGCGATGGCGACTTGAGTCTGCCGAGGCAAACCAACGAACAAATGAGCAGTTCCACAAACATATTGAGGGACGGCCTGATGGTTGGTCGGTTGGATGAAGGGTTGGCGGAAGATAAGGACGGACAGAAAGACCGCTAGTCAGTCAGTCAGTGTGTGCTATTCAAAGAGTCGCACAAAAAGCAAACAAACTCACAAACGACCAAACGAACAAGCCAACGTGAAGTCGAAGACACAAAAAATCAAGTATTCAACGAGAAAAAAACCGAAACATTTTCGAATACAAATGTTGGCATTGCATAAGAAACGTTTTCTAAATGAGGCTAACTAAGCGAGCGACTGAGCGAGCGGCGCGCATATGTTTGAATTGTCGATGAGTTTTTTGTTTTACTTTGAATTGTTGTTGTTTTTTTTGTTTCTTTACCATTTTTTTTTTTTTTTTTGCTTTGTTTTCATTCTTTTGAGTTTCTTAGACGCCTGCTCCCTGGCTGGGAGGCAGCCACAACCTGGTGTTCGGCACTCGGTGCTTGGTGCCCGGTGCTTGGTGCCTGGTGCCATGACATGCACGCGTATCTCTGTCGTACATATCTGCTTCAGTTGAGTTGAGTTAAGTTTGAAAGGCTTTATTCACAACGGCCGCAAAAACATTTCAAGCGTTTCTGTCGCTGTGCGCCAATGGCCGGCTCATGTGTACACGAGGTGGTCTTGTATGCTTCGACCCAATCGACCTGACGATTCCTTTCGCCCTACTCTCTGCGCCTGACTCGGTTTGCATAATAAGGCCACAAAAGTAACGGTTCATAATGGTTTGTTTGACAAGGAACAAAAACAACTGCAAATGAAAAAAGAAAATGCAAAACAAAAAATTGCCAACTTCCTCTTCCCCTCAGTCCGCGCTACAAAGTCGAACCAACCAACCTTCGAGCGAGCGTACGAACTAACGAACCAACCAGCGGTCTAAATAGACTGGCGTACTAGTCTAGTAAATATTTGATTTGGCCGTTTGCGAGTTTGCCTTTCTTTTTGTTCTCGGCTCTCGACATTTATATGACTGATTTAATCAACCAACTTCAACTACAAATACAACGTCAACGACAGCGTCAACATCAATGTTGGCAAGCCAGTCGACGAGCCTCGGCCGTCAAACTTTGACACTTGTTTGACGACTGGAACCGTCGCGTCGGCCCAAATGCAACGTTGTGAATTCTGCCGAGTTTAGCAGTTTTCAGCTTTCTTTGTTCAGCTAAAAAATCAAATTAATTTAATTAGAAATCTGATAAGGTGTCAAAAGTGCTCGCTCATGTTGAATTGCGTTTCAGCTCATTTGCAAATCATGCACTTTTCTTTCAGCTTGGAAGACATCTTTCGAGCGATTCAAAAGTTGGCATTTTCACCCATCAAGTAAAAATCGTAGTTAGTTATCTTCATTGCCCAAATTAAAACGGAAACTGTATTTGTTGTGTATGCTGACGAATAGTTGTCGGCCCCTTTTCAGATCGAACAGATGGGCAAATGATAATTCTATCGTCTTTTCCGTGTTGATTGATTTCCAGAGACTCATTGAATAATTTGGCATGTTCAGTTCATTTTTTAAAAGTATTCCTAACGCAAAGTCGAAATTGACATTAGCAATCGTTATCGTTATGACAAAAATGTTTTCCTTATCGACTGAGAATTAGTTTGAATGAGGGGAATATGAGAAACCGACAGCAATGATAAGATCGCCTTTAATATTATATAAATAGGAAAAAAAGCCACAAAGGCACACACACATGAAATAAATGGAAGCTATCTTTGGGTGAGTTGCGTTGATAGAAAGTACAGATTCATAGAGATAATGTCGTGTAGCGAACGAATACGTTTTGCTTTCGGCATACTAAATCTGTCAATGAGATTCTTTGTCTCCAGCGAAAGAAAAAATCATTTAAGATCGCTGCCATTCGCTGCCTTCGACTGCGCAGCACCCTGCCCAAGTTTTCTGGGTAAAATTCACACAGATGTATGTCCATGACAATTTTGATGCTGATCCAGAATATCCGTCAGTTCTCTGGATGTTGCATACATTTGCACAATGCAAGCATACCCTGTAGCAATGCTCTGATGTAGGGTGTGTGAATAGCTGCGTGTTTTAGCTACTTTCCCGACATCCCCAAACAACAGCAACATCTCAAGCGACTTGATCACGGCGCGCCAACTCACAGGAAAGTTCTTGTATATGTCGGACATTAATGACTCCGGCCGAACATGAGCAATCACATCGGCGCACGTTCGCCTTAATTGTTCCAACAAGACAACTTATTAAAGGTCGACGATTCGCTCCGAACGGCGGCCATTTTCGAGCTGAGTCACAGTCACTCAACGCTTTGACGACGCGTTCTGTTGACGGTTTCAGTTCTTGAAAATTGTCGCCAAATTGGAAATTGCACAATTTATACATATACATATATTTTTTTTTCATCGTTTAATTTATTTTAATTTTGCTACTGTTTTCTTATTTATATTTTTTTGTATTATTGTTAAATGCGTTGTTTGTTTTCATTTCTTTTTTATTTGTTGCTGTTGTTGCTGTTGCTGTTGTTGCTGCTGCAAATGTGCAATTAAAGAAACAGGTTACACGCCAATAAATCTTGAAATGCCGCCGCAATCAAGTTGCGTTTTTTGTACACATTTTTTTATTGCTTTGCTCTCTGCCGTTTGTAGTTACTTTAGTTGTTGTTGTTGTTGTTGTAGTTGTTGCTGCTGCTGCTGCTGTTTAAATTGCCCGTCTCTTTACAATCTTTAGTCTTTAGATGTTGTTGTAGTCATTGCTGGCATGTCTTGATGTTGACAGCATTTTTGTGATTGCCTGATTTATGGCCAGCAAATTGATGAGAAATAAATTACGTTCCTGTTTCTTTTGGTTTTTGTTTCTCGTTTTTTCTTCTTCTTAAGTCTTTTTTTTTTTTTTTGGTTTGTTACTAATGTTTGTTGTTGTTCCTTTACTTGACTTGCAATAATATTTTTCTTCGATGAGCGAAACTCCATTTTAAGACATTTGTGCGTTCGTTGGTTTTCATTTTTATTTTTGTTTTTTTCTTACTCTGTTAATTATTGCAGTTGTTTGTTGTTCGCTGTTCGGTCGTCGCGGCAAGTGTGTCGCCTTCGCCGAATTAGGCAGGCAATTTTTATTTATCGCGCCAATAAAATGGCCGCCTGCCGCCAATTGATTGACAGTCGTCGCGACTCAAATTGCTGACAAGCGGCAGTCAAAGTCGCCGTGACTCATCTCAGAGATCGCCCATGACAGGCTTTGCCTCTGTGCAGTCGATGAGCGGAGGGACGGGGAGCGGGAAGGATAGCCGAGAATTTCATGTTTTGTCAAATTAAAATTTCGAGTTTTGAGCACGTTTGCACACGATTGTTGTTGCTTGTTGGCTGTGAGTGTTGTTCTTGCCTCAGTATTATCCTTGAATTGTCTTCATTCGCCTTCCGGCTCCCGGCTCCTGCCGCTGGTCTTGCCAATTGTATCCTGCGCGTTGAATTGCGGCTGCACTGCGGAAGGCAGCAGACAAATCGTAATGAAACTTATTCTGCCGCTTGCTCGCGCTCTGTGTCGGTCGACGTTGGTTCTGCCGGCTTCCTTGGCCCACTCGGCTGTGGCAAACAGAAACAGAAGCAGAAACAACAACAACAACAACAACACCAACCGAAACATTTCGACGTAATGCAAACTAATTAAAATTCAAAAGCCATAAACAGATTTTACCAATAAAACTTTTCTCGCAAAATATTTTTTGTTTCGTTGTTGTTTTGTGAACGCAGCAAAAACTGACGACATTAAACGAGCAGTCTCTGACTTGCCTCAAGGCTACGAAATTTTTACACGCAACGATCTCTTAAGCTCTTTAAAAATATGGAAAGTTGGAGACTAAAGTTGATAGAACTTCAACTAAACGACACAATTTCCCAGCCAATCTTGAATATTGGGAGATACTTTTCCTTGTTCTGCTGGGCGTGGCATTACACATATGAGCAGCCGAACTCTTCAAATTCGTATGATTTACTGAGCTCAAAGACATCTTATCTTCATCTGTCGGAACTAACAAACCTTATTTAGTGGGAGAAACGAACATGAAGTCCCAAAGAATGTCTAAGAGCCGCTTTTCCGATTCCAGTTGCGTGTCTGTCAGCGTGCTATTTTCGTCGGCAACTCGCATGACGGCGCTTCCCGCTATAGGAGTCAACTCAAGATGTATGTATCTAAAGCCTGTCATAGGGCCAGGGATGGCGGCGGGGGGCTGGGGGCGGTGTCTGCTGGATGGCAGCAAGCAGCTTACGTTGACTTTGCTGCCGGAGCGATAAAATGAAAATTGCACACGCGCCATAAATAAGGATTCTCACAAGGATAATTTATAAAACTTTACACAACGTTTTACTTATGAAGTAGAAGCGAACAATTGTGAGCATGTTGGAGCGCATTGTCGACGAGACTTATTCACTCTCTTTCCTCTCACTCACTCACTCACTCACTCACTGCCTGACTCATGCCTCCGCACTTGATTAAACGCATTTTGTTTGTCTTGTGTCACAGCTTACGGCTGCTGAATAAAAGGCTCTGTCTCTCTGAAGAAAATCCTTTTAATTCAAAATCTCCTGAAGGTGGATGGGGCGTGCAGGTGAGCGGGACTGTGTGTGCAACTCGTGTAGTCAAAGCAAGCAATAATGGTTTACGTTGTGTACTTCGATTTCGATGCTTATGAGACTTCTGCTGGCTTACTTTTGTTGCATTAAATTTCATTGCACAAGCAGAAAGGATATTTTAAGAATTCGCAAATAAATGTTCAAAATGTTTTGTGTGTTTGCTTTGTTTATAATAAAGCGATGCTTTGCACAACCTTTGAACTCCGACTAAAGACTTACAGACAATCAAGCTTAAATAACTCACCGAGTTCAGCAGCTGCTGGTTGGCCCACACGCATCTCATACGTCCGTCTGTCTGTCTGAGTGCCTGTAGTGCTAACTTCAGCCTCTATGAAAGCCCGCTGCCAACCCGATCCGCACTCCTTCTCAGATGCTATTAAACTCATAACAAACGACGCTGGAATGTACCCCATGTCGAAATTGTAATCGATGTGCGAAATAAACAAAAGCGGACATAATTATCGAGTTATCGCGCGCGCCGAGCCGAGCCGAGCCCAGCGCACAAACCATTCAGCAAACAGCATTGCTCTCTCATATCCTTGCAACACACACATGACCCCAAGTGTTGCTGCTGCTGTTGTTGTTCTTGTTGTTATTGCTTCTGTTGCTCCCATTGCTGTTGTTGTTGCTGTTGTTGCTGTTGCCGTATTCATTGCTAAGCCCGCACCGAAAATTTCACATCTATATTTATGATGTCATGGATTTTATTGTTGCTGCTGCAAAATATTCATATGCGATGCTGCTGACGAAGATGGTGACCCAAACTGCTCCTTTATATCGCTGATGCCTTGTTGTTGTTGTTGTGGCTACTGCTGTTACTGTTGTCGTCGTCGTTGTCGTTGTTGTTGTAGTCGACGGAGGATGTTTTGTTGCTGCTTTCATAGAAGCACGGAAGCAGTAAAATGACCATCAGCCAAACAGGATGTAAATTTCGTAGCAAAACGCTGAGACGAAGGATGTGAACAGCAGTTCGAAACTTATGTCTGTGTGCGTGCATGGAGAACTGAGAATTGGATTTGGCGGCGGGCGCTGATCGGTGGCCGGCCAGTGGTCAATGGATGTGGGTGGGCAGAGGGTTTTGGTCAAGTGGTGTGGGTCGCTGTAGAGCCACGCGTTTCGCAGAGATAAAGCGCCAGCATCGTGCTGCCGAAGCGAGGAGTGGCGGCGGGCGTTGTTGGCAACAGAAGACGGACAAAGGACGGCAGCGCATTAGCTTGTTGGACACGAGATCGCTGATAGGCGAATTGTGCCCCAACAACGACGGCGATATGAGTCAAATTTGGCGCCTGCTTTCTAGCCAGCAGTCAGCCTACTTCCGTCCTTTTGCTCTGTGAGCTTCAGCTTTTTCTTCGCTTTGTGTCAACGACAGCTGCCGTGGCGGGGGAGCCAACAGAGGCGGCGGCAGCGGCAGCGACAGCAATAAAATGTTGCTGATATTATTTTGTCGCTGTGCGTTCCATTGATTCGTTGTTCTGTTGTTCCCATTTTTGTTGTGTTTGATTCTTTCTTTTTTATTTGAATTTCTCTTCTGAAATTTTGTTGGCCATTCGATGTTGCCAACTTTGATGTAGCATCCGTTATTTTCGCCCGCCTCTCGGCCCTCTGTCACGCCCACTGGTGCTCAGCTCGTTGCCGATGCGCGGGTGCAACGGAAGTCGCAGCATATGCCCGCGTTGCCAGCTCCCGTTCCACAAGCACTGCCATTGGCTTCGGCGATGTTCGCCTTCTCGCTCGCTCCCTCGCAGGCTCACTTGTTCGTTTGTTCGCCTGAGTTATGCGCATAGATTGAAAATGTTCGATAAATGAAAAGAGCGTCGAACAAAACATCGAGTGCCTTTTTATTGAGCAATTCGTCGGCTGGCGGGGCTCTGGTGGAGGTGGGCCTGGGTCTGATGCCGAGGCCGAGGCTCGTCGAATCCATTATAAAGTTATTAAAAATGGCGCAGTGCATTGGCAGCGATTTTTAATTTTTCGCATCATATTCTCTCTGAATGCACTCAATGCACTTTGCTGCTAATAAATAACGAAATGGCACCAACATGTTCATAAATACAAGTTTCTCTTTTTGCAAACACAAAAAAATTTATCAGCATAATTAAAAAAAAACAACAAAAACAACAAATTAAAATTGCATTTTCCAAAGTTTAATTTTCCATCGAGCCACAATGAAAACCATAGGGCAGCGACGGTCGTTCGGCCAATTCGCCATTCTGTTCACCTTCCTCAACTCGTTTCAACAGATGGTTAAAGCAGCTTGTCAAACTGTTCCCTCAGAGTCTTTCTGTGTGGCAGCCAATAATAGTTTAGATACATTTTTATGTAAAGACGTGGCCTGTTCAGTACTCCTGTTTTATGAATGATACTTGGTCCTTGAAGCTCTCAATATGCCCGCCCTGTTGCGAGGCCATGCTCAATGAATCATTCTGTTATTGTGTCATGGAACAAAGCCCTGCAAAATTACAACAATGTAACATTTTTTTATGAGATTAACTGTGAAATAAAGTGCATTTATATTTTATTTTAAACAGAATTCTTTCGTTTTCATATATTTATATAATGTATAAGTCTGGCAAGTGACTTTAATAGAGGATCCTGACGAACTTGAGTTGTTCTCTGTTCGAAGAAGATTTCTAAATGTTTAAGAGATTAAAGGCCATGTGAATTATATTTACATTTAAGGCGAATGCAAGAAGGTACGAAGTTCAGTTGAGACAAATCATGGACATTAGCAATTAATAACACTTAAAATAGATTTTATGTTAGGGGGGTGGGGAAGTGTGAATGTGTGACCGAGAAGGGTTCAGATCGCAACTTATGAATAATAAGTTGATGGGACGGAAGCACGGATGCTTGACGCATTCATAATTGCCAAAGGAAGCAGAGGAAGAAGAACGCGCTTGGCGTGAATTACTTAGTTGAGGTTACAAGGAATGCTTCATAAATAGTAAATTATATTTTTGCATTTTAAATGAAAAGTTGTCTGAAACTCAGACACCTCCGCAAAAAACCAAAACAAAAGCAAAGAAGAGAGAAGAATGAAAGGAGCGAGGAAGGAGGGAAACGGAATTTTTATTCCCGTGCACAAATCCATCAGCTCCTTTTTCTTTTTCGCTGTTTGAAAAACTGAGCAAAGACATGGCAGCCTTCCGACCGACCGACCGACCGCCCGCCCGTCCCCTTCAGCTAAACTAATTTAGGGCCCTTTAGACACTATGCATTTCATTGCGCTGTTGAAATAACCATCAAGTTGACAGTTCATATACAAACACACACACACATGCACACACAGATAACGCCATATGCAAATGCGAAAAAGTCACTACAAAATGCTGAATTACTTGTTCAAAAATGGCAAAGAAAGTGAAGTGAAGTAGTAAAAATGCTTGTTGAGGGAAATATGTTTTCACATGCACAGAAAGGAAAAAAGTCAACACAGCGACAGGAAGGAAGCCTTGCAAAACACACACACTCACACAAACACAAACACATTGAAAGGCGCAATGATAAAAAAAATTGTGTTCGTTAGTTACCAACGGGAGGAATAAAAAAACAATCACAACAAAGAGGAGGGCTTGTTGGGGAGGGGGAGGGTGGCGGGGCCTGTGAGGAAATGTTGTCAACGCCGCAACTAAAAATGCAAATAAATGTTAGTTGCCATTTTTATTTTCATTCTCAACGTCATCAACGCTCGGTGCACATTTGTCAACGGACGGCGTTGAATTGGGTTGGCCCGACGCGCCGTCTCTTTCGCGCGCGCTGCGTTCAACGACAAACTGAAGGGCGCTCATTTCATTTCCACTTCAAATCATAAAAACACTTGTGTATTCGGCATATTTGCACATCGGAGCCATCAAGCCGCGCACCACCTCGGGGCTCTGTTTTTTAAACTACCTTTCAGCAATTGCAAGAGTAGCCGGAGAGCAAAGTTCCCACTGGAACATCTTTGTCATCTTACACATTCACAGGCCGCTTAGCAAAATCTTAGCGTAGTAAAGCATGAACATGTTTCTAATGAAGCGCTCCTGCGTACGCCATTTGCAATGCAGACAGACAACAACTGTTACAATTATTTTCCCGGAAGGCGCAACAAAAGCCACTAACAATCCCATATGCGTACAATTTGGCTCGGCCTGCTCACCTCGCTAAGTACCCTTGCGATCAATGGAACATGTTTCGTCAATAAATCATAATCCAATATGGAGTGTTAATGTACATACATACATCGTACGTCGCAACGCATCGCGTCACTTCGCATGGAACCATGCACCGCACCGTAGAGCGAAGCCAATAAGAAACGAGTAAGCGTTATTCAATACACACCGAAAAATGTCATGAAATATGCATTTAAATTGCCTGCCGACCGCCTGTCTGTCTGTCCGTCAGGCTACCGGCTTCCCAGCCGCGAATCGCCCTCCCGGCAGCTCTGCTGCATTCATCCATTTTAGGCCTCGTCGAATTACAGCATACATTTGATTTTCTCGTTCATGTATTTTCATGAAAATTCGACAACTTTTAAATATATGTGTGCATGTTCATGTATCTATGCATATCCATGTACTTGTGTAGTTTATAATTACGATTTTTTGGCGCCACGGTTCAACGGCTGCCAGAGCTGAGTTGAGCTGAGCTGAGTAGAGCAGAGCTGAGCTGGGCCGAACTAAGCAACTGCATGGGACAGAAAAGTCAAAGGCGCATCGTTCATTACTGCGACTTAGTTGAGTTGAGTGCTAATTGCATAAATCACACGAGAGGATTTCAACAGTCTGGCATATGATACAGACAACACACACACACACAGTGAGACACACGGTCTGTAATAATCACGCTACATGAACTACATACATTTTCTCGGTGTTTTGTCTGTATTTCTGTCTATCTGTCTCTCTGTCTGTCTGTCCGTTTGTCAGTCGGTCTTTATGAAGTTGTTCTTGAGTGACTGTCTGCTCGACTCCCTAACGATGACTCTTAGTATGTTCGCTCACCATTTGAATATTTCCTGCTCATACAAGCGTCTCATCCCATCCTCTCATCTCGTCACATAACATCTCATTGCCGTGTCTTCTGCTCAGTGCAATTGCTAAGCATCTGTCGGTTGGTCGGTCGTTCCGTCGGTTGGCGGTTTGTAGTTTTCTTGTTTTTGCTTAGTTTCGGTTTTGGTGCTCAAGTGCCTCTGATAATTTTTAGCTGCTTAAGCTAAGCTGTATTATTAGTATCAGTAGATACAGTTCTGACTTAAGTTATCAAAAGTAGTTGAATGGCTCCTTCGGCGATTAGAGTTCAGCCACAATGGGTTTTTCTTGGCCGCAGGCATGTCCTCCGTGCCATCAACTGACCACATTCGGGCAGAATTTATTTAATAGTCTGTTGGAAGTCTTGTTTTCCTTTTAATCTCGATGGACTGCGCCGATCTAGCACTTGCGCCGAGCCAAGTCAAGCCAAGCCAAGCAGAGTCCTGTTGTGCTTTGAGTTTATTTGGCCGCTTTGCATTTTTGAGCAATTGCATTTCCTTTTGAGTTGAATTTATGAGCGTGCCAAGTCCTGTTTCATGTCCTGTTCCGCTTTGCTCTAAAAATAATTGATTTCAATGCTCTTCTATGTACTTTTGCTTAATGGCTTTAGTTGTGCATGAGTGTGTGTGAACAACATCAACAAATGTATCTCGCTCCTCTCGAAGACTTCTTTCAGTCGCCAAATATGAACTCTTTATTTGCGTGTTTATGAATGAGTACACAAAAAAGAAAAAAGAACATCAAAATGTCATCCGTGGCAACAAAGATGAAACAACAACAGAAACAACAACAACAACTAAAATAGTTCGATGACATCAACACAAAAAAGAATATCAAAAAATTATAAAAACACAAAAAGAAAACAAACAAAAAATATATATGAGACACACAAGCGAAGGAAAAGAAAAGAAAAATAAGGCAGTCCGTGGTCTTGCTGCCAACCCCCCATGTACAGTTGAAGATTTAAAAGTAAAAATAGCTTCTTATTCATCTTCGACGGTCGTCGGTCGTCGGAGTGAACGAGTGCAAGCACAACTTGCAACAAGCTTCTGCTGGCGGCGTCGTCGTCGTCGCCGTCGTTCACCTTCCGCCTTACCCTCTTGTCGCAATGGTTTGTGTGCTGAGTTGTTGCTGGCGATGCTGCATGCATGTATTTATCGCATGTTGCTTGCCGCTGTGTGCTTTATTTACATGCGAAAAATATATACGTACATATATATTTTTTGCTTCTTCATCTTCTTCTTCATGTTGTTATCGCAGGCATTCAATAGACAGCAGCAGTGCCGCTATCGATTGGAGTCAAGTTGTTGCTGGTATTGTAGTTGTTGCAGCGTCTTTCGAAAGTCTCGCATTCGTTGTGCGAACGTGTACAAGAACATTCAAGCTAGAAGGACTTAGTGGAAAGAGTGTGCGATGCATGCGGAAAAGATGACGTCCACCTCCCGAACTCATGAGCACTTAAAGAAAGTAAGACTGAAAATTAAAAATGTTCACATTAACTTAGCAGAATCTCGGCTTCAAGCTTCCATCTTCAAGCCTGTGTAATTTGAGCGAACTTCGATTGTACTTGTGCTAAAGCCGAGCTCAGTAGTTGGCTTCGGTTTCGGCTTCGGCTTCCAGCGTTTGCGCCTATTGTTTGTAAATGCCTTTTGAATATTGAACAGTCGAGGAGAGCAAGACCTGTTTCGGCTCAGCAGCTCAGCGGATCGCGGCTCATCCGCCGTCTTGGCTTTTGTTTATTAGCCAGCAGAAAACGCTGCCCAGAGATCCTTCGTGCTGATACGCGCACAATAAAAATCGCACATAAAATGTTGCATCGAAGACTTGTGGCTGCCACGCAAGGTTCCCTCTTCGGCTCCTCTGCTCTTTGGGACATTGGGACATTGGCTTGACGATGCCTCCTTTTGTTTAGTGCGCCTTTATTGCTTATTTCTTGTATACGATGTGTTGCGAAAACTCTAAAATTTAATTTATTTACTCGCGCTCTGCTGCAGCAAATAATTCAGTCGCCTTTCAACATAATTTCGCGTTGATTCTTTGCGCGAAAATAAAACTCTGTTAAATTTAGCACATCGGAACGCTAAAAATAAACAGATACAAATACTATAATATGCATATGTGTATTTCGCTTTCATATTCAATTATTCGCACACAATTTCTCATAAGAATTATATGTGAAAATCAGCTTAAAATAGCCGCGAATCAGCTGCCGAATCCAACTTTATTGTAGTCGTCTGTGGACGTACGCGACACACTCACACGCATAGATACAATTGTGCATGCACGTGTGTATGTGTGTGCGTGTGTGTGAGTAGCAAAGATGGCGTGTTTGTGTGAGAGGCGAGCGTTTTTGTGGCTGCGATGGCGGTGGTTTGCTGCCGTTGTGTTGATGGGGCGCCGGCGTTCGAAGGGCACGTTCGGGGCGTGCGGATCTGCGCAAATCTGCATTTTAGATATACGAGCCGACTATGAATGCCATGCGAGATAATGCATCTAGATATGCAAATGAGAAACAGAAGCAACAACAGCAACAGCAACAATACCAACTACAAAGCAAAGCTGCACAGTGGTGCAACAGAGCTCCACAACGAAGTCGAAATTCCTTGCCCGACTGTTGAAGCCGATGTTCGCCACTTACAACATATTTTAATTTCGAATGTGCCATGTAATGAAGGAGCAACCACCAACCCCACGCAAGCCCCACACCAGCACCACCAACAACAACGGCGTTGGCAAAAACTGAGCCACCAAGAGAATGCAACGTTAACCAAATAAATAAAAAACGAAGGAAAAGCAACAAAACGAAACAACCCAACAAGAAAGACAAGAAAAAGCAAAACCAAACAAAAAGTCTTGAAAAGAATTCAACAAACTAACAAAACAACCGAACGACTGAACGACTGAGCGACTGAAAGCAAGAAAGCGAGGAAGAAAGCAGCAAAGTCCAAGCTTCGGCAATGAAAAATGTCTAAACTTTTTTGCACTTGCGTCGTTGGCTCCGGCGTAGTCTCTTCGCTGGCTTCAGGAAAAGTTTCGTCGTCAGAAAAACAAGGCATTTTTGCATATGTTGCACGTTGTTCTGCGCTTTGCATTCATCGCAGAAAAACTCGCAACAATTCTTAAGCAACATTTTTAAATTTGTTTCGTCTACTTTTGCCTCACGCTATCGCAAAGTTTTTGTCTGGCGTACTTTTCCATCGAGGAATCGCACACACAGCCCAACTGACGGATGTGCAGCGCCGGAGGCAACACGGAAGCGATTGCGCTGACTAACGCTTCAATCCCAAGTACAAGTGATCTGTCCGCACTTCTCACACAGCTGCTCAGCTCAGAGTGGAACCAAAGATACACGGCTTTGACGAGAGTATACATCAGAATCGCTTGCCTAGTTGAACTTGCGATTTGACTGAGTTGAGTTGCCGAGCGTACTCCCTCGGACGGGCCCCAATCGGGGAAATGTATCAAAGTGTTCCATTCAGAACTACTCAGCTGAGAACGCCCTCCAAGAGTGGCTGGCTCGCTGATTGAAAGCGCTCGTTAGTTCGCAATCGACTGCGCGGCCGGCAAGGTTCACCTTATCTTCTGTCGTTGCGAGGACGCTTTCAGTGTTGTTATTCTTCGCTGCTCTTGCTCAAAATTGCAATAATGCTAATTTTTTCTCAACTCCTCTGCGCGCCCCAGCCGGCGAACGGCCAATTGGCGGGCTCGCTATCGCCAGCCGCAAGACGCAGCAACCCAAAGAGTTTAATTTCATTTTAGCAGCACGCACTCAGTCGCCGAGCCATCGTCGTCGTCGTCGTCGTTCCCAAGCCAGCTGACTTGACTGACTTGGCTGCCGCTGGAAGAGCTGCTTTGTTATCTGCAGACTCCATTAGAAGGAAGCAGCTTGACTGCTGCCGCCAAACGACTGTTCGACGTTAACACGCACAGGAGTCTTTCTTGCATGCCTCCACCGCTGATCCTGACTAGTGTGTGTGTGCTTGTGTGTGCACGTACACAAAAGCAAAGCAAAGCAAAGAAAAAAGTTAACGACTTAAAAAAATTAAAAACATCCCAAAAGGAATACATCTTCTCAAGCGGCATGCCGGCTTCCCCCTCCCCCCTCCGCTCGCACACCGATTTGCCCGTGCTCCTTGCCGGCAGACTTGTTATTGGTGCTGTTCTTTGTGGCGTGTTCAACGTCTCGGCTCTGCCATGTTGCTCCTCGGTTGACCCCCGTGCCATCTCATCGCTGCTGCTGCTGTTGATGTTGTTGATGCTGTCGATTTTATTATTATTGTTGTTGTTGTTGTTGTTATTGTTGTTCTTCCTCTTCTGTTTGCTTCTCTGTGCTGTTTTTAGTGCTGCTCAAATTTATTTTAACGAACTAGTTTGGTTACTTCATACAACATTTTTCGATATTTCTTGTGCCGCGGCTAATGTCAGCATGTGAGGATGGGGAAGGAGGAGGGAAGACTCAACAGCAGTTACTGACTTCTGTTGCTGCAAAAGATGTTGTTGTTTTTGTTGTCGTTGTGGTCGTTGTTGTTGTTGTTGTTGTTGCCCATCCATTTGCAGACGGTTATAAAATGTATTCGCCTTATAGAAATAAATTGTTTCACTTAACATGCACATTGCGGCCTCTGATGTATTACGATCCTTATGCCAATTCAATGTTGAGCCACTTTCAGCTTTGCCATTAAATTAAGTATAATTTTCTAAACATTCGATTTTGAGCTTCAAATACAAGAAGAAGAAGAAGAATGCCTTTTGTAAGTTATTCTTAACATTTCATTTGTTGTTAATGTTATTGTTGTTGTTGTTGTTGGTGTTGGTGTTGGTCTCTATGTTTTGTTCGTCAATGTGAGATAAACGAAACGGAACCGCTTTTCGCAGCTTATGCTGAGCGCTCACGTTGTGCCACCTCGAGAAAAATAGTGAAATGATGGGCTGCCGCAGGGGGGGTGGGGGCGAAATAAAATCGCGCGCACCAAAATGCTTAACGAGCGAAAAGCACTTGCAAAATGTTGGAAAAAAAAACGACAACAACAACAACAAATAAAATATGTACAATAGGAAAAAACGGCAACATAGAATTCGTGCAGCATCACCAACATGCAACAGCGGCAACATGCTTCAACCAAACAACAACAAAAAAAACCTTAAAATAAAAAATACAAAAAAATAGCCAAAGAAAATATATACAAATATGTAAAAAACAAAACAAAGCAAAACATTGAAAGAAAAAAAGAAAGAGATACAATAAAAAACCCAACAACAGACAAAATAAAAATGCGCAGCAGTTCAGCTTCGTTTGCTGTTCGTGCTGGCAGACCACCCCTCCCCCTCCCAGGGTCTTTATTGACGGCATTTTTCTTGCAGTCGTTGCTGTTGTTGCTGTTGTTGTTGTTGTGGTTGTTGTCGTTGTTGTTTGCGTTTCTGTCGTTGCAGCTCATTGCGAATGCAATTTCGCAACTCTTTTCTCCACAACATCAAAGCCTTTTCTCAAGACCAAAGCAAGCAAAGCAAACCACCATCATTATGGCCATTCAAGCTGCTTCGCTCGTCGCTCGTCGCTGCTCAGTTTCTTTTTCTTTACAAAAAGAGACTATTCTTTTTTGTGTTTGTATTTGTATTTGTTGCTTTTTTCGACAATGCGACTGGCAGGAATTGTTACACGCTGCTGCCGCTGCTGTTGTTGCTGTTCGCAGGAACATGGCCGAAATGCAACAAGGGAATCGACGAACAACGACACTCGAACACCGCGTAAGCTGAGCAAAAAATCAATGAGCCAACTACCAAATAAAGCAACGCATTGCAAATTCCTCTTCATCGCCAGCCATCGCTATCGTCATCGCTGTTGTTGTTGTTGTTCTCGTTGTCGTCGACTTTTTTAGCTCTTAATGATTTAAAATTCCATTTTAAGAATTTTATACTTAATGATGTGTTTTACGTTGTATAGCATCATACGGTATGTAATGCCCCATGGCCCCTGCCCCCTTTGGCCGTCCCTTGAACGCAAGCTGCATTGCCTTCAATGTCCGGCAGCATCGTTCGTCGTCCTCATCGTCTGCCATTGCTGTTGTCTTCGAACATTGCTTGGCGGTCGTTGATCGGAGTCTCTTTGGCATTGCTTTTGATCTAAACGCTGCCCGCTGCACGCTCTCGTTCGCTATTCCGCCATTAAATTGTTGTCGTCGTCGTTCGTATGGTTGTTGCTGTTGCTGTTGCTGTTGTTGTCCCCAGTTTTTGTCAACAAAGGCATTCAACAACAACAGCGTCCATTCCCGTTCTCATCGTCGCCATTTCAAACTTCATCATAGCAACTTTTGTTGAATTTATTTTCGTTGCTTTCGCGCATGAATTGTGTGTGACTTTTCTGAGCGCGCAAAAGGACTGAGAACGCTTTGAAACAACAGCGAAATACTTGAAATGATTTTCGGAGGCACAAAGAAAAATCACTTTTGGATTGCATAACGAAAATATTTTTGTTTTCAATTAAATTTTGCGATTTTTATTATTCTTAGTTCATTTTTTCGCTTTGTCTCGCTTCATTTTGTTTCGTTTTGTTGCCTTCTGTGAGCGGCACCGAACACGGACGGACGGACGCGCAGTCAGCATGAAATTGCGGCAGGCAAAATATTTGTTGCATAAAACGGTGCGTGTAATTTACGAATCCGCATAGAACAGGTTGTAAATCATCGGAATTTTGCTGGCCATTATGCAACGTGCGTTTCTTTTTTATCGCCTCAAGATGCAAATCTTCGGACCGCCCATCGCGCCGTCGCCTCGACGCGACTTGTTTTGTCAACTTTCACCTTGCCGCGCTTAGTTTACGTATTTCACACTTTACGCAACATTTTGCTCACGAAGACGAATTACCCAAAGACCTGCTCTAAAAATCACACAGATCCGAGATCACAAAGCAAAACTATAAAATAGAATAAAAAAAGGCAGAAAAAAGGAAAAGGAAGCTTGCTGTGCCGCGCGAATATGAATTTTCATAATTTTTGCACAGACGTTGCTTGCGGTTGCCAACAAAAGGTTCGACCTGTCACGGAAGTGAAATGGCAAATGCATGGCAGAGGGAAGGGCAGAGGGAAGGGCAGCTGAACTGCTACCGACTTCTGGCGAAAATGCGCACAATTGCATAACATGTTGTTGTTGTTGTTGTCCTTTCTGCCGTGCGTTCATCTCATTTAGAAAGTGTCGCACTGTACGAGAACTCAGGGCATGATTTATTGGCCGGATAGTTCTTTGTTTGCCTACAAATGTTTTAGAAAGTTGCAATTGCCGATTTGCCTTTGTAGGCCCAGAGGAGCGGCAGTGAAAGCAACTGTTTTGTTGTGCCGTCGGCGCAGATTTTGCCAATAAAAAAACACGCTCAATGAATCAGAGTATTAATTAAAAATTGCTGTGCTGTGAACATGAATTCCGCAGTCGAAATCGCGAGTGTCGTTTCATATTTTTACGGTCAATTTACACGTGCAATCCGGCGACGCGAAAAATTCAATTATCACTTAATAACGCGAAAGAAGCGAATGGAATTAAATCGGAAATTCGCGCTGCACAGATACAAAGTCAGCGTAGATACATGCGCGTAGATACACAGTCGAGGCGGGGCGAGGGGAGAGGAGCGGAGCGGAGGCAGCGATGGCGCCCGTCTGCGTAAGTGGCGTTAATACGTTAAAGGCCGCGATAATCATTGCAACCGTTTCAACTTTCAGTAAATGAATAACAAATAAGCAAATCAAATGAGCGCAGCGATGAGTAAGGGGGAGGGGCAAGAGCGGAAATCATGCTCGGCCTCTGACGTAAACAGGAATGTATGTATGTATGTAAATATGAATTTGTGTTAAACTTAACTTTTACAACGAATGACTGCAAAATATTTCTCTCTCACATTTATTGAAGACATGCATATCAAATAATCAAATATTGAACGTTGTAACTTACTGTTTAAGCATCTAACCGATCTTTGTCTAACGCTAACCTTTCCCACTCTTCTCTTTCGTAGGTAAGTGTCAAAAATTGCTTCGACAATAAGGTACATGTTAGTTTTATGAACATCGGCCAAGTGAGTAAGTAAGTAGTTTTCTCTAACGAACGAACAACGACAACAACAAATCTGTAAGTAGAAAACCGAATTAATTTTATTTTAAATCAATGCAAATTGGGTAACGTTGAAAGCCGCCCCCCGTCGCCCGCCAAGGACCCTTCAGCGGCCCACAAGAAAACCGCTTTCAAATTATTCGCCAAAGTTTTATGTGAGAACACTGCGAGCTTAGTCAGCCATTCTGTGATGAATTCCGGGCCGAGCGCCCCCTTTCGATTTATTTGCATGCATTTTCTCTCAGAGCATAAAATCAAAACCAATCAATGAGCATCTTAAATAAAGTCACGGCCGCCGTTTGGTCCTCCCCGCCGAATCCGCTGACTGTGCAAAAGTCCCACGTCACAAACTCATACAAATTGGCGGCGCACACACACGGCTCCCAAAGAGGCGATTGAAAAAGTATCGCATCGCATCGCGAAAGAGTCTTTGTACTTGTTAGTTTTATCTTCATATCACTCGGATAAATTTACGGCGTTCAAAATGTTGCCGCTTTCGTTTTTGCCATGTTTGCACTCGCACAGTGACGGCGGCTGATACGAGAGTGATTTCTTCGCTGGCAGCCGTCGTCATCGTCAGCGTCGTCGGCAGAAGTCTGTTTAAACCCTCTAATTTGCATACGAAAATCATTCAATGCGAAATCCGACGACTCGTTGAAGGCGATGATGAGGTTGCACTGCCGGCTGGGCTGGGCTGGGCTGAGACATCGCCGTTCAAGCGAGACTGATAAGACCGCATGAGAGCGATGATTGGGCGGCGACTTCGAGAACTCCGTTGTGCTTATTTTCATTTAAATTAATAAAAAACGGAGCGAGGAAATGTTAGAGGAACTTCTGCTTATGCGATTTAAATGCTTGCGAGTTGTCAACTTTCAAATATAATAAATTGTTTCGTTTGCCAAAAAATATGGAGGAATTTTAAGAAAAACCATAATAAAAATGATAAAGTTTTTGCGGAAATATAAAACTGAATTATTGCATGCAATTTAAAACCAACAAAGGCGGCTGCAAGTTGTGGAGCTAAGCTGATGCTGACGCTGCTGCTGCTGGAACTGGAACGGGAACTGCTGGAACCGATGAAAAAAATGTACATTGCCAAAAATTTGTCAAAATAATGGCGTCATTCTGCAGATACCGTGGCCGAGCTAAGCCATAGCCATAGCCAAAGCAAAGCCAAAGCGAAATCCAAAGCCAAGCAAAACTCAAACCAAACACCCGCAAAATTGTCGCCGCAAAGCAATAACGAACGCTTCACAAGTCGCTCGGCAGCAGCGACCAGCGGATGAACAGACGGACGAACAGTTGGTTGGAGAGTCGAACAGATGGGTGGACAGACGGTCGGACAGACAGACAGACAGACAAACTGACTAAGAGATACTCATGCGAAGAGGACTCATGACATCGACTTTGCGGCAAACAACAACTGTGCTGTCGATTTTGGCGTTGGCGTCGGCGTTGGCGTCGGCGGCAATGGCTCGAAATCTTTTATGCTCAGTTTGCGGCTTGTATAGAAATGAAGAATATTTGCTTTGCAATTCAATGCGATTAAGCATCGTCGTTGAGGTCATTAAGCGTGGCATAAAACATGTTTTTGTTGCAAATAAAAGCGGCCGACGAAAAGAAAACCTCTTCGAATAGTTTTCCTCTGTGTCGTGTCTCGTGTCTCATTTCCTTTGAACTCTTGCCTAAAAGTTTTTGCACTTAAGAAGCTTCTGCCTAATGGAAAACTTGCATAAAATCGCATTGCCATATTTAATGTGAAATTGTTGAGCCTTTTTCAGAAATTTTCAAAAAAAAAAAACAAAAAAAAATACAATCAATATCGCCCTGTCTCGCTCCATCTGCTGCTGCTTCTTCGTCTTTTTCTGGCCACTGCTGCTGCGGCCATTACAACAATAAGTTCGAAATTTAATCCCATTTAATAGAGCAATTATAACCAGTTGAGCTGCGCATGAATAAAGGCAGAGGAACACAGAGCACAAAACTTTTCGCCGCCATATTTCAAAATGTTGGCCGCAACTAATTAAGCAATTAATTTAAGTCCCAAGCATTTTACATCAAAGCATAAAAATTAGTTCAGTTTTTTTGTTTCTGTGCCTTTGCGAGGCCCATTTTAAAGCCATTTTTTCGGCCGGCATCGTGACTAATTGCGAAAGAATAATTTCGAGTCGTTTGTGCGTTAGCAACATTATTTCATGTAATTATTCATGCCTTTCTAACCCGCTATATACCCTTTACAACAGCAACAACAACGGCATCACAGCCGCAACACTTAACGGCATGTGTGTACGCCATCGCTTATGCAACACTTTCACAATGTGGGAGCATTTGAAGCAGGGCCGGGCTTCTTTTGCGCTGGCGATGACGCTCTCAGCAAAGCAGCAATAAAAACAAGGACAAAAATGACAATGAGAATGAAAAAAGGCAGCAAAGTGTGGCTGACAAAACAAAAATCGCCTTCGAGTGCGGCGAGAGTGTCTGTCGAGCTGTCGTTCTGTCGTGCTGTCATAAAATATGTTAAACGCCTACCGAGCCTGAGGGTGTGAACCGAGAATCAAAAGCACTGAATATTTACGATGCGATTAGCTCAGAACGAATCGCCCTTTCTCACTCTCACCCACCCACTCTCCATCTTCCTCTTAGTTGGTTGCGTTATTCCAAGTTTACAAAAACTGACATTTTGAAGAATTTGAGCCAACTTGATTGAACACAACCAACTCAGCGATGGAAGCCAAGCTTCTTCTTCACTCTCATTATAATTTCAGAACTTCCGAAACGTTACTGATTCTCCACATTTAATTCCAAGAGTTGACACGACAAACGTTGCCAGCAGAAGCCGCGGGGGGAGCACGTGCAAATGAAGGAGGTAATAAGTGAGTGTTTAACAACTGCTACGCCAAAGCGAGTGCGAGTGCGAGTTGGATACTCAGAGCAGAGCAGCGCCCGTCGATTGCGTCCCTTTGCCGTGTCTAACAAAAAATTACGGAAATATGTTGTACATCAGGCAAAAGGCAGCAAAGCGAGGAAAAAAAAAACAGAAAAAGAAAAACTCATTCTGTCACAGCGACAAAAAGAACAAAACAAACACCAGAAAAATAACCAAGGTAAAAATCAGTAGGCAAACAGGACACACGACAAACGACAAAAAAGCAAAAAGAAATGGCCGTAGAGCAGAAGGAAACGAAAGGAAAGGATAGGCAATGGGAAAGGGGTTGGGGTGCGGCGGAGTGGAGTGGAGCGCCAAAAGAGCGAAAAGTATATAAAAAAGGTAGAATGTTTAATTTGCGTGGCATTTGCAGGTTGCCTGCGGCAAAAAGATAACGAAATAAAACGTTTGTCGGTGTGCCAACGCGCAGTTCGGCTGACAAGTGCAAGTACGTGACCTCGGCGGGGCGAGGGTGGCAGAGCGTGCTAAATAGCAGCGTATACATTACCAAACGCCGAAGAGTTATGGACGCAAGCAGCACGTCGGCAAAGGGGTGCTGATCAGGGGTGGCCGAGTGCTGCGTCAGGGTGAGAAAACACACTTCAACAATTGCACATAATGAAAACTCCCAAAAAAAATGGAAAGAAAGAGAACAGCAACAACAAAAATAAATGCAAACTAAACAAATAAACACTTACGAAAATGCTTACTTGTTTTGAGCTGAAATTATAACTTTAATAGACCCGAAAACGATGATTTTCAGGTTAAGTTGAGACGTGTTTCGCCCCGCCGTAAGGGGATACAAATGAAGAGTTGTCTGAGAAGCTTTATTTGTTGTTGTTGCCGGTGACTTTTCTTCGTTATTGATTCCTTTTGCTTAAATGCCGAAATGAGCAATTCAAGTGAAGAGGAAACAACACAGAACTTTAAAGCATTTGAAATGATAACTAATTAAAAGTCGAAACCGATGCAAATGAGACATTAAAAAATAAATTATTAATATATCAACTGAGCCCTTGTGCCATTGAATTCATTAAAATTCAATTAAAAAGCGCAAAAACTAATAATCATCAAAATTATTAAAATAAACACGCACTCGATTGCGGACAGATAAAATTGTTGTAAGCACTCACACTCACACCCACATGCTCATCCATATGCAAGCAGATACAGATACATAAATAGACACACACATGCATATACAAACTCATGTGTGTGTGTGATTTGGTGAAAATGAAGCTGAAATGCCAAAGTGCAGGCTAAAATATTTCACTCAAATGGCTGGGCGAGAGTGCATAAAGCAGCATTTATTCATTCATTAAAACGCAGACAATTAAGTGTCAGGAATTTGCAGTAATAATAAATTAACACCCACACACGCACACGCACACACACAGACACACACACGCCCAAATACGCACTGAAACTTCTCTGTCTATTACACACACATTGGGATCTGGGAAAATGTTCACAAATAGCATGTAGTCAAGCCTCAGAGTGGCCGAGCTAATGACAAATATTACCAAAAATTCAAGCATTTACATTTCTCAAATCGAACTCTTGGGGAATAGAAAGACGGAATTTATTAAAAATTACTTTACGCCAAATCAGAGGCTGCCGAGTATCGATCTATTTCCATTTTGTCTAAGGAAGCATCAACAATATAAAGAAATCGATGAAATGAATTGTCTTTGATGCTTTTCCATACCAAACTAAACTCTTTTCCAAGAAACAAAACGATAAATTTTGAACCATTCTGGCCAGACTCAAGTCCCGCCAAATCTAACACTTGGGACCTCTGAAGTTAGGCGGACAAAGATTTAACAACTTGCTTCACAAGCACCTTCTTTATTTAGTCACAAATGCTTCCTTCTATCACTCACTTACACTGCCCATAAGTCTCATCTTTCCTTTGCGCACTTTGAACATCGGGCATGAAAAGCATAAACTATTTCCAACTATTTGATGACATTTGCCGTATTAAAATCCAACTATCCTTGCTCCTTGCTCCTTGCCCAAGTGTGGCTTCCTGATGTTGTTTGTATTAGTGTTGTCTTTTTGTTGGTGTTCTCAGCCAAATGCAGATAGCAAATATTTACAGGAAACTATGCGCCCCTAATTAGTGTAAGGGCAAACAAAAGTGCTTCGATGCTCGGCAGGGCGAAAACTTTCGAGCAGAGAACTCATAAACTGTGCGCAAAGGAAGTAATTTATCAATGTTTTGCTACTTAATTGTTGTTGCTGTTGGCTGTGCAAGTTTCGGAAAAGTGTCAGAAAAGCTGAGAAGTGAGAGTGTCAACCAGAGCGGGATGTGTGTGATGTGCGCGGTTGGCGAAGGTGGCTTAAATTATTTTGGCATTTACAGTACGTTGCAGGGATTGAGGTCCTGCCAATGAGAACGAAAAGGCTATCGATCCATCGTTCGCGCATGGCTCGTTTCCTGCATCAGCAACGCGTGATGCCGCAGTGGCAAATCCCACTCGCTTTTGCCACATCATAAATACATGCAACCGCATAATCAAACACAGTCACTACTCGTATTCGCAGTACTCGCAGGCAGAAGCCACATTTATAACAATTTAAAATTGCAAGAAAAATGGCAATAAAATCCCACAGACAAACGAAATTACGTGACCAATGTGTTTTATTACGATTTTATTGCGGGCAAACATTGCGCAGAGCGCAAGTCAAACTCAAGCTCAAAGTCAGCATCGCATTGCCTCGTATCGCATCGGCGGAAAATGGGCTCAAGCCCATGGCGAGTGTCGAGTGTGTGTGTGCGGTTCGGTGGTGTGTGGTGGTGTGTGAGTGAAGGTGCACGCTGCTGGCCCGGCTACAACAGGCGGTGGCGGACGGACGGCAATAGGGCAAGGCAAGGCAAAGAGCAAATATTGTTGATATATTGCCATAGTTATCTGTGAGGATTTCTTTTCTGGGAGATGAGCATTTTTTCATCTTGTTCGTTTTTATTTAACAAACATTTTCTGAAAAACATGCCAATATTCGTTTATTATCCGTGCGCTAATGTCAAGCTCGAAAAAGAAGGTCAACCAACGGTTATGCGAGGAAAACAACACGAATAAAGGGGAGTAAACTGCCTCGGCGCTTTTGAGTGTTTGACAGTTTTTTATTAAGCAATATACAAAATTCAAATCAACTATAATCGCTCCGCCCTTCTGGAGGCGTGTTGAGCAACATGCCGTAGTAAATAAGAGCAAATTTACTATTCATTGAAAATGTACACTTGAGATAATAATAGGGATTACGCTAATGTCTGTTGCTGTTGTTGTTCTTTGCTCTTTCTGTCTCTGTCTCTGTGGTTATTGTACTTGTTATTGTTGTTGTTGTTGTTGTGCGAAAGTAAGCACTCTCTGAAAATGCCCGGAATTGTGATGGAATACAATCTTTGCCAAATTATAGCAATCTCTGTGTATGCATGAATATTCCTTAAAATAAAAAAAATAAAAAAAAGAACGAAAGTATGAAAACGATGCACACCAAAACGACGTAGGAAAATTGCAATTTTCGCTTGTAACCCTAAAGGGTAAACGCAATTTATTCATCTTACTTAAAAGCCACAAAGCAGAGCAGAGCAGAGCGCTCTACGGTACCGATGAGATGATGAGAAGCCAACCAGAGGCGAGCGCGCACTTGAGGTCAGTTCCTTCAAACCTTTGCTGATCGATGGCTCTTTTAATAAATGGCTATTGCTTTTTTAATAAAAGAGAAAAACAAAAAATTTATATAATGTAATTCATTCTACAAATTATAGTCCGTCATTATTATAATGCAAAATATATTATTAGCTGCACGTTGGCCTCAGCGGCCTCAGCGGCAAGTCGAAGGGGAGCAATTTTGGCTGGCTTCTGCTGCTAACTATGAGTTATTTATGCTGCCAGGAACAAGCAACGATGCCAGCAGAAAGTATTCAAAGCTCTTTGTTTCGCAATGTAAAATCGATCGTTTGACATTAAAGCGATGGAGAGCAAACTGTCGAGGCGGACTCTTAGTACAATAAACACGTCTAAACAAAAAAAGAAATCAATTTTGCATAAACTAAAAAAATCGAACCGAACCGAGCCGAGAATGAGGACTCTTAACGACAGTTGCACATCAGCAAGCGACTGTGACGTTATTGGTTCCGTCTGCCATTTATTTCACTCGGCGATCATTTCGGAAGCCATTAAAGTCACCACCACCATTACCAATCATACAAGCACACACGCAAGCGAGGGAACTCACTTCGTCAAGAATTGACTGACGACATTTGCGAGTGTGCGAAAACTATGACTACCGGTCGAGGGAGGGCAGCGGTGTCGGCGACGGTACTTAACAGGGGACTTTGTGCGTGTGTATCGCTGGGACTACCTGCTGCACTGCTTAAGCCGAGCCTGCCCTAAGACTTGCCTGCAGCTCGCGTTGTTTTAAGATAAGCCAGATAGCCAGTCAGACCAGAGTCGACACGCTCGAGACAAACAAAAACCGGTTAGAGTGATTCAAGCGCATGCGGAGTTGCCATTGCCATGGCAACACGTTAATAAATATGGCAAACAAAGATAGGGAACGGGAGAGAGAGAGAGAGAGAAAGGAAAGAAAGAGTAAAGGATTCTAACAGCAATGCGTCTTGTCGATTAATGAGTTGGCATAAATTGCGCTCTATCTGCGATAACCGACAATATGAAAAATCAATTAAATGTTTGGGCGCCACAGCTGCGAGAAGAGCAGACAAAGCTTCTGTTCATGATAAAATAAAAGAACCATATATATCTCTTGGCAGATAGGGAAGCTCATAAAACGGCAAAGAGCGCGCCAATCTTCGCGTCATAACCGGAAAGGCCCATTTAGGAATATCTTGTTTCATCTAAGCACAGTGTGTGAGCACGAATGACGCGGACTGCACTGCTGGCCAAGGCAGTCAATCACTTAATGGGACACTTGCCACACGACGCTCGCCTCATAACGAAGACGACGCCGTCGGCTCAGGCGGCTCACGTACGCCAATAATTTCGCGCTGTTCCACAACTGAGCACTTCGTCGCCAACCTGAGGGGGGGCTCAGTGCGGCGCAGAGGTTAATCATATGCAAAGTACTCTAGACATACTCCTATTGTACTCAAGCACATATTTACATTCGACAGAAACGGCTCCAACCGAGGTGGGCTCGACAGACGTCGCTCATTAATTTGTGCGCTGACCAAGTTGGTTCAGCGAGCGGTAGCTGGCACACGTTTTCGCTAACCGAACGCGTCGAGAAAAAAAGAAGCAGCATAACATTTTCCACTCAAAAAAAAGCGAAACGATCGCAGCTTCGTGTGAGGTCTTCTTATGTTGTTGATTGCCGCCATCAGAGGCGTCGTCGTCGCCATGCGGCGCTGACACAATTCGCGATGTTTGCGTGGATTTGCATTGCGAGGTGCTCTTGATGACTCTGGGCTCTGGCATATATCCAGAACTCACCTGTCTGCCTGCATGACGGAAGTCAGCCGTTGCTCATGCTTATTAGGCTAATTGTGCTATTTATTAGCCACTCAAAATCTATTACACTTTTCTCGGTTCTGTTTAAAGCAGGAAGCCAATCGTTGTGAGATCTGTTTTTTTCTATACAGAAATATACAAATTTCCAACAACCAATTCGGAATCAATTAAAAAATCGGTAATGTAATTTTTTGTCAGCTATAAAAGCTGTTATCGCGAGGCTACATTTTAGACTAGTTTTTGCTTAAAGTTGAGCAACTGTGGCAGTAATTTTACACCAATAATTTTCGTGGCTAGTAAAAAAATGATAGAATTTGAAAGCATTTCCCGACTAAGTAAAACATCAATAATAGTCACTATAAAAACAATAATGAAATCAAAGTAAAACGCAGTGAAATGAAAAAAATCACATTGATTGCTGTAAAACACGATTATTAGACGGAAAAGCTACAAAACATTTAGAAGCAAATAAGTTTAAAATGTACTTAAAATCAATTTACTTAATAACTGGCAATTTGCGTTTGCGCGCAAGCCCTCATTTCACTTTTGAATAAACGCCGTTTGATTGCACTCACTTCCCCTACAAGAGCACACCGACATGCATTTGAGCTGAGCTGAGCTGAACTGAGCATATGGTAGGTTTGTTTGTAGTTGTGTGTAGCTGGGACTGGTGTGGCAAGTGCATGCGAGGGCCAGTAAACGGTATATGTGGCGGCCATGGTCGAGAGTCCACACAACTTCGTAATTGAAGTAAGCACTTGCAGTTCAGTTTATGAATAAACAAAAGTATGCAGCAGGAAAACATGTTGCTTGCTACAACAGCGATGACTACAACTATGGCAACAGCCACAGCAACAGCAACAAAAACAAAAGGAACGTCAACGACGACATCAAAAGCAGCAACAGCAAACACGTTTGTTTGAGCATTAAGCAACAACACGAGCGTCCAAAACAACGTTAATAATAGTTGTTCCAACACATACCTAGCAGGTTGCCTGCGGGCTTAATCGTTTTACAAAGCACACAGATGTACGCTCAAATACGCAAGCTCACACACACACACATGCATATATATACTCACCATAATAAACGCAATGGCGCGCCATTTCGAAAAAAAAACAACTCCGTGGTTTTTTACGCGCCCTCATAACGAAAGCGAGTGCAAAAGCAAGGGCCCTTTAGTCGGGAGTTGGCGGTTAGTGAATAGAAGAAGGGGTTACATACGAAATGTACAAGCACGACCTCGCTATTACTCCTCTCCGATAAACTAAGCTCTAAATCAAAGTTATTGTAAGAAGAGAAGTATTCTAAATTTCTTGTTTCCACTTGTAGTTTAACCACTTTCCGAGAAACTCGATTTGATCCCTCATGGTGAGAGAAGTCTATGAGATGACGAATTCAGAGATCTTGAGTTTCGATTGTGATTTGGATGCCGTGCAAGCACATAAGCTTCTCAGGATCGACTCGACTTTCTTCTGCCTGGCTCATACATTTTCAAAGATCTTATGTACACTGGTTTCAATACGTGTAGGGTATAAGAACGAAACAGCGTTTCTCCCTCTCTCACTCATGCAGTCTTGTCTCTTGTGTATCGTCCATTACTGAACGTGGACTATTCGTGTTGCGTTTTTGGACGCTTTGCTGGACATCAACCAAAACAGCTTAAAGGCCCGTTTGTCTTGTGCCAAACTCGGAGTTGTATTCTCTAAGTCCTACAAGAGACATCCTCCTCATTCGCCACCACTTGCGTCTCTCAAATCAACTTGTTTGCTTGCTTGGTGTACATAATTTGTTGCTTTTCGTTGCTTTTGTTTGTCTACCCACCGGAAAATTGCAAATTTATAATAAATAGAAATTTACATCATTCAAGCCAATTGACTTAAAAAATGCTGCTCAAGGCTTAACTTAGACAGACCATGGCAGAAAATTGCAAAGGACAATTACCGAGCAACTCTTTTTTACATTTAATTCAAGCCGTATGACTTGCAAATAGTTGTGTCTGCTCTACGTAATTTCATTTTGACTTCAGTGTTGTACTCGTCTCGCAATGGAGTATCTTAGCTTTGTTATTAAGCTTGCCACATAGTGCAACAGAGGATACATCCCAGACCTAGTAGCACATATAGCCTTGATCAGCACAATGTGTTCGAACGAACATATTCTAATATTAGTTCGGGAAGAGCAACAAATCTTCAGCAAGACCGAAGTTAACACATTTCTTGTCTTGTTTCATTTTGAATTTAGCTTTTGGAATTAATTTAAAGTTTATTTAAAGCAGTCTTCAATTTACAACATCTTCATGGGCAAATTTATTTATGTGTGCAATCTGAAAATTTATTTAACGACCATTTTCCGTGCGCATCTTAACACATACTCAGCTATGAATTATTACAGCAATTTCAAGTGCATTGCATGGAAGAGCGGTCGACAGAGCGTTCAGTCTTTGATGCAAGCACTCAAAAACGTAGCGGAAGGAGGAATGTTGACTGGCAATGCAAAGAGAGAGGGAGAAAGAGTTGGTTGAACGGAACAGAAGGATGAAGGAAAGTGAAGGTGAATGTGTGAGAGTATATTTATGCAAGTGCAAAATTCTATGGCGTGGGAATAATCTCATTTTTCTTTGAGAGAATGAAATTTTTGGTATTGTCGACAGAGTCCTTAAACTTATATTCCCAATTAGAGTCAAATATGAAATGCACTGACTCGAAATATTTGAAATATAAACATTTATTTCGCTGTATTGTCTCAGATTGGTTTCTAATTTTCCATACATATTTCTTTGAAAGTACATATTGTTTCAAACGCACATTCCTTCCACCATGATTGTCAAACCTTTTCTTGACTTTTACATTAATTTCCACTTACACACAACACTCTTTTTAACCTTTATATGAAAATTAAAACAAACACGAAGAACGTTAGTAAGCCCACAGACAGCCCCTTCTTCTACTGACTCAACTGTGCCGTTAACAAACAGAAAAAAACTATTTGGAACATACAAGTAGTGCAGACAAGTGAACGACCAAAGTACCAAGCCGAACCAAAGCTTTGATGTCGGTACATTCTATTCGCATTCTATGCTCAAACATCCTTCTGTGCACTACTCGTAGGACCATACATTATTCGTGGCTGACTGGCTGACTGGCTGGCTGGCCGGCTAGCTGGCACTTTTTCGAAAAGCCGTAAAGCTGCATGAAGCACGAGCAAGAAACTGCAAGTGAATCAGCATCAACAGCGGCGATGGCAATGGCAATGGCGATGGCGATGGCGGCACAGCGTCAGCAAAGGCTGCCGTCTCTCGAAGATTTATGCAGTTCATATTCACATTTTCAAAAAGCCGCATACCAGGCGCAGCAAATGTCGAGGCTCGAGTTGAGCAGTACTATGCGCCGTTCATTGGTCACTGCAACAGTGTGAGGAGGCCTCTCGCTACGGAGTAACGACAGAGGGGGCGAGTGCAGTGCGCTAGCTCGATTGTACGGCAATGCCAAATGCTGTCCGAGCGGAGTTTGCAGTTTCGGGCACACAAATGGGGCACTTTCAAACGCTAACGCATCAAGTTGCCCCGTCTGCTCGTGGACTGCAGTATGCTCTGTTTTGTACGCGGCTGGCAGCCGGGGGGTGCTGTGTGCTCCGCTCTGCATATTAAGTTATTGTATATTAGGTGTTAAATCAGATAAATTTTCGCATAATACCGCATACAGCACTTGGATTTTCAAAGATTAACGTGCGCATTCATATGGAGTTGGAGTTCGGCCTCGTTGTGATTGCTGTTGTTGTTGTGGATGTTGCTGTTGTTATTGTTGTGCCAGCGTATTTATGCGCAATGGTTTACATGAGTTCTGAGGGCGTGTGTGAGCCTATGTGAGTGTGGATGAGCTCCGTGTTGCAGTATTCGAGTTTTAATCATTCGAACGATTCACATTGTTTTCCGTTGATGGTTATTGACTCTCAGTTTTCTGCCTGTCTTTCTCTAGCACTCTATAAACTAGTTCACGTTTTTACCGGTTTTATTTAGGCATTCACACACTCACAGACACTGACACAGACACATAGACACTCACTCACACCAATAGTGTCATTCTATAGTTATTTAATCGTTGTGCGTGGAAGTGCATGCGTATGTGCGAGTCTTCTCTGCATACTGGCCAGTTGAAAGACTCGGCTTACTTTTACGCCTCGAACATAATGCGCTCGGATTGCTGTTTGCCTGCTGATAAAATTCCCATGTTCGACTTTAGCCATTGATTTTGTGCGCCGCACATAGAAATATTAACAGGTTATTAAAAATCGGAATTTATGCAGACTGAATGGCAAACAAAAACCACAACAACAACAACAATAACGAAAACAGCAACGCATTTATGCATATTTCTCAATGGCAGTTCATTAAATAGTTTTTGCATCCACCATTGTTGTTGTTTGTGTACAACTTTTGTGTTGTAAATTTCACTGTTATTTAACAAAAGCTATTGTTTTATGAAAAGCGCATAAATATGGCACAGCAACCCGAAATTTATTATGACAAGTTACTCTGGCACTTTTATCTTTCGCTCTGCAACAAAAACAACAAAAGCAATAACAGCAACAACAATCGGCTAACAGCTAACAGCCAAAACTAAAAACTCTATGCAAGTGAATGTCACACAAAAAACATCATCAACAATAAATATCAAATATGCACAAATAATATTAAATAACAACAAAGCAAACTCTTAAATAATGACTTCGTTTTTGAGAGATAAATTCAAGAACAAACCAAAAATATAACAACAACAACAACAACAACAGTAAATAAAGCTACTGGTTTAAATATTCAAACATATTTTATGGTTTATTGAAGAAAAACCTCCCAGAAAACTCGAGCGATATGAAGGAACAAACATTGTTTTGAAAACTATTTTCAAACATTTTGTAGTAGAAAAGATAAAATGCTTGGCCGAAAAGTTGTTGTTGAACAATTTGTCGAATCTAATGTGAGTCCGCATACAATGTTTGCTGTAAAAGTTCTTGAGAAACTTCAATTAATTAATACGATTGCGGCAATAAATCAGAGTCACTGCTCGATCGAGTTGAGTTACTTAAAACTTTTGCTCATCGATTATAATTGCTGTGCGACGAATAAAAAGTACTGCGAGCACAGAAAGAAATTAAACAAAACTCAAACGATGCGCAGCATATTAAGAATGCCCGCATGTATCTGAGATGTGATAAAGTGTGCGGAAGAGCTCAGACTGCCGCTGAAAGTTATGCAATTAGATTTGGACAAAGGGCAAACAAAGCAGCAACAAAGCAGCAGAAATCCGCTTTATCGTCGCAAACAGACGAACATTTGAGGGATAAATCCCATAAAATATAATTATGAAATTTGCTCCCTAATGTCTGGATCTTTTTTTGAGATCCTGCACTGCCTGCTAAATTACGGGACGCTTATAATTAACTTTTGATTTACAATTTCGGCGCTTTTTGAAGAGAGCGAGCGAATTGTGAGCATTTTTGAGAAATGAAGGCGCGTGCCTCATATTCGCCTCATATCGCTTTTGGTGCTTTGAAGTTTATTTTCGCCTCTGTGCTTTGTACTTTCACTTGACAGGGGCCAACTTTCTCCTTTAGCGCGCTCATTTACAGTACGCGAACGCCTTCGCTTCCTGTCGTGCTGTCGTGTCCGCAGAAGACACCACTCTCTGCTTCAGTTTAGACAATGTCTTAAAAATAAAGCTAATTTATTTGTAGTCTGACTTGTCGTGAGTTGTGCTTTATGTGTTGTCTTCTGCTCGGTCGCCGCACAGCCGCACCGTTTGCGCCCACCGTTTGCGGGCAACACCCACCTTTGATATTAAATGTTACGCCAGGGACACATTTCGATGAAATATTTCTTAAAAAGTGTCTACCAAAAATGCGTTTCTGTTCATGTTGCGTCGCATCGCCCCGCGTCGCGTCTCGCCTCGTCAAGTTGGCTTCGCGGCATTGCTTTTGGCATTCCTTGGCGTACCTTGCTGCAAGGCGGCGTCGTTTGCTTCGTTCCGTTGCTTGTTTGTCTTGTTCGGCAAAACTTTCTCCTTGCGGCAGTCTACGCCTCTGATGTGAGTTACCCCCCGACTGCCGTTTCAGAGAATCATGGCAGAAGATGCTGCTGCCGTTCGTGACAAGCCGGCGAGGCAAGCGGCATCAGGGTAGAATTATTACCGTCCAAATAAGCGATATTTCTCGAGGGATGAATGTGCTTTGGTGCGTGTTTTATTTTATTTCGTTAAGTTACAATGTACAAGTCGTAGGCAAGCGGGCCGGTGGGGGGTGGGTCGATTGGACGGGCGTTTGTTCAAGATGGCAGCAAAGGAGTTTCGCATGGCCTTATCTTATGTGGGGTGTGTTGGGGGCCCTGTTTCTGCGTGGGTGGATGTGAGTGCGTGTGTGTGTGTGTTGAGCAGAACGCGCCTGTTTTCTGGTACGCATGGCTGCCACGCTAGCAATGCAAAAGAAAATGTCGAATGAGAAATTAAGAAAACATGCCTAAGAAAAATTGGTTAATAAATCATTTGATGCAAAAAAAAAGTGTTATTTATAAGCTCGAATGTGCTGTGCAACAAATTAAATAATAAGACAGGCAATAAGTAGGCGACTTATGGGATTTAATGGCACATCCCTCAGTACCTCAGCTGCTCATTAAAAAGTGTTCCTGAACAGTTTTCCAAGCTACCTTTGATCAAGTTGCATATCATGTGTGCCATATAAGTCTCAAAATTTCACTCATAATTGGCAACAACTGCGGCTGTTAGTGTGCGGCCAAAGTGCGACATTTGGTTTTAAATATCGCTCACTTCCGAAAAAAGAAACCTTGAAAGATTACCCCAAATAATAACATGGATCAAGAGCCATTAAAAGCCAACCAAGTGCTATAACAGAAAGCGAGAAAATACCTGCAGTTCATTTACAGTGTTACCACACACATACACACACGCTCACACATCCACCTTGATGACTTGCAACTGTTGCCGGCTTACACAGTTTATTTAGCAATTCTGGCAACTCTGCAACTTCAGTTACCGTTTAGATTAATGGCGGAATTGCTATGCACAAGCGAATAAACCTTCCAAAATGTCTCCTCCTATTGCTCTTCCCCCTCTCTCGCCCCTTGCGTCTCTCTCCGTGTCATACACATGCTCGTTTTTATATGCACTTTGCGCTGTTTCGTCTGTTCAACGACAAGCGACGCAGCCAATTTTGCAGTTGTATGAAGCAAACATTTTGTGTGCACAAAGGATGCTTTTTTTCCTCTATTGTTGCGAACGAGCAGAATTGTTGTTCTTGTTTTGTAATCAATAACTTTTTCGCAAGTAGGAGCTTCGCCATTGTTTCATGAAGCCAAACAACGGAACAACAATAAAACAACAACGGCAGCGGAAATGCAAAGAAAGTGTTAAAGTTACACAAGCACTCACACTCAATCACTCACTCACTCACACACTTACAATTGCCCACACTCACATACACGCGTACATAAGGACAACGGCATTGTTGTTGGCTGTTGTCTTTTTGTTGCTTTATAGATTTACAACTGCTTATAATGAACTTGTAAAGTAATATAATTATGCGCTGCGACGCGCACGAACAGGCCATCGACTCACCTCTTCTCGAATCAGCACAGCCACCCTCTCAGGCTGCTCATGCCGCTCATCGCTCACGTCAACCCTTTTGAGATCCTTCACTCCATGCTCGACTTTGTTTGGCAGCATCGACTTGGCTCGTGCTGGAGCAGCGCTTGTAATTACACGCTCCATTGTTAGCTTTGTGAAAATGTTATAGTGTTGTTGTAACACGCTGTTGTTGTAGTTTATCACCATTATGGCTTGTACTTGGCGCTCAAAAAAGACACACACACACAAACACACACAACGACTATTCGACTTCCGGTCGCTTGTAGTCGTCTTTGAAGCCAAGCCTCCTCGTGTAACAACATCTTCGGTGGCATCACTGTCGTCGCCTCAGCTCGGTCTCATATATCTCGTTTCTAATTTGCTTTTTGCTGTGTTAACCTTTTCGAAGTGAAGGCATGTGTTTGCTGGTACTTGGATTCACTTAACCTGCTTGCAAAACTAAACTAAACTTAACTTAACTGTACACCAAAAGCTCGCAAGGCGCTATTAAAAGTGTGTGAAAGTGTTCAGCAAATGGATTCCAGTTGCTGAGCGCCCTTGCCATGGGGCGGGAGGGACAACTGACTGAAGTTGATGTAAAGGAAACGGAAATGTTCGGCTTCGTCGCTTCTTATGACTTGTTGTACGCTGTGTTGTTGTTCATTTACTTAGGTACATACACATGTATGTGTGTGTGTGTGTGTGCGTGTGTGTGTGAGGAGTCCTAGTTTCCAAGTCAAAAAATTCAAGCCTTGAGAAATTATTCATACTTTGGGCGAATGACTTGGACTTACATGTGTGTACTTATGAAATTTATTCAACAGGCAAAATGAAATATCATCGCCTATAGAAAATGTATTTCATCTGGATCGGCATCAGATATCTGAGGCTTGCGTTATGTTGTGTTCTTTTGAAGTCCAGACTTTGCTTAACATCAAACACAATTCAGCTTGTCTTGCAGACTGTCGGGCATGTGCAGCATAGAGAATGCCTGATGACATACATAAATCAGTCGCCTTCTTTCATTTTTTCGCCACATTCTCTTACAGACGCAGTTTTTTATTTTATATCATACATTATATTAAAATGAATTTTGCATACTTCTATAAAAAGCACAATGACTTTCTCATATTCGGGCGCAGTCAGCCGAAATTTACGTGACCATATGTCGTCGCTTGATAGCATTTATTTTATAGAGTACGAGTGCGCCTTCCTTCATACACGGCAATAAAGCCGTTGCAAGGCATTGGCTGCTGCTTAACCCTTGAGCAGCACAAGGGCGCAATCGAACCCCACGTAGCCAAGCCCCGCCTGCTTCTGAAATACACAAAACACTTCGTTGATACTCTCTGCGTTCACTAATTTATTGAGTTTAATTTCTTTATAATTTAAAGCCGGTCCGCAGATATATTTCACAGCTTCACTGCCAGCTGTTGCTGCCAGTTGGTGTCGCTGTCGCTTTTTGTCTGCCAACGCCAAATAAAACGGCGCTGGAGCGGAGCACGGCCCAGCCCCGCGACATTTGTTCGGAGCCGCCACAAGCCATCCGAGGCCGAAATTCTCGAAAGCAAAAAAAGCAAATCGAAAAACGAAAACTTGCGAACATTTATTTCAAATACACGCCTGCTGCCTGTATTGGATTTGGTTACGCGTCTAATGAAGACGTTTTCCTTTTATGTTCTTTTGGGTGTTTTATTAAGTTTTCCGTTGTTTCGATTTGTTTTATTTTATTTCGTTTTTTTTTTTTTCATTCAAATTCATTTTTAATTACACGAAATGCGAAGACGGTAGCAAAATTTCATTTTAATTGCGCCGCAGAGCCGATAAAAAAGAAAAAAAGCAAAAAAGCCGATAGTATCTTTTCGCAAAGCTCGCGTTGCTTTGTGGATAAGCACGAAGTGAAGTGCGAGGGGGCAGAATGGTGGCTAGATTGGTTCTGTTGCTCTTCGGGTTTTGGGGCATTGTTCAAGTCGCAGCAGCCAATTAAAGGCATGACATAAATCCAGCTGCGACTTGTATTGGGTGTTTCCGCCTGTGGCCCACATTCTTGCTTGTTCAAGCGAAGGCTGGAAAAAACAAAAATGTCGGAAAAAAAGCAAAAAGTTGCTGTAGATAAAAAATCGAATATAAAAATAAGAGCCGATTTTTTGCACTCACTCCCCGTGTTGTTGTTGATGTTGTTTTTCACATTTTTTTCCTTTTTTTTCTTTATCTGTTTTGTTTTGCTTTGTTTTCATTCGCTTCGAGCCCACAGTTGTATTGCATTTTTCTACTTGAGTTGCTTCGGTCTTGTATCATTACAGTCTGGCAACAAAGGTATTCTAATTTGGGCACTTTGTTTGTAACAGAAAGCAGAAGGGAGCATAGCACGCCACACACTTTGATCAAAGATCTTTTGACAATATATTTAGCATATATTCATACAGTTATGTATTATCAAATCGGTCCACTGCATCAGCCGACTTCTCAAGATTGAAAAATCTCAAAAATTATTTATTGGTTTCACAATGTGAAATTCACATGTAGTTTCATGATAGTCATCTTGATACAACGCTTTGCTTCAAAAGTTTCCTTGGGCCTCCTAATAACATTTTTGGCCGTTCCATTATTATTATTACAGTTGGACCTCGATTATCGGGGATGGTTGGGACCGGAAGCATTCTGGATAATCGATTATCCCGGTTGATAGAGCTACAATTTTGTGTGTGTGTTTTTTTAAATCTTATGTATGAATATTATTTTTAATGAAAGTTAGGTATTTTCTTAAAAAAAAAATTATGCAATGTTGTTTGTCCCTCCATTTTTTTACACCCTGTTTCTTATGGTACAAGGATATATTAGTTTTGTGCGCATTGAAAATGTATGTACCACCTAAAAGGAGGCGTGGCAGACTCTATAATGTGTATGTATTATTGATCAGTATCGAAAGAGAAGTCGATTTAGCCATATCCGTTTGTATGTCTGTATGGACGCATCGATCTCGGAAACTATAAAAGATAGAACCAAAATTCTTTTGCAGGTCGACTCTTTTATTAAATAAGCAGAGAAGGTACAAGGTATGTCGAAGTCGAGCACTATCTACTGCCATTCCCCTCCAGTTTTTCAATATGTTGGCTGATAAGCTTATCTTGTATTTTATATTGTTCTCTAATGCTATGTACTGAGCACCGTTATGAGAGTCTCTATGAATTCTTATACCTACTTTCGATTTATCGAACAAAAAATAATCTCGGATGCTAGAGGTGAATATGGTTCATCGGGGCAAACAAAAAACTTGAATTAGATATTACGGCCAATCGAAGTCCTACTGTGTTATTTTTATTGTGCTTGCGAGAGTGTACACTATTCGCCAAAACCGAAACCTTGCGTTCTATTGAGTTTTTGTTGTCTGTGCATGCCGTCATTTTCAAACAAACCGCAGCTTGCGTTGGTTTTTTGCTGCTTTGGTCGATTTCTATTGTGTTTGTATGCGATTTTTATACACATTTATTTATTTATTTTTTGTTTTAATTGTAAAACGCTGGCAAGCCCTGTGTAAGTTGTCAGGCGCGGCAGAATAATTCTTTGAGTGTAAGGCACACGTCCCCTGACTTGGAATAGCGTGTCTGCCACTCCGCCACTCTTCCCCCGGCAGACAGCCTCAGCGCCTCCTCACCCGCCACGACTTCCATTCAAACGCTTCACAACTGAAACACGAAACTTAATTTTAACTAATTTATGTTGAACGACTTCAAATTAATGAGTAAATACTTGCTCGCTTGCCTGGAAAAATGTAAATTACTCAGCTGCGCCGAAGCCCTCAGCAACGAAAGCAAAACATGCTCGACATGAAAACGCAAACACGCGAACTGTTATAGAACTCTTTACAAAAATGGTTTCAAATTTATAAGGTGGTTAGCCAAGTGCCTTCTCCCTCCGTGCGCCCTCGCTCCGTTTTAGCTAACCGTTTATAAACTTTCAATTTCAAACTCGAGTCCCGACCAAACTTGATCCGAGGCATATTTCTGAAGCAAGCCGCGCGCAAATTGTGTATCTATGTAAGTTGTAATCGGTGCGCAGTTTAATCGCCAAAGCGCCGAGATAAGCGAAGCCTCAATGGCTGGTCAAGTCCTCAACCGCATGCAGCTCAAGACCAGAAATGAAACTCTTCTCGAAATGCGATGAATGCGCTTAAAATGGCAACTGCCAAACAAGGGCAATTAAAAACGCATTCGATGCGATTGAGCGATCGCTGAGCGATAAAGGGACACGTACCCCAAGTGGCAGGCACTCGATTGGCTGCTCGCGTGCAGAGTCAGTTAAATGAGTAGGCGTGCCGAATCAGGACCTCGCGCGAAATTTATGACAAAGCACGAACATTAAAGAAGAGATTTGAGAAGCGAATTACTTGCGAATGCAATTATAAACATTTGCAAAAATGCGAGCGGGACTCATGTAAGTCGACGTCGATACTCGAGCGTCGGAATAATTTGCAGCATGTAATGCCGAGTGCAAAATAAAAAATAAATAAAGGACAATAAATCTTGTTGTTATCAGCAGTGGCAGAAGGCGTGCAGCCATTTGTAGGCCGTTAAAGCTCCATAGAGGCGCATCTCCAATGTGCTTTCGCCTTCCTGAAGTGCCGGAAATTTTGCACATTTCCGCTTGATTGGAAAATGATCACCGAAAGCCATTGAAATGTCTTTTTCTTGCGCCCGGCACAGTGAAAGATGTTAATTATCGGCGGCAGCATCTTAGAAGACGTGTCGCCATCGATGGTCGAGCCAAAGCGATGGGAGAACCTTCGCTGTGACAGCGCACAGAAACCAAACCAATCCGGAATAATATGTGTGTGAGTTAGAGGCTGCATTGCATATGCTCGATGGTTTTATAAAATGTGCGTATTTACTTTTTGTGTAATGAAGTCTGAAATTGGAAATATATTGACAAAAGTCGTTGTTGCTGCATCTTCTTTGTCGTGGCTTCAGCTCACGTTGGCTCCACGAGTCTCTCTGAGTGTGTGTCTGTGCGGGTGAGTGTGTGTGTGTGCGTGTGTGTGTGTCGTGTGCGAGAGTATCTGAGTGGGTATTTCTAAACTTGCGATGCTTCGCTTCGATACGATATGAAAACAGCTTGACATCGAGCTTATTTATGATGCCGACTGTAACTTCTTCCACCACGACTGCGACCAATGGTCAGCTTTGTAGCGAAGCGTATCTGATTTTCTGTTATTTCTCGCTTCTTCGTTTCTGACTTTGTTTTTGCTTAGAAATTTCAGTTGAATAACTTAATTCTTGTTGTTGTCGTTTTGCTTTGAATAGCGAACAAGCATTTGCCATTGTAATTCCTACTTCAACTGTTAAAAATCTAGCAAACATTCAAGCCATAAAACTATGAAATACAGAAACTACAAGGGGATACAAAAAAAAACCAAAAAGACAACAAAAAACGAAAAACAGAGAAGAGCAACACATCAAAAACAAAGTCATCAACGACGACGCATTTAATAAAGACCAGAACGGGGGGCGTATACACGCAGATAGCCAACTGTCTGAGCCAGCGTCGTAGGTTCAGAGCGCTCGCTACACAAGCACACACACTCTCACTACTCTGTCTATGCATAAGATCGTTATTTGTGTGCTTTCCAGCGCCGAACCGAACCGAACCGAACTATTTGAGTGGGACGCTCATTAATTGAGCCATTAAGATAAAGTTTGAGCTGAGACCGCTCGCTCGTTTGCGCGTCGCGTCGCGTCGCTTCGTGGCAGTGGGTCAGGCCGTTTGTTTTGCGCAAATGATGGCATTATTATTATAAATATTTGATGAATTCATTTGTGTTGATTTTGTTAATTGCCGCATAAATGCGAATGCCGGATATGATTATTTCACTCATACACTCATGCATGTATGTGAGTGTGTGGCTAGAGTAATATACATATATGCATATGCGATATAGAATATGGGCGCCAAGTCAGTAACTCATCATCGTCGAGCTACTGTGCAAATGCAAAGTTTCTGTTCCCTCGGCTGGCGCAGCTGCCCCGCCAGGTCTACAGGCCGAACCTGTTGCAACCAGCGACTTCAGAGGTTCAAGCGCTTGCCTTCGCCGCCCTTAATGCATGCACATAATGGCGCTGCGTCTGCTTGAGTCCATCGACCATGCGACCATCGCCAACCATTGCCGAAACCTGTTCGCTTATGCATTTTAACTGGCAAGCTCGAAGTTCGTTCGTGGCTTCGAAAATTACAGTACTTTGCAATTGCAAGGCCAAAAACCCCAAAACTGAAAGGACCAGGAGAGGAGCGAGGCCGAGACCCGAAAATGCACGGCTTTCATGCTAAGTTCGTTGTTTGAGATGATTTTGACGCCGCATATAAGCTGACGGCGTGGCACGTAGCCGCTTCGACGGCATTATACATCATATCGCATGCGGCTGATCGCACTAAGCGACGCATGTTGCTCCTCATTGCAAACTGGGCACGCTTTTTGTTTTTGTTTTTATGTTGTTTGGCTTTGTTTGTTGTTGCTCGGCGGCGTTGAATCTCGTTCGAATTGTGTGCAGCCATAAACAACAATTTAAAGGGCGAACGCGTTGCGCGTTCATTGATCTTCGGCGTATTCGATGATCGGCACATAATTTGGCAGCGCTCAAGGGAAGGGGGCCGGCAGAAGGGTCAGTCGCCGCGTGCATGAACAACATTCGAAAGCAATCACGACATCGGGCAACTAATTAAAATCAACACACGCTGTACGAAATTACTCCGCTCCTCGTAGGCTTTCGACTACTGCAGGCCCCCGCCCGAGCCGACATCGTCCGATTTCTGCCACAGAAACCAATTAAAATCTGATTGCTTCAAGCCAGCAGCCAAAGGCAGTGGCAGCGGTCGAGGCCGAGGCCGAGGCACGGGAGGCAGCAACAATAGCTGCAAATAGACGCACTCGCCGTCTTAGATACGCAGCAAGCGGGGCGTGGATTGTGGGCCGTAGACCGTGGACCGTAAGGCTGGACTAACGGAAGTGCAGCAGTGTTGACCCAAAGGCGCTGCCAAGCCACCCCAAATGTGTCGCTCAGAATTTCATTTCATGCACACACTCGGTCACTCGCATCTTCAATCCGTGTATCTGTGCGTACGAGCGTGTGTGTGCGTGAGGGTGTGTGTGTGTATTTCGGGTTTACAATTGCAACTCAATTGCGCAATTTCCAGCGCCAGTACGGCGGTGACCAAGTCCCCCATCGGCCTGGTCAATAATCACGTATGCGGCGAAGAGCGAACACAATCGTCTCTCATACCATTCAAATGTATCTTATTGATTACCTTGAAGTGTTACTGTTGTTGCCCACGAAAATAGTCCTTCTCATGTTGCTGCGTTCTCTACGCACTCCTTGCGGCCGATTTAATTGACAGATTTAGTGTGTGTACAATTGCCAGTGCGGAAAATTAGTTTCCGTCTCCACTTACCGATTTATTTATTTATTTTTTTTATCACTGCCAGGTCACCTCAAGTAGCTAGCCCAGAATTTAATTGTTTTAAAGACACTGCAGTGGTGTGTTGTGCGTGTATATTTCGAGCCGTTACGCAATGGAATGAACTTCAAATTAATTCGTTGCGCGGCCAATCGAATATTGATTTTTGGCCTCAAGAAGGGTTTCGAGTCTGTCGTCCGAAAGAGCCACCTTGCTTGCTTGTAGAACAAAACAATTTCCGGTTCAGCAGTGATAATGATTAGAGCAAGAAACAGTCAACACATTTGAAAGAAATTCCTTTCGTGTAATTAGAGTCGATGCACGACATTAATCAACCGCAGTCGTATGCAGAGTGACTAAGTTGCGAATGTAACTGATCTCGGCAACTGTAACAAGCATCTTCTTTGTCCTCGGTATGTGTGAGTAAGAGGGCACAACCCAAGTAGAAGTCTTCAGTCTATAATAGTATCAACAAAACAGACTGACAGATTTCCTCGACTTTTCCATTTTATTATGACTTTCATTATTTTTTCTTTTGAAAGTCACAACGATAAAAAAAACAAGAAATAAATTGGACGAGGGCGTGTGCAGGGCTGAGCTGAGCTGAGCTCTTATTTAGAGGCGATGCAGCGAGCAGAGAGCAAAGCAAATAAAATAAATACATAACTCAATACAAGTTTATAAATGGGAACATTTAAAAATAAGCTGCAAATGGTGCATAATAGGCAGAGCGGGTATGAGTGTGTATGTGTGTACACACACACACACGTCCGTGTACATAAATAGTTCCAATAGAAGTGTACATCACACGATGCGGCGACATGCTGTATGGCAGAACGAACATGGAGTAAACCAAGTGATTTATTGCTCTTGCTGCATGCGGAATTATTTCGATGCGAGTTGGTAGGGGCTGCGAGAGTGCGAGAGTAAGACCGAGCAATGGAGCGAGCGTGCGAGAGAGAGAGAGAGAGAGAGTATGCGCCTCTGCTAACGAGTGAACGTGTGAGCAACTGAGGATACGAACATAGACAAACATGATGGTGGCATGAAGCCAAGACGACGAAGCAAAGAAGCGGAAGGCCGGAAGTCTCACCTCGCCTGCCTCGGCGCCAAAGTTTCGTGCATTGGCGCGGCAAGGAATCACGGAACGGGCGGTTGCTTGGGGACGGGCACACCTAAAAGAAGCAGCAGCAGAAGCAAAGACAAACACGTACACTGTCAAAACTTTAAATCCCACAGGAATTTAAGTTAAAAAATATAACACATTTCTTTGCCGAGGACGCAGCTGCGTAAAAAAACGACCGAAACGAATACGAAACGACTGCAGAACCTTGAAAATGTGCCTTAAAAAAACAACAACAACAACACCAAATAAATACATAAAACAAAAACAAAACCAAAAAAAAACATGTATATAAAGAAACAAAACAAAAATAAATAAAAGAAATGCTCGTTCATTTTCGGTTTGAACAAAAAAACAAAAAAAACAAAAACAAGAAAAAGAAAAAACAATGGGAAGACATTTAATGGTGGCGGCCTGCGGCGGTGTGTGCCAAACTTTTGTGTGTCCTTTTTGCGCGACACCATCGCCGTCTCTCTCACACACACCCGCGTCTATAATTTCTGCAACTTGCGTTAAATTATCTCAAATTGCAGTGTGCCATACTAAGTTTTATTGCCTCGTCTTGATCGCCACCCCGCTCCACTAAACATTTGGCAGTGGTGTCAGTTACACTCCCCTACACAACAACAACAAGCGAGTCAAGACGAAGTCCAAAGAATATCCTCCTTCCTACAAAAAAATCACACAAAATGAGAAGCTCAAGCGCCAAAATGAATTTCGCACTTTTTCGCATAATAAATTCAAACTTGCCCAGAAAAAAAGTACAAAGATAAAAAGAATAAAAAAAGTACTTTAAAAAGTTTATTTTGCATAAATATGCCAAAAGGAGCGAAAAATCGGTTATACGGATTTATTTGTACCCTTCACAACCTTTTCGAGTGAATTATAACACTAAATTGGAGTTCATTCTCGGACTTCTGCTCATTTAAATGTCATATGGAACTCAGAAGAAGAATCACTCCACTCATCGGATCAATAATAATAATGTGAATACGCTTGCGGGCATGGGATACATAAATGTGCTGCGCGGTCTCGCCGAATCGCAATGAGGTAAAAGTATCTGTGACACGCGCGAGCCACCAACCAGGCAACAACAACAAAGGCAACAGCAACAACTTCGGTTTGTCGGCGTGACAAATTCCATTTAAAATTGTTGAGAAAAACTCACGTACTGACAACGGGCGGTGGCATCAAGTGATGGCTAAAAAGTTCGCTCGCAAGAACGACAAAAAAAAGTCGCTTAAAATATATAAATTTAAATATATAAACTAAAAGTTGCGCAAACCTCAGCGTGATATACATTTTCCAGAAAAGGCTGCGCCCGACTCCTTCCGACCCGGTTTCTTAGCGCGTTCAAGACAGTCAGGCGCGCCCGCCAAAGGGGGAACTGGCGAAAAGTTGAAATTTATTTGCCGAACAGAGCAGCGGATTTAACTAAATGGAAGCTATTTCTTTTTTACGTTTATTCATTCTAATTGCCAGGTGTGGAAAGAGTTCGAAGTGAGTTTGAATACGCACCGAGCACAACTGAGATTCATTGCTATTTGAAGCTCTTCGGAATCGAAAAAAAAGTTAACAACAAACGCGAAGAGACTTGCATTCAATAAAGTACCAATTCCGTCTCTGAAGTTCGATTCTTTACTCATGTGGAAATGGTGGCAACTTTGATCAATTGCGCTCATCAATCGAAGTGCAGCAGTTGAATCATTCAATTTACATCGTCATCGACTGCACTTGGCTGCAGAGCTGTTTCTCTGGACTTTGGCAATCATAAGTTGCCGGCTCTAAGGTCACGTGCCGAGCAATAACTCACGAGCAGATTATGTACTTTAATTGCACTTGCAAAGTGCAGCCACGCCGCCGAAGTCAATTAAAAGTTTTCGGATTCGAGTCGCTTCCGAACCTGTTCAATAATCCGAAATGGAAGTGAGAAAAGAAGTTCGAAATGAGTGAGAACAATGCGAAAGTACTTTGCGAGTCGTGTGTACAAGTTGAGAAGATGCCAATTACTTTTGGGGCATAACTTTTGTCTGTGCCAACGATATGACAAACAAACCACTTCGGGAATGGGGCAAAGTCTGTCGGAACGTCACGTGCAGCAAACCTATGACTATTTTTGTCGATTTGGTGAATGTTCGCGGTGCATTTTGCTCTTTTTTTGTTCGTCTGAGTGCGCTTGTTGTTCAGCTTGTGTTTTTTGTCATAAATATAAATTTTCCTTGAAACGATCATCAATGGGAAACATTAACGAGCGACGGCAATCGCATTTGGTTGGCGGACCGACTCGACACAAATATCACTGTTTGTGTGCATGTTGTTTGTTTTGTTGTTGCTTCTATTGCGTTGATTATTTTAAATCTTGTTTGGAGTTTTTGTTTTGCGCGAGCGCAGCACGAACTCAAGCTGTCTTCAGTTGCTTCGGTTACGGCCAATAACAAAAAAGTGAAAAAGTATCTCGCACTCAAACATTTCATTTTTATGGCTGTCGTTACTTTTTTTTCCACTATTGTCGTCCCGCTTTCGTTCGTTTGGCGATATCGTTACTTTAAATTGATCATTTGCCGTTCGAAGTTGCGGTGTTGTTGTCGTCGTCGTCTCTGTCGACATCACTGTCGCTGCGGCGGTGGAACGAAACGGGCGAATTGATCGCGGCTCTTGTTGTTGGCCATTCAAAAGTCAGTTAGGCGCAGCCGCAACATTTAATAAGCCATTCGGGCGCGTTTAATTGGCTCCGTCTTCGGTTGCGACTCGAGGTTCTTGCTCCATTTGAAAGTTGCACTTACAGCCGGACCACAGCAAGCCATTGTCGTGTATCCGTGTAGAAACACGTGCCACCACAAACACAATCGGCGTCGCTCCACCCCTCAATTCGGCTTGGGCTCAGTGCGTTGCTGCATTCTGCTGTTAATCTCTGATTTTAAATATTTATGAAGTTTAATTTGCCTCAAGAGCAATAACTCAATTTTATGGGTGTATGCAAAGTCACACACACACACACACACACATATATATATATACATATGCACACATGCTGCAATAATGCACTTTGCATGTATCTCAAACTGCAAATTTACGCACATTGCCCACTGCACATGCTTGTGCCGTTGATGACGATGACGATGATGTTGCTGCTGTTGTTGCATTCGTTGCTAGCGATGTTATCACGCTCTTGCACAGCTTTCATGGCATCTCGATAGCGCTCTCTCTCTTTCTCTCGCCCACTCCGACACTCTTCCGCTGGCTCATTTTATCTCTTGCAGTTTTATTGGGTGGCAATGCACAACTCAACTGGAAACGTTAAGTTAAATATTATAAGCATTTATTATGTTATAAATTTGGCCTAAAGGTATTAACAAATTTATGCTGGCACGAAAGTCATAAAGTGAAAACGCATTTAAATTTCATATTTAATACTTGGCCGTAATAAATAGCGTAAAAACGTACAGCAAACCAACAATAACAACAACAACAACAACAACAACAGCAGCAGTAACAAGATAACAAAACGATATGAAGAGCGCAAAGATTAAAAACCAACAAACGAATAATTAAGTTATAAAAATGAGTTTGTGAGAAAAATGCAACTTGTTACTGGCAGCTTGGATTTGCTGTCGGATTTATGAGCTTGCTAGTCGTCGCCTATCCAAGATACTTGATAGCGAATCTGGAAGCTGGCGTTGAAGACGAGCGAGCGAGCGAGCGATTAGAATTATTTATTGCATTAGATTGTTCAAAGTACTTGTAGGGCTTCCGCACTCGACACAAAAGTCAAGCGAGGCGCTTAAAGCAGATTAATCATTTGAATACTCATGAAACACTTGTGAATACATGCATTAATTTTGTGGTTCATTTTGTTGCAGGCACAAACGGTCTAAGGAGACGAGGCCGGCAGACTTACACCCGCTACCAGACGCTCGAACTGGAGAAGGAGTTCCACACGAATCACTATCTGACCCGCAGACGCAGAATCGAAATGGCGCACGCACTCTGCCTCACAGAACGACAGATCAAGATCTGGTTCCAGAATCGGCGAATGAAGTTGAAAAAGGAGATCCAGGCGATCAAGGAGCTCAACGAACAGGAGAAGCAGGCGCAGGCGCAGAAGGCGGCGGCGGCGGCAGCGGTCGCGCAGGGCCAGCATTTAGATCAGAATTAGGACAAATTCTATTACTATAATTATTAATTGCAATTAATTTAAACATTCAAATGCGCATCGAAACCAGTTTGTTTGATCACTAAGACCCCAGAGAACGAAACACAAAACACAAGACGCAACAAGACGGCCGTTGCGAACTCTTAAATCTCTGCAGATCGAAATTGAAACAAAAAATATATATATAAATATTTAAAAAGAAAACAAAAACAAGAAAGAAGGAAACACAACAAAAATGAGCTAAGATTCGCCTAGATTGATGCAATGACAGAACCTAAATACGTAAATTTTGTGTAGACTCTAAGTAAGCGAACAAAACTAAACATTAAATTAAATTTATTATTTTCTCAAAAGAAGAAATTAAAAAAAAACAAAAAGGAATATGAAGTTCACACTAATAAGAAGTTACAAACACACACACACAAGCTACAAGGACGAGCGAATAACATGGCGAATTTGTTTGAAAAATTTGCTACTGATTTGAACAACGTGTATAAATCAAGAGCAACAACAATAACAATAACAACAAAGGCAAAAACAAGTATATTAAAAATACGAAAAATGTTTGTTTGAAAAGAAGCGAAAATTGTGCAAAAATGATTTTGAAAATACTCATTAAAAATGTTGAAAATTCTGTTGATATGAATTTCTTTATTAAAGTTTCTATTTAAGGCTTAAATTAATCGATCATTAATGATATCGCGAATAGATAAGCAATGTGTATAGTTTTTCTTTACTCCTACTCCTACTCTTACTCTTACTTTACCATAACTGTTTACCCCTTAATCAATGCGAACTTTAGTTAAACGAATTTTGCATAACTCTTATTATTATAATTTTTTAGTTCTTGTTTAGTTAAGTTCTTTAGGGCAAATCGCGGAAAGTGACGCTGTTTCTTTGAGTAATTTTAATTATTATTATTATTTTAGAGTTTTATTAATTAGCTTAATTATGAGATTACTAAAGCACGAACAAACACAAATCGACTTAAATAAATTATTGGTTTGAAACAACTTAAAATGTTATCTTTTGTTTTTTGTTTTTGGTTTTTTACTTATGTATGAAAAATGTTGACTTAATTATTTCTTCAACCTTGTTTTACAATGACAAATGCGTCTGATCTCGGTTTGTTTTGTTTACACATGTACAATATTTAATAAGTTAAGTGCAATAAGTATAGTGCAAAATATAGAACGTCCGCCGAGGCGACTTGCAGGCGGACGCGCGCCCAGCCACCACTCAGCGTCGCACGACCGTTCTCGCCTCACAAGCAAAACTCTGTTTGTTCCGCTGAAGTTGGCGTTGACGTTTTTCCACTAGAGGAACGCCAACCTGCAATTAGCAAACACAAAAAAAAAAAGAAAAAAATAAAGAAAACACAAACAATTTTGTAAAAACGTCATTTGAACAATTATTTAATTCAAATCTCAACCAGAAACCTTTACAATGATGTATACGTAAATAGTCGATAAGGTTTAAAAGTACATAAATATAAAATAATAAAAGAAAAACAAAAAAAAAAAACAAATACAAAAAAAAAGAGTAAAAGAAAGAAGAAAAGAAAGAAGGACTACCAACAGCTACAATAAATGAAATGTAACAAAAATACGTAAAAAATAAGATTAAATGTTATAGGTTTTAATTGTGTACGAGAGATCTTTATAATTATAAAATAAAAGAATACAAATGAGAATACCTAAATGTGAATTATCGTAGTAACGGAAATACGTAATTGATAACTGAATAAAAAAACAAAAAAAAAAAAAAGAAGAGATAAATAAATAAATAAAAAAGCTAAAGAAAATATTACAAACACTTTACCTAGTATTAGAGATCGGATGAATGGCGAAACAGAGCTGAAGCGATCGTAGGTTATGGGATTGTTTTGCCCCAAATCTGATGTGAACGTATGCTAATATCTGTAAATTGAGGCTTTTTTCTTTACAACAAAAATAATAAATATTGAATTATTTGAAAATGTATCTTTCATTTGCATTGAAAACGAGGACGAATTAGAAGTCTCAGAATTCGGGAATTTGGTGTCTAATAGTATTAATGAAAAAGTAATAAGTAATAATAATGGAATATGAATAAATTCATTGTTCAAAGACAAACCAAAAAGCGCCGTTGTTTGCTGAAAAGTTTAAAAACCCTAAGTTTGATACTTCTTCTAACGTGGGTTGTAAATTATCAAAAACATGGGAAGCAAGGGAAAATTCCTATATGAGAGAAAACCTGTAAATTAATTTGAGTTTACCTGTTATTGTGCTTCTTTGACAAGTTCGAGTCATTAAATTATTGAAACATTTGGAATATAATGTTAATAAAAGGACAATTTATCTAATTGCGAGAGAGAATTGGCAAAAAAATCACAGTGACGCGAAATTAATTAAACTGGTCTCTTCCGGCATCTATTGGTATGTTCGTACATAAGGCAGATCATACAAGTTTGCAAGTTTAAACAAAATAATTTACGGTCTGTTTTATTCTCAATCGGAAATTCAGGATGTATTAAGAATCGGAAATACCCCTCTGGCGGTTTCTTCATTCATCTTATCACAACAAACAGAATGCGGTGAACAACACTCGTAAGAATTTTAGGTAGCATAAATTTCTAATTTGGAAGATATCGAGAGACCCGCTAAATGCTAATGGACATTCGAGGCAATACTGCTAAATTTGCAAAATTTGGTTTGGTAGGCAACAAAACAGATTGTAGTCTACAATCTGAGTTCGTTTTGTCTAAACAATTGAAAAATGCATAAAGATCAACAAAAGTCGCCGCATGTTCGCGCTTTTTTTAAATCTGTAAAACCACTGCTAGCTCTGAAATTAAGAATTTTCGATTGAACTGAGTCACGACACTTGCCATTTCAAGCGAACGTACGCCTCTTCATTTTAGCAATTAAAACCAATATTTTAACATCGTTGTTACAAAACTTTACCACGCTGTTAACGATGTGGTCGCTCTCACGAGTTGTGAGATCACTTTCTGGCATGGTGAATTATCTGAAACGTAAACATCCCTTAAAATGTTCCTTTGACAAATAAAAATTTAAACAAAATCGCCCCTAACTTGACGCAAATAATTGCCGCAATTTCGATTATACGGAATAGCCCGTATTAATTTATTAGTTAATTCAGGGCTGTCCAGGCTGTCCAAACTATGGCCCGCGGGCCGAAGATTCTTTTTTATATTCTTTGTTTAAATACATTAATGAGTAAATTGTTTTTATAAATATTTTTTAATGTTACCTATTATACCTGTATTTTATTTTTATAAATGTCTTGCCCCCAACATCTTTAGTCATTTTTATTGGCTCTGGGTCCCATCTAGTTTGGACAGCCCTGAATTAATTAATCCGGATAATCGAGTTTCTACTGTACTACTAAATTTACTGGTAGGCAACAGAGCGGAAATAAAAATTGGATATGCAGAGCATTTGAGAACAGTTTTGGTAGCGCAGTGCAATAGTAACGCAGTTTTCAAATTTAATAAAATGGTTCGAGACAATGGTGTTCGACAACCAAAGAATCGCACCTTTCGTAAATAATGTCGTATTTTCGGAATTGCAAAAGCTGCCAGCTATTTTCATAAATAACGAAAACTGCATCTCTGACTGTGCAGTTCATGTACGTTATGCGTTGGTTGTACGCGAATGTGTACGCAAAGACAACAGGTCTATAATTAAAATAAATGAAACCATTATTCAAAATATAGTTAATCAATATAAATAGATGTACAAAATTTTGCAACAGTTGCTTTTGTGTACTGCAGAGTTAGCAAGATCTCGCAAAGCACTATGTTTTTGCACGGCAGGAAATAATTATTACTTTATCAAAATATATTATCTTAAGTCTCCATTACACAGTTAAATTGCAATATCATTACATTCGATTCCGAAATGCTGCAGTACTGCTATATCAGACTAAATCAATTTTGCAGCTGGCAGTTTTTTGTCACATGAGCACACCACAGCTGAGTACAGAAAACAGCAAATCATCCCATAGAGGGCCAATTTGTACGCAATCAAGCTTTTCGATTTCTGTACAAGTCGGCCATCTATGTGCGATTTTCGGTCATTTAAACTGGCATAAAATAGAGTATTACAGCGTATAACAACGTATAACAGCGTTTTTCGACCCCACGAGCAGAATAACTTTTTTGTATAACAGTTCGATATGCGTAGCCGCAGTCGATCCTGACGCGTGACAAAAAGGGCGGTGGGAATTGAAATTTGCTGTAGAAACTCGATTATCCTGATTAATTAAAACCAGGGGTATGCCGTATAATCGAAAGTTCGATTATAATCGAAGTTCCTGCACAACATTTGCGGCAAGTTAGGGGCCATTCATTAATTGCGTAAGACGATTTTGTTTTAATTTTTATTTGTCAAAGGAACATTTTAAGCAATGTTACCGCAGAAAGTATTAAAATAACCAGAGAGGAAATCCCGCTGAGCTGTTAAATTTTCGCAAATATTCTGTGACAACTTAAGGGGGCAGTTATTCTCAGAAATGGCGTCGCTATAGACCCTACCACGGGTAAAACAATTTTTTTTCACAAAATGGCGACGAATGTAAAATGGTTTTTTACCATTTCTTTGGAACTTCGGAAATTTTTTAAAAATATTAAAACTAATTATTTTTCCAATATCTGATGTACCGGCTGTATCAAGAAACTTCCCGTAAATTTTAAAGTTAATAGGATGATTAGAACTGAAGATATCAAGTCAACCAGGTAAAAAAAAGTAGTTTCGAGAAAATCGGGCTTAAAGTTTTGTTCAGCGTAAAGCAACACTAGTATCTTACATCACAAAAACGGCTATAACTCTGGAAATACTTCGAATTTTGAAAAACCCTTTTAGGCACATATTCTTGAGGGTAAACCCAACTTAAAAATCGATTTTTACAAAATCCTAGATTAGAAATCCCCCTTAGGCACACATCTGAACCAGTTAGGGAGCTATTTTCAGCTTTGCTGAAACTTGTATACTTTTGCAAGCAATTTGTCAATTGTTCTTATTGGAAAATCTGACTTAAAGTTTTTCCAATATGAATCAGATACGTTTTAAAGATAATGTGGCGCAACCCCGCCCTTTTCCTAATTTTTTTTTTTTTAAATACAATGCAATCAATCTACACTTAATTTTGCGATCTTCTATCTCATCGGCTTACAGAGAAATCACATTTTTAAGTTTTTCTCTGTATGGGCTGTGCCACGCCCTTATGTCCGATTTTTATGAAACTTTGGAATATAGCGAAAGATGTATAAAAACGCCTTTTTTAAGCAAAAACCTCATTTTTAACCGATCGTTTCAATGGCAGCTGTATGCTCTAGTATTCCGATCAAGCTGGATTCTACATATAAACTGCCTGCAAGGAAAAGAAAATTTTCTGCATTTAAATTTTTTGTCTATCTTTCAGACTCTAGGAGGAGTTCTCATCGCAACTGACAGACGGACATGGCTAAATGAACTCGTCTCGCAGTGCTGATCAAGAATATATTTACTTTATATAGATGGAAATGTCTCCTTTTCTGCGGTGCAAATTTCATGACAAAGTTAATATACTCTTGCAAGAGTATAAAATAGACAGAAAATGAACGTATTCTAACTTTTCTCAGCCATTACACTAGTTTTGATAGTTTAATATAGTTTATACTTTTGCTTTTGTTGTTGAGACGTTGTCGAATTTCTTTTTCGATTAAATTATTATTTTGAATTAGATTTGTTATTTTTTATTTTATTTTTTTTTTCAATAGAATTTGAACATTGATCAGCTAAAATTAGATTTCTATTACTACGTTTATACGACGACTTAAAACGTTTCGACTGAAAACGAAGTAACTCAATACACATATATAAACACTTTTTGAATTCGTTTTGAAAGCACAAGGCGTTCTGACTCAAACTTGTTTTTAAATGTGTCGTTAATTACACACGACACACGGTTTGTATGTAACGCATAGAAGGAGGGGAGGGGGACCCTATAAAGTATATATATTCTTGATCAGGATGACAAGACGAATTGATATAGCCCTGTCTGTCCGTCCGTCCGTCCGTCCGTCCTCACCAATGGTTCTCAAAAACTATTAAAGCTAGAGACTTGAAATTTGGAAGATAGACTCGTGTGGTCGAACACTAGATCAAGTTGGAAGGAATTTTTGACACGCCCATTCCTTCCCGCCCATCGAGCACAACAAAAGGTCATTTTTTTCTTAAAATTGCTGTATCTCCTAAAGTATAAAGAATACAATGCTGAAATTTTGTATGCAAACTCAGATAACATACCTTTTTAAAACTGCATACAACAAACTACCACTTTCCCCGCAAAGACCAACACACTAAAATTTTGCAGCAATGCTTTGTAACAAAACCCGTACTAAAGCGCCATCTAATGGCAACATTGCACTGTGAGCCCTGCCTCACTATTAGCAAATACACAAACCATATCGTGGTACACTGCTTTTGCTGTCGGCGAATGTTTAACGTGTTATCAACATAGGTGTGTGTACAGGGTATTATATAGTTGAGAATACTCAACTATACCGCCCTTTCTGGTTTTTCAAGTCGTTTTGAAAGTACGTATAAACGCTAAGCATTTTCAAGATGTTTTGAAGTCAGCTGATACACAAAATATGGCTTCAAACAGAGTTGCTATATATTTTAATTATAATGATTATTCTTAATTATTTTTTTCTGTTTCCAAAACTTTCCGCAAATGAAATGATTTGGTAACATGCATTTTGCATGAAACTTCTGCTTATAGGGTTAAAACATGTCAATCGTAACATTAAATTGTCTTTTTGTTACGCTTACTAGAAGTATGACAACCATATGATGCGAATTTCACAAACAATTTCGGTGTCATCGTCAAATAGAAATATATATGCCGTCTACCTAAAGGGACATCTATATATTAGTAAATTTTGGTTCTTGAAAATGACACCCTAACATACACAAATCCCTCTGTCTTACGAAAACTTTTCTTTACAAGTATATTTAGGGAATAGAAGTTAACGTGAGATTCTTAATGAGCTCCTTTGGTCCTTGGTGAGTTTAAATGAGATATTGCATGACCCCCTCTATAATTGTATATCATATAATGTATTCTATTACGGTTCGTTTTCTGCATGGGCTTTTTCAATGTTACATTGAGTTCTTGTCCATTTCAACAATAATAAATTTAATTTTTGAAGTTTATTCATTTTTATTTGTTTTGACATATAAGTCAAAACAGATTGATTTCCATCTTCAAAACGTATTGAGTCAGAACACTTATAAAGTCGCAAGCATAAACGAACATAGGCAAAGTGTTTTGAATTATTTCGTTTCCAGTCAAAACGTTTTAAGATATCGTATAAACGTAGTATATATCAGCAAAATGTAATGTTTTGTAAAAATTAGGATTTTTTCCGAAATTTTTAATTTTCAATTTTTTTTTGATTTTTTTTTACAAACATGTCAATATCAATAAAATTTTTAAATAAGCATCAACCAAATTTTTAATAACAAAACATTTATAAACCTTTTTTCCCAAATATCAGATATTATCATTTAAAATTTTTGTCCCGAAACCTGGCAAGCCGGAGAACCTTGTTGGGTCTTATAGACCGATAAGCTTGCTGCCGGTATTCTCCCAAATATTCGAAAGAACATTTCTTGATAGAGTACTGGCAGTACTGGGCCCATGCCACTCCCTGTCTCCAACTGCTCCATTCTGGCTACCTATGCGACGATTGCTGCATCCCAGTTACAGTTATATTTGTTTCGTCTGGAGTCATGGTGCAGAAGATGGAATATTAAGATCAACCCAAGTAAGTCACAACTGTGCACATTTAGCCTAAGAAGAGAAGCTACCCCTGCTGTCACGCTAAATGGCTTTGCGGTCCCTCAATGCACAGTTGTAAAATATTTGGGTTTCCATCTTGATAGGCGCCTAACATGGAAGATACATTTAGAAATTGTTGCTTGTTGCTTCGCCAAACTAAAGAAACTCAACTGGCTACTGGGTAAACGAAGCAAACTGAGTATAGAAAACAAACTTTTAATGTACAAACAGGTGATCGCTTCTTCTTGGAAATACGGTATCCAGCTTTGGGGAACATCACGTGCCACAAACCGTAGAAAAGTGCAGGTTTTTCAAAACAAAGCTCTCAGGACCATTGCCGGTGCTCCGTGGTACGTCAGAAACCAGACACGTTACACGCTGACCTCAAAATAACTTCCGTTCTCGAGGAAATGAATTTCCACAGTAGTCGCACAGTAGGGCCGTCTGAGTTTTTCCATTGCAAAAATCATATCTTTTCAACAAATAAAGATAATTACATGAAATAAGTTTTATTTAAGAGGGAATTTCTTAGGCTTTAAAACGAGCCATCGCTCAATACGCTACGATATCTGAGAGCGGCGTAGTAGGTTGTGAAAGTCAGAATTTGTTATCGGTGCAGCTTTAGCGTCAGAAAATGGCTAGTTTTCCATTTTTTAAAAACTTAGGAATTTGCGAATGTACACAGTATATGTATTCTTGATCAGTATGACAAGACGAGTTGATATAGCCGTGTCCGTCCGTCCGTCCGTCTGTATGTCTATCAGTATTAATACAATATCTCTCACAATTTTGAAGTTATCGACCTGAAATTTTGCACAGAGTCTTCTTTTCTGTGCGATCAACTCATATGTCGGAATCGGCATGATCGGGCTATTGGAACCGGTAGCCCCCATACGAAAAGAAGAAAAAAATGAACAAAACTTAATTTGTTGTATGAAAAACTTTTTTATTTTTGAAGATAGAGGGCTGAAATTTCACAACTAGAAGTTTAAGGTACCAGACCAAATGTCTGAAAGTTTCATTGAGATCGAACTACTGGAACTGGTACCTGCCATACGAAATGAAGAAGAGGAAGAGAAGCAAATTGAAGTCGTTGTATGAAAAACTTCTTTTTTTCTCAACATAGAAGGCTGAAATTTAAAATTTGATCTTTTTACGTACCCAAGTAATGTGCACGTTTGTATCATTGAGATCGGACCACTGAAACTGCCACCTGCCATACAAAATGAAGAAAATTAAGCCATTTTACCCCCCTTCGTACCGCCCCCATCCATTTTACAACCACCTGCTTTGCATAATATAACAAGTTGCTTCCAATAACAAAATATGTTCATTTTATTAACATATTAAAGCTGTAACAGCGAATCTACCTACTGTGTATTCTTTTTCTTATACCTGCGGCAGCGCCTTTTTAACTGATTTTTTGTGTGAGGTTGCGGCCGTTTTTTTGCTTTAAAAACCAAACAGGCAAATAAAGGCAGCTGAAATTTTGTACATAGGTTAAGGAATGTTCAATAAACATAATTGCAAAATTTGGCGATTATCATATTTCACCGTTTTTTTTAATTGTCCACCAAAGTTGAAAAATACACAAAAAATAGATGGTTCGAAAAACAAGGATGGTTCCTCTAGAAAACTATAAATGCTAAAGACTTGGTATTTATAGTATAACACTATAATATGGCTACCTAAGAATAAAAATCAATTCGATAATGATTCGAGTTATAATTTCGTTTTTATTCCAACTCAAAGATGTCGAATTTTCAAAAAAATGAGTATGTCATTGAAAGTTGAACAAAAGGTCAACATATCTTCCAAACTATAATTCCGATTTCGTTAAGGTTAATATTTCCTTAATCTCTGGAAAGACACATAAATTTGTTTTATCGAAAGCGTTCATGAAATTTTTGATTTTTGCAAGCTGAATGTATCTAAGGCCCCTCTGTGAGTCGTTATAATGAGAAACTATCTAGTCATCCAAGCCCGCTTGCGGAAGCTCTAACTACAACTTCGATTCATAGACGTTTAAAACGGCTCCACCCAAACGACCTCCCCACTCACAGTTAATCAAAATTTTGCCATAACTGACTAAACTCATAATCTGTCACTTTCAAATTTCTCACAACAATGTTTTATAGCCTCATGGCTGATTAATGTTTTAGGTAAAAAAAATTTTTTTGTTATTTTGCATTTGTCAATAATAATACATACATATAATTGAATGTCATATGTTGTGTACATACAAATCTAAATGTTTTTGCTTTCAATTAAAAACATGCAAAAGTAAAAATGTTAGTTTTTTGTTGAGAAGGGAAAAGAGAACGAACAAAAATCGTACATCTGCTTTGAGTCGTACTTTGTATTGTCGTATTTTGTTGATAAGAAGGACGAAGATACAAAGCATACTAAATACAAGAAAAGATTTTATTTTGTGAACGAACAAACTGTTTCCAATGTTTCTTCAAACACTAGGGGTCTTCACGCCTATTTCGGTAACGTCGCAATTTTAACAATTTTAATTTTAACGAGTGTCGGGCGTGAATACCGAAATATGCAGGTTTGCGTAAATTCGTTAATTCTTCTTCTTCTAAATAAACAAACGAAAAATTGAATTTACCTTGATTGAGCGATATAAATCAAACAAAATTAAAACTCTGCTAAATAACGTAAAAACTCAATTAATGGAATATAAAATGAATCAAGTTATGCGAGATGAGATCAAAGAAAAATATTCATTTTGATGCAATAGTTGTATGTGTTGTGTTATTACTTGTAACATACGAGTAGTTGTTGCATACGGGAAAAAATGGGAATTAATTTTCCCTTGTATTGGCTTTTGTTGAGAAAGGTTAAGATATAATATACTACGTTTATATGATATCTTAAAACGTTTTGACTGGAAACGAAATGATTGAAAATACTTTGCCTTTGTTCGTTTATGCTTACGACTTTATAAGTGTTCTGACTCAATACGTTTTGAAGATGGGAACCAATCTGTTTGGACTTATATGTCAAAACAAATAAAACCGCATAAACTTCGAAAATTCAATTTATTTTTGTTGAAATGAACAACAACTCAATGTAACATTGAAAAAGCCCATCCAGAAAACAAACCGTAATAGAACACATTATATGTTATACAATTATAAAGGGCGTCATGAAATATCTCTTTTAATCTCACCAAGGACGAAAGATGGTCATTGGTTTTAACAAAAAGACAACTTAATGTTACGATTACATGTTTTAATCCTATAAGCAGAAGTTTCATGCAAAATGCATGTTAAAAAATCATTTCATTTGCGGAATAATTCTAATAAGAATAATCATTATAAATAAAATATATAGCAACTCTGTTTGAAGCCATATTTTGTGTATCAGCTGACCTCAAAAGGTCTTGAAAATGCTTAGCGAACAACACGAGTCGGCGTTGATGAAAATTTGTCTATGTATTTTGTTTTTGGATTTATATCAGTCAAGACTAGGGAATACAATCCCGGGACTACGGGATTTATGAGTGTCAATCCCGGGATCCCGGGATTGAAGTATGTGGCATCTAATTGGGTTGAAATAAAAAAAACTTTAGTTATGTTTGAAATTTTTATTAATAAAATGAAATAGGAAACGAAGTAGGCATTACGATATAAAAAAGTAAAGAATTATTGTATATTGTATGGCTCGCAAACACATTTTTATTCGGCATGAAAATTTTACACGGATTCTTCTTTGGGTGCTTATATTTTCAACCGAGTTGAAATGTCAGAATTGGGCGAAAAATATTAGTCCATTTAAGATTTCGTTTTTCACTCCATATACATATAGATTACTCATGGTGAACATCATGCCTGCTTCGTATTTTATTGCCAATGTTAGTAGCTGCTGAAAATGTTCCTTACAGAAATGCATAACCGATAATTCCATTTGTACTTCAGGTGATTTTTTAGAAGCAGAATAACTCCTCATTTTCAACAGTTCCAAAAAGTTGAAATGGTGTAAAGTCAACATTTTACCACTTTTTCTCTTTGACTGAAGCAAGTCGAGCATTTTGGCAATCCCGAAAAATCCCGGGATTCTCGGGACCAAAAACAGACCGGGATCCCGGGATTGTATTCCCTAGTCAAGACGTTTACGCGTTACCGAGTTGGGCGTGAAGACCGCTACTATTTGTTGTATAAAGACCCATAACACAAGGAACAACTGTGCGTGTGAACCAGAGTCAACTCACTTGTGTGCGTAACTTGTTTTGATTTTTTAATGGTATTATCAATTAATGTTCTATTTTGAATGCAATTTGTTTTACAATTGAGGACTACCACCCACTACCAACCCACTCTCACACCAATCACTAAAAGTTGGCTACGCTCTCGAATATTAGGATGCATAAATAAGGGCTTGATCATAAATAATACCCTGCTCATACGGTAGGCGGTGCCACAAACCAAATCTACAAAAAATGTATATATCTGGCATCGCCCAAATCTGGCATCAAGAAAATCGGTTAAAAAATTTGGAATTTACGAAAAATTTTATTTTGTTGGTCTCTGGGGGCAATCATCAAAAAGGAGGGAATTTTGTGGTGTGGATTCTTAAAGATGCGGATATATGGTATACTGAGCTTGTATACAAAAGGTATTCAGATTCGAACTTTTTATTGTATGGCAATTTTAAGAAATCCACTTTTAGAGGGGAAATGAGGAGGAAGGTCAAAAATTGTGGTACGCAGTTTTGTAGGGCTATACAAACTGAGTCTACATACCGATTTCTATATGTCTATCTCATTTGGAGATAGGAAAGTGGGCAGTGCTGGTTTGGGTGATAAGGAGGGGGCGTGGCACAAAACCGTTATAACCATTTTTGAAGTTATATCTCAATATATGTATAAACTTTATGGAGTCTCCTTCGCCTCCTTCTATGCGTTCTCAAACAAACTAAATATACCCTGACACACTGTGTGTACAGGGTATAAATATGCATACAATTGTTTTTTTGAGGTCGTCCTCGCGAACATCATTTCGAGAATTTTTAACTTTTGTTTTTGGTGTTTGGACTCTAAATAATTTTAGAATTTTTGGTATATATTTTTCTTTAACAAATATTTTTGTTCACCTGTCAAAAGGTAAAGGACAAGAAAATTTTCTGCATTTAAATTTTGTTGTTAACTTAAAAACCCTAAGAAGAGTGCGTATTGAAATAGACAGACATAAAGACAGACGGACATGGTTATATCAACTTGTCTCGTCGTGCTGATCAATAATATATGTATGTAGAGACATTATATAGTCGAATATGTCTCTTTCTCTATATTGGAGACATCATGACAACGTTTATATTCTCTTGCAAGAGTATAGAAAGTGGGGTACTCGATTCATTCTTGAAAATAAGCTTGGCACCATAGAAATATTTTGCATCAAAGAGTCGGCGACCAACAAAATTCTAAACGTAGATATTGTATGAAATGACGACGCGCCTACCGCAATTTGAAGGTAGAGTTGCTGATCCAAACTAAATGAGCTTTTAATCTCCAATCTCTGACGGAAACGAAAATCCCTTGCAGCCAGACAAAATCCATTTGTACAAGTTACAATCTTCACAATATTTCGTATTCTAAGGCGATGCAGACGAATAGAAACATATTGATTCAGCAAGCCCGGAAAACTGGAACCAAAGCATGCGTCGTAATCTAAAATATTATTTTTTTTTACATCAGTATTCATTTCATTTCACAAAATTAGAACACCAAATTCGAAATTGGAAGTTTCCTAAAGGCTCTGGCATACACAGCGAACATTTCTACAATTTGACGTCCTTAGACTGTTATTTTCAAGGTTTATTGTAAATTCATACTATTACTTAGAAATGTTGCCAATCAGTTGTCAATTTGGAATGTTTTGTGAGACACGCCGTCTGTTCTCAGCCAATTTGCTAAGGTATCTTAACGCTATTGTGCGCCCAGTGGTATGCAATGTGCGACAGCAGCACACTACGGCCGGTCGGACCGATGTCTCACAAACGGTCAAACAGCCCCTGCTGCTTCCAGAAACGAACAATGGAACGTCTTTTGTGATGAGACATAAAGTTGAAGTGTCCAAATTTGCCAGGACGATTACTGAGGAAATAAAGGGTGAGTTGATGCCTGTCAACTTGGCGAATAAGGAGTTGGTATCCTGGCATCGGGTAGAATCAGCTAATATGCCGCCAAGGCGAAGCTTGATCTCAAAAAGCTATGATAAAATTAAGCCTGTGTCATATTTGAAAAGGAACGAAATAAATGTGGGAGCTAAAACAGAAAAGGCTCTTTCAAGATATGAACAGATGGAGAGTGACAGGTTCTTTTGTTACAAGCATTTAGCTCAACCAAAATTCCAGTTGCCCTCCATAGCAGATATGGATAACCCGATTCGGACAGATGCCAAGAAATTGTAAGAAAAGACATTAGACCAACGTCCAACCCACGCGTGTGAATGCTATGAGTAAAACTTTGTTACAGAGTCGGAACTTCCAATATAGAAAACAAAATTACACAAATTTAAAATAGAACCAGCAAATAAATCGAATGAATTCCAAGACGTAAAAGTTGAGCTTATATTTCATGACATTCATGGTTTAATTCACAAATGTTAAATCTCCTATTCTGTCATTTATGTTTGTATTAATTTTTTGTAGAACAAAAAGCCGATGCCTCAGAGGGCCACTTCGGTGGGCGGTAATGTGGAAATGTTATAACATTGAATACCTAAATTGATATGATTTTGAGGGGTAGGAAGTGTTTTTCACATACTCTATGAAATGTAGTTTATTGCTACAAAACAGGCTACTGCTAAGTTAATTTTTTGTGCTGCTTTTCATTTTTTAGCATATTGCACATAGGTCATTGCATTGCCTGACTTTATTTAACATTGAAAATAAAGAAAGCAAGGTTTTAAAGAGTGGAAAACTTGTTATGTGGTAACTGAACACTCCAGCAGAATCTTTTCGGAACGTTTTTTGCCCAGAAATATTCCCCGAGGAACCAATTCGTCCTAAAGTTAACCTGTCAGTTGATCCAGTAAATAGTAACTAGTTGAATAAGTTCATATATGTGAGTACATGAATAATGTCTGTGCAGCATAAATCGCGAATAATGTGTGCACTGGCCGTTCGATTATTTATGAAGGAGATTGTAAATCATCAAACCATAAACTCACTTGCAATAAACGACAAACATCGAACTACGGTAACAACACCAACAATACCAACTAAAATTTCATTGGGGGCAACAACAACAACAGTAACAGCAACTGCTTCAGCGTTACCGTCCACCCATTTACTTTTGATTCAACGGCAGCAATAAAAGCAACAAGTTTTGTTTGTCTCGCCGAAACTTCCATACCCTTGCATATCTATTTAAAAATTCTTTATTAGTCAAAATATTTTCAGACATACAATTTTTTTGTTAACATAACAAATATATTTTGATCGGTCGGTTCCGTAGCAGCCAAGAAACATATTAAGCTGATTTAAAATTAGTGAGACAACAGACACAATTGATATATAATACTACTTATCCATCGAAACTCAGGCATATTATATCGTTATATTAATAATGCTTGCAGATAGATTCTTTTGTGCTTTGCAAACTCCATGGTAAAGCGGAGCTACCCTTGCAAGCTCATAAAAATTTCAGATTTTCAGCACAACATGCGTTTTATTGAATTCATGAAGTGCGCCGATTGTGCTGCGCCTCATCCCATTGTTTGCCTTAAAATGGTGGACAACATTTTTTGCATGAATGATTTTTCTCTTCTTTTATCTCTTGCAATGTTTTTAACAGGCATTATAATTCTTACTGGCATTTTGTAACGGGCTGAAAATTACACTATTCTTTTGATTTCTGTTTAGCATGAGAAAATGTTTGTAGAGCTCGTGATCTTAGGTTGAGATAAACCGAGTAGGAGTTTCATCTCATTATCCTTGTACATTCTTTATTAGGAGGGAGCAGTCATGGGATATTTGGGGGTAGTTTTGAAAACAACGGAATTAAGTTTTGTTTTTATATAAGCTTACTCATACGACTCTTGTAGTATTTCGGGAAGATATAAACCGATTTTAAAACATGTTTTGCAGGATATAGAATTTGTAAAGTAAATTGTTAAAAAATTTTCCAGCGCTTGAACGAACAGAAAGTGCACATTCAGATTGTAAATAAATGAGCCAGGACATAATTTTAATTTTATTTTCGAAGTGAACGCACATGCTATGTAATTTAAATTTTAAAAATTCATTGGTGATAAATGGGGAAATATAATGAAGTTGCATAATTGTTGATATATGATTTAAACAATTATTTTTTGTAAACAGGACCGATGGCTCCGTCTCTTCGCAACATTCGTTACAATGAGTGGAATTTTCTGTACTTTTTTGTTTCGTTTATGGGCTTTTACATAGACCGGATTAGTTGTTATTGTCATTCTAAGTTTAAATTTCACCAAAATCTGCTGAATATTTCATACAGTACAGATACTGAAGAAAATAAAAAGGTCGAATTCGATGTTGACGCAAAGTATTGTATAAAGTGTTACACACATTATTTCCTTGAAACTCATGGAAAAATTGTGTGATCCCGATAAAACGTGCAGATTCTAATTGTTAATGTGCCAGTTCTTGATCTGTTCAATAAAATGATTCTATATATATAAATTGATTCGATACACAGTCAGGGACAAAAGTTTAAATACACCATATAAATTGATGGTTTAAAGAAAATTAAACATTTTTCGAAAGTTGTAAGTATGCAGTTTTTCATTTCATTTCTAAATAAAAACAAAAACAAAAAAGTTTTACTTTAGTACATCCATAATGAGAAATCTGTCAAAATTAATAAATGACACTGGACAAAAGTTTAAATACTCTTATGAGTGAGGCTAGTAAAGAGATTAAATTTAAAACCAGTAAGGATTGGAGTCGACAGTACTCGACTCCGACATACTCTGTACCTTCAATTTGAACCAACTGTTTGAAGGCGTTGCCCCGCCCACTTTTTAATCGAAACAGATTTCATTTTCATACAATTTCATGTATACCAATTTTTACTCCTTTAGATCAATTCGTTCAACAGATATAATGGCATTCTACCATGGCTATATGTGGGCTTTGTCAGGCCCATTTCACAATTGAATCTTGTTTTACTCCATTCCAATATCATATATGCAAAGTTTTTCTAAACTAAGTCAAACCAGTAAGGGCGGTATAGTTGAGTATTCTCAACTATATAATACCCTGTACACAAACCTATGTTGATAACACGTTAAACATTCGCCGGCAGCAAAAGCAGTGTACCACGATATGGTTTGTGTATTTGCTAAGGTGAGGCAGGGCTCACAGTGCAATGTTGCCATTAGATGGCGCTTTAGTACGGATTTTGTTACAAAGCATTGCTGCAAAATTTTCGTGTGTGTGTCTTTGCGGGGAAAGTGGTAGTTTGTTGTATGCAGTTTTAAAAAGGTATGTTATCTGAGTTTGCATACAAAATTTCAGCATTGTATTCTTTATACTTTAGGAGATACAGCAATTTTAAGAAAAAAAAATGACCTTTTGTTGTGCTCGATGGGCGGGAAGGAATGGGCGTGTCAAAAAATCCTTCCAACTTGATCTAGTGTTCGACCACATGAGTCTATCTTCCAAATTTCAAGTCTCTAGCTTTAATAGTTTTCGCAGTGTTAAGTACGGTTTTTGCTACAAATAGGATAAAGCAGTGTTCAAAGCGCAATTTATGCCAAATTTCAACTTGTTTGTCTTTGCGTTGTCACACAGCGTTAAAAATGAAAGTTTGTGGTGTGCAGTTTTATTTTTTTATGTCTACTGAGTATGCATACGAAATTTCAGCATTGTATCTACTATAGTTTAGGAGATACAGCAATTTTAAGAAAACAACTTTTTGAGGGGAAACGAAGGGGAGGGGGAAAAATTGTGGTATGCAGTTTTGTACAGCTATACATACTGAGTCTACGTACTCATTTTCATATTTCTAACTCATCAGGTTTTCGAGCTACAGCCTTTTGAAAAAATGGGTGGTGCTCGATGGGCGGGAAGGAGTGGGTGTGGCAAAAAATCCTTCAAACTTGATCTAGCGTTTGACCTCACGAGTCTATCCTCCAAATTTCAAGTCTCTAGCTCTTATAGTTTTCGAGAACCATTGGTGAGGACGGACGGACGGACGGACGGACGGAGGGACGGACGGACAGACAGGGCTATATCAATTCGTCTTGTCATCCTGATCAAGAATATATATACTTTATAGGGTCCCCCTCCCCTCCTTCTATGCGTTACATACAAACCGTCTCCAACAAACTTAATATACCCTGATACACAGTGTGTGTACAGGGTATAAAAAGGGGGAGACAAAATAAACTTGATCTGCTGAATAACAGAATCGAACTGCGAAGAGCTTTTGGTCCTATCTATTTTAGTTTCCGAGATCGACGCGTTCATACAGATGGACGGACAGACGGACATGGCCAAATCGACTTCTCTTTCGATACTGATCAAGAATATATATACTTTGTATAGTCGGAGATGTCTCCTTTAAGGTGTTTCATACATTGTCGATTCGCACAAAACTAATGTAACCTTGTACCATAAGGTACAGGGTATAAAAATACAAAATAATATAAATGAAAAAAAAAAACTTCATTGATAAAGAAGAGAAAGAAAGCAAAATAATAATATAATATAAAGAATAATATAATAAAACAAATACAAAATAAAAGATTGAAAAAAACAGTAAGAACGCTAACTTCAGCAAGGCTGAAGCTTATATACTCTTCACGCTTATTTCTTGTGCCACGTCCATTTTTATACTCTGCACATACAGTGTGTCAGGGTATATGAACGCAATGTATGTAACGCATAGAAGGAGGGGAGGGGGACCCCATAAAGTATATATATTTTTGATCAGGATGAGAAGAGAAATCGATTGAGCCCTGTCCGTCCGTCTGTATTCACCAAGGGTTCTCGGAAACTGTAAAAGCTAGAGGCTTGAAATTTGGAGGGTAGACTCGTGATGCTTGGCACTACATCAAGTTTGAACGGTTTTGTGCCACGCCCACTCCTTCCCGCCCAACCAGTACCGCCCACTTTTTGAAAACGTTATAACTCGAACACCCGAAGAGATAGAAACATGAAAGTATGTAGGCTCAGCATGAAGAGCTCTACAAAACTGCATACCACAATTTTTCCCCCTCCACTTTTTGAAAACGTTATAACTCGAACACCCGAAGAGATAGAAACATGAAAGTATGTAGGCTCAGCATGAAGAGCTCTACAAAACTTGATTTCCCCCTTGATTTCCCCTTCCCCAGTTGTTTTCTATTAAAATCAATATCTCCAAAACTAATGAACGAATGAACATGAAATTTTGTGTACAAGCTCAGTAAATATATATCTTTAAAACTGCATACCACAAAATTCCCCCCTGTTCGAAAGTTACCCCTCATTGACCCTCAAACTCAACTTTTTCATAAATTCCACTTTTTTTGACAAATTTACTTGATATTTTGAACACTATTCGATCGGGCGATGTCAAATCAACATTTTTTTGTAGATTTAGGGTTTTGCACCACCTACTGTGTGTGCAGGGTATTATATTGTCGAGCATACTCGACTATAGCGTCCTTACTGGTTTTGACTGAATGTATTTTCTCTTCATCTAATTAGCCTATACACATTTTCAAATTTTCATTGTTTTTGCTCATTGGGTACCGGAGATATGCAAATTATTGATTTTTGGTAAAAGTGAGCGTAACCATGCCCATTTTTGTCAAACTAGTTTTAATGTCTCTCCAAGAACATAACTGTGAAGTTTCAAGTCAATTGGTTAAGAAACAAAAAAAGTTTTCCATACAACGACGTGAATATTGATTCTCTTCCTCTTCTTCATTTTGTATAGCAGGTACCAGTTCCAGTTGCCCGATCTCAATGAAACTTTGAGGCATTTAGTAGGACTACTCAAGACTACTATGTTTAAATTTTAGACCTTTATCTTATAAAACAAAAAAGATTTCCATACAACGATTCAAGTTTTTTTAATCTTTTCATATGAGCTACCAGTTCCCGTTTTCCAATCTCAATGGACCTTTGCAGCATTAAGTGGGACTACTTAAAACTACTATATTTAAAATTTCAGCCCTCTATCTTACAAAACAAAACAGTTTTCCATACAAGGATTGAAATTATCTTGATCTTTCTTTATGGCAGCTACCAATCTCAATGAAACCGATCTCAATGAAACTTTCAGACATTTAGTCGGACTATGTAAAACTACTATGTTTAAAATTTCAGCACTCTATCATACAAAACAAAAAAGTTTTCAATACAACGATTCAAGTTTTGTTCACTTTTCTTCTTCTTTTCGTATGGAAGCTACCTGTTCCAATAATCCGATCATGCTGGCTGGACTCTGTGCAAAGTTTCAGCTCGATAGCTTCAAAACTGAGGGACTAGTTTGCATACATACAGACAGACGGACAGACGGACATGGCTAAATCAACTCGTCTTGTCGTCCTGATCAAGAATATATATACTTTATATAGTCGGAAATTAATATTTCGATCTGTTACAAACTCCATGACAACGTTACATACGTGAAAAGTAAAAAAAACTTCATCAATAAAGAAGATAAAAAACCAGTAAGGGCGGTATAGTCGAGTATACTCGACAATATAATACCCTGCACACATGGTGGGCGGTGCCACACCCTCAATCTACAAAAACGTATTGATCTGACGTCGCCTATTAAAATAGTGTTCAAAATATCAAGAAAATCGGTCAAAAAATGTGGATTTTACGAAAAATTTACGTTTGTGGGTCTCTGAGGGAAGCCATCAAAGAGAGGGGAAATTTGTGGTATGCAGTTTTTAAGATGTATTATTACTGAGCTTGTATACAAAATTTCAGGTTCATACCTTTGTTAGTTTTGGAGATATAGCTTTTTTAAGAACAATACTAGGGGAGGGGAAATTAAGGGGAGGGGGTAAAATTGTGGTATGCAGTTTTGTAGAGTTACTCATACTGAGTCTACATACCGACTTTCATGTTTCTATCTCTTTGGATTCTCGACTTATAGCGTTTTCAAAAAGTGGGTGGTGCTGGATGGGCGGGAAGGAGTGGGCGTCGCACAAAACCATTCAAACTTGATCTGCTGCCGAGCATCACGAGTCTACCCACCAAATTTCAAGTCTCTAGCTCTTATAGTTTCCGAGAACCATTGGTGAGGACGGACGGACGGACGGACAGACGGACGGACATAGCTTAATCAACTTCTCTTGTCGTCCCGATCAAGAATATATATACTTTATGGGGTCCCCCGACCCTCCTTCTGTGCGTTACATACATTTGGCTTTTGCACAAACACAATATACCCTGATACACAGTATGTGTACAGGGTATAAAAAGCAAAATGATAAATTAATTTTAAGAAGTCTGTGACCCGGTGGGGGAAATTTATTTGCACAAAGCAAGCTATGCCCCTGCTCACAGCCATTTGTGGTCAGTGGCTTAGATTCCAGGGAGCGCAATCCGACTATCCAAAAACAATTGTCCAAGCCGCTCCACGTAGATAGCGCAGAATGGTTGAGTTAACTGTCGTGAGAGAGATTTCAGGTGAGAGGATGTGATAAAGTTTATTATAATTAGTGCATATACGTCCATAATTTTGAGTTGGTTTTTTCAAAAACGTAGCGTTTTCCATGCTAAATCCCAATTTTCGACCGATCCTTTCTATAGCAGCTATATGATATAGTGGTTCGATCAAAATAGTTCTGAGATATGCAATCCTTGGACATATTCGAAGAACTTCTGCGATTGAATTTTTTCGATATCCTTAAAACTCTAGGAGCAGTTTGTACTGAAAAAGACAGTCGGATAGACGGACATGGCTATATGAACTCGTCTCGTCGTGCTGATCAAGAATATATATACTTTATATAGTCGGTGATATATCCTACTCTGCGTTGCAAACTTTATGACATAGTTAATATACTCATTTTGCAAGAGTAAGCCCAGTAAAGACACACCCCAAATCTATAAATAAATATTGATCTGATGTCGCCTATTCAAATAGGGTTCAAAATATCAATAACATCTGTCAAAAAATGTGTAATTTTCGAAAAATTTGAGTTTGTGGCTCTTTGGGGGGTAATCATCAAAGAGAGGTGAGTTTTGTGGTATGCTGTTTTAAAGGTATATACTTAGTTCATATACGAAATTTCATGTTCGTAGCTTTACTAGTTTTGGAAATACAGAAATTTGAAAAAAAGACAACTGGAGAAGGGGAAAATAGATAATTGTGGTATGCAATTTTGTAGAACTACTAATATTGAGTGTATATACCGACATCAATGTTTCTATCTCTTCGGGTGTTTGAGTTATAGTGTTTTAAAAAAGTGGTACTGTGGTGGTTATGTACTTAACATACATAACCCTATAAAGAAAATCCGAATTAATACGGGTGGCTTATTTTAGAGCCATTTAGACGAGATTTAATCATCGTAGTTCTAAGCCACGTCTTTACTCTCCTTAATGTACTGAATGAGCGTTCCATTGGGCATTGCAAGTAAAAATGCCAGCGCATTTTTATACCCTCCTATACTGTGTATCGGGGTATATTGTGTTTGTTTGAGCGAAATGTATGTAACGCAATGAAGGAGGGGAGGGGGACCCCATAAAATGTATATATTCTTGTTCAGGACGACAAGAGAAATTGATTGAGCCATGTCTGTCTGTCTATCCGTCCGTCTGTCTTCACCAATGGTTCTCGGAAACTGTAAGAGCTAGAGAATTGAAATTTGGAGGGTAGAATCGTGATGGTTGGCAGCAGATCAAGTTTATATTTTTTTTGTGCCATGCCCACTCCTTCCCGCCCATTCAGCATCGACCACTTTTTTTAAACGCTATAACTTAAGCTGGAAACATGAAAGTTGTATAAGTCTACAAAACTGCATACCACATTTTTTCCCCACCCCCAGTTGTTTTTTAAAAAATGCTATATCTCCAAAAATATTAAAGTTACAATCCTGAAATACAAGCTCAATAAGCATACATCTTTAAAACTGCATACCACAAACGTTTCCTCCTTTTGATGGTTACCCCTCAGAGACCTACAAACTGAAATTTTTAAAATATTCCACTTTATTTTACTTAAAATTGCTACATCTCTTTAACTATAAAAGATACAAACATGAAAGCCGGTATGTAAACTCAGTATGTATAGATCTACAAAACTGCATAACCTCATTTTGATGGTTAGCCTTCAGAGACCTACAAACTGAAATTTTTCGTAAATTACACATTTTTTTGACCGATTTTCTTGATATTTCGAACACTGTTTGAACGGCCGATGTGAGATCAATATGTTTTTGTAGATTTGGGGTGTAGCACAGCCTACCATGTGTGCATTGTATTATATAGACGAGTATACTCGACTATACCGCCCTTACTGGTTTACTTTTAATTTTGCTGATAACAGTTATTTTCGATCGCTGATTTTTTTAAGTCCATTTTGTATTTGGGTAACAACTGGTCGCTGTTCTAAAAATAATTTGGCTGAATGTGTTGCTTCCTTATGAACACTTGATGCAGAGTGCGACATACATTTTGGGTGCAATTTCACAAACTAGAACGATTTCAAGTATTCACAGTATTGAAGTTGTGGTGTAGGGGGGCTACGCCCCTGGAACAGTGAATTTTTTGTGTGGGATTCGAAGAGCAAAAATTATGTTTTTAAATGAACTCAATATGATCCATATCCATTTTCATACTGAGGATTCTAAACCACACTCGAGAGTATCAAATCTTTGGAAATATCTTCGAAGTCTTTTTCATGTTGTTTAGTTAAGTGTTTTATATTTAAAATAAATAAGAGTTCAACAGAAAATTTATCAAATGTAAATAAATCAAATATTCTTGATGTGTTCGACATGGTCTAGTTTGAGTTTAGACTCATCAAGGCTCTCTTTTCCTATACTTCTCGGATAGTCCTTTATAGAGTTTTCTATGTGCGAGGGTGAATTTGATATTTAAACTAAGAAGGTTTTATATTCCATATTCTAAGTCGGCTGTGCGGACACATTTAAAATAAATTGTTGTATTGTAGTCTACAGATTCCAAAAGTTAACTCCCTTTAGTCAAAATTTCTAGTTTAAAATTAAAAAAAAAAAAATAGATTACAAATTTTGGAAGCTTCCTTATCTATATAGCTGCTTTACCTTTAGTTAGACATTAGTTAGGCATATTTTACAAAATGATTCGCGTAAATTGTCGTTGCAATGTTCACATATCTAAAGTTAATTTGCGAACATTTCTACCGCTTTATGTAAGCAATGCAAGTGTCCGCTTGGCCCATACAAACAAAGTTCCGTTCGGGCTCAAGACAAATGAGAAGCGTTCTGGGACCAAACCACACTATCGTGATGGGAACAATGCTGTGAGTAAGTTGAGGAATGCGGCTGTTAAACGCTCTGCCCCGATTGCAAATATCGTTGTGAACGAGCGCCCCCGGAAAGGTTTGATGGCTAAGCGGGCTTTGGTTGACAAGTTACAAGGTAAAGTTAATGCGATGCAGCCTAGGCGCAGTTTTACGGCGATTGCCATACGGGACCACTTAATGAGGTTAAAGAAAATGTCAACTCAAATGTTCCAAGCCTTAGGTAAAACAGTAGCGTCATCAAACAAAGATGAGGTGGCGGAGGATACCGCGGAAGAAAATATTGAGCATTATATTAAAGTTGAAGACCCAACCCAATTGGAGCATGCAACATTTAAGTTAGCTCAAGAAATCAGTGCCTCCATACAAAAAGACCTGATGCCATTAGATAAAAAAACGAGAGCTATGCTTTCATTTTTTAAGAGAAGCGACCCGCGAAAGCCTCATCAGACGAACGAACGGAGTTTAACGGAGTTTGATAACACTGCAAACGATGAGTTAAAGTCTTCAAGTCTCAATTCCGATCCAATGCACCTTTCAAGTCCACGTACTGACATAAGGGTCATTGATCAGTTAGGCAATGTACCACAGAAAGTACCATCATCGCATATTATGAAAATTTCGCCTATACTCGTTGGAAGAAGGTTAAACGATATGTACTTGTCGACCACCAAGGAGCCGCATAACCGATACAACTATTTTCCTTTGTCCGGAACCTTTGGCTCGCCCAGAAAGTATAAAGTATTCCCAAATATTACAGTCGGGCACTCGACAATGCCCATTCGTTATTCTGAACTGTGAGGAATGATCTCAAAAATACTAAATTCTATATATTGGGCAGAACTTTCAGAAGCCGACTTCACTGCCAAGATGTCAAAAGATGAAGAAAATTATTTTATTATAAATTATTGAAATATAAAAGATGAGTACTTAATGTGGCAGAAGAGAGATATATGTAAATGTGTGTGCAGCATAGAAAATATACGTAACATATCTTAAATTTAATTAAAATCAACCTGTAATCAATCTAACTAACTAGAATCTACTCAGAGTGTGTCTAAATAATTCTTACTTTCAATCTATTCCTTTCGAGTCCTATTAAAGTTTGAGACAAGTAAGATACATATGGTATATACTTACTGAAAAGCATACAAAATTCGTATTTTCTCGGTTGTCTTTTGAGATAGGAAGATATAATAAAACCAGTAAGGATTGGAGTCGACAGTACTCGACTTCGACATACCCTGTACATTCAATTAGTGACGGCTGTAATAGGGCCCCTCCTCATTTCCACTTAATGTCATACTTACCAATTTTTACTCTTCTAGTTCAATTGGTTCCAAAGATATAACGTTTTCCTATTCTGGCAATATGTGGGCGTGGCCACGCCCATATTATGATTGAATCTTGTTACACTCAATCCCAATATCATACGCACCAAATGTCATTCGTGTAAGTTATATGGTTCACGAGATATAAACATTTTAAATTTGTACTATATGTGGGCGTGGCCACGCCCATTTTCTATTCTATCTTTTTGGGCTTGAAGTCAGCTATATACACTCCAAATTTCGTGTTCCTATATTAAAAGACAACTGAGAAAATTCGACTTTTTTAATATTTCACCCGAGGTAGCTTCAGTTATTTACACCTCCCACTTAATCCAAGTCAAAAAGGGGAAAAGCAAAATAAATTTGATCTGGGCAATGAATAACAGAATCGAACTACGAAACAGATGTGGTTCTATCTACTATAGTTTCCGAGATCGACGCATTCATACAGACGGACATGGCTAAATCGACTTCTCTTTAGATACTGATCAAGAATATATATACTTTGTATGGTCGGAGATGTCTCCTTTAAGGTGTTACATACATTGTCGACGTGCACAAAACTAATATACCCTTGTACCATATATATAAACAGGGCCAGCAATCTGTTTTTTTAAGTTCTTATATTTGTTTTGCGTAAAAGACGAAGTTCAAGTAAAGACATTAATCTCATCTGGCGCACTGTGAACTGCAACACTTTGATGTTTTGGATCAAGTTTTTTTCTATTCAAGTGTTGTTTTCTTTTTTCCCGACGTTTGCGGAGTATGAAGTAGTCTGTATCAACATAGGACACGGAAGATTAGATTTATGACCGACTCCCAGACAAAGTGTCTGCGGTTCAGACAACGTTCGTTTGGGCAGCCATGAGCCAAAACTCAAAGAAATCGTCCAGTTAGACGTTGAAGGCGAGGCACATAAAAAAACTAAATATTATATACAAAAGTTTATGTAAAAGTTGTGCCACAAAAATGTGCATAATGCTGCACAAGATGCACAAAACATACTTGTATGGTATATACTAACACACTTGTACGTATTCGTTGCCGGTAGCAAGTTGTTTTGAAGTTCCTTTCGCCACTTTCATATTATGTGTTAAAAAAATATTCTACCCTTCAATAGAAGAAGTAAGAAAGATAAAAATACTCTTCACAATCGGACTGGCATTTCTATCAGAATCGACGGTAAAACCGCCACGATCACATTAATTCAAACTAAATTAATAATTGAACCCGGCATTAGACTACCTTCCGGATCTGTGTATAAATGTACAATAAATTTATAGAAACCCGTGTCTACAGAATTAAAAGCTCCAATCGGACCAAAAGGAAGACAGACAAGCTATGCTATTCGTTTAATAGAAAATTTTGGGTGGCTATATAGTATGTAGATATAAATCATTTTCTTTTTGTGAACAGACATTAATAGACAGAAAATAACTACTATAAACTTGCAAGACCGAAAAGTGACGAATACTTTCTGGCATATGTATATCGTGCTCAAGTCGTTTCACCATATCTATAATGTGAAGAGAAAATGGGGAAATAATAGAAGAAAATTGAGAAAGAAGATAATGTTGGCCTTGGCGAAGATTTGATACTATTCACTAAAGATTTCTTTCTAGTTCAAATATGTAACGAACATATTAAGATATGGATAGACTGACTCGACAATATAAACTTGTCTTGACAACTGATCAAGAATTTGCTTATGTGCTTCATTCGGTCGAAGATGTCATATTTTTTGTACTACAAATTCATGATAAAGTTCTTCACTGCATGAAGATTACAACAAAACTATACATTCATTGAAAAACACGAAAACTTTTTGGGAGATGTACGAGTTTTGAAATGAAACCATGCAGTTTTCAAGATGTGGTCACAAAAAAAATAAACTGTTACGAGTTGTGGGATAAAAAGACAAATATAGCAAAGCAACCAAAGCGGATGTTCCAAATACTGCGCTCAATCTACCACTGCGAAGAACGAAGACTTTTTATTTAAATTCCAAAAGCACCAACGATGGAAATCCCTCAGCAAGCTGGCGACCAAACAAGCATTGCACATTACAAGGAGACGAAAGTCTTCTTTTCGCATTTTCAGCGTTTTTGCTGAACATTGACTTAGTACTTCCGGCGCGAGGAAGATGAATGTTTTCGTGTCGACACCATTGCGACGCCAGCTGTTTCCTTCGAAGTTCAAACGAATGCTGTGTCCTCTTGTTGGCTTGGCTGCTGCTCTTGCCGATGCTGCACTTCTCGAATCCTCTCTTGCAGCTGACTCATGTTTCAAACCGGCAATGTTTACATGAGGTTCGTGAAGAACAAAAATTGAGAATACTTATGGTTAACAAGTGGCTTAAAAAAAGTGAGAAGCAAAGCAAATGTTGCTTATACTGTAGACAATTTTTGCGAATTTTTTATTTTAATCGACGGTATAATGTTTTTGAATATAAGGACAAGAATTATATCAAGTTGATCCTGAAAAACAGTACTTAAATACAAGTATAAAATCAGAAATTCCACTTTTGTTTTAAATACAAAATCAATGTAATAATAAACAATTGAGATATTTAAGAAAAATAAAATCAAAATGCAGAGTACATATAAAGTTATAGAATTTGTATTTGAAATATTTTGTTGCTTATTTTCAGAGGCTTGCGCCATAAAAGAGCACTATTTCCAATTTTTATATTCTATTGCTCGGCTGATGATGTAACACATTTAAGCTGTTCATACAAAAATTTGGTTAAACTTAATGGAAAAGGCCTGCAGCGGCTGAAGGTGATAAGGTATAATAATTTTGGTTTAAAATGAAAGTGTTTTGACCCGTTTCGCGAGGAAAGTCGTTTCTGTTGTCATAAGCAAGCGAGACAGATTACGACGAAAGCTAGCCATTATATTCACTCTTACGTACATATGTATATGTACGTATTTATATAAATACATATATAAATAAATATAAATATGTACACACACCTTCGTCAGTAAGACCAAACAGTGTTTTCCTTTTGCGACTTTTATGCCTCAAGTGTGGAATACATCCATAAGTGTCATGTTCGGTATCCGTATCCTCATTCATCCTTCGCGTGCACGCACGTTTTTTTGCTCTCCTTGTGTTTTATTGTGTGCGCAAATTTTTCGTGCAAAAGAGTGAGTCGTCGTCGCAGTGTGTGCGGATTGTCGGATTATTATACGGGTGCTTTTGTATGCGTGGGTTCTTGTGAGCCAAATAAATTCCGTAGCGCTAGAAGCAAAGATTTATTATCAAATTAAATTTCTGACAGAATTTATTGCTTTATCTCCCACCGAACATAGTTCTTTTGCTCTTCGCAGCATCAACACCATCGCGGCCGAGGCAAAACGAAACCAAATGAGCCCATGGTATCAGAGTCGAACCCGAGTTCTGTCAGTTTAGTCAGCCTGTGCCGCCGCCACCATCGTCGCCACCGGTTTTGGTCCTGGTGCCGATGTTGCCGATCCACCCATTCCAGTTCTGGAACTATGCTGAAACGCCAACCGAGCGACAAACAGCACAAATTTTATTTCGTTTCATGTTTCGCTTTTCCTTTTTTTTTTTTTTTTGTTTTGGTTTTCCTTTTTCACTTTGTTTATAAAATTTATAGAGAACAAATTTGAACAATATGTGTGCATTATTCTCGCGTGTGTTGCTGGCATTTATTTGTGCCAGCGTCGGCGGGGCTGTGAGCCTGCGCGGGTGTGTGTGCATATCATAAACTTACAACTTCGCATAGGAACAAATACTGTGCCATATTAAGAGACGGTGGTATTCACTTGCTCCATTTCATTTTCAGTCGGATGCTCCATATTTGGGAGAGGGGTAGCCGGGAGTAAAGAAACTGACATGAGGCATTTAACAAACATTGGCGTATTTAGCCCCACATTCTGGGGTAAGTTTGGTAGGCTATGCGAAGGTACGCCAACTTAAACAGATTAAATGTTTCACTTTAACTTTTAAACTTTTCAGATAAACAAGTCTTTTCACTTCCTTAAGAAATACGCGTTACCCTGTCCCAGCAATTTTTATACCTTTCTTTTCTTGGCCCATTCAGAATTCATTAACGATCATAGTTTCAAAGAAAACATATTAGAATATAAGATTTTAAAATATTCAATAATAAGAGTATGTTTCTATGACGAATATGCATCTATCTCTATCTATCGGTTTCAATATAAAAAGTTGCTTTATGAGCACTTACAACAGTCCTTAGATGTATGCCAAAATACATGGTCTTAAACAAACTACGTCTAATGCAGGCAATAAGAAAAGGAAATAGTTTCAGTAGACATTATATAAAATTTACCGTCGGTATTCTTTACTCAAATGTATAAAAACTTTTATTATTGGCCTGCTTGTAATAACTAAAGCTAATCTCTGTTCTTTTATGTTATGCTAAGTATATTTCCACATTATAATTCTTGGCTTCTCAGTAGAAGTCGATTTCAACATATTTTATTTTTCAAAAAGTTTTCAAGGTGTTCTCTAGATTCATACTGTGTAATACATACGAGGGTACGTTTTTAAGTTCACGGAATGACAAAGTTGATTTATCAATGAAGGTAAGCATTAAGTTTTAACAAGTTAATTGACACATCAAGATATATCGCAATCGGGTCATTGGTTTTTGAATTATCGCCGACCAAGCAATTCAATCGGGAAAAAGAGTGAAATATGGAGAAAATCGAGTATCGCGCTGTTATAAAGTTCCTTACCAAGCAAGGAAAGTCTGTTTCAACCATTCAAGAAGAGATGCAAACCGTTATTATTGATTCCCAAAGATGAAAAAAGAACTTCGTGGCAAGAAACTTTCAAGCAATGAAGAAGTGAAGGGCGCAGTTTCAGCTATTTTTTCGGACAAAGACAAAACATTTTTTTCGTATAAGGGTAGCAGGTGAATATATTAAAAAAGAAATATAAATTTGTATTATTTTCACTCCTTATCCTCCATTCCGCGAACTTAAAAACGCCCCCTCGTATGAGGAAACATTGGATATTAAATGTTTGTGTTATGTTCGTTATTAAAACGCTCCTTTTTGAGTCTGAAAAAGTCTTAAGCAAAACAACATCTGAGTGTTTTCTTGAGTCTCTCAGTGAGATTATGCGATAAATTAATGCGCGTCGCTTGTTTCTATTTTTGCGTATCACCGCGCCGCCAATGGTCGACATTTATCTTGTTTTCCGTCTCTTTATACTGCATCAAAAATCTGCAGCAAACTGTGAAAATAAATCAGCGCAGGCAAGCAATCATGTACGAGTGCACTCACATTCAACAATAGTCCACAGTCGCCACTTCCCAATGTCTTGCCCTATCCGCTTACAGCCGAAGTGTGTGAGCATTGCGGTATAAGAGTCATGGCAACTCTTTCATTGCTTTCTTTAATATTTGTCGTATGTTTCTTAACTTTTTTTTGTTATTTTTTTTTCGAGGTCCTTAGCACAAGATTTATGGGATTTTAGTTGGCAACGTCTACAAATCTTATCGAATTTTTGGCATCACTCTTGATGCATTGAAAACAAGTGCACCAACCTCCCGGTGTCGTCTTCTGCTCTCATGCATACATACATATATGAACCAACCTTAACGTCATCTTCCTAACTCAAAATGTTTGAGGTTATTCAGATCCCTAATTGCACCTCTATTATTACGTAGTTTTGATGATTATTTACGTATTAGTCATTCAACGGTTTGTAAACGAAACACCAAAAGGACAATTTCAGTTTCCTTTGACCTTGTTTTCATTTACCACCCAAAAACAAATATTTTAATGCGAATTAGTAAAAGTGAAATCTACCTGCAAAAGAAGTCAATATGCACGCAATCTTCGGTCACAAATAGAAGCAACAGCATGGGTAAAAGTAATGCACTTGTCACCTTGGTAAGTTTAATGGTAAATTATTGATTGCATAAGATTTTAGAGGTCACTGAAAGTATAATTTCTGTACAAACCGTAATTATTAATATAAATTGAGCTCGAAAGGTGTTTCTGCATTTACATAGATCAGCGTAACAAACAAAGCGTAAACATGTGTTTGTATTCTTCGGAAAATTTATGCTTCTTGAGACATGATGTATAATTTACTATGATGAACCAAAGGACTTCATGTATCGCAACTGTAACCAAAGTGCAAAATCTTTTTTCTTTCATATCGTTCGAATGGAAATTGTTCTACGAAACTTATGATTAGAACAAATGAATGCAATCATACAATGCTTGTTTGCTCCTTTTAAGTTTGTTTAGATGGATAATTTTACTAATAAGCGATTAACCATAGTTGAGAGAAAAGAGTAGTGGATAGCGGAAATTATTTTTATATATTTGTTCGACTGTTTGTAATTGATCTCTAAAAGGACTTCTTGGTTATTAAACAATGTTGGAAATTACTGTTCTTCCTAACATTATGGAATTGTGTTTAATACTCAACAATGAGCAACTTTCAAACTCATCCACTGATTGGTTTAGCTTGACCTTCTTCGAGTTGCCATTAATTTTCCAAATATTGTGGATAGATTACATAACACGAAAAACTTAGTTCGGCGTCCATTTGAACAGAGTAAAGTACCTCAGCATCCGCCCCTCTTTTTTATGTTTCTCGAATAACAAACTTCAGCAATTTCAAATAATCGCGAATACTATAATGAGGTCTTTGAGCGCGTGGAGCACAACACGCACGTTGCTACTATTATGCACCAAACCCACAAAGAATGGCAACAAAAACGACAACAAAACGAAAATAAAATAAAATAAAAAGAAAGAGAAACTTTCTTATTGCGAACTGTGGAAATGTGTGATGGCGAACCAAGACGCGTCAGGAGGAGGGGTTGGCGAAACAGCGTCTTCGTCGTCGTCATCGTCGGCGATAGCATGAGGGATTACTGCGCGTGATTTATATGGGATTCCGAAGAAATATGGGCGAAATGTGTCGGCAATTTTTATTGGACATTTTAAAAAGCGAGTAAGATGTTTTTTGCTCAAGAACTTGGGTCTTCGGTTCTGCTGCTGGTGCTGACTCTTTGCGACTGCCGCGAATAAGAAATGAGAAGCTGATTCAGAGCTGCTCCTAAGAGCAACAACGGCAACGGCGGCAGCTACTTCAACCTGGGTCGTGGCGGTGCGGGGAGCAAGTGGCCACATATTTTCCGTGGCTACTCCAGATGGTGCCGCAACATTTCCCACTTGATTTCGTACATACTTAGTAAGGAAGTCGCGTTCTCGATGCTCTAACGAGCGCTTGCGAATATTTATGAATAGCACGGACGTCCTTCTCCCCAGTGTGGAAGGACGAAGAAGACATTGGAAAAGTTTATTCAAACTTTGGGCTTTTCGGTGGTTTTGCATTAATTTAAATTCTAAATGCAAATTAGCCAATTGCGCGTAGTGCCACTCTCCGCAATGTACGCTTACGCGCGTCTGTTCATCTCACACTCGAATACTACTGTAATTTTGATAAAAATCATTCATCAGTTTGATAAATTGTCTTCGCTTATTTATAAATCACATACGGTTTATTGGCAATCGTCAACTCGTTTCAGCATTTGTATGAATGGATTCAATTAACAACTTATCCACCGCACTCATATTGCGACTGCCCCGTCAGACTTACTTTAGATAAATTGTGACACTTTGGCGAATAATGGCGTCAAAATGATTTAGTTTGTCCTTGGCAGTACAATTGCTAATATGACACTTAATTCCATCAGAGCTGTTTGACTCTCTGCGCTGAGCTCGGTTAGTGGCGTCGAAAGCGCCTTGTTTGAACATGTGACTTTGGTTTATTGTTGCTCTTTTCGTTTTGCGTTTGCGTTGCGCTTAAATTCGCAAATTTGCAACTCGTAGCACGTTGTAGCGAAAATTAATTAAGCAACTTCCTTAAACAGCCCTCAGCGCGTTTTATTTCATTTTTATTGTTCGTATTTTCCGACAACTCCAAATCGCATTCATTATATCATATTAATTTAGTGGGCGTCCTTTTACCGCCTGGCATATTAATTTCTGTTTTCATCAGCTCGTAAAATTTATGGAACCAATTTGTAATGAGCACATTACTCCATTACTACTATAGTAGAAAAACCAGTAAGGGCGGTATAGTCGGTACGGTACGGTACGGCACACGGTAGGCCGTGCCACACCCCAAATCTACAAAAGCATATTGATTTGACATCGGCCGTTCAAATATTGTTCAAAATATCAAGAAATTCGGGCAAAAAATGTGGATTTTACGAAAAATTTCAGTTTGTTGGTTACTGAGGGGTAACTATCAAAGAGTGGGGAATGGAATGAAGTTTTAAAGATACATACTTACTGAGCATACCTCTATTAGTTTTGGAGACATAGCAATTTATAGAAAATAACTGGGGGAGGGGAAATGATGGGAAGAGGGGAGAATTGTGGTATAGAGTTTTGTAGGGCTACACATACTGAGTCTATATTCCAGCTTTCATGTTTCTTTTGATGTTCAAGTTATAGCTTTTTAAAAAAGTGGGCGGTGCTGAATAGGCGCGAAGTAGTGGGCGTGGTACAAAACCGTTCAAACATGATCTGCAGCCGAGCATCTCGAGACTACCCACCAAATTTCAAGTCTCTAGCTCTTACAGTTTCCGAGAACCATTGGTGAGGACGGACGGACGGACATGGCTTTATCAATTTGTCTTGTCGTCCCGATTGAGAATACAATTACTTTATGGGGTCCCCCTCCCCTCCTTCTGTGCGTTACATACATTTGGCTTTTGCACAAACATAATACACACTATGCGTACAGGGTACAAAAATCAAAGACTCTTATATTGAGATATCAAAATTAGCCAAGATCTTCTTTGTGCAAATATGAATGGACAAAGTTATATTGAATTGTTTGTTTTCAATTATAAAGTGTCTTATATTGTATTGTATATATATTGTTATATTGTTGTATATTGAACGACCATAGTTAACTACGCCCCTTGATTTTCTTCACAGTTTATATTATATGATTTTGATAATGTATAATTAGATTTGATATCGAAAACTAACAAAAACAGATAAATAATCGTGGAGAATGCTGGATTGTTGCAAATCTTGAATTGTCATGCCAATCACGAAAACTATCGAATTAAGAGACAATGTCATCAATTACAATATTACACTGTTTAAAATAAGATCCTCCACTCACAGTGCAATGCATGCAGTCAATGAATGCCGTCCAAGCCACATTATGCAAAATTCCGGAGCTCAGGTGTAACGCCAGAGTGCAGAAAGGGCCGACGCTGCAGGTTGAAATCGTGCTTGTCATGCTACGTGCGAAGCACCTCAAGTCGATCGCGTAGTCGAACTTTGGCAGTCATGGCAGGCATAAATAAAGAAACGGACGTGGAAAAGGCCACAGTCAATAATTCATTAGCGAAACAATACTGCGGCGGTGCCGGCTATGATTACGCGTCAGTGCGCAATGGTCATGAGTTATGAGTTGTCACTTGTCTGTCGAGCTGCCAAATTGAAAGTGGATTGTGTACTACAAGCGCAAAGTAGTCTTGATCGGCGATAAGAATTTCAATTAATGTCCCCTGATCTGATCGGGCTATCGATCGCTGGAGCAGAAATACCTTGCTTAATCACTCAATTAAATGTATTAGTTGAATATATTTTTAAGTCTTCAATTCTTCAATTCATTGCCCCTGACAAATAATTCAACTCATTCCTCAAGCTTTTTTTGTTTGCAAAAAGGATTAATGCATTTCTGACCCGAACCCACTTAAATTTGCTGCATATTAATTAATATTTCGTTAGTGAACGCTTCCGTACAAATACAAATATAAAAACCAGTAAGGATTGGGTCGACAGTATTCTTGGATATACCTTCTAACGGCTCTAATAGGGCGTTGCCCCGCCCACTTTTCATTCAAAACCAATGCCATTTCCATTCAATTTCAGACATACCAATTTTTACTCTTTTAGTCCAATTGGTTCGAAAGATATAACGTTTTGCTATTCTGGCAATATGTGGGCTTGGCTACGTCCATATTATGATTGAATCTTCATCCTAATATCATAATATCCTAATATCATACACACCAAATATCACTCCTGTTAGTTATATTGTTCACGAGATATAAGCATTTTATATTTGTACTATATGTGGGCGTTGCCACGCCCACTTTCTATTCTTACTTTTTTAGTTTCAGGTCAGCTATATACACTCCAAATTTGGTGTTCCTATCTCAAGAGAGAACCGAGTAAGTACTACTTTTGTAATTTTTTTTTACCCGGGGTAGCTTCAGTTATTTGCCCCTCACCCCTTAGCCAATTCAAAAAGGGGAAAACAAACTTGATCTGCGCAATGAACAACAGAATCGACATGCGAAACAATTTTGACTCTATCTGTAATAGTTTCCGAGATCGACGCGTTCATACAGACAGACGGACTGACGGACGTCCGTACATGGCTACATCGACTTCTCTTTCGATACTGATCAAGAATATATAAACTTTGTATAGTCGGAGATGTCTCACAAAACTAATATACCCTTGTACCATTATATGCAGGGTATAATGATTCATGATCAATAAAAGAGAGTTAGTTTATTGAATGAAAAAAAATCTATGGTAGTATTTTGCTTCAAGCTTTAATTGGTTTATAATGGAATAACATTTTTGGTCAGAATTTCTTTTTAGCTAACCTCTAATTTAGTACATTGATAACGCTAACGTTCTTGAAGTACTTGTTTTCTTACGCATATGTACAGTCAAACTTAGCTATAACGAACTTCCAATCAACAAAATAGTCGTGATTTACTCCTGCGTCGTTGGGAGTGGTTGCATTTTGAAGATTAAATAATTTAAAGTGGAAAAGATTCTATAAAATTTTTTAATTTAGCGGTGGGTTCGACCGCCACAAGGTGTTTTGTATTGTATACCGCGGAATAAAGAATGTTCCTCCAATAACTGTTAGATTATAAAATAGTACGACTAGGAGATCATGCTGAGCCACGTGTAAGAAAAACTGACGCACAGAACTAACTAAATTTGACGGTTTTAGTTTGCAAGTTTGAAACCCTCCCATTCTCTTACGTCTTACTCAAAATGACTGATTAGCGAAATGGAGACTTATAAGCATGTAATACACCTTCCTTATCTTAATCTGCCACGCAGGAGTAAATCAGCCGTTTTTACAGAATCGGTCTGCCATACACGCGCGTCACCACTTAGAAATCTTATACTTGAGAAATCAACTCAATAGAGTATAAGCTATCTCCCATATTCTAATCTGCCACGCAGCAGTAACTACGAAAATCCCCGCTTGGGCTCCCCTACTAAAATTTGTGTGATCTCCTACGAATGTGTTGTGATCTCCTACGAATGTTTTCTATGAGCAAAATAAAGTAATTTTCTGGTCCCGTGTGTTCAACGCTTTGTGAAATTTGACTGTATTTGAAAGGTAGAATCATTTATCCAAAGTCGTTCCCAACAAGATAGCCGATGGAGCTAAACAACTCTTTCAAAGGCATGTACAACTGGGTTCTATTTTTGTATGTTCATTGGTTTTTTTCACTAACGATGTAACCATCTCAGTGTTCTTGTGTCTCTTTGGGCTCATAAGAACACGTTTAAATGAAAATGAATTGCGCCACCAAAGTCGCGTATGTTTCCCTTAATTGCGTTCTTTAGCTCATGTTGCCTTGTTGGTGCCGATGAAGTCAGATCTGGAAGTCAGCCGCCCATCGCGACGCAATTTCTCACCTTTCGGGTTGAACACGATCGTCTCGGCGAGGCGATGCGAGCCAAGTCTATCTACCTGTATCGCTGAATCATCGTGCAGGATAATTTATCAAAAAACTGAAAACGTTGTTTGCCAAACAAGAACATGATTAATTTCTGACAAATGTACGACACAAAAGATATGTGACACACCTTGGACCTCTGAGCGACGTTCTGGACCGATGCAGCCACTCCGTTGGCTAGCTGGCTGACAGACTGGTTGCTCGGTTGGTTGCTTTCAATTGCATACATCTCGTGGATTCCTTCACGACGAGGTCGTTGTGCGCACGCGTCACACTCTGTGACAAACTGGTTCCACGATGGCGGTTGGCATGCGAGAAATACCAACAACATACCAACAAACGCTCAGCTTGAGAAACATTGATCTTGCAGGTGTTAAGGAGGTAAATTCAAAATGAAATTATCAATGGCTTAATGATTCAACATTCTTGTGGGCTACCCTGCCAACATTTATAGTATAATTTTATTCGCTTAGGAACTTTCTTTATTTGAAACGTTCAAAAAGTGTCGCAAGAACTTTTGTGCTTCCAGCCTTATACAAAATTGTTGTCACACTTACATATGCTGTAGACCTTAGTTGTATTTGTGCTTTTTTACATTACATATATTTTGATATGTATCACCCTTTGTTGGCGACCTTTCGGCCATAATTGCTCTGCATTCACTAAAATGTTTGATAAAAACAATTCTGAGGGGGTTCAGCATAGCCATATGCCAAGAAGGAGCAACAGGCCACACACAAATAAAAATGTAACGTCCGGCTTCTCTTCAGAAATATTATAAAAAGCGTGAAGTGGTTAAGTCACTGCTATCTTCCTAATATGAAGCGGCATAAAAGCTTAATTGCCTCACTGCCCTCATTCGTCGGCTGGCAATTATTTGATAACTTTATTTTATTATCTTTGGAGGAAATTTATTGTAAAACCAGAAAGGACGGTATTGTCGAATATACTCAACACACAGTAGGCGGTCCCATGCCACAAATTAAAAGACAAATATTTATTTGGCAATACCCATTTAAATAATTTTCCAAATATCAAGAAAATTCGTTAAAAAATGTGTAATTTATGAGAAATGTTACTGGACCAACATAAGATGTTTCAGGTTCGTACCTTTTATACTTTAGTAGATATAGCAAGTTTTATACAATCACTTGTACGAACGGTCGGACAATCAGACGAAGGGACAATTTCGATTTCTCTTGACATCATGATCAAGAATATCTGCATATATGTATATACTTTATGCAGTCTTTCTTCCTATGCGTTAGTTATTTTTGCTCTCAAACAAACTCAATATGCCAGGACAAAGAAACAAATATATTAGACTGCTAACTCTGAGAGAAGAGAGGAAGAATGCTACTCTGTATACATAAATGTGCAATGCAAAAGAACAGCTACCTTACCGCCAGTATAAATTTTGAATTCAATGGCAATATTTTAATGAACGAGAAAGGTTATTTTATCGAAACATCACAAAAACATACTTTTTTATGCAGTTCAGTCGTAAGTAAATTTTTCAACGTTATGTTTTCTTTATTCAAGGCTTACAAACTTTAGAGTAGATTACCAATGGGAACACCCATTAAGAATAGCCGATTTGTGCCTCAGCACTTTAGCGCCATAACTGAGAGGCTTGCTTGGCTAGATATTGACGAGCAGTCAAGTCGGTAAAAAGCATTGGCATATGGCCATGTCATTACACTTTTAGAGGTTGTTCTTAAAGGTATGTACTGTACAAAATTGTGCACGTCTTCTACTGTTATGAACATGACAAATGCAATACAGCCTTCATAGAAATGAGAGGAGTGTAAAAACATGTATCTGTGTATTTAAACATTATAATATTTCTTTGTCCTGAAAATTTGCCGTGTTTATGGGGTTAATATAAGCAAAGAAACTCTAACTCTGCTGCCAAAAATGTTAAGTTCAAAGGGCCGAGTGAAAAGTTTGTAGTCTGTTGCATTCTCGTTGCTTCTGCCCATCGGTACAAGTAGGCAAATTGTGAAGAAATTTAGGTTTTTGAAGTTCATAAATTTTCCACCGCTTACATTAAAACACCCAAAAATGTTGAACGCAAACTGCAGTAAATTAATAAACGTGTGCCACACTTGCAGTTTCCTCCACTCAATGCAGATTGTCGACGAGACGGGAAGCGAAGACAACTCCTTGCAAGGAATCGTCGCTTGCAACGGGACTGTTGCGTTTGGCTGTGCAGTGGCGAAAAGTGTTGCGTAGTCTTGTAAAATTTATTTGCTTTGAAATATTTAACTTTGCAAACCTTCTTCCTCAGTAGTTCCCAGAGAGATGCTTTGTTTTGAATATATGGGAAAACATTTTTGTCTTGTTTTGGCATAGGAGAAGTTACATAATTACTTCATCATTGTGTTTTAATTTTAATTGTGTTCTGTTGAAATTTTGTTTTATTTTTTTTTAATTTTGTTTTATTCAAAAGAAAAGTTTTACAAAAGTGTCCCTATACCAAGGACAGCTGTAAAAGTTTGATTGAACTTTAAGTTTCCTAGATTACAGTTTAAGATAATATTCTTTGGGGTTTCAGAGATTTGTAACTCCGTCAAAGTTTGAATAATTATTTCAAGGAAGAATCGAATTTGATTCGCGATTAATTTAAATATAAAAGGCGTGTCAGCTGTTTCTTCTAACCAATCCAAAATCAACACAAGAATTCTTCTGGAAAAAGCTAAAAAAAACATGAATAGCGCAAGCAAAAATTAAATAAACAAATGAAGGTGGAAGATGGGAGAAATCGACAGGATAAAGTTTCACAGCCAAGGTAAAATTTACAGCGACGACGCAGTCTTACTTGATGGCAGTGTAGAGCTGTCGACTCGGCCAAAACGTAGTCAAAAGTCAGGCCGACCACGTGTGTGACAAACTACATATCTTAATGGGTTTTCGCAGCTTGGCGGCTGTTAAATGCGAAATTAATTAATTGGACACTTAAGTTAACGACATTTCTTCGTTTGAATGAGTCCGACTGCACACGAAGACAATTTTGATTAATTGGCCACCGAGGCGGTGGAGAAGCGTGCAACAACGGTGATGGAGAGATAAAATGAGTGAGGTGATTAAATTCATGGCCGCCGCATGAAGCTGTTGAGCAACAAGGACTGCAAATAAAAATGGCGTTGCTGCAACGCAAGTCGTAAAAACTGGTAAGAAGCTATCATCGGTTTTGCCGAAAATTGGATGCTCTTTACGCCGGTTTCTGGTGACTCAATATTTTTGACGGAGTCGCTCTCTCTTTCTCTTGATTTTAAAACCATTTGTTATAATACCATTTGTACAGTTTATAACACCTAGAAGGAGGCCTGCCAGACCCCATAAATTATATATACTCTTGATGAGTATTGAAAGAAAAGTCGATTTAGCCAATTCCGTCTGTCGCTCCGTCTGTATGAACGCATCGATCTCGGAAACAAAAAAAGAAAGAACCACAATTCCCTCTCAGGTCGATTTTGTTATTCATTATGCAGATCAAGTTTATATTGTTTAACTGGAGCTATCTCGGGTAAAAAATATACTAAAGTCGTATTTTTTTGGATGTCTTCTGAGATAGGAACATCAAATTTGGAGTGTGTATTGCTGACTCTAACCCGAAGAAGGTAGAATAGAAAAATACGCGTGTCACGCCCACATATAATAAAAATTGGAAACGCTTATATCTCTGGAATCATAAAACCTACAAGAATGAAACTTTGCATGCCTGCTATTGGAATGGAGTATTATAAAATTCAATTATAAAATGGGTGAGGTCTCGCCCACACATAGTCAAAATAGAAAAATATTATATCTTTGGAACCAATTGGTCTGAAAGAGTAAAAAAAAGTGTGTATGATATTGAATAGAAATGAAATCTGTTTCGATTGAAAAGTGGTCGGGGCAACACCCTCAGACTGCCGTTACAAATTGAAGGTACATGGTATGTTGAAGTCGAGTGCTCTCGACTGCAATTCGCGACTGGTTTATTGTCGTACCTCATACACGTTCCAGAAACATCGAAATTCGCGATTTCATGTTTAAGTGGGCATGCCACGCCAATTTTTTTTTTGTCAAAGTAGTTCTTAGCCTTTATTATCACGACTCTATCTAGTAGTTATATCTCAACGATGCTAATCTCTATTCAGCCCCGTTGAGATAGACTGCTAAATTAAAAATTTCAGACTTATATATATTCAAAAACAAAAAACCGTTGCGGGCATTGGTTTCAATAGACAAATAAAAACACTTTCTAAACAACTCCAGCTTGATAACTTTAAAATTGTAGGAGGAGATCATGTATACAGATGGACAAACATACAGACGGACATGTCTATTTCAACTCACTTCGACGTGCTAATCAATAATATATAATCAATAATATATAATATAAGTACATATACTTAATATGGTATGGGATCTCATCTTCTGTGGATTCTTGACAAAGTTCAAATATTATTATATGCGTGAAGAGTAAAAAAATTAACAAGGGATTCAACGGGGACTAAAAACACATTTAATAACTTATAAAAACAGTCAACACAGAACACAAATTAGAGTTCACTGAAATTCGAATCTTCCAGAAATTAGAATTGAAGTTTATAAAACATTGAACATTAATTTTTTAGCTTCGAACATTATCCCAATTATTTTTAGTTTTTTTAGTATATTCTCTCTCTTTTTATGTTTTGTTGCATATATTGGACTTGATTGTTGCATATGCATTGCACTGGATTGTTTAGTTTCATTTACTTATTTTTATTAAAACGTATATAGAAAAATCTGTTACATAGATAAGCTGGCTATAAAATAATAACTATTTTCCGATACTCTTAGATTAGATATTTGAGAAATTTACAGTTTTTTTATTTCTAGAATCTGTTAAGATGCTCTCATTTATGATCTGGAAGGAAGACTTATCTTACCCATCTGGGAAACACTCAAAAAAATGTATGTTTGCATGCTTTTGGTGGTCACTGTTCACATGTTATGAATAAACATAAAATTAAATTCTTTTCACAATTTCATTTGACACGACATTAGAGTCCTCATATCAATAAGATACAAAATCCATATACTTATCTGGTAGTGAACACCTCGGAAACTTAAATAGCATAAGCAGACAAAAGTCTGAAAACTTTTGAATGTAATGAAATATAAAACCATTTTTGGGTAGATGTTACATAGAATTCGTTTTGTTCTAAATATTTTCTGTCTTTTGAGGTAACCTAAGAAAAACATGGAAATGTTCGCATATTTGAATTCCACATTAAACCTATCGAAAAATAACCTATTATTTATGGATATTTCTTTATTAGATTAAATAATTTTCCAGGCTCTAATAACACATTATACATAATACACAATGCGTAAATATAAGTATAAATTCTGTTCAACAGCAATTATATCAACGATGAAAGAGAACTTTATAATAAATTATATCGATTTGTCGCGCCTATTCCTAAATGATTCATAAAGTCAAAATTCAAGTTCAAATTTGACATCAATTCAATTTCACTCAACCAGAAATCACTCGAAGAAAAATACTCAATTCGAAGTGCTCTCTTCTCTCTTGTTATTATTATATACTTACATATGAATGTTTATATGTTTATAAAATAAATGACTTTTTTTACGAAAAGTAGACGCCCATAAACAAATCGAATTTCGCGAGAATGAGTGAGTGTTTTAGCATTTTACGAAATAATTTTTCTCAATGAAACAAACCGAAAACCACGTGCACTCATAAATAATGCTTGGTGAACCAGTTTCTATGCTAAGAGTAAAGGAGCTTGTCTGATTCAGTAACAGGTTTCTCATTAAGGCAGTGTTGGCAAACGGCCGATCTCTTTAACTCATGTCCATTTCAAGGTGATTTTAGACTTATCACTACACATTTCCAAATGCAGTTTAATACTTGAAATATGTTAGAAAATTTTATATTTTAAACGCTTATTTTCTAAAAAAAAAATTCGTTTTACAACACGTAATAGGCGGAGACTTAGTGACAGTGGGATTGCTCTTGCCTCTCATTAGCATCCCTCCGTTTCTTTCTGACAACATATGTTTACCCTGCACTAAAGCAGCTGCTGCTCTCTGAGAGCGACCTAGAGCGAGAGAGCAACGTCCATCAAACAAAGATGATAATAAAGCAAAACCAACGGCCATAAAGTAATGTGAGACAGAAACAAAACACAGTGCTCATGTGTGCCAGAGTGGGACGCCGCCAGCCCATAAACATCGCAGCTATTGTGCACACATACAGGCGCACAAATCGTAAATTTAAGTACGCGCGGGTCTGATTTATACGACGCAACTGCGCTGCTCTTCGTCGGCGCAGTCGTCGGCAGCGCTGTTCGCCTCTCTGATTTGCAACGTGTGACGTCTGCAGCTACGAGTCGTATTTCTCTCATTTAATGGTTTGTTTACATCATAAATAAATATGGCTGAAGCCGTGCACTTGTGAGAGAGAGCAAGTCTCTGAGAGCAACAGAGCGTGGTAGCGGAGTTTGCGTACTATCTCGTTCGGAGAGCTACACTGGGGCCTGCAGTTGAATCCGTCGTTGATTTATTTACTAATGTGACGTCACTGCAGTTTTTCGAGACGGCGGCACGCGAGCTGAGCTTAACCGAACTGAAACTGGCCGAGGAGGTGTGACTGCAATTGATGAGCTTGTTCATCGTCATTTCGAGTAAGTAATATCAGATTGAATAAAACGCGACAACGATGAAGCAAATGGGAAGAGTGCGCGTGCGTGAGGCGGCAAAGAGGTACAATACGCTCTATTTTGCCGTCGGCTATGATTTGTTATCAGTTGTTTTTGGTTCCAGAAAGTTATTAAAAAGGAACTTATTTGCTTTTGACGTTTTAGATCAAAGAATATCTGCTACGAATAGAGAATACCGTCCCGGTAATGATCTATGTGGTTTCTAATGGGTTGAAATAAAAAAAAAACTTCAATAATGTTTAAAATCTTTATTGATATTGTCGCACACTATTGAATAAGGAAAAAAGAATTATTTACAATTTTGAAAATAGAACCGCAGAAATATTAAATCGTCCAATGTTTAACCACCAAGCCTGTTTTGGAGTTTATTCCCAATATAAGTTACAGCTGAAAACGCTCCCTCAGGTTCAGGAATCGATAATATATATTTATATGCTAAGTCCAAGCGTTATCCTCGATTTCCATCTTTCTCCACTTCTCTTACATTACTTTTATCTTCACTATTTTGTTTTTCAATTACAATTTTCAGAAGCAGAAACACGGAAATGTAAACATGTTGCTCTTCAACTGAAGCAGTTGAAGCACTGTTTGTGGCAATTCTGAAAATACAGGGATTAGTCAAGTACAGTCCCGGAATTTTCGTGATCAAAAAATTACCGGGATCCCGGGATTGCCTGTACTGATGATCAGAACATTCAATTTATCAATATGTTAAGTAATAAGAAGTTTATTAAAGAATAATCGTAATTTTGGATTCAAGATAAAAGTATCATAACTATTTCTGATAGAACTATTTGGTAGTCTTTAGAAACAATGAAAGACTTGAATGGTTTTATCATTTGATTTAGCAGGTTAAAGTCATTAATTGAGTACATTTTAAAATATAAGACCTTCTCAGGAACCATGCTTAAGACTTGATGCTTTTATTATCGTATTATAGGCTTCACAGATTTGTTCGTATGCAGTTTGGGTATAATAGGTTTCTTTGAGACCAAAAGTATATTATGTATAGATGGAACAGGTAAGATTCCATAGAGTATGTATGAAAATGTTCTGGACGACAAGAGAAATCGATTGAAACATGTCTGTCCGTCCCTCTGTGTCACGTTATTGACCATTCATTCATGAAATTTTAAACAATATTTAAATAAGCACTGCCAGAAATATAATTTTGTTGTGATTTAGTCAAGAATTACTTTTCTCCATCCCAATTGATGCCTCCTTTTAAAGTATATTTCTTCCTTAATCCAGGCATCATAAATAAAAACCATACAACAATTAAACGACTGAAGAATTTAATTTAAAAAAAAAAAACAGAGCAACATTAGTGCTGTTCACTATGAGAGGCAAAAATGTAATTTTACTTTTGTGTTAAGCAAACAACAACAAATGACTCAGCACAAGAATTACCCAACTTACTCTACCCCAACCCTTGATTACAAAAATTTTTAACTAACAGCAATATTAACAGAACTGAAAATACCGTTAGGTGACCATAACTTCTATAATATTTTTGGTATAATTAAGCGATATATAAAAGTGTGGAGTGTGAGTGAGACAGAAAGTTGAACCACTGGTTTTCCATTCAACATTTTTTAACCGCCAAAAGGTACTAAACTGGATTAGTTTAATAAGATACTTTTCCTTTCTAGCATTCCACCCCAAAAGACGCATTTAAAAAGCATTTTGCTAATATATATTTTTACCACAGAAATAATAAATAAACAAAATTATAATACGATTCACAAACGTGTTCCTCTGATGAACTTCTTCCAGAGGAACCTTTCAGAGGAACACAATCGACACAAAACTGTTGCAAGTTGCAAATCAATAGGCATTTGCCTATTGAAATCAGTTCTGAACACCTCGACCTCTCTTATTAAGTCCAGCAATTTGCCAAATTGTCTTTAAGAGACGCGCAACATTTGCTTAAATCGTAGGTCGTCAAATGAGCATAAAATATTATTCCGCCAAATTACAGATTTGGGCACTTCAACGCTGTGTCCTCGACGGCTAGAATAAATCTAATAAACATCAAATGACATTCTTGTTGTTTTTTTTTTTTCATTTTTCACAATAATAAATTAATAAATTTCTGATGATGTCAACTCTTGTGGTGAAGTCGCTCACTTCCCATGAGTTCCCTGTTTGTTTGCGAAGTGTTTCGTGCGGGTAGAAAGTTATAACCTTCATAAGTAGTGCCAGATTTACTTGAAACTTTGGTTAGTTATTTAGCAATGTTTAGCCAATGTCAGATATATCATTTGGCACTGCATAATAAACCATGTGTATTCATTTCTTTAGTATTCTCGACTGTATTGCTCTTACCAATAATGCAACTGTTTAAAAATCAAATAATCAAATGAAAACAGGCTTATTGCTAATTCTTATCTTTATAATGAAATTGAAATGAATTTTTATTTTCTATTTTATTATTTATTTTCTTGACCAAAAAAAATTGGCAAACATCCGAACGAAAATAGAAACACATATTTTGTTACATTTTTCGTTTGCTTAGTAAAAACAAATATATTTGTTTATTTGTTCTGCAATCGGAAATCTCCGTAAACAAAAACAAATGGGGAAATATCTCAGCATGCCTACTCGCAACCGAAAGTGGACGCGGGAGCGATTCTGATGCATGAATTGCCGTGTCGTCTCCCACTGTTAAAGCACATGTCCAGGCTATCGCTGCCGGCGGAAGGGCGTGATGTGGCAGACAGCAATTTGTTGGAGCTGTTGTTGTTGCTGTCTAAATGAGGTGTTAGAATTTTCGCCAAGCAAAGGCGCTCAGTGGCGTTTGTTTATCCAAAGGGGGTCGACACTTAGTAACAGCAACGTGCTCATTATTTGTTTTTATGGTCAAATTTTATTTAGTTCTTGTGTTTTTGTTGTAGTGCACAACGTTCGATGTTGAACAAGTTTTTTTTATTGCCGATTGTTTACTCATCATGTACTTGCATAAAGCAAAAATGAACCCATTCAACAACCAACTTCTGCTGACATAATAATAAACCATTAAACTACTCATTACAGTGGCCGCACTGAAAGGATTAGGGACAATACCGTCATAAAGACATCATAACTCATGAACTGCTGAAAGGATAAGGCGAGCAAGTCGGCGCAAACAAAGACCCCACTCAAGAGCAATAATATAGTACTTTTATATGCAAAACACTGTGCAAAATTAGAGCAAACTCACGCCGAGCCGAGGCGACGCAGCTCTGCTGCAATCCTTCTACCTGCGAGCATTGACTAAATTAAAACCACCCCGGAGAGACCGCAAGAAATTGTCACTCACTGGACCGATGCTGTTCGGTGTGATTCCTTTTCCGAATAACTTTAAGAAAAGTTTGAAACAATGGCGCGTCGTGCGAGAGCATCGCAGTGTGCCACCATCTACCAAGACACAAAGGGGTAGGTTAGTGTTCATTCATGGCATGTAAAATCAAACTTCAAACGCAGTTGCCTTGGTTCTTCTTTTATTCCGCACTGTTCTCTCTTATGTGACCGTGCTTTCGGTTCAATAGCAATTATGGCAAATTACTTTATTACATCCGTAATAGTGCCGCCATCGAGCGTGCAATATTTGGGCAGTAAAATTAAGGAAATGCCACAAGTAGTTGAAATCGCACAGCGCACGGCGATTGTTATGTGTTCATTAATTTTACTTTGCCTTGCCACAGTTCAGGCTTCAGCGCCGTGACGATCGACTTGCTCGTTGCTAATTTGTCGTTCTAGTTTCGTTCACACAAATAAAATTTTGTTGTTTTATTTATTATTAAATAAAGTTCAAAATTTGTACGACCAAACAATCCAAGTGTAAACAATGTCGTTGAATTCGGTACGTAATGGGATGCAGAGCAGTCCCAGCACTGGCACCACCTGCCTCAGTCCTGAAACAGCATGCAGTCTCATTGGGAGTGGTTCGAGCACTGCCGTCGAGACGGGCATCAGCTTAAGTGGAGGTGGGAGAGACAGTACAGCGGTCTCCGAGTCCACAAACAATTTGCTATTAATTGGCAGTCATGCAGAAAATATGACCAGAGGTAGCGAACCAGAACTTAGTCTCATGAATACGACTGCTAAATCGCTCATAACCTCGACGAAGCGGATTCAAAGGGAACTGACTGAAATTTCGGTGGATCCGCCAGCAAACTGCAGCGCAGGTCCAAAGGGTGAAAATTTGTTTGAGTGGACCTCGAGCATACTCGGCCCTATCGGGTCTGTCTATGAAGGTGGCGTGTTCTTTTTGGACATAACATTCCCGGCTGACTATCCATTCTCTCCGCCAAGCATAACGTTTCGCACCAGAATCTATCATTGCAACATCAACAGCCGCGGCACCATTTGTCTTGACATTCTCTATGAAAACTGGTCGCCCGCCCTGACAATTTCGAAAGTTCTGCTTTCGATCTGTTCCCTATTAACAGACTGTAATCCGACCGATCCTCTCGTGCACAGTATCGCGGCTCAATACTTGAGAGATCGTACGGAACACGACAAACTAGCGCGCATGTGGACGAAGCGCTATGCGACATGAAGACTTGGCAATTATCAATGCGTCAGAAAATTCTCGTTTCATCTTTATTTTAAAGGAAATTAGAATTTCAGTAGTCAAATCATTAATAAATTGCAATGGAGACAAGCAAGCAGGCTAATTTTACTTTATGTTTCGGACATTTTCCAAAGCTTTTCGAAGTTTTTCTACGTGAATAAAAATCAAAGATGCAACGAAACTGAATATTTTCGAATGTATCTTTTTATGTTTCAAAACACTAAACTTCATTTTCAGTTCGACTATTCTTTAGATGATTGGATGATACGACATTAAAGTCGAAATACATAACCTTTTCCATGTGACAAGTAAAAGAGTTGCTATGAAACGTGTGACTTAATTTCCAAAGTCTTGAACATGATTTGTGTTGAACACGGTCTTCGACAGCCGATTTGCTCCAATGAGGTCTACCGTATGTAAGTGTATATGTAGAAAAGCATTCATGACAGCGAACGCTTGATTTGAAATCGTTACGCTCTGCATTTTGAAGCCGACTGTGGTGGTAGATGTCTCGGCATGAATACAATACTGTTTTAGATGCAATTGATTTGCTTGCCGAACGATACGAAAAACTGTCATAAGCATGTTCTCCAAAGGATACATTCGACACAGTCGACTCGAAAACGAACTGTTCTCATAACTCAACCATCTACAACTGATGAACATTTACTTTCTCCCTTTCGACTTCTCTCTCACTCTCTTTATACAATAGCATAAAAACCAATTCTGCGTTAATCTTTTATGTAGATTAATCGGTTATCATATTGTACAAATACACATCCTTTCAATGTGCATCCCAAAATATAAAATATATCTTAAAAGGCAAAACAAGTCTTAAAAAAAAAAATACAATTAATGGATAGAAGATATTTCATTTTCCTTCAACGGTAGAACACATTCACACACACACACCTAATGTCGTGTTTAACAATTGGCTAAAAAATATCAACAGTAATTTTATCTTTATTTCTGATTCTCCACTTGGTTTAATTACAGAAGTCCCTCCACATAAAAGTGACAGTTTTTTATTTTATAAAAGTTCGAATATGTACAAAATGTCTTAATCAAATATTTAGTAAGGCGAAATGAAACTTTCAGTACTAAAAAATACAAGAAATGTCCCAAAAGATCGACTTGTACTCAACCAGTAGAGTTACTTTATTTAAATTTTGAGTTTCCATTCGCTTCGCGTTGTCATTAAGAAGTAAGTAATAAATCATCCAAAAAAAAAAAAAAATTGTTCGTCAACATTTACGACGAGCAACACAAATTCAATGGACAGAACTAAAAGAACTAAAGGAAAAATTGGATGTGATCTACATGCAACAGCGGGACAGAAAATGAACACACTCAGAAACACGTTTGCGGTCAGAAGTTCTGACTGAGATGTGAAAAGTTGGCGAGGCACTCGCAGTCACAGGCGGGGATCTGTGACTGTCATTGCATTTACACAGAACATTTTGCATATGCAAAAAAATACAAAAAGGTGGCGGAAAAAATGAGGCAAAGTATAATAAAATAAGGACAAATACAACAGAAATTATGAAAAACATTTTTAAAAGTTTGAAAATACATTTTCATCTGCATGCAGAGCATTATTTATGATGATGTACAAAGAGCTGCGACAACCGCGGCGACGTTGACAATCACAGCGTCAGCAAAACGAACGTTAAGACAATTGTGGAAGGACGATAGTCTGAGTGAGCTGGTAGCAATCCCGGATTCAAAGGACCACACAAATACACATGCACACATACCATAAGGACACAGGATGATGCACTTTGTGCACATCCCGTTTGTAAGCGAGCCTAGCGAGAGGCGCAATTGAAAATAATTAAATTGCCTCCCATAGTCATGCCTGAGCTCCAAAGCTGATAAAAACTTTAGTTTCAGTGTTAAAATCTCGCGAGCAGTAGAAACCCTTTGTGATTGCTCAGTTCACGCTCTTGTGACAAGATAAAGAAAGTACGAGTCATTCATGCAAACGAGACACTCTCAAATGAAAGACACGGCAGCTAATTTATTCTTAATTGAATTGAATACTCACGCACACGCAAATACTCACAGCACATGTGTATGTATGTATGTATGTTTGTGCTCACTCACTCACTCACTCACTCACGTAGTTGCTGGTAGTGTCGTCTGCATGAATGATGATGATGATTGAAAAGTCCCGCCATCAGTAGCATCGTCATCGTGGTGCTGTGGAGCGTCAGTCAGAGCCTTCCGCCATGCTATGCGAGTTTAATGTTGTATTTATGTTGTGCAAACGATGCCATAGTCGTAAACATATCAAAGCAAATCGTTTCAATTCGATCAACATTTGGGGTAAAATCAGCTTCTTAGTGTTCGGTCCCCTCACCAACTCTCTGCCAAGTTACTGAATCTGTATTGACTGTCAATGTTGGCGCTGCCGTATCGAAGTATCTAAGCGCGTGCCGATTGAGTTACTCATGTCTGAATTCAGAAATGAAATCGGTTTCGATTATGTGCGTGCCGCTGTTCTGTAAATGCCATAAGGAGCACATAAATTAAGTGACTTAATTAACTCTAGATCACTTGAAAATTTGTAGAATTTTTTAATGGAAACGCTCTCATCATTTTGTTTTCAGATAATTATTAGAAAACACTTAATTGACCCTTATTGATTTATATATTAACTTTGAAACGGAACTCTTTTCATTATAATCTGAGTTTATGGAGTTAATGGAGACTGGAGAAAAGTAAGTTGTATAAAATAATATACTAAATACATACACAGAAAGTTGTGTGCTAAATTAAAGAATTCCAAGGTGAAATAATTTGAGTTAAAATTACCATTGTCGCGAAAAAGTGAATTAATACAATAAAAGTGTTTACAGAATCAATAAAATACATCTGAGAATGCAGACACACGTAGCTCTAAATAGCTTCTTTATTTCGCTCAGTTCGAATTTAATATGACATTCTAACGAACCAATAACTCTGTACTACAGACAACAACATTGAATGCAAAGAATAAAACTAATGCGCAAGACAATAAAAGATGATTCAAAAATAAAAACAAAAAGTGCAGGGAAATTTTGAATCGAAAAATACAACTGACAAAACTTTTGTTTCCTTTTATTTGCAAAGCCGAGCACTCCATAAATTCTCGTGCGCTCAATATTGTTTCAGATCGTAAATCATGGCTGCATTTGCGTACGAACGAACATTTTAAACAAACAAACATACACACTCACTAACGTATCCACACAAATATACTCGTACACACATCCGCAGATGCATTCACGTTGCATCACACACTCACGCGCATCAGCACGGACTTGAAGTGCGGGCGGCTGGTGCACGCACTGTTACACAAACTCTCACAGTCACACTCACGCATATTGACTGTCTGAAAAATGAATGCACTCGTTCCTTAAAACTGAGACCAAAACAACAACGAAAACGAAAAAAAAAACAAAAAAGGGAAAAAATATTACATCGGACCCATTCGCAGTGCATTTAGCCGTCAAATTTGGCTCTGCAATTGTACCGCATCTGATCCTTGTTGCGTTGGTGGACTCTCTCGCTCATGGCAGAGCCTTTCAATATTTGCCGACATGCGTGTGTGTGAAAGAGAGAGGGAGAGGGAGACAGAATCTATGATAGTCGGGACAAATAGAGAAGAGGCGTCGCACAAAATGAAAGCAATCCGTTTCGCTGTTTTCATGTGCAGCAACATGGTGATTCAATGATAGCCGTCTCCACACGTCCAACAACGTTCTGACGATGCTATTACTTCGAAATGAACATTCCTCGACACTGTGAGGGCTCGGGAAGTGGATAACCTACCGTAAGTTGAAATGGACATAACCAAATTCTCATTGATGCAAATTTTGGAAGTGAAGTAAGTTTCATTTGCCGTTCATTCAATGAAAAATCGATTTTGAGATCAAAATAGCGATGACCATTCAACATTTCAAATGTGTTGAATAAAAGATAGTTCTACATATCTAAAGTTCTTGGGAACTCAAATTAAAAAAAAATCGAAATTATTGTTATAAAAGTACCGAACCAATTAAAATGACAGTTCTAATTTTTATTTATTTATTTATTTATATAATTTAGAACAATTGACTGTTATTTTAGTAGAATTGATAAAAGACTTATTATATAATATAATACAACATAAAAAAGTATAATAATATAATAAAACTAATAGTTAAAAGTAATAGTAAATATAAAAATAATATAAAAAATATAAAAAAAAAAAACACAAGGTGAAAAAAAATAATTTTTGGTAAGCAAAAATAAGGAAATTAAGTTCTAAAAAGTCTCCGACCCGGTGGGGGAAATTTATTTGCACTATGCTAGCTTTGCCCCAACTCACAGCCACATGTGGTCAGAGACTTCGGTTCCAAAGAGTGGGCGAACTCTTCCGTCCGCTCATCAATCCAAGAAGCGATTATCCAAGCCGTTGTACACCATCTACTTCTCTTGGGTAGCGCAAAATAGTTGAATTAAGTGTCGTGAGAGAGACTTCAGGTGAGAGGACGTGATAAAGATTATTATAATTCATACATAATACGCGAAACGGATCGTGAAGAACATAGTTAGTTGTGCATCTATGCAAAGCTTAAAGGACAAAAATTCTGGTAGTGCGTCGTGGGACGCTGAAACTAATGCGTCTGAGTAAGTCTGACGAATCAATTAAACCATTAATAAGTTTGTGAAGAAAAACAGTCCCTAAAACAGTCCTGCGATGAGCTAAAGATGGAAGGTCAATCAGAAGGAGCCTTTCACGGTATGACGGTAACCTAGAGTTAGAATTAGTCCATCCATATTTTTCACTTAAAAGCGCTTCGGAATTTATCAGATTGATGAATAAGGATGGCATCTTGAAAACCAAACAATATTTATTGATTAATGTTGAAACAACCAAAAGTAAGATATGAAAAATATTTGCAGAAAAGGAAAATAATAACAAACAAATTAGATAAACAATTATGAAAACAACAAGAACTAAAACAGTAACATAGACAAAACATTTAACATTTTAATTATCTCCCCAGTCATGTGTGGGTTGGTAGTATCGACGTCTCATCAACATCATTCTCTTTGTGCGAGTCGCTTTTTGCTGGGCCTCCTTAGCGGCACAAACGGCCTTGTAAGCAGCCCGTTTCGTCTGATCGAGATCCTGGCGGGCATTTGCTAGCTGGGATCGAAGACCTTCAATTCGGTTCTTAGCAGCATCTAGGAGCTGCGATTTCTCGACCAACTCTTGTTGAGATCCACTCGCGACACTTTCAATATTCGCTAAATTCTTAGTTGCAGCCTCGATAAGTTTCTTCATGTCGCATAGCTGATGTTGAGCTTCGATGGCTGCCTGGGCGGCCGTGTTCGCGTTTGCTTGTGTCGTCTGCAGCGAGCTGCTGATCTCTGCCACAGCCGCCTCTGCCTCCGCTACTTCTTTTTCGATTTGATCAACCATTTGTTGCTTGCCAGCAAGTGCAGCTTCAGCAGCCTTGGCAGACTGCATTGCCTTGTCAGCCAGCTGCAGTTTGACCTGTTGAGCTGCAGCCTCGGCGGCAGACACCTGCGCATCGTTTGCTGCCTTTGCTTCTTGTGCAGCTTTTAGGGCAATATTTGATGCGGTTTGACGGGGGTTGCTCTTAACCAAGTTGTCGGCAGCAGCGCATGGCTTTGGATCCCGTGGTTTCTCACATTCCTCATCAGCACCGGCTACACCAGGATAGAAATTTGATGTAGATCGGTCGCTGTAGCTCTAGCAATGAAAGTTTGCAGTTTAGAATCAACTTAAATTGTCTTTCGTATATTTTCAAAGTCGACTCGATTGCTTACTGATTTTGAGATTGCATTTAAAGTGAGAAATAAAATGATTATTCGAATGGTATGCATGTTACGCTAGGTTATGTATTTTGTATTTATGTTTTTCGTTCTTCAATAACACTTCAAATGTTGTATCTTTTGAATTTTTTTTCAAAAATATTTGACATATTAATACTTACAATAAAAAAAAACAAAACAAAATGCGAATTGGGCTTTCTACAATTTGGATTATGATTACGCTTCAATTGGTAACGACGTCCGCCTTCGGTTATAAAGTTGGGAAGGTGAGAGTTGTTGGACTGTAAACATTCCTGTTATTGTGAGACTGTTTTCAGAGGCACAAGAAAAGTTGGACTCCGAATTTCTACGCAGACTTTGCCACAATTGAAGATGTAGCCAGCGCTGATGGGAATGAAAATAGTAAAGGCTGTGAGTCGGACAACAAACAATGCGGGGGAGGAAACATCAAAGGGTTTTTTGGAAGTGGATCTCCTAAAGAAAAGTCAACTAACATTGCACAAAAGGCAGCTCAGGAAGCAAAAGCAGCCAACGACGCTCAAGCGGCTGCAGCCCAAGCGGCTGCGCAGCATATTAAGGCAGAGCTGGCCGAAAAAGCTCTTCAATCTGCGAAAGCAGCCGAAGCCGCACTCGCTGGAAAGCAGCAAATTGTGGAGCAGCTGGAGCAGGAAGTGCGCGAAGCGGAGGCTGTTGTTCAAGAGGAGACAAGTTCCTTGCAAAGCACGGAGGGTAACATGAACGCTGCACTACAAGCAGCACACAGCGCCGAGCAACAATACTCAGCGTTATCCGCCGTGCTGACAGCTGCGAAGGAAAACCTGGCCAACACTGAGCAAGTGGCCAACGGTGCGCAGCAGGAAATGTCCCAAAAAACGGAACTACTGGAAGCAGCAAAAAATCGCATCGAACTACTGAACCGGCAGCTGGCTTCAGCCCGACAGGATTTCGAAAAGACCAAGACGGCCGCCTACAAAGCCGCCTGCGCCGCCGTCGAGGCCAAACGGAAAGCGTCTACACGGACTCGACGGAAATCTGACCGACAAAACAAAGTCTTCTAATATGCTTGTTGTTTTATCTGCTTTTGAGTGTTTATATATTTTATATGTCAGTTAGAAATTTACTTGAATTTAAACCTTTTTTGTTTGTATGAAGGCTTTTAGCTATTGTAACATTGTAACTAAGATTTGAAACATCAAAGGCATCCGATTATAATTTGAGAATCGCGTTCCTTGGTTTAAGTCAAAGCCGAGTACAATTGACCCTTCCTCCAGGATAATTTCTGGTTCAGGTTATATTACATTCTTACCGAACATATCACAACGCTCGACATACCGGTTGGCCTCTGTAGTGAATTATGCAATGCTTCTAATCCGATGTCCATATTTCATTATGTGAGAACAGTGTGTGTATAAAAATATGACTGCAATCCATCTTTTACTCTAATAAAAGATTTCGCTAAATTGATACTGTCGATGCAGTAATTAAACTGCAATTTTTATGAGACATTTCGGATGGAGGCCGTGCTTATCAAAGATTGAATAAATTAAATTCATCGGCTTTGGCCACAGCTCTCTGCACCATTGGGCAGTAAATTCATACACGTTCACACACCCACACACATATGCACATATATGCATGCTCATGCACACATTCTCTTGTTTTTCGACGGTTTTACCAATTAAACTTTGTCATTGTTGTTATTGGCGCCTATGCTGCAATGGCATACGAATGCCAATGAAGGTCATTTTCCAATTCAACAACAAGTTTGATGATTTTTGTTCGGTTGAATTTCTCACTCATTAATGTACCTAATATTTACAAGCCGGGGCTTCAAATCAATATTCATGCTTGCAACCCTTCCGATGATTTCCATAATTGGTCATAAGTAGATGGGTTGGAAGGAATCGGCACGGCAATAGCACAAATAAACTCGAAGTCTTGTGCTCGCTGATTAATTTCCTAAGATTTCAGCGTGGAGCAATCGATATTTCTGAACAGTCAGATAATCGTAGGTACAGTTGCTCATTGTGTAACAGTAATGAATCGACCGCACAAAAATAAATTATACTTAAGACGATGTTAAATTTATTTAAAATTTTTTTACCTATTTTTGAAATTCTAGAACTTTTGTGGATAAAGGAAATTCTTGGGCATGATTTCTTTCATCACGGAGAAAATAATGTATCACTGTTGACAGAAGCAAATTGGCAACCCAAAATGATTTAATTTTTCAGTTATTTGATGTTTCCATATAATAGAATCTCGGATAACGAAGACACCTCAGAGAAAAAGGGGTGAGGGTTGAAATAGCATTGATATAAAACTTTAGGTTAGATAAATTTCTGAAATATACTCGTACAATATGAAGAGCCAAGTATTTTCTTTGCTTTTTTTTTAACCTTTTTGAACATTAAATGTATACACAAAACAAAACCATAAAAGAAAACTTCGAGGAGCTCATTCATACCTCACACTTGACACTAAAAGAACAAGTAACATGTCTTGAACATGTATTCTTAATTAGCAGCAAATGTACTTCTTGGCTCAGCAACTTCCTCACTAAACCATCACGTTTTAGGACAACGAGAACACGCTACGTAAAAAGAAATCCGCCCATCGACGACGGCAACGTCACCGCTGTTGAGTCTTCTCATAATGCGCGCTAATTAATCCTGCAAGGATCGGATTTTCCCAACGTAATTATATTTACAACCTTTGTGCTGTGCAAAGCATCGTTTGCCATGGCGGTGTGGGATGCTCTGAGTGGAGTTGTATGATTCCCGGTCGTCTCCAACGACGCTCAGATTCAGTTTCATGCACCGTCACCATCAGTACTCCAAATCGTATTGTGCCCGCTTGCCTGCTCCTTTTCACCAACATTGACGTTATGGCACAAAAACATGCGAGTGCGATGAATCGCGTGAAAGGATATACAAGGATATTAAATTAATTTTTAAGCGTAAGTGTAAGAACATAAGCCAAAAAAAAAAAAAAAATGGTAATAATAAATAAAATTAAATAAACAGAAAGAAACAAAAAAAAAGAAAACAAAAGAAACAAAGAATATTAATGCTACGAAACTTGAAACATTTTTGAGTTGTTCTTATTGTTTTTGTTTATCATTTCTTGTCGGCAAAATGAAATAAATAATGAGCACGTTCTTTTTTCTCATCTTTGGCAATTTTACTGCAGCTTTATTGCTTTTTGCGCGGGTGACTTTGTATTCGATTCGTTGGCAAATTAGTTTCATGAATTTTATGAGCCAAGAGTCCTTTCATTTTCACAAAAACTTTTCTTTATTCGCAGCAAACTACGCTTTTCCCCCTTCCTAACTATGTTCATGTTGCTTTGTTGCTTGCAAAAAGTTAGTCACTTTTGCATCTTAGAGTTGATTAAAAAACTTAGGTTTCTCTCATTCATCTACATAAGTAACCAGTTGACTTTAAAAAGAAACTAAATTAAAGTGATTATTTTCCGGAAAAGTTACAACTTTTCCTCGTAAATTTATTAAAAGCAAAGTTGCACAGTATTCATCACCGGCATCAGTTGGCCCAGACTATTCACAGATTTCCTTTGTTTTGAATAAGATGATTTACAGATGGGCTTTAGCAATCTCTGCAAAATCAAAATGCGCTTTTGAACAACATTTCGCTTTCAAGAAGAGCAATCCAGATAGATTGTCCGAATTGGCCACATCAAGCTGACACTCGATGGTAATCACTGTTGCCACCTTAACTCTTCACATTCAATAGTTCCCAAAATTAAGATACTCTTTCGGGCAGTAACTTCGGTTATGAAGTCTCACTCAAGGTAAATTGGTAGTGCGGAGATGGCAAAGCCGTGACCATTTCAAAACTGACCCATTTATGTATTTATTATTTATATATTTTCAATACATTTTTGCTAATATATGCTTTAAATTACAGTTAATACAACAAATCAAAGATCAAGTATTACTTGATCAAAATTAAATTGTGGCATCAGAATCACTCTCATTACCTAGGGAAGTGTTATTAAAAATATCACTGTCACTTGTATGTAAACTCCGTAAACACACCTATTAAAAACTTCTTACCACAAACCACCATTTTCTCCGCTTTGTGTCTTCGTAAAGACCAACTGGAATTTTGCATAAATTGCGCTTTGAACACAACAACTGCAACATTGCTTTGAAACAAAAACCGTACTTAAGCACTGCTTTTTATTTATACTGACTCCACTGTTAGCTAGTGGTAACAACAGCCCTTTAAGTCTTGCCTTACCAACGATTTTGAGCAATTACAGTTTGTTAGGTATGAATTCATATTGTATTAACATTGCTGTTGCTGTCGGCGAAAGTTTAACTTGTTATTAACATAATTAATTGCAGACGAAAATAATGTTCAAATAGGAAAACCTTTTTAAATTTAAATTGTCAAGTTTGTTTTTGGATTTGTTGTGAACAGGGTATTATATTGTCGAGAATACCCGACTATACCTAACTTTTTGTATTATACTCTTCATGCAGTGAATAGTATTAAAACTTTGTCGTGGAGTTTGTAACAGATCGAAAAAGACATTGCTGACTAAGCAAAGTATATATGTATATTCTTGATTAGAATGGCAAGACCAGTTGATATAAACTTGTCCGTCTATTATTCTCTCATTATATAGATAATCTCCTCAATTTTAAAGCTATCGACCAAAAATTTAGCAAAGTCTTATCGAATGATCAATATTTTTCAAGTTTTCCTTGACAACAAGCCAAACAAATTAAGTTTGTAAGCACAGCGAAAACCAGTAAGGATTGGAGTCGACAGTACTCGACTTCGACATACCCTGTTCCTTCAATTAGTAATGGCTGTAATAGGGCGTTGCCCCGCCCACTTTTTAATCAAAACCGATCTAATTTTTTCCATTTAATGTCTTACATCATTACGCAGATCAAGTTTATTTTATCTTCCCCCTTTTTGAGTTATTTTAGGGGTGAGGGGCAAATAACTGAAGCTACCTCGGGAAAAAACTTACAAAAGTCGTATTTTCTGCGTTGTCTTTCGATACTGATCAAGAATATATATACTTTGTATAGTCGGAGATGTCTCCTTTGAGGTGTTACATAGATTGTCGACGTGCACAAAAATAATATACCCTTGTACCACAAGGTACATGGTTTAATAAATTCTAAGAAGTCTCTGACCCGGTGGGAGAAATTTATTTGCGCTATGCCAGCTATGCCCCAACTTAGACTTAGAGACTTCAAATGCAAAGAGCGCGACCAGTCCATCCAAGAAGCGATTATCGAAACCGCTGTAAGCGATCAGCTTCGCGTAGGTAACGTTGAATGGTTGCGTTAAGTGTCGCCTAATACGACTGAGTAGGTCTGAGGAATCAATTAAACCAATATCCAATTTATGGAGAAAAACAGCCCCTGAACCAATCTTGCGATTTGCTAGAGACGGAAGGTCAATGAGAAGGACCCTGTCATGGTATGACGGTAATCTAGTATTAGGAATCCAATTGAAGCCACGAAGTGCGAAAAGGAGAAATTGCTTCTGGACTTTTTTGTATTGAAGAGACCCTACGCAATAATTCGAGAATAGGACGTACAAGTGACGTAATGAGAAGTTAGGTGATGAAAGGGTCGTTGAATTCTTTAGACCAGGGTTTAATGATCCCAAAAACACCTTTCGCCTTATTAACGGCCGTTGAGACTTGTTGTACGAAGAGGAGTTTTGGATCGAAGAGATCACATAGGTAAGGTAAGGTAGAGCAGGCAGCTCGACAGAAGTCGAGAGCACCCAGTGACCATAAGGTCCATTGTGTTGCCTCATTAATTACTGGATAGATTAGATGGGATTGGGTAGGGTTGCTGGGATAGTGGATGGGAGGAGGGTCGCATCGTTTTCTCCTGGTTCTAATGGCCAGTCCCATTGGGCTTCGGAAGCCCGCGGAACCACCCAGTAGAATCCAGGTCCTCCAGGCGCGCGTTCGCTAGACTGCCCAGTTTGTCAAAGAAGTGTCTTCCCAAGAATTGGGTTCTCCTCCTCAGAAGTGCAGGGCAGTCGCAGAGAAGGTGTTGGACCCTCTCAATCTCTTCTTCGTCTTGTAGTAGTCTTGTTGGGATACACCGTACCGTTGGGCCATACGACCAATGTAGCAGTGTCCCGTTAAGACTCCTGTCAACATCCTCATCCTGTTCTTTGTTAAGTGTAGGAGTTCGGAAGTGCGCTTCGAATTATATCTAAGGGATCACATAGGTCGTTAAAAATAAAGACTCGTTCTAATTGAATATTATCAAATCACTAAGTAAACAAGTGGGGTTTCCTACGATGATAAGTCATAAATTAGCATTTAGAACAATTTAGCTTTAGCAAATTAAGTGAGCAGCAAATGTGCAGATAGTTCATATCAGCCTGCAATAAGCCGTGGCAAGAGGGTTCCTAGTGAGAAAGCCCATGTAAATTTTCAGATCGTTTCATTGAGCGGTTTTTTCGACCCGTGTGTTCAAAGTTGAAGAAAAAAAAATTAAAGGACACATTTTGTAATCATCTTCCTTAAAAATGGAAAAATCTGTTTGTTTTTCCAGTTTTTGTACAATTTGTTGTTGAGTAACTTGGTTGAATATCCAAAGTCCTCATCCTATCAATGTTGTGTTTATTAGATGCAGCCAAATAACGAAAACAAGTGAAAACCAGTAAAGGAAGTAAAGACAGTATAGTCGAGTAATCTCGACAATATAATACGTTGTAAACACGAAATCCAAAAAAAATTAATTTAATTTAATTAAAGTAAATGTTTTCTTTTTTCAACATTTTTTTGATCTTCAATTAAAATTTCAGCTTTGTATCTTTTATAGTTTAGGAAATACAGAAATTTTAAGAAAACAATTTTTTGAGGGGAAGCGAAGGGAGGGGAAAAAAGTGGTATGCGGTTTTGTAGAGCTATACATACTGAATCTACATACTCATTTTCATGTTTCTAACTCATCAGGTTTTCGAGCTACAGCCTTTTTAAAAAATGGGTGGTCCTCGATGGGTGGGAAGGAGTGTGCGTGGCAAAAATTTTTTCAAACTTGATCTAACGTTTGACCACACGAATCTGTCTTCCAAATTTCAAGTCTCTAGCTCTTATAGCTTCCGAGAACCATTGGTGAGGACGGACGGACAGACAGGACTAGATCAATTCGTCTTGCCGTCCTCTTGATCAGGATCAGGATATATATACTTTATAGGGTCCCCCTCCCCTCCTTCTATCCGTTACAAACAAATCGTCTCAAACAAATTTAATACACCCCGATACACAGTATGTGTACAGGGTATAAAGATACTTTTTTGTTCTTTTAATACTCTTGCAAGAGTGTATTAACTTTGATATGCTGAGAAGGAGTTATTTCCGACGATATAAAGTATATACATACATATATATTTTTGATCAGCATAACGAGACGAGTTCATATTCCCATATCCGTCTGTCTGTCTGTTTCAAGGCGAACTCCTCCCAGAGTTTTGAAGTTAGCAACAAAATTTACACGCAGAAAATTTTCTTTTCCTTGCATGCAGTTTATATGCAGAAACAAGCTTGATCAGAATACTGTAGCATATAGCTACTATAGAAACGAATAAAAATTTTTAATATATGTAGGTGTAGTCACGCCTATTTTTCTATTGTATCTTGTTGGAGTTTGAGTCAGCTATATACATTTTCACCTCTTAACTAAGTTGAGGAGGGGAAAAACCAAATAAACTTGATCTGCTTAATGAATAACAGAATCGACATGTGAACCAATTTTGGTTCTATCTATTATAGTTTCCGAGATCCACGCTTTTAAAAGATGGGCAGATAGACATGACATTTTTGACATTTTCGTTGGGCCCAAAACTAATATACCCTTCTACCGTAAGGTACAAGGTATAAAAATATAAACAAATTATTTTATTATATAAATTTTCCACATACCCACCATTCTTTTTCTTTTATTAATATCTACGTTCTTGTAAAACTTAAGATATGTAGAAGCCCGCAAAGTTAGCCAAAAGTTTTGTGACTCTTTTACCACAACTCACAGCAGACCGAACCAGTAAGGGAGCTATTTTCAGCTTTGCTGAAACTTATATACTCTTGCAAGCATTTGGAAAGTCCGTTTTATAGTTTTTCTAATAAGAATCTTATAAGTTTATAAAGATAAAGGGGCGTAACCCCGCCCATTTTCTACTTTTTTTTAAAGAATACAATGCAATCATTCTACACTTCATTTTATGATTTTCTATCTCGTCTGCTTATAGATAAATCACATTTTAAAGTTTTTCTCTATATGGGCGGTGCCACGCCCTTATGTCCGATTCTTATGAAACCTTGTAATATGGTCAAGGATTCCTAAAAAATTTGCAACTGCAAGGTTTCATCTGTTTATATTAGAAAACAAAAAAGTTTTTCAAACAAAAACCGAATTTTTAACCGATTGTTCCTATGGGAGCTATATGCTATAGTTTTCCGATCTTCACCAATTTTGTAGTGTGTCTTAATTTACGTCTAAGATGTTCTTGTGCAAAAAATCGAGGCAATAGCTTTAAAATCAAAGAGTTTATTGAGCAAAAACCTCATTTTTAACCGATCGTTCCTATGGCAGCTATATGCTATAGTATTCCGATCAGTCTGGTTTCTACATATAAATTGCCTGCAAGGAAAAGAAAATTTTCTGCGTTTAAATTTTTTTGCTAACTTCAAAACTCTGGGAGGAGTTCGCATTGAAACAGACAGACAGACGGACATGGCTATATGAACTCGTCTCGTCGTGCTGATCAAGAATATATATACTTTATATAGTCGGAGATGTCTCCTTCTGCGTTGCAAACTTCACGACAAAGTTAATATACTCTTGCAAGAGTATAATAACTGAATAGAAGTACTCTCAACATTTCAATGTAACATTTCGATTAAAAATAATGTGTTTCTGACTTTTTTATATTTATAAAAAACCAGAAAGAACGCTATCTTCGGCCTTGACAAAGATTAGATATTCTTCACGTTGTTTTTGGTGCCACGCCAATTTTTTCGATTGAATCTTATTTCTCTTTACCTTAATATCCTGTATACCAATTTCCATTTTTTTAGCTCATTGGTTACTTTCTTTCAGGCATTTAGTCGTGCAGTACGTTAAACTACTAGTTGTGAAGTTTCAGCCTTCTTACAAATCAAAAGAGTTTTAATTTTCATCTTTTTGTATGGGGACTACCAGTTCCAGTGGTCCGATCTTGCCGCTACTGATCAATGGCTCGACCACACATAAAATAAGACTCCCTGCAAAATTTCAATTCTATACCTGTGGGAGAAGATTGTATATATACAGACAGCCGGCCATGCCTATATATACTCGTCTTGTCGAGCTAGTCAAGAATTTACATACTTTGTTGGGTTGGCCACACCTCCTTCATAACTGCGAGGAGTTTAATCATATTAAAATAAAATATTGTTAAAATTAAACTTTTGAACTCATGCCAAGCAAATAGATTTCTGGCCCAATGTGCATTTTTATAATTTGCAGAAAATACTTCATTGCAATTTTAGTAAACAAATTTCAATTTTTATTTTTAAATTGATAATATTTTTAAACAAAATTCCAACCAATAATTTCAGTTTTAAAAGCAAAACTGTTTTAAAGATAAGCCCGATAAGTGCTTTGGGGCCCCTTTCGTGCATTTCACCATTATATTCAATATTTTGAGTGCCAATGTCGAGATTGATTTTGATCATCCTCCCCCGCTTCTGTGGCATCGTCGAGTTCTTCTATATTTTCTTCATTATCATCTTGAATATCATTTTCAGCACGTTTCCTCGAAAATGAATGTGTTGCATTTGTTTCATAATACATAGTCATTTCAGGATCAGAACTCCAGTTTTGCTGTGATACTGTATCCGTCTTATTCGCAGCCCTTTGAATATCTTTTTGTGAAATCCGGCCCAAACTTGGCAAGAAGAAATTTCCACAAACGGGTTTTTTACCGCTTGTCACACGGGATTTTTCTGGACTCAAATCGTTATTTTCGTCAGCTAAGCCATAATTAATGTTATCTTCGTTTGTTGGCACTGTATTTTGCGAATACGTTTTTTTGACATTTGAGTCGTAATCTATAAAATAAGATGCAACTTTTGACATTGGCAAGTCTGTATCAGTCTTTAAGTCATAGTTTGGATACTGCTTAAGTGGCTTAGTTTGAGGAATGGGCTCCACACCAAAATTAACGTACCTCTCATTATCAGAGCAGTTGCTAGCGTTTGTTTGAGTAACTTTTCCATGCAAAACTTGCTGAATTTTGCTTTGTTCAGCGCTTTTATTCCATATGTTTGATTGGTAAAAATCTTTGTTCCTCGTTGGTGAAGATTGTTTTTTGGGTGATTCCTTTCTTTTTACTGGTGGCGATGTGCGCACTTCCATTTGTGATTGCATAGATTGATCAAATTCTTGATTCTTTTGTAGTGATTTACTTTGAATAGTTGGCAAGTTATTACAAAACTGGTCATCATAGCACCAGGTTAACTCGGAAGGTGGAATTGTCTCAGCTTCCTCATTTATGGTAATTGATGGTGACTCTGTCTTTTCACCAACACTCCGTTGTTGTTTGGATGGTTGGGTTTCGGACATATTATAGTTTTTAATGTTGTTGCTGGCGTAACTTCGATTTCTTTTTTGTTTCTTAATATTTTTCGACGGAAACTTATTTTGTCTACCACTATATTCATCAGTTGGTCTTGCTGTGGCAGGGACCAAATTTAAATTCGGAGGCTTGAACCGAGAGAAGGCAATCTTATTTTTAATAAACTCTTCAGAATGTGCTTTAGGCAAATATTTAGCAAAAACATCCTTCTGCCTTGTGTTTCTCGCTTGACATCCGTGGTGCATATCAAGCTTATGCTGATGTGTCTGTGACTCTTGGGTAAGATCCTTTGACTCGTTCTGACTATGCCGAGTCTTTTGGTTTTCCGATGGCTTTTTGAACTTTAGTGGCTTAAAATTGATGTCTTCGGTTGGAGCCACAACTGGTTTCTTTTTCATTTCCGCGATCCACTCGTGTTGATCTAATATCGCTTGATGAGATGCACTAAGTGGGTTTGGTTCAAACTTTTTAAATATGTGCATGTCATCAAAGCGTCTAGGAGGTGCCACTGGCTCCAGTGACACAAACCGAGGATAGCTCTTGTACTTGGTTTCTTCCTGTTCCGTCAAAAAAGAAGTGCTAAAATCTGTGTCATTTTCATTTTTCATTTGAGACGGATTTGAAGTAAATGCAGATTGTTTGGATGTTTTCTTGTTTTGCGTCTCAGAAATTCCATAAGTGCTTCTATAAAAGGTGTGTTGCTCTTCAGGAGTCGCCGACTTCAATTGCAATTTTATTTTTTTTTCAGCTATAAAGTTTTTGTATTTAATTGGACTTAAGCCTACTTTGGATATCGAATCCAACCGCATGTAATTATCTTGGGGATCAATCTCCGCCACTGTCATATTTGCCAGCATGTGATTTATCGCTGTGTTTACTGGCATCAAATCTCTTTTTATTTCCTGACTTACTCTTTTTGCCATGCCGTAGTCTATCCTATTATAACCTCTCGTCGACTGACTTTGGCCATTGTCAGGAGTATGAGTGTTCCTTAAATATTTTGAGTTTCCAAACATCTTATAAGATGTTTCGTTTTTCGTCTTAGACTTGGGTGCAACTTTCGTTGCTTTGTCCTCCATCGTAGAACTGACTCCAGCCAATTTCTTTTGTTTCATAGTTGACATCGATCGACAGAAAAAAACATTTTTTTTCGGTTTCATCCGTAGAAATAAATGAGACCTCACGGCGTAAGACTTAGAAGCAGCGCTCTTCAGCTTAGTCACTCGATTCGTCCTAATTTTGGGAGAATAATCTGAAGGAATCATTGATTCCAATCCGTCCAAATGAACAAAGCGCATAGCAGCATTTATGAAACGTAATGGATAATTTGAAATAAGATGATTTTTTGCAGCGATTCTTCCGATGTAATATTTGTGGAGGCTCATGGTGGAGAAGTGACAGAAAATTTGGATACAAATATCTATTATATTTTAACGATACACTATGTGTGTACACACCTGGAATTTTGTTGACTTATACTGTTTCAATGGCTTACTGAGATCATTATGCTGAAGTTACCTTGAAAAAAAACAACAAATTTACTTCAACGTTTTATTTTAATTTGACGATCTAATCGAAAAATAGAGAACAAGAAAAATTCTGAACAAGAAAGGAGTACTTAAATAACATTTGCAGAAATGATTCTTAATAAAAACCAGTAAGGGAGCTATTTTCAGCTTTGCTGAAACTTATATACTCTTGCAAGCATTTTCTCAAGTGTTCTTATTGGAAAATATGTCTTATAGTTCTTCCAATAAGAATCATATACTTTTATAAAGATAAAGGGGCGTAGCCCCGCCCATTTTCAAATTTTTTTAACAAATACATTGCAATCAATGTACCCTTTATTTTGCGATCTTATATCTCATCGGCTTACAGAGAAATCACATTTTTAAGTTTTTCTCTATATGGGCGGTGCCACGCCCTTATGTCCGATTTTTACGAAACTTTGGAATATGGTCAAGGATTCATAAAAACGCGTAACTGCAAAGTTTTATCCGTTTATATTTAAGAACAAAAAAGTTTTTTAACAAAAACCGAATTTTTGACCGATTTTTCCTATGGGAGCTATATGCTAGATTTATCCGATCATCACCAATTTTGCTGTGTGCCTTAATTTACGTACAAGATGTTCTTGTGCAAAAAATTGAAGCGATAGCTTGAAAACCAAAGAGTGCATTGAGCAAAAACCTCATTTTTGATCGATCGTTCCTATGGCAGCTATATGCTATAGTTACCCGATCATGCTGGATTTTACATACAAACTGCGTGCAAGGAAAAGACAATTTTCTGCATTTAAATTTTTTTCACGACAAAGTTAATATACTCTTGCAAGAGTATAACAATAAGGAATTGAAGTCGATAATGCTCGTCTTCGACATACCCTGTACCTCAAGTTTTAATTGAAACAGATTTTATTTCCAATCAATATCATACATACTAATTTTTAGTTTAGACCAATTGGTTACAGAGATATAACGGTTTTATTTATTTCAACCGCGAAAACACAACTTTTGTAATTTTTCTTACCTGAAGTTGCTCCAGCTATTTGCCCATCACCCCTAAATGAAGACCCGGAGGGGAAAACCAAATAAACTTGAACTGTTTAATGAATGACAGAATCGACCTGCGAAGGAATTTCGGTTCTATCTACTATAGTTTCCGAGATCGACGCTAAATCGACTTCTCTTTCGATACTGATCAAGAATAAATATACTTTGTAACCTCGGAGATGTCTCCTTGAAGGTGTTACATACATTGTCGATGCGCACAAAACTAATATCCCCTTGTACAAGGGTATAAATAGTAACGATTTTTGTGATTTTTGAATTCAACATTTCGACAAACTGTTTCATATTTGATAATCTAGACTAAAATTTTTTAAAGCAGAAAGCTCATCAAATATTACTTCCAACCCCACGAGTTAACCTTCATAACCACGAAATTGACTCTATTGTTGGTCTCTGTCGTATAGTGTCAAAACCGCCAAAAGATTTATGTACCAAATAATTTAATGTGAGACAGCGCATGTTCAATGCGCACAACCGCCATAATAATTTCAACACGAGTAATTTTAATAATTATTAGTAGTAAAATTATTCAAACATGAGGATGACAATGACTGCGACAATTATTTCGGAGTTGTTTCCCAGCAGACGGACGACACTGCCCGCCTGACTGACTGACTGATTGTTTGTCTGAATGCTTCCATTTTCCAGTTGCTTGTTTTTGTCATTGTTTAAAAAATATAACTCGGAAGGATATGGCAGACAATTAGTTTCTTCATTCTTCGTCATTTTTGTTACAAGCAAAACGCCTCTGTGTGTCATAAAGTAAAAAATGCAACTGAAAATGAAAGAAGGGATTTCATTGGGAATAAACTCATGAAAATTTACATTTGAATAGACTCGTTTTCGAATGAAACAAAGGGGAAATGCCGCCATTTCGGAGTCTGAGGCGGAGTGAATCGACTGCGGCTGTTGCGGTTCGAGATTTTTCGTGACAATCGTGCGGGATGCAATGGATTCACATTCAGTGAAAATTGGAAGTGCGCCTCCGTGAGCATTTATGCGGCGTATTGTTTTAATTTTCTGAATTACTCTTACGATTTATATCTGCTGAATTAAAATTATTTTAATTTTAATATTTTTAAAGCTCTTCACGCAGTGAATAATATTATAAATTATTTAGGAAGTTTGTAACACACATAACCAGACATTTCCAACCATTAACCAACCATACTCTTCATCATCTGGAAAAAACAAGTCGAACTAGACATCTCTGTTTGTCTGTATCTAGACAATCTTATCACGTTCTAATCGAGCTCAAAATTTTGAGAGAATTCTTTTTGTGCCGTCAAATTAAGGGATTATCGGATAATTCGAAATTTTAATTGAAAGAAGAAGAAGAAAAATCAATAAAACTGTAGTAACAGGTTGTCTTCTAACAATAACAATTAAAGTTGAGATGCAGACTATTAATGAGGCTGATCCGATGAAATAGAGGATGCCGAAGATAATTATATTCTTGATCAGCTCGACAAGTCGAGTTGATATAGCCATGTTCGTCTGTCCGTCTGTCTGTATAAATAAAATTTTCAACAAAACTTTAAATTTTATTACCATAAATCATTGGTCGAAACTAGTATGATCAGATCACTGGAACTGGCCGTTCCCATACAAAAAGAAGAAGAAACATTAACAAAATTAAAGTTGTATGAACATTTTTTTTTAATAAATAGACGAAATTTAAAAAGTATTAGTAGGGTCCGACACTAGAAAGGGTTTTTTGGTTCTTCACTCACTAAGCACTTACATATCTTCTTAGCGAGCCATGATAAAAAATGAGTGCGGCTTCGGAACCCAATGAGTTAAACCAGTGATAAATGAAATTTCTCTGAAAAAATAGGCGTGAGACAAGAAAAAATACAAAAGAAAAAAGAAAATTTAAAACGCTTATATCTCCGGAACCATAAAACCTACAAAAACGAAACTTTGCATGTATGCTCTTGGAATGAAGTATATTAAGATTCAAATAAAAAATAGGGGTAACCACGCCCACATATAGCCAAAATTGAAAAACTCTATATCTCTCAAGTCAATTGATCTAGAAAAACAAAAAATTGTATGTATAGCATTCAGTGGAAATAAAATCTGATTTGATTGAAAAGTGGGCGGGTCAACACCCTACTACAGCCGTTATAAATTGAAGGTACAGGGTATGTCGAAGACGAGTACTGTCAAGTCCAATCCTTTCTGGTTTTTTAAATTTTGAAAAATTTTGAAATGAAAATTTTTTATCTGTGGTGAGGCACCTACCAGCATTTGTGAAGGGTTGTCGAGTATACTCGACTACAACGCCCTAACTTGTTTTTATCTTTATGTTTCTCATAAAAATCGGTCGGAGTGTAATAAATTGTTGTTGGTTTTTGCTTTGCAATAATAGTAATCAACAGACTTGTCTGACAATGTTGTTTGGAAGCTTTCATTAAGTTGTGACAATTAGTCATAAACATTGAAACAAATCACTCTTCCCCATCATGTTAAGCAGCATTTGCCTAATCTGAAAGTGTTTGAAAGTCATTTTAAAAACACACCTCGAATTAAACGGAATATCCTTAAAAATATTTGCCACAAAACTTTGAAAAAAGTTGAATTATGTCGGCTGAAAAAAGAAGCCAAAAACGATATAAGGAAAAAATTCATTTATATCGAAATAAACAACCACTGAACCCTCTGTTTTGGCGCACTCCAACATTATTTATGATGTCATCCATCATTTTTATCGTAAAAAAACATTTTCCTGTCTTAGCCTCTTCTTCTCCTCTTCTTCAACCTGCGCGCTATTCTTGTCATTGGCCAAGGACTTTCTACTTCAGTGCGGCCCCCGCAACCGCCAATGTGGCTGAAGTTGCTGCATCCTCGAAAAATTAGAGAAAGACTCTGTCGGAGGACGAAATAAGTAAATTTTCAGGCAGAACTTTGTTTAACGACTCTAATGATGCGCCAACCCCCCGAAATAGAACTTGCCGCCGTCGCCATTCGGCGAAGCCATTGAAGCGTGCTTGAATAGTTCGCCCATTTCCTTTCCGGTTGACGATAATGATGAAGATGCGAAACAAACGAGCACAATTTCGTGTACATTTCATTGCCGTTTTTACCGTATTGTGCTGTTTTTACAGTGTTGATCGTTTTTATTTCGATTTTATTTTGGTTATTTCTTATTAAATTTCGTTAAAACTAACTCTAATGATGAGGAGGTAGTCACAAAATGATCTTCTATATGACAATACAACTACGTCGTATACTTAATTAAAATAAGTTGAAGTAAATCCATATGATTTCTGATTTGATATAAGAATATGTTGTGAAATAAATTGAATAACATCTTATTAACAACACATATACATATTTGGCACTACCAGCAGATTAAAAGTTATTCCATGTATCTGTAAGATATCTCAATAAGAAACCCACATACTTTAAAATGAAATAAACAGGTGTGGCAGCAAATTGTCTTTAACAGCAATATAATGAACTGACATACCATCAACTAACTTAATATGATGTTAGCTTTTATGAAAATTTTTACAAATAAGTACTCTCAGTTTTGTCAGTTCAATTGTACATTCAAGTGTTCATTTACTAATCGAGCTTCCCTCGAATGAGTATTTTTCCTTGTCATATACAAGCTGTGATCTACATCTTGTAGTCTTTCTCCATTTCTTAATATATTCATCCACATTCAATATTAAAACTCTGTTCCCCTCAGGTTTGCAAAACATTTGTGAATTGAAAATTTATGTAATCGAATAAAAATATTGCATGGACAAAATTATCGAATACAACAGAGAACGGCAAGAAGATGCCCATTGAACTGTGAATGAAATATGAATTGCAAGCCGATTGACAAAATAACTTCCAAAGCGGATACAGGCATGTGCTCAGTATATGTATTTGTATAAATATGTGTGTTTTGTGTTTTTGTTTGTACATATGTTTTATGCATGTATGTGAGAATCTAGACTACCAAAGAATGGCGTCCTGTTGTCCCGGAGAAATCAAAATAGTATTTTTGGCAATAGAAAAGAAAATTTCAAAAGTGAAGTCATACGAAACCAATTACAAACGCATAAATGCGCTGAAAAATAGAAAAGAGTTACAGATTGGTAGCACTTTAGAGTGAAAAAATTATTCTATGTTTTTAGAATCTTTTTTTTTAAGTCCTTCACTCTTTCATTTCCTTGTTGAATGCCTATAAACTAAAGTTTAAATTTGTATGAAATCCCAAAAAGTCTCCTTAACTCCTCTCCGCCGCTAACTTACATTTGATAAACACAACCTTTAATTTGTAAAACACAAAAGAAGGGCATCAACTAATCGAATGGCACTTTCGCTTCTTGTGGTTGTTGTAACATGAGTGGAATAATTTCTAGAAGCTCAACACATATACATACATATGCCGGATGCAAACAATTTGATTGCCACAACCAGCAGTTTGGGTTGTTGTTGCTTCGGATACTGCTTGCCAGCAATGTTATGTTCTTGCTATTGCAGTTATTGAATTGTTGTTTTTATACCCTGTACCTTGTAGTACAAGGGTATATTAGTTTTGTCAGCATCGACAATGTATGTAACACCCAGAAGGAGACATCTCCGACTATACAAAGTATATATATTCTTGATCAGCTCGATAAGACGAGTTGATATAGCCATGTCCGTCTGTCCGTCTGTCTGTCTGTCCGTCTGTCCGTCTGTCCGTCTGTCCGTCTGTCCGTCTGTATGAACGCCTAGATCTCGGAAACTATAATAGATAGAACCAAAAGCTCTTCGCACTTCGATTCTGTCATTTCTTAAGCAGATCAAGTTTATTTTGTTTTCCCCCTTTTTAACTTCGTTTAGGGGTGAGGGGCAAATGACTGGAGTAACCTCGGGTAAAAACTTACAAAAGTCGTGTTTTCTGGGTTGTCTTTTGAGATAGGAACACCAAATTTGGTGTGTATATAGCTGACTCAAACCCCAAGACGATAGAATAAAAAAATGGGCGTGGCCACGCCCCCCATATAGTAAAAATTTGAAACGCTTATATCTCAAGAACCATAAAACCTAAAAGAATGAAATTTTGCATATATGCTATTGGAATTGAATATAACATGATTCAATTACAAAATGGGCGTTGCCACGCCCACAAATAGAGAAACTTTGTATCTCTGGAACCAATTGGTCTAAAAGTGTAAAAAAAGGTATGTGTGATATTAAATGGAAATGAAATCTATTTTGATGAAAAAGTGGGCGGGGCCACGCCTTCAAACAGTCGTTACTAATTGAAGGTACAGGGTATGTCGGAGTCGATTACTGTCGACTCCAATCCTTACTGGTTTTATTGTTGTCGCTGTCGTATTACATGTCGTATTATTTGCTCTTATTTTTATGGCCGAACAACAAATTCGGCTGTCACTTCTGCTCCGCTAGCTACGCCCGCAAAATGTTCCGGTCCCGGTGGCTTTTGCTTGTTGTTGGTCTTGCAATTGATTTTATTTTATTTATTGTTTGCGTTTCACTATTAAAATATTCGAATGTCGTATGTTTTTGAATATGGTTTGCCGTTTTTGTTTTGTTTACGCTTGTTTTTTTTTCATTTTTTTTTTTTGCAGATTTGTGTAATTTGCAGAACTTCTGCACGAATGAATAATATCTGTGGAGTCGTTTGCTTATTGACTCAAGTTTGGCAAATAATTTGATTTCCAAAATAATAAATTAAGCAAATAAATAAATTATACTTATACAGTTGATGCCAAAATTGCGCTGGAAAACAAATGCTTAAGCATTTTAAAAATGCTGCTCTTTAGTTTCTTTGAAGCACATTAGTTTGCCACTTGTCCATTTTGTCCAAAAAACAACCCGAGTCGACAACACGCCCAGCAAATCCTTATCGCCTTCCGAAGAAGTAGAACCCCTAGCATCCGCAGGATTCAAACGTGTTATTCTTCTTTCACTGCCATTCACCATTTCTTTCCTATCCAACATTATCTAGATTCCTGGTTTAGCCCCATTAATGGCTCGGGACAACATGCGGTGTTGGTAGAGTCGCAATTAATAATGGTTCATAATTTGTTGATACGCGCGACGGTTCAAGAGTTATAAGCAAACGGGCAAACAGATTATCAGATTTATTTATTAAATTAAAATAACCAAAAAACGTGGAAACATATCTCATAATCAAACATAAAATTAGTGAAACAATTGCTTATTGGATTTGGTCGCAATCCATTCGGATTCATTTATTTAAATAAATTTAAATGAAATAGAAATTAAAATTCAAATTAAAATTTTTTTACTTGGCAATTCCAACCTATTTTCTTAGCTTTTGCTACAAAGCAGTAAACAAATAAACGAGTTATGTATCGGTGAAGTTGAATTTGAAGTGTTGTTTTTTGAATGGTACTTTAAGGATTTCACAGTGCCAAGTATTTTCCCGAGTTATCGTTGTAGCAATGAAGCAATCAATCTCGAGAAAAATAGCTACGGTGTGGATGTGCTCTGTTGGGCGAAGACTTTTCGCTTTACAGAAATATTCATCATTGCAGTCACAATAATCTGCAGCGGCAAAACAGCAAAGACGGCGGTAACGATTCTTGAAACAGACGCCGCCTTTGATTCTGGCCATCGCTCTGAATGAGGCCGCACTAGCTTTTACCGCAAAGAATATTGCATTGCTTGTGCAATCTCTCGCTGCGTAATCATATTCAAGTGCCCCATATGTGAAGCAATCTTACATGCCGCACTGCTTTGCCAGGGCTCATGGGGCAATGTTAGCGACGCTAAGGCGCATATAAATGTTTGATTTATGCCTTCGAATGCTTGACTCGAAGCCAAAAAGTCATATTTGGCTGTTGCAGCAGTCACACTCGTTGGTTTTCGCTTTTGATTTTATTTTATTTTATTTTATTTATTTTCTTTGTTTTCTTTGTTTTTCGTACGCATGGGATGACTCCTTGCACTCGTCTGTTTCTTTATGACATTCGAAATGGTATAATCAAAGCTACCAGTTACTTATCTCTGCAACGTGTTCAATGCACATTATCGTCATAAAAAGCTATTGCAGCGCGTTTGTGTCATTCAGCAAACGACTTTCCTTGCTCCCCTCGCCAAAAACCACCACCTGACCAGAAGGCTTAACTGAATTTCGTAAATTCAATGCTACGTGTTATTTGCGATGAATCCTTTCAAAGGCGTCAAACGACCATCGGCGATGCTTTGTGATTACTTATGATATACTTAACATATTTTGTGACGTTTCATTGCATTTCGTTTACAGTTTCCACCACAACTGCTAATGCGAGTTTAAATAAGTTCACTTTAGTCAAATACTAAAAATAAAGACAATGACAAGACCATGGTGTTGGAGGGACTCTTATTGAAAAGAAATCAGGAATAGAAAACTATTCCGTTTATTAGTGAATTTGAGAGTCCAAATTATAATAATGTCTTATAGTAGTGCCGTTTAAGTGTTAAGTTCAATAGAAATTTAAATGAGCTCATTGAGAACTTTTAACAAACAAACAAACGATTGTTGAACAGCCTACGTGTATAAACACTCATTTAATACTCTTTGCATCACACGGGGGGAGTGTCCTTCAGCACCCCACAAACCCAGTCAGACAGACCCGCTATTCGCACTCAACCACATACCTTTAATCAGCATCTGTTGTTTTCTGTTCTCATCTTCGGGTTGCCACAAAATGCTTTATTGCATTTTGTTGTGTTGAATTGCTCCGTGCTCCCTCGGCATTTTGCCGTCACTTTAAGTGTTTGCGTGGTTCACTACACCCAAAAAAATTTCAATTGTAATTTAATTTCAGCAAAACGCCAATTTGATTTTGAAGAACAACAATTTGAACAATTCTTAAGCAGTAATAAACTTATTATCAAAACAAATAATCACTAAAGTTATTTGTGTAGTAATTTTCTTAAATCTAAAAATACATACTAGCACATAAAGAACTTCAAACTAGTAAGAACGTAACTATAGATTTCGAAAATCTTTTATCAAGAATATTATTAGTTTGATCCTTTTATTTAACCAAGTTGCTTTCTCCACCCGAATTACTAAAAATCCGAAATCAAATTTTTTTTAAGTGTATGCTTTTTGAAGCAAACCCAACATTGTTCAGCATTTGGCTGGAGCAACGACAGCACAAATGTCCCTTCTGCTCTCGTTCCTTTGCTCACTTTTTTCTTTGTGTTTCTTCTTTCTTTTCTTTTCGCTTCTTTTGGCATTTTTCGAAATTAGTTTTTGCTGTGCGAGTTTGAGTCAGTTTTAATATATAGCATCCCATACATATTTATAGAGCTGAAGCACATTCATCTTCAGCATGCTAGTAAGACAAACCATACCACGTGCCGCACTGGGTTAGAGCTCGCTCGCAATAAAATAAGGCTCGGTAATGATGGGCTGTAGTAGGAGGTGGCCGTTTCAACATGTCAACACAGAACCCATTTAAGTCAGCACAAGGGGTGTAAAGAACAATGCTTCTTGAATATTTGCAAATAACTTTACTTCAACTCTTCAACTCTAAACACATTCACGAAATTCATTAAAGGACGATTTAAGTTGTGTTACATGTGAAAAATGTTTACTTCGGGCGCGACAATCTTTCTTGCTCCTTCTAATTTTTCTCTCTGCTCCCAACTTAATAAATGCTACAGGACGTTCCATGTGTGATGACACATGGTGGTTGAATGGTGGTTGAAAACTATCGCTTTTTAAGCAATTGATATATCTTAGTTCAATAGAATGATTTCTATCGAAGTTTTATCTTCACAATTTGCAACTACATATTTCGTAATGCCTCAATCGTTGCAATACCAAAATTAGAAAACGACATGATCTTCTTAAAATACAAATATTATATAATTATAAAAAGTATTTTCTATTTGGGTTGCAAATCGATTTTACAAGTGAGAATTTTTCCCAAACATCCATTCTTTGCACTAAAAAATTTGTTCGAACATTTTCCATCTCTTTGTGTATCTTTGAACAAAAAAACAGAAACACACGAAAAGCAAAAGACAAGCAAAAGACAAGCAGTGAAAGTAAAAAATAAATAAAACATTTTATATAATCTTACGAAATATATCACACTTAGCGCGGGCGCTCACACCACTGACAGTCCCGCACAGGCCCATCTTGTGCGGGTAGCGACGCGGATGAAAATGGCGTCAGGTGGTTGAAGTCTTTTCTTAGCATTGGATCCTTCTTATACCCTATATATCTATACATAAAGCCAGGTCAGTACATCGCAATTTTAATTGGATAAGTTTCGACTAAAAAAAGAGACTAAATTCAAATATTTTCAGTATACATATGTTAATTCCTTCTGCTCGTCAAATGTTTTATGTTTTGCTTTAGTTGAGTTCACATTACTTCAAATAAACTATTTAAGTATTGTAACAATATCTTGGCAACCAAACTGCAGGACATCAACATGTCGGTTAACTCCGTCTATAACATTTTCTTTTTCTTTTGGTACGTGCAAGAAAAAATACCCTCGAACATATTAAATTGCGAATACTGAAAATGCTTTATGGCGTTTCAGTTAGATTTATTTCCATTTTGTATGTTTTATTTATTTATTCGGTGATGTTGATACATATTTATGTGCGTGAGTGTGCGCGGCAGAGAATGTCTGTTCGAGCGAGCTGCTGTGCTACCCCCATCCTCATCAATTGCTTCTGGCGCGAAGGGTGTGTTTGAGTTCGGGCTCGGGCTCGGGTTCGGTTTTGGTTTCAGATGTTCTAAATATGGTTGAAGAATTATAGCGAAACTAATCGAAAAATAATTGGATGGATGCTGTTGCGGCTGCTGCCACTGACTCTCTTGGTCTGTTGTCTCGAAAATGGAAAAAGTTTGACGATACGAATTGAAATTCCCAAATGCGTAATAAGGCTTAAATAACTTGAAGACATTCCAATTGCATTTTTCAGTTTAAATTCTTCAAGTGCTGCCTTTGTATTTTTTTTTTATTGTTTATATTTTATCCTTTTTGAATAATCCGTCAATACATACACTCAATACGGATTAACACGAAAGGGAACTAACAATTACAGAGCAATTGATTAATTTCTCTAATTTGATTATCATAGTCAATAATTCTGTGGTCACTATTATCCAAACATCAATGTTAGATTTGGACTGAATTAATTTCCTTTCAACGCATTAAAATGGAGATCACTCTATGAAAACACTAAAGACGGTGAGAATGGTCACATCTTGAATATTCAATGGATAAGAATGATCACAGCGATATGAGAAATATCAGCTATAGATCAAACACTGGAAGTAGTAGAAGTATGAAAATTGGTTTGTAGATTCAGCTCCACAAAATACAAAAAAAGTTACTCTGTATAAGTTTAAAAGACGCCATCTTCGAAATTATAAAAGGTTTAAGTCTGCTTCCTACATTCAATCTCATATAGAACACATTTTCCTTAAAAATAAGCAAAATTTTTGGATACAATTCGATTTTACACTCAATTAAGGGAACGTCATTGAAATCATTGACGTTTAAATTGTTTCTGTAACTTGTTCAATGCGTTACATCTTTGATATACTTCTTGCTTGAGTTGGTGACCTATACTTACATATATATATAAGAGGGTTGGTATATAAGACAGGTTGGCCGGCTCTAGATTGATTTTGAGTGATTCGTTAAGTTCTAATAAGAAACACATTTTTTGGTTTTTATTTGCTATCTGTTTGGAATTCTTTCAGTCTCGTCGACTCGGTAGGCCCCCTTGTAGGAGTATCGTGGTTGCTGTGGCGGCCCATATCGCGGGTAGAGATGCTTATCTCGGCGTGGAGTTGCGTATCAACCGGGTGCTGTGACCCAAGATCAGTAGAGGTTTTTAGATGAGCCTCGCCCCTCACCAAGGGGTGATTGCATGCCCGACAAGCATGCAATTAATTTGGTACCGACGTTTCTGTTGTATTTTTCAGCTGATTCGAAGGGGCGTTAGTTGGCGCATTGTGCCATACTCAAGTAAAATATGTATATTAGTGCGCTTATGCGCCCTATATATGCATGTTTGAGCACCGTGGGTTTAAACCACATAGTGGTACATCCCACGTTAAATAAATTTCGGAGAGATCCGAGACCATGTGTGTGTGTGTCTCGTCGACTCATCTAGCGAAACCACAGCCTAGCAAAGGGGGTTCCCCCGATCTTGGGTAATCGTGGTTAGTCGTCTATGTTGACCTCCGCGTGGTGCTAGATGGGCAATGCATAGCTTCTGCTATGTAGGTCACCAACCTTGATAGCCGCTCTGAGGCTTAAAATTGGTAGTAGCTTCGTCTACGAAACCTCTCTCAAGGTATATGAGTAACACGGGGATGATTGAGGCTCAGACTGGTTTGCAGAACAAGTTCAACCATCAATGGGATAGCCCCTTGATAGGAGACATCGTGCTGGCTGTGGTTAACACCCAAATGCGGGTAAAGTTTATTAACTTGGCGGGGTAGCTGCGTCTGCTCAGTTATGGATGCTTGCGCATTAGACATCCGTGGGTTTAAACCACATAGTGTATAGCCGGACTCATGGAGCCTTGTGGTCTGTTTGGTGCCTCGGTTTGGTACGGTATTACGTCGAGTTAAGTGACTACCCGCTGGAGGAAACCGATTCGCTGTACGGCGAAGATCTGGCAAATCTGAGCTGGAAGTAGAAACCGGCACGGCTAGACGAACAAGTGATGCGCGAGTGGCGATCGCGGTGGTACCGATATCACCCCGACGTTAGGCTCGTCTATAACTCGAAAAACTGCGGTTTTTCGTTGCGTGCCAGTTTCTTGCTGACGGGTCATAGATCGCTTAATGCATTTCTTCATAGAATGCGTCTTAGCGAATCGCCCGCATGTTCATGCGGTGCTGATAGTGAAGACTGGCTTTACGTGCTGTGTGACTGCTTTCTCTATACGCAAGTCAGGAGCCCACAGGACTACTTGCATATACATATATATTAGAGCACCCTGGTCTTAAACCATATTACAGTACACGCCACGTTAAACAAATTTCGGAGAGATCTCAGCACGTGTGTGTGGCTCGTCGACTGTTAAGTAATTGTAATTGTAATGTTAACCAACTTCTCGTCATTAATTAACTGTAAGTAATAGATTTTGTTCATGACAAGTTTTGTATACTTATTATAATACTTAATAACATAATCAACATATCAACTTTACTAAAAACTTGACTAATAAATATGAACATTATACCACGCTGGTTAGTGCTGATGATTAAAACAGAATGATTGATATGACTATATTGAATCTTTCCTTTGTATCACAAAACCTGCACGCATTAAAAGTCGAAGATGCTCTTTGCATGTATCGCAAAGTACATGAAAAATTATAACACCCTTTCACAATAATATAGAAACTGGGAACCCCTTAAACTGATTCGCAAACAAATCGAATGCAAGCAATTGCTTTCATTGCATCCGACATGCAATAAAATGTTGCATCGATTGAGCCATCGCCTTACTTTGCCTGTAGCAACAATATACGCGTCTGTCGTAAAAATCACTGAGCTTGTTAATTTATCGACTAACGAGCAGTTTACAAATGAATTGCCGCAGAAAATAGGCGTAGCCGACTTATTAAGAGGGAAACAAGATCAGCTTGTTTTTGATTCACATTTTATAGAATATTTCCTCATATTTAGCCAATTTAGTCAATAACATATCTCCTTAAGTAACCTTCTCTGTTATGAACTCATTTCAATATTAAAAGGCCTTTGTTTATTGTTTAGGCATTTCACATGAAACTTAATATTTGATTTGTGGGTTGCGCGAAAGGTCCAGAATAAGCAAGAAGCATTAAAGATCCTCCCAGAGTTTTAAAATAAAGACAAAATTGAAATGAACAAATGGTTTGTGTATCAATAGGCAGTCTGTATCTCCGAATTATCTTGATGAGACCACTATAGCATACCACTATAGCCTTAGGAATGACAGATCCAAAATTAAGTTTTTATTAGAAAAAACTATTTGTTACATACATACATATGTGCTGGACGAGAAGGAGTGGGCGTAGCACCAAACCGCTCACACTTGATGTGTTTCGGAGCATCTCGAGTCTACCCTTCAAATTTCAAATTCCCAGCTCTTTTAGTTTCTCAGAAACATTGGTGAATACAGACGGACAGACAAAGAATATATATACTTTATATATAGGGTAGGTATGAAAAGTTAAATTGCCAAACTCTCTTCGGGAGTTAAAGTTATAGCGGTTTAAAAAAGTGGTAGGTGCTGGTTAGGGGGGAAGAAGTGGGCGAGAACTTGCTCTGCTGCAAGCATCACGGGACAAATTTCAAGTCTCTAGCTCTTACAGTTTTCGATAACCATTTGAGACTACAGACGAACAGACATGGCTTAATCAATTTCTCTTGTCGTCCTGATCAAGAATATATATACTTTATGGGGCCCCTCCCCTTCTTCTTTACGTTACATACATTTCGATCAAACAAAATTAATGTACCCCGATACACAGTATGCGTACAGGGTATAACTGGTAAAGACGCTATAGTCGAGTATACTCGACTATATAATACCCTGCACATACGGTAGGCGGACGTACAAAAACTTATTGGTCTGACATCGCCAGTTCAAAATATCAAGTGAATCGATCAAAAAATTACAAATTTACGAAAAATTTTAGTTTGTTTGTCTTTAAGAGGTACCAATCAAAGGGAGGGGAATTTTGAGATATGCAGTTTAAAGATATATATTTACTGAGCTTTTATACAAAATTTCGTTCTTGATATGCTACCGAGCATCAGGAGTTTATCCTCCAAATTTCGAGTCTCCAGCTCTTATAGTTTCCGCGAACCATTGGTGAATACGGATGGATAGACGGACGGTCGGACATAACTTAATTAATTTCTCTTGTCATCCTGATCAAGAATATTTACACTTTACGGGGTCCCCTCCCTTCCTTCTACGCGTTACATACTTTTGGTCTCAAAGAAAAGACACACTATTTGTGCAGGGTATAAAAAGTAAGGACGGTATAGTCGAGTATACTCGACAATATAATACCCTCCACACAGGGTAGGCAGTGCAACACCCCAAATCTAAGAAAAAAATTGTATATTTGGCATCGCCCATTGAAATAGTGTTCCAAATATCAATAAAATCTTTGAAAAAACGTGTAATTTACGAAAAATTTTAGTTTGGTAGACTTTGATGAGTAACTCTAAAACAGAGGGTACTCAGTTTTAAAGAGTTGTACTTGAACTCACATACGAAATTTCAAGTTCGACACTTTTATAGTTTTGGAGATATAGTAACTTTAAGAAAACCGCTTTTTGAGAGTAACTGAAGGGGGGGGGGCAAAGATTGTAGTACGCAGTTTTGTAGGGCTACACTACTGAGTCTACAAATCAATTGGGCCTAGCACAAAACCATTTGAACTTGATCTGCTGCCGACTTTCACGAGTCTACCCTCTAAATTTGAAGTCTCTAGCTTTTATAGTTTTTTGTGCAGAAACTAAAAAGCCCATTAAAAATTGTAATTGTTTACTAATGAGTAGAATAAGTTCACAAGAAACACTATGAGTAAAAAAGTCATTTTCCTGAAAGATTTTATTAGTATGGCTCGTTTTTATTCATAAAAAGTATCAATACTTTTTTAGGTTTTTCAATTTATGGCTCTATTGGCTTCGTATTTATAATATTATTATTATTTAATATTTAATTGTTAATATTTAATTAAATATATTTTTTAATAGTTTATTTTTATTTAATTTATTTAAATTTATTGTACAAAAGAACTTCATCCTTATTACAATTATTGTTATTACATATTATTAATTAAAGCTGAAGCAACTACTGTTTTTAGCTAGATGGTTTTTATATTCATAAGTACATATATATATACCTATGTATGTGCTAAAATTAAATTGAATAGATATAATATTTTGAAACAATACGACTAAAGAGTATGCAACTGCATAACATAACTGCAATACAAACAATAGTATGTTTCTATGCAAAGCAAATGTCAAATCGTGGAACGGACAAATCTTAGGATTGTTAGTAAAGTATATTAACTTTCTCATTAAGTTTGCAACGCAGAGAAGGAGACATTTCCGACACACACATGGTCTGGGTGGGGTCATGGGATCTCTCCGAATTTTATTTAACGTGGCGTGTACCTATAGTATGGTTTACTACCACGGCACCCTAATGTTAAGCATGTGGTAGACATTTCCGACTATATAAAGTATATATATTCTTGATCAGCTCGACGAAACGAGTTGACATAGCCATGTCCGTCTGTCTGTTTCAATACCAACGTTCGCTCAGTTTTAACGATATCGAAAAAATTTGAAATTAGGGCAGTTCATATGTAAAAATCAGCTTGATCAGATTACTATAGCATATATGTAGCTGCCATAGAAACGATTAGTCAAAAATGAGGTTTTTGCTCTAAAAACGCTTTAATTGAAAGCTATAATCTCAATTTTTTGCTCAAGACCATCTGAGACGTCAATAAAGAAATTTGGTGAAGATCGGACAACTATAGCATATAGCTCCCATAGGAACAATTGATCAAAAATTCGGTTTTTGTTAAAAAAAACTTTTTTGTTCTTAAATATAAACAGATAAAACTTTGCAATTATGCGTTTTTATACATCCTTGACCATATTCATAAGAATCGGTCATAAGGGAGTGGAACGGCCCATATAGAGAAAAACTTCAAAATGGGATTTATCTTTAAGCCGATGAGATAGAAGATCGCAAAATCTTGTGTAGTATGATTGAACTGCTTTCTTTAAAACGAATAAGAAAATGGGCGGGCTTGCAAGAGTGTATAAGTTTCGGCAAAGCTGAAAATAGCTCCCTTACTGGCTTATTTATGCCTCGTATTGCTTTGATATGTAAAAACAACGATTAGAGTGTTGTCTGCGTCTGCTTTTTCTAATTCAGAAGCAGCAACAGCAAATGTACAGCCGCAGTCGCAAGTTTAAAACGATAAAAATTCCAAAGCATTTTTGCAATTTGACAGAAAAGGCAACAAAAGCTTTGAAACTCAATTTGCATAAAAAAAAACTATAGAAGTAAGCGCTAAGATGAAAACCACGTAAAATGCAATGCGTAAACATTTTCCTAAAATTTTTCTTACGTGTCAAAATAACAACAATAACAACTTACAAAGTCAGATTACGTTTGATACTAAAAATAAAAACAAATAAAAAAAGCACATTAAAAAAGAACTCAGCATGCATCTCGACTGCAAATCGCATTCATTTTCTCATTGCTCGTATGACAATTTACAACGTTGGCGGCCGGCCATGGCCAGACACTGGACGGGTGTAACAACAATTGCAGCGACAACAAGCAAAAGCAACGGCAACGGCAACAGCAACAGCACAGCACCATAATTTGCTATCAACAATGATGAGCAAATTTACATGCAAGTGCTGCATTTGCGAAATTGCAGCAGAGCGCAACAAGCAAAGCAAAGCAAAGCAAAGCAAAGCAATGAACGCCTCTGACTTGAACGTCCACGCCTTCCATCAATCCTAAGCCAAAGCCATTGCTGGCAGCAACGATGTTGACAACAAAACAGCAACAACAACATCCACTACGCCTGCGTCAGCACTTATGACGACTTAATTAAAACGTGAGGTAAATGCGGCATGAAAATAATGAAAAACTGACCGACTTGCAGTTGAGGCAGGCCTATGCGAATATTTTGCCAAGAAGACACCAACTCCCAATTTGTGTTATAATTAGTGACACAAACCGCATTTGCATACAACTTATGGCCAGCGACATTTTCATGTACACAATGTTGTCCTCTATCAATTGTTTTTTATGTGCCTCGCAGTCAAACAACAAACTGTGTCATCCCCCGATACACCAAAATGTCTTTAAGTTAGTTAAGTATGGAAAGTTTTCGAATTAATGCAAGTCATATTAACGACAGACACAGACGCAGACCCAGACTTGTCACTGCAGTAACACTGCCAAGAACGATTAGTTTCGTTACTTTACGCCGATGGGCCACAGCGCAGAGGCGACCGTTTCGATAGCGACATTTGCATTCGCATTGCTGGAATGCAGTTTGCTATTTACTTCACGCCTTGGGCAAGCGAAAGCGATGACATACGGTTGCCTATTGGCACCCAACGCTCTTAAAGAACAACAAATCTTGTACAAAGGTTTATGTATCAGAAAAAGATTCGATTTGAGTAGAATGTCTCATGTTGAAGTAGGCAACCTTCAGCAATTAAAGGAAATTGAAATCACTCAGAAATATTTTCAAATCAAATGTACTCACCACTCCCTCAGGCCTCTTTCAATGCCGACCGTAATCGATTAAGTTTGTTAGTCGCGTGGGAATTCCACCGAAGAGCTAAGTCGAATTTTCACAATGTGTTCTCTGCCTCGCCACTTTTCTTTATTTCTTGTATTCGTATCTCTGTGGCGTCCTGCGAAAATATAAGTTCCGATGCTTCGTTAACAAGTTGAAGCAAATGATTTCTCAGAACTAAGGGAGACCAATCCCTTGGTTGGATTTGCGCGCCACAAAAGTTATGCTGAATTTGCTTGCCTTGCCGATTCAACCCACAATCCGAAATGAAGAAGTTGCGGTTACGGTTACGGTTTTTCACTGTTTTCACTTTACGAATATGACCCCGAAAAGTTGAAATGCTTTACTCAAACTTGTTTCGTAGGCTGTTTGCCTCAGCTCGTTCAGCTTCGATTCATTTAGCCTCGGATTGGTTTCGGGATAAATGTCGTTGTGAGTGTTGTGGGTGTGAATTCGAGTGTGGAAATGCACGTGGGGACGTACTCTTGTTTTCGTTTTTGTACATGGTTGGCATATCTTCCTTCTTGTGTTCTGCTGTGTTGTGTTGAGCTGCGGTTGTTGCTGTATTTTGTCTTATCATTGACAATTTTTTTTAAATGGCGCCAATCTTTTTTCACTTGTTATTCGAAAAGTTTCTCTTTGTGAAATTATTCTGCTCGTCTGAGCAAATTTATTATAGTAATTTTATTCAATCGACAAATCGGAAGTGATTTTGAATTCATTAAAGTGGGTGGACACATAGAAATGTTATTCTCGTATAGCATTCAAGTAAAACTTTTTGCATTTGCTTTTCAAGCTGAATAGAAAAAATAAGCAAAAAGTAATTGGCATAAATTATTTTAATGGACTTGCGATTTCTTGAGACTTTGATTTTAGTTTATGCCCTAAGAAATCGTCGGTATTAGTGAGTGTTAGAAGACGTTTGTTCAGCAACTTGCTTGGGTACGAAGATCTTGAATTAAAGTTAGCGGAATATTAAAGTGCATGGGTCAATTAATAGAGTGAACAAATTCTCTGTTAAATGAATCTCATGTTATTTAAGACTAAGAATAAAATTTTATTTTCGCTTCAGTTTTACTTTAACTCAAAGAAGGTCATATGCATTTGATATGTTTTGTCCTTTTTTGAAAACACTTTCAGAAGAATCCTTCGTGCACGCGCTGCCCTTGCATCATTCGTGCTGCAAGCACGGCCATCAACAAAAATTGCTTCTAAGCGAGTGCTAGAAGAAAGAGCGCGTTGACCTCATAAATCAGCTGCACTGGCGCATTAACAGCTAAGGCAATTGGCTGCAAACTCAGACAGCGGCATTTCCAGACACTTGCACTTTCACTTTAATCGCAATTAACCTTGATATAATGGCCTCCCTCTTCGACAATGTTGTGACCTTGAACTTCACCAAGAAGACAAGGCATGGCAAGACATGGAATGGCAAAACAAGACAAGTGCAACAGATATTTCACAATTGCATTTGTATTATTGCAACTATTAATAATGAGCGCACTAAATTTTCTGTCTAATATGTTTCGCTCAGGCGTTGGTTCACACCAACAAAAGATGCGTGCACTGAAATTTCAACAAAACACCCTGTGATCTTCACATTAAAATTAAACAGTGAAGTAAGACTCATATTGTTTCAATCTTTATTAAAAATACTTATTTAAACAACCAACAAGAAAGAACACTTCTATCATGATAAACTGTCTTAATTGTAATATGTCTATTGACACGATTTACAAGACTATATTTCAAAGAATATTTACTTATTGAACCTTTCCATCACTGAAGTTTACTAAAAGAGTACTTTATTGAGTTTTCAGATCAGAAAAAAAAAACAGTGTTATAGTGAGTTACCCCGCCCTGATATACTGATGTATGATATATATACTTTGGATAGTCGGAGATGTCTCCTTCTGGGTGTTACATACATTGTCGATGCGCTCAAAACTAATATACCCTTGCACGAAAAGGGTATAAAAAGACGAAATCAAATGAATGCATTTGCGATGAAGAAGAGTGGCAAACGATCATTTTCATTAATGTTGTACTTTCGAATAATGGAAACGCAAACAAATCAAGAAAGCATTAGGCAAACCATGGCCACTGGCGAGAATTAATAATATGATTATTAGAGGCAACCGTAAAATGTGCGTGTCTGCCATTAAAAGGAAAGGAAAAGAAAATCAGATGGAGTGAAAGGAACGCCTACACGTGAAGGGTGGGGCTGTTCGGTTATGGGTGGTGAAATACGATGTGGCAACACCCTTCGGCGCCACCAAAACCGAACACACATACTCACTGACTAACGCACGCATGCACGCACGCACGCACATATCTACTGTTCCATACACGCATGCAGAGCAAGCCGCCCAAAGAGCACGCCCGAGACGCTGCGACGCTGCGACACTGTGTGGCACACACGCACTCGACACATGGCGCTTTCGGGCTTCCGGTGCGTGCGCTGAGCTTTGCATGTTTTTGCTTTCTATTTTTCTTTTGGTTCTGCTTCAGTTTCGGTTTCATTCTCCGTGCCGTCCCCGATGAATGCCAGCCAAGATGGGGTGGAGAAAAGGAAGCCTTAGGCGCAGGAAGGAACAGAAAAGAAATCTAAAACGCAATAACTTTAGGGCGAAAATAGCCGAAAATATCGATGGAGGCGAACGACAGGCTGAAGGCACAGAAGACGAAGTGGAAAAAAATGAGCGCCCAGAAAATGCCAAAATAGAAATAAATTCCTTTGTGTGCTCTTATCTATATGATTTGTGATTTTGGGTGTCGTCGGTTGATGTTGCGAGGGGGTGGAAATGGTGGCTTAGTGGTAGTTAAGTGGTGCAGAATGTGGGCCAACGGTCGCCGCCCTGTCATACCTCACCATTCGCTCAGTGCAAAGTGATGGCAAGAATTTGCTAAGAATAAGCAAAGGACAACAAAAACAAAAACAAAATAACAAAAAAACTAAAAGAAAAACTCAAGGCAACATTCGACTTTTATCGCCGCCTCTTCCTCTTCCTCTGCCTTGGCTTCTGCTTCTCCTTCGCCTTGGTTTTCCTAATGGAATTTTTCGATTTTTCGGCGTTCACTGTCCATGCCACTGCTTTTGTTGTTGCCGTTGTTGCTGTTGTATAGTTGTCTTTTTGAGTTGTGATTTTGTGCGTCCCCATTCAATGGCACTCATAGCTTAAGGACCGTCGTCTTCTTTTCGTACAACGAAGTTCTTGCATCGCCCACGATAATTCGCACATAAATATCTAGCAAACCAATCTATCTTGTTCCACCCTCATCTAAAATTCTTTTCAGCAGCTTCGATCGCTCTGCGATTCAAAATGAGATATTTTTTTTCTTCTTTTGCATTTTCGCATGTAGTTTTTTGTTTTGCGCCAGTTTTATTTCATTTAATGTTGTCGTTTTCTTATTTTTTGCTTTCCTGCCATAATCAAATTTAGGTACTGGGAATCGAGTACAAAAGAAGATGAGGAGAAAACAAAAAACAAGAACCAAATATAAATATAAATAATATGTCATAATGTCGTGAAATATCTGAAAATGTATGAGTGCTGTATCTGTTGGATATGAGCCCGCTCATAGATTGTTGACGGCTTTTAACGCGGCACAAGCCGCACAAAGAGGCAGAGCAAGGTGTGATGCGGTAAGGTACAGCTGGTGAGGAGGTGGAGGAGTAGAAAGACGACGACAGATGGCAAGTTGATGTGGACAAAATCTATCTGGTGGTCAAAGGAGATTCAGCGACGCGTGCACTGAATGGGGAGCGAGAGTGCGGCAAACGATTATTCATGTATTTGTGTGCAGTACGAATGCGTATTTGTGAGAGTGTTTACGTATGTGTGAGTCTGTCCATATATATTATAATAATGCGGATAAAAAGATACTGTTTCTTTGATATCGCCTAAAAGTCCAATATGCGAAGATTTATTGCTTGGCCAGTGAAAAAGATGAAGATGCCGAACAAGAAAGCAGCTCATGAGTTTTTGACTTTGTGATTCTGTATCGATCCAAGTAGGGGAAGAAGAAAAAAGATATTACAGACAACAGAAGATCTTAACGAAGCACACAGCGATGTGGCATGCCATTGTGGAACTGGAGATGAATTATTCTCATCCATATGCGCACTCATACATACAAATATACAAATATTAGTATAATAATATGTTTCTTTTGGTGTCTTTTTTATTTCGGTTGGCAACATTTGTAATCTGATATCTATTATCAAACTATTATTAAGCATTTTGATGCATTTGCAGATACAAGTACTAAGAAACAAACAATCTTGCTCATAAAGCAAATAGCATGCTAGATATCTCAGCAGTGTAAGTAAGGAATCGTATGCAAATATTAGCACATTTCAATAATGAAGAAGTAAGAATTAATTCAAAGTGTTCAGAGTGTTAAGCGCATTGTTGGTATTTGTTATTTTCTGTTGCCACAAATCAAATTAACATTCAAAGTAGTTTCACACACAAAATTACGCAAAAGCGCAAAGTCACCGGAAGAATGATTTATGATGTTTGGAATGTTGTCATATGTTGAGCACTGCCAGGTCCGATTCTGCTACCGCTCCGACCGCTGCTACCGTGTGACAGTCAACTGCACTGGACGCTTTGTTTTATTTATTGACTCACCTGATCAAATTGACTGATTGTTCTCATACACGCACACCACAACAGAGTGAAAAAAGTACGCGGTGGCATAAAGTAAATCGAGCAATTTATTTGCAATTTCAAGAGCTAATAAACAATATTATATATGTATGTATATGTATTTAAACTGTTGGCTCATCATATAATTATCGGAGATCGGAGTTAGCAAATGAAAGGTTCACTCTTGGAATAGAGCGCACTTTGGTTAAATACTGAAAGAAAATACGGAAATGTACGGCGTATAATAAAAGGAAGGTAATATCGAAATGTATTCCATTTGACATTCGAAACAATTCAAAGTTTCACGTCGTAAATTTCGAAGCCGACTTCATCGATCACTTCACCCCAACTACAAGTTGACCTTTCCTTCTGACGCTCCCCGTTTGTCCAGCACTTCGCATCCAGTCTGAAGGCACGCGTTTCTGCATGTTTTTGTGTTTTTTTTTTTTTTTTTGTTAAGTTGTTGTTGGGGAAATTGGTGGAGCGGAAACGGGTCTTGAAAAGTTTATCCAAGCGATATTGTTGTTGCTGTTGTTGTTAGTGTTGTTGGTGTGCTAAGTTGTTGCTGGTGCCGTCGGACAAAATATTTTCCAAGGTGAACGAAATAAAAAACAGAACACGCTGCGAACTCGAATTGAATGATTTAATGGCGCACAGTTGTCAAAGAACATCGATGCGTGCGAGTGGAGTAGAGCAGAGTAGAGCAGAGTAGAGCAGAGCAAAGACAGAACGATTAACGAGCGGCGTGGAGCGAGGAGCGAAGCAGCACAAGATGCGTGAAGCGGCAAGGTGAGCGAAACGGCGAGTGTGGGCATCCTCACTGCATGAGCGCCAAGGACACTTTTAAAACCGATTTATCCTACAAAATTTATTACGCCGCATAATAGAGTGTAATATTGTGCTAGAAACGGCGACAAATGAAACACGTTGGCCAAGGATCTCTCGCAGAACTTCTATGAATACGAGTGCCGTTCCCAAACAATCATTGTGGCGCTTCATTTTAAAATTGTTTTATTTAAATCCGAAGAAGTTAAGGCCGATTTAAGCATTTATTAACAAAATAGCTCAGCAATTTAACGAAGCTACAAAGTACCGTTTTTTTGTTTTCTAAGTCACCGTTTAGATTAATTTTTGAATGCCAAAAATAGTGTTAATATTCCAAATTGCTTTTGTTAATCTTTTCCGATGTATGTTAATTTTTCGTGTTCTTTGTTATGAAAAACATTACCAGTTAACGAATGGTGAGTAAAAAGAGATGTAACATCAAATTTTAAGTTTTGAGGCTGTGAGAAATTTTAAAATTGAGTTTATAGCAGGGACCGTAACTGTTATGAGTATTATTCATAAAAATCATTTTTTATTATTTTAATAATAATTTTCTTAATTTTTTTGTTATATCAGTCGAAAATAACTATTATAAATAATTTTTACTTTTTTCGTCAACTATAATTATTATTGATTAATTGATTTTTATTTTTTTAAATCTTGAATAACTGTTATGAAGATTTTTCAAATAAAAGTCGTAAAGAAATTAAAAAAAATTTTTTTTTTTTTTTTTTATTATTAAATTTGGAAAACATTAATCAGCCATGAGGCTATGAAACATTTTTGTGAAAATGTAAGAAAGTGACAGATTGTGAGTTTAGTCAGTTATGTAAAAATTTCAATAAGTGTGTGTGGGGAGGTCGTTTGGGTGGAGTCGTTTTAGTCGACTTTGTATCGAGGTTGATGTTAGAGCTTCTGCAAGCGGGTTTGAGTGAGTTGGAAAGTTTCTCATTATAACGGCTACTATGGAAATGGATTTCCTCGATGACTGAATGTATTAAAAATTAAAAAAAAAAAATCACAACTAAGGAGATAAGCAACAATGTTTTTGAAAACACCAAAATGTTTGTTATTACTCTACCTATGCAAATACGCGATAAACTTTGCTACTTTTATCAATACAATTTAAAAAAAAATGTTATTTTTGATTATTATTATAAAAATCATCCTTAGTTGTGATTTTTTTAATTTTAATTTTGCCGATAACAGTTATTTTCGGTCCCTGGTTTATAGTGAAATATCCGAAAAGTATTTTATTACACATTTCATAATTGATAATGTACAGTAATACCTAACGTGACCAGACGTCCCGTTTTGAACGGGACTGTCCCTTTTTATAATTAGGTGTCCCGGTGTCCCCGTAATGAACTCTGGGACGCAAAATTGTCCCGTTTTCGGAAACCGAGCGAAAATTTGAGTATATTTATATTTTTCAAACGAGTAATACGAAAAGAATTGCAAATATTAATGAACATTATGTAAGCTTATGTTGCATGACGATACACAGCACATATGCGATTATGCCAGCGGACCGACTGATGTGCCAATTGTGTCAGTGAACCAGTGTCGAAAGTGGCGCACTTTCTTCTCAAAAGGGAAGAAGAAGTCGTGGCGGATGAAAAATGGTAACTGCACTCATGTTCAATTGAGATACGCAAGAACATAAGCCATTTAAATATTCCATGTCGAACTTAACATTCGCCTAACATAATTTTTGCGCACTGTTATCTCAAGAACAGCTTTGCAGTAAAGCCGAGCTTTCAATTTAAAAGATTGTTGTTTAAAATACGGCGGTTAAACTTCTTTTGTTTTGGATTCAATCAGAAGTTAAAATGCCTAAACGCAAGTGTTCGTTCAATATTAGCTTACAAGCCAAATATCCGTTTATCAAGCAAATAAATACTCCGTCAGATGTTAGATGCGAAAAGTGTGGTACACAATTTAGTGTTTCCCACGGTGGCGCCAGCGATATTGAACAGCATTTAAAGTCTGAAAAACATAAAAATACCGATCGTGCCGCCGCTTCGAGTTCTTCGATGTTAAACTTTTTTAAGAAAGCGGACGCATCAACCTCACAGGATTTGGATACCGCCGCGGCCGAAGGCGTCTGGGCTTATCACACGATACAAGAAAATCACAGTTTTCGCTCTAATGATTGTGCATCGAAATTAATTCAATCATGTTTTGATCCCAAATTTACATGCGCGCGTACGAAATCAGAAGCTATTATTGTAAATGTCTTGGCGCCTGCAGCGATGAAAGAATTAAAAGATGATCTTGATAGGTCCAATTGTATTACAATACTAAACGACGCTTCAAACCACGGTAACAAGAAAATATACCCTATTGTAGTGCGTTTTTTTCAACCTTACGTAGGTGTGCAAGTCAAAATTTTGGATCTCCAAGACCAACCAGGTGAAACTTCTGATATCATCGTCAATTATTTAAGCCAAGTGTTGACAGATAATAATTTGACAGCAAAAGTTGTGGCATTTTGTGGGGACAATGCCAATGTAAATTTTGGCGGCGCGGCTAGACGAGGAACAAACAATGTGTTAACGAAATTGCAATCATTTTTGAAAAAGCCGTTAATAGGCATTGGATGTGGCGCCCATGTAATACACAATGCAATAAAATCTGCTGCAGACAGGCTACCCATAGATTATGAAAGTATTATTGTGAAAATATATTCATTTTTTTATATTTACACTATTCGAGTTGAAGCTCTAAAGGAGTTTTGCGCCAATAGTGAAACAGAATATCAACAAATGCTCGGCTATAGCAAAACCAGATGGCTTGCTCTTATGCCTGCCTTGGCAAGGATTGTAAAAATGTATCAGCCATTAAAAAACTACTTTTTGAGTATAGAAAAATGTCCCCTGATACTAAAAAACTTTTTTGAAGATCCCACAGCCGAATTGTGGCTTTATTTTTTACATGCTCAGTCAGCAAGTTTTCATCAAGCTGTATTGAAACTTGAAGGTCAGACTGTGTCGGCAATTGAAGCTGCAAAGGAAGTCAATCAATTAAAAAACAATTTGACTGAGAAACAGACCAATAAATTCATTCCATTTACGGTTCGTCAATTGATGGTGAAATTGAAAACAAATGGTACTGATATAGATGAAGAGATTGTAAAAAGGACAGCTACAGAATTTTATAAAACAAGTTGTGAATATCTGGAGCAGTGGACTTGCTTCCTTACCAAAGATATGGAGATATTTTATTGGGCAGATTTAAAAAAAATCCCTGCATGGGAAGACGTTCAAAAATCTCTCGACATATTAATTGAAAAGGAATATATTGACAGTATTAAGGATACAGAGGTTTTTGATGAATTTTCATTAATTTCTAAATATATTACATTGCAAAAAGTATCCGAATGGAATAATCTAAATGTTTCCGCGGAAAATCGTTGGGTGGAAGTATTCAAACATTTTCACGCTAACAGACTTCAGCATGAAAACTTTTGTATATTAATTGAATATATTTTTTGTTTGCCTGCTACAAATGCTCCAGTAGAAAGAGTATTTTCTATGATGAACAAATTGTGGACATCTGAGAAAACTCAGTTACAAATTTCAGTTCTAAAGGCGATGTTGATAATTAAACTGAATATAAATAAAACGTGCCTAGAATTTCATTCTTATTTAAAATCCTCACCAGCTATACTAAAGAAAATTTGTTCTTCTGATAAATATAAATATAACTAAGCTAACGAAAAAAAAATTAAAAACTGTTTTTATTTTCATTGACGTTAATAATTAATGTCCCGTTTTGAGTCAAAAAATAAATGGTCACGTTAGTAATACCCCGACTTACGCTGATAGGTGGGACCGAGCGTTAGCCGAGTAAGTTGAATTCGCGTAAGTCGGGGTTGAACGATTTGCGCATAAATACATCGATTTGTTCAGGATCTCCTTGGGTTTGAATCAAAATTAAAAACGGCGTATCGCTGAATTGAAGTGTTGAAGAATAACTAATTTTGGAAACAAACTTTTTGCTTAACGCCCCATTTTCGTGTCACGCCTATTTTTTAATTGAATCTTATTTCTATTTATCTTAATAGCCTATACACCAATTTTCATTGTTTGCTCAATGGCTACCGGAGACATGCAAATTATTGATTTTGGTCCATTTTTTGATCAAAACAGTTTTCATGCCTCCCTAAAAACATAAGTGTGAAGTTTCAAGTCAATTGATAAAGAATCAAAAAAGTTTTCCATACAAAGTAAATTTTGCTTGTCTTCCTACATACATATGTACGTGAAGAGTACCATATAAAAATAGAAAATCAATGACAATAGCTGCCTCAGGAAGAGTATGGCAACATTCACAATTTTTTAGAATAAATATAAAAAATAAATAAATATTTTAATTTCGAAATAAATATTTTAATTTCGAAGTGTTTATTTGGCAATTTTTTTTTTTTTGGGGAGAGAAAAAATATTTTACGTTAATCCTTGCGTTCCTAAACTAAGATGCCAGCAACAAAAATGTGTTTTACCGCTGGCAAAATCGTTCAATCCATCGCAAAATCAAAAGGCGGAATGGTACCGCTATCTGAAAGAGCCTTTCAAACAACAATACCAAACACAACAAAGCAAAACAAGAAAGTAAAAAAAAAACTACAATTTGAACTGAAACGCCGACGCGACGTCAGAATGGCTCAGCAGCAGCGCAGCAGCCGCACTGCCGTCGTCATGCGCGATGGTTTCTGACTGTGTAAATTTATGTGAGAATGTGATAAAAGAGCAACAGCTACAACATGGCTCGCTCACGACACACATAAAGCAAAATAATGGCAATTCGTCACACGCGGCGCTAGCGCTTTCTCGCTCACGCACTCCTCGCGGGCATAAATCGTGCTCGTTCGCACACAGTCATCCATCTTTAGAAGTGGTCACAGTAGCGGAAAACGAAGAAGAAGATTTCGAATAGAATTCTTTATGAGCGCGGCTCCTCCCCGTTTGCGTTGCCAATGGTTGGTGTGAGTGTGTGTGTGCAAGGAGGCTGTTGTGTTGGTGTGCGCGACGGTGTGTGGTGTTCAACTAAGCATCTTTTAACTGCTCTTCCACTTGTGCTGATCACGGGTAAGCGCGAGAGCGCACAAAAGAGCGATTGTGTGAATTGAATAGAGCACCAACCAGGGTGGGAACTACATTTCGCTCGCTCTGTTATTGTTGTTGTTTATCTGTTCGGCTGTTTTGACATTTACGCCATTATTTTTATGCCGTCGGCATATCTACATATGTGGTTCTAAGATGTATTACTTTAGCGGGCTTTCTGCGAAAATGAGCAGAATACCTCATAAAAGTGAAACATCTAAATATGGACTTAACACTTTTTTCTTTTTTGGAAAAATACTTGACTGTTAGATTTCGGTCAAGATTCTCAATTCGGCAAAAAGGATAAAAAAAATTTTATAATTCTAGTTTAGTTTGATTTATTAATCAATGCAAATGGAAGTTAAAGTCCATTGACTTGGAAAGCAAATAAAACGGTAAAAGATAAGAAATGAGAAGAGATACAATAGAAGACGAACTGAACATTCCGTGGAGGCGATTTCAACTGCAAGCGGCCGCAAGCCGAGCACGATTGCAATATTTTGGTTTCAAACATCAAGTGGCAGGCACAAGTTTGAGCGCTTCTACTTAAATAAGGCACAGTAAAAGCTCCCGCGGGCGCACACTCAATGTTCAAGTGCTCTTGTCAACCCACCGGAATGATTTTTATGCCAAAAACATAAGCTGGAACTATAAAACTCATTTGATCATTCGCAACAAATGTCCGCGTGTGAGAGCTGTTCGCGAGAACAGGTTTTACTGTACATAAACTCGTAAGCACAAATCACTCAAGTTAGGTTAACTCATGCGCTCTTCTCAGCTGTGCGAAGCCAACTCGGTGAGTGCGCAAATGAGTGAGTGAATGAGCAAAAATCTGAGCAAATTGCAGATACTTTACGTACTGGCGCAGATACTTTATGGCTGCGGCGTACGCTGCTGCTACTACGCGTGGTCACTCAAACTGAAAAGAGGCGGGAAAAAACGAAAACGACAAAACAAAAAAACGTAAGACCGACGACGGCAGCGACGTTAGCGTAAGCGTAAGCGGCGTAACGTAACATAAATAACATCGTGGCTGACGACTGCGACGCTGAGGCACCAAGAGAGCAACTGGCAGGCGGACATTTTATGCGAGCAAGGCTTGCTCAAAGCGTTCTGGTTCTGTTTCGGTTTCTGTTTCTGGTTCTCGTCCGTTAGACTGAGCGGCGTTGAGTTATTGTTGCTGTATTTTAGAACTGGTGGTTGTTAAGTGTTCAGCAGTGTGCCAGTATCTTATAAGATTATTTATATACTGCCGTTGCCGTCGCAGCGCAGCCAGCGTCGACCGCCAGCTCTGACGCTCCGCTGCTCAGTGACTCGGTTGCTCTGCCTGATGTCGTTAGCCATTTTCCCGTTGATTTTTCTTGCTGCCCCTTTCGCCATTTGCTTAGCGCGCTGCACTCTGTCCGCTGCCGCCTCACTGTCGACGCCACCGCCGACAGCTCTGCCTCAGCTCGGTTTTCTGGATTAATAAGGAGTTCTCGCTTGGATTTTCACATGTATATGCCACGAATTGAATGCTTTATGGGTTTAGTTTGATAGCAGTCGTAAAGAAATCAACATCAAAATAATAACACGAAATATTCACAAATACGAAAGCGAATACGAATTCGAGTTCGAGTACGAATACGAGTCCGAGTACGAGTGCGAGTGTAACTAGTTCAACTGAGCTCGCTCCATCGTCGTGGTTGCCGTTATTAAATCGCAAGCGTTATCGATATCGTCGTCCCCATTGCCATCGCCATTGTCTCCGATCGGATCGGTTTCCAACTATCGCGGTTTCCTGTTCGATTTCGTTTGGATCATTGCTGATTGAATCAATCAAACAAGCAGTCACTCAGTCAGTTAGTTGTCAAGAGCAGCAGTTGAGGTGGCCAATGAAGTAGCGACGCTCTAGATTTGTCGCTGAATCGTGCCACTGTTCTCCTCTTCACAGCATAGCTCAACACATCTCTTCGCCCCGTCCCCCGACCATCACGTCAAGTCACGTCGCGTAGCGTCGCGTCGTGTACCCTGGCCGGTGCGCGTCCCCATCGTCTGCACAGTCGTCGCCATCGTTGTCATCATCATCGCCAATTGACAGCCCATAAAACTCGTAAAAATAATCATAACAATAATCGTAAAAATTAGAACCTCAGTCGCACGTTGTCTTCGCTCTTGTTCGTTTCGTTTCGCTTCGATTCGGCTCGCTCAACGCATCCCAACTGAACAGAACTGAACTGAACTGAACCTGCGGTCTCGTCGGTCCACAGACAAGTTTATGATTTTTTTATGACAAGTCTCCGACTCGCTGCAATAGAAATACTTGTTGTAGTAATAAATGTAATAAGCAAATCATTGAAACAATAAATTCGCACTTCTCGTGCTTCATTCTCACTCAATGAATCAGTCTGTCAGGTCTGTCTGTCTTGCTCTATCTCTCACTTGTTCCGTGTGACCTTTCCGTTGTCGACCAACAACAATTAACGTGCAATAAAACAATCGCGTTTGAACTCATCAATAATTGATGTGCATAATTTATTTGAAATAAAAAAAATATACAAAATAAAATAAAACATAAATAAAAAAATACAAATAAATAAATGTGCCAATAATAAATACAATAAAGATTTGTTAATGCCAAATTAATATAGTTGTACAACCATAAAAAAGAAAGAAATACAAACACAAAGCAAAGCAAAACAAAACATAAAAACAAATATATTATTGAAAAATATCAAGTTTGTGTTTTATTTATTGTAAATCAAGCGAGAGAAAATCAAAGAGTTCATGAAGTGTAATATATTTAAACTTACTGCAATAATCACTGAAAATTTCTAGTCCCAAAACAAGCAATAAGCATTAATTACAAAACAATATATTTATTATTAAAATAAAACAAAGTCCCGAAACACAACTACTTTGGGCAATAACAATCTGAAGTCACAAAGAGTGAATAGCGAACATTTGAGAAATTCTTGTATCTGTTCGAAATAATTTAGTCAAGGAGTGCTTCGGGAAACCCAAGGATTTTTGATACTCTTTTTGGAATAAATGTAAGTACAAGAACCTTTCTTCTTATGTCAACAGTTTAAACCGTTCTATACAAACCCAAAGCCCAAAAGCTTAACACGCAATTGTTTGAGGGACTGCGACCTACACTGGCGATCGTCAGTCATGACAGCAGCTTCTACTGTTGACAGGCTTATTAGGCATTTGCATAAATTTTGTTTATATAACACCGTACAGTCGCCCACTCAGGTCATATATGTATGTATGTACTTCCACAATAACATAATTCTTGACTCAGCGCATTGCTTCTTGCGCCCAGCTATGCTGAACAGCGCAAGTGCTCCGAGCTGAGCTGAGCTGAGCGGGCGGGCGGCCGAGGACGAATAATGGCCGCTTTGAACTTGGAATTCATTTTGTGAATTATTACATATATCCTGGCAACATAGTTTCACTTCCGCAAAGGAGTACGCTTAGCTCCCTCGACTTCATCTGAATGAGATATTTGCATTGTGCAGCGAAAGCGAGGTTCCAGCGCCAGTCTGTGTATGCGTCGCTTGTGTACTCGCGTGCGTGTGTGCGTGCGTGTCTATGTGAGCATGCACGTGTTGAGAGCAGCCCGAAATGAAAAATGTTTGCCTATAAATTCGCACACAAGCCCACAGAATCACTTGCTTCTCTATATTCATGCATATATTATTTATGTCCTCATTGTCCCTATTTTGTTATTGTTGTTGTTGTTGGTGTTGTTCTCCAACTTGTCTGGCTTTAACCTTCTCACTGCTGCTCGCTTTGTACTTTTCTTTCTCTTTCAGACACACGATATCTCCTTTACTTGGCTTGTGTTGTGAGTTATGAGAGAAACATTTCATAATTCGATTAGTTTTATTATTACTTTATTTGGATTTAATATAAAATCACTTCAATTTTTTGAAGATAATATGAATGTAATAATTCTTTTTGAATGCAAATTTGTATTCCTTGTACTTAAAATGAGCGATGAATTGTCAATTTACATGTCATCTCATAACGATATTTCAATTTTAATTTGTTTGTTGAAATTAATACCAACAATCAAATTTGATTCCAAGAGTCGACCAATCGATTCACAACTTGTTCCATGTTATCAGATCAATCACGTGGGTTACATCTTCTTGTGTGCTCGAAACCAAAAATTTTAGAGGCCGCCAACTCCTCCACTTGGGACTTGAATATGAAAATTCTCCAGGTTTTCTTACCTTCGACGCACTACCAAATTTACATTCGGCGACCATTGGGCATAAAAGCTGCGACAACTCTTTTATAAAAAGCATAAATCAGCCGATTCGGACAGCGTTAAAAATAAATAAATAAATAAAATAAAACCGAAATCAACAAAACCGAACGAAACGAAATTGTTTCATCATTTCACACAACAAATAGCGACTAAGTCCACGACAATAAAAACTTGTTTAGTGTCTTGTTGTTTTTTGCATTTGAAATTAAAATTTGTAAATGAAACCAAAAAAAAATTGATAAATGAAAACACGAAACAGTTAATTAATCATATGCAAAAGCGATATTTATTGTATCTTTTTTATATCAGAGGAGTCCTCAACAATTCATAACACGAGAATGAGCTTTTCATAGTCATGTGTAAGAATTATGCTTTGAACAAAAAGCTATTTGAGTTACTCAAAAACGAGTTGAAAGTTTACAGCCAAAAAATCGATTCGCGTCGTAGCACAGAACGTAATATAAAATCGCTAACCTTGTTTTTGACTGCGTTCGTGGTTCGTTTGAGCGGCCCTCGCACACTCCTCGCCGTTGCTTGCTTCTCTGCCGCCGAAGAGAGAAGTCCTGTTGAAGTTATTGCCGGGATTGTGGCGCGCTTTTTTGCGCCAAACAAACATTTGCCCGCTCACCGAAGCCTTCGCTGCAGCATTAATATTCCTGCTTTCAAAAATAGAACTAAAGTCGCACACTTTATGTTTGCAAGATGACGGTTGTTGTTTCGGCATAGACGGTAGCAAAAACATAACAACAGTGTGTCTTTAGGTCTTCTCGAAACTTGTGTACACTTGAATAAAGATTATTTTTATTCATAAACGTAAACTTGATTATGAATCTTCAACTACCAAAAATAACAATTCAGAGCAACTTATCCGATGCCGATTCTCTGTAGTAAACCGATCTTCGATCTGTTCATGCGTTTTCGGGTGCTTTAAAAAGTCCTTATTTTTATTGGAAGCTTTTGATTTTCTCGACCGATGTTGATAGAATCTTACAGAGGACCATGGAAGTTTCTACTCGTCATTTAAGTCAACTCGATCATAAACATATACATACGTCGGAGATGCTTTCTTGTGTACCTTGCTTAATGTACCGTCAGACGCATACACACATACACAAACCCTTTCATAGAAAAAAATGAATCGAAAAAGTGACTGCTGTTCTATTTCAGTTCGGTGGCAATTTGCTGTTGTTGCAGTTTATTTGACTCTTTTTATAAAAGCGTTGCTGTTGTTTTTGTTGTAACTTTGAAAGCAAGTTCACAGATACACATGCACTTGAATTTTTGCAATCGCTGCAATACAAACAGCAGGGGGCCGTTCGCAGTGACACTTCACCAGAGAGCGAAATTCCAGCCCGTGGAGCGTCAGTAACAGAGAGAGAGAGAGAGAGTGCGATATAAGGAGGGAAAGAGTACCGAAGGCAATGATTTATGACAATGAGATACGCGCCACTAAAGCAAAATCCAAACCCAAAAAACGAAAATGCACAAAAAACGAAAACGAAAACAAAATCTTGTCAGCAGCAAATGTGTGTGAATTGAAGACAAACTAGAAAACTATACAAGATATGCTCTACCAAAGCATTTCGAAGATTTTCTGCCGTTTTCAAATTGAGTCGAAAATATTACCTGTAACGCATAACCGATCATTTGGTATTTGTTAAAAAAATGGCCTTGAAGAGCAAACTACAAGTGAAACTGTTTCCTAATTTGCAGCAACCTTTTTTCACTTGCACTTTTAATAGATTTCCACGGCTGCACATGTCATAAAATCATAAAGCATTTCCAAAAGTCATTCGACATTAAAAAGTCACCTGCACTCGCTGTGCGTTAAAGATCTCACGTTGCTCGTTAACCTTATGTCCCATTCTGTGTCTCTCGCTCGCTCTAAGACTCTATCGGTGAACATCGCCTTAGTTCGCTTCGGCTCTTCCGTAGTTTTTTGTTTCTATTTGCCGCTGCCTTTGTTTAGTTATGCAATCATTTTCTACGGTCATAAAAATTAATATGCGTCCTTCGAAGTGGCAATTTAGCGCGTATCGCGATCTCTCACAGATCTTTGCCCAGACTTCGACTTTGCGCTACGTTCATGACCGTTGGGCTTGACTTCGTGGCATTCATTGTTTCAACAATACAATTCATTGTTTTTGTTTTGGCATTTTCGTTGTTATTGTTTTTTCGTTTCTGGCTGATACATTAGACCAGTCAAGTCCATTTTCAACATATTTCGTCTACGTTGAGCGTGTATTCAAGGCTACTTGTTTTCTAGTCTTGATCCATTGGCCATATTATAATATTTATTCGTTGAGAACAATTTTTTTTCCACAATATTTTGCAAAAGTTCTTGCTATAAAAGATTTAATGTTAAAACTAATTTCACATTTGGGAAAATTATTTATCAAAAACATAAAAGCTATTATCATTTTGAAGCAATATCAATCCGAACAAATGATTATGATGATGACTATCCAAAGTGGTTCTCTAACACAAAAAGTCAAATAGTTTTTACTCAAACTTTAAAAAATGCATTTATGAGCTCGAATTTTGAGAGGTCCGAACACTAATAATATGTTGTCATAGAATATGCATTCTTTATTTTTGATAATTGATTTTTTGGAGCGGATTTTGAATTGAGCTTTTGAAATTGAGAGATGAAGGTCCTTTTTTCTCAATCGTTTATTCCGGCCAGACTCTGCGCTGCGGTGGTATCTCTTGTACAGACTTAAAATTATACAACCTTCTAAATTAAATCAATAAATCATTCTCATCATTCGATGAGGCCGCATTCATTTTTAAATACATGTAACTCAATGTTTATCGGTCAGTTTGAATGTGAGATACTTTAAGTGGCATCAACTAGAGTCACATACCTGTTGATCAATGCAATCTTCAAAATATCAACGCAGCACGAGCTGACATGATTTTTAATTTTTCGCTTGCAGTATTCGCCGGTGAAATATCTGGTTTTGTGGTTCCTATTAGGAAGGTTTCGGGTACGAAAAGTTTCGAAATTTCTACGAACTGAGGCAAGTTTTTTGAGTATTGCGGTTGCCATCCGCTGACACAATTCAAAGGCAGAGGCAGACACAGAGACAGAGCCAAGCCGAGCCGAGCCGGACAAGGCCTGAACGCGCGTCGGGGCCGCTCCGAGAGGGGCTCGTGAGCAGCGCGGCGGCCGCATTTGTGTCATTTTGCGACAACTTTGACATGTGTGACATTGTTTTTGCGACATTTTCGTGTATAATATTTTTACCTTTTTTGTTGGGTAGTTTAGTTTTAGGGCAAATACTTTTTACCGCATGTGTTTTCATTTGAAACTTACTCAAACAGTTGCAAAGCGTGTTTAGCCAACAGTATGAGTCGTTGGAAAAAGATACAAAACACGTCGCTTGTCGCTTGGCCTTTTGTTTTAAACATTTGCCGACGACGACAACAACAACAACAACAACGGCGAATTGCGACTTCTACTTGACTTTTTTTTGTCTTTATTGGTTGTTTTTTGCATATATTTTGTTAACAATGAGTTTTTGTTGTTGCGCATTAAAAATTTGAACACACGCAGCTACAAAAGTCGTTACAGATACAACATACTCGAACTCGGACCCGCGACCGAAAGAAGATCTTTCGCAAGAATCGCAGACATAAAGAAAAGCGGACGGACGGACGGACGGACGGACATAAACACACGTTTATGCAAACTTGCGTATCGCAAAATGTGTTTTGATTTACTTTCGGCAAAATTTGGAGCGTTTCTAATTGTAAAAAAGCAGACCATATTTCATAGTTGCCTAAGCATGCATATTCATGGCATTGTTCGGCGGCTCATTACCCAGCCAGCCCAAGCGACTTCCTGCTGTCTTGTGTATTCTTCCCGGTCAGCGAAATGTGCGGATATGTTATGCAACATATGCGCTGCGAAATCGCACTCGAAAGTGTCTCAGACACGCGCTTCGAGAGTCCCGCCAGCTTCCTGTTGGAAAAATATGCGACGATTTTTTGCTTTTCATAACGAAAAGTCGGTTTTCCTTGGTCGTCGTTGATTTATGTCGATTTTTTATGAGTTATTGACTCGGTTCTAGCAAATAAATCAAATATTTTCTCCATTGTGATGTGTTTGTGAAAATATTGGAAATGAGTTTGATTTACGAGCATCGGTAAGGCTGTGAAAAGCAGGCAAGAAACCGAGAAGCGCATTCCCACAGCTTCATTGAAGGAACACAGCTTTGATAAGTACAAACGAAATGTTTGAAGGCGGTTGAAGGCAATGTTAGTCTTTGATAGTCTTAAAGTTGTACGCGAAACAGAATTTGTTCTACAATCAGTTTTCAGTCAGTGACAAACTCCATTGACAAAGCGCAGCCATGTTCAGGTTCAATAGCACTCACAACAAAGTCATGTTTTCCATCCCTATTGCAGTCAAATATCTGAAAAAAGTGGATAAGAGAAGAAGAACAGCTGCGCTGTGTGCGATGCTGAAAGGTGACAAAGACAGGAAGGGGCAGGGGAGAGAGTGAGAAAGCGATAGCGAAAAATGATTAAGGTCGCATACATGCAGGCAACAACTAAGAACAAGAAGAAGAAGACGCAGCACGATGTGTTCCAATGAAGGAATGATGCATTATGCGAGTTAAAAATGAAATATACGAGAACACCGAAAACGAAGCAACAACAAAGAAGACAACAAGGGATGCACGTGAAATTATACATCCAAATATAGCACACACACACACACGCACACATTCACAAACGCACAGCCATGCTGAAATTTACACGCACACATGAATGCGCGCCCAAAAAACGAATCAACAAAACAAGAAACGAAAAAAAAAAAAAAAAACCAAAAAAAAAAGAGTGCCCATTAATCATCTTGACTTATTTCATTCCTTTTCTCGTCTAAAATTAATCTTGATGCCAAGCGTTGCGAAGCGATGGCTGCGCCGCTTCCTCTGCCGCCCTGCACCGCAGACGCTGCCTGAGATTATAAGGGCAGCGCACTGACAAAAATATGAAACGAGAAGAGACCTAAGACGAGCGTTGGTGTGGCGGGGGCCGGCAGACAAAAGCACACACACACACACACACACAAAACACTGCAGACTGAAGCACACACACCACCATAGCAGCCTCGAAAGAGTGCAGCGGCAGCAATTGAACTGGGAATAAGTCCTCGCTCATCAGCCGCAGCAGCCACAGCAGCCGCGCTTGACTTCACCCTCGCGCGCTCAGATTAGCGAATTTCGTTAGCTCTCCGACGTTCGCGTTGCTGCTGTTGTTGCGCCACTGCCGCCGCCGCCCTTGCTTGTGTCCGCAAATTCCCAAAAATAATTTAAAACAGATTAAACCGTTACGGCTGCCATTTACACGACATTGCGTACGCCATTCGATCCGTTCGGGTCTCCTTATCCTCAACATGAGGCTTTGTTATTGGTCGTGCGTTCTAAGTTTGCATCGAGCATAAGCTTCGGTAGCTCGCCGCCGCCCTCTCCGCTCGGGCCGTAGTTGCCGACATAGTCGCCCACTTCACTTTCCCCCTCTGCAAATGAATTACAATTTGACCAAATGCGAAGTTTCCAGCGCCCTTTCTGCATATGTACGTGGCAAAATCAACCGGCAGCAGAACTTGCATACTTAAGGGCGCGTTGACAATAACAACAACGGCGAAAGAGCAATAAAAGCATTTAAATCAAATGCCAGAACAAATTGGCTTCTTAAGCAATCGCACTTCGAACCGCGACCGACCACTTTGGCTACGGTTGCAAGACGGATGGCTTCGGCGGTGTCTCAGTGGCATTGACAATGTGGACTCGTGTGTGCGCTTAATTAATTGCCAATCGATTAGCCGCCTCAGCGTCAACGCATGAAGGCTTAAACATTTTTATAGCCAAAATTATGTTTTTTCAAACAATTCATTGTTTAATTTTCTGAAATCGTTTTAAAGTTTTCAAAGCTGATCACCTCCTCCATCAACATCGTAGCCAACTTGTGAAGAACGACAGTGACAACAGAGTAAACAAGAAACGCGCAATTTGCATGTAAATTGTTTGAGGAACCGATGAATGTTTGCGACTGAGTCGAATAAAAAAGAAATCAAAAACCTGTTGTAATATGGACACACGAAATGAAGTCGAGATGACAAATTATTAGACATGTTGACTGACAATTAGACGGAACACACAGCGCAGCGACAAGTGCAATGCGATTAATTGAGGGCTTCAATGCAGTGACAACTACAGAAGACAACTACAACCGCCATTAAAGGTGAAAAAGGCATAAAAATGTATTTATAAACATGTGGAAAAGTAATAAAGTTGCGCCCAAGTGATAAGACTTGACTGCAAAGACAGGAGCGACAAGCTGACATCATAACAATTGCAGAGCACGTAGACACGTGTGCATGTGAGGTGTTTGTCGTTGTCGTTGTTGTTGCCGTTTGTTTTTCGCTTGCTTTGCGTTTATTCTTTTGGCTTCTGTGTGGGTGTGCTTGTCTGTGTTAGTGCAATAAAATTCTTACACGGGCTTCGGAGTTAGAAACATGACAAGTTTGGGTCTTCGGCCGGAGCTCATGTCGCACTTTGGCTCAGAGGTCCGAGCGATTCAGACGGCATGAAAAGGGGCAGGGTGCTCAACCCAACGAAGCCCACCACGCGCAGTCATCGTCTGTCGGCCGTTTGCGACAGATGTCACTGTCCGGCAGTCCGTCCGCGTCTGGCACGTCTGCACACTTTCGCAGCTCATAATTTGCCGCCAGTCTTTTAATCAATGTTTGAGATTAGTGACTCTTGTCAAATCGCCAATCGCCAATCGCTGTTGCAATTCCTTCAAGCGAAGACAATTGGCCTGGCCGGCAAAGCGTCTCGGCGTGTCTGCAAAATGCATCCGCAATAAAAAGCAGTTCCAATCGACACATTATAAACGAGCTTAGATTCTGATAAGGGCAACGCAGTCTCGTCACGCTTCGACTTGACGCCGATTTTCGTTGGCGATTGTTCGATTATGGAATTTCCGCAAAGTGTTTGTTGATTTTAGGAGAATCAATTGTGAATTAGTTTTTCGCAGAAATGTCAACCGTTCAATCCATGTGCCTCCTCTTGGACATTTTTGGTCAAAACAATTTGTAAACAGCTCGAATAACGATACTAAAATATTAAAGTACTCTAAATGAAGACATTTTTATGACAGCTTAGAGCTTCAACGAAACTACACGGTAATCAAATAATCGCTTGGCTAGTGTCTGACTGCACAAGCGATCATTAGTATGCGCACCGCCGTCGATTTGTATATTGGAAACGTGTTTGTATTTCTGCAATTCAAATGTTCTTGCGAATTCAGAAAATTAACAATTCTGACAGCCGCTTCACGAATCTTTACGTATCGATAATTGTCCAAGAGTTCTTGCGCGTTTCGGGTTTCTTTCGGCTATAAATCTTGTAATCATAATAATTTGTTTCAATGTTAATACCTTCAAAATAACTGAAAACTCAATAAATAACCGGGGCAACACGAGGCGGCACGAGGCATGCGCTGCGTGTGCTGTTAATGTCATACCATGAGATACTTCATATATCATTCTTCATTCTGCCACAAACGTTGTTGCTGCCGCAGCCGCTGCTGCTGTCGCTGCCCCCTTCTCTCCTGCTTCTGCAACGAATGCAGCGACAAGTTGCACAGGTATTTGGCCACGTTATGTGCGAAGTTCTTTTTACACTTTTTGCACGACAATCCTCTTTTTGTCTGGAGGATATGTGCAACGCACGGGTCCCTCAGCACAAGAGTCACATCACAAAAATGCCAACCAGAATCAAACTGAGTTTAGCTTTGAGGGACTGCGAGTGTGTTGTGCGCAAGGCGACTTATGCGACTTTTCCGTACTTCTCTTTTTGTCGCTACAGAACAAATTAATCCAAAATCGATATGAGACAAGCACAAAAACGAGTTGTAAGCGAAGACCGCGCGGAGATTTTAAACGGCGCAGGGCGGGTTCGGCGCACGAGTGCGGTTGGCCACGTCGGGCGACACTGCTGGGTGAAGTGGGGCCGACTGGGGGCTTGAGTCGTGTATTTAGCCATCTTCCAATAACACAACATGAAAAGATAAGGCAAAACTGAACGACGGCACTCGTGCAAATACAAACACACGACAACTCGCACACACATTCCTTCGCACACTCACCTTGTATGCATAAACCAATATTCACTAAAACAACTCAATTAATTTTTCTCACCTCATTTATCACCTCTGAAGCATTCTTCCTACACATTTGTTTTCATAATCTGTTTTTTATTCCCTTTACCAATTGGTACAAGGATGCATTAAGTTTGTGCAGAACGATAGTGCATGTAAGACTCAGAAAGAAGAGTGACAGGCCCTACAAAGCACATTCACATACATATATACAACCATACTTTGGATCAGCCTCGAAACTGGAATCCATCTCAGGCTCTGTAGACTGTTAAGACTTTGGTTATCATCTCTGAAAAGACCAAGGCAAGTATGGAGTCCAAGTTATGCATGTGTGAAGGGCCAATCGACCCCATATAAGTACCATTTTGACCCAAAGTAGATAGAGAAGTTGTTTTTCAATACTGTTTTCAAAATGAGGCTAAAAAAGCTTGGAATTTTTACCATATTCTTCGTCTGATACTCCTCGAATCGCGTTATTTTCAACTTGAAATTTTGCATCCAACCTGCTTGGCAATGTAATTTTCACATTGCTTGCGGATCTTTAAGAACACCATATTATTAAAATTATTTTCATTTGCATATCAGAATAAGAGTGAAAAAACTAAAGCCTCATATGTCATTAAAACATTCCGATTAACACTTTCGGCGACAACAACAATAACAACAACCATGAGAGCAACACAAGACAAGACAAGGCAAGGCAAGCCAACATTGTCAATAGACATAAATGAACACATTAAAGCTGTAAAAATGTCTGACAGCGGTTGGGCGAAGCTCGCAACTGGGAATAAATGTAATCAAAGTTACGAAGCACTCCATCCGAGCGCCAGGACCGGAAAACGAAACTGGTTCCCCGATTGAGAGACACACGCGCAGGCAAAGAAAGCAAAACTGAAGTGAACACAACCGAAGCCAAGAAGAAGCAACAGCGACATGTGCAAGAAATCAGACTGACAGAGCAGCCAATCCGTCAAGGCATCCTCTGCCAACTGTGGCTCTCCCGACTGCTCCCGATGCTCGGCGGCAAGGAAGCACTTGCCTCTGTGGCTTGAAGTTGTTGTAGACGTCGCTGTCGTCTCGCTGCTAGAAAGTATATTTATGGCTGTAGCATGTTATGAATACACCCAGAAGACATTTTTCTTCTCCTCACTCGCGCATAGAAACCATCATAGAAATCAGTGTCGTTGTCCGCGCCCCGCCCCTCACCCACATCGACAAGATTTCCACTCAGATCGGCGCTGAAAAATAAAGAACATTTTATAACAAGACAAGTAAAAGTTGTAGAAAATGGCTAAAAATAAGAAAATAACACTAACGAAAAAAAAGGAAATTCTTGATCAACTATAAATCTTGGCACCAAAGCAATCTATCTCGAGCGGAAAACGAACAGAACAGAACAGATACAAACCGAACTGAACTGAACTGAAATGAAATGAACAGAATCTGGCACGTAGAACTGTTTTCTGGTTTTGAAAGCGTTTGTTGTTTTTGAAATGAATTCAACATTCAAGCGACCAGCAGAAGACGTGTGTAGAACAAGCACGTGTGCGCTTCAAAATGCAATTTTGATTTTAATTGGCATGAACTTTATGTTCTTCGTTGTAGACATGGAAAAATAGAAATTTCGCTAAAAGACGCCATTTTGTTACAAACATGTCGAACAAATTATATATGTAAACAACAATTGACAACTTTAAAAGGCTTCGGTTTTTTGCTTCAAATATTCATAGTTGTTGTTTAGACACATGAGTGAGCCCTTAAAGATGGTTTCGGCAACACCCATGAGTACAGTCGTGCTGATCAGATCAGCCTTTAATTGGTATGACGAATCCAAAGCTGGGAAGGATGATCGAAAAAAGCTATTCTCATTTGTTATTATTTGTTTTAGTTGTTAAAGCGTTGAAGCATTGATTAAAGCTGCGAAAGGACACTAAATTAAGAAGTCAAGTTCGTTTCGTGTCGCATTTAATAATTAATAAATCAAGCGGCGGGTGCGAGCAAATGAAACGTGTCAAATACAAATGCAAATAAATACAAACTTGGAGTCGCGCTCACGAGCTCGCCGCGCCAACGTAGCATGGCAGGAAATGTCAAGAACAAACTTCAGCAAACACGAAAACAAAACGAAACGAAGTAATTTCATGTTCCATGTTGACGATGATGGCAAACACTGCGAAAAAATGTACACAGTTGGAAAATGTGTCTACCAGCCGCGACAAAAACAAAAACAAAAATTAACAATAACGAAAATAAAAAAGAAAGAAACGGTTCATGCCAAATCTCGAAAAGCAGGTGAAAATATAACTTAATAAATTAAGTTAAAGTTGTGCATGACAAACGCGAATGTGTTTTTTTTTTTGTTGTTTTGTATTTTTATTTATTTATTTTTTCGTTTCTGAAACAAAACATGAACTCACACACTCAGCCGTTTTCATATAACGCAGGAAATAAATATATTTATTTACCAAAAGAGAAATGAATATAATTTGTTTTTGTTTTTGTTTTTGTTGTTACATAAAGCCTGCTGCGCAAACGGGAAAAAAACAAAATATGAAAAATATATGTTGCTAGAAGTTTTTCGCAGAGAAAATGATAAATTACGTGGTAAAATAAAAAATGGTAAACGAAAAACAGAAAAAACAACTTTGAAAAAAGTTGTAGAAAAATCGCAGCATACAAAAACGCACACAGATACAAATTTCGAACAAAAGTCAAAAATGGGCGCCAGACACAGAGTTAGGAAATAGAAGATAGAGAGGGCAGCCGTGGGAGAAAGAGACGGAAAGCAATGTGATTGTCGCGCAGTGGAAAACGTTCGGTTGGCCAAATGTGACGGCGTTAAAAGGCCGCATGGAGTGCGCCCGGCTTAGACTCTGCGTTTTTCTTAACGGTTGGGTTGCCATTTATTTGTATCTGTATCTGTATTTGTAGGTGTGCTGCGACAGTGTGTGAGTGTGTTTCTGTGTTACGAATCTGAAACACACCCAGTGACCCTAATTTCGTCCTTTGAGCACTGCTCACTTCCCACACACTCTTCTCTTTAATTCCTTTTTGAATTCCGTTTTCAGAACTGTTTGTTTGTTTGTTTGTTTCGAAGCTTGTGACTTTAACAAAAAATACATTCCCTTGATTACGTTTAAGGGATTTTAAAATGCTTAAACGAATTTTTCATCAAGTCTTAATTACTTCAAAAATCAAAATATGATTTAATAAGTTCAGCAAGAACTGTTCAGAGTATACATATAGGTATACACACATAGTTTTCTCTATAAGAAATCCATGTTTTAAGAGGCAATTTTTGGTAACACTAGCAACAAACAAATCATTTTTCAATCTTTGATCTGATTCCTTAGCAAAAATTGTGTTGTTTAAGTAAGAGACAGGGTTTCAAAGATGGGATTCATTTATTCACGTTCACATTAACATCATTTATTTTTCAAATTGCAAAATGAAGAGTTAATGAACACTAAATGAATTCACTCACATTGCTACGTCAACTGAATTTCCATGAATGTTGTAAAAATGACGGGTGTTTTAAATGAGTTAGGAACGTAATTAAAGAATTTCAATGAATTTTCTAAGGTGCACAAATTAATAAACATGCTTTCTTTATACACTGAAATGAATTTTCTAAAAACAGATTCTGGCCTTATTGAATGGACATGACTTGGGACAATTATGACGAGAGTATCAGACTAACAAATTGTTTTGAACTATCCATCGAATATATTCACAATCAAAACAATAAATAGTTATTATTATTATTGATTATAATCAATTAATCTGTCAATTACATGTTGCTTTATAAAGAGTTACTACGTTGAAAGCCAAATTCTTAAATACTTAAGGCATTAACTAAGTAAAACGCGCTTGACATAGAAAATTAAAGGAAAAACAATTAATTAACTGTTAAAAAATGTCAAGACAAGGCAAGGTTGTTTTAAAGTTAATTTTATTTATATTAAACACATTTTTTAAATAAAAAGATTTTGTTTATGCACGACAATTGATGATGATTTTTTAATTGTTTTGTGGTGACTAGACAAACATAAAGAAATGTCTCAATTGGTATATATTTAATTAGAAAATTAAAGATAATTTTGAAGGAGCTGAATAACAATTATGAATAACCAAAGCAAGGACGAATTTCTTAAACTTTTTCAGTTCACAATAACAAATGAACAAACAAACCCAACGTCTTTAGGTTGCTTAATTTCATGAACGTTTTACTAAATCCTTGAGTAGGAACTAAATTTGCGTAAGTTAAACAAAACGAGACAATTCAGGCAGAAAGACACCCTCAGAGCCGTCTGGCACACTCGCTTTGGCAGCGTCGCGCACAGAGCGAACAATGTTGGCTGAAAGTGAGAGGGTGAGAGGGAGAGAAACGTAGCAGCTTGCCAACCGTTCCGGCACAAGTTAACTCGGCAACTGGGGCAGCTAAATGCTCGAAAGGCATAGGCATAGGCATTGCCAGTGTTCCTTCATTCGCGCAATGTGTTTGCGCTGAATCAGATATTCAACATCAATATCATCTGCCGCGTTATCAGCGAATTTTATCTGACAATGTGTAACGCATGAATGAATGCCAAAGCGAAACTCGCGCCACGAGCGACAAACGCTTCGACTTCCTCCCCTTTGTTCAGCAGTGGGAGAGCTTGGTTGTCTCATCGCTGCATTCGGTGGCGAAACATTTAAATTGTCTGACTCGAGCTTGATAAGAATTCGTTATGTGCGACAATGCCTCTCTGGCAAACAGAACGAGCAGTGGAACGCCAGGACGGCGCGCTTGCGGAAACTTTTTCGGAGCGCAACTGCCACGCGCTTCGAATAGTTTTATTGAGCTGGATGCGAGGGGTCGCCGCGGGCTGCCCAGTTGGATTGTGCTTAGGCCGAGTACGCGTTCTTCTTCGTTTAATTAAAACAGTTTGCAGGACATGTGTTTCCTTACTTACTTCCTACACAGTCTCTGTGCGGCTTTAAGGGTAGCAGTTACTCCTCCTGTGCAGCTATTTCCGTTCTTTTCACCCTCGTAATCCTTGAACTCTGACATATTCCGTCAAGAATATTTGCAACGAGTTGTCCAAGGTTGTGAGCAAACTTAATTGAGTGAAAATTGCATTTACTTTTACTTCATTATTTACTTTCTTCTCTCTCACCATCTTTGTTTCTTTATCTCTTTTTAGGTAAGTTCCTTGTTCATAGATGGTCCATCACTTATATCACTCAGTGAGTATGCTTAAATTGATTATCAACGCCAGCGTTCTATAAAGCTGATTAAAAAACGAGGCATAAACAATTTGTTTTCATTTACCGCCATTTCATAACAAAATTAAAATTTGACGGCGAACAACGGCGAACATAAAAAAACGAGATCACGTCAAAAACTTTGCGTAGCAGAATTTATGTGCCAAGTTAACGGGTTCTGGCTTCGTGCAGTCGTTGGCCCGAAACGATGCCAACTCCAGAATGCAAAGACAGAAAGATGGCGCCGGCGGGCGATGGAGCGCTGGAAGGGCGACTATAATTGCAATGATAGCCAGATTATCAACACGAACAGAAAAATCTCTTAAACAAGGGCTTTAAATTAAGAAGGAGCTTAAAGTCGAGCAAAATATCGTTGGTATATACGTTGGAAAAACGCGAATATATAATTCGTAATCATATTTTCTAACTGAAATCGAGCGTAGTAAAATGTAAGGTCTTATTTACGAGTATTTTCGGTCAAAACACGCACGCCTTTTCCCTCCCTCTTTACGAATTGAGTTGCAATGCGTATAAATAAATAAAAAATGTTTCATTTCTAAATTAAAGCCATACAAGTGAAAAGAGAAAAAAAGTTTGTAAATAATAAAAGACAAGAAAAAAGCAATGTATTTTTCGAAGTTCGTCGCGCCGACTTTATTCAAACTCATTCACTCATTCACCGAGTCGTGCAGTCCGCTGGCACTTTGTTAAAATATGCATGCGTTTCGACAACGACTGCAGTCAATGTACACACACACACACACACACACACACACACAAGCACATTCACACACAGATATGGACACAGTCATACACACACCCACTCATCGAAATCAGTGTTCCACAGCCCCCTCTGCCCGTCGCTCTTCTGCTGCCTTGGCACTCGGATTGCAGTGCATTCACTCAAGCTGTCTGACTGTCTGCCCGTCTGTCTGTATGTCTGTTCGTCTTTCTGTCAGTGTGTCTAGTTGGCGCATGGCGGGCAACCTTTTTCACCCCTGCAGATTGCATGCAAATTGGTTAAAGTGTGAATTTATGTGAGAAATATTGTTTGTTCTTGTTATACGTTTATTTTGATACACAAACACGCTCACCAACAAACTCACTCACAAGCACATTCGCAGACAAACACACACACACACACACACACACACACACATGCACATGCACATGACTATATACTCGACAAAATGATTTAAGTTTATATGCAAATCGCCTCTGACTGACATTTGCAAGGGTGCTGCAGGCGGGCTTGGCGCGCAGCGAGGGCGTCATTGAGCGAGTAGGCGTGCGAATTCGCCGTGTGAGCGGCGGGTGGAATGCCGACAGTCTGAGCCTGACCTGTATCTGAAAGGCAATCGTTTTCCAATAAAGATTGCGATTTTCTTCTCTCATGTCACTACAAATTTTGTTTGTATTTTGTAATAAAGTTATAATTGATAATTAATGCGCACACGAAGCAACTGCCTCAGCTTCCACTCTCCCTTCCGATACACATGCACACTTAATTGCAATTTCAAAAAATTAATATTTCATAAATTTTGTTCATATTTATTCGTTTTTCCAAAAGGTCAAAACAAAATGTAAACAAAAAAACGCGTAACGAAAATGATATTTTTAACTTGAGCCCGGTCGGTATATTTTTTCCTGTTGAGCGATTCGCGAAATGCATTTCCAAATTAACTGAATACAAAATGAATGCGCGCGAATTTTGTCTGCTTCATAGACGCGACTCCATTGCGACAGCTGCCAGCGCAGTCTGTGCCACAGCCGTACTCCACCCCACTCCTCTACCGCACAAGTGCGACAAAAGCGGCCATGCGTCCAATTCTGTGTACAGCAACGTGGAAAATGCATATAATTTACATCTGCATTTGCGTGGGGAGTAAATTTGATGACAGAACATTTCCGAAATCAGGACTGGCCACACTGAAGTGAAGATCACTCGATTCATTTGACCAACGCTATTAAAAATTATTCAAATTGCGGTTAATAGTTTCGTTAATAGAAAAATGGATATAACATTAGGAATTACAATTGATGGAAACGATTAAATTTGGAATGCAAAATGGCAGCATTATAATATGATCAAACAAGTAGCTCATAAAAAACCGTTTGCTGATAGAGAATAAATATATGTCCTGAACACGAAATCCTTTTTACATGTCATTAATTGAATATTCCTTTTTACAGTGTCTTGTAGAGTTGTCAGACTAATGAATAACATATTAACAAAATCTATTATTTACTTTCGTTAAAAAAAAGTTTAAAAAGTTCCTCACCTTTATTATATCTCCTATTTGGCAAACAAAGGATAAAAGGATATTTAAGTCGCGTTCATGTTTGTGTTTCAGGCTATGATAGTGTCTTTATATACAGAATACTCTTAAATATGATCAAAAGAGCCATAGCCTCGTCAATGTATAGCTGTAAAATCCCTCTGATTTTTTAGTTTATAAATGAATTAATTTTGTATCTAATAGTAAAAATATTCTGTCTTTGTTTGATATTGTGAGCTTTTCGAAATAAAGGGCGGTGACACGCCCCCAATTGTGACACTCAACTGGTGTAGGTAATTTTAAAGTCGAGCACGCAGAATGGCGAAATCTCACTTATTTGTTTAAAATTTGTGTACTTTGCTTATTTACAGTTGCTTCCTTTGTAATATTCAACTGCATGTGAGTGCCGTTTTTCGTATGTGTGTATGTCTGAGAGATATTTACAAATGCATAAATATATATGTAGGTATGTATGTATGTATGGATGCACACACATACACAAACACCCACAACTAGACACACAAATTGCACATGCACAGGGAAAAAAGGCGCAACTCTCGCCAAAAAGCCATAATTTTCCAATTAAGCGAAAATGAGCGATTTATTTGCCATGAAATCAGTGAGAATCGCCGATAAAAATCTTTTCATTCTGTGCCGTTTCGTAGCGCTCGTCCGTGCCGACAATGCGCCCGTCCACCAGACCACTCGGCCGGCACAGTCGGCCATGCGCTGGGGGCACAGGGGCGCTTTCGGGCGCAATAATGCAGACGAAACACTGACAGAGCGCATTGGCGACTTCGGGTGCAGCGACGACGACGACAAAAACAACAACAACGACAACGACAGCAGCAAAAACAACAACAACTGTAGCTACGTCAGCAGAGGCGACTTGTGGCAAGTATTGCCATTGCAATTATTTATTATGCAGCTGTGCTGAACTTAACTGAACTGAACTGAGCTGAGCTGCTCCTACTGCGTTCACAGGGGTTGTGAGGAGCTGTAGCTGTGGGTGTGTTGCATGTGTTGGTATGCATGGCGGTGGTGTCATTGCAGTTGTTACTGTCCATGTAGATGTGCGATGTATGGCGTTTTCCCTTAGCTGTATCCGTGTTTGTCTCTGTATCTCTGTGTGTGTGTGTGTGTGAGTCTGTGTCATTTGGCGGCGACTCAGCCACTTAACCCCAAGTCGAGTGTCGCGCTTGCGGTGCCACATAGCCCCAGCACACAACAATGCAAGTTGAGCACGGTCCACGCAAAGGATCGAAAAATCCACATACTTGACTACTGTCGAGTGAAGCTCTCCGCTTGCCCTTTCCACAGTTTTAGTTCGAGCGGGGAAAAATTGCTCATGCCCGCAAATGTCTGAAATCATTTTTCTCTGTTTTGTTTAACTGGTGAAGAAATCGCAAAACGTTCAATAACTCTTGTCGGACCAGAATACTCAAACTGTTACTCGCCCTCAGTTGAAAGCAGTTGCCAGAAGGCGTTCACCAACTGATAAGACCGTCTTTTTTATTATTGTACTTTAAATTTGCGTTACAAAAGTATTTAAAAGTACACGTGTGACTAATCACTTACCGACTTGCAAGTGGCTGCCAATTTGTTGAGCGCGAATTCCGGCTACTGCGGCGATCAACACCTTGCAATTATTGCTGCCCCACTCTGAATTACAAATGCAGCGTGCAACACACGCGAGACACACTCATTTCACTTCTCTCTCTCTCTATCTCTCTCTGTCTCGCACCGTTGTAGGCGCGCATTCTCAGCTGACGTGACTGAGACGATTGTGACGATGAGGCCACTCAAGTCGCCGTTCTAAGCAAAGCGCTGCCGCCGTAAAAGATTACAACGAACTGTTTGTTTCATTCATGCACTTATTCGTGCGGCTTCATGTCGTTTGTTGTTTGTTGTTCAGCACTTGAGCTTAGCATTCGTCTGATGTGATTTCCACACTGACTTCTAATTCACTTCTGCTTCCTTGCCGCAATTGAAATTCGCTACAAACACGAATTTGTTGTCCATCAACACCTTGCACACGAATTCAAAAGGCGACGAGTTTTGTGTTGAATTTCTAATTTCTGGCGCCCGACGATTTTTCATTGTGTGCTATGCCCAAGCGAATATTCAACTGGGACGCGGCAAATAATAATTATTAAATATCAAGAACGAAAACTTGTTCAGTCTAACAACAAACGACAGTAAGAGAAATGCTCTTCGAGCACTTTTGACCAAATATTGTTCTTGTTTCCTCTGTGTGAGAGAAGTAACCTCACAGAACACCAAAATTAACCCCAATCACAGAGTTTCCGCAACACAGATAAAAACTTCTTTTGGCGAAAATGAGTTAAATACTTCCCCTAAAGTGCAGACAATGCGGCGTATGAGTTTTGTATGTAAATGTTTGCAAAAGCAATTAATCATAGTGGCACAAATACATATTCACACTTACACACACACACACACACACACACACACACACACTCTCTTGCTGAAGGTCTGCTGCAAACACAGCGCACACAAAAGCAGGAGGCTTACCGAGTAAGGGATGCAACACAGAATTAAACGATTAACTTAAAGCAAATGAAAATAACTTTAAAAAAATCGCATCATTCAACATTCTACAAGTTATATTAAAGTAAAACGACAAGCTGGACCAATGAAATCATTATAAAAGACCAAATAAATTTATTCTTAACAATTTTTCAAAGAAATAAAACTTCATCCGACCGACCGACTATGGCCGATCTAGAAAATTGTTTCGAGCAATCATTTCTCTATCTGCATTAGCGAAAAACTTTCACGTAAACCTTCCCCCACACAATTGGGCGCATACATAAATAATTTCAAAATGAACTTCCACTCAATTGTTTGTCGTCCTGTGCATCCTGTGAACATATTTCAATGCGGCAGTTTTGTGTTTTCAGCTGACACCATTTCCACTCCCGCTGCCGCTGGCCTGACACTATCATAGGGGTGAGTGTGCGACAGCCGTTGTCCAAGGTAGTTGTCTCTTATCCACGAATCGAGCGTGTCACAGCCATTGAAAAGGGGACTCAAGTGCTTAAGTGCAACCCATATGAGTCTTGACATCTGTGATATTGAAATTCGAAACCGCTGACGAAGTAAAAAACCGAAGCCCCAGGCGAGCTATGCCCAAAACTCATAGAGAACGTCGAGTCTCTTTGGAGCGGCGTGCAACAACATGTGCTGACGACGACCGCCGGTACAGCTCCAGTCATGGCGTTCGCTCTGTCGTCGTGTTGGTGGTGGTGGTGGTGGCAGCGTCGGCGTCGCTGGCTGCGGCCGTGGCTGTGTCATAATGGCGTGCCTGGCGGGCAATGATAGCAACAATGGCTGAGCTGCTTTGTATTGGTGTAAATCGGTCGGCAATGGTGGTGGTTGTAGAATGACATCAGACTTAGAAACTGTTACGAAGCATGGTCGAAAGCAAAAGCAAAATGGACTTTCGGTTTTTTGTTTATTTGTTTTTGTCTTTCTTTCTTTTTTTTTTTTTAACTCAACTCATAAATCATCGTTGAGACAACACCATGCTAAATTGGAACTTTTCCCATACACATCAGCAACCGAAACAAAAACAAAAACAAAAATACGCAAGCGCAGATACAAAATGTGGAAAATGAAAAGAAAAGAGTAGAATTAAATTCGTTTTTAATATAAACAAGTGTATAAAACGCCTTCTCCCAAACAAAACCGAACCTTGTTTTGTTTGGGGTTTTTTCCGTAGTATTAAACATGTTACAAATTTGTTGAGGCAGAAAATGTTTATACCAAAAAGCGGAAATACCAATTCGGTAATTAAAAACTCATATAAAATGGCAACATTAAAAATCTGTGTTTTCACTCCTTTTAAATTAACACGATTTACATTCACCATTCGGCAACCCTTTACCTTAACTTCCTTCGTTGCACACAACCACGCATCACACCGTGAAGTTAGACAGGCCGGGAACAGACGGGCAGGGAGGGCAGGCAGCAGACAACCCGCCAAAGGGTGCAAAGGGTTGTGGAGACAGTTGCTGCTCTAGTTGGTACTCTGCCCTGCTCAGTGTGTCTGTCTTTCTGTCGCCTCCCAGCAGTGCTCTCACATGAGCGTGCAGATGTGTCCTTCCGTGATGCTCACCGATGCTGCTGCTGTTGTTAGTGTTGTTTTATAATAAATGAGCTCGGTGGGTTAAAGGCGTATTTATGTCTAGTAAATTAGCAAAATACACGCAGCGACGACACAAGCAACCCAGCCCACACAAGAGTTTGAGTTGACGACTAATGGAGTTAGCTCCAACACATTGAAAAGATTGAGTTCAGCAAATTGAGAATGCGACATACGCAACTCGGAGCAACCCTTGTAGAACACTACCCACTTATCAACACACACACACACACACTCATAGACACCTTCCTTCCGCAGCTCATCCTGGCTACCTTCAATCCCTGATGTTCTGTTCGGTTCTGTTGAAATGTTTTGTTGGTTTTTATACAATTTTCTAACTGCCAAGGTCATTCAAAATTCAAAGCAAGTGTTCGCCTCATCTGCATACAAACCGAACAATTGTTGGATGCGATTTATGTATGTTTTGTATGCTCATCGTGCCTTCTTCGCAACTGTGGACACTGGACACTGAACTTGCCCATTCGTTATACACACAGTTAAAATTTATTTCATATATTTGGAAGTATGAAACGAAATGTTGAATCTTGAAGGTATTGGAGCTTCTCGTCGCTTTAATGTACTCTTAAACACAATCAATAGCCAAGCACACAATTGCGAAGTATGTGTGTGAAGATAAAGACATGAATAGACTTACGTGTCGTAACTGCCATGACGGATCCTTTAATAGTTTGCCGGATTTCAAAAACTTATAATTACCATGTTTCGGGAATGCGAAAGATAAAACTAAATACGTGTGTATAAGCCAGCTTCAAGCTGAGACTGGCGCGAATAGATGTCGGCACTTCTTGTGATCTAAATTGTCCACTTTTCATTCTAAAGATTTGCATGTTGATGAATTGAGCGAAAAGACTCTTACCTTCTTTTTTTTTACGGTTTTATTCCTCATGTCTATGCTTTTCTGGACATACTCAACGGTTTTGCATTGTAATTCATTTTATGACACTATCGCGACGAATTTGTTGTACAATGACAGCAACAACGAAAACAACACGAGAAGAAACAGAACAACAACAACGACGACGACACAACAACAATAACATCAACAACAACGACAGCAACTAAAGTGCTTTTTGGTCTTGATGTGACTTGAAATTTTAATTAACCTGAATTTTTTGTTAGTTCAATTTTCTTCTTTTTTTTTTTTGTCATTTTGCTTGCAAAAAAAACCAAAAACAAAAAACAGAATGAAAAAATCTCAATACATTTTTTTTGTTTTCAAGTTTGAGTTGTTTCACAAATTAAAATGAACGATGTGTCACCTTCGAAAAGGTCGCTTGAGCGTTGAGCTTTTGTTTTTGTGTGCCGCGTTGCCGACTCACAATAAAAAGACGCACACTCCCGCCCCGAAGCCCCTCCGCAAAGCTCTTGTCAGTACATGTTTACGGTGCTTTTCTAGTACATGATGTGACTACGCTGATGGTTCCCCTTGCCCCACGCCACCGTCAAGTGATGAAGCTCTATTGCGATTGTCCAACGCCATGAATTTTGTCATGTCCATCTCGTAGGATCGGCGATAAGAATCGCTGTACTTTACGGAATTGAGTGTTCGGCGGCACAGATGAAACAATTTTTAACAAAATATTGACTAAGCAGAAGGCAGCCGAACGTGCGCGACACTTTTGCATACCAAACGCACACATAGACAAACATACATACATACTCACATAAATGTATAAGCTAAAACGGGGCAATGTAAAAATTCACACAGAAGCAGCAACTTGGATGCGACTAACAAAAAAATCACACCGTAAGTGATTAGCTTACCTCTGAATGGACGCAGACACCATCCCAGTAACACAGGCATACACAGAAGCAGCGAACCGAGAGTCTAGTCCCCTACAATCGTGTCTACTAGTTTGGTGGTGGCCGTGCTTTTGCTGTGTCTACAAGTTGTTCCAGTCCGTATCTCGACGCGCGCATCTAATCTAAATTCGCAAGTTGATGTGCAAGACAATGGCAATGGCAATTCAATCTGCCGCTGGGGGCCAGAGGCTTGGCGTGTCGGAGGTTTGATGCTGGTTGCCTTTGACCGTTTATCTTTCGTCGGCTGGGCCGTCACTGGAAGGGAGTCTCGGTTAGGCGCGGCGTTGCTGCGCTATGCCATAGACAGTAATCAAAGTGACCATCACGATTAATGAATTTTAAGTGGTTGAATGCTCCACGCGGACTTTTTTTGTCTTGTCACAGATTTTTGCACTTCCAAATGCATTTCGTATGAGCTCCCATGTGACATGAGTACATCATGTCGCTCTGCTGCACATGTCAGTACGGCACAAAAATGACACCTTGAAATCAGTGCTTTAGAGTATCTTCGTAAAAGTGGGGAGATTGCCGTATTTGTATAACTTAATAGATTTCAATATAAAAACATTGCTGCAATGTGTTGACGTTGCTAAGAGTCTGATTAGTCAGTGTAATAATCCATCAGACCTGCTAGAAAAGAAGGCGGATTGGTAATACAGCACATGCCGCAAGCAGTTCTCTGCTGTTAGGCTTCATTCTGACGCGCCTGGATGAGTTTGTATTTTGACCTTGTACGCTCTTGGCTATTGGGTTGTCAAAATTACTGTGTAAGTGAGTAAAAAGCACACATTCGCAATGATGTCCTTATCTGAATACTTGATCGGAAAAAAACATTTGGAGGAGTAAAAATGTGCTTCACAAAAGAAGTTTTAAAATGTCTTTACCGCTCTGTTAGATTAAAATCCTTTCTGTAGTTAACAGCAGCAGGCAAGCTGATGTGAAAATATCCCAAAAGGTCCTTTACAGTTTTACAGCGACTGCCTCGAAGGGTGATGTCTATGGTAGCAACGTCGAACATTTTCGAAGGACCTTTTCCTTGGTTTGAGCAGTCACTACAAAATGAAAAAGTGTGTACACAAACCCGAGTGCGCATCCACCGCAAAGGATAATATAGAAAGGTTGTTGGTTAGTGTACTTGACTACAGATGGCGCTGCGAATGTCAGCACCAGTGACTCTAAAAATGTTTTGCGTTGCAATGTTGGCCGCCCGATGCGCAAAACAAAAAACACATTTCCTTACTATTGCTATTGTTTTAAAGCGTTGTTGCTTTAACGACGCACCAAACGCTTTCGCATTCAAATGCGGCTCATTAAGTGGCGTGAATAAATCAAAACAAACAAGACCACCCACGAGTCGTCGACCAGCACCGATAGACAGCTGACAATTAATCAATTATTTTGAGCACAACTCGCTTATAACGCAAACGTTAAACTATTTTTGTGCTAAATTTTACGACTTGTGCCAAATCCAATTTACGACTTTTAACCATAAGCGTCGACAGTGAGTGCGTTGAGGAAAAATCGAATCGAAAGCCAAACAGACTTGAAAACGCAAATAACTCGATTGATGTCAATTAGTTTGCGCAACTCGATGTTGCGATGTTGTTTTGTGTCGAGTTTAATATGATTGTCAATATTGTTGTTACTTTAATGCATACGAAAATATTTGCGAGCCCACATTTAAATTTGCATAGCAATTCGGGCGCAATTACACTTGTGGGGTCCGAATTCCAGCATGAAGCGACGGATATTCATTATTTTAAATCTCGATACATTAAACCGCTTAGCTGATCACTGATCAGCACCATCTGAAGATCTTTTGTTGGCCGTCGGTTCCCGCCAGTCGATTGTTTGTGTCTCGCAATTAACCAGGTCGCTTCTGTTTGTGAGTATTTCCGTCTCTACGCGGTGTCCAAAGCGCTGTATACATGTGTCAGTCTCGCCACCGAAGAAAGGACCACTGCTCGCTGCCCGGTCTGCCAGCTGCCAACTTGTGGCAAGCCGCTGGTTGTTCACACTCTTGCGAGCGATTCGATTACGCCAAAAGAAGCCATGAGATTCAAATCGCATACTCCACATCATCAACACTTGAGCAGTCGCACGGTCTGTTGGTCAGTCTGTCTGTTGGTTTGTCTGGCTCTCTGTCGGTCGGCCGGTCGGTCGTTACGAAAGTCAGTTGCTTTAAGCTCCGTTTGGAAATGCATTCAATTGAATTGGAAGCGCAAACGAAGAAGTGTGCAGTGTAATATCGCATTATTAACGCCTGCAAAGCGTCCCAGGCTTAGTCAGCATTGCCGACCGTCCCGCAGCAATGCACCGCTACCCTAACGTCTTTGCGCAGTTGCCATTCGCGCGCTGTCATTTGAAGCTGAAATAATCTGTTTAACGAGGGAGTTTTACAAAAGACTTCCCAACCATACTCGGTTACGGCAACAAACGAGCAACAATGATGACATTTCTGTATTGGCGAGAATTGGCGCAAATGAATTGAACGAAGCTGTGACTGCCGCATTCAAAAGGCCCAAGCTCAGCGCTTGCCGTCCTCAATTCCCTATTTTTTTGTTTAGGTGTCTTTAACTCAGAAGCAACTGGCAATGTTTGCTGAACTTGAACTTAGCTTCAGTTGACATTAATAGGTGGGAAAATGTCAAATAATGCAGAATTTTTGTATCTTTTCGGCTGTCGCGATTTTTGCTTCAACGTTCTATGCGATGGGAAAAATGATTTGATGCGGTTATAGACGAAATAGTCACGGAAATATAGTGCTTTCGGTTATGTTCATAAAAGTAGAACCACCGGGTTGTTTCCACATCCACATTGTGCGATGCCCATGGATTGGTTCGCATCACTACTGCGCAGTACACCCAAAACATATCACATAATCGGAAATGTCGACTTTTTAATGAAATTTGTCTCAAGTTACACCAACCTGCAGAAAACAATTACCTTATCTCATGAGTCGATATAAAAGTCATACATTTTTTAGTTTCGTGATTGATTATCAACTCGCAAACAATGAGTGTAGCAAAAGCAGTGAATAAATTGTATATATTTAATGAATTAAGTGAATGAGTCGACGAAATTTGGATTTCCGTGATATAGACTAGAGGTCTGCATGATTACATTCATTTCAACCCGAACAGTACTATGCGGTACTAAGAGAAGAAGAACGAAAAAAAGTTTGACACCCTTTTTCAAGAATTGTAGATGGTAATGGTCTGGAAAAAAGTGATGTAGTTGCCTGCGTTGTAAGTTTGAGAAAAGCACTTTAAATTTTGTTAAGCACACGTGTTATGTATATATTGGCAAATTCATTGTCAAAAGAACAGCGAAACAAACATTCGTTTTCAGTGTGAATGATTCATTCGCTTTTGTATGCATTTATCTAATACAGACACATAAAACTTACATTATATAAACGATAGATGGCACTACACAACTCCAAAACGTTATTTAGTTCTCTATACTACAAACACTGAAAGAATTTAAGAATCATCGGAACCAATAACGGTCATATTGCACGACTTCAATACCACGTTTATGATTGACATAGTCACAAACATTGTTTTTTTGCAAAATATTCCTTAATTCATTGAGTGTCAGAATGAATCTGTTGGATTTCGTTAGAAAGGGAATTTTCGCTTTATTGCCAGTAGTTGGCGCTTCGCAAGGAGAAGAACTCTGTAAAGTAAGTTTTGTACTAACGTATGTTTCGCGAAAACTGTGACTCTCTTACGGCACGACAATATTTTAGTCTTGAATAATTTGAATATTATAACAGAAATATAACAGAAACGTGATTTGAAATTGAAAAACGACAAAAATAAATTTGTAAAGTTTCGGAAATGCATCTTTCAAAGCAACATCTTTAATGATTTCTTATTCTTGAATGGCAAACAGTCACAAGCGGGGATATCTCGAAAATCTCTAGGTTTTTTCGAAAACGATTTTTTCAAAATCTCAGACTGAATTAACTCTTCTTCTTCGCGTTTCACTTGTCAACTTGCCCGAACAACATTGTTGGTACTTATAACAACTGTTGTTATTTTTGATTACTTAAAGTAATAAATTTTAAAAAATTGTACTGATTTATTTTTTTTCTTTTCAGCTTTCATATTGGATTACTTAAATTTTAATGGATTTTCAACATAAATTTATAACTTCTAAGGTAAGTTCTGAAAAATATTTCAAAATGAAGGTGGAACCGCAACTGTCAGTTTAAAAACAATTGCGTTAATTCATTGCATGTGTAAAATGTTGTGGTTCCTATTAATCCTAAGTGCTTCCTGCGATTTTATGCAAATTTCGTTTCAATGTACAAATGACATTTGGTGCTGACATAAAACAGCGCTCAAGAAACGCTTTCATGTCCAAAAGGAGAATCCAAATTACAAGCGCAGACAACAATAAAACGAAAATGAATGAAAGAACAAACAAGCAAACAAACCAGCAGACAAACGGACAAGCTAAAAGCGACAACAACAACAATTTTCCACTGACAAAAGACATTTTCATTTATTCATTGATAATGTTAAGAACTCTTTTTAAAAAAAAAGAATACAATTTTTGGCCTGGCCGAAGCTTGTATACCCTTGTTGGCCACGTTCTTACTGTGAGAAGCTTTGTTGCGGCTTTCACATTGTTTTATCAGCCCATTATATTTGTTTGTGGTGTGCTCTTTGTAGGCGTGTTACCTCAGTTGGCAGTAACTTTCTTTACAGGAAAGACAGAACTTTTGTTTTCTAAATAAATATGATTTGATCGATTTTCCCAAGTCACGTTAAATTAGTGGGACGCGATGAATAATATCAACTCAGCCCAATATCTCAGTTCCTTAAGATTGTTGCAAACTTCATGGCAAAGTTATAAAACCAACTGCAGAGGCACAAAAAGCCGCAAAACTGTTTGAGTTTAAAAAATAAGCAAACAAACAGAAAAAGAAACAGAACGGCAAAAACATGCGACAAAACAACATAATTTAAATTTTGCGCATGCACCGGCAGCAACAACAAAAACAACAACAAAAACTATATAAACACGACAATAACAACAACATCAATGGCAACGACAATAAACAGCAGTAACACAGTAGCGAATGCTGCAGCTGCAACGGGCTTGTTGTTGCCATTGATGCTGCTGCTGCTGCTGCCGCTGTTGCTGCCCATGAGCCTTTCTCTGTTGATCTCGAACTCGCTGTGTTTACCTCGCTTGCCTTAAGTCAGGCCTGTTGAGAGGAGTGTAATTTTTCTTCTAAAAGATTTTCTTGAATGAAAGCAAAATTATCGCATTATTAGCTGGAAGCTTACCACGGACCACTGACCACTGAGAGAGATGCAGAAAGAGGGAGAGAGCGAGAGAGAGAGATAGTCGACAACCTTGTTAGAAACTCGCCGTGAATGTTCTATGAATAGTTAACAATAAAATGAATTGTTAATTTGGTGCGTTGCTCTCTGCCTCTTGGTCTCAGTGAAGTTTTTTTATCTGCGCCACAATCGCAACTTCGACCACGCTAATCAACAACAACAGCAAAGACAACAATACTAAGAATAACAACGCCAACTTAGCCTGCGGCACGAGGAGGAAACCAACTGGCGAACCGCTCAATGGTCAATGACGCGCAGAAGGAACGGCCCGCCGAGCCCGAACGACTGGGCTCGATTCATGGCACAAACTCAGCCAAAACCGAACCGAACAGAACAGAACAATTGTTCGCACATGTGCAGAGACTGTGTCTTATCGCCGAGTTCGAGGGAACGCGCGTCGCTAACAACGCTGCGAGTCGACTCGCTCGGACGGCTGGCCCAAAGAACCACGGCTTATTGCGGCCGCTCTCGACGACGTCTGAGGCAGCATGGTCAGCTGCGGGCGCAGCGCAGCGCAGAGAAGTTCAAGCGCTCCGCATGCGCAAATGTCTTGTTTCACAGAATTTGAAACGGAAACATTGAACACTTTGTTCTGAGCCTTGTTTCACCTTTTTGCTTTTTGTTTGGCCAACTCTGTTTCATTTTGTTTTTTATTTTTTGTCTGGATTTCATCCGATCAGTTGACTGCAAAGTGCGTTTTTTGTTTTGTTGTCTTTTCGTTGTCTGTTTGTTGTTTTGTTAGTGACTTGTTTCGAAGTTTCGCAATATTATTTTTCATTGGCGCTGCTTAAATGAAATGCAAAGATTATGTGCGCGCGCATGCGTACTGCGAGCCAAATCGAAGCGACACGCAATGCAAAAGCGCAATCAAACGCAAACGCATGAAAGTAGCTCCGAAGCGAGTCGCGACTTGACTTTTAACTCAGCTAACAACATCAACAACGACCACAACTTTAGTCAGAGTTAACAGGCCTCAAAACACAATCTCAGTGCATGCAAATTCGTTGTCAAAATAAGAACAGCAACAGAATTCAAGCCATAGTCATATCGCAACAAAACGCGACCAAGCGTGCTGACCAACTCGTTGCGACAGAGGGACGTGTGGTGCGGCTGTGGCGTGGAAAATGAGACGATTTCAATGCTTGGTGTCGAGCAATAAATGAGTTACTTACGTCTGCAACTGCGTCTGCGTCTGCATGCGCATGTCCACTGTACTCAGACTGGATTTGAGGCAGAATTTTGCTCCATTACTGAGCCCCAGACAGCGCATTTGACGCGTGTTCTTGGCTGCGCCTCAGTTGCGAATCGCGATATTCCGGAGCTGGCTGCCCCCTGCTTGTCGTTGCGGCTGTTGTGCTCTTTGGCTGTCTTGCAGGCAGGCAGTTGTTGATGCAGGTTGCCGCGAAACATTTCAGCAGCCTTCAAAACCATTTTAAGGCAAACTTATATGTAAATTTATGCAATTGACCAAGTCAAGTCGATGGAAGAACCAGGACGAGGAGCGGCGGCCGTGGGAGTTGCCCACAGCTGGAGAGATGATATATAAGCACAGAATGGAAAATCTACTAATTGATCTCTGGCTAACATGATTTTTATCTTTTAAGAACTTAATTATTTTTTTACATTGCCTTGCAACTTCACTCGATTTCTCTTATTTCAGAGTTGTTTTTATTTGTGTGACGTTGTTTTACGCAATCGATATCTCCAACGTATTGACAGTTGTTGGACAGATCTTGGCCTGGAATGCAAAAACACTTATACATGCCTTATATGCCTTTTTGGGCGCCCCGCGAATCAATTAAAAGTCTTTCATTTTAGACTGCGAACTAATTTTAGAAAACTTCAATACTTTTTCTCTTCCCTTGAATAATAATAATTTCGACTTAAATACTTCCAACTACATACGTATACAATTTTACAAACAAACCCAAAAGAAAAAAAACGAATCAATAACAATAAATTTGTTTGCCACCCAATTTAATGTTTGCAATTTGGCCAAATCGGAATGCGAACGTGAGCCAACTAAGGTGCTTAAGAATTGTTTACCTATTGAAGATAATTTCTTTATTTGTATGCGAAAAGACGAAAGTGTAATTTGGCTTGTTTTGATTAACTATCATTAAATATCACTTTGTCCAGTGGTATATCAAAAGGCTCGCAAAATGCCAAGCATTTGCATTGATTTTCGAAGATTCAAAGAGTCTTTAATTACATGAATTGAATCGTTGAATTAATCTACAATTAACAGTAAATGAACTCTTTTTCATAATGATTTGCAAAACGTATATATATTTTCCACAACTATTGATGCTCTTGAAATAATTTTCATAGATCATTAACCAAAAATGCACAAAATAATTACAATTGTGTTGCTTACTACTCAAGTGATTTCTTAAAATGAAATTAGAATGTGCTTCATCTGACAAATTTGTCAGGGCCCAAAATATTTTAGTTACGCCCCTGACTTTGTCCTTTTTTAAGATATTTGCAATTCTTACATTCCAATTAAAATACTCTTAAACTTGTACTGCTTCATTGCGCTCTTCTTATCGAAGAGAAATACCAATAAATTTGGCGGGAAACATCAGGTTGCAACCGAAAGAGATAGAGCATGTCAACAGAGTGTAAAGAAACGAGCAGCAATACGCGATGGAAAAGATTTCGAGGCAACGGTAAACAAGGACAGCAGCAAAGAGAAGATTCTTCAGTGCTCTTCCAAACACAACTGCAAGGGAGATTCTCTTAAGGCCGCTCTCTGCCGCCTCTTCCAGTTAAATATGGTCAAAACATGGCCAAAAATGGTGGTTGAACGCCGCTCATCGCTATTTCGCGTTCACCACTTGAAGACTTCGCATGGCCGCAACTGCTCTGATTCTGACATGGACTTAATTTCGACTTGCCGACGGCAAATGGCTGCCCGTTTCTCCTAACGATGGCTGGATAAACATGTACATACATACTTGAGCAGTTGTTGTTGTTTTGCGCTATTTTTGCCGGTTTGTGTGCGTGTGTGTTATTGTTGTGTGATGCAGAGAGTGAGTGAGTGTGCATATTTATGGGTTGATCAATGCTAATCAATGCTTGTATGTCATGATGAGAGAGAACGGGAAGCAGCCATTATTCATTTTTGTTTTTTTAGAAAAAACATAATCATCATGATTGTCTGTCTCATCAACACAAACTAAAGCGAAAATATGTGTTGTTGTTTTTGGGCATCTTGTGTCGTTGCATAACATAACTGCCGTCGGACCAATGAATAGAAAATCTTAAAATAATTGCCAATATTTTTTATGATAATTCATTATCATAGAAACATTTTACTAAGAGTTTTACTTAACAAAAAGTTGTGTTGCTTTGAACATGAAACATTGAAATTTAATAAGCCAAGTAATCAAATAAATTGCCATGGAAATAACATGCAATATTATTTAAACAGTATCTTTCATTTCAATTGATATGTCAATGCGACTCATCACAAGTTGTTTCTGACGAAATTATAAACTTCTAATTGCACCACCTTGTGAATAATACAACGAAATCTGATATTATAAAGTGTTCTTTTCATGTGAATATTAATAATTATATCGGATTGGCTTACCTGAAGTCGTCTGTTTTGCATTAAATATAAAAAAATGGAATTGAAGTGATTTTTTTACACATAAAAATTATCTATAATCAATTAATTGAAAAGACTCTTTGAGGTTGCTAGGACGCACCAAAAAGTCAGCTTTACTTTTTAAACTGAGAAGAGAAAAAATACTTTCCAACTTGGGGATGTTCAACATCATCGAAACAACATCTGAAAATGCATCCTAAGCTGTGAGTCTCTGTTTCTATGCAGCTCATTTTGCAAGGAGAACTATTGTACAAGCATAATAATTGAGTGATTCTTCGAATAGATAGAAATCATTCTCGTAGCGGGTCCGCACGGAACCAGAAAATTACTTTGTTACGTAGCCAAACTACATAGTTATAAAGATAATAAGGAGAATTTTGTTATAAGAAAGTCCTTATGAGCGCGACAGAAGAGAATATCACGGCGGAAATTGGGCAATCTATAACCTAGGTCATCATTGAAAAGGAAATTGATTTAACAACATAGTAGTTGTAGCCCTAAAGGATACTTTCGGAAAGTGGAATGAGTTACTCTCAAATGTATTCAGTAAGACCGATGTTAATATTTTCACAGTTTTATTTGTTTCCCTCCATGCTGATCTCATATTGTTTCTTGTTATTACTATTATTGTTATTATTTTTTTTATTGGCAGATAGCTTCGCTGTCAGCTTGCAAAAGTGTTGCGCACAAATTGCCTGCTGATTTCGAGTTATGGCCTGACACCTGTTAGGGTCGCTGCCAAGGGCTTGCCACTTCTTCGAAATGCTTTTTTGTGCACTTCTTTGTGCTGCGTAATTTTGCTTGTACTTTAGAAGAGGAAACCTTTGAAACTGACTGACTGACTGGCTGACTGAGTGACTGACGATTGCAATAATTTCACTCACGCCTTTCGAGCAACTTGAATTTCCAACTCTTTGTGTTAGAGTAAACTTGATGCCGAAGCAGAAACTAAAAAAGAAACTATATAAGTTAATAAAAATATAAAAAAAGAGGCCCAGAGCCAAGCAATTGTACATTTTTGTTTAATTGTTGAATACATAAAGTGAAAACGAGTCGAACTAAGCTGAACTGTGATGAGCCGAGCCGAGCTGAGCTGAGCTGAATTCAGTTCAGTTGAGCGCCTTTAAAAAATTCCTACGCTGTTTTACTTCATTGTCTGCAATGTGCGGCCTTCCGCATATTCGTTGCTGCTCGAGTGCGCCGTGGTGTGGCCACCAGGCACGATGCGAGGCAATTCATAAATTAAAGTCAAGTCGGCAACCGGCGACGAAAACAAGAAGAAGAAGAATAAGCCGGCAAGGAGGGCAGAGACAAGGCCTGCTGGAGAAGCAGGGGACGGGGAGGAGTTGCGTCCAAAAGAGACAACAATGGCAGAGCGGGCAACTTGTGATGTGATAATTGCGGCTTGGCTTACTTTGTTTGCCATTTAATTTTTGTAATTTGTGTATGCGGTTAGATTCTTCATCGCGCCGCCGGTTGTGCCTCTCAAGGCGTTCGTTCACTTATTCGTTTACTTATCATCTATTTACTCACTCACTCTCACTCAGTTAACTCAAGTCTTTTTTCATGTTTTGTTTTCTGTTCTTTTTTTGCTCGCGCGTTTGAAATTTAGCGAAATTGTTTAACACATTTTCGCTTGCTCGCATTGTTTGTCAATTTTGTTTTTATTTCATTTCGTTTGCTTATTTGTTACAATTGTTGTACGTTTGTTTCTGCATCGTGTTGTTGCTGTCGTCGTTGGTGCTTTCATTGTTGGTGGCATTGCAATGAATGCTGTTTTTGTTAGTCTCACTTGCACCTTTACGCTTCATGGTTTGTGTCTAAGCTTTGACGGGCACTTCCTTTTCATGTCCACGGAAGCGTATCGAGCTAAAGTAGAGGTGGCAGAAACAACAAAAATTTAAACAAGAATCCAAACGAGAGCGCCTTTGGAGAGCATTCTGCGAAATGTAAAAACTACTACGAATGCAGGTTGCCAATTGCTGTGAAATTAAGATTCGAGCAAAGCATTCCAGCTTAAGATAATTTTCAAAAACCTCTATAATATCCGGCTCGATATACAAATTCGTATTGCAATTAGTAAACGTTGATCACCATCGGCATCCGAGAGCATTATAGAAGCATCTTACGACAATATAGAAGCATTCGATCCGTTATTATCACACTGAATTGGATATCATTTCGGCATAGATTCTCTCACATCAAAATCAAAAATATTATTTAAACTATCTTACGATATATTTATTTATCCAAATTATTCGAATGCTATCAATGAATGTCATTGTTAGTTCAAAGTACAATTTGTTTCAAACACGACTGTTTCCCACACAATTTCAAAAACTTTCATGTACATTTCCTGTTCGCAAACGTACAAAAATGTTGCGAGCAACCCAGAATCGCTTACAATTCTCTTTTGGGAATACCAAGAAATAAAATAAAAAGAAATAATAAATAAAAAAAAAGTATATATATGTATATAAACAGAATAACGTGTTGTGAACATTTTATGAACTTCAATACCACAACAGAAAAGCAAAAAACAACTTTGACATTTTGTTTGCCTCATCTTATTTTGTTTTGTTTTGTTGTATTTTTGTTTTTCTGCGAAAACAGCAAAAAATTTGACTTCTGGCTGAAACAGAACAGTTCAAGTTTTTGCCATCGTTGCTGAGGGTCACTAATGTTATATATTTTATATACGTATCTATTTATTTATATTTATAAACGAAATACTACTGACGAACTGACTCATCCCGAGATCGCCAAAACGATAGGTCCGATTGAGTTGAAATTTCGTATAGTGTCTATTTTCGAGATGAAGAGCGTCACTGAGGACGAAACTCCCGAAAGTCCTGTTCGATCGCCAAGCGAAACGGTCGGGTTCGAATGTACAGACAAACTGAAAGTAATGTGAATAATGAAGCAGCAAACAATTGCAGCATGTTCGGTAAAAAATTGGCGATCCAAGACTTAAACTATTCTAATTTTAAAGATACAAAGCAAGTATGAATTTAACTTCGGGCGACCTATTTTGTTTACAACTCCAATGATGCAGAAAATTAGATTTATCTCCGCTTTTTATCGACTCCAAGCCAAATTGCGATTATTAGCCAAGTCAAGCAGTCAGCCGATATAAACTGTGGCAGTAATCAAATAAGTTCGCCAAAAGAAGAAAGCACACAAGCAACTGATAGAAGAAAAAAGTAATAAATAAATAAATCAAATCCACAACAAAGTTATTGTCTTATGAGTTAGGCGGGCGCCTCAGTTAGACTCAACCACTCGGATAAGTCTGCGTAGGCCGAGGCTGACAGATACTGACACTGACTCCGAATTCGACACAGAAAACAAGAAGACAACGAGAGAAATATGCGACGAAACAAGCGAATACATATTTGACATTTTTCCAAAATACATAAATCACTCAGAATGTGACACGATTTTTGTTTCTGCGCTCATAATTAGAAAATTAGTTGAAATTGGAGGAAATGAGCGCGAAATTTGAGACAGAAGCACATGCACATACATACATACATGTGAACATAACATATAGAGAGATGTTTATGCGAATGCTCTTGACTGAAAATGAAAATGAAGGAATGTATTAAGTTTGAAGTGGAAACTAGTTTCACTAGTTTTGAGCTCAAGTGAACGAACTATGCATGTCTAAGACTCAGAAAGTTTGTTGTTGCTTTCTCCTGTCCTGTCTTGTCTTGTCTTGGCTCGTCTTAGTTGGTTTGGTTTGGTTGGCTTGTGTTGTGTTGTCTTCGAAGGGAAAAGTTAAATACGTCGCAAGAAATTGCGTGGCTGGCAGAGGAGGCTAAAGACGGTTAGACGCACGCAAGGATAACAGCATCCTTGGCAGCAGTAAAGTTGCTCCTTAATTTTCATTGTTTTGCTGGATTTTCTTGCTTGAACAACAACAACAAACGGGTCTCAAGGTTGCGTGTGGTTGGGCTGGGGCCCAGTCAGCCAGTCAGTCGGTGGGAATTCCTGCCTTCGGTCCGTTACGCCCCGCTAGTGTCTAAACGGCTGAGTGACTGAACTGACTGAATAACCGTCACTCAGACACCCCAACAGTCGAACGTTTCTTTGCATTACTAGCTGCTGCTGCCGCTGCTGCCTCTTCCGCCACTGCTGCTGCTTTCACAGACTATTATGCGAGAAAGGTTTCTTTCACTTTTCGTGGCAGCCTCATTGTCTGCCCCTCCAACCGCCTGCCGCCCCTGCTGCATGCTTCAAGACCTGGTAAGAATATTCAGCGCTACGCGTTTCGCTGCGCAACTGTCATTTCCGTTTTTCTTGTAAGAACGAATGAGCGAGCGAACAAACATGGAAGTACTCTCGAGGTAGCCGCCAAAGTGTAGCGCACAGACAACGGTCGGTCAGTGGGGGCGGGCGGAAGAGACAGTCAAGCAGGCGGTTGCTTGTTATATACTAAACTGCTGGAAGACAGGCGGCGTTGGCGTTGGCGTCGGCGACGTCGTCGTCGTCGTCGGCGTGCCATTCAGTAAGACGAGCAGTAAGACGGACGGCCAGACGGACAAAGACAAGTTTGCGTTTAACGTTTTCAAAGAAGCTAAAAAAACATACAAATAAAAAAACAAAACACAAAAACAAAAACAACAAAGTTTCATGTGATTCTCGTGTACATACGTATATTCGCTTTCGGTTGTCTTGCCGTCTGTCTGCCTAAAGGAAATTGTTGGGAAGCAGCAATAACAGCACAGGATGACGCACCGTCGCAGTCAGCTCCATAGCGGTAGCGGATGAGGCGGCACATCAGCAGAAGGTAACAGCGCAAGAAAATGCCAGCGAATAAGACAAGCAGAACTGACGTAAAAAGATTTCTTCTTCCTCTGCTTCGCCTTCACTTCGTCTCCGGCGCTCTTGTGCTTTTCGGTGAAAATTTAAGTGATGTAGCAGCATCGCATGCCTTGCTGGCTGCCAGTGGCGGGGAGTGAGCAGCTCATGTCGAGCGTGTTGGAGTCAATGTTGTTGCTGTTGTTTGAGTGAGGATTCATGAACATTATGAAGTGGTTGCGGATTTTCGAAAATAGCACTTTCAATGTGCGTGGATTGAAATTATATTGTGGCATTTATGTCGGTGAAGACTTCTTGCCTTGGTGCAACACGAAAATTACTCCATGAAGGCGTTTGTCTCTTCTACTAATCGGACAACACTAATACTTTGCTAATCCACCGGATCTCATATTAGTTTGCTATTCAAAACTCTTACATAAAATATTTCACTTTTGTGCAATGCAAAAGACATTTTCAGAACAAACGAACAAACGACTATTGATGTGGCAAATTTTAATGAAAAATCTTTTGCTCGACATCTGCTCTTGAAGCAGCGGCATGAGGGGTTCTGCACACTGACATGAATGCTGACAACGTATCTTAGTTGGCGCAAAATAAGAGCTACGCCAGAGGACGACTACGATGATGATAATAATGCTGCTTGCTGCGAGTGTATGTGTGTGTGTCTGTGTGTTTGTGAGAATAGTCGACTCGACTGGCGGCTGTTTGTGTTGTCACTTTGGCTAAGAATGTCATGTTAAAAGAGTTTTAATTTAATTACAATTTTTCAAACCAAAAAAAAAGTCAAATAAAACGGACATATGCAAATCATTTAGTAAACATATTTAAGGCTGAGTACATTTTTTGCATATTGCATTGAAATTTTTCATTAACATTGCGGCAAAACAGCAAACACGTTGATAAGGAACCAATAATCACCTTTCGGTCATAAATCAATTCTGCTCAGCGTTGAAAATTTTCAATTTTGTCTACAGATTATTATCAACTCAAATGTTTGTTAGTTCGTTTTTGCTTTTTTTCAATTCACGGGAAATGTTACAATTCTGATATTTACACAGACACACACACACACCCACGCAGTGCGTTAACGTGGAGTCAAGAATGCTCAGAATAAAGCACCACTCATTGGCAACCACGCCCCACCAGCCCCCACCGCCCCACCAGCGTTTGTCGGCACACGTCGCTCACAATGTCACCGACTTTAAATTCAATATTCATAATTTTCTTAAAAGGAAATTTACCCCGAGGCTTGATAGCTCCGCACCAAAAATCAATAGCGTAAAAAACTTTGTGCCTGAAACAGAATGTTTGATAAAAAGAAGAAAAACAAAGTGGAAATAACAAAAATTCCACAGGTATTTCATGTTTGCATCCACGTTGGGCACGTCTGCATCCCTGCTGATGTTGGCGTCTGTAGCTGTGTGTCTGTGTTGCTGTGTGCGCCGATGTGCGGCTGTGTGTAAGTGTGTATCTATGTCGATGGTGATGTTGATGTCTTGGCAATGTTCGTGCCAGCAAATAATTTTCATTAGTATTGGGAGAAGTGACGCCAGCGCAGCCTTCTTTTCACTTATTCTGCACTTATTGTTATCAACGGCTGAAATATGGCATTTTAATTTTATTAGCTGGCGATGCACTCCGAATTCCGCACGTGGAGCAGTCTCTGGCTCGCAACTACAGCAACAGCAACAACACCAACGCCGTTGCTGCCGCTGCTGCCTCTTTTTACGACTCCTAATAATGATTGCGGTGATAATGATAATGGTGTCGGCAATGGCAATGGCAATGGCAACCGGAGAACTGCGCATGCTGGAATAAATCTCACAATTCTGTCTCTGTTTCTGTTATTGTTGGAAGCTCGGCATTTAAGAGAGACCGTCGTGTCTTGCGCTCTTCGGTGGCATTTATTTACGACTTTTCTTTAATGGCACTTTGTGTCTTTCCGGAATATAATTTGCTCCAACTTGTTGTTGCCTTCGTATGAGCGTTTTTCCCAAATTTGCACAGAATTTCCGCCGTTCACATTAAAGAAAAATACATGCGCGCAATTCGAGCGCCGCAAGCTCGTTGAATGTTGAGCATCTAGTTTGGAAAATTGGTGCTTTGCGTTGGCATTGCCGAAAATAATGGCGGCAAAAATGAAAATGTGAACGAAATTTCGCGTGCTCTAACAATAACTCTAAAAGGACAATCAAAGTAGAAGTTTTTTATTTAAAAACTGCGAAAATATCGCGTTCGAGCAAGGCGACGACGACTTTCTTAGCCGTGAATTAAGTTTTGACGAAGAGTTTTCTGCATTTGAGCGATTTCAAGTTGCCGTCGGTGCTGTGATGTGACGGTGGTCAGCGTGGTGAATGAACGGCGTGACTTCTACAGACTCAGAATGTTATAAAATGATTTTGTGCCGCCAAGTGTTTGTCGGTGACACCAACCTGAGCCGCTTCTGCAATCGAACATGATCCCACTAACGCATTTAAAGCTGCTGTTTTCAGTCATTTTGATCAAACGTAAATCGCGGCCAAGAACTAAAAGGAAAAAATCGCGCAAATAACAAACATTGCAACGAAAGTGAATGCCTTTTCATTAAAGTAGCACAACTTATGCGGTTTCATTTCCAAACGCAAAACTATCATTTACGCCTTACTAATAAATGAATTCCTTTACGAGAATCAGTTTTGGCAACAACTTATTTCGAGTTCATGGATTTCAAAACAGGTACAGATGAGAATTGCTCTTAATTAATTTTGTATTCAATTCACGATTTTGAAAGTTGAGCTTGTTTAATCAATCTTTTAAATTATCTCCTTATTAATGTAACTTAAGATAAGAGTTGGGCGGGTTTGTCATCTTCATCTTCTGAAAATTGTACAGCGTCAAAAAAGTGCTTGCTGAGCTTCACAAACATTTCTCACAAAGCGTTTTACTAATTGATACATTTCTGAGCAAAAGCGACTTCAGTTCTCCGGCTGTCGTGAGGATTGTGCATAGGAAAAGTAGGTGGTTTCCTATGTCGGACCGGTCGGTAACATAGTTTGCGGTATTGATGTATCAAAATTGTATTTGAATGGATCGAAGGTGCGGAATTGCGATCCCTTTTAGATTCAACTTATAGAAATTTCTCACAAGTCTTGCCAAGCCAAATTACAATGTACATATACGCACATACATATATATACACACACTCTTATGTAATTACGTAAGCTCAGATCTGAAGTATAATCGATGGCCCAAGGTCGGAACGTTTGATTTGGAAAATGTTGCTGCTGCCGCCGCCGGCATTAATAAATAACGTGTAAAACAACGTGTGAACTTACATAAATAATTTCCTTAATCCAGCGCAAAACAACATCTTGTGACCAAGCTGGGTCTGCCCATTGATGCACAGCAATTCGCCTCCAAGAGTCTGGGTGAATATGTGTGCAACGGACAATCGATTAAGCGTAGATAAAAATCAATTTGCGGCAATAATAAATTGCTTAACTACTTTGCGCCGGTGATGAACTAAAATCGCAGTCAGCCGAGTGGCAAAGTGACTACAGGGGCTCATAGACCATGTCCCTGCACGCTTCACAACAACAACTGCAGGCACGCCAGCAATTTAGCATCATCTGGTGCTGTCCGCAGCGAACATTTTTACAAATTGGCCTCAAGGTGAAACGAAAAATCAAACCTTACAAATGATTAGCTCCAATCAAATTCAAAGTTTAGCCGAACCCAAGCAACCCAGCAAAAGAGGTTCACTTGTGTAAAGAGAGCAGACTTGCGCGAAATGAGCCAGAGCTAACCGAGGGCAGCGGAGTCCAAATCAATGGTATTTAAAGACTGCGCGACAGCACATTGGCCAAGGCCGACGTTGCTGCCTCCACCTTCGGAACCGCCCCGACCCACCCCCACTGACTGGCTCAATGACGGCATGCTGAGTGCACTGCATTGCGCGCATGCGTTTCCCCCTATTTGAGGATGCCTCAACGCTGCACGCAACCAGCCTCGCAACTAAACCGAACGTTTAGATCTTGTCTACGATCAAGTCGAATGCTCGGCTTGTGAATTGAACGCCTCAGGCGTACACTTGCCAGACGAATCACGATTCACAACTCAATTCCAAAGGTGCGTCCCCACACTCATGGGTTGGTGTGGAGTCGAGTGGTCAACTACTTTTCGATAGACCAAACTTGGATGATTTTCTTACTCACTACAGTGCTTGAATAGGGTAGGCAACCTAAAAGAACTGTACTGCTAAGTTGACTAAATCAGAATCATTTCCGGAACTATAAATTGCACGAACCAGCTCAAAAATTGTACTCTTAAGGAACCTTGGATCAGCATTAAGCTGAACCTCCAAGGCACACCAGCTCATTTTCGACACTTCCTTTTGCTGAAGACTGAAATCAACTGACCAAGTACAACTTTTTATTTACTGAAGTCGCCTTTCGCTCCTGAAACTCAACTCAGCTGCCTCCACCAGTCACTGGCTGACTGCCGATTTCGCAGCTGTTGCTGTTGCTGTTGTGCTGGCCAAATGAAGTACAAAGTTCAAAGTTTTGCAACTTAAATAAACTCATCATAAACAAAGAAATCGAGATCGAATCTTTGAAAAGTCGTAACTTGTGACTGCCTATTGAATGGAGTCGGAGTTTTCATGCGCCGCGAGTGCTATTAAACTAAAGTACAACAGAAATAAACGAAATTCGCGAATGAAAGTCTAAAGAAAATTAAATTGCGATAAAAACGAACAAATGCAGCAAAAAAACGAACGGAAAATTGTGAAGCGCATAAAAAATGAAATAAGTAAACGGACAAAAAAAAAATAAAACCGAAACAGAAAACAGAAAACAGAAGAGGAAGCAAAAACATTTGAACATGGCGTGAACATAATGTCCTGTGTCCTTGCTGTCTGTTCGTCCTCGCGTTTTTATTTTTCGCTCGTTCGATGTTTTTGTTAAAAATCGAACATTGATTTATGGCGTGCGCAAAAAGTGCACAAAAAAATATCAGCAACGTTGATGATGCTGATGAGGTTGAATTGTTTTTGATGTGCACATGGAAACATTTAAAATGTGAATGCGCACACACACACGCACACACACACGCACGCACGCACACAAGTGCACGGCATTGACTGCAGTTGTGGTTGGTGCCGGATGAGCCGCCTTTGTTTCATTCAACCTCAGACTCATGTTTGCGATTCGCACCGAAAATTGTTTCAAAGCCGCTTGATTATTGTTTTTGACAAAAAGGATGCATCCACCTCTGCCTGCACGCAGTCACACAATCGCCGATTAAATTGAAATGCGAACCGCATGCACATGCGAATGGAAAGCATTTCGTTTTGCACAAATAACAAGAAGTGAAATGGAAAAATGACAAAACGAATCGTTCGCATAAAAAATACTTCGATTCCAATTCGTAGCACATAAATTTAAAAAACGCGTGTCACATGTCGATTTTATATTGTTCGCAAATTAATATATAATAGCCCGAATGCTTTTTTCTTTCCTTTTAATCGAAAATGGCAATTGTGGAGAAGTTTTCTGTAATTACGTCTTTAATCGCTTTTTAGCTTCTGTTCAAAATTCAAACAATTTTAAATTCATATTCAATAATTCCGAACTGTTAATAAAGCTGAGCAAACAACAACATTACACCATTAGACATAAAAAACGAAAACAAAAATGAAAATCGTTTTCAAACCGAACAAAAAGCGAACTCGACGTGCGTTTTTATCAAAAAGTAATAATTCATTACACTTTTTTTCGTTGGCGGCAGCGAAGACATCAGCAGCTAACTGATATGAGTCGCATGCGAGTGCACTCGGCTCTGCGGACTTCCGTGTTTGCGGTTGTGCCGAGGCTTTACATAAACGAGATGAGAAATTCGCCTAAGACGAACATGGAGCTTAGGTGAATTGTGTATCGTCTCTTAGTGACTTGAGGGAACTCAAAAAATTAACACAAGTACGAGGTGCCGAATCATTTACAAGCCACTGTCATTAAACACATTTCCTGTCGACGATTATGCTTCTGTAATAAAAATCCCATCCAAATCAATCAAGTGAGTGGATTGAACTATGGCCAATGGAACCGCAATGAGGTGTGGGCACAGAACTAAGAGTAAAACTCAAACTGAAAGGGGCAAGTGGTTGAAGAGCTCTCCCCCGAGTATTCCATTTATTAGCTGAAGTATTAGGTGAGCATACGCAGTGTTTCAATGTTGTTCAAAGCTTGTTGAATTAAGTCGAGCTACGCATTGGCCGACGCATAAACTTACATACATATGTATGTATGTTAAACACTTCGTTAATGTTAAACAAACGCAGATAACGTTAGCAAGTAGACAACGTTTCCTATGTGCGACGTGTTAAAAAAGGGTCAATTAACTAATTGTACACCAAGGATGTTGTACGTTGGCAGCGTCAGTGGACAGCGCTCGGTGGGTATGTGCGTCATTTTCATTAATTAGGAAGACACTAAGGAGGGCAGGGAAATGGGGGCAACCGGAGTAGCCGACAATATGGCCGATTCGTTGGCTTATATTACAGACGCCATTAAATTGAACCGCTGTTATTCGATAATATAAGAACAACTATGGCAAGCGACCATAAATCAATGTAACTGTTAGCATCATCATCACAATTAACGTATGTATGTATGTACCTTCATCATCGCGTGGCAAGGCCAACCCTGCAGAGTGGGCTGTCAAAATCAGTATGGATGAACGGCCTCGCCACGCCTACTAGGTTCTCATATTAACGTTTTTCTATGAGAATGTGATTGTGAGCCTAAAAAAAAACAAACTTTTCAATTATTTATTATTTTCATTAAAGAAATACAAACATTTATTTAATGCTTTTAATGCCTTGTTTGAAAAAATACATTTTTGTTGCATTTTAACAATCAGAAATGCTTAGTAAGCGTTGGCAAATGTGAAGTCCTTATACTCCCACAAAAATCTTGACGCTGCCTTGTTTTGTGTGCTCGAAAATTCCTTGTTGAATTTCTGTTGCTGCCGCCATATCTGATTGCTGTCAACATTAAAACTGCAGACATCGCACCAGCTGAGCAATACACCATGCCAGCTAGGAAACTAAGTAACTGAAAGATAGACAGGTAGACAAGGGGACGGACAGAGCAGCTTGTTAACCCCCAGAATAGCCAATAATACACATGGCCAGTGCAGTCGTATCTGAAAATGTATATTTTGCGATAGCACAAAAGGCATTTTAGCTCAAAGTGGCGAACGGACAAGCCAGCGACCGAGCATGCGAAGCGTCGAACCATTGAGTGAACGAGTGAGTGGCAACAAAGATTATAAATTGAAATTGAGTTCATAAAACACGAATCAGCAAAACGTTTAACATCTTTATTTCCACGAATAGCTCAGTCATGTAGCCGAGCTGGCGGACAGGCACCGCGTCTGCAGTGCAGATGCACAATGCTCAATACTCAGTGCCGAATGCGAATGCGACTGCGACTGCGACTGCAATCAAACAGGCTCAAGTCAATTGCACGGCGAACACTTTGATTGTGTGCACGCCAGCCTCTCGGGCAGCCTCTGAGCCACGGCTAATGGACAGACTGTCTGAAAGGCAGAGAGTCGGTCGAATTGTCTAGATGCAGCCAGGCACTGCCAACTAGTCAGACGGATGGTTAGACAGAAGGAAGGACAGCGACAGCCAGCCGCATGGCTGATGATGGTGCGATGAGGTGAGCTGAGCTGATTCGAGGGCCAGTCAATGCTCATAGCGAACGGCACCGGAATGTGCACGCGTTGAATTTCTTGTAGACGCGCGATAAAAATGTGCGACATTGCAACAGTTTCACAAATGTGCGACGCGCACTTGCTTACCTCGCCCCCTCCGCCATGCCCCCTACTCAGACCAACCGAGTTGCGTTGAAGTGAGCTTAGCAGAGTTCAGCTGGTGGCGGAGTTGGCGTTGATGCGCCTAGACAGATGACGCCGCTCTGATGACATGCCGATATTGTTAATCTCTGAATAAAAATGTAAATGAATACGCGATTGAGTGAGCAGACAATCAACGCTCTACGCTTGTGCTTTTATGACCAGTTCTCGTACGAACAGCCAAAAATCGTGGCCTTAACAGAGACTGCTTTGCCGATATGTATTGCTTTATTAAGTCACTGTCGCTATTGCTTTGTCCCGTAGTTTATTTGTACTTATGAACATATTACGAAAACTATTTTTCAATTTTAGAAGAAAATGTTTTAACATCACAAACAAAACGCACCTCCCAATCCAAAGAATTTAGTTTCGTATTGTCTACCGCTTACCAAGTAAAAAAAATTATCGCATTTTCACATTTTGAAAGCAGAAAGCAAAAGAAAGTAAAAAATCGATTGAAAGTGTTTAATAAATGAACGAAGAGTATATTCTTTTACTTGATTACTGTTGAAAACAAACTGACGAAGTTGCAAGTTCGATGGTATTTTTTCGTGTGTATAACTTCGATGTGTTTACATTACATTTACTGGCTTAAAGATAAAAGAACACAACGGCGATGAAGGCACAAGTATCTGAGAACAGCACACAAAAAAGGATGAGCAGCGGTGCAAACATGTTTTAGTCATTGGATGCCATGACCAGCTAAGATGTGCCAAAGGAACGAGTCGGGTTGTTCGGGTCGGGGCGCGGTGGGGAAGAGCGGACGAATGTCGATAAAATACGGACGTGTGCAATTGACCAGTGAGTATAATAAAACTAAGAATAAAACATAACACAAAAAGAGGCAAAAAATTGGATTCGCAATGCATGGAAATGAAAAAGAATAGAAAAAATACTCCAAAACGAGTCACGAACATTGAAATATGTGTCCACAGCTGATGACATGAACGTTGAAGGCGCCGCGCTGAGCTGTGCTGTTCTGTGCTGTGCTGTGCTAAGTTGTGTTGAATCGATTCGGGTTGAGTTGAATTGAGTTCGGCTGATGGCTCTCAGAGACTGATAAATGCGTGGTAAATGCAACAGCTGCCAGTATGGCTGCCACTTACAGCGAAGTTTTGACACGCTTAAAGCGGCCAGCACTGTGGCAGCACGGTGAGCGGGCGATCGGACGAGCGGACGAGCAGACTGTTTGGTAAACAAATCATTTAAAAGGATTTTCACACACAATCTATCTTCGGCCTGGGCTGGTTCAGTTGGCAAAACGTGCGTATATGGTAATGAGACAAAGTGGATTTGTCAAAACAACCGAGGCTGGTGAAAAGAGTTTCGATATGCTCGAACCTGTTTGCACAATAACAAGTCCGCTGAACAAGCGATGGGACAGAAAGAAATTTGCCGAAAATGAAGTCCAATGGCAGAATACTTGTAAAATGCCCGAAACGGCATTGATTTCCACTCAGTGTCGATTGTTCGTGCGAAAAGAGAAAGTTGCATTTGTTCTGTGATCTGTTATTGTCTCATTTAAAAACCGAAAACATTGAAATTAGAGGTCACAGTCGGCCTTCGTTCTTATGCAATGCCGAACCGTCGACACGACCTGCACCGTATCCCAGCCCAGTTGTGTGCACTTTGTATCTGAAGGTTTTTGTGAGACAATCGGCATTAGACACACTTTCACAGCGGCATCCGAGGCTCATCGGCTTTGTCTCCCTGCGTTGTGTGCAATTTGCATTTGTTTGCCAAGCAGGCAACAACACTGTGACTCAATCGTAGTCATTCCAGGATGCAAGTGAGCTATGGGACGCGGTGCTGCGTGCGCATTTCGCATATTATTATGCAATTCTGCTCGCTCGTCGCTCGAAACTGTTCCCGCTCGGCCGTGTTCGACAGACTCAATGGATAAGTCAAGGTTATTGAAAAGTGCAAGCGCATTTTTATGAGTCATTGTCTAACTGTCTGTCGGCCAGTCCATCTGTCTGCTTCTCAGTCGGTCTATCGTTGCTCTCCTCTCTGTTCGCGTTCGTTTGTGTGGTTGCAAAATGGTAACAAGGTCATTTCCATTTGCGTGTATATGTGCAAAAACGCTTTTGTTTCTTTGCTCTGCTGCTCTAGGTTCATTATCTGTTGATAATTTTTATGACGCCCGTCTATGGGACAGTCATTAATGCTCTAACATGGCGCTCAAGGAAAATTTATGTAATAAATCAGCGTGCAGTAATTTTGCGTTTCATATTGCAATCATTTGGCTTGCATGTGTCTTACAAAACAAAATATTATTGTCTGCCAAATAAAAATTTGGGTTTTTAGAACTTAAAAATTGTTTCCCCGCTATGAGTGTACTTCGTTGAGCTGATCAGAGTTGGTTTGAAAGCTCTGTTTCTCTTGCCAATGAAATTGCTGCTTCCTGAGACGATGAAAAGACATTTATTGACCCCGAATTCTCGTTTTCTCTTAATCAGATTGCAACTGATCTCAAGAAATTCATTCAGAACGTGTAAACTAAAGTTGTAAGAATCGTGGTCAGTGTAAAAATTACTGCATTTATAAAGTGTTTGTCTGCAAAGGCGATGCACAAGAAGCAGAAAAAAACATTTGGGGGAAAAATAATAATAAACCACCGTATGTATTTAACACAGACACGGGCGGATATTTTTTGACGTTTGGGCCGTACCACACCGCGTTGAGTGGAGCTGAGTCGAGCTGAACATGCTGTGCCGCACAGAGGCATCGCTGCGGTGAGAGGATAGGGGACATGGTGATGCTTGCCAATGTCGGCGGCGGCGGCAACTTTATAAAAAGGAAACTGACACAGCTGGAGGGCAGCATCAGCAGCAGCAGCAGAAATAATGGCGAAGGTCCTTTGCGCGTTCAGGCAAAAGGTAGAAACGTGAACTCGACGCCAACAGTGCGCAAGTTTTGAGAGCGCAAGTTCAAACTCAACTTTAATTCGATGGCAAAAATATTTAATTTTGAGTGCAAAAATGACGCAAACATCAAATGGAATTATCAGCACACAGACGTTTGTATGTACCTGTGTATGTCACACTGGTCGTAGCTTTCATTTCCTTCGTCAGCGCCAGTCTTGCCGAACGCAGGGATGAACTGCAGGATATCCGCCGCAAAAAGCCCATATGACTCAGACCTACGCCACAAACCGTTGTTGCATCGCCGCACGTGTTGTGTTTGTGTGTATGTAAATCATTTGCGCGCCAGGATGCGCTGTGGGTGGTCAACCTGCGAACGAGCGACGAACCGAGCAACAAAAAATAAAGCAAACAACAACCCAGCCATCCAGTCAGCCAGTCAGCTAACCGACCAACCATCCAACCAAACAACTGCGACCGCAAAGGGTGCAGCAAAAGCTTTTTGTGTCAACGCCATCAACAATGCTGAAATCAATTCAACACCGAATTCTTGTCTCGTTTTATTTTTCTGATAAACGACTCTCCACCCCTTCCTCCTGCCAATTCGCTCCTCAACAAAACCATGTAAAACTGTGCTCGAATTTTGCTCAAACATCTCCTTACATCTCCGCCATGTCCATGCGCTCAATGAAGTTTAGAGATGGCGGCATATTCATTGAAAAGAACGATCACGAAGTGAAGGATCAAAGAAATAAATATGAGCTCTGACTTTGTTCCGAAATTTCTCTGACGGTTCTGATAATGTACTTTGAATGCTTCAGTGTATCCAAGAATCCACAAATCACATCAAGTCCGAAGCAAATGAATTGTCCAATGGTCACAAGCGCTTTCGCTATAAATTACAAATGTCTGACATGCCAATTTCAATTATTTAATCAATAATATTAATTTTCGTATCATATTTTGTCACAGGCAATAAATGTGGCATTTGTAAAACAATGCAGGACACGCACATATTACATATTGCATTCAATTTGCATGTGTGACTGTGTGTGTGTGTGTGTGTGTGTGTGTTTTCACACAATTACATTCATCGCAAAAGAGCGAAATGTGAACAATTGTGCGTACGTGCAACTTTTGCTTGCTGGTGGCGTGCTCCACATGACTTTCGTCCGTCATACCCCCCTAACATTGAAAAGGAGTTTGTTTGGTCCCGGTGACACAACAAGGCATAGCTTCCCTCGCCCTCGCAGTGAAATGTGCGCAAAAGTTTAAATTAGCCTTTCACAGCTCAAAATCCCTTTGCGGGTCTGGCCACACAATTAGCTCTATCGATATGAGTAAATATTTTCATTGTTTCCACGTTGTTTGCTCCACAATACCCTCAAAGAATTCAATAACGGCACACACTGCTTGTGAACGCATCATTGCTGTTTTTTAATCAAAGTGTCAATCGTCGTTGCCATCGCCATTCTCTAATTTATGACCAATAAACTTCAAGCTCTGCACAAGAATTTCATTTAACTCTCGTCCAACAAAAATAAATGAAAGCAAAACTAAAACAAATAAAAAACTTTTCAATGTAACTTTTTTAAAATCAAATGCCTTTAAACATTGAGGACATTTTAATTTTTATTGTATTGTTTGAATATTCATTCTTGAGCTTACCAATGATAGACCAATCGAAACTTATTCCACATAAATGTTTTTCCAAATGGATAGTAATTTAAATTCCATAATTAGAGCAATAAATATAAAAGCCATAATATTATTTGTAATCTTTCAAATTCAACTACACACTTGTATCATAAGATATATGGTATACAAATAACAGACAGATAGCGTTGCAATGACAAGGGACAATTAAAAACTTTAGTAGTCTTGAAGTATTTGAATCACCTATCTCAGAACTTGAATACAATTTTGGGATATGATTAGAATCTTTTTTCAATTATTTTATAATATTTTCAGATCGGATCACATTGACTTTTAAAAAGTCATACAAGAATCGGTTAAGATTCAATTTCTTCAATGTGTTAAACCATAGAATAATTTTAATCAATCATCACTTATTAATGAAATTTATCATTTACAAAGAAATGCGGTTTCATTTGCTGCTCATCAGCATTTGATTGCACAAGCAGTTGGCACTGTTTTTATTTACTATTTGCCAAATTAAGGCTTCGCTCCTCAGCCCAATTCATGGTCGTATAAAGAGCAGCCCAATAAACACATTCAGTGCCGGATAATTTTCTCTCCGACAAGCAGGCGAGAACAACAACAACAGCATCTTCTAAGCCAAGAGCAGAGTGCGAAGAAGACACAAGTTGAAGATGTGCGAAACACTCGCCAGCGCAGAAGATAAATGTCGACAAAACGATTTGTATCTAATTTTATGAGGTCGTAAAAAGCAATCATTTTGCCATTTACCACAACGAGGCGAATCAGTACGCTGCCGACTGCCGACGACCGTAAAAAAAGAAAATAAAAAACTTGGCTTATGGATGAAACAGTCAGTAAGAGAAAGAGAGCGATTAAGAGTTACACTGGCTGAGGGTTTGAGCAAAGCAATGTACTTGACGACAATCTTCGCCAAAGGTTAATTCACCGTGGCCCCTCTTGAGACAAAGCGACCGCCACATCTTCCAAACGTTAAATTGAATGTTAATTTAATTAATTTTATTTTCTTTGAAAATACGCTTTCTGCAACTGTCTTTCTTAAAAATTTTCTTTATTTATATATTTGGCCATGTCTGTGCTTAACAAGGCTGAAAGATTTCTAATTAATGGCTACCTAACTCAGTGCTTCCGGTCAGATACAGAATTATGAATTTACAGCCATGAAAACAAGAGAACAAAATAATTCAAATGAACTTTATTTTCGGCTATATGGAAATGCTTAATACTCTTCACGTCGAACGTTCAGTTCCTTCAATTGGGCTTACGAATCTCAAAAACCGATTTTGGTTAAAAATTTCAGCTAATAGACTTCTAAAACAGTTTATAAGAGAGGACCGATATGCACTAGTAGTCGGGTAAATGAAACATTTTTAACGCTCAATTCACTTTCGATAAAACTTCAAAGGAAAGTGTTTCTACAGCTCGCTTACCAAATTGTTTTGTTGTTGTCTAATGTTGATGTACTTGTCACTGCGGTAGAAGTGTACAAACCTTAAATAAAAATATTGTAAAAAAAAAAATTGTGTAATTAATTAAATTCAATTTGCTCAAATTTAAAACAGTAAACATTTTTATTAATTAGCAAGCGTCGAATGAAACACGGACCGGAGTTCAGTTGTCTTTGGTTCAGTGCAGTCGAGTTACGTACGGGGGTACGAAAAAAAAACCAAAAAAAAAACAAAACCAAACAAAAACAAAATGCGCAGTAAAAATTTAATTTAATGAGTGAACAAAACCGTGAACAATAATCGTGGTGTTTTTACCACAAAGTTTTCACAAAAGAACATTTTTATTTAGCCGTTTTAAATACTTTATTCAAATGAGCGATACTACAAGGAACGAATGGGAGAATTTTGTTCGAAGCAGTTGAAGGGGTCTCCAAATCATTTGATATTAGACTTTTGTGATTGGTTCCGAAGTTGTTATTGTATCAAAAATGCCGTTAAAAAGCTCCTTTTCAATTCTGTGTACTGAACTGATTTGACTGAGAGAACAATTAAGGGTTTCAAAAAGAATTGGGCGCTTCCAGATGAGCATAAAAAAATACTTTGAAAAAATTTTATTTGAATAATAATAACATTGCAGTCTTTAATGAATCAGCTTAATCGAAGCCCTGCCGCCATCATACGAATTTCAGAGCATTGAGTGTGTTTCTTGGTATAACATATAAAAGGGCCGTTCGAATCAGTTCACGGCGAAAGCCGACGAATGAACAAATGAAAGCTGCAATTTTTATGATTTATTGCTATTATTAAAACAACAGCAACAACCCAAATTGTTCTTAGTCGGCCTCAAAAAGAAAAATACAGTTTAGAAACTATACTCAAGTCTCGTCCGGCGCATGCATATAATCATGATTTTCTTAGACTTGAGTTAGAAATTATTCGTGCTTACCTAGAACACTTCGAAACAAATGTACCTGGAAAGCGGCTTCTCGGTATCACCTTGTGTGAAGGCAGATTGTAGCGATTATGGAAAATAAACAACAAACAGAAGACAATTCAGACAAACCAAACAAAGCAGCTGGAGAGCTTCACGCAAGTTTTCATTTGGGCACATATGGACTCTTGATAAAAACTAAAACGCGACATTCATGATCAGACTTCATAACTAAACAGTAATATCTTTGGCCAACATTAGTCTTGAAAGGAATTTCTTCTTGAGTATTTGTATCAGCAATGAAATCTGCGAATATAACTCACATTTAAACTTCACGCTTTGTTGAGTTTTATTAATATCCGTAGAGGTAATTGCAAATTGTGCGCAGACTATTTTGAGCTTTTGACAGCGCTTTTCAGATTGGCATCATTATAATCGTTCCTATTACCACATCAAAGTAAATTATACACGAGAAGCATGCCGTCACTCAGATTTGGGAACACACGTATGAAAACATTGAGCCTGGAAATTTTGCCTAATTGCAAGCCGAAAATTGCAAATCGAAATCGATTTCATATCGAAGCGAGCCAACGAAGCAACTTCGAGACCGCGACGTCGGTGGTGCTGCCAAACACGAAATGAAAACAAAAACATGACCACGTCGGCGCTTAGGCCAGGGCGGCTTGAGTGTCTCAAATAGCTCGAGTGGCATTAGACGGACACACTCGGGCACAACACTGATTTGAGTGACGGCAACAGAGCCTGAGTCAGTCGTCTAAGCGATATGGTAATAGCCGCCACTCGCAGGCTTGCAAGCTCTGGCGGCGGTGGCTCTCGCGTAAAAACTGCAAAATTCACTTGGAAATTCACTCCGAGTCAGTCAGAGGAAAAAAAGGCAGTTTGCAAGCTAATCGTTTCAAATTCAATACCAGCAGACCAGGCACGGCTGACTGACTGACTGGCTGGCTCGTGGGATGGCTGACTCGGTCGACCATCACAGATCATAGACAGTAGATAGCCAGACGAGTGACCAGAAAGTCAGGATTCGGGCAACCGGCAGGCGGCAGAACGGACGATTGGCCAATCTAACTGCCTTCTCTCAGCCACGTTCGAGCAATTCGAGCAAGTAATTCTGCAGTCAAAGCGTTCGTATTTTGATTGATTTTAAATGATTATAGTTGACATTGATTTATGTGGGCCTCATGCATATACTGCGTCGCAAGATGGCGAGCAGGCGGCGGTCGGCCGGTCGGGGGGACAGTGTACGGTTCAAAATAAGTCATTCACAGCGTACATAAATGAAACTCGGAGGCGTGCGTTTCAAAGGTGAAGCGCGCTCAACTGGTTCGCACGCATCAGGACTTTGGCTTATGTCTGCTTACGCACACATAAACACTCACATCGATCGATTTGATTTGGCTTAGAAGCCGTCCAGCCAATTCGCAGAAGAGGCAGCTGAGCATCTTCGAGCTGGACGCTTGCAAAGCTCTTTGGCAGCATTCAAAGCACGTTCTTGACCTAATATGAGTAAAAACGCCCACAAACTTACCACAAGCTGCGAACTTTTTGCCATTTGTTCGCATACACAAATGCCAAATCCTATATGAGTGTGTGTGCGTGTGCGAGTTGGTCTAAATTGACCGATTTTGGCAAGGCAGCTTATGATTTTAATGAATGTATTTGAACTGTGTCTGGGCAAAAACTTTGTGGAAATTATAAATTGGCTTTCAAAATCAAATTAACTACGAATGAATACGAAAGTCGATTCAATGAAATCACTGTTACTTTATACATACCATAATCGAGTCATTGAGTCACGATTGCGCAACCGTCACCATCATCGGCCGCACGTCAAAATCAAAATTGAATCAAATTGTAACAACTTCATTTTCGCTTGTAGGTGCGTGGCCAACATAAAAATGTCATATAATGCAAGAAAATCCGTTCGCGAAACAGGTTCGGTCTGGCTTGACTTGGCTTTGCTCGGCTCGGCTCGGCTTGGTTCAGTTTGGTTACTAAAGAAGTCGCCAGAGCTGTAGTGCAACAGGTTGCCAAAGGCATACGACGCAGCAAAGACCGCGAGTTCGAGTATCTAGATACAAACAGTGCGCGAGAAAAACGATATCATAAATACGCATAACTCGTGCTCACAAAAGTCGACAAAAAAGGCAAAAAATGCCACGCAACAATGATTCAAACGCTGCAAAAACCCGCAAATGCCAACGAACAATTTCAGAGAGTTTGAAAAGAAAAAACGGACGCAGAATAAATGAAATTGCATTAAATTCATTAGGCTGTGCAGATGTAAACGCGCTTGAATCGTTGTCAGTGGCGGCGGCTAGCGGACGCCTCGGCCGAGGTGCACTGCACTTCACTACCCACGACAATAACGTATGACTGTCACACGTTTTCACGACAATGATGTCAGCTTTGGAGTGTGCACACATCAAAATCATTGGTGCTCACCACAGCAGCAACAATACATGGCACAGTAACAACAATGGTTGACATGGGACCAATATCTGTTGCAAGGAATTTGGATCAAACCAAACAATTGAGTTATAACAGGCACAGATGAAGAAGAAAAACAGGTAAAGAAAAACTGTAAGTCTCCAACGGCTTCTGCAAGCGGTTATCTAGAGTGCGTCTCAGGACATTTATTGTGGGTATGATAGCTCCTTTTTTGCGACAGTCTTAAGTGCATCACTAACTCGTGTTGTGCCGCAATTCAGCTCGGGCCAGCTCAGCTTTCAGTCGCCAGTGCAGCGCAGCTCAACTCAACTCAACTTAGCTCAGCAAGCGATGAAGACGTCGAGATCAATAATCAAGCGCGAGAAGCGAGTTCATAAATTTGTTTTATGAAGTGCGAGCGACATTTGTAACGAATGCGATGAACGATTACATTTTCGATTGCTTATTGTTTTATTATTGCTGTTGCAGTTGCCACCGTTGTTGTTGTTGTTGTTGTTGTTATTGATGCAGTTGTTGCCGGTGCTACTGTTGTCGTATTTATTGCAAATGCTTTGTGAGTCGACTCATGTATAAAGGAATTCATGAATTGCATTATGCCTAATTTGATATTCGGTGACAGTTAAACAAAATAATGATTACTTGTACTTTGAAGATTTATTTTTTCTTTTTTTTTTTATGTGTCTGTCTATTCGATCATAGTACAAATGTAGTTTTTGCAGGTATGAGTTTGCAATTTTTGTTGCCACTTTGCCCGTATATATTTTTTTATGAAAACATTTTTCAGGCATTTTCAATGTTTATTTTGTTCATATTTGTTATTGTTTGACTACAGTAACCAATGAAAAAAACATAACAAGAAACCATGTCGCAGTCAACGGCGATCCGCCAGATATCGCCCGAGTGAAAATAATCGAATTACTTTCAACAGAACAATTTCTAATTGAAAAATATTGTAGTAGATGAGAAACGACGCCGGCCAGCGGTGACAGATATGCACAAACACACACACGCACAGGCGCAGGCATACACCCACAGTTTCGTATGAAATGGAGTAACAAAATTGCAGACATCAAGGAGGACGTGATTTGAGGGCGGAGAACTTTCAGGGGTTGAAACACATTTGTATGCCGTTGACACTGGCGTCAGTTGAAAATTACTTTCCAAAGAGATGCTAAAGTATTTTTTTTTACAAGTGTTGTGTCGCAATCAGAGTTCAGCTCTAAATGTTCCCATCTCAACATTCGTCTTGACTTCACTTGCACAAATAAGTGACTTTAGGCCCTAGCAACTTCCATCGATCCTGAAAAATACTTAATGAGACAAAACTCGACGTCTCGCATGGCTGACGATTTCCTAAATCGGTTTGATGGTGTCACGCCGCTTCGAATAAAGTGTCCAAGCGAAGGGAAAGGATAACGGAAAATAGGCAAAAGCGCAATTTCCTTTAAAGCGTGCGCCCTCAATCGCTACGAGCAATCAAGGCTAATGGGTCGCAGTGGGTGGAGATGTCGTTACAATTCACAAGTCTAATTTTGTCCAAGTGCATGCGCCGAAATCTTGAGATTCGTGTTATACTTATTCTCTTGAAGACCACTTAGTTTAAGTGCAAATTAAAAGCTTCACTCTAACAAATCTCTTTCACTCTGTTCAGGTTTGCTTACAGTGAAGACTCGTTAAATGAGAAAACGTGCTTTGTAAATGTCTGCGTTTGAAAACATTTTTGTATATTTTAATAACAATCAATAAAAATTGGGTCAATGCGAAGTCAAACGCTCGGTCGAAATTTATATAGTTTTCTCGGCGCACCGAACAATTTGAAATGTTCCCAATTTCCACTTCTTGATAAACCACAAAATCGAAATAAAACAAAAATTACAACAAAAGAGAAGTCAAAGTGAAATCCATTTTTTGTTTTTCTTTGTTTAAGAAATTTTTCTATTCTTTCAAGATGAGTGCATTCTTTGAATGAATTTTAAGAACGCCACAATTAAAATTTTCCATTTCCCGGTTATGCTTCAAGTTTTCTATATGATTTCGTATTTCTTTTTTGTTTCTCTTTACATTTGGCGGCGCCCTCTTTGCGGCGCGCCATTGAAAACAGCCGACCAATTTTCAGACAATCGTCATACATAATCATGAACCTCTTCCGCTTCAGCACTGCCTCGCTGGCTCAAGCGGCCGACAACTCACTCCAATTATGTCGGCTGCAGGATATTTATGAATATTAATCAATGTGCACGTCTCGGAAATGAAGCCAAGCGAACAAGTTTCTGCCATCTTCATTTGCATACGCAGCGCGCGAATTCAACGAAGACACGCCTGTCGGCACTCGTCGGCGTTCGTAACGCGTTGCAGCACAACACGATTGGAACACGATGTCGATTGCCTTTGACTGCAAACTGTTCAATTTCGAGCATTCAAACCGGAAAGAAGTTTGCATCCATTTTGAAAGCAATCAATCTCACGAAGTGAATGGCAAGGGTGAACAGCGCAGGAAAAAAACCTGTCATGTCATGTCGCACACCTACGCATCTAATACATGCTCGCTGCTCTTTCTCTCTTGCCTCTTTTCTGCATCGCTCTCTATCGCACTCATCACACTTCATGCTTGTATTCATGGCTGACGCTGATGGCTGAAGCGCTGCCTGTGTGACAGGGGCACAATTTTAGACACTTTTCTCGAGCTGAGCTGAGCTGCGCCGTAATGACAGCAGTCATCCGTCATTGTCCGGGGGTGTTTTCTTTTTTTTTTTGGTGTTTTTTTTTCGTCAGACAGCAAATGTCACATGTACGTGAGTGTGTTTGAAACTAACACACTCAAACATGCGCAGCTCATGCTGCAAGTTCAAGAGGAAAGCATCACATTGAAAGACAAGTCAAAGCAACTGTCAAGTGCATTGCGTCTTACCCTCGAAGAGCCTGGAAAACAATCGAAACTGAAACGTAAAGACGGAAGGAACATGAATTCAAAATTGAAATTTTGGTAACGTGCGGAAAAGCCAAAATGAACATCATTTGCGACTTTTCAGAGGCATTGGTCCTTTGGTTATTACTTTTGAAATTGTTGTTTTGTCATGAGTTTATTTTTAATCTAAAATTCATAAAGATTGCACAGGCCAACAAGAAAAAACATTTCAATAATTGCAGCTAATTCATATGTACTTATTTTGGTGTGCTGATTCTGAAAAATATATAAAAAAATTCGTATCACCCACCAATGTCTCACATTTCAATGTTTTGTAGAAATCACGAAATTTATGTTTTTCAAACTTTCAAAGAATATCTTAGAAGCTATTGGACCGATTTTGTTCTAATTTAACATGGATATTCGTAGGAATCCAATTTATCATGTACTGAAGGGGTCTTTTTGATTGAGTGCCCCCTTCGGGTGTTATACAGTTTTTTATCTCAATAATTCAAGAAAAAAGAGTTTCAAAGTTTAAAAAAAATTTTTAATTTCTCTCACTATGCTTCTCTATTTTAGTTATTTTTTACATTAATTTTGCATCCGTTCTTCAGCTCAATTATGTCCAGTTATATTACACCTTATATATCGAACTGCACATAGTACATATGTCGTCTCTTTTGAGTAGTGATAACTTGACAAAGTTGTAATACCCTTCGCAAGGGATTCGAAAGAAAAGAAAGTATTAATTGAACGACATTTGGTCTCCTCTTTTGTTTCTTTTTGAGAACATGTTCAATTTTTATTATCTGTTTTTTTTTTTAATGCCTTAATTCGATTGCGGTTGTTCCAACTGTGCTGCCTTGTCTTTCGATAAGACCATGTGCGTCAGAAACACTTGCTTACCTACAGATGGCCGCTTGTTCCCCTGCTATGAGCTCACTCGAAGTGTTACTAGTCATTTCATAGGAAACATATTCATTTAATTTTTTTAATGTTGGGACTCGTAAGGGTGTCGACGTGGAACGTGTTCTTTCGTTTAAAGAATACCGCCTCTTGAAATACAATCGGAACCAAACATAACCTTTAACTGAGTGTAAATCATAGTTAATATCAGAAGAAGCCGAGCAAGTTCGGTCTGATTTATTCGACTTTAATAGACAACTTGAACTTTCGGTGTCCTGATGTATTCAAATGAATTTCGTTTTGAACTTATTAATCCTTAATTATTACGAAATCTATGTAAATACTTGCAAACTAATCTGCCGCAATCGCGACTTGAGCATCAAGTCAGCTTACTCCGCTTGCCACTTCATTGTACTTCCCGCCTTCATCCTGAAATAATTTCTGATATAGTGATGATTGCTTGTTGGCCTCTATCTCTCTGACTCCCTCTCGGTCTCCCACGAGCCCTTTGTTCCATTAAAGCGCTTTTGCACAGGCTTTTTGTTGATAATACCTTTTAACTTTGTTTTCTTTTTTGTTTTTTGGTTGGTGGTGCTTTTGTTTTGTCATGTGTGCATTTCATTTGATTTCCTATGGCGGCTCAGCGGCAGCGGCTGATGACGATGATGACGACGCCGTTGACGACAGGGACATGGACGTTGGCAGACGACAGGCAGTGGTGGCTGCTGCTGCTGCTGTACGCCCATGTTTGTTCTTTTGACAAGCAGTCAACCCGTCGTCATTTCATTTGTGTTCGCTTGTGCTCGCCAGCGCTCACTCAGCCATGTTTTTACGGCTCTGCCCGCTCTTTCTTCCTCTGCTATTCTGTTCGTAGGTCCCTGCTCGCAGCTCTCCTTTTTCCATCATCCATTGCCCAAAGTTACCCTTCACTGCCTTCCGAAAGCCTTCGCTTGCTTTCCTTTCCCTTTTCTGGTTTCATTTCCCGTTCGGCGATTGCATACCTCCTGCCTGCCTGCTTGCCGACATTCGTTTCCCCCGTCTGCCTATATTCTCTTCAACTCCGCTCCCAGCCCGCTCAACTCAGCTCGCTTACTTGCTCAGCTCAGTTCGGTTTGCCTTGGCTGTCAGTCTACCCGAACGTCCGTCCGCCTGTCCGGCCATTTTGATTTATGTGCGTTTCATTTCGTCGTTCAATACTCATATGCGATTCGGAATGTGTGCGGATATGGGAGTTTGGAATATCTTTTGTGTCCGTCTGTCCGATTGTTCGCCAGCGACTGACTGAATGTGCTAATGTGAGTGTTTGTATGTGTTAGCAAGTGGGACTGTGTGAGTGTGTGTGAGTGTGTGTGAGTGTGTGTGTTTGTGAGTGTGTGTGTGTCTGTCTTCTGCAATTGCCCATTAGTGCTTGGGAGGTTCTAATTTCATAGGGTGACCAACTACACGGCTGCCATTGCCACCGCCGCCGCTGCTGACGATGATGATGATAGTCAGGACATACGAAGGACAAACGAACATATCTACCATTCACTGATTTCACGAATCTATGTGTGTTTGCCTATGTATCTCTGTATGTATGTGTACGAGCGCTTCACAAAGGCAAAAATAAAAAAAAACATGAGTTGAAATTTCAATTCAACAGATTTAAGAAAATTGTTTTTGATATGTTCGTCATTGTCTTCTTGTCCAAAGCCGTGACTTTGTTCTGCGTCAGCGGAGTGGCATGTGCAGTTGCACCCGCATTGCGTATACGCGCTGAACGGGCAGCGTACCCCTCATGAAGGCCGCACGCTCACATGGCCCGCTTGAAGTGCTCGGAGTGCAACACAAAGGAGCAAAGGATATGCGAGCGCCTGCCTTCAAAGACCCGCGACCCTGCGAGTGCAATTAAGAGAATTGCCTGGCCTAATGGATGCTTAATGTGCTCGAAACAGATGCCGAAATAAATTAAATTAACAGAGCAAAGTAAGTGATTTCAAAACCTTGATTTACTGGCGGTTAATAACTTAGTTCGACGACGCATTTATTCTCAACAAAATTACATTCATTTTACTCTAAACTGCTCGCATGTGTGTTTGTATTTCTGTCTGTTTACCGAAATGCCGAAATGAAGTTATCAAAAATATAAACTAGAAAAAAAGGAAGAAATCGTGCAATGAAATTTTAATTTATTGCTTCACGCAACTAATTCTTTAATATGCAAAATAATCAACGTACGCCGGCACAAAAAAGTGTTGCCAAACGCTTATGAATAATAATAACAAATGATAAAGTCGTCTCGTCCCAGCAGCGCTCTCGCACCGCTCTCCTTATTGCTTGTCGTCCATAATGAAGCGTACATCCTGAGGAGCTGTTCGTTCTCTCGGTCTGAAGCCGCGCCTTTGCCTCTGCCGCAGCCACTACCGGCGCTACTGCGGCCGTTGTCAAAGCGGCATCGCCGCCGGCCGCAGTCTGCTGCAGCCGTTGGCTGACCAAGGCGGCAATCTCGCCGATTTCTGCGTTTCCACGCTTTTCACTTTTAATTGAAACGCAACTTTTTAGTATTTTGTATATGATATTTCTGTTGCTTTTTCCCAGCACACTCCGCGCCACAGTAACAGAAACAACAATTGCGCCACCAAAAGCCATAAATCTTCTAAAAAAAATTTCGTGTTTGTTGCGTGTGCTTCAGTGATTTTTTTTTTGTTTTTTTTTTTTTGTTTTTTAATTTTTGTTCGTTACTTGTTGTATTTGAAGTTGGTGAGTTTAATTGTTGGTTTTTCGATGATTGGCATTTCAGCGACAAAGGAACATCAAGTTCAAAACTCCGTAGCAAAAGGGTTGTGTGCTTAGCGAACAACAACAAGATGGCGCCCAAAAAGGATACTGATATGAATAATATAATATTTAAAAGATATTCATAACGCTTTCCATCAGGTTACTGCAATTTCTTATATTGAATGACGAATGTGTGAAGCTCATAAATAATTTTAAAACAAACCTTTAAAGTGTTCAATAATACAGTAGAACTTAGATAATTCTAACACTCAATAATTCGGACATTCCAGTAATTCGGTGATTAATTATTGTTTGGATATACATAGCTCTTATGGGATTAGATTAAAAAACAATTTTTTTTTTGCTTACAATAAAGTTTTAAAAATAATAATAGTGCTGAATCAATAGTTTTCATAATAACATGCTTAAAAGCCTATTCACTTATCATTATACAATTTAAAAAATCAAGTTTTGATTGTCCGAATTATCGAAGTTCTGCTGTAAATAAATTTGAATAAAACAAAAAGTATTTGTAAAAACCTTTGTTTTCCAGAATATCTGAATCTCATGCATTTTGAACTGATATTGTATCTGAAATACGTTCTATCACATCGTTTATATGTATGTGAAAATATGAAAAATTAGATACATAAAAACAACCATTTACAATGTGACATTTCTTGTAAAGAATTTTGGCCGATGTGATACGTTTACCATGAAATGGCCAACAGCAATCACTCATCATGTTGACAACATTTGAATAACAAAACAAATAAATAAACTTTTCACACTTTCAATATTACAATTTTGAAAAATGTTTGGATTTACAATTTATTTTTTATTTTTTATGGACTCTGCACACAAAACATGTAATTGGTTCTTTTATAGTTGGCCTGTAAATATTTCCCTATTCTGGTTTACAAAGTAGACGAAGCTCAGTCACCAGATTTCAAAGCCGTTTTTGAAAGCAAAAATATCTGCCAATTGTTGTGTAAAGTTTATGCGATCGAAGTTTACCACAACGAATACACTATAATTTGAATACTTTTATATCCAACAACGAATACTTTATTGTATTTATTTTAATTAATTAATTAAAATTATTTTAAAAACATGTAAAGGCGGTATAGTCGACTATATAATACCCTGCACACATAGTAGGCTGTGCTTCACCCCAAATGTACTGAAACATATTGATCTCACATCGGTCTTTCAAATAGTGTTCAAAATATCAAGAAAATCGGTAAAAAAAAAATGTGGATTTTAGGAAAAATTTTAGTTTGTAGGTCTCTAAGGGTAACCATCAAAAAGAAGGGAAATTTGGGTCTATCTTATCGGGTGTTCAAGTTATAGCATTTTATAAAAGTGTGAGGTACTCGATGGACGGGAAGGAGTGGGCGTGGCAAAACATCCTTCAAACTTGAAGTAGCGCACGACCACACGAGCCTATCTTCCAAATTTCAAGTTTCTAGGTATTATAGTTGCCGAGAACCATTGGTGAGGACAGACGGACGGACGGACATGGCTATATCAACTCGTCTTGTCATCCTGATCAAGAATATATATACTTTGTAGGGTCCCCCTCCCCTCCTTCTTGGTGTTACATACATTTGGTCTGTAACAAACCTAATATAACCTTACACAGTATGTGTACAGGGTATAAAAACAAAGTTAATCAAAAAATGTTACTAAAATGTTGATGGTAACGTGCTGTTACCGAACCTGTTAACGTTGACCTATCCACTTTTGAAAATGTATTTCATTTTGCTTGGTGCAAGCGAGTGAGCGCACACGCTTTAACATTTCGATAAGTGCAAGCGAGAGAGCGCTTATGTTACATTCATGTTATTCTACAGTCAACAACAGAAAATGTTTTGTTCGTGTTTGAACGTGTTCGCGGAAAGACGTGTTTGCTCTCGGCCGTTTTTGGTTGTTCCGACGCCTCGTTTATTCGTTCTTACGTGGTTCGCTCATTCGTTTTTGCGTGAATTGCGAAGGCAAAATAAAATAAATAAAAATAAAAATAAAAAAGGAAAAATGTTTTTTACGATTTGTTTTACGTTTCGGGCTTGAGGAATTTTAGTTAAGAATTTCTTTCGTTTTTTGTGTAGTGTTATTGTTGTTGTTGTTGCGCTGTCAGCAAGAAACGACAGGCTACAAAAAGGGGGAAACTACGCCGAAGGAGCAGAATAAGCACATAATAGTGACATAAGCGCTTTGCCAAAGCAATAACAAAAATAAATAAAACACAGCCAAAGGCGCAAAAAGGATATTTCTAAATTTATTCATTGCCGCACAAATTGAAAGAGTGAAAACTAAAGTCAACGAAAATGACATGGAAAATACGTAGAAAATATTTGTTGGCATTACATGAAGTCAGCAGTTGAAGTTGAAGTTGAAAAACAACACAGAATTGGCGGCAAAAGTTCCGTGCCGCAAACAAAGTGAATCGTTCAAGTGTTTTAATTCTACAATCAATATACATTGACAAAAGTACCACAAAAAGAAAAGAAAACAAAGCGAAACGAAACGAAACGAAAAAAAGAAAACCATTTTAATAAAATATTTTTGTTTTTGTTAAATTTCGCGGTTATCAACGCCGACTGTCATCATTGAACTCCCGCTCGGTCGGCGCAGCAACCCAAGTGTCAGCCACACTTGATGCCTGGCACGACGCGAACTCAAATTGGAACGCAATCAAAGCGCCAAATCAACCGATCAACCGTCCGACCGTCCTCCGCCTAATCATTGTAGACAGCGAATCCGCCGAATTTGGGCGCAACATCAGCGCAATTTTTGAACTCCGGTGATAAGCTCGCCGATAAGCGAGCAAAAGCCATTCTTCAATTCAATACAATCAGAAGTCAAAAACGCAAAACACACAAGCAAAACATCGACTTTGGTGCTACAGAATCGTATCGAAATCGAATTCAAGTTCGGTTTGTCGTCAACAAATTTTTGTTTATGGGTAAAAAACGAAAATCAGCGCGTCAACATCGAAATTATTTGCGTTTGCGTCTTCTCGTCCTTTCCTCGTTTCTCATCCTGATTGTCGCTGTCATCGTTGCGAGAATTTTAATTTTGCTTTTGTATCGTTTGCAACATTTTAAAAGATTCAAAAAGCTTCTTATAAAAACTCTAACAAACTCCAAAGCCGAACAAACTCAACCTCTTTGCATTTGTTCTAACGTGCGTTCGCCTCATCCGCACCCGCGTTCAGCCTCCGTCATAACGTTGTCCTGAGTTCCAATTAACTTTATTTCGTACTCAAGTGTAAATAAATTCAAAACGGTCGGAAAATCTTCTATAAATAAAGTGTAATCGTGAAAATTTCAAAACGTAATCGTTTATAAAAAAAAATTGTGATATTAATTTAATTGAAATAAAGAAACAAACAAACGAAATAAATAATCAACACAGCAAAAACAACACGTTCTCTGTAAATATAGACTTACTTATTAGGCCACCAAGCATCATCTACAACTGTAACAACTTGTATAGTACATACATACATATACATATACACATATTTTGGTCAGCAATTTTTATGATCGCGAACCTTTACAAAACACAAAACAATCACAAACTAAGGTATGTCAAAAAAGTCTATTAAATTACAAATATCTCTGAATATTTTTTACACCTAAAATGGAATCGATTCTTACATTTTGAACCTGAAAGTTTTCACAGGCAATTTATTGAAATGGTGGCTTCAGAATTCTTATTTGCAAATGTCACTGCCAGTGATGATTTTATTTTTACGCGCTCAATTAACCATGTCTAGCACACTGTTCACAGCAAAACTCATTTGCATGTTGACAATTATATTCGAGCGATTTAATTAGATCATTAAGGCAGCTCATAAATCTCTTAGTCTGACAGTCATCACGTTTACAATGTAAATTAGCTTGTAATCGCGAAAGCGCAACTTAAAAACTCACGAGTCAATAATCAAACAATTTGTTAGGAAAATGAATCAAAGGCGAATCAATGGCGAATCAATGGCGATAAAACCACAACAACAAACATAAGTGTGCGCATATGAAAATATTAAAGTAATTTTCTAACGAAAATAATTGATTGCTTCCAGAAAAGGAGACGGTGTGACAAGATGACTGGGATAGTGAGAGGGAAATATGCTGTTAGAATGTGACAGAGAGAGAGAGAGAGAGAGAGAGAGAGAGAGAGAGAGAGAGAAAGAAACAGAAAGGGAGAGCAAGAGACAGTCATCGAATGACAAAGTGGCAGTGCGGCCAATGAATGGGTGAACGAACATATGAAATAATTAGCCTATGAGCGATTTACACAATTTAACTCGAACGCGCTCAGCAGATTCAACAATGAGCGAAACAACATCTTCATGCCTTGTCAACTGCACACACGCATACATAAGCTGAGACGGACGGGGGACGGACGGATGGACGTACAGACAATAATGATTGCAAATGCAATAAATCATTTTCATTCGTTCTCTCATATTTTGCGCATATTTTTATTTTACATACTCGTATTTATTTTCGAAATGTATTGACTCGGCATGCTCGGGTGTGCTCTGCTGCTCTGTGTGTACGGCATTAAACCTGTCGGCCAGCAGCAGCAGCAGTTGCAGCAGGCGTAAGTGGCAGTTATGCCGGCGTCAAGCGGCACAAAATAACAATTAAATTAATTGCAGCTCAGGCGGCACTCGTTCTGCGCCAAGAATAGGTCAATTGTTGAGAATGCAAGTCGCGCAAATCTCAATGCTTCAAGATGTTCGAGGGAAGGGGTCTGAATTTCGGCGCGACAGAAAACTTTTATGGTCTCAGCTTTGCATTTCAGAACTCAGATGCTTTCAAATTTGTATAATACTTGTGGCTTGTACCCAACAAGTGCGCAGTGCATGAGCTCAGTTTGAATATACAGAAATAATCGAAAATAAAACATTAGCTAGACCTATCTAGATGGAAAAAATCTTGTTTTGGCATCGTTAATTCATGAAAACGAAAGTGATTTGATTGCAAAGCGACTCTTGCACATTGGCGCTTTAGCAAACTATTAAAAACGATATGTTTTAGAAGCTCCATGGAACAATTCAGTTAGTCGTTCGCTCCGTCGGATGTGGCACGAAGAGCGTTGCATTTCAGCGATGCAATTCAGCGGTTTCTATGAATAAATTTCCATAATTGAGATTTTTTCGCATGCGCCATCGCAGCTGGCTTGGCTTTGCTTAGAGGCACAGCGACTAAAGTTGACTAAACCAGGCATGAGTTACTAAATACCTCAGAAATGAACGCTGTATAGAAAAATATTGAAAAACAACAAAAAAATGTTTGTTTTTTTTCTTTTTATTTCAATATGAGCTTGAAGCTACTTAATGCAGCCGCCGCTTTGCAAGTTGTTGTGGTTCTTGTTCCTGAGCGTGTGTTGGAAGCGACAGTTTGACTGACACTTTTCTAACATATCGTTTACATATTTGTTGGATTTTGTTGCCGTTGCCGTTCTTGCTGTTGTTGTTGCTGCTGATGTTGATGTAGTCGTTGCTTTTGTTGCTTTTGTTGCTGTCGTTGTACAACATGCTGTAATATTGAATAACATTCACAGGAGCGAATATAAGACAAGATCGTGTGCTATGAAGGTATCTGTTGCACTCGGCGTCGAATATGTATTACATACTCGTAGATGCGAAAATGTATCCGAGCAGGCGCAAAAATCACAAATAAAGCTCCGTGTGGGTTGGCAGTTTGAGACTCGGCTTCATCATAGGAGTCTGTCACTAGTGTATTGTGCACAACCACCAACAAGTTTGCACACGCACACTGAAATGCAAATAAACGCACAAGTGCAGAGCTTATAATGTGTGAAGATTCTTACATGTGGTTTCACACTCACATTTAAAAATTAATTCATGGCACTCACTATCAAAGCGACATCACACTAATTGCTTTATAATGAAGCTGTCACTGTCACCTGTCGGCGATAATCTCTAACAAAGTGCAACAGCAATAACTACAAAACATTTGAACGAGCCAGAGTGTCAGCCTAATCGAACTGCATCTACATGAGTCAGATGCATACACTCACACGTTCATACCTTCATAGATACTCTCACAGGCGCCCACAGCACGTTGCCGTACTGATGTGGCTGCCGATGTTTATTTTGGCTTAATGCGCCACTTGCTACTTGCCAGTTGCAGTTGTTATTGCTCACGCTGCTGCTGCTGCTGCTGATGTTGTTGTTGTTGCTGTTTGGCAGCATTAAACAATTTGAAAAACCAATTGCGCTCACAATTCTGATGTCAACGCAATTAGAACCGCCATGATACCCACGCCAATCAACGGAGCTAACGACAGCTGCGCTGCCCACACGAAGACACATGCGCATTCACCGACAGATAACTAAGTAGCGAATGTGAACGATTTTAAAGAGAAATTAATTAATAAAACATTATCAATTTTATCGCATTTCAATTAATTTCTTAAATCGATCGATTTCTTACTCGTTCGCACTCATTTGCATAAAGCGCCGCACTCAACACGTCGCGACTCAATTCGCATCGAACAACTCTCAAGCCAATTTAAAGCTCCGACAATGATTCACGTCAATAATTCTCAGACGTCGGTTTGGCGGTCACATCATCAATGTGAAAAAAATGTAAAGAAATAAGCACTATGGAAATGTCAATGTGATTTGCCGTTCTGTACGAGATTTCACCTTTTGGTTGTACAGAAAAACTATGATTTGTATATCCTAGAAGGCAATGTTTCAACTCTGCCATGACACTACATTTGTGCTGGTTATGGCAGTCGATAAGCAACAGCAGTCGTTCGTAGCGTGCAAATTTTCAAGCATAAACGACCGAAAGGCGGTTCTGTAAAAGGTCAAGTTCGTATTAGGCTTGGGAAGCGTGTACAAGTTTCACTAACGCCGAAAATAGCATTCTGTCTGTCTGCTTTTATCGCAGCGATTGAAATACAAAAACAATAGATACATAATTGAGTTGAGTAAGATGAATCGTGTGCTTAACCGCAACATAAGAGACTCAAAAGCGAATCTCTTTTTGTGTGTTTATTGTTTTGTGGCTAGAAGAAGTTTGTTGTTCTCAGAGTCTCACCAGGACAACCCACCGAAATTAAGAGCCATTTGAGCGGTAATCACACTTGAATGTCTTCTACACGATACACGAATTTGTGGCGTTTCATTTGGTAAACTTTTGGTGAGCAGTAATACAAGGATACGCGGAATTTTCTTCGATATTCCATTGAAAAGCCGTTAAGATATACAAATTGGATATTCGTCGTCGTTCATTGCATAACCGTTTGATATTTATCATTGTCTGAAACTAATTTTCAACACCTACACTGCGTCATGTGTATTGTGCTTCGTATTGTATTCGTGGTGTTTATGCAAATGATATAGTTTTCACCTGCTTTTGAACTTCAGTTATTTTATAACAAAGAAACTTCGGTCCACTTTGGCTCAACTAGAGTGTATTTCTGCTTGTGCTTTCAAATTGCATGTTATTAGAGTCGAACAAGATCCCTTTTCCCGATAATAAAGCCATATTTTATTTTATTCTGTTGTGTTGTGTTTTCTTTGCTCAGACGAAAGTCGCGCTTACCGCAGAGGGAAACGGCAAATGTTGCCGTACATAGGGGGTAGCATAGACCAAAGCCACTAACAACTATTATACAACAAAAACAAAATGAAAATTGCTACAACAACGGCGATGACGACGACATCGACATCGACAATAACAAAAACAAAATAACATAAACGGCAACGGTGGCAATACTGGCGCGCAAAGTTGCGTTCTTTGTTGCGTGCCAACATGCAATTTCAATGTAAATATAACCCACAAATAAAGCGAAAAAAATGAAACAAAATATTTAAATAAAATAAAGAAACAAGACCGCATTATCCGATGGCAACAGAAGTGGTGGGACCAAATATGATGTAAACGACATGTGAAAAATCAGTTGGTGCTTGGTCTTGCTTGTATTTGCTCGAATAGAAGAGCGTCTGTATGTATATGTAGGTATATTCATACATGTATGTGTGTCCTGGACTGTTAGTTGTACAGTGGAGGATTAGTCAAAGTCGTTGTACGCATATTGTAATATTGATCTCATGTTTGCAGCGATTCCATACGTCAAATATACATATATGCTCGGTTTCAAAGACTTTTTCCCATATAAGACAAGAACAGGCTCCGAATATTTAACAAAGCACATCCAAATTCATTCGTCGATTTGAGTTGATTCCATTCAGGACGAGAATTGTTTTACTAAAGTACACAGAGGTGAATCCATTTCTTAGAATCAAAGGCCAATCCTTTGAAATAAATTCATAATTACATTTGGCAAAAGTTGTTTTGTTTTCCAGTCGGGCATAAGAAAGAGAGTCGTACATATATGTACATATGTATATGTGGTGAACATTTTTCGTATCGCGATGGCGGAAACTTTTGTTTGTTTATCATTAAGACTGTTGAGCTTTTCCCTTATAATCTTTGCGCGCTTGCACATGTGAACTTTTTGTTGAGAGCTTTGCAAGCGAGTTTGCGAAAAGGATTTTCCTTTTACTCTAACCACTTTACGAGCATGTGTGTGCGGGTGATTTTTTTCCGTTAAACTCATAGGTTGAACATGCAACATTAGCTTGTATGAACAAGGTCTTGCATGCCTGATAGATACATTTTAACTTAATAGATGCAAAAATGCAAAGATTTTCGCATAATTGAGAAGCCAGCCAGTTCGATTAGTATCAATTCAATTAACATGAGCATACAACATGACAATTTGATATTTATTTTGTTTTTAGTTGCTGTTGCTGCTACTAAAACGTGTCTGACGATAAAAATCTCGTGGTTTGTCAATCAATCAAATTTCATGCAAAGCAACTTAATTGCGATGTGCACAAGTAAAAATACAATAGTTGAAATGGTTGAACACACTTGAGAAGCGAAAGTGCGCAATAGACGCCAAGTACGAGCACAAACAAGAATCGCCGCACGGAGAATGACTTAAGTCGGTCGCACGGCTATCACGACTAACAGTCAGTCATTTAGCCAGTTAGTCAGTCAGCCAGTTCGTCATTCAACCAGACGGACGGACCATTAAGTTCGTTCAGCTACTGAGACCGCCCGAAAGTGTTGGCCGAGTGCGCTGCCGGTGGCATTTAACTGCTGTAAGTGAGTTTATCTGGCGCAATCAGCAATTTTCGGTATCCGCTTTTGTTGTTCGATTGAGCGCAAGCGCGTATGTGCAGTTGAATGTTAATTAATTGAAACGTACGCGATGGCGATGGCGATGTCTACGACGACGACGAAGCTGCCGATATGAGACGCAACTACTGCAAAGGTCTGGAGAGGTATCGCGAAAGAGAGAGATGGAGACAGATAGAACGAGAGAATGAAGCGCAGTTTGCATGTAGCTGGAAGTACACGTACAGACAGACATTCAGACAGACACACAGACAGACAGACAGACAGTTAAAACAGACAGGCTGACATACAGAAGCCAATAGCGGCGATCGATGTTAGCGATAAGCAAATTGCAGGCGCTGCAGTTCAAAGGAAAACGACAATTACGCGACACTAAAAACTCAAGAAAAGCCAAACGAACAAAGCAAAAACCCCCTTATAAATTCCGAAAACAAAATGCAAAAACCTTATTTAAAGTCACTGGCGCCGCTGGCTTTTGGGCACTGGCCACGTCCTAATTAAGTCATCGCCAATGTCAGAGCCAGAGCCAGAGCCACAACCACAACCAGAACCAGCGTCAGAGCCATGTTGGCTTACCGAGTGCGCATCGTTGTTATTGCGGTGAGATCATGCTCTGTAATTTGGCGACATATAAGTGCGATTGACTTAAACCAGTCACAAGATCAGCGCTCGAGCTCAAGCACAACTTGCCTACTGCAAGCCTCATAAAGCTAACGAGCCCGTGCCTTATTTGGAGCAACTCGTTGGGCCGTTTTGCGTCGGTGGCAGTGGCAGTGGCAGAAGAATAGGGATGAGCGTATTGCTATGCTAATTTAGGCTTGAGCCAAAAACACCAATGCGGCTGTAGAGAGCAGAAGACAAGCTTCAATATCCAGTCGCTCTGTTCTGCTTTATTCTGGGAAGCGTGCCGCTTTTGAACAGCACCAACGGCGAATTCTTTTGTCTTCTGTGTCGTGAGGTTTCCCCCGCTCGGACCTGGCTTTGAACATTGTTCATTGCTTGAAAGGCAATTCTCTACTTGTTATCACAGCTCATACATACATATAAGTAAATATATCCATTTCCTTGTACCTTAAATTAAACTGTTTGGAATACTTTTAAGAAAGAACTTATAATCGCATTTGAGCAAATGAGTTTTAATGTTCGACTGACCAAAGATTGTGTTTCTGGCGCTCAGTTGTTCATCAACTTCGTTGTACATCAGACAAACAAAATTTAATGTTACTCAACAGAATATCTTCTGCTCTGTACGTCAATTCTCATGAGCTTTTCAAACAATTTCATATGCATAAAATTCGTGTTGAGTGCAACTTTTGTGAAACTTGTGGCGACAAGTTTACAATGTCCACAAAACAAGCCAGCAAACAAATGAACAAACAAACCGGAGAGCACAACGTAAAGAGGACAGAGACACAGGCGGCGACACAGGAACAGACCGACCGACATACACTCGAACAGATAAATGTATCTGCGAGTGTGAGTTTTTATTCATGCTCGTATGCGAATGTGCGCCAAATGGTGGTCAGCAGCTGTTCGTCGAAGGAGGTAGATGCGGGGGAGGGCCTTGCCAGACGGACGGACTTTATTGTTGCTTAATAAAATAATACGACAAGAGCAATGATAATGATGCTCATGATGGCGATGGCGATGACGATGATGATGCTATGAGCATTCACACACACAGTCGTGTGCAGTTGTGTGCAAACATACTTCTGTGTGCAGTGTGTGAGCACAGTGAATTAATGGCTTAATTGAACAATTTGTTTTCACATGAGAGTTACTGGTTGATATTCACGCTTCAATTTAACCGCGAATTCTCGCAGCGCAATCGCTACCATTTGCACAATTTTCAACTACAAATACAACATTTTAATAAACAGCAAAATAATAATAAAAACAGAAAATTAAATATTTTGTTCCTTCACTTCGTCACTGATATTTATTCAACACAACACTTTCGGCTTAATTGTTTGCACATAGTGTCGCACCTTTTTTCGCACTCCTCGCATTCCCATAATTTATTTCACTTTCGCATTTATTTATCACTGCATTTATTAATGAAGGGAGCCCAAGAAACACGTCTTCAAAACAAGTTGCTGTACCTGTCCAAATCAGCATCGCTATAGGCCGGACAGACGATGGCCAGCGTCCATCCACGAAGCGCTAATCAATTTCATATCAATTTGTAAATTTGCAATAATTACGATAATTAGGAAATATCGAAGCAGCCGAGTATCTGAAAAGTGCGTTGGCTGGCCGGTTGGCCTTTACGATGATCCCGCCTGAGCTCCTCACTCGGACCATAACCACCAACCGTTCAAGTTCACCTCATTCCACGAGCTGTCGAGTCCACTCAAAGAATGCAGCCAGGCGATAATGAGATTTTGAATTCAATAAACGAAAAACAGACAGGAAAGATTGAATGCGACAGACATTTGGAATACTCTTGCCACAAACCAACACGAAGCGAACGTGTTGCATTCGTCCTCTGTGGAAGAAGCAAGCATCCGCACATGAATATTTCATATCATTGTGATTTCTCCCTTTAATACCCTGCAACACTCTACTTCACAAGGCGTTTCACCTATGCTCAAATGTTTGTCTCACGTGAAGAAAATCAATAACTTCGAAAAGATAAACATGTGTTCCAAACAAATATAAATGTCTAACTTGTTGCTTTTACTACATATCTTTGGCGGACTTCGAACATTTCCTCGAATCCCAAAAATTAAAGTCTCACCTTCATTCACAGACATAATACTCACTCGAAATGTGATTGAAGAGTATCAAAGAGTCGTACTCCGATAGAAGTTGTTGGTGCATTTTTGCTGTTTAAATGCGCGTTGCAATTAATTAACTCGTTGCCTTGCTCGTCTCACCTTTTTTGTCACAGTTTTTTGTACGTTTTGTTTTGTAGTAAAGAACAATTTTTCGCGGCATTTTCGATTCTTTTTTCTTATGTCCGCACGTAACCTGGATTCGAAATGGACAATTTTAAATATACACGATGGGAGTACCATGTCCAAAAACAATTTACATGTGACATGGCTGATTGAAACATTTTAAGAAAATAGCTCAGTGAATTTGGGGATTTATAAGAATAAAGATTTTGAATCCCTTTTGGTGAATTGTGAGGGACTATGGGAGAGGTAATATGCCATTTCATAGGGCTATGTTTGGTGAGTCTACAAACGAAGTATTTACGCAATGGAGTATTAAAAGTGAATTATCCAATTTATGTATTCTTAAGTCTTTAAATTCTGTGTATAATCATTAAAACTCCATTTTTTGTTTGCTTTCAGGTAAATGACTTTACGAATGAAATACGAATTTCCAGCGCTGCTTTAATGAAACAAAGGTACAAATTTTCGTTTCTTGAAACTCGTCTTAAATTCTTTACAAAAGTTTAAGTTTTTTTTAAATCAAGCCATTTCAGTTCGACGCCTTCTAATCGTCTGTTTAAGACAGTTTTTTTTGTTTGCTTTTGCACATGCAAAACAAAAACTACCCTCGAACTAACACTCACACACACACACACTTATACACATATGTATGCTTGTGTTGCTGTAGGGGATGTTCGACCCGTAAACCGGCGCCACAGCTAAATGAAAACTCACCCGATCGAGTGAATGGCGACGGTGTCAACGGCAAACTAACAACATTAGTAACAAGTCGGCAAGGGCAACTATGGCTTCATTTCGAGCTGCTAAAGCGCCATGTTCGCCCACATACGCACACAGCCATAGGCGGACAGCACTCTGCGCTACTTCTACTTCTCGTTCTAGATTGTTTTTCTAAATGTTTCTAAATGAGAGGAAAATGTGTTCAGTCACCCCCGCCGAAATAGTTTTCCCATTTTCAGAGTGAGAAAGTGGCCGATGAACGAATTATTTCACTCCAATAATTGACTGCTTTCATTTAAAGTCACTTTCAGATCGGCACTAACAAAAAACATGTTCGGATGTTCGTAGGCAAAATGGCTCTGACTTTACAGACACCCAATTTCAAGATTGTATTCAAATTCGAAAATGACTTCAGCTTTAAATTCTATATTCAATGTATTTATTTTATAAAAAAAAGAGCGTAGGAAGAAGACCTCCAGGCATTTCTCTGAGTGGATCGTGCTCCCCTTCATTTGTCGCACATAAACTATTGAATATCGACTTGAGGGCCACATGTTATTCTACGCTCAGTTCCCTCTGGGAGCATATCTAAACCAAATACACACAACCAGAAATTTTCCAAGCCGAGAAAACTAAAAACCACTCAAACACATATTTCCAACCCCCAACCACGCCATGAGAAATATTCGAAAAGTTGCAGATGAGTTGTTTTATCGATTAAACAGAATTTTGTAACAGGAAAAACAGCAAACAAAAAAAAAATCACAATCAAAATATCGAAAGGGAAACAAACAAATAAGTAAAAGGCTAAAATGCTCAAAGACATTTCTTTATTAAAAGTGTACTTTTGTAACTTTTATTATATTAATAAAATAATGTTTCTTTTTTGTGGGTAATTTATAATAATTAAAGCCTGTTGAGAGCTTTTAGTGCATTCTATACTGTTCGCGGGCGAAGATAGAAGTCGGGCAGACGAAATTTTAATGAATTATGTTTTATTTGGCTTTCTTTTTTAATTAGAATAACATGCAGCACGTGTTGCTGCTGCTGCTGCTGACGTCACCGCCGCTGACTCTGCTGTTGCTGCTGTTGTTGCTGTTGTTGCTGCAACCAACAACACTGCTGCGGTTCTGTGTAATTTCTGTGGCGCATTTGTGCTTGTTAGCAACACAGAGCAGAGCTGCGCAGAGCAGAGGAGCGGCGTGCTGTGCCTTGTCGCGCTGCGCTGCGCCGCGTTGCGTTGCGTATTACATACAACAAAAACTACTTTGGCAAGGTGTCAGCTGCACATTAGGCAAGCTCTGCTGAGGTGGTCGGGGACTGCACGACCCCGAAATGCCGACGTCACCCAACCAGCTCAGCTCTGCTCAGCTCCATGCTTCTTTGCGTCTGCTAATGCGAATGGGCGTGTTCTCATTTCAGACGCTTGCCTCGCGTTGCGCGTCATGTTGCCAACTAATTTTACGAAAGTTGACACAACCACATGTGTAAATGTAACCACAAAATCAGGCTAACTAAGTGAGGGTGGTGGAGCAACATGTGACAATGTGGCAATGTGTGGCAATGTGGAATACCCGATGGAATTGCGTTGTGACTAAATTAACATTGACGTGTGCTACATGCGCCATTTGCGGGCACCACGACTCCACTGCCGGTCCCTCCCAGAAAAATGCTGAGCCAAAAGAGCCAAAACGCATTCATTTACATTTGCCATACGTGTGTATCTGCTTGATGTTTGTCTCATCGTGTTTTAGGCAGCCAAACTTCATGTTGACGCCACTCAAAGACCAGCGAATAATTATCACATTAGTGCCGGGACCCGGCCAAGGCGAACAGGAAAATGCTTTTTGCCTTGCCTGCCGTTCGGCTCTGTACAGCGTAATTTTTAATTTTTTTAAGTAGCGCCATTTACTTCAAACGACTCATTAGTTAATTTGTATGCTAAGCATTTTCGGCTTCAATTACGTGCCAACTGCCGTGTGCCTCGGCTGAGAAGTGCCCCTGAACGCAGCTCTGATCTCAGAGATAGCCATGCGTGTGCTGAGTCCGCCAACAAGGTCAATTGCTTTATTTTGGAGTCATTAAGCGTCATTTAATTACAACTGAAACGCACTAAAAATCTTCATCTACCTGACAACGACGCCGCCAGCGCCGCTGCGATGAACAGTGTGAATTCGTGTGTTCTTAACTGTTACTCTGCTTATGCAATTTTGTTCCGTGATTTCGACAAATAGACAGAAAAACTTTCTCCCTTTTGTCCTTTATTGTTGTAGATGCTAACGAAGTATCCTGCCGCGTCTACTGCTGTTCGAGGCAGCGGCTGCTCAGGATTAAAGACACTTGCGCTTTCTATTTTCTCGTCAGGTAGTGAAAAGACACACCACCTGTAAGATGTCTTTTATGTTCTTTTATTTTGCATCACTTCCTTAGAATATTTGTTGTTGCATCATTTTAATGTAACTCTTGGTCTTCGTCTTCGAATTCGAACTGAATTCAATAGTGAGAGTTGAAGCTTAATCTGAAGTAGCTGTAAAAGCAAAGTTGAATTTCAGATTGCCAAATTTCTTCGGATTTATTAACATTTGTGTCTTCTTCATTCTTTTTCCGGAAGTTCTATCTTGGTCTTTTTAAAGTAAATTATTTTCTGTCTTGTTTTGCAAATGATATCTCTTATTTCGCTCTTGAACGAATTTTGTCCTCAAATATACATATTCGAAGTTTAAATGTGACAAAAACAAAGTAAATTTCATTTGCCTTTCATTTAATCATCACTTAAAAACACACGTTCGTGACAAAGTGAAATATTTACGGGCAATAAAACAACAAACAGCCACGATTGGTAATGATATGAATTGGTAAGCATATGAATTCGCATTTGGATATAGATTCAGAAGCAGAAGCAGATTCAAATTCAGTTCTCAGTTTAACGCAGTGAGAAATTTTCTTGTTTTGGTTGATTTCTCAGTCAAGTTCAGTTTCACAATATCTGTTTTTTTGGCGCGAATCTATTAAATATTTTCATTTCTTTCTCATTTCACGCTGCGATGCGTGCTCGTATTGTCGCTTAAACTGTGTGTTGTTGCTGTTGTTTTTGTTGTGCCACCAGCGACCGCGCGACTACGTCACCTCTCCACTCTTCCGGTCTGTTGAAGCAACCAGTCGTAACCAAAGCAGAGGCGAAGCAAGACCGAATAGTGAAGGACAGCGAAGAGAGCCATGTGTGTGGGGAAGGCAGCGGCGGTAGCGAATTTCCCCATCTCGTTGAAGTGGAAAATATTTTGTAAATATATATTTCAGTGCTCTTCTTCTTCCTCTTTTTCGTTTTTGTTCGCTTCACTTCACAAACTGATGAACTGACGAGCATTAAGATTTCAATATAGTTTCTGTGAAGGGCTCAAGTATCTCGCGGATCAATTGTCAAGCCTTCTCTCGGTTCCCGCGCAGCGCAGCCATCTTCTTTAGAAACCTTTTCCGTTATTCGATAATTTGATATTTCAAAAACATATAATATGGCGACTTTTAGCACGAAGAGTATTCAGCACCGTCATGGCCGAATCTATTCGCTTCCCCATTTTATTTATTTATTTTTTAACTTTGCCGCTTTTGAATTTTCATGCGTCGTGTTGATTGTGTTGTTTGTTGCCGCTGTCGTTGTTGTCGTTGTTGTTGTTGTTGTTGTCGTTTCTGTGCTTTTTGTTTTTTATTTTTGTGTGGAGGCTCACTGAGTTTGCTTTTCTTTGTTCCGCACTTTGTTATTTTATTTTGTATTTTACAAATATTTTGTGTAATCTTTAAAGCAGACAATGATGACAGCGACGACGATGGCGGCATTTTGTGACACGTCCTGCCTCGTTGAAAAACAACACAAAGAAAAGCAGAAGCGGAAAGAAAGGGAAAACAGCCTCGCACTTTTGCGGCACTTTATTTTCATTTTTTCATTTCTGTGCTTTAGTGAAAAGTATTTAAACACGTGCTTCCAACGACTTCCAAATGCGCGGCAAGAGCGAAGGCGAACTTTGTTGCAGATGATTAGTTTTCCTCGATGAAGTCGCACAAATAGTCATAATGTCTGAGGAAATGTTAAACGCTAAGAACATTTCACCACTTTTCACACAATTCACTTTGCCTCACACCCCCGCCCCCCATCCACATGATGCACCTTGTGTCATCTTCGCCCTAAATCCGATTTTTAGCTGAAATGTACTCAAGCTTCGCGACAAGCTGTTAGTCAGCAATTCAGTTTTCGGTCGGAGTCGCTAAGCTGTCTTGACTTCAACATTTTTGTTTTCCTTTTTTCTTATTTTCTTTTTTTGTTATACATCATTTTTTAAAGCATTTTTGTGCTTCTCTTTCTTCTTCACATAATGTCGTATGTATGCCTAAGCATATAAATATGTACACATGTATGTATGTCCGTTATGTATGTGTATAGGAGCGAACATACTTGTATACATTCGAAAAAATAGAACAGAACTTTTGCTCATGGGCTGTCAGAGAAGTGTCAGACTTATGGCGAAAATGCCAACAGCGACGTCAGAGTTGGAAGGCATAAAGCCATCGGCAATCGAAAAGACTCGTAAGTAAATGATTCTTCTTTGTTTTTGTTGTTCTTTTTCCTTTTTATTTTATTCGTTGAATGTTTAATAAGTGAGGCACAAACAATGATTGAACTGAACGACATCTCTGTTAGTTTTTATTTGCGCACAACTATTTAGAAGATACGTTTTTTTCACTTTTGTATCTTTATGAAAGATAATTTAGCTAAACTGCTTTCCAGGCAAAGCACGGACTTAAAGCGATTTCAAAAATGGTCTCACTGAGGCACGTTCTCAAACGATTCTGAGAAGTGAAACAGACAACAATTTAAGCTCTCAATTTATTTGATCATTTAATGTTACTTTGGCGAAATTTAAATTTTGTCTCCCTTGATATTAAACAATTGTAAATTTTCATAAGTAAGCCATAAATGAACAAATAAAAGGCGAATCGCTAGAGCTGACCAAAATGCAATTTTCACACGCAATCAGTTGGCGGGAGGAGACGAATGTGGAAGGTATTGTAATTGCCGGACGTGGATGGCTTGAGGAGCGTCCCGAATCTGCCGATTATTGTGCATAGTTGAAGTTGTCCACTTAGCAATTCAGTTGTGAAAACAATATTTTAAGCGGACATCATTGCAACAAGAAGTACACGCAATGAAAGCAAGCGTCAAGGCTCATGAATATGAGACAATTTCCACTCCGGAGCGTTGCAGAACACGATTTCAGTTGCATGCAGCAACATTAACGAGCAGCGCGTTTGCTCATTGCATTTGCTCATTGCTAAAGATGGCAAAATGAAGTAAAAAACAAAACAAAACAAAATCACATAACAAATAGCAAAGCGCAGAACACAAAACATTTGCACTTAACAAGACACAAGACGCAAACAAAAAGCGATAAACAGGCGCAGCCCATTTGCTCGCCCCTCCTTGCCCCCGCCTGCCGGGCAGCCACGAAAGAGTAAGCGTTCGATCGTCCTCAGCCAGCATCGAACTGACGTATGTCGGTGAGTACCCCTCCCTCCCTCGGTGCCATTTGCGGTTGCTGTGCGCTTGCGTGCATTTTTGTGCTGTAATGAAGGCATTTGGCTCATTACAACTCAGGCGGCAACAGTCCGAACTGAAGGTGTTCGCCATTGCCTCGGCCAATCAATTCACCAGTGCGCTTCAGCCGCAGCATCAGCAGCAGCATCAATAGCATGGGAGCATGAGGCATCGACAGAAGAGGAAAAAGTGCTCACACAAATCAATTGAATGAAGGCAACACTTTTTGCTCACGTTCTGCATCTCTTGCTTGAATAGACATGCGCGGATGCCAATCATTGCGCCCCAGAGTTAGAGATGAAGTCGCCAATGAGACAAGAACCAGTTGCGCCTCTCGATCCTGTCAGAGTCCTACAGTCGAGCTCTGCAGACGGGCCCATCCAGACTGCGGGCAAACACATCGCCTTATGCGATAGCATCGATCGACTACAATTGACAATATGATGATAATCACCATCATCATCATCATCCTCATCATGTTTGGTTCTCAGTCAAGGCGGCCATTGTCCATCAGTGCATCAGTCCGCAGCAAATAAATAAATTTATGTGTGCATGTTGTCAACTTTCTAGGCATAATTACAACAATTCGTCGCTTTTGCTTGCAATGCGTCCGTCTGCCGCTCTTGTCGTTCCCATTTGCAATGCGGATTTTTAATTGCACTCAGAAATACTTGATCAAATATTATTGGTTGAGCTTATTAAGCTCTGCAGGGGAGGATCGGGAGCGTGCTGGAGGGAGGGAGTGTCCTGTGTCGATGTCGTGCTGCTTTTCCCTGTCGCTGTTGCGTGGCTCGTCCATCGATCCCTTGATCGATGGAACGCTGCGTGATCAATGCGCAAATGTGTCAATTAGATTTATTATCAGTTGATAGTCTTTAGGAGATTTCTTGTCAAGATTTCCACCATAATAATGCATGTCTGCCCGTCGGCCGGCCCATGTAAGCTGTCTTGTCTGTTGCAAACAATGTCGAGTCTCGCTCAGTGCGATTTACAAAACAGCATAAATTCCCAGTTGTAAGCTCGCTGCACAGATCTTTGCCAAAGCAATAAGGAACAAAACAAAAAAAAAAAACAAAGAGAATCAGAAACGTCAGAGAGACGCTTGTGAGACTCCTCAGCCTCGCAGCTTCGGTTCCAGTCGCGTCTGCATGCCAGTAGGCCCGGGACTATATTAACTGTCACTGTTTGACAGCACAAACAGATTGTGTGCGAAGGTGATGTGAACTTTCGGGCAGACTGAGCACTGCAGGTGTAGATTTGGAATATCTAAAGAAGTCTAAAAAAAGAAAGAAGAACAAACAAAGTTTTATTTCTTCCCAAAAGTTATACAAGAGAAAAGTTCACTTCAACAAAGCCTAAAAAAATAATTCACTATTCCACAAATAAGGGTAAACAGTTTTTGTTATTTATAGACTGAGAACATCGTCCACCGGAACTGATCATAAATACTTATTTTTTCCACATCTTCACTGGCTTAGGCATGTCATAAGAAAAGAGTATAAAATATGCAAACATTCGCAATTAAAGTCAAGTCACTTTGATGACGAATAGAGCTCAGATACGTATGTACGTATGTGTGTTTTTTCGTCCTGTTTACTGAAAAGCACCCCATGAATAACTTGCATTTCCAATTCAAAATTCATGGCCGTGCTGACAACTGGTCTTCGTACAGACAAGCGCCCATAAAGAAGAGCATAAAGAAGGGACAAACAAACGTTTTTATTGCCGAACCCGGGGCATTGCCCAAAATCGAACAACCGATGCCAGCTGTTATTCGAAGCGCTCCTCTTAGCCTTTTATCGCGCATTTCCTTATTGACCAGACGCTGATCCTAGTCACCAACTGTCCCTGAGCGCCGACATAAGCCCTCTGTCCGTCGGTCGGCTCGCTCTGTTTGTCTGTGTGTTCGTCCGTCAGTCAGTCTATCTCTTTGTCTGTCCACTGAATCGGGCGTCGCATGGTGCAATCGCACCTTGTTGACAAGCTCAATTTTCAATCGCAATAAAACGCACTCTCGAAAAGATAAATGTGAGAAAAACACATACAGTCAGCTGAGTCTGTCTGTCGTCGTCGGTTGGGATGAGTTGAAAAGAATCAGCATTTAAACTCGTGTGGGCTTATCCTCTGCCGCTCTCTGCACCGCTGGTCGCCGTCGTCGCAGATGATGTAAGAGGCCCAGAACCTGCTCCTTGGCTGCCGTTGAAATGCTTCAATTTATAGTGATAATAAAATTTGTTTGCTCTGTTCTGTTTCGGTCTGTTCGAACAATAAACTGAGTCGTCGTCGCTGCTCTTGCTCTTGCTGTTGCTTGGGCACGTGCTTCGGCTCTCGCATTTACAACGTTTGGGTATCATTCGCATTTATTGAATGCAATCAATAAGTCGTAAATATTCTTGCTTTTTCAGTTGATTGATTAACTCATCTTGAAGTAAACGCTTTTGTATAATAATTGGAACTTGTTTGTTTATACTTAACGGACCGCTTACAATGACCTTACTGAATGCTGAATGATTTATGACATCCAACACACAAATATTGTAATTTGTCACTAAAAATACAACATTTTCGGAAAATTGGTCACTAATGACTCTCATAGTTTGCTGTAATTTTTTCGTTCGTCAGCCCACTGTGCAAGGGGCAGTCTTACAGCCGGGACAACAACCACGACTCAAAACCCAACCCACTTTTACCAACACAGTTGCAATATCGAAACGAAGCGAAACAAGAGCACAAAACAAATGGACGGACATAACAAAAGTAGAAAGGAGACTAAAACAAACGAAGGAAAAAGTGTAAATGATATGCAAACAAAGACGACGGACAGACTGACGGACGGACGGACGAGTAATCCATCAACGTTTGTGACACATGCGCACAGATTTAGCCATCAGAATAAGAAGCAATAACAACTCAGTGCTGCAGTAAACAACATCAATCACACATTTTGCGCGCTCTTCTTTTCAACTGCCTTGCTCTCGCTCACTCTTATGTCGGCATGCCAACGTCTCATCGACGACCATAGTTTTTTTTGCTTTACTTTTTCATGAATGGAATGCGGTGCTGCCACTTTCGCCTTTTTATACCCTGCACATACAGTGTGTTTATGATATACTTTTTTGGGGAATTGTTAGAGATCTCTTCGAGTCTTTTCACCTCCAATCAAAAATATGTTATGCGAAAATTCTTATTTGATTCAATGGTGTTTGTTGTCACTCTTTCCTATTTGACATTTTGTTTTTTAATTTGAAACATCTTTAAAAGTCCAATTGAAGTCGATGTTGTTCCTAAGAATTATTTAGCATCAATCGATTTATTACGATATTACTTCCAAATGTACTTTTTTGATGCAAGTATGTTCTCACATACACTACAATTTTACCAGAATTTCCAGTAATTCAAAACACGTTTCTAAATAAGACCAAAAAACAAAAGTAAAATTAAATTGAGCAATTTAAAACATTATCTGTTTAAAGAATACTGAGAATAAGTGAGTTATTATTACACAACAGTAGCATTCAAGTGTGCCAACTTGTACATTAAAGTTTCTTAAGCATAAATTGTCTTTTGATGTCGTTGAAGATCCAAGTTTCTGATTCATTTATTTAGACTAACAATTCTAAAAATTTTGAAAATATTAGCGGTATTCACGCCCAGCTCGGTAACGTCGCAATTTTAACAATTTTAATTTTACCGAGTGTCGGGCGTGAATATCAAAATATTCAGGTTTGCGTAAATTTGTTTATTTTTCTTCTTCTTGTATAAACAAATAATTAAATAATTGTGTTAAAATAATGCCTGACGAGGGGTCGGGATGGAGAAATTGAGGAAGCATTGGATAACTTTGTTGACGACATTATTGGCATACATAGGTTGGTGAGAGGATGCCTTAGTTGTACGTGTTGTGTTATTGCATGTAACATACGAGTAGTCGTTGCATACGGAAAAATGTGGGTGTTAATGTTATGTTGACAAAGGCTAACATATCACATATGCTGTTTTAATAATAAAATGATGTGAAAGTACAGCCACTTTTTTATTGAAAGTAACTAAAAATTCCTTTTTATTTTGTATCGAGTTAACGCGTTACCGAACAACATGGGTCGGGGTTGATGAAAGCTCTGTAAAAGTTGTCAAGGTATTTTTTTTTTTTTTTTTTGGATTTCAATCAGTTAAGAAAATTACAAGTTACCGAGCTAGACGTGAAAACCGTTATTGATTACATAGCATTTCTTACCATAAAATGACTTCATTATATATTTATTATGTATTTCACGGAAGTTTTTTGCTTTGAATTTGACCATTTAAACCTTAAGATGTAAACCATACATTCTGTTTGGAGCACAGGTTAATCAAACATATCCATCTTTTTAAAAAGTCATTAAGCATTTCATACCGTAAAAACTCACAATTCATATATGTAAGTTATTCTATTAAAGCGTTATCCACTGTACTTTAGCAACCGAAAACCATTTTTTTATTTTTTTTAATTTTCAACACTGAAACAGCTCAAGTAGCGGCTGCCTTCGTGGACTGTGTAATGTTTCAATGTCAAAACTTCTTCGAGGGTTGATTGACTTGTGACATCTATTGTCAAAGAGCTTAGAGTGTTAAACTCTGTTTCGAGTTTTGGCCGATAGAGGTCAGAGTGCCGACAGGAAGCGGAAAACTACATTTCCGCGAGTGCATGACGACATGACTTTTTGGTCTCCAGGGCTTCTTTCTAAACTATTTCCGTTTTGATCATTCAGGGATCGATTTTCTCCATATGATGTTGTGAAAAGATGCAAAGTAAAAACGAAGTATTTAACTTGTAACTTTTTTAGCGTTTTAGCTTCGCACCCTTCTATGCAAAAAGCCGTCGTTAAGGGGGTACATATTTCCTAAGAATATGTGCCTAAAAGGTTTTTTCGAAATATTTTCGGAGTTAAAAGCGTTTTTGTGATGTAAGGTGCTAGTATCGCTTTATGCTGAACAAAACTTTTAACGCGATTGTCTCGAAACTACTTTTTTCGACCTGGTTGGCATGATGTCTTCAGTTTAAACTTTTATTTTTGGGCAATTTTCGTGTATTCTTCAAATATCAATCAGTATTTTGTAAAAAACTGGATACTAAAAATGTTTTTATATACAATATTCGTGAATTGTCAGTCAAAAGACATTGAAAAATTTCTGAGGTTAGTTTATTTGCCGAAAGAGGCGCTTTTTAAGAAATACCTGTTTTTGTGTTTCTCAGTTCGGACTCCCACCGTTTCATTGCATCGAACTCATGATCACGATCACACAATCTAAAACATTTGCCCAACACTAAGTTTAAATAATTGGAAATTCGAATTTGGTCGATTTCGAAAGTGACAATCTCTATCATTTAAAGCTCGATATGCAAGATTTTTCAATTTTGCTGTCCTTCTTATTAAATTGTATTCGTTTTTGACCAAATTTTTTTTCGATCTGTCCTAATTTGTGAGAATCAGGGGTGCTACCCCTGTAGTTTGCAGCAACAATACATTTTACAGTGTTGTAACTTTTTAATTGAGATCTTTTGTTAAGCCAATAATATCTTTGCTTTAGTAAAAATAATCTTTAACACAATAATGGATTGCTTTAAAATTATTTAATGAATACTTCTGTATTGTTTTTTCGTAATGTGAAATCAATAAAACGAAAATAAAACTTAAGTTTGTGAGAAAGCATTATCTGCAAACGTTGGGTTTTTCCATCTACTTGTCTTAATTGATCAGAAATTCATTTCAGTATTTCTCAAATCAAATCTTAGATTTTGCGCTTGAATAAATCACATCAGACAAACATAAATCATACAACGACCGACGTCAGTCGAATACACTTTTCGCTGCCAACTAGCCTGGCTACCTATGATAATGGCAGGAAGAGCAACAAACACATACACAGACACATCGACAGACATGATTATTATTATTATCATCTCGCTTGTGCTTGAGTGATTTTCTTCACACAGTGAGACGGGCAGACAGACAGACAGAGAGACAGACAGTCATACGACCTGACGAACAGATACACACATCCAACAAAACTTTCATCCAAAAAGGCGGTCTGGTCGCTTCACATGCGAATTATATCTTTATGTTTGCATGCATTCCTTTTTGGTATGAAAAAAGTTTACGGTGTCGTGAGCAGCTCCCAGACAGCGTGAGTATTCGCCTCATCCCTCAGCATTCATACATATTTACTTGTCCGTTTGTCTGCCACGCATTTCTGCTTCCGGTTGCTTTCATGCCGAAAGTGGAGGACGAGTGAAATAATTGAAAAGGATGTTTTCAGCTTTGGCAGCCACAAAAGCACAAAGCAAAGAAAAAGAGCAAGTCAAGGAGGCAGCGACGCAGAGCGTGTCGCGCTTTTGTTGCTTGTGCTGCTAAAGAGGTGCGGGTGAGCATTTGAAAGTATTTCGTTAACAAAAGAGAGAAACGCTCAGAAGAATGCAAAATGGAAACTTTTTCCAGTGGCTGCCCTTCTTCTTTGGCTTATGTCAACTAAGAAAATTTCATTTCCGGTTCAGGCATTGCAAAATAGCGTAGGCTAGCCAGTCACAAATGCATGACTCGGTTATGAATAAACAATTGCATGGGTGTGTGTGTGCATTCACGTACAGTAAGCTGTCACGAAAATAGGCTCAGATTGGATTTGATTTCGAATTCTCGTCTTCAAATTTGCTTTTTTCTGTTTGTTGCTCTTTTTTGTTTGGCAATCATAACAAGCGCGGCAACGAGAGTTTCATGGACTGATTAAATGTTGCTCTTAGTAAAATGGCCACGCACTATGCTGACTATTGTATGAGAGGCTGTATTGTTTCAGTTTTTGATTTATGAGGTCAGACATTCGTGATAATGAGCCCGGAAATTAAATCACTTTGACCGGAAGGATGTCAGGTCGCAAAGGATAACAACAATTGATTTCATATGCCGCAGTCGCCTTTCCATGTGTGAGTGTCATAATTCACGTACGAGAACTTTCGCATTTCACTTTAAATATTTCGTTGGCAAGCCGCTTTCTCAAACCCGACTGTCTGCCAACACTTGCAGGTTTTTCGTTGGATGAAAAGCGAAAAATTGTTGCACAATGGAAGATTCCGCAAATTGTTTAGCACCTTGAGCTGCTATTTGCAATTAAGTACTTTCGTTTGATACAAACTTTGCTTCAATGGGCAAAAATTCAATCACTTTTGGAATGCCGGCGATTGTTGCCAGCAAGTGTTTGTGTCTGGTTTGCAATAATGAGAAAATCGGTTACAGGAAACTGAGAAAGGTTTCAACCACAAGACAAAAAAATCCCTGACCGAAAGCCACCTTCTTCGACTAGACCCATGTACATACATATATGAGTGTAAATAATCATGTCCTACTGTTCGTTTCGTTCAAATTTCGACACATTTTTTAAGCTATCGAGGAAAGTTCTTTAGATATCTTTCTGTTCACAGGGCCAACAGACTTCTCTTAGTCTACCCTTCTTCTAATATAATGTGCTTTAAATGTGTCGGAATCAAGTAGAAGAATCGGGGTCTGCCTTCAAGACCCGCAATGGCCAGACGCTCCAGTTGAGGAGAATGCTCTCTTTGAATGGCGAGTTCTGTTTTAATAAAATGTTTGTTTGAACAAAAGCATATTTGGATTTGAAGCGTGCGAAGAACAATTTTTCATACATGCTTTTGCTGTGCCACATGTTGCAAACGATCGCGTCTCTCCAAGCCAAAAAGTGTTTTTAAATATTTTGAAATTCAGTTCTAAAAACAATGTCAACGATATAATACACAGTGTTTGTTTTTTCTATTTCTAACTTTTGAATTTCTTTCTCACTTGCAGAGTTTCAAATCAAAATTGGATACCAATTATCTTATAAGTCTATCGATTAAGCTGCAACTGTAAAACGGAAAGTAACACCAACGTATTTTTTACCAAAATAAGCAAAAACTTTGCTCCCGACACACCTCGTTTGGAATATTTATCGGCGTAATTACCAATAGAAGAGGAACAGTAATGGAAATAATTTTATACCTCAAAAACACATTTTAAGATAAGGAACAACCTTTGAGCAACTGTACTTAAGTGTTTGAAATTGGATAGGTGAGTTAAAAACTATAAATAGAGACAGAGAACTTTAATCGGCAATACTCCTGTTATTCTTTGCAGAGGGGAAACTTCTACTAAATAGCACGCATCTTCAACATATTTCAGAAACAAGCGGAAAACTTAATGTATATAAGATAGTAGCTTCAAGCAACGGAAGAGCGCAGCGCCACTGAATGTGAAGCTGACTCGAATGGTCACAACAAGAATAATAAGAATAACAATCCTAACGCAACAATCGCAGTCATTAGCAACTAAGCCTTACTTAGAACATACGCATCTTTTTTAATTGTCCTAATTGGCTCCACTCAATTAGTTTAATTTGAACCGAGGAACAACATGACGATGAGTACAAATAACTGCGAAAGTATGACATCATACTTCACCAACTCGTACATGGGCGCCGACATGCATCACGGCCACTACCCCGGCAATGGCGTCACTGATCTCGATGCTCAGCAGATGCATCACTACAGTCAGAATCCAAATCACCAGGGCAACATGCCCTATCCGCGCTTCCCGCCCTACGATCGCATGCCCTACTACAATGGGCAAGGGATGGAACAGCACCAGGGCTACTCGCGGCCCGACAGTCCGTCGAGTCAGGTGGGCGGAATGGCTCAGGCGCAGGTAGCTACAAACGGTGGCCAGCTACAAGTCCCGCAACAGCAGCAACCGCAACAGCAGCCGCAAGCCCAGCAGCAGCCCCAGAATGCGCCTCAGCAGCATCAGCAGCATCCTCAGGTAACGCAACAGGTGACACATCAGCAACAACAGCAACCGGTTGTCTACGCCAGCTGCAAGCTGCAGGCGGCCGTGGGCGGACTGGGCATGGTGCCCGAGGGCGGGTCTCCGCCCCTCGTCGACCAGATGGGCGCTCATCATATGAACACACAAATGTCGCTGCCACATCACATGGGACATCCGCAGGCGCAGGTGAGTTACAATCGCAGTGCCCTCGAGTAATACTCATAGATATGCTCAGATCTACACCACTTACTAAAATCACTTGAACTTATTATGACGATCGGTAGGCTGTGTCGATCCCACTCGCTGCTTATTAATCAATTTTAAACGCTTCAAACCATCTTTCTTTTATTCGAAATTTTCAGTTGGGCTACAATGATGTTGTTGTGCCAGATGTAACCGAGGTAAGAAGCTGTTCTAGTCGCATTTGACTTCTGTTTTTTATATTTTCTTTTATTGTTGTAAGCCCCACTGGTGTCCTTGCCTCATGCTTTAACTGACATCATTATTAATATTTTTTTTTTGTCTCATCCCTTCCGAAATGTAAGATTTTAATATTTGTTTACGAAATTCTCAGGTTCATCAGAATCATCACAACATGGGCATGTACGGCCAGCAGCAAACAGGGGTGCCGCCCGTCGGCGGTCCACCTCAGGCAATGATGGGCCACCAGGGCCAGGGTCCGCCGCAAATGCATCAGGGTCATCCGGGCCAGCACACACCACCGTCTCAAAATCCAAATTCGCAGTCATCAGGGATGCCGTCTCCACTGTATCCCTGGATGCGAAGTCAATTTGGTAAGTGTCAAGGAAAGTGATCGACAATTCCACGAAACGTATTAAGTGGAATTTTTCTTCTTCTATATCAGTAGTTGGTTGGAGTATTTTGTTGTTGTAGTTTGTGGAAAATTTACGTAGTTAAATGTTTGTACAGTCAAAACTCTTTTCCCGAACATGTTTAATTGAGTTTTTACTGTACAACAAATAATTATCTTAATTTTTGTACTAAAAAAACAAAAACCCCAAAAAAATAACACATTTGCTCATTTTTGGATCCCTTTCGCTGGCAAAGGACACACTGTGTATCCAAGAATGAACACACAGCCCGGCAAAATGAAAGCGGGCGCTAGACGCTCTATGTTCCCGTCAATATATTGCACAATAATTGGTACTGCACAATATATTGACCGCCTGTAGATCATATTGGAATATTGCACGATGTATTGTGTTAAGCGAAAATATTCTGATTTTTATTGTACAATTTACTAAATATTATAGTACTGATAGTAAAATATGAAGAACGAAAGTTAATTTTAGAGCCTGGCAGCTCTTTGGTTATAAAGAGAACTGCGGAAGCAAACGTTCACAAATTAGGTATGGTTTTTTTCATGAAATTTTTTGTCGGAGTCACATGCTTGTTTAATGTCCTAAGTCAATCTTACAACCCTTGGAAATTCCATTTTGACTAAGTACACTGCTAGCCTGCGCACTGCATTATCGCTTTGAAGTCTGCTTTTATTAGTTACCAATTCAGATCAGTAATCGTGATTTGTCGGTCGTCTTTATTATCGATAATTTTAAAATACACCACGTGAATACACAGGAAGGTGAATTTCTCAAATTCAATTTGCAAAACAAGCAAAGAAATTTTGTATTAATGATCACGAAGTTTTTTTGTTGCGCCTCAGAACTAGTCGTTTATTTCATTCTTTAAATCAATCGAATTTAATCGTAAATTCAAATACAAGCAACTTACCGAAAAACTGTAATAAAATTAAAGCTGGTTTGTGACAATGATAACGACCAAAGCTGATGGTGTGTGTCTATGAATGCATTCGATACTTCGGGCAAAAATGAGATCGATTTTCAGGTGCGTGTCCCGGCTATAATTTTTCTTGTTCTTATGATTTTTCAATGTATTGAGTAGTTAATGTAGGCGGTGTGTACTTGAAACAAAATGAACTAAGAAGTTGTATGCCCACAGCGTGTTGGTGGCAAACAAAAACCAAACAGAGCGCTATAAAGAACAATGTATTTTGATTTTTTATTATGAAGAATTTTTTTTGTTTTTTTGTTGCCTGACTTCCACACTGCATTGCATCAATATTAGCGTACAATACCGTACTTATTTTTTACCGTAAAGCGATTCAAAGGAATACAGTCTGCTTAATTTTAATTTCTTGTTCTTACATTTATTTTTGAGTTACATACATTACAATACATGAGATGCTTTACCTACTTCATGGTCGTTGTTTATCCTTTCGCCTTTGTTCGAATACCCTTCGACCTTGAGTTGTGAACCATTTCAGTACATTAACGCAACCAATTGATGTCCTTTTATCGAAATCCATCTGCAACAGCAAAGTACCTGACATTTTGCCAAAAGTTTGCAAATTTCTGCAAGTTGAATCAATAAAAGTGAAAACAACATGACACTGCTCAAAGTGAGGGAGGGTTGAAAAAGGTCGCTGTATCAAAGGCAGAAAAGAGGTTTCAACAGAGCATCGCGTCTAAACTCACAATGAGTCGCACAGGAGGCGTGCTGACGAATAATGTAAATCCACAATAGTTGAAGCAAATGTGACCAGAGTGAAAAGTTGGCAAAAATCAGAGCGGAACTAATAAAGGAAACAGTTTAAATTGCCTTGTCGGCCCAAGAGCATTGAAATGAGAAAGGGAAATGTCGGAAAAGGCAAATACTTCTGATCAATATTTAGTTTGTTACATAAGTCCGTCCGTCCGTTCGTTCCTTCGTCCGTTCGTTTGGTCAGTCATTTCCACATAATCAGGCAATCTTGCACAAAGCGATGTGTTCTTCACGAATGTCTGAAACCCAACACTTTTTTGAAGTGACATTTGCCTGCTCGGCTACCCGCAGTGAAAGTAAAGTTTGACTCGATTCTGAACGTTTTGCTTTGTTTGCTGTTATTGTTATTGTTATACCCTGTACACACACTGTGTATCAGGGTATATTAAGTTTGTTTGAGACGGTTTGTATGTAACGCATAGAAGGAGGGGAGGGGGACCCTATAAAGTATATATATTCTTGATCAGGATGACAAGACGAATTGATATAGCCCTGTCTGTCCGTCCGTCCGTCCGTCCGTCCGTCCGTCCGTCCGTCCGTCCGTCCTCACCAATGGTTCTCGAAAACTATAAGAGGTAGAGACTTGAAATTTGGTGGATAGACTCGTGAGGTCAAACGCTAGATCAAGTTTGAAGGATTTTTTGCCACGCCCACTCCTTCCCGCCCATCGAGCACCACCCATTTTTTCAAAAGGCTGTAGCTCGAAAACCTGATGAGTTAGAAACATGAAAATGAGTATGTAGACTCAGTATGTATAGCTCTACAAAACTGCATACCACATTTTTTCCCCCTCCCCTTCGTTTCCCCTCAAAAAGTTGTTTTCTTAAAATTGCTGTATCTCCTAAACTATAATAGATACAATGCTGAAATTTTGTATGCAAACTCAGTAAACATACCTTTTTAAAACTGCATACCACAAACTTTCATTTTTAACGCTGTGTGACAACGCAAAGACAAACAAGTTGAAATTTGGCATAAATTGCGCTTTGAACACTGCTTTATCCTATTTGTACCAAAAACCGTACTTAACACTGCGAAAACTATTAAAGCTAGAGACTTGAAATTTGGAAGATAGACTCGTGTGATCGAACACTAGATCAAGTTTAAAGGAATTTTTGCCACGCCCATTCCTTCCCGCCCATCGAGCACAACAAAAGGTCATTTTTTCTTAAAATTGCTGTATATCCTATAGTATAAAGAATACAATGCTGAAAATTTGTATGCAAACTCAGATAACATACCTTTTTAAAACTGCATACAAAAAACTACCACTTTCCCTGCAAAGACCAACACACTAAAATTTTGCAGCAATGCTTTGTAACAAAATCCGTACTAAAGCGCCATCTAATGGCAACATTGCACTGTGAGCCCTGCCTCATTATTAGCAAATACTCAAACCATATCGTGGTACACTGCTTTTGCTGTCGGCGAATGTTTAACGTGTTATCAACATAGGTGTGTGTACAGGGTATTATATAGTTGAGAATACTCAACTATACCGCCCTTACTGGTTTTTGTTTTTGTTTCTGTCTAGGCTCCACAAAAGTACTGAAAACTGTTTTTGGCAGTCAGCTCACGAGAAGTTCGCGGCCGTTGAACATTTTTCCAACATATTTAGAAACCGTTTTTCTGACCAGAATTCGTTGCTGTTGCTGTTGTTGTTCTTGTTGTTGCTGCGGATGCCGCTGCTACTGCAGTCGCCGTTGCTGTTGCTGTTGTTGTTTTTTAAAGCCAGATTGAGATGTAAAGCAGAATTGATGACCGCCATTAGTTACACGTTATGTACAATGGATGCCATCAATTTATTAATCTCCAGAACATGGCTTGCGTATTTTTTCGTCTGCTGCGCTTCACGAATTCCTTTTTCATTTCTTTTTTTATGTTTTTTCTGTGGTGTTTTTACTTTTTGTCATGCGCCTGCTCGGCCTGACTCAGTTGAGCTCCATCACAGCCAGGCAGGCAGGCAGGCAGCTCATTCACAGCCAACACTTTTGTTGTGCCTTTATTCCTTGCTGTGGCTCGCTCCTGATAGTCACTCGCTTCCGCTGCGGCTTAGGCTGCGCCTCGGCTGCCCGCACCACGCGCTCCCTTCATGCGACCGTAAACAGGAAAAACAGACAAAAAGCTGCGCGAAGCGAACCTAAAGAACTCGCTGCGAGCTTCACCAGCGGTGACATGGAGTTTTATTGAGGGAAACGGGCACAAAAAGAGAGTGTGAGTCGCGCGAATGAGGCGCTTTTTTGTTCGGAACCGTTGTGGAGCATGGTTGGCTGGGCTTAAGGTGCTGCGGCTTAAGTTACGATGATTAAATACGTACGAGTATATTTTGTATCTGTTGTGTTTTTGTTTCTTCGAGTGGACAGTGGTTCAAGAAGCCGAAGTGAAAGGCATGTCTTCAGCGTGAGTCTGGCAAAGCAAGAAGTTGGTTCACGACGCATTCATTTCGCACCACTGTGCACATCATAACTACTTAACGCCTGCCTATTTTTCATGCGGGCATTACGCAAATAAAGAATTGACATTGTCCATGGCAACGCCGATTTGAGCGGTGCAGCCGCCGCTCTTCCCTACGATCGTGACTGAGCGTTGCGAAATGTTTATGCTTGAGCCATGAAGCAGCGCGAATAGAAACGTGAAACTAGAGGAGGCAAGTCGGCGCAGCCACACAAAGTGTGAAGAAAAAAGTTTCAATTAAGTTGTTACTCAGCGCGTCGAGCGGCCCAACAAGCCTCGCTGAGACATCTTTTTGCTCTGCTCCACCAGCTGTAAAATAAGTGTGAGTGGAGTTCGCCCATTGCAGACTGTCGTCCAGGGAGGAGTGCATGCACTCAAAACACGCCCCGACTGCGCCTTTTTCTGTTCCTTTCTACTTTTTTTGTGTCGTTGTTGTTAGTCACATGGAAAGTAGGAATTCGTCTGTGGGTAGAGTGCGGAGTGACGCGACTGTGAAATTGGCGCGGTCCTTAGATCCGCCAATTGCATTTGCGGGCGACGATTTTGTGGTTCTTGCACAACAATGAGATTTGAAACTTTTTGCAAATTGCGAATCATATTAGAAAGAAAATGTTTGCTTGATAGGTGCGCCATTTGGCTGCATAAATTAATTTTGTGTATAAACAGCGAATTTCACTCTTCATCGCCGCCTCGCTTCTCCCCGCGCACACCACGCGCTTACCCACTGTCCTATATTGCCAGTTGTTGTCGCGTCCTCCTGCACCTCGCGCCCAAATGTCCTTTGCTGCCAAATTTTCGTCGGCTGCCGCTGCTGATTGTGTTGCCGGGGTCATAAATTTAAGCGATATTCAACAAACTTTCGCAACAAGTGTCTGCAAGTCGGGCCGGTCTGGTCCTTTTTATTGTCGTGCAAGAGTTTTGCCTTTGACCTTGGTACTAGCCACGCTGTTGCTCTCTCAGCCTCCGCCACAGTCGCTGTTTCGGCTGATGTTTATCTTAATGTGCCGAAATTCAGTATGACCACAAGCATTTACACAGATCGAAGAACGTTTTTTAATAGTGATTCACAGTTTTGTATATTTTCACTCATCTTAGAGCGAAGTTTCTTCCGCTGGTCGTGTGCAGTAAACAATTTTTCAATGGCTTCAATAAAATAAAAATGCACTTCATTGTGTGCATTACGTGGTGCATGAAAGCAGCCAAGAATAATAAAGAAACTTTCACGACCGCCCCAGTCGTCCTTTAGGAAATGTACTTCCCACCGCGCCCCCTCCGCTCCACTCGAAGTGACTACATGGCTGACTTCTCTTACTGTTTCAGCAGCTTTCAACTGTTTTGCTAAAGTTTTTCTACTCAGCGAAGCGTTCTTTCCCGGTTCTGAGTGGCATTTGTCACGGACTTGATGCTTGGCTTTGCCGGAATCCTTGGCTTTGCGCAAAGTTTTCGCCATTGTTCTGGGATTCGGTGCTCCCGCCCTACAGCTTCCCGTCCCATTCCTTCGGTGTCTGTGTTCATTTCTTGTTTTCTAGCCGCTTTTCTTCTTCTGGCGTTGTTGTGTTGCTGGCATTTTGTTTTTAAGAGATTTGTTAACTTGAGGATTTCGAAAACTACTTTACGTTGGCACATCGCGACACGTTTAAGACAACAACTACTTAGGAAGACGATTGCTTGGCTTAAATGTGTCCATTTTCGAGAGCTACGCGAAGTGAAACTTTGACGGAAATGGCGAAAAATAATGCTCCAACTGAGCTTAAAGTTTGCCTGTCAATATTTGTACTTGTATTCATACTGAATTGCGAGAAAAAGAAAAAAATCAGAAGCATTTTCCGTCATTTTCCTCACTGCTCGTTACTTAAGTGTGCGGATCAAAAGATAATTTGCAAAATGCGTGAAGACTTTTCTAAAAAAAAAGAAAAAAGAAAAACGAATGAATGCCAAAAATCTATTCGCCCGAGGCGAACTGATGAGCTTCCAACCCCCCTCGCTGCCCACAGCTGGCACTTGATGTCAGAGTGAAAGCGACAACAGCAGCGTGCGTAGAGAAAAATTGACACAGGAACTTTTGGGATTTTCCTGTCGAGAAAAAAATATAAAAAAAAAAACAAAACTCAAAAAAGTTTTATAAAAATGAGAATGGAAAATTTCGCTTTTATTTTATTTTATCTTTGTTTTTGTCTTTGCTTTGCTTTAGTTGTCGTAGTTGTTGTTGTTGTCGTTATTGTTGTGGCGTCGGCATCACTGACCAAAGCGTAAATAATAATGGAAACAGCTCGCCGAAGGTCCTCGGAGATAACCCGCAGGCAGCCGGCGGGCAGAGGTGTGAATGTGGGAGGGTGGGAGCGCATTTGTTCTATTCGTTTCTCTCAATCGGAGTTTCGCTTTTGGGACTTGGAGCAGTTTTGGTGTTCGGCTTTGACAAATTACCAATATTATTCATGCAGCAATGAAGTGCAGAAAAGGATATGTTTGTCCAGGATGCACCACTGTCCTGCTCATTTTCGTCGATGTGTACACACGTCGTTCTCTTATTTTTTCGAAAAGTTATTTTTAAATTTCATTTTAAGATGGTTTGCATTATGAGAAGCTCTCCGAATCGTCAACCATCTTACGCCACATGCCCAAATGGCCGCTGCCTGCTTCTTCGGCTGAAATGCCTGCACGCCTATCATGTCTCTGCACATGACACACGAAAAATCGGCCAGACAGACTGACAGATAGATATAGACATATAGACGGACCGCGCGGCAGCGTATGGACGCCATTTGCCATTTGAGAGGTTTCGTTGTTTCTGGTTTCCGTGCGCTGTTGTTGGACTGTTTGGCCGACAGGATGCGCAGGCAAGGGCGGCAGCAGAGCATGTTAGGACAGAGCCAGGGGTTCCTTTATTCATTCGCTCACAGCGCTTGTTTTAGTCAGCTGTCAAATACTTTGATATGGGTAGCCGAGCCTCAGTTTCAGTCAACGAATTCGAATATCACAAAATGTTTAAATACGAGTAATATGAAAATATTTAGTTGTTCGCTGCTTCTTGCTTCTTGGTTCCATTTAAACACAAACTAAATAAGTTGCCACATTCGAGAAATCGTCTCATTTTGTCACAGCTGAGGAAAAAGGCAAACCCCGCCTTCACACATGACAAACTAATGCCGTATTCATAACTTGAACCTATTCTTTCCTTCTTTTTATACATTTTCATTGTTTGTTTTTGTGTCAGGCGATTTTAACCCTCTTAAGTGCTTAACAAGTCCCAAATTAAAAATGCCTTCTTATATGCTTCCTCTTCTCCGGACAATATACTCCTGAGATTATAAAAAGCCAACAGAAATTATATCATTTGTAAATGACCTGTTGGCCGACTGGACTTTAATTGGGTAGCAATATCTTCCTTGAATTTCCACAAACATATCACAGGAAGGTAATTTTTAATCAACGCTCAGCAATTTGTTGTATTTATTTATTTTTTCTTTTTGGTCAAAACAGTGTTTTTTTGCTTAATTAAACCTAAAGTCGCAAGAAGCACAAATATTAGATGAAAGTTATGGCATCGCTCTTCCCTTGAACATTTGAGCCGCTGCTCTGAAAAGCAATCAACGCAATGCCCAACCACCTTCCATCCTCTAAGCGCCCTCAGCATGACTCTTTTTTCATCTGTGTTTTTTCATATTTTATCGCGGTTTTTTCAGTTTTTTTTTTTTTTTGGCTGTCGAGTCCCAAAAGTACATAACTGGACAAAAGTTTGGTGAGCAGCTGACAAGCGTCAAAAAATGAATTGTTGTAAATGAAATTTTTTGACAGGAACTTTTGCTTTTATGTTTTTTTATTCACCTTTTTTGTATTTATTTTCGGTGATGGGCACCCACCAAGTCCGCCAGGAGCCAACCATCAACCACCCAGTGTCAATTTTGAATACGCCAACAAATTTTATTTTTGCTTGCAATTCGATTTCATTCGTCAATGTTAACTTTATGAAGTTTAAATGTGCTAAGTTCGGCTTAAGTAAGTCGAAGTCACTGCATGATGCTGCGCTATTCGAAACCTGTCGTTGATGACATCAAACACAAGTACTAAAATAGCAAAAAATGCGCGGTGAGGCAAAAACAAATGCCACACACGAACATTCTTGACGATATTTTTATGACAAGTTGGCAGGCATGGACAATTTTTCACTCAGAGTCGGTGGCTTGTGGCTTTGTAATTTCCGCAATTAAAAAAACATTTTCTCGCATCGCATACACACGTGTAGAATTGTTCATTCGAATAACAAATAAAATGCGCTCATACTTGCAATACTCCTTTCCCAAGGTAACCTTTTTCTGCTCTTTTTTCCAAATCACTTTAAAACAACGCATGACATGCAATTTTTGGCAGTGACCACCAGAGTTGCACAACACTCGCTTGCCGACCGACACTCAGGCAAAAACTGGCAGCGGTTTTATATCGTCACCAACACTCAAACAACCTGCAACTTGATTAGGCTTGAATCGCAGATGATAGAAAATGTTCGTTGCCGGTTTTGACTTCATGAAATTGCTTCTTGAAAACATGTCTTGGCAGCTTCAAATCATATTGAACAAAATTATTTCAAACTACCAAGCAATCTAATATTACAAACCTCTTTTACTGACATCGACTTTGGTCAAATTTTCTGACATTGCGTTGAGTTCATTCGTTTTGTTTTTACTTTTTTTTTTTTTAAATTTAACTCACCTTTTTTTAATAAATAATAGCAATAATTTCTTCTTCGCATCAACGAACTTCATAAAATGTAATTATTTTAATGATTTCCTTTAAACGTTAACCGACGTATTCATCGCTCAGTTGTGTGTGAGTGTGTGTGTGTGCGTGCGTCAGTCAGCTTATAGGTGAACGGGGCTTTCTATGTTTTTTTTTCATAGCAATCAAACGTGTGTCATGATAACAAAAAAAAAAAAACACACACTAAAATGGAAACCACCGCTGAAATGAAATCCATTATGAAGCCAAGAGTAATACGAGTAAAATGGCTAAAATGGTGGCCTAATCGCAATTTAATTACAATACGCTTTCATATCAAAATACATTAGTGCGCCTCAGACGCTGACGATGACGCTGACGTTGACGCTGACGTTCGTGCTGCGGTGCCGGCAACAGAGTACTACCGATGGGCATGGGAGGGGCGCTGGGCGGCACTGAAAGTAGCTGAGGCGCTCGTGTTGCGCATTTTATTACTGCTACGCTTTCACATTGCGCCGCCTTGTAGCGACAGACATTTTGCCTCATGTTGGGGTTGCTTTCAGTGCGGTGTGGTTTGTTGTTTTATTGCTTTGGTGAAGTACATATATAGTTCATACTCATATAATGTATGTATACATACATATTAACTGGCTACCTGTCTAATATTAATTGTTGCCTTTTTGTTTTTCTTTTCAAGAGTTGTGCCATTAATGCGTTTATAATAATTTTTCAATGCTCAATTGTGCCTTCACTTACTTGTAGTATTGTTGTTGTTGCTGTCGTTGTGGCTTTCTGAGTTGTTATCCATCACGCGGATATCAAAAGCCCGCCGCGAACTCATCTCATCTCATGAGATGCGTCCCAACACGAATAGATCGGCTCGTATAATTTGCGAGTGGAATGAGCAGAGCGAGCGAGCGCTCATTAAAAACTAATTTTGGCAGATGCCACTTTACATTCGAGACGATAAAGGTGTTTATCAATTAAAGAAGTAATTTATTTCGGAGCTCGCCAAATGCTGATATTTAAGTAGCAGAAACTGTGCCTTTTCCATTCGTCAACCTTCATAAAAAGCTCACTGAGATCAACTCAGCCGACCGTGCGCTTTGGGAGATCGACATAACAAACGATTCAATGTCGTTTCTTTTCTCAGCTTTTCGTATCGAACTAGCCAGCCAAGCTTCTCGCCACATTTTGCTAGAAATTTCCTTTATTTTTCCAGCTTTTTTCATGCCAACTAAGTGATGATTAAACACCGTTGCCTTGGGTTATAGACATGGCATCAGTCGTGTGTCATTTAAAGGAAGGTTGTATTAGGTGCCAGATACAGATACAGTTCATCCCATCTCAGACTCGCTCGCTCACTCACTACTTGGTTTTTGTTTTAGCTTGTCTTCAGGCCTGGAGACTCGCACACATTAATGGCCGCTGCCGCTGCTGCGTGGACGCACAAAAAGCGCTTATAATGTAATGACCTCAAGCCACAAATGAACGAAAAATGAAGTACAAAGCAAAAGTCAAGTCACAAAGTTTTCGATGTCGATGAAAAATGTCGAAGGCGTTATTAAAATATAGTTAGGTCCATTCAATGTTCAACCAGTTCACAGCTGATTGCGCTTTGACGCCGTCGACGGCAGAAGTCGAAGGCGAAGGCAGAAGTTGAAGCCAAACCGCAATCTCTTCATTGAGACGAAAATCATTTTCTAAATGGCTGCGGTCTTCAAACGGTAGCACAAATGCAAAACTCGTCTTCCCCCCACTTCTTGGATGCATTTAGTTTCTATTTGTTTTTCACTGACAGAGAAACGTTCGTCCCGCTAAGATTTGATTAACCGACTGAGTTAATTTTTATCGACTTTGGAAACTTCACACGCCTCACACAATTTTAATCGCAACACAAAAAGTAATATTAGCTGGAATTGTTGTTTTTATTTAATTATCTTAGTACTTCATCGGTGCTTTTGTGTTTCTTGGCTAAAAATGTCGTTTACGATTGAGGCAACAACGAATTTCCCCTGAAATTGTTTGCGTCATTACCAAAAATATAATTAGCATAAGTGCAATTAGGCTTGTTTGTTCATTTGTTCGTTGCTTCGTACATTTTGGGCCTCAATTATTTGAATTATTTTACAGTTATAATTTGTATGAGCTTTCATATCAAGGAAAACCAATCAGAATTGTTTGCTGCGCTGGAACGAGTTTCCATTTTCTAAACGAACTATGAGAAATATCTTCACAAGCGCGTTGATAAGGCAAGTAAGTCGACCATTTAGAGAAACATGTTCATTAGGAAACACCTCCGTTGCTTTTTTGAAGAAATTTGATTATGTAAAATTTGAATTCGCTTTGTAGGGAAGCAGACGAAGAGTAATTACACAATCAAAGTTAGTACAGTTTGAGCTTCCTTTGCAACGCAATTCTAGACTTTGGTGAGCTATCGAATCAAAAATGTCTCTGCTCACAGTCTTGTCTCTTAAGGGGCATGAATGGCATCTTGATTGATCGCACCTGTCTATCTGCGCATGAAGCGGGTACTTTGCTTTTCGACTGCCTTCTACTATGTATTAGACACATTTCGTTTTATATCTGCGCTTGGAGATTTAACATCACAGCCCGGCAGAAGAAGAAGGCAACAACAGACAAAAAGAGCTAATAATAATAAAATCAAAAAAACCAAAATCAGAAAACAAAGTTGGGCGCGTATAATTAGTTACCTTTGCTTGCGTATCCCTCGAATCGTGCGACTTGACTTGGCTCGACTCGACTCGTTCCGTCTCACCTTGTCCCATCCAAGTTCGTATCGCAGCGTCTCATATCGTTTGTTGACTCTTAATGCGCATGAAATCCTCATTTTAATCCGTGCAGCAGAGCAGCAGGGCACATGTTGAGATCTTGACAAGTACAAATATACGAATTCGGTAAGGTCGCCTTTTGATCTCCGCCAATGTGTCCATGTCCGTGGTGTGCGCCGCCGCGATCGTCTCTAACGAACGAACCTGTGTCGTTCGATGTAGTTTTCTTTGAGGTTTTGTTTTTCTTATTTTACATACATACATATATATTATGTATTTGTTTTATTTACTTTATTTTTTAATGTTGTTTTTTTTTGTTTTTATTTTTTGTAATGTTTTTTGTGTTGTAGAGATTTGAGAGTCGGTTTTGTTAACGTGGAGATTTAAATTTGAATATTTGGTTTTCTTTTTCTATTCATTAACACCAACAGAACGCAAACGTGGCCGCCAGACTTACACACGCTATCAGACCCTGGAGCTGGAGAAGGAGTTCCACTTCAATCGCTACTTGACGCGACGACGACGCATCGAGATCGCGCACGCCCTTTGCCTCACAGAGCGTCAGATAAAGATCTGGTTCCAGAACCGCCGCATGAAGTGGAAGAAGGAGAACAAGACGAAGGGCGAGCCCGGCTCAGGCGGCGAGGGCGACGAGATCACGCCACCCAACAGTCCGCAGTAAAGACGCCACAGCAGAAGTTCCGACGTAGACCCAATTCGTTTAAACTAATATTTAAATCAAATTTATTATTAAACAAATCCAACTCCAATGAATTTATTTCTTATGTATGATAAAGGTTAGAAACTCATTATATTTTTTGCTTTGAAGTAATTTACACGCGCTGCTGAGAGTCGCAGATGCAAATCGGCGAATCTGAGCAACATTCTTACACCCAAGAGTTACCGTAAAATTAGATAATTTATTGTTATTATTTTATAATTTTTATTACACTAAACATTTAAAATAAACAACAACAAAAACAAAACGGAAAACAAAAATGGTAAACTAAATAAATTTAAAGTAAAACTCAACAAAACCAACTCATGTGACCTCAGATTTAAATAAGTTATTAAACATAATAAATATAATAAAAATACTTATATACAATATAATATAAATATAACAATAAAATACTAAATAAAAATATATAAGCTGAATTCATAATAAATGTAAATCATGATTTTATGTATTATTGATATAGATATTCAAGCGAGGGCAGCATCGATGTTAGTAGCAAAGAAAAGTTCCCAAAAAAATTTAAAGAAAAACCGAAATCGGCAAAAGTAACAAATATTCTATAATTATAATGAAATCAAGTGTTTGTAAAACTGATTTGGTTGAATAGAAACCGAGGTGAATGTTGATGGTGTGCAAGGAACCATAAGAGCAAGGACTCGCGGCACTCCTTTCGGCTATTGGCACCTGTATGGATATTTTTGCTTTGACCGTTGAAATTTAATTGCATAATTTTAGACGTAAAGGGATATGAAGTATACCAAAAAAACAAAACAAAAAAAAAGAAAAAGAAACCGTTTATTAATTGGCATAACGGAAACATTTCATTTTCGCGAACATGACTTTATGCAAGTAGAAACACGTTTATTTGTGACAACTCTAAGCAGATGACATATGCGAAATATCGAAATTGTCTTTAAAAAAATAAACAAACAAATGAAAAATAAATAAAAAACTACTCCTAACATAAAAATACGTAACTAAAACTAGAATTACACGCAGTGAAATGTAGAAACTCATATACCAAAGTTATTCAACAAGCAAAAATCATATGTTTATATGTAGATACATTTACTATTAAACTTAACTAAAAATCTAAAAAGGAAAAATGGAAAAAAAGGAAATAAAAAAACAAGAAAAAATGAAAAAAAAATGAGCCTATTGTGTAGAGTTCCCTTTCGTATTGTAAATCGTAAATAAAACGTAGAAATTAAATATATAATAAAACAAAAATACTAATAAGAACAAAAGCGAAAATGTCAACAACAATGGCGATGTGACAAAAAGCTAATAAGAAGAAGAACACCCAATATGCAATAATAAAATTAGAATAACATATAAATGCTAATACAATATTTGTGATTGTAAAAATGATGTTTTATTAAAGTAAAAAAAAAATATAAGAAAAAATAATCACTTCAATGTTGTGATGAGCATATTTCTCTTGTGTTGACTAAACGACAATTGAAAAATTGGCAAATTCTAAAATAAACAAAGCGAAAAAGTTTATAAATATATAAAAGAATATACAAAAAATCGAGCAAATGCAAAGAGGAACTCAATCCAAATACGTAACTTTCGGCCTCATTCTGTAAGAAAGTTTTTAAAATTAAGTTCAAAAATACGTACGGGACAAATTTAATTATACACACATTCACATACACACACATACACATACACACAATATATAATAAACATGAAATGCATAAAATATTTAATGAATAAGCAAACAAAGAGAGTTCTAACAAAATGAACGTGTTAGACGACAATGTCAGATGCTTAAAGAACTTGTTGTAAATAATAAAGCAAACAAAAAGAAAACAAAAACAAAAACATTATAAACACAATTTTAGTGTACAAGATGAGGAGAGGAAGAAAAACATTGAGAATTACAAATGAGATTTTGTTTTTATTTGTAATATTTATAATAAAATAGTATTTAAAAATTTACATGATTTATTCATTTCATTTGGCATTGGCATCAGCTCAGCCCCTGTCACTGCATAAGGTGGAATAAAGATGTCGTCTGCAATCAAGATCATTTCAAAATCGTTCCTTAATATTAATATAATCAGTATTGTTTCTGCGCGAAAATAAGCTAACCAAAAATAAATTGTGTATGTCTGCGTAGGCGTCAATTTGTTGCTACAATTCGAAATTGGCCTAAACAGTGAAGATCATTGATCTCATGCACCCAGGTAAATATGACATGATAATTCTCCAAGATTTTCAATAAATAATATTTCATTCATTTTGTTGTCATTTGCAGAAAAGTCGTTTTGAAAACGATCTTATTAATCTCACATCATAATAAGCGATTAATAAACCGGCATTAACATGGACAAGAACGACATGACATACACAGTCTTTGGTCAGCGTCTGGCCGAATGATTGGGGCCTCAAGACCTTAAGCTATCGTGTCACCAACAACACCAAAACCAACACCAACAGCAACAACATCATCGACACCGACTCCCATGGCCACTCACAACGGAAAAAAAGATTTGTGCGCTGCTTTATTTGCTGGAGCAACTTCAGGCCACAAATTGAATTTGCATTGTTCCCGTAATCGAGCCTCATTTGTTAGTGACACAAGTATGCACGCGTACATGTCAAAAACTGAAAAAAATATTAAATTCAATTAATTTATATTAATATGCGAAACGAAAAACTAGAAAATGTAAACAAATGTCAACTAACACATATGCACTTATGTACAAAAGTTTATATAAAATATTTTGCATTCTTCGCGATTGCTCAATAAGCCGTTTCATCAACTCGGCCAAGTGAGTTGATTTCGTGCTCAAATTGAAAATTGAAAATCACACCTACCATACGAGTCCACCAGCGATGAGTTCGTTGCTCGTATCTCGCGTCCGCCATTTCACGGCAGCTGTGGCGGAAGGCGCAACTAATGGCTTCTGAATAATGCAACACTCACTGCAGATTCACATAGAGAAGCATACGCCGACGCGTCGCGACGACGAAAAGGAACGTCTTCTGTTCGCAAATTTAAAAATACCTTTGCAAACCGAAATAGTTTTTGATCGGTTGCCAATTTCATCTGCTGTGGTCAGAGGCATCACACGCGGATACAAATCCGACCGAGTTCAAGTCGTGGTGTTGCAAAATTTTCCACAAGAATGAAAAACTTTCAGTTATTTGGTTTTCGGTCTGTTGAAATTAATTAAAAGAGCATTCTATTTGTTTTTTTTTTTTTTTTAACTAATTACTTTCTTTAATAAAATAATTTCGATGTAAAATTAGTTTTTTTTTTGTTTTACTTTTTCAGTTAAGTCACTTTTTAAGTAGATTATCTGTAATCAGTTAATCAATTTTACAAAATGAAGACGATAAACTTCGACTCAAATAAATCATTATTGACAACACACTTACAGCACTAAAGAAGAAGAACAACAACAAAAACAACAATAGCAACAACTACAAATTGAGGGAAAATGTTCAATTGGACATATAAAGAAAGATGTCTAAATTCCACTCGAAATAATGATGAGGCATAGACAAGTGCGCCCAGACTCACACAATCCATCAACTGATCGAATCGACTATCGAAGAACGATCCATCAATGCTGACGCCTCTTGCTGGTTGGCCAAGCCAACCAAGGTTGAACAACAAGAAGAACATTAATCATCTCAAAATTAAAGTTACGAAATTTAAAAATTAAATGTACGAACTCAATTAAGTTACAGTTTAGAGCCGAGACAGACGCTCTGGCGTAAGATACAAATGCATTTAGTTGTTTAATTAGCTTAAGCACAAAGTTGACATCGATTATAATTAAAAGCTCCCAATTTACAAAACTAACTAAAATATGCGCAGATGGTTATATAAAAACCTGGGAATATAACGGTAAATCGAAAACATACACCATATCCTTGTCGGCAATCACGCAAATGAGCCTCTAATAGAATATTAACTCCCAAAAACCGAATCGGGCAACCGAGGCTGTGGTCTGTTGCGGCAACTGAAAAAGCGAGCGGTCTGTCGGTCTGTCGGTCTGACGGACAGGCGGACGGGCGGCAGTAGACACGTTCGACCGCTGAAACAGGTAAAAATCTGAGTGAAGGTGACGCGAAGAAGAACCAGTTCTGAAGCCGCTCAGTGTGGGAGAGAGCGCGCCTGTTCGTAGATTCCAAAATTGAATCCGGTTTGAAACTATCTTCTGCTTTTGTATTAGTGAAAACATTCGAACTCGAAACCCATACACGCACAATCGACGAATTTCGAAGATATCAGCCGCACCTACACAAGTGCACATGCCGCACAAACACAAGCGCACACAAAATCGAATCGCCCGCTGAGGTCTAAGGTTCTCGCAACTTCAGTCGGGTTTCATTCGAATTGAGAGTTCGAATGCGGCGCGCGGTAGCTGTGCCTACAGACCGCATGCGCATCTCAGCGCAGAGCCGAATGCAACAGCTGCCGTCCACATAGCTCTTCGTAACGTACACGTCAGTCAGCATAGCTGCCAGTATTTGATCGGGCGGATGTCTTGCGTGAAAAGTGTCAACTTCATCGACAGACATTCATCGCGCACAAACTCTGTGTTTCACTACTATAGTCGAACTGTGCGCGCCACTCTCTCCGTCTCTCTCGCTCTCGATGGCTGTGTAGCTTGTGCACTTGCTAGCATAGCTCCGCCTACAAATTTCGAAATACTTGACTGACTTTCAATATGGCTGCCGGTTTGCGCTGCGCTCATGTTGCTGTTGTTGTTGCTTCGTTTAGATACAGCACGGCCATAGAAGTTGCTCAGCGATGAAGCCGCAGCACGGCTGAGTCTCAGTACTCGGCTTCATAGTTTCAGGGATCTAGCGATTTGTGTCATACCGACGCATTTCTAAAATTTAAATAGTTATGGAACATACAACAATTTAAAAAATTTTGTGCGAATAAAATGACTTAATTACCATATTTTTAATTGCCTGAAAAATATGTATTAGCAACTTATTGAAGATGCGGAAGACGGAAGAATTCGACTTTACGGTTCAGGATTCTATAAAATTATATTTAAATGTACTCAATCTATTTTTTTTTTTTTTAAGTTACAAATAAATATATTATATTATTCCAAGTATGTTCGCGAGTAAGTTTCTCATTTCCAAATATTAGCCTTTTCAAAAAAGATTTCAACCCAAATCACATTCTGCTTAAAACGATGTTTATTCAAAAGAAAAGCATTACTTGTTTATTTCGGAAACAAATAAATAATCAAAGTAAAATTAGAGCTTACTTTTAATTAATGACGGGAGGTCAAGGTAGTCAAGGTAGACTCAGTAGCACTTACTGATTGCGAATTTTACATTTGTGTTGAGAGTTATTATTACGTGTTGATTTAGTAAGCATGACCATCCATGACAGTCCATTTTACCAATTCTTTTTCAGATTTTTGTACATTTTTTAAGTCAAAATACTATTATCAATAAAATTTTGTTGATATAAATCTATTTTTCTGACCATCATGAAATATCTGTTTTTTTTCAATTATTTAGTTTTAAATTTTTTTTTTAATTATGAAATAACTGTCAACTACATAATAAATCGACTTATCCATAATTACCATTCAAAGAACATCTATCTTCTCTCAATCTGTTAGCAAAAGAATTCAGATATTCTTTGTCACCTTCTGACCGAGTAGCGGTCTTCACGCCCAACTCGGTAACGTCGTAATTTTAACAATTTTAATTTTAACGAGTGTCGGGCGTGAATACCGAAATATGCAGGTTTCCGTGAATTCGTTAATTCTTCTTCTTCTAAATAAAGAAACGAAAATTGGAATTTACCTTAATTGTGCGAAATAAACCAAATAAAATTTAAATTCTGCGAAATAACCTAAAAAATCAATTAATGGAGTATAAAATTAATCAAGTTATTCGACAAATTTAGTTTCTGAACGGTAAATATGTTTATTATAATTGTGTTAAAAATGTGCACAGATATGGGTCGGGTTGGAGCAATTAAGGTAGCTTTGGATGACTTTGTGGACGACATTTTTGGCATACATCAAGACGAAACCAAAGATCCAAAATCTGCATTTTGATGCATTAGTTGTATGTGTTGTGTTATTGCTTGTAACATACGAGTAGTCGTTGCATACGCGACAATATGGGAATTAATTTTCCTTTGTATTGGCTTATGTTGAGAAAGGCTAACATATAACATATGCTGTTTTAATAATAAAATCTCATACAACTGCACTTACTTTCTGCTAAGTTTTTCAACACGTATTTGCATAACTCAAAACATATACAATACAACCTTAACAATTCCATTTTAAGGAGTTGAAATTTGTTAACTTCAACTGTGTTACACTTCTCATTTTATCTTTCGTGAGTATGCAATGCCTATAGTCAGTGTCCAAAGTGAGTCAACACATTTTTAAAGATTATTACAACTAATGAATGTTTCATAATAAACAATAATATAATTAGAAAATTAAATTCAATATTAATAATTTTTTTTTTATATTACTGTTAATAACTATGAACAGATTAAGTTACAAGAGTGTTTCTGATTTACTTTTGATGCTGATTGTATTATCGATTTTAAATCCAATCTACGATATATAATTTCTATTGTACCCATTAATAGACCAATCCTATTGATTAGATAGAAATCATGCCTATATGAGTAGATTCTCCAGAACATGGCATAACAATAAATTGTAGAAAAATGATGGACTCTTTTGGCTATAGTTGAACACTGAAAAGAAGTACCAATTCGTTTAAAATTAGTATGACAATCTGTCTATTTATGAAATAAGGCCAAAATTTGATATAATTTTATTGAGTTTTTGTCAGTCGATGGGCAATGTTTTGTTAATGTCACAATTACATAAAAAATAATAAATATTCTCCGTCAAATGTATGTGCGTCCCAAGACAAAAAAAAAAAAAAACAACAAAAAATAGGAAAAATAACCTGCAAGCATTCCGTGGAGCAATTCAATGTGTTAATGTCAACCATCGAATTAAGTAATTCAAAGACAATGAAGCCAATGTTGTCACAATGTCAAGTAATTATCAATAATGTCTCTCCGCCCATAATCATTCTACACACAGCGAAGAAGCACAGAAGCGAGCGACCTTCTGCACTCTGCACTAATGATCGAACTATTTCGGATAATGTTCCAAGCCAAAATGCAACCATAACAAACAACAGAACAGAACTGAATCAAACATAACAGAAAAAAGCACAAGCCCGAAATAAAAGTCAAACTGAAGAGCTGAAGATGTAAGTAAATCAAATAAAATTATCTCTCATTTGTCTTCGCTCATTGAGAGATAAGATTCTGTGGCATAAACGAACTCAGCGACTTTTTGTGTTGGACCTGGCTACTTTCTCACAGGCACAAACTCTTTGAAGATTCCATCTCGTATATGATACATGAAAGTCCAGTTTTGCATTTTCTTAACAACGGAAAATTTAAAAGTTGGCCAAAGGCGAATTAATCAATGTTTTACTAAATTTAATATGCGGTTAAAAGTGCTAATGACGATGGTTTGTAATCAGTCCAGCCGCTTGCGGGTAACGCCCACAGGACTCAAGCCACCCGCACAAATGCTGGAAACAACATACAAATGGAAGGCGACGGACAGACTTAGTACATAAAGTTTAATGAGAAACCACTTAACACTTTGAAAGCTTTTTGCGTTTTGCTGTCATTAGAATGATTTCGGCCACTAACTACAATTCTCATTCTCATCCTAACCGCCACTCAACTTGAAGCGGCTCATGTCATATACCATAGTTCTCTTAGCTCAATGAAAGCTTCTTCTCGCGTCTCGAAATTGTGTCGATGAAGACGGAGTCCCTGGCCGAGTTGCTTGGTGTCGAAAGTTGGCATCGTCAGCGTCCTCATCATGATCCGGCATTGCTCGCAATTTTGCACTCTGCCACCAGCTTAGGCGGCACAAGTTGCTCGCCCTCTCGCTCGCTCTGCTCCATAAGAAGAGTATCGCGTGTATTTTCGAAACAAATCGGCAACAATTTCATTAAATGAGTATCATATTAAATTTAATGATGCAGCAGTATTTCAGTTTTCGTTTCGTTACGTTTCGTTTCGTTGCTTCTGCCAGTGACGTTGACGGTGCCACAGTCTCTCGCACTGATAAAGTTTTTGCTCTGCAGCAACGTGAGAGCTGGAATAGCTGACGAACTAGGAGAAAGGGTTCCGGTGTGCCGAGAAATTTTTATCGGCATGAAGAACGCTCATCCCATCCCATCTCATCTAAGCTGAGTTGCGTTGAGTTGAGCCGTTCAAAAATTGAAGTGTGCTGCCTGCTTAGTTGCTTGTCAGTTTGAAATTTCTATTTCAAAAGTTATCCATATTCTATGTTGGCTCAGTCAAAGTGAATGATTGCTAGCGCCGATGAGTTATTATGGCGTGCAATACATTTTAGAAGACGCTTCTTTTTTGGTACACTGATGTTTATCTCGGGAGCAAGTGTTGATTTTATTTACGGACTTTTAATTATCTACGTGAATGTGTGGCACTTGACATTAGAGCCCAGTGACTTAACAAGTTCGAACTTATTTAAGTGCAAATGAATTTGTCAAGTTCATTGTGCTTATTGATCAACTGGATTTTTGAAAACGATAATTGTCTCATTCCAAATCGAAACCGCCTCTCATTTGGTACAAGTTATAAGTCTGAATCGGTCGAACTATAACACAATTTGAATGTTGGTGTTGGAATGTTGATTTAACTTGTTTAAACGCAGAAAAAAACCAAAAAAAAAAAAAAAAAATAAAATCATGTGTCTTATATGCGTGTTGGCCTCGCTGACATCGAAGGAATCTGCCCTTTAGAAACCATGATTTATTAGATTTAATTTCCTGAGTTGCAGAAAACTGTAGTTTTGTTGTGCGCAACAACAACAAAACCAGTAAAACGACTCATACACAAATCAAAATAGTGTTGTTTCATAAAAGCGTACACACACACAGATACATTTTCACATACATATACACATATGTGAACATCTTTCGAAGTAATCATGTAAACGAGCCGCTGCAACAGAAACAGGAATAGCAACAGCAACAGCAAACGAGGTGACACGAAAAGGATAACACGCAATATGCAAAGTGACATGTAATTCTGCGATGCACAATACGGCTGGGATAATAGCTGCACTCAGAAAGATCGAAAAAAGAAATGAACAAAGCAGAATGTCAGCACATCCTTGGCATATATGAATAATGGCCTGGCTTGAAAATATGCGATCTAATAATGTTCCGTCAACGACACTATGAAGAGGTCTGTTTCGCATGGCAACACTGTGCAACGAAAGTGAAAGTACGTTCCGGGGCGGCAGTTCAAAGGACAATTTCACGCACCCCTGCATTTCGCATTGAAGTTGTGCAATTTTAATGAGAAGTGTGCCGCCAGTCTGCAGGACATCCAAGCCAACGAGTCGAACTGAAGTCAAGCTGACTTGCGTATAGGCCTCAATCGAAATAAAAGGTCATGTTAACTTTTACTTTTGTCTAAAAAAGACAAAGCCCGCTTTAAATAAACGACGACATTCAATCAAAGTGCCGTTGTTTCAAACCACCGAGCTTCGACTGGCAAGCAAAAAGCTTATTTGCTGATCGATTGCCGCTGAGATGGACGGGAGTAACGCACGCGTGACAAATGCAATCGCCCTTAAAAGCAGAAGTGTGTCAGAAGCATCCACGACTCCATCAAACCTGGTGCCGGGTACTAGAAGTGGAGCGTTCTCAACTCTTGTGTCTGACTCAGAATTCTTTCATTGTAGTACAATTTTCTTAATGCATTTTTCACTGTCGCCTGGAATTGCTTTTTCATTTTCTCAACCATCTTCCATTGTTTTTTCCGTGCTTTGGGTTGTTCGCAACTTGTGATTCCTTTGTGCTTTTTCTAAAAACTTCATGTTTATTTTCAATGATTAAGGAAACTAGTGAGAAGGAACTTCGGCCTTGTCGAAGATTGCAAACTCTTCTTATTTTTTCAGTGAAATCTCATTTCTCTTTGTCTCCATAGCCTATGCCAACACTTTGATTTTGCAGTAGCTCATTGGGTTTAAGAAATTTTCGACAATGTTTAAATACCACGTACAGAGTGTACAAATATTAATTATTCAGAAAAATTAAAGTTATGAAATCCTATTAACTTTATTTATAATCCTAACGTATGTAAATGCTATCAAACTTTGTCACGAAGTTAGTAACACCCAGAAGGAGGCGTGGCCACAAAGTATATATATTATTGATCAGTTGATATATGAAGCTATGTCCGTCTATCAGTATGTATGCAAACGCCTCCCTCAATTTGAAGCTATTGGAATGATCGGACCACTGGAACTGGTAGCCCCCATACGAAATGAAGAAGAAAAATTAACAAAACTTAAATCGTTGTATCGAAAACTTTTTTGTTTTTGGAAGATAGAAGTCTGAAATTTTAAAATTAGTTGTTTTACGTACCCAAAGTAAATGTCATTGAGATCGGACCACTGGAACAGGTACCTGCCATACAAAATGAAAAAGAGGAAGAAAACAAATTTCTTCGTCGTTGTATGGAAAACTTTTCTTAATCAATTGACTTGAAACTTTAAATTTATGTTCTTAGGGAGGCGAGAAAATCAGTTTGATAAAAAAATGGGCATGGCTACGCCTACTTATAGCAAATATCAATAATTTGCATATCTCCGGTACCCAATGAGCATATGTATGTGTGATATATATTAATACCAGTAGGGGAGCTATTTTCAGCTTTGCTGAAACTTATATACTCTTGCAAGCATTTGGAAAATCCGTTTTATAGTTTTTCCAATTAGAATCCTTTAAGTTTAGAAAGATAAAAAGGTGTAACCCCGCCCATTTTCTAATTTTTTTAAAGAATACAATGAAATCATTCTACTTTTCATTTTACGATTTTCTATCTCGTCTGCTTATAGATAAATCACATTTTTAAGTTTTTCTCTATATGGGCGGTGTCACGCCCTTATGTCCGATTCTTATGAAACTCTGTAATATGGTCAAGGATTCCTAAAAACGCGCAACTGCAAGGTTTCATCTGTTGATAGTTGAAAACAAAAAAGTTTTTCTAACAAAAACCGAATTTCTAACCGATTGTTCCTATGGGAGCTATATGCTATATTTATCCGATCTTCACCAAATTTGCAGTGAGCCTCAATTTACGTCCAAGATGTTCTTGTGCAAAAAATCGAGGTGATAACCTAATTTTTAACCGATCGTTCCTTTGGCAGCTATATGCTATAGTATTCCGATCAGGCTGGTTTCTACATATAAACTGCCTGCAAGGAAAAGAAAATTTTTTGCGTTTAAATTTTTTTGCTAATTTCAAAACTCTGGGAGGAGTTCGCATTGAAACAGACAGACAGACGGACAGAAGGACATGGCTATATGAACTCGTCTCGTCGTGCTGAAGAATATATATACTTTATATAGTCGCAGATGTCTCCTTCTCTGCGTTGCAAGCTTCACGACAAAGTTAATATACTCTTGCAAGAGTATAATAAAAATAAATAGGATTCAATCGAGGAATGGAAGGCCGAAGATAACGTTCTTTCTGGCTACTCATTAATTTTAGTTTATATACATAAGTACATTAGGGTGTTTGAAAAAAATTCTTTTTTACTAACGGCCTCTAATGTTGTGTTTTGGTGTAAAAATACTCCAGAAAAATTTGAGATTTTAAAATTAATGTTTATATAGCCCGCACCACATTCCACATTGTTATACGATTTGTATTTGAACGATTTGAAGTTGGGTTTTGTGCCTTCTTATAGTTATTGCAAGCATATAATGTACGACATGGAAAATCTGCTGATATATTTTTATTGCAAATTGAACGCTCTACAAAATCCACTGTAATAGACCAGAAGCGGCAAAGTTTGCTGTGAATTCAACAAGTCAAGAGTGCTCGACTTCGTCATACCTTGCACCTTCAATTTATAACGACTGTTTGAGGGCATTGCCCTGCCCAATTTTCAATCGAAACAGATTTCATTTTCATATTCATTCAATATAATATGTACCAATTCTCACCTTTTTAAACCAATTGGTTGCAGAGATATAATGTTTTTCTATTTCGGCTGTATGTGGGTGAGGCCAAGCCCATTAATTGATTAAATCTTGCTGCACTACATCCCTATAGAAAACAAGAAAAGTTTCATTCTTGTAGAATATATGGTTCCCGAGTTATAAGCGTCTTAAATTTTTACTTAATTTTTTATTCAATCTTTTTCGATTTGAAGTCTGGTATATACTCTCCAAAATTGATGTTCCTATCTCAGCAGACAACCTAGAAAATATGACTTTGGTAATATTTTACCCGAGGTAGCTTCAATTATTTGTCCCTCACCTCTAAACTATGTTCCGGAGGGGAAAAACAAAATATTATAATATTGGATAACGCAATCGACTTTCGAATGAATTTTGGTCCTATCTATTATTCCGAGATCGATGCGTTCATACAGACAGGCGGACAGATGAATATGGCTAAATCGCTTCGCATTTTTGAATACTAACTTATCCAAAGAAGTTTAAATATCAGACATTGACCCTAGACTAAAATCGAATTTTTCAAACAAAACCGGTTTTCACGGAGCCATCATGTTTTTTACCTGTGAATAGTATGAATCAACTTGTGGTTGCGCTCTATCCCTCTCTCCTACCGTTTGCCTATTCGTCTATTCCCTTACATCCGCAGGTAACTTTTTCTTAACCTCGTATAAACATAAATATAAAAGCCAAAATGGACCTTAAATGACTTTTGGTCCGCAAGCCTCAGGCAACAAAAAATATACCAACGCACAATGTTGTAAAGTTTCTCCTTTTGCTTTCATATTTTTCAAGATGCACTTACTTATACACATGCGCTATCAAGAGTATATTTTAATAATGATATTGTAAAACAAGTGCTGATCGATATTAATTCAGCTCATCACGCTCTTAAATGGGAGTTGGCATCGTGCTCCTCATGTCAACGAAATTGGCCGCTTCCTACTGCACGGCAGCCATGGTGTTGACCGAGCCACTTTAAGGCATTCAACGATTTAATGAAGTCATTAAAACTTCACCCTTATTATAGCTTTTAAAGTGATTGCAAAATAAGACGCAGCTACCTGCCTCAGTTTAACTCCACCGCCGCCTGCTCACCCAACAATATCATTTTTTCGCCAATATTGTATGTAGAATGTCTTCATTTTGCATTCAACAGGATTGCTATTAAGTAAAAAGTGCACGCATATTATTATTAATAAAACAAAAAAAAAAAAAGAAACAACTCAAAAAAGGTGCAAGAAAGCAATTTTCCATAATTGCATTTTTTTTTTAATCACATTTTGCAGTCACCTGTGCAATGAAGGGTTTGCTTTTGCTCGCTCAAAGTAATGACGACATGCATGACTTCTAATGCAAATAAATGGTAATATGTTATAAAAATTAAACAGTAGAATATTAAACTAAAAAAGCATCTCAATAATAGCTTAAAAGGTCTCCGCAATTTTCCCCCAAAAGGCTAAAATTTTTTAGCATTTTTTCTGATTCGATAGTTGTTTATGTTCATAACATTTTTAATTGGGTTGAAGTCGGTCATTCAACATTGAAGCCGAAAGCAGTTCTCTGCTCTGGCATAGTAATTAATTTCATTGCAATTATAACTAAATTTGTGTTGAATATTTATTGATAATTACTATAATTATACTAATGTACAACGCATTCATGCAATGCTTGAGTACACAAATTGTGTATTTTTGGTACTTTGCCTTCGCTTCCTTATCTTAACGGTCACTGCTTTCAATTAATGTCGAAGCTGAGGGGAGCGTAAATGAACCAAATAGAATTTCTTAAATCTCAGCCTCAGAGTACATGCATTGTAACTGAGTACAAATTTGTGTTTTGGCGTAAAATAATTAGCAAATAATTCTCAATAAAAATCTGTATGTGTTTACAACCAGGCATGAGATTCAAAGGGGTATGACAGAGTATGATAAAAACTGAAAAGTTCTGCCATAAATCATAATCCAGCTCAGGGCTTAAGTATCACTTATATCTAAAAGTAATGTATGTAATTTTGCATAATAGAAACGAACATTTTTTTTTTTAAATGTCTTTGCTCATGCAACAGTAATTTGCAACAATTAACGGCTGATCGACAATTAAAGAATCATCACCGGTGCCGGTTTCATTGCCTCATAGCGACTAATAACGACAACATCGCAACATCATCATCATCATCGGCACCTGTTGATGACCAAATGATTCTGCAAAAGTGCGTGAATAATAAATGCGACTAACCATTTTCGGAGTGCAACTCTAACAACAACTTGACGACTTTACCAGTTTCGGTCTCCTTGCACTATTCAAGAGTCCATTAATTAGTTCTGTTCCCCCTTTCCAACCGCTTTATTGAGTGTTTGAATGTACGAACTCGTGATGCGCTTACGCAATGTCAAAACTGACAAAGATAACTCTGGAGCTGCAGTTATTCTATTCGATATTTGTAATTTTATTGCTGATGAGCGTTGACATCGTCACAAACAAGACAGCTCAGATTCTTTCGTCAATTGGCACAACTTAAGTCTGGGCACTGTTTAAGACATTATTTAAGTCAATTGCAATTCCACTTAAGGCGCCATTTGGGCCGGACCGTTTCTTCGTTTATTTACTTGTTGCGCTTTTGGATATTTTAAACCAAGACTAATTTTGATTTACCTCTAGTATAGATTCAAAAGAGAGAAAAACTCATGAAGGAAGAAATAATTTGTCTAAGACCTATTAAAATTTTGTTCTTATAGAAGGTTGTTTGTGGTTTGTTCTTCACTGTTGATTTTAATATATTATAAAATTTTGACTTCACTTTTGATTTTAGTATATTATAAAATTTAAAAAAAAAGCACAATAGATTTAAAAGACTCTGCAGAGAGAATGCCATGAAGTTGATGCTTTTATTGCTAGTTTCTCTATTTGATTTTTGTCAAATTTTTTAAGGTTCTTATTAAATACACAAAGTCGATAAACGTAAAAGTCATATGAAAGAATTTACAAAGCCAACACAAAGTTCTTTCATTTCTTTTGACCAAATAACAAAGTAACAATGAAATTTATGACCTTGACTCTATTAGACGACCAATATAAGTCTTGAGTCCTTGACATGGTTCTCATGTTCTTGTATATAGAACGAAAATGCAAATATTTGCAATTTTATTGTTCGCAATCCTTTGTAATCCTTATGTTCAGTAAATCATGCTGTTTGAACCACAGGCAGCGCATTTGATGCTGGCAAACAGAAGTTTCATGCCTTTGACATCGTCCTCAGTTGCTGCCGCCGTTGGACTTTGTCGAAGGCAGTCATAAAACTCTTCTTTGTCGTATCATATTGCGAGCAGAATCAACGTTTCGGAAATGTGTTCCAGACTGCGTTTCTTCATGTTTGGATGTTTGTTTGCATTTGTCTCATTGTTGTGCGATTGTGTATCAATCCATTGATTTACAACATTTGACTTTTGACCCGGATTAACATTCAGCAGGCCACTAGTCAGGCAGTCAGTTAAATTCGCATGTGTCTCAAGACCCTTTCAGTTTCATTTCAAAACTGATTGCAATCAGTCAGTGAAGACGTCGGGAGATTTGGTATGACTTTGCATTTGAAAAATTTGCAAAATATCTGCTTGCAAGTCATTAATTTGTTTTAACTATGTGAAATTCAATTCGGTTAGTTTTCATCAAGTTGAAATATATTTTTTTTGCTGATATTTCAAAACGTTTTTACAGTGTAATTAACAATGTATTTGGTGAGTGAGCTCAATTTAAAAAAATCCGATTTTCTCCGATTTCGACAGCGAACTTAGCGCTTTTCAATATATGCAGATATGCGAGTGTCTCTCCTGTTGCGATCAAGTGCTGTCATGTTATAAGTTCACCAATCTGCTTGTGTCTAAAATTATTTGTGTAGAAAATTGTTATTTAAATCAATTGATTTTTGATTTAATTGAATGTCTGTGAATCTTTGCTAATTAATTGATTTAGAATTGCAATACCATGAACGATGGTTTTTCGCAGCTATTTTATTGTGGATTCTTGTGTAGGAAGAAGATCAACCTAAAGCATTTAATTTTATCCAAGCCGACTGTTATTGATAACGGCTTTTGAAGAAAAATGTATAATTCCGTATCATCCAGTGTTCTGAACTCTAGTCAAGTTTAGTAAGCATTTAGTCAGCAAGTGAAACCAAATTTTGTCATCAGATATAAGTGATGGCTATTCTCTTTTAAACGTGCTATTACGCAATTCAATCAAATGTTTAGATATTCAGCTTGGACCAACCTGTTTGCCAAAGAGAAAATACGATACAAAACGACACAACTCATTCTGAGTAAGTTTTGTTTTAAAGAATTATTACTGATTTGCGATGAATCGATCGACTGCAATATCGTCGTCATCATCATCAACATAGTCATCTTCCATTTTTTATTAACGACGTCTTGAAAACTCTGTCTGTCCGCAAACATGGCTAAAAATTTTCTTGCTGCTTTATTCGTTGGCATTCGTAGTGCTTAGTTTAAGCAAACGGTCTCTCGATCCGTCAATTGCTTCTCAGTTTTGGTTCCGAATAAATGCCGTTGCCACTTGAAAATGTTCGTCGCCACATCATTTGTCATGCCAATGCGCATTGGAGGCAGAAGCTAAGAAACATTTTTATTTTGTTTACTACTTGTAGGCACATTTCGAATGGCAATGCTGGCAAAGTCGAAATACAATGGCGCGATTATACATTTTTGTATCGTAGTATTTTTCTATTAGCAAACAAATTTATAATTAGTAAATCGATCAGTGCCTTCTGTTAAATTCGACATCCAACTGCTTTTGTTCTTAGGAAATTTTACGTTTTCTGTTGGAATCATTTATCAATATTGACTGAAAATTAATTTAACCGTAATTGGCTCTGAGTTTAATTTGATCGGTCCAATATTTATTTATGAATCGCCGAGAAGCATTAAAGTGTGAAACGCTCGTTGGGCACCATCAATCATGAGTGGCACGAGCTTGAAGGTGTCAGCATCACGTTGTTCGAAATCGATCAAGCAATCGAAGCGGATTCGATTCAGTTCGAAACACTGGGCTGATGTCGACGTGAAGTCTATCGAAAGGATAAGACATGCTAACAATTAGTCTCTCTTCGCTTAGACTCACTGGCCCCAATTGCGATAAATAAACATAACGCGAGGGGTTGAGGAGTTTTTCAAGTGTTGGATCTCATCGACACTGTGTTTATTTGTGGTCGAGTGCGTTTGATTTCGGATATGCCTATCATTCATGCTTCCACACCATTTCAACGGAGCGTCATTAATTTTCACACTGTTAGAGCTCAACCAGAAATTCAGGCCAGAGGATCTTTCTGGGGCTGGACGAACATTTTGCACGTTCTTCTACTCGTCTTGAAAAACATCATTAATTTCTGGCATTGCTTGTTGCGTTTTGTTATAAATGATGTTCAACAAAACTGCAATAAGGATGTCCATAGCTTTGTATCGTCTCGATGTTTGCCTCTTGTCGGTGGTGATAATAATACCGGCTCCGATGCCGTCGCCGATCTACCGAAGGTGATCCGATCAGCAAAGTCATTTGCGGGTGTTTACTGCATTTGAATTGTTAGTTTTGGTTTTCAACATCGAATGTTTCATTTGTTTCTCTCTTCAATTAGATTTGTTGTTGTTTGTTTTAAAATTTTGCCATTTCATTACTCAATGTTGAATAATGTCAAGTGTTTGTTGTGACAGCGAACTGTTTCATTTTTTTAGTAGCCGAAATTGTCTGATTAATGATGTTTCAATTATATTTAGGATACATGACAAACTATGCAACAATTATTAGAATTTGTTTGGACTCACTTTGCGGTACATTTGTAAGTGTAAAAGTGTTTCTACTTCTTATAGTCTCCACGCAGTGAATAGGAACTTTGTGCTGAAGTTTGTAACAGATCGAAATATACATTTCCGACTATGCAAAGTATATATATTCTTGATCAGGATGACAAGACGAGTTGATATAGCCATATCCGTCCGTCTGTCTGTCTATATTCAATCTCCTCCCAAAGTTTTGAAGTTATCGAGCTGAAATTTTTCAGCGAGTCTCCTTTTTTGTGCAATCAACTAATTTGTCGGAGCCGTTGGAACTGGTAGCCCTCATACGAAATAAAGAAGAACCAGTAAGGACGCTATAGTCGAGTATACTCGACCACATAATATCCTGCACACACAATACGCGATGCCATCTAGAAAAAAATATTGATCTGACGCGTGGCCTATTCAAATAAGGTTCAAAATAACGAAAAAATCGGTCAAAAAATAAATAGTTCACCAAAATTTGAGTTTGTAGATCTTTGAGAGGTAACCATCAAAGAGATGAGAATTTTATAGTATGCAGTTGTAAAGGTATACACTTACTAAGTTTGTATACAAAATTTCAGATTCGTGCTTTCCGATTTTCATTTGAAATAATCAGTAGTGTTAGTTTAGTTAGATACAAACTTAATTTGTTTTTTCGACAATAATTAATCGTTGGTACGGACGTTTGTTTATGTTATTATATTCAGCTTTTAGAGATCACTAATTATGTTTTATTGGTTGTCGTTATAAAAGTTTACAAAGGAAACAAACAGGATTTGGTTTTCCAGCAATGCTTGGTACATGGAAATTCGTTATAAGGAGTATTATAAGAAAAACAATCAATTGAAACCAATAATACAGTTGAAGTATTGGAATACTCTATTTGAGTGTTGGCTTTGTTTTTATTGGAAACTCTTATAATTATCTTTTGGAAATCTATGGCGCCATTTCAGAATAATTGGTTTTGAAAAGCGTGCAAAATTAATTTAATCAATTTCTGAATTAATTTTGACAACACTTTGCTAACGGCTTTTTCTGGTAGCTTACCAGCACCCTTTCACCTTTGGGTGGAGGACGTTGTGAGGAGCCATACAGCTCTCGCCGCATGAATGGCCCAAATGATTGTTCCTCTATTTGTTTGATAAATGGTTTTATCACCGCATTGAGTTCATTCGTTGCGAGCAGCTTATTCTGAATACCATCTTCAACTGATGGCAACGCATTAGTTTGCTCGTGCTACTTGAATTGAGCTCGGTTGACTTCATGGAACGACACAGACTTTGAGGAGGGGAAAAGATGGTGACGATGACACCGTTGGCTATGATGGTTGGCAACGGAAAACGACCTTTGTTGAATGCGCCAAAGCGGAAGTTTCATTACAGTTACGAAGGAAATGAACGAAAGTTGTTCCTATGTATGTACGCGTGTGTGTGTGTAGTATCGATGTACATACATCTTGAATGATGATTTGCGATGAAGCTCAGCAAGAACAGTGCAGAAGTTGAGCTCTTAGAAACCATAAAATAATTAGCAGTTGATTACTGTATGGGGACTTATCAACACTGTTGGCTTTGCGACGCGCCGCTCGCTTTTTAATTGCTTAACTATCTTGATTCTTAGATTTGTAGAACGAAAAAGCTCAAGCAAAATAGATGTGTTCCTTTCATATGCTTTTAATATTCTTTACGATGGTTTTTCTAATAAACTTAAGTGCAACTTGTCTCAGAAAAAATAAAAAATGATTGTCAAACAATGAAAATCCACCATGATTATGTGCCACTCACATTGGCACACAAACAGACGAACGACAGAGGAAGCTAGAAGGAAGAAAAAGTTATGGTCGAAGCGTTGAAAAAAAAAACATAAGAGCGTTTCATCCCTTCAGGGACGAAATTTCGAAATAGTGTGTTCAAGCACCGACAACATAACGAGGGTGACTTGACGGACAAACGTCGATGTTGTCGTCATCGTCACCATGGTCGTCGCTGTCGACTTCGTCTTCGACGACGACGATGACGACGACGTTTCTCATCAGCGCTCGTCATCTTGTGTCATCGTCATCTACGCACATTTTGTGTGTAGTCGCATCGGAAGTTGAGTCGCCGTCATTGTGTCTTCTTCCCCCGTTAGTAACGAGCCGCTATGGTGGTGGTATTTTTGTGTCACATTCCAATCTATATCAATCTTGTGTTCGCAATGACGGATGACATTTGTCAATGTCAGACATTTTCGTTTTTCATTCGAGTCTTTAATGGCAGGAACGAGCGTAACATGTAGAAAATGCCCGGCTGAAATAGCGCGCCAGGCTGACGGTGGAGTGTAGCATTAGTAAGGACGAACAAGCCTTAAAGTCACCCGACGTATGTTTATAAAATCCAAACCAAACCGCCGTCGTACATCCAAGACAAATAGGCCTTGCAGGCGTGGGGCCCACCACCCTCAATGTCAACATTATATTTTTTGTTTTTTTCGTCAACGCATGTATTTGACGGATTTCATGTCAAATATTTCCATTGTTTCTCCATTGAGCTCCTTTTTTGTTCATTTTTTTTCCCGGAATCGAAATTGGCTTCTGGGCGTGCACCCCAGCACTCGTTCCGTCTGAAGGTATACGGACGCACACGAGGCTCTAGTAAATCGGTGTATGTGTTTGCGTAAAGTGTTTTCCATTCACAAATATTTATGCTACTCGCCATACTGTCTGGCTCTTGCCTATTGCTTTTTTGAACGTCCTTTTATTCCGTTGCATGTGTGCCGCATTAATTTTGATTTGAATTCCGAATTCCCTTCTTTGACATGCACGAACGATTTTCACTTTGAATGGTTAGTAAAGCTGTGAGATTGTGAGTACACATGTTTTCTTCAACATTAAAACAATGCTTATTATGTTAAATATTTATCTACAAAAAAAATAGTTTTGATTTCCTATAAAAATGACATTTTACAGTACCATCAAAACAACTTATATTAAAGGTTGCTGCGAATTTCTTCAAATATTATTGATTTCTATACCATAATATCCATACATAGAAGGTGTTTTTTGTAGTAGAGAGCCCAAAATAAGAGACTAAAAAATATTATTATATGTAATAATAAATGGTATTTATAAGAAAAAAACCTAAAACATGTATGACCAGATTTGGATAAGTCTTTTCTAACTTGATATCCCTAAAAAAATTGTTGCGTAGAGTAACCAACAATAATCAGAAAACTTAAAAAACAATACAAATCCGCATAGACTTAATTTTTTTTTTAATATTTATAACACAGAAGATGTTTTATTTACTTATATTTTGAACTTTATGTGCGTATTTCAATGCAATTTAGAATTCAACGATATTTTATTTTTTTTTTTTTTTTGGAATTGGAGAAACCAAAATGTTGCAAATAAAAATGGCTGAAATGAAAGCGAAATCCATTGAAATTCCCAAATGTTACGCTGGAGTTGACGTCTGCCATCGCAGCTGCAACACATTGTAAAATCCATTCAGAGTTGCTCGACTGTGCTCGAGTTCGGATGCGGATTCGTATTCCCTTAGTATCTGCGGCGCCGTCTCCCTGCGGGCCTGCCAGCCGCAGCCCTCTTTTCGTTCTCGCTGTTGCTGATTTTGATGATGATGATGGCATTTCCTTTGGTAGTGCCTACGTCATAGATTAATGACAGCTATTCATCAAATCACTCGATGGACATGACGAACAACCGAAAATTCACAGAAGGCAAACGTACTTTTTGTGTTGTTGTGTTGTTGCTTTATTTCGTTTTTTTTTTTTTTTCATTCTGTTGTTTGCATTTTTTTTTTTTTTATTTCAATTTTTTTTTTGTTTTTTTGTCCTTTTTGGGTTTTGATGTGAAACGGCAGGCTTTTCGGAGAGTGGAGTGGGTATCTGCGTCAAACAGTGGTGGTCATAATCATGGAGAACTCTCCTTGGAATGCGTCTGTCTGAATTTCAGTTTAAGTTTTATAAAAATGTGTCTTGTTTTCGTCTCTATCTGTGGATGTGTAAATATGCACTTAAATAAATACACAACGCTTCTTGGCAATGTCAGCTGGAGTAATTAATCAATATACGGAAGAGGCACCAATTGCACTCTCAAGTTCAAGTGGAGCGTAAAAGTCATCAGCGGACGCGTACGGAAGAACTTGCATCTAATGAAAATAAGACTCCACGTCTTTGAAGATCGACCAGCGTGCGAGGTGTCAACTTAATCTTAAAATTATATATAACAGCGAACTTGGATTATGGTTGCGCCTCGAGAGTCAAATATCTTCCTATGGTTGAGTCCCAGACTGGCGCACATGAAAGTGCGACGCCGCATTTAGAACTCTCTTGGATTGTAAGGGAAACACATATTCAAAACACACTTTATCGGAAACTGATTAATAACTGCTGTCAGTGAAGCAATCGCATCCGCACCGAGCAGAATCAAACCCGAACATTGTCCCAAACTAAATACCAAAACGATGTACTCTGTCGCTGTGAGTTGCTGCACACTACAAATTACAAACAGTCGACTGGGTACATTACATTTTCGCTGCAGCTTGCGACACTAAAACTTACATTACTTCGAAATTGAACATTTTTTGATCGACCCAAACCTTCGCATTTGATTTCATTCAAATATTTCATCAAAAATATTTATTTTCTTCCTTTCTTTTCGTTAAATGCAATCTTCTAATACTCAAATATTGTGGATATTATATTTTATATGGTTAGTCTATGTAGATCTATGAATTGTCGGCATTGTCCAATTACAAATTCTTTCACTTGTTTGTTTCTTGGGACGTTCGCTTTACTTCAGCCTCACATCTGCGTGATCAGGCGTGCTTTCTCTTTCGAATGATCGAAGCAAACATGAATTTAAAATTGTTGTGCCCAAAGTTCTTTAGACACAAACATTAATAATAATTTCTTGTGTTTTATCTTAATTTTTTCTTTGTCTCTCGACTTGTTGTATTTATTCAGTTGAATGTATACATGAGTGTGGACAACCTTTAAATGAAAAATAAAACAAAAACAAAAAAGTTGGAATTTAAGAGTATAAAAACGTATTTCGTTGAACCCAACTTTGTAAACTTTAATGAATGTTCCTTTGATTTGAAATATTTGAATTTTCCGATTTATTTGTTCATTTTTTTAATTTGTCTAGTCTCTTTTACAAAAAGTTAAATACCTATCTTATATCAGTAAGTGCATTTGTTTTAAATGACCTGAACAGAAAGAATATAATGCGTTTAATGAAAATTGTTAAAGAAAAGCATTTCTATTGTTAGTTATAAAAGTAACAAAACTAATCATGAACATATGTACATACGTTACCTTACTTAAAACAAGCATGACTCAATACAAATAATGCATGAGCAATGATCTTTTTTTTATTATGTTTTTTGTTTTTATTTTTTTTATCTTTTTTAGTGTTTAATGTATTTTAACTATGTTGTTGTTTATTGCAGTGACAAGTGTCTGAATCATACAGAGAATAATATATCGAGGGAACACAATCCAGTGACATGCAGCGACAATCGATTAATCAGTGTTCTCAACGCGATGTTGAAACAAGCAAGATGCTGATGGGATGCACTCTGATGCAGTGACCGAAAATAACGACAAAAACAAAAGTATAAATAAAATGGATGTCGACAACGAAAACCAAATCTGAAGAAGTGTTCAAAAGTTTTTGCACACACAAATTGACAAATCAAAGTACTTTGCTTCTGTAGTAATTATTTAAAATTGTGCAAATGAAAGCAATTTCAATTTACTGCTGAAATTGTTTCCATATAGAAAAGTTTCATAATCGTTATCAAAATGTTCATTATTGATTTACAAACCAAATAAAAGTTAATCAATCCTGCTGTAGCGTTTTATTTGGTTGCTGGAAGGATGTGACCCGTAGAACGTAACATATTATCAACTTGGTTCACTCCTGCGTCGTTGGAAATAGTTCCGTCTTGAAGATTAAATAGCAGTAGAGAAGTTTTTTCATTTAGCGATTGGTTGACCATCATTAGGCATTCAAAAATGTATAAAAAAAAGAATTTTTTGATTGTTTCCAAATTAAATGTTATGAAGTGTATTTTATCCACAAATCACACACTTCATAATAATATTGTCGTCACTTCACTTCGTAACAAGAAAAAAATTCGCAAAAATGTAATAAATAGAACTTAAAATAGTAAAAACGAATACATCAATATACATATGTATATTGCAAAATTTTGGTACTTCAACTGAAGTCCTTAAATTATTTCGTTAAAAAAAAAAAAAAAAAACACCCTCCCACTCACTTACCTATCACTTAAAATCATTAGTGAAATTGAGACTTACGGATGTAATTAACCAATCTTGTCTTAATCTGGCACGCAGGAGTAAATCCAGCCATTAGACTTGAGGAAGCCACTTAACATGGTATAAGCTATCCTTCCCATACAATTTTCTATCTCGTCGAACATACAGAGATTTGATTACATATGTATGTGGGCGGTGGGCCCACCTTATTTACGATTTTTATAAAACTTAGCAGTATATATAGGCATCGGTATAAACGCGTCGTTGCAAAGTTTTGCGAATCAAACTTAATTTTTAGCCGTTCATTGCTATGTAAGCTATACTCTTAAGTAGTCTGGTCAAGATAATGCCGTACAATGCCGTTCTGATTTTCTGCGTTAACTTTATTCGGTAGCTTTGCCGAAACTGACAGATAGCTTGATATGGCTAGATTAACTCGTCTCGAAGAGGTGCATATATAATATGTATATGTATACCTTATGTCTGATGAGTCTAAATACTCTTTAAGCTAATTTTTTTTATTTGAGTCTTACTTCTCATTATTAAAAACGCCTTCATACCAATTTTCACTATTAAACATTATTCAAAATTATTGATTTTGGCTATAAATGAGCAGTGCCATGCCATTTTTTTTGATGAAAATAGTCTTCATCCTTTCTAAGAACATAAGTATGAAGTTTCAAGTCAATTGGCTTAGGAATAAAATCGTTTTACATGCAATGACTTAGATTTGCATCACATCCCCTTCTTCATTTCGAATGGCAGGTGCCAATTTTTTTAGTCTGATTTCAGAGCCCAGTCTTTAAAAACAAAACATTTTTCCTTACAATGACTTGACTCCAATATAGTTAAGACCTTCCGTGGGGGGCGTAATAAACTTCGATGCGAAGGTTAGGTTTAGTGGGTAGGAATCCCACACTCCTTCCGTCTTATGCAAGATTCCCCCTTTGCGAAAAAGAAAAAAAATATAGTTAAGACCCTCTGCAAAATTTTAGATCAAGTTGATCTGCAGAAGTTCAGCAAACAGACGGATGTGGTTCCACTTGGTGATGTAAGTACTTACTTGTACATACATATATAAAGAACATTGTGAGACATCAAATTTTTGTTCCAATTGTTCTATACATTTGCATAGCACTAATAAACTTTGCTAAGTAAAAAAATTTAACAGAAGAAGTCACACATTTCGAACACTTCTGTATAAGCTTGAACGAACTTAAAGATTATTATGGTTGTATGAATTTGATGCAAGAGTCACACCTAGTTGCCGCCATCATGGAGTATTGACATATATATTGAGCAACATTTTGACAAATTGCTCGAATGGACATTGAAGCATTTTATCTGGCACTTTGCTTTCGCTTGCTTCTGGCATTTGTGCGTGGGCGGCCGGGGTCAAGGGCTGCCATTCTGGTCATTTATATGAACAGCGGTCCTTTTTCATTTTCAACTCATTTGAAGTTTGTGCGTTCATCAGTTTCCGATGCTCGAATGTTTTTCGAACGCACAAAAAAGCCGCCTTTGTAAGCACATCATGGTAAATGATAGATTGCCGAAGTCCCAATGAACATTTGTAAATCAACCAACCACAGACAGACGGCCTTAAGGGTTGTAAGAGTTAGGCAAACGGCAGCGGTTGGAGGCGATACAATTTAAATTGTACACACCGATCTCGAAACGATTTTGTAGGTGCTTTTCGGACATGAAGGCGACTGCTGATTTGCTTTACATGGTTTCCAAATCATGATATAAGAATAAAGTTGCATTTTGGTGATTAGTTAAAATTTTGAGGTAAGATAAAAATAATACGTACAGATGAGGAAGACAAAAAGTCTATTTAGTCTAAAATCCCTTACTACTCCAATACGCACATTGGCTGTTGATACCCTCCCCCCCATTTAGTCGCTCGTGCACGAATGATAACAATACAGAACACAAATATGGTCATTTGAGGTCCCTGGTGACGTAGTCGGCGTTGTCCGCAAGCGATTCTTATCGGCACTGATTACTTTCTAATCCGAATAATCAACCATTGCTGCTGCCAAACCAAGCGTTGACACAAACAAATGACCAACGGCCACCTTCAAGCGACTCGGCGGCTGAGTCTGAGTTACTCAACCATCTAGCCGAACGATGGACGAGTAAATACCGATTCCAGCCTCTGGCCATCCGCATACACACTCAAATACAGATTCTGTTACTTACCCATTCTCATTTCCTCGCTCTGTGACAAGGAGAAAGATGTAATGCTGTCCATTGTGCCGAGTGAAAGGTATTAATTGCTCGAGAGTGGCGCATATTGGCAAACAGGTAAACTGCTCTCCCAAGTGCTATGCCTATGGACGACGAGGATGAACACGAAAACCAACGAGTGCGTGGTGGATGGATAACACTTCTTCTCTCTCTTTCCCCGTTTCTTATTTAAGCAAGTTAGTTTTCGCTTAACAGTGTATTCAATGTGAAAGTAATTTTATGAATTTCCTCGCTACATCGACGTTGCCAGAGTTTCGTGTTAGTGGCAGGTATAAATTCTTTAGTTATTGTTCTTGAAGCGGCCATAATTACTTTTATGTTGTTGTAATTAGTGTTCGATGAACCTTTACATGATGAATGCCTGTATATGTGTGTGTGTATGTGTAGTCGCGTTGAACTTTGCCGACAGTTGAAAGAGAAAGTGAAATATTTCACTTCGTGCGCACTTGGCTCAGTACGGAAATTACGCACTTATTTTCGATTCGAAACTGCCTTGTTTCTGCTAGGCATAGCACCATTGTCGGTTGCAGTAAAGAGGAGCAAATGATTTTTTTTATACTCTTGCAAGAGTATATTAACTTTGTCATGAAGTTTGCAACGCAGAGAAGGAGACATTTCCGACTATATAAAGTATATATATTCTTGATCAGCTCGACGAGACGAGTTCATATAGCCATGTCCGTCTGTCCGTCTGTCCGTCTGTCCGTCTGTCTGTCTGTCTGTCTGTCTGTTGCGATGCGAACTCCTCCTAGAGTTTTAAAGATATCGAAAAAACTTAAACGCAGAAAATTTTCTTTTCCTTGCACGCAGTTTGTGTGTAAAATCCAGCATGATCGAATAACTATAGCATATAGCTGCCATAGGAACGATCGGTCAAAAATGAGGTTTTTGCTCAATAAACTCTTTGGTTTTCAAGATATCGCCTCAATTTTTTGCACAAGAACATCCTGGACGTCAGTTAAGACACACAGTAAATTTGGTGGAGATCGGATAAATATAGGATAAAGCTCCCATAGGAACAATCGGTCAAAAATTCGGTTTTTGTAAGAAAAACTTTTTTGTTCTTAAATATAAACAGATAAAACTTTGAAGTTACGCGTTTTTATGAATCCTTGACCATATTCCAAAGTTTCGTTAAAATCGGACATAAGGGCGTGGCACCGCCCATATAGAAAAAAACTTAAAAATGTGATTTCTCTGTAAGCCGATGAGATATAAGATCGCAAAATAAAGTGTACATTGATTGCAATGTATTTGTTAAAAAAATTAGAAAATGGGCGGGGCTACGCCCTTTTATCTTTATAAAAGTCTATGATTCTTATTGGAAGAACTGTAAGACATATTTTCCAATAACAACACTTGAGAAAATGCTTGCAAGAGTATATAAGTTTCAGCAAAGCTGAAAATAGCTCCCTTACTGGTTTTTTTTTGAACATGTACAGCTAATTACAGCAATATAGTCCAAAGTAATTGATTTTCAAAACATGCATTCTGCTGCTTTGGTATAAAAGCTACTTTAGTCAAATTTGTTTTTAATGTAGTTTTTTACGTCACTAATTTAATTCACAAATTAGAACTTTAAAGTATTGAAAGGTGACCTGGCAAAAGTTGCCTGGCCGTGCTCCCATATTGCCTTACATTTTTTACGATTTACGTTTGGGAAAAAATCATACAAATAACAACAAGCCAAACTACCCTTCACATAACAATTAAGGGAACAATCAAAAATCGAATTTTTGACGGTCTGTAACTTTATAGGTATTGGCCGTATCGACCAAAAAAATTTAGGAGTAAAGGTTTTGATGTAATCCATAAAATTGCAACAAAAAAAAAAAAAAAACGGTGCCAAACCCTTAATCTATAAAAACATACTGATCTGACGCCGCCTATCCAAATAGTGTTCAAAATACTAAGAAAATCAGTCAAAAAATGTGGATTTTACGAAAAATTTAAGTTTGTTGGTCTCTGAGGGGTAGCCATCAAAGAGACGGAAAATTTGTGGTATGCAGTTTTTAAGATGTATATTCACTGAGCATGTATACAAATTTTCAGGGTCGTACCTTTGTTAATTTTGGAGATATAGCAATTTATAGAAAATAACTGGGGGAGGGGAAATGAAAAGGGGGGGGGGGTTTGTGGTATGATGTTTTGTAGGGCTATACATACTGAGTCTACATACCGACTTTAATGTTTCTATCTCTTTGGATGTTTGAGTTATAGCGATTTAAAAAAGTGGGTGGGGCTGAATGGGCGGGAAGGAGTGGGCGTGGCAAAAAAAATAAAATAAACTTGATCTGCTGCCGAGCATCACGAGTCTACCTTCCAAATTTCAAGTCTCTGGCTCTTATATATTCCGAGAACCGTTGGTGAGGACGGACGGACAGACAGACGGACGGACATGGCTCAATCAATTTCTCTTGTCGTCCTGATCAAAAATATATATTCTTTTTGGGGTCCTCCTCCCCTCCTTCTGTGCGTTACATAAATTTCGTTCAAACAAACCCAATATACCCTGATACACTATGTGTACAGGGTATAAAAATGACAAAAAAGTGTGTTTTTCACTTGTTTTCGTTATTTGGCTGCATCTTAATAATATGTAAATTCTCAGATCGATCCATTGAGCGGTTTTGCCGTCCCGTGTGTTAAACGAGCACACACTTTTAAACTTTGTGTAATCATCTTCCTAAAAATAGAAAGGAGGCACATAGTATATCTGAGAATACAATACATTTTGGCAGAGGTTGCGTTTTGAAGATTAAATAATTTAGATTCTATGAAACCTTTTCACTAACAGTGGGTTCGGCCGCCATAAGGCGTTTTATATTTATTTTTCTATTACTCTTCAAATCGGCATTCAAATTTAACCTGTTTCAAATCGCAAAAAAAAAAAAATCGTTTTACGAAAAATCCAAGCACGCCGAATGATTACAGAATGAATCAATGAAATTATCTTTTAACATTTAGATGCGGATATTTATTTATAACAGGACTTTTCAACATTGCGCCACTGTGGCAAAGATTTTAAGTAAGGGTTGATCTCATCTACGTACGTTGAAATTTCAATACTAGTCTTTCTACATACCCAGACCAAATGTCTGTAAATACCATTGAGATCGGACCACGGGAGTGGTACCGGCTATACCAAATGAAGAAGAGAAAGAAAAGTAAATTTAAACTGTTTCACAGAAGGGTATTTTTCAAAATAGTTGGATTAAAAAAAAATTTACATTCGGATATTTGAAATACTTTTTTCTTGTAACTGAATATTCAGGCCATCTATTAAAAATTCTTCCGTTAAAAATTCTTCCGTAAAACAAAAAAAGGCGCAATAAAGTATAACAATCTTCATATCAATCTAATAGAAAGTAAAAGTAGAGCTTTCTCAAACAACAAACATACAAATCAAAGTTTCAAAACATTTTACGTAAGGTAGCGCTAGTAATTTGCACCTTGCCTATAAACTAAGATAAGACCAGAGGAAACCAGTAAGGGAGTTATTATCAGCTTTGCAAGCATTTTCCCAATTAATCTTATTGAAAAGTCCAATAAGAATCATATAAGTTTATAAAGAAGTAATCATTTTGCGATCTCCTATCTGTTCGCCTTACAGTGAAATCGAATTTTGTAAGTTTTTCTCTATGTGGGCAGTGCTACGACCTTATGTCCGATTCTTATGAAACTATAAAAACGCATAATTGTAAAGTTTCATCTGTTTATATTTAAGAACAAAAAAGTTTTTCTAACAAAAGCTGAATTTTTGACCGATAATTCCTGTGGAACTTATATGACGTACTAGAAGATCTTCACCAAATTCGCAGTGTGTCTTTATTGGAGTCCAAAGTATTATTATGCAAAAAATTGAGGTAATAGCTCTAAAATCAATGCGTTATTTAAGCAAAAGCCTCATTTTATTTCGATCAAGCCTGCGATGAAAAGAAAATTTTCAGCTTTTAGTTTTTTTTGTTAACTTCAAAATTCTGGGAGGAGTCCGCATTGTAAGCGACAGACAGACGGACATGGCTATATGAACTCGTCTCCTCGTGCTGATCAAGAATATATATACTTTATACAGTCGGAGATGTCTCATTCTCTGCGTTGCAAACTTCATGACAAAGTTAATATACTATTGCATGAGTATAAAAATTTAACTGTTTGTTGAATAGAAGAATTAACATCCGAAGTAGCTTGATTTTTCAAAACCAGTAAGGGCGGTATAGTCGAGTACACTCGACAATATTATACCCTGCACACACGGTAGGCGGTCCCACACCCCAAATCTACAAAAATATATTAATCTGACATCGCAATAGTGTTCAAAATATAAAGTGAATCAGGCAAAAAAAGGATATGTATTCACTGAGCTTGTGTACAAAATTGCGTACCTTTAATAATTTTAAGAAACAATTTTAAGAAAACAACTGTGTAAGGGGAATTAAAGGGGAGGGGGAAAAATTGTAGTTTGCAGTTTTGTAGGGCTACTACATACCGACTTTCACGTTTTATCTCTTCGGGTGTTCGAGTTATGGCGTTTTAAAAAAGTGGGTGTAGCTAGTTGGGCGGGAAGGAGTGGGCGTGGCACCGTTCAAAATTGATCTGCTGCCGAGCATCACGAGTCTTCTCTCCAAATTTCAAATCGCTAGCTCTTATAGTTTTCGAGAACCATTGGTGAATACGAACAGACATACGGACATGGGGTGCCCCTTTCTTCCTTCTATGCGTTACATACCTTTGGTATCAAACAAACTTAATATACCCCACTATGTGTTCAGGGTATTATGAGACACTATGTGTACAGGGTATGATGACACACTATGTGTACAGGATATAATGACACACTATGTGTACAGGGTATAATGACACACTATGTGTACAGGGTATGATGACACACTATGTGTACAGGATATAATGACACACTATGTGTACAGGGTGTAATGAATTAAGATTTGCCAATTTTTAGCTCTTAATTAATTTAAACATAATTTAGTTAACTTATGAAAATTGTCAAATTATGGAATGGTTTCGGGCAGCATTGCCAGATGTTCCGATTTTGGCGGGTTTTTATACTCTGTATCTTATGGTACAAGGGTATATTAGTTTTGGGCATGTCGACAATGTGTGTAAGAAAATTTGAAATGCTTATATCTTGTGAACCATATAATTTACAGGAATGTAATTTGGTATGTATGATATTGGGATAAAGTGTAACAAGATTCAATCATAATATGAGCGAGGCCACGCCCACATTTTGCCAAAATAGGAAAACCTTAAATCTTTGGAACAAATTGGTATACAGTATTAAAAATTGATATGTATGACAATAAATGAAAATGAGATCGGTTTTGATTGAAAAGATGAATTTAATATGGTCGGAAGCCAAAAATAAATTAATGAAATATTCGTAAATTTAATGAAATATTCGGCTTTTCGGAAACTTTAAAAGGTGTTAAATGTTCACCAAAATATCAAATAATAATATTAAAATACATTTTCAGTGGGTATTTTTGCTATCTTTTGTCACGTCAACGTAATTTCAACTCAAATAAAAAGATAAAACTTCTGATAATAAACGTTTTTTGGGTATGTTTCCTGTGTGTTTTCGCTTCCTGTCCAGTAGACCATAATGTCCGTACCGACAAATAGGTGGGTCGTTATGTCAAAAACCGCAAACTAACTATTACATTAGACTAGCTAGAACACATACTAAACATCGTTTTATCTACTCGTCTAGTGGAGCTGTTCAAGAATATTCAAGTACATAAGAACATACGTGATGCGGAAGAGATACATAAAGTAAAAGTAAAATATGAACCAGTAAGGACGCTACCTTTAGCCATGCTGAAGATTCTATACTCTTCAAGCCGTTTCTAGTGCCACGCCCATTTTTTTGACTGAACCTTTTTCTCTTCATCTTATTAGCCTATATACCACATTTCATTGTTTTAGTTCAGTTTTAGTTAAGACGGTGAAGATTCAAGTCAACTGATTAGGAAACAAAAAAGTTTTCCATATAACGTCGTAAATTTTACTTCTCTTCATCTTCTTCCTTTTATATGGCAGGTACCAGTTGCAGTGATCTGATCTTAGTGGCATTTTCTCTGGGTACGTAAAAGTACTAGTTTTGAAAGTTCAGCGTTTTTAAGTTAAGTAATAATACAAATTTCTTTTTCTTTTTCAATATATTCACCTGCTACCCTTATACATTTTAGTTTGTGTATACCTTTAGAAGAAAATGTTTTATCTTTGTTCGAAAAATAGGCTGAAACTGCGTCCTTCACTTCTTCATAGCTTGAAAATTTTAACTTTGTAAGAAGTTTGCAGCGCAGAGAAGGAGACATTTCCGACTATATAAAATATATATATACTTGATCAGCTCGACGAGAAGAGTTCTTATAGTCATGTCCGTCTGTCTGTTGCGATGCGAACTGCTCCTAGAGTCTTAAAGTTAGACAAAAAATTTAAATGCAAAAAATGTTCTTTTCCAGCATGATCGGATCACTATAGCAAAAAGCAATTAGGCGTTTTGATACATCCGTAATCATATTCAAAAGTTTCATAAGAATCGGTCAAAACTGCGTGGCTGCGCCCATATAGAGAAAAAATTAAAAATTAAGCAAAGCTGAAAATACCCTTTTTACTGGTTTTTGTTCTTTTCGTATGGGGCCTGCTAGTTCCAGTGATTCGATCATGCCGGTTCCGGCGGTTCGCTCAAAAAAAAAAAACTCTCGCTGCAAAATTTCAGTTCGATGACTTGAAAACTGTGGGAGGAGATTCTATACGTACAGACAGGGCTATATCAAATCGTTTTGTCGTCCTGATCAACAATAAGTATACTTTATATATGTATTTTTTGAATCATCCTATATACTTCATATTATCGGTGATACTGTGTAAAACTAAGTGAAAACTAAACAAATACAAGAACTTTTCTAAAGTCGGCTCCATCAATAGTCGCCATTAAATACACTCAAATGTATATTTTAAAAAAAGTACAACACAAACGAATCATAAGTCAAGCACAAATTTAAAATGACGACTCTACAGATGCAGACATCAAGGCGAAGAAGTGCTTCTCGTAATATAGGGTTCCTTTTTATACCCTGCACATGCTGCGTGACTGGACTGTATTGAGTTTGTTGCAGAACGTATGTACATATGTAACACATCCAATAAGCTTGGTGTATATTTAAGAATAATCAAGTCGACAAAGAATTCGATCAAATAACAAAGAGGGAAATGTTTCTTCCATACAAGACCACAATATTATTTAACAATAATGACTCAAAATCAATAATGCTATGTCCGTTAATATATCTGTATATATTATAGTTACACACGATTGCTTTTAAAAACAATTGATGTTTAAACAATTGTGTAAACCCGAAATAGTGCCGACTTAAACAATTCATATTGTTTTATGAATTACTTTATAAGTGTAATTTTTAGATCTCTTAGTTTCTTAAACTTTTATATAAAAATAACATGAGCATCATGAGAAATAAATTAGAACTAACTAGTTCCTGAGGTACTTAGTTTACATTTGAAAAGGTGTAATTTCTGAACTTTATCTCCATCTGCCCGTCTTTCAGTTTCGATACCAACTGCTCACTCAGTTTTAATGATATCGATAAAATTTAAGCGCAGGCAGCTACAAACTATCTAAAAATTAGCTTGATCAGATTACTGTAGCACATAGCTGGCATAGGAACGATCGATCAAAAATGAAATTTCGACTTTAAAAACGCTTTGATTTTAAAGCTATTACCCCAATTTCTCAACAAAGTTTTAGACGTCAATAAAGGCACTCTGCGAAATTGGCTAAGATCGGACGACTATAGCATATAGGTCCCATAGGAACAATCGGTCAAAAATTTGGTTTTTGTTAGAATAACTTCTTCGTTCTTAAATACACTTAGCTAGATGAAACTTTGCAATTATGTGTTTTTATTAAAAGAAATTAGTTAATCGCACAAAAAAGAAGACTTTCAGCATTCTACATATACAGTCGGACGGGCATCAAGAATATAAATATGAAAAAAATTATTTAGTCAATTCGAAAACTAATTGACGAAATTCAAACAAAATCATAAAATTTTGCCTCTTTGGTCATTTTGTTTTTTTTTTTAACATTTTGAGTAAGGGAATCTTGGAAACACATGCACATTGAAATATATACAAAAACGCTGTAGCCCTCACGGCTTACCGTTGCGCCGCCTGTTACCCTCCATACTGCGCCTGTTCTCCTCCTGCTATCGCTTTATAACAGTCTGATTTTGACATTGACGAATTCGTCGCCATTTGTCATGTGCACCCATAAGAATATAAGCGAGCGAACGAACAAACGAATGAACAGCCCAGGGAGAGCAACTCTAAGGCTACTCGTGTGCACGTTCAGCCCCTTTTGTTGCTTAGACTGCCTGCTATGCTGTCATCCTGCTGGCAGCATTCTATCAGCCACTATCATCATTGGCGCTGAAATTTTCATTATATTTAATTCAGAATGATGCGCCACTGTTTCAATAGATTCATGATTGAAATTTGGATTAGTTACGTTCTGATGCTAAACTCGTTCAGCGAGTCAGAAAATTCTCATGAAAGTGTCAAATAAGAATCTTCAACGAAGAATATGGACGATGCATTTTTTGCAACTTAAACATTACTAACACTGTTTCCACTTCAATAGTTTTATCCATCCATTGAAAACTCTTAATGTGTAAACTTTATGTCTATTTGTGGTATAACCTCCTTGAACAATTACAAATTTAGATAATTCAGCCAATTTTTTGTTTTACACAGAATATTCGTATTTCAAAATAGTCAAACTTCTGGCTGAAGAATTATTTTAAAAATCGTTTGAAATCGACTTATTTCAATGAAAATAACGTTTATTCAATAAGAATTTTGCTATCCTATCTATTCACTCCCATTTTTAAATTCAATTACTTTATGTATGTAAATGCTACATCGTTCCTTTTTGGGCGATCGTAACTATAAAAAGGAAGGGAGGGTCCGAGGGCCATCACAACTTCGATACTTCTAATACGTGAATAAGTTATTGTGTATGCTAAAATTCCACCAAAATTCACGTGAGCAAAATATGAAGAGAAAATATGTATTTCTTAAAATTTTTCAGTTCGGTTTGTCGTTATTTTCCATGAAGAAATATCAATCAGTCATTTTATCATATCACTACTACTGATATTGATGAGATGAACATCTTTCTAAAACTTCAGTCTCTCTCTTAAGCTTTGCTATTCTCCGGGCCCAGAAAACGCACCTAAGTATTACCTAATACTGTCAGCTAATTCACTGCGGAAACCGTTCTCAAAATTGTTTAATCTGTCTGTCCATAAAGCTTTTGTCCGAGCCATTTAGAAGGATTTTTATACTCTTCACGCAATGTATAAGTTTGTGCTGAAGTAACACATAGAAATAATATAAAGTAAAGGCTGAAATTTTTAACATAGTAGTTTTACATAGCCCGACTAACAACTAGAACTGATACCTGCCATACAAAATGGAGAAGAGGAAGAAAAATTAAGATTTAACGTCGTTGTATGGAAAACTTTTTTGTTCCTTAATCAATTGACTTGAAACTTCACACTTATGTTCTAAGGGAGGCATGAAAACTATTTTGACCAAAAAATGGGCATGGTTACGCCCACTTATAGCAAAAATCGACAATTTGTTTATCTCTAGGCTAATAGATGAATAGAAAATAGATTCAGTCAAAAAAATTGGCGTGGCACAACAAAGGGCCTGAAAAGTATCCAAGTTTCAGCCTTGCTACAGTTAGCGTCCTTACTGGGTTTATTATTGAGAAGGGAGGCGTCGTATCTACTGATTTATGTACCACCTTAGACACAGTTAAACATGACTTTTTATTGTACAAATTGATTTTCACTGTATAAATTGAGTGTTACATCTAGGTCTCCTCAGCATCTCAGTATTTCTCTTAGTATTTCATATTCTCGAGTGGTCATGTATGCTACATGTGTGTGATGTAAAACGCTGCCCTTCTTCTAATTTTAGACTTCAAAAGAATCTTAACTGAATGCATTTTTTATGTCTGAATAACTTTTAATATAATTTCATGACGAATTATCGCAGGATCGTTCTTGGCACTGATTATAATAAACTCTTCCACATTCTTTCGCTTGAGATCTCACCTTCTTCGCTAAACATTATCGTTGGCTTCGAGTCTAATAATTAATAGCCAGCTGGACTTACTAGACATCGACATCGCCCGTCTCAAATGTCTCTGACCACATTTCTATATCTAAGTCTATTCAATTTTTTGTTTTATTATATAATACATAACCTGTTTTTTATATGCTGTTATAATATAATACTATTGCATTATAATTTTACATTACATTCAGAGTACATTTTCATATTCATAAAGAAATAAGTATATATTTATAAAAAATAAGCATGAAAGAGAGAAAAAGTACTCCATTATACACATTTATTATCGTTGTCTTTGAACAGTTATATTGCATTTCAAAGAGTGTTTGTAAAAAGAACAGTACTCGTTACTTGTTTCATAGACTGGCAATCTAATTCGTACATACATGAATTCGTGCAGGTTGCACAATTAGGCCTCCAGAGGCAAGAACAAAAAGAAAATGACCAAAAAACACTGTAAACAAAAAATCCACAAGACACAATTATACGCACGCAATTCGCCCATCAGAAAGATACATTTCCTTTATTTGTTCTTACGCCATTAAAAAAGGGCAATAAAAGTGCCGCAAAGCAACATTTCTAAGTTTCAGCCTTCATTATTATTTATTTTTTATTTGTTCTTTCCGTATTTTTCTTGCTTATGAACGCCATTGTTTTATTTTTTTGTATATCTTTACTCTCGTACTCTGAAGTCTGTTATCGTAATAAAGTTGTAAACATTTAAAAGAAAGTACTTTAAGTACTTTAAGCTGGAAAAAATATACTGAGTATTTGGTACAATTATTTTCGTTTCGACACTAAATAACGTCAACACTGATGTTTTGTTGAAAGCGCTTGACCATCATAAAATGATTAATAGCTTCTATCAAATATTTTATCATGCAAATTAATATAGTTTAAGTTAAAACTGACTCGAGTCTGATTTTCACTTAAAAGTTGTCTCCATATAATGGACAGCATTTATTTCGAGGCGACACAAAAACAGTCAGCAAGATCCTTTTGTGATCTTTATCAACATCGAACGACGATAGTTGTCCACTTTGCCTGCAGTCTGCTTTTGCGGCCGAGTCGGTATGTGTTTTCAATGGATTGCAGTCACAAGAGTTAAATCTGGCAAGCGTTTTCTGTGACCAAAACAAGCCGAAATTAATTGAGCTGTTAAACGTGAATTAGTTTGAAATGAAAGGGAAAAACCTTAAGCGAAAAGTTAATTAATAATTAAGTGGCTTTCATAAAAAAACATACTTGTTGGTATAATCTCATGCAAGCATATCTCAATTAAGTGTGGATTATCTTATGGCGTTATGCAATCTTCAACATAAATATATTTTACATTTCATATTTTTTCGCAGCATTAATAATAGTTGAAAATAGTTAAGAATAAGTCGACATTTTGTAAGTACTTATCAAAAGAAGTTTTTTATACTCTTGCAAGAGTATATTAACTTTGTCATGAACTTTGCAACGCAGAGGAGGAGACACATCGGACCATATAAAGTATATATGTTCTTGATCAGCACTTCGAGATGAGTTCATATGTATAGTCATGTCAGTCTGTCCATCTGTCTGTTGCGATGCGAACTCCTCCTAGAGTTTTAAAGTTAACAAAAACATTTAAATGCAGAAAATTTTCTTTTCCTTGCAGACAGTTTGTATATAAAAACCAGCTTCATCGGATCACTATAGCATATAGATATCATAGGAATAATCGGTCAAAAATAATGTTTTTATTAATCCTTGACTATATTACAAAGTTGGACACTGGTTTTTGATTTAGATTGTGACACAAGTGAATGATGTAACCGTTGAGGTCTTTAAATCAATCCCAATAAAAGTTTTCAAAATAATGAAATGCAGTTGGCTAATCCCCGAATTTTTCGGGGTTTCCAAAATGCTTGAGTTCCTTCAGTCGAAGAGGAAAAGTGGTAAAATGTTGCCTTTACACCATTTCGACTTTTGGGAACTGTTGAAAATGAATAGTTATCTGCTTTTAAAAAATCACCTGAAGTACAAATGGAATTATCCATTTTGAATTTATGCAACAAGCATTTTCAGTTGCTGCTTACATTGGCAATAAAATACAAAGCAGGCTTGATTTCCACAATAAGTAATCTATACATAGAGTGGAAAACGAAATCTTAAATGGACTGTTTTTTTTCGGCCAATTCAACTCGGTTGAAAATATGTGCACCCAATGAAGAATACGAGTAAAATTTTCAAGCCGAACTGAAATGTGTTTCCGAGACATACAATATACAATAATTCTTTACTTTTTTACATCGTAATGTCTACTTGGTTTCCTATTTCATTTTATTAATAAAAATTGAAGATATAACTGAGGTTTTTTTATTTCAATCCAATTAGAAGCCATTTTTATAAATCCCTTAATCCTGGGATTGAAAAATATTACCGGAATTGTCTTCTCTACTTATATACAGACGGACATGAGCTAATAAAAAATATAATTTAATATATCTAGTGCTACCGCCTTATCTATCTTTTAAACCTCAAAAATTAAATACATATAGCTGCAAAATAATAAATACAGTTAAGTATATTGCACTCATTGTAGCATTGGTAAGTTACAGGTGTTCTTTGGAAGACACTCTGCACGTTTAAATTAACTCTTCCCCTTCCCATTTGTTTATTCAATAATGTCCACTTGCCAACTTGTTGGTACTTATTTTCATTAAAATTACTACTTTTACAAATTTTTTAAACATTTCAAATACAACAGCATATTAATTATAGTTTTTAGATTATTTAAACAATTTCATTAGTTCAATTCGAATGTACTTTTCAATCTTCGAAAATAAATACTCATTAATTTTGCTGCTCGAAGTGGGTTGATTTGAGAAAGCTTTTTTTTAAAATGCATATTGGTTAATGAAAACATGTAAAATATTCAATTGCTTAAATGCAGATTAATGGAAAAATCATAAAGTTTATATCTTCGCACGTAATTATTTATAAGAACTTAAAATAAGGGTGAATTTAATCAAATCTTTGAGAATATTGTCAGGGATTTTGCAAAGGTTAAAAAATTGTATTAGAGACTTCTGTGACACCCCCGCCAATGTCCTTTTTCTTCGCAACATTCAACATATGAAATGTTTCGCAACTATATGCGAAATAACATTCGAAATGGTAAGGCAGTGCGCAAGGATGCTAGCAGTTCAGTGAAGACACACAAAGTTAACGTCCGGTCATGTGCCTCCATTTATTTTGGTCATGTATTCTACAAAAAGCACTTAGTCTCATTCTGGCAAAAATTTGCTAACAATTCATGTTCCATTTTGAACTGTCTTAATTCGCAATTGTTGGTGATTATTGTCCTATTAGAACGAGCGATTCAAATTCACATTTAGAAAGACCAGCGGACGATGAGAAATAATGTAGGATATATGTCAGAAGACTCGTGTAGTTCACAACATTCATGCATATTCATTTATATATCATAAAATGCAAAATCTTTTACGCTAGAAACAATTGACAATTACGTAAAACGTGACATTTGCAAGGATGGACGAAATCCGACAACATCCGTGCTCAACCTTTTCCAGTCGCAGCTCGCGCTCGACTCAAATTGGAATTTTTCGTTTTTGGTAATTTTCGATAAAATCAAATTAATTTGCTCCAAGTTTTGCCGCTAAAAGCTGCACATGCGGCAGTACAATATAGAGAGCGTGGCCCAGCCCACTGAAATTTAAGCGAGAAACTCTAATTTAAGCGCTTCAATTCGGCAAATCTCGCGGAGTTATTTTTTTCCCATTGAAATGCCCTAAGTTTCCAGGCGATACATGAAAACATAGCCAACACAACCAAAGGTCGCGATTTTCGATTTTTTTGAAAAAAGTGAACTGAAAATGGGGAAAAGAGGGGAATTTAGCGCTGATCACGCTAGACGGGTGCCCGGATCATTTTTCTTGATTTTTTGTGGTTTTCTTTGGGCAAAAAGAGACAAGAAAAGATAAAAAAACAGACAAAAGAGAAGAATTACATAAATTTTTTCTCTTTAAGGCAATAAGTAATATTATAGGTGCAGTAAAATAATTTAATTCAATACATATTACTTACATACATATAAAAAAAAAAATGTAATTGAAGGGATAAAAATATACAAAAAAAAAAAATTGTTTAGAGCTTAATTTTAAGAAGCCTCTGACACCGATTTGTGTGGTCAGAGATTTCTATGCACGAAACGATACATCAAACCGCTATTTTCTTCAAGACTCCCGTAGGTAGCATACAATGGGACGTCCTATAGCATTTCCCTACCTCCTTTGTTGTTCCGTTATACCCATTAACTATATATGTACACACAACTCGTAACTATTGTCATTATTCCTTGAGATTTAAAAAGTCGGTAAAGTAATGAAATATTGATTTAATATAACAAAAATTCTTGGGCGTATCACCGACTATTGATTAATAAAATTCTTGAATGCAGGGTAATATAACTGTCAGTACTACTTGACTATAACCCTCTTTCTTGTATAATTTTATAAAACACTACATTTGTTAAATAACGAAAATATTTTTAATGCGATAAAATGTGAAGAGATTCGAGAACCAGGACAAGCGATTTGCCTGTCATGTGTTGTTCGTCGGCTTCTTTGTGCCTCTGAACTTCTCTCCATCATAATATTTTAATTGTACCAACATATGTTTAAATCAAATTGAAAATAACCGTTTACGGCTCATAGAGATGAAGTCAACCGATCACTTTCCGCAATTCACTTTACTTTCAAAGGCAAAAGAATATCAGGAAGAACTTAAATTAAAGAAGGGGACGAATAAAGATGCTTTTAATATTGGAAATATTCAGTTTGGCGTGTGATTTCCAATTAGTTTGATGCCTCAGGAATAAAATTGTTTTAGTTTTTGATCGGACTATCAATGCTTAGAACAAGAAAATTACATAAGTCATGCTCACAAGACTGGTCTAAATAAAATATTATTAAATTATGAATGTATGTATTTTAGGTTTTTAGCGATGGTACAATATTTACAACTTTTTTATTACTCTCAAGATTTTTTGTTCTTTGTATTTTTCGTCTTCCATGGTCTAAATATATATGTTTCATTATTTGATAAATGTTCGCAAGTTATCTGCGCTGTTTGACATTTTTTTCTTCGCTTTGCTTCGCAGAAACCAAAATCAATAGAAAACATTGTGACAGTTTTTGAAAAAAACTAGTCCGGCCTTGACTAGCATAATGCCAAAGTAGATCTAAAATTCTTTAGAGACAATAAAAAATGTTTCAGTTTTAAAATTGTCCCATTTTTTTTTAAAGTGAATTGAAAAAAATGAAGACGTCTTCTTCGAACGAATCCTCATTGTTCGCGCATTTTTTCATCATTCAAAAAACGAACAAATTTCCTTCCGCGACTTAATTTTTTCGCCGACATCTCTAACTTCCGAATATTCATAGAGAACATTTTGAGCGCAGTTCGCGTTCATTTTATGTATTTTATGCATTTATGACTTTATCGCTTTATGATATCGTCCGTTCAAACATTTATTTGCGTGCAGCCTATTCGACGAAAATAGAAAAACTTCGAACTCAGGTCAACTTTCAGGTTGTAAAACCTAGTTGGTAGCCACGAAATTGTAGCAAGGGCCAGCCTTCAAGTGAATACTGTGAGAGAATTTCAACTGGGCTGAAGGTTATTTACGGAGTTATGCAAGTTCTCGTAACAAAGCCGGGAGTGCGCTTGGACAGGCTTGCATAATAAACTCAAACCTTTGTTTCGACTTACTTCCGAGCCTGAATTGAGTAAATGTAGTGCTCTAGTTAGCATTGTTTGAGACACGCCTTCAGACACTTTGTTCGAAATTTTCTTACACAACTTTCGCTTAATCCGAGGATTAGGCAAGTCGCTCGCGAACATTGCCCCGTAGAGTGAAAACGGAACGGTGGCTTCAGTTTAAGAAATGAAGTCCAAGTAAAATGAATAATCTTTTTTCTAAAATTACTCAAATATTCATTGTTTGCAATTTTGAAATTTTACTGTCGTATTTGCGAATTCTGCGAATAACGTTCTTGACTTAATAGTTTCCAACAAATTTGTTTTTAAATCTCATGTGTCTGGTAGTTTGTGTTACTAATTCAATAACAAATAAGAAAACAATATTGCAGTCAAGAGTGTTTTAATTATTAAGGTAAAGAGCTTACCGATCGGTTTTTGGCCACCTCCAACAAAATAATAAACGGTAGTAATTAATTTGATTTGGTAATTGGATAGGAAGATTAAGGTATTGCTAACCACACCTAGTCATTCTCTCAGCTTGAAGAAGAAATTGACTCTTTGACGGTTCTTTCTTTTTTGACTCGCTTTGAATGATTGTAATCTGAACTAACCTAACAAAATACTGGCTTAGTAAAATTATAAAATGAACTTGACATATCCAAAGGACGTAACTATCCATTTTATACACATATATAATTTGTACACACTCCTGATCAAGAATGTCTCAAATTAGTTTTTTTTTTTTTGGTTGAAAAGCATATTTTCTTAAATCTCTGACTTAGAGTCAACAATGTTTAACCACTGTTCTTTGAATTTCAGTCAATATGCAAATTCAACATGTATTCCGAGTGAGCCCGCAACCAATCCACTAAAACCGTCGGTTCTGGAACGCTATCCCATTTTGAAGACAAAATCTTAAGTCTTTATAAGAAAGAAATTTACATCAGCAATATTTATTTCTATTTCTATAAAAATGTGGGTCTTTATTACTCGCTTGGGATCATAATAATTAATATCTCAAAAGAAGACTCGATTTATATTGTTATTAAACATTGAAATCTTACATATATAAGAAACGCGGAAAACTTATCAAAATTTTAAAAATGCGTGCCTCTCTCAGTTAGTAAAATAAGGATGAAGGCGAATGTGCATGAAACTTTCAAGAACGAAATGTTATTTCAAATACTAAGAGACATTTAATTTCTCTCTCCATCCCTTTCTCTTTTCTTTCTATCCCGGTCACAAAAGCATTTCCCCTGTGAGCAATGTAAACTGTTACCTGATCTCAAGCGAAGGCGACGCGTGTGTCGTTTAGTATAACGAGTCCTTGTTGTCTTCCTGCCAAGGACTTGATTCACGCGACACAGTCAATGTTTATGGAATTTAAATGCACCGTGTCATGGGTCCTTAAATGTCTTAATTGCACACATATCCTTCGTCAGCACAGTCTTTTGAAATTCGTAGGCGAAATATTATTGCTGGATCGTAAAAATATAAAAGTAGCCATGGGTGGCCGCAGACGGCGACCGGGCGTCTAAGTGTTGATCGCGTTTTTCTTTGCAAACTTCCTACTTTGCAGAAATACGCGTGAATCGATCAGTTCGTTGAAATACTCGCGGAGAGCGATATGCGTGAGACTCTATTGCACAGGCGTACGACCATCTACCAAGTCGTTTTCAAAGTTCTATTTCTATGCATTGTTACCAAAGTCTGTTCATAATTGTAGATGCGATGATTCGCTATACAAATGAGTCTAAAAGAGGCGGTGTGCGAATTAATGTTGGTTATTATACCATAAATAGCCAATTGCAATTTCTAACTCTATTCAATTTAATTAAAAGCATTTAAGAAGCCAACTTCAGTCACGCAGCTGATTTTAGGAATAGTATTATAAGTGTTGAAGTTTGTTAGACATAGAAATATTCGTTTCCAACTATATAAAGCAAATACATTCTTGATCAGGACGACAACTCGAGTTGATTGAGCCATGTCCGTCTGTCCTTTTGTCCGTCTGTCTGTATATACATATATGTATATTATCTCATCCCACAGTTTTGAAGTTATCAAGCAGAAATTTGGCACAGACAATCCTTTTTTGTGCGGTCAACTTATTTGTCGGAACCAGCAATATTGGACCACTGGAACTGGTAGCCCCCATACGAAAATAAGAAGAAAAACCAAACCTTAATCGTTGTACTTTTTTTAACAGAAAATAGATTCAATCAAAAAAATAGGCGTGGCACAAAAAAGGGGCGTGAAGAGCATATAATCTTCAGCAAGGCTGTATTTCTATTTCTATTAATAGCCTATATAGCAATTTACATTGTTTTTGCTCATTGGGTACCGGAGACATGCGAATTATTGATTTTGGCTATAAGTGGACGTAGCCATTCCCATTTTTTGATCAAAATCGTTTTTATGTCTTCTTAAAAACATAAGTATAAAGTTTTAAGTCGATCGGTTAAAAAACAAAAATGTTTTCGATACAACGACGGAGAAATTTTTCTCTGCCTCTTCTTCATTTTGTATGCGTGGTACCAGTTCCAGTAGTCCGATCGTAATGAAACTTCCAGACATTTAGTCTGAGTACGTGGTACTACTATACAATGATTCAAATTTTGTTTATTTTTATTCTCTGTACACATTGTGTATCAGGGTATATCGTGTTTGTTTAAACGAAATGTATGTAACACTTAGAATGAGGGGAGGGTGACCCCATAAAGTATATATATTCTTGATCAGTACGACAAGAGAAATTGATTGAGCCATGTCCGTCCGTCTGTCCGTCCTTACCAATGGTTTTCAGAAACTATACGTGCGAGAGACTTGAAATTTGGAGGGTAGACTCGTTATGCTTGGCAGCAGATCAAGTTTGAACGGTCCTGTGCCACGACCACTCCTTCCCGCCCAACCAGCACCACCCACTTTTTTAAAACGCTATAACTCGAACACCCTATAAAATGTACGAACCTGAAATTTTGTATACAAACTAAGTATGTACAATATACCTTTAAAACTGCATACCATAAAATTCCATTTTCTTTGATGGTTACCTCTCAAAAACCTACAAACTCAAATTTTCGTGAATGCTTAATTTTTTTTTTACCGATTTTTTCGATATTTTGAACGTTATTTGAATAAGCGACGTCAGATCAATATTTTTTTCTAGATTTGAGGTGTGGCATCGCCAACCATATGTGCAGGATATTATGTGGTCGAGCATACTCGACTATAGCGACCTTACTGGTTCTTCTTCATTTTGTATGGGGGCCACCAGTTCCAATGGTCTGATATTGCCAATTACCAAAAAGGAGACTCGCTGAAAAATTTCAGCTCGATAACTTCAAAACTGTGGGGGGAGATTGTATATATATAGACAGATGGATGGACGGATATGGCTATATCAACTCGTCTTGTCGTCCTGATCCAGAATATATAGTTTGCATCGTCGGAAACGTATATTTCGATCTGTTACAAACTTCGGAACAAAGTTATAATACTATTCACTGCGTGAAGAGTATAAAAAAAAGTCAGTGAAAAAGCTTGAACGAATTAATTTTTATTCGTCGCTTATAGTTTCCAAACATAACGTGTTCTTTTACAATTATACAAAATTCATTGGCCTTATATTGACATGGCTAAAGATAAAAAAATCTAATAAATATTAAGCTCCTTTGTTTTTTGAAGCATGTTTGGACAACAGAAAGGATGGAAACTACGGCGATAAAGTAATAAAACATTTAATTTCATCACCTTAGTCAGCATAATTGTAATGTGCACTGATCACACACACATAATCCAATTGACTTTACGAGGACATCATCATAAACAGTGCGAAACAATGCGAATAAGTGTGACAAGAGCAATTATGCCTGATGCGCTAAGAAGTTCTCAAGGCACGAAGGCAATTGACATTGAAAAATCAATGCCATTCGTAGTGGCTCAGACGGAAGCATTTTGCAGTACCGACAAAGCAACTAGTGACGTGCTGAAATGTTTGCACACTCGTCAAACATAACACAACGAAGCACCAGTGGCGACAGTAAAATAAAAATGACTGAAGAAAGCAGACCGGATAACCTTGACCGCGAGCAAGACAAACACGCCACATTAGAGACCGAAGGACACTCGGCTGATTATTAGCATTGAACTAACTAAGCTGAGATCAGTAGAAATGTGAAAACTGTGAAGGTCAGTTGACTATATATTTTCTGAGCTAGTAAAAGACTCTTTTACCAAGGACAGTGAAATTTTCAGATTTTGAATTCACAAACTCCAAATAAGTAGAAAGTTGCAAACATTCTGTCCATTGACAGCACCAATGAAATTCAAATCATATAGCATGTTGGTCACCTGTTTTGCTGATAATTCAACTAACGTCTGGCGAAGCAGAAATTTCGACTTGGTTGCCATTCTCTATATCTACATACACATATGTATATGTATGTACATTAACGTGTACACAGTTCCCTTCATTGTGTTTTTAAACATGCGATTAAAGTGAATGTAAACGGGCTATCAAACATATATGTATGTGTGTGAAGCATGTATAGTAAACAACAAAACAATTATACATCAAAGGCAAAAAGAAAACAAAAATTTTATTTTTACAATTTTAGTATTTTTCGATAATTAACAAACGATTGATGAAATCAACTTGATTATGATAAAATGTTTACTGGCTCGAAGCTCCCGCTGGCTTTAGTTTAGCTCGCTACGCCACTCGCAGTATTCCAGTTGTCTTTGAGTTTGGATTTATGTTAGACTCGTAGTTTCTAGAAATAAATCTTCAAAGCTACTTTTTACGCATGATTATTTATTTTTTGTTTTAATCTCAGCGGGACTTTATTTAGATTCAATTACTGCCACGATCAATGGACAACATTGGCCAATGGTAATTATTATATTTCAATTGGTGCTTGTTGTTTGCATTAACATAAATGATCGGTCGGATCTTCTTCCCAGGGGAGCTAATGGATCTGTGTTGAAAAATCAACCATCACAAATATCTCATACTTACTTCAAAAGAAACTGCAATTGTGAGTAGCACGGGCACAAAGCACGTTTAATTTCAGTATATTTATTGGCTAACGCTTGGGAGTTAAACAAGCCTATGCAACGTTTCAAATTTGAAGAGCTCCGAAGTCTTTACCTAGAAATGAATTGGCGTTATAAACTTTGTAATCTTATTGAATTAAAATACTATAAAACACGACAATTAACTGGTAAAAAAGTGACCTAGCTCTTAACATTCAAACATCCCGCAATTTCAATTAACAAAGACGATTTAGATCTAGTAAACTTTACTTAAAGTTAAGTATACTAGAAGATACAGCAGATATCAGATTATAATCGTTGGAAAAGATTGTAGAAAGTATGTTTTTTTTGAGGATGATTCAATCACAGCCAGCATCATTATAGAATCAAATGAATGGCCATGATGCTGAGTGTAGTTGAGAATTATACCGAATTAACAAGTTCGCCTTTTCCGTGCGCGTGCCCTTCACTTTGTTCACCCGCCCGTTGAATGTCCGTCCATCATTCGTTGTGTCGTGGTACTGTGCACATTTACGTCGAATGTATTGTGCCCTCAAAAATTGCAGAAGTGTTCAACTGCAGCAACGAAGTTGCTGAATGCAGCAACCACACCACAAAAGGGGAAGATAATTTCTATCGGATGTGAGTGTATGGTATAAGGACATACGAACACGCTTGGTTGCTGGCCGACGCAATGGGCTGGTCCCGATTCACTGTCAAGGTAATTTATTAATTTGGCAATAAAATTTCAAAATACGCTGGCAGACTGTCTGTGGTCAGGGAACTTGACAACTCAATTCCGAAAAATATATATACACAATTTTTCTCAGTTCTGTTTTAATATTATTTTTTTCAAATCGAGTGTTGTCCAAAAAAATTTTATAATAATAAATTTAATAAATTTAAGATATTTTAATTTACAAATTACAAACATATAGGGAATGTAAATTGAAATCACTAATGTCAGAAAATACCAAAGAAATTCAAACCAGTGTGATTAAAACAAATTCAAAAGGTTCTAAAAGATAAATGATCTTACATGTAGGGCAAATGTACCCTCAAGGTTATGTAGTGTTCCTAGCGTACAGTGGGCCTGAAATAAGCAATAACGTTTCTGGAAGAACACCTTTGTATGTAAGCCTCTATACAATTGGTAAATGACTTGGTTGACAGCATGCACCACTGTCCCAAAAAATGTCAAACTGAATGCTATAAATTTTCCGAGCGAACATTCGCACATGTATCGATGCACATATGCTCCTGCTGCTGATAGACTTGCCGCCTGCCCAACTGCCGCACGCTATCACTTCAAAAGACAGTGCGAATGAGGGTTGGGGTTGCATCAACACTATAGAGGGTGGCAGTTGACATCGATATCGGTTTCACTAAGCGGATCACAAAGCCAAGTCAATAAAACGTTTGGTTTCTATGCCGTTTTTTAGTTGATTATTGACTTTACGGTCATAAAACCTTTTTTTCGTACAAATGCAACTTATACATTCAATAATTGGGTTAGGTCACTTGTTAATCTGGCTTATTGCTGGTCAGCAGTAAATTGAGTAACGAAGCTTGTTTGAACAAACTTTACGGGCATGTAAAAAAGTAAATAAATGTTACGATTTCTATTCGATTTTGGATTCTCGATTGTCTTCAATAATACATCCTCGGTAGACTCACGACTCGCGTCATTCAGTATTGTTTCGTGATTTTTCTTTTTATATATGAAAATAAACATTCTCTAGCCGTGCTTAGGAGGCATATGATTAAAAACACACGCGCGAGGCCCGATAGTTTACCTTCCTGGAATATGTCTTTTCACCACGCTCTTTCTGCTGTTGCGCATCAAATTCCTTTAATTATGCGCACTCGCAAACTATATGAAAGGACATGAAATCCGTAGAAATTTTTATGAAGTTCAACAATAACAAGAAATTCATTCCATTGTTAAGCCCGATTGTAACAGCTTCGTTTAGCAGACTTTTTATGTCTTTATGATTATTGCAATTAGAGGCGAGTGGGAAAGCAATATGTCAAAGATGAAATCGTCGTTCGTCTTCTCTCTTACTCGTTTGCTTATGTCGGCTTAATTAAGTACCCTAGGAGGTAGTCGACAAGGTCTAGCACGCGCGCGCGACAAATTTTCCAGCAAAGTCACCTTGAGTCGAAGGAGAAAAACTCGCGCGGATAACATTGAAGACATTGAAGTTTTCGCAATGATAATGGGCGCGATATGAACGAAGCGAGAGGTAATAAAGACCACAGCAGGTAATCGCAACAAGAATTTCTTGAGTCGGATAACTTTTACGGATAAACTGAAAGCGGCATTCCTCGTGCAAGCACCCCTATTCACTCACTCGCATTCTCTACCTCTATTTTACAAATGTGTTTCCTATTTCCCCTCGAGTTCAATATATTTTGCCGAGATTTGCACTCTTCGTGGCGGCTTTCTTTCTCTCTTATGCACACAAGGGGAATGCTCATTATATTGTTAGGCATAGAACGCAGCATGTGTCAAAGTGTCATGCGAAGGGATATTTATGTGCTATGACGAGCAAAACTGCGCATATTGCAATAACAACAACATAAACATCACGCTCGGCAGAGCGGCGAAAGGTCGTGTGCCAGAGCATTAGCACTGAGCAGCAGGATGCTTTAGATTTTTGCTATTTTAGGCAGGATCAGTTCGAACAGCAGATCATTCTCAAACGAAGCATCATCGAGTGCACATCGTTCAAAGTTGAGCTGAAGTAACAGTAGAAGAGACGTATTATTTGAACATTAAATTTAACTCTCAAAGTATCCAAATATCTAGAAATGGCAGCCACAAATTACTTCGCCGACTACAGCAGCACCACAAACAGCAACTCCAACTTCTACAGCTACTCCTCTTACTACGACCAAAGCAACTACTTTCAGCAACAATCCAGCACTTGGAATCCGGCCACATATCAACCCAGCTTCCCACAGTACGGAAGTAGTCAAGTCAATACCAGCATCAACTCAAACTTGGATGGAATGACTATGTACAGTGACAACTTCAGCTATGGCGCATCGATTGACCAGCCTATCTACCAGACGACATTGCCTGCGATGCCTGCTCCCACAGTCGCAGCCATATCTGGATCGAAAATTGATGCAAGTGACTCACCGACCGCCCCTGCGTCAAAGGAAACTAACACAATAAAGACCGAATCGCTCAAACGCAAACAAGAATCAGTCGACGAACCGGTCACCGTCGAAGAACGCCCCAGCACGCTCCGCGCTCTGCTGACTAATCCTGTGAAGAAACTAAAGTACTCACCTGATTACTTCTATACGACATTCGAGCACGTGAAGAAGCAGAAAACAAACAAGCCTGCCACTGTAACTGAGCTCGCAAACAACGCAGCGCCCGCTCCAAACACGCCACCCACTTTCGAACAAGACTACCTTAGTTTCGCTGGCGTACCCACACCATCCACACAGCAGACCCACATGTCGCCCAATCGCAGTGACGTCGACTACTTGGATGTCTACTCTCCGCAGTCATCGAAGGTCTCATATAAACATGGTGACTATCCAACACCACCACCACCACCAGCCGCGCCAGTTTCTGTTTCGCCAGCATCACTAGTCGATGGCATCAGCACACCACCCCTGTCACCGAGCGACAAGCCTGTCAATCAACAGCTGCAGCAAAAACATGAAATCAATCATAAAATTTTGACAACCGCCGAATTCAATTGGTCGAGCGTCGAGGAGTGCAACTCATCAGGTAAGCATCATCGAAACATTTATTACCGCCCTCAGTTCTCATTAGTAAAAACTGACTTATTTCATATTCTGACTTTATTCGACCATAAACTAATAAAATTCATAATTTTATGTAACTTCAGATTGCAAAGACTCAAAACGCACCCGACAGACATATACCCGCTTCCAAACTCTGGAATTGGAGAAAGAGTTTCACTTCAACCGTTACATTACACGCCGCCGACGCAACGACATCGCTAACGCTCTTGGCCTGACCGAGCGGCAGATAAAAATCTGGTTCCAAAACCGCCGCATGAAGTCGAAAAAGGATCGTACGCTGGAGCCATCCCCAGAGCACGTCGCTGCCTACACGACTCCGTTACCCGACGGAATCATGCCTACACAGCCACCCGCAATGCCTTTCATGCCGCACCAAATGAATCCAACCGCATATCCCGCATACCAAAGCTACGACTACCATCATGCTCATCAACATTTTGGCCAACAGTACGAGCCAACAACAGCCCAACCGCAAACTCTGCACCAGCTTCAGATGCATCAACCTTCTCAACACCATCAGACATATGGCCAGACCCAAACTCAGCAGGCCCAGTATCATCAGCCATGCTACCAGGATCAACAGCAACAACAACAACTAATGCAGCCACAAACTCTGTCAGCAGTGTCCAACGCAATGTTTTTACCTTAAACCAAAGAATACATAAAACCGGAACAAACTCGGCTCGAAAGTGAATTTTCAACCATTTGATGCTGCCACGCAAATGGTCAACAGAGAATTGCACTTTCGACTTTCCCGCCCATTGAGTCGCTTTACGCCGACGCACAAGCACTCCCTACAGTGCCCGCGCCTCTACAGGCACCCAGGCAAGTGCGAACGTCAATGTTCTTCGGTTTGTGTGAAACTCAAACACACAAACTGAAATGAAAAGAATTAGTTGTAGAGGACGAGGGCGACAAAGACGTTGAAGCGGCCGCGAACGACACTCAACTAGAGTTCTGTACAGCGCCGCGTGCAAAACCAATAAATTATGCGTTCGCTTCAGGGGGATCCTTTCTGCGCAGGGTACTAAGCAGAAAGTTAGCGAAGAGTAACCAATGGCTGGCCATAGGTTGCTGTTGTCGCAGTCGGGGTGTGAGATTATCACTGGCGATGAAGAAATAGCACCCTGAGTTGACGCTGAGCGTTCGATAATCGATTGGAAATCATGGTCCAAATTTTTGTTATTGTTTAGTTTTTGCACATTTATTTAAATGTTGCCGACACTTTTCACATTGTATATTGTATATTTATTTTATTATTTATTTTAAGTATTTATGACTGAATTAAACGAAATTTATTTTAAATATCTTGTTTTTTTAAATATCAATGAATTTGAATTTCATTGAAAATATCTTAATCTAAAAAATTAAATCAAACTGATATGTTCGAGTTTAATCAAGTTCTACAATTTAATTTTGACCGGAATTACGAAATCAATCAACCACCAAAATGTTTTTCAAATTCTGAACAGCTGCAATTCAACTTTCCACCTTTTTCCTACAAAATCAAGTCTTTTTGATACAAAAACTGTTACATTTTTGCAGACAGAAGAGCGGCACCCCTCATTCTGTCATGTTATATTTTTTCTACTTTAGCTTCCTTCTTTGTCAAGCCATTGCAAACATTGGTTGCTCATTTTTCATTTTCGATTCAACGACGATTGTATGCTGGGCTTGAAATTGCATTCCTTCAAATTCGCTGAACAAAACCATCAGAACAACTAGAACAAAAATTTAAATTTCAACCAATGGCCACTGTATTTATTGTATTATTTTTGATACAAGTGAGCGTAGCCATGCCCATTTTTTGATCAAAATAGTTTTCGTGCCGTCCTAACAACACAAAGTTTTTCATATCACGACGAAAAATTACTAAATGTGAAAATTCGGCACTATATCTTACAAAACAAAAAACTATTATAACTTTGTCACAGAAGCAGACATCTCCGACTATACAAAGTATATATGTATGTATATTCTTTATCAGGACGATAAGACGAGTTAATATAGACATGTCCATCTTTCCGTCTGTCTGTATGTATGCATAATTCTCCCTGAAAACTGAGGGTTATCGACCTGAAATTTTGCACAGAGTCTTCAATTTTATTGCCATAAATCAATTGTCGGTTCCGATATGATCAGACCACTGGAACTGGTAACCCCCATACGACACGACATTTTATATCTTGGTTGAGAAATTTTTCTTGGATTCGGTAAAGTTGTATTGTTTTGTAATGCCGGAACAGCCAGTGTTCTGCAGGAAGTCCAGTAATACACTGAATCCAAGTATTGCTACTTTTTAAGTGGTTTTCGGAATATTGGAATCATCTTCATCAGATTCTTCAGATCCAATTTCTCGCTCAGGTTCATACACAGGTGGGTGGATCTTGGTCGTGTGGCGCCGCGGTGCTGTCCGTAATAAGTAGCGTCGATCATCCTTTAGTCACTCTGTACTATGTAGGTACCGTTATGGGTACTGGTAATTCTCTATAAATGATATTAAATTCATGTGCAGCTGGACAGCGTTGCAGAGTGAAGTTGCTCAAAGGTGAGACATTTAAGCCTATTTTCATTTTATCGAAATGAAATGTCTTTGAAATGTCTTTTGTCACTTAGACATAGGAATTGTTTTGATCGAAAAATGAATGTGATAACACTCATGTGTTAGATATGTTTTATATATATATACATATGTACACATTGTTGAAGGTTTAAAATATTTCTAATGCAAACTACTTTCCTTACAACGTAAATGAAGACTTATAGCTATTCGATATTTTAACCAATGTATATTAAAGACCGTCGTCGTTTAAGGCAGAAGTGTACTGTTGCTATAAAAACCACCACACTTCTAACATGGGATGAGTCACACCCTCGTATATTTAAAAATTTCTTTTTTTTCATGGTTTTATTTAGTAAACTTCATTCTAAATACATTCTGAAAATAGGAAAAAATTATCTCATTACTTCACCATTCACCAACCAATATAACTTCATGACGTTACATAAAAATAATATATTTTAGATCCTTCAGAATACTAATTTCAAAATTCCGAGAATTGGATGGAACCTTCGCAAATATTATTGTATATAAGCAATACTTTTTTAGCTTATATACAATAATAGACATGTTTGCATAGTGACGAAAGAGTTACATCAAATTGCTTTATAATTTTCGTAGAAAAATCATAAATTTTTGACACCTAGTAAAAAAGCTGCCTGTCTTTTTCCTTTGAGTTTGCCATTTTTAGGTCATAAAAACCGTCTACCTCTTCTGTACGTCATTTATTTCCAAACTAAGACCACGAACAAATACTGAAATTTTTGCTTTCGTAGAATCGAACGCAATGAAATGGAAATCAAATTCGCATACGTCAAGGTCGAAAAGTCAATCCTTTAGCGTAATCCTTTAAATAGCCAAAATATAGCCCGCCTTTGTCAAAACAATTGTTCGGATTCGACAACTCCTTCTCATCCTTGCAAATTTGCAATGCTCGCGAAAGACATTGCATTGTGTACACTTAACATATTCGGTACCTGCAATACAAGCCCTTGTGCTGTGGAATGCTGGTTGTAAAATTATCCTTTCGTCTTCCAAACAATGTTCGCGCTCAGCAACCCGCCGAGAGAAGGAGTTACAAAACCATAAAAACAAAACACCTTTGGCCCGACTATTTGCGAAAATAAGACGATTCGCCGATTTATATTGCGAATAACAGTCTTGGCAAACACCGACCACGGTCTTCAGAGCATCCGGGAACAATCCTCGTCGTGATCCGCACAATGTTTACAGCTTTTCCACCGATAAGGCATATTTGCAAATTACTCACAAAAACAAAGGATGAAAAAACAAGGAAGCAGTTAGAAGGTACTGTTGAAGGCAGATTTGACAGTAATCCACTTAGTCGGAAAAGGATTAAATCACATTATCCTTATACTTACAGTAAACATGTGGTGTGGGCGAGTAAATTGAGTGGAAATAGTCTCAACTAGAACCAAATTGAACTTCAGAATATACATAGGTATTTGTCACAAACGCAACAAAAAAGCATCGCGTTCATAAATGCATCATTTCTCGGACATTTATGCAAACATTGGCCAAACTCGCAAGAAACAAAAGGTGTTGCGCCAAGACAAACAACAATTTTGAAGTAATTTTCGGAAATCGTTAACCATTTTAAAACGATTGACTGCTTACTGAGTGCTGTTAAGAAAGTCAAATGTTCTAAAGTTATATTTGTTAAACATTAAAATACTTAGTAGAGTAAACTTACCTACACAATGGATATCAAACCACTTCGACGTACGACAAATAAATTGGCCTAAAGTCCATTTCAATTATTAATTATTGAAGTCAGTTATCACTAGGATAAACGACAGACTTGTAGACATTTAAATTCTAGACGTAAAGTTGTAAAAAAAGATCATGCCTTGTCTAACCAATCAACTAAAATTTTGTATACAAATTGTGACGTGAACTTCTTATTTGTACATCTTTTAAACAAATACAATGCATTTTCTATTCGCTCAAGTGCGATGAGCAAAACAAACAAAACGAAAATAATTTTAAATGAAAAAAGTTATATTGCGGTTATTAAATGAGTTTTGCTGATCTAACGATATGCAATACATCTTTTTTAGGTCTTGGCGTCGTCAAATGTTGGGGTAATTTAAAACAGCTACGCCACATGCTAATCAACTCAGCCAGCAGCAATTATGACTGCAGAAAACACAAATAAAAAGGTTAAGTTAAGGAAAAGAAATGAAAGAATTCATTATTTCAGTTTTAATTGCTTTTTTCATACTTTCGACAATTCACCGCCAGTCGGAACTGCTTTCTTTGACGTTAATGACGCCATTTGAGGCAATGTTGGAGTTGGAGTTTTGCATGTTTAGGCAACATCTTTCGTCGACAAATCGGCGTTTACAACATATTCAATTATAACTTTAATGTGGTAGCTTTTGGCACAACCAAGATCACAACTACGATTGCATTTTTTGAGGCAAGAGTTTGTGACTCCTTTTTCGACAAAAAGAAACAACAGATTCTTGTGTTGATTCAAATTGAAAAAAGGTGCAATAATTTTGATTTGGATTTGAAATTGAATTTGAAGTTATGTTTGAATAAAACTTTACATATTAAGTGATTCCGCGACTTGTTGTGTTTATTTTTTTTGTAAGAAGATTTATGAAGCTCGGAAAGCAATTAATTCTGACCTAAATCGAGGAATGCTCAAAGCCACTGTTTCTACGGCGGCGACTTCGATCGGTGTAATCTCTCAAAAACAAAGTGAACAAGTATGAATTTGGAAGTACTCGACTTTGAAAGACCCTTTATCTTAAACTTGCCTTTCATTTAATAGTTTTAATTGTCAAAAACGTTTACCTTCGGCTTTTTCATGGTGTTTTAAACATTAAAAATGTTAACCCACATACAATATAAACGATTTTAAAAAAAAGGTGTAAGAAATAATGTAATAGTTATAGTTATGAAAGCCTCAAAACATATATTCTTCCGAACCGAATGTGCCCTTTAAAACTGTTTAATGCAGGGTATAAAAAATTCTAGATCAGCAGAAATTCGCTCGCTGACTGAGTTATGAGACGCGGCACTTTAATATGGCTTTAAATGCTCGTTCACTCCTTTGGCGCACATAAATTTTTAGTTACAAGCCGCTGCGGTTTCCGTGGAATTCAAGTTCAAGCAGATGATATCAGCACCGACGAAATGTTAGTGGCTGCGGCCGGTATTTTAGTGAGTAGGTCATAACGACATTTATATGTTAATGTACCTTTGCGACCGCTGCCACTGTGTGGATTTATGAGTTCAGAAAATGCTTTATGGAGTGTCTCTCTGATAAATTTTTATACGAGTTCGATGATAGTGATGATGACTATTAATGCTTGGTTGATTTATGATCTATTTCTATCTATTTTGAAAATATCAAAAAGGTGAGACTTCTTTCGACGTTAGAAAACTTTCCATTGCATTTATAAAAGTTTTAAAATTTCGGATTTAACCGACAAAATTCCATTTTGTTTTTGCAAAACACGCTTAGCTGCTTAAAGTTAGTATCTCAAAGTTAAACAAGTGAGAAACCAGCTTCGGTCTTTCCTATGCTCAGATCTCAGATCGATAGCTTCAAATCTGTGGGAGGAAATTATATTTGTATATGCAGACAGACGAACATGTTCAATATTATGCATGTTGTTTGGTATTGGAAACATACACTGGGACCCCAGTGTTCACCCAACATTATCCAGTCGCAGGACTATGGTCGGTGTTTTTTTTAAAATAACATAATGGCTTAATATTCTCCCTAAATTTGTTGGGATTATTAAAAGTCCAGGGTCGAGTAGCGAGAAGTTTTACTTCAATCTGCCTTAGTACTTGTAGATGGTCATACATACACCCTGACTCATTTCGTGTTTTATGTGTTTATTTTAAAAGACATTTAAGTTTAATGGATAACAACTCCTCTAATAACCTCAGCACACTAACATATTTGATGAAGTATTTAATTGTTTATTGAATTTAATACTTAATGTTGTACATAAAACTTTGTGTACAATAATAAACTTAAGTATTTGTAGTTTTAAGAAAATGTTTTTAAACGTCATTGCATCCGTTTTGTGCGTTTAACTTTCTTGAATATAAAGTGCTGGACTTCTTCTATTTATGAAAACAAAAAATAAAGAAAATGGTTTTAAATTAGTACAAGTAATTCTTTTTTAATTGTTTGTAGATTAAGAAGTAAAGGGACTGTTGACTATTTGGCGGTAGTCGCGGAACAGGCTGGACTGGTGTCGCAAGTCGACTTGAAGGTAGTGCGCTACGCCAAAGTCTTTCGCTTGCAGTTAGTATACAAAAAAAAAACAATATGTGTGTTTACGTTATATGGTCGAAAATTAAAAAAAAAAAAAAAAATTAAACTATATAAGGCAGTTTTTCAAAAACGAAATTTATAAAGCTTAAGAAACATAAGTATGAGTATAGCCATGTTCCTTTTCTAATTTTTTATACCCTGTACACATACTGTGTATCAGGGTATATTGTGTTTGTTTGAGCGAAATGTATGTAACGCACAGAAGGAGGGGAGGGGGACCCCATAAAGTATATATATTCTTGATCAGGACGACAAGATAAATTTATTGAGCCATGTCCGTCCGTCCTCACCAACGGTTCTCGGAAACTATAAGAGCTAGATACTTGAAATTTGGAGGGTAGACTCGTGATGCTCGGCAGCAAATCAAGTTTATTTTTTTTTGTGCCACGCCCACTCCTTCCCGCCCAACCATAGCCACCCACTTTTTATACTCTTGCAAGAGTATATTAACTTTGTCGTGAAGTTTGCAACGCAGAGAAGGCGACATCTCCGACTATATAAAGTATATATATTCTTGATCAGCACGACGAGACGAGTTCAAATAGCCATGTCCGTCTGTCTGTCTGTCCGTCTGTCTGTCTGTTTCAATGCGAACTCCTCCCAGAGTTTTGAAGTTAGCAAAAAAATTTAAACGCAGAAAATTTTCTTTTCCTTGCAGGCAGTTTATATATAGAAACCAGCTTGATCAGAATACTATAGCATATAGCTGCCATAGGAACGATCGGTCAAAAATGAGGTTTTTGCTCAATAAACTCTTTGATTTTAAAGCTATCGCCTCGATTTTTTACACAAGAACATCTTGGACGTAAATTAAGACACACTGCAAAATTGGTGAAGATCGGATAAATATAGCATATAGCTCCCATAGGAACAATCGGTCAAAAATTCGGTTTTCGTTAGAACAACTTTTTTGTTTTCAACTATAAACAGATGAAACCTTGCATTTGCGCGTTTTAAGGAATCCTTGACCATATTACAAAGTTTAATAAGAACCGGACATAAGGGCGTGGCACCGCCCATATAGAGAAAAACTTAAAAATGTGATTTATCTATAAGCAGACGGGATAGAAAATCATAAAACAAAGTGTAGAATGATTGCATTGTACTCTTGAAAACAAGTTAGAAAATGGGCGGGGCTATGCCCCTTTATCTTTATAAACTTATAAGATGCTTATTAGAAAAACTATAAAACGGATTTTCCAAATGCTTGCAAGAGTATATATCGCACATGTTTAACTAAACTGTCACAACTCAAAAAACATGAATTTTCAGGAAACGCAAAAAACTGCTTGAGTACCAATGACAACCTTATGGAAATGCAAAATTGAAAAGAGGCATAACTCTGTTTCTAAGTCAGATAATTACACCACCTCTTTTGTGGTGATAGATATGTATACGATAAACAGTTTTTACATGAAAACTCGAAAATGACAAATTTTGAGTTGTGACAGTTTAGTTAAACATGTGCGATATGTAAGTTTCAGCAAAGCTGAAAATAGCTCCCTTACTGGTTTAAATCGCTATAACTCAAACATTAAAAGAGATAGAAACATGAAAATCGGTATGTAGACTCAGTATAAGTAGGTCTACAAAACTGCATACCACAATTTTTACCCCTCCACTTCATTTCCCCTCCCCCTGTTGTTTTCTTAAAAATTCTATATCTCCGAAACTATTGAAGGTACAAGCCTGATGTTTTGTATACAAGCTCAGTAAATATATATCTTTAAAACTGCGTACCACAAATTTCCCCCCTCTTTGATTGTTACCCCTCAAAGACCTAAAAATTGAAATTTTTAATATATTCCACTTTATTTTACTTAAAATTACTACATCTTTCAAACTATAATAGGTACACACATGAAAATCGTTACGTAGACTCAGTATGTATAGATCTACAAAACTGCATTACCCAATTTTTACCCCTCCCCTTCATTTCCACTCCCCCAGTTGTTTTCTTAGAAATGCTATATCTCCGAAACTATAGAAGGTACAACCCGTATACAAGCTCAGTAAATGTATATCTTTAAAACTGCATACCACAAAATCCCCCTCTTTTTGATGGTTACCCCTCAATCACCCACAAACTCAAAACTTTTGTAAATTCCACATTTTTTGACCGTTTTTCTTGATATTTTGAAAGATATTTGATCGGGGGTGTCAAATCAATATATGTTTGTAGATTGAGGGTGTAGCACCGCCTACTATGTGTACAGGGTATTATATAGTTGAGAATACTCAACTATACCGCCCTTACTGGTTTTTACAATATCAATGTATGCGCCATTTAACAAACTGCTCTGATCTGATTATTATAAAACTTGCGATTGAAGTGAAGCATCAGTAAAAACACTTTGTAATTACATATTTTATTTTTGTCAAGATAACTCAGAGATATAAAATTCTCTCTCTGCAGAGCATATTATTATGCATATGTGCATTCAAAATTTTTAAAACTTTTGAACGACGTTACACATAAACAGGATGCACGTATGGATGAAAAATTCTAGTCGAGATAATCGAAAATGTCTCCTAGCTACAGGTTATAAGCGCGAATGGAATTTGTACTTCTTATTATACAACGCAAAGCGTTTCCAAATATTATATTCAATTGAAACCAGTTATGACCCTAATATTCGTGTTGAAATACAATTTTAATTTCCATGCTTATTTGCTTTAAAAGTTTAAAACTTTGTGTTGTTGAATTAGAAATAAGTCATTAGCATATGCTCGAGCAGAACGCGCTTCGTCGTGTTCAAGCGACATCGACCGGCGACTGTCGTGAGCGCGCCTTCGGAGTCATTAATTTTGATCATTTCGAAATTTGTGTCAGCGAGTCAACCGTCAGTCACTCAGTCAGTTAGTGGCTCGTCAACAGCAACGCCAAACATAACATACGATGTGTTCACGTATTGCCACTCCCTCCCCTAAACACTTCTCTCACCACTTTCTGGAGCCTTTCGAATTAGACATGCCTCATACCCCATTCAGGTTTGGGCTTACTTTCTTTTGCCATTTCGTGCACATATGTTTGTTCGACTAACGCCACTAAGTGCGAAGTGTGAAAGAATTTTCCAATTTATTTTTGCAAATGGTTCAAGGCTCTTTTCATTCCTGGTTTCAAGTTCGAATGAGTTTTTTTTCTGTACGCATTCGGCAAGTTGTTAATGGAAACTCTCACTTTTCAATTATCGATTTTCTGTGCGGAAGTTTGTGTTCGTTACTTTTCAGAACTGACATTTGAATTGTATTTCACATGAATGGCAAGATTAATGTCCAAGGTCGTTGTCAAACTTTACAGATGATTGCAAATTAACTTTGGTCTATTTAAATTTTAAGCATTTTTGCAAGATTGTTACTCTGACGGAACTTAAAGACGTGTTTTGCAATCAAGAACTTAAGCTGATAAGATTGAAAATCACCAAATCATGTTGACGAATTCTGTTTCAATTGTAAAGGGAATACGAAACTCAGCTTCATAGAATTTCCCTTTAAAGTTCTAATGCGATTTTATGCTTCTTTTAAGACTACCTTCATATGTACAAATGCATGTGTATGCGCCGTTTGTATTTGTACGTTTACAACCGGAACCGGAAATGCAGTTATGTTCATTACCATCCTTTTAAATGCAAGACTGTGCGTCGATAAGGCAGTTCTTCGCAAACATCTTTATGCGCGGGAAAATGCAGTCAGGACATTCTCTGAAACATGTTGCCGATACATTTCATAGGGGTTGAAGGCAGTGGTCTCATTTCGAAAATGAATATGAAAATATTTATTTTTATTATTTTTGTGACTGAAATTTGGTGATAAATAAAAAAAAAAAAAAGGTTTTTCTTTTCAAGTAATTTTTTTTGTTTTCAGTTTATATCTTCATTGCAACGAAGAATTTCAAGTCGCGAATTTTTCTTAATAACGGATAAATTTTTGCTGGAAATATTTGTAAATAATTTTCTGTCACTTAATTTAATAGAGTTTTGCATCTGGAAAAAAAACAAATAAAAACAGGAAAAATAAAAGTTCCATTATAAATAAGTTTTAGATTTGTTTTACACGATCTTGTCGATTTAGAAAAATTGAGAAGTGTAGCAAACTAAAATTGTTGTTTACTTTGAATGTAAGTTGATAATATAAATTCATTATTTTTTTCATAGCGAATATTATAAATTACAAATGTTCGACAAAACTAAAGTTATTATATTCTGTACAACATTCGCAAGATTGAAAGAAGTTTCGCATCTAACACAATATGCATATTTAACATGAAACTTCAGTTTAGAAAAAGTTAAAGTCAGAGATTATTTGATGTTTGTTTTATTGGAATTGTTTTAATTTTTATTATTGCGACACTGCTTAAAACATGAAATTAAGCATTTAATATTTTACATTCCAAGGTATCTTAAGGTCATTACGCTTCTGACGATTCATACCTTACACGTCTCATCGGATCATTTTTATAAAATTTCATTATTTAGCATATTGGATTTTATATGTCTTCTTTCATGTAGTAACCTTTTTTTGAGCCCTTGAGAAAAGGTTTATTAAACCAAACAAAAGACCAGATTAGAGCCTTGCGGGATTTATTCTGAAGCTGAACACTTTCAATTGTCTTTAATTGCTATAATCTGACCTTGTTGAGACAGCACGTAAGAATGAAGCAAATGCACCGTCTGCGAATTTTCCAAATCAGTCGGAACTGATTAGGTGGAAGGAGGGCATGCAAAGTCACTCATTAGATGCCGAAGGCGTGCAAGTGATTTCCGCATTATTCACACGCATGATGCGGGCACAGGATTTGGTCTGGACAGACGCTGTAGGAGCACCACAATGAGAGCGCACAGGACAAATGAAAAAGAGTTCTTACAATAAAACCCGAAAAATTGCAACGGTTGTGCCAATTATGAAACGTGAGTACCTGTTGTTAGCCTCGAAGGACATCGTGAACATATACAAAGCACAAGCAGTAAATTAGACTTGATTTTTGCAACTGAGCAGATTTTCTTACTCAGTATCATCGGTATCAACATCGAACAAAAAACATGGCCGACCTTGAGGTATTTAATTATTTCATTTAGAAGCAAAGGCATACAGAAATTGTGCATGCAAGCAACACTGCAATCTCCTTTGGTTAAACTGATTGATTGCTGTCAGGGTTTCTATGTAACTACAACAGCTGCCGACGTACCATTTTGTACCTTTTGCTCTTTTTTGTCAAGGCACAAAAAACACAAACTCACACAGACAAACTAAATGTCAAGGTGAGCATTTTTCAAGCAAAACTATTTGAGAAAGGGCACACACTTATACACTCACAATTCAGCGCACACACTCACTCAATCATATATGTATGTATTTTAGAAATCATTTAAAGTTTTGACTGTCTTTGAAATTAGTAATTTAAGCTTTGCATTTAATTTGAAACTTTTGTATTCCCGACTGACTTTAAAACATTTAAGAAAATATAAGCAACAACTGCTGCCTTGATTTGGTTGGGAGGAGTTTGGTTTTGAGCAGACAGGTGAGACAAGTGAAACGATTTTTTGAAATACCACCCCGTCGCCAGTTTCAGCAGCGCTTCGAAGCAGCCACCCCCTGTAGTATCAGTCATCGAATAAGTGTGCGACAAGCGGGACATGCGCAGCATCTGCAATCTAGTCTCATATTTGCAAAAGATCAAGCGGGACGGATATACATGTAATTAGAAATCATGATTTTAATGGCTCATCCTGCCTGACCCACAAATAACCAACATGTAACACAATTATTGCTGTATTTATACCATGAAATGCAAGTGATTGTATTCAAACATTTCCGAGGTTTTTAAATGAATTCAAATTCAAAAGTTCTCTACGGATCGATTCGAATCACAAAGCATGTTCATTCCAAAAGAAATAATCCGCAGCTTGTTAATAATCAGATATTTTTATAAGTTTTTAATAAAAATTTCTTACAATTTAAGTGCATTTTTATTTTCCATGACAGCAAAAAAAAAAATTTGGATAAATGTTTACTTCTATTGAGTGAATTAGAACTTTGCAATGGCCAAAATATCGTCTTTCTCAATAAAATTGTATTATTATTTTAAGATATTTTGCTACATTATAGATCGCTATAACGATGTTGCTCTCTTTAGTTTTTAAGATTCATATCAAACAACGAAGTACAATATTGCTGTACTAATTTTTCAACCGCCGCTTTGTCCTCTGAAATTATCATTCGTATACTTTTGTAATATGCTGTCAACATTTATAAGTAATTTTAGAGATACCAAATAAGACAAGCTCCTCTGATTTGGTTGATTGTCTACGCAAGCCAACAAGTGTGATGAAAGAATAAACTTACATTAAATATACGAGTATAGTTCTGATCATCTTGACTGATCATTTCTGTTTGTACATTTATTGAAATTCAAATGTTAAAGTAGAAAATCTTTCGGTTGAAAATGAGGTTCACGGTGAAAAATCTTCATACAAATTGGTGATAAATGCGTGGCACATATGTACCTTGTGCCGTAGAACTTATTGTAATATCTTGTATGCTCATGAGGTGAAAGATTTGAAAATTGTATACAGTTATCAAAGTGTCCGGATTACTGAACTTTTCATGATTGTCTGAAGTTATATGGACAAAAATTCATTATTTTAATTTTTTTTTAAGAAAAGGCAAATTTTATTTAAAATTCTAAGTTTTTGAAAACAATTAATACCTTTCTATTTGTATTCAAAGTTTTTGAGTTTACCTAAAAAATAGAATCATAGCATATGATATTAGTGCCCGAATAACTTGAAAGTCGAAATTATTGAAGATCTTCTGAATTTGCTGCTAGAACTTAAACAACTTATTTAATTCCTATTGGGATAAGTATCAGGATAGAAGGAGTACAGAAGCTTCTGTCGCAAATAATTTTTTTTTGTTTTTCGTTTGTCATGTCATACATCACATAATAACTTTAAATACTAAGTTTTTGTGTCATGCCCATATTTTTGTCAGGATCTTTATTCGCTTCATCTTATTAGCGTATATACCAATTGATTTGCAAATTATTGAATTTTGCTATAAGTAGACGTAGCCATGCGCATTTTTTGATCAAGATCATTTTCATGCCTTCCTTAGGAACATAAGCTTAAAGTTTAAAGTTCAAGTTTCAATTAGTTAAAAAACAAAAAAGTGAATTTGCTTATTTTCTCTTCTTTATTTCGTATGGAGGCTACCAGTTCCAGAGGTACGATCATGCTGGTTCTGACCAATGATCTAAAAATTTAATCAAATTGACGGATCAGTGTAAAATTTCAGATCGATAGCTTCAAAACTGAGGGAGGAGTTTGCATACATACAGACAGACAGACATGGCTGTACATAAGTATATACTTTGTATAGTCGAAGATGTCTTCTTCTGGGTGTTACAACCGCCTTGACAAAGTTATAATACTATTCACATACGTGAAGAGTATAAAAAAGGTTTGAAATAGTTAGAATAGACGGTGGTCACACACCGTCGACAAAGTCGATTGGATAAGATATTTATGAATCAAAACCTGTCCACTTTCGAAGAGGTTTCGACAATGTTTACTTTGACATCTCAGTCATCATAAAAAATCTGACAGAAGAACATTTTTGAATACTTTGCAAAAAAATATATATATATATCTAAAATTATTTTATTACTTTACACTATTGATATAATAGTTAGTTGTTTAAAAATGATTTAAATAAAAAAAAAATAAAATTAATAAAAGCAGTGAAAGACATACAAACATCACATTTAAATTTTAAAAGTTAAATCTGAATTGGGCCAGATTGTTATTTGCAACACTTTTTGAATAAGAATTTTTTCAGAGCACCATATATATATATTTTTTTTTTTATTTAAAGTAGATACGCATAAGTTGGCGTATACAAGACTATGACAACAATGAAGACACTTCAAACATGTACTCTCATCAGTTCAGTACTTAAGTTCAGATGTTATGCAACACGAATGTGAAAGCAACGACGCCAAATGTGTCTAATGGCACTTGAAGAAAATATAATATATTTTTTTTTACATTTTGCTATTACGAGAACATCTCATCAAATGACAGCTGAGACACGTTTATCATAATCAGCATAGATTAAAAATTAAGTGAGGAACCATGAAACTTAGTACGCATTGAGTCTTAAAACAACCTTGCAGGCACTAGTACGACTACGATAAATTACTTTAAAAACCAATAAGCAAAATGGAGTTCAACAAACTCTGATCAGAGAGGCAGCAATAAACAAAAAATAATTTAAGACTTCGTCGAGTGTGCAGCTAACTAATATAAGTCGCTACTTAATTTATATTTCAAGAAAACATTTGTGTACTCTATTTTATTTTGTTTATTTTTCCGCTACATCAACCCAACATTTGCACCATCGCTTGCACCAACTCAAGTCAATCTTCATGTCTCATGCTTATCTTACTTCGCTGAATTGGCTTCTCATATGTTTCAGCACTGGATTCGAAATGCGTGAGACGGTGATTGCAATTGGGTCTGTTTCGTCCCTTGTCTTAGTTGAACAAAACCCCCGACGTATTCGTTTGAAATGCCCCAAATGTGACTTTAAAGAAATCTCGCTTTGCAATTGTCTGTCGGTCCAGTTCCTGTTCAAACCTTCGAGTAGGTCGTTTGTTAATTTGAAAATTGTAGACCAAACTCAAATCACACGACTCCCCCCTATTGCGCAAATCTTGCAAAAAAAAACCAGAACTTTAAATCACGGCTGAGTTGTAAATTGAAAGAATGCAACCGTTTTGAGCTTGAAGTTTTCATTCCACTTGCTATTTTGCAAGCTCAAGCTGCATTCATTGCTGACTGTTCAATAATAATAAAAGTAAAGAAATAAAGAAATAATCTGCAACATGAAAACAATGACGAATAATTGCCTGCAGCATGCTGCGTCAGTTGCTGTTCCTGCTGTCAATAGATACTGCTTGGAACTAGTGCCTCTCCATGACCAAACTTCACTCTTAGCAAACTAATAGCATATAACTGCCATAGAATCGATGATACACACATATATACGATTTATGCAGATAGTGTATCAGTTTATTGAAAATCGGACGATCGGTCGAAAATAAAGTTTTTATCACGAGAATTTTTTTGTTCTCGAATTTCAACAGACGGAAATAAGGCTGTGGCAGCATCCATATAAAGACAAACATGAACAAGGATTATCTCTGTAAGCAGAAGATGGCTATGACCCATTTCCTTTTAAAACTAATACTTATATTTCTTATTTGAAAAACTCTCTTATATATGAACATATGTATGTACATTAGGGATGTCAATCCCGGGATCCCGAAATCCCGGGATTTCAGTGTTTTTGAAGTCCCGAAAATCCCGGGATTTAACTTGCCCAATCCCGGGATATTCGGGACTTAGATTTTTTTGTTCTGATGTGAATTATTTCTATTGATCAATAAGTTAGAAAGCGTATACGACAAATTTCATTGTTTCGTAACCAAGAACGTAGCCAGCTTGTCACAAAGGGAGGCGAAAATAGTCATTTTGCATAAATCTGAGCGCTTTTTACACAAACTAAAGTTTTTTCAAGGATTTAAATTATCGATATTCTCATGTAGGGGGATTGCAGAATGATGCTCAAAATTTGAAAAAAAAAAAGTTACCCAAAATTTTTTAATGTAATTTACAAAAATCTTTGCGAAGAGAGTAGTACGGCTTTTCCGAGTCTTTCTCTAAAACCATATTTTTTTGTAATGGTTACTGTCTTCAGAAACTCTTTAATTCTATTCTAACCGTCCAACCAATAAATTTTGAAGGTGAAAGGTGTTTTTCGTTTGGAGAATACAACATTAAATGCTTTACTACTTTCAAAGTTATATTTTAACCAACATGATCTGTAAAACGCTTTAACTAAAATAATATGTTAAACGTTTTAGCTTAAAAAATTTTTGGTAACTGAATTCTTAAGACTAAATGAAATATCTATTTTTGTTTGTTGCTTCGTATTTTGTTTGTTTAAATAATAAAAAGGAATAAAATTAAAATTTATAAATTATTTACTACGTCTTAACTAATCCCGGGACTAATCCCGGGATCCCGGGATTCCAGATTGCAATCCCGAAAATCCCGGGATTGGTAAATCTCCAAAAATTGACATCCCTAATGTACATACATGTATTGCATCTCCAACAATACTTCAAGAGTATTTAAATTAAGCTGAAAATAACATTTTTTCTGGCATTTATTTTATTTTAAGAGGGTTCTCTCATGTGATGGCCTGTATTTTAAGCATTTTTTAAAACTTTTTCGTGACGACCCATGAAGACATAGAATTTTGATTTTTTATATATTTTATATTTTTTGACATTTTAAGAAAACTCAAAAACTGTCGAAGAAACCTTCTTCCAAAAAAAAGTATGTTCACTGTTTCCACGATTTTGGCAGTTTGGATTGTCGGAATCTAAAAAAGTGAATTGCATTTTCATTTGTATGCCTGCGCGTATCGCATGCACTAGAACTATTTAAAAATATTGAAAATTGTGGTTTTGATGAACTTTTGAAAAAAAAAATTCGAATTTTCACGTTTTTTTCTGGTTTTCGATACGAACAAAAATAGTAATCCATCGAATTTTGTCATAGTTCTAGTTCATGCGAGACGCGTACATATGCTGAGACTGCGGTTTAAATTTCAATCCGATCGGTGAAGTCGTTTTCTAGATCACATGGAGACCAGTTCGAAAAACAGCGTTTCGAGAAAATCGCGTTTAAAGTTTCAAGTACGGTTCAAATTCCAAACATTTGATATCTTCTAATTGCTATATCTCCGGAACGAATTTGAATTTTGGAAAACCACTTTACTATCACATTTTGGCATGTTAAGGAATCATTTTAGGCAAAAAAACAAAAGAACAAATACTTTTGTCCAAAGCATCACTTGAGAGAACCCCCTTAAATATATTTGACTCTTTTGCAATTATTGGCTTAAAATGCGACAAAGCTTTCCGTTTTAAATTAAAGTTGCGTTCAAGCAATTTAAAAAAACAAGTATAATATTGCTGAGTTTCAATTTGCGTTGCAGGTGGGATACTATTGTTAATTCTTTGCTATTTCCCTACTACTTACGAAAGGGAATTGTTTATAAAAATAGAATTATTTAAAAAAAACAATGAATTCACCATAAAAGTTCGTCTTAATTTCTTATTCAAATTTTACGCTGATTACAAAATATCAAAATGAAACTTGGTAGCCAAAAATGTATATTGATTTATAATTAAGGCATCATATAAATACACACTCGCAAGCACACACAAAGCACCTTGAATGAGTCAGAAATTGGACAAAAGATTAAAAAACAAACGAAAGAAATATTCAAGTTCTAAAAAACACCAAATCAAGTTTAAATTCAAAACAAAACCTTCTTAAAGGCGCAATCAACAAAATAAATAAAAAAAATGTATACAAACAAGTTGTAAAATTTTGAACGCAGCCGATAAAAATGGAAATCATGGCAATGATGACGACTACTCGAACAGAACAGAACAGAACAGAAAAGAACGTTTATAAAATAATAATGGAGAATAATAATGTGACGGCGATTTAACGGAACAGCGCCACGATTGAATACAAATAAAAAGCGTAACGGATCGGTAGGAAGATGTGGGGGGTGTAGGAGAAAAGGAACGGAGTGGCGCAGAATGTCGGTGCACTAATCTAGGATGATTTCATCCTAATCTAGAACAAAACAACGCAACGCAAAGCAAAGCAAAAAGTTCAACTCTCAGTGGCAATCATCAGCAGCCAGCCAGCCATGCAGACGGCATCAGCGGTGGCTGCGGACCGAGGAGCCAAAGCAGCAACAACAACAACAACAGCATGCCAACTACTGTTGACTTGAACATGAATGCATAAGCAGCTACAACCATGCTTCGTCTCCCTCGCTCACACACACATATAGCAACACAACGGCGCTCTGAACCCTATTCACACAATAAATCAAAATAAGAGGCGGAGCTTGTATTCGCCAGAGCGCGAGAGCAAAATTTTCGAACAAGATTTGAATTTTCTCTCGCTCTCGAATTGCTTGCAGCGCACAGCAACGCCGAAAAGTTTAGAGCAAAAGCACAAGGCAGTGGCGCAAAGCGAGCTCCATCAGTGCAGCCTGAATTCAATCAAACGCGGTAGAATGATGAATAAATATTTTAAAATCGGTAAACATCGGTAAAATCGACGTGGGTGCTTAACGTATTCGAAAGCATTGAGTTTGTTGCTCAAATATGTTTAAATCAAATTTAAATTTGCGTCAATGATTTTTAATACAAGAATGGATCACTGACAGTGCCGTTACTGGATATATTTATTGCTAACGCCGTGTATATATTAAATATATTAAACAAAAATACTCCCTTTTATGAAAAAAAAGTAATGAATACAATAATGATTATATAAGTATGATTATATCTAACTTCCGCGCCTGTTTCTGACTGTTGAAAGACAACTTGTGTAATTTTTTCAATCACGGATTCATTTATATCATTAATATGTTTATATATTGTTCTTCTTAAGTCTCCCACTAATGTCTCTTTGAAAATGATTAATTCGTGTTTATAATAAAAATTGGCTTTCAAGCGTCTCCATTAAATGATTTAATCATTATAAACAATAAAACTGCATCTCAAATACTTCCTCAAGTGCATTTCTTCGGGTTTCATAAGCCCCTTAAATTCTTGCTCACCCACTGAACTGCGTCCATCGCTCACAGATACGTGTACGTATACGTCCTTACACGTACACACCAACTCACACCCACACACCGACACACGCATTCGAACACAATAAGAATTGAAATTCATTCGAAGTTGACGAGAGTGCGTTTTCGAACATTCGAACTGGTGCTATTTTTCTATTCGTTTCAACTTACCCTCTCTGTATCCTTGATAGAAAGGTGAAGCAAAGCGCTCGACGCTGTGCGAACGAATGTGATAGCTGCGACAAGTAGTCAAATAGCATGCCGCACTACTCTTTCGTACGCAAAATATTTCCGTTTGCGTTTTTTTATTGTGGTGGGCTATCATTATGTCGATCGATGACTTCGTTCTGGCCTGCTTGCTCTTGCGCACGTGAGCCTTGATTGGGCGCACTGTGTACGTGCGCGTGAGCGAGCAAATGCGATTGTGTGTGTGAGCGCGCGTGTGCTGTGTGTTTTTTATTGATGCTCCGAGAAGCATCAGATTTGAATTATGTCGCCCGCCCGAGCAGTCAAAAAGAAACGTTGGCGCTTATAGCACGTATTCGCGGACACTCGATGCCAATGAAAACCGTCGGATCGGAATAATTCCATCGATTTTCATCTACTCGATCGTAAAATAGTAAAAAACAAAACGCAAAGCAAACAGTGCTGTCATATCAGCAGCCATGCACCCGTTCAACAGTTCACATCGGTAACTTCGGCGTCTTCTGGCTGCTGATAACGAAAAAAAATTAAATGTTTTTGTTGGAAATCATTAAAATTATGGATAATCATAAATTAAATTTAATGAATTTTACTTCGACAAGATTGCAACGAGTAATCGTCGATTAAAGAGAAATAATCTATGCAGAAATACTGATGTGATTAATCATTCGACAACGCAACGCAACGCAAATAGAAACTGTGACAAATTAAGTGCAATACATAGATAGATTATAAAGTTAACCAAAAATAACTTCACTGTCGCGAAGATTAGCAAGAAATAATCCACAAAGTGAAATTGGAAAGTCAAGTGTAAAGTTTATTGAACTGCGCGTTCGGTATATTTTCAGAAAGCCTTGAACTGAAAGGACTTTACACGTAAACATAAAAAAAAGAAAAAAAAACAATTAAATTAAATGCAACAACAATACGTGCAAAGCCCATTCAAACAGTCATTGGGCGAATGTTGTGCGCTTCAGCATAGTGACTATTCACTTAGGTGTGTTCCACAAGTCAAAATAGATACACCGATGAACCTCTTTGAGTCGAGCTGCTCATTGTAGCGCACCACAAACGCGGACATCATCTGTTTCTATTATTCTTGAGCGCTGTTTTATCAGTCTCGATCGAACGTTCCTGCAGCAGCAGCAGCAAATTCTACAGCAGCAGCTACAACAGAAACGACAGATACAAGCTAGAGATACAAACGCACACTCGAACCTCAGCTCGGTCGCTCAGCTCAGCTCAGACGCCGCCTATGCGTTTGATTGTTTCGCCGCCCGCTCTTGGTAAATTACAACCTGCCGCAGTTGTTTCGTGACCCGTTTGATTTATTGCATCGGAACAATACGCCGATCGTATTCTGTTATTGTGCATCCCAACTCAAATTCAAAAATTGTGTTTATCGAGCGCACACACACATACACATACATATACACAAATAATAAATACATTTGTTTACTAGTGCATTGAATTGGATTACGAAAATTTTTGACCAAATAAAATATTTTGTGCATTGAAAAGTGAAAAACCGGAAAAACGCATTCATCCCAACAACAAATGGTGTGTGAAATCAAAGAAGTGTGAAATAAAGTGCTTTGGACGCGTTATCAATAAAAGCGCAACTGCAGGAAATCAAAAGGTGAGTTGGATTCAACAATAGTCCTGTTTCTTTCGAAAACTTAAAAAAATTTATTCTATTGAAAATATTTTCAAAAATTCAAATTGTGTCGATTTTATGGTATTTGAAGTTCATTCACAAAATCAGGTGTAAACAAGAAAATTGTGCAAACATCTTTGCTTTTAATAAAGAAAGGCAAAATTTATACATGCAATGAGTTAAATTATCTCTTCACTCCGAAAGTTCTATTTAGACATTTGTTACTAAGGTGCTAACTAACGATTTTGAAAGTTATTAGTTCCGGAAAAAGCAGAATATTTCGATTTCAAATCCTATGCCTCTGTCTTTCAATAACCTTTAATATGATATATACTTGTCTCTCCTTATTCAAGGGTATATGTATATATTTGGTTGAATTTCGGTCCGAAAGTTCCTTAACATATGAACACTACTTTAGTATAAAAAAAAAACATTTGTTCACTCATTACTATATCTCCAAAACAATGATCCGATTGCATAGAGATTTCGCTTAGTGACTATTAGATTTTCCATCTGCCACCGGCAGAGTGGCTATCGACTAGTTTTTAGTATTTAGATAGTTAACGGTCGTGAATTCTCGACGATTTTAGACGTCTAAAAAATTGGATCAAACACTCTCGTTCCTTGTTTAGTTTCATTAAAAGCGCACCGCAATCCGTACTTGACTTCATCAACTAATTAATAAAACAACCGATCGTCTTAAATAAAAATTTAATCAATTGTCCGGTTTCTCTGTTTACTTGTCTTGCTGCGCTCCTCTCGAGTAGACTCATTTTCAATTGCGTGCGGCTTATCACCGCAAAGAATTTTCACTTCATTAAAACGAATGTATGCGTTTTTGAAGTAATTAAGAAACACAAAACTACAGAAATATGTCACAGAATGAATGAATGAGTGAGCGACCGAACGAACGAATGAGTAAAAAAGTAAATGAGAGATTCGAAACAAATGCCATACAGTTTAACTGGACGCATTTACTAAATAATTGTTTAAAAAAAACTGGCCTCTGGGCTCAGAAATGGCGTGCCATGTACATTTTGAGACCATGGCTAAATAAGAAGTCATGCTGGCCTCGGCGGCGCTCACCAAGGGCGCCCTTCATTCCGTGCGAAATTAAAATAGGAAACCCGAATTCATTTCACTGAGACGTCGCTGCCGCTGTCGCCGTTGACGTTGACGTTACCGCTGCCGCTACGATTGCGACTCCGGTAACAGCGCCGGCATATTTGCCGTCACCTTCGTCAACCGTCGAAGCAACGCAGAAGCACTCGCATGGAAAGTGTGTACCAAAATAAATAAGTCAAGCCTATTTAACTGGCATGCTCTCTGTTGTTGCTGCCGGACTAGCATAATTTTGACTATGGCGCCTGTGGCGCAATCGACCACTTCAGAGCTCAGTGGAAACTCGAGTGGTAGTCGTACCTGAGGTCTCAATGAAGCGATGCGCTCCCGCTTTAGCTACTCAACATATGGCTGCAATGAGTCCAGCTAGCGTAGCGGCCCAGGCAAATGGTCAAAGGAGACCGAGTGAAAGAAAGTGAGTCAGGCGGAATTGGAATAAAGAGCCGTACGCATGCGGAGAAAGAGTGAGAGGATGGCTTCATACTTAGTTTAGGTAGCGCTTCATTAGTTTGGAAGATAAAAGAGCGGAACAGCATTGGGAAACTGAGCAAGCTATTGCATAATGTGGACAAAACAAAAGTCAGATTGTTGCAGCGGTTTCATTCCCAGTGCGAGGCAAAAAGGCCGCCAGCTAAGATAATTGGTGTTCTGTATTAGGCCAGGACGGCCACACATGTGCGCCAGTACAAAAAGGTATCGCATGCCACAAAATTAGCTCAAGCAAACTGTTCAAAAAATATCAACCGCTATAAATGGTTTTGAGAATGGTGCAATACTATTCTTTATACACAATACTTCTGTAGCGCATGCTGTCAACATTCAAATTTATTTTATCATAATTTCGATTTTTCGCACGGACAGGCAAGTAGAAGGAGCGACAAACAGACAGACCGACAGACAGAGAGTCAGACAGAGTCAAAGCCGTTACAATGACGTTACTGCCTCGAATAGACATTCATCACCTTCAGCCAACAAAGTCTCGACTCGCGGCCGCATGAAATATCATAAAGCAACAAAGAATAGAGCAAATGTCACGATGATATTTCAACTTTAGTTGTTCATATTTATAAATCAAACCAGTAATGAGCGAAGTAGCGAACCAACGAATGAACGAGCGAACGAACGAAACACGCAAGCATTTTTCGGCGGTTTCAATAAATGAAATACAACGAGGGCTTTGCCTAACTTTTTTAGAAGGCGAAATATTTGAGCGCTGATGGCTGATTTCGTTGTTGTAGGGTGTACAATAAGTGCCGGGCGACATTCATTGTCACACAGATGCATGTTAGTTATGGCAACGTGTCAAATAAACGGGTGTTTTGTATTTCAGGCCAAACAATATTGAACTTTCAATGACAGACCTGTTCAGGACTTGGTATTTTATGACACGAAATCTGTATTCTCCAAAAGACATAAATGACTGCCAACATCGAATCAGTTGCTAAGATATCTAGGTTTGATTTAAAAGTGTCATCAATATGATTTAACAACTTCATTCTTCATTCAAAAACTAAAAACAAAAAAAACACAAAAAACTGTCTAAACTATCGTTGAACCAAAGGTCATGCTTTATTAAAATTTATCTCTACAAAAGCCAACAATGGAGACCACACAATTAAAAATAGAACACTGCATTGTTGAAGATGAACAAAGCGAGACAATTATCATTTCCATAAATGTTACGTAGCAAACAAATGATTAACTATGCCTGCTCATAATTGTGAAAAAGCGAAGCCAACAGGACCGCAACCACAATTCAGCTCTCAAGTATGTGTCAAAAGGGCCACAATGGCCGCTCGCAGTGTCAGTATCTCAAGGTAGCCTCACGCATGTGACAATGGCGTTAAAAAGCCGATACAAAAACAAATTGGAAAACCATTCATAAAGTCATAAAGTTATGAGAGGAGCAAACATAATGCGAGAAATGCATTAAACAAGCGACGGAGAGACCATCAGGCCAGACAAAACAAACAATTTCGAATTAAGACAAAAACAATATTTATAACAATTTTTATGAGGTGCTTACAAATTTTTATGGCTTTTTAATGGCTCTGGCGTTGAGTACGTTTTTCAGTGTGTGTGTGTGTGTGTGTGTGTGTGTGAGCTACACAATGCCGGTGAATGAGAGTATCTGCGCGTGCGCAAATGCCTTTTCACAATGATTGTCGCTTGTTTCTACCACTCGTTGTTGTTGCTTGTTTCGTTGTTGTTACGCCCATGTTGACAACAAATATTAAAAATTATGATTTATGACGCAGACACTGAAATGTCTCTCTATATGCGTGTGTGCGCTGCGGGGTTTACGAGTGTATGTATGTCGCTACGACATTTTGTAATGAGTACGAATGTTTTCCACTGTGCTTACACTGATTATAAAATGGATGGATGGATTCCAAATAATAAATGGATGCGAAACGACAAGCAATCTCTATTTTGTCTTATAAATTCCTGATGGGAATGACCAATAATAGAATCGTTTAGAAATAGGAGGTAAAAATTCCCATTGAACAGACAGATAAGATTTTTGATTAAGCCATAACCATATAGTTGCTAACAAACACGCAAGAAACTAGAATTTCCTGATTCCTGATTCAAATTAGAAATGTCGTAAATTCAAAGTAAGTCGTCAAGCAAATAGACGTCCAATTATTTGTTTTGTCGATTATTCCATAAACTCAAATTTTTGTTTCTCCTTTTTGCTTGCAAAAATGTATATAAACGGTATCAGAATCTACCTAAAAGTACTCTTGACTTTAGACAAATCTAACGAATCTGCTATACATTTTTGAATATATTCGGCCGAAAAAAGTAGCCCTCCTCAGTTAAGACAAATATAACGTATTTAGTTGATATCCAATCAGTTATTTTAGCCACAGAGAGTCCAAAAGAAATATTTTTTTAAACAAACAAACATACACTGAAAAGCCATAATCTCTTCTAAAAACTCAAAATAACCAGAAATTTCTTAATAGACACTAATCTACGAGAAGCGCAAAATACGTAGTACAGTATGCAAACAACAAATCTTGTGTCAATCCTCCCATACCCACAGAAACTAAAATTTTTTCTTTCAAAACATAATCGTCTTAATTTTATAGAAACAATTGTATTCTCACTAACCGATCGAATTGTTTTAATTTTTTTTTTTAATTGAGAAAGGAATTTGAGTTAAGGTTCTGTCAAACCCTTCTATATGCAGTACATAATATTGATTTATGCGGCCTATGCAGACTACACTGTATAAATTGTTAAAAAGAAGTTGAAAAAGGAAACAAGAAATTTACCTGTAATGTTGGACGCATAATTCGATATGCGGTTTAAATAAATGTATAGCAATGAGCTCGACATACCCCTCAATGTGCAATGAAAAGTGATTCCATTCCCATTTCATTATTATATTCATTTGGAAAGTCAATCGAGCGAAGACAAAAGAATGGCTATGACATTCGCGATGGCACTGTCACTGACAATAGAACCTCACTCAGCTGAGGAGGAGCACACAAATTTACAGTGAAAATAAACTCAACTGAATTTAAGTAAGCGATGAGGTCGAGGCGAGCTGCTTGTGCGCCCCGAAAGAATTGCGATAATTTATTGCTTTCTCGAGAGACATTCAGATGGGAGAAAGACAACAACTGCAACGAAGACAGCAACCATGGTCCCTTGCGTCTTTAAACTCTCGAAGTGATCAGCGACAATATGTTCGCTCTCTTGCCTACATTAGCGGGTATTTTAGAGCAACGAACGGCAAAGAAAGGTCGAAGTAAGTGAGTGAACGAATAAACAAACAAGTTCGGTTTTTATTATTCATGGATTTAATTAACACCAATTGAACTGCTTGCGCATCAACTCCCCAAAACTATTTGAAAATAATATTTGAGGCATTATAATTTATTGTCTCTTATTTTTGCTTTCTTTTTATTATTGAAATTGACTATTTAAGAAAGAGAATCCACACATTGCATTAAGTTACACAAAGTTGTCATCTACATATATTAAAATTATCCACACCATGCTTGATTATTGAAAATATTTCAAAAGTTCGACCAAAATTCTAAAATAAATATTTTTTAACAACTTAAACTGTGTCATATTAAGTGAATATGCACACACGGTAGGCGGTGCCACTCCCCAAATCTGGAAAAAATATTGATCTGACGTCGCCTATTCAAATAAGGTTCAAAATATTGAAAAAGTCGGTCATGAAATGAGGAATCGAAAAAATTGAGTTTGTAGGTCTTTTAGGGGTTACCATCAAAGAGTGGGTATGCAGTTGTATATACTTACTCAGTTTGGTTACAAAATTTCAGATACATACATACGAGTTGATATACATACCTATGTCCGTCTGTCCGTCAGCCTGTATGCATAAAATCTTCTCTCACAGTTTTGAAGCTATCGACACGAAATTTTGTCACATAGCCATAATATAACATAAGTTAAGTCGTTGCATAAAAAACTTTTTCTTTTGTAATTACGTGCCCAGATCAAATGCTTGAAAGTTTCATTGAGATCGGACAACTGGAACTGGTCGTGCCATACAAAATGAAGAAGAGAAAGAGAAGCAAAATTCACGTCGTATGGAAAACTTTTTTGTTCTTAATCAATTGACTTGAAACTTCACACTTATAAGTTGCATATATCCGGTATCCAAAGAGCTAAAACAATTGAAATTGAGGTATAGCCTATTTAGATAAGAAAAAACCAGTAAGGGCGGTATAGTCGAGTATACTCGACAATATAATACCCTGCACACATGGTAGGCGGTGCCACACCTTCAAGTTACAAAAACATATTGATCTGACGTCGCATATTCAAATAGTGTTCAAAATATCAAGAAAATCGGTCAAAAAATGTGGATTTTACGAAAAATTTAAGTTTGTCGGCCTCTGAGGGGTAGCCATCAAAGAGGGGGGAAGTTTGTGGTATGCAGTTTTTAAGATGTGTTATCACTGAGCTTTTATACAAATTTTCAGGGTCGTACCTTTGTTAATTTTGGAGATATAGCAATTTTTAGAAACTAACTGGGGGAGGGGAAATAAAAAGCGGGGGGGGATTTTGTGGTATGCAGTTTTGTAGGGCTATACATACTGAGTCTACATACCGATTGTCATGTTTCTATCTCTTTGGATGTTTGAGTTATAGGTATTTAAAAAAGTGGGTGTGGCTGGATGGGCGGGAAGGAGTGGGCGTGGCAAAAAAAAAAAATAAACTTGATCTGCTGCCGAGCATCACGAGTCTACCCTCCAAATTTCAAGTCTCTAGCTCTTATAGTTTCCGAGAACCGTTGGTGAGGACGGACGGACGGACATGGCTCAATCAATTTCTCTTGTCGTCCTGATCAAGAATATATATACTTTATGGGGTCCCCCTCCCCTCCTTCTGTGCGTTACATACATTTCGCTCAAACAAACACAATATACCCTGATACACAGTATGTGTACAGGGTATAATAAGAGTCAATCGAAGAAAAACTGGCGTGGCACCAAAAAAGGGCGTGAAGAGTATGTAACCTTCGGCAAAGCCGATGATAGCGTTCTTCCCGGTTTTGTACTGGTATTATGGCCGAATACTGACTTCACTTTAAAGACTATGTCAAATTTCAGAACGTTGTATTTTAAACCGAGTAACTACACACAACAACAGACAGACAGAAAAGGCTATATCGATGCGTCTCGTCGAAATAATCAAGACTATAAGTTATACTTAGTTTATGTCTCCTTTTATAACACTAATGCCTAAAAATTATGAAAATTTCAAATCTTACACTGTTGTATGAAACACACACTAATTTCACGGCTAAAACTCAATCTTTATGTTAATAAAATAACATTACTACTCAATATTCTTATATCATAATTAGAGGCTTAAAAAATGTTCTCTCTATGCGACAGCCCTCAGTTGTTTTAGTAGTCGGACAAGAGAAAATTCTACTGTCTAAGAGCAATATAATCCTTATTGTCATTCTTAGAACTTGTTTTCTAAAACGCTTCAGTTAAATAATTAACATATAAATTTAAATACAAAATTATCACTAGATGAATAGAAGATTCGAGTTCCGTAGATAGTCTCAAAAAGTCTCCAATAAAAACTTCCTTGTTCGAAAAAATATGTTATGATTCAATTGCTCGAAGTAACAAAAAGTTAACGAACTGATGTAATCGATTGTTGTTGCACTTGGCTTAAAGTTATTCGCTATTTAACTATAGTGTTCGAACAAATATAAACAATGGTGCAAAGAACCACTATAAATTATTTTGCTGTTAAACTCTGTAATCATATAACCCATTAACTGGACAATGCTAAAATTGTTGTGCCAAATTCTGCTCGCTCGAAATTAAAGCGAGAAAGACATAAAAAATCTCATCAGGAAAGTTTCTTCTTTGCTTGCTTTTCCTCATTCCTTTTCGGCTGGTTCGTGTATTTGTGTAAGAGGCTTGAACACAGTTTTAATTTAAACTTTCAGGTTTTTTCGTTCAAGCAACATGCTAAAGGGTTAAATTGCCCATTGGTTCGAAATTATTGGTTTCAAGTAGATATCAGAAGACTGAGGCCAAAACCAAAAGGAACGACAGCCAAAATGCAAACTGGCAAAGCGGATGGCCGAAGCGATGACCAGCAAAATGGAAGAAAACTAAATACAAAATTGCGATGGGCATTGTTTGGATGTTGCCCGCCGCTGTCATGAGTTGTTGGCCTGCGTTGCTGCTTTTGTGTTGTTGACTTTTGTTGGGCCTGTGCTTGTAGCTGTTTATCAGCTTTTGTTGTACAAAGTTGTTTAGTTGTTGTTTGAATGCCACGTTTACCAAACTGCTCACCCCCTTCGGCACGGTATCTCCTCATAGGTTAACTTTATTGTAAGCTTTAAAACACAAGTTTGTTGCAACAACACCCCGCCCGGCTGACGTCGTTCTTTGTATCAGTGATTGCATACATGCGCAAGAACACGGATACAGACATGGGCTGGTACTTTTCTGCTTCGACTTAAATGACTACAAGTGCAACACAGCTTGATACATTCGCATGTGCAAGTGTCCAACTTAAGATAGTGGGCTGCGGGTCGGTGGAGCAGTGGTGAAAGTGGGATTGGCAGAACGCTCGTCTGGGATTCATTGCTGAGCAAAGTTGCATGCAATGGCAAAGCTTAAGCATATCCACACTTAACCATCAACTTCGCTTAAATCGAATTTGTCTGCGCCAATTCGGGCGGTCAGTTGGCGAAATTAAATTCTTTGGCGCTCCGATAGTTTAGTGCAACGAAAATAATAATAAAAATAAGAACAACTCAAGAATCGGCTTGCCCGAAATTTATATATGTACCCTGGACAGGTGAATAAGCAAAGTGCGCTCACTGATAACTTTAAATTTTGGCTGGATAGGTATTCATGATGTTGAAATAGAATAGACAATGACAATTTATAAAAGACTAACGAATAGAACGCTAATTATCAAAATCAAGAATATGGTTGCTTTCGATTTATGTATTATCTCCGATCCGAAGCGTTCGTTAGCAGTTTAAAGTTATGTTTTGGAAAGTAAATAAAAATGACTTTTAAAATTGTTTTACGACAATTCAATTAATGTTCTACACCTTTCTGCTTTCAGACTTAAACACAAAGGCAACTACTGCAACCTTGCCACAACTAACTTTCAGCAAAATGGACCCCGACTGCTTTGCCATGTCTTCGTACCAGTTCGTCAACTCACTAGCTTCCTGTTATCCGCAGCAGATGAATCCCCAACAAAGCCACCCAAACGCCAGCACAAGTAGTGGCAACGGCGGCCCCAGTGCGGGCAGTGCTGGGGGAGGCGCAGGCGGGAGTAACTCGAGCGCTGGCACGCCCGGCACCAACGACTACTTTCCTGCCGCTGCTGCTTACACACCCAACCTATACCCAAATACCCCTCAAGCACACTACGCCAATCAGGCCTATGGCGGGGGCGGAGGCGGCGGTCAGGCCAATCCCGACATGGTTGATTACACACAACTGCAGCCGCAGAGGTTGCTCCTGCAACAACAGCAACAGCAACATGCACATGCAACGGCCCAACACGCTGCCGCCCAACAACAGCAATTGGCACAGCAGCAACAACAGCAGCTCCCGCAACAGCAACAACAACCGAATATCAGCTGTAAATACGCCAACGATCCCTCGACTCCCACCGGCAACAGCGGCAGCAACAACAATAACAACAGTGCAAGCAGCAACAACAATAATCAGGCTCTGGCCAGTCCGCAAGATCTCTCTACGCGCGATCTTTCGCCCAAGCTGTCACCGAGTTCGGTCGTTGAGAGTGTCGCTCGCTCCTTAAACAAGGGCGTGTTGGGCGGCAGTCTGGTGGCGGCCGCGGCAGCGGCTAATCTAAACAACAACAACCACAGTAGCTCGGGCAACGTGAACGTTAACGTTCCGATGCACAGTCCTGGCGGAGGCGACTCAGATTCGGAGAGCGACAGTGGTAACGAGGCCGGCAGCAGCCAAAACAGTGGCAACGGAAAGAAAAACCCTCCGCAAATCTATCCATGGATGAAGCGTGTACATCTCGGACAAAGTAAGTAATCCAAAGCTCTAAAAAAAAGTTCATATTCAAATCAAAGTTGACAATCACATGCTCTTCAACAACTACATCACAACTCAATTCAAAGGCTTCGTTTCATTCCCAAATGAATCTGTCGGGTTGCTCCAAGTTGTCTGGAAACTCTTACTACTCACATGTTTAATTTTTTTGTTTTTAAGTGAGGCACGTTGTCAAAATATATAAACAAAACCATTTTCCTCTCACTTAAACTTTCGATTTTTTTTATCTAAATATTAAAATACCTCGCTGCGAGGAAATTCGACCGCGAAAATCGCACCGAAAGAAATTGTAAACAACGAAATTGTTTAAACGCCAAAGGCTTAGACTGGGTTAATCACTGCCGCAAATAGATGTGTATATCTAATATACACACATGCATATACCATACATATGTACATAGATACAATCACAATAACTCATAAAACTTTGTACACGGTGAAAAATGATGTGTGTGTCTATGCAATACATATCTGTATGTAGTTCATATATGTATGTATATTTTTAAATCGATACATACGATTTGTACACATTGCAGGTATAACATTGCTTTATATACACATGTTCATTCTAGAATCCCACGAATAAAAATCATTTTTCTCTGTGTATTTTTTTCCACATTTTTATATAACTCACACTTCTAACGAAATTCTATTTAAATGTTGTACATTTCATGAAAAATTGGCCACGAAAATGTCTGTTGCTTGAATGAAGTTGTGAACAAAAAATTATCAACAATTTTTCTTCTTGTCAATAGCGCACACACACATTTTTCTTTCGCACCAACTCATCCAACTATTTTCTCCCCTGTGCTGCCCCTTCCTTGCAATCAACAGTCTTCAGCAGCGCGTGCTTCTGCACGACCCATTGACAGACAAAATAACGACGAAGACGTAGCACTGTAAACTGCAGTGAATGCAGTCATTCGATGATTTTTAGAAGTGGGCGTGGATAGGCCAATTTCAATTGCCAAATCCTACTGTGGTGAAAATGAGCAGTAGAAATGAATTCCAATTGTTATTTAAAAACATTAAAAACATAAATTTAGTTCGAAATATTTCATGAACTATTATCGGATGAATTCACCATTTAATTTATTAGTTGAGTTGAGTCTCAAAATAGTTTGAATTGAATCATATTTTTTAAAATTAATGCTAAATTTGAGTATTGGTTACGTCATAAACGAACGATGCCTTACATCGGACTCAGATACTTATACTAAATCTGTGCATATGAACATACATACATACAGATATGTGTTGACGATCGATATGCACCGCCCTCTTTGTTCCTTGCACAAGACAAGTTATGATAAAATGCAATTAAACCTCATCGATCCATAACCAACTACACATTGCGGACCCAAAGCGGCTTCCCTTCTCATTCAACATTTCTGCCAATGGCACTGACAGCGAATTTGGATTTTAATTAGAATTTCTCGGTGCAATTTGCACACAAACACGAATACTTATGTAGCTGCAAGTGTATGCATGATAGACTATATGTATAAATGTTTATACATTTATGATGTATGTATGTACATTGTACTTGTTGGTGCTTATTTCAGGCATTGCGAAAATGGCTGCGCGCACTCACATAAATTTTGCAGCTGTGTTTCGATTTTCTGCAAGAAAAAGATGTAGCCAAGAAAAAGACAAGCATTCATTCAAATTTCCTTACAATACTCTATTCCGAGTTCTCGGTCTAGTTTCAGTGAAAGAGCGCCGACACGTCACAACGAAAACCCCTCGCGTTGTTCAATAGCGATAATTACTTTTTACACTTTTACAATTGCTATTTAAACGCACCCTTCACGTCAGTCACTCCGCCTCTTTGACGTTGCTGACAATCATCGTTGTCGACTCGTTAAAATGTGTGCAAGGGTATTTACATTGAAAGTTAGAGACCAACCAACAAATATATAAACGAACGTAACAACGATAGTTGCTTAACATGGTTTAACTTGTCTGACTTGACCTGACTTTATAGCTCTGTCACAGGCATAAGCAGTTGATTGGATGAAGAGAATCGTTTGCTTGTTTATCGAAAAGAAAAACGTTTTTCTTGTTTACGCGTACTTTGACTTATCCATCCAGTTGGCTCTTTTTGCAATATTTTTTAATTGTCTGACATGTTGTGATTATATGTTGTCAACTCGTTGACTTTAATTGGTGGTTGATTGATCTACATTAGTGAACATTGAACTGTTACTTGCATAAGTGTTTCAGTTTCGAGACCAACTTTCGAAACCGTTCTAACGACAAACGTTCGAACGAGCAAAAGTACGGCTGAGAGAGGGCAGGTGCTCGGTACGTCGGAGTGAAGAAAATCACTCAATTAGCATCAAGGCGAATTTTCTCGAAGTTGTACTGAGGACACTACAATCACTTCGGAGTTCAGGGATCGGACAGCCTTATAAGTTAACGTGTCAAATGCTGCAAATTAATTCTTTCAACTCAAATTGGTATGTTCATTACTTTACTTTTGGCGTTGCTAACTCGCAAATTCCCTGCAGTTGTGTTTTTGGAAGGCTTAGTACTTGAAATCAATGGAATTTTAGGAAAGGTGCGATTTTATAATTGGTTTCTGAATTTTGCTAAAAACGACAAACAAATGACAAACGGCCTTTTAAAACTTACAACCTTATGTAATCGAAGACGCCTCTGTAGGAACGTTACAAATGCCATAATATACTTTGTATACCCACTTCCAGAGTAAGAATAGTTTTTAAGTTCGTAAACGAAGGGCTGTCAAAAATTAAAGACACGGCGAGGGCAAAACAACATGAACAATTATGGCAACACGATGTTAACAATTATGCAAATTTTTGGTGGCAATGGCCAAGCGCGAGTTGCTCATGTTGTCCGCGTTAGAAGACTCGCGAGCAGCAGAGGTTGATTACATAGAAGCACGTCATGTTTGTACACAACTCCATTTTGAAGTTGGCGTTCTGTTTATATTCATGCTTTTTAAAACCAGGTTTATGCAGACGCTACCCTCGTTCCAATGGCGAATTGTGCACAACCCAAGCGTCAATTAAGCGATGCATGAGCGATCGATGTGAATTCCAAGAAACACCTTCAGATTTCATGTTGCATGTTGACTGCATTCAGCTCAAACTTGTTACACACCAATCTCATTAAATATCTTTATAATAATGCAAAATAGCCAGTGCGGCAGTAATCAGGTTTCCGTATGATCCACAACGCAGGCACGCAGCTCATCAGCACAAGACAGACAATGTAGCGCAGTAGCCTCTGCTAAATACAGCGTACAATCTAATAAGCCTGCAACAACTTTGGCCGTCCGAAAATCGTGATCTAATTGACAAAACTAAAACTGGCATATGGCCAAAGAACAAACGGCGTGGACCATCAAAGGCCTTTTAAACGCCGTCACTGCTGCAATGACGCCACCGCCCACAAATTGAATGCATACCTGCAAATACAAATGTCAAACGCTTATTAGACGCATCTCAATATAATTACTAAATGAAATGCAGCAAATCGAGACACAAGAGGCAAAACCACAAAGAAATTAAAGCACAAAAAAATAAAATAAAACTTTCAAAATATGTCAAAAATAGTTTGTTGAGAGCCGCGAACAGATGCAGACTGTGCCAAAATAAGTTGATCTCCTCAAAATTTTGAGGCATTTCACAACAAGTGTGTTGAGCATTTGAATTGTGAACATGTGTTGGTGGCCCCAACACTTCGCTTGCACTGATCGTTGAAAAATAATGCTAATATTAATTTAATGTTGATTAAATTATGATTTAATATTAATATTTTTATTATTAAAAGCCAAAGTTCATGAACATTAATTGGCTGTAAAACAACATGTGATAAGCAAGGCACTCTGGAAGACAACGAAGAGCCTACGAAAGTTCTTAAAACTTGTTAAAATTGAATACTAAGCAGAATATTGCAATTGAAAGCTGGATGAAACAGCCCTGAAAACCGGTTTTCGAAAACTTTTCTTATGTATGTATGTACTTCCCGTATAAGTTGTTGTCTTCTTCTTCAACGCCATTCTGACGCTGCCATGCTGCGATAATTCAATGCTCGGAGGCAAACAATTTAATTGGCCTTCGATCAAACGCGTTCAATGTTCTCTTGCGTGGTTTGACATGCGCGTGTAGCTTGTTCTCGCTGCTGAAACTTGTTTTGCACCAACATAGGAAATTCGCTGCGGCGCTGGTGCCATTTTTGAATTTTCATTTAAAACAAAGCCACACTTTCTTTAAAAATATATTAAAACTTCGTGTTTATCGTGCAGACATAGCTGCTTATACCAACACATGTAAGTTTTTCAATGTGTTGATTTTTGAAGTTTAAAATTGAATAAAATCGTATTAGATGCAACATGTACCAAGAATCAAGTCCATAACAAAAAACATGTTATGGACTGAACATCGGACGTAAAAAAACATCAGAACTACTTCAACCTCGCCAACCCAAAGCCTGCTACACTCTACAGGATGCTTCAGAAAATTAATAGTTTCAAAGCGAACTAATCGAACATCAGATACAAGATACACATTACCCAGATTGAAACCCCAAGTGTCTAACTGCCTCAGATACGACGGTCGTGGCTATACTTAGAAAGAAACACGCTTCACGCGCTTCAACGCCACTTCTCTTTCTGCGTTTGCGAGTTGCCAAGTCGCTGGACTCGCTGACTCAATTACATTTTCATTAACTCGGAACACGACTTTTTAAATAGCAACATTTAATCATAATGATTGTTATTATTTTAGCGCTCTTGTTCTTTCCTTTTTTAGCAAATTCTCCTTCCGTCTCCTTTTTGTTTTGCCCACTTGGGTTAAGCACATTGCTCCTGGTGATGCATTCACTACATGCTGCTGTGTAAAGACGAGCTCTTCTTCTTAGAAAAAAAGTTTTTTAAACCTACAAAAATATGGTGCACTTAGCTTAGGATAGATACATATGTAGACATGCCCTGCCCTTTGTGGAGTTTCCTCAGAGCAGAGAATTCAAACGGTGTGGACTATAGAACAATTGGTCTTTAATAAGCGCGACATACTTATTCGGAGAACAATATTGATTGTATTTTTATTTCATTAGTTTCAAACTTTATTTCATTAAGTGAAAACTTAAATAAATATATTATTAAAGCAAATATATTAAAAATAAAACTATTAAGGATTTCGAGGAAGCCAAGAGTGCTCGACTTTGACATACCCTCTACGTTCAATTTGTAACGAGTGTTTCAGGGCCGCCCACTTTTCAATCAAAACAAACAGATTTTATTGCCAGTGGGGAACCACAAAATAAACTTTAATGATTAGCCGATTCGTGCTAAAAAAGTTTTTTGGCTGTACCTCGTATAACTTCCGAGATCGACGCATTCATACAGACGGACATGGTCAAATCGACTTCCCTTTCGATTCTCACCAATAGTACATATACTTATACAATAAAGTACAGGATACAACATTTTTTGAAAACAAACAAATTAAGGTCAATTCAAATATTTTAGTCATATTTTGGTCAAACAAAAATACATCAAATTAATTAGTAATCATTATATAATTTGATTAAAAATTATAAATCCAATAATCCTGCCGATACTGCCCGTTTTCTTGTTGTTCAGATTATCGAAGTTCTCTCGCACTTGAGTTGTAAAAAAGATATTACAAAAAGCAATAAGGTACTTCAGAAACCAATGAACATAATAACTTCAACAGAGCTGAAGTGATTATCAATCGAAATCGTTCTGATTCATGGCCTGAAAGCGCTGAATGATTTCTTAGATTTTGGCAATCCACTTCTGCCTTAACACTGCTTTCATAAACATTTGAACATTTTGTTTAAGGGAAAAAAATTAGAAAGAAGCGTCGAATAAAGATGAAAGATTGTTCAGAATTGTTTAAAGCATCATCACACGATGATCGGAGGTTTTGTTAAACCGAGAGACTTTGCCCTGCAGTACTTTTGACGAGAGTATAGCAATAAAATCCTATAAAAAAGCTCGAGACTCAACAAAGTGAACAATAACAGACAGAAAGCGCGCACGATATTAAGAGGCACAAACAATGGCGCCACTAATGACTGATTATGTGCAACCGCTGATAGATGCACGCTGCTTGAAGATGCAGACTGCGAGATACAGAACAGAAAAAATATGCAGAATTTGAACTCTGTATGTATGAACATTTTAACCAGAAAAACACACATATTTGATTTGTTTATTTTTCGGACGCTGTGCATTTGATTGCAGCGATAAAAATGTATCTCTTGATTAGAGAAAACACTAAATTGCATTTACTTTGTTTAGATACACAACAAATCGCACTGTGCGAACGTGTAAAAATAAACATCAAATTAAATTGCGAATAAGGTAAAGTAATTGCGATTTGAATGGCAAAAAAAATGCCAGCCATAAATTCAACTGAGTGTCAGCGAATCGCTTTATGGAAATTTATCAAATCTTGGCGCAAATTGGCGCACATCCACATCTGCAGGTTGGACAGGCTGAGTCGCTGAGCATACTTTAGCGATACGCACAGAATATTAATCTCTATTCACATTAACCGAAATGAAATGACGATGCTTCTTAAGGCATGCCTTTAAATTCAATAGTACTGAGAACTAAGAAAACCATCACAAATCGCATACAATTCGAAGTGAAATTGTAAATTATTAATGCAACAACAACCACCGCCACTGCCACCGTCGTGACTTGTGCGGAGGACGAACTATTTCACGTGGCCGACAACAACTTGAGATACACCTTGTGCTTTATTCATGTCTGGCTCGGTGAGGAAAATTGAGTTACACACGTAACTAAACACACACAAGCACACATTCTTGCCAACACACGTTTTCGCGACCCACACACACGTAGCGTACGCGCAAACAAGCCAGTTGGACTGAGTTGCATGCAACCAGATAACTTTGCACACAATTTGAAGATTAAACCAAATCTCGTAGTCAACTACCACCTTAAGCCAATTCGATTTAAATATTTGGTGTTTTCCTCTATGCTTAGCTTCTTTTTCACATACACACATCTAGATATTTTGAAGTTAGTCCAAAATCGTTTGATGACTTCTATTTGAGCATAATAATTGCCTTGAATTGTATTCTAATCTTTTCTCTTTGCATTTTGCATGCAATCGAAGAAATCCTCTAAAATCAGAAAAAGTCTTAACTACAGTACAACTTTATTCAAAGCAAGGAACAACAACGAGACGCACAACGACATGAAGTACATTCAGTTTTGCAACAACTAAGAACACAAAGTGCTGCACGGCAGAGCAGATTACTTTTGCATTCAATGACAGCCCACAATTGCAATATGTTCGCGCTTCGCTAGCGGCACAGTTCCATTTTGTATTTTTCCTGCCGCACAGTGTCAAGAAGTGAAAAAACGGAGCATCAAAAAGTTTTCATCTTTCTTTTCAATACGATATAACATGATAAAACTTTACTTCTTAAAAAAACAGAGAGACTTGTTCAGTTGACTAGAACATATGCTTTCAGAGTTCCGAAAAGTCCTCTCTCTTTATAACTTACATCTGAAAATTAATAAAGGGAATATAATAATTTCGCTTAACAGAATTCGTTTATGAAAAACAGAGCTGAATCTTCAACACTTTTGCAGAAAAGCCGAGTTTGATTGCGTTGCGAGTTGTGTATCTTGACTCAACAAGTACAAAGCATTTCTTGCAGCATATTCGCTTCACTTCGCGCATCATTAATAAGGCGGATGCGCTGTTGGTCACCGCCATCAGACTTCACATCTCTTGAGGACCCACAAAGAACTGCGCTGTACTCCGTTGACAACACATTTGCACATGGACATTGTTGCCTTTTCGAAGCTTTGCTTTTTACTGTTTGAAAGAAACGAAAAAAAAAAAAACAAGATGAAATTAAAAGATGTTTTTAAGATACCTTCGCAACGAGTTTTAAACTTGTTCCGCGCCTTCACCACTCATGCGGCATCATCTTTGTAAGAGCGCCTTTTATAGTTGTGTAGTTTGTGGTTGTTTTTACTTGTTTTTCAGCCAAAACTATCAACTTGCTCGCAGCCATATTAAATACTTTTACATTCTAAAAATATTAAGAAGTTTGAAGTCTAAATATAAGCAACTATCGTTTAATTCATGGTAAACTATGCAGGGTTACTCAATTCTACAGTGAAAGCTTTAGCTAGAAATAATCAATCCACAATTACGTACTTGTGAAACCTTTGGCGATGAGCACAAAATAACAATATCAAAGCTATCAGTACCATACTTTTTTTTAGTTTAGCAAAACCATTCCTGATAAGATTGAATTTCACTTACAAGCACAATGAATAAATCAAAATAAGTTGCGCATTAAATCTGCCTATGACATAAATTGTCGATGAAGAAATTTTCAATTGTCAATTGTTACAGCCCTCGAGCATTTCAATTAACACTTATGTATAAAAAGCTCTTCTGATACTTAGGTGGGAAATCCCTTGAAGGACAACTGTTTTAGCACATCCTTAATGAAAGATAAACGTTCACAATGCACACGCCCTCGCATTTCCAGTCACACCCGAACAAAACAACCCCCAAGAGAGCATTCATTGTGGCTCGTAATTGTTTAACAATTTAAATTCAACCCATTTGGAGCGCAAATTGTAATGAGCGCATACACGAATTGTGCGCGGATATGTTTCTAAGTAAAAGACTCTCAATACATTTGCATAAGGTCGCTTTAGCCGCAACTCTCAAAAATAGTCTGTTGAAAATATAATAAATGAATTATCTGCGTAATTAATGAGCTTTTAATTTTTAATGGTGCGCATTCAATGCTCAATGCGCCACACTCTGCACAGATGAGGTACAAATGAACGAAATGAAATTGAAGAGGCAGAACAGAACGCTTGAGCAGAAAACAAACTCCAACGTCTTAGGCCAACTTTGAGTTCGAGACGGTTGGGAGTTGACGAGTGGCTTTTTATCAAGCGTCGGCTATCTCGATACAATTTTAATGTGACTTCTTGCAAATTATTTATGCGCGCATTTTCGCCAGATAATTAGTGTTTATCTTTGATATGAAAACTGGTTCCAGAAATGACTTTGGCTCACTCCTGACGGCCCATTGTAAGCACTGAGTGCTTGCCACTTTGCGAGGGGCACTCGAGAAGAAGTGTGTACGACTGCTTTAAAATGACTACTTCAGTTAATTATAAGGCTTCTGAGTAGGGAGCTCTCACAATCACAGGCATACTCACACAGACAGGTATACACGAGCACATAAATTAATATACACGCAAGTCATTTGTATTCCTTTTTCATCACAGAAAGCATCTCGCTGAACCTGTTTCGACGCTGTTGACCACTCGGCCCAATACCGCGGCCGTGTAAAATGCGCATAAACAGCCGCTTTAAAATTTGCGCTTTGCGGTGTTCCAAGTGCTGCGGTGCAAAGTGGAAATGGGCGGTGTGTTCATGTTTGTTGTCTTTTTGAAATTGCAACAACATCACATACATGACAGTAGCTTCACCCATATTTAATGAGTGTCCTGTGCGTTTCAGTTGAATAAACGTTGTCCAACCAATGTAAGCTAAGACCCCATTTCCTTTCTTCCATCTCCTCCGAAGAGTAAAGGCAGTGCATTTCTTCTTCTACTTCCCCCAATAAATTACAGGCCCTTTCGTGCGCTGTTATGTAAAGTCTTCAGTGATGAAACTCACGTCAAGCAGCAAATCGAGCCTCTGAAAAAATGCAAACAATGCCACTCGCAATCAATCATAACCCAACCATAACCAGACAAGCCGCACTTTGAAACGATCTCCATATAAAAACTGCGCTCATTGACTTTCCATTAATAACTTCCCTTTGATGCGTCCATCTTGACAGAATGTCTGCTGCAGTGTCCTGTGGCAATTGTAATTGTGATAAATTTCTTATTAATACAGCAGCAAAAAAATGTCCACTCGGCTTTGTGCTTACGACAGCAGTTCAATTATTGCTCATTTCTCATTGAGTTAATTTTTGCTTTGCCAATAATGCTAATGTTATTGAACTTTAACGCTCTAAACAATATGTTTGCTTTAAGCGATTCTTATTGTGAATTAAGCTAATTTAGCTCTGACCAATTTATTATTAATAAATATTGTCTGTTATTAAAAAGCACTTATATGTAAATGAAAGAACGACTGATTTAATTATAAACTGAACCAATCTATTATTCACTTCATTCTTAGAATTTCTTCAAACTATTTGTTATAGAATTTAAAAAGAAAATATTACATATTTTCAAAAATTGATGTTCATTGACGAAATATATGTATACACGAAGAAAAATGTTCAGTTTTACTTTTTTTCAATTTTCAACAATTATTAGCTCTTGACAGAGCTTGAAATTTATCACATTTTTAACATGCTTCTTAAAATTATAATATTTACATACATTCATCTCAACAATTGAGCCCTCGCATAGCCCCGCTACGAGTCATGACCGCTATTGAGCAAACCAGCTGAGCACATGATGTCATTTCACTTGAGTAGCTTTCAGACACCCAAACACAAAAACATTTTGCAAAAACTCGCACTGCCAGCAGAGACGAAAGCTTAACACAGTTCGCTATTGTTTGACGTGATGTGCTGCGTTTGTGTTGACAACGAACACGGAATATAAATTGAAAATGCTTTAAAGCGAAATAATCAATTTACTTCTTGACATAATTTCCATTTTTCACGAAATGCATAAAGAAAGGAAACGAAGTACGCACGAGCCTGAAACAAAAGTAGAAAATGCTAACAACATCAAGCGTTGGCGAAGGATGCAAAACTTTAAGCGAAGAAATGGGGGAACCTTTTGTGCAACGAATTTTACTCGGTGACTGGAAATTAACACGTTGTGTACAATTCACAAGATTTTTTCAATAAAAATAATTTTCCTATACTCCGCTGACCGCCAAATGACACGCCACAGTGTTACAGCTTTGATTAATGATGTGCTACGATATTTCGAAACACAAAAACAAAAAAATAATAATAAAACAAACACATGCCGCTGGGCATTTAATTTCAAGTTGTGCCTCTTTAATGATGTCACAACTTCATCTCCAACATCTAGGATTTATTGTAGCAAAAGTACAAACGTTGCACTATTGAAATACCACCTGTTGGGTCGGTGACTCGCGCTCATCTCCAAGAGCATTAAACAAAACTTTGTGCTAAAAACAGCAATTCAACTCCGGGCAGCACTTTTCTTATCACAAACGTCGCATCATTTGTCGCATACCAAACCGAACATCATTTATCACAACTGAATGGAATGTGTTCGTTTGTTGGTTCTCGTTACTTCGCTCATTCACTCAGTCGCTCGCCAGTTCTCGAGCAAAACTATAAACAATAAATTTGATTAATTTTCCTTTCCGAAAGAAATTAACCCGCTGCAAACGCTAGACGGCAAATTGTGTGCCGCATCCGACTCTGAACTTCGATCTCAAATCTCCAAACGGCAGCGTTTCAAAGTGTTTCCGAGCAGTCACAGTTTCAAGATTTATTTCTCTGCGCCGAGCTCATGCGTGGAACTGCTGCCGCCGCCGCCGCTGCTGCTGACGCTGTCGTTGTCGTTGTCGCTGCTGCGCTTGCTGTTGAGTTATTTATGGAACTATACCTCAAAACACACACTTTATAGATACTTTTTTTAATTTTCGAATTGTAAACAAATTATTTCCAAAGTTTGAAACTCAACAGGCAACATTACAGTGTGAAAGAGAAAGAGACAACTCGAAACTTCTTCGCGGCTACACTACTTTGAGTGATGATCACTTGTTTGCGTTTTGACGTTTATAATGATTTTGGTAAACGATTCATTAACACGGTAGTAGATCTCAGTTTGGTTCAGTTGGTTTGAATACAAAGTTAGTAGGCGCATGTAAACAAATACACTCACACCGAAAGATATCGGAAGTGCGATGATTAATGAACTGTTCTGAATGCAACGTTGGCAAATGTGTTTATTGGGCACCCATAACATTGGGTAACTCCACGTGTATTGAATTCAATTTTCGCTTGTAAACTTACGGGCACACTAATATTTGCAGCAGCGTCTCCCTCGATAAGATCTTAACAACTTCAGAAGATGTTTATTCATTTGCATGTACACGATTGACATTCGTCCCTGAAACTTCGCAAGTGTCGAGCCCCGCCAGCGACTCTCCATTCCTTTCTTCTTGCTTTATTTATTCGCAAATTGATATCCTCGTCGCTGTTGAAAAATGACAACTACAAAAGTTTCTGACAATATTTAAGCATTTTGTTTTTATTTATGCATTATCATTAAAAAAAAAAACAAAAAACGAAAAAAACATTTATGAGTTATTTAAAAAGTCACTTCTACTTACATATTTGGTAATGATAGTCATTGAATTTCTTACTAATAAAGTTTAAGGAAACACGGCACCAAATTGTAAAAAGAAGACCATTTTATAAAAATTGTACAGTGATTCTGGTGTAGGGATCAATATGAGAAATAGTAATAAACTAGTGTTCAATAACACAATATCGAAAAAATGTCATGACCTACGCCAAAAGTTTTCAATTGTGCGTCCGCATTACATAAAAAACACATAACATAAGGCCAACGACTACAAGAAGTATGCTAATCTCGTGTCAATCACAAGTTGACGCCACATTCATGAACCATAAACAGCGATACCTTCTTGCTTGCTCGATATGCAAACCAAAAACTGTCACCGACTTGAGACCTCTCGATGAAACAATGCGGATCATTTGAATTGCAGAATTCGTTTTTAGACATGAGTTAAGAAGTGAAAAGTGCTCCAGAACAACACAACATCGTCGAATTTAAATATGAGCCAGTGGAATTCATTCATGAATTATCTGCAGAAAGCCGAGATGCTGCGTCACCTTATAAATTCTGGCAACGATGTTTGGTGATGTTTTTGCATATGTTAGCTACACTAAGAATGTTTCGGACCAGTTTAAAAGAGTAAGCGACATTTAAGCTGATATGTTAATCTGTTGTCAGTTGTGGAACGATTTAACGTCATCCCACAATAATGCAAATGTGTCCATAAATAAAAACTTAAGTTTTTCAACCAAAGAACCCGTGCGGTTACAATAAGGTAAACAAATATAGTTTTTATTCGGCGAAACTAATACTCAGATGGGCAGTCGAAGGGAAGGGGCATCACGTGGGGGGTAACATTAAATGGGCACAAATGCGATTCAACTTGCCTCAAATGCTCATTGGCGTTGTCAATGTGCCTCCGTCTGTCATGCTCATCGCCATTGATATGACATGCCAGGTGCTGCATCTTTGCTCTGGTGTTGACAAAATCTCAGAGCAGTGCGCTTTGCTGATGTTTTTATACCCAAAGAGTTAATACCGCTCGTTGTTATTGATCAGATTCCCATGTGCTGACATACAGCACTAAAATAAATGCTAAAGACATTTTCACCAACATAAGTTGAACTTGTAATTTTTGTTTATTCTCTGGTTTTTCGGTCGAACCATTTTTCGTTTTGCTAATTGTTTTTAACAAATGGAGTAGACAATTTTTTTGTGTGCGAAAGATTAAGAGACAGTTCTGAAATTGGTGCTAAGTATAATACACAAACATCGCATGTACTCAGATTAGTGCTTCTATGTTGCCAAGCACTTGAAAACTTAAAGAAATTATTGCTAATAGCAAATGCAGCCCAAGCCCCTCCGTCCAATACAGTCTGACAAGACATGACCAACTGCATCAACAACGCTTCTTTTCCGCTGGGGTGTGTGAAAACTTGCGTTCTTGTTCTTTGTGTGTTGCTCAATTGTGGTTGTAGTTGTTGCTGTTGAACAAATTGCAACATATGACAGCAGCACTAAGCAACATTTGACAATTGCAAATGGTCGGGCAGTGTTGTGTAGCTTGACGTCGTAGTTGTTGCTGGGAGCTCTGCACAAGTGTTTTGTGTAACACAAACAACTTGATTTCGCAATGTGGATACCGGTAGATACGAAAGCAAGCAGCTGGCCAAATGACAACCAGACAGACATGCGACCGCCAAGTGTTGTTGCATAACATAAGTTTAGTCCGATTGATTTCCGATGTAGTGGGAAACCCTTTGCAATTCGTTCGTTTTTTGTTTGGTTTATCTTAGGCAAGGTCAAAGCTTGAAGCCACAACAACAAAAGTGGAAACGTCTGCACATCATGCATCATAAGTTCTTTGTTCGCTTGAATATTGTATAATACAATAGTCTAAGAACTTAAATAAAACTTACGTTACAATAACAGTCTACTTTGCTATGCTTCCCTCACTCTTCAATGATGGCTTAACCCTGTCTGTCACGTGTCTGTCCATCTATCAAAAGTTATTGGGATACAAACCTGGTTGAAAAACGCTCAAACGCACATCGTATGCACTTGATGTCTGCCTGACATAATTTCATATATCTTTCTTTTTGAATGACGGACTCTTCAAGGATCACGTTGGTTCAAATATTAGGTAACGATATAATTCATCGCTTATTATATTTAGATATATTGAAGCAAGATGTCATTTGAAAGTGTAAAAGGCGCGTTCACTCGCAGCCGGTTTTTATTTGACCTCAACTTGACAACGATTTTTTAAACAATAATTCATCTTAAACTTCATATAAACCGATATTTTATTTCGCTACGCAAAAATCAATTTAAAAGACATGAACTCATTCTTTAACCAAATTAAAGTCGCCTAAACAAAAATAAAATTAGGTAATGGTTTAAATTCAAGCCTATATTTTATGTGACTTTTGAATGGTAACACATTGTTTAATTTGTCACACGCACGTTGATCCTCAACGTAAGACATTGAATCAAGTGCTACTGTGTCCTCACTGTCAGGTTGCTTCTCCAAGCCGTCAGGGTAGCACACATACGCATAGCGCTAGCGCACATGCATTCAGGCCATGTGATCTGAATGAGTGATGGAGCCGGGACCGCTGCCTGAATGTGCTGTTGTGGCGGGTGTTTGCTCGTCTGGTTACTGTCTACGTTTGCTTGACTTGGCCATTAGTTTAAGCTCGTTCGGGCCTGGGCCAAGGATAGTAAAGTGAGTTCCTGTAAAAGGTTATTTACATTTTTTTTTTTTTTTGGCGCGCAAATGTTGTTTTTGTTTGTGCATCGTTATTTCTGTGTCTGTGTCTGTGCTTGTGCGCATGTGTGCGTTTGGCGCTTCATGCGGTTGCCGTAGTCAAATACACTTTAATTAAATGAGGGGTAATTAATTTTAACTTTAATCGGAAATTCCATTTAGATTTTCGACTGATTGATGTGCTTGACATCTTTTCGGCGCGGCATGTTGGCAAACTCACCGTCGACATCGCTGCGTGTGGGTGATACTTCGGCATTTATTTTCAAATAAACATTTTTCTACATGTTTCTTTAAATTTAAATTAGTTTTGTGAGATTTAAAAGAAGTATGTTAAAAAAGAAAATAGCTTAAAACAACCATAAAAAGATGACGAAATTAACTCAGACACAACTCAATTTTTATTACCATTGATACACTTTGCGTCTGTCATAAAAAATTATACAATTTGTATCGATGTATAGAATTGTACACTGTACTACGAGTCATGGCTCTCAGCTGTTCAATATACGCTCAAAAAGGCAAGGAGGAGAAAAAGCGAACAGTTGTCAGTTTTCTCAGTCGAAATAGAAATCGTTGGCAATAAATGGTCGACAGCGTCGCTTGTCTATCACAATGACTGACTGCCACACATTCCATATATTTAAAGAAAAGAAAAAAAAACACCTACACACAAAAAAAAAAAACTTTACTAAGTCAAACAAAATATACCGAAATGTTGTCTACGTGTACTTAGATTTATGCCATCCCAAATAGCTTTTCTAAGTCTACTGTCATACAGCACGCCCCACTCATTATGGACGACGCGTCGAAGGCCCTAGAAAGAGAATAAAATGGAAAAGATCCCAAAGTTGGCATTATCTTTATTTCGGCAAATGACTATCTGACTGACTTGGCTGGCGTCCTCGCTAAATGTGCCATTACTTTGCGGCAGTAACAAAATATGAAAATGGGTTTTCGTCTCGTTTTTGTTCACAACAATAAAGACTTTGCGGCTAAATTGCAGTTTGACACGTCATTTTCATTAAATGAGCATCGGTGGAGGAAATCACATTATAAATGAGAAAATTACGATTGTCCCTTGCCCTGCGCTGTTGTCCACTTGAGCAAATGTTGATTGTTTGAAACGACTAGGTTACAAAAACGCCTAGAAACGCCTTTTATTTGTTTAATTTAGCTATCTAAGTCTGAATTGTACTCACTCGACTTACACTTTACTCTCTACATTTTTTTTTCAGGTACTGTGAATGCCAACGGCGAAACCAAGCGACAACGGACCTCATATACCCGCTATCAAACACTAGAATTAGAAAAGGAATTCCACTTCAATCGTTACCTGACTCGCCGAAGACGCATTGAGATTGCTCACGCGCTCTGCCTGACGGAGCGACAAATAAAAATCTGGTTCCAGAACAGGCGCATGAAGTGGAAGAAGGAGCATAAGATGGCTTCGATGAACATCGTGCCCTACCACATGGGCCCCTATGGCCATCCCTACCACCAGTTCGATATTCATCCGTCACAGTTTGCGCATCTGAGCGCATAGGACGCGTGGCACTTTTCGGGTACTGGTTAGAGACTCAATCAGTTGTATCAGGAACCATATCAGGCGGCGGCGGCGGCAAGCGTGGCCGGCGGTTACCAGTCACAGGGCTCAGCTCAGGACACGTCGACAGCGTCAGCACTCGGCGGAGGCGGCAGTCTCGGAAATAGCGGTGGCGGCACCAACTCGTTGTTCGCCTCAGCGGCAGCGGTCGCATCGACAAATTCTGACTGTATTAAGTATCCGCAAGAGTTCTGATCTCAAGTTATCATTCAGCAACAGCAAAATCAGATCGAGCCAGAGACAGAGGTGCAGCAACAACTTCTGCGTCAACAAACGCAAGCACTCTGCTCCGACTCTGCAGCCGACGATCGCTTGACAGAGTCAAGAGAACTTGAGCTCGAAGAGTTCAAGGATGATATCGTTGGTATTGGTATCGACGTTGGAATCGGTGTCGGCTGCAATCTGTTCTGCTGCTGAGCGGAAACGATGCTCATTGTCTGGCTGGCTGACTAACCACCCACGCCACGTACACTGCCCACTTCCGCCCGCCTGCATGTATGCCTGCCCGCCACAAACAACGGAACTAAAAACGACAACATGTCGTCGATGCTTCTTGTTTGCAACTGATTCGTGTTAAGCTAAGAAACGAGCTGATGAACAGCTCTCACAGCAACTGCTGCAGCGCCTCCGTTCGTTGTAAAGACATCGAATTTCCTCACAGCTGTAGTAGGTGCGCTGCTGCAGTTGCTAGTTCAGCTCGTTTGGGTTTATAATACTGGTCACACACAAAATTTCAATCTAATTATTTCTGGCGAATTTACTAAAAAATTCGTACGTAATTTAATTAATTACATTCACTCCAGTTATTTCAACAATTCTATTTGAAACTACCGAAAACCGTCCAGTATGATAAACCTCTTTCTCTAAGCAGTATTCGAAAAGCCGTTAGTTTTTAAGAACCTAGTATAATTTTAGACTAAGCTCAACTCTAAAACACATTTAACAAATGCAATAATTTCGAACAAAGTGATTTGTCTATACTACTCTTAATTATTTGTCGTTTAAGCGGTCTCGCGTACTTAGTTAATTTATTGAATTAAATAAGATTTCGTTTTCAATATTCAGATTGTATATAAATATACTTGTATCTAATTTATTTAAGTTGAGTTTTTCTAACAAACGTTATCGTAACTTTTTCGCAAATGCTTTACTATTGTTTCAACAATTATTTTGTTTGCTATGTTCTAATTTATAACTTAAAAAACAAAAATAATCAAAAACAAAAACAAAAACAAATTCGGAAGGAAAACAGGTAACTGAATAGAATTTTGTTATACGAACTAGAGAAAATTCGACAACTTATTTGAATTTAACTCTAAAATCATACAAATTTCAATAGCAAATTTGGTAAATTTCTATATTTTTGTTTTATTTTCCATTTGTTTTACAATTATTTTATTTTTTCTAAATGTTTAAACCATTCGTAAAACGATATTATTTTGAAAACCATGTAAACTTCGGTCGAACCGAAGTGAATCACTCTTCACATCATTTCCTTGGGACTAATTAAATTTTCAGAAGTTTGTACCACCGTTTTGTTCACTCATAAAAACCAAATTTTATTAAATGGGTTACATTAGAATATATCCCCCTATAATACTCTGTTTACACTATCGAATATTCACATATGAAATTTATTGTTGCCTTTACTTTTCTCTGTATTTCGTAAAAAAAAAAATGTCCATAACAGGTTTTTACTTGATTGAATAATTCATGGTTTACAATTAAAACTCATTATATATCATAAGATAATGTAAACAGGGCATAAATATACATAAACATATGTGTATATAAAATACCCTACACATCCATCTCAAATATTAGTCACAAGCAAGTTTGTATTTTGTGTAAAAAGAATTAAATGAAAACTTCTAAGCTCACTGTAAAAAAGTAAGATCTTTAATTAAATTGAAAATGTATTGAAAACATTTCTACTTAGCTTTTAATGCAGACGATACTAAATTATCAATCATATTTAGCCCACAAATTGAAGAAATTATGTAATATTCTTGTAGTAAATTAATGCCCAAACTAAAACAAATTTAAGCCTAAGAAATATAAAAATATTAAAGTTAAATAATGTGTAATGTAATCTTTAATTTATGCCGTGTTTCTTTCTATGCTAAGGTTAGTGCATTCTCAAACTTATCATAAATGAATTTAGTGTAGGGTACTTGTAGTGTTAAGTTAAATTCACAACGTATTTTAGCGTCGGCAAAATTTAGTAAAAAAATAAAAAAAAAAAGAAAAGCAAACATAAAAAAAACTTTAGCACAATTATGCAAACCGATTTGTTTATTTAATTATTTTTCAAAAAATAAAAAACAGAACTAAATCATACAAATGATTAAAAGATGAAACAGCATTCCATGAATATTATTTAAACTAAATAAAAAATGATTAAACATGGGTAAATGGAATATATTGTAAAAAAAAGAGATCCCTAAAACAAATTTTATGAAAGGTGAAAACGAAATTTAATGAACATTATCTTCTTATATAAACTTGTATGATTAAAAAAAAAATGAAATGCAAAAAATAAAATTATTTTAAATTGTCAATATTTTGTTTATTATCAAACAAATTTTAATAATATTTTATATTTGAAATATGAAAGATTGAAAAATTGAATTCTCAAATAGCAATTGTAGACAACAAGCGTAAATCCAGAGTAATGAGCTTTTATTCTTGTGAAATATACTAATACAAACATTATGGAATGGTAAGAATCTCCGTTTGTTATGGAGCAGTAAATTCGAAAAAACCGTGTAAATATCTTCATCATCTTCATCATCAACAGCTAAAAAATGTTCACGAAGTAGTGTCCATTTAAACAATGATAATGATTACTAACAATAACGCGGATATGATCAAAACTCAGTTTCTCCGAAAAACTTTCTCGTAATTTTAAAGGTACAATAGGGGAGTGGGATATTTTGTGTTGTGATTAAGGGGTGTGATTGCAGTTACTACATACCAATCTATAGTTTAAGAGTCATAATTTTTCCATCTTGTTTGATGTTTGAGCTATAGCTTTTTTAATAAATTAGGGCTGAGATGGGGTGAACGTGGCAAAACTTATTGAAACTTCATGTGGTTGACCACAGGACCCTCCAATCAGACCTAAAATTTTTAGTTTATGTTGTCTGCAAAACCCATTTGAAAGCACTGACAGACAAACTTGACTGATCGATTACAAATTTTCTCCCATTCACATTTGATCTTAACTTGCACCTGTGCAACAATTTATGCAGGGTAGAAAAATAAACAAGAATAGATCCAAAATAAATATTAATCAAACACAAAATGAACCGAATAGAGAGTACAAATATTGAATCAAGTTTTTGAATTATTGAGTCTTCCATGTTAAAGTGTGTTTAATATGACAAATTATAAATATGTGCCCGGGTAGCTCAGTCGGTAGAGCATTGGACTTTTAATCCAAGGGTCCAGGGTTCAAGTCCCTGCTCGGGCGAGTTCAATTTTTTTAAATTTTTATGGAAAACAAGTGATATAAAAACAACACTTTTTAATAACACTTTACAAAACGGCTTATTAGCTTATAGAGATTTTTTCATATTCTAAAAAAGTATTTCTCTAAGTGTAACGGGTACTCGGTTCAAAAAGCACAAAGATAGAGCTTCTATAACCGCAAGGAAGTCGATTGTCATTATATGGTGTGCAAGAGAGAAGAAAACGGCTGACGAATAATTATCTCATGCACATGACCAGAAAGTACATGGCGTCTCACTCGCACAGCAAACAAATGCAGATGGCGCTGTAAGAGTAAAAGTAGACATGTGCGAATACTCGAGAAAATAGACTTTCAGTAACAAAAACTTCGACTGGAAGGTTGGCATCTTCTGTAATCACGCTTCCGTGAGGTCCGATTGTGGGATGGTCTGAGGCTGGGATTCACTGTGTGTGGACCAGTTCATGTTGACGGAACGTCCGCACTAAGCTTGCCATCAATATGGGTGCCACTGAGGAGTCAGAGGCATTCAGGTTGGCTAAAGAGGGATGTACCGGGCCAGGGGTGAAAACCAGCAGCCAAGAGTTCCCGTGGTAGGCAGTAGTGGGATAGCGTACCGGAGTGGGTTGCCATTACCAGCCTGGCCAATATGATTGGACCGCAATCTTTTTGCCCAAAAAAAAAAAATTATCTTGCATATTTTACAACCAAAAACAAAAAATGTGAATATTTTTATTTGTGTAATTTATGATTATATAATTGCTAACGGGTGATTAAAGTCATATGCTATAATGATTTGATTAAGCTGGCTTTTATATATAAACTGTCTGCAAGGAAAAGAACATTTTATGCATTTAAATTTGTTTGCTAACTTTAAAACTCAAGGGGGAGTTCGCATCGCAACAGACAGATGGACAGACGGTCATGGCTATATGAACTCGTCTCATCGTGCTGATCAAGAATAAATGAATATACATACTTTATATAATCCGAGATGTTGTCTCCTTCTCTGCGTTGAAAACTTTATGACAAAGCTAATATACACTAAAAAAAAAAAGGTTCAGGATTAATTTGATACGCGTTGTGTTAAATTGATATTTGTGAATTTCGTACCAAGAAGTATCATTTTTATAATAACCTTATTAATTTAATAAAGAAAATATAAATTTGATAATAAAAAATATTAAACTTGTACTTAGAATATTACTTTCACAACCAAAGTATAAAATTGATACTGAAACAGTATTACTTTATTCGAATGTTATTTCGAAATTTCAAAAGCTAAATAGTCAAAATTGTAGCCTATATAACATTGTATTTACAAAATTTTAATGATATCTATAGTCGAGTTGGTTGAGTGCCGGCTTCAATCCAACGACGCTGGGTACGAATCCCACAAAGGCCGGTGTATATCATATGAAATTAATTTGTAGTTTTAAATTTAAAAGTAGAAAAACAAGTACAATGATGAAGACAGAATAGAATTAATATATTACTCTAGAGTAGGGTACAGCAGTAATGAAGATTGCGCAAGATCTGCAATTTTTTGTATTTTTGTGTTCTTCCTTGAGTGAGATTTGAACCCACGACGTCTAATTGATAGCAATGTTCAAAAATGTCATTTTTTCGAATATTTCGAATTATTTAAAATTGTGTATTTATGAATTTCTTCTTGAAAACTATCGGGTGATGTGTCTTGCCATGAGTGTCCACCAAGAGTGAAGGGAGGTAAAAAATTCCCAAATCATAGTATGGGTACGTTCCCTAACCTAATAATGATTATTTTTGTTTTTTTAAACCAGTAAGGGAGCTATTTTCAGCTTTGCTGAAACTTATATACTCTTAAAATAAAATTCAGTTGTGAGTGTGGAACGATTGATTTCAGTCCTCAAACTGATGCTTACAGATAAAAAATGCAGCCTTGTTGATGAGTCATTGCCGAAATTGTTATTTGTAATATTAAATAATAATAAGTAATAGAAAAAATACAATTCAATGTTCACAACTGGGCGTTATTTTGACCGAAAAAGAAATAAAATCATAAATATTGTTTTTGAATTTTTTTTTTTTTTTGCTTTTTTGCTACACCAAATTCGTAATCAAAAAGTTTTGGCAGTTTTGTATTTGTTGGTGTATCAAAATTGACCTCGAGCCTGCTAATCATTATTGAATTACTTGTATAGGTCGGAAATAAAAACACATTTTAACTAAAACGGAAGGCACGCCGTAGTCATACACATACATATTTGTGTAGTATGACAGAAACTTGAAAAATAAAATTTTTGTTTTATTTTTCTAAATTTGGTCCACAAGCAGTTGACGTGAGTCAAGACTTGACTCCAACAAACAGCGGTGGCCCACAACAACAACAATATTGCAAGGCGATGATCGAAGCAGCATTTCTCAGGGTTTTTCGTTTGATAACCTGCAATTCTCATGCCAAAACTGCCAAAACTTTTTGATTACAAATTTGGTGTATCAAAATTGACCTCGAGCCTGCTAATCATTATTGAATTATTTCTTTTCCTTATAAAAGGATCCTTAACCACCCCCGCATTGAATTTTTTTTGTTGAATAATTTTTTTTTAATTAATTCATTTATTTTTATACAAGGTATACAAGGTACACTGTGTATTATGGTATATTGTGTTTGTTTAAAATGAATGTATGTAACGCTTATAAGGAGGCAGGGGGAACGCCATCACTTTTTCCTAAGTTTTAATATTGTTTAGCTTTACAAAGAGCAATTTCGACAATATTTTTATTAATTGAAAGAATACCAAAATAACAGCTTCGGATTGCCAACAAAAAAATTAATAAATCACTGCTGAGTATAACATGTGTCTGATCGCATGATTGTACCGTTTTTGGACTAACGGAATATTTTCCCCAGCTACATCCATAACTGGAACACCTTATAAGTAGAACTAATTTTATCAGGTTAAAATACACTTGTAATCAATTGTATAAATCAATATCAATATCTTAAATCGTGGCCGAAATGCATTGTTATTAATTTTGTTGTGATCATTCTTATTGTGTTTCGAGATGGGTCGCAAGCGTAATTCTACGGTTCGCAAATTTTTTACATTCCTCGTGGAAAGTAATGTTTCCGAGTGTAAAATCTGCAAATCAAAATTCAGTGGCAACTATGTGTGCAATTTAAAGCACCATTTAGAAGCAAACACCGTAACAAAATATTGTGAATTGGATGAATCTGATGAAATCGAAGTGCCTGAAAAGAAAAATAAGTTTTCGGTGGTAATGGGACAAGATGAAGTGAAGAACGCTTGTATTGACCTGGTGCCCGCCGCAAAAGTTCCGTTGGCTCTACTGGACTCAGACGGATTCAAGACGCTTACAGCACAAATATTCAGTGGCTTGGATATGCCCACTATTACGTCAAGAAATATAATGAGTTTAGTGGAGCAAAAGTACAATGAAATTAAATGTGGCATTGTAAGAAAATTAAAGAATAAAATGGTCTGTCTAAAAATGGATACAGCCACAAGATGCAATCGCGGAATTCTTGGAGTTAATGTCCAATTATAAAGTTATATGCATAAAGACTTTCATTTGTAGCATTTACTTAGACCCACGGATAAGACGAGTATTGTTGCAAAAACCAATAAGCATAATGATCGCCAGAGCACAACTAAAACAGCTATTTTTGCAGCTAACTTATTTTAAAGATCCCGTGAGTAATAATTTCTAAGTTTTAAAGCAAATATTTATGTATAACTTGCATATGTATTTATAAATTTCAGTCTAATTCAACATCACAGTGTTGTACAAAAAATTCTGAGGCATAAACATCAGTTGAGGCAGCCAATGCATTGGTTTCCCAAATTCGACCACCTGCTCGCTGTTGGACGAGTTTCTGCAAAATATTGACGCAGCTTCCGAAGACGAAAATGAAGACAAAACAGTGATATGCTAAAAACGACAATTACAGCCCAAAGCCAATTCCCTCGACGTCGAATATAATGGAATATTGGGAAACAAAACGTTTCATATATCCCAACTTATATAAGTTGCCAAATGTCGTGCACTCGGTTCCAGCAACACAAGTGAGTGTTGAAAGATCATTTTCGGCCCTCAAAATGATGCTTACCGATCAAAGATGTAACCTCGCTGATGAGTCATTGTCGAAATTGCTTTTTGTAAAGCTAAACAATATTAAAACGTAGAAAAAAAAACAAGTGAGGGCGTTCCCCCTGCCACCTTATAAGCGTTACATATATTAATTTTAAACAAACACAATATACCATCATACACAGTGTGTACAAGGTATACAAATAAATGAATTAATTTAAAACAAAAAAATTCCACAAAAAAAATTCATTGCGGGGGTGGTTATGGATCCTTTTACAAGGAAAAGAAATATTATTTCAAATTCAAAAATTCTAATAGAGAAGCCGTAAATCATAACTGAATTTTATTTTTTTTTTTTTGATCAAAAATAATAATTATGTTCTAAAATTTATTAAATTACTTAAAATTAGTCATTATCATTGAAAATAAACGTATAAATCTATAATTTGAAAATCATTTTGGAAATGGATAGTTCGTTCAAAAAGATAAATTTTGGTGTAATTCATTTCATTATAGGTCTTTTCTAACTGTGTGATTTTTTCATTTAAAAAAACAAAAATAATCATTTTTTACGGTCCCTGGAAAAAATGCAATATTAAAAATAATTATTCTGACACTGAGAGACAGATAAAAGCAAAGACACCTGCAAATTATACTAATAATAATTTTATAAAGTTTGAAAATTTGTTAAATGACTTCTAATTTATGTATGTTTTTTAAAATGTTCTGACTCCGTGAAGATGGTGGAAAACCACCATAGGAGAATAAGAACCAGAAGAGGAGGCTTTGCCGAAACTGATATACTCTTGCAAGCATTGACCCAATTGTTTTTATAAAAACTATTATTATAGTTTTTGTAAGCACATAAGTTGCTAAAGAGAAAAGGGAAAAGCTCCTTAGAAAAAGCAGAAAGTTTTTCTCTAAATGAGAGGTGCCAGAATCTTATAAAACTTTGAAATATAATAAACATTATTAAGTGCCTCGATCTTCCGCAATCTGTCTTTACGTTCACGAAGTTCTTGCGCAAAATACTGAGTTGGTAGCTGTAAAAACAACACGGTTTTCAAAAAAACTGTGGCGATCAAGTTCTATTTTTCATACATACATTTAAAGTTCAATATTTCTAAAATTCATGCACACAAATTTGGTTCCAGAGATGTAATATTTTTCTATATTGACTATATATGGGCGAGGCCACGCCCATTTTATGATTGAATTTTATTATACTCCATCCTTGAAATTGGGAAAAAAAAAATTGCAAAAAGTTTTTGACTTTTTTGACTGGCTCAATAGGTTTTCGCGATTTTTTTCAGATAAACAATTACATGGTCCACATTTTGCCGATTCTTGGCTACGATTTATTTTTGCGGAGATATGCGGTGGGAATAGCATTGTTTCCAAAAGCTTATTATTTTAAATTAACACATGCATTCACAATAAATAATAAAAAATATATTTCATGTGTAGTTAACATATGTATGTTCAATAGTATGTTTTAGTCATATTGATATTTGTAAAATTCTTACTAATATTGTTTTTTTTATTATTAATTACAAAATCAATTGAATATATTCTATAATCAATGATTTGGGTAATGTTGACAAAACTAAAAGTTAATTTTAGTACATAGATTTTATTTTTGGACATATTTTGAAGAAAAACTTAATAAAAACATGCTGACCCAAGTTCAATGCGAAATTGTTGTTGTGGTTCGCCGACATCTCTAATTGCAATGTCCACAATTGGCAACCTTTGCGATTTTTCTGTTTTATATGTTATTATTGTTTTAGCCCATTTATTTGCTCGATACTAAAATAAAAAAAAATATATTAAACTCCGAAGGCATATTGAACTACAATTGGACTACCTTGCATTCATCAACAGCAGCAGCAAACCGCAATCTTTGGGGGCCATTTGAAGAAAGCTCAGCATCGTTCCAGGTAAGAAGTTTCAACCCTTGTCTAGATTCGACACCAGAAGTCATTTCATGATCATAGGCAATGGTATTTTTACAATGGAATGTGATAGTCTGCGTTGCTTTGGCCGATAATAATTGAAGGAATCCCAACTGATGGGAATCGGCTTTATAATAAATTTTCATACCATTGGGAATTTCACTCAGCCATAGTTCTTTTTCCGGACCACTATATGTCAAGACGGATGTCTCTTTTGGTTGTGGCTTTACGCAAGTTGCACGTGATGCCTTATCGCAATAAACTAACAAAGCATCCCGTGGATCGGCCTCATTGGGATCAATCCAATAATCACCTGAAGAATACTCAGGATAAGCAGCAAATAGATCACGACACGTTTTGGCTGGGGCATTCTGTTGTCCATTGGGGCGCCGAAGACGGTCAAACGAGGCTTTTAAGTGGTTAAAAGCCTGTATAACCAAAGCTTGCTTATCTTCTGCTGACAGTCCATCGGTAAATTCGTCAGTAGGTTGGTCGTTCAATGTGTCTACGCCTTTTGTCTGGCTTTGAGAGTTTAATAAAGCTGCTAATGCAGCAGCATCGTAACCTAACGACTCTCCTGGTGGTCCTGGTGGGCCAGGAGGCCCTGAAGGACCCATAGGACCTGGCTTTCCTTCACTTCCATTGTAACCGCGAGGTCCTGGTTGGCCTGCAACACCTTGAGCACCTGGACTTCCATCTCTCCCCGGTGATCCTCTGATACCCATTTCGCCAATAGGTCCTTGTTCACCAGGTGGTCCAGGAGGTCCAGAATCTCCCTTAATTCCCGCCTGTCCAGGCAAGCCTTGTAATCCAATGAGGCCACGGTGACCCTTTATTCCTTTTGGACCGAAATCCCCCTGCTCTCCCTTTGCACCTTCCGGACCTGGTGGGCCAGCTTTTCCTCGTAAGCCCATGGGCCCTTCTACACCAGGCGTACCTATATCACCTTTCAGACCACGATCACCAACATGTCCTTTTGGCCCAACCGGACCAGGAGGACCTGGCAAACCTGGATTTCCAATTTGACCTTGCAATCCCTGCATCCCTTGCGGACCTTTATCACCTTGTCTTCCAGGTATACCTTGTGGACCTTGCTTTCCTATAGATCCTTCTGGACCTGGCTCCCCAGCGGGGCCGGGTGATCCAATTGAACCTATGATTTCAGGTGAAGAAAATTAATTAATTAGTTTTGGCAAAATCGGACACAAATATTTTTACACCAGATGGCTTTCGAAAAAATTAATGGTTTTAAACCACGGTAATAATTTAATTGAACCGATTTTTTTCCCAAGAGTCAATATGGGCTGTGGGTAAAAAAAGAGACTTTTATGAAACTAAGACGCGTCGCGACAGGTCACAAGGAGTAACCAACAGACGAATGAAACTGAAATTACTAGTCTAGTATTCTGCTAGATAAATTAGAAAATGTGTATTTGAAAAATAGTTTTAAAAGTTTCGTTGCGCACCTGGTAATCCTTGAACACCAGGCGGTCCTTCATTTCCTGGTTTTCCAGGTTGACCTCGCTCGCCAGAAGCTCCTCTCAAACCTCGTAATCCAGTAGCACCGGGAGGACCGGGAACACCCGGTAGTCCCCGTTCGCCAACATTACCCGGAAGACCTGAGCTTCCTTTCGGCCCTGGAGGACCACTACTTCCAGCTTCGCCCTTCTCTCCATCCATTCCACTGGGACCTTGTTGACCCGGGGGTCCTGAAAATCCAGGTCGTCCAACTTCTCCAGGATTTCCTTTAACACCAGGTAATCCGGGGCTTCCCGTACGTCCCTGCAAACCTGGTGCTCCCTTCAAACAATAAATTTTGTAATTATTAAGTAAATAATTTTTTTGTCAATCTTTACCGAAGGACCCTGATCACCAGGCTTCCCGGGTAACCCATTCATTCCGGGCTCACCACGTAATCCAATTTCACCTCTTCCACCTTTTGGACCAATCACACCAATTGGTCCTCTTTCTCCTTTTTCACCTGGTAATCCTTGGGGACCTGTACGTCCGATTTCTCCTTTAATGCCGATTAGACCTCTGTCTCCCTTTGCTCCTGGTAACCCCGCTAACCCAGGAGACCCGGGAAATCCTATTGGTCCAGGAGACCCAATAGGTCCCTTTTCTCCTGGTGACCCTACCGCACCCGGTTCACCCGATAATCCTGGAAGACCTATTTCGCCTCTTTCTCCAGATTCACCCGGTGCCCCTGGGGGCCCAATTACCCCTTGAGGTCCTCTATCACCTGGTCGGCCTGAAGGTCCTTCAGCTCCAACAAATCCAGGGCTGCCACGATCACCTTTTTCTCCAGCTTGGCCAGGTAGCCCTCTAGGCCCAGTTAACCCCATCATTCCTTGTGGTCCAATGTGTCCTTTACTTCCGGGTTTTCCAACTGGACCCTGAGTAAACAGATAAATTCAATATTTATTAATATATATACAACGTGTGGTTTATAAATCTAAATCAGTAATCTGTTCAAAAATTGTTGTCTTCTCAAGCCACATTCATAAATCGCTTAAATCGCGAGCGACTTAAATTCTGTTTTATTCATAGCGATGGTTTAGCGTGCAGAGCTTCTCCAAAAAAAAAAAATAAGTTTTTAAAATCACATCCATGAAAAAAAAAATTTATGTATAACGCCAATATTGGTTTTTAAATCTTAGGTTCATCCGATTGACCCTTAGAGGTCCCACATAGACCTAGTGGTCCTTAGTGGTACCGGGTATGTAGGAGGTGACAGACTAATTTTATCTAGGTCACGCGCATTTGGTTTTTTTTGGTTTTGGTTTCTTTGGTTTTTAAAAACGTTTTAAAATGTTTTTTGTTTCAGAACATACTACGCAAATCAGTTCTGTTTTTTTCTTCAGTTTATAAATTTAATTATTATGAGTTACAAGAACAAGGAATCTTTTGATTACGATTGCAGAAAATTTATTTCAAATCTATATTTACCGGTGGACCATCATTTCCAGGAGCACCTATTTCACCCCTGACACCCGGAGTTCCGGGTTGTCCAATTGGTCCTCTTTCTCCAGGGTATCCTCGTTCACCTCTTAGCCCTGTTGGCCCTATTGGACCCGCAATGCCAGGAGGACCTGTGTGTCCATCTTTTCCAGGAGATCCAGGACTGCCAGGAAGACCAGGAAGTCCCTGAAAACCTCTCGGACCCGCAGCTCCTGGCTCCCCTCTCACACCATCTTGTCCTTGAGGGCCTGGTGCACCTTGAGCACCAGGTAGTCCATCTTTTCCGTTGTCACCAATTGGTCCAGGTGGACCGGCAACTCCAGGCTCACCATTTTTGCCTGATTCTCCAGGAATTCCCTTGTCACCGGGAATACCCATTGGTCCGGGAAGACCTTGAATGCCTTGTGGTCCAACTTCTCCAGGCCGCCCGTCTGCCCCAGGAAGCCCACGTTCTCCAGGTGGACCATTTTTACCTGGAGGTCCAATTTTTCCAGAGAGCCCCCTTAAGCCTTGAACACCTGGAATTCCTGGTGCTCCAACATCTCCAACATTCCCTTTGATACCCGAAATCCCTTGTACGCCTCTGTCTCCTTGAACACCTTTAGGACCAATTGGTCCCTCAGGACCAGGTAAGCCGGGTAGTCCTTGACTTCCTCTTTCACCCGTGGGACCTGGCAGACCCACTGGACCTCTCATTCCACGCTTTCCACGTTTACCTTCAGGGCCCATTGCACCTGGGATTCCTCTTGGCCCTGGTTGACCTGACTCTCCTTTTTCGCCCTGGTCTCCTAGATTATGAAAGAAAATACGTATAGTTTTAAATATAATAACAAAAAAAAGTTTGTAAAAACTTTTTGAATAATTTCAACTAATTCCTATGTATTTTGGTGTGCTGATTCCGAAAATAGTAGACATAAAGTCGTATCACCCTCCAATTTCTTGCATTTCATGGAATTGTACAAAACACGAAATTAATGTTTTTCAAACTTGTGTACAAGATACCTCAGAAACTAATGGACCGATCTTGTTAAAATTTATCTAAGATATTCTTAGGAATCCCATCTATCATATACTAAAGGAGTTTTTTGATTGAGGGCACCCTTCGAAGGTTATACACTTATAAAGCTCTGTTTACACTAGAGATTTTTTGTGTAGATTTAGACAAAAATCTCATGTCTACAAGTGTAAACACCCTGTAGATTTATCTACACAGTCTCTACAACAAATTTAAATCTACACAATGAGTAGTGTGTGTAAACAACTTTCAGAGTAGATAAAACAGCCTCGATTTGTGTCTACAAGTTTGTTAAGCAACAGAACAAATTTTTTTCTCTACATTGATATTTTCACATAAGAATATATCAATGATTCATATGTCACGTTTGACACTTCCAGAAAATTCGTCCCAATTTGGGAATAAGAATCAAAGGAAGAACAAAAACAAAGAGTAAAATGGCGCCTTCACCAAAAAAAAATGCGTGGGAAATGCGATTATGCGTATATATAGATATTATATGAATATTATTATATCAAATGACGGATGCGAGTGTACTGTTTTTGAATGTACGGTGTACCCATACTCAATAATATCAATAATTTGACAATGCCATTCTTCACAAAATGTTGGCACATAGCTGCGACTCCTTCCTTCAACTCCTTCAATAACTGCTGGTAATACGTGATACGACTTTATGTCCACTATTTTCGGAATCAGCATACCAAAATATATAGGAATTAATTGCAATTAATCAAAAAGTTTTTTCTTGTTGGCCTGTGTAAATAATATAAATCAAGTAAAATTCATTTAATATGGAATCAATCAACTTAGCTAATGATGAACGTAACATTATCGCACCTTTAAAACCCATCTGCCCTTGTTGGCCAGGAGCTCCCTTTGCGCCTGGTTCACCTACATTTCCAGCCAAGCCTTCTGGTCCTCTAGGTCCAGGAAAGCCTTGCGGTCCCAAAAGTCCAGGAGATCCCATTGAACCCTTGTCGCCAGGACTACCATCTCTTCCTGCAGGTCCCATTGTTCCAGGTTCACCAGTAATTCCCGGTCGACCAGCTTCTCCTCTTGGTCCTTGCAAGCCTTGATCACCTTTGGACCCTTCATGTCCAATATCACCTTTAGCGCCGGGAATTCCAGGAAAGCCAGGAGGACCTGGTTTTCCGATGCTACCTGGATTCCCTTGAGGACCAGGATTTCCGTCAATTCCCCTGGCTCCTTGCGCACCAGGTGGACCTTCACGACCACGTTCTCCACGTGCTCCCGCTAGACCCTTAAATTCATTTACTTTAATATGAGTTTCACTAGCTAAAAATGACTTAGCCTATAATGGTGGCTGCTGGTGCCTTTGGCGTATTTAAAATGATTGTGCCATAAATAACAGTTTTTATAATATGAGGCGAACATGTTGAAACTTACAATCTGTCCAGAAGGTCCCACCGGTCCGATACCTCCAGTAGCACCTTTTTCACCCGGAGACCCTTGCTCACCTTTAAGACCATCTGAACCCGGCAAACCATGATGACCTTTCAACCCTGGAACTCCAGGAGCACCTATTCTTTTGAATAAACAATTCATTGTTTTCAAAATAGGATTATAAATGTATATGTTTTAGACCTGGCAAACCCCTGGGTCCGGGACTTCCTGGTAATCCTTGTATTCCATTTTCTCCATCTTCACCAGGTGCGCCATCTTTTCCAGGAACTCCAGGCAAGCCTCGAGGACCAATTAGTCCGGGTGGTCCTGTTAGTCCCGGCTCGCCTGCTTCACCGCGAGAACCTTGAAACCCTTGAGGACCCGCCGGACCTGTGTTACCTGTAGGACCACGAGGTCCCGGTGCAGTCGAAGCTGGAATGTATTGAAAAGGGACTGCTGCAATTTGTTCCGCACCAGGGCCTTTATCTGTGTTAGCGTAATCTCTAGCCAATTGTTCATGATAATAAGTTAAATCAGGAATTTGACCGGGAAGTCCATTATTGCCTGGGATTCCTGGGTTTCCGTAATCTCCTCCGAGACCAGGTCCTCCTTGTGTCCCTTTGTCGCCACTGGAACCTTTTTCTCCCCTTGGACCAACAGGAATAGGAGGCACTGTATCAGGATTTTGTGCAGGACGTTGGCCAGAAGTTGTGGCCGTCGTTGTCGACATAGTACGATCTTGTTCAGCTAACAAATTACAATCTCTACTTGGTTGACAATTAACTTTTCTATTTACACAGACACAGTTATTTGCACACCCATTTTGTTCGTTTGTGAATTGATCACCTTCTCGATACCAGTTCCCTTCGAACTGGCAAGAAAATGCTGTGATAACATTTCCAGTACGTGGAATGGGTGTTGAATTAACGATGACTGAAATGATATTGAAAAGTTGCCTAACACATTATAGAGAGCAGAGAAACAAATAAATCGAGGGTGTTCTGAAAAACTCCTGTTGTTTTCGAAAAACTCAGTATTTATATAACTAATTGAATTTGTTTATTATTGTTAAAATATATAACAATAATGCACCTACACTTACAAATATGGATAACTTGAATGACATTTAGGTATTCATTTTAGATTTAGACACAAATATTTTTAAATTGTGCAGCGCACCAAATTACACAAATGTTGTGACAACCTTACTCTTTCTTGATGTGTGACTGGCAAACATAAGACAATTGTCAACAAATAATTTACTAACGCATTGAAAAACTGGAAAAGAGCAAAGAAAATAAGAAGAAATCTGACGATTCCAAAATATGCCTCTTGCATCGATAATTACCTTGAAAATGGAATCGAAACGACTATTATCTTTAGAAAAGGATGCGCGTAGACGCCTCCAATGTATATATCTATCTATATGTCTATCGCAATCAATGCAAGAGTGTTCGTTAAAATTATTTATAATCGGGAAGCCAACGATGCTAAAATATGATTTACTCCTGCGTAATTGGGAATTGTTGCATTTTGAAGATTAGATATAATAAAGAAAAAAAGGTTGTGTTGAAATTTTTCAATTTAGCGGTGGGTTTGACCGTCAAAAGATGTTTTACATTGTAAATCGCCGAATTAAGAAACAATTTTCTGGAAGGATATAATTATTAGATTATTAACCAGCACGACTAGGACATCATGCTGAACCAACTGTATGAAAATATTATCTAAATCTAAGTTTGAAGGTTTTTGTTTACAAGTTTGAGACCACGTTACGTTACATTACGTCTCACTCAAAATGGCTGATTAGCGAAATAGAGACTTATAGGCATGTAATGAAGCGATCTTATTTTAATATGCCACGCAGGTGTAAATGACCAATTTTCAAAAAACCAATGGTCTGGCCTACACGCGCGGCACTATATACAAATCTTATACCTAGGTAAATCCCTGCTTCAGGAGCAATAGTTTTACATTTTCCAATCCATTGAAAGCAAATTGAGAATCTCAACTTAATTTTTTTTTTATGTACATAAATTTGTATGTTTTTTTCCTCTTTAAAAAATGTTCACATGCCAACTTGAACTAATTAGACTCTTAGTACACATTTTCATTAAAATTAACTGTTTCTATTGATTTTTCAATTATTTCAAATACTACTGCATATTAATAAGCATTTTTAGATCGTTTTTACAATTCAATTAATCAAATTCAATCCTACATTTTAATCTTCGAAAATATATGCAAACAGTTGGCAAGGAAAAACAATCATTGTTTGGCTGCTTGGGCGAATTCAAGTTATTTTACTTCAAACGCGAATTTATTAATGAAAACATTAAAATTGTTAAATTTTTTAATTGCACATTGCAAAAAAAAATTTAATGTTTGATACATATTTAACTATAACAACTTCAAATATGGCTCAAATCAACAAAATCTCCTAAAAGGAGAATGACATTTCTAGCACACCTACATTTTAAAAACGATTGTTTTCAGGGCTAAATCGGTTTAAGGATTTTTTTCAGAACATCCCTGAATACAAAGTCTTAAATATTGTGTTTAACTACCTTCCTGGTGCGTTTCCAATGTTCCAGCAGCCGCATCAGCATCTACATATAATTGGCAAAGAAAACTTTTATTAGTGTTCCACTTTTATCGGTAGGTCAATGTGCAACTTTGTTGATCAAACACATATTAATTGACACACTTTAGGAGCATCAATTGCCGACAGGCGCCGCAATTCTTGAGTTAAAGTAATGAATTTAATTACATAAACGCATTGAATTTAATCTTTGATCAATTTTGCATATGGTTGCGCACCAAATGCACGGAAATGTTATCAAAAGCTTAAAGTCAACAAAATATTAATGAAACTTTAATTTAAAAAAAGTGTTGCTGATTATTTTCAGTCGTGTATTCTCAACAATATTTCGCGCTTAAACGTAAAGTATAGAATAGCGCTCATGTCCGATATAAATGTAAATGATCTTTGTTACACATATGCACAAAAAAGTATATCCGTGACACAGAGTATGCAGGGTATGAGAAATGGGAAGTAATTGTATGGATTTTTTCTCACCGATATCTACATCGTCGTAATTATTATAATCAAAATTGTCCAACTCATCCAGACCGGGCAATGCGGCTTGATCGGGCTGAGGTTCTTCCGACTGCGGACGTTCCAGTCGAATATTATGTCGAAGTTTAGTTCCTTTTTTTCTTTTTTTTGTACTCTGGTCATTGCCAGAGACTTCCGTAAATATTGTGAATATCGCAAACACACAAAGTAATTTTACAATATAAACCTGCATTTTTATGTGACCTAATGCTTCAAAGCTGCCATTAAAACTTAAAAAAAATAATCGATAATAAATAGTTTTTCTTAGTAAGTAAATTCAATTGTTATGCAGTCTTCAAGCTAAAATTGTCTTCATGATCAAAATTAAGGTATTTGAATCACTGTCGCATTTGTGATAAGAACGCATTCAAAATTTTCTAAGGTCAGGTCACCCCAACTCAAACTGATAGACACTATAAACACTCTAAACGAAAAGTTTTGCCGTTATCAATATAACCTCTTTCTTCATTCTCGGTCTGACACAAAAAATATATATTTTTTAATTTGAGCACTATTTCGCCTATCAACCAAAACTAAGTGATGAGAAATTTCAGAAGTTATTCATTTTTTATGTTTCCTGTTTCGCAGTGATAGTATAATCAACAGTGAAATATATATATTTTTTTTAACAAAAATCGATCCTTTATTAAAAAATTTTATAAAAATATTCGTAGTCGTTTTTACTCAAAGCGCTTTCTAAAATTATTTTAATATATATTTTATGTTAGATTAAAAAAAAATTAATCACTCATAAAACATACAAAAATGTATATTCACTTCCGAAAAACACAGTTTAAACAAACATCTCAGAAATGTTTTATTTTGATAAAAATTTTAAATTTGATGCACTTTGGTAATGTTTTTTCCCAATTTAAAGGATTCAACGCTAGTTTTGTTACCGTACAAATTCAAATAACTTTCCGATGAAGAATATTTTGATTAGGGCGCCACAACGATTATTCAAAGACTGACCGAACATATTCAGTCATAAAGCTGTAGACTTTTTCTTGAGCTGCCAAATAGTTTCTCTCTCAGCTACTTTTATCTCTGAGCTTAATACATATTGTGCGTGCTAACAGTTCGCTCTTTGGAGAATCATTTATGAAACAATGTATTCTATTCTGTATTTTCAGCTACTTTTACAAAGTTGCCTATTTGAAACCAACAAGTTAACTAAAGATTGAAAATATTAGTTGTTCTAAGCCTTAAGAAAGATTCTATTATAATAATCGATATTACAAATATAAATACAAATTGTAATTTAATACCTTTAGAAACATATTGCTTGAATGTAAAACTGAATTGACTGTAAGAAAACAATTTTACCAAAATCAATTATATTGACATACGTATGGCAAAAATAATTAACACAAATATATAGGTCACATATACATACATGCACTCACGAAAAATCATATTATAAAACAGTCTTGTCGACCTTAATTATTATTATTATTACAATATTTTGTTATTTTTTAAATGTATTCCTTAGCTATATGTTAAGTTGGTTTTATTGTAGTTATAACCTTGACCAGCATTATTTTGAGAAAATCATTGTTGCATGCAAGCAACATTTCTCTAAATCTGCGATGTTACATATCACGGGTTTGAAAAATGTGGTCAGAGTGTGCCAAATTCCCTGAATTCACAAAAACCGTCGTTTTGATAATCTCTCTCTCCCTGAAGCCGATCATATATGTATATACTAACACACCAAGACTTAGCTAACCATAATTTACTTTGATTGAAATTTAATCAGCTGAATATTCTAAATTCTCAACGGTTTTTGTTTAGATCTGATATCTCTAAGCTTGTTCAAGCAAATTCTGCTGTCCCAAGACAGTAGTCTTGGTTCACTTTCTTTTAATCTGTTCATTAATGATCATCCTATATCGATATCATACTCTAGGGTACTTATACTAATAATTTTACTCATGGTATATTCCAATCTGATCTGATCTCTCTGCATTCATGCTGTTCACTAAGTTTCATGACTTATCACCGTAGTAAACCTGACTTGTTTACTTACTCGACTGATAACATCCATCTAAAACGAGTCTCTACTTTTAACGACCTAGGTGTTCAATTTGATCCAAAACTCTGTTTTATCCAACAACTATTTATTATACTCTTCATGTACGATAGTATTATTAATATAATAACTACGGTTTTTTTTACGATATACGGCATTATGGGTTAATTCTTGAAGATTAGTGTTAAAATTACATTTTCGGGCTACTGCGGCGGGTGGGTAATGTGCAGTGGGCTTCTAAGCACCCGATACAGCAATAAAAACTTGTGCCTTTTTGCAACGGAAGATTTATTTTATTTTGTTAAGTAAAATACTTTTTAAAGACGATACTTCAGTTGTGATTGAAGGAGACAGCGATGAAGGTTGATAACATATTTAACATACTTCACTGTGGTTGTATACATAAATGTAATTAAAACGAGTAAGAAGCTATCCGATTTAACGATTTTCATTTTTTTTTTTTTTTTTTTTAAACTAACTACAGGCGCAAGACGTTGTGGTAGCGCACTACCCTCAAGTGGACTTGCGACACCAGGTCAGCCTGTTCCGCGACTACAGACAAGTCAACAGTCGCTTTACTACTTACACTACACACAATAAAAAATACTAATAAACTAATTTTTAAACAATTCCTTAAAACTACTACGTTGATTAATTAACATAAACTTCATAAACAAAATTTTTACTTATTTAAATACGTTAGAATACTACGTTTTATTAGGTTAGTAGAGGAGCAGTTCTCAATTAAACTAAAATATCTGTTATAATACCTACATAAAACACGAAACGAGTCATGCTCTAAATATGTCGATCTGCAGGTACTAAGACAGATCGGACTAAAATTTCTAGTTACTCTAGCGGGGACACTGAACTGTATATACGCCAACAATGTAGGAGAGAATATCATGCCATTTATTAGGTTATGCAAAAACAAAGTACCAAGCATTTTTCTACGACTAGACAATGATGGTAAATTAATAAGCTTCAACCGACTACTATAGGGAGGAAGGTGAACACAGGGGTCCCAGTGTAGATTCCTAAGTGCAAACAGAAGGAACTGTTTCTGAACCTCTTGATATGTTCGTCTGGGGACTGCCAGTTCCTGTGGTCTGACCATGCTGGATCCGACAAATGAGTTGGTCGCCCAAAAAAAATGTCTTCAAAATTTCGGCTCGATAACTTCAAAACTGTAGGAGAATATTATATACATATATACAGACTAACGGATAGCTATACCAACTCGTTTTGTCGTCCTGATCAACAATATATACACTGTGTATAGTCGGAAACGTCTGCGATCTGTTACTTCAGGACAAAGTTATAATACTTTTCACTGCGAGAAGAGTATAAAAACGGTTTCAAACCATGAAATGCATTAATTTAGCTAAAACTGATTAGTATTTTTTTTAAATATAGTATCTAAGTACATTTTCTACAATCGAAGTATACAAAAATTTATATTAGGTGTATTTAATCAATTAAAACATACTTATTATAACTGAAAAGGATAAGTTGGACTAAAACAAAATGGATGTTTTATTTGTCTTGGAAAATAATGGGAGGAAGGCATTTGTTATCTTATTTATATTAAACCACAACAAGTAATTCTTTATACTAGGGAACAAGTGTTATTAAGCAACGCTACACAAATATAATAAATCAGCGGGATAGGCGACTTATGGTCTACTTATGTAGCTACCATAGGAACGATCCATTAAAAATGAGGTTTTTGCTTCAAAAACGGTTTGATTTTAGATAACATTTAGTAACATTTTGGACGTCAATAAAGACAGAATGTTATAGTGTTCTTAAGATATTTCTAACAGTTTAATTAAGTAATCATAACATTTTTTCCAAAAATCATGGAGAAAAGTGATCGCCGCAAATGTTTAAATCATCCGGATAAGTTTTGTTATGTTTGTGAAAAATATATTATTATATCTCAAGGAAGAGTGCCAACTGAGAAGGTTAAACGAGCGTTTTTATATTATTTTGGTCATTCTGTGGTGCAAGATAAGGAATGGATCACGAAACTTTTTTGCATTTCGTGCTACGTAAAATAAAATGCTGGTATAATAGGAAGCGTGTTTCTATAGCTTTTGCTGTGCCAATGTTCTGGCGGGAACAAGTAAATCATTACGATGATTGCAATTTTTTTTGACTAGTACCTGAGGAATTAAAAAAAAAACAGTAAGGATTGGAGTCGACAATAGCCGACTCCGTTGCTCCGTTTTAATCGAAACAGATGGTATTTTCATTCAATTTCATATATACCAATTTTCAATCTTTTCGAACAATTGGTTCCAGACATATAACGTTTTTCTATTTTGGCGGTATGTGGGCGTGGCCTCGCCCATTTCATAATTTAATTTTATTATAATCCATGGTTCTTGAGATAAGGGCATTTGAAATTTTTACTATATGTGGATGTGGTCATGCCCATTTTTTTATTTTTCTTCTTGGGGTTGAAGTCAGCTATATACACTCCAAATTTGGTGTTCCTATCACAAAAGACAACCGATAAAATACGAAAATTTTATACCCCAGGCTACTCCAGTCATTTGCCCCTCACCCTTAAACTAAGTCAAAAAGGGGAAAACCAAAATAAACTTGATCTGCTTAATGAATGGCAGAACCGACCTCCGAAAATATTTTGGTTCTATCTATTATAGCTTCCGAGATCTAGGCGTTCATACAGATGGACGGACAGACGGACATAGCTAAATCAATTTCTCTTTCGATAGAAATCAAGAATATATGTATATATTTTGTATATGTTTCCTTCTGGGTGTTACTTACATTGTCGATGCGCTCACAACTAATATACCCTTGTTCCATAAGTTACAGGGTATAATAAGAGTAAAATAGCGTATCCAAATGTAGCATCAGTTATCATCAGGTCCAATTCTTCACAGTGAAAAATTCCCAGTACCTTTGGCAACAGACTCCACTTGTGAAGAATCTGTTATTTCAAGCAAGAAATTCAGCTAAATATGCAAATTTCGAAGTACCTACCTCCCATTTAACATTTAATTGAATTTGTAATGAAAGAGGATTCTACTTTTTTAAAACTTAGCTGCCATTCAAAATATATTCGCATAAATAGTTTAAGGTAAAATTTAAAGAAAAAGTCTATTTATGAAAGAAAAACGTTGTCTTCTGTTTTTTTTTTCTTTAATTGTTGAGATGAAATTGATGATTGAGATACCCAAGAGGCTTGGCCTGTTTAATTAATTTTTCTTCTTTTTTTCGCTTGTTTTTTGTAAAAACAGTCTTTAGTATTTCTTCTCAAGTTCCAGCAGTAATCAGCTAACATTGGCGCATTCCATCGACCCTAACACCGTTTCTCCATCGTTGATATATCTTGATGGAATCGCTTACCATGTTCGTCGCTTACATCTCCACAGTAATAGGAAAAAAAAATGAAGATGAGATTGAAGGAAATGTATTTTCAGAGACATGTTGCAACCTAGCTGTTGAAATTTTTGTAGAAGATTGTTCACATGTTCAACATAATTTTCACTTCTCTTATTGCCCAAAAAACCATTAACGACTGCCCTAAAAGTCTCCCATGCCTCTTTTTCAAAGCCTTGCAAAAACGAAAAATTAATAAGTTTTGTTAATTCTTCTTCATATTTTTGTATGGTCACTACCAGTTCAAATGGTCCGATCGATACCGAACTTTACAAAAACACACTCTATCTGAACATTGCTTGAATATTTCGTTGAAATTGATTTAACCGTTTGTTAGTTTTGCGCTTAGCAAAATTCAATTTCAATTAATAAATTTGATAAAAATGCAAGAAAATCGATGCAAAACCCGTTTTATTGTCAAAAATAGTACGGGGGATTCTTAGACATAGCCAATCAAAAGGAAATACCAAAATTTACGCGGCCTATCACTAGACAGTTTGAATAAAAAAACGCAATAAAAACATCGAATTAAACTCTTTATCTTTAATATGACATAACAGACCAATGAGAGCTAATTTTGGCATATAATTTGTCTATTTAGATTCTGGTAGTCAAACTCTATTACGCTAGTATGGTTTCGAATAAAAGGCAATTGCGCTGTTGACCAGTGTTGTTTACGTTCGAACGGTACTTTCCTCTCAGAGAGCCCAAAAATCCGCTCAGAGAAAACAAAAATCAGTGAAAGTGCAGCCATGTGTCGATCGAAATTTTTGACCAGGTTATTTTTATATTTAATTTCGGCAGAAGCATAATTATTTCGTATTAAATTGAAAATAACAAAACAGAAAATATATGACAAAGTGTGACAAAAGACACAATACCGAAAAAAAATTGTGATTTAGGTGCAATGTGTTCAGAAAAGGACACAATCTGCAGTACTGGCACGCTCACTAGAAAGTTATGAACATTAAAGTGTCTTATGTGCTGTGTCGAGCTGCGTAAAATAGGCGATCTTGCGTCGACCAATAAACGCAACGCACAGGAATTCACCGTTTTGCGTAGGCTGCCCCAAAATTTTGAAAATTTGCTACATTTACACAATAAATTTTTCATTCACTTCGCAAGAATATCTAGGGACACCCGCTATAAAAATTCATATATTTTTTCAGCACTAAAGTGTCGTATGTGCGGTGGGCAAGTGTCTAACGTATGCGATCTTAGCAATTAAAACGCCGTGCAATAACGAGCTGGTGGTGGTTTTTCGCAGAAGGATCAGAAGCATTCGTGCTTCGGTGGTGGAAAGTTGTGTTTGGCATGAAGTTAGTTCGATGTCACTAATTTGACGAAACGCTTTTATTTTTCTTCTTTGCTTTAAATAGAAATTGACTATGAAATCGATTATACGGAATACCCCTGGTTTTAATTGATCCGGACAATCGAGTTTCTACTGTACATCAATTTATCATAACATTAAGATGGTGCGTGTAACAAAAAATCCTTTTACGTTTTTGTGTTCAGAACGTGCTCCGTTTTAAACGAAGGTTTAAAATGTTAGAGAAAAAAAACTTTGTCACACAGTGTTATCAAAAAAATGTGGAACGCTTCACGATTTTGCGTGTCATCCTTGCGCAGGGGCCATGCTAATCTTCTCTGTATCGTTCCAATTTTAGTATATGTTCTGCCGAAGCAAGAACAAGTGTTGTAGTAAAAATATCTGTTATAAGGTACCGTATTCAGAATATGCATTTGGGAATTGTAATATAAAGAAATATTATATGAAACTAACCACGAAGATTGGTGTCTCACTCACACACCTCTTATTCCCGCCACCTTTGAGCAGATTGTGGAACTATGTATAACTATTTGTCCCACAGATTGAAACACAGGTTGTGTCAAGGGTGGCGGCTAAAAATAAAATGTCTGAAATACACCACTCCATTCCACCACATTAGAAACGCACATTCTTCACATTGTAAATAGAATGGCAATTCGTAAAATCGTATATTTATCTCTCTGTTAGTTTTACATTGAATATTATTTACGAGATATCTTTTGAATCTTTCATATAAAAATGTATTTAAGTTATTATAATTTATTTCTTTCTTATTATAAAGAATTAAACGAAACTAAACTGTGGTGTAAAACTAGAGCTAAGTAATAAAAACGATTTTTGGCCACAAAGTATCAATTGCCCGGGTAGCTCAGTCGGTAGAGCATTGGACTTTTAATCCAAGGGTCCAGGGTTCAAGTCCCTGCTCGGGCGAAACATTTTTTGTTTATTTTTAATTTAACTTACACTTTTTCCATTTTTTTTCAATCGAGTAAATTTAATAACAGTACATAGAAAAACTAAAGTTTTGAGTAGTTCGTTTAGTACAATATTATCTAACAAATTGTTAAGACTTAAGTTTTGGAACGACGAGAGGAAGGATATGGTGTTAAATCATGACGGTCTTCAAAAATATTCAATTATAAAATTTTTTAAATTATTTCATCGTTTAATTTTATTTTCATCGTTTAATTTTTATGGTTAAATACGTTTTCCCTTCTGGAACAATGGGAGCATTGTTTTCGGAATATTTAATAAAATTAAATTAAATTAAAAATTTTTCTGCTTTCTGTTTTTTCCAAATAATCGGGGATATCAGAGAAATTTTTTGGTATTTTCGAAGACGATATTTTCAAAATGTCAAGATGGTGTGATAGAATATATCCGAGATTTTGTTTTTCGAGCATTTGTCTTCGAACGGCAGAGTTGGATATATTAAAAAATAAGAATCAACGAGTATATTTATGCTTATTTCACTGTTTTTCTCGTCAAACTGCAAGATTTGTATATCTAAATTTAATAATATACAAAATTAGAATGTTGTAAAAGTATTAGTTGTAAATTTAAACACAATAATATTGCAGCCCGCCAAATTTTACAATTGATTTGATAATCATACTCTTTTCTTTCGTTTCCTTTCCTTTGCTGTGATTGGCAAACATATGACAAATGAAATATAATAACTTACAAATTCAAAATAATCTAAAAGTGAAAACTAATAATCAATTATATTTGCAAATTAATTAATAAAGTTAAGTAGATTAGATTACACACATTGGAGCATTGGTAGCTAACTGGTCTCGGGAGACACTCTGACATTTGAATTAACTTTTCTTCTTCGCATGCCACCTTAGCTCGATCAACATTTGAATATTCTTGCAAAAAGAGTACATTAACTTTGTCATGAAATTTCCAACGCAGAGAAGGAGACATCACCGACTATATAAGGTATATATGTATATACATGTGTATATATATAGCTCGACGCGACGAGTTCATATTAGAGGTTTGAAATTCGATATTTCCGATGTTTTGAAGAGAAAACATCGACACATCAAAAAAATTTAAAACAAAATAACAAAAATTTATTAATTGCGGTGTTCACGCATTTGTTGTTAACCTATGAATGTATAGAAATATGAACGTTAACGACGAAAATGCATAACTCAAAATTTGCCGTTTCGAGAAAAACGCGTTTAAAGTTTTCAAGTTGCACATACTTCCATAAAGAATGAAAAACTAAAAATTGCATAACTCAGAAACTATTAACAATACAAACATGAAACTTTGACACAATATAAAGCTTTAGTTAATGATCATTTCTGCATAATTAACTCAAAAATCGCATTTTTCGAGTTATGACAGTCTTGCAGTAAGCAAGCGATGTGTATGTTCAGAATCGCACGACGGTGCTGGAACCCACATATGCTTTTTTACAATTCCTTTCAAAATGTCTTTGTCAGTATTCTAAAAAGAAACAAATAATTAATGTTTGCATTTACTAGTAGTAAATTGGGGCATTACCTTACCCACGTGGTTTTCCGATTCCTCGATATTCTCCTTTGATTCCTGTTCCTTTCCTTATGACTCGTCATTTTCATTTGACACAACTATAAAAGAAAAAGGATTTAGTTATTAAATGTGAAATAATGTAATGTGCGAATGTAATAAATGTGATTTGTTTGTGATACATATGTAAGTACATTTACATACGTACGAATAAACACGTTGCACTCATCAAAACTTACCACTTAGAAATTTGTCTTTAATGTCGCTGCCAACACCACCACAAATTAATCAGTTATCCGACGAATATAAACTATTCGTAAGTAATTATTGATTAGTTTATTTAAACCAGGCCATCCACAGTCGAAATTTTTTGACAAACACAGCCAAGATAGAATCATTTATATTTTTCTCGAACAAAACTTCAAACACAAAATTTGGACACGAACACTACCACCAACGACGAATATTTCGTCAAACCAAACAAATTCGACTGTGGATGGCCTGCTTAATGTAAAATATATTACAACATATGTAGTTCTAAGTACTTACACTTTCCCCGCTTTTTCGAATTGTGAAAATTTGTGATGGGGAAAATTTCATAAAAAACATCGATGTTGAACAAAAAACATCGATGTTGAAAATTATGTATCGATGTTGAGTATTTTTTCCCAAACATCTATACATCGTAGTTCAGTAAGGAAGTAGTTTTACCTGGAAAGTTTTGCGGGAGTGTCGCAAATTGGCATCTATATGGATTTTGGGCTGCTCTTTCCGAATTTCCACTTTGCGACCTTCTACGACCGCCGCTTGAGCCGCCAATTTGAAAAAATGGCGTCCAAAATCACTTTTTTGACCATATCTCAGTTTTGGCTCATTTTACGGCAAAAACATCTCCATACTAAATTAAACTAGAGGAAATTTCCAACAAATTATGTTCTAACTTTTTTTTTCGTAGGACTAATAGTTTAGGCGTACGAGCGGCGCAAAGTGTTCAACTTTGGTACTATGGTTTTCATACATTTTGTATGGGATTTTGATTAATCCAAATTTTGAAAATTTGCTTAATTTGTTGTGTTTGATGCTTATATTTAACATTGTACTTGTCTTATATTCAAGTAAACACAACGTTCCCAACCCGTCAACAGACTAACAGGCCCAGAACCATGCTAATGTTACTTGCCTCTTTCATAAGCAAACGCCAATTTTTTATGAAAAAACGGTTGGTATGGATTTGTAAATTTGCACTTGAATTTGGAACGTTTTTATTATAATTGACGATTAATATAACATTAAATCTCAACACCAAATACAATAAAAGTTAGTGAAATCTAAATCACTTGGACTGAAAGTAAGATTATCATTCAAAACAATACCAAATTCCATACAAAATGTATGAAAACCATAGTACCAAAGTTGTACACTTTGCGGCGCTCGTACGCCTAAACTGTTAGTCTAACGAAAAAAAAGGTTAGAACATAATTTGTTGGAAATTTCCTCTAGTTTAATTTAATATGGAGATGTTTTTACCGTAAAATGAGCCAAAACTGAGATATGGTCAAAAAAGTGATTTTGGACGCCATTTTTTCAAATTGGCGGCTCGAGCGGCGGTCGTAGAAGGTCGCAAAGTGGAAAATCGGAAAGAGCAGCCCAAAATCCATACAGATGCCAATTTTCAAAACTCCCGCAAAACTTTCCAGGTAACCCCCTTTTTTACGACTTCCTTACTGTACTATCGGTAAATCATCGATGTATCGTCAAGGCTCTAGTTCATATAGCCATGTCCGCCTGTATGTCTGTTTCAATGCGCACTTCTCTCTGAGATTTAATGTTATCGAAAATCTATAAACGCAGAAAATGTTTTTATTATTGCAAGTATGTATGTATCAGCTTGATCGGAGCACTATAGCTAGGGAATACAATCCCGGGATTACGGGATTTATGAAAATCAATCCCGGGATTGAAGAATGTGGCTTCTAATTGGGTTGAAATAAAAAAAAACTTCAGTTATGTCTTAAATTTTTATTAATAAAATGAAATAGGAATCGAAGTAGGCATTACGATATAAAAAGTAAAGAACTATTGTATATTGTATGCCTCGCAAACACATTTCTGTTTGGCTTGAAAATTTTACGCGGATTCTTCTTTGGGTGCTTATATTTTCAACCGAGTTGAAAAGTCAGAATTGGCCTAAAAATATCAGTCCATTTAAGATTTCGCGTTCCACTCTATGTATAGATTACTCATTGTGAACATCACGCCTGCTTCGTATTTTATTGCCAATGTAAGCAGCAGCTGGTTGTGCTCTGCTGACTACGTTAACATATTTAACAGTATATTGCTGTCATATTCCTGCAGATAAATGCCATTAAAATGGAAGTTCATGCAAGATAATGACCGCAAACAGTCCTCACTACTTAGAAAAAAAATGGTTTTCGAACAAAAAAGTGTCTTTGGTGGAATGGCCTCCACAATCTCCTAACCTAAATCCTATTGAACACTTATGGGGAGAATTAGAAACAAGAATTAATGTTTATAAGTGGAAAAACAAGGACGATTTATGAAAAAAAAGTGCAGGCTGAGTGGTACACTACTGATCCTCCAATTTGTAGGAAACTAATGGATTCCATGGGTCGTAGGTGTGCCGAAGTTTTGAAAAATCATCGTGGCATAACAAAATATTAAAATATAGTCTGTTTTAGGCTTTCAAATTAAGAGTTTGCAGAGATAAACTTGTGGTTCTTAGTTTTCAGTGTCTTGTTTCTATTTTTTTTTCCAAGGCCAATAAATTCAATTAATTTTTTTGTTAAACGAATTTTTAGAAATGCAATTGTTTTTGTTGTTATTACAAGTATCATCCAATAAATATTAAATAAAAACCAGTAAGGACGCTATAGTCGAGTATACTCGACAATATAATACCCTGCACACACAGTAGCCGGTGCAACACCCTCAATCTACAAAAACATATTGATCTGACGTCGCATATTCAAATAGTCTTCAAAATATCAAGCAAATCGGTCAAAAAATGTGGAATTCACGAAAAATTTGAGTTTGTTGGTCATTGAGGGGTAACTATCAAAAAGAGGGGAATTTTGTGGTATGCAGTTTTAAAGATACGTACATACTGAGCTTGTCTACAAAATTTCAGGTTCGTATCTCTAATAGTTTTGAAGATACAGCAATTTTAAGAAAACAACCGGGGGAGGGGAAATGAAGAGGAGGGGGAAAAATTGTGGTATGCAGTTTTGTAGTGCTACTTATACTGAGTCTACATACCGACTTTAATGTTTCTATCTCTTTGGATGTTCGAATTATAGCGTTTTAAAAAAGTGGGCGGTGCTGGATGGGCGGGAAGGAGTGGGCGTGGCACAAAACCGTTCAAACTTGATCTGCTGCCGAGCATCACGAGTCTACCCTCCATATTTCAAGTCTCTACCTATTATAGTTTCTGAGAACCATTGGTGAATACGGACGGACAGACAGACGGACGGACAGACAGACGGACGGACAGACAGACGGACGGACAGACGGACAGACATGGCTTAATCAATTTCTCTTGTCATCCTGATCAAGAATATATATACTTTATATAGTCGCAAGTGCATATTTCTGTGCGTTACATACATTTCGCTCAAACAAACACAATATACCCCGATACACAGTATGTGTACAGGGTATAATTATAACATTAAACCCCGAACTAATTTCTTAGAAGAAAACTTGAATGTTTCAGCCAAAAAACGTCGTTTGTATTTTTTTTTCCATCACTGTATAGCCAAAATAGAAAACCGTTATATCTCTGAAACGAATTGGTCTAGAGGTGCAAAAATTGGTATGTATGATATTGAATGGAAAGGAAATATGTTTCTATTCAAAAGTGGGCAGGGCAACGCCCTAATACATCCGTTACTAATTGAAGGTACAGGGTATGTCGAAGTCGAGTACTGTCGACTCCAATCCTTACTGGTTTTTTTTAGATGTTTTTTTTAAATACAACTCGGGACGCCAAATAATTAAATTTTAATTGAACATTATTGAAATGACAAATTTAAGTATTGCGTTTTATTACCAAAAAGATAAACTTTATATGAAACTAATCACGATACTTCATTTTTATGGTTTCTTTTTAACAATTTGATTTGAGCTGTAACTCATTTAATTTTACTTTGCGAATATTAAAAAATTAAACTGCGAGAACTTGGCGGATAGGTGGTAACTTAATACCCGTTATTTGGTGATTTATATCACCAATCAAAAATATAGTTTTTGTATTACTTTTAAGTTCCACAAACATTGTGCATATTGTTTTTCCAACAAATTACAAACGAAATGACAACAAAATGAAGTACTCGTATGTTACACCATAGGTGCCGATGTAACTTGCTTGAGAAAGTGTTCCAATGTTACATTAAAGACTCAGGTGTAACTTGCATGTTTTGAACGCAAGTCGGCACGTGTTCTCCAAAAAAAAAAAAAATTTATGGTGGTGTTTTAGAGTAGACTCAACAAAACTAGCCCATATGCGTTAAAAAATAACAACCTTGCAAAATAAGGGACACCCTAATATTTAGATTGTGGGATACACTATGTGTACAGCGTATAATTCATCAAGTTGTGTTCAAAATTTGGTTTCCTAATTCTGTTATAATGGTGCATAGATGTGGGTTGGGATGGATAAATTGACGAGGCATTGGATGACTTTATGGACGACATTTTGTCATACATTTGACGCAAAAGTTGTATATGTTTTATTATTGCTTGTAACATACGAGAAGTCGTTGCAAACTGGAGCTAATTTTTCATTGTACTAGCCTATGTTAAAAAGGTTAACGAATAACTTAAGTAATTTTAACAATAAAATTATTTGAAAGTGCAGCTACTAAGTAGCTAAGTAGTATAGAAAATAACTAAATATTTCCTTTTGATTTTTTTACCAAGTAACCCGCGATGAAAATTTCTTAAAATCTGCCAACCTATTTTGTTGTTGGAATTTTATCTTTTGATTTGCTATACTTTAATAGACCCACCGTGAAAATCATAATTATTTTAAACTGGTAAGAAATTTCTAGATTTTTAAAAACGGCCAAAGCCCCTAAAGCGCCATCGACTGTACTATTGCTGTTTTTACTAATACTGTATTTATTAATAAAGTGAAGACTTGATAATATCTTATATATCTTATCTTATCTTGATATATATATATAGTATTTGAAATAACAATATCAACAACATAATGCAAGCAAACATCTTAACAAAATATTTTCTTACATTTATATGTAAGAACGTTGATAAGATCAGCAAGAAATTGGGTTAACGATCTTTGTTCTATTATTAGAGAAGTTCCATTCTAGTTGCGCTTAAAGCTGATGTTCCTCCGCTACTTTTCCATGCGTTTGGCATGGCTGGCTCAGCATAATATAATATTAGACAGTAGCGGAGAGACGGACATACAAGACATAGCTAAATTACCTATACTATTTATTTGATCTCGTCGTGATGAGAATTTTTTCTTCAAATGGTCCGAGCGACATCAGTATATTACTGCCTTAGCGATATGGTTAATTCTTGCAAAAGTTTTACGATTTACTTACGCTTTCAGATACGAGAGTTAAGTCCATTTTATTTTTTTTTTTTAATTCTTTTTTTTTTTTTTTTTTTGTAATGTACATCTATCGAACAATTCTCGAATGTTAAATAAATTTAAATGAAATTTTATTTAAAACGCCGACTTTGGAAAAAAATTTTTGAAATATTTGGAAATCCCTGAAACATTTGGAAGTACTCCAAATGAAACGAATGCAGAGCATTCTATTTTATTTGTTTGTTTCAATTTTTCATTTCATTTACTTGTATTTCATTTTCAAATGAAAAGAGTTCTAGAAACTTAAAAGTGACAACCATTTGTTTCATTCGTTTGCTTTGTTTTTGTCAAATACAAATGAAATGAATTTTCAAATTTATTTGGAAGTACTTGGTTTCAAATACAATCATGCAACACTCTACTTGATATAAGCATATTTGCTTTTTATATTATGTGTATTCTTTGACAAAATTTGTGTAACTGCCCGGGTAGCTCAGTCGGTAGAGCATTGGACTTTTAATCCAAGGGTCCAGGGTTCAAGTCCCTGCTCGGGCGATTATATTTTTTATTTACTATTTTAGTAATTAATGAATAAAAAAAAAATTTTTTTACTGCTACAGCTTCTATTTTATACTATCTTCCTAAAACGAATCGCACCAAGCATCAGCCAGTTGCGATTGTTTAACTAACAAAATATGTTGACATATTGATATACAAATGTCGCTTTACTTTTTTTTTTTTTTTTAATCTGTTGTTTCTCTTCAAACGCATAAAATTTCTACATACAAAGAGAAAATGGCTCCCTACTATCTTGATTAGAAAGTACTCACCAAACTTATGTCTACAGGCAGTGGCGCAACTATACCATCTGGGGCCCGTGAACATTTATTACATGGGCGCCCTTTGTGTAAAAGAGTAGTTTGCTTTTTAATAGATCACTTGTTAAACCGTGAGATGTATCGGAGAATAACTTTTATTTACGCGAAAAATTACTTCTCTTAACTAAAGATACTCATCAAAACTGGCGAGATTCAGCAAGGCTGAAGCTTAGACACTCTTCACGGCCTTTCTTGTGTCACGCCCATTTTTTTCACTAAATCTTTTTTCTATTCATCTTATTAGTCTATATACCAATTTCATTGTTTTTGCTCATTGGGCACCGGAGATATGCAAATTTTTGATTTTTGCTATAAGTAGTCAAAATAGTTTTGATGCCTCCCTCAATCATGATCAATCAACTCGTGTATTCGTCCTGATCATGATACAATTATACAAGGTAGTCTCGTCGGCTGTCGAAATGTTTGGGGTTTGGTCAGTGTTCTTTTTTGTGATGGAAAAAGCTGTGAGCGGACGAATTTTTCAAAAATTAACACACACTCTATTGGCGTTTCGCTCCCACTTACTTCTTTAGGGGCTTATCCTCCCTCTCACTCGCACTTACTGTTATGATTGTAGAGGTACCAAATTTTGCCGACGGGACTACCTTGTATAATTGTATCATGGCAGCAGCAAAGCAAAATCAAAAATTCTCAAACAGCGACTGCTGCTGCTGATTCGCTTTTCGTCGGCGATCGTTTTCTGCTTTTGCTTCGACTTCGACTTATATTTTTTTCAGAAGCAGAAGCAAAATCACATAAAATGAAACTTGCTGCAGTTTCTTAAACACTGGTTTGAAGCAACAGCAAAGCAGAAAGGGGACGTCCATATATTACGTGTGATAAAATTAGGGGAGGGGGGGTTCAAGAAAATCTCACCAAATCTCACCTGGTGGGAGGGGGGTTCATCGGACATCTCATGTGAGTTTTTTAGTTCACTTGTTTACCATTTTTTTCAAAAATGTAAGCAAAAAAAAAAAACAAATTTGTAGCAAAATCTCATGTGAGATTCAGAGGGAGGGGTTTGTCAAAATCTCACTAAATCTCACCAAGAGGACGGAGGGATCTAAATTTCTAGAAAAAAACCTCACGTAATTTATGGACGTCCCCAAAGCAAAAAACCAAAAACGGCGACTATTGCTGGTTTTTGATTTTCGTCGCTGTTTGATTTTTGCCTATGCTTTGCTTCGACTGCGACTTCAGATTTTTTTTTAGAAGCAAAAGCAATTGCTTATTTTATAATGTTGCACGCAGTTGAAGTAGCGAAAAGAAAAATACACTTGGCCCTCGCTTAACACGGGGGTTACGTTCCTAGAAAACATCGTGTTAAGTGAAATCGTGTCAAGCGAAACATGGATGCAGTTCAAAATAAGGGGTTACGTTCCTGAAACTGAAAATTGGCAACAAACAATTTTTTTTATTGTTCAAATTTGGTCCGTTATTATTAAAGTTGCATACATTTGTTCAAAAGTTACTATATATAATAATATTCATTTTTTTATATGTATAATATTCATTTTTTCAAAATTAAAAGATTGTATTAAATTAAAAAAGATACTTTCCGCCCTATTTTAGGAAATGTCTTAAGCAAGTTAAGACACTGTTAAGCCGTAACATTCTCTTAAATGCCAGTTGATAACTTTTTAAGGAAATTCGTATTTTAGGAACAGAAAAAAAAGCTCTTTTCGTCTTAACGAAGATATTTTCTAATACCTGCTCGCGAGGACGTCTTAACAAAGATTTTAAACGCAAATGTTTGCGAAATTAATATAAATTGTAAAAGTATGAATTTTTTTTCAAAATTAATAATTAAATAAATAATAGTTTTCTTATTACATTACTATTTTGAATAATTATATTCACTTTTATTCATTTTGCAAACATTTTGTTTTCAAAAAATAATATTGCAATGAACCCACATAATCATGAGAACTCAATAATTGCATTTGATTAATTATTTGTTTATATTATTGCAGTTTTATATTTTTCAAACTAGAAAAACAAAAGCAATTGTAAACATGAATGAACATTAGGTAAGTCTATGTTCCATGACGATACACGGCACATATGCGATTGTGTCAGCTAACCGATTGCTGTGTCAATTGTGTCAGTGAATCAGTGTCAAAAGTGGCGCACTTGTGTCTCAAAATGGAAGAAGAAGACGAGACGGAAGAAAAGTGCTAGCTGCACTCATGTTCATTTGAGATACGCGAAAACATAAGCAATGTCAATATTCCATGCCGAACTTAACATACGCTTAACATAAATTTTTCGTACTGTTCTGTTAAAAACAGCTTTCGGGTAAAGAAGAGCTTTCGACTTAAGAGATTGTTGCCTAAAATACGAAAAATCTTAATATCTTCTTTAGAAATATCTTCGCTGATACATTTGTATCAACGAAGACATTTTTAAGACATTTCCTAAAATATGGCGGTTACTCATTTTGCAAGCATTTTGATTTCGTTAAATCGAAAGCTCATCTTTACTCCAAAGCTGTTTTTGAGATAACAGTACAAAAATTTATGTTAAGCGTATGTTTAGTTCGACATGAAATATTGAAGTTGCTTATGTGCTCTCGCGTCTCAAATGAACATGAGTGCAGCTAGCACTTTTCATCCGTCTCGTCTTCTTCTTCCATTTTGAGACGCAAGTGCGTCTCTTTTGACACTGGTTCAATAACACAATTGACACAGCAATCGGTCAGCTGACACAATCGCTTATGTGCTGTGTATCGTCATGCAACATAGGCGTACCTAATATTCATTCTCTTTTACAATTGCTTTCGTATTTCTGGTTACAAAAATATAAAACTGCAATAATTTAAGCAAATAAATAATCATATGCAATTATAGAGTTTACATGATCATGTGGGTTGAATTGCTATATTATTTTTTGAAAACAGAATTTTTGCAAAATGTGTAAAAGTGAATATAATTATTCAAAGTAGTAATGTAATAAGAAAATTATTATGTATTTAATCATTAATATTGTCATACTTTTACAATTTGCATTAATTTCGCACACATTTGCGTCAAAATCTTTGTTAGGACGTCCTCGTGAGCAGGTCTTAGAAAAAGTCTTCGTTAAGACGAAAACAGCTTTTTTTCTGTTCCTAGAATACCAATTTCCTTAAAATGTTATTAACTGGCAATTAAGAGAATGTTACCGCTTAACAGTGTCTCAACTTGCTTTAGACATTTCCTAAAATAGTGGTGAGTGTAGTTTGGCTTGTTGTTTTTTTTTTTTAAATATCGACACTTTTTCTGGTCATTCGATATGGGCCCCCCTTTGTGAAAACCTGGTTACGCCCTTAACTAATTTACTATGTGTGAAGCAGAGAGAAACGCAAAATTCATTTTCCACTCTATCATGATAGTCACTCTGTGATCTTAACACTCTCTGCTGTTTAACCGCCCTATTTTAGGAAATGTCTTAAAAATGTCTTCGTTGATACAAATGTATCAGCGAAGATATTTCTAAAGACGATATTAAGATTTTTCGTATTTTAGGCAACAATCTCTTAAGTCGAAAGCTCTTCTTTACCCGAAAGCTGTTTTTAACAGAACAGTACGAAAAATTTATGTTAAGCGTATGTTAAGTTCGGCATGGAATATTGAAATTGCCTATGTTTTGGCGTATCTCAAATGAACATGAGTGCAGCTAGCACTTTTCTTCCGTCTCGTCTTCTTCTTCGATTTTGAGACACAAGTGCGCCACTTTTGACACTGATTCACTGACACAATTGACACAGTAATCGGTTAGCTGACACAATCGCATATGTTTTCGTGTATCGTAATGGAACATAGACCTACCTAATATTCATTCATGTTTACAATTGCTTTTGTTTTTCTGGTTTGAAAGATATAAAATTGCAATAATATAAACAAATCAGTAATCAAATGCAATTATAGAGTTTTCATGATTATGTGGCTTCAATTGCTATATTATTTTTTGAAAACAAAATGTTTGCAAAATGAGTAAAAGTGAATATAATTGTTCAAAATAGTAATGTAATAAGAAAATTATTATTTATTTAATTATTAATATTGAAAAAAAAGTCATACTTTTCCAATTTATATTGATTTCGCAAACATTTGCATTAAAATCTTTGTTAAGACGTCCTAGCGAGCAGGTATTAGAAAATGTCTTCGTTAAGACGAAAAGAGCTTTTTTTTCTGTTCCTAAAATACGAATTTTCTTAAAATGTTATCAACTGGCAGTTAAGAGAATGTTACGGCTTAACAGCGTCTTAACTTGCTTAAGACATTTCCTAAAATACGGCGGTAAATTTCATGACGCACCATATGACTGGACTACTTGAGATCTGACTAATACAGCAATTTTTTTTCTGAACAATTTCAAATATCGACGGTACATGAACTTTACGAACCGATTACTCTTAGTGAAGTGCTGTTTAATTGAGTGCCTCCACTTTATTTTAACACAAGAACGGTAACGATTACAAAAATATTTGTAAATTTTTTGCGTTGCGTTGAAAAATTACCCTGACAAGATTAGAAAAACGACTGCTTAGCAACATAATATTACGTAATAGAATTTGGAAATCAATTTTAAATACAAAAAAAAAAAATTGTGGAAAAAATAACTCGCCCGAGCAGGGACTTGAACCCTGGACCCTTGGATTAAAAGTCCAATGCTCTACCGACTGAGCTACCCGGGCATCTGCTAATCTAGTTTTCAAGTTACCAATTACAGCTTAAGTAATGTTCTACCTTACAGTTTTATCAACAATCAGCAATACAAAAGTTTTTGTATTTTATATCAACGCCTAGTGGAGGAAGTTGTTCTAAATAACATCGCAATGCACACACTCATATCATTCACGCTGTTGATTTTGTAATTTACTGATTGAAAATGTTGTAGGCGAGCTTTTAATTTTCTTTAATCCTCTTTGTGTGTTCTATTTTTATTTGGGCATTGCACACCGGACGGAAAACCTGATTTTTTGGCAGTCTAATTCTATAGATAGGGGGCTGAAACTTTGTACAGTTGTTACTAGTAGTGTGTATAGGTACTGTTCAAAATTTCAATCAGATGGGGCCACACCCACTCTTAACGCCCATATAAGAACAAGTTGTGTATTAGTAATTTTATGATTTGTCGTTATCTGTTTTAATTTTTAACAAAGCGTTTCTCAAAATATAACACAAGATATTATTTAAATGCATTTTACTTTCAAATATTAAAAACAAAAAAATTTTTTCAATATTACGAATCATCAGCATCTAATGAGTATGAAAAGAAATTAAGTTGTGAATCACAATCGTTGTCATCACTGTCATCGTTTGACGAATCGTTGTTGTTTCCATTAAAATCATGAAATACGGGTGCTTCTAAAAGGTCCAGGACAGTTTTTGGTAAATTTTTTAACTTATTTTGATGAGATCTCTTTTTTAAATAAATGCTTGAAATAAGAGGATCAGAAGAGTCGATAGATCTATTGAAAACATCCGTCATATTGTTTATCCTATTATTCTGGCGAGCATGTGACCTCCTATCACGCTTATATAATTTATTTCGTCCTTGTCTTTGGACTTCTTTTCGGAAACTGCTGCCGCATGTAACAGCAGATTTGTAGTGTTTTTTTCCGCCATATCGGCGGCCAATTTTTTCTTCAGTCTTGAGCCTGCTTCCGAATATCCTAGTTGGGGACGTCCTATTTTACTTTGCGAATGAGTAGCATGTCTTTCAGGACCCAGTTTAATTGACGATTTCACTAAAAGCCATTCTGAATGTTTTTTTTTTTAAGTTTTGAACATTTCGCCCACTTTTTGGCAAATATTTTCGCATGTAATTTTGAAAATTTTTGGCTTTCTGATTAATTATGGTTCTCGTATTTAAGTCTATATCACCTAAGCCAAGTTTACCAAAAATCCAATTTGAAACACACTCTTCTGTTCTCTTGTTGCTCCATGCTTCAAACAGCTGTAAATTGCTGAACAGAAAAGTAGCTGCAATACATTAATTTTTTCAGCAAACGCGCAAAAATGCGCAAATTAGATTATTAGCCTCTAAAACTATATTATTTCATAAAAAGGGAGACATATTTACTTTTTGGCACCGATTGGCACCGTATTAGTTCTACTCTACAATTCATGAGCACTTTTGCTAAGTTTTAAACAAAAATTGGTGAAACAACACAAGACAAATAAACAACAAATAACACATTTTAAACAAATCTTACTAGGGATGTATATTAAACATCTGCATGGCTTCGGTCACAACGTACGTTAAATGAGTTAATTCGAATTGAATTGAGTTGAGTGGAATGAGTGAGAATAAATAAAGCGCAAAACGGAATGAAAAATTTGGCGAAGCCGAGATCATCCAAATTATTAGAGTTCTGTATACAAATTGTGAGCATTTAATTGTTGTTGTTTCTTTCTTCTTTTTCCTTACGTATGGAAAACCAACAACAACTAAAGAACCGTTTTGGCATTCGAATGCATTCGAATAAAACGCTACATTCTCACTCAACCACTTCGTTTTTCTTCGTTTCTTTCTGAATCGTACGTGAGCGCACTCATTCAATCAAACCAGTGTGGCTTCAGATTCAAATTCACTCAACTCATTTTGAGCATTGTACATTCGAATGCGCGTTTTTAGCTATTCGTGCAGATGTCTAATATATATTAAAGATACCTTGACCATCTATTTCCATTTTAAACAGAATTCAAAAATGTTTACAGTACAAAACTACACAAATTGAAACTTTAAGAAATTTTTTCAAGTTGAATATGTCAAATAAGAACTGGTCAAATGTTCAACTTTGACGCCCTGGTCCAAAACTAGGGCTGCAATTTAACAACATTAATTTATCGATTTCATGTCCCTGATATATCTACTTTCAAAATATAACAGCAAAACAACAAAATCTTTTCATGAAAAATTTTACTTTATGCCAACAAATCGGGCTTTCCGTCCAGTGTGCATTGGACAAAGTGAGTTGGGGTGGAACAGAATAACTGAATTCTATAATACTTTCATATATTCAATGTTATTTTATCAACAATCAGCTTAAAGTATTATCTAATATTAATGAATAAAACAAGAAGTATAGAAATAAAATTCCAAAAAAAACACATATTTACATAGTATGTACATAACTAAACTTCACTCACAAGAGGTAAGAAACTGACACACCATAAGGGGCCATTCATTAAAACGATTTTGCCTGTTTTGGACCTTCCCGAAACTCAATGAATCATTTCTGATAATAGGTGTCACTTCCACTTTGTTATTCACGATTGGTACTCGCGAGTTCGCCCTTATTTTAAAGTATAATCTTAATTTTTAACATTTTTGTGATCTTACGTAAAAAATAATACATGCAAACGAGTTGATGTAGCCATGTCCGTCTATCTGTCTATATGTCCCCGCCCGACCTAAAATTTTGCCTAAGTCTTCGTTTTTATTACGATAAATTATTGGTCGGAACCAGTACGATCGGACAACCGGAACTTGTAGCTCCCATTCTAAAAGAAAAATTAACAAAATTAGGGAAGGCGTTGAAATATCAAACTAGTCGTTATACTTACTAGAGGCCCAGATGGATGCACTTGGTTGTTACGTACTTCCAAGTTATCCGTGGTCCGTAGTTGCTTGATTTGAAAAAGTTTGATTTGAATTAATCGAATAGCTTCACTTCTTTTGTTCCGTGAGATTTGGTTGAAACAACAACGAACAAATAAAATAAGTCTGCGTTGTCCATTTTATTGCTGCAACTTTTTTCGAGCGCATATTGCTTTTGTTTTTCCTATGCTGACTTCTTTAACAAATAATACGAGAAAACGGGAATTGTTACTTGTTTCTCTTGGTATATTAGAGCAAGCTCTGCTTCAGTACATGATACTGGCTTTATTCAACACTGAAAGGAACGAACGTTGCAGTGCGATTAATTAACTGTCTCGTTTGCTATTTCCGGTGCATACATGCAAGCCTCTAATACGTACCCAGACCAAATGTCTGTCTTTAGTCTTGCTGAAGATAAAATACTCTTCACGCCTTTCTCCTTGTGCTACTTCCATTTATCTATATCTGGTTTAGCTACGTTCTCAAGGGTCCATTACTTTATTACGTAAAACTTGAGAAGCCCTACAAAACTGCCGACCACAATTTTTACCCCTCCTCTATATTTCCCCTCCCCCAGTTGCTTTAAAATTAATTAAATTGCTGTATCTCCAAAACTAATGAAGGTATGCACAAGCTCCGTAAATAAATTGTATACATACAAATATCTTTAGACCTGCATACCACAAAATTTCCCTCTCTTTGATGGTTTCCCCTCAGAGACCAACAACTCATATTTATCACAAATTTCAAATTTTTTGACCGTTTTTCTTGATCATTTGAACAGTGTTTGATCGGACGGTGTCAGACCAATATGTTTTTTTATAGATTTGGTGTGTGGCAGAGAGCAACGAATCACAAATTTTTTATCACACTCGTACATTGCACAGTGGTCCCGCCCGTAGGCCAAAAATAAAAAACCAAAGTCAAAATTTTGACTTTAAATGTACCAATTCTAATTTATAATTGGTCTAGCTATTTGAGTTTATTCATCTTTTTGTTTTGCTCTATCTGTCCTCTTCAAGAATAGCATCGAAAGAGAGAACATGATATTCATTTAGTATTGAAGCGTAAGCAACATGCAAGGGAAGCTCTCCTTAAAAATTGTATTTTACTTATTTAAAACAAGTTTTTGTGCAATGAAAGTGATTAATATTATAAATAAAGATATTAACTTTCTTTTTACAACAAAAAGTATATGTAGTATGTGTTGTGTTTTGTGTAAATCATTATTGTATTTAGTACATAATTGTGAACGTTCTTAGTTTGTCTTTTCTGTGTTTGGTTAGAGTTTTAGTTGTGAAGGGGTTCTTGGGGTTGAACAAATCTTTTTGTATAATATTCTTAAGCATTTTAAGAATATAAGAAAGTTGAATTCAAGTGCCGTAAGGTGCCGTGCGGCTTGCAATATACGAAAATGTAACGTAACCTCAATTTTAAAAAAAGCACGTGCAAAACTTCTTATCATTAAATATCCGTGGTGCTACCTTCCTGCATCGGTCCATAAAGTGTTATTACATGGTCCTGCCATTATAAAAAATTGTTTAGTCTCAATTGACGAGCTTTCAAAAAAAAAAAAAAGTCCAAAAACTCGTTTCACACTGATTGTTTCTATAGCAGCTATAACCTACAATATCCAGATTTTTACTGAAGTCTCTTAGGTTATATACGAAAATTTCCAAAGTTTTGTTGCAATAAAATGAAAAACAAAAGTTTTTCATATAACAACTGAATATCAGACCGATTGTTAATATGGCAGTTATATGATATACATAGTTGTCCGATCTGCCTGATTTTTACATATTATTTTAGGATAAATATAAAAAAATTTTGTACCAAGTTTCAAGTCCCTAACTCAACTAGAGTATTTTTGGCCGCTCTCTTCATACAAGCCGGACCACTGTGCATTGATTCGAATTCGTTGTAATTTTTTACTTTGGTTGCATTAACATGATCGATCGCACGAACACAAAGGCACGCAACCACACGACGTACGACTAAATTGACATTGTACTAGTCTATGTTGAGTGAGGTTTCACTATGACATACGTCATATTAACTCCAATTTCGTATGTGTTACTTGACCCGAGGCGATTCGATCTTCTATGCTTCAATCGGCTTTGTTCGTGCGCTCAAGTGCTTTGAGTCGGGTTCGACACGACGATTCGTTCATACTCGAAAATGAGGTCAGCAAGCAGGATTTGTTCGTAAACAAAGCAACCGCGTTGGCTGCACGATTGAAAATGTTCAATGCATTTTATGCCGAACATACAATTTTCGTTTTTTGTGTTCGTGGTTTGATTTGATTCGTTTGCCGTTGTGATTTGATTTGATTCGAAATTTTGCTACGGTGATTGTTCATGTTCGAACACACTCGTTGCAGCTCTCTGGTGTGTGGCAACGCATACCATGTGTGCAGGGTATTATATTTTTGAGTATACTCGACTATACCGCCCTCACTGGTTATACCCTGTACCTTATAGTACAAGGGTATATTAGTTTTAAATCTGATTTTGATCGGTCCAAAGGCTCAAACACCATTAACCATTTAGGATTGACAAGAGCATCTTAATTAGTATCAAGACTGCCTTCCCCTCCTATGGATACCAAAAAAAAATGTTTCCACACCGCTTAAATTTGTTTCTGCTGCTTATTTTGTATAGCAAGCAGCAGTTCCACTGGTTCAATCTCACTGATGCAAAAAACACTTTTTTTATTTTTATACTTTTCACGTATGTGAAATAGTATATTAACTTTTTTTAATTGTTATTTATTTCATTTAAATAAAACAGTTTAATTTTTTGGCGCTGCTTCTGGCGCTGCTGCTTTTGGCGCTGCTGCTTCTGGCTCGGCAGGAGCTTGCTTCGCAGCCTTTCTTTCCATTGCGCGTCTCTGCAGCCGACGCTGCTGGCTGTTAGTCGCCTTGCCAACTCTTCCACCACGACCACTGCGACCACGGCTACCACGAACACCACGGCCTCTATAATTACCGTATTGGTCGTGGTAACCGTAGTCGTGGCCGTAGCAGCAGGCTGAGGCGCCAACAGCAGCCTGCGGCAAGGCCGTTTGTGGCATGGCCGCTTGGGTCATAGCCATCGGTATCGCCATAAGCTGTCCGCCGCCATAATACATGTAAGACATCTGTAAAGAAATGAAAAATAAATTAAAACCAAACAAAAATGAGCATTAATAACATACTTACTTTTTAAATTTTGTGATCGTGTGTAATCCTCAGCAGTTGCTTAACGAATGATCCATGAAATGAAAAAGTAAAAGTGTAAACGTAACATAACGAATTAAAATTAGTAAAAACGATGACATTTTCAGCACTGATCGATGAGCACTAACGTACATTTTCTCAAATCGGTCAGAAATTATGGGTTATATGTAAATATAATGATAAATGGAAAAAACCATGAAAATGGTTAATACATGTATTAGCTATGCTTCTGTGAAACTTTCAGATTGATTCTACATACCAATTTCGAGTAAAATGGGTAAATGGGGACACAGTTTTAGATTTTTTGCATTTGACGCCCTATAACTTTAAAAATCTTCAACTTGCACGCATGCGGTCACTTTTGAGATAAAGGTGCGTATTTTGGCTATGTACTGCGAAAATTTCAAATCGATTCAGTTTTACATTTGATTCCTGTGCGTGGCCTTGGCACACACATATACCCCTTTTCCCGTGTCAACCATAAGCTAACTATTTTGCAAATGCAAATTGTATTATTTCGCTGCTTAATTTCATGTTATCCTGATACCATCATTATAAAATTCGAATTGTTTGCCTATATTCAGACAATAAAAGCGAATAATTGTTAGTTGATATTGATATGTTCAAATGCTGATAATACTTTTGATTGTAAAAATTCAATTTTGGAATTTTTAAAATTTTATTTATATTGGCATGTTAGTAAAAATATGATGAAAAAACAAAAAATTTTGATATTAATAATTTATTATTATTGGCATGCGAGTCCGACACTCTACTCACTGAGCCACCGCAAAGTTGAAATTCCGAAATTTTAGTTGAGTTCATATGCATACGCACAAAGCGAATGTACTTATACACATTTGGTTATTTTGTGTTTCTTTTCTCTTTTGTCGTCACATTTTTGAATACACATTTGCGCGAGTTAAGGAATCAGAGAGATGACTTGTTTGGTCTGAGGTTCGAACAGAACTAAATATTTTATTTTTACAATGTTGAAGGAAAACTGCCAAACTGCAGCTGCTTATACTTATGCTAAGGTAAAATCTCATGCGTATTACAATTCTCAGGAATTACTTCAATTCTTAGGAACGACACAAATAATAATACAAAGTATATGACTCCAAAATTAATACGCATTACAATACTTGAAATTTACAGTTTTTAAAAGTTGACGAAGCAGCAAAGTTGATGCGCAATATAATTCTCGAGAAGAAGAAGCAAAGTTGATGCGTATTATAATTCTCAAGAATTAGATCGCAGGATTGTTGCTGACCGGCCGGTTAATGCGCAGTTGGTAGGGATGTTCGACTGTTAGTTAACTCGCGCGTATGCTAATGTGGAAATGTGTGTTTATAGTTTTTCTATTTTCTTCGCAAATACACAACCTAATGACTAGATTTTTTTTTTTTAGTTTCTTAAAATGTTACTTTACATTGCCTTATTTTTGGTTTTGCAGTTAAATGCACCGTTTTTTTTTTTTTATGGAAAAAGCCAAAAATGGCCCTTTTTGACATGTATGGTAAATTTTCTCAAAATCTGTACGTGAAAACATCTTGAAATTATTTTTCCTAGATTACTGAGATGCTCCTCTTATAAACTGGTTTAGGTGCAAGTTGAAGTTTTCTATTTTTTATCTATGAAAAACAGTCAAAAATGGCCATTTTTGACACATTTATTCGATTTAACAAAAAATTGAAAGTGAAATCGATCTGAAATTTATTTTGGAAGTAGCTGTGATATCCACCTATCTAACGTATATTCGGTTATGAGTGCAAGTTAAAGTTTTCTTGGCCAAAAAGTGGCCTAAAAAAATGAAATTTTCCATATGTCATTTTTAAACGCTTTTCACGGCGACAATTCTTTATTTATCGGTCTGAAACTTATGTAGGGTGGTTAGAATTTCTTTTTATTAGCATTTTAAAAAAATCCGAATGCAAAAAGATGAAAAATTCACAAAATAATAACAATATTAGCAGCCCACCAAAATGCAGATTCCGCCGTTCCAGTGGAACAAATGGGAAAAATGTGTTGCTGGGAACGCGTTGCTAACTTCACGCAGGTAGGTAAATAAAAAAAAAAACCAAAAAGGTTGTCGCCCGAGCAGGGACTTGAACCCTGGACCCTTGGATTAAAAGTCCAATGCTCTACCGACTGAGCTACCCGGGCATATGTCTTTGTTTGGTCACAGAGTTATTAAATTATAAGGAGTTGAAATTGCTGATGTATCTTTGCTTTTATATCGATGATGCTTTATATTGAAAAATTCAGAATAGCTTCGTTAAGTTAATTTCAGACAACCTTGAGACATAACTAACAAATTGATTGTCGAATACGGTGAGCAAGAGAATTATCTCATGCACATGACCAGAAAGTACATGGCGTCTCACTCGCACAGCAAACAAATGCAGATGGCGCTGTAAGAGTAAAAGTAAACATGTGCCAATACTCGAGAAAATAGACTTTCAGTAACGAAAACTTCGACTGGAAGGTTGGCATCTTCTGTAATCACGCTTCCGTGAGGTCCGATTGTGGGATGGTCTGAGGCTGGGATTCACTGTGTGTGGACCAGTTCATGTTGACGGAACGTCCGCACTAAGCTTGCCATCAATATGGGTGCCACTGAGGAGTCAGAGGCATTCAGGTTGGCTAAAGAGGGATGTACCGGGCCAGGGGTGAAAACCAGCAGCCAAGAGTTCCCGTGGTAGGCAGTAGTGGGATAGCGTACCGGAGTGGGTTGCCATTACCAGCCTGGCCAATATGATTGGACCGCAATCTTTTTGTGTTTTTGAATAAAATTTTGGTTTACTTTTAATATTCGTATTCTTAAACAACAACAATAACTTAAAGTAATACACCATTAGTAAGCACTCATAGTATATGGTACGAGTGTCTATCCTACTAGTTTTAACGTAGTCATTCCTAAATATTGTTTTAAATCTTTTTTTTCAAAGCTGTGACCTTAAAAACACGATACGTTACGCATCATATAAACAGCACATAGTCAATACCAAAATGGAACAAAAAAAAAAAGACACAAAACAAACAATTATTTAGAATGTCGAAAATACAATTGCACAAATATCAAATCCTCTTTCATTTGACTACCAATTCTGCTTTGTAGTTTCTGTCAATATAAGTATAAGCAGCTCGCTCAGGTCTTATACTTTTTAGAGAAATAGATAATATATTTGCTAATTTTAAGTGACGTCCAAGAACTCCTTCATTTTTGAGCGGACTCTTTTCAGTTCAAATACTATTAGCCAACCCCTCATTTATTGTGTAATTCAGGATCTGAGGATGCCATGCTTACTTAAGGCACAATTACAGAATGCAAACTAGACCTGTTAGTGACAATTTCAATTGTTCTGGGATTATCCAAGTACAGTTCCGCGATTTTCGGGATTATAAAACGAACGGGATCCTGTGATCTTATTCTCTAATTAGGATATGATCTGTGCAAAGCTTGCTTTTCACAAAAATAAAAAACAAAACTTGATCAGAGCGTTTCTTCTTGATTATGTCGTATACCTTAGGGAACGTACCCAAATTACGTGACCGATTTAGGGGGGGGAGGGAGTTCTTAAAAACACCACTCTTGGCTACTGGGGCGGGGGAGGGTCTTAGAGCTCTGTCACGTGGTCCAGCATCTATTGAATTTGTTGAATTTGAATTTTTAAATGTTTTGAACTATGTTCAAATATAGTGCTTTTTATACTTTTCACGTATGTGAAATAGTATATTAACTTTGTAACACACAGAAATATTCACTTGCGACTATATAAAGTATATATATTCTTGATCAGGACGACCAAACGAGTTGATTTAGCCATGTCCGTCTGTCCGTCTGTCTGTATATATACAATCTCCTCTCACAGTTTTGATGATATCGAGCTGAAATTTTGCACAGAGACTTCTTATTCGTGCAGTTTTACATAGTCCGACTACATGCCTGAAAGTTTCATTGAGATTGGACATCTGGAACTGGTAGCTCCCATACAAAATGAAGAAGAGGAAGAGAAGCAATATTCATGTCGTTGTATGGAGAACTTTTTTGTTTTTAAACCAATTGACTTGAAACTTTACAGTTATGTTCTTAGGGAGGAACGAAAATTATTTTGATCAAAAATGGGCTTGGCTACGCCCACTTATAGCAAAACTTGAACCGTTGTATGGAAAACTTTTTCGTTTTTTAACCAATTGACTTGAAACCTTACAGTTATGTTGTTAGGGAGGCATGAAAACTATTCATTTAGTTTTTTTAGTGACACAACGTGAAAAGTATTATAGCTTCAGCCTTGCTGAAGATAGCGTCCTTACTGGTTTAACTCTCTGTTTGCAAAGAATTACTTAAACCATATTTATAAACCAGTAAGGGCGGTAAAGTCGAGTATACTCGACAATATTATACCCTGCACACATGGTAGGCGGTGCCACACCCTCAATCTACAAAAACATATTGGTCTGACGTCGCCTATTCAAATAGTGTTCAAAATATCAAGAAATCGGTCAAAAAATGTGCGTTAAATACATTTCGCTCAAACAAACACAATATACCCTGATACACAGTATGTGTACAGGGTATAACTACTACGTGAAAAGTAGTAGGGAGGGAGGGGGTCTTGGCATATACTACGGATGGTCACCGATGGGGGGAGGGGGTTAAAAAAGTGCCAAAAATGAGTCACGTAATTTGGGTACGTTCCCTTATGAGTTTAATGTATATCGAAAATGTAGGTAACACCCAAAAGAGGCATGCTATACCGTACAAAACATAATTATTTTTGATAAGCATCGAAAGAAACGTTGGCTTATCCATATCCGTCGGTACGTCCGACTGTCCGTCATTTGAACGCTCCGATCTCAGAAACTATAAGAGATAGAATGAAAATTTCTTATGATCGGGATTCTTCTTTTTATTACGCAGATCAAGTTTAATCACTTGTTTTCCTCCTCTACATGTTTCAGTATACAAGAATGAAAGTTAGTTAATTTTCGGTAAAATTTAATTCAATTTATTCGTTTTAAAAAAAAAATTTAACGCCTGATACTTCAGGCAATCTCAAACCGTGGTATAAGGCTTATTTCCGATGACTTTGAAATACTAATGAACCTATCAGCAACTGACGCGATTAACTTCAAGGAGATTATCCTTTTTGAAGTCGATAGACAAAATCTCAGATTAAGAATCTTAAAAAACCCACAGACAAAGTGGCGCTTAGCATTAAGTTTTGAGTCCAAGCCTATTTTCATTAATACTAAACAAGCCTTGCTCTTTCTTACGCCTCTAAACTGTGCTCTATATTAAAAGAAAATCATGTCTGGGAAGGTTATACTTACTTTTGAATTTAATTTAGAGGCCAAATCATCGAACATAATACAAATTTTGTTTTATTCGCTCAGAAAGCAGTACAATTCAAGGAAATGTGTGTGCACAATTTTTCTGAAAAACATGAATTTATAAAACAATGCAATATGGTATCACAACAGATTCGATTCAGAATCATATTGCTGCATGCATGCAATTTATTCTTGTGATTTATGATGCTTTCAAATTTCCCAACGACCTCGAAAGGAACGAAGGCTCTTCGCAGTTTTGAATTCGTCGCGAAATAGGAAAAAGTCCAACAAAGAAATGCTGTTTGAATGTGTAAAAATTTAATAACTTTAAAACATTTTCTCGCCACATTTTCGTAGAAATTGTGCTATCGGCTACCTGAGTGGGCAGGTAAACGAGGCTAAATGCGGCCGATAGTAAAATGTGTTATGTGCTCGGTTTCAACTGAGCGCTTATTTACTAGATATCTTGAGATTTTTTAACGGGTAGCAACGTCATGGAACTATTTCAAAATCTTTGGGTACTCGATTTTAGCATTTTGGTTATTTTTTCGATTAACACAACTGAATTGTATTTCGGATTTCGTTTCAGCTTTATTGTTGCAGTTTTTCGTATGTGTTTCGTGGTGGTAATTTGATGATTTATCGTAATGAATGCTAATTGGTTGTATTCGTTTTCTAGTTCATTTGTTGGCTGCCATGTCCAAGTATAAGTGTGATTGCATATATATGTACATTTGTGTGTGTATCTACAAATATGTATATAGTAAAGCTTGAAATTATATCTATAAGCAAAACGTATTAACTCGTCCAATGTGGTTTGTTGTGCTTCAATGTGTGTCAAAACTTCAAAGCGTATCTTTTGGAAGCAATTTGTGAAAGAAACTCAGTCGTTGTTACATCGGTGTATTAGAGTATATCTTCCACATCGACAGCGTAAATGGAAACACAAATAAAACGTGCTAATTTCATGAGGGTTCAATTAGATGTTATTGTACGATCTCTTTTATTTTTCTATTCTGTCTTCAACAAGATTTTTGGTAAAAAATATTGTGAACATAAAAGGCAAAAATCATCTTTAAAAACTCTGTTTTTATACTCTTCACGTAAATATATAAATTTTGTCCAGAAGTTTGCAACACCCCGAAGGAGACATCTCTGACCATATAAAGTTGTATACTTATTGATCACGACGACAAGACAAATTGATTGAGTCATGTTCATCTGTTTGTCTGTATATATACAATCTCCTCCCGCAGTTTTGAAGCTATCAACCAAAAGGGAGTCTTCTTTTCCTTGTAGTCAAAACATTGGTCGGAACCGAAATGCTCGCACCACTGGAACTGGTAACCCTAATTCAAAAAGAAAGTAGTTAAGATGAATGTATGGAAAAGTTTTTTGTTTTCATTGAGCATGTAAAAAACTGTCAACATTTTCAAACTGTCAGAAAAAAAACTGTTTCATTCGGACACTATGAAAAGAGGGAGAGAGAAAACACACTCAATTCTGTTTTTGATTAATGAGTTGAATGATCAAGCATTAACATTTTGTTTTATTTTAATTTTTCTCGTGTCTTCCAAAGACAGATTTTCTGAGCACAAACAAAAAAAGTGTCTTTTGCCTGTGTATGTGTGTTTTTGTGTGAAAACTGAAAATAAATTATACTAACAAGCAATACGTTTTCGTTTGGATCAAATATAAAATATTGTGTGATATGAATCGGGACTGCAATAAAAAAGTGCATGTATTTTTTAAATTCGACGTAGATAGAAACATGTCGGTATGCAACGTATGTGGTGTGGAGTTGACCGGCAAGCATATTACAAATAAGAGGAGCCATTTGACGGTCAAACACCTTTTATAGCTGCATACACTTGTTTTACATTATATATAGAAAGACACTTTTTGTTAACACTTTAGTCGTTTAGCTGATTAAAAGACACATATTTCATGAAAGCAAGGCAATGTGTCTTTGTTTGAGCTGTCATAGCAAGACACTTTCGTGTGTTTTGCTCAATCAAAAACACTAGACAGAGAACACGAACGAAACAAAAAAAAGTGTTCTGTTCTGAGAGAGAGCAAGCCTACTTCATGTTTCTCTGTTTTCGTCGTCACAAGACAGCTTTGAAAAAATTGATTGACCGTATTTTACGATAGGGGCTTTTCAATGATAGGGGCTGATATTTCAGTATATTTTTTTTTACGTACTACCAAAAGACTTTAAGAATTATAGAGATTGGAACACTGATCTGATACATGACATACAAAATTAATAAGAGGAAGAGGAGCAAATTTACTTCGTTTTATGGAAAACTTTTTATGTTTCTTAACCAATTGACTTGAAGGGTCATACTTATGTTCTTAGGGACGCATGAAAACTTTTAAACGAAAGCGATATTTATTAAAAAGTTGGTCAAGAAATGAAAAACATTTGTATTTATTAGGAAATTACTTGGTTTGGCCATTGGAAAGATCACAAATTCGAAAAACTTTTCACCGCAGAACGATTGTCGGGAAAGACCAAAAAAAAAAAAAGACAAGCAAAATTCATAATATAATATACGAGGTGTGTTCAAATAGTAAGGTGACTTTTCGAATTTCGCGGGCAACGAACTTTCGACTATCGATATTTTTTTTGTTTTGTTATGTTGGTACACTCTTCCCGAACATATGTACCAAGTTTCAAGTGCATAGCATTTTTTGTTTGGTTGTGAGAGGCGTAAAGGTTATAGGTGTTTTGCGTGCTCGGCGATTTTTTGCTATCGAAAAATATGGATCAAAGGATTTGCATTTGCCCTTTTATATCTTCAACTTAAGTTAAAACTGAGTTGAACCTGCCGACCGCCACATGCACTATAAGGACATGCTTGTTTGCAGCTAACCTTAATTTCGATAAACGCCAAATGCGCATTTTTCTTTAAAACCAATGCAGTTGACAGGATTATTAGATTGATTATGGTCAAGTAAAGTGGCAAACATCATGTTAGACGTAACCCTAAGCAACAACAAAATGCACAGCACATTAACGCAATAAAATCAGGACATCCAAAATATTGTGCTTAAGTATATTTAAAGCTTAATACAGTGAAATTCCCCATAACCGGACACTCACCGTCGCACTGTTTTTATCCGGGGAGATGTCCGCTTATGGGCGAGGAGTCAATTTATCTTTTTCAAACACATTAATAATTTCTGTTTTTTCTTTAATGGACTCAACTTACTTCTTTTGTGGTTCCATATTACTTCGTGTTTATAAAAGCACAATCCACCTGCAACTTTATTTGTAAAGTTTAAAAATAATACCGACCTCTATTTGACACAAACGACATTCATTTTAAAAGGGGAATTACCAAATTCGTTTCTAACAACACAAATACGAATCTTATTTCTAAAAACTTGTTTCTGATTTGTTGAATTGTGTCCGTTTTTTCTGTTGAAAATGGTTTAATATACAATGTCCGCGTCCGGTTGTTTGAGCGTCCGGTTATCGGAATCATATTTTTATTCAAAAATTAATGAAATAGCTGTCTGGTTATAGAGACTATCCGTAATGAGGAATTTCACTGTATCTACATATACATACATATGTATTTAAAAATGAATAAATATGTATGTATAATAGAGGTCTGCATTCAACCTCAACAGTACTGTACAGTGCTATGCGTTACTCGAATTTAGTGTACTCTTCTATGTCTATACAGAGAGAGAAAATACAAATAATTAATGTTCTTATTTTCAATGACAGCTATGTCGTTGTGTATTTTCAAAGTATGTATTTCAAATAAAATAATGTGAACAGTAAAAATTAAACGAGTAACTGAGGCTCAGTAGTGTACAGCACTAGATATCAATGGCTGAAAAATAGATTTCCAAATACAGATACTATTTCTAGTGCAATAACAGACAGTGATAACAGTGTAATGTTGAAATCAGACTTCATCATTTGATTCCACCATCGAATATTCTACTCAGAAGAGAGAAACCGCAGTTACTAAAGTCAAACTTTTAAAAGACGAACTAAAAGCAAAACAAAGTTTGGGATACTTTTTCAAGAATTGTAGATGGTAATGGTCTGGAAAAAAGTGATATAGTTGGTTGTAAAACGTGTTCTAACATTTACAGGTTTGACATAATCACTTTAAATCTTGTCAAGCACAAGGGTTATACATTGGCAAATTGATTATCAATTAATTATAATTATTTTTTTCTTCTCATTTTATCAAACTATCATTCACTGTACAAAGAGTAAACCGTACTCCAAAACATTGTACTAAAAATTTGCTGTACATTCTCTGTGTGAATACTGTACAGTACTTAACATTACAAGCTCAATTACAATATTCATTCACATTTACTCAAAAAAGTACAGCGAAATAAACATTCTTTTTCAGAGTGAATGATTCATTAGCCGTTTTGAATGCATTCATGCAGACCTCTAATGTATAACTAATAATAATTATTTTAACAATTTCATAGGACAAATTTTAAATTTTGAACACATCTGTATGTATATTTTAAATATTTTTTAATTTGTAATCAAAACTTGTTATAGTATGTCAGAATTAAAGAAATTTGAGTGAAAAGATACACATAAAGTATATACTTCATATCAAAAAAAATGTGGCCAAATGGTAAATGAGTTCTACATTTCTACTCATATAGTTTTTTAAAATATTTTTTGGTTAGTGATTTTCATAAAGAGTTGATGAGTTGTTTAGTGAGTTAATTTACATGAACATCATTACAATTATCGGTGCAACAAATTTGTACTTAATGAGCACATTAAGTTCGTCCAATTTTTAACAGCTGCAGCAGTAGCCTGATTAATGAGCCTTTAAATACACCATTTGGAATTCATTCTTGACTCGGCTAGCAATAGCGTAGTAAAGTGCAACGATGGAGAAGAAAAAGGTTCATTCAGAGCGAGCATTCGAGCAAGTCGGTTGCAGCAGACACGACGACATCGTAAAAGGATACAAATGCGTTAGATACACACTTAATAAGGAGAAAGGGTGAGAGAGAGAGTGCTTTAATTTATTCACTGAAAACACAGTGCATAAAATAGTAAAACGAGGATTTGGACGCATTTACTACTAACATTCCCTTACCCAATCTAAGAAAAATGTCATATGTTTTAAGAAATGTTATTTTAATATCTTTTAATCATTAAAACAGTTGTACTTACGAGTTAGAAAAAAAGCACATGCGTATAAAACAAATAAATAATTATTAAAACAAATAATTATTTGTTTTATATGCATGTGTTTTTTCCATAGTGACAAGCGACTGCACTTAAAATTGAATGCGCCCAAGTTTTGTATCAGTTTGAATAACACGTAAGATTTTGCGATATCGTCAGAGACGACAACTCTGTTCGGCTCTCTGAGAGTCAAAGAGAGCAATCGTAAGTTTCGCAAAAACAAAAAAAAAAAAAAAAAATATTCCGAATCAATCTGATTGAAAAATATATATTTAAAAAAATGTAATTTTTGTTTTTACCATTTTAAGCATTAAATTGCCGGATATCCTCGCGCTCCAGAACAAACAAGCGACGGCAAAATGTTTTAAATTTCAGCAAAAAGCATTTTCGCTTTTGCACTTTAAAATTTTTAAATTTCTTGGTAAATTGCTTTTAATTTTTTTTTGCGAATTTTTGTTTTTGTTAAGAAGAGAAATTACTGAAAAAGGAGACTCCTCCCCTTATTTATTGTTGTTTCTATTGATAGTGGTAATTTCACTACCAATAGAAACAATTTGAGAGCGCAAAAAGAGTGCTGCCACTTCATATGCGCAATTTAGTGTACTTTTCAACAACCTATTTTCAAATTTATTCGTTAATGAAAAAATAAGAAATTTAAACTGAAAGATTGGAAAAAGGACATACATATATTCTGATAGTGATCGCTTGAAAATTCTTTACTCCTAAGTCAGTTTAAGAATGGAACGATCTGTGTTTTAAAAGATAAAATGGCAGCTGTACTGCTGGCAAACGAGTGGAACGAAAACAATTTTGGAATCCACAAACATGAACAATGCAGAGATAATAAAACAAATTACATACATATATTCAAACTAAACTAATATTAGTTATTTGGATATTCAGTTTAATAAAAAATTGTCGGCATGAAAAATTACTATGAATCGCTAAGAATTGATTCTGTTATAGTTCCCAAATGATTCCAAAAGTTTTTAACTTGCGATAAATAAAGTATTTCTAGTTGAAATGTAGCCCAACGGTCTTCCTTGCTACGCCGTTTCTACAATTTTTACAAATCTGTGACTTCTTGAGCTGGGGACTCCTTAAGCCGGGGGCCAGTGCTACTGCCACCCTATTGTTACGTCACTGCAGAACGACACAAGTTATAACGTATTTTTGAGCTACACTGTAGCTCTTAATGATGACGTCGTCATTTGAACTAAATAGAGTCATATTTGACACAAGTGCGTCTCTTGTGGTAACCAGGTGACGGTACCGGTGGTTGGGTTGCTGCTGCCTGCCTGTTCGCTAGAATGGCTTTTATCAATTTCAAAACAACAACAACATGATGTGGTTGCTAGCGCTGACGCTGCTGCCTCACGCTATATACCCAATTTTCGACTCTGATATTCGCATTCGCGTTGAGACCGATTTGAGCTGAAACAGCGCCAGGCCATTTCAGTTAAACATTTCACGTTGAGCAGTTCAGTTGTGCGAGAGATGAACCAAAAAGCCGTCGGATTTCGGCATTGCTGCTGCAGTTAAAATACAGAAATATCTTTAACTGACTGCTCATAATTGTACTTCCTGGATATACTCGTACAGCCTGGATGCTGTTCGTGCAAAGTTCGTGGCAAGATGAGAAAAATTGACGGCAAGACACAGTGTCCCGACTCTAAGTCATGTGCAAATGTTGTTTAAAGGATTTTAATCAATAAAATTCCAAAAATTGAGCTCATCATAAAAAACATTAAGCAGTATGCGGAGACAATTCTATTATTAAAAAGTGTTTAAAAAGTGTTTGAAATGAGTGGTCAAACTAAATTTTAGGATATCGAGAACAAGTGGCTGGGTAAGTTTCAAAAGCGAAAAAACGAAACATTTTTTTTATGTTTATTGCAAAAGACTCTTTGTGTCGTCAAAAAACTGAAATAATTTCGGACATTTTATGCTACGATGCTTATTACGCATGTGCCAAAAGTTCCCGCCTTGCCTTGTCTCACATGTCGTTTTCCTCTCATCGGCATCATGTGCGTTGTGCACAGCGAACATGTTATACGCCTGCGATGTGCGAGTCATCGCTTGCCCTCGTTTTCGTTGGCGCTCCCGGAAATGTGCACAAGCAGCACTTTTCATCCACTTCTCATTTGAGCAGCTTTCGCCCCAGTCCTCGACACCTTCTGCTCGGAGAGATTCTACTCAAATCGAGGCCATTCCGTATCAGCAAGAAGTTGAACTATAACAACAACAAGGACAATGACAACAACTGCGTACCATCCCTCGCCTTTTTGCCTCTTGGCTACTCAGACTCTTTTCCATCGGCCCGTGCGAACTTTCGCGCATACGACATACAACACTTAGTTCGGCATTTAATTCATGGGTTAAATAGTATACTGAAATATCATCAGCAGACTTAGAGTTACCCGATGATGTTGGTTTCCGATAGGGGTGTGTTGTTGGCAGGCTGCGTCAGCGCCATCATAATCAACGGCATAGACATCAAGATTAATATTGCAGCCCCAAAGCTGTCAATTGACCATACTTTTCACTTGTGTGATGAGACCTTTTGGCCTGCACTATTCGATAGTATTCTACCCGATCCGTCATTTATACTCTATTCTACTTTATCTTTCACAAACTTAATTTTATGACTGTTTTTCAAGGCTTTTACATAAACCTTGAATGTATGTATTTACATAATTTTTGAATGTTGTAGTATAAAATATATTACCTGTTCATAACTTAGATATGTATTTTGTTTATAAAATACATTTCTTTGCTGTCGGCCTTAGACACCTTTAACAGACAAGGGATTGTTGAGCGCACCCGCATTTCGCATCACATTCCCGGAACTGATAAATCTATCATATTCCGATTTCACCAATAATAGCGAAATATTACTCAATTTCAGATCTTGTATTTTTATTTATTAAATTAGATTAATGCAATACCAATATAATCAATTTTCTTCCTTTCACTGTCTTGCGTGTAATTCATTCATACAAGCAATTCGTTGTATATATTTACAAACACTAAAGGAGTTATAGTTACCCCATTGTTGAGGTAGTATATTTTTACTCATCGGCTCGAAATTTCTGTCGATGTCGTTACTTTTCTTTTAATCTATCTGAATTTTGCTTTATTATTGAAAGTGTATCGGTAGGCGAAAGTAGTAAAAGTACTTTATTTTACTCTACACTTACCTTCAAACCTACTATTTTGTTAAGCCAACTACCTTATCTTAAAAAGAAGATTTCGCTATGGTAATTTTGTTTATTGACAATTCTGAACGAACTTTTGAACTTTCAATCACTTCTGATTATTAATGCGAGCGATTATATCAAACAAAAATAAAGTTTTTAATCGCTTGCAGCCTCCTCCGTGAAGTCACTCGATTGTCGCTATCTGGCAACCTTAAGCACAAATTTTGATATAAAATGCAAATTATGAACATTAGATATCAAAGCGGGCCTGCAAAGTTTGCTAGGTCAAGCCATTTTATTGCTATTTTATGCATTTTGTGGCACAACGATTTCTTTTATTTGAAACTCACATTTGGTTATTTAAATCGCGATCGAAAGCGTAACACACAAAAATATATCTCGTACTTTATGACTAATTTGATCTTGACAACCGCTTTTGAATAGCTCATCATTATGGAGCAAACGTGTTTATAAATATTTTATTGGTGGTCACCATCTCTGCAAGAATCGAAACGAAACAAGTTAATTAAAAGTCTTGACCTAATTAAATATATATACATATTAAAATTCTTTACATTTTACATTTTTTTCTCAGATTCTTATTCTGACATAAAAATTTCACGAGTTTAGAACAATAAAAAAATAGAACTTGCATATAGCTTTATGTACTTTAAAGAAATTTTATTGAATTTAAGGACATGTAAATTTAAAGGACATGTGCAAGACGTCCGATAAAAGACGCGTCTCCTCGGTCGCACGAAGCACGGTGGTGACATTGTTGTTGTTTTTATGTCAATGTTATTTCTGTGTCCCTACTTCTGTCAGGTACAATCCGGTATTTTTATGTCTTTTAATTTATTTTTTCAGATAGTCGGCGAATGTTTTATGTTACTGTCCAATAAATGTTTTTTTTTACCGAAAATGTTTGTCTATTTCAACAATCTGCAATTGTATATCACTGTTTCATGGATCGAGTACAACTGGAATATTCAGAGAAGATTAGTTCAATAATGGTTAGAAAGAGTCCTTTGATGCATATTGATAAAACAGCCAAGAAGGATATTGGAGGGTTCTCGGAGCTTTCTCCGCCATTCAAAACCAAAGTAACATCTTGGTGCAGTAAATCCAACAAATAAACTTCTTGGTGAATGAACGTTCAAATCGACACTATTATTACAAAATGAACTCGAAGGTGAAACACATTTGAACCCCTAAAAAAGTCACGCTGTTTTACAAACATTTACTTTCATATATGTGAGTAAATTCGTTCATATACAGGAGTATATGTTTGTGCATCTACATATGTGTGAGAGAGCGTACTATGTGTGTGTGGTGTGCACACATCGGTTCGATTTGAGCGTCAAGGACTAAAGGCACCCCATTGCCGTCTGCACATTGCTGCATTCATTATCGTGTATATAATTCGTTGCATTTTAAATTCAAGAATGTTGGAAAAATGAACTTACTGTCGTTGGGTGTAAATTTGTTTTTGTTTTCAAAGAGACTGGCCAGATTTTCCTGGCTTATTGCAATGACATATTTATGTGAATTTAATGCAAATTGTTTTGTGTCACAGTTTAACAGCTTGCAGTTCGCTTCAACTAGGCATTTTAAGCAGTTTCTAATAGAACAAACCTATGAAAGAGCAGATGTTCATTTTGAATGCGTGCCATAGATACATATGTAAATACATAAAAATATATAAAGATAGTGAATATATACATGACTTAAATAAAATTAATGAATCAGTCACCTGTTCGACTCATATTTTGTAAAGATTTGATCAACGAAAAAGATGTTTACGCAATTGCTGGCAAAATTTAAAGTCGCAAGCAGTGCTTGCCTTAATTTGCGCGCGCTTTTTTATGGTATGTTCAGAGTGACGGCGATGGCAGTAAAAGGGAGCAAAAACAAAGAAAGGTAAACAAGAACGACAACATTGACGTGAACGCAAACAACAAACAAGAATGCCATACATGCATAATAAAGCAAAAAGGCAGACAACCAGATAGGGATTGTGAGTTATGGAGTATAGAGGGGCCTTCGAATTGGTGGGCGAAGAAGGGTACGTGAGATACAAGCTGCATTGACCGAATCTCGCAGCTTTAAGCCAAACAGCACCGTTTTTATGAACCGTTTTTATTCGTATCCCATTTTTATTCTGTTCCGATTGTCCGCGTTTCTTAATTTCTTCAGTCTTACCTATTCTCATTTCGGTGTTTATCATTTTGCAATGGTCAATAACAAAAGAGCCCACCACAGAGTGAGACAACCTTGGCCTTAAGCAGCACGGTTACATTCAGCACAAAGTCCGCATTCAGTACAGTGGAGTCAGCGCGCATGGTTCTCTTATTGAAGTAATTGCAAATCTGTATCTGAAAATATTTCGTTTATTTTGTGTGATGAATTGAATGGAGTTTTTTGAAACTTTCATTCATGTATGGTAAAAAGAAAGTAATAATAATCAATCTAATTATTTATTACCGTTTTAAAAAAATCCGGCAAGTTTTTGTTAACTCATCGATACCATCACAGAACTCTTTAAGCAAATAAACTTCAGTTTAAAATAAATGAGTTTAAAGAAGAAAAAAAATGAAAAATAAAATGAAATTTTTTTTTTTTCATTCCAGCCCAGTGAAGCGTATAAAAGAAACAAATTTCAATTGATTGAGATTTTCAATTGCTCTTAAAAGGTGTTACGATTCCACGTTGTAAGATCTTTTGAGAGTGGGAGTTGGTTTATCATACAGCTAAAGTAAAGTTCGACGACATAGTCGAGTTAAATGTATTATTGCAAATTTTTCTGTCATATAACACTTATTGCAGCCAAATGTACAGATTAAGTTGATTTCGTTTATTAACGAGTTTCTTGAATCCTTAGTTATATATTGAGAGAACTTGAATCAATTATATAAAAGTTGTTATATGAGAAATTCACATTGAATATTAACCACGTGAAATTAATTAACAAATCATGATGCAATTTTATTTAGCAAAACGTTGCTAAATTTGTTTAAATAATGGCATTGTCTCTGATGTCGGAAACGCAATAAAATATGAAATAAATGAAAGTTACAAAGTCGCGTTCGGACTTAAAGTCTTTAATTCAAAGAAATAAAACAACCAAACCATAACCCTTGTGCGCGCTTAAGCGACATAAGGATTCATTTGGATGGCAATGACACCGCGCCTTTAATGCATAGAGACGCAAGCAGTACGGGCAAGCCACCACCACCAGAGTCGCCAAATGTGTGTGTGTGTGCAAGAGAGATAGAGAAAGAGAGTGTGAATGCGTGCAGATGTATTTGTTTGTATGCATGCGTGTGTTGTTATCCTACGCAGCCATTAAATCTTAAAGCGGTAGCTGAGCACTGCTCGTTAGACGCTCTGCAGTGCGTGCACGAAGGAGATAGCTGCAGCTGGGCTATGTGAGCGGAAGTCCTGCTCGCACGCAAAAGAACATCGGTTGTCGAGTAGGGAGAAACAATTTTAGGACATTACAGGGTTAATCTCGGCTTTTGAAAACGCCTTTTTGACTTTACAGACTTAAAATAAACCCAAGCGGATCGTAAGAGTCCGACTTTTAGGCATCGCCAAATAAAGTAAATAATCTCGTAATTTGCAAACTTAACTTCAATTGACTTTTACTAATATAAATATTTGTTTCTTTTGCAGTTGAAAATATTCTTGAGGCGAGTAGATACACAAGCGTTGATACGGTATTCGATGGCACACATCTTTAGTGACACCACTGAGAGAGTAAGGAGAACGCAGGCAGCAAATATCCTGCAGGCACTGTGAGTGTGAATGTGAAGAGAGTTGGCCGCTGGTGGCATTAGACAAAGGCATTGTCTTTCTGATTTTTTTTTGTGCGAAAATGTGACCTTGCTGAAAACAACAACGAAACGTTTCATATTTCGACAATTACTTTTGCAAGAGTCATGACAGACGTCATAAAATATCGAGCGCTGGACATGACACACACATCAGTGAATAATCAGAAGTTGACTTTGTCGTTCGCAAGGATTGCGAAAAGAATGATGCAGAAAATCCCATGCGGGACGTGCACATACATATGTACATTACGCAGCAGTATTGGTTTTGCTGAATCATTTCAATTTTGATTCGATTTTTATTTTATTATTTAGCTAACCATCCAAATGCGACAAATGAGTACTTGTTCAACTTAATTTCAATATTGATTCCTATTAACATTTTATGTAATTTCAGTGCTTCAAAAAACTTAAGCCAGCGGCGCCAAGATTTTGATTTCAGTCGAAGACATTAAGTGGCAAACAATTCCAGCCGTTAGAGGAACAGCTTGTAATTTACATTCAGTGTTGATTTTAAGACGGACGAATGGACTCGGAAAATCACTTGATTGATTTCGTGACAGCTGAATGAGGCCGGGGGCACCGTCACTGCTCCTGCCAAATATAAGACCCGACCTAATACCATAAAGCTATCTATCATTTACTTAGCGTTGCTCAGACTTTTTATGATACGACTGCGAGGCGGCAACGTTTGGCGAAAAGCAAATAATTTACCTTACCTCATGACTGAAAGTGAAGAAAAAGTCTAATCCGAACACAATCAATTAGATACATGACCGCTCGAAAATAAGTTTATGCCATTTAAACATGCCGAAGACATGGCAAATTATCTATCGGTGTGTCGTTATCTTATCGGGTGCCGCTTCTTTCGATAAAAATAAACATTACTCGTACGCTTTGTTACCCAGTGCCGGGAACAATTTCGAAACAAGTATTGTATGTAATCTCTTATGTGGGGCACATTAATGCCGAAAATGAATTAATTCGACGTACAAAGCAAAGGCGAACAGTCAAATCGACACAGTCAGCACTTCATTGCCGAACGGAAGACATCGCAGAACTCCAAGCAGAAAACAAAAAGCTTGGAATTTAATTCCTTCCCTCTGAAAGGAGCGTCGGATCGACTCCCGCAAAAGCTCGAATAACAGTTCGTGCGCTCCACAGAAATTACGAACGCGAAAAACTTTTGCTCACCCTTTGCGTGGCAAATATTCTGTTGTAATTATACATGTTGTAAGGATATTCATCAGGGCGATTTAGCATTTTGTGCTCTACCCGCATGCCCATAACCAGTGTCATGGACTCAGGCGGCTCACGTGCAACACGACATCAAAAAGCTACATGTTTATAATTTTTAGCTACGAATTACATTCTTCAGCGTGCACGGTGTTTGGGCAAATCCAATTTTAAACAACTAATTTTAATGTGTCGTTTCTCGTCGGTCGGTTTAAAGTGCTTAGGTCCGTTAGAGCATGCGGTTCGGTTCTGTTCTACATCTACCCTGTAGATCCGAATTTGTTTTATTTTTAATTTAAGGACAAATTCGGTTCTAGAGAGGTTTGTGTGGCTCAAAGTACAACAAAATACAATTAAGTGCGCCAATAATTTTATGGAGATAAGCCAAACGAGCGTGTGATCGACATCATTACATATTCTTGTTAATTCTAAAGTCGTGGGTGTTCCAGAATCCAATAAATGATTCAATAAAAGGACACTCAACAAAAGTAACTGTAAATTCAGGTTCTTACAATTTAAAAATCTTTCAACCTTTTAAGTTTCATTCTTTTATTCTTTTTTTTTTTTTGAAGAATTTAACATGATTACAAGTTAACAAAGTCGAAGGTGAGCGGGAGACATGTGATGACTATGGCTGTATAAACTGACGATAAAAGAACAACTACGAAATATTCGTATTCGTTTTTTTTTAAAGCCGCGTCGAAGTTTCCTTTTATAGTGTTGCATAAATTAAAATTCACAATTGTGCATACAAATTGGACATTTTCGAAAACGTTTGGGTCAAAAAGACATCAGATACAAGTAGGAGGTAACTTTACAACATTCACTCGGTTGGCGTCGTCATGTGTTGTTTATGCAAAATCGTCTATTTATTGGTTTCCACCCTCGTACTCAACTGTCAACGAAACGCTCATAAGGATGATGTGGTACCGTTCAACATAAGTTCGACATCGGTCTTTGTGGGAAGTCTTTACTGAACCACCTTTCCTAAGAATATGTTAATAATAATGTGGACTCATTAATTTTGTTGTTTTGTTTGTGCACACCTGATTTTATGTTATGATAAACATATCTATAAAATAATTGTTGTTGTAATTGATTGATTATATGAATAAAACAATGAGTCTGTGGAAGTATTGCCTATATACATATGTATGTCTTGTGGAGTATCGCTGATAAAACGAGCTTTAAACACACCTAAAATATACAGCATACAACAAGCTCACCTAGACTACCATGAATTGATTAGAGGAGCGACACCTGGCGAAGATCTGCAAAAAGATTTAGAGATAAAAACGGATTACATAACATGAAAGCAAGAAATGTAAACTTGTTGACTGTATGGCTACATCGACTTATCTTACGATGGCGTAGGATATTTATTTTATTGTAGAATATTATTTATATTCTCAAACATTGAAGTCGATAGTTACAAAAAATAAATATACATTAAAAAACATGTACTTAAATATTAATTATGTTATTAAATTGATGACGGATTAAAAGCAATTATAAATAAAATACGACAAATAAAGAAAAACTATTTTTTTAAGTCGTTTGATCCATTTTTTTATTCTCGGCACTTTCATATTCATGTTTGTGTAATGTAGCTGAGCAGCAGTTTATTCAATTCCAACATAACAAAAAGAGTTGCCAGTTGAAATGTTGCCGGAGCGAATGCTTATTAAAATCAACCATTCCAGTCCCGCGTTCAAGGGTTTAAAACAATATTGTACTCTTGACACATTGAATCATATTACAATTTTGTCATGAATTAACATCCGGAAGGAGACATCTCTGGCAATATAAATTAAATATGTTCTTCATCAGCATGACAAGTTGAATTGCCACGTCCATCCGTCAGTCTGTAAATATATAATAATCTCTCACAGTTTTGAGTCTAGCATCGTAAAATTTAGCAAATATCTGACTTTTTTGAGCGATTCAAGAATTTTTCGGATCTGGAATGGATGAGAACTGGAAGCTCTCATACACAAAGAAGCAGTAAAATTAAAACAATTGATATCTTGATGTGACATATTTTTTTGGGTGTGAAGGTCGAGATCTGAAATTAGATATGTACTCTTTTGACACAACTACATTTAATATATGCATACATACGTATGTACATGTGCGTATGTATATTGGTATCAGTATATTGGTTTTCCTCATAGAATAGCTAAATTCCATAGTCTTGAAAATTATTAAATTCGAACGAAAAAGCTCAATGTTTTTTAATTAATTGAGGTGAAATTTTATGGTAAAAATATGGCCACAACTGTATATTAATTTTAAATTTGGTCTTTTAAAAAGGCTTTAAGCCTGCCAAAAACTGGACCTTCTACATCACATCAAATTAATCGCCATACTTCCCAGTGAAATGATCGGCTCAAGAGTCACCCAAACACTTTGGCATGTGCTCTGGCTGCTAGCCCATCTCGTCCGATTTCAAGAGGATATTTCCTGAAAACCTACAGCTACGGTGTCTGCCGACATACATTTTTTTTTGTACTTTTAACACCACTTTTTTTTTTTTAAATTATTTTAAATGTCATTGCGTCCGGTTGTGCTGCACTTTCTCTTAATAAAAAAACAAAAAATTTTTTTTTAAATAAACTCTTAAAAAAATGTTATTTTTTAAAGTGTTTTATTTTTGTTAATAGTCCAAAATATCGTTAACATAATTGTGGCTACAGTTTTTCGATGAAACCATTAATTACATTAAATTACTTATAAATTAGAAACAGTCAAATTTGCAGGGAATTGAAATTTAACCTCGAATAACTTTTAAACCAGAAATCTCCACAAAAAATTAAGCGAGACAATTTTCTAGAACGTTCGATTCTTAATAAAAATATATTTAGCAGATTTTTCACTAAAGCTAGCGATAACCAGTAAGGATTGGAGTCGCCAGTAATCGACACCGACATACCCTGTACCTTCAATTAGTAACGACTGTTTGAAGGCGTGGCCCCGCCCACTTTTTCATCAAAACAGATTTCATTTCCATTTAATATCACACATACCTTTTTTAAACTTTTAGACCAATTGGTTCCAGAGATACAAGTTTTTTCTATATGTGGGCGTGGCAACGCCCATTTTGTCATTGAATCATGTTATATTCAATCCCAATAACATAAATGCAAAGTTTCATTCTTGTAGGTTTTATGGTTGTTGAGATACAAGCGTTTCAAATTTTTACTATATGGGGGGGCGTGGCCACGCCCATTTTTTTATTCTATCGTCTTGGGGTTTGAGTCAGCTATATACACTCCAAATTTGGTGTTCCTATCTCAAAAGACAACCCAGAAAATACGACTTTTGTAAGTTTTTAACCGAGGTTACTTCAGTCATTTGCCCCTCACCCCTAAACGAAGTTAAAAAGGGGGAAAACAAAATAAACTTGATCTGCTTAAGAAATGACAGAACCGAAGTGCGAAGAGCTTTTGGTTCTATCTATTATAGTTTCCGAGATCTAGGCGTTCATAAAGACGGACGGACGGACAGACGGAAATGGCTATATCAACTCGTCTCATCGAGCTGATCAAGAATATATATACTTTGTATAGTCGGAGATGTCTCCTTCTGGGTGTTACATACATTGTCGATGCGCACAAAACTAATATACCCTTGTACCAGGGTATAAAAATCAGAACTCACAAAACCAATTTTCCCCATACTAATCGACTGGAAAATAGAAAAATGTAATTCGAACTATCTAAATATTAATATGTAAGTAGTTAATTCTCAAATTTTAACTATCGAATTTTTAGATCAAAAGCCCACATAATGTACATACATACATATATACTGTAAATAATCTAAGATTTTTAATTTACACTTTTTTGACAAGAGTAAAATCAAATTTCAAGTTTTTAGCTCTTATAGTTTCCGAGAACCATTTGTGAATACGGACAGACCCACAAACGGCCGGACATGGCTTAATCAATTTCTCTTGTCGTGCTGATAAAGAATTTCTACTTTATGGGATCCCCCTCCCCTCCTTCGATGCGTTACCTACTTTGGGTTTCAAAAAAACTTAATATACCCTGACACACTCTAATGCTTCTTCATTTTGTATGGGGGCTACCAGTTCAAGTAGTCCGATCGATCCCAAACATTATATAAACAATCTGTAGGCCCATCTGAAGATTGCCTGAAAATTTCATTGAAATCGGTCTATCCGTTTTGGAGTCTTATTAATTTTAATAATTATATTTATAATTGATTATGTAATTTGTGTTTTTAATAGAAAACATACTTAAAATTGTCTTCTCAATAATATTCGCGGGTTAAAATTAATATAGGAAGCTGAAATTTTATATTTAAGTTAAGTTAAGGATAATAAACAGAAATAGCGGGTATGCGTTTTCATATATGCAAAAAAAAAAAGAAAAAATCGACCATATAAGGGATACTCTAATATCCATATTTAGAAATGTATCCTCGGTCTATGGAAAACTACTATTCAATTTTCAACCCTTTTTGTGCTTAAAATAAAAATATTCGATAAGCGTTCTTAAATTCACCTAATGACAACTCAACAAAGTGCGTTTGTTTTTAGAACAATTCTGACGTTTTTGTTGATAAGCAATTTATCGAGAACGGTGATTTTTTAACAGTGATTCGCTTATTACAGTGACTCGCTGCGATTGAGGTGCTCGCTAAACGGTGACAGAAAGAACTGCTCTTTTTAAAAAATCAAAAATGACGAAAACTATCCAGAAAATGCCCCAACCAAACAATTTGTTTGCTGCATGAAATTAAAGCACGGGTTTCGAGCACCTTTTTGTAGTTCCGTGTCTAGTCGATAAGCAAATTATTTATTTACTGCGGACGATGACTGCAAGGCGCTACACAATTCAGAAGGCAACGTACTGAACGGTTTTGGTGGTTAATGTACTAAACAAAAAACAAGAATAAAAGATGGAGCAAGGCTGAAGCTTATATAATTTTCACGCCCTTTCTTGTGCCACTCCAATTTTTTTGACTGAATGCATTGACTCCTCATCTAATAAACCTACATACCAATTTTCATTGGCTTTCATTGGCGGACATGGCTAAATCCATTCGTCTCATCGTCCTCATCAAGAATATACATATATACTTTATATAGTCGGAAACGAATATTTCGATATATTACAAACTCCGTGACAAAGTTAATATACTATTTCACATACATGAAAAGTATAAAAAAAAAATTCAATAACATTTTTATATTGTGTTATTAACAGAGCAGAGTAAGAAATGAGACTTGAAAAAGAGACGCACTACTAACATTTTCGAAATGTAGGTTAACAGGTTTGTTAAACCGAAAATGGAAATCACTTGTCGTATGTTCGCTTAAAAATGTGAAGTGCCATGAGTTGGTACACCTGCAAGTCTCAAGTTTTTTATCAACCATTTGAATGAAATGGCATGTGCCTCAGCGAGGTATGTTCGCTTGAAATGCCTAGTGTCGTGAGTCAGTTTAATAGAAAATTCTTAATTTCAGAGCTAGCAGATATTTTATAAATCTTAAATTTAGAATCGCGCCGCGATGAAAATGCCGGATCGCCTACAATGTCCCCTAAGGTCGGTGCCTCAAGCTGAAAACTTTTAATGAACTGCCGTTTTTAATTGTTAATTAAATCGTATTAAGTGCGAGAGAGAGAACTAAAAATTACTCTGAAGCAAAAATGGCTAGTTACTTACATAAGTGAAAATGGCTGTTGTAAAAAGGAAAAGGCTGTGATTCGTAGAACATTGTTTTGAACGCTGTTCCGTGATTTAACAACTCTGCGTCGTGAGAGCAGAGAGAGAGAGAGAGATAGTTCTTACTCTACCATGATTTTTAGAAACGAGAGTACAATATTGGTTTGGCGTATGTCAAGCTGTATTCGCTAGGGATGGGTCTTGTTCCACCATTTCTAAGATACTTTTGCATCAAGAGTAAAACTTTTAGCTCGTTTGCGTTTCTCTCCCAAAATCACTCAGATTTGATTTTTTTCGAGTCTTTGACAAGGTTCAGCTGTACATTCAGCTGTCGCCCTACATTCGAGCAGAAATCCAGAATTATTCTGTTATATATTAAATAACTAATATATTAATCTATTCTTACATGGCAACTCTATGTGTTGACACTGTTGGATTTTTATGTGTCTTTGACACGGTTCAGCAAGTTCTGTTAGCTTAAATCCAGTGTATGTTTCGCCTATGTCACAATATATTCGGTGCATACAAGTGCGTACCCAATTCTTGCTATTTGCTTAACTTTTTTGTTGAAACGGCTGGCATTGCATTTATGCATCGAATTTTTGCCATCTTACCACCACCAAGATGATTTTATTTAACCAGAAAAATAAATTCAAAAAATTAGAGATTTGTCTGGAAAAAGTGTACAGGTCCATCACTGGAATTAACAGTTGATTGGTACCAAGTTAAGTGAGCGGAATAAATATATTGTTAGAACGAAAGAGAGGGAGATTGTGGATTTTAAGAAATATATTTTTAAGCTACTTTGCGCTAGATGGCGGTACTTTACAAATAGTGCGGGTCGTCATGGCTACGCTGAACTATTGTGAATGACTACTAAGTTATGAATCATATAAATTCATGTCCAAATTAACAGTACAAAATTATAAACAAATTAAAAAATTAATTTTACAAATTTGAAGATGTAAGGTAGTTTTTTAATTTGAACTTTCACCTTGACAGACGCCTGATTTGGAGACAACACATCATGACCACAACCAAATCATGTTCAGCCAAACTCTGAAAACTACATTGGCTCCTTTGCACCCTGAGCCTGCGGAACAATTTGCTTATTTATAAGCAAATTGGCGCTTCTTGTTGGGAATATGGGATACAAATTTGGGGCACATTACGTGTATTCTTTATGTGTTCTTCAAAATAAGTCGCTTAGGACGATGGTTCGATAGAAATGCTACTATTTACCACGACTAAGAAGTCAGAACTATTATGGATGAAATAAAATTTTATAGCAGCCGGTACAATACTGAAATGCGATCACCCAAATGCCCTTGCCGTATCTTTTATCAGTGATCCATTACGCAGAAGACTCAAAAGGGTGCATTGCAAAGATTTTCCAACCTTGATTTTTTACCCAAATTAATTTATTTTTATATAACATTTTACAACTGCTGATCTGAATTGACTGAGTTGAGTCATTATTTTAACCTCTCCACAACAAACATAAATAAATAAATTTGAAGAGAAATGAGGCATATTATTTTACCAATAATAATATAACGCGTCAGCGCAGTACGCTTGTAGACAGAGTATAGTTTGTAGTAAACAGCACATGAACGTATAGTCTGCTGCAGCGTTCATTTTACGATCGGAAGACTATTATTAGGTAAAAAGTAAATTTGTGTGACTTCACAGAGTTTTATCAAATCCTTAAGGATGATATGTCGACTTAGTAATAAAATTATTTATTTATGTAACACATTACATGTTTGGCGTGCTTAAAAGCATTAATATTGTTGTCTATTGAAAATCATTGCTGGTGATTGGATGGCGAATTATGACGGCATTCTGTAAAAAATCTATCACAATTAACTTTCGCACTTCCGAGCTCCTACACTTAACAATGAACACGATAAGGATGCTGACAGGAGTCTTAACGGGACACTGCTACATTGGTCGTATGCCTGGCACTCTTTCTGGACTCTACTGTGTGGTTCCGTGGGCTGCTGAAGCCTAATGGAGAACAAGACCTAACCCTTCTCCCATCCACTATCCCATCAACCCTTCCCACTACTAGCTATCCCTCCTGTTTTCATCAGGCAACACAATGAACCTAATGGTCACTGAGTGCTCTCGACTTCTGTCGAGCTGCCTGTTCAATCTAACCTAACATTGTTTTTCATGATCTTAAAAGAAACATCAATTTTATTACACACAACCGCGATATTACTTTAAGCTTTCCTTGTGATAATTCATATTATTTCATTGAAAATATTTTTAATAAATCAGAAGAAATCAAAATAAAATGATGGCAAAAAACTTCAACTTGTTGTTTATTATAAAAATATCAGGAACTAAACAAATTATTCACAACATTTATAAACACAAATATTTTAAACAATTTTCTGAACAGTTATTTTGCAAATAAATAGAAACATATAAATTAAATTTTCAGAGTTTTTACTTAATATTTTTTAGTGTTCGTATAGTTTACTATTTGTTACTATTTTTACTATTTGTGGTACATTTGTTACATGGTTAAATCTCATTCAAAACGATTTGGAGGGAGTTATGTAAAGATATTACATTACAAATGTGAGATTTTAAATGTCTTGAGATCGGGTTTGGTACTGAAGTTGGTTTGTTCTTGAAAAGTTGATACCAGAATTGTTTTTGTAAAGTCTAAAATTCAAAGTTCGTTGGCGTTCCGATTTTATAATCATTAAAATGTTCTCATCAAATTCAGAAAGTAAGCAAATGCGTTCGTTTATACAATACAGTCGCAATGGAGTCCTGAAAAACCTGTCTGTCAAATTTGACGAAGGTTATTTACTCTGCCATGCTGTCAGTATTGTTGATGTCGTTGTTGTTGTTGAGGTTGGTGTTACCTCGATGTGGCTTGAGTTGTGCTTGACAGCCTTAAACGCTTTTAGAATGTGCCGTATACGTACATTGGCCGTAGGTAGTTTCGTTTTTCTAGTTTTTAAGTCCCACACTCGACACTTTAAACACGGAGATCCACCCCGAAAATACATTGTATGCTGGTCTGCCTCTGTATGCCTGCGTGCCAAAAAAAAAATGGCGTCTACAACATGCGATGTTGATATGCTTGGAATTCGAATGTGATTTTCGAAGGATTCTCATGTTAGTCTCCAACATCAACAGCTAGCCTGGGCAGCTAGGCCGGTCCGAACGTCTGTCAGACGACTCTTGGTCATCTTCAGCTCAGCAAAGTTGTGTGGATGTGTGGAGAGCTGTCAAAGTATTTTATTGTACTCGAATTTATAAACATGAAGGAAAGAACAAAACTTTTCGGAGGGTGTCTTTGCGAGTGTTCGTCAGCTACTTAGCGTTAATAACGAATGGACTTTGGTCAGAACTTAAGTTGCGTTGAAATTAGAGACTATCTTTAATTACTTTGGCCATCAACACTTCGTAAAAGTGTCCTTTTCATTAAGGTGTGCGGGCCGTGTGTGGTGACTACGTGGGCGTGGTATCGATGTGGTGGTAAGCATTGTGTGAAAGCATTTAATGACAATTAGTTTCTTTTATTTTAACATTATTTAATTGCTGTGCACAGAAGTTCTAAAACTGTGCGGTGATGAATACGAACCTTTCAATTTATTCGTCTTCCGCAAATAGATATACAAATGTACTTTAATGGAGCCTTAATTGCAGACTATCGAAGCACAGACTATTTCCAAAGTCATTAACTCAGAAAAGCACATAAAAATTAACTTTATTGATGCCGAGCAAATGTATATTATGTTGATTTACTTCTAAAGTCGAGATGATGAACATTTTTGTAAAATTTTATTTTCTATTTTTTTTAAATTAGGACTAAAGCTTTTACCAACCGATAAAACAGAAAATATAATAGTAATAAAGTTTAATGCGATCCCATCGAAAACTTAAACGGGTCACTTAAGTATAATGGAATTTTTCAAATGGGAAATGGTACTGGGAGGCTTACAAAAGTTTTAGATAGTCGAATCCACTGGGAATTTTGAAGACTAACTTACTTTACTTAAGTTTAGTGATCCGCACAAGCTGGCAGAATCACATGTGTATGAAGTGGAGTGATTCCGTCGATTGCAATGAGCTAGACAAACAAAATAATGTAAGCATGTAGATATGTGCAATGTAAAAAGGCTGGAAGCTTATGGTCACGTGTGTTTGATTAAAAGATTCTCTGTTAAACAATTTTCCTGTTTTAAGACAAATCATATATCTTAAACGAAACACATCTGATTTTATGAATTATAGAGATGGTATTAAGTCGTAGATAACTTACCGAATTGTTTTCTTATGATTAAGATTGTGCGGAAGACGTCACCGGTGACATAAAATCATTACATACATAATTATGTACATATATCCTTACTCAACTCGACACTAGAGGGCGGCATAGACATACCCGTTTGTCAGTCTATTCGTCTGCAAAGAACCTAACTATATGTATATGCATATGCACATAATACCTGTACATACATAGGTCCGAGCTAGTAAAGTTTGAATTCTAAAAGAAGTACATTCCTTGACTTAAGAAATTCCATTCGTTATATGAAAGTAATTTTCTTTCTTAAGCTATTGACATGAAAGTAAATATTTCTGTTGGTAGGCTGAACAATCTTTTTGTTAAGCCGAAATTGGATATTACGAAGCTTTGGATCCAAATGAGGGACCACGAAAATATAGAGATAAAGACATATCAGAGCCCACCGAAAAAACTGGCATGGCTCTTTGACAAATAGAGCGTAAAGAGTATCAAAACTTCGTTAGGGCCGTTGGTCTTGCATGTCTTCTGTTTACGGCTTTAAGTTCATAGAGTTGTCTTAAATGGTATGCCACGGAATATCGCCTCCTCACTCTTCAAGTCGGCACTATTCACAAAAAGTCAAACGTAACATTTGTCAAAAAAAGTTTCCCCCTTTTGAGTACGTCAACAAAATCATCAGCAAAAAAAAACAAAAAATGGATATATACGTATACTACATATACATATACACATTCACACACATACACACCAACAAAAACAAAAAATAAATAATGTGGATACCAAGGAGCGCTACTGACATTGACGTGTATGTGAACGGAATGAAATTTTACGAAATGCGATTGTCACAAACACAGAAAGAATATTTCAACGACAAAAAACAAAAAAAAAAAAAAAAAAAAAATGGGAGAAAATTGCAAATGGACGAAATTGTTACTTTATACACGCATGAAGTGAGTTGGATAAGCAGGAGGGAAAACTTTCGCTGCTCTTGTCTTTTTGTGTATTTGAATGTAGGGTGGGTCGACATACTCTAGATGAGGGTGAGCTCAAGAGCCCGGATCATATATGTGCGTCTTTACTCCGTCCTTCTGACAGTTTGTCGTAACTGTCATTCGGAGCAAAACCACTTCGCGGAAAGACATGCGAGATTACACCGCTTTTGGCATTGACTCGGATGCCGCTGAAGTGCTTTGTGAGATTCAAGTGCATATCGCATTTAATGGCGGCCGTGCGTCTTCGCAGCTAAGGTGTTGAAGGCCAGTATTTTCATGCTCTTTTCTGTTTTTTGTAATTTGAAATGAGACCGAGACAAGTTGAATTTGTAAATGGCTGCGTTGCCGCCGTTGCGCTACCGCCTTTGCGCCGGGTGCACCTTCATTAGCCATGGCCAGAAACGGACGCGTTTGCGACGGGACGCAGTTTTGCGCAGCGGGCGACAGCGGACGATGGCGGACCCGGCCAGAACTGAGTGCAATACAAAACAAACCAAAAGAATACGAGACTACATAAAATTCGAAGCGAACGCACGAACGAATGAACAAACGAAACGAAACGTCTGCATTGTGCACTTTGATTAATGATTGAATGTCAATTACTGCAGATACTTGCTACACTCGGCACATAAATATGTACGAACCATCCGCGCTACGTGTGTGTCTACGAGTACATATGCATCTGTATAAGTACAGCAGGCATCATCACTTCGCACATATCGAATGCGGCTTTTTAGACTTTGCTAAGGAAGTATGTTCGTCACCAAAAAATCCGAAAAATATTCATGTACTAACATTAAGATCATACTTATGAAAAATCGCATCGCTTTCTAAATATTTGGTAAATTTATTAAGTACAGCTGGGTATAAGTTAGTACTTCTTATTTAAGAAAGTTATACGTCAAACATGGCCGGAAATGTCTGGTGTGATCAGACAATTGGACTTCAACGACAAAACAATCCGGTCCAGACGCCAGTTGGGAAAAATAACTTGATCCTCCTAAGAGTAATAGAATTGTCATAAACACTACTTTCCAAATAATAATAATGGGATATATAAGCAGGTAACATACAGATACATGATGACAAGATATGTGTTAGCTAATGCTATTTAAGAACTCTTTTTCAGTTAGCCGTGTACTTCTTATTTTCCTTGAGTCTGCGTGCATCAAAACTATTGACTGGAAGATTCTACAATATATTTGCCGTATTGGAAAAAAAATAGTAAACAAAGTACTACAAAGATAATACATGTAATTGTAATTTTATTCTTTGTTCTCATTAATTTTACCGATACAAAGAGCTATTAATAAAAAGCAGCTTCAAATATGAGTTCAACATATCTTACAAATCAAATCATTTGTTTAAATGTTTTATAAATACACAAAAATCACCACGGCCATCCATAATACCGCTCAAACATAATACATGGGCTAATGGTTACAAATTAGGCTTCACACGCATTCATTCGCATGAGCACGCATGCTCATCTCGGCAAAGAAGAAGGCGGCGAGCCGAACGGAACCAGGCCGGCCAACCGTAGTCGCACTCGAGAGCCGGCCTGCATGTGTGAGGGTCTGAGGCGGGCACTAAACGGCCAATTTTATAAATGGCCAGACATTAATTACAAACAAACTCTGCCGAAGCACCTTGTTCATCATTTCCCTCAACTTCAAGGCAGGGGTCCGCAGGCGCTTTCAAGGGGCTTGGATGCGGCATCGAAGTTGATGCACGCACTCTGGCCATTGCTATTGACGACGCTGATGAGCCTTGATTGATTTCTGTGGCCACACTTGAGGTTTATTGTTGCAATTATTGTAACTCGGCATCACTTTGCACTTCGGCGACGATTGTACTCTTTGATTTATGCGTTCGCTTCTCGACGAGCCTTCTTTCTCATGTTTATTCTTTTTCTTTTTTAATAGCCTAACAAATTATTGCAACTTCAGTTTAATACTCGTTTCCAATCTTGCTTGATATTGTTGAATTGAACTTGTATTATTGTTCATTTTGATTAATTTGTTTGACTTTGAAGTCGTTGTAATGGATGAACTTGCTTGCTTATTGGCAAAAGTTGCCTAAAGATGTTTTGGTTTTTGGTTCTCTTTTTGTTTTTGTTTTGTCTCCACGAAGAATACTCTATAGAAATTAAGAACTGCGAAAACAAAGCGGCAACAGTAGTCATCGGAAAGAAACAGGATTCGTTTCGGCGTTGGACAAAGGACACCAAGCGTGCAATCTGCGCAGACAAAACACAAGAAAAGTCAAAATTAAACGCTATTTGAGACAATCGCTGCATGCTGAGTGCAGGCCTGCGGAGAACGTTCACTCGCACCGAAAGGATTGACTTTGGTTAATCCTTTAGTCGGCAGACGCGGGCGTGTGCGTAGGCGTGTCTCAATGTCTCGAAGGGATATGCAAAACTGTCTAATCAATTGAGTACGATCGACGGAAATTAGCAACAGTAGACGGGTTAATTGTTTATTTTCGCAAAAACGCCACAAAGAAAGTCAAATACATGAAAGGACACCGCAATGCGATCCTTTTCAGCATTCTTACATTTTACGTTTTCAAGAAATTTTCAAGCCGATCGTGCTTCGTAGAGGAGTACATGTTTTTGTAACTTTGTTGACATAATCCGGGATGAAAGGGTATGAGAAAGCATTTTCGACTACTTATTTCATATAAAAAGTACATATTTGCTTTGAAGACAATCCCAATGTTCGTGAGCGGATCAATACTGTTAGCTGTCAATAGTTATGCGTAGTTGTGTTGTAACAAATGTTAATTGACTTAAAGCTCACATGCATACCAATCATCTTTGGAAACATTTCTTCTACTTTTTCTATTTTCATTTTATCATTTGCGATAGAATATCAATAGAAAGAAACACGTATAAAAATTGTGAATCTGCGGTGGGTCGTCATTTCGGGAGCCATGTTCTGTGTCCGCTACTGTCTGTCAGCCTGTAATTAGGCTGCCCTTTGGCTGCTTGCGATGCCTTTGTAGCAGTACGAGTGTATTAAATTAGTTCGCTAACACGTGCTCATGTTGTCGTAATCACTTTAAGCTGCTAATTTTTACCCTCGAACACGAAGGCAGCAGTGTTCAATATCTTACTTGAACGACTGCGCACCTCGGGCACGTAAGCAAGTCTTAATCCTTTTATCGCTTTTTGTGCACCCTTCCAGCACGAGATCTTTTCGCAATGATAAATTAATCACTAAGAGTGTTTCCATGTTCCTGCAAGACAATCCACTGTCAAAACTGGGAGATTGATTGTACTGAGCTGAGCTCAAAGTTGCGCGGGAACAGAAGAGGTAGGAAAAAAGTTGCTGTGTTTGTTTTTATGCTTGAATTGTCAACGCGATGTCCACTTGAATAAAGTGTATTGCTAAGTGGAAGAAGAGAGAAATGCCTGTTTGGAAACGCGAGTTAACACAAAGCAAGAAGCAAGTATCGCTTCTTGTTGCTTAACGCACAATTCTTGGAATGTGAAATGACGCAAATGCACTTGGCCACTCACTACCATTTTGCGATGTTCTTTGGACCTCGCTTGGCGCGACAAAAAGTTTTCGCTCTCTAGTTGAAATATGATTCCTTGTTAACATATTTCCAGAAGCCAACAGGTGCCAATGTGCTGTGATCAATCATCGTGAATCAATTTTTAATTAAGAACTCTTGTTAGCATACGCCACTATCGGATGCTTGCAAGATCCAGTGCGAGGCCCAACAAAGCCAACTCTGTTTGGCAGCGGTAACAAGCGCTCGCTAAATTCCTCGTCGGGACTTTTTGAGCACAACCTTATGCCCAAGCAGCGTGCGGTCGCGTTCTTTAAATTTGTCCTAATTAGCTAACAAAGAGCGATGATTAAGCAGAATGCTTTTTGTGCACAACTCTCCGCTTTCCTCAACCTCCACCTTTGTAATCATCGCGAAAAGTATTGAACAATACGACAGCGAACTTGTAATGCATTACAAGTGAAATTTGCAAATTTGTGTAGAAACTTAGAAGAAAAGATAACATAGATTTTATAGTCGACAGATACGTTCATCACAAGCATGATTGTGCATGTACTCCATTGTCCATATTTTTGTTAACAAAGATAAGTTTTTATTTGGTTTTAGTATTGTCTTTGCTTTTGCTTCCAACTAAAATATAAATACATTTTCATATTCATATTCTTTATTCCACTTACGATTATGACACTTAAACGACAAATTTGCTATTTATACAGGTTTGTTCGGTTACTTAATTTGTACGATCTACACTCTATAAAACTATGGTACAACTTATTTACTTAATTCTATATACGAATATTCCGATTATCTAATGGTCGTCCTATTAGCTTACAATAACTTAACTACTTCACTGTATTTTCCGAATTGGTTTGTGTTTGCCGACGCGCAAACACATTTGCAAAAGTGTATGTAAATGAACAATAAAATCAAAACTATAGCTTGAGATACGTCTAATTAACAGAGTCGTTTATCTTAAACCGAAATAATTGATCAGAAACAAAAGAATTACTTTACTTATTTGCACATTAGGGGATTAAGTATACAAGTAGCAGATACATAAAGGTATCTCGAAATATACATACATACATATGTATGTGTGGCAACTCTTGTGGGGCACTTATGTATGCCCAAGTCGTAAGATTTAAGTTGAGATTGTTTCGTTTCTGGCTAACGTAACTAGAATTTTCAATTGAACTGGAATTGGAACTGATTGGTGATTTAGTGAACTAGAGTGGTTATTAAGAACTTGAGCCTTGTGTCGGAGTTCCGCGAGTTCTAAAGCGCCGTCAGATCGTAGTCCTGCTTAATGTGTTGCAGATTGTTTATGAGATCATGTTGTTGCTGTTGATGAATGCTTGTATGCATTTGATTGTTGTTGCTGTTATTGTTGTTGTTGTTGTTGCTGAGAATGCTATTGTTGTTGTTATTGGCATTGTTCTGTGTGTGACTGTTCTGTATCTGTTGAGAGCCAGCATAATTTGCGCCGCTGCCATTGGCACACTGCATCTGTTGTTGTTGCTGTTGCTGCTGCTGCAACGGTGGCGGGCCGAGCAAACTTGCTGCATCACTAGCTGCGGGTATGTAAGGCGGATTGCCCAGCGTTGAACTGACGTCACCAATGCTCTCTAAGCTCTCAGAGCGTATGCACTGCAAAAGAGAAGTTGAAAATATTCATTAAAGAGTTAAGTTGCGTGTATTTTGAACGCTGTCCGCTCAACTTACCTCATTCATCACTGGCGGGTGCTGTTGTTGCTGTTGCTGTTGCTGATGTTGTTGCTGTGCCTGCTTCTTGGCGCTGGTCCGTTTTGGCTTCTTGGCTACTGGTGTTGGATTGCCGTTCGCATCGACCGTTTTCTTGCGCACATTCTTTGTGTTCGGCAGCTTGTTGTCTTTTTTCCACTTCATGCGCCGATTCTGGAACCAGATTTTTATTTGCCTCTCCGACAGCACCAATGTGTGTGCGATCTCGATGCGCCTTCGTCGCGTCAAGTAACGATTGTAGTGGAACTCCTTCTCCAATTCAAGAATCTGATGACGTGTGTAGGCGGTGCGTTGGCGTTTCGGTTCCATGCCCGGCTGATATGAGCCATTCGCTGTAGTAGGCCGGCAACAAGAACAAGAGAAAATGTATTATTAATGAGCTCTGCCGGCTAAGAAAATAGCGCTAAGTGGGAACGGTTCAATTGGGCAAAGGGTTGCAAGACAGCTGGTGTCTGATTGAAGCGCGACGCGATTAATACGCATCAAAATGAATAAAAAGAAAAAACGATTTCTCAATAATTTTAGAAAGCGAAGATAAGCCAGCACCTTGCAACCAAATTAAAACTTTCGGCGAAACTTTGCGCGTGGCTGTCAAGTAAGTTTCGTTTTGACAGACATCGTCAAAATGCGCACAAGCAGAGGCCAAAGAGCGACCTCCGCTTCGGCAAGTCTGCCATGGTAACTGGAAATTTTCTTTTTCTTTTCCTGTGTTTATTACAAAATGTTGATGCCTGCACGGTGGTCGCTATTGGGCTTGAACAACTTTGCAACAACTGCGTCCAAAAAACAACTGTCGTCGTTGTCGGTGACTACAAATGTTCTGCAGTCTTATGCCAGGCACGGTCGAGTCGCGACAAGGTAATTAATCAAAATCAAATAACGGATGTAAGGAAGTAACTGAGTTGCACAAGAAAAAACACGGCGTGGCCAGGGGAATTTTTCTAAACATTTTCCATTTTCTCTCCGATGGCAAAGTCAAATATTTTCCATTGAGTGAGAAGCAAGGGTTAATTTCCCAGACCTGAATTTATGTTGTTAGAAGTTTGTGTTGTCTCAACAGAGAAACAATAAGTTGTGCCACCTGCTGCCGCTATTGAGTAAGAAAAGTGATAAGAAGCTGTCAAATTCAGACACGCTTTATTAAGTTCACTTTGGCAAATATTGTTCAATTTTCAAAATTCGCTGACCCACAACTCTATGACTGAAAGTTCGCTGATGTTTCTATCAAATGTTCACTTCGTCAAGAGTATCCAGGGTACAATGTTGTCATTTATAAATGTTGCTTCACTGTTCCTTGCTGACCGTTGGTAATTGACAGACAGATTTCGATTTCGATTTTATTTTATTCGATTTGTTGTTGATTCTGTATATGGTTTATTCAACAGTAACATAGATTAATGACGTTGTGCAAGATGTTGACAGCTTACTTTCAACTAAGTGAATTTTTGTGAATGATAAAACAAAAAAAGTATATCGTGTAAATAAAAAAATGTGTTCTCAAATGCCAATTTTGGTAAATTATATCTGAATTATCGTTTGCTTTGTCGACATCCCACACAAATATTTGGATGCAGATTAAACAACTTTTTACATATTTTCTATCATAGCATTGGAGTTCATTTAACAGCATTCAATATTTTAAATATCTTTTTGAAGGAAAGATTTTTGAAAATTCGTTCAACAAATTGGAAGCTGAAATCCGCTTATCATTTAAATTAGTTTAGATTTAAGCGACAAAAGCTCTTTGTATAAACTCTCACATAGAGAGATAAACCCCACTTATATACATACAGTACATTTAGACTAAGTATAATAATCAGAAGGGTATCACGGAAGTTTCAGGCAAGCAACTTGAAAATCAGGGAACTTGTTTTAACTGGCATGTAAGAAATAAACAACCAAACTATATACTTCGACACAAATGATTATAATCAAAACGTTATTGCCCTTTAGTTTAGCTGGCTTATCGTCCGAAAGCAAAAGTTGACTGACCAAAATCATATTGGCTTGCCTTGTGTCATTTCTTGATAATTTCAATATAACAATTTAAAAATATGTATATCGATTACAATGATAATGCTTTATATGAGTAAAAGAACAATAACTCAAACAAAATATAAAAAAAACAATGGCAACAAAACAATTGGTGGCATGCGGCGTTAATTCGTTTTTAATAAGTGCGTATCATTTCATTTCAACACACACGAGTACAACAACCGATTCCAATGAAATGCGCTGACGTATGGCAACGACCCAAAGCGATCCAAAAGATTCGAAGTCCGAACTGAAACTGAAATCCAACAACGGATCCTCAAAACGCGTTGTCATTCCATTGTACGGTTCGGTTCCGCCATACGAATGTTGTATTGTATCAACGTGGCTGCAGAGCCAAAGAGTGCCAATTTTATTACACAGACAACAAACAAGGAGAACCAGCCAAGGAAATAAGACAGCCAATTTAGGAAAATGCCGAGTCATGGCCGGCGCAGAAGGCCAAACACAGCTCAGCAATGCCGGGGAAGAGGCAAAGTGAGAAGTTGTTAAAGTGTGTACAGACGTGCAATGGAAAAACATTCACACACACTCACACACACACACATGCCTATTTAGTTAGTGCAATAGTGTTTGTATTTTGTATCTGATTCATTTCGAAATTGGCACTCTCTGGGGATTGGTCGCTCTATGCGGCATTATCGCTGAACGCGTAGGACGAATGCTCAATGTTGAATGTTGAATTGTACAACTTTAGCGGCTCTTTAATGCTGCCGTACGAGTCGGGCTGTCGGCATGTTCGTCTCATCCAACATTCGTTATGATTTATTATGCGTTTGTGACTTTACACTTTTTTTTTGTTTTGTATATTTGGTTGTATCTCTCTGCCTCTCTTTCGCTCTCTTTGTTTTTAGTTTGCTGTCAATTGGAAACTATGTCAGCCGTTACTCAATGCTCTTTTTGGATAATTTGTAGGTTGCCAGTGCGTTAAAAACAAAAAGCAAAAGAAAAAACAAAGTACGGTTCAAGCCGCACGCATATGATAAATAGAGCCAAAGCTTCGGGATCGGCCTAATCCAAAACGATCGCTGAGGCAATGTCATTTCTGTGAAGGTGCGGCCAAAAATTGTGTATGCTGATCGCAAGACAACTTCCGGGCTTTTTTCTCGTTGCCGTAATGATTTAATTCACTTAATTCGATTTTGTACTATTTCATTCATTTTTCCAGATGATTTTTCGGGCTTACAATTAGTTCAATGAGTGAATGGAATGATTAATTGGCTGGCCAATGTAAAAAACGGTAAATACTGAACCCAGACAAATGGATAGACAGATTGGCAGACAAATCGGAAGACTGGCTCGTTTGGTTATTCAGCGTTCCTCTCTTCACTTGACCCGTGCCACTCGACCACATATTTTTCTGTTCGGAATACTCGTATGCTTAATAATTTGACAATATTTTACGATTGTCACATTTCATTTATGTACGCATTCATCAATTCTCAAACAAACAACGCTGTCAGAGTGAGATTCTCTACACTCAAAGGAAACCCAAGATAAAATTGGTAACAGGTTTGAGGTATCGAAAATACGTATTGTATGTCGTCATATTAAGTTGACTTATGCAAATGAACTTGAATAAATGTTCGATTTTAAGAATTGTTGTCAGTTATTTTTCCATTTATTTTTTACTTTTTAAATATTGCATTCTTTCAACAGTAGTCAAGGTGGTTAAATTTTAATCGAAAAAGTTAGAGAAAATATGTAATATTTTTTAATTTTGATTATGGTAAAAAACAAACTGTAGAAATTTTTAGATTGTTTTCATGTGTAGTGTATAAAAGATGTAAAAAAGGCAAGTCAACTTTTCAACAACAGCGTGAGCTGCTGCATCAGCAGCTTGTCAAATGACTTGCAATTTGAGCGACAAGAATAAAAATAAATATGAGCTCATGCTAGTTACGCTGTGCGCGATATGTGAATAAGTACAGATACATTGAACGTACTACACAGCCACATAAACATACACACACTCATATGTACATACATATGTATATAGGATCGAAATTTCTTGTGTCTGTATCTAGATGAATGAACCATCCAAGTTACTCCACCAAGCAAAAATGTTTTATTTAGCATAATAAAATTAAATCAAATTACCCTAAAGAGAATGGGGTGAGCGAATGTATTAACATTAAAAAAATTACTGTCATATTGCCACACCAAATTTTAATAATAAACGAACTGTTCGACTTTAAGGCTGTTTTTTTTTTTTTTTTTTAAACTCCTCTGAGCGAATTTATACATTTTTTTATATAAAAAGTAAAGCCACTGATCATTGTAGTGAAAATGTTGGACATACTCTCAGTTTTTTGGTCATTGCGAAATACATAGAAGATTCAATAAAATTATCAAATGTTAAGTTAGATAAGATGAATCGATACCTTTGTCATTAAATGAACGATAAATGACTAACAAAAATTACGACAAATTATACTTTAATAGTTAGTAAGTTGAGTTAAGCAATCATTACCTAAGCAACATTATACAACGCTTTCAAACACGAATCGCAGCTTTTGTGAGTTGATTTCCACTGTTTTTTTTAAATAGATACACTTTTCAAATCTATCTAAAGGCCGTCTACTCAATAAAGGAAAAAATTGACGGCCAAAAGTTAGGAAGCTCACGACTTAAAAGCAACGATTGAATGGCCTTGACGGTTTATGTATGTGTGTTGGATTTTTTTAACAGACTATATTTGTACCAACTTGTTCTAAAATTCGTAATACTTTTTGTTTAGAATTCGTCATTCCTTTCACAATGCATAACTTCTAATTAGTGTTGATTTTTAAGTCGCAAAAAGCACATAATTTCGATTTCTTTGAAAGAGACTTAAAAAATTAAATAAAATAAAATAATCAATAAAAGGGAAAACAATTTTTAAAGCCACATGTATAATATATTTGGCGCTGTTCTTTCAATGAGACGCTAATTAAGCTTTGTTCACTTTTCCTCACATTCTGAAATTCGCAGCAATCAGTGGTCGAAAATGGTCGACTTGTACTTTTTGTTTTTGTTTTTGATTTTTTTCGATTGCTTTTTCGACGTTCGCACTCAGCTGTTAGAGCATCACTGCTTATAAAGATTTCTACCGAGTCATTTTCGTCATTGTCATGCCTTGAGCGGCTGTGCGGCTTCGCAATGAAATTTTGCGTATTGCGGCGTCAACTTGGCATTTATTTTTGTACAAACGTACGAGTATTTTCATCTGGCAGCGTCGGCGATCGGATTCAGGCCGGCTTCGATGATGCCAGCATCTGTGCGCTTGCAGTTTTCAGTGCTTTTGTAGACTCGATTTTCGCAAGTCATCAAGTAACTGTGGGCCTTGCCGTTGAGACACTGAAACACAGACTTGGACTTGCCATTGAATTTCAGTTACAAGGCTGGGCACGTTTTTGTCGTTTTATTGAATGTAATGTCGAACGTGCATCTGTAATTTACACAACTGCTGGCAAGATTACAAAATATCAATCAAAAGCATTGTAACCAACTCGACAACGTTTTGTGCTCCATTTGAAAAACTACGATAACAACTACAATATATTCGCCTTACAATAGAAGCAAAAAGTTGGTGATAATTTGAAGAAATAAACTCTATTTGATACTTGATTATTATTTGGTGTTGAGTCAATTTAAAAACCTCTTCCGGTGTCTCCTTTTTAACATTGCCGCGTGATTGACTGCGTAAAGTAATTAACCATTGAATAACTCCAAATTGCCTCTCAACAAACAGTTATCAAATGTATTCTATAATAGTTATTAATCAGCGAACAATCCAAATCAAACAAGTCAAAACATTTGAAAAACAATATATTTCTCATGTGCTCCTTATGAAAACGTAGTGTGAAATCAATGATAAGGCTGGTTTTTTGATCTAGTGCTTTACTTATTATGTGAACGAATCTATTTTTTCTATTAAAATACAAAAATGAATGAGCATACAAATTCACACTACAGTCGATCGCATGTATTCGGCTTAATGTTACCAAGTTTTGATAATAACTCATAATTACGGCACAAGCCCATTTGGTTTCAATTCAACTTTAGTTGGACATTTCAAGTGCTTGTGAAACAGACGCATGTGTTAACCGGCAATTATTGGCAAAGCGTTACAATAAGCAACGCAGCCCCTGGCAGCACAACGTACACTGGACTGTACGACGGGAGTAATGTCATACACAAGATAGTATCATACTGCTTCTGGCTGGTTTGGGTCTAACGAACGAACTGGTTAAAGCCAACAAGGTGATGAGTGCATTCATGAGTAAAACATACGTTTTTAGTTAACTGCATAAACATTTCTAAATTGCTACCTCCTTTTGATTAATTGCGTTTTAATTAAGCCGTGCAGATGTGGCCAAAAGTGCTACTCAAAATGGAATAGCTAAAATGTGTTTTATTTTTAGATTTTTTACTTTGTTCAAAGCACAGTGAAAATTTGTTTTAGTTCGATTGAATTCCAATGGGAATAATACACTCGAGCATATTTTGTTAATTATTCATAAATTGAGCGTTTATATTTAGCTGAAGTGTTACTGCCTCACTGAAGTTTATGCTGATGAGCATCAAATCGACATTTGATGTAACAAAAACAAACGATCTGCTTGCGCCAGGGCACACTTCTGTTTCGGGTTGCAAGGTACGTCGAACGACTGTGAGACTCTAAGACAGTGAGGCTGTGCGACAACGCCACCGGCTGAGTGAGTGATGGACCGTGTCATTTGATGTTAATGTTGTGACATTTATCATGAGCGCACGAACAAGACTAACAAGACTCAAACTTGATTACAATCATCTTCAGCGGCAGCGACGGCAACAGCAACGGCAACAACAACAACACCAACATCGACTACTTCGTCAATCCGCACCGTTTGTGATGTACAAGCAAACAAGTTCAAGAGCTCACATTCTTTTTCGACTATTCGTCGATGTCAATGCGTTACTCAGTCTATTACAAATGAGTTACACACATACCGAGTGTGCTCGCCAAGTCGGCTTGGTTAGCTCTGAGATGGATAGGCGCGTGTGTTTCGAGTATTGTGTGGTCTGGCTCATCAACATCGGCTGATTAACCTGGGCCAAACTGAAAAATTCTTAATCAACTTCGAGCCTTTTAAATTTGCTTGAGTTTTAATTTGTTGAACATATAGACCAGAAAATGGCATGGCATGGATGGAGAACAGTTGAAGACTTTATGGGGAAGTACTTTATCTAAAAGTACTACTGAACGAGTGTTGCCTCGAAGACTGGGGCTTGGTTGCCTACTTCGCCTCAAGTGCTTTACTTATTAGCATGTATGAAAATGTCACTCGACAGAGCATCAACGCATGGCGTGTTGACATTTGATTTTGATTAATGAGCTTTGTTTGCACATTTTGCAAGTTGGATTTTGTAGTTAGTTACTTAGTCTGTTAGTAGTTCAAGTGGGTGTTGTCAGCCAAATAATTTAATTAGTAGGACCGAAAATAAGTATCCCTACTTTAAACATTTTGATGCTTGCACTTACCAACTCCGGCCACATGGATTTTCTTCATCCAAGGATATATGATTCGTTCGCCGTCAGTCGTTTCTGCCATCATGTCGTCGTCAGAGTCTGAATCTCCCAGATCGTCATCATTGTCGTTTGAATTCATTTCATCTGGCGAACGGTCGAGCATGAGACGGTCTTCCTCAGACATATCGTCCTATAAATGCATAATGAAGGCAATTAAAAGATGCTTGTCCTGGTTAATTTAAAGTGCTTACATTCTCCGATCCCATGTCATCACAACGGAGCCTCATTCCTAGTTCTTGTAGTTGTTGTCCGGCAGGTACAGCTTCTTCGATTCGCTTTTCTAGTTTTAAACCTAAAAATTATAGCGGAAAGAGTTTCATTAAACCAACAACTTAAATCGACTTTGAAGTTAAACGTTGAATTGCTTAATTAACAGTTAATGCTTTCATTAATATGAATATAAGACAATATAAGAGAAGAGTGAGGCGATTTTTATAAGCCAATGTTTGACACGTTTCAAAAAATAAAAAAGTTTCGAACACCTTTGACTTTTTACCGTTAATACGGAAATAATCTTATGGAGCAAAATAATTGTGTTTATATTTTATTATTATTTATTTAATAAACATTAAACTCTGGTGACACTGGGAATCGAGCCTCATATTTTCCACAGTATAGACCAAAATACTGAATGCTGAGCTACTGCAGATGACATAAAGATTTCTGATATTTAATAATTATATTGTTTCTGTCATATTTGAATTTTTTTAAATGGTAGTATTATAGATCACCTTTGTATAGATGAAATGGTAGTCCTGCATTTGTCAGTTTTGCATTAGTTTGGTATTATAGAAAACATATTACTCACACTAGACCCCAAATTCACTAGTTGAGAACTAGTTTTGAATTAAACAAAAAGGGGAAAATTATACATTACATATAAGTAAATACTGCTTGTACTAGTTCTAAAATCGTCAGTTGGGTACAAGTTTTCCATTAGAGATTTTCTACGGTGTTTTAATACTGTCTCTGAATTCATCAAGTGAGAACTAGATCTTAATGAGTAAAGATGGGACAATTCATGGGTACTTAATAAGGGGAGTCCCTAAATTTGCAAAACCTTTCACATATCAAAATAACCAATATAAATAAAAAATGTGTACGTTTTGGGGGTTCACTTTATTCCGAACGCATTCTACGAATATAAATAATAAATAATATAGAAACGCTTAGACACATTGGAAAACAAACAAAATCAAGAAAGGCATTAAAAAGTAACTCAGTTCTGGTCGAGATGAAATAACCTTTTGTTTGTGTTTTTTATTTTTGTGTGAATAAATCGTTTCAGAAGTGAAGTTACGTTTCTTGAATATGTTTTTTTGTTACCAAACATTTTCTATAAGATATGGAAATTGTACTTATGATAACTATTCATGTCAGTTATAAAAATTTTCTTTAGATAGATGTTTAAAATATTCTGAACTATTAGTTATGCATAACCCTTGTGGATTCTCAAAGTCTAATTCTAATTTTTGAAGTGTTCCATTGAAAAGCTTTTTAATATTATGGCACAGTTTCAAAATTTAAAACTTTTTTCTTTGTCTGATATTTGTTCATATATTTTATAGATCTATAGACTAGTAAGTTTCTGTTGAATTTGATGAATAAAATCAAAGGTTCTACTGTCAAGTCTACATACTCTATTATACAGACATGTGTGTCGACTCTAATGAAAGTTCAGAATGGAGATGGTTCTCCTCATGTTTAGTTTGTTTTTGAAAATTAAATCGACTCTTTTTGTTAAATAGATTAAGTTCTCTCTTGTATCTTGTATCCAAGTTATTAAAGATATATGTATGTATGTTTATCTGATTACCATAGGCAAAAATAAGTTTGGAATTCAAATTTCGATTTATTTAGGACTTATCTCAATAATATAAACACAAACTATGTTTTTTAATCGGCATTATTTACTATACCGTAAAGTTCATAGGCTAACACTTGAACTTTCATTCATATTGAAGTTTTTTTAAGCAGAAATATATTCGAATTAGATGATTGTCTTGTTGTTATAGGAAGTTCGAAACTTTATTTAAAATAAATAAGTACTTCGCATTACAACACAACATTTGCGCGATTTGAATTTTTTTATAAAAACATTTAGTTTATTGGTAGGAGGAAACATTCCGTCACATTGAATATTTTCAATAAATTAATAATACATCTTAAACCTTGGTTCATTTTGTTTTTCTGAAACTTACCAAGTTCTTGAAGACCCAAGGCAGTGTTCGTTGGTGGCTCTGATGATGAACACTGCAAGGGCAAGTCCATTATTTGCGCGGGATGGGGCGAGTGACCTTGGGAATGTGTGCTGCCCACACTGCCATTTGTGCCGTAGTAGCCACCGCCATAATAGCCGTTCGTTGTTACCGTCGGCACGGTGCCGTTTGAACTGTTTACATTGGGAGCATAACCAGTGTTGCTTAGTGGTGGCACAGAATCAGAGTGCACGGCGCCGGCTGAGATGTATTCGGGTGCATGGTGGACTGCTGCAGCAGCCGCCGCAGCAGCATGGTGACCGTAGTAGCTCAAGCTCTGATGATGGTGGTGGTGCGTGGGCGTCGCTGCATAGTTCGTGTAGCCGCTGTTCTGGTGGTGATGGCTAGAAAGCGCGCTATTTGTGTGGTGATGCGAGTGCGGGTGATGGTGGACGGCGCCAGCCATGTAATCGGGGACCATGTCCGCTGGGTGCGTGGTGGCATGAGGATGAGCACCCATTCCGGCGCCTCCGCTAATGTGTGCTGTGCCGCCACCGCTGCCACCCATGTGCCCCGTCGAAGCGGCCATTGAATAGTGGCCGTTGTAATGGTGATAGTCATCCGCGACAGGTGGAAATTTGGGATCCAAGCTGTTGCCCATGCCCATTGGGCTTTGGACATGGTGCGGCGCGTGTGGGTAACCCATTAGAAATGAGCTCATGCTGGCAAGCGCTAATCAGATTCACGTTTGATAGTTGCTTCTAGCGACCTTGATAATATTTTGCACACTTAAAAAAATGTATAACTTGTATTGTTGTTCGTTATTGACACAGCAGGAGATTTTTCACATATTTTGGTAGCATGATTCGCTAACCTTCAACTTTAACTTTTTTTGGACACTTGGTTTCATTTGATTTTCAGCTTTGAACACAGAATACAGCATGAATAATTTTTTTCATAACGTTGTTTAAGAATTACGCCATTTTAGCTTAATATGCATGTATATTTTTTTCACTTCCCTAATAAATCACATAATTTTTATATATGCACATATCGTATTTTTTCACATTTCCATTGTTTACTGAACCGCAAGAAACGTTTAAAAAATGAACATAAGTTTTTAATCGAACAAGAAACACTCACGACGACGATGTCAATCCGTTCGATCCGAACTATCCAAGCCGTTCTTTTGTTGTGTTCGAGCGCTCGTGAGCTCAGAGCAAGCGAACCTGTTTCGACCGCTACGCTATACTCTGCTCTGCTGAGCTGTGTTGTGCTGGCCTCTCGCTCGTGCCGCAAAACGACAGCAACGGCATTAAACTCGATGTGCTGCATTGCCGTCTTAGTGAATACAAAAACAATTGTGTAGTAGCGGAGCAGACACGAAGACCGGCCCACAAGCATCTGTAGTCAGTCATTCCGTGTAGCCGCCATGACTCTGCGCTCGTTCACAACGTTTGCGCCATTTTTCACCACCACAATGTTTCTCTTTGCCAAAAAGAGATAGAAACACAGTAAGACCCGCCTACTCAGCTTGACATGAGCGTCGAACAGAGAAAACCAGCCAGCCAATATTTGCACCCTATATTTTGTGAGTGGCACACATAAGTTTTCTAAAACGGTTGATTCTGATAGCGAAATTCATCAATATTCTTATTTTACTTAACCAGTCTTAATAAATTGATGCTGTAATCGACTGCTGTAACCAGTCAATACGTTGAGTCGACGTTCAAGATATTTTACAGAGCACAGTCTGTTTTCAAATACGAACCTCTTCGAGTGACACACAGTCCCAACATTTGTTGTCAATTCTTTATTACTGCAATGATAATAACTTTCAGGAAATTGTCATTTTTTTCTTCTTTTGTTGATAAATATTGAATTATGATTTGTAATAAGCTCGATATTTTGTGTAGGGAACAACTGATTCCAAACAACGTTTTGTTATGTTTCTGCTTTGTATTCTTTTTCTTTCTTTTTTCGATGATGGCGCATGACTCGAAATCCCTTTGTGCGTATTTTTTTGCTCCGCCTCTTTTCACCACACACTTCATCGATCTCTGGACTAACTTAGTGTTGACCATTTATTACGTCTATTGGCAAACAATTTCGACTGACTGACTAACTGAATGTGTATCGATCGATGAGAATTTCTACACACCGCTTACAGCAAACATCGCCAGATAGACAGACAGTCAGACAGACGGACTTTATTGTGTGTGTGTGTGTGAGCTTGTGAATGGTCGCACGCTTTTACACCCGTCGACCAGACAAGTTCGTTGCTGCGTTTCTGGGTCTTGTTGTTTGTGTTTGTTTTTGTTTTATTGGGCCAATGTAAAATTCTCCACTACTGTTTTGAGGAATTTGACACTGGACTGACTTGCAATAATTTGAAATTTTATGTAAATACCCTCAGACGAGACGTACTTCGTGTGATGTTTTATTGTCTGTTTGTTGTTGCGCGATGTTGTTAATGTGATGTTGTTACTGGTGATGATTATGTCGACGACAATGATTAGACAATATTCGAGTTAGAAACTTTTGTCGGCCGACTTCGTAAATTTAATTTGAAAAAGCGTATTATTGGCTTTTTTTGTTAAAGTAAATATTTCGATTTTCTGGTCAATTGTTATCATTGAGAGAAACTTTCCTCCGCACACATCCCAGTGTGTGGTATTTTGTCCAATCGCTCGTCGTGGAGTTACAGTTTTACTAATTGTCGAATAATTAAATTAAAATCAAACACGAGCACACGTGCTACAACACATAGATACACTGGCTCGTGTCTGAAAGGCTGCTCGTTATTAATTGACTTTGAGCTGATTCGATTTTAATGGTCACTATCAAAACATCATTTGATTCTCTGTATGACATCACTAATAAATAATAAATAAACTTACTTGACTTACATATTTAGTTAGCATATCACATGGACTTTGGTGAACATATGTATGTACCGTTACCAAGCTAGCATTTGGTTTTTATATTTTGATGGATCAAATTCTAAAACAAAACTCTATCACGAATATCGATCGAAACAATCAATGGATAAAATAAAATCAGGATGTATAATTTTGAAACTTGAAAACATTTCATGGAAGATTAGGTTCTATGAAAAAAAATATCTGAGACTGTTTTAATGTTCCGTCAAAATTTTATTTATTGAGTTCAATTGATACATTATCTGAAATCGAAACCCCAAGATATGCTTATTTGTTTTATTTTAAAGATTTTTCTTATGATGAAAATATTTTTTAATCATTTAAATCCTTAATTTTTTCCCAAAAATTCTTCTCTTTCATATGTTAATACATATTTATAAGTACATACATATGTTTAAGCGTATCTTTGTAAAAAAAATTATAACGTTATGATCGCACTATTGCAGCATATGCTGTCATAGTATCAAATGATTGAAAATATTGGCGGATTCGAATAATGTGTGCTGGTATTGAAAGCGGTGTCACTCTTCATTATCTCACAAACAACAAGCAACGTCAAAGCAATTTTTTTTAATTGTTTCGTAATCAACATATCTGATCAAATGTATATAAAAGTCAATCAAACTCCTTCCGAATTTAAATGACTTGCCACGGACTGTTTAAATAAGAACACCGGACCAGCAACTTTTTCAAATAATAACTAACTTATTCATTAAACGGATAACTACCAGACTTATAAGATGCACATATGTATGTATGGCAGTTTAATTTTACCTTAGCAGTTACAATGACATTTTACAAGATGAAGTACTAAGCAAATTATCCATTGTGAAGGCTACTTATCGTCGATTGGTAAAACATCGTCACCGTTGTGTTTGCCAATTGAGAAGGTCGATCCACGTCATCACCCACAAGTAGCAAGCCCAGTTTGTAAAGCGATTCCCCGTTACACTGGAGCTTACTAACTCAAAATAATGTATTAGTATGCGTACACACAGTCAGCGATTCTGATTAAACTTCACTATAAGCAAAGTGAGATTTTTAAACAAATATTAAAAATACATAAAACCGAACTTTGGTGAAAACTTAAACTTTCGTTTAAAAGTGAAAAGATTATTAAACTTGTCCTGAATAAGAATAACTTCAGTTGGTTTTGCATAAGCCAGAAGCGACAGCAGCATTAGTGGCTGCTTCGTTGAAGTCAGTCACATGAGTGACAGGACTGCTGCCGTGTTCAAAGAGGCGTCCACATACACATATCCTTTGCTGAAGCGTTGCGTCTCTTGCTGATTGGATTGTCGGGTGGTCGAATAATGCTCGTGTGCTGCAGCAGCTCCCAGACTAAATCCCAATTCAGTCCGTCGCGCAATCAGTTGCGACTGTCAGATGGCAAAGGAAGTTCACTTGCTGAACGACACAGATGTGATTAATGGATTTATTCATGCACATTATGCCGTTGTAGATTTCTTTTCTGTTTTGTTGATTTTGTTCTCGTTGTCTAATTTTTTTTATTGTTTTTGTTCTTCTCTGTTTAATGCTACACATCAAAAGTTTTGATAGAGTAGTAAATCCTAAGTTTGATGTCTGGTACTTTCATTAGTTTTGTTGTACTTCTCTTTAAACGCACTTGGATCAAAAAGAAGGATGAGTTAACATTATTCAATCTATTGATTTGGATTAAATTATTTCGAAAACAACAATAACACTTACCAATAATTAAATACATATCTTAAAATAGCACTGCTTTAGATCAAACACCATGATTTCACTTTCTATTTAAACTCACAGAAGTTTGACGTTTGCCAAATTTACGCTAATCAAATTGTTAACGACTTTGCACATTTGACAAGTGATGTGTTGACAAGGCAGATTGAGTGAAAAGTTGAGTTGGAGTCAAATAAATCTCAGTGCCTTGCTTGGTTATGTCGAGCTCCGTTGATAGGAACATAATTGGAAAAGTTTGCGAATTCTCGTGCCTGGGTAAGCAATAAGGGAAATTTTGAAGAATATGCAGCAGTGAATTTCGAAATGGGACTTGTTATAGCAGAGCGTTGAGGTAAATGGTTGAATGAATCTTCTACAGACGCATTCTGATTATCAAAATCTGTGTTTATTGACACGTATTGTGAACCATTTTTGAACCTCACCACTTTTTTCATATTTTTAAGGTGAATTTTCAAGTTATTAGTTAAGATTTGAGTAATGAAATGTTGTTTTTGAGTCAAGAGCTTGATAAACAAAACTGTCTGCAGAAATAGATGAGAAATTATTGCTGAAATGAATTATCGTTTGACTAAATTTTCCACTGTTGTACTGTCTTTCGCTCATCTCCGTTTAGCTTTGATTAAGTCCAAAGGCTATGAATTAAATGTGGTTCATTTTTGACGAAGTCACAGCAATTTAGCTAAACGTTTCACCATTTATCACCGCGTTCAACTATTACCTGTCATATTATGTTCGAATTCGGCCCTCGGATGCTCATTTAAGAAATGTATATGTTTAACAAAACGGAATTTTCACTTTGGTCATTTGAAACAATTATCCGAATAGCTTAAATGACCACAGATCGCTCAGAGCTAGACTGGCATTGCCCTCGGCGAAAGGATGGCCGCAGATACAAGGTAGGCACTCATTACGCTGACATATTAACACTGATTGATTTCATCTTACTGGGGAACTCTGTGCAAGCCACAACGTTGTTGGTTTCTTAACTTGCGCGCACCTTACGGGCGTCTGGACTCCGGTTGCGTCTTCACCGCAGAGGCTTCGGGCAAATGAAACGCACTCATAATTTGTTAAAGACGCGGCTTAAATATATAATTGCTTCACAATAACTGAAACCTGAGAAAATTGTTGAAATTTATTTAATGATCACAAATATTTTTCGACTTAAGAAATTTTTTATTGTACGAAATGCGCTGTGGGACACAAACTTTAAAAGTATCAATAAGCGCTTTCCGACCGGACCTCTCTCGGTCAACTTTACACCGAGGGCCGCATGAGAATTAACTGATACAAAATGTTGAAAAAAGTTTGTGTGCTCAATGTTCGTCTAGGCTTAAAATGTTTTCGACAACGTTATTAATTCATTTTAGGAGCTAACTTTGTCTTAAAATTCGAACTTGTCATGTTGATTCACATTAATCCACCAGAATTTTCCTAAAAAAAACAGCGAAATAATAGCAGTGAATAAATTAAATTGTTTTTATTCAATATTTAATGAATATAGACATATTTTATTTGAAAATAAAGTGACAATGCATTTCGGTTCCGTGACACTGATTGTTACAACATCAAATGCAAATGATTACCACAAATAGCTGGCTCATCAATTTATTTGCATGGAAACGATAAACGTTCAAGACTACTAGAATACCGGCAACACGAACAACAAATTATTAATTGCTCAATTGCAAAGTTAAAGAGCAGCGAACTGATAATTACACAATGCGTCGTGAGAAGTTGTTTTCGTGTGGGCAGAGGCGAAAGTATGTAGTGAGACGCAAAAGTGAATTGAAGCTGAGATGAAGCAGAGAGCGTGTTGTGATCGCACACCCAAGCAAAGTGAGCGAGTAGATGCGACTGTAGTTGAGAAGAATGGATATGAATGGAACAGATGAAATAACATCCGAATTTGCAGTCAATTAAAAAAGCATTTATTAGTTAAGCCACTACAGAAAGCTGTTAACAAAGCCATTTGCCCAAGCGATTCGATCCAGATGAAAGCATTCTCAGAGGTGTTGGTGCTGGCCGACGTTGTTTATTTGGTTCGGTTCTTGTTGTTGTAGCCTTTGTTGCATGGCTGTTCGAAAGCTGTAATTGATGGTCACTAGCGGAAGATAATGCCAGAACACTCATATACATCGAAACATTCGCACACGCGCACACACAATCTCACTGATAGCGTACATAACATATGGTAGTATGAGGGCTCGCTGCATTGGCGGCCATTGCTGTAGGCGGTCGGAGTTGTACGCGACTCATCTGGCTGCGCTGGACACCGTGGAGCCTACATGCATGCTCGGTGCTATTTTATGTGAGATTCCACTGGTGTCTAGTGTGCACAGCACGAAATCTCACAGTTAGTTGCTCACGCTTTCTCTCTCCCTCTGGCCTGCAGTCAGCCAAATCTCATGTCTGTAGTGAATTCGGTGGATGTCGATTTCGAATCCCTCTCGGTTATAGCACCGAATTCGAATTGAATTTTGGCATCGCGTTCATTAATCATTAATTCAATCATGGAACAAAAGCGAGTATGCCTGCTGCTGTTGCTGATGTTGTTTTTGTTTTTTTTTTTGTTGTTGTGTGTGTTTGTGTTTCAGAGACTTCGTTGCAGAAACATTTGACGTTGTTGGTGCTGTTGTGGTTGTTGTTGTTGTTGGGGGTCTTTGTTTTGAATCTTGTGAATTTCTGCGTCGAAGCGTATCGATACGATTTGCCCCAAAGATTGATAATCGCTTGGATATCTTTAAATTTAATTAGTCACATTCATAACAGGCAGCCAGCACAGTCTACATAAGACAGCACAGCATACCAGCAATCGCTCAGCTTTGGGAAATGAACTAAAATGCGATGGACTTGGACTAAGACACAACTGAGGTGCAGTGCGACGCAGAGCTTGAACATCGAAATTACATGTTACATTGACGGCGGGTAAGTCTTTGAGGCTCCTTTCTTTTTCCCCTCTCCAGTTCTCAATCTTCGTTGCTTGAATTTTCAAAGTTATCGTTTTGCTATCGTTTGTTGGGTGATTACAAGATTTTCTAAACGCTTGGCAGCCACTTTCATGTTTCTGTTTGGACCCTATTTCTATACATATTCCTCTGACGCATCGTTTCTTTTGAGCTCATGTGAAATTAGAAGATGGGCTCGCTTTTCGCTTATGAGAAAGAATGATAACATAAAAACACCTTTGTTGCTAATTGCGATCCACACAAAAGTAATTGGAAATTACATTTTTACATTTTGCGGATTTCTAGAACATGTTTACATTGACAAAAATAAGATTATTTGATTTTTTACCGGAATGCTTTCTACTTATGCAATACATTATTTGTTTTGGTAATATTTAATTAGAAAAGTAAACAATTTAATAGAGGTTAGATGCACGCAATAAATAGCTCACTATATATGTATGTTAATGCTGATGATTGATTTTAAATTTCGGACGAAACAAACCGCCGTTTATCTCGATACAACGAACAGCTCAAGTCTCTCCCCAGCAATTTACTAACTGCTTTACGTGCCAGTCCGTCCCGGCTACAATTGTTTGTGTATTAAAAAAAAAAATACATTAAATTTAGACATCATAGAATTATTCACAATTGCTTTCTTTTTTATAACCTATAGACGCAAGATATTAGCGCACAACCTCGACTACCACACCCCACCACCAGCCTATGCTACGAAAGAAAGAGAGTCGATAGTCGCTTTACTATTTATTCTACAAAAAAAACCAAAAACACTAACTTACCCACTGATATAATTAAACAGTTGAAAATACTACTACCTTAGACGTAATGTCTTACTTACTTATATCAAAACAAAACACCAATCACAATTGTACCACTTGTCAAACCGTAAAACGCTTTTTAAGAAACATTTGTTGGGATGAAGAACAATAACAGATATGACAGAGAATTTTTCTCTGCAACGATCATATTTTACAATTAGAAATAGCGAAATTTTCATCATTCACATCTCCAATTTTTGAAAAGGACACGACAGAAGAAAAGTTTTTTTGAATATCCACGAAAATGAAATAATATTTTGGTCCCGCGCTAGTTCAGTATAGTCAAGGGCATAAAATTAGGCTCGTCTGTATTATATAAGCTGAAATGAAATCAACACTATTTATTTTGATTACTATAAATTTTTTTTAATTTTTATGCTCTTAAATTAATCTTGAATTGGTTTTTTTAAATAAGATGTGAGCCACGTTATGTCAAGAAAAGTACTCAAATAGTCGCACAGAACTACAGTCATGTGTCAATTATTGTTTGTCGAAATTGAACTCACATTTGCAACGGTTCTATTCCAATTGAACATTTGCAATGCTCGCAATTCAATACGTCTACATTCACCTAATGAACTTGTGTTTTTTTTCTCTATTTTTCAAAGAAAAAAGAAACAAAAAAATTGAGAACGAAAAAAAACAATTTGCTCTTTCAGTGCCTTTGGAAAAAAAATCCACAGGAAGCGAAAAGTTCCAATACAATTTCAGAAATCAACTCACATTCTGATATCTACAAGTAAAATCCATGCCTCGACATGTCTGCTTGTTCTGTGCAACTTGGTCTTTAAAATAATTAATGATGTGCTCCAAATTTACGCATTGGTGTAGGTCTCAGTCTCGCTTGTTGTCTCGTTCACTCGCTCATTCATTCGCTTGTCCGACTGTCCGCCTGCTTGTCTGCATATCTGGTCCGCATGATTTTTATACCATTTCTTATTTCCGAAAACTGTCACTTTTCTATCTCTCGCACGCTGCTTCAAAAGAAAGTCTTTCCCGTAATGTCAGATAAGCATTTCATGGATTTGCGAGCATGTGTTCATATAAAGCGTCTATTGTAGATAGTGCGAGATGCATCTGCCGTCTGCCGTCTGCATGAAATTTACAACAAAACAAAACTATTTTTGGCAATCAAACAAGCTAACATTTTAATATTCGTTTTTTATTTGAACAGACAGAAGTTCGTTCTAAACTGCGCTCAATAGTTCAGCTTCTCATTATGTAGCAATTTATCTTACTCGGTTGATAATTTTAACCAACGCTTGATTTCATTTTTGAAATGTATTTTCTGTTATCTCCACTTCCCACCACCTCCACAACTCTTACTTGTTTCCCTCCGCCCACCCGGCCTGTCAGTTGCGTGTGACGTTCTTGCTCATCTAATCAACGCGGCCTCAAAACATAAATAGGCAAAAATCCTTCATCAAACAATGTCGCCATTTTATTTAATTTTTTTTTTGTTTGTTCCTTTATCCGCCTTCAAACTGCGCGCATCTTGCGATGTTTTTGGACATTTTTCGCGGTGCGTTTGAGTACGCTACGTAAAACAAGAAAAAAGGCAAAGTAAATAAAAAGAAAGATACATTTTTTTTATTTTATTTTTATTTTTTTATTTTCGCTTTCTTTGCTGACTACTCCTGCTAATGCAAGCGTGGAAAGTGTGAGTGAAGGAGGGTGTTTGTGTTCGTTTCCATTTTTTTGTCTTTCTTCTTCTCTCTTGTAACACATAAAAGGACACGCACCGCGTCACATCATGAAAGGATTGATTAATGATTCGTTGATTTTTCGCCCTTATTCTCTTTAGTTACACTTGGGCTCATAATCCTCCGCATCGTCTTCATCCCAGACCGCCAGCCTTGCGCATTGCATCTTATTCCACATTTGCGTAAAGTAAGTTTTCAAGCTTAAACATCTTTTATAGGTATCTGTTCGCTTATACTCCGTAAGACTTTAAACGTTTTCTTGAACAGTCTTCTAAAAACAAAAAACTATCAGTTATATATAATGTATTATCGCTTTTATACAATTTTTGTAGTGTAAACCGAAAGTATATTACACTTAATTACCCCTATGACTTGAACAAGGCAAATGAGAAAAACCAGTTACCAGATAAATAGAGCCTCAAAACTTAAAGTTAAGTTTGTAATCTTACCCAGTGGTAGTGTACCTTACTATTTTATGATTTCTTTGTTTAAATATTTATTATCTCCAGAAGAGAGAATGAATACGTCAATCTTAAATATCACTAGGTATCGAAAAATATAATATTGTTAATATTTTCAAACTAATAACTTATTTTAGATCACTTAAACACGTAATAGATTTATTTTATTAATTAAAGTTTGAGTGTGGCGAACTTTTTGTTCGTGTTTGGTATTATATATAACAAAAAAAAAAAAAAAAATAAAAAAAAAAGTGTCTAATAAATATAATAATTTCATTGATTTGCATATTGCAAAGTCGTGATCCGGATCATATTCCGTATAATCTAAAATCCGGATAATCGATTTTATAGTCAAATTATGTCGTATAAGTTCTACACCATAAATTTGCGACAAGTTAGGGGCCATTAATTAATTACATAGGACGATTTATGCCTGTTTTTGACCCCCCTCCCCTTATACTGTATAAAAAAAAATTATATCATGGTGACCCCCTCCCCCCTGGTATATATTTATTACTTAAGAGTTTAAAGGAAAAAATCAAAAGACGTTTGATATATTTTAATTTTTATTTGTCAAAAAACATTTTATGGAACGTTTACAAACCAGTAATATCATATATTCAGCGAATTTACCCATTTCCCATCTGGTAAGTAAAATTTAATTTACATGAGGAATGGTCGTGATCAACAACAATTTTTTATAAATCTTTTTGAATGCAAATTGATTTTAAGTTTAAAATTTCGTGCGAAGATGGTGAAGAATTCACAATAGGAACTACACAAACTGACGCGAACACATGACAAAATTGGGTTATCTCTTGTTGGTGAGTAGCGACGCGAAGAAAACAGCTCAAATAAATTCCACAAATTAAATGGCGGTGAGTAGCATTTAAGTAACCAGATTTGGCATTGAACTATCTCAAATTCCTCGTGTCTAAACTAATACATTCGGCAATATAATGTCTTAAGAAGAACACCATTTTTTGCAAATAACAAAACTGTGAACACGTGGCCATTTCCTCGGTTTTTTTTTATCGAATTCAGCTTTTTCTAATCGCCGTATTTTAGGAAAGGTCTTAAACATGTCATCGTTTATACAAATGTATCAGCGAAGATATTTGTAAAGGAGATTTTAATCCTCTTGGTATTTTAGCCAACAATGTCTTAAATCGAAAGTTTTTCTTTACCCCAAAGCAGTTTTTGAGAAAACAGTACGAAAAATTTATGTTAAGCGCATGTTAAGTTCGACATGAAATATTGAAATTGCTTATGTTGTAGCGTGTCTCAAATAAACATGAGAGCAGCTAGTACTTTTCATCCGTCTCGTCTTCTTCTTCCATGATGTGACGCAAGTGCGCCACTTAGACATTGGTTCACTGACACAATTGACACAGCAATCGGTCAGTTGACATAACCGCTTATGTGCTGTGTATTGTGCTGCAACATAGGCGTATCTAATCTTCATTCATGTTTACAATTGCTTTCGTATTTTTGGTTTGACAAATATAAAACTGCAATAAGATAATTGCGGTTTTCACGCATTTCTCGTTAACCTATAAACGTATGAAAAGTTCAATTGCCAACAACAAAATGCACAGGCCGAATTTTAACGAAATTCATAGACCCCGCGGCATTTTGTCAGTTAACGTATGGAAGTATGAAAATGGCTGTACTTTCGCAAGAATTTGATATTAATATGAAGTACGTTATTTGTCCACTTTACTCAACATAAGCTATTGCATTGCCAATTTCACTCCATATTAGTACCTTTGTAACGATTACTCTATGTTAAAAACCAGTAAGGATTTGAGTCGACAGTACTCGACTCCGACATACCCTGTACCTTCAATTAGTAACGTCTGTTGTAGGGCGTTGCCCCGCCCACTTTTTAATCGAAACAGATTTCCTTTCCATTCAATATCATACATACTAATTTTTGCTCTTCTAGACCAATTCTTTACAGAGATATAACGGTTTCCAATTTTGGCTATATGTGGGCGGGGTTACGCCCATTTTATATTTGAATCTAACTATACTCCATCCCAATAGCATACATGCAAAGTTTCATTCTTGTAGGTTGTATGGTTCTCGAGATATGAGCGTTTGAAATTTTTACTATATAGGGGCGTGGTCACGCCCATTTTTTTGTTTTTTCTTCTTGAGGTTTGAGTGAGCTATATACACACCAAATTTGGTGTTCCTATCACAAAAGACAACGCAGAAAATACGAATTTTGTATGTTTTTTCCCGAGGTAGCTTCAGTTATTTGCCCCTCACCCCTTAACTAACTCAAAAAGGGGGAAGACAAAATAAACTTGATCTGCGTAATGAATCACAGAATCGAACTGCGAAGAGCTTTTGGGCCTATCTATTATAGTTTCCGAGATCGACGCGTTCATACAGACAGACGGACAGACGGACAGACGGACGGACGGACAGACGGACATGGCTAAATCGACTTCTCTTTCGATACTGATCAAGAATATATATACTTTGTATAGTCGGAGATGTCTCCTTTAAGGTGTTACATACATTGTCGACGTGCACAAAACTAATATACCCTTGTACCATAAGGTACAGGGTATAACAATCACACAGCACATACAGTTTTTGCATCAAAATGCAGATTTTGGGTCTTCGACTTCGTCACTCGAATTATGTCGTCCATAAATTCTTCCGTTAACGTTAATATTTTCAGACATTTAACGAGAAATGCGTGAATCCCGCAAATTAAATGCAATTTTCATATTCGTGTGGATTCAACTGTCTTAACTTGCCTAAGGCATTTCCTAAAATACTAAAATAAAATGTTTTTAACTTGATATTAACTTCAAGTGATTTCTTCTATCCCAAAGTACTTCAAAATTCACAGAACAAAGAATACAAGTAATTTGTAATGAAATTAATTTATTAATGAAAAATAATTGTTAAGTGATGAGTTGATTTGATAGACATGAATGGTAGAATTTTTGTTTTTAATTTAGTATTACACACCAAGAACATGTTAAAACCGAGTTTCTTTCTACCTTCGAGACTAAGTTATCAATCATATTATTAAGGTGGTATTCTAATCTAGAATTTTGACCGGTACCTCGGATAATGAAAAATAATTAGTTTTACTATTTTTAAGGTAAAAAACCATTTTTAATTTTTAAATCGTCGCCATTTTGAGAAAAGTGTTTTCACCCGAGGTAGGGGCTATAGTGACGTCTTTCCTAAGTTTTTGTTTATACTCTTGCAAGAGTATATTAACTTTGTCATGAAGTTTGCAACGCAGAGAAGGTGACATCTCCGATTATATAAAGTCTATATATTCTTGATCAGCACGACGAGACGAGTTCATATAGCCTTGTCCGTCTCTCTGACCGTCTGTCTGTTTCAATGCGAACTTCTCCCTGAGTTTTCCTTGCCGGCAGCTTATATGTAGAAACCAGCTTGATCGGAATACTATAGCATATAGCTTCCTTAGGAACGATCGGTTCAAAATGAGGTTTTTGCTTTGAAAAAGCTTTGATTTTAAAGCTATAATCTCAATTATTTGCACAATAACATTTCTTTTCATTGTCAATAACAACACACTGCAAATTTGGTGAAGATCGGACAACTATATTACATAGCTCCCTTAATGGTTGCTATACCCTGTACCTTATGGTACAAGGGTATATCAGTTTTGTTAGCATCGACAATGTATGTAACACCCAGAAGGAGACATCTCCGATTATACAAAGTATATATATTCTTGATCAGCTCGACAAAACGAGTTGATATAGCCATGTCCGTCTGTCCATCCGTCCGTCGTCTGTATGAACGCCTAGATCTCGGAAACTATAACAGATAGAACCAAAAGCTCTTCGCACTTCGATTCTGTCATTTCTTAAGCAGATCAAGTTTATTTTGTTTTCCCCCTTTTTGACTTCGTTTAGGGGTGAGGGGCCAATGCCTGGAGTAACCTCGGGTAAAAACTTACAAAAGTCGTATTTTCTGGGTTGTATTTTGAGATAGGAACACCAAATTTGGAGTGTATATAGCTGACTCAAACCCCAAGAGGATAGAATAAAAAAATAGGCGTAGCCACGCCCCTATATAGTAAAAATTTGAAACGCTTATGTCTCAAGAACCATATAACCTTTAAGAATGAAACTTTGCATGTATTCTATTGGGATTAAATAAAACATGATTCAATTATAAAATGGGCGTTGCCACGCCCACATATAAAAAACCTTGTATATCTGGAACCAATTGGTCTAAAAGTGTAAAAAAAGGTTTGTGTGATATTGAATGGAAATGAAGTCTATTTTGATGATAAAGTGGGCGGGGCCACGTTTTGTTGTTATATATTTTTGTTGTGAGCTCGTATATACATAGATGATCTTTTGTCGATCACAAGTGCAATCGACGCGCATTGAATGCTAATGATGTGAGCAGCAGCTTCTTTCTCGTCTTCATCTTTAACTTCACCTTGTTCAATTCAAGATATAAATAACGAAATTTAAAATTAAATATTAAACAAACCATACAACGTCTTCCTATTATTGACAATGTCAATAGGACACTGCGCAGGTTGTTTTGACCTGTGCTCTTTGGCTGTTTCGAAACATATAATGTTTTTGTGCAAGATAATTTTTCTTTAACTAGAGGTATGGCTAATTCATAAATGCAGTTTGTATGCGCATGTATTTACAGTCAGGAACAAAAGTGTAAATACACCATATAAATTGATAGTTTAAAGAAAATTAAACATTTTTCGGAAGTTGTAAGTATGCAGTTTTTTTTTTCATTTCATTTATATGTAAATAAAAACAAAATCAAAAAAGTTTTACTTTAGTACATCTATAAAGAGAAATCTGTCAAAATTAAAAAATGACACTGGACAAAAGTTTAAATACACTTATGAGTGAGGCTAGTAAAGAGATTAAATTTAAAAAAAATATAGGATTTAATGTTTTGTTGGACCGCATTCGCTATCTGTGACTGCTTGCAGACGACGTGGCATGGATAACTCCAAGTTTTCTGTTTCAGATGGCGTTATTTCGGCCCAGGCTTTCGTAAGAGCTTCAGACCTAAGCCCAATTGAGCATATTTGGGAGTTGATGAAGAAGAAATTGGGAAATGTAACCGGAACGATTCGCTAAAAGCAGCTCTTACGCCAGCTGATCGATTGCTATGTCAATTGTTTCAGTGAAGCAGTGTCGAAAGCGGCGCACTTGCACCTCGTAATAGATGAAAAGTGCTAGCTGCACTCATGTTCATTTGAGACGCGCTAGAACATAATCAATGTCAATATTTCATGTCGAACTTAACATACGCTTAACATAAATTTTTTACACCAGCACTGTTCTTAAACAGAACATGTTAGCCGAAACACAGCCAGGGTTTCAAATGCTCAATAAACGCGTCGATTATGCTTTCAGACGACTCGGATGCTGTTGCATCTTCTTCCAACATCATGTTGCCGAATGTGTTCGTGTAGACACAGAAAAATTGGGATAATTCAATGTCAGGTCAAAGTACAACACACTCTCTCTCTTTCTTTCATAAAATAGCTGCACTCTTCTCACTGACATAGCAATCGCTGACGTATGTTTACATGGGTTCCATGTTCTGAACATTGCTGCCACTTTAGCGTTTTTTAATTATGTTTATTGTATTTGGATGCGGCACTTGTACTTTCTACGAATATTAAAAAAATTAAAATAGTCCTGTGCGTCAGTTTCTCATATAGGTGGGTCATAATGATCTCCTAGTCGTACTGTTCCATAATCTAACAGTTATATGGAGGAACCGTCTTTAGTCCGCGGTATACAATATAAAATGCCTTAGGGGACGTCCATAAATTACGTGAGGTAATTAATTGAGGTGAGGTTTAGAAATTTAGACCCCTCCCCCCTCTTGGTGAGATTTAGTGAGATTTTGATGAACCCCTCCCTCTGAATCTCACATGAGATTTTGCTACTTTGATAAAAAAATTTATTTTTTTTGCTTAAATTTAAAAAAAAAAAAAATGCTAAACAAGTGAACTAAAAAACTCACATTAGATGTCCGATGAACCCCCCTCCCCCTATGTGACATTGTGTGAGATTTTTTTTATTTGAAGGAGACATTTCCGACAATACAAAGCATATGATCAGGATGACAAGACGAGTTGATATAGACATGTCCGTCTGTTTGCATTTATATAATCTCCTCCATAGTTTTGAAGTTATCGATCTGAAATTTTGCAGAGAGCTTTTTTTTGTGCGATTAACTGTCAAAAATAAACTACATTTAAATCGTTGTATGAAAAACTTTTTGTTTTGTAGGTACCCAAACAAATGTCTGAAAGTATGATTGTGTTTACACCTCAGCAACTGAACAAAAATATGACTTTCGCATAGTGAAAGTTTAAAAAAGTGACAGATAATAAATATAGATACTTGTAAGTCTTCCTTGGTTAGTTCTGGAAGGTAATCGTATTTTTTTTCTTTTGAATCGTAATATGGTATATTACAGAGTCTTCGTCGTTGGATGTGGAGGTAAAAAGAACAATTAGTTGAATTGTCTCCGATAGCAGTGGAAAAAAGCCTCAGGCCACAGATACAGGCACAGCCTGCGGTACGGATTGAAAAGATGACTGTCATTCAATTGTATTGACTCAGTGACGTATCATCAACAAACAAATAAAAAATAAAAAAGATAAATTTTTAAAAATTCGTGAGTGCCATCTCCAGATTATGATTTTGCCACAGACGTTACACACTGAAAATGTAAATTTAATTAAGGGGGGCGGTAAAGTAATAACATCTTTTTGCGATTTTTCAAAAATTTGTGCGATTAAAGCACCATTTTTCGAGAATATCGTGTAATGTCAGCATTATCCGGAAAAACTGACGGATATGGTCAATTTTCAATTTTAGTCTTCCTATGCGGCTTATTGCGCATTTAAATTTTTTTTAGCAGCTTGAATGTTGATTTCTTTTGTTTCCAAAAGTCGATATTTTGACTTCAAGGTGCTAAAAAGAATTACAAAAAAATTTTTGAAAATAAAATCTCGACGTCATAACATGGAAAATATTATTAGCTAAAATAATGAATTTTTGTTTTTTCAATGTTAATGATCCAGTCATTTGTAATTGTGGTCACCGTAAAGCACTCTTTTTTTAAGGCGTCAATTTAAAACTGCTATCAATCGATACTGAAATTGAAAGTGGGCACGAAAAAATGATTTCATTAAATAGTCTCTTTTTGACATCTATTGGTTGAGATAAAAGTTTTTTCAGCCACTGCGACGAAAATCAAATGACGAACGTTATTATACCCTGACACATACTGTGTATGAGGGTATATTAAGTTTGTTTGCGACGAAATGTATGTAACGCACAGAAAGGGGGGAGGTAGACCCCATGATTTATATATTCTTCACTTCAGTTATTTGGTGAAAAACAAAATAAACTTAATTTGAGTATTGAATAACAGAATCGACATTCGAAGAAATTTTGGTTTTATCTATTATAGTTTCCGAGATCGACGCGTTCAAACAGACAGACGAACGGACGGACATGGCCAAATCGACTTCTCTTTCGATACTGATCGATAATATATACATATATAGTTATATACATTTTCGAGGCGCACAAAACTAATATACCCTTGTGCCATAAGGTACAGCAATATCGAATTGTAAAGTATTTTTTCATAAACTAAAACGATTTCAAGTATTCAAAGTTGTGTGGGCCAATGCGACCCCCCTGGCCCCATTGGCTACGCTCTTATTTGAGATCAGCGATTATTGCTTTTTAAAACGGTCAATCTATGCAATCGTACAGTTTCGCAAATGGTTCTCCTGATCCATATGTCCTTCAAGAATGAAACTTTGTATAAATGCAATTGGGATGGAGTACAAGAAGACCCAACCATTTTATTGAAGTCGCCCTTCCCATATAGCCAAAATAGAGAAACTTTACATCTCTAGAACCAATTGGTAAGGTAGAGTAAAAATTTGTACAAGTATAATAAGATTGAAACGACTAATTTATAGGTAAAAATATTTAAACTGACTCGAAGATGCAACGAAGACTAGTTGACTAAACAGTGTACTAACAGTTGAAATTCAAACGGATGGGCATGGCATTTGCCTCGTAGAGATTCGAAAGTTATAAGGCGTCGAAAATATTAAGATGGTCCTTCTCTCGGAGGTTTGAACGTTATTTTGAAACAAAATGAAAATCTCAATTTGTCTTTTATGTCAAATTGTCACGCAAAGAGAAATAAAACAAATTAATAAAATTCAAGGAAACAACAAAAGTGTCGGTTGCGGGACCAAAACAGAAAGCGAAAAAAAAAAAACAATGCCTCTTTAGTATTGGTAAGAGCACACACATACACGCATCCACAGATTCAGTATCATTCATCGTTTATGTACCTCGCCTCATCGTCAGACTGCTGCTGCTTTGCCACCCCCGCGCATTCGCTTTAGTTGGTTGGTAACAAATGGCAAAAACTGTCGCTCATTCGCATAAATCCTGACGAATGATTTCAACGCGAAAGCGAGGATGAGAGTTTTATCGAATGACGCTGCGCGCCAAGCTGAGGTTATGGTCAACAAAAGCAATTATAAATGTGAATAAGCTACTGTTGAAAATATAATGTTGTCTGGGTCGAGTGTTATAACATTCTTGCACAATGTGATGATGAGTTCCTTTTTTATATTGTTACTAGAAACTTAGTGCATAAAAACGAAAAATCGTATTTTTGTCTAAGACTCGAAGTCCGACAACATTTAAAATGGCTGTCCATTTAGATGTGTACTATTTATCGCAGGGCAAGCACATTATAGTAGTAGCAGTAAAACCAAATCCAACTTTTGAATCGCAAAGGCATTGACAACTCATAAAACGGTGCACGCTTTAAACGAACCTTGGAACGTTCTACCTTTTTTTTGCATTCCAGTTTTATCACATTTTACTAAATGCATAAAATGATAAAAATAACACGGAAACATTGTGTATAAGAAACAATAAAAAGCAAACTGGTATCATTGTGACTTGTTTCATCTCACGAAGTACAAAACAAAAAACTTTGCTCAACTCCCCAAGGACGGATACTGTCATAAAAATTGGTGTCCTTCAAGTTGAATTAAGATTGAAGTAAACTTTCATTGAAAGTATTAACGTTTTAAAGCAAGCATTGCGAATACTCAAGCTATTTTATTTGTAATACGAACATATGTATAATCTATAAAAGATTGAGAATCTGAAATTGGATTATGAGCTTCGATTTGATTCATTTTTACTTACACGAATGTGCCATCCTTATAAAAAAAAAAAGTATATTTAGTTATTATTATTGTTATTAGTCCTAATTACAATAGCATTGTACCAGAATACAATTTAAACATAAATTCTGATAACTTTATTAAAACGTTCATAGAACGAATTTCAGTCGTTAATAGACAAATTAATACGTTTTGAATTCTTGTGGTCCACATGTTAATTTGTCGATAAAAAAAGGGTGTTATTAAGGTATTGTAATTCTTATGATCTCGAATTCTTTATTCTTCACTTTTTTTATATATAAAATATTTTCTCATTATTTTCACAATTTTGCATACAATTTATGTTAACATGAGCAAATCATAAGCATAAACATTTTGTCTCTGTTTTCGCTGTCAAGAATAATTTTTAGGTTTTTTTAAGCTGTTAAAATGAAATTTGAGGTAGTTATTGCAGACTGGGATGGTAACAGGAAAAAAATGCCGTAACCACGTCCACACACCGAAAAATTGTAAAGTCTGTACAATTGCATAATAAAAATGTATGATTAAAAAAAAAAACGCAAAATTTTATATAAAAATGTTGAGCATATGAAATCCACACTACCTTTCATTAAAGCAAATTAGTACCAATGTCATTACAACATCATCTGGAGCTGTGACAACAGCAGAAAATATTATTTATGTTTGAAAACATGTCAAGTTAGCCTTCCATAAATTCTCTACTTGCCCGAACCTGATGGCTTGCGCCATTTCTCAAGGAACTTTTCATCCACCGTGTTATAAGTCTTCATAGCTGAACAGTGACAATTTTGATGCTTTGGACCTTCTCATTTTGCCATTTGTTTTCTTTGCGTCACACTTTGCGTACGTTTTCCTTCAGTATTTGTATTTTTACTTTACTGTCTTGACTGTTGGGATTTTTACAGAGATTTAAAGTTTTGCAGGCAGAACGTATTCTTCATTGCAGTTGCTTTGCTTTATGTCTGCTTTTGATGCTCGTCCTCGTATCTGTCTGACTGACTGGTTAGGTGTTGGCAACTTATACATACGTATAGATGAATTATTAATACATGTTAAAAGCATCGCTTTAGACAAATGGTGAAGTTGTGTTAAGTAATAAATGTCGAGCGATGCTTTTTTAAGTATGTAACGTGGAGTCGTTGTTGTACATAGTTGTTTAGTCACCTGCGTCCAGTTTTTCTTATTTTTGGCCAAGTGATTCTAAAATATTTAATTTCCTTTTAAAGTTTGAGTTGAAATTAATCTGACTATTACACATTTTACTTTAAAAACTACACACTTTTCTGTCCAAAAAGTCCATTTGTCTCAGTTGTAAAGCAGCTAATTTTTGGTAAAACAATAGCAAAGAAGTTGTAAATATCGTATATTAAATATACTGTGTATCGGGGCATATTAAGTTTGTTTGAACGAAATGTATGTATGTAACGCACAGAAGGAGGGGGACCCTATAAAGTATATATATTCTTGATCAGGACGACAAGAGAAATTGATTGAGCCATGTCCGTCTGTCCATCCGTCCGCCCGTGTCTCGAAAACTATAAAAGCTGGAGATTTGAAATTTGGAGGATAGACTCGTGATGCTTGGCACTAGATCAAGTTTGAAGGGTTTTGTGCCACGCCCACTCCTTCCCGCCCAACTAGCACCGCCCACTTTTTTGAAACGCTTTATATCAAACACACGAAGAGAAAGAAACCAGGGACCGTAAATAATGATTATTTTTTTTTTTTTAAGTAAAAAAATCCCACAATTAGAATAGACCTTAAATGAAGTAAACTACACCAAAATTAATCTTTTTGGACGAACTATCCATTTCCCCTATGATTTTTAAATTTATTATTTATTAAAAATGAAACCATAATTGTCATTGTTGAGCAAAAAAAAAAAAAAAAAAACTTAAAAATAATAGTTATTTATAATTTATAATTTAATATCATAAATCACGAACCCAGAAGTATTTGGTTGGAATTTGGAGAATTTTCAGATAAGCGGTTCTTTCTGGTAGATGTATTTTTTTCATTATAGAAATTGTATACTACTGCTTAATTGTAGCCTCCCATGTGGGCGTGTCATCGATGCACTCTACGCTCAAGGAATAGCCAAGTAGCTGTGCGACATGACTATCAGATTATCAGGTATTTAGCATTGGCGTCGCTTCAAACCAAGGAGGGTGTATGGGTCACACATTCATTATGATTGTCATAATATCTTATACATCGATATATCAAATTTATGACCAACCGTTGGACGTTGATTTTTGTTTAAATGATCCTATGCTCGGCAGATTGGGATTAAGAGCTTCTTCACTTCATTCAGTATATTTTTGACAGTCCGATCAATCTTTTCCATTCGCCAAACAAATTTAAGTAACAGTTATTTGCAGCTTCCGGTTATTGTTGAATATAGACTTTTCCCAAAAGCATAGAGGTATCGCCTGAAAAAAAATCTTTAAGCTTTGGATAACATAATTTGATTTACATTTCAAATTGGTTTACATATGCAATCACTTATTTAAACACTTAACACTTCATTGATGATTATTTCTACCCTGTGAGATACCTGTAGAGACGAGCTTCTGATTGGCAAATTAACTTATGGAAGTACCACAACAAAACAAAAGCCCGGAACTACAGGGTAGGTCACGGGATCCTTAGTTTGGCCACCTAAAAAAATTGATGAGTTAAAGTGAATTGATTATTAATTTATTATTTACACTTAGAATTAAGTTTTAAACACCATAAAACATCGATAGCATTTATATTCTATTTTCTACCATTCCCAATGCCCTCCACTTCATAATGAAAATTGACACATAATTTATGCGATTTCCATTAGCAGAACCTGCAAAAATATTAACATCAAACAAAAAAAAAATTCGGTTTTGCCCATACATATATACTCTTTAAAGTAAAATTTAACAGAAGAATTTTATGATTAAATTAACAACTATGAACCGCTTTCCGCCGATCATCTTCTGCATTTTAATATATTTTGTAGATTCCAAACTCAAAAAGCAGCTTGTATTGAAACTGACTTACATAAACATATATATGTATGTAAGTATAAAGACCCTTTCAAATGCTTTATATAGTCGGAAAAGCTTTTTTTTGCATTGCAAACCTCATAGCAAACCCATCATACCGTTTTACAAAACTATACAAATGGTATTTTCGAAATGGTATGCAATGCATTAAGTTGCACATAATCTGTAATTTACAGTCGAGAGCAAAATGTTTGTTTATTTATGACATGAATGCGTTTAATGTGCAATATGCAAAATGTATTTTACTGTAGATAGATGTGCGATATGTATACGCTGCAAAGTAAATATTTAATCAAATACAGATTTATGGGATGTGCACATTGAAATTATAATAGTAAGCAAATATATTCCCATTTGCTCGAATTTTAACAAGTTTATAGTTGAAATATTCTGTGTGTGCGACGTCAAGAAAAAAATAATATACACTTCTCAAAAACTTCATACCACAAAATACGCCTTAAAGACAACCAATATGCAGTTTCTTATAAATTCCAAATTTTTCGACCGATTTAAGGCGTGGGACTGACTGTGACTATACTGCCCTTATTCTCGTAGTCATACGACAGTGCTAAAAATTATTAATCACAACTTTAAAATGACCCATGTTGCTTTAAAGATAAAGTTTTCTTTTCGAATATCAAGCGGAGACTAAATTATGACTGTGTTTGCTGTGTTGTGAAGTAAAATTCTTCTGAATGTCCTTTTAAAAGCATAAAAAAATATAGCAAAGTTAACTGTTTCCGCTCCAAATGGAACCATTCAACACGGAACAACATCAGCAGGGTAGAAGCAGAATATACAGCTCAGGCTGCAAGCAACTTCCGGTAATACTTTACAACCACAACTATGATGGGAAAAGAATGAGCTACGCCCCCTACAGTCTCAGCCTGTCGTAGCCAACGAAAATGTGGCAAGTATCAGCGCCTCTCAAATACTCTTCTGACAGTTAAGACCACAAAAAACAGATTGTTGGGAAAAAGTTGGAAGATTTTAAAGAAATGGCGGAGGCCTCGAAATTAATTTTCAGTCGCAATGTCGCTGTGCATTTGCGGCAGCATCAACTGCAATCCGTGGCCATTACTCACTGCTGACCTGCTTTGCCTGCACTAAAATGCTGGCAAAATTACGGCGCCAAGAGGAACGGCGGGCACATTTAATTCTTTACAAGTCTGTACATTTATGAACAACAAACGGAACAAGTTCTTTTCACTTTATCGCAGTCATGTACAGAGGCAACAAAGATTTGTTACATGGCAAAAGCCGAAAACACACCGAAGTTTGCCAAATTTATTCACGCAAACTCGAAATCGGATGCTTGTTAGGGTTTGTTGGTTGTTTTTGTAAGCGATTGTAAGCGAGTGATAAATTGTACAACTAATTTAATTAAAGTTTCTTCTCGAAATGCGTTTTGGTCGGTTTAAAGGGCAACGAAACAGAACTAGCTGCACTGAACTAAGATATCATTTAATTAAGTTAATGCAAATTATTGTGGAAACATTTGGGAAAATGAAACAAGAAAAATATTTCTTTTATTTTTACAATATTTCTACTCTGTAGACACAGAGTGTCAGGGTATATAAAGCTTGTGCAAGAGAATTGGATGTAACGCACAGAAGGAAAAAATAGTAAATATAGATCTTGAAAACTGCATACCACAAAATTCCCATCTCATATTAAAATTCCACATTTTTCGACCGACTTTCTTGATATTTTAAACACTATTGGAATAGTCTTGCCAGATAAATATTTATACTCTTCACGTATGCGAATAGTATTATAAGTTTGTGCTGAAGTTTGTAACACATCGAAATATACACTTGCAACTATGTAAAGTATATATTTTCTTGATCAGGACGACAAGACGAGTTGATTTAGCCATGTCTGTCTGTCCGTCTGTCCTTCCTTCCGTCTGTCTGTATATATACAATCCCCTCCCACAGTTTTGAAGATATCGGGCTGAAATTTTGCACACAGCCTTCTTTTTTGTGCGATCAACTCATTTGTCGGAACCAGCCATATCGGATTACTGGAACTGGTAGCCCCATACAAAATGAAGAAGAAGAACAAATTTGAGTCGTTGTATGGAAAACTTTTTTGTTTTGGAAGATGCAAACTGGAACTGGAACCTGCCTTACAAAATAATCAATTGACTTGAAACTTAACAGATATGTTCTTAGGGAGGCATGAAATCTATTTTGACAAAAAAATGGGCATGGTTACGCCCACTTATAGCCAAAACCAATAATTTGCAAATCTCCAGTAACCAATGTGCAAAAACAATGAAAATTGGTATATAGGCTAATAAGATGAATGGAAAATAGGCGTGGCACAAGCAAGTGCGTGAAGAGTATACAAGTTTCACCCTAGATTTGGCATCGAGTGTGCTGGATAATATATTGTCAAGTATACTCGACTATACCGCCCTTTCTGGTTTTTATTAAAAAGAACTTCCTATAAAATGCTTAAAAGGTTTAATTGGTTTAAAAGATCAACGATATGATAATATTCTGATTATATCTTGCAAATATACTGTGACAGCATATATTAAGTTTGATCCAAAAAAAAAAGGGATTAGCACCTCACAAAGAGCATATAGGAATGATCAGGACGATAAGAGAAGTCGATTGAGACATGTGCCTCCGTCCTCATCGATGATTCTCGGAAACTAGAAAAGGCCGACTTTGGTGGGATTTGTTATACGCCCTCTCCTTTCCACCCACCCGTCTATTGCTACTTACTTTTTCCAAAATATATCATATCAGACGTGATAGAGACACTAATTTAGCATGCTAGACTCAGTAACCCTACAAAAAGGCATTCCAAAAATGTTTCGTCTACTCTCATTACCATCAAATACTCCTTTTGTAAAAGTAGGAACTCGGAACGTAGCACAAAATCTCCCTTCATTGTTACTTCTCAAAGAACAACAAACTAAAACTTCTAATAAATTCCGCCGCCGTTACTTGTTTTTTTTTTTTTTTTGTTTTTGAAATCTCTATCAAATTTAAACAAAATTTGAAGAATATGAAAGAACTTAATTTTAATAAAACACTAAAGGTGGTAAGACGGGCAAACAATGGAGAGATCTGATTTAATGAGACACCACAGATATAACATACATAAGTATTTTCGTAGTGGCGATCATTACTCATGATAGTCCCAGACAAGGCACAAAATTGCAAAAAAATCAATTACTTGCCAACATGAATGCCAAATTCGCAAGAAAACCCTGCTGATTAAAACATAAATATTTGTAAAGATTTTGTTTAAGTTTGAAAATTTGAAATTATTGCTTTTTATAGATGTTGTAATGAGCAAGACTTTAACTGTAAAATTGTTTTCAAAGAGTGTTAACGAAAAAAGTTTCATTGGCATGATTGTTTGCGTTTATGTGTTGTAGGTATAATATTTGTATAACAATTTGTGTGAGTGTGAGCAAGTGTATGTGTGCCCCATGACATTATTTGCTTTAGGATTTAATTTCAACATGCATCGCACGACCGTCTTTATCGTTCAGCCCATCGACTGAATGCTGCTTCCGTATCTATCAACGTCAAAAGAGCCACGATGACTTCGCAGAACGAGAAATTGTGAAGCAAGGAGCCGACAGTCAACCAGACAGCATGCTGTGCGATGCGATATGGTATAGTGTGGTGAGCAGTGGTTGGGATTAGACGGTGACACCCACGAGAAGAGTTCGTTCCAGTTTTTTCCCGTTCCTACAGTTTCATATCCGTAGTTTTTGGTATGTGCTTTCTGCTTTGTGCTGTTGTTAGCAGAAATACTCGCATTGCGATTTTCAATGCTCTTTACATAAATATCAACATCATCGCCACAGTCAGCGAACGTCGCATCCGCAATTGTGTGTTTCGCTAGCCTCTATGTTTAAAATACAACCAAATGATTCTGTATCAGTGTTACTGTTAACGGTTGTGGTTGTTCAGGCGCTCAGTACTTTGCTTGCTCGCGGATCTCCTTCAGCGCCTGCAACCAACCACCCAAAGCTAAAGCATAAAATTTGCATATAATTTCAGCATTTATGTTCTGTTTGCCATGCTATTAGTATCGCATGGTTTATGTTGTCGCTGCTTTCTGCTGCAGCTGAGTTTAGCTCAAATTGGCGTTTCGTTTGTTAATACATCTACGTAAATTTATATATTCCTTGTGAGTCCTGCGTCTGTTTCAATCTTTACTTACGTACGTTCTGGGAGGAAATTCGAATGGCTGCGCTGACAGATCTGCGTTTTTGTTGACTTGTCTGTCTCGCCGCAATGAAGTTGTTCGCTACAATTTCAGTTTTTTAATCTGACAATAATTTAATCACCTCGAATCTATATTCAACTTAACTTCTTGAGTAGATACTAGCAAAAAAAAAAATATTTAAAATAGAATTTTAATTTACATTGGTCTTAATTGATATCGTTGTTGAAAATCAAATATGTATACATATTTAAATATGTAAATGAATCATATACTATATGTACTACTATATATACTACCATATACTTGACAATTTAATATCCTACAACCACAGTTGGTGGTGCAACCATCAAAGAGGGGGTATTTTGTGCAAGCTTAAAGATGTATATTTACTGAACTTGTATACAAAATTTCAGGTTCTGCTGCCGAGCATTACGAATCCACTCTCGAAATTTCAAGTCTCTAGCCCTTATAGTTTCTGAGAACCATTGGTGAGGACTGATGAACAGACAGACGGCCGGGCAAAGCTACATCAACTCGTATTGCTGTCCTGATCAAGAATGAATATACTTTATAGGGCCCCCCTTCCCTTCTTCTATTCGATTTATATAATTCGTTGAAAATACATAATATACCCTGGAACACAGGGTATAATAAGCCAAACAAATAACAATATGATTGTAAGTATACAATGAAATACTCCAAATATAATAAGGGGGTAGCAAAATTAATAAAGTTGTTTGCTCGCCTAGATTTTTTTTCCACGAGCTTTAAATTTGGCCTGCACCCAATGATGATGTCTGAATTGTTTTATTGCACCACTTTCTCTCGTTGGCTACTAAAAGCATAAATATCCAGCTGAGCAGTTTAAATGATTAAAAGGTATCCTGGCAATAGTCAATTTAATAAGTCGCCGGGAACGACGGTTTTCTGTATTTATCTAACAGGATATGAAAATAATTCATTGGTTTTGAGTGACAAAAAAAATAAAAATGCTTATAAGACTTTCGGCTTTCTAAAGCTAGAAATATTTTTCAAAGGAGATGTTTCCTAGGGATTTGCATTGCTTCAGTGTTGAAATCAAGTACCTGTTTGTATCATTATTCAAGGCGTTCGAATATAAATTCGATAGTTTGATAACTGAATACTGAATTATTTACATAAATTTTCTTATCCGAATGACATCCGATATATTTTCAATCTTAATTTGTGATTTGTACAATAGTAGTATATTAACTTTGTCATGAAGTTTGCAACGCAGAGAAGGAGACATCTCCGACTATGTAAAGTATATGTATATCTATATTCTTGATCAGCACGACGAGACGAGTTCATATAGCTAGTGTGATTGGAACACTATAGCGTATAGCTGCCATGGGAACGATCGGTTAAAAATTAGGCTTTTGCATAAAAAACGCTGTTATTTTAGAGATATCACATCAATTTTTTGCACAATAACATTTTGGACGTCAATAAAGACACACTGCAAATTTGGTAAAGGTCAGATGAAACTTTGCAGTTACGCGTTTTTATACATCCCTGACGATATTCCAAAGTTTCATAAGAATCGAACATAAGGGCGTGACACCGTCCATATAGAGAAAATCTTAAAAATGTGGTTTCTCTGTAAGCCGACGAGATAGAATATCGCAAAATGAAGTGTAGAATGATTGCATTGTATTCTTTAAAAAAATATATATAAAATGGGCGGGGTTACGCCCCTTTATTTTTATAAACCTATATGATTCTTCTTCAATAAGAATAATTGAGAAAATGCTTGCAAGAGTATATAAGTTTCAGCAACGCTGAAAATAGCTCCATTACTGGTTATATTTATCTTTTTATGTAGTTTCTTGTTGTTATATACTGCAACACCTACTTACATATGTTGTTCCAATTTTAAGACAAGCTGCAATGATTTTTGGAAGGATTTCCTTTTGGAGTTGACTTATGTGACGTTACCAACTAATTCACGAACTACCTTAATGTAGAAGTCCTTACTGGATATACTTTTAATGCGCTTTTAGTAAATTTATATTATGTAACGAAATGATGATTAATGAAAAAAATGAAGTTTATCCGATATCATTCATCATATTTCGTCAGTTATGAGATTATAGTCCAGATTCGCTTAAACAAGCACATCACATCATTATTTCCAAAAACCTTTTGATACAATAATTAGTGATTGTAATCAGAGCTTAGCAATAGGCTCTCATACATATCAGGTTTTTTAGTATTTTATTCATTGAGCATAGCTTAGACAAAACAGTTTGTTGAATAGACCTGCTCCGCTCCAAGGGCGGCTCTTGAGACTCTAAGATTTGACTGTCCGTTGTAACATTTGATTGTCGATTTTTTTATAGACCATAACTGTTAAGCTTAAACAAAATATTGTTATATGATAAAGTTGCCACCAATCGGCACCAAAATAAAAGTATGAAACTGAAATATGAAATTGTGTTATATTTGCTAAGAAAATTTTTAACGAAACCAATTGAAAATTGTTCGTTCGATTTTCGTTATCAATCTATCTATATAAGACCCTCGTGGCACCACTGAAAAGTAAACCGAGAGAATCCAGACAAAACATAATCAAAAAACGCTTGTATTTGCATACCAAAATAATTGTTTATCAGAAAGTTTAATTAAAAATATGTCTGTCTTCAATGGTTTCCAGCTGCAATTTGAGCAGTTTACTCAGGAAACGTAAACACTAACATAAATAATAAAAGAAAGTTTTCAATTCACGCCCAGGACAACATTTGGTATGCAGCAGAAAGCATACTTTTTATGTTATTTAAAGTTCTTTTTTTTTCTGTTATTTTTTTGTGTTCCTTTATGTAAAAACGTGATATCGAAACTGCAGATAAGTGCGTCGTGATAGCGACATGGCGCAGAGCTTGGGGCAGAATGGGCGCGTAGAACACAGAACAGAACATAGAGCGAAGGACAAATTTTGTGGCGGCGCATGGTGAATTTTTTTGCATTCTGCATCTGCATTTTAATTGCAAATGGAAACAGTTATCTAAATTGGGAGATACATTAATGAAACTATAAAAACGAACATTCTCTGAAATTGCAAAACTTCACAATGTGTCCTTAAATTTCTTTTCGCAGAAAATGAACTTAATAAATTTAAAAAAACTGCGTTTGGTATTAAATAAATTTGGATTACATCCAACTCTTTTCCTATAATTTTTTTGGCCCGATAACAATTTTGCAAAGTTAAAAAATTAAAAATTTATTACGCACACGGAAAAAAGTGCCAAGTTATCTAAGAGGCGTTGCCAGCTTAAGGATACCTCCACTTTGAAAAAAGATTATGGTTGGCCAAATGGAACAAACCGCGCTAACCGCCAACAAGCTGTTTTGGTTGTTCCACATCGATGTTGGTTCAATTTATGAAAGACTCTGTTAAAAAAAAGTGCACTTCTGACACTGATGATTTCTTTGATCTTTTCTAATGTACTGAAAGTGATATGAAGTTTTTGGTTAAAAAACGTTTTTATTAAAACTTGAAAGCACAACACTAGGAAACCAACCAAAAATAGGATATCCGAAGAAGTTAATTCATTAATTGAATTCAGTTATACAAAATATAAATAAAATATGAATAAATTTACCTTTGTCGAAATTGAGTGCTATCATTGACAACGCATTCATTATGGATAACATACATACATGTATTTATGTACAAGAATGCATTTTTATCTACGAATAGTGTGGTTTGTTGAGCTTGAAAGAGGTGTGTCGAATGGACTTATACATTATAATATAGACTGGTAGACAAGCCCCAAACAAATATTAAGTTATATGGGACCCCAGTAGGCTTCTAATCTGAAGAGAGTGCAGTGCAATGAAATGTGATTCCAAATCGAATTTACCTTTTCTTTTTTTAAGAATTACCAAAAATGAAAACCCTGGAGGCTGAATATACCGAAAATAAATGCTTACTCTATGTTAATTTCTTCATTTAGAATTGCAATCCCTTATAAGTTTGTCGGCATTGAGTGTCTATAAATTTAATAACTGATAATCCATAGATATTTTATTAATATTTAAAATAATACATTGAATTCATTAACTTTAATATAGTAGACCAAAACAAGCGCCCTATTTGAAAACAGCACTTTCAGTTATCTTATAAAATATTATCAAGTATACTTACTCAATTTGTTGATTTAATTTATAATATTTTTCATCTTCCAATCATCTTGTAAATCGTATTTTAAAATTAAACTTTAATATGAGTTCGTCTCTATGTAAGTAAATACGCCGAAACCGATCATAAATTAATTGTTTACAAACAAACAGTCGGAAAATATATTCAACTGCCGTTGAGGCCACTAAATGAAGATACAACACAATGGCGACTGAACAGAACATAAACAGAAAAAATATTTTCACGACACAAAAAGACGCATGACTAAAGGGAGTCGAACGACCGAGGTTGGAGCAGCTTTGCGCGTGTTGAAGAGTGTTCCAGCGATTAATGCCGATTCAAGCTCTGCCAGCCTGACTTCCTACCGCGACCAAGTCGTTTGAATGCGTCTGGTCTGCGTGCCTGCGATCTGAATACTTTCGATGCTTTGAAATGACGCCCAGACCCACGTTGCAAACGTTGAATGATTTTCTTAACTAAAGCGCTGGAAACATGAAGTTTCCAGCATCCACAATCCGTGAGCACATGAATGAAACGCACACATTTACAGTATCTCAATGATGTGATATGCCCAATGTGATGGACCTTTGGTGCAGTCTGTTTCTGATTCAAGCCGTAAACATTGAGGAACAATTTTGGAGAAACGCATGCGTAGTGCTTTTGTAGGATTCCATTGATAGTGTGCTTTACAGGGTGATAGATAATAAAAACAATGTGGAATAGAAATATTTAATTTGAACTTACAAAAATAATACAAGTTTAATATGAAACATTGTTAACCCAATGGTGATGAATCGTGTTTCTTTGAAGATGTTGCGGATGGATGACATAGGTTGCTAACAGAGAGTGCACTTGAAGCAACAAAGCAATGCAAAGCCATTTTCTTCGCTCTAATGTTAGGGGGATGAAGTGCAGACCAACCCTTAAACTGGCAATACAATCGCTCAGAAAAGAACTCTCACTTGCATGAGCGAATATTCACTGCAAACGGCTGCGTTCCAATCGACCTTTGAGACTGGGGTAGTTTTTCGAATAATCGATACGAGACAATTACCATTTCAGTGTAAGCGCAGAGTCAACCTCAGCACAGCATCAGCATGTCCGTGATATGTTGAAACAGAAATGTCGTAGACATTGAAATGATGAAGTTCAGCTCACCATCAGAGTGAAGAGTCAAAGGAAGAGCGTCAACACCTTCCGCGCTCTTCACGCTTGTTAACAGCAACAACAAACCCAATTACAATATAGACAGGCATTTGGTCGGGATTTCATTTACAAATGTTCTGTTCGCACAGTTAATAGAAGGTCTTGACAAAAAACTGTGAGCATGGCATGAGGCAAAGGCGCAAAAATGTGGGAGCGGAGAATTTGCGAAATGTGCTTAGAAACGAGTTTCTAATGGAAACAATTAAGTCATTAGCAAGTGTTGATTTTGCCCGTTTCATACATATCTGCCCTCATGTGTTCGACGTATGTGTGCGCCACTATATAAAAAATTCTAATTGTGTTTAGTCATTTACACTAACAAAGTATGTGGCTGCCATGTGTGCCATGTTGGCTTTCAAGCTCAGATACACATCTATATGGGTCTGGCCTCGTCTCGTGTGCAGTTTGCATAGAGTGCCGCAAAAACCACAAACCATTACTGCGGCTCTTTATAAATGCTACTCATTTTTCCTAATTTGAACGAAATACTTGTATACACATCACTTGTACCTTAGAAAGTTTGCTTAGAAGTGGCATACAGGATCAAATTTTTAACAATGATTGAGTGACCAAGCAAATTTTGACTTTATAAAACTTGCTTTTTTATTTAGTCAATTTGTTACTTGACTTTAACACAGGTAGCTTAAAATTGCATAACTGACTTAACTTGTACCCTGTGACAGTTTTGTTTATCAACAATTATTGAATACTGATCCTAATTATGCAAACAAAGCAGCAGTTATATCAAACTGATCACTAATTACATAAGTTGGTCGATATAGCTCCAACCACTCAAAAAAAAAAATATCTTAAATGTTGAAAGGCTCATTAATATTAAAAAATCATGTATAAATTTTCTATAAATTATAATTGAAGAATAAAACAATCTATAGTATTTAATGTATCCAAATAGATTATGTTTTCAAATATTGTACAATATGAACTTTTTATTGCTGTAAGCACAATATAAATTTTTGGAACTTATCTTATAAATATGTTGACACATATGACAAACGGTCTGTCCACCGAGAAAGGGAATATAAAATACATCAAAGACATGAAATGCTTAAGGCACTAACGTAGAGCATTGAGTGAATTAAAATTAATTGGATGAATATTAATAATACAAATTGCCGAAAAAGTCTTTTGTGGGAAAACGAATATGTCAGTTGAATGTATAGAGATGAGCGAGCCGCACAATGAGGCGCTGGCAATTAAGAGAATGTTGACGGCACGGGAATGACCGGCTGGAAGAGATGAAGTCGTGCATCGGCGTGGCCCAACTTATTAGTCGCGTTGCAGTAGTAGTCACCAAAGTCCGACTCCGACACGCTAGCGATACGGAGCACTGAGGTAGTGGTCTCGAAAGACGATGCTATGTTGGAGATGCGTCGTTGTGAATCTGACTGCAGCTTAGAACCATTACGGTACCAGAAAACGGCAGGCGCTGGATAGCCCTGAACGTTGCACTCTAGCTCAACTGAATAAGACACCGCCTGGGCCATCTTCGGCCGTTGTATGGAAATCTGTGGGCGGAACTCGACTTCAACGCGTATCAGGCGCTTGTTCGGTTGTCCAACGCCGTTATCAGCAATGCAATAGTAACCACCTCGATCGAGGCGATGAGCTTCCTTAATGCGAAGAGTAGGCCCGGCGAGAGTGTGACCACCGGCTGGCATAATTGCATTGCCCTCACGTTTCCAAGAGATCGTAGGCTGAGGAAAACCATTCGCGTGGCATGTCACCTCCAGATTTTGGCCCTCAGTCACAAGGGTCGATTTTGGTGTGCGTTCTTCAGATATAACCGGCGGCGTCTTTATGGACAAATTGACTTTTTTGGTCACTTTATCAGTGGATGAGACAATCACTTGACACTCATAGTAGCCAGAGTCACTAGGCTCGAGTTTTTTTATCTTAAACGAATATGTAGCTTTTGCTGTTGCGTCGTCTTTTGCTTCAGTGATAGTGTAGCGGGGATCGCTCAGACTAAGAATGCTGCGCATGGAAAGCACCACTGATCCCAGCGCCCAACTAACCGTCATGCGTCCAACGTTCTCCACTGTGCAGTTGAACTCAACATCGTCGCCTACACTGGCCACTATGTCCTTTGTTATATCACTGATGACTGGAGGGGCGGCGCCTACGCAAAAAAACCATGGCAACGCTAGCAAAAGTGCACCGAACTGAAGTAGTTTCATGACGAGACTGTCCGTCTTTGATAATCCAAATTGAAAGCACTGCGTTAGTACACACTTGACGAGTAGGAACTCTCAACTGACTTGAGTGTTCGCCACAAGATCGTATCTCAAGTAATATACGTATTTCTTCTGTGACTTGCGGCAAGCTCTCGTTATCTCGTTCGTAAACGAAGTCAAAGCCGAAGTCGATGGTTTGCTTGTTTACACAAAATCCGTTCGCCTATCTTTCGGATTCGTTTTATTTGCTCTGCTTATCAATGAGTCAATGATGTTTTTTAAGGCTGACGAGCGCGGAAGAATTTGAAGACAGACGAGTTTACTTAAATTGATTTGTTTTCTACTCGATTTCCCACACAATTCACAGATAAAAGTTCTTCGTTCGCTGACCGTAAAAATTTCGATTTTTTTTTTTTGTTTTCTTGTTCGTAGTGTAATCAGAACGCTTCGGCATCAAGACGTACACGGCAACGTTTCATTAGCAACTGATGCTCGAACAGAGTCGGCCAATGAATTTTAAAAGAGCGTCGAGTCAGTAGAAGCTGAAACTGTCGTGACCCTGGCAGCATTTGTCATTCGCTGATGGTTATAAAACGTTTACAAGTTCGGAGAAGAAGTCAACAGTCACGCATACACACTCACACAAACACACATATGAAAGGAACCAGGAACAATTCTTGTGTGCCGTTTGATTTATTGCTACCCTGCCTGTTTTTCTGGGTAATGAAGGTCGTGGTCGTGGCCGTCACCATGGCCGCTTTCATAGAGACGACGGGAAATCCAATATTTTTGGTTTTCCTACTTTAAAAACCACGTTCGTTAGTTCCATGTATTCTACTTCTTATATTTCGTGATTAAATTAAAAAAACACAGCACAGAACTTAAAACAGTTTATATTTCAGAAGCGCAAATTTATTTAAGGGTGTCTATAGTTTATGCCTGATAACGTCTACAATTTTTAATTTTTTGGTGCAGAAGTCACTTTGTGCTTAAAAATAAAAATGTTCAAATGCCCTGTTGAAGCTGTTCGTCTTGAGTACAAAGTTTTACCCTTTGTCCGGACCTGTTTAAAGTGCGACAACACTTTTGGTTGTCCTATGCACTATTGAGCATAAATTAAAGTGCCATGTGCACAGCTCTGTATACGCTGCCACCGCTTTATAGATGCTGTTCAACGCATTATTCTCATAATGATTGATTGTGCTCTAGAGCAGAACGCAACTGTCGATGTGGAGCAAGAACAAAAAAACAATGCACTGCCGCACCGTTGCCCTAGCCTTTCTAATCTTGTTTATATGCTCGTCAGTGCAGTTCACAACAAGGACGAGTAATTTAGTGGAAGCCTTCAACTTAAAGCCATACTAAATTGTGGCTTTGGGTCTGCGGCCAAATGGGTGTATGCATATACGTGTGCGTTTGATCTCTGTGTGCTTTAAAATCAGATAATTGTAAATTGTGTAAAATAATAAATTTCCAGTTAACTATTTGTGTACCACACGCGGAGCTCGGACGGCCTTCTATTCAGTTGGCTTGGCTGTGAAAACCCAAATCTACTGAATGCAGTCAACGAAACTGGCCAACGTCACAGTTTCTTGCCACATTGGTCTGTAATCCTTTGTCCTTTCCATAATAGCTGTGCATCCAACAGTTTCAACACCGACAATGCTTGTTTTTTTTTTGAATGCATTTGATAGTTCAACTGCCAGACTGACTAAATACGTCGACGACTCAACGACCGACCGCCAGACTGCCAATGCATCCGTCAGACCAACTGAATCCATGAGAACTTATTCGGTGCAGCCGCGTTCATGCGAAAGCGGATCTGAAACAGAAAATGTCAAAATTTGTAATTTATTACCCGAATCCTGTTTCTGTCAGTGAGTTTTTCGATGCTGTTCTCATTCTACATTTGTTAGGGGATGTCTTCCGCATATTTCTGTGTTATTCGGTATGAATGTGTATGACCAAGCGAATGATTGTGTGCGAGCGAGTATATTTGTATGTACATATTTCGCCTTGAGATTTTGTGTGAGAATTGACTTCGCTTTGTAACTCCAAATCAGAAGTCAACACGGCCACTATTTATGTATAAAAAACTCAAAAGGAAGCATGACAGATCTTTCTTAGTATATATATTATTCATCGACATCGGAAAAGAAGTCCGATGTCCGTATTGACTCGTCGGTCTTCGAAATTGGTATGTGTGCTAAGAATGAAATCAAAATTTGTTTCAATTGAAAAATTAACAATTGTTTATGTATACCAGAGCTCGCAAATAACAGTTGACCGTTTTTCGTTGTCCTAAAATAACTCTCATTTACGGACACTTTGAGCAATCGCTCAATAATGAACCGTTCACATCGTCTCTTCAATAAATCGGTCTGTGCTCAACCAAAAACCAATTTCGTGTTTTCTTTTTGCTCTGGTCATTCGCTGACCGTTTTGTGGCGAGCGAAGAAAATAAAAGTCTTTTGCATTTGTATGCGTGTCAGACGTCTACTTTGACTTGAGTCTTGCTTTGTACACAACAACAGCAAGGCACAACAACAACAATTAAAGTATTAAAGACCGTTTGCGATGAGCCTTTCATTTTTTTGCTCATCTGCTGACACTCATTGTGCGAGCACTCAACCGGATCGCTCACTATAAGTTGTTTTTGAAAGAACGAAACAATAATAGCTCAACTGAGAAGACTCGACCGAAAACTAAAACGAAGAAAAACGAAGGGTTCTGCTCAGAGCGAAAGCAAACGTGCATGTTTTTTTCGGTTATGTTAGTGCGTAGACCGCAAAGCGAAAAACGGTTGAGAGTTATTTGCGAGCTATGATGTATACACATATATCACGCATTTCTCGTTAACTTATGAACATTGTGCACAGATGTAGGTCTTGAGGGAGAAATTGAGTAAAAATTGGATGAATTTATGGACGACATCATTGACATACAATTCGAGTGAATTTCTTACGAAAGTACAGCCATTTTCATACTTCCATACGTTAACTAACAACATGCCTCGGGGTCTATGAATCTCGTTAAAATTTTCCCTGTGCATTTTGTTATTGGCAATTTAACTATTCATACCTTTATAGGTTAACGAGAAATGCGTGAACACCGCAAGTGTTTTTCGAAGTATAACATTTTCGACTGCAGATTTTTACTAGTACTGTACTCTTGCATATCCTCTGCGGCAGTTGCCTGTGACTGTACCGACTAAATTGTTTGAGTCGTTGAAGAAAAAAAGGACTGTCATTACTTTGAATGGATTTATAAAACAGCCATTAAGGATTGGAGTCGACAGTACTCGGCTTCGATATACCCTATACCTTCAATTTGTAACGACTGTTTGAAGGCGTTGCCCCGCCCACTTTTTAATCGAAACAGATTTCAAATCTATACTATAATAGATAGAACCAAAAGCTCTTCGCACTTCGATTCTGTCATCTCTTAAGCAGATCAAGTTTATTTTGTTTTTCCTCTTTTTGACTTAGTTTAGGGGTGAGGGGCAAATGACTGGAGCAACCTCGGGAAAAAAATTTACAAAAGTCGTATTATCTCGGTTGTCTTTTGTGATAGGATCACCAAATTTTGGATGTATATAGCTGAAACGAGACTTAATATTTTGGTGAAAAATTCTATGTGAAATGTACTTTCATATATGTAAAAATAGGGGTGCCCTTTTGTGCCTTTTTTGAGAAAGTCGACTTACAAATTTATTAGAAACTTATTTTATCTTGTATTTACCACTTACGGAGATAATCTAGCAAACTGAAATCACTTTCTAGCAAATTTTTGGTCGCAGAATTTAAATCTGTGTACTTTTTTTGCATTACTTTTAAAATTTATGAGTTTTTGGCATAAGTATAAGCAACTAATAATGTAATTAATTTAAATCAATTGTAGCTTAAATTGTTGATTCCTTAATACGTTAAATTACAAATACACAAAAAAGATTAACAGTCACGCCAAAGCTGGTAAATTCTTACTTCAAACTTGAAAATTTTATCTAAATAGCAAATTCTCTAGTTATCGCAATGCCAACCGAAGCCTGGTTGTGGAAATTTTAATGATGGCAACACAGCTCGAAGATGTTTTAAAAACGCTGACATTTCCTCTAAATTTCAGAGTCTAAAATAACCAACCAGAGCTTACACAAAGAATGCACAGTGCCATCTGGTGAAGAAATTGAAGTCACCAAATTTCGTCAATTTGCACATCAGACAGCTAAACTTTTCGTACAGAAATACTCATAGTACAGAATGCCTCTCACTCTTCAGAAATTTTTTATTCATGGGCCGGAAATTATAGAGCACGCTTTGCTTTCAATCGGTCAGCTTTTAGAAGAAGCACAAGAGTCAATAAAAAAGGATTTCAAAAGGTATCGGGAACCGTTTTCTAGAAAAATCAGTCGGAAAAAACAAAATTAAGATGTTTTTAAGAGACTTCTTATAAGTTATGGTCCTTTTATAACATCTTTATCCGACTTGCACAAAAAAAAAACCAACTAAAATACCTAAAGAGGCCGAAGATTTAATGAAGCTTTAATGCAATGATGAAGACTCAGATTCAGATACTGATTTAGATCACACAACTCATACCCATACAAACAAATTATAATACAGTAGACGAACTCTCGGACATTAGAATCTTCCAGAAATCAAAATCGATGTGTGTAATACATTATACGCTTTAAAATTAGAATTAAGAATTCTAATTTCTGAAAGTTTTTTTTTTTTTTTTTTATATGCCTACGTTGATTGTTGTTTTGTTTTGAATAAAGTAAAATAAGAAAAGGGAATCCCCTTTTTCGGTAGTAATTATTTTTCGTCGAATTTTTTGCACTTTTTTTTTTTTTTTTTGATTTACCTAAGGGGAGTCTCCGTTTTCACTATTCATTATTTTTTCGTCGCATTTATTTGCATTTTTGGCCCAACTTAAAGTTAAATTCAATACTCGTGGACAGTGAACGTAAATCATTAAAAATGCTAAATAAACGCAAAAAAAAAAAAAAAATACTGTATCATTGGAAACAAAAATTTAAATCTTAAAAAAAATTTGACGAAGGTATTCAAGGGAAGAGGTTAGCCCTAGATTTTAATGTGCAATCAGCTACTTAAAATCAAACAGAGCAGCAATTTTAAATGCTGTTCCAAACACCATCCATGAGTTAACAAGCAAATCCCTGCACAGCGCTGGGTATCCCCAACTGGAAAAGATTCTATATGAGTGGTTTTTAAACCAACGCGAAAAAAAATCTACATTAACTGGACCAATACTAAAGGAGAAAGCCAAACAAGTATTTAGGGAGGAATATCCTGGTAAAGATGAAATTGCATTTCAAGCAAGTGACGGATGGTTTACTTAATTTAAGAAGCGACATGGAATCTGTTTTTTTAAATTTGTGGCAAGATTCTCTCTAGTGATGTTTCTTCAGTTACCATTTTCATTCATGGATTTCGTGCCAAGGCTGATGAGATAGGATTACTCGAGTCACAAATATATTATGTTGACGAAAGCGGATTATTTTTCCGCTGCGTACCAGACAGAACATACGTCTCCATTTTCGAAAAAAAACGCCCCTGAATATAAAATCCAAAGGAAAGAAGGAGCCAACTCTGATGGATCACATAAATTAGTGCCATTGGTAATTGGAAAAGCGAAAAAACCAAGGAGTTTTCAAGGATTTGATAATCCACTTCATTACAACTTTTCAAAAAATGCTTGGATGACGTCTCACATTTTTTATGATTAGTTTTACAATGTATTTATTAACGAAGTAAGCAAAACAATGGATTTTAGGTTGAGTAATTTAATAAATTTTCAATCTACAGGTTAACCGCTTTTCTCAAGAAAACAATTTGCCTCCAAAAGCTATTTTGCATATCGATAACTGCTCCGCTCATGCACCAATTGAAAAACTTCGAAGTGAAGATGGAAACATATTTGCATTGTTCTTTCCACCAAATGTGACATCACTTTTACAACCAATGGATCAAAATCCTATTAAGTTAACCAAACTAAACTACAGAAATATTTTTCTTTCTCAATTATTTGCTAAAGGTGGTGAACTAACAAATAATTTGAAATCTCATTCAATCCGCAATGCGATAATACTATTGAAACTAGCTTGGGATGAGGTACCACAAAGAGTGATAAAGAAATCTTGGTCAAAGTTATTCAATTGGGACTCTAATCTGTATGATAGCGACGATGGTGTGCCGCTAGCACAATTACTGCAAGTAGATGAGGAATGCAATGAAGTTATTCAGACAGCTCAAGGTCTTTTAGCAGAAATAGATCTGAACAATGGCATCGACATAGAGGATATTCAATGATGTAATGAAGATGTGTTTGATGACGGATCTGCATATGAACCTAGCAGTGATGTTGAGCCTTCAGATAGCAGCGAAACCGAAATTGGTGAAGTCTTACCAGTTGTTTCAGACTCGACAGCCATTGAGAGCGTTAACAATTCAATCAAATGGTGCAACAAGAGTCAATTGTCTTCACTAAGCACACAAGCAATCTGCTGGCTCTTCGCAGTGATATCGTTATCTCAGATTTAAGGAAACCTAAGAAGTAAACATATATATCTGACTATACGTCAAAGAAAAATTAGTTTTAAACTTCCCGATTGTGCTTTCAGTTTCCTTTACTTATTTGTAATAAACAAAATAAAGTAAAAAATATACCTATTGTATTTTTTTTTTTAGGAAGTTTTCTTAATTTTTTATTTATATTCGAATAAAAACCAGTATGGACGCTATCTTCAGCAAGGCTGAAGCCTATATACTTTTCACGCACTTTCTTGTGCCACGCCCACTTCTTTGACTGAATATACTTTCTATTCATGTTATTAGCCTATTTACCAATTTTCATTGTTTTTGCTCATTGGGTACCGGAGATATGCAAATTTTTAGCTCAATTAAATTGGGCTAAATGTGGGCGTAACCAATTTGTCAAAATAGTATTAATGCCCCCAAGAACATAAGTGTGAAGTTTCAAGTCAATTGATTAAGTAACAAAAAAGTTTTCCATATAACGACGTGAATCTTACTTCTCTTCCTTTTCTTCATTTTGTATGGCAGGTACCAGTTCCAGTTGTCCAATCTCAATGAAACTTTCAGGCATTTAGTCGGACCATGTAAAACTACTATGTCTAAAATTTCAGCCCTCAAAATCAAAAAAGTTTTCCATACAACGATTCAAGTTTTGTTCAATTTTCTTCTTCTTTTCGTATGGGAGCTACCTGATCATGCTGGTTGCGATGAATGATTCATCGTAATAAGAGACTCTGTGCAAAGTTTCAGCTCGATAGCTTCAAAACTGAGGGACTAATTTGCATACATACAGACAGACGGACATGGCTAAATCAACTCGTCTTGTCGTCCTGATGTAGAATATATATACTTTATATAGTCGGAAATTAATATTTCGATCTGTTACAAACTCCGTGACAAAGTTAATATACTATTTTACATACGTGAAAAGTATAAAAACGTCCAGAAATTAGAATTTTTCGGAAATTGGAATTGCCCAAATACAAAGTGGTTCTAATTTCCGAGCGTCTACTGTAATTTACCAAATGTTAAGCTCACTATATATATATTTTGACAAAAATCTCAATTCAATCTTAATTAAAAAACTACTATGAACTAAAAAAATATTTTTATTAATTTTTTATATTAAAAATAGGTTAAAACTATTAATCGCCGCCGTATTTTCTGAGAATTAATCGTAAAATAATAAATATACAGAGTAATCTCATTTTTACATAATTTACAAACAATTTTGACTAATTATAAATACAGTAGAAACTCGATTAACCGGACCTTGATTATACGGATCTTCGATTATCCGGACTCATTCCCTGCATGAATTTTCACCGCGGTTTTTATATGTCTAAATTGTAAATTGTGAGAAAATTTGTTGAAATTGTTTATTTTTTGTTGACAATTACGTAAAACGTGGCATTTGCAAGGATGGACGAAATCTGTCAACATCCGTGCACACAACCATTCCCAACCAAAGTCGCCCGTCGAAATTAAATTTGCTTCATGTTTTGCGTCTGGCCACGCACAAACATCCCAGACATGCGGCACTATAGTTAGGAGTGTCGCGCACTCTTAAGAAACTGATGAATGATTTGAGGAATATCGTAAGGTTTAAGAGAGTTTCACCGGAAAAAAGCTCTCTTATTTTTTACGATACTCATTGGGTAATTATTTCGAATAAATGTGTTTTATTGATTTATTATGATTAAAAAATATCACAAAAATGTTGATGTGAAGCCAAATTTCTTAAGTTTTCCGACTCTTTTCAAACATTAACAGTGCCTGTTTTCAGAAATGGGACAACACTGGTCGTATAAAAGAGAGGGAGATCGACTGTTAAATCGAACAAATTCTGTTAAATGCTTAAACAGAGAGTTTGTAGTTCGTTAACATACACCAACAGAGTTTAAACAGACAGTTTACATAATTCTGTAACCTGACTGAATTCCATAAAAGACGTGGCAGCGCTCTGCGACCGCGGCAGTCAGCCTCTGTTGTGAAGGGTTTTCAGCCCAATTTAGTAGTTTCAAGAGTCGAATGGGATTTTTTAGAGGGACTTTCGTCGACTTGATAAAAAAAAATGAATGAAATCGTACCTTAAAAATCGCAATTGATAATTTGAATTAACATTGGGTGAGAATCGCAAACGGACCAATTGACGCAAAAGTGGCAGAAGTGGAAGAAGAAGAAAAAACCGAGGTCGGAAAACGTTCCCGATTGGAGATGTGGCTAAAATCGCCAGTGGACGTAACGCAGCATGCGCTTTATTAATAGTCAAATGTGTCTGTGACACAAAAGTGACTCTACAGAGCAAGAATCCTCTCTCTGCTCTCACGAAGAGAGCTGTTTAGTCGATGCAAATTCTGCATTGTTTTATTTTTACGGATTTTCCCGCGTATTTTTGTTTGAACAGAATTTTTATGAGCTTCTTGTCACCTCTTCTGTGTGTTTACAATACTATTTACTTAGGGAGAACCAGTTTTGAAAGTTGGTAGCACTGAGTCAGCCTCTGTTTGCCGGTGAATTCACGTAAGCGCAGAGCGTTTGGGATTTTTGACAATTTGTCCAAAAAAACCGCCAGTGCACATTGCATGTTGTTTTTGTTTTAATTCCGTGGAAATGTTTTTGATTCTGTTTTAATTCCAGTAGTTAAGACAACAATTTTTGTAAATGTATGCGATGATGTGTTTGCATATTTATTAAAAATTAAAAAAAAACCAGTAAGGATTGGAGTCGACAGTAATCGACTCCGTCATACCCTGTACCTTCAATTAGTAACGACTGTTTGAAGGCGTGGCCCCGCCCACTTTTTCATCAAAATAGATTTCATTTCCATTTAATATCACACATACCTTTTTTTACACTTTTAGACCAATTGGTTCCAGAGATACAACGTTTTTCTATATGTGGGCGTGGCAACGCCTATTTTGTAATTGAATCATGTTATATTCAATCTCAATAGCATATATGCAAAGTTTCATTCTTGTAGGTTTTATGGTTCTTGAGATATAAGCGTTACAAATTTTTACTATATGGGGGGCGTGGCTACGCCCATTTTTTTATTCTTTCCTCTTGGGGTTTGAGTCGGCTATATACACTCCAAATTTGGTGTTCCTATCTTAAAAGACAACCCGGAAAATACGACTTTTGTAAGTTTTTACCCGAGGTTACTCCAGTCATTTGCCCCTCACCCCTAAACGAAGTTAAAAAGGGGGAAAACAAAATAAACTTGATCTGCTTAAGAAATGACAGAATCGAAGTGCGAAGAGCTTTTGGTTCTATCTGTTATAGTTTCCGAGATCTAGGCGTTCATACAGACGGACGGACGGACAGACGGACGTGGCTATATCAACTCGTCTTGTCGAGCTGATCAAGAATATATATACTTTGTATAGTCGGAGATGTCTCCTTCTGGGTGTTACATACATTGTCGATGCTAACAAAACTAATATACCCTTGTACCATGAGGTACAGGGTGTAAAAAAAACAAAATGAAATGATATGAAATAGCGTCACGACCGAAATGGAAGCAGTGGGTCATACAAAGAAAGGAATAGTCAAGCAAAAACAAAATTTCCTTTGGTTTGTTTTCTAGGTTAGTTGTTAATATGCGCGTCATTTGCGACGCCTGCTGTTTTGCTTCGTGTTTTTTTAAGATTACACAAACTTATGCTTTGTGCAGAAATGTTGCAAAACCAATTGTTTTATTGTTCATGTTTTTTTATTAGCATTTTCTCTAACTTTCGTTTTGATCGGAAAAATTAGTGATTTCTAAATGTAATTTCAAAGTGTATTATTAATAAACACGAACGGTGGTTTGTGTTTTCTCTGGAACTCAAGTGCCCTATGTCGACACCAATTACTAGACGACATCCACAGCCTGAAAAAGTGCTCGATTTTGCCATTTTTTGAAAAAAGTGAGCTGAAAATGGGGAAGTTAGCGGAATTCAGCGCTGATCATTCTAGTTAGGTTTCCAGGGCATTTGGCGATCGTTTTGTGTGTTTTATTTGGAAGAGAAAGAGCCTGCTGTTAATTGGCATTTCTCCAATTATTTACGATGGAACGGTATTTTTTTCTCAGAGAGCCCAAAAATCCTCTCAGTGACAGTGAAAGTGCAGCCATGTGTCGATCGAAATTTTTGAACAGGTTTTTTTTTTATATTTAATTTCGGCAGAAGCATAAATTAATTGAAATGAATTAAAGTTAACAAAACAGACACAATACCGAAGAAATTTGTGGTTTAGGTGCAATGTGTTCGAAAAAGGACACAAATGTGACTAAAACGACGACCAATAAGCGACCCCAAACGACGAAAATTTACTACAATTACACGAAGATTTTTCATTCATTTCGCAAAATCGTCTGGACTCCTCGGTTTGAGCATTCATATATTTTTATCAGCACTAAAGTGTCGTATGTGCTGTGGGTAAGTGTTTAACATATGCGATCTTACCAATTAAAACGTCGTCGAATAACGAGCTGGTGGTGGTTTTTCGCGCAAGGATCAGTAGCTTTCGTGCGAAACTCAAACGGGGCAACTACGGGTGATCGCGGCGGCTGCACCGCACATACGCTTATTCAATACCCTGTGCCGTGTCACGATTATGAGAGTGAGTGAGTGTGTGCGTATATGTGTGTGAAGAACTGGCAAATAAACCGATGAATTCGAATTGTTTTGCCATTTTTACTTAACTAGCTAGAAAAAATACAGCAATTTTTCCTTCAGATTAAGAGCAATACGTGGGTGGGTCTTTTTTCAGGATGTGTTTATGATGTTCAGGATGTTGGCCTAATACCCCTTCGATCGATGATTCCTTCTCCCCCCTAGCTTTCGTGCTTCGGTGGTGGAAAGTTGTGTTAGCGCATGGGGGCCGTTCATTAATTACGTAAGATGGTTTAGGGGGGGGGGGAGGGGGGTCAACCATGTCTTACTTTTGCCTATTTTTCCTATACTGCCTACTACATTTTTACTTACGTAGGGGGGGGAGGGGGTCAAAAACAGCCAAAAATCGTCTTACGTAATTAATGAATGGCCCCATGAAGCTAGTTCAATGTCACTAACTCGACGACTCGACGACTCGCTTTCAGTTTTCTTCTTTGCTTTGAATAAAAATATGAATTATGAAATCGATTAATCGGATTTTCGCTTTTACGGAATACCCCTGGTTTTAATTGATCCGGAGAATCTATGGTAACTATGTTTCTTTTTTATAAGTGAATTAAACTTGATTATAATTTGGTTGATTTAATCGCCACTTTTGACCTCTGTTACCCCTCTGTCCGTGGGTAGCTTTTTGAATTGGCGAAATGTTAAAAGTTACTGCGCTGTATGTAGCATGTTAGGAACATGCAATTGTTCTGTTATTGACAGAGATGGCACTCGAAAAAAAGCGACAAATAAATAGAAATTTCAATTTCCATTCAAAATTTTCAAAAAATTTCACACAAATCCCAATTGAATTTCCAAGATGGCGCTAAACTGAATTTCAAATGTTTAAACACTTCAACAAAAAAGACAAGGGGGGGGTGTTATTTTGCTTGTAGATGAATTTATTGAGGTGCTACTTTAACTTGAATTGCGTTTTTTGCCTTCTTTTGGAGTTGTGTGAAAACGCCCTTGTATTGGCCAAACCAATTGTAAACATGAATGAGCATTAGGTACGCCTATGTTGCTTGTTGTGTCAATTGTTTCAGTGAACCAGTGTTGAAAGCGGCGCACTTGCGTCTCAAGAGGGAAGAAAAAGTCGACTCGGATGAAAAGTGCTAACTGCACTCATGTTCATTAGAGACACGCACGAACATAAGACATTTCAATATTCCATGTCGAATTTAATATACGCTTAACATAAATTTTGCGCACTGTTATCTCAAAAACAGCTTTGTAGTGAAGGCGAACGTTTGATTTAAGACATTGTTGCCTAAAATACCAAACGTCTTCAAAGCTGCTTTTGAAATATCTTCGCTGAAACATTTGTATCAACGAAGAAATTTTTAAAACATTTCCCAAAATACGGCGGTAAATGCACTGTTTGAGTTATATCAACGATAAAATAAGGTTACTTATTGAATTTGTATTTTTTGTGTTTGTTGTTGCTGTGTTGTAATTCAGAGACTCTCAATTTCTCTATTTGCCTCTGTTAGAATTGGATTTTCTTCACGAATATTTGTCAAGTCACCGGACACCGTGAATTCCGCATTGTTTTACGAATGATCGCCACGTTTTTACTGTACGGAAATATTTTTAATTAGTTTCTTATCAGTAATTTCGCCTTTTAAAACGTCAAATTTTGCATATGAGTTCTGAAAAATTTGGCAGCACTTGACGACTTGTCAATTCACAACTTGGTCATCAGCTCGACAGCAACCTCACGCTCTTAAAAAGCGCCTCTTTTGGCGAAGAAACTAACCTCTGTTTGCCAGCAGCAGCCGGGCGTACCCTTTTTGGCCAACAAATTACAACTGAACGACGTTCCTTCCATTTGTCCCAAAATACTTGCTTTCAACGCACGAAAAAAAACTGATCTTGTGACAAAAATTGTCCACCTTGTTATTAAACGACGTTTAGATTGCAAAAAACGCCTATGTTACATAGCCTACAGATACACATAAGGCACTTTAATGATAATAAAAATAAATTAAATTTTAAAGAGAGGGTCCTAGATGATTTTGTGAAGTGAATGAAAAATATACTAGCGCCCTGCTCGGTAACGTCGCAATTTTAATTTTATCGAGTGTCTGGCGTGAATTCCGCAATAAGCAAGTTGGTTTAACTTCTTTAATTTTTCTTCTTCTTATATAAGCAAACGAAAAAGTAAATTTAGCTGAATTGTCCAAAATAAATCAAACAAAGTTAAAATAACGTGAAAAATCAATTAATGAATGAAATTGTGCTCGAGATTGAGTTTCTGTTAGGTGAATATATTTGTTAATAGTGCATGAATATATTGGTTGCTTTTGTTGACGACATTATTTGGCATATGTACATCGGTTGGCGCGAGGTCGATGTCAAAGATCCAAAATCTGCATTTTGATGTATGTATGTGTTGTGATATTGCTTTTAATATACGATTGGTCGTTGCATATGGGAAAATATGGGTGTTAATTATACCCTGTATACATACTGTGTACCAGGGTATATTGTGTTTGTTTGAGCGAAATGTAAGTAACGCACAGAAGGAGGGCAGGGGGAACCTAAAAAGAATATATGTACATTCTTGATCAGCACGACATGAGAAATTGATTAAGACATGTCCGTCCGTATTTACCAAACTCAAATTTTTCGTAAATTATACATTTTTTGACCGATTTATAATGTTGAGAATAGGGAATACAATCCCGGGAATGTTTTTCAAGCTTTTTGTTTGTTACTTCGGGCGCATATGGATTTTTAAAAGATCGCTTTGGATGTATCTGTCATTCGTAATAGAGGTCTGCATCAATGCATTCAAACAGTCAAATGAGTCATTCATTCTAAAAATGATTGATTGAATTGGAACTCTTATTCGAATGAATGTAAATTAATTGAGTTTTAAATTAATGACCAAATTCATTCATTTAAACTTAGTTGAAGCAAATTAAATTGAATGAGTATTAAAAATTTTAAATTACTAGAAAGAAGCCTACTTAGTTTTTCATTATTTTATTTTGTTCCCTGCAGGCAAAATGAATCTGGGTATGTTAAGTTTATTTAGACCAAAATTATGTAACACCTAGAAGGAATGATCGGAGGACAATATAAATTTTTTGAGCGACATATTCACCAACTTTTGAAAACCAACTTTTGAAAAAGCCTATAGGTCGACTCTGCAAACATAGCCCTCCACCATGCAAGGCAATATAATTTCTCAGTATATAGGAGATTGATATTTGCATAACTTTGAATTTCTTGAATAAAGTCATCCGAAAACTGTAGTCGTTTCTTTGTAGGTGGTAACAAAAATAGGACAATTTGTGTTTTTTAAATATCAAATAATTGTTGATTTAATTAACATTGATTTTAGTTGTGGGATAATTTGTAAATTGTTATATAAGGTGCCTTTCATAATTAGTACATAAGAGTTTATAAAAGGCTAAATGTTATTTATTAATTTATTAAAATTAGATAATTTATTTATTGAATATAGATCCTTGGCTCCTGCCGACATCAAACAATCTTTTTTTCATGGAGTTTCATGCTCAAGTTGGGCCCATTCTCGTAAAATTGATGATTGATTCACGCTCTCCTATTTTATGTTTTCTTTATCAACACGCCTTACCAGTATGCCCCCAAGATTTTCTTTTGGATTTAAATCCGGTGAGCATGCTGGTTAGTCCATAAAATAATTTATTTTAATTTGTTGGTCGACTTGTATGTATTCGGCCGTTATCTTGCATGAAAATGTACGGCCTTTTACATGTCAAGAACGGTATCAGGCTATACTCCAGTACTTGGATGTAATCACAATTTTTCATTCTTGAGCTCTAACTGCGTTCGCTAAGTGGTTAAAACAATAAATGTTGTTATTTTTGAAAAAGGCGCTCCTCTGTCCATTGTCTTCAAATTTAAATTAATTAATTGATCAACGAAAGTTACCACAAGCTCATCCACTAAAATGATTAGAAATGCTTACATTCACTTCCAAATTTTCCAAATCCATGGTGTAACTCAAAAAGACAGTTTGAAACTGTGTTTTGTTGCCGAATTTTAGGCAAAGCTATCTCAATTTATTTTGTACAATAAGTAGCTTAAATGTTTTCTGAATTTTTGAATTTTTTTCATTCATTGAAATTTAAATGCCCTTTTTACAACATTCAAAACTAATTCATAAAATAAGTACTCATTAATTCGAATGAATTACATTAAAAATGAGTACAACATTTACATTTATTCAGTTAAACTCATAATTTGAGTAAATTCATGAAGACTTCTAATCAGGGACCCTAACTGTTATGAGTTTTATTCATAAAAAACATTTTTAATAATTATTTACTTGATTTTTTTATATCAGTTGAAAAAAACTGTTATAAATAATTTTAACTTCTTTCGTCAATTATAATTAATATGATTGATTTTTTTTAAGTAAAAAAATCACAACTAATATTTATAATAATAGTCAAATTTATTTTTATAATAATAATCAAAAATAACAGTTTTTTTTTAATTTCATTGATAAAAGTTGCAAAAAAACAGAAAACAAGGTTTATCGCGTATTTGCATAGGTGGAGTAATAACAAACATTTTGGTGTTTTCAAAAACACTGTAGCTTATCTCCTTAGTTGTGATTTTTAAAATTTTAATTTTCCCGATAACAGTTATTTTCGGTCCATGCTTCTAATTCGTATACAATTTTGGGCTAACAATGACAGACCAAAGACGAAATAAATAAAGCAGCTTTTTTGTTGCAATGCAGTTTGCTTTTGTGAATAATTGTAAATTGATATTCGTGGTAAATTTTTTTTTTTTATTAAAAATATGGGGTACTACTGAATGCAATGTGGGATATTGTTATCCTTCTAGCTTTTTTGAAGTTATATCAAAATATTTCAACACAGCTGCAACTCCGTTTATATTGCTGTAGTCTAAATTGTTTAAGGGGCACCACTAGTGTGAAATTAAAAAAAAATCGATTTTTTTTTTCATATTTCGGTAGATTACACCTTTAAAAATAACATATTAAAATTTCAAATCGATATCTCAAATAGTTTTTGAGTTATAGCAATTTAAAGAGCAGCCGGTCGGCAGCATTTAGAGTCTCATTTTATCTTTAAACGCGTTTTTCTCGAAACAGCATTTTCCGAATTTGCTGCAGTGATTACTCAAAAACAAATGATCCGATCACTATCGAATTTTTTTTACATCTTCTGTATATAGTTCTCCGTACAATGACCTATCGATTTTTTGATCTGATCAAAAATCGAATTTTGGCAGGCCAAAAACGACCAAAATTTTGGGTGAAATTCGACTATTTTTTTTTAAAACGCCGCCATATTGTCAATTTTTGATTTTTTTTTTTTATCGTAGGTCATTGTACAGACAATACTATCTAGTTTAACGAGAATTTTTCCTTTTTTGATTTCATCCACGGAGAAGGCCGGAATCACTGCAGCAGTGAAGGACCTTTTTTTTTTCGCGCCGTTGGAGATCGGCTATAACTTAAAAAATATTTAATTTTTTTCTTCAAAAATTTCACTGTATATTCTTAAAACATGTATAAATATATTCTTAAAATTTTGAAATAATTGATAAAGTAGTTTTTTTAATAAAAATTCCCAAAAATCACCTTTTTTTTAGGCCGTCACACTAGTGGTGCCCCTTAATATTTTAATTTGATTTGTGACGTTTAAAATTTTAACAATCCCATCCCAGTTGCCTACTATCGAATTTAGTGTATAACAAATTGTGTTCCATCTTGTTTAGCAAAAACTTTTTAAGGATCCTTGAAGAATGGAATTTTTTCCCGACTTTTTAAAACATTTGACGAGCTTGCAGCAAATTCGGAATATATCTGAAAGTTCAGAAATGTCTTGAAATGATTTTTCAATTACATTATTAGGCAGGTGATTCATTCAATGAATATGCTTGTTGTTTTTAAAAGCAGAAATCATAGTTGACCCGCGATCTGTAACACCTACTACATTGTCCTCATTTAATTTTCAGTTAAATTCGTGCAACGTCTTCGAGACTTTCTATAAAATATTACTACCTCCAATAATAATTTTAGTAAATGATTAAAATGTTACTACTGAAATTAATAGACACCTGTGCATTATTCGCCTTCTATTGACGTTACAGCTAGCAACCGGCTAATCATCGCTTCAGCAACGCTTTAGGTAGCTGTTAGTCCATACATCAGATGATACGCTGAATCCAATACGGCGCATTTTATAAAGTTGTGACTAGAGGTGGGCGCGGGCCGGGCTTTTTTTCGTGACCCGCGGGCTTACACAGGCCCGGCCCGTAAAAGCCCGAAAACAATTTTGATTTGTCCGCGCTATTTTTCTTTATGCTCGAATTAGAACCGTCATTTATCGCATTTTAATTTTTATCGACTCTACTATCGATTTGGTTATACATATTTTACTTGTTTGTACACCACTAATTTAAAATGGGCTTCCTATTGTGAAATTGATAAAACTTTGAAATATAAAATATGTCGCGACCAGGGTTTGAAAAGCTACGCTACTCCCGTACTTTTTCGTTTTGCTATTGCTACCGCTCTCACTTTGACGAGAGCCGGAGCAGAGCAATAGCAAAAAAACGAAAAAGTATGTGCTCTGCTCTGCTCGTAGTTTCGTCGTGTGATAAACTATAGCAATAGCAATAGCAAACCAGTAAGGGAGCTATTTTCAGCTTTGCTGAAACTTATATACTCTTGCAAGCATTTTCTCAAGTATTCTTATTGGAAAATATGTTCTATAGTTTTTCCAATGAGAATCATATACTTTTATAAAGATATAGGGGCGTGGCCCCGCCCATTTTCTAATTTTTTTAACATATACATTGCAATCATTCTACACTTCATTTTGCGATCTTCTAAATCGTCGGCCTACAGAGAAATACCATTTTTAAATTTTTCTCTATATGGGCGGTGCCACGCCCTTATGTCCGATTTGACGAAACTTTGTAATATGGTCAAGGATGTATAAAAACGCGTAACTGCAAAGTTTATATTTAAGAACAAAAAAGTTTTTCTAACAAAAACCGAATTTTTGACCGATTGTTCCTATGGGAGCTACAGTATGTCAAGAAAGTGTTTTGACAGAGGAAAATAATCACATTTCTCAACTTCATTTGCAAAAAAAAACCTCTTCTCTAAGTTCAAATTTTTTTTTTTAATTTGATTTTGATTATGTATGCATCTAAGATCTAAATAACAAAAAAAAAAAGTAAAAATATTCAGTTTCAGTACTTAAAAAAAATAAAAACAAAAAACAGCCATATTTTTTAGTGTCAAGAAAGTGTTTTTTTGTTATTTAGATCTTAGATGCATACATAATCAAAATCAAATACAAAAAAAACCAATAAGGACGCTATCTTCAGCAAGGCTGAAGCTATAAAACAAAAAAGTTTTCCATACAGCGGTTCAAGTTTTGCGATAAGTGGGCGTAGCCATGCCCACTTTTGGTCAAAATAGTTTTCATTCCTCCCTAAGAACATAACTGTAAAGTTTCAAGTCAATTGGTCAATTTTCGCTAAAAAAGGGCGTGGGCACGCCCACTTTTGGTCAAAATGGTTTTCATTCCTCCCTAAGAACATAACTGCAAAGTTTCAAGTCAATTGGTTAAAAAACAAAAAAGTTTTCCATAGAACGGGTCAATTTTCGCTAGAAGTGGGCGTGGCTACGCCCCTTTTTGGTCAAAATAGTTTTCATTCCTCCCCAAGAACATAACTTTAAAATTTCAAGTCAATTGGTTATAAAACAAAAAAGTTTTCCATACAACGACGTGAATATTGCTTCTCTTCCTCTTCTTCATTTTGTATGGGAGCTACCAGTTCCAGATGTCCAATCTCAATGAAACTTTCAGGCATGTAGTCGGACTATGTAAAACTACTATGTTTAAAATTTCAGCACTCTATCGTACAAAACAAAAAAGTTTTCCATACAACGATTCAAGTTTTGTTCATTTTTCTTCTTCTTTTCGTATGGGGGCTACCAGTTCCAGTGGTCCGATATGGCTGGATCCGACAAATGAGTTGACAGCACGAATAAGAAGTCTCTGTGCAAAATTTCAGCTCGATATCTTCAAAACTGTGGGAGGAGATTGTATATATACAGACAGACGGACGGACGGATGACGGACATGGATAAATCAACTCGTCTTGTCGTCCTGATCAAGAATATATATACTTTATATAGTCGCAAGTGAATATTTCTGTGTGTTACAAACTTCAGCACAAAGTTATTATACTGTTTCACATACGTGAAAAGTATAAAAATTTGAACTTCGAGAAGAGGTTTTTTTTGCAAATGAAGTTGAGAAATGTGATTTTTTTCCTTTGTCAAAACACTTTCTTGACATACTGTATATGATATATTGGTCCGATCTTCACCAAGTTTACAGTGTTTCTTTATTGACGCCCAAAATGCTTTTTAAGCATAAACCTGAACTTTGACCGATCGTTCCTATGGCAGATATATGCTATAGTTAGCCAATCAAACTGATTTTTACATACAAACTGCCAACAATAATAAGAAAATTTTCTGCGTTTAAATTTTTTCGATATCGTTAAAACTGAGCTCGCATCTGGTATTGAAACAGACAGACAGATAAACGGACATGGCTCTATGAACTCGCCTCGTCGTGCTGATCAACAATATATGTATATATGTACTTTATATAGTCGGAAATGTCTCCTTCTCTGCGTTGCAAACTAGAGCTTTCAAAACATCGAAGTTTCCAAACATCGATGTTTTTCAACATTGATGTTTGCCAGTATCGATGTTTCCGATGTTTTGAAGTGAAAACATCGATACATCGTCGATACATCGAAAAAATTTGAAACAAAATAACAAAACTTTATCATGACTCTTACAAAGAAACAATTAATTTAAATTGAGATCAACGTTTAGGTAGTTCTACCTGGAAAGTTTTGCGGGAGTTTTGAAAATTGGCAACTATATGGATTTTGGGCTGCTCTTTCCGAATTTCCAATTTGCAATATTCTACGACCACCGCTCGAGCAAAAATGGCGTCCAAAATCACTTGAACACTTTGCGCCAATCGTACGCTTAAACTATTAGTCCTACGAAAAAAAATGTCAGAACATAATTTGTTGGAAATTTCCTCTAGTTTAATTTAGTAAGAGATGTTTTTGCCGTAAAATGAGCCAAAATAGAGATATGGTCAAAAAAGTGATTTTTTTTGGATTTTGAAAAAATGGCGGCTCGAGCGGCGGTCGTAGAAGGTCGCAAAGTGGAAATTCGGAAAGAGCAGCCCAAAATCCATATTGATGCCAATTTTCAAAACTCCCGCAAGACTTTCCAGGTAACCCCTTTTTTACGACCAAATGACTGGACTATTTCGGTTAATGAAAATAATTTTGTTAACTACCGCAGGCTTCAGCGAGCACCTGCGGTCTGAGATGAGTTGTCCAGCATTGCTGAACATGCGTTCCGATTCGCAAGACGTTGCTGGAACGCACATATGTTTTTTAACCACTTATTTTAAAATTTGTTCGTCAGTACACTAAAAAGAAACAAACAATAATTGTTTATTTACTAATAATAAATTGGGGGATTACCTACCAAAAATGTAAAGGATTACCATCCTCGTTAGCATTTTCCTTCAGCAAATATTGCCTCTTGGCCGCCTGCACACTTTGTAAAGTGATCCCACACAAACAAAACTTCCCTACGTCGTTTACCCCAGTGGTTTTGCGATTCCTCGATATTCTCTTTTGATTCCTTTCCTTTTGACTCGTCATTTTCATTTGTCACAACTATAAAAGAAAAAGTATTGAGTAAATGAAATAATGTAATGTGCGGATGTAATAAATGAGATTTCTTTGTGATACGAACTCATCAAAACTTACCTCTTAGAAATTTGTCCATTGTTATGCTGGAAAATTTCATGTTAACATCGATGTTGAAAATTATACATCGATGTGGGCATTTTTTTCCAAACATCGATACATCGGTAAAACATCGATGTATCGTCAAGGCTCTATTGCAAACTTCATATCAAAGTTAATACTCTTGCAAGAGTATAAAAATGGTTAAACGTCGATCTATAGATCGCAAAGGTGGTAAGAGTGAACGCTTTTCACGACTAAAAAAGAAGCTTCTTTAAAAGTCGGAGAAAGCTGAGAGCTAAAATGACTCCACGAGTTCGACTGCAAAAAAATGACCATTACCATTAAATTACGATTCATTCGATTCAACCTTCACATACTGTATTTTCTAGTTAACTGCTCTTTGTACAGCTATTTCTGAATGTGTAGTCTGTCGTACTTGCGGTGGTCAAGTGAAATTTTTAAAAGCAAACAGCCGTGGACTTTATATCAAGCTAAATGTTTTTTGTACAACGAGCGACTCTAATGAACAGAGTGTTTATTCATCTCTTTTAACAAAGTTAGCTTACGAATTACCGGTTGCGAGTGGTACGTTCGTAACACAATGCTGCACAATGATTTGAAGATGATGAAGAAATCAATAAGCACTCGAGCCGGTATAATGACAGGCTAGAACATTATAGAAATAAACTGGCGAGGATCCTGGCGAGAGAACCCCCTCCAAGGAGGCTGAAGAGAAGACTGCCGAGGGACTTGATGACGCGATGTCCAAGGACTCGAAGAACGTGATACTTAATTATGATATGTTTATTGTTGTTAATTGTTTTGTATTGTTAATTGTTTAGTATTATAATAGCTAAGGCTAGCTTAAGAGCCAGTCGGCGCGCCCTTCTGGGCTTAATCAATAGATACGAAGGATATAAAGAGGTAGCCCGCCTTAAAAATAAACAGAAAAATACATTTTTTAAATAAAAATCCATAGCATAAAAAAAAAACTTACGAAATAAATCGGCGCTTCACATTCGCCATCCGACTGTTAGGAAAACGATTGAAAGCAATGAAGCTTTTTTGTGGTATAATGGATTTGGCATCATGTATCGCTCAAACGTCTTTCGATGCCATTGTAAAAAATATTGAAGATGCTTCAACAGCCGTTGCTAAAGCATCTATGAAAGTTGCTGCTAAAAAAGAACTTCAACAATCTGCCTATCAAGATAAAATTCAATTATCTCAAGATAGAATTGTTGTATCCGGAGAGAGCATTTGGATGAAGAGAAGCTTTTCTTTGCTTTTTGGAGTAGCAACATTAATTAGATACTTGACGTGGAAAGTGATTGATTTTGAGGTAAAAAGAAGTTATTGCAAGATACATATGTATAACTCACGAAACAAATAAAGATACTGCTGAATATGAATCGTGGTTAGAGAACCATGAAGAACATTGTTCAGATAATCATAAACGAGGTCAATAGAAAACCATGATCTGAAACGTGAATGTTACATAGGTAATGGTGATACAAGAACGTTTTCAAATATCACAAATTTGCATCCATACAAAGACCTTGTTGTAAAGAAAAAAGAATGTGTTGAACATGTCCAAAGACAAATGAGTAAGCATCTTCACCAAGTCGTCAATGATTTTAAAATCATACCAACTATACCAAATCAGACCAAACGAGTAAGTTTGGGAGGAAAAGGCAAATTAACTGCAAAACTGTTAGACAAACTCACTGATTGTTATGGTTCTGCAATTTGAAAAAATATTCACTGGAAAATAAGAAAAAGGCCATATGAGCAACATTCTGTCATAAATCATTAACAGATGAAAATCCACAGCTTTTTTATTGCCCGCCTGGAGGAGAAAGGAACATTAGAAAAATACAAAAACAAAGCGGGCTTATGGGAACTTGAACGCAATAAAACCAATTTATGAATCATTGAGTGACGATCAATTACTTAAAAAATGCTTAGCTGGATTTACACAAAACGTGAAAGGAAGTCTCAATTCTAAAATTTGGAAGATTGCACCCAAAACTAGCCCAGGTAGTCGGAGAATAGTTCAAATAGCAATCAATATTGCAGTGTGTACAGTGTGGGTGTCTACAAAATCAAATGACCGAAAAAGAATCGATATTTTTCAAATTAACAATCCATTTATTTTTCCAGCCATTGTTGAACATTCGTCAAACCCTACCCCAACACATTTAGCAGGATCTAGATCACATTCAATGATGTTTTGCTTAGTTTTTGAAGTTATGGACCTAAAATTTTGCACAGAGTCCTCTTTTCTGAGCGATCAACTCATATGTCGGAACCGGCATCATAGGACTACTGAAACTGGTAGCCTCCATACGAAATGTAGAAGAAAAACGAACAAATCTTGATTCGTTGTATAGATAGAGGCCTGAAATTTCAAACATACTAGTTTTACATAGTCCGACTAAACGCCTGAAAGTTTCATTGAGATCGGATCACTGTTACTGGTACCTGCCATACAAAATGAAGAAGAGGAAGAGAAGCAAAGTTAAATCGTTGTATGGAAAACTTTTTTGGTTTTCAACATAGGGGGCTGAAATTTAAAAGGTAGTCTTCTTTCGTACTCAGGCCAATTGTTTATAAGTTTCATTGAGATCGGACCACTAAAACGGTAAATGAACAAAATGATGACATTTTATCCCCCCCTTACACCGCCTACGATGAATTTTACCACCCACCACCTGCATTGCAAATATGACATGTTTCTTCCTATAACAAAATTTGTTCACTTTATTAACATACACTAAACCGAAAAATTAAAGGATATAAAAAAATGTTCTTATTTTGGAGTCGTTTTTGACGACGAATAATTTGGAAAATATTTGTCGTACAATAAAAGTTAAAAACAAGAAATTGTAGCCCCCAGTTTCTGAATCTTATAACTTTTTTTTTTATGATGAGAGATTTAAGAACAATCGTTAGAATCAGAGCTCGTAAAATACGGTCAATCAATTTTTTCAAAGCTGTCTGGTGACGACGAAAACAGAAAAACATGAAGAAGGCTTGATCACTCTCAGAACAGAACACTCTTTTTTGTTTCGTTCATGTTCTCTGTCTAGTATTTTTGATTGAGCTTCTTAAATATATTTTCTAGTAATTAATCGAAGATTTTTTCTCAACGATAAATATTTTTTATAAAGAATTTAAGGCAGAAATTTTGGTCAAAAATCGATTTTTTTTTTTGAGAAGCCGTCATTTTGTCGAAAAAATTTATTTTGCTTATTCCTTCGATTAATCACTAGATTTAACAATTCTTCTGTTTGGGTTTTTATTTTAAAGTTATCCAATTCAAAAATACAGTGGTCACCGCAAAACGTCTTTTTTGAGTGGAGCTCTCGGAGATTAACTGTAGCTCCTTTCCAAATAAAAATTTTTACTAGTAATAAATTTTAAAATACAGTTAAAAGATACTTCAATATGTGTACAAATTTTGAAATCAATAAACATAACAGTTTTCTCAAGAAAAATTTCGGAAAATTCGCTTTTTTTCGGCCTTCTAACTGTATGTAACCCCTTATTGCGAAAGCTCTTCTTTACTCCAAAGCTGTTTTTGAGATAACAGTATGAAAAATTTATGTTAAGCGAATGTTAAGTTCGGCATGGAATATTGAAACTGCTTATGTTTTCGCGTATCTCAAATGAACATGAGTGCAGCTAGCACTTTTCTTCCGTCTTCTCTTCTTCTTCCATTTTGAGATAGAAGTGCGCCACTTTTGACACTGATTCACTGACACAATTGACACAGCAATCGGTTAGCTGGTGTGTCTCTTCATGGAACATGAAAAATATAAAACTACAATAATATAAACACATAATTAATCAAATGCAATTATTGAGTTCTCATGATCATGTGGGTTCATTGCTATATTATTTTTAGAAAACAAAATGTTTGCAAAATGAGTAAAAGTGAATATAATTATACAAAATAGTAATGTAATACGAAAATTATTATTTATTTAATTATTAATGTTGAAAAAAAGTCATACTTTTACAATTCATATTAATTTCGCACACATTTGCGTTAAAATCTTTGTTAAGACGTCCTCGCGAACAGGTCTTAGAAAAAGTCTTCGTTAAGACGAAGTGTTTTTTTTTCTGTTCCTAAAATACCAATTTCCTTAAAAAGTTTCAACTGGCATTTAAGAGAATGTTACGGCTAAGACATTTCCTATGTAAGATTTCTTCAGGAATTCGCTGCCACTCCAAGTGATCACGTTGCCACAAATCTTTCAGATTTGTTGGGGCTGACTGGTATTGTTCCAACCGTCTTTTAACGGTTGACCATAAAGTTTTAATGGGATTGAGGTCGGGACTTTGAGCTGGCCACTGCATCAACTTGAAATTCTGATTATATAACCACCCTTGCACGTCTTTGGAAGTGTGCTTCGGATCACCATCTTGCTGAAATGCGCCAGCAATACATCTTTCCATCTGACTGAAACCGATTAAATTTCGATGCATCTCATCAGATAACACGTTTCCAGTCATCTGTTGTCCAACTTCGATGTTCCTTCGCAAATCTTAACCATGCCTTTACATTTTTTTCTGACAATGCTGGTTTGTTATACTCTTGCAAGAGTATATTAACTTTGTCGTGAAGTTTGCAACGCAGAGAAGGAGACATCTCCGACTATATAAAGTATATATATTCTTGATGAGCACGACGAGACGAATTTATATAGCCATGTCCGTCTGTCCCTCTGTTTCAATGCAAACTCCTCCCACAGTTTTGAAGTTAGCAAAAAAATTTAAACGCAGAAAATTTTCTTTTCCTTGCAGGAAGATGTAGAAACCAGCTTGATCGGAATACTATAGCATATAGCTGCCACAGGAACAATCGGTAAAAAATGAGGTTTTTGCTTAAAAAACACGTTGATTTTAAAGCTATTGCCTCAATTTCTTGCACAATCACATTTTGGACGTCAATAAAGACACACTGCTGAAGATCGGACAACTTGTTCTTAAGTATACACAGATGAAACTTTGCAGTTACCCGTTTTTATACACCCTTGATCATATTCCAAAGTTTCATAAGAATCGAACATAAGGGAGTGGCACCGCCCATACAGAGACTTTATAATCCGACTTCTCTGTAAGCCGACGAAATAGAAGATCGCAAAATGAAGTGTAGAATGATTGCATTGTATCTTTAAAAAAAAACGGAAAATGGGCGGGGTTACGCCCCTTCATGTATATAGACTTATATGAATCTTATTGGAAAAACTATAAGACGGGTTTTCCAATAACAATAATTGAGAAATTGCTTGCAAGAGTATATAAGTTTCAGCAAAGCTGAAAATAGCTCCCTTCCTGTTTTTTTTTACTGCAAAGATGTACCTGATCTTGTGAAGCGCTCTTCTTCCTGACCACCTACTCACATTTTTTCTAATTGAAACCTTTTTATTTTTGGACATCATCAAACGAGCATCTGCATCCGTTAAAAGTCTAAGGCGATTTCCAAAATTACCTTTAGCAGTAATATAACGCCTTTTTTGGACTCTTACAACCACCGAGTTAAGATAGAGGCTTGAAAATGTTCTTATTTTTTATAATTATAATTAGCCGGATCGGACTACTATATCACATAGCTACCATAGGAACGATCGATCAAAAATGCGGTTTTTGCTGAAAAAGCGATCTTATTTTAAAAACATCACTTAAATTTTATTCACAAGGACAGATTGGACGTCAATAAAAACACACTGCGTATTTGGTGAAGATCGGATAATTATGGCATATAGCTCCATAGGAATTTACGAGAATTTTGAGCTTATAGGTCTTTGAGTGTTAACAGTCAAAGAGAGGTGAAGTTTCTGGTATGCGGTTTTAAAGATACATATTTACTGGGCTTGTATACAGAATTTCAGGTTCGTACTTTTAATAGTTTTGGATATAAAGCAAATTATAGCAAACAACTGGTGGTGGGGAAATGAGTGAGAGGGGGAAAAATTGTGGTATGCACTTTTTTAGGGCTATACATACTTAGTCTACAGACCAGCTTTCCATGTTTCTATCGCTTCGGGTGTTTGAATTATGCATTTTAAAAAAGTGGTGGAGTGGGCGTAGCACAAAACCAAATCAAATTTGATCTGCGGACAGAAATTGCTCAATCAGCTTCCCGTGTCGTTTTGATCAAGAATATATATACTTCATGGGGTCCCCCGCTCCTCCTTCTATGCGTTACATAGATTTCGTTCAAATAAACACAATATACCTTAATACACTATGTCTACATGATATAAAAAAGAAAATGTAAACTATGAATATAAAAAAACAAAACTATAAGGGAGCACAACTCAACGCCCAAAAAAAAAACGGAGACGACTACAATGCAAAACAGCCGCGAATTTGACCTTGAAGAAAAATGTGACTATTTTAGTATATTTAGGACATTTACTACCTTAAAAGTAAGACAAACACAATGACATAAAAACCCATTTTTCTGGATTTTCTTGGATCACAACTAAAACTTCAACTAAACATAAAATAGACTTTCACAAAAAGCACAAAATAGAAAAAATCAATAAAATTAGTTTTACAAAAAAACTTTGACATGAAAGTTAATTTTAAGTAAATACCTTCAACTTCAAAATTAATTTTAAATAGTTGAATTCGGAGCACTCTAGCTAACGTTTGATCTTGTTGAAGAGCGATTTGAATAAGAGAAATAACTTTCTGATTGCAGCGGCTTTGCAAAAATGAACACGTGTTCATACTTTCAATGCTATTTTTAGATATTATTTTCAATGTCTTTCGATAGTTTTTTGATAATTGACAATATTTCGGAAGCCCTACTTTATTTAGGAAATTGTACTTTATTGAAGCTCCTGATGATATTAATAAAACTTGTAAGCCCTTTCTTTATTGTTATTTATCTTTCAAAAATAACAAAATTACTTAAACGGTGAATTTCGGATTTTTTTTTTATAAAAAAACTGACTATATAGGACTTTTTTTAGTTTTAAATTTTTTTTTAACTATTACTCTTATTTTGTTGTAAAAAAAAAAATTTATGATAAATTGGATGAAAAGTATAGGAAAAATATAATTTGTTCATTTACTTTTATGTATGTATGTACACTAAGCCGAAAAATTTTTATTTTGGAGTCTTTTTTGACGACGAGTAACTTGGAAAGTATTGGTCGTACAACAAAAGTTAAAAACCAGTTGTTTAGTGTTAAGTCAGCATAAGTTCATGTGCTAGTTCATGTGCTTAGAGCGCGACTTTAGAGTCAAAACACCAGTAAGGACGCTATCTTCAGCAAGGCTGAAGCTATAATACTTTTCACGTTGTGTCACTAAAAAACTAAATGAATAGTTTTCATGCCTCCCTAACAACATAACTGTAAGGTTTCAAGTCAATTGGTTAAAAAAACAAAAAAGTTTTCCATACAACGACGTGAATATTGCTTCTTTTCCTCTTCTTCATTTTGTATGGGAGCTACCAGTTCCAGATGTCCAATCTCAATGAAACTTTCAGGCATGTAGTCGGACTATGTAAAACTACTATGTTTAAAATTTCAGCACTCTATCATACAAAACAAAAAAGTTTTCCATACAACGATTTTTTTTTTTTGAAAAAATTATGTTTTGTTTTGTAAATCAAGAAAACAAACTTTTTTTAAAAAAATTATTTTTTTGTTTTTTTCTCTTTAATTAATGTCTTTGATTAATTAAATTTCGCTTTACTGCTAAAAAAAAATTTTTCGTGTTGAACAAATGCATAAAAATTCAAAAATTGTACGTTAGTGTGATTTCTTCAAAAATTTACAGTTTTGGTGACGTTCCGCGGAAACGATAAGTTTGAGCCTTCGTGACACTAAGAAAACAAAACTATTGGGCTTCGAAAATGAGTCGGTTGTTTTCAGTGTACCTTAGTCAAAAACTTATAGTCTGGCTCCTTCCATTATGGACTATATCCAAAGATACACCAAATTATCCAAAAATAGCCAATTTTGCCAAATTTAAACTTTTTTATACTTTTCACTTATGTGAAATAGTATAATAACTTTGTCACGGAGTTTGTAACAGATCGAAATATTAATTTACGACTATATAAAGTATATATATTCTTGATCAGGACGACAAGACGAGTTGATTTAGCCATGTCCGTCTGTCTGTCTGTCTGTATGTATGCAAACTAGTCCCTCAGTTTTGAAGCTATCGAGCTGAAACTTTGCACAGAGTCTTAGAATTTATTACGATGAATCATTCGTCGGAACCAGCATGATCGGATTATTGGAACAGGTAGCTCCCATACGAAAAGAAGAAGAAAAGTGAACAAAACTTGAATCGATGTATGGAAAACTTTTTTGTTTTGTATGATAGAGTGCTGAAATTTTAAACATAGTAGTTCTACATAGTCCGATTACATGCCTGAAAGTTTCATTGAAATTGGACATCTGGAACTGGTAGCTCCCATACAAAATGAAGAAGAGGAAGAGAAGCAATATTCACGTCGTTGTATGGAAAACTTTTTTGTTTTTTAACCAATTGACTTGAAACTTTATAGTTATGTTCTTAGGGAGGAATGAAAACTATTTTGACCAAAAGTGAGCATGGCCACGCCCACTTATAGCTAAACTTGACCCGTTGTATGGAAAACTTTTTTTGTTTTTTAACCAATTGACTTGAAACTTTACAGCTATGTTCTTAGGGAGGAATGAAAACTATTTTGACCGAAAGTGGGCATGGCCACGCCCACTTATAGCTAAACTTGACCAGTTGTATGAAAAACTTTTTTGTTTTTTAACCAATTGACTTGAAACCTTACAGTTATGTTGTTAGGGAGGCATGAAAACTATTCATTTAGGTTTTTAGTGACACAACGTGAAAAGTATTATAGCTTCAGCCTTGCTGAAGATAGCGTCCTTACTGGTGTTTTGACTCTAAAGTCGCGCTCTAAGCACATGAACTAGCACATGAACTTATGCTGACTTAACACTAAACAACTGGTTTTTAACTTTTGTTGTACGACCAATACTTTCCAAGTTACTCGTCGTCAAAAAAGACTCCAAAATAAAAATTTTTCGGCTTAGTGTACATACATACATAAAAGTAAATGAACAAATTATATTTTTCCTATACTTTTCATCCAATTTATCATAAATGTTTTTTTTTACAACAAAATAAGAGTAATAGTTAAAAAAAAATTTAAAACTAAAAAAAGTCCTATATAGTCAGTTTTTTTATAAAAAAAAAATCCGAAATTCACCGTTTAAGTAATTTTGTTATTTTTGAAAGATAAATAACAATAAAGAAAGGGCTTACAAGTTTTATTAATATCATCAGGAGCTTCAATAAAGTACAATTTCCTAAATAAAGTAGGGCTTCCGAAATATTGTCAATTATCAAAAAACTATCGAAAGACATTGAAAATAATATCTAAAAATAGCATTGAAAGTATGAACACGTGTTCATTTTTGCAAAGCCGCTGCAATCAGAAAGTTATTTCTCTTATTCAAATCGCTCTTCAACAAGATCAAACGTTAGCTAGAGTGCTCCGAATTCAACTATTTAAAATTAATTTTGAAGTTGAAGGTATTTACTTAAAATTAACTTTCATGTCAAAGTTTTTTTGTAAAACTAATTTTATTGATTTTTTCTATTTTGTGCTTTTTGTGAAAGTCTATTTTATGTTTAGTTGAAGTTTTAGTTGTGATCCAAGAAAATCCAGAAAAATGGGTTTTTATGTCATTGTGTTTGTCTTACTTTTAAGGTAGTAAATGTCCTAAATATACTAAAATAGTCACATTTTTCTTCAAGGTCAAATTCGCGGCTGTTTTGCATTGTAGTCGTCTCCGTTTTTTTTTTGGGCGTTGAGTTGTGCTCCCTTATAGTTTTGTTTTTTTATATTCATAGTTTACATTTTCTTTTTTATATCATGTAGACATAGTGTATTAAGGTATATTGTGTTTATTTGAACGAAATCTATGTAACGCATAGAAGGAGGAGCGGGGGACCCCATGAAGTATATATATTCTTGATCAAAACGACACGGGAAGCTGATTGAGCAATTTCTGTCCGCAGATCAAATTTGATTTGGTTTTGTGCTACGCCCACTCCACCACTTTTTTAAAATGCATAATTCAAACACCCGAAGCGATAGAAACATGGAAAGCTGGTCTGTAGACTAAGTATGTATAGCCCTAAAAAAGTGCATACCACAATTTTTCCCCCTCTCACTCATTTCCCCACCACCAGTTGTTTGCTATAATTTGCTTTATATCCAAAACTATTAAAAGTACGAACCTGAAATTCTGTATACAAGCCCAGTAAATATGTATCTTTAAAACCGCATACCAGAAACTTCACCTCTCTTTGACTGTTAACACTCAAAGACCTATAAGCTCAAAATTCTCGTAAATTCCTATGGAGCTATATGCCATAATTATCCGATCTTCACCAAATACGCAGTGTGTTTTTATTGACGTCCAATCTGTCCTTGTGAATAAAATTTAAGTGATGTTTTTAAAATAAGATCGCTTTTTCAGCAAAAACCGCATTTTTGATCGATCGTTCCTATGGTAGCTATGTGATATAGTAGTCCGATCCGGCTAATTATAATTATAAAAAATAAGAACATTTTCAAGCCTCTATCTTAACTCGGTGGTTGTAAGAGTCCAAAAAAGGCGTTATATTACTGCTAAAGGTAATTTTGGAAATCGCCTTAGACTTTTAACGGATGCAGATGCTCGTTTGATGATGTCCAAAAATAAAAAGGTTTCAATTAGAAAAAATGTGAGTAGGTGGTCAGGAAGAAGAGCGCTTCACAAGATCAGGTACATCTTTGCAGTAAAAAAAAACAGGAAGGGAGCTATTTTCAGCTTTGCTGAAACTTATATACTCTTGCAAGCAATTTCTCAATTATTGTTATTGGAAAACCCGTCTTATAGTTTTTCCAATAAGATTCATATAAGTCTATATACATGAAGGGGCGTAACCCCGCCCATTTTTTATTTTTTTTTTAAAGATACAATGCAATCATTCTACACTTCATTTTGCGATCTTCTATTTCGTCGGCTTACAGAGAAGTCGGATTATAAAGTCTCTGTATGGGCGGTGCCACTCCCTTATGTTCGATTCTTATGAAACTTTGGAATATGATCAAGGGTGTATAAAAACGGGTAACTGCAAAGTTTCATCTGTGTATACTTAAGAACAAGTTGTCCGATCTTCAGCAGTGTGTCTTTATTGACGTCCAAAATGTGATTGTGCAAGAAATTGAGGCAATAGCTTTAAAATCAACGTGTTTTTTAAGCAAAAACCTCATTTTTTACCGATTGTTCCTGTGGCAGCTATATGCTATAGTATTCCGATCAAGCTGGTTTCTACATCTTCCTGCAAGGAAAAGAAAATTTTCTGCGTTTAAATTTTTTTGCTAACTTCAAAACTGTGGGAGGAGTTTGCATTGAAACAGACGGACAGACGGACATGGCTATATAAATTCGTCTCGTCGTGCTCATCTAGAATATATATACTTTATATAGTCGGAGATGTCTCCTTCTCTGCGTTGCAAACTTCACGACAAAGTTAATATACTCTTGCAAGAGTATAACAAACCAGCATTGTCAGAAAAAAATGTAAAGGCATGGTTAAGATTTGCGAAGGAACATCGAAGTTGGACAACAGATGACTGGAAACGTGTTATCTGATGAGATGCATCGAAATTTAATCGGTTTCAGTCAGATGGAAAGATGTATTGCTGGCGCATTTCAGCAAGATGGTGATCCGAAGCACACTTCCAAAGACGTGCAAGGGTGGTTATATAATCAGAATTTCAAGTTGATGCAGTGGCCAGCTCAAAGTCCCGACCTCAATCCCATTAAAACTTTATGGTCAACCGTTAAAAGACGGTTGGAACAATACCAGTCAGCCCCAACAAATCTGAAAGATTTGTGGCAACGTGATCACTTGGAGTGGCAGCGAATTCCTGAAGAAATCTTACATAGGAAATGTCTTAGCCGTAACATTCTCTTAAATGCCAGTTGAAACTTTTTAAGGAAATTGGTATTTTAGGAACAGAAAAAAAAACACTTCGTCTTAACGAAGACTTTTTCTAAGACCTGTTCGCGAGGACGTCTTAACAAAGATTTTAACGCAAATGTGTGCGAAATTAATATGAATTGTAAAAGTATGACTTTTTTTCAACATTAATAATTAAATAAATAATAATTTTCGTATTACATTACTATTTTGTATAATTATATTCACTTTTACTCATTTTGCAAACATTTTGTTTTCTAAAAATAATATAGCAATGAACCCACATGATCATGAGAACTCAATAATTGCATTTGATTAATTATGTGTTTATATTATTGTAGTTTTATATTTTTCATGTTCCATGAAGAGACACACCAGCTAACCGATTGCTGTGTCAATTGTGTCAGTGAATCAGTGTCAAAAGTGGCGCACTTCTATCTCAAAATGGAAGAAGAAGAGAAGACGGAAGAAAAGTGCTAGCTGCACTCATGTTCATTTGAGATACGCGAAAACATAAGCAGTTTCAATATTCCATGCCGAACTTAACATTCGCTTAACATAAATTTTTCATACTGTTATCTCAAAAACAGCTTTGGAGTAAAGAAGAGCTTTCGCAATAAGGGGTTACATACAGTTAGAAGGCCGAAAAAAAGCGAATTTTCCGAAATTTTTCTTGAGAAAACTGTTATGTTTATTGATTTCAAAATTTGTACACATATTGAAGTATCTTTTAACTGTATTTTAAAATTTATTACTAGTAAAAATTTTTATTTGGAAAGGAGCTACAGTTAATCTCCGAGAGCTCCACTCAAAAAAGACGTTTTGCGGTGACCACTGTATTTTTGAATTGGATAACTTTAAAATAAAAACCCAAACAGAAGAATTGTTAAATCTAGTGATTAATCGAAGGAATAAGCAAAATAAATTTTTTCGACAAAATGACGGCTTCTCAAAAAAAAAAATCGATTTTTGACCAAAATTTCTGCCTTAAATTCTTTATAAAAAATATTTATCGTTGAGAAAAAATCTTCGATTAATTACTAGAAAATATATTTAAGAAGCTCAATCAAAAATACTAGACAGAGAACATGAACGAAACAAAAAAGAGTGTTCTGTTCTGAGAGTGATCAAGCCTTCTTCATGTTTTTCTGTTTTCGTCGTCACCAGACAGCTTTGAAAAAATTGATTGACCGTATTTTACGAGCTCTGATTCTAACGATTGTTCTTAAATCTCTCATCATAAAAAAAAAAGTTATAAGATTCAGAAACTGGGGGCTACAATTTCTTGTTTTTAACTTTTATTGTACGACAAATATTTTCCAAATTATTCGTCGTCAAAAACGACTCCAAAATAAGAACATTTTTTTATATCCTTTAATTTTTCGGTTTAGTGTATGTTAATAAAGTGAACAAATTTTGTTATAGGAAGAAACATGTCATATTTGCAATGCAGGTGGTGGGTGGTAAAATTCATCGTAGGCGGTGTAAGGGGGGGATAAAATGTCATCATTTTGTTCATTTACCGTTTTAGTGGTCCGATCTCAATGAAACTTATAAACAATTGGCCTGAGTACGAAAGAAGACTACCTTTTAAATTTCAGCCCCCTATGTTGAAAACCAAAAAAGTTTTCCATACAACGATTTAACTTTGCTTCTCTTCCTCTTCTTCATTTTGTATGGCAGCTACCAGTTCTAGTTGCCCAATCGCAATGAAACTTTCACGCATTATGTCGGACTATGTTAAACTACTATGTTTGAAATTTCAGCCCTCTATCTTCCAAAACAAAAAAGTTTTCCATATAACGATTCAAATTCGTTTTTCTTCTTCATTTCGTATGGGGGCTACCAGTTCCAATAATCCGATATGGCCGGTTCCGACCAATGATTTGACCACACATTAGAGAAGACTCCCTGCAAAATTTCAGCTCAATATCTTCAAAACTGTGGGAGGAGATAGCATATTCACAGACAGACGGACATGGCTATATCAACTCGTCTTGTCGAGCTGATCAAGAATATATCGCTTGCTTACTGCAAGACCGGCATAACTCAAAATTTGCCGTTTCGAGAAAAACGCGTTTAAAGTTTTCAAGTTGCACTTACTTCCATAGAGAATGAAAAACTAAAAATTGCATAACTCAGAAACTATTAACAATACAAACATGAAATTTTGACACAATATAAAGCTTTAGTTAATGATCATTTCTGCATACTTAACTCAAAAATCGCATTTTTCGAGTTATGACAGTCTTGCAGTAAGCAAGCGATATATACTTTATGGGGTCCCCCTCCCCGCCTTCTTGCTGTTACAAACTTCAGGACAAAGTTATAATACTATTCACTTGCGTGAAGAGTATAACTTAAGCGAAAATACAGGTTAGTTTCTGATTTACTTATAAATTTCCCAATTTATTGTAAATTTTTTTTTATATTTCATCCAAGAGAAAAATGAAGTTGGTGTGTAGATTGACTAAATTATGAGATTAGCAAAATACATCAATATGGAAAACTTGATTGAAGAAAGCATCTGTGAGGTTATTTCATCATCTAATTTTACATTTCTATTTTCATAGGTCCAATAACAGCGAAATTATTGATAAATCCTATTTTTGTTAAGAAACTCCAGCAAAAAAATGAAAATCGGCAGAAGCAAGCAAATATTTGAAAGAATGGATGAATCGAAAAGAATTGGAAGAAAGATTAACGAATCACTGAAATCAATAAGTGTTTCAGCTCAAGAGAGAAATTAAATTTTAAAACAAGTTACGGCAAACCAGAACCGCATAATTTCTCTCTTAGAACGGCAATATACATAAATATAAAGATATTTGACCTCTATTTTTCTATTTTTTTGATTGTTTTTATACCCTGCACATACAGTGTGTCAGGGTATATTAAGTTTGTTTGAACGAAATGTATGTAACGCACAGAAGGAAGGGAGGGGGACCCCATAAAGTATATATATTCTCGATCAGGACGACAAGAGAAATTGATTGAGCCATGTCCGTCCGTCTGTCCGTCCGACCGTCTGCCCGTCCGTCCGTCTGTATTCACCAATGGATCTCGGAAACTGTAAGAGCTAGAGACTTTAAATTTGGAGGGTAGACTCCTGATGCTTGGCAGCAGATCAAGTTTATATTTTTTTTGTGCCACGCCCACCATGTGTGCAGGGTATTATATTGTCGAGTATACTCGACTATACCGCCTCCACTGGTTTTATTTTATACATGTTGCTTTTTTAAAGTTGTTATATAAATAGTAGTATAAAGATTGAGAAACAAAGTGTCAGCAACCGCTCTTCTTATTTGTTAGCCGAACTTCTTGGACCAGCTCCAACATTCATTTCAACATTTGGTTGGCTGTTTTGTTGTTCGACTTCAACATTCCAAGTTTCATTGAAAAAGCTCTTATTTTCATTTAAAAAGTTATGCAAAGCGCAACTGCACTTTATTATTTCGTTTGCGTGTTTTATGTTGCTATCTAGGCCTTTCGTTAAACGCCGAAATCTTCATTTCAAATGCCCAAAAGCATTTTCAACAACCCGCTTTGCTTTTGAAAGCCGATAGTAGAAGGACTTTTGTTCTTCAGATGCCGAAGTTAAAAACGGATTTGGCTTCATTAACGTTCGGCAGAACCTGAATGCGGAGTCACCTATTGAATATACTGGGATATTAACGCATCCTATAGTTTCCAGAGAGATGCATTTACGATAGTTTGTGTCTGATTTGGCCAACTGTGGTAGCTTCTCCACAATAATGTCAAAGAAATAGCGCTCCATTGTAAAGCTCTCCTTAAACGTTTCTCATTTTCGGCACATCCGTTTCCCAAAAACAGACCTTGCACTCCTTTAAAAACATACGGAATATCCGAAACCATCCAAAATATTCGGCTTACCATTTTCCAAAGCCTTCGTTGACTAGAAACAAGTGACATTGCAGCTGCTCCAAAAGAAGCATCAGCTTCCAGCCGGCATCGCTTATAAGCAGTCACCGCTCGTTCATCTTCGTCGTCCACCCCACGTGCAATTGATGACATCCATAGCCACTTGATTTACAAAAATTAGTTGTGCTAAATCCATTTAATTCAATGGTTGTTCCGAATTGAAATTTGAATGATATTTTGCAAAATTTGAATTTCAAACTTTGAATCGACAAAAAGTAAATTTTTGGGATATGCTACGGTTTTCACTTTCACGAGAATTTTACGTTTTCGACTTAAATTCGTAAAAGTAAGTGCTCCGAAATTCGTAAAACGAACTTGTTTTTACGATTTCGAAATAATATGGCATGCTTCGGTTCACAATTTTGTAAGAATTTCACAAATTTGATTCAAATTCGTAAAAGGCAGTGCTCCGAAATTCGTAAAACGACATTTTTTTACGATTTAAAAACGGCATCTTTTGATTTTGTGGATTGAAAAGTAAAGTTTCATCGAATGTATGCAAACAACCCAGGCGTTAACTGTCAATAAAATTATTTTGTCAGTAATCGCAAATAATTATTGGATGCAGTTGTCAAACAATTGCCTTCTAAACAATAAATGAAGTTTATGCAACGCACCGAAGCTAGAGTAGCCATAGGATATTTTTCATGTTATCCAAACCTAGGTATTGCGTCAAAATAGTATAATAGAAATATATATTTCCTTAAATGTCAAAAGCCAAATTTATTGTTTGCCGGTTTTGCGTCATCTTTTTCCTTCATAACAAGGAAGTTGCAAATGGAAACGGCATTGGTATGAACAAACTGTTTTATTTTCCTTCAATTTTCAGCCTCCGAAAGCAGACGGTTGGCAAGCTAGTGAGCTAGCTTATAGTGACAGGTTAGCAAAAAGACAGCTAGTGATGCGCGTGGCTATCCTAGTGTTCGCTTAACTTTCTAGCACGGCACGAGTTAAAAGACGGCTGGTAGGTTGGCAATTTTTGTGTCCGCGAAAACGTCCTTTATTGAATAAAAGTTGCTGAATAGGCATTTCTTATGTTGATATGTCTTTGGCAAAAGAAATTTTGGTGCTCTGCCGAATTATTACCAGTAATGTTGTTTACTTTTTGAATGCCACAACTGTTTTACAATAAATATTTAACATATAACCAGAGACTTACAAATTTCGATAACTCAAAAGTTACGGATTTCGGAGCACACAGAATTGAAATCCCGTGAATTTCTTGAAAACGTAAAACGCAAAAGTAAATGGAAACCGGACATACTCTTGTATGTGTGATTATTGTGAAAACTTCAAGTTACTATTTAAGAACAGTAACATTCCCGTTTTTATTTGGCTTTTGAAAAAAGTCGCTCACAAGACACTGAAGTGCTTAATGCGCTCAGTTTCACTTGGGCTACCATTGAGAAAAAGGGGTACATGTATTTGTTGATTTTCCACAATTGAAGTGGATCTTGACCCCGAGCGATAATACCGGATTCCAAATATATTCAAATCTCAAGAATTGCTCTTGAATGAGGTGTTCCTTTTGGTTGAGCTGTTGCTGCGCGATTCTCAAAATCAAACCATAACGACATTTCGTCAGAGGGCTGCGAAATTACAAAGTTTTGTTGGTCGTTGTTTTGATTTGGCGAAACTGTTGCAATTTTTTTGGTCAACTTCTTGTAAGAACCATTTTTTCATTTGGTCAAAATAGTAGTCATCGACAATTTGTACGGTTTTAAAACGGAGATCACAAAATGTGCTAGTCCACAGTGATTTGCTGAGTATTATGTTGCCAAGTAGAGATTCTATACCCTCCGCCAACTTTTAAAGCACCAGCAATACACCATTATTTAAAATTTTGCTTTTGATGAGTGTCAGGACCCGGATGCAACATAAAATACGCAAACGAAATAATAAAGTGCAGTTGCGCTTTGCATAACTTTTTAAATGAAAATAAGAGCTTTTTCAATGAAACTTGGAATGTTGAAGTCGAACAACAAAAAGTTTTGATATATAAATGATTAAAAAAAAACAATTTACATTTGCCTGGAAGAGATTAGCATTTTAAGGAAGAGCACAGTTGGGTATCTGCTCTGCAAATGTCTCGTTAAATTCGAAACTGACAACTTAGCTGAGCACATTTGCATATAACTAAAATACTGTCAAAAAATTCCCAAATTTCACTTGTTTCTCTCCTTTTTGCATTCATTTTGTCATTATAGAAAGTGAAGGCATATAGTGGCAGCACTGCTCTAATCACAGCGTAAAAGAGCAGTTAACGCGTTAACTAATGAAAAAATCAAAGAGAATTTTTAGTTACTTTCAAAAAAAAAAGTGGCTGTACTTTCACATAATTTTATTGTTAAGAAAGCATATGTTATATGTTAGCTTCATTCAACATAAGCCAATACAAAAGAAAATTAGTTCCCATATCTTCCCGTATGCATCGACTACTCGTTTATTACAAGCAATAACACAACACATACAACTAATGCATCAAAATTCAGATTTTGGATCTTTGATTTCGTCCTCTCGCCAACTGATGTATGTCAATCATACCGTCCACAAAGTCATCCAATGCTTTCTCAATTTCCCCATCCCGATTCATGTCTGTGCTCCATTTTAAAACAATTAATTAATTTTTTGTATATTCATGCCTTAATAAACATATTTACCTTCCAGAAACTCAATCTGGAGCACAACTTGATTCACTTTATGTTCTATTAATTGATTTTCACGTTATTTTGCAGTATTTTAGTTTTATTTTATTTATTTCGCACAATTCATATAAATTCGTTTGTTTATATAAGAAGAAATAAAATTACCGAGTTTACGCAAACCTGTTTATTTCAGTACTCACGCTGATTTTCATCAATTGTCGTGCCGTGAAAATAAACCCTTTATTATAAATAAATTTTACTTTTTACCTTAAAAATAATTTTTATAGTTGATTTATATGTTTTCAAGTCTTGAATAACTGTTATTGAAGATTTTTCAAGTAAAAGTCGTTGAGAAACTTTTATTTTATGAAATCAGAAATCTTGAAGGCCTTACATGATGTCTATTAAGTAAGAATTTTCACCTTTGAGCAACTTTTTTATTAACATTTTAAATAAATTAATATGGAAAAGGAGAGCATACCATCCAAATTTGGAATTTCTATCATGTGTATTTTAGATTTCAAAAATAAGTCTTTTTGAATACATAAAAAATAAAAGTCTTTGAATGATTTGTTTTTCTGATTTTTATTTAATAAACCATAAATAACTGTTATTTTAAGTTTACATAAATAAAAATGTGAAATTTTTGAGAGCTGAACATAAAAGTTAAAAATAATTTTTATTTTTGAATAATATTATAAAAATCAGAAATAACAGTTCTTTATAAATGTTTTTTGATAAAAGTTGCAAAAAAAAAAGTTTTTCGAGTATTTGCATAGGCGAAGTAATAACAAACATTTTGGTTTTTTCAAAAATATTGTAGCTCATCTCCATAGTTGTGATTTTTTTACTTTTAATTTTGCGATAGCAGATATTTTCGGTCCCTGCTATGGATTGCTTACAAAGTCACTCGTCTAAAGCTGCCTTAAAGCGTTTCTTAGTTAAATTTAAATCAACGGAAAGAAACCGAATAATGCCTTGTCGTATGAATAGTACGTTGCTAAGGCAACATGATGTAGGCAAAAATGTGTTGTCAATCCTTTTCTGCTTTGCTTTGTACTTTCGTATCTGAGTAACGGTAAACGCATTATTCAGATGTAATTGACGCGATGCATTAAAAGTAAAAATAACAACTGCAGATGTATTTTAAAATGCATTAAGATAACTTGATTTTTATTTAAATGTGACCGGTTAACATTTAAAAAGCAAAACAAAACGCTGATTAAAAAAAAAGTCTCGATTTGTGAAAAATGGCGCAACCGCCACCGGATCAAAATTTCTATCACCATCCGCACCCGCATGCACACCCGCACCCACACTCACATCCTCAGCTGCAGTTGCCGCCACAATTTCGAAATCCTTTTGACTTGGTAAGTTACATTTGTATTGCGATTTCTATGGACAACTTGTAATTTTATACATCAGCTATTTGACGATCGTACAGGAGCAATAAATTACAATTACATACGGCCGTACTTACCAAATCAATTGCAAAAACCAGGCAAGTGACCAAGCTATATAATAACTAAGTTCTATGCTTATGAGCTTTTGAACTTTTGTTCTCAACTTCCAGATGAACTTTCCGAATCGCTTGTTATGCGGCGACCTCGCAGAACACGCACAACCTTCACTAGCTCTCAAATTGCTGAATTGGAGCAACACTTTCTACAAGGCAGATACCTAACAGCGCCAAGGCTAGCTGAGCTGTCGTCCAAATTGGCCCTGGGGACGGCTCAGGTGAAAATATGGTTTAAGAATCGCAGGCGTCGACACAAGATTCAAACAGATCAGCACAAAGATCAATCATACGACGGGATGCCTCCGTTATCGCCCTCCATGAAATCAGAATCGGATCCGCCAAGCTTGCAAGCACTTAGCCTAACTAATAATTGCAACGTTGGTGACGCGGCAACTTCAAACGTTCTGACACCCTCACCCACGCCGACCACACCAGCAACTAATCTTATAGATCACTATGGCGAATCTTTTAATTCCTACTACTACAATGGCCATCACAATTCGCATGTACAACCGCCAACTCGCCAAGCCGCCACTGGTCAACCATCGCATCAATTCGTGAACGCGCCCTCAACACCTAATACATCACAATACTTTCCAGGTACTGGAATCCAGCATCATTCACACCAGTTGCAACAGCAACAGCATCATCAGGTGCATCAAAACTTTGTACAAAACGGTACACATCAACTTCAGCAACAACTTCAACAGCAGCATCAGCAATACCATCATTTCGATCAGTTTCAACTGAAAAACAACGGTGGCAGCAGTGGCTGTAGAGTTTCAGTACTAAAGGATGATCCAGACTCTAATTACAATTTTAACAATAATCCCTTCTATACACGAGTAAGCGCACCAGCTGCAAACACGGATCCGTCTAGCGTCATACTAGAGGCCAATGCTGCTGTTTCTCCTGTCTCGGAGATCTATGAGCCTCTTACACCAAAAAATGACGATAGTTCAAGTATATGCAATGGCAATGGCAGCAACGTAACTGGTACTAGCACTGGCAACATGGTCGATCACACTGTCGAAATGGACCCTGCAAACAAGAAATCTCTACAGGTGAGTGGACTGGGGCCGACCTTAGCATCACCACACATACAGCTGATGATCTATGCAAATATGTCCTATTCAAGATGTTTGTGTTTGCAGAGTCTGGAGTCGGTCAAAACCAATGGCTTGAACAAAGCCTCCTACGATAGAAGTGTCTTTAAAAACTCTCAGTCACTATCAATGGCGATCTGTGACGGGGTGTTCAACAAGTACGCCAAGATGCTGCCTCCGCATGATGCCGCCCTTGAATCCAGCTACCAATGTACGATGGATACGATAATGCAAGCGTATAATCCACATCGTAATTCCACTGCCAGCAATGCACAGTTTGCCTACTGCTTCAACTAGTCCTCACGACTGCAGTGACTTACAATTTTTAATTGTTGTTCCCTAATTGTACAAAGCCACGTTTTGAATTGTAGATAATTTTTATTTCTTTTTTTTTTTTACGTTTAAGTATAATAGTGTTAAATAATTTTTAATGCATTTTCGACCGTATTACGCATTTAAAGTTTATGCTTAATTAATTGGAAACTCTTTTCGAAAAGTTTTCGTTGTCTCTGGTGCGTGTTGTCGTTGTTTCAAAGCCCATAAACATCGACAACAGTACCGAGGCGTATGGGCTTGAAAACGTTTCGAAAAGAGTTTCATTATTTCTAACTTCACTATCCTCTCAAAAAATTGTTTCGATTTGATATTGTATGATCCGACAATGGAGCACAGCTTAAACTGAATCTACAAAGTGCAAAATGTTTCTCTTCGCGATAATAACAAAACTAATTAATTAATATCCGTGTTATCGACTGAAGATGAATATTTGAAAAGTAATGTTCGTTTGAATATTTTTAATTGTAGCTGTACTTTAAAGCTTCATTTACCTCGCAACGGTCTTTCTCGAAACGAGAAATGATTTCGAATTGCTATAAATTGGTATGTAGTCATTGTTGGTGTCGCCAAACCAAATCATTTCGAATTAATTTAAAATTATAACAAATGCATTAAAAGTTAAGTAATTTATGTTTCAAGGTGTACCTTAGTTTTAAGATGAAAATTCAGCTATAAATGTCGTAACTTTAATTGATATTAACCATAAAACGGATTTGAAAATGTGTTATAATATGCCCAGAATGGAATTAGTATCGAATAAACAAAATTTTTGTTAGAATCTCAATAAGTCCGGAGTAAAATCTACACAATAATTTTGAGTAATTTAGTTGATGACAATTGTTAAGTTAATGACTATTAATGCTGTTGGATGTGGAAATCTCAGTATTCATTGTTGAGCCGGGAGAGTTTCAAATGGTTTTTGCCGTATAATATTGCCCTCAGGCTTATTTAAAATTCAGTCTTTAAACCACTTGGAACACTTCTCCACTTACAAATTCTTTACATTTAAAATACCTTTTACAATGGATTTTTGGGAAAAGTAAATACTTAAATAGAGCTTTTCTATATTCGTAATCCATTGGTTTTCAACTTAAAACGTTTGATATGTGTGTCTATATGAATTTATTAGTGAAATTTGTTGCTTTAATTTTTGTTAAACTTAAATTGTGGAAAATGTTAATATGGAACATACATGTACATACATATGTTTAAATTGATTTATTTGAGCACAGCTTTCGATGTCATCATATAACTTTGAACCCATGGATTGCGGCAAATCCTTTATTTATTAATTTTATTGTCTTAATATTGTACATATCTATATGTAAATACATGTAAATGTATATGTTGTATGTACCTATCTGCGCTCAGCAGCATGTGTGCTAAAGACAATGTTTGCACAACTCTATATGATTCATCGGAGATGAACGAAAACGGGCGCCGGTTTTTCCTAAAATTTTATGAATATAAATTTTTTGCGTTTGTGCATTTTAATAGCCCGACTCACATATTACAAAATATTTCGACGAAATCATAAAATGCTCACATAATTCCTTTAAAACGCGATTATAACTTGTCGAACCTGCGCCTGTGTAGCGCCATAAAATTCTACCTAAGTTCGTTACACATGCACTATTTGTGAGGGCTTGCTCAACGGCTGGGCAGGTTGTCTGAGGCAAAGATAGCCCGCGTTCCTTGACTAGAATTGTGGAAAAACCGAACCGAAATATGAACGAAAGCAAATTGATTTTTTGTGTATATCGCAGAAACGAAATTTTTTTTTAAAGATATGATTTTTCAAAAATAACAGATTAACTTACCACAACCACACGATAAATAAATGGTACTTACATGTTCGAATTAAATAAATAAAGGCGTGATCATTTTTAGTTTTCTGTCTTTTTCAATATGTATTAATTTTCACTGTTTGCGCTTATGAAGATGGTGAAGAGAGATTAACGAATTTTCAAAATATTGGGTAATAAATATGTGAAACTAAAATCAGAAGTTGGAAAGAGAATCAAATTCGGCAAAGATACTTAATAAGCAAATAATTAAAAAGTGTTATTCTCACATATCTAAATTGAAAACATAAAACTCAATCATATGATATGTACATAGACTTTTTTTTGGTTTTATGGCCACAACTTTTTAAAAATTACTTTTTTATAATAAAATTGTATATCTTCAATCTGATCTTTGTCGATTTTTCTCTTCGTTCAAAAGATATAGTCACTTAAAATTGAAAAATGGAAGTGGTTCATTTTGGCCGAGAGCGATTGTATATAAAATTTGTATGTAGTGTTAAAAAATTTGGAATTTGAGTTGAAAATTTTTAAACTCTCTCAATACACATATTCTCTATACTCTTCACGCAGTGAATAGTATTATAACTTTGTCACGGAGTTTGTAACAGATCGAAATATTCATTTCCGACTATACAAAGTATATATATTCTTATTCAGGACGACGAGTTAATTTAGCCATGACTGTCTGCCTGTATGTATGTATACAAACTAGTCCCTCAGTTTTGAAGCTATCGACCTGAAATTTTGGACAGCGTCTTGGAATTTATTACGATGAAAGATTTGTTGAAACCGGCATGATCGGACCACTGGAACTGAAAGCACCCATACGAAAAAAGAAGAAAGATGAACAAGACACCATAAATCGTTGTATGCAAAACCTTTTTAATTTTTGAAGGTAAAGGGCTGAAACATAGAAGTTTTTTGTACCCAGTTTAAATGGCTGAAAGTCTCATTGAGATCGGACAACTGGAACATGTACCTGCCACTCAAATTAAGAAGAGAAAGAGAAACTTTTTGTTTACTAATCAATTGACTTGAAACTTCACACTTATGTTCTTAGGGAGGCATGAAAACTATTTTGACTAAAAAATGGGCATGGCTACGCCCACTTGTAGCCAAAGTCAATCCGGTACCCATTTAGAAAAAACAACGAAAATTTGTACATAGGCTATTAAAATAATAATAAATAAGAATCAATAAAAAATGGGCGTGGCTCAAAAAAAAAAAGGGCGTGAAGAATATACAATCTTCAGCAAGGCGAAAGATAGCGTCCTTACTGACTTTTTTTTTTAAATTTTTGTCACCTTTTCTGAAAACACCCCTATGTGCGTTGTAAAAGAATTTTTTTGTTTCTTAACCATTTGACTTGAAACTTCACACTTACCATACATACATATGTATGTAAGGGAAGAATGAAAACAACTTTGATATACAAAATGGACATGGCACCGCCCACTTATTGCCAAAATCAGTATTTTGTATATCTCTGGAACCCAATGAGTGATAACAATAAGAATTGGTATGTAGGCTATTAAGATTTGATTTTAATAAAACTCAATCGGATATATGGACATGACATAAAAAGAGCGTGAAGAGTATTTAATCCTTCTAGAATCGTTTTTAGTGTTTTTGTCATACTTTGAAAAATTTGTATCCTATTTTGTTTATATAACGTTAAGTTTAAAATCAAGGTTACTCAAAACCTATGCATATATACGTTTCCAATTCGTTTCGATAGCTAAAAACGTTTTCGCTCAAACTTGATTTCAATTGTGTTGTTAATATTCCAAGTCTTTGGGAAAGTAGATATAAATACTAAATTGTTTTGAAAACCTTTTTTCGCACCGGTGTTACTGTCAGAACAAAATTAAGTTTTATCGACTTGTTCAATTTCTATAAATAAAGTATAATGAATAAAATTAATGAAATTATAAATTTATATTTAAAAGTCTTGTAGAGTTTATTACTGGCCGTTAAAGTGGAAAAATAAGAATATCAATTGAATAAACATGCATACACATATTTCTTAACTAAAGATTAAATGTCTTAAGATTGATAAACATTTTAGACATCATTTGCATTCTTAAAGATATTTTCACTGAGGATTGGGTATTCTAATGAGTACTATAAGTATTTTATAATTACGGTACGACCAAATAAAATATTTAGTTGTTGAAATGAAAATCGGTTGAAACTGGATTTACGTGCAGCAGATTCAATTTCCTTGACTTGGCAACAGGTTCACCCCAAGCGAGATTCATAGAAGGCTTTGGAATGATGTTGGAGGCAGAAGCTTGTGGCCAAGTGTTGAGTACGACTTCTGTGGATGATTTCGACTTAGCCCAGGCTTGAGCAGACGCCTCCAGATCTTGTTTAATGCTTTGCAGTACTAAGTCCAAGTTGAAAGAAAAGTTTCCGGAATTTCCGTAACCAATACTGCTGATATCTGCCTGTGGTGTTCCGTTGTTGACAACCGGAGCCGTCTGCGCCAAGTGATCGAGAATTTCATTAAGATCCGACGAGAATGCCGTTTGAGTGGTTTCCTCCGCTCGAACGTTTGGTTGAACCATTCGCGGTTGTCCAACATGGGAAGTGTCAAAGTTAGAAAGTGGTTGCTTCTCGGTCCTTTGCACAATGGGATCCTGCGAATATGACATCAGCCTTCGGACGATCCCTTTATGAACATTGTTCTCGGATTGAGGCTGTGAAGACTTTTGTGCCTTCTGATTGCGGTGTCCTTGTACGTCCTTCTTGTATTTCATGCGGCGGTTCTGGAACCAGATTTTCACTTGACGCTCGCAAAGCGATAGACGCTGGGCGATTTCGATGCGCCGAGTTCGATAAAGATACATGTTAACTTTAAATTCGCTTTCTAGTTCGACAAGTTGTGCACTGGTAAATGCTGTACGAGAGCGCTTGAGCTTGACTCGCGAGCTATCAACTTGAGATGGCAATGAGTTCTCAGTGGATGAGCCGGAATGAAGGTGTATCTCGACATTGGTTGTTTCTACAGCTGGAATAGTCGGATAGACTATGTTCAGTTGAAGTTGACGCTAATGTAGATAAAAAAAAAGATAAATGAAATTTAATTGATAACTTGTTTAGAATTATATACTTACATCATTATTTTTGGGCACTGACTGTGGAAATGATGGCACCTTTATTTGGTGTAGAGGATAGTAATGCATTACTGACGACATTGCAAGTTTGAATGTTAGAGTTCTGACTTCCTCGCTGCTCAAATTGTTTGTGATGCTGTTTGACATTTTCACGACAGTTTTATACTCGGCAGAGAGCGGACGGATATTTTCGCTTGCGCGCCTACCTAAGGTGTAAATTTCATATAAAGTTCGCAAACTGTGTCATAAATTTGTTGTCTTTTTCTTTTCGTCGGGCCGGACAGGCACATAGTGCACAATGAGCAGAATAGGCTCAAGACCTGAGCAGCTTAATGCACAAATTTGAAGTATGCAATATGAAGGTTAACATTTGAATACATATATTAGTCGGGTACACTCGATAAAGTAATACCCTTTACCCTTCATATCGGTATGAATAGTACAATACGATTCATTTAATTATTTAGTATTAGTATTTGTTCAGGATTTTAAGAGTTATTAGTAGTATTGAGCCTAAAGGTTGTTGGTGGGTGGCAAAATCGAATGACCAGAAAAAGTATCGATATTTTTCAAAATAATAATAAGCCAAACTACACTTAACCAAACAATCAAAGGAAAAAAAAAAAAAAACAAATTTTGGACCTATTTTTTAGGGTCTGTAACTAGCCTTTTCGACAAACTTTGTAAAAAAAATTTGTAGCTTGGAGCTTCTAGTTTTTCCATAAAATTCCGAGACAAAAACAATTTCAAAATTGTTTGTCTTTTTTGATTTGTTCCATAGACTTTGATAATTTTTTTTTTTTTTTATTTTGACTTTAACCATTGATATCTCAGCAATGAAGGAACGCACAGAAATATAGAAGACAGTTTGGGAAACTGGAGAAAATCTTCTTAGAAATCTTAATACCAATCAACTAAGTATCTCAACAACAAATTGAAGAAAAAGTGGAAAAACAAGCTGATATTTAAATTTTTAAGGAATATGATTACACAATGCTTAAAAGTGCCAATTTTGATTCTTTAATTTTTTTTCTTCAACTTTGAAACACGGAATGGAAACACCGCTTCGATCGATCGATCTGAAAATGTACATGCTTATTATGGGTACTAAGAGGTATAAAAATATAGTAAGTTTTCATCCTACTGATTAGTGTATGCTGAAAACATTTTTTTGCGTTTTTTTCAAATTGAAATTAATAAAAATGTTGTTCTCCAAATGTCTTAACTGGTTCTTTTAGGAAATTTTCACCAGTTTCTTCTCTATTAACGCTGAATCAACAGGCTATCTGGTCGATGTAATAGTTTGTCTAAAATAAATTATCAAAGTCCATGGAGCAAATCAAAAAAGACTACAAACTTTGAATTTGTTTTTATCTTGCAATTTTGTGGATTACATCAAAACCGTTACCCATAAAATTTTTTTGACAAAAGATTCAAAAACTAGAAGTTACAAGCTACAAAATTTTCTTATAAAGTTGCCTACAAAGTTGCAGACAGAGTCAAAAATAGGCCAAAAATACGTTTTTTTTTTTTTTTGGTTCCTTAATTGTTTGGTCAAGCTGTGGAAAAATACTACCAAAAAATTCTAAAGACCAAATTGAATTTCTATTGTTTGGGTGCTATCGATGCGTTCTTTTTTGCAATTCCTGCTAAATTAAGCATATGAAAGGGAAGAGGGAAAAATTCAATAAATTTGGAGCAGTATCGAACTCCACGAAATTAGGTAATCAGTATCAAGTGTTAGTTGGATTCATCAATTTGGATGATTGTGTATATTTTAATTGATGTGTCGTGTCCTAAAAATTTTTTTTTATTCTTATGCTGTCCTTTTGTGTATTTAATACATTTTGTCTTTTCACAAAATAAATGTTCTACAGAGACACAGGGGTGTAGGGTATAATGATAACTTTAAAATCAGCTACTGATCAGTGATCAAAGCATCAAAGATGTTATAAAGCATTTTGTGGTAGACGGCCCAGTGGTGAGTGCAGAGCTAGGAAGCCAGTCGCCTGTTTCTGAAACAATGTTTCTAAAATTCGATTATGTAGAAGAGACTTGTACGTCTCGACAGGTAGACAAGCCAGACGACGGGACAATCCTGGCGTAGGCGCTGTATACTGGTGATCGGTTGAGTACCGTGCATTCTTTCGCGATGATTGCGCTGAAGGACTTGGCACCTGCTTCTGTGGGCTATGACGACAAACGCTCGGTATAGGCGACGGCCGACATAGAAGTCCGCGACATTTGTCGGCGACGAAAACGAAAGGACATCGCGCCGCAACTCACTGTCTCTGCTTTCACACTTATTTCTGTATTACTCAGTCGCCTTGGACAGACTCTCGGCGACGTTTTTTTTCGCTGACTAGGTACAATAAAGTGCTTAATAGAATAATAGCAAAGCTGCGAAAGAGGATATTTCGAGGCGTTTATGCCTGATTTAACGGTTTATGACTTTGTTTTGTTTCGCCAGATTTAAGTCGCTTGCTTCCAACTTCAGGACCGTACAGTTCACCTTCTTGTCGAATAGAATCGGCGTCGCACTACTCGCAAAGAGAATATACAAAATAAAGTTTTATTTGGTTTTTCATTTTTTTAGTCATTTTACTGCTGGCGCTATGCGATTGTGCCTTCTTAGAAATCGAGCCAAATTTGTAACACAAAAGAAAAGTCAAATTTGCGTGAGTAGACTATACAAACATATATTCCAGAACACACGGATAAATTAGTAAATGAATATACGTATGTACATATGTACATACATAAATAAACTTACTTACATATGTACATAGAAATTTCAGTTCTTTTGTACTTGTTTTGTGACTTTCACACTTTTGTGTACTACGATACTTAATGAATGCATCTTGAATCTAAATAAAACTAATCAGTAATTTCAAAAACAACAAACATACAAACATATACATATGTACATATGCATTTATCTTTCAAAAATAATATAATTTTATTATTTAGAAAATGTCACTTATGTATAAATTATTTTTTTTTCATATTGGAATTAGAAGTTACAATGGGTCGAACATACATATGGATACATATCCGTTTCGACCAATGATTTGACTGCTCAAAAATCAACACTCTCCACAGACCAACAGACAGACTGATATCGCTATATCAACTCGTCTTGTCGGATATTGTCGGAGATGTTTCCTTTTGTATAATATAAACTTTTTGACAAAGTTATTATGCTACTCCCTGTGTGAAAACAAGTCTTTAGTTGGTTGGTACAGTCATTTTTCGAACGGAGCTAAGATATACGATATACATATGAATATACGATATGCATATGAATAGTTTTTATACCCTGTGCACACAGTGTATCAGGGTATATGTATGTATTGTGTAAGTTTGAACGAAGAAGGTGGAGAGGGGGACCCCAAAATTGCATTATCTCCAAAACTATAAAAGGTACGAACGAGCGAAAATTTCTATATAAGCTCAGTAAACATCTTTAAAACCCCCTCGCTTTAATGATTACCCCTCAAAGATCTAGAAACTCAAATTTTTTGTAAATTCCACATTTTTTTAAACCGATTTTCTTGATAGTTTGAATACTAATTTAATAGGCGATGTCAGATAATTATTTTGATGTAGATTTTAGGTGTGGCATTGCCTAACGTGTGTTCAGGGTATTGTATTATATAGTACACTTGACTTTACCGACCGTACTAGTTACCTGTACTTTATGCTAAAAGGGTATACTAGTTTTGTGCGCATCGACAATGCATCTCCGACTACACAAAGTATATATATTTTTGATCAGTATCGAAAGAGAAGTCGATATAGCCATCAAATTAGCCATAGTAGATAGAACCAAAATTCCTTCGCTGGTCGATATTGTGTTTGTTTGAGCGAAATGTATGTAACGTACAGAAGGAGGGCAGGGGGACACTAAAGTATATATATTCTTGATCAGGACGACAGAAAAAAGCAATGTCCCTCCGTCTGTCCGTCCGTATTCACCATTGGTTCTCAGAAACTATAAAAGCTAGAGACTTGCAATTCGGAGGGTAGACTCGTGATGCTCGTCAGCAGATCAAGCTTGAACGTTTTTTTGCCACTCCCACTCCTTCCCGCCCAACCAGCACCACCCACTTTTTCAAAACGCTATAACTCGAACATCCAAAGTGATAGAATCATGAAAGTTGGTATGAACAATCAGTATGAGTAGGCATACCTGCATACCCCAATTTTCCCCCTCCCTTTCATTTCCTTCTCTCCAGTTGTTTTATATAAAATGCTATATCTCCAAAAGTATTGAAGGTACTAATCTAAAATTTTTATAAATCTTCAAAACTGCATTCCACAAAATTCCTCCCTTCTTGATGGCTACCCCTCAAAGACCAACAAACTCAAATTTTTCGTAAATTCAACATTTTTTTAACGATTTTCTTGACATTTTTAAGCTTATTTGAATAAGTGACGTCAGATCAACATTCTTTTCTGGATTTGGGGTGTGGCACCGCCTACCGTATGGGCAGGGTATTATACTGTCGAGTATACTCGACTATGGCGTCCTTACTGGTTTTATATATAGTTGTTTTTTAACTATAAATATTTTTTTAAAACAACCATTTACAGTCTTTTTACCTTGGACTTTGACCTAAGTTTCCCCTTGTTGGAGAATTCGCCAAAGGAAGCAAGGTAAGACAGAGAAAATTTAAAAGCTGTATCAGAAAATGAAATCATTAGACTGTTTTCAGTGTAAACAGTATGTCTTCCAGATGATCGTATTTCATTTAACAAAACTAGATTATATGATCGGACTAATACTACAACCAAATTCGCAGTGTACTTGATACAAGGGCTTTTATTTGTTCACAGTATCCAAAGAAGCTGGTAGGAATTTATTCTAGATTTGGTACATCACATGATCTCTTGCAAGGAATACATTTCTTATGTTGATCAATCCGATCTTGCGAAAGAATTTGTGTACGGGCTGATTTATATTTTATGGGGGTGATTACGCCGACAAACTATTCCAGAGTAGGTACTTGAAGCTTAGGTCGGCTAGGTTCATGAAACGTTCGGAAAACCCAAGGAAAAACCCGTACAGTTTTTCGTTCATCCGTGCTCAAAAATTTTCAACCGTTAGTTTATGTTAGGTGCCATAAATTTAATCCGCGAAAAACAGTTTTACAGGTAAAATGATGGTTTTGTAAATTAAAGCCGAGGGCTACGTGATTATATGTACGTACATATGTATGTGTGTTCCAGGTGTAGAAAATGTTAAAATATTAATATTGTGGTTAGGTAAATTTTCGAAATATGGAGGACAATTCGTATACATACATACAATGATTCCCAGTTTAGTCTTTGAGTAAAAATGTGACTTCTAAACAAAAAAAAATATCAACAATACATAAACGTAAATTTTTATTTTATTTTTTGTAAGAGGTTTTTTAGGTTTGTTTATAAAAGAATGCTTGATAAATCAGAAGAATTTCATAGAATTTAACGAATGAAAACAACGGATGTACTTTTTTACAGTCTTAGTTTGGGTAAAATATTTGTTCACTTAGTCTTTTGTTTTTCCTCTTTTTAAATAAAACATTTTCTTATTTCTAAATTAAAACAATTTAAACCAGTGAATTATCCACTTTTGTAAAACTAGTCAAAATTAGACTTTATACTTTGAAAGAGAATTTTGGTTTTAAATACATCCATTTTGTGGATTAAACTTTCCTTAATACAAAGTGCTGCACTTTTGTGGTTATCATAAAAAAGTGTACATAAAAAATGATATTAAAATATATTGATATATTCCGTCCCGGACAGGTGCTAATAATTTTGGATTGAAGCCTCTTGCCAAAATATTACTTATGCCTTACCAAACAAAATAAAGCTCGGAAGCAGTGGCTAAAAGCATAAAACATTGAGAATTGTCGATGGATGCGCAGATTGCTATATCGAGAAAAAATTTTAATGTTGATCATTAATTTCCTCCAATGAGATCCAAAAAAATCTGAGCCTTTCCGTAAGCTTAGTGATCATTCGCAGCGCGTTTTATTAGAAAATCCTTCAAAAGATCCTTTTAGCCCTAATAGAACTTCCATATACGAAATTAAATTCCTTCCTAAAATCGTTATTCCAACATGTTAACTGTCCGAAAACCAATAGTAATTATTGTTGTGTGAAAATATTGTTAATATCTACTTAGAGTAAATATTTTTAATTAATTAAAGGGGTTCATTGCATATCAGAAACTTCCTCCAAGCCAACTAAAACCTTATGCCAATTTTGTAATCTGCTAATGTTATCCGTTATTTATGATATTCCCAACGGCCTCATAACCAAAGGTCAACCATTGTCAAAACCGACCAATTATTTATTCAATGTTTAAACTTTGATTCACGTGTGTGCATACTTATACCATATATCTCACGTGTTTGACTAAAAGTAAAAACTATTTATCGTATGCATACCTATCAACACAAAATAGATGGTGTAATAATCTGGTTTACAAACAGAGTTACGCCTCTTTTCAATATTGCATTTCCATAAGATTGTCATTGGCTCCAAAGCAGTTTTTTGCGTTTTCTGAAAATTAATTTTTTTGGGCTGTGACACTTTAGTTAAACATGTGCGATATGTACATGCATTCAAATGCATTTGGAATTATTAATCCAAAATTCTTACTCTTCCCAACTCAACTTAAAAAACAACAGCAACAATTAAGACATCTAAGTGTCGAAGTCATCATACATATATGTAGGTATGTAGCTGCCGAGCGTCTTGTCTGTGCGGACGGCTGGCAGACAAGAGCCTGGAATGGTTGATGCCGAAAACAAAGCCATTCTTGCTGCGTCATTGTTGAAAGAACAACACCTCTAATTATGTTTTCTTTGTCAACCTTATGTTTGTCCAGGCATGGGCGTAATGTTGTCCGACACGTGGTGAACAAAGGTTTTTTTTATTATGGAATTGAATTGGCCGATTCGAAATAAATACTAAAAATTGTTATATAATTGTAATTTTTTTATTAATATGAAAGTAAATGTATATTTCTATAGGTAGAAGGGGATGCATCCATTGTGAATTGTTTGTCAATACAAAGATAGGACCGGAAATAACTTTGTTTGCATATACTTTTTTTTTAAAATAACATTGAAAAGCATGCATTAATTTTGCTAATCTCAGCAGATATTGATGTTGACGTAAACATTGGGAAGTACATTAGGAAGCACTTTACAGAACAATATAACTAATGAGATAGCAAGGAGTCAAAAATCAAAACGGTTGTGGTAAAGAAGTCCAACAAAGAATTTAGCACAAAGAATGCGACAGTGCAGTTTTTATGAGCAATGAAATGGATAGCCGTAATTGAAATTTGGATATGCCTCGCGACAATTTCGAAAGTAATCAAAAAACGCAGGACATGGTGACACACACTCACAGTGGTAAATATTTGAGACGAACCTTTTGTGCAGGCGTGCGCTCCAAGACATCGTCGGCAGTCGCTCTGGCCAGCCGGCTCGACAGGCTGAACACATTCGACGGACAGATTGCATTTGTCGCGACCTATACAGAAGGCTTTAAGGACGACAGGTAGCTGGCGTGGGTAACTTTGCCATTCGTGGTAGCCTTGGTGACGCGACGCACTTAAACAAAGCAAGGACGGTTTAGAGCGCAGCAACAGATCCGAGTCTGCTGCCTCTATAAAGGTGGCAATGTGCGGGTGAAGGGAAAACAGTTCATCAAAAACTGTGCAACAGACAAGACCAAAATAAGAAGAGTATCAAACATAAAAACGCTAAAGCGCAAATTATTTTTAAACTTTGGAAAATGTCGTCGCTTGAAAATCAGTTATTCACTTTTATGCCAATGAACCAAACTACTTCAGTCATGATAGATTTTGTGGTAAGTTTAACGTGATTTTTTAATGTAACTTTGATATATTTATAAATAATATTTTTGATTGTCATTTTTCTAGGTGAGTGCCGATAATCAAAATGTGCCCGTTAAAATAATACTACCAACTTCAACCGAAAGCAGTCCAGAAACCTTAACCACAAGGGCAGATACATCAAATTCGATGACTTGTGGCACTCCAAAGTGCCCCGAAAAAGGCAAACGTGCCAGAACAGCATTCTCGAGTAATCAACTTATGGAGCTTGAACGTGAGTTTCATTTCAACAAATACTTAAACCGCCCTCGACGGATAGAAATAGCCCAACGTCTGCTACTAACAGAACGTCAGGTAAAAATATGGTTCCAAAACAGGCGCATGAAGAGTAAAAAGGAAGCCAATAAGGACTCAACCGGTTACACCAAATTACGTTCAAGCCTGACTGCTGCACCTTCATTGAAATACTCATCACCTTCGAGTGCACAATTTTCGAATAATCATTATGTCGCTGAGTCAATCAAAGAAGCAGCCAATGCAAACATAGAGCTGTTTAATGATAGTGAGAACATTGTACAACGTTTGCTGCAACACGCTTCTCCTAACGATTGTACATACAATTGGCATTCGGGCATCAGTGACATAAATTTTATTAATGCTTTTGATACGACAATTTTGGGTATTGAGAACTCGAAAAGCATTGAACAACAATTCGATCACAATTCGTTTACGGAATCGGCAACTCAGTATTTAAGTGAAGACGCAATGTGTGTCAATCAAGCGCCACTTCCATTTTCGGACGCGAGCTTACTGGATAGTTCTGAAATGCATAATTTCGGCCTAGTAGATGATGAACTTGAAACACTCGGACTACTGTTGCCCAATGATTTCACGCATAATGAAGTTGACTTCTCTGAAAAGGGGACAAAAAACTCTTTATCGGCCCAACCAAACAATTGGGATTGTAACAGTTCAACGATTACGTTATCTTCATCAGACTCAATGGAAGTTGATTTTGATTTCGTACAGAATTTATTAAACCTTTAAGAATATAATTTAAAAAATACTGATATTATTTGTTTTTTAAGTATTTTTTTAAAAGATACAGAAATTTAGATATTGTAATCATTTGCTTAAATATACTGAGATACACCGTTGTAAGATTAATATTATATAATAAGTTATTAAAGAATTTCAAAATTTGATAAAATTCCAAAACGAAAAGACTTTCTTATAATTCTTATGTTAAACTTTTTACTGTCGATGAAAGTTGGGTGCAATACTCGTATAAAGTCGAAGGCAAATATTGCCACACCAGTGAAATTTATTGGGCGAGTGGTGAATCTCACAGTATGCAAAGGACATACATATGGGTAGATGCTGATAAATTGGTGTCATCACATCATAAAGTAATTTCGACATATTGAAATTTATCTCATAATGCAGTCATGCGGCATACGCTCACGCACATCGACATATCTGGCTGCTTTATTTTGTCCTTCATTGCGGGAAATGAGGACTGCTTGATGTTTCTCTCTGCTGTGGTTATCACAGGCTATTTGGGTAATGTTATTTGCGAATGTATGTATGAGTTATAACAATGAACCATATTTCATCCACACATGTTGTGGATTAAACTTTTATTATTGTAATAACATCAAAGTATTGAATTTTGTTATTAATAAACTTTTTGAAGCGTTATGATTTCATGAGAAAAGTTGGATGATAAACCAATAAGAAATAAGTAGACGTGTCGATTTCAAGCGTGCCAATGACAAAATGCTTTTTATTAGCAGAAACAGAAAACAAACTAAGAAATGTTGAAAAACCATTATTAATCGACAACAAGTCCATGTTTCTTTATAAATCTAGTCTGAAATTCCGAAATGTAAAGTCCTTTGGATGCTGGATGGTGGCTAACTCATTGGAATTCTCCTTAATTATTAATAAGTTCTCCGCTCCACCGATGTTAAGAACACCGATTTTAGAAGAGCGTTTGATTGTACTTGTCAGTTCTTGCATTTTTGAAAACGCATACCCGCTATTTTTGTTTATTATCCTTTACTTAACCTGATTATAAAATTTCAGCTTCCTATGTTAATTTTAACACGTGCCGACTGAGCCCTTAAGTTTTATGAAAGAAGTTTTTAGATGTATTTTTTAAATACAACTGGGGGACGCCAAATAATTTAATTTTAATTGAATATTATTGAAAAGACAAATTTAAGTATTGCGTTTTATCCAACAAATTCGAAATGAAATGACAACAAAATGAAGTACACGTATGTTACAACATAGGTGCCGATGTTACTTGCTTGAGAAAGTGTTCCAATGTTACATTAAAGGCGCAGGAGTAACTTGCATGTTTTGAACGCAAATCGGCACGTGTTCCTGTGCTCCAAAAAAAAAAAAAAATCATGGGAGTGTTTTAGAGTAGATTGAACAGAACTAGCCCATATGCGTTAAAAAATAAGAACCTTGCAAAATAAGGGACACCCTACTCTATATGTACTATAATATAAATCAGTATCGAAACTGAAATCGATTTAGCCATGTCCGTCCGTCTGTCTGTCTCTCCAAAACTAAAATTCATTCTCTGCGCCGACCAAGTTTTTTTTTCGTTTTTCCCCTTTATTACTTAGTTTAGGGGTGAGGGGCAACTGAATGGAGCTACCTCGGGTTAAAATTATACAAAAGTTGAATTTTCTCGGTTGTCATTTTATATTCAAACATCAAATTTCGAGTGTATATAGCCGACTCAAACCCCAACAACAGAGAATAAAAAAAAAATAGGCCACGTCCCCATAAAGTAAAAATTTGAAACTTTTATATCTCTGGATTCATGAAACCTACAAAAATGAAACTTTGCATGTATGCCATTGGCGTGGAGTAGCGTCGTATAACAGTCATTAAAAACTTAAGTTACAGGGGATATCGAAGTCGAGAACACTCCACTGCAATTCTTTTCTGGTTTATTTGTTACCTTTTTATATTCTTGCAAGAAGAGTATATCCACTTTGTCATAATGTGATGACAAACTTTTTAAAAGAGAGACTAACAGGACATCGACTAGTGACAGGATCTTCTAGTACATTGCAATCTGTTTATATGTTTCTGACCATTCATGGCTGTGAGAAGGGGCATAGATAGAAGTAAAGTTTGCAACGCATAGAAGAAGACATCGAAGACTATAAAAAATGTATATGTTCTTGATCATATCGTATGTCTGCCTATCTAAGGTCCCCATAAGTATATTACAACTTCGGCACAGATACAAGCACAGCTTACGATACAGATTGTAAAAATGTCTGTCATCCAAATGATATAGGCTGGTGTTAATATACTCAGTACCGTATCATTCATTAAAAATGTGTACTTCTTACAAACAAATCTTCTTTTACATATTTTTATACTTTTCACGTTGTTGTATGGAAAGCTTTGTTGTTTCTTAATTAATTGACTTGTAACTTAACACTTATGTATGTTTGTTCTTAAAATGAAAACTATTTAGACATATTTAGATGAATAGAAAATAGATTCAGTCAAAAAAATGGGCGTGGTACAAGAAAGGGCGTGAAGGGTAGCTAATCTTCAGACTAGAATACTTATCACCTCAATGAAAAATCGATTTGAAGCGCTGCTTATAGAAGCGTGCTTATTGTATCTTTGTGCATTACTTCAACGTACTTCACCAATGGTTCTCGGACACTGTAAAAGTTAAAGACTTGAATTTTGGAGAGTAGATTCGTGATGCTCGGCAACAGATCAAGTTTCCTTCGCGCCCAAACAGCACCGCCCACTTTTTTAATAGATTATAAATAAATAAATATTGAATAAAAATTACTTCTAATAAAAATAATTTCTATTAATCAAAAACGTATCTTGTTTTTTCCGATTATAAACAATAAATATTAATAATAACCTTTTAATAAAGTTTGTGTTGAAAGTTTAAGAAAAAAAATTTTTTCTTCGAAATTGCATAAAAGTAATAGCAAATTTTTTGATGATTTTAAAATTATTCTAGCTCATATCGTCAATTAATCAATTAATTAAATAATATAGGATGCAGACACCAACCATCCGGTCCCGAAATGTCCTGGAAAACAGGGAGGCATTAGATGGTCTTTGTGCCTTGTGGGCGGTGCAGGATGGGCGGAAGGAGTGGGCGTGGTTCAAAACTATTCAAACTTGATCTGCTGCCGAGCATCACGAGTCTACCCTGCAAATTTCAAGTCTCTAGCTCTTATAGTTTCCGAGAACCATTGGTGAATACGGACGGACGGATGGACAGACGGACGGACATGGCTTAATCAATTTCTTTGGCGTCGCGATCAAGAATATATCGCTTGCTTACTGCAAGACCGGCATAACTCAAAATTTGCCGTTTCGAGAAAAACGCGTTTAAAGTTTTCAAGTTGCACTTACTTCCTTAAAACAGTTAAACAGTTAGGACGCTGCCTTCATCCTTGCTGAAGATTGTATACTCTTCACGCTCTTTTTGGTGCCACGCCCATTTTTTCGATTGAATTTTATTCCTCTTTATCTTAATAGCCTATATTCTAATTTTCATTGTTTTTGCTCATTGGGTACCAGTGATATACAAATAATTGATTTTTGCTATATTATAAGTGTGAAAAAGAAAAGTTTTCCACACAATGATGTAAATCTGGCTTTTCTTCGAGTTTTTGACCGATTATTCCTATTGGAGCTGTATGCTATAGTTATCCGATCTTCACGAAATTTGCAGTGTGTCTTTACTGACGTCCAAAGAAAGCAAATGCTGTAGTGATCCGATTATGCTGGATTTTACATATACAGTGGCTGCAGGGAAAAGAAAAATTTTGCGTTTAAATTTTTTTGGAAACTTTAAAACTCTGGGAGGAGTTTGTATTGAAACAGACAGACAGACGGTCATGGCTATATGAACTCGTCTCGTCGTGCTGATCTATAATATATATACTTCATATAGTCGGAGATGTCTCCTTCTCTGCGTTGCAGACTTCATGACAAAGTTTATATACTCTTGCAAGAGTATAAAAATAGTCCTACCCGTAAATTTTTAAATTCGTTGAAATGTACTACTAACTGGTAGGCTCAACATGGTATCTTTTGCAGAGATTTCTAAAAGTTAGAATTAAATTTTTCCCAATTATTGTCACATAATTAGCCACAACTGTCACAAAATGGATTTTCTCATTGTAATTGTGACTTGTAAATGTTTCTATAATAATGACTTTCAATTTTTTGCGTGAACAACTAAGAATGTTCATGCATGTGTGGTAAAGTTTTATTATCTGATTGTGTTATTTATTTTTTTTAATCAATAAATTTCCCAAAATCAAACAGACTGTTACAAGCCTTTTTATACCGTGTACACATATCGTGGTATATTATTTTGGTTTGAACGAAATGTGTGTAACGCACAGAATATGGGGAGGGGAAGGGGATACTCGATTATAGCGTCCTTACTGGTTTTTTTATATAAAACTCATGTGAGCCTGATTTCCGTTATACTCTTCATAATGAGTCGCAGATTCGACAAATTGTACATACATAGGTATGTATATGTGTATCAGAAACGTGTATGAAAGTTTTTTTTTAAAATGAGGGAAAAAACTGTGGTTTCCTGGAAGAATTGTTTCAAATTTTGTAATTATAATCAAAGTTTTGGATAAAACACTGACAAATGTTAAGTTGTTTCTAAATCTTCTTAAATGAAAAATTCTAGGAAATTTGACGACTCACAAATAATATTTTCCCTAGCTAGTGAACTTACGTAATACGTATAATCACATTTCGGGGCTGGTGATTAAAGTCAAAGAAAATGTACAAGATGCACTGAACAGAACCGGATTTCTTCTGAGCTGCACGCGGCTGCACAGTGCTTAACCTTTGCATGCATTTATGGGACAGACTCCATCTATGCACCCACAGACACTTGCTCATTCTTCCAAAAAATAACCTCATTGTCTCAGCTAATGTCAGCGAAACAATTTAACAACGTACGATCCGACAGGGGATACGAAAGGACAAACCAACGAACATTTAAACTGGCTGACTGACTCTGAAGCATGACCCGAAACCCCAAACAAAGATCGCAATTTGACTCTACACTTCGTAGCTGTCACCTCGCGCGAGTGGAAGAAGATTGATTACCGCCATCGAATTGTTTGTATTTGCTTTTCGGGGTGGATTTCGATTGAATTGGATTAGAAGCGAGCGAAAGAGTTATCGCCCTTTTCCGGGCCACCGCTAGCGTCCACAATAGACACAACCATGCTGGCAGGCGACATGGAAAACTCAATGTCACATGTGTAAACACACTCACACTTGAGTGCCTGTGTTCCTTTGGAAAGTTCTATTGAAATAACTTTAAATAAACTTTGCAAAGCATCAAAAACACATCCCAAAATATTTTGTGAATTTTAGAATTTATTTACATATGTTTCTGCTTGAATAGAATTTAAAACTCAACTCAAGTTTAGGGAAATTATTAAATTCCAGCACGTTTAAACGTTATGACTTTTGTCAGCATGCGAGCTCTCAAACGTTTGTGTGGAGAACCTGGTTGGCCTGACGGTGTGGTAACACCTGTATGCGAATCCGGCAGAGGACATAGTTAGCTCTCGAGAACCAGTACGACATGAAAGCCTGGCCGACGTGATTATGACAAAACTAGTTCGCAATTGCTGTGCGATTGTGTATTCCCAACTGTGTAAGGCAAAGCAGCTGGTAAAAGCGTACAGCAAACTGTTTTTCTATTTTGTATTCTGTAAAAGTGATTTTTTTTATGAACGCGTGGAAAAAATCACTTCAATGCATGAATGTCAATTGGGGCAAAGTGGTAGTCCTTTCGTTTAGCTCACCTTTAGCAATTTGGGCTCTGTGCTTCACAATTGCCTGAGATATTTTTTCTTCACTTGTTTTAACTTTGCAATTTAACTTATGAGGGTTGCTGCAAAGGTTGTTTTAAGCATATGTTGCCGTCGAATCGTTCGTAGTCAAAAAGAGTACCAGGTTCAACGAAGTGTGACACAATTTGAATATTTTATTGTTTCGAGTTTTATTTTTCAGGTATCAGAAAGGAGCCAAGCCGAAAGTATCACTTTTGATCCACGGATTTTCTGTAAATTACTAGAAATGTGCATATATTATTCCACTGTTGCTACCAATCGTACATACATATATGTACATGTATGTCAGACAAGTTCTTGATAAATTTGAGTTGTATAATTTTTTTTTACTCTAAATAAGTTGGTATTGTAAATTTTTTCGAAGTGTACGCGATTCAAACAAACTTCTTACGAGTATAATAATCAGTTTCAAATGTTCTTAACAATGATCATTGAACACACACATACAGACATTGTAGTCTTTGTCGTTTTGGTTCATAAAACAAAGATATATGATATACTCATACATAGTACTTATAGCTCACAATGTGGAAATATTTTTCATTGAGTGGAACCCACAATTAAATTACATGAAATCCATTTATAACAATTACTCAGAGCGGCGGCAATCTATGAGTGCATTGATGACGCCGGAACGTCATATGGTTTCAGTATGTCGGCCCTGTACGTCATGTGAGCCATTTGGCTTCCTCTGGTGTTTGCAGTGGACAGTTGCTGCTCAGTCGCAGCAGATTTAGAGGCGGACACAAAATGGTGCTACAACCAGTTCAACGGCTTGTGTTGCGTTGCAATTATTTATTCTTGCATTTCCTTTTTGTGGGATTGAGCTGGAATGAGTGAACGTAGATGGCGCTTAACCATGTCCGGCATAATGCCGCGTGCAGATTGCCTCCTCAACTCCTCTCACTAAGTCTGTAGGTGCACATTACATTTGCACCACGGTTTGTAATAGGGAGTAGACTAAAAAATCTTTAAAGGGGGTTACCTTGCAATACAAGTTATATTTTTATAATTCTTAACAAATGAAAAAAAAAAAAACAAAAATCAGGGCTTTACATAAAGTTCTACGAATCACTTAACGAATATTTTTAATTTAGGAGTTCAAAGTAATCATTGTTTAATTCAAACTAAGACCCCTTCGCATACCCCTGCTAGGAGAATGTGTAATGTGCATGTGTATTAGTATCGTATACACGTAATGTTCAGAGACATGCATCGCAATCAAAGTCGCTTGCGTTCCCGTTCGCGTTCGCATGTGTTCTGCACTCAACTCTGGCTTCTCTGTTATTAGACGTCATTATATTTTATAGGCCTTAATTGATCCTTTGAGCTAACCATGAATACATTTCTTTATCTTTAAAAATGTATGCGATTACATAAAAGTAAAACAAGCAGAGGGTTAACTTTACCCATACTTAATATCCAATACTCTTTACACGAAATTTTCTGATAACTCTAACTTAACTTAACGACAAAGTTTAGAATTTTTTTTATAAAAAAAAAACGGATTTGTCGAAACATATGTATATACTCTTGTAATGAAGCGAGTATGTATTTGGTATTAAGGGATGTGGTTCTACCCATTTCTCATGCGGTCTTTATTTACCGCAATAGCAAACACATAGAGTTCATAGCATCAATGATTTTTCCTTAAATTAATTTTACTTTATTTCTTACATTAATAATACAAACAAACAGGTAGTGTAAGTATTATTTTCTAATAAAATCATTAGTTAATATTTTAAATCGAATCAAAATTGTTTGTCAAATTTGAAAACTGAGAGAGGAGTCCGATAAATAAATAGACGAACAGACTCGAGCCATATATTAATATATACATACATGTGTATATGTATATATGTACGACATATACGAACATCATTTTGGATGCGGTTGATTTTTACCGAATCTCCTCGTTTATGATCGGGTGGCACGGCCTAATATCGTGACTTAAAACGACCATAATGTGTTGAGCTTGGGGAGGGTACAGTGTAGTATTTTAAGCACAAATTTAAATACAATCTTTTAGTTATTTATTAATTTAACAAAATTAAATGCCAAACTGATAACAAAGGTAAGGCAAAGGTTTCAACCAGACTAAGAAGGCAATCATGCTCAAGTACTTAAGTACTTAAACTTTACTTAATTTTATCAACAAAATTGAGTTTCTTCAATAGAATTTCTTTACAAAATAGTTGACTAACTTCAATAGCAATAACAATTTGTGTGACAATTTCAAAGTTGTACATTGGTAAGTAAAGAGAAGAATGAAATAAAGTATGTTCGTACGTAAATATTATTGTTTTCGTATTTGTGTTAAAAGTCAACATGTATCTTCTTTATTGGGAAGGAATAAAACATATTTCTTCAACATTCCGACAGTGTTCATAATTTGCTTCGGTCAATTTACTTCCGCACGTTCGTTTTGTGTGTAACCCTTTTTATTTGCCAACATTTAATGCCGTTTTGTGGCTTGAGGTCAACTTGAGAAATTACATCGGGCGGTCGTATGTGTTGTGGCATTTATTTCCTTTTCTTTAACTTTTTATTAACACAGAAAAAAGTGTCAACCGCATTGACTTTGTGTTGCGGGTCATCTTATACATTTCTGACCATATTCACCAACGAAATTCGAAACAGGTCCAGAGGACGATTTGATTTATGGATATTTAACCGCACACACTACTTAGGACACTTATTACAGCCGCTTTGCTCGTCTTTGGACAATGAGTGTGAAAATGCTTTTGCGCTCTTTAGCCCCGAAGGACGTGAGGCGGACAGGAAGCAAACAAGGAATGCGTACAATATTTAAAGACACACACATTTGAACACATACATTCGAGGTATTTGTGTACAAGCCCCAGTGGCAAATTGTTTCCCTTGGGAGGAAGCTGTCTCAGTGCAATGCGCATTCGTCCTCACGCAGAGTAAGCGCGGAAGTAGTGCTAAAGACCGATACTCGAGTTACGGTTTCAGGAAAAGGGGTGCGGCCAGCACAAGTATCGTTTATGGGTTTGTGAAATTTTTATGTGGATTGTTGACATTTCCGAACATGTGGTCTTGTCAAGCACAGAAACCAAACCATCGCAAAGGAAGGGTGGATGTCTTTACACCCACTTAGAAACCCACTGCAAAAACCACACACAAACATACACATATGTATGAATGTGAAATAATGAATATAGATGTGATTTTTGTTTGAAGGGTGTGGCTAATCGTTTGAAATAAATGCTGCTTATCAAAGGAGTATTGAAGGGAAGTACTGAAATCGACAAATTTACTCGTATATTGAAAGAGAAAATCAGTTGTAATAGACTTGTTTGACATATTTTCGTAATTGTTATTAGTTTATTATTTTAAATTACATAATTTGCAAAAGTTTCTGTTGCACAATTGTTAAATATTTAGTGATGTTTGTTTTGTACCAAAACGCGTCTTCTCTCAAAATAATGGTGATGACAAGAAAGGCGAAATAACTTTTTAAGCATCCCGGCCATAACAATAAATTCCAAATGCTCCTCAACGCAGCTCGCTCTGTCGCAGTCGTTCATGGTATTTTCGGTCGCACAATTGAAATGGAATCTTGTTAATTAAATTAAAAATTCAGTCGAGTATCGTTTCATTTCATTAGGTGGCAGGAATGCTCCGGTCGCGTCTTCGACTTGCTTGCTCATGGGCTTGCCACTGGCGTAAATAACTGGCGGCAAAACCGCGAGATTTCTAATTAGATTGAATCTATAATTTTTATGGCTAATCGCCGCGCGCATTTTGTTGCGAATTTTGAATTTGTGGTTGTGCCGGTTTCAATTAATTTTTGAAATTTTGCTTATAAATTAAGTGCCCTGTCCATGCACTCAAATGTCCTTCCTTACAAATGTTAATTAAATATACATAATCTTGAAATACTTTACTCACAAAATTCTTGAAACAAAAAGAGTATAGTAAAGAGTGCTTTTTCTTTTTTTACCCAATCCTCTCTGTGTATCAGGATACACTAAGTTTGATTGAGACGAAAACTATGTAACGCATAGAAGGAGAATATACATATATTCTTGATCAGGACGACAAGATGAATTGATGTAGCCATGTCTGTCCATCTGTCCGTCAGTTCGTTTGTTCTCAACAATGATTCTCTGAAACTATAACAGCTAGAGAATTTGGAGATTATTTCGTGTGGTCATGGGATATTTCAAGTTTCAAAGATTTTTTTCTTCATCCACTCCTTCCCACCCAACGATCAGCGATGCAATATACACAGTTCTACAACATAGCGTCTCCAATTTTTCGACTTTTCCTTCATTTTCTCTCAAAAAGTTGTTTGCTATATCTCCTAAACTATAAGAGCTATGAACTTGAAATTGTATATGCAGACTCTATAAATATACCTATTTACCTGCATATCACAAAATACGCTTTTTTTCATGGTTGCTCCTCAAAGACCATAACACTCAAATTTTTGTGAAAATGTCACATTTTTTTAAGAATTTTTTTTTTGATATTTTTAACACTATTTGTATGGGTGATGCCAGACAAATCTTTTTTTTTTATAGACTTGGGGTGTGGCGCTACCTACCGTATGTGCAGAGTATTATATTGTCGAGTATACTCGACTATACCGCCCTTACAGATTACTTTTGCCGGTAACATAATAAAAATCACACTTTAACAAAGTTAATTTGTCACTCATATTGAAAATTCGAGAACGGAACAAATTAAGAACTTCACTTCGGTCCTTCCGAATTTTTTATACTCTCCGCACACACACATTTTTTATGTTTAATATTTCTTTTTAACCATAGTTTTCTCCAAGTATCTGTTCATTAAAGGTAGACTCGTGTGGTTGGTATATGCGTTACATCTAGTTAGATAAAATTGTTCCATGCCCATTTCTTTATAGCATTTTATTTAAAGGCAATAAATCGTCCACCGAAAGTAATAGAATCAATTGAATTGGTTGGTTAACCTAGTATGCGTCTCTAAAATTTTCGCGATTTTCTGGAAATAACAATGTTTAAATTAGTAGTTTTCATCATTCTCATTCATCTAAGAAATGTGAAATTCTGAAAACTTTTTTTTTAGATCAAAATACATATCAAACACAAAATTCAAAAGTTTCCTGTTTATTTTTCTATTATAATGAAAACCTCAACATCTACCGCTTTTTCTTATGATATATATACATATGTATGTATGTGTGCTAAACTCTCTTGCAAATTTTATTCCAATCCTAATTGGATTGAATAAGTTTTTTAGGTTAAACAAACTCCGTCATAACTCAAAGAGCCTTACATTTTCAGTTTCGTTTATTTCCGAGGAGAAATGGGACTCACTTCTAATATTTGCAAAACTAAATTTAAATAAACTTCAGTAAAAACACATATGAATGTATCTACACATTTATGTGTGTAATGGAAAAGTTGTATATGTGTACAGAACTATTCTGGCTGAAAATTTTCACGTACACTAGCCTAAAAGTTATTACAATTTCTCTAGAACTTTTGTTTGCTATCATAAAATTAGACTGAAGGCCAGAGGGGAATATGTAGCTACGTATATTCATATGCGTGTATGTAAGAGTGTACATGTAAGGTTGTATCGTCCAACTGTTCAATATTCTGTACGTTGCAAACTTCATGACAAAGCTAATATACTCTATTCAAAGACTACAAAAACTGAGAAACAAATGCAACACAAATAACAATGGAAAACGAAATGTAGCGAAGAAGCGCAAAAACAATGCCACCAAGATTGACACTATGACGGACAAGAGCGCGACAGCTTTGCGAAAACGAAGGAAAACTAAAAAAAGAAACAAAAATATAAGAAAGCACATAGCAAAGGAGAATGTCAAAAATACCAAATGCCAAAACGGCAGCAAAAACAAACAAACCAACGAACAAAATTTAACGATGCCAACAAAAAAGCCAACAGCGAAACGAAAAAGCGAATAAATTCCAACACAGACAGACGAGCGAGCAACATGTAAAAAATGTGGAAAAAAACAATTCGAGAGAGAAAAATCCACTCAGCGGAAGTGACAGACTACGCGACAAAACTACAATCTAAAGCGGCCCAAACTCTACACAAGCCAATGCACGACCAATCAGCGACTCGGAGAGTTTATGAATGCGCACGTAGTGGGAAAAACTCCACCTTCAGTGGACAGTTCAACATGGCGAGTGCGCATGTCTGTCACCGTAGTGATCGATAGCAAGCTGTCTGGAAGCCACACCTTCCAAGCGCCGCAACAACAAAATTTCTACCCCGCAGTAATTGTTGGTTCTTGTGCGCCGGGTGGTGTTGATGTCCGTCCAACTTTAGCGGGCGAATGAACAAATGCGGTCGAAGGATTGATATACTTTTTAGTATGTTCGGTGCTATTGGATAGAAAGGTCGTCATGTATTTGCGAGATACATTCTCGGCCTGATTTGGTATTTCTTCCGAAAATTCGTAAATAAAATTCCACATTATTAACGGTGCATGCAAATCAAGTTCATAAACAAATACAAGTTATATCATTTTTAAATAATATTTCTAAAACTACAACAAAACTAAAACCAAAGTTAATCTATGTTAAATACAAAAACTAAAAAAAATCAAAGAAATAAAAACAATAATGTTCTAAAAACCTTTAAAAACATATTTAATATATTTGAAATGTACAATTTCATGTAATGTGAATAAGTAAACAGTGTTTCAACAACAAGAACAAAAAATATTACACAAATGAACAGCAACCATTGAAACGTTCTAAACCAGTTTTGCCGACCTTTGCCCGACATTGTTCGTTGGCCAGAAAGAGATCGTATTGTTGAGAGAAAGAGTGAGCATCGTCGTGTAGAGAAGCAAATATTGCAGCAGCAAATGTGCTTGTGTGTGTTCATGTTTTTTATGTGGTAAAGTGAATCTGAACGGGTTTCAAAGTTGCCACTAACTCGCCGCTCAAACTGGTTGTTGCGCACAACATTGGCGATCGTCTTTTTACCGCTTTGTCGCCGGCGTCGTACCAGATACTCTCCACACTCGTCGAGTTCCTTCCGTTCGTGCCGTCGCTCCGTCGTTGTCACTATCGCTGTCACTGTGTTGTGGCATTCGCGTCACCATGGGTGCCAAAGTTTATGTGGACAAATTTAGTGAGTCTGACGAATTGTCGCGCTTGAGTAAACAATGTTCGCCGCCATTCTAACACGATGCATCGGTCGTCGTTGCTTAAGCGATTTTTCCGTGTGTTGTGATAACATCTTTTCAAATAAAAATTCTCAAAACGCACATAAAAACTAAATCAATAATATGTACATATGACAAGATAAAATATTTAATAACACAAAAAAGAAAATATTATGTGCATGTAAAGTGAAAGATTCAATAAATTCTTCATTAATTCAGATTTAAACAATTAAAAACGAAAACTAAACAAAATAATTCAAAAGTACACCAATATCTCATCAGAAAGACTTGGAGGAAATGGATCTAAGGCATTGCAGTCGTATGTGGTTAGTGTAATTGTTAAAAAACACAGAAACATACATGTGGTTCAACCGACACTATAGATTTTTTGTGTATGCATATTTAGAGAAATTCGAATAGGTTTTCAATTTACAATATAATAAAAAAAATTTAAAAGCAATAAAAACTAATTGGAATTTCACTAGATAGAAGTATGTATATGTATTCATATGTGTATATGTATTTAGTGTACATTCAGCCGTTTTGTTTATTTTATTTGTTTTGGGTCAAAGACAAAAGTACACACAAAGCAACGCTTATGTATAATCAAAGATATGAAATTGAAATAGAACAAGAAGTTTGAAAGTTGGGAACATTGATTTTTAAAGATTATCTTCATTATCAAATTTTTGTGTCTTGTGTTATTGTACTCTTCACGTATGTGAATACTTTGATATAGCCATGTCCGTCTGTCTGTATGTATGTTATCTCCTGCCACAGTTTTCAAAATATCGACATGAAATTTTGCACAGACCCTCCAATTTTATTACTACAAATTATTGGTCGGAACCAGCATGATCGGACCACTGGAACTGGTAGCCTCAAACTTTTTTGTTTCTTTTAAAACTTTGCACTTATGTTCTCAGGGATGCATGAATACGATCTTGATCTAAAGATTGCCATGGCTACGTCCACATAGTGCAAAACTCAATAGTTTGCATATCTCCGGTAATAATTGGTAATAAATTATTATTATTAAAATCATGCCCGTTTGTTCTTGAAGATTATAAGATCTTAGACTTAAAGAGACTTGAAATTCAGACTATAGTACACTCATGTTGTCATGCAGTTAAGGACGGCAAATTTTTTTATTTCACAAACATTATTTAATTAAAGGCTTATTCTACTTCTTTTTTAAAGGCATTCAAAGATTGGTTCTTGAATTTTCAAATTATTCTTTAGTGTCTGTTCGAGAAAATATATCGGGATATCATCACTGCATATTGTCGTAAATGCAATGACTGCAATCCTCTGAATTAAGCAGATTCATTCAGTTATAACTAGAATACAAAAACTGGTTTGTGGATTCGAAAATACATGACCATAAAATTGCGTAGCGCCATTAAGTTCTATTATCTAACTCTACAAAAAAATGTTATTCATAAAACGATACCTCATTTCGATTTGGCCAAACCTTTCTTTTTATACCCTGTACCTTATGGTGTAAGTCGGAGACATATCCGACTATACAAAAAATATATATTCTATTCCATCCCTGTGTCCGTCCATCTGTCTGTGTGAACGCGTAGATCTCAGAAATTATCTCGATTGTCTTTTGTGACAGGAACACCAAATTTGGAGTGTATACAGCTGACTCAAACCTCAAGAAGATAGAATAAAAAATGGGCGTAGCCACGCCCCTATATAGTAAAATTTTCAAACGCTTATATCTCAAGAGCCATAAGACCTACAAGATTAAAACTTTGCATGTATGCTATTTGGATGGAGTATAGTAACATTCAATTATGAAATGGGCGTGACCACGACCACATATAGCCAAAATAGAAAAACGTTATATCTATTGAATTTGGTTTAAAAGAGTAAAAATTTGTATATATGAAATGTAATGAAACTGTAATCTGTTTCGATTAAAAAGTGGGCGGGGCAACGCCCTAATACATCCGTTACTAAATTAAGGTACAGGGTATGTCGAAGTCGAGTACTGTTGTCTCCAATCCTTACTGGTTCTTTTGCTAAATAGGAGCGCTAGGCCATGCTCATATGTCCTTCTATCATAAAACAAGAGATAATTTTTAAACAAAGATCCATTTCCATTCCATTTGTATTCTTGTACAAACTATAAACGGACGGATAAATATGGCATCATCAGATCAAATCTTAACTTTGATCAAGAATATAATGAGTTTGAACAGCTTTGCTTCGTTTTTTTAATGCCAGTTTTGAAAAGTATAATCATTATAATACAATTGTATGTTTTGACACTTTTACTACTCCGAGTAATAATTTCATTCTAAGTCACAGTGTTTCATTTCTAAAGACAGGTGATAAAATCAAAATTTCTTCGTACCTTGAGTTTTCCGTGTATTTGTAATAAGTTCAAATATATTAATTATTTTATTGTCTACTTCCATATAGGTATAGTCAGAATTTAAGCAGAGTGTGTCATACTTATAATTTACTTCCTGATCAGTATGGAAAGAGAAGTCGTTTTAGCTATTTCTGTCTGCCCGTCTCATCTCCGACTGCCTGTATAAACGCGTCGGACTCAGAAACTATAGTAGGTAGAACCAAATTTTTTTCGGATGTCGATTTTGCTCTTCATTACGCAGATCGAGCTTACTTTGGTTTTGGACACGCCTACATATTGCCAAAATAGAAAAACTATCTCTGGAACCAATTTGTCTAGAAGAGTAAAAATTGTTATGTATAATATTGAATGAAAATTAAATCTGTTCCGATTTATAAGTGGGCGGGACAATTTCCTATTTCAGCGGTTACAAATTTAGGGTGCAAGGTTTGTCGAAGTAGAGAGGTGATAACTTTTATTAAATAAATATGCCATTCAACTGTGAGGTTTAGTGTCCAAACTATGAATAGCAGGGGTTCTTGATGTTTTCATGGGTTCACTTATAGCCAAAATCAATAATTTCGATATCTACGTACCGCAATAAGCAATAATGCAAATTGGTATATAGGCTACTAAGAAAAAGGGAAATAGTATTCAATCGAAATAACAGGCGAGGCACAAAAAAAGCGTGAAGAGTATATAATCGTCAGCAAAGCCAAAGAAATCGTTCTTACTGGTTTACTTTTATTATTCGAATACTTTAAGTTGTCTTCCAAGTCTTACAAGTAAGACATAACATTTTACGGAAGTTTAACAAAACAATGTTAACTAATACTCATTAATTATATATATATATATTTACAGATGTGAAGACCAATGCAAACAAAACTATTAGTGAAAAGATCATTTGAACGCTTCCCGCAATCACTAATTGAAACTGCCGCGTAGCATAGCCAAATCACAGCATCGTAGTTAAACATGCAAGAGGTCTGCAATGCATTGGACGCTCAAATGGGCACGCAAATTAAGTCGGAGTCGCCGCTGAACCCACTACAGGTGCAATCAGGCCATACCGTGGTGCCGGTAGCCACACCACCCCAGGGGCCACCACCAACGGTGATGCTTGTCAACAAAATGGTACCGAACTGTGATAAACGAGCAGCCGACACGGCCTACTGGATGGCCTCTGAGGGTGGCTTCATAAATTCGCAGCCCTCTATGGCTGAATTCCTGAATCATCTGAGTCCGGAGAGCCCGAAAATTGCTACACCTGCTGGTGGAGGATATCCGGTCGGTGTTGTGCCGCAGACGCCCGATGGCATAGACTCGGTACCCGAATACCCATGGATGAAAGAGAAGAAGACGTCTCGCAAGAACAGCAACAATAATCACCAAGGTGAGTACTTACACTTGTAACTCTATGCAACGAAGAGAAAGGTATAAAAATAGTATTGAACAGGTAACGGCGAGATGAAACGATGCTTCACCAAACTCGAGTGCGTTTGTTTCTCATCAACAGAAAATGCAAAAGTGTCATTAATCAAGAAATCAGTGCAATTTAACTTGCATCGAAATGAAACAAAACGACTAAACGATCAACATCGGCGCCGGTGTGGACGTAGAAGTCACATCGGAGGCTGCTCAAACCACTTGTGTGTGTGTATATAAAAAACCTAGTTTGCTGACTTGGTTTGGCTGGTTTCGGTTCCTTTGATGGCCAAGCCTTAGTCTCTGCCCATGAAACAAGCTGCGAACTCAAAACGCGGTGAAGATCTCTTATTTGCCATCATTTGTAACAATTTTCGAAAGCAGCAACCAAGCAACATTGAATGACTGACTGACTTGAATTCGTCAGTTGCGGATGACCGACGCTACCCCTCCCCTTGACCGACTCGACAACCAAAAGGCCACTTTCATATGTTGTTTGATGGAAACATGTCGATCTTTTGGTTTTGTTTTTGTTTTTCGTTTTATTCTTTTGAAGGCGTCGGGCACTTTGTATGTGTCGATTACATTTTAGGCGATGGGAGCCAACGGACTGCGTCAGGAGTGCAAACCTAACCACCACTCGATCCCTATTTTCTGAAAGCAGCAGCACGAATACAAGAAACGATAATAAATTAGGTATCAAGGTTGTACACTAACTCAACGCATACGAAACCCATTTTCAGCTCTTCAATGGGAAAGTTGGTGTGCTTCGTCTTGTGGCGGGTTTGCAACCTGCTATTTAGATTCATTTGTCAAAATATTTTTTGTTTTTTGTTGTTGGCAGAGACACGAAAAACCCAAAGTCGAAACTGGACTAGCGGATCGACAGTTAAGTCGAGGCACGTTGCGCCCGCGCGTATTCATTCGAGCTTGCCACAGTTGCAGTTTGTGTTCGAGAGTTCCAAACAGACGCGTTTTTTCACATATCCTCGGGAAATTTGTGCAACGATTGTACTCAATATGTCAGATGGGTTTCTTTTAACTTGTGTGTCTGCGGTCAGCATATTCGTTGGATTTTGTATTCTTTCAATTCGAGTGTTGCAAACCATACATTAAATAATACTGCTAGGCGATATTTCAAAAGAGTTCTAGTTTCATAGTTTAACTAAACCTGTCTTCGGACTGATCTTGTACTCTCTAGTTTGTTATACGATTTTTTTAAGTTTATCTGAACTAAAGATGTATTTTTAGTTATCAGAATATAATATCAAAGTAACTAAGAAGTCATGTTGACTGTGGCACTTTTATACATTAAGTGTCAATTGACACTGTTACCCTCTTTGTAAGCAAATGAAGCCGAAGTTTGTCAGAATTAATTGCAAGGCATTTAGGAATACGATGTTTGCGTATGTTGGAATTCAAACAATCGTTGACAAATAACCACAACTAATTCAAAACGAATTTCAAGAGAATAAAATGCATTGCGGCGTATTTGTCCAATGGGTATTCCCAAATGACTGCATCACTTGTGAGCAAGTGGAAGTGAGCCACAGAATGAGTGGCGTTAAAAAGCGTTGCAAGCGCCGCAGATGCTCAAGACCAAAACAACGAAATCTGCTGAAGGGTCAATATATCTTGCTTAACAGAATCATTCAAACTCACACCACCCTAACACATACAGATACATACTCTCACACACTCACACTGGCTTACCGTTACATATTTCTAAGCGTTAGGCAGAACTTGAAGAGATTCTTTGTCGTGAATAATCGACCTTTGTGATTGTGTCTGTGACTGTGACTGCATGCTGGGCGGTGTGGATTACAAATGATGTTGTTAACAGGGCATTCAAAAGCAACATTTGTTTTTCGTTTAACAGTTTCATTAGTTAATATTGTCAAATTAATTCCTTGTCAGGAGTGTGTGGCCATTTATATGCGAAATGAGGTGAATTCGTCGTTTAACTCTCAGCTCATCAAACAAACCAAAAGTATTTTAGGCGACTCACTTAACATGGCGTAACAAGTGAACTTCCCTGAATAAGGAAAGCCGCACAATTCGTTCTCTGAATTTTAATGTGCGCGAATTGTTTTGGGTCTTGTTTGTTTTCGCTGGCAAATTCATGTGTGCCATCGAGCCAAGACACGTTTACTGCCTAATTGTCTACATTAAGTTTTCGGCTTCTGCTCAATTCAAGTAAAACAATAAATTCCGTAATGCGGAAAGTGTTAATAGCGCGTAAAGTTGGTCTTGTAATGAACTCATATTCACAGTTATTACGCGTTTATTGCCGTGCAATATGCCGACATACAGCCAACATCAACAGCAGCATCAGCATAAGCATCACACCAGACCCCTCCCAGTATCCATCCACTGCCTAAGCAAAGTATCTACAAAGTTGTAAAGAAAATTTCGCGTTGAGTAGGTTGTTGAGCACAAATTGTTAAATTTCGGCGTGATTGTTTTGGCGCGCAACACGTCGGGCAATAAATTTAAACATGCCTGAATTTTAAATACATTTTAAATATTACAATTTCTGCTTCATACAATGTGAATGCGAGTACGTGATAATCCGACATCAATAAAACAACAGTTCTGCATCGCACATGCCGTGGCCGGCGATTGGAAGACCGTAATTCAATATATCGTAACTCAATGCAAAACTGCGCCATCTGTATTATCCACCCACTGAGCATATGTTGCACACCTTCTCCTCCCCTGCAGCCTTTCCAGCTCTACGGCGGCGTTACTTTTTTATAGCACGAGTATCGCACGAGTATCACGAGCGAACGTGACGAGAGGAGGAATCGGCAATGCGCACGAGTTGTAACTTACCCCCTGCGGATTATGATTATAACAATCCATTTATCATAATATTTATGTTGATGCGGTGTTCTTTTTCTCAATGAAGCCCTTTTGCCTTTTATTAATTTTATTTATGATGAGTCATTTGCACATTCATATATTTAACCTTTACAGTTGAATTCATTCAAAAAGTAAAATGGTCTTCAAAGTATGACAAGTCAATGAAGTTGCCTTTAGTCGTTTGAAAGTCAAAACACACTCACGAGAAACTCGAGAAATCTCATTCTCGAGTTAGTCATCTAAATCTGCTATTGCCATTTGCATAGTTGAATATTTGTATCACACCAAAATTCAATTCTGTGTTCTGTTTAGTCTGAGACGATTGTCAATACCGCAGAGTCTCACTGTAGAAGCTTGGGCAAGCGAACTACATTAAACCACAAACATTACAAAGACAATGAAGCTGAACTTGAAATTCACGAAAATCATGTTGCAACGTATTAAATTAATTGAGCTCGTCAAATAACTTTTTATTACTAATTACGCGAAGTAACGCAAACAAAAAAAAAAAAAAACGATTAAAAATGAGACAAAAGCAGCAACAAATAAACTTTACGTATATTTAAAGGAGTGAACACGGCACGGCCACGAAAACCGCTCAAGGTGACGGCTTAGTAAAATTAAGCAAAGTAACGCAAAAAATTATGAGTGAACAAAAGCTTGAAAATAAAAAAAACAAATACTTACTGGACTACTGAATGGAAAGGTCGCGCAATTAATTGTTACGACTTTATTATGGAGATAAGTGCACAGAAAAGCATCTTGCGGCTTTTCTAAGCCACTTCGAGGTCGTTTTCGAACAAAGGATCTAATTGGCAACGGCGGATTTTCTAAGCTTTACAGAAGAGCGGTCGGTCGGCCACCGACAGACACGCCACAGACCGCCGTCTGACTTTTAAGGGTTTAATAATATACTTTTTTCCTGATTTTGTTCTTCATGACTTGGAAAAATCTGTTCCAATTAGTTCTGCCTTACGAAATGAGCGCCTCGGAAAGTTAGCGGTTAACTTTATCTTCCCTGCTTATTTGGCAAAGTGCATTTTTTCTTATCTGGAAAGTGATTTGTCATTATTTTAAAGTTGTTAAAAAAATTCGTTTATCAAATGCTTACGTGAAATATTATTAAAATTAATGTTTATCTTTAACGAAGTTAACATTTTTTCTTACTCGTAACAAATCGCTGCAGTTCCAAGTAATTGTTCATCGGCTCAACTTAGTAAACTAAAAAAATGGGAGAATTATTTACTGCATAAAGCAATACTACGCTGAGAATCTAAAAAATTTTGTGGAGAAAAACTTTCGCGATAAAGTTAATCAAAAGGACGCTAAATCGATTTAATTTTATTTCGACTCATTTAACTAAAAGCTTCAAGGAGGCAAATTTCAGCGGGGGAGAAGGCAAAGTGAAAATATTTGTCCACGATTAAATTTTTAAAAAGCGTTTTATGAAATGAACCTCGTGGACTCAATGGCCTCGCCTTTGAAAATTTGAATTTTTTACGCCAAATAATGCAAGACTTTTTTTTAGTTATCCTTGAAATGGTTGCTGCTTTGTTTGCTAGGGGATGGTCGGAAAGTAAATAAAGTGCTCATTGCTCAGCTGGAATTATCGCCGCAATGGTTGTGGTTGCGCCCCCCTCCCCCTTACAATGACACAAAAACCACACTTAAGCGCCACGGATCACATTCCGTAAAAACCGCGACGATAAAATTTTTTTTCTCATTTTTTTTTTTGTTGTGGTTGTTTTCGCTCTGTTCCCGCCTGGCCTGTGTCCTTATTCAAATGGAAGTAAGGAGTCACCAACTCCCTGACCGGCAGGCAAATGTGCCCCTGACTTTTTCTCTTTATTTTCTTATTTAGGTCCACTTTCATTATGACTTGCAATTGGCGATGGTCTTCAGTGCGAGTGCGAGAGCGCCGCGTTAACATAATAATCGTAAAAGGAAAATCAAATCCGAAATAATTTTCAATTTGTACGCGATTTATTTTTATGTCTTTTCTTCTCTCATCCACTTTAAACAAAATGAAACATTGTCAAGCCGCATTACTTCAGTTTAAACGATTTGTAAACATTCCAATTGGATTTTCGCTCATAAAAATATATGTTTCTGACATTGCCCAGTTTTTCAATTTTGTGCGCGTTCGCAAGACAATTTAACTTGGGTGGCAAACATGCACGAAATCACTTTACAAGCCGCTCGTAATAACCTAATATAAATACTTCTTACTTAAACTTAATCTATAAATCGTGAACACTTCTGAACAAAACATTTGCAGCTCTTTGAACAAAGGCAATCAGGAGTCTGAATGCGAACAGTGGTTAGCTTGTTATTATCGAGAACTCATTTTGACTCACTGTGACTTTTATGATTGTTTATCGTCACTCAGCAAATAAATTCAATTCTTTCGAATGTTAACTGGATTTGATTTGGAGACTTATGCAACATACACATATGATGTTATCAAAGATGTGGTGTGACAGATCCTTAATGGCTTACGGTTAATGTTGGGGCATCGGATTAATGTGTTACTACTTTTAAAATAAAACTGATTGAGTCCACCCGATCGACGGTATAGGCTCTTATTCGCTTTCATCAGCTTTTTCACGTAAACTGACTCTGATAAGAGACTATCAAGTTCTGCTACTAAGAAGTTAAAGGGAATCAGCTTAAAAATTATACAAATACAAACCAAAGGACTTGAAACATTTAAACATCCACTTGAAAATATTTATCGGCGTTAAAAAGAGCGTGAAAAGTCAAATGGCACACAAACACATGTTCCTCTTTGACTTCGAGCCCGCCGGGGTGTTTTTGGTGTGCTTAAATAATGGAAATATATTTCTGTTTGTCATCGAGTGCTGCCGAGAGCAAACCGCGTGTCTGTCCGTGCAGGCACACCGGAGCGTGCTGGCAGTATCTGTTTTATATTCAAATGGTGAACCACAAAAAGGATTTCGTATTCAAATTCACAAAAAAGATTTGAGTTCGTTTGTCGTTAACCGAACGATGAAATCTGAGCGTGTGTCGTAAAAGACTCGATGTGAATGTGGTGATTCCTTGCAAGGATGTGAACGGTCGCTAGGTTGGCCTGACAGTTGGCTTTTCGTCGAGTCATGTATCATATCAGACAAGAGTGCGGTCGGAAACAACGTGCTCGGGGTGTATCGCGTGGTTGACACGTGATTCCGGTGCTCGTAAATTTTCGATGAACGGTTACTAAGCTTTGTAGTTTTAATTTGCAGCTTGTTAAATGTTTAACCGAATTATTTATGTGTTAAGTGATAAAAGTTATGACTCTAAAATTGCAATTTCACTGCAATTCGGCCTAAGAGAAGTTGGATAAATTTGTCAATTAGAATATTTTTGATTTTTTCTGTTTCTGTGTTGCACCTACAGCTCACCCCAGCGCAAAGTATCACACATGTATACATTACAAAAACAGCCCGAAATGTCACTCAGCCATCCATCCATCCATCTCCTCAGTCAGTCATTCAGCCAGCTTTCGTTACACGCTCAATAGAACCACAGTGAATCATTCATCATTTTGGACTTGACCTTTTTTCAAAGCTTCCGTTTAGTGTAAGAATCTTTAATTTTGTATTTTTATCTCTTGCATGATGATGCTCAGAGTGATGAAGCTGAGGAGTAGGCGAAGGAGAGAATGCACGATAGCCAAGTAAGATACAAACATCAAAGCTCTGACACACGTTTTGATGGAAAGTTGTACCCGCAATGCGAACTTAGATGCGTAAACATGTCACATGCGTAAAAAAATAAAGTGGGGACCGAGTTACACATCGATGACAGCTGAAAGTCATTTAACTTTACTCATGACCTTTTTGCATTCCCTTGCTCCCTGTCCCATTTTTACGCTCTTCATCCCTCTTATAATTTCACTCTGTCTCTCACCTTTTTACAATGGCAACCTCACCGTACATTTTAAAAATCTGCTGTGCAATTCTAATATATTATTCCTTTTGTCGATCAAATCCAAATTGGATCTTCTCACCCCGATTAAAATTAACTTATAAAAACGAGCAGTTCGTGTTAAAAATGAATTTGTCATCCATAAACTGTGTGACATGTTTGCCAAAATTGTGCACCAGCAGAAATCAAGACGATACATCAAATGGCAACGTTGTTATTACTTCTGATTGATTTGCAGAGAAAGTATTTTTTGATTGTTGATCTGACATAATTGGTAAATCGGTTTGAATTTATATTTTATTCACTTACAAGGACTTCGATTTTGATAAAATCATATCAATTGCAAAGCAAAAGATTTGTAGGCTCGCTATTATACTCTTGCAGATTAGCAATTTTCCATGAATCAATTAAACTCGTTTTATGAGGAGACATGTATTTTTCAAAAACTAAAAACATTTGAAGGCCGTTTAACACACATACTCTTATAATATTAAATAATGACACTTGATGAGTATGACATGTTTTAAATCACAGAATTATTTTCTAATTTTGGGATAAGAAAATATGAAAATAGTCACACGCCATTACTCTTTTTGTAATCGTACAATTATCCAAAATAACAATTGTGGAAAAAAACACACACATTTCGATATCCTGTGCGCAAAACACTAGTAATATCAATAATAATGAAGCCATTTCGATTAGTTTAGTTTTAAATCATATACAACTAATATCTAATTACAGCAACTCGACCACCCATAGTTGTTTATTTATCTAACAGATACACGATAACAATCTCAGAACAACACAAAACATAGAAAACATAAAAAGAATTTCAATAAATAGGCCATTTATAAGCAAATTGGAGCTATGTGGGGTAGGGCGACAACCAATTGGAGCTCACACCGCTGAGTGTCGCTTACATGCTTCTCTGCGTTTCATAATTGAAGGCGTTTAAATATAATTCCCATGAATCTCTCATACTCCTGTTGTACAAAGTGTAAAGGTAGCGGGGGATTAACGGTAATGGCGCAGGTGTGGTTGTTTCAAATACACATATAAACGCATCGTTCAGATCATTGAACAAATTGCTTTTGAATAAGTACCAAAAATATTATATATTTTGCTAAAGAGCGTAAAATTGATACACAATTATTGAAAAATACATTTAAATGAGTTTCCGACTATTAAATTTTAAATATTCCAAATGCGAACTGAGCACACATGCTTTTGTTTAATCTGTTTGCCATATGAATATTTTTTCTGTTAGCTGTAACAAATTTGCATACGAGGTTTAAATCGCAACAGATTGTTTCAATAAGTGCAAAATTTTGAAACCAGACATTATTTGATTTTATTATTATTATTTTAAATTTTTTGCACAATTTTCGTCTTGGTTCCGTCCCCTCAGTCCCTTTCTAATACTTACTTAGCTTGAAAAATTTGCATTGAAATGTAATTTGTCAAGGCATTAAAGTTAAAAAATTTGAATGATTTCAACTCCACAGTTTTCTGCCTAACCAACGGGAAAAACAATTCTAGCTGTTTTCCGAGTATTTCACTTTTCCACACCGTCCAATTTTAATTTTTGCTGCGTTTTTCTACTTCGGCAAGGACACCAACAACAATAATAAACGTCAGAACGTTTGGGAGAACAACTGCTGCGGTTAATGTCTTTTGAATGCAAATGAATTTCTATCGCACTTTTGTTTTTAATACGATTTTTAAGTCTGCTGATATATTTTTCCAATATGCCGTCGATTATTTAAAAGGCTGATGTAAAGATGCCTAAAGAAATGAACTGCGCTGCCTAGAAAACGAGTTTGCTAACCAAAAAAAATATATATTATATATATACGTTTCTTTGTATATACTATGTATATTTATATTATGTATGTATATTTATTTTTTAATAAACAATTTTCATGTTTAGTGTAGTGGTAAGTTAAGGTAAACGAATAGATGGCGCCAATTTGTTCGTGCTTTGATCTCAAATTCTTACAACTAAACAAAGTAATAAAATAAGAATACAAAAAACTCACCACAACACGAGTTACAGCAAACTTTTACCTTTCATGCTTCGAGGGCACAGCCTACAATCTAACAAATTGTGTTTGTACCAGAGTGGGTGGGAAAACTGTCAGAATGAATGAGTAGAGTGGTCACACCTACTGTCAAGGCACTGGCAAAAGCAATGGTCTGTTTGCCTGTACACCACTCATTTGTTCATTTACAGCTGCAACCTTAGACTTTCAATATACTGCTCGTCGTAGCTCTCAACTTTTCTCTGATATTGCTCTTTGCTCTTGACTTGCAAACGAATTTTCTTGCAAATTAACAAAGAAAACAACATGGGATACTACATTCTAGTATGTCAATATCGATAATGAAATCAGGAAACAAATAAGTACTATTGACTTCTAAAATATAAACTTATTTATCATAAATATCTTATGCTACGGAACATAAATCGGACTTGAACTATTTTTATATCAATTCTGTTAAATTGTTGAGGTTTAAAGTGTGTTCGAGTTGAATTTCATGATGAATAAACATTTTTCGCAGACTCATGCCCAATAGAATTACAATCAGGAATGATTCGCTAATCATGGAAAGCAAAATTTTTGCTGTCTTGCATTCAAATATCTTTATAAGTTATGAAAATGCATAATCCTCGCCGTGCTCAGATAATCGCAGACGCAGACACTATTATTTCCGACAGCATGATTTTATTTGTTTTTCCAAATAATAACAACAGAGCCCACACTCAGTTCATTTTCTGGCTATAAGTCGAAGATTATTTGTGAAGTTTCACTTGGCCGCATCCACCATTATTGTGCAGAATATAATCAACTTGCAGACAACTGACAGTTGTGCTCCTTTTCCGCCCCACCTTCTACCACTTGCTACTGCTTGCCAACTTCATCTTTATCGACTGGAGTTTCGTGTCTTCAACTTTTGAGTATCGCCTGTATTTTTGTTTAGTCGTTTTTATTTTCTTTTTGGTTTTGTTTTTGGAGTTTATGAGACTTGAGATAGTTTCTTGACCAGTTATTACGTGCTGCACACACGAAACATCCGCTGACATCTTCGGGGTTAATTGTTTTCGACTTTCCAGTTGAGTGTCTTCCCATAAAATGTTGGAATACAAAAAGTTTAGCAGATCAAAACTCACTAAGGGCAAAGTTAACATTTTCGAGTAACATTTTTAAGTAAGTTATTGAGATTTTTTTATGCAACTTTCTTAATCGTTTTTATGTTTGCGTATCTCACGCACATTCGATATTTATGGGCTTACTCGAAACCGCGACACTTCCGCAAAGGAAGACGTTGCTTAAAAACGACAGGAAGCAAACGGAAATTCGTTTTTTCTCTCTGTCACACTCTTACTTCTATATATTCTCCCTCTTTTTTAACCTATTTACCTTTATTTTTCCACCGCTATAACACAATCCGTGCGCTTCGCTACGGTGCTCCGTGGTGGTGACATTCCACTTTTTTCCGTTTCTCAGAGTAAAATATTTTTTTAAGAACATTTTTAGCACAGTTTCAAATTTACGACAATCGAATAAACTACGATAAGAGTTGAAGGAAAGAAAAAAGATTTTGTAATTTTCGAGACTTCAAATCTTAAGCACAACTTCGAATGGGGCATTTGGTTGAATTCGGAATAAGATAGAAAAATTATGCCTGACGCTGGTTATATTATTAGTAAGGTCCAAATATTATTTTAAGATAGTCAACTTAAGTGTTCTGTTTGTAAAATGTTTTAAAAATGTTCACTTTAAGGTAAGTTTTGTTGATTGAAATTGCAAAACAAAACTACCATATAGTTAACTTTTCACTATTTTAGTACCATTCTAAATTGTTTCTTCTTTTTTTTCAGGTGATAACTCAATAAGTAAGTAATTAAATAATCTTTAAATATTCAAATTACTTCAATTGGCAAAAGCGTTAGTAATGCATTCGTTTGTATCCCCGATTTTACTCAAATTTTTTCAATTTTTTTTATTAACATTATTTATTTAATTTTAAATTTAATGCTTAAATGACATTGTTGTCATACGCATACGTTGTTTTTAGAGTAAATGCATGCTTTTATCTCAGATCATGGACTATTCATAGCCCATTTTTTCTATATATTCACTTTTTGAAGAATGGCAGGGTTAAAAGGAGCCTTCGTACACACCTACACTGAATATAATTATGTTAGTATCTCCAAGTGCCGACCCTGAGAAAGGGTACATTTACAGAGAGGTTATAAAAATGTGTTACTCTTGAAACATAATACTTATATTATTTGTCAGTCTTATTTTGATAATTAGTATGCTTGCCCTCATGATCAAAATCTGGAATTTCCATATCTCTACATCAATGAGAATTGGTATGAAAGCTACTAAGATAAAGAGAAGTGAGAACCCGACAAGTAAAGGTGCATTGAAATAGAAAAATGGCGTAAAGAGTATCAAATATTCGTCAAGACCAAAAAGAGGGTTTAACTTGCCTTTTTGTCTTTTTGGTTTCTGTTTTTTTGTTGTGCCTTTATTGTTTTTATAAAATGGGCCCGAAGCCACACAAAAAATAACTGCTAAATAACGATAAAAGTATTAAGAAAATATGTTAAATAATTGGCGTGTTTCTCAAGAGAAAACTTTCGTGGCCATTGCTTTTTTTTGGTTGCGTCTCTTGCTCGCTTCCGTTTCATATAAATCTCTAATTTCCGGCTACTTAACATTGGTTGCTTCCATTTCCATTTGCAGTGAACGTAAAAGTTATAAGAACTTTAAGTCTGGGAATATTTCTAGGCTACACAGCTTATTTAGGTAAACTAGTGGAGTCAAGCGTTTGAAGAGTTAAATTAATAAATTATCTGTTCGTCTGGTCAATGTTACCGAAACTTTAATCAAAAACCAGTTAAAATGGCAGACCTTTTCCAAAAGAAACGCCGCCACTGTCGACTGCAATCAACCAATCAAGCATTTCTTTGGAATATGAACTTCTTTTCGTGTTCGTGATCAAACTTAAAGAAGTATTCCATATTTTTTTTATTCTCCGATTTTTAGCTGAATTAGATTGAACAACGAAACATGCCAACTTTTGGACCTTGCATGTTACCTATTCTTCAAAGGTTTTTTTTAAAGCTTTTCGGTGTACGAAGCCGCCCAAAGAAACAAAAAAAAGAATTCTACAAAAAAATGGATACAAAACAAAAATTAAACACGCCAAGTTTTTAGTTTTAGTTATTGTTGTAGTTGTTATTGTTGTTTCTGCCAATGGTGGTATCATTTGTCAGTGTGTGCGTGTGTGTTGGTTATGTGGCTGCTGAAGTCGAGGAGGAAATAATTACATGATTGAGGTACACTCAGCACACTCACCGCTACATACATATATAAGTACATATACAAGTTTTTTCTTGGCCCGCTGAAATCGTGGCAGTTGATCTAAAAAAAGAAAAAAAACATGTCGGTTGGGGAAGTTGTCTCTGCTGTCAGACCGCTTGTCCAGATGTATGTATATCTGCATGTGTGTGTGTGTAAATGTGAGTGTATTCATTACATGACATTGGAAGTGCTCAGACACTGGCATGTATGTGTGAACGGGCGTATGTATCTATGTGTTTGTATCTTTTAGTGTTTTGTTGTGGTTCATGGGTTTGCGCATAGCGACGAATAAATGAATGGCGACGATTCATATACAATGGTGTTGTTTCTTCTTTCCCCTTTGTTGTGGTTCTTTTTCACTGTATTTATGACAGCCTAAGAAGTAACAACAACTAGACCAACAACAGTGACGAACAGAACGACAACAATGACGGCGGTAACGATGACGACCCAGACCAGACCAGAGCAATTATTGTATTGCTTGCCCGTCCATGTATTTTGTATATTTTTGTACATTTGACAAGGTAAACACCGCACTAGCAAAGAACACGAACATAGCGTGTACGACAAGGTTTCACTTTAAAATACCATATACTGCACACATTTTGGGTTAGTTTCTGACGAACATACAAGTACATGTATTCTTACGAATGAACATGTATAGAATCATGGTAGTCGTAGATACAAAACAATACATGGGGATATAATGTCTCCCGAGAAGATGCTTATCTTTCAATTTATAATTGATATAGCATTTTTAACATATTGCTTTCCGCTAGCTGATCAGTCCTATTGAAATGTTTTTTTTTCAATAAATGTTTAGCCAATTGTGTTAGTATTTCAACAGCTATGCTACCGCGCATAAGTGATTATGTTTGTATGAACTACATAATTTTTTTCCTTTTTAAGATGCGAAGACCTTAAGGACCCGACACAATCCTCAGAACTGGTCTAAATATCTGAATGCATCTGCAATAAAAATTAATTACATTGCATTAATTTTTATCACAAGATGAAATTAGGATAAACTCATCTAAGAGATACTTTAATTTGTAAATGACCCCCAAAAATTAAATAAAGCGAATACGGGGTTATGACAAAGAAGAACAGAAGTGATAATCAAAATGAACCGTTTTTTATGCGGTTGCGGTAAAAATAACGCTGACATAGAAATAACCAAAAGTGTTCTCGTGTAGCAATTGAAAGTCGACTTGTTGCGAAATGTATTGTAACTCAGAATATATTATTGTAACTTCATTGTCATCGAGCCATTTTGGGGCTCATAAAAATAAAGGATGCATTAGAAACTGATTGAGAAAAGCAATGCAGCAACACAACAACATGTTTATTAGTTTTCTTCGCATACGGCACGCTAATTTTCTGTTTTCGGTGTGCACATACACTCAAACAAAAATAAAATTGACATGGTGAAAACATTTGTCTTTAAATTGCTTACTTGACTACTGTCCGCTTGGCGGTCTGAGCGTCTATCTTTCGTCTCTTCGATGGATGTCAGTCTAAGCGCTTTGAAAACGTTTTCATTACAAAGATGCGTCGCTGTTGTTGTTGTCGATATTGTTGTTGGTATTGCCGCTGCTGCTGCTGCCGTTGCTGCTGTCGCCGATCGGACAAATGTGTCAGAGCTGAAATGTCATGATTAATGATGCAAACATGTGGGCCTGAACACTGGCTACGCTTATGTCGGAGGGAGGGGCAGTGGAATCGTTGTCTGCATAGCATTGTCTTGTCTTGTCCATCAACAGCCCTGGGGTAGGGCGCACAAATGCCGAAGCAATGCCGCTTGGGAAGGGAGCATTTTATCAAGGTAAATTAGTAGACCACAATCGATATAAGGCGAAGAGAAAACTGTATGAAAAGCCGAACAACAAAAACAAATTTAAACATTGATATGAACATGAACTCAAACACGTTGTTGTTGTTTTAAATGTTGTTGTTGTTTTTGGGCATTAGGTAAAATTAGAGATTAATCCTTGTGCTCGCCGTGCTCGTTCACCTTGGCAATGAATGAAACAGAGACAAGAAAGTAAAGACTGTCGAACATTTACACAAATTATATCAAAATCAGCAAGCCTCCATTTGAAATACCAATTTGATAAAAAAAATATTTGATATATACTTATATGGTATACATACGTATACATATTTATCATTTTATCAGTTTATGAATTCAATTCAATTCCAATAAGTACATAAAAAAAAGGAAAAAGAACAGAATGTTCCTCTTTAAGCTGCAGATTCGCGCGCTGTAATTGAAACCGTTTAAACTGCAATTAATCACTGGGGAAGATATCTGCGCAGTTGTTGCTGAGTGCCGTATCGAATGTCAGGCTAAGAAATGCAGAGAAGGCTAGCTGCAAAAAAGCCTCAGCCCACAACTCGAACTGCCTCCATGTGACTGCATTGAATGCAGAAAATGAAATTACTGTCACCGCAGTGACTAATTTTATCCTTTCGCAGCTTTGTTTTAATTTCGAACAAATGAAGAAGCCCATTTAACTCAAATTAAGAGGTAGAAAAAGGAGGCCAATCCAGTCTGTCGCGTTTGCGGTTTAAAAACAGCAGCTCGGTAACTGTTTAATCGCTTTCGACATGGAGATTTAAGTTTTTAATATGGAAATAAGCAGCCGTAGAGGTCTGGCGGGGTGGCGGGCTGTAAACAGGCAGGAGCATTTTTATGCCACCTTTACTCTGATAAGTGAAAATGTAGGCAAAGGCAAAGAGAGACAGGAAGGAAGAAGGCGCACCCCTGCGCGTGTTTGCATGTCACTGCTCTATGCGCTTCTTGAGACTCACCCGATAGCGCCACCCACAGGATATGCCGCATTGAATGAGCTTGGATTGCTATTGCGCCTCTCGGTTTAGTCTTCCGCCAACTCAAGTCACCTTCATTCCTTGCAGCGTGCCTTTCGCATTTTTCCCAGTGTTATTTTAAGTGGGAATAAATTAAAAATGGGTGGTGCTGAAATTTGCTGTTGCTGTTTCTGTTGCCTTGCGTCTAGTGCATACTTCTTAGCCACTAACCGCTTTCTTTTACTTGCTGTAGGTAAAAGTTTTCTCTTTTACTTAAACAGTGGAAATTCGAAATGTGTATTTGATTAGGATATTTGCATAAAATTCTGTTTCCATTCAAGCGTCGCTACATTGTTGATGTTCTTTCTATCGTTTTTCTGCTTATTCGTGAGCTTCAAGACAAATGTATATATGTAACGTATGTGCCGTTATCTTTCACCGGAACCGGAAGTATATAAGTCAACCCAGATTTAGCGAGAGTGTTTTTCTGATACAAGGACAAATGGGGTTCGGCTGTATTTCTGAACATGCGCTTTCTAGTTTAAAGACAAAATATCGTTTTAAAGCTACATTTTCTTGAAAATAATAATAATGAAAATACGAAGTTTGATGAAACATTTGAAATTATTACTGATAAGATTATTTTCGATAGATGAGTAGATAATTCATGATTTATGTATTCTTGATCAGCTTGATGCAGCTAGTTCATACAAAAATTCTTTTTATATGTCCAAGTATTTTATATCTCAGAATTATCTGGGTCCGATCGAGATAATTCTGATATATAAAATGCTTTAGCATATAAAAGTTTTTATTAGAAATATGTTTAGTCAAACATAATCACGTCAAACATGTACTGCATTACGAAGGACTACTGTATATTAAAAAGTAAACAAGTTTTTTCCCTCGTATCCATAATTTTTTATAATACGTGTAGAAACAGAGTGTAGGACACAGAGTATGCAAATATTCGAAATGACTTTGTTAATAAAAACATTTTTTTTTATACTTTATTTTAACATTTTTTTTTCTTTTTTTAACCATTACAACTATAGAAAAGGCTATCAAATAAAATGCAATAATAAAGTACGACTTATTTGATAAACTACTTTGTAAGTTATTTACAAAAGCAAATACGACATTATTATCGGCTTAATAGATATCGCACCTGACTTTTTATAGCCTTAATCGTTTTGTTTTTTCGTCTTACATTGAAAGCGGTCGAGCTATCCGCATGTCAAAGTAATAGATTATTTGTAATTAATAAACTTATTTGCTTTCAACAAATGTCTGTGGATTTACACAAGCACTTAGTTCAATGCAAAGCAAGTTATTAACTGTAGACGAAAACTATTTAAAAATGCTATAAATCTTCTATGAAATCATTACGACTATTGATAAAGCGGCAAGCAACCCCGTTGAACAACTATTTCACTCATGCACTCGATGATAATCAACAAGTTTTGACTAACCAACAACAAATCCAAGTGTCCGGCGGAATATAAACAGGCGAATGCAAATTAATTGGAGGCAGCCGTGGTGGCAGCTTTAATTGCTGCCTGCAATGGCGAACCATCGCGGCTCCAAAATGGCGTATGAGCGTTGCATGTTGCATAGCCGTTCGTGTGGCGTGGCGTTCGGTAATTGAATTTTTGTCCCACAGCACACTTGGCTGCAGCGTTAAACCTTCGCCCGACGATTTGAGTTATTGCTACTACGCGACGCCGCAAAGCAGAAATTTTTCATGTTTACAGCGTGTAAATTTGTCTCCGAAACATGCCACAGTGAGCCATGTGGCCGTTCTTACCCACTTGAGTGGCGCCGTTGTTAACGGTGGCTTGCAAGCGTTGCTCAGAGTCGACTTTGCTGTATTCTTGTAGTTGTCGGCTTAGTCGACGTTTTGCTTGTCGGCTGCGCCGTCTTAGCCAATATTAACCCCCAAGTCAAAGTCTTCAGACATAAATCATTTAAATCACTTAAACATGCATCTGCTTGCTTCGCTCCATTCAACATCAACATTTACCTACGTGCGCTCCACTCGTCTACATCCACCGCCATTCGTCCTGCTTTGTTCCGTTTCGTTTCAGAGACATTAAATAAATCGCTACTTACCAACTGTTTCACATATGATTTTCCTTTAGATTTTCTTGAGCCAGCTTTTGCAAAAGTTTTGCACTCCTTGGGCGGTGTTTTCAAGGGACTGAAACATGTCATTTGCATTACAGGCAGGTGACGACATATGCTTGCTGCCACGAGTTCAGCCACTTTGGATACTTTATATATTCGCACAGAAGAAAAAGAGAGTACCGTCTTTAGAATATCAATATATGCCCCAATACAATAGATGTGGTATGACGTTTGTTCGAAAAACTGTTATTTTTCTTTGTACCGAAAAGGACCTGGTGCAATAGTTTCCTACTGTAAATTATGAATTTACTTGGGAAGATATGTTTTTTACGTACTCAAAGTTCTTTTAAATGTAAAAATAAATAGCTACCTTATTCCTGGCACTTTTATTCCAATTTCACCGTTCTTAGCAATTGAAATTCCTTATGTTGTGCTGAATTTCAATTTAACATAAGGTATTTTCACTTTTGGTTACCAATCGAAACTTTTATAATTATGGAAAAAGGTCACACAACACATTGTTGCAAATTTAAATTAAACGTTGCAACAAGTTCCAACAAAAAAAAGGTGTTACTACAAGAGACGAACAAGCTAGATAGTCCAATTAGATCCAAGTACAAAAGATATGTAACATTGCAATATTTTACTTGATGCACATTATTTTTCCTACCGGAAATGACGTTTCGTTTTTCCACGATAAATAATTCCCCTCATACATATATACACGGACGCAACAGACACACATACACACCTTAGAAACGAAACTTTCTGCAATAAAAATATTGCTTACCATTGTAAGCAAAGCAAAAAGCAAAAAAGAAAATAAAAGAAAAAAAGCGAATGACAAAACTGAAGATTGGATACAAGTAGAAACAAGAAAACTGAGTTAAGATGAAAAATTTCACTACGTACAGATACAGATATGTGTGCATGTATTCATACAGAATTTTTTGCTGCAATCGCCACACAGCTTCTCCTATAGAATTAAAGGGCGTTTATTCCCCGCTCAGAGCCACTCACTGGGTGGCCCAATTGACGGTGAGCGGACCCAAGTTGGCAGTTCTTTGCTTCTCCAAGAATTCTTTTTTGACGCCGGAATGACGTTGCGAACTGGTATCTGAGTCGAGTTGAGACGCGACGCGTCGAAACGAGTCAAGTCGAGTTGAACATAGCGAAAAATCGCCCGTGAATGTCCGCGCATGCAAACAAAAAGTCTGAGGGCGATTTTCTTGCGAGACAAATGGAAATGAAGCGTTTATTTTGCTTTATTGCCGCGATAAGAAAAAATGAAGCATTATTTCGTTGTTTTAGTTCGCCATCTTCGTAATTTCCATCTTCGTGTTTTGCCTCACGAGGTTCACTACTCTTAATAGGTTTTATTTTTCTTTATTTATTCTTAGGCTGCTGCGGGCGCGGACGTTCTTCGTTGGCTGCAGGTCGACGACGGCTGCCGTGCTGTAAATGCGACTTGGCCAGGAATGCGGCCGTTTCCTTTTGGTCGTCGCCGCCGGTTGTTCTCTTTTTTTCTTTCCTTTGTTTTTTTTCGGGTGGGAATTGCCCGTTTCTCCTGCGTCCTTCGTCACGTAGTGCAAAGCTTAATGCCAGACTTCAACATGACTTCGCATTTCTTTTCGTTATCCTTGTTGAAGATCTCATTTTTACAAGCGAGTAACGATTTGTTTTTTTTGTTTTTTTTGGTTTATGTTTTATTTGAACTTTTTTTTTCTTTTTTTCGTTCAAAATCAGTATTACTTGCATTTTGGAAACTTATTTAATGGAAACCTAATCGAGCAGAAAAATAATTTTTACGATTGGAAGCAAAAATTTAAACTTTTAATACATTTATTCTTTTATTAAAAATTAAAGCTTTGGATTTCGTTTTCGTCGTTATTATACATATCATATAATAGACGAAATGTTTTATTTAATTTTATTATACGATGTAACGCCAATGAGCTAACAAAATAGCCATATGACATTCTTATTGTGCTCATTTATGCGAACTACTTCATCCAAATCCTCCATTGGTTGCCAAAACTAATTAACGTTTCTAAAAACGTAAAAAAAAAACCAGTAAGGGAGCTATTTTCAGCTTTGCTGAAACTTATATACTCTTGCAAGCATTTTCTCAAGTGTTCTTATTGGAAAATATGTCTTATAGTTCTTTCAATAAGAATCATATACTTTTATAAAGGGGCGTAGCCCCGCCCATTTTCTAATTTTTTTTAACAAATACATTGCAATCATTGTACACTTTATTTTGCGATCTTATATCTCATCACAGAGAAATCACATTTTTAAGTTTTTCTCTATATGGGCGGTGCCACGCCCTTATGTCCGATTTTTACGAAACTTTGGAATATGGTCAAGGATTCATAAAAACGCGTAACTGCAAAGTTTTATCCTTTTTTATTTAAGAACAAAAAAGTTTTTCTAACAAAAACCGAATTTTTGACCGATTGTTCCTATGGGAGCTATATGCTATATTTATCCGATCATCACCAATTTTGCTTTGTGCCTTAATTTACATTCAATATGTTCTTGTGCAAAAAATGGAGGCGATAGCTTGGAAACCAAAGAGTTTATTGAGCAAAAACTTCATTTTTTACCGATCGTTCCTATGGCAGCTATATGCTATAGTTATCCGGTCATGCTGGATTTTACATACAAACTGCGTGCAAGGAAGAGAAAATTTTCTGCATTTAAATTTTTTTGATATCTTTAAAACTCTAGGAGGAGTTCGCATCGCAACAGACAGACAGACAGACGGACAGACGGACATGGCTATATGAACTCGTCTCGTCGAGCTGATCAAGAATATATATACTTTATATAGTCGGAGATGTCTCCTTCTCTGTGTTGCAAACTTCACGACAAAGTTAATATACTCTTGCAAGAGTATAAAAACATTACTAGCGGAAGTATTTCGTTAATTTGATTTCATGATGTGAATAGTAACACAATTTCAATGTTCCTAACATAATACATCTCGGCACCCGAAAGTGCGTTTGTATAAAATTCACAGTAGCTGATAAGCAAGCGAAAACAAACAACAATTTTCAGATTGAAGGGTGCTATAAATGCGACATAAAATCGGTTTGGAATTGTTGTGAATGGACAAATACCTGTAGTTGCTTGTGTGTGTACAGCGTGAAATCAATCCGATCATCACTCAAATACGACTCGCGATGACTTCGAAAGAGTGCCACGCCAACTTCGAATTCAAAGCGAAATCATTAATTACGCTCAACATTTCTCAAGCTGCACAAAGCTGTCAGCGCGTTTTATCTGTCAAACTTAAAAAAGACGTGTGGAAATGCTTCGTTCGCTTTGTGAATATCCGCTCTGGAGTCTGCTTAACTGGGGCTACTTTGTTTTTGACTGACAATAGACAAGCAGCAACAACCAGCAGAAACGACAAACATACGCGACATGAACAGCTTTTGTTGCACTCGTATTCGAAAATTCAAACAAAATATTGATTAATCATAAGAAATATTATTGAAGGCATGCTCGCGTCGGCATTGTTCACGCCAGAGTCGTCAAAAGGTGTCAAAAGTGCCTCGGCAATGCCGAACGAAAGCATTCAAATGCGATTTCTGAGCGGCAACTTCTTTACAATTAACAACAATCACTCACGAGGCGGTTACAATTTCAACTATTGTTTGAGCCATGTTGCGACGTCCAATTTCATTGTTCAGCTGAGCTCCTTACTTCTGCTTTGCTTTTCGAAGAAATGGCAAACGGAGAAGCTTTTCACTCTGCTTGTGTGATTTATCATTTGAGCATTGCAGTGCTTCTTAAGTCCACCGCATTTGAAGTTGCGGTTCAAGGTGCTTGAATCGCATCAAAGCGATGAAATCAAAGTCGCATAATTCATGACAACCGTGAAGAATTGTTGTCGCCACAAAGACACTTGGCGGTCATTTGACGCTTTAGCGGTTTTTCAATTGGTTCTGCTTTGCCGTATTTAAGGCTGATGACAAGTACTCGTCAATGGTAAAAGTAGTTGTTGCAATACGTATGGATATACAAACACACACATAGTATGTATTTGTCGATATCCAATTAAACGCGTGCTGTGCTTTTATCTAAGAGCCATTGTCCCATTGTCCCATTTCCAATTGCTTATAACATCATCGATTCGTTTTAATTTTAATTTTCATTTTTAATTCACATTCAATCTCGCTCATACGAGCGAGACATTTATGCATAATCCACCCTGTCTAAATGCGACCCAGAAAAAATATGGCAAAAGTAAAATGTAAATTTTTTCCACAACAAAAAGTTTCCCTCGCTGATTTTGATTGACAGCTCTAAGCATCCCTGATGGATTTCATATTTGCGCGCATATCGGGATGAACGTCATGCCGAAATGACAGCCGCCAGCCAACTTCAGACGCCGCCTGTGTCTCCCCTCTCCCACAACTCTACTTACGCCAGTCGCGTTCGCTCGCAGAGTGTCACATGATAACCTTTCTGATGCGAGGAAGAAAACTCCATGCCTGGCTTGGGCTTATATACAAAATGCTTATTAAACCGCTTTCATATTTCTATGGCAGACATGGCTTCCTACATGTTGAAGCGCACAAAAACATTTTTTTCACTATGTATCGTATTTATTTTATATTGAGCCAAGCTGAAAGTTTTTCAATTTGAACCTGCTTAAAGTTGGCTCAGATTGTGTGCTTGTATCATAATTTTTTTTCTTTCTTTAGTTGTGAATTTTCGTTTAAAAATTTATTTTCCCGTCGTCAAAAGGAGAGTAAAAGAGAAAATAAAAAAATTACGCCATGTTGAAACTGGCAGAAAATCATTCCATTGTGAGATTCGCCTTAATGACTTTTTTATAAGAGAAGAAAGAATAAATATTCTGTCATTTCGTAACTTAAAGTGGTGAAAACTTAAACAGTCCCAAAATATAAACATTGAACTTTTTTTAATGCATTGTTAAAATTTAATTTTTTCATAAAAGTTTTCTGCTATCAACAGTTCGATTGTGTACTGTGAAAAGAGAAACCATAAAAACCTTGAAATAACACAACTGCAAGCCAAACCATAACGAAACAATAGATTTTCGACGAATTTGCAAGGTCAACAACTAACAGCACAATTAGAAAGTCTTACCAGAATTACTGAAAGGCACAATTACCTTCACAATCAGCTAACAATATCGATTTGAACGATGACATAAAATAACTTCTTCTGCTTTCAACATAAAGAGACTGAATGGTGTTTACTTTAGCTTCAGCCGAACTGTTAGCATACCAGGTGTAGAAGTATGAAACCGGAATTTTTTTATAATAATTACACCTCTGCTATTTAAAAAGTATTTAAAATATTTCATTCAAAGTAATTTCCATTGTTGCTCATACATTTTTCCCACCTCTCCGGCAATTTATGGATACCCCGGCAAAAAACATCTTCCCCTTTTGCCACGAACCATTCATCAAGCCATTTTTTCACATCTTCGTACGAACCAAAGCGCTGCTCAGCAAGTGCGTGACCCATCGATGCAAACAAGTGGTAATCGGAAGGAGCCAAGTCTGGTGAGTAAGCCGCATGCCCTAGGACTTCCCAGCTGAGTGATTCCAAAGTGTCACGAACCGGTTTTGCTTTGTGTGATGGTGCGTTATCATGAAGCAAAATCACTTTGTGTTGCCTTTTTTGATATTCTGGTCGTTTTTGTCTCAGCGAACGGTTCAAATCAATCAATTGTTGCTGGTAGCGATTAGTATTGACCGTTTCTCCAGGCTTTAACAGCTCATAATAGATGATACCCTTCTGATCCCACCAAACACAGAGCATTGTCTTCCGTCCATAGCGATTTGGCCTTGCAGTCGATGTGGAAGCTTCTCCAGGTGATAGCCATGATTTTTTGCGCTTTGGATTTTCAAAATAAATCCATTTTTCATCACCTGTCACTATTCGATGGAGAAATTACTTCCTTCTGTGTCTGTCGAGCAGCAGTTCACAAGTTGTTTTTCGGTTTTCTTGCTGCCTGTCGTTCAGTTCATGCGGAACCCATTTTCCCACTTTCTGAATCTTACCCATAGCTTTCAAGCGAATGGAGACGGCTTTTTGGGTAACATTCAATTGATCTGCGAGTTCTTGTTGGGTTTGAGTATCATCTTCATCCAATAAGACTTGCAATTCGTTGTCGGTGAACTTTTTCGGTGGTCTCCCACGCTCCTCGTTTTTCACTCCAAAATCACCACTTTTAAATTTTTTGAACCACTCAAAACACTGTGTTTTACCAAGAGCATGCTCACCGTAAGCTTCGACAAGCATTCAATGGGACTCTGCGGCAGTTTTCTTCAAATGATAACAGAAAACCAATACTGTCCGCAAATCGTAGTTCGTAGGCACAAAACTAGACATGTTTAAAGATATAAAATAACAATACGAATGTGTGGAACCTGGGTTGTTGTATTGAAAATTGTCATCAAGTGTTACAGAAAGATGATGGCACTGCAGCAGCGATCATATGTTACTTAAACTTATGGCTAGCACGATTTATTGGTAAATTCCGGTTTCATACTTCTACACCTGGTAAACTGATTCCTTCTGAATGTATCTTCGTCGCAATTCAACTTCGTTCTGACAACTAAGTTTCTCAAAACCTTGTTAATCGATCCAACAGAAGTTTTCAATTATTCTATTAGCTTCTTAGTTGAATTTCGTTGTCACACCTTTTGCAACAACTGCTTTAAACTTACTACTTTCGACGCCTTTAGGAAACCATCGAAAACTCAACACAACTCTGTTCTTTGCTAATAAAACTTATTCAGTGTAATTAGTTGAGAGCAACGGCAAAACGTTTTTCATATAAATGTCAATCAAGGCCACAATAGAATGATTGAAGATGTGCCATTATAGACGAGATTTTCTTGTTTTTTTCTTGGGTTTCTAACTCCGTTAAAGGATTTTTCCAGTTTTAAAGATTACACGCAAAGTTCGTTTCGATATCATTAAAGGGCTAAGCACACTTCAGACTTCAAGCTGTGCTGTTCTTTTCAGACATTAAATATATGTATATGTATTTGTCTTGTTTCGAACAGGGAATTGTAAGTGTTTGACTGTCAGTGCGTCAATTTGTTAGTGTTGCTAAATGGAATCTAAAAATTAAAAACAAAATAAATTAAATTAGAGATATTCTTCATTCTTAGAAAAATGCATAATGTTGAAATTTCTGAAAAAAATATCTGCAAGTCGTACGGTAATCAACTCATATTTTATGAGTGTGTTTTTAGTCAAAAGTATTTCATGCCAGTAGTTTTGGGCAAATCTTAAACAGCTTCGGTGCAGTCGATGTTCACGGTTTTTATCTATTTTAAATCCGATTTGTAGCGTTTCTGTTTTCTATTAAGTTGCATATCATACATTTTGCGTACAAAATATTTTCATGAGATGATGATTTTTTTCTTCAGTTCGAATGATTAATGATTCTTGGAAACGCTTTTTCATTCGTTTGTTTGCTAGTCCTAGTTCAACATGTTACTGCAACGAACGCTTTATTATTCTTGTGGTTGTTGTTGTTATTTTGACTGTTGTTGCTACTGTTGCCAGCCAAACAAAACAATGGCAAAAACAACAGTAACAACAACAAAAGGTGCTCTGAGTACAGAAATTTATACAATCCCATGTACATCCGTTTGGCGGGGAGTCAATCTGTTGTGTCACTGTCATTGTATCTGCAGATACTTTTTGATTGAATTTGTTATGCCATTGCTGTTTGTGCACTTGATGTCGACGCCTCCAACTGCAGCAACTTCAACAATTGTGTTTCAATATTTTGATCAATCGCTTTTGTCAAATTGCATAGTTTAATATATTTTTATTTTTACTTTTCTTTCTTTAAAACTCTAAAACTTTTTTGTCGTCTAAACTGAAATCCTCTCATAGTCCAAGTCACATTTTCAAGTATATTTATGCGCATCTCTTTCTTTTGCTCCGTGTGTACGACCTGAAATTACAAGATAAATTGGGGTCACTTTCTGGTGCACATCTCTCATTTCTTTGCCTTAGATGGCATTGTGGTTTTGTCCTTCGGTTGCGCCGCTCTGGCATGAGTGCTACGAAAAGGATTGCAACATTTGACATTGTTAAGCAGCAAAAAATGTTTGCCACTTGACCAATGTCCCATCGTGGTCGCATTCCACACATGTCCTTAATGTGCAAAAGCCGTGCTCATGCCACCGTTTGGCCCCTTTCCAATGCTCAGCACAAAAACCCTTTTTGTATAAATATACATACATACCCAGTATGCCCAACTGATACATACGGCAGACGTTTTCTTTTCGTCTGTGCGAACAACAAATTCAACTCATAATAATAATTATTTGAATGATTCTCACAGCAAAAATTATTTGAAAACCTGACTATCTGAGTTTGTATGGTATAGATTCTCTTGCTGGTTGAAGATCCTGATTCTTTTACATACACACCGTTTCGACAGACTTCACTGGAACAAATTATTTTGCATTTGTTGCAAAATTTACGCTTATTATAATTTTTTGTTCTATTTTGGAAAAAACGGGAATGTGAAAGTGTTGAAAATGTCTGTTGCTTCCGTCCACACACCATAAATTCTGCACACATCCAGCGCACATAGTTGGCGATAAAACAAGTTGGAAGCAGACCCGGCAAAAATTGCAAAAAAGGTCTAAGCCAGTAGCCACGAGTGTGTTTAAGTGTTAACATGTAAATTATGTTGTAAGTGAACAGTTAATAAGTACTTCGGGCCTCATAAATCAACGATAATGTTTTGCTTTAAATGTTTAAGTAATAATTTTCGTCCAGTCACAAACACTTTCAAATCAATTCAAAATTGAATGAAACAGACTTAAGTCACCTCAGATGTTGGCTCCACCCATCCAAATGTATTTTACATTCTGCCTCCCTTTCTCTCACTCATGTTCTAACTGATTCTCCTCGTTCTGCCACTAACTCAAAACTACTGATAAATTTTCAGTTCGACTTTCCGGCATTTCATCCAACGATGATGACATTTTCAATGCTTGTGATGACAAACAAAATTCATTTCGTAAGTTTCTCAAATGACAAGTTTAACCTACAGCAAATGCATACTGCCTCCATTAGATACTTTCGGAATTGACCAGAGTTGAGTGCAGCTGCCGCACTACTTTACGAATCTTTTGCTATCGTTCGGGAAATGTGTATGCGCTCGAACTTCGCCTTTCACACGACTTCCTTTTGCAAACCGAAATACATAGTGAAACAAACCCACTTCTGACCCAAACACGAACCTGTTCAACCATGGCCCCCTTCCAAACCGAACTAAATAGAACCAATCCAAACTGAACAGAGCAGAGGAAAAGGGAAGAGAAGCGATGAGACGAGACGAGACGAAAAGAGTACGATATAGTAGAGAAACGAACTGTAGCGAACAACTCTTGCACTCTTGATTTAGAAAATTATCTTTTTGCTTGTCGTCGCCAAAAAGGAAATCATATTTTCTGCTTTTGTGCACTTTACTTTTCAGTTTCAGTCGTTTTCGTTTCGGTCGTAAACAGTTTTGTTGCAACTTTTATGCGAAATTTATGCTTTCGTTCCGTATCTGCTACTTGAAAATATATGACATACAAGCACACACACACATGCACAGACGTACAGACATAAGTCCGCACTTCAATAAGGATGTGTAAAAGGTGTGCAAATGTGGGGTGGCGGCTTGAGGTGTACTCGTATTCCATCCAGGTGGTGTTTATGGCATCCGCTTTGCCAATATTGATGAAGGAACTCGAATCTGAAATTCAATCGGTGTCTATGATGTCTGGGTGCATTTAGTATTAAGACTGAGAGTGTTTCAAAATTTCATAGAAGCTTGTTGAAGTAGAAACTTGTGCAAATTTTTGTGAAAAAGTTCTTACGAATATCTTTTTGATGGTAAATTAAGCGCAAGGAGTTGTAAAATACTTTGGTTTTTTTTTTAAATATAAAACAGTCTTGGAAGGTGGTGAAAAGGGTTTTGGGGAAACAACCAAAGACGTATGCAGCTGTTCTCAATGAGTATCTAGTGAAACCACAGCCAAAGGAACGAGCTTGAGAACACAATACACCCACAAACCTCGCGTCTTGGGTAAATGCGGTACGTTGTCTAACTCTGTGGGTCCACGCATCCCGCTAGATGGGCAGAACAAGTTCACCAATATTTGCAGTTACTTGGGATCGAATTTTATAGTGTTGCTTACCACTATACTGTAATTACTGTTATCTAGTAATAACACGAAACCAGACCAAACTTTTATTTGGTACAGCGGGAAGTGACTGCCCCGGTCCATGGATTTTTTTTGGAAACCTATGGTCTGGCCACTCAATGAAAAGGCCCATAGGGTAGTTACGTTGTGTTTGTGGTTAAATACTCAAAGCGAGTAAAGTCTCTGGCTTTGTGGATGAGCTGCGACGTTTCTTTTTGAAGACCCAGAGCACAGCAGATGTGCTTAGATACAACCTTGGGTGAAATTGTGACCAGGCGCAGCACAACAAAAAAAGTTACTTTGTTATAAAGAAAATTCTATTTATAGAACTTATATTAGGTTTTTATTTATTCATGTATAGCTAGTAGTAGGGGAGCCCAAGCGGGGATTTTTTAGTTCGTAATTAGTTTCGTAGTAGAATGTGAGAGATAGCTTATACACTATTGAGTAGATTCCCCCAAGTATAAGATTTCTAAGTGGTGACGCGCGCGTAGCGCACACCATTGATTCTGTAAAAACGGCAGATTTGCTCCTGCGCGGCAGATTAAGATAAGGTGGGTTTATTACATGCTCATAAGTCTCCATTTCGCTAATCAGCCAATTTGAGCGTCCCTGTGCGTCAGTTTCTCATACGAGTGGCTCAGCATGATCTCCTAGTCTTACTGCTCCATAATCTAACTGTTATACAATATAAAAAGCCTTATGGCGGTCGAACCCACGGCTAAATGAAAAAATGTCATAGAATCTTTTCTACTTTAAATTATTTAATCTTCAAAATGCAACCACTCCCAAAGACGCGATTTTCTCACGTTATTAATTACATTTTTATACCCTTCACGCAGTGAACAGTATTATAACTTTGTGCTGAAGTTTGTAACAGATCGAAATATTCATTTCCGACTATACAAAGAATATATATTCTTGATCAGGACGACAACCCGAGTTGATATAGCCATGTCCATGTAAGGACGCTATCGTCAACCTTGCTGAAGATTATGTACCCTTCACGCGGTTTTTTCTGCCACGCCCACTTTTTTGACTGCATCCTTTTTCTTTTCTTATTATTAGCCTATGTATATACCAAATTTGCATTGTTTTAACTCATTGGGTACGGAAGATATTCAAATGATTGATTTTTCATGCCTCCCTAAGAACATAAATGAAGTTTCAAGTCGATTGGTTAAGAAACAAAAGAGTTTTTCATACAACGACGAAGATAATTTGCTTCTTACCAGTTCCAGTAATCAATGAAACTTTCAGCCATTTTGTCTAGGTATGTAAAACTACTATTTGCATTTCAGCCCACTATTTTCCAAAACAAAAAAGTTTCAACGATTCAAGTTTTGTTCGTTTTTCATTTTCATTTCGTATGGGGGCTGCCAGTGCCAATGATTCGATATTGCCGGTTCCGACAAACGTGTTGACCAAAAAAGAAAACTCGCTGCAAAATTTCAGCTCGATAACTTCAAAACTGTGGGAGGAGATTGTATATACACAGACAGACGGTCATGGCTTTATCAACTCGTCTTGTCGTCCTGATCGAGAATATGTGTACTCGAAAACGTATATTTCGATCTTCGTGAAGACTATAATAATGCAAGCTACGAAAAAGAAAAATTCTGAACATTTTTTTCGTCATATGGAAACTTTTTTTGTTTTCAAAGATGGAGATCTGAAATTTGATTGAACAAAGAATGCTTGTATTACTACCACATACATAAATTGGATCTTAACATATAATATTTAATGTGTACAAATCTCAATTATATAAATGTTTGATAATTTAGAGGAGTCAATCAGTAATCTTGAAAATGTAATATACTGCAAACATGGTGTGCAATACCACGCCAAAAATGTCAAAAAAAAATTATAGTAAATCTTACATTGTTCTTTTAAAAATAAGTCAAAATTGCAAGAAAATTAGACAAAATCTATGAAATTTAAAGGGGTATTATTAATTATTATTATATTAAGTTTGAGGTTCGAGATATGACAATATAAATGCTGGATGTCATTATCAAGCATAGCTTTGTGTTTAAGAAATGTGAAAGCACATTTGGAAAACAGATTCATTAAAAATATCAATCAACATTCTTTAAAGTCGGCATTAAAATTATTGGCGGCGAAGGATGTTCAAATTCTACTATATTCAACTATTCTCCAATAAATATTTTTAATTCTTTGTTAAAATGTTGGACAAGTTATTCTAAACTCCATTCATGCTAAAAGAAGTTATACAGTTAGGAGCAAATTATGTCATACCCTTTTTTGCATTTTTCACGCAGTATTATAACTTTGTCACGAAGTTTATAACATCCAGAAGGAGACTCTCCGACTATACAAAGTATATATATTACTGATCAGCTCGACAGGACGAGTTAATATAGCCGTGCCCGTCTGACGACCACAGTTTTGAAGCTCTCGATCTAAAATTTTGCACAGAGTTTTGGAAATTTTCGTTAAAATTAAAAGAAGTTTGAGTCGATCGCAGCAGTTTAAATTGACGCCTTTTTTAAAGTCAACATTTCCCAAAAAAAAAAAAAAGAGCTTGAATGCTGCTGTAAAAAATACTTAACACAAAAAAATTTTTGACATCTAAAAAAAGAATGTTAAATTTAAAAAAAAATCGGTTTAGTAGTATTCGAATGAGAGTGGTTACCGACTTTGAAAAACAAGTTGTGGGAATATCAATACAGTTTTACTCTGCGTTATACGCCGCGTAGGAAGTCTAAAAGGGAAAAGCCTCTATATCCGTCAGTTTGTACATGATATTCTCGAAATATGGTCCTTTCATCCCATACATTTTGGAAAAATAAAAAAAACCAGTAAGGATTGGAGTCGACAGTACTCGACTTCGACATACCCTGTACCTTCAGTTAGTAACGTCTGTTGTAGGGCGTTGCCCCGCCCACTTTTTAATCGAAACATATTTCCTTTCTATTCAATATCATACATACTAATTTTTGCTCTTCTAGACCAATTCGTTGCAGAGATATAACGGTTTTCTATTTTGGCTATATGTGGGCGTGGTTACGCCCATTTTATATTTGAATCTTACTATACTCCACCCCAAAAGCATACATGCAAAGTTTCGTTCTTGTAGGTTGTATGGTTCTTGAGATATGAGCGTTTAAAATGTTTACTATATAGGGGCGTGGTCACGCCCATTTTTTTGTTTTTTCTTATTGAGAGTTGAGTCAGCTATATACACACCAAATTTGGTGTTCCTATCACAAAAGACAACGCAGAAAATACGACTTTTGTACTATTTTACCCGAGGTAGCTTCAGTCATTTGCCCCTCACCCCTAAACTAACTCAAAAAGGGGGAAAACAAAATAAACTTGATCTGCGTAATGAATCACAGAATCGAACTACGAAGAGCTTTTGGTCCTATCTATTATAGTTTCCGAGATCGACGCGTTCATACAGACAGACGGACGGACAGACGGACGGACGGTCGGACGGACAGACGGACATGGCTAAATCGACTTCTCTTTCGATACTGATCAAGAATATATATACTTTGTATAGTCGGAGATGTCTCCTTTAAGGTGTTACATACATTGTCGACGTGCACAAAACTAATATACCCTTGTACCATAAGGTACAGGGTATAAACAGTAAGAACGCTTTCTTCAGCAAGGCTGAAGCTTATATACTCTTCACGCACTCTCATGTGCCACGCCCATTTTTTTGACTGAATCTACTTTCTGTTCATCTTATTAGCATATATAGCAATTTTCATTGTTTTTACTCATTAGGTACCGGAGATATGCAAATTATTGAATTGTGCTATAAGTGGACGTAACCATGCCCATTTTTTGGTCAAAATATTTTTCATGCCTCCCTAAGAACATATCTGTTGAGTTTCAAGTCAATTGATTAAGAAACAAAAAAGTTTTCCATACAACGACGTGAATATTGCTTCTCTACCTCTTCTTTATTTTGTATGGCATTATGACCGACTATGTAAAACTACTATGTTTAAAATTTCAGCTCTCTATCATACAAAACAAAAAAGTTTTCCAAACAACGATTCAAATTTGTTTTTCTTCTTCATTTCGTATGGGGGCTACCAGTTCCAGAAAGCCGATATGGCCGGTTCCGACAGTATTCCAAAAATTGGTAGGCCCTTAAAATAAAGGGATATAAGATTTCAATGCAAAAATTGTCGTGACACGAAAAAAAAGGGGACGGGAAGAGTATTCAATTTTCTTCACGGCCGAACATAGAATTTCAACGGTTGTCTTCTTCATTTGATTAAATCATCTCATTGAAATTGTTTTTAAAGTTGTTGAAATGTTATTGATATAGAACTTTTACTAGAATCTTATTTCTTATGGAGCAAACTATGAATCGCTTCTGTTTAATAATGCTCAACTACTAAAATAACTCTTGCTTAGGATATGAGATATAATTCAGACTGTCTGAGAAAAACCAATGTTCCTTTCTGTGAAAACATTCTGGCGACGACTTTTTGTGTGATTGATTGATTAGAACTCAGTTAATTACTTAACGCTTGAGATTTTCCAACTTGCGCGACGAAATACGCACAAAATTTACACGACACTTTACACCGCGCATCATCAGCTGCCGAAAGCGGAAGTGTTTCCCCGCAAGGCACCGGCGAAACAAGTTTTAGTTCGTAAGCAACTTGAAGAAATTCATTGGAATTAGTTATGCTCAGTGACGCGCTGATGGATTGGCAACACGGCGAACGCATTCCGGCGCCGCCAGATGCAACACTTTAAGGCACGAAAATCGAAGAAAAAAAACAAAACAAAAAAAGAACAAATTTAAGTCTGATTTGAAAGCTCTGTCAATGTTAAAGAACATTGCTGTCTTTGTTGGTTGTTTCGTCGCCGCCCATCGAACGAATGCATTACTTAAGCGAATCACTCAGCGGTGCTCGAGCGCCGCAGCGAGTGCCGTGTTCCAAATCGCATTCACTTAAGCATAAAGAAATGCAATTTTCAATTGCAGCTGAACTCGTTCCAGAAAATGGCCTGCCGCGACGTCTGCGCACCGCATACACGAACACTCAGTTGCTGGAACTGGAGAAGGAATTCCACTTCAACAAGTATTTATGCCGCCCGAGAAGAATCGAAATTGCAGCCAGCCTGGATCTAACTGAACGACAGGTGAGTTTGCCGCTTTTGCACTCAGCTCTTGGGTTGTGCAGTTGTGCAAATACATTCAGGCGTCAGACGCTTGCACATGTTATTCATTTTGAGAAATGCGCTCGAATAATTCCATTATTTCTGACAAATTGCATTTCGCAATGTTCGACAGTTTTGCATTGTTAATGCGTCCTTTTCGTCATAAGTGTCGTTTATTGCTTACATTTTTACCATCATTTCAATAAATATTATTCACAAATTTTTCACGATTTCAGGTCAAAGTTTGGTTTCAAAATCGACGCATGAAGCACAAACGACAGACTCTCTCGAAAACCGACGACGAAGATAACAAAGACAGCTTAAAAGGTGACGATGATCAATCTGATAGTAGTAAGTGAAAATATTTTACATTAATTTTATGTCAACATGTTAAGTATTTCTTGAAAACATTATTATTTTTGTTTGAGTTGGGCTCGAAGTTTTTCTAAAAATAAGAATATTTTATAATGCATTTTATGGCCATTCTTTCCGATCAAATGACTTGACGTTTCTTTTCTTATTTAAATGCTCAAGCGATCTTAAAGAAACCTTAATGTTTACCGAGAGATATATGATCGACGGCATTCCAAATTAAGCTCTATTTATTCCAACGATAAGATTCGCCCTCAAAAGAAGTCTGCCTTTCTAGCTTTGCCATATTGACGCTTGCAAAAAATATATCAGAGTTCTATTCAGTGTCGTTTTGTTCAACGCCTGAAAACATGAATGTTGAATGCCATCAAATATATCTGAAGCAACAAAGATCGACCATCAAACTCTTTATGGCAACTTATGGGACCACTTTTACTTTTAACAACTTTTGCTTACACGTTAAGTAAGAAAAACTCTGGCTTATCAATCAACGTCAGCGAAGAGTATCTCTCTTCTAGCTTGTCTTCTTTTTTTGTTTTCGTTATTTCACTTCCAACCCCTTTTTTGAACAAAGTAATTTGAATTTCCCTCAGTCTAAGTGCAAAAATAACAAGTATGAATTTAATGTGTTTCTTTTGCGGCACTTTTGAAACAGATTCCAACTCGAAAAAATCGTGTCAAGGCTGCGAGCTGCCTTCCGATGATATACCGGATTCGACCTCAAACTCTCGAGGCCACAATAACAACACTCCAAGCGCAACCAACAACAATCCAAGTGCCGGCAGCCGTAAGTAGCGAGCATGAAGCGGTGTAAATACCCTATAAGAAATTCGTTTTTTAACAGTGACACCCAACTCGTCTCTAGAAACTGGAATTTCATCGAATTTGCTTGGCAGCACCACGGTCTCCGCTTCCAATGTGATCAGCGCTGATTCCAGTGTTGCATCCAGCGTTAGTCTTGACGAGGAACTCGAGGAAAGCCCCATTAAAGTAAAGAAAAAGGATGAAAGTCAGGTGGGTGAAATTTCAACAAACGTCCAAAGATCCAACTCAGTCGAGATAATTCAACAGGTTATAAAAAAAGAGGCTGTTTCCACATCGTCGAAAGTTTCGCCATTCGGATATGATACGCCGACGGCACTAGCAGGTGCATTAAGTAGCGACGGCAGCGGTTGCGTCAGTTATCGGCGCGACTCCGACGCTTCATCGCACCACAGTCAGGCGACGGCAAACCCGACTGCCGGTAAAAACAATGTAGGCGGCGTCAGCAAAAAACGATACCAGTCGACAAGCGTTCCAAATGTGCCGGTGCAAATGAGCGATAATAATGGTGGTGGCGGTGGCTCCTACTTTTCGGGGTATTATCAAAAGCACCAACAGCAGCTACAACAACAGCAGCAAGCGCTACAAAGCAATTTGCACACCGACTATCTCAACCCCAAGCCGACCGTCGCAAACAATAACAACTTCCACCAGCAGTCGCCGCAGCAACAACATCTCCCAAATAGTATCCACTCAAACAATTTCCAACACCAGACTCACAATCCACAACACCAACAAGAACCACAATTGCAACCATTTTATTACAACTATAATGAGCCCGTTGGAGTCAATGGCGTAAACAGCGCCGCCTATATTAATCATCAACAGCAGCCACACCAACAGTCGCATCACGTTGGAGAGTTTGAAGTGCCACCTCACGTCGCTTCAAGCAACTACTACGATCCAAAGACACAAGCCGGTGGAACGCCTTATTACGACAACGGTATAAGTTTTCAACAACAAAATCAACCACAACCACAGCATCAATCCGTTGTTTTTCAACAACATCAACAGCAGCACAATCACCAACAGTAAGTACAATAACCAAATTACAAAGTTCCAAACTACTTTAATCAGATGGCGCTGTCAGTCTCACTGTATCAGCCACCGCAAGATGGCACTAACATACAACATTTTTTCGATTTCGAAAAAAATTGGTACTGTAGAAAATCATTTATCCGGATCAATCAAAACCAGTGGTATTCCGTATAATCGATTTCACAGTCAAATTCGGGGGTGTCACAGAAATCTCTAAATTTTTTCGAAGATGGTTTCTTTAATTTCTCTATTTGGTGTCACAGAAAATCTCTGGGATATTGTTTTTCGAACAATTGTCTTCGAAAATTCGGTATCCCGCAGCAGAGTTGTATTCATTCAAAATATGAATAATGTAATTTATTTATGCTTATTTCATTGTTTTTCTCATCAAATTAAAACAATTGTGTATTTACATCTAATAATATACAAAATTAGAATGCTATAAAAGTATTAATTGTAAATTTAAACACAATTATAATGCAACTCGCCAAATTTTTCAATTGTTTTAACAATCCTAATCTTGTTTTTTCTGTGATTGCAAAATGTAATCAAATACGTTACAAATTCAAAATACTCCAAAGGTGAAATGTAACACTGTCGGTACCTATTTTAATTAAATTTGCTATTGTTACGAGTTTGCTTAAACATTTCAAATGCAACAGCATATTAATTATGATATTTAGATTTTTTTAACAGTTTGTTTATTTCAATTCCAATATACTTTTCAATTTTCGAAAATCAATGCAAGCATACTGGCGAGGCATGAAACTGATTGTTTTTGCTGCCTAAAAAAATTGGTTGATTTGAGGAAGCTTTTTTTAAAATGCAGATTTATTAATAAAAATATATTAAATAACGAATTGTTTAAATGCAGATTAATGAAAAAAAGCATAAAGTTTATTTCTTCATTCATAATTTTTTATAAGAACTTAAAATAAGGATGAATTTAAACAAATCGCTGAGGGTATAGTCAGAGATTTGGCTAATGAAAAAAATTTCCCTGTTGGAGATTTTCTGTGACACCAAAATTTCCCTTTTGGTTGTTTTTGGCATCAAATCTCTAGTAAGACATTTCTGTGACATCCCCGATTATGTCGTTTGAGTTTCTACTACATATATTTGCGCCAAGTTAGGGGCCATTCATTAATTTACACAAGACGATTTTTGCCTGTTGAATCTGTCAATCTAATACCTCGTTTATGCGAGAGCCTTGAAGCGCTTTAACTAAATGCACACTAACTCAAAACGCATGCAAAAACGACTTAATGCGCACTAGCATGTATGGATTTTTAAAAGCGTTGTAACAGAGTTAAACCGCTTTAAGAGTAGCGCATCATTAACATTAATCGAATTTATGATTTATATCGAAAGAATCAATCAAAACAAAACAACTAAGAAGTGCGAGGCGATCAGCTGTTCTTCATGACAGCTCTTAAAGCGCACTGAGCTAGAGCGCTTTAAGGTTCTCGCATAAACGCTGCGTTTTGAGTTAAACCGCTTTAGCTGTCCCACAAACGAGGTATGACAATAGTCCACGATTCAAAGCATGCTTTTCAGGCAACTCGAGTCGTGAGAGCAACAAAATTTTAACAGAGCAAACGAGAGAATATGAGAGACCCACATCTTTAACAGTGTGGTAACAGCGCTGTTAAAATATAGATTTTAATCTTTGAATTTTAAGGTGCCGTATGTTCGCTTGAAAATTACCATGCCATGAGTCGGATTTAGTGTGCATTTGGAGATAATTCAAATAAATTTAAATATTAGGCATGTGTTCGGTCGAAATGATCATGTGCCTGTGAAAAATTGATATAGATAAAGTTTAACGGATGTTCGCTTGAAATGACAAGTAACGTGAGTCAGTTCAATAAAAAGTTCTTATTTTCAAAACTTGCAGAGATTTTACATATTAAGAAAATCGTATAAAAAGCACGGTGACATAGTTGCCAACTTAGGGGTTTTCCCCGTAAATTTAGGGGGTTTTTGAGTTGAATGGGTTTTTTTAGGGGTGCTATATTTTTAGGTTTTTTTTTTTTTAAACTTTTTTATTATTATAATCGTACGTTAAGAATCGCAATTGATTATTTAAATTACCATTACATTAACATTGGCTGAGAAACGCAAACGGACCAATCGACACAAAAGTGTCGGCAGAAGTGAAAGAAGAAGAAAAGTAAACCGAGGTCGGAATACGTTCCCGATTGAAGATGTGGCTAAAATCGCCAGAGGAGGTAACGCACATCCGCTTTATCAATAGTCAAATGTGTCCGTGACACAACAGTGACACAAAAGTGACACGAATCATCTCTCGCTCTCAATTGAGCGAACATCATCTCTTGCTCTCCATCTGATATTCACCGCGTGTTTTGACTTATGTTTTCATATAGAACCCCGTCACTTGAACGATTATGCGAGTGAGTGAGTGAGTGAGTATGAGCGTATCTGTGTGTGAAGAACTGGCAAAATAAACTGAATAAAATTTAAAACGATTTTTGAATTAAAATTGTATCTGAATTTGAGATTAATCAAAATCATCAAAAAACAAATTTCCGGAATTCAGAAAATGTGGATTCCCAGCAAACCATTCGAATAAAAAAGTTTTGTGGTTTATGACACACTTTCTTATTTGATTTGATTGTTTTACAAAGTCAGTACTTAATTATAAATTTCTATCATCGAAAATTTGTGAAACTAAGTCTGATGCACCTTTAAAATAACCGACTACTCTTCAATATATAAATGATATGAATATGCATCTATCTATGCATTTTCAATTGTTTAGACGAATCGAACTTAGAAAAATAAAATACTTGGAGTTTTTTAAAAAAGAGTATAATATTAATTTTGCTCAATTTTGAGATCTTACGTAAAAAGTAATAAGAACATAAGTCATAATAAAAATGAATATTTTTTTTGATTTATAATAATATAATTTATTCAGGGTGATTTTAGGGGTTTTAGGTTAGCGTTGAGGGGGAAAAATTATTGTAAGTTGGTAACAGTGCACGGTGACTATGTTAAAAGTTTCGTCGACTCTAGGGATGTCGGCAATCCAAAAAAATATATATTGTATGAAATAATTTTGAAAATATCAATATCGCAATTTAATTTGTTAAAAAAAAAATTTTAACGGTCTGAAAATAATATCGTTTTTTTATCGATTTATCAGTAAATTATTTATCACTCAAAATTAATTATATCGATATTTTAATACTTTGATATTTTTTCGACATCCCTAGTAGACTCTCAAAAGCCAGAGGGTCAATATTTTATGGGTCAGTTTTATTGCAACATGCGCCGAGTTGTGTTCTTTATGCATTTTTCAATTGTTTAGACCAGGGCTGTCCAAATCATGTCTCGCGGGCCGCAGAATCTTTTTTATGTTTATTTAAATACATTTCCGATCAAATTATTTTTTAAAATATTATTTAATGATACATATTCGTTTCGTCTAAACCAAATCTAAAAAAACATATTGATCTGACATCGCCCGATCAAATAGTGTTGAAAGTATCAAGAAAATCGGTCAACAAATATGGAATTTACGAAAAACTGTAGTTTTTCTGTCTTTGAGGTGTAACCGGCAAAGAGAGGACAACTTTGTGGTCTGCAGTTTTAAATTTGCTGGTGCCACGGGTGACAGGAATGCTTCGTGGTTCACATTTAATGAGTAGTATACAAATAGTGTCCAATTTAAGAACAACTGCATTTTCCCTATAAGCACCTTTTTTACCATCGGAGTCAGGATCGGAATTTAAATACATAATCAAGAGCGAAAGACCTGAAAAAGTATTGATATTTGTTTATGCCAAGCCAAACTAATTAAAATGTGTACAAGGGTATATTAGTTTTGTGCACATCGAAAATGTATGTAACACCCAGAAGGAGACATCTGCGACTATACATATTATATAAATTCTCAAAAGGTAAGTTGATTTAGCCATGTCCGTCTGTCTGTATGAACGTGTAGATCTCGGAAACTATAATAGATAGATCCAAAATTATTTCGCATGTCGATTCTGTTATTCAATGCTTCGATCAATTATATTTTGTTTTTCCCTTCCGGAACTTAGTTTATGGGTGAGGGGCAAATAATTGAAGCTACCTCGGGTAAAAATATAAAATAGTCGTTTGTCTTTTGTCATCAAATTTCGATAATTGCTGCAACCAATTTGTATAGAAAGGTGGTAAATATTATATTGAATGGAAATTAAATCTGATCTGATCTGATATATGGTTATTATTAGTTTAAAACCATTACTCATCATTGAGACGAGATTCAGTCATCGCAGTTCTCAGCTTACTCTTCTTAACGTACTGATTAGCTTTTAAACTATAGCTGTTGTACATAACATTGAAAGTAAAATTTCTCACCTTTTTAGTATTGGTTTAAAATTCGCATTCCGCCCCACTCAAAACCGTCATTGTGACCTTACATAAAATCGATGCATCATTTTTATACCCTGTACCTTATGGTACAAGGGTATATTACTTTTGTGCGCATCGACAATGTATGTAGCACCTTAAAGGAGACATCTCCGACTATATAAAGCATATATATTCTTGATCAGTATTGAAAGAGAAGTCGATTTAGCCATGTCCGTCCGTTTGTATGAACGCCTAGATCTCGTAAACTACAATATATAGAACCAAAATTCCTTCGCAAGTCGATTCTTTTATTCATTACGCAGATCAAGTTTTTTTTGTTTTCCCCCTTTTTGACTTAATTTCGAGGTAAGTGGCAAACAACTGGCGCAACCTCTGGTAAAAAACTTACAAAAGTCGTATTTTCTCGGTTATCTTTTGAGATAGGAACACCAAATTTGAAGTGTATATAGCTGACTCGAACCCCAAGAAGATACAACAAAAAAATGGGTGTGGCCACGTCCCTATATAGTAATAATTTGAAACGCTTATATCTCAAGAACTATAAAACCTACAAGAATGGAACTTTACATGTATGCTGTTGGGATGGAGTATAATAAGATTCGTGGCTACGTCTATATATAGCCAAAATAAAAAACCGTTATATCTCTGGAACGAATTGGTCTAAAAGAGTAAAAATTGGTATATAGGATATACCAATGAAAATGAAATCTGTTTCAACGTCTTTAAACAGTCGTTACAAACTGAAGGTACAGGGTATGAATTCGACTCCAATCCTTACTGATTTTCAGGATATTTCCTTACTATTAACACATGATCCAGAGCAATTTTCATAATGTATTGTTTGCATCCATAGTTTCAAAGCAACGATTTCTTCGCGAGTCAGCATTTTGTTATGATCAAAAAATCGAATTCCTATTTACAACAACTACTTTCCGGTAGTTTCTATTGCCTCGTTTGCTAATATACTAAAGGAAGTTTTTTTATACTATATAGATATGATTTGAAAGTGATTGAGCATATTTCTAAAATCTCATTTTGTGACGAAGTATGTACATTGTACATACATATTGTATTTGTTTTTATACCCTGTACACACACTTTGTACTAGGGTAATTTAATGTCCCTAGCAATGTAAAATCGTGCATCCCACGATAAATTAGTGTCGAGACAATAGGTTTAAAAAAATATATATTTTCGGTACCACTTTGCATTTCGGTAACAATTGGTTGCTGGTTTATAGGGATTCTCGGGATTCCGAGATCATGAAAGGTTTTTTTTTGGTATGCAGGTTAGTGAATACAACATTAAACTCTTTAGTGTTTTAAAGATTATACTCATTTTAACCAATACGATGTGTAAAACGCTTTAACTAAAATAATATGTTAAACTTTTAAAATTAAACCAGTAAGGGCGGTATAGTTGAGTATTCTCAACTATATAATACCCTGTATATACACCTATGTTGATAACACGTTAAACATTCGCCGACAGCAAAAGCAGTGTACCACGATATGGTTTGTGTATTTGCTAAGGTGAGGCAGGGCTCACAGTGCAATGTTGCCATTAGATGGCGCTTTAGTACGCATTTTGTTACAAAGCATTGCTGCAAAATTTTAGTGTGTTGGTCTTTGCGGGGAAAGTGGTAGTTTGTTGTATGCAGTTTAAAAAAGGTATGTTATCTGAGTTTGCATACAAAATTTCAGCATTGTATTCTTTATACTTTAGGAGATACAGCAATTTTAAGAAAAGAATGACCTTTTGTAGTGCTCGATGGGCGGGAAGGAATGGGCGTGGCGAAAATTCATTCAAACTTGATCTAGTGTTCCACCACACGAGTCTACCTTCCAAATTTCAAGACTCTAGCTTTAATAGTATAAAGTACGGTTTTTGTTACAAAAAGGATAAAGCAGTGTTCAAAGCGCAATTTATGCCAAATTTCAACTTGTTTGTCTTTGCGTTGTCACACAGCGTTAAAAATGAAAGTTTGTGGTATGCAGTTTTAAAAAGGTATGTTTACTGAGTTTGCATACAAAATTTCAGCATTGTATCTATTATAGTTTAGGAGATACAGCAATTTTAAGAAAACAACTTTTTGAGGGGAAACGAAGGGGAGGGGGTATGCAGTTTGGTAGAGCTATACATACTGAGTCTACATGCCTATTTTCATGTTTCCAACTCATCAGGTTTTCGAGCTACAGCCTTTTGAAAATATGGGTGGTGCTCGATGGGCGGGAAGGAGTGGGCGTGGCAAAGAATCCTTCAAACTTGATCTAGCGTTTGACCTCACGAGTCTATCCAACAAATTTCAAGTCTCTAGCTCTTATAGTTTTCGAGAACCATTGGTGAGGACGGACGGACGGACAGACAGGGCTATATCAATTCGTCTTGTCATCCTGATCAAGAATATATATACTTTATAGGGTTCCCCTCCCCTCCTTCTATGCGTTACATACAAACCGTCTCAAACAAACTACACAGTGTGTGTACAGGGTATAAAAATATTTGGTGAGTCATTTTATAAGACTGAATGAAATAGAGTCTATTTCTGTTTGTTGCTTCGTATTTTGTTTGTTTAAATAATAATAAGAAATATAATTAAAATATAAAAAATTATTTACTACGTCTTAACTAGTCCCAGCACTAATCCCGGGATTTCAGTTTACAATCTGGAAAATCACGAAAATTGGTAAATATCCAAAAATTGACATCCCTAATACAAGCTCAGTAAATATACATATATCTTTAAAACTGCATACCACAAAATTTCTCTCTCTTTGATGGTTACCCCTCAAAGAGCCACAAACTCAAATTATTCACAAATTCCACATTTTTTGAGTGATGTCAGATTAATATGTTTTTGTAGATTTTGGGAGTGGGTCACCATACCGTGTGTGCAGGGTATTATATTGTCGAGTATTCTCGACTATACCGCCCTTACTGGTTTTAATATGTTACTGTATGAAAGGAATGCATTTGTCGGAATTCTTGCATAAATCAGAACTAATTCAAGTATTGGAATTAAGAGATGATAAAAAAATATGTTTTTCTTGAAAATAAATTTTAGTGTATTACTTTATTTACGAATTATTTTAGGATGTATAAATAAATTATTGTGTACTAATGACAATTAATTAATATTAAATCTATTATCTTTAGACACTTGCAGCATGTTGGCGCTAGCGAAGCATACAGCGCTCTGGGTCTGCAAATAGAGAACTGTGATGGCTACAACAACTTTGGTGGCTATGGCTACGACCAGCCGCCCCCTCCTCCTCCACCGCCTCCGCATGCTCAACATGTCCACCATGGACCACACCACCTGCAGCCGCAGGTCCAAGTCCACGCTCATCACAACTCCGCCCCGCAAGTTGGACTGCCGCCGCCACCACATGTTCATATTGCCGCCGGAAATGGCAACTTCAACAGTGCGCACACAACACAGGCTCAGGCGTTTGCCATGACCCCCGCTAGCAACATCACAGGAGGGCCGACTCCAACAACAATCACGGGCATGGAAAATTCAAACAGTTCGTCCGATTTCAACTTTCTGAGTAATTTGGCCAACGACTTTGCTCCAGAATATTATCAGTTGAGTTAGTTTTCAGAAGAAACGAACTTCGAATAGTCTAATTAGTTATCTACTTGGCAGAATAGCTTGCATATTGTGTGTAAATATGAATTAATTTAGTTTAAGATTGAAAAGCGCAGAATCTAAAAATATCTCCCAAAGTTATCAAAATTCTGTTCATTCGAGTCGAATATCGCACACATTCGTCTGGGAAGATTGGATCCCAAGGCATGTGAATGAATTTATTTTCAAACTTCTTAGAATAAGACGTGTATGTATTAAATACAATAATTTCTAAATGTGAGTATGCGTTAATGTGTCTGAGTGTGTTTTAATAAAAAATTCAGCTAATTTGGTCCTGTTTAAGCCGTGAGTTTCTTTGTGCAACGGGCCTTTTATTTCATTTACGGATATATTTTGTATGTCTATACATTTTGCAAAACAATATTCTGATTTGATTTTCAATTTAATGTTTTTGTTGTAAATTATGAATTTTGTAATTTATATGTAGAGACATTTTTGATTTTAGAGTTCAAATTATTAGCTCCTTAATTTTCACGTTTCGAAACATTTTATAATTGAGAAATGTTCTTTATGCAATCACAGATTGGGACAGCATTCTTTTTTTTATTTGCGTTTGTACCTTCTGTAACGAAAAGCGAAAATTGCGCTGTTACCTAAATTTTTATGTGTCAGCAAAATGATGGATGAGCGTGTTGCAAGCGGAATTAAAACCTTATTCTGCCACTCTTTAAGTCTGTGTACATGCGAACGTTAACAAATACACCGAAATACACCAATAAAATTGAACATTGTACCATGGAGAACGCCAGTGAAGTTCACAACATGAGTGGTTTAGGAGTGTGAAAACCCGTTGAAGGACGTGGTGATTCCTGAATGGCATGCATTTGCATTGTGTGACATTTTTCAAAACATCAACAACAACTTCATTCAGTCCCAAAGGATTTCGCAAGCTAGCAGGACTTGTGCGTCTGTCAGCCACAGTTCTCAACAGCGCTGGTAAGGCAAAGTAATGGTATCCGATGCTGTCAACGGCCAAATTTTGGACAATGTAGGCTGACTCGGTTGATTGGCAGCTGGCTGCATGAGCCGTCTATGAGCACATGCCGTCCATCCCACATTTGTGACAGTAGCGGTGAAAATTTAAGATTGATCACCCAACTGAGTGTTCGTTTACTCGAATTGGTTCCATGTTCGACTCGGCAGAGTTGGTGCGTTGATGAAAAATTTTATTGAATCTCTTTATAAACTACACCAAAACAAAATGGTTAGAGTACCCTAAAACGGCCATAGTTCGAACACCAGAAGAGATAGAAACATGAAAATCTCCTCCCACCATTTCTCATCGTAAAGTGTTTTTTTTTTTAATTTTATCCAATTTTTGAATTCAAATACCCATATGTGTGTCGTTGATTCATTGGCTCACCTCTTATCTTGAGTCCTGAACTCAATGTGTTCTTTTGAAAACATCAGTTTCGAAAAGAATTGCTGTGTCCTCTGCGGTTCCATGGACCCTTACTGTTTATTATATTTGTTAACGATTTGCGATGCGAGCCCTAATGTATGCTGACATATGGTGTGTTTACGATCCTCAGTATGAAAAGGATAAGGACCAGATTGAGTGTATTCAAAAAAGTTCTTTTTGCTCCTAGAAATCTTCACTGGGACCCCAGTGTACACCTTACACCCTATTGTAGTCGGTTAAAGCTCCACAACGCCTGTAGTTTAAAGTTCCTTACGTTTTGCCTGGATTGTAAATTAGCCAATCAAAACTTAAAGTTTGAATTGAAAAAAAAAAAAATTAAAACTCGATCGACTCCACCGGGGCTTCTACTCAAGCACATCGACTTGAAGAGCAACAGCTCTTCCTTCTTTAGGGTTTGAACCAAGGCACCTTCAAACAACCATTTTCAAAAATACAATAAAAATTAAAAAATTTCGATTGATTGCCTTGAAGAGCAACAACTCTTTCCAATAAGCCAGTTAGTCACTTGGTAGCAATAAAGAAATCGTTTTATTTAATAGCTCTATAGTCGCACAACAAACTCATTTGGTTACGTGACGATTTTGAAGTTTTCTCTCATTTTAGTCTATATTTAAGCTCTGTAAAGGAACCTCGTTCCAAAAAAAAAACAGCTAACGAACAAATATAGTACTTGTATTGGTAATAAAATAGTGTACATTCGACCCTGCCATAAATCTAAAAAGAAATTGTTTTGACAATAAATCGTCAATACATAAACATCTCTCAAAATTTCTCTCAATTTGAAGTTTTATATATATGTATTTACTATGTCTTCGTACAAAGTTTCTGGTTCTTACCTAGAGAAGCTCAATTTTTAGAAAAAGATAATTTGAGGTGAAGTGAAGGGAAGTCTGTGTTTATTGGGTCTTCTAACCTGTTTCTTTCGCTACCACATTTTGTCAACCAACCAAATTTTCACTCTAGCTCTAGTAGTTTCCTAGAAGGTTTGCTGAAAAACATACAAATTCGATTTCTCTGTAAGCCGACGAGATAGAAGATTTCAAAATGTAGTGTAATATAGTTGCAATGCTTTCTTTGAAACAAATTTTCTTTAAATACGAAAATGATTCTCATTGGAAAAACTATACAACAGGTTCTCCGATAAGAAAAATTGAGAAAATGCTTGCATGAATATAAGTATAAGATTCGGCAAAGCCGAAAAGAGCTCCCTCTTTGGTTGTTTTTTTTTTTATTTTAGTTATATTCATAATTTCCTAAGGTTTCCAACAATTGTTTATCACAATTATATTATTTTGGCATTAATCTGATAATGTTTACGACACTTGTCAAAAGTAAAACTAGTTTGATTCTTTAAGCGAATGTTAAATCACGTCCGAATCAAATTTACATAAATTTAAGTATGAAATTTTAATTAATATCTTTTATTTAGTTTCCTTTGTGGGCTTGAGTTGTACATTACTTTGCACCTAACTTCATTAGCTCAACTAATAGATTCGTCGAGCAAGCAAACAAATCGGACTGTTTTATTTCATTGGCTTGGCAAATAACACAAAACTGGTAACTTTTGTTGACCGCAAAGACTTTTTGTTTTGTTTAACTTTGCCGAACAGCGATCAGAAGGTCAATGTTGTATTCTATTCAAATCAAAAATAATCAAGTTTCAACTCTGCGCAAGTGAAAATAAATTACGTTGCATTGTTTGGCGTTGGCGACCCATTATCAAATTTATTCGCAGTAGTAACCAAGCCAAAAACCGTGTTCGCCAATAAAAATGTTAATGCTGCTTATTTGAATTTAAATGCGAACTTTTAATGTAGTGCGCCACTTCAAGTAATAAATCATGAGCTAATTGAATTAAGTCTACGACCATAAAAGTCTACACCTGTCGATTTGTTTGCGTCATTTTGTTATAATCATAACTTCAAAGCATTTTTGTTGACAGCGTGTCGGAGTGTGTTGGAAATTCCAAAAATGTGCATTCCCAAAATTACATGAAATTGAATTGCCGAGGCAGAAGCAGAGGAAGAAGTAGAGTAAAGTAAAGTGTAGTAACTGCGACAACACCAACAAACTAGGGCAGAGTGTAAAAAACCAGTTGGCTTTGAACCAAGCTGTACTTGCGCTTGGCTACAATTACGGCAGCAGTCAGCAGAGTCAAATAGGCTTTATGAGCAAGTTCGACCTTGATACATTTAACTCTTTGTGTTTTATTGGACTTTATGTAATACAACAAAATTATAAAAAATTTAAGATTTAAAAAATAACACACATGATTGTGCACAATTGCTTCTTTTATTAAAACCTTTCTGAAAAACACAAATTCCAATTCGGTTCGCCTTCGTTTCAAGTATTAAAAGACCATTGAAGGCTTTCGTTTCATTTTGAAAGACTGATTTGAAATCCACTTCAGATTTGCGGTCGTGAACTTATCTTTTTGCTAAGATCTTGTGAATCATTGAATATGAAAGCTTTTCACACTTGAGTTATGCTTATAATGACGACTCCTTTTAGTGAACTAATGTACCCAAAAGTAGTAGAAATGGAGAGAAAAGTGGACAAACAATGAAATAAAATAAATTTCTCGCAAAAAATCAGGTAGAACATGAACAGTTTATGTTGTCTAGTCATCATGATGGCTCCGCTGTATGTTCAATTATTAAGTATCCGAACACCTGAAATTATGTTGAGACGTCTTCGTTAATCAAAAAAATCCAGCCATTAAAATCCAAAACGATTAGCCTATTGTAGTTTTTTATTAGTTACACCTAAACTTAATCACAAATTGAAATTTTGTTCAAGGGCCGAAAGAACGTTTGGGGTCATCCAATGAATGCTTGCGATTCAATGTTCCGTGATGAGTGCCAAAAAGGGTATCAAACAAGCGAAGGTGTCCTTTCAAAACGATGGTAGTTTGTTGATATTATTCCGAAAGTAGTAAGCGTTGTTGGATCAAAAGTCATTTCGAATCGATTCACATATATTTTTAGTTGCACTCAGCCAATAATATATCATAAAGTTGACACTGCAAATGATAACATTGAAATAAATGATCAATATTCAATGAGTGAACAAATGTTTTTTAAAGTGCATTATACAATACCTGAAATATCTTGGCGATTTGTATGAAACATTTGACTATGTTTGTACAACGGCTGTAGAAATTTTAAAAATCGAATTAGGTCCAGTTCACAATCGCGAGTTGCTCCCAACTCTTCAGACTCAACACAAAACACTGAATGCCAAATCAGGAAGAGTGCGCATCTATTTATAGTCAGACGTATCAACATCCAGGAGATGAATCAAACCCACATCGTCTTCGTCTTTGTTATTCACTGTCTGCACTTTTAAATCTCAGCTCACTTGATCGGTTGGTTTTTCCCCTTTGTGAATGTCAGACTGGTTTATTTACTTTGATTGTCGTTTCTAGAGATGATAAACATGAGAACAACTTCTAAAATACCCTGCACCGGTAAATCAAGCACAAAATATAATAAATTTTTTTGGAATGTCAATCAAACTTGCAACAGACTTCATCTTAAATATTATAAAACGCAAACCCAACTGACGTTCGTTATATTAAATCTAATGTATGTATCTATTAGATTCTTACAATACACTGACGTGAACGAATAAATGAACAAATCGTAAGATGATCATAAAGGAAAGCGTATAACACAGTCGAGCATTCACTTGAAATTTTAAGAGTTTAAGATATCACTCAGCAGTTGATCAGAGGGGCAGTCAGATGTAAGAGTAAGTCAATGGTGAGATCCAATTACATGCAAGTGATGGCCTGTGTTCTGAAATGGCCTTGGAAAACTCTTAGCAATATTACATACAACAACATCAACCCTTCTAGAATCATTCTTAACAAACAGCAGGTGTTTCGATGGAACCAAATCAAGAACTTACTAGTAGACACATTAACTTATTGTCTAGGGTCAATGTAAAGGCAATCCATTGCGAACATACAGGAGTCTTCCACTCTCAGAGGAAACTTTTTATGTTCAGTCAAGGCAGTCTTATTTAAGACACATACGAAAACAAATACAGATTATTATAGATATAAGTATTTGACGTTCATCATTGTAATACTTAGCTTCCAACTTATAATTTGAATTTCATCACAACCTTTTGCATTTCGTGCAGACATAGTCTCATTCATATGCATATTTTGCTCTTCAACAAAATTTAACCTCTGACGAAAAGAAGATCCTCAGGCTGACAATAAATAAAAAAGCGACTGAACTCAATTCTGATTGCTAAGCAGGCCAACGCCGGTCGTTGCACTTACAAAACAAAAAAAATATTATTGTTGTTAGCATTTTGGAATGCACAATCGTAATCAAAACTGCACACAACGGGGAACAAGGACTGCTAAAACATATTCAATGCAAGAATAAAACAGCAGCAACAATAAATGACGCAGTAGCCGGCTGGTTGGCTGTCTCAAAAAAACGGTTTGTTATTCCCTTTGAAGTTCGGTGTCTATGAACTCGAACTTTTCTTTGCTTCTTTTGCATTCATTCTTCGTTTTCGATCAAAACAAGTTTTGCTGCCGATACTTGAAAGGACAAACAAACGTTCAGTGGACAAAAACAAATGAATATTGTTTGGGTTCGTTATTTACAATGGACAATTGGCAGAATCCTTTCATGTGGCTTGGTTAGCACAAAAGAGATCTGCTAGTGCGTATTATGTTGTTTTTCTCAAAAAGGCGCTGCAATAGAAAGAAGTAACAGCCAAAAGAAATTTTATAAAATGCAGCAGTATTTTATATGTATATGTGTAAATATATTGTAGTTGCTTAAATGTTCCATAATATTTTATCATGCTGCCACCCAGATTCCAATTTCAAATTATTTCAAAATTTTTAAAAACTGTTTTAAAGGATATTAAAATCGAAGTCATGATATATATAAATATATATACTCTTGATCATCTTGAACCATATAAGAAAGACACCAAGACATTTTGATAAAACATGTTTATACAGATTTATTGCCTAAAACACTGCACTAGATTACAACTTTTTTTTATAAATTGGTCACGTTTCTTTAATTTATTGAATCAATAAATACGGAAAAAAATAATTAAAAATTTTAACCTATTTGATTTTAATGATGGTAGGCAACAGCTGGAGCGGAGTAAGTGGAGTAGTGGGCAGCTGGAGCAGCGTAGTGAGCTACTGATGGAGCGGCGTAATGAGCAGCTGGAGCTACTGTCTTGACGACAGTTGCTGGGGCAGCATAGTGAGCAACTGATGGTGCGGCATAGTGAGCAACTGATGGAGCGGCATAGTGAGCAACTGATGGAGCGGCATAGTGAGTAACTGGGGCCACAGTCTTCACGACAGCAGATGGAGCAGAGTAGTGGGCAACAGCGGGTGAAGCGTAATGGGCAATAGCTGGAGCGGCAGCAATGGTTTTCACAACTGGTGCAACAGCGACGGCCTTTACGAGGGGTTCACGGTTGACGACAGCATTGAAACCGTTGATGGGATCGGCTGTGTACTGGACGGTGCGCTTGAAACCATCAGAATCGATCAGAGAGTATTCCCCATGAACGACATCACCATCACGCTCCTCAACTTGGCTCTTAGAGTCACCGGTGATCTTGTCATCAACTCCATATGCGAAACGGTATTGAGGATGAGGATCGTACTCCTCCGATTTCACCAACACCTTCTGCGCAACTGCCACTGGAGCAGCGTGAACGGCGACTGGAGCGGCGGCTGCGTGGTACACTTGAGGTACGACTGGTGCGTATCCGGCACTGGCAGCAGCAATGAAGGCGAGAGCGAAAACGAACTGCAAAGTAATGAAAGAGACCAGTTATGATTTTTGTCAAATTGTATTGATTCATTAGCTTTCAATGTGTCAGCTGTAATGTCTGTCTCTCACCTTAAATGCCATTTTGTAGTTATTTTACTGTTTAGTTCTTTTCAGAAGTGAACGCGAATTGTGAGTGATACATTTCTTGCGTTTAACGTCCACTTTTATAGTAAAATTTGGATTATGTTTTTTGCCTTCATTCAATTCGAATGAATGTTCAAGTGAACGTTTTTTTGCAGAAACTGTTTGAGTTTGATTCTGTTTGATTTTTTATTTATTATTATTATATGTGTATTTCCTGTTAATAAAACTATTGTGGGAGTAAATGCTTAATTAGTAGAACATGTATATATGTTCAAGATTTAAAAACACAAGTAAGGAATTGACGTCGAGAGAGCTCAACTTTGACATACCCTTTGTCTTCAATTTGTGATGACTGGTAGAGAGCGCTGCCCATCAACTGTCAATCTACGCGTGACCTCGTTTTTTTACACCCTGTACCTTATGGTACAAGGGTATATTAGTTTTGTGCACGTCGACAATGTATGTAACACCTCAAAGGAGACATCTACGACTATACAAAGTATATATATTCTTGATCAGTATCGGAATAGAAGTCGATTTACATACATGTCCGTCTGTCCGTCCGTCCGTCTGTCTGTATGAACGCGTCGATCTCAGAAACTGTAATAGACAGAACCAAATTCGATTCTGTAATTCATTGCGCAGATCGAGTTTATTTTGTTTTCCCCCTTTTTGACTTAATTTAGTGGTGAGGGGCAAATAACTGAAGCTACCTCGGGTAAAATAGTACAAAAGTCGTATTTTATGCGTTGTCTTTTGAGATAGGAACAGCTATATCTCGTGAACCATATAACCTACAGGAATGTGTGTATGATATTGGGATATAGTGTAACAAGATTCAATCATAATATGGGCGAGGCCACGCTCACATTTTGCCAAAATAGGAAAACCTTAAATCTTTGGAACAAATTGGTCTACAATATTAAAAATTGATATGTATGACATTAAATGGAAATGAGATCGGTTTTGATTGAAAAGTGGGCGGGGCAACGCCCTATTACAGCCGTTAAAAATTGAAGGTACAGGGTATGTCGAAGTCGAGTACTGTCGACTCCAATCCTTACTGGTTGTATTATATCTTGTTGGGTTTAAGACACATGTACTCCAAATTTGAAAGAAAACTGAGAAAATTTAACTTTTATAATATTTTTTCCAGATGCAGTTTCAGTTATTTGCCCCTCACCCTTAACTAAGTGTCGGAGGGGAAGTCCAATGTTGATCTACGTAAGTAATGGCAGAATCGAGCTGAAATGGATTTTGGCTCTACCTCTTATAGTTTCCGAGATCGACGCTTTCATACAGACAGACGGACTTGGCTTAATCGGCTTGTCATTCCATACTGATCAACAATATATATATATATGGTGTACTTTGTAGGGACTGCCATGGTTCATTTTTAATGCACACAAACCTAATACACCCTTGTAGGGCACAGGGTATACAAATTCCCTAAAAGAACCAGTTAAGTCATTTGGAGAACAAAATTTATTTCATTCTTAATTTCAAGTTGAAATTGACCAAAAAAATCCTTTTTTTCTTTAATTTTTTTAAAACTTAAATTTTTCTTTTAGGAAACTTTCACCAGTTTCCAAAACTGTCTTTTCTTTCCTGTGCATTCATTTATTGCTGAGATATCGATGGTTTAATCTACAAAATCTTTTTTGGTTCAATCTCGTATAAATATTGATATTTTTTTTAAACACCTGTAATTTAAAAAAAAAAAAAATTTTTTCTCTCATATCGCCCTTGGTATTTAATTACTAAATTAAACCAGTAAGGGCGGTATAGTCGAGTATACTCGACAATATAATACCCTGCACACATGGTGGGCGGTGCCACACCCTCAATCTACAAAAACGTATTGATCTGACGTCGCCTATTCAAATAGTGTTCAAAATATCAAGAAAATCGGTCAAAAAATGTGAATTTTACGAAAATTTTAAGTTTGTTGGTCTCTGAGGGGAAGCCATCAAAGAGAGGGGAAATTTGCAGTATGCAGTTTTTAAGATGTATTATCACTGAGCTTGTATACAAAATTTCAGGTTCATACCTTTGTTAGTTTTGGAGATATAGCTTTTTTAAGAACAATACTAGGGGAGGGGAAATTAAGGGGAGGGGGTAAAATTGTGGTATGCAGTTTTGTAGAGTTACTCATACTGAGTATACATACCGACTTTCATGTTTCTATCTCTTTGGATGCTCGACTTATAGCGTTTTCAAAAAGTGGGCGGTGCTGGATGGGCGAGAAGGAGTGGGCGTGGCACAAAACCATTCAAACTTGATCTGCTGCCGAGCATCACGAGTCTACCCACCAAATTTCAAGTCTCTAGCTCTTATAGTTTCCGAGAACCATTGGTGAGGACGGACGGACGGACGGACAGACGGACGGACATGGCTTAATCAACTTCTCTTGTTGTCCCGATCAAGAATATATATACTTTATGGGGTCCCCCGACCCTCCTTCTGTGCGTTACATACATTTGGCTTTTGCACAAACACAATATACCCTGATACACAATATGTGTACAGGGTATAATAAAATTTATTCCACATGTTTTAGACGATTGCAGATCGAGATGTCATGTACACTACCAAAATGGATTTTCAAAAAAGAGCTCACTTGTCGACTCATAAGATCGGTTATATTTAATTTTTATACTCCTCACGTTTGTGAATAGTACAATAACTTTGTCACGAAGTTTGTAACAGATCGAAATATTCATTTTCGACTATATAAAGTATATATATTCTTGATCAGAATGACAAGACGAGTTGATTTAGCCATGTCCGTCTGTCGGTCTGTCTGTCTATATGTATGCAAACGAGTCCCGCAGTTTTCAGAGACTTAGAATTTATTACGATGAATCATTCGTCAAATCCAGCCATATCGGATTACTGGAACTGGTAGCCCCCATACGAAATGAAGAAGAAAAACAAATTTGAATCGTTGTATGTTTTGGAAGACAGAGCGCTAAAATTTCAAACGTAGTAGTTTTACATAGTCCGACTAAATGCCTGAAAGTTTCATTGAGATCGGACAACTGGAACTGATACCTGCCAAATGAAGAAGAGGAAGAGAAGCAAAATTCACGACGCGTCGTTGTAAGGAAAACTTTTTTGTTTCTAAATCAATTGACTTGAAACTTAACACACATGTTCTTAGGGAGGCATGAAAACTGTTTTGACCAAATCAATAATTGTGTAAAAAAAAATGTATTATCTATGTGACTATATTTTCGTAACCCCTTAAGAGGTGTAAAAATATCCTCAGTCCTCATCCTACCGACTTGTATTTTGTAAGATACAGCCAAATAACGAAAACATGTGAAAAATATACTTTTTTGTTCTTTTTTCAACTTGAAATTAAAAATATTAAAAAAATTTGTTATCCAATTGTCTTAACTGGTTCTTTTATGAAATTTTCACCAGGTTCCAAAAATGCCTTTTCTATTCCTGTGCGTTTATTCACTGCTGAGATATCGATGATTAAAGGCTAAAATCGTAGCAACGACCGGAAAATTAACGCTGACTCAACAAGCTATTTGTTCAATATAATCGTTTGTCTTAATTAAAGTCCATGGAGCAAATAAAAAAAAAAACAAGAAATGTTAAAATTTTGTATTCTCGCCATTTTATGGATTATATCAAAACCGTTACTCCCAATATTTTTTTGGGGTTCAAAAACTAGAAGTTACAAGTTATAAAGTCTTCTTACAAAGTTTGTCGATACGCCCAATACCTACAAAGTTACAGACCGTCAAAGATGGGTGCAAAATTCGATTTTTTTTTGGTTCCTTAATTGTTTGGTTGCGAGTATTCAAGTTGTGAAAAAATACTACCAAAAAATATTGAAGACCAAATTCAATTTTGGGAAAAATTTTTCTATGCAAATTTTCCTTACAAATGTTAAATCATCCTGCACGTACGGTCTGTCAGGACATATTAAGTTTATTTTAGACCATAGGTATGTAACGCATAGAAGGAAGGGTGGGGGACCCCATACAGTATATGTATATATTTTTGATCAGGATGACAAGACAAACCAGTGTTCGAGCTACAGCCATTCAAAAAGTGGGAGGGAAGAAGTTGGAGTGGCACAAATCCAAAAAGAAAGATACCGTAGGGTGGGATCCAAGAAATTTCGATAAAACATGTCTATACAGATTTATTGCCTAAAAAACGAGCAAATAAGAATAAGTAAAAATAGAGATTTAATCTTTTTTTTTATAATTTGGTCGCGTTTCTTTAATTTATTGAATCAATAAATACGGAAAAAAATAATTAACAATTTTAACCTATTTGATTTTAATGATGGTAGGCAACAGCTGGAGCGGAGTAAGTGGAGTAGTGGGCAGCTGGAGCAGCGTAGTGAGCTACTGATGGAGCGGCGTAATGAGCAGCTGGAGCTACTGTCTTGACGACAGTTGCTGGGGCAGCATAGTGAGCAACTGATGGAGCGGCATAGTGAGTAACTGGGGCCACAGTCTTCACGACAGCAGATGGAGCAGAGTAGTGGGCAACAGCGGGTGAAGCGTAATGGGCAATAGCTGGAGCGGCAGCAATGGTTTTCACAACTGGTGCAACAGCGACGGCCTTTACGAGGGGTTCACGGTTGACGACAGCATTGAAACCGTTGATGGGATCGGCTGTGTACTGGACGGTGCGCTTGAAACCATCAGAATCGATCAGAGAGTATTCCCCATGAACGACATCACCATCACGCTCCTCAACTTGGCTCTTAGAGTCACCGGTGATCTTGTCATCAACTCCATATGCGAAACGGTATTGAGGATGAGGATCGTACTCCTCCGATTTCACCAACACCTTCTGCGCAACTGCCACTGGAGCAGCGTGTACGGCGACTGGAGCGGCGGCTGCGTGGTACACTTGAGGTACGACTGGTGCGTATCCGGCACTGGCAGCAGCAATGAAAGCGAGAGCGAAAACGAACTGCAAAGTAATGAAAGAGACCAGTTATGATTTTTGTCAAATTGTATTGATTCATTAGCTTTCAATGTGTCAGCTGTAATGTCTGTCTCTCACCTTAAATGCCATTTTGTAGTTATTTTACTGTTTAGTTCTTTTCAGAAGTGAACGCGAATTGTGAGTGATACATTTCTTGCGTTTAACGTCCACTTTTATAGTAAAATTTGGATTATGTTTTTTGCCTTCATTCAATTCGAATGAATGTTCAAGTGAACGTTTTTTTGCAGAAACTGTTTGAGTTTGATTCTGTTTGATTTTTTATTTATTATTATTATATGTGTATTTCCTGTTAATGAAACTATTGTGGGAGTTAATGCTTAATTAGTAGAACATGTATATATGTTCAAGATTTAAAAACACAAGTAAGGAATTGACGTCGAGAGAGCTCAACTTTGACATACCCTTTATCTTCAATTTGTGATGACTGGTAGAGAGCGCTGCCCATCCCCACATCTCAACTGTCAACCGGCGTGGCAACGCGTACATAATGGTTAAATCTTATTACACTCTATCTCATTAGCATCCATAAAAAGTTTAGTCTCGTAGGATACATATTTCCAGAGATATAAGGGTTTTAAATTTTTTTCAATATCTGGGCGTGACCACGTTCATTTTTATATTATATCTTGTTGGGTTTAAGACACATATACTCCAAATTTGAAAGAAAACTGAGAAAATTCAACTTTTATAATATTTTTTCCAGAGGTAGTTTCAGTTATTTTCCCCTCACCGTGTCGGAGAGGAACTACAATGTCGATCTACGTAAGTAATGGCAGAATCGAGCTGAAAGGGAATTTTGGCTCTACCTCTTATAGTTTCCGAGATCGACGCTTTCATACAGACAGACGGGCTTGGCTTAATCGACTTGTCATTCGATACTTATCAACAATATATGGATATGGTATACTTTGTAGGGACTGCCATGGCTCAATTTAATGCACACAAACCTAATACACCTTTGTAGGGTACAAGGTTTAAAAACAAAAAATGGTGGAGATTACAAATTACGACGTTTATTATAAGTATCCACAGAGGTTTTAATTTTAGAGCTCAGACAAATAAATAATATTATGTAACGGAAAGTTCAATAAACCTTTCAAACAACTTCTTTGATACAAGATTGTCGATCTAATTTTAGAAACAAACGGTTTATCAAGAAAAACCATCACCTAAGAACTTTGTATATTATTTCATTAGCACCAAGTGGCAATAAAGTCTGATCACAGAGGACAGATAAAAAGAAATATATTTATTGAAATGTTTACCTATTCTCTAAGACGCTGAAATAAAAAAAAATGCTTGTGGCATTGTCGAATTTTGTTTACCCTTACAACTGTTATTATACATTGCACGTACAGTCTGTCAGGGTATATTAAGTTTGTTTAAGACGTCATACTTAAAATAGCGCATAACCACACTAGTCTATCTTGTGTGTTAGATATCGGGCGTGGACCCGCATACCGTGTGTACGTATTGTATTAAATAACCCACTTATAGCCGAACTAACTTCTGGAACAAAATACATTAATAATGCCATGAATAATGACCATTACTATGTCGGATATTATGGTAAAGAGAAATGAGACTCCGCCGAAAAAAGGGAGTGACACTAGAAAAAGGGCAGGTATAGTATCCAATCTTTAATAATGTCGAAGATAATTTCTTGCTAGTTTTTCTGTTTACGATTCCCAAACGTTTTTGATTTGAAATTAATGCTATGTGTCCAATCTCTATTTTCTTTGCTACAATATGTACATTATGTATGTATTTATGTATGTATCTATATAGTCTCTATAAGCTTTTCATTTGCCAATCGTATTGAAACTTGTAAAATTTATGAGATTAGAACGTGCTTGCTTCCGTTTGGGTATTACAAACTTTAAATGATAGAACTGACAGCATCTTGCAGAGGTAAAATAAAGAGCACCTTATACAGCCTTAAGAAATTGGAGGAAGCAAAATTAATCATATTTTGTTTGCTTGTGTATGTGACAATCAAATGGGATCATGTAATATTTTAATCTTGACCAGCATTATCAGTCAATTCGATTTAATAATATCTGTCACTTTGAATATGTATTTCGAGTGAACGATTGAAATACCGGGAATGGGATGTAAGACGCGGAAAATCGAAAATTTGTTACTGTCCTTCATAATCTTTAGTTAAATAATAATTACTATTACAATAATAATATGATAATAATGCGTCTGGGAGAGCAATGAAAAAAAGCCTTGTTAACTCTTGAAAGTATTCAGACTGCTTATAATTATCATCAGCATGCTATCATATAATTCAATGCGATAACTTTTTGGAAAACTAAATAAGAATTCGAAATTGAAAAAATTGTTTCTTGTTTTTGTTTCGCTTCAGTCTTTTAATCAATTAACCGAATAAGATATGCAAACATAAATCCTTTCTCTATAATTGGGGTCCCTTATTATCGACGAAGTTGTGAATGTGGACAACAATCACTTTGATAGTGGCATGGTGACGTCGCAATTATTTTACACAAGAAATGCAGAAGGCCAAATACAACCAATCAAAATACTTATCGACGAAAATGCATATTTTTAGTATAAAAACCGAGACTAGCCAACAGAGAGTATCAGTCAACGAGTGAATTCACATCTGTAAAGAACCAAACAAACAAACAAGTTCAAAATGGCATTTAAGGTGAGTTGAAATGAGACACATATATTTTAGCTTTTAACTTGATTAGACAACGAATTAAAAACAATTTGACAAAATTCGTAACGTGTCTTTATTTTATTACTTTGCAGTTCGTTTTCGCTCTCGCTTTCATTGCTGCTGCCAGTGCCGGGTACGCACCAGTCGTGCCTCAAGTGTACCACGCAGCCGCCGCTCCAGTCGCCGTTCACGCTGCTCCAGTGGCAGTTGCGCAGAAGGTGTTAGTGAAATCAGAGGAGTACGATCCTCATCCTCAATACCGTTTCGCATATGGAGTTGATGACAAGATCACCGGTGACTCTAAGAGCCAAGTTGAGGAGCGTGATGGTGATGTTGTTAATGGGGAATACTCTCTGATCGATTCTGATGGCTTCAAGCGCACCGTCCAGTACACAGCCGATCCCATCAACGGTTTCAATGCCGTCGTCAACCGTGAACCCCTCGTAAAGGCCGTCGCTGTTGCACCAGTTGTGAAAACCATTGCTGCCGCTCCAGCTATTGCCCATTACGCTTCACCCGCTGTTGCCCACTACTCTGCTCCATCTGCTGTCGTGAAGACTGTGGCACCAGTTACTCACTATGCCGCTCCATCAGTTGCTCACTACGCCGCTCCATCAGTTGCCCACTACTCTGCTCCAGCTGCCCACTATGCTACTTACTCTGCACCATCCGTTGCATACCATCATTAAAATTTTTTCTATTGTTAATTCGATCCTTTTTATACATAAATATACAAAAGTCTGAAAAAAAATCAAAATGAGTTTTACAAGTGCGATCTACATAAGTTAATCCTGAGCAGGCTAAAAGGACCTCCTATGCTGATAAAAAACAAAATGAAACCACAAAGTACACGGAAAATGTGCCTTATTGAAATCATTGTTGTTATTCGTTTTCAATATTTCCGTAAAGTTGAAAGGTCTTCCTAATGCTGAAATTCTTGAGTATTGAAACAACCATGCGTAAGATCGAAGAATTTCCTCCACCAAGTAAGTGATGTGGTGCATTTGTTTATTAGTCTGATAGGATATAGAAATGTCGATTAAACCTTAGACAAAGTTTATTGCTAATTATAATAAAATGAGAGCGACATTGAAATTCCATACAAAAATGGATTTCCCAGATTTCAATCAAATATTGTTTGAAAAATAAACTGTTTAAAAACCAACAACAAAGCACGCATAACGTAGTCTGCATATTTCCGGTTGAAGTTGTATTAGTCGCAAGTCATGATCCGATTACTATTGACACCTTGCCCAATCTCTGACCAATTAACTACACAATACAACGAGATCTAATTGTTGTTCTGAGTGCCAAATGTGCCAAAACCTCCGGCGCACCCACCGACTTTGTGTTGCATTTCAGTACCTTTAAAACCACCTTTCACCATAACTATTTGTATTTTTCAAATAGCTGTTAATTTATTTTGATAAATATGTACATATATAAAGGCTTTGAACAGCACATGTCTTTTCACACAAAAACAACTTTAATTTCCGTTAAATAAATTTAACATAAAAAAAAATTGTTTATGTGTTAAGTAAACGAAAAGTAAATTTATGAGTGATCTTGACTAGAATAACTACATACATATACTACGGTTGTGAAGACTTTTCAATGATTTAACATCATTCACCAATTTTGTTTTTTTGCATTTGCAAGTCTCTTTGAAACACCATATTTTGTATAATCTGATCCTAGAACATTGTATAAATAAACAATTTTTAATATTTTTAATCAGAGTATAAAATATATACTTACTTACTTACTTACTGTTTAAACACACTTTGAAGAGTTGCAGCAAAATGTTTACAAAGGTTCATGTTTGTTGGGACTCAACTAATAGTTTGGTGGTAGTTTTTTCATACATATGTATGTCTATATGATAGAACATAGACTTCAATAATTACTTATGGAAAAAACATTCATTAAGAACAATTTATATTGTACCTCTTATTAACGTTTTGTTCTTATCAATTTGATATACATTTCAATTTCATTTTGAGCTGATAAGTTATTTTTCGATTGTACTTAACATTAACGTTGTAAAATTACGTAATAAGCCAAACGCACGTATGACTCAGCATATCACGGTCTTTGCAAACCCCCAAAAGCGATTTACAATAGAAACCAAAATACTTGCACAGCAGCACATGACAGAAAGTAAAACTTGTTGGAATCAAAGGCCGCAACACTATTCAATTATCCGAAACGCGTAATAGAAAACGAAAACGACAAAATTAACTGTGGTTATTGCGCACAAAGAGATACTCATTCATGACAAGCGTTTTAAAACAAGCATTTTTGGGTCGATGCAACGGCAACTGTCAGAGGAACTCTTTGGGTGACGCTCGCCGACTCAGTGAGTGTGTGTCAAGTGCATTGAAGTGAATGTTAAGTCGGTGTTAGTGGGCTCATTATGTTTGAGCCGCAACACGCTCAATGACTCTTAGGGCACTCGTAATACGCCACAAACAAAGCGCTGCGAATTAATACTTCAAAGCAAGTTTTTGCATGTGTTTCTTTACTTTTTTTACAGCTAACACTCTTTCGTATTGGTAAGAGGGTGTGGACACGTGGGTGCAAAGCGTTAATCTATCAAAAATATGAAACAAAAAGAAAACATTGCCTTCGGCTATACTGAGTCTCTTACAACCTACACTCAAAAAAACCTCAAAGCAAATTAACGGCGATAAAGTTTATGTTCTGAGGGCAAGTTTATAACAAGTACATACAACTTTATGTTTGCTAATTAAATGTATATTAAACGGTCTTTAAGCTTGGAATTTACTTCTATACAAATGTACACATACATATAACATTTTTCGACTTTTTAATGTCACAAAATAATTCGATCTCAAAAGATTTTTTTTTAATATTCTGACTTAAAGCGGAGTATCTAAGTGAAGAAGGGCACAAAGTCAGTTTGACGCTTGTCTGCTTACTCGCACACATGTTGATTGTTGGTGTTCCTATAAACACGAAAAATAATTTATGTATCCAAATGAAAAATTTAAACAATAGCACTCAATTTGAATTAAAACTCGATTTTTTTTTGTGCACCGTCTGCGTAAAACTCACGAAAAGTGAAAGAAAGGCCAAAAACAATCGCTTCGACTTCATAGCCGAAAAATCATATATAAATATGGAAGCATTCATACTTCATTACTATTCACAGCACAAACGCCATAGAAGGGGGACAAAGTCTTCTGTTGATTTCAACAAATTTTTAAAATTAACACAAATAATTTACAAGCAGCAAAATGGCTTTTAAGGTAAGCTTCAATGTAATACATTCATACATCAATTCGCTAACATTTTTGTATTATCAAAATATGAATTCTAATTAATAACACAAAAAATTCACTTAGTTCGTAGCTTTGTTTGGTCTCATCGCCGTGGCTTCCGCTGGAATTATTCCAATTGAACATCCTGATGAGCACGGCTACCCACAAGTTTACCACCATGCACCCTTGGCGCAGGTCGCAGCAACCCCAGTACATCACATAACAGCTCCGCAACATGTCCTCGTCCAAAAACAACACCTTGCACATGAGGAATACCCCGACGATCCTCACCCAAAGTACAACTTCGCCTATGACGTAAAGGATTCGGTGTCTGGTGACTCGAAGAGCCAAGTGGAGACTCGAGACGGTGATGTTGTTCAGGGCGAATATTCTTTGGATGATGCCGATGGTTTCCGCCGCACAGTCAAATACACAGCTGACCCCGTCAACGGCTTCAACGCTGTGGTGCACCGTGAACCACTCACTCACGTTCACAAGGTGGTTGCCACCACTCCAGTACAATACCATCACACCACACCCGTGGCCCCTTCCGTTCAATACGCAGCACTTCCTGCTCACCAGGAACATGGCCATTCCGACTATGCCACCTACGAAGTTCCCCATGAGTCCCATAACTACTATCACCACTAAAACAACTTCCATTAAAGGTATTCCCGCATCTTCATTGTTTACTGTCATTAACGAAAACATTGTCTTGAATTAAGTTTTGTTATTTAGTTTCGTATTATGTATAAAAAATCAATTTCAATTTCCAAAAATACACTTTGCACTTTCATTACAAAATGGTTAACTTGTGTACTCAATGCTAAATCTACAACAAAATTTACGTCATGACAAACTTAGAATTTTTGAAATATTTCAGGTAGTTCACCAACACAAGCTACCAGACAACTATAGCATATTCCAGAAGGGAGTATTCGCTAAAAGGAAAGCTCTAGAAGAGAGTGCATACAATAACGCGCGGGTGTTGTTTCACTCTCAAAAGCCCCATAACGCCCACCAGAAATGTGAATAATTTTTTATGTTTTTCACGTATGTGAAATAGTATATTAACTTTGTCACGGAGTTTGTAACAGATCGAAATATTAATTTCCGACTATATAAAGTATATATATTCTTGATCAGGACGACAATACGAGTTGATTTAGCCATGTCCGTCTGTCTGTCTGTATGTATGCAAACTAGTCCCTCAGTTTTGAAGCTATCGAGTTGAAACTTTGCACAGAGTCTAAGAATTTATTACGATGAATCATTCGTCGGATCCAGCATGATCGGATTATTGGAACAGGTAGCACCCATACGAAAAGAAGAAGAAAAGTGAACAAATCGTTTGTATGATAGAGTGCTGAAATTTTAAACATAGTAGTTCTACATGGTCCCACTAAATGCCTGAAAGTTTCATTGAGATCGAGCAACTGGAACTGGTACCTGCCATACAAAATGAAGAAGAGGAAGAGATGCAAGATTCACGTCGTTGTGTTGAAAACTTTTTTGTTTCTTAACCAATTGACTTGAAACTTCACACTTATGTTCTTGAGGAGGCATTTAAACTATTTTGACAAAAATGGGCATGGTTACGCCCACTTTTGCCCAAATCAATAATTTGCATGTCTCCGGTACCCAATGAGAAAAAACAATGAAAATTGGTATATAGGCTAATAAGATGAAGAGAAAATACATTCAGTCAAAAAAATGGGCGTGGCACAAGAAACTGCGTGAAAAGTATATAAGCTTCAGCCTTGCTGAAGATAGCGTCCTTACTTTTTTTTTTTGTTTTAAATAATTATATTATTAAAACATTAATCAGTCTTGTGGGCTAAAAAACATTGATAAGCAGTTAAATTACATAGTATTTTAAAATTATTTTTATACTCTTCGCTTATGTGAATAGTATTATAACATCCCACCGGGAAATCGAATGTCTTCCAACTAGAGATGGGCACGGGCCGGGCCGGGCCGGGCCTGGGGCCCCACGGGCCTCTGTGAAAAATGCGAGCTTCAGGCCTGACACCAACAGCCCGAAAAGCTCGAAAGGCCCGAAATTTTCGCAATTCATGGACGTCAACATGTCCAAAAAGAGAAAATTGGAAAAAATGAGTTTGAGAATGAAATCGATAAATATTTAAACTTTGACCCGTCTGAATCTTGCATACTGACATTTTGGAAATATGCAAAAGATCTGCAATTTTTGCAGGCATTTTATAATAATAATCAAAAATAACAGTTATTTGTAAATTTTTTTGATAAAAGTTGAAAAAAAAGTTTATCGCGTATTTGCATAGGTGGAGTGGTGGTGTGTTTTCAAAAACATTGTAGCTTATATCCTTAGTTGTGATTTTTTTACTTTTATTTTTGCCGATAACAGTTATTTTCGGTCCCTGGTTTTTTTTTTAATAATTAAATATCAAGTTGTTTTTTATAATAGAAAAGTTAAAAAACAAACCAGTAAGGATTGGAGTCAACAGTACTCGACTCTGACATATCCTGTACCTTTAATTTATACCAACTGTTTGAAGGCGTTGCATCGCCCACTTTTTAATCGAAACAGATTTCATTTTTCTATTCAATCTGTTATTGTTTATTCAGCTATATTCAATCCAAATTTGATATTCCTACCTCTAAGGACAACCGAGATTGATTATAACTTTTATATGTAGTTTCCGAAATCGATGCGTTTATACAGATGGACGGACGGAGAGGCGGACATGGCTAGATTAATTTCTTTTTCGATACTGATCAAGAACATCAGAAGTGTGCTAGAAAACTCCTAAAACCGATTTAGCCCTGAAAAAAACCTTCTTTAAAATGTAGATGTCCCAGAAGTCTTTCGTACAATTTCGTCCTCTTCTGGGATTTCGTAGATTTTAGCCTTATCTGAAGTTGGTATAGTTAAATATGTATTAAACAGTAAAGTTTTTTGTGCACTGAAGCAATATGCATCTAGACAATTTATGAATTTTAATATTTTCATTAATAAAATTGCATTTAAAGTAAAACAACTTGAATTGGCCCAAGCAGACAAAACAACTATTGTTTTCCTTGGCAACTATGCCATCCTGCTTGCATATATTTTCGAAGATTAAAAAGTAGGTTTGAATTTCATTAATTGAATTGTCAAAATGTTAATGAGCAGTAGTATTTGAAATGATTGAAAAATGTAATAGTATGGTATTATCGTTGTTACACCTGCGTGGCAGAATTTTATAGGGGGCTTATACCCTGTTGAGTAGATTCCTCAGATATAAGATTTCTATGCAGTGTCGCGCGTGTAGGGCAGACCATGGCAGATTAAGATGGGTTCATTACATGTCTTTAAGTCTCCATTTCGCTAGTCAGCCATTTTGAGTGAGACGTAAGGTAATGGAATGGTATCAAACTTGCAAACAAAAAGCTTCAAATTAGGTACTCTTGCCCATCAGATTTCCATACAGTTGGTTCAGCACGATGTCCTAGTCGTCTTATTCCCTAATCAAAAATTATATGGAGGGACGTTCTTAATTCGGCGGTTTACAATGTAAAACGCCTTATGGCGGTCAAACCCACCGGTAAAAGAAAAAATTTCATACAGCCTTGTTTCTTTATTATATCTTCAAAATGCAACTATTATCAATGACGCAGGAATGGTACTAACATGCATTTTGAATTTCAGTCATATATCTTTAAAAAACAAAAAATAGTTATTTGTAAGCAGATTACTAAGGAATCCAATAAACTTAATTTATTGAGACAAACATTTCAAAAGGCTGAATTTTAAGCTCAAATTTTTTATTTAAAGTTGTTTTAAAACTTTCTCAAAGAGATTTCTAACATATGTATATGTATCTAATTGGAATTTGGGTTAAGATTGGGAAGAAAAATAAGTTCGTTTTACAACTTATTAAGCATATGAAGTTTTTACACTGGCGGAGTAATTTACTGAAAACTGTGTTTTTTTTTTATTCCATCACTTTTGTTTGCAGTAGTGTACCAACTTTTTTGTTTTTGAATTCGTAATGGTGATGTTTAGAGCTACTTTTAAAAATATGAACTTACGCAATTTAGGAATTTAGCAATCTTATGAAGACCCTGGCACAAAAACATTTATATAAATTATGATTCATAAAATTATAACTACATATGTATGTATGTATATCTAGCACATGAGAAAGTGTCATTCCTTTCGTTTTAGCTTATTCTTGTTTTAATGAATAATTTTTACAAAAGTACAACATGACACTTGATTAATAAAAAGGAACATTGTAAGCAACATGAAACACTTTCATTTTTCAACAATACAATTAGGGCTGAGTAACAATTACTTTTTAAATTTCATATCAATTAAAATTAAATAGTATGTTTAATTAGCTATTGTCCGGATTATAAGTCAAAATTATATGCTTACACTCTGTCAGCCGAATAGATCACAATCATCAAATTAAATAATAAAAAAATATAAAAAAACGTGTAGAAATGTACATAGATACAACCGTACGTACGGTTGTTCGAATTAAGCTTAACAGTTTTGAGCAAACCAGTTTTGACTGCGAAACCTGTACGAATCACACCAAAGAGTATCCGGTAGCAACAAAAGCATTTTTTGCGAATTAAGTGTCGCACACAGAGTGAATGTCAAATTACCTCAAGCATTTATTACATTTCTTAAATACGTACTTGACTTGAAAATACTCTGCTCTGGTAATTGATCGCATTTGTGTATGTGTAGCGAATCCGGCCAAATTGGAGCTACCTAAACCATAATATTGTCTGAAATATTTCAAACAATGATTTAACACATCGCACTGCACTCAATGGTAACATTTCGCTATAGTTTTCGCTCTCATTTAAAAAATTCCATTATATTCAGATAACAACACAATGACAACCTTCAAATCAAACCAAAATTATTCAACGATGCTTAAGTTGTATAAAAAGACCGCACAGCAGCAGCTTTTAATCACAGTTCAGTAATCACTCACCCTTGCAGCACACGCTTCATTCAGTTAAAAAAATCGAAATGGCATTCAAGGTAAATATACAATTTGGAACGGAAACAGGATAATTACATAGCATAACATTAAAATTGGTTTTGTTTTCATTGACATCGCAGTTCCTCACCGTCTTTGCTCTGATCGCCGCCGCTAGCGCTGGCATCATTCCAGCACCTCAGGTATACCATGCCGCTCAGGTAGCACCTGTTGCCGTGGCTCAGCCAGTGTTGGCTAAGGCTGCTGAGGAATACGACCCACATCCTCAGTACAAATACGCTTATGATGTTCAGGATTCCCTCTCCGGCGACTCAAAGAGCCAGGTTGAGGAACGTGATGGTGACGTAGTTCGTGGCGAGTACTCTTTGATCGACTCCGATGGCTTCAAGCGCACCGTTCAGTACACAGCCGATCCCATCAACGGTTTCAACGCTGTCGTTAACCGTGAACCCCTCGTAAAGGCCGTCGCTGTTGCACCAGTTGTGAAGACCATTGCTGCCGCTCCAGCTGTTGCCCATTACGCCGCACCAGCTGTTGCCCATTACGCTGCACCAACTGCCGTCGTCAAGACTGTTGCGCCTGTTGCCCACTACGCTGCACCAGCTGTCGCTCACTACGCCGCTCCATCAGTTGCCCACTATGCTGCTCCAGCTTACACCTCCGTTGCCGCGCCAGCATCATACGTCACCCATCACTAAATGCCATTTTGTTATTATATCTGACTGATTACGATTTTTAAATAGTTACTACTCCTAAATACAATCCATAACAAGAAACCGAAAATCTATACCTTTTCATATGTGAGGGAACAGTTTACAGAACGGCAGCATGGGCATACTCGAGTGCGTCAGATGTTGATAGTGTATTTTCCCAACGTGTCTACGATGAAGATGATGAAGGATTTTTTATACGCTGCACATACTAGAGTATGTCAGGGCATCTTAAGTTTGTTTGACACGAAGAGTATGCAACCCATAGAAGATTGGAAAGAGGACCCTATAAAGTATATGCATTTTTTTTTTTATTTTGCATGTATGAAAACGCATACCCGCTATTTCTGTTTATTATCCTTAACTTAACCTAAATATAAAATTTCAGCTTCCTATGTGAAATTTAACCCGTGCCGACTGAGCCCTAAAGTTTTATGAAGGAAGATTTTAGATGTTTTTTTTTTTTAAATACAACTGGGGGACAGCAAATAATTTAATTTTAATTGAAAATTATTGAAAAGACAAATTTAAGAATTGCGTTTTATTACCAAAAAGATAAACTTTATATAAAACTGATCAGGATACTTCCTTTTCAAGGTTTCTTTTTTACAATTTGATTTGAGCTTTAACTCATTTAATTTCACCTCGCGGATATTAAAAAACAAAACTGCGAGAACTTGGCGGTTAGACGGTAATTTAGCATCCGTTATTTGGTGATTTATATCACCAATAAAAAATATAGTTTTTTTTATTGCTTTTAAGTTCCACAGACATTGTGCGTATTGTTTGTCCAACAAATTCGAAACGAAACGACAACAAAAGGAAGTACTCGTATGCTACACCGTAGGTGCCTGTGTAACTTTCTTGAGAAAGTAATCCAATGTTACACTAAAGACGCCGGTGTAACTTGCATGTTTTGAACGCAAGTCGGCACGTGTTCCAGTGCTTGAAAAAAAAATTTTGGGAGTGTCTAGAGTAGAATGAACAAAACTAGCCCATATGCGTTAAAAAATAGGAACCTTGCAAAAAAAGAGACACTCTAATATAGACACTTGAAATTTGTAATTTCTTCTTTTTTTTTACCGATATTCCTAAAATGTCGACCAATATATAAGTGGGCAATGCCAAATATACATAAATTATTTTAGATTTGTTTAAAATCTATTGTGTCCACAAAACACACACCTCATATTATCTTCACACATTATTGTAGCAAAATTGTATTCATTAAGTTTTATTCACAGAACTTAAAATTAAATTTTGAATTTGGTACCCTTCCACTATTTTACATCACTTTCAAATCATCAGTTTATTGAAATGCACTCCTTTCACCTTAATGAGACGCAATACATACCAATTTTTACCTTTCTAGACCAATTGGTTCCAAAGACATAACGTTTTTATACTTATTATGATTGAATCTTGTTACACTCTATCCCAATAACATAAACACTAAATTGTAGGATATATGGTTCCCCAGATACAAGCGTTTTAAATCTGTACTATATGTTCAAGTCAGTGTTTGGTGTTCCTATCTCAAAAAGCATCCGTAAACGAATTTGTATATTTTTTTTACCCGAGGTAGCTCCAATTATTTCTTTTCTATAGTTTATTTCTTTTAAAGTTTCCAAGATCGACGCGTTTATACAGACAGAAGGACATGGTGGCCATAGAATCTACTTCTCTTTCGATACTGATCAAGAATATATATACTTTGTGTAGTTGAAGATGTCTTCTTATGGGTGTTAAGCATATGCGTATATATTTTAATACCCTGCACATACAGTGTGTCAGAGTATATTAATTTTGCTTGAGACCAAAAGAATGTGCCGCATAGAAGGTGGGGAAGGGACGTAATAAAGTATATATATTCTTGATCAGGGCGACAAGAAAAGTTGATTGACCCCTGTTCGTTCGTCCATACATGGGCTGTTATTTAAGTTTCTGGCCTAACAATAAAAAACCCAACTTAGGCGTCTGAAAATGGTTTTATTGATTTCCAAAATATTAATATCCTTGATGATTAATACACTTTTGCATACGAATAATCCAATTTTTGTAGCATTTTTTCCAGACCGAATGAGACACCTCTAAGACATGCATTTTGAAACCATCAACCACTTCTTCTGGCGTCGAAAACCGTGGACCGCGTAGTTTTTTCTTGATGTACGTCAGGTGGTCCATCAATTCGACGTTTTGGTCGATCAAAAATTCTTTTGTCTGTGGCGATGTGTGAGAGCTCGCATTGTCATGGTGAAGGATGATTCGTCTCGTTTCGTTCCTTTTCGAATTTCACCGAAAACTTGTGGCAAACAAATGGTTGTATATCAGTCAAAATTGACTGATTTACGTTTCTCTAATGCCACTGTAAACACATGACCATCAATACCAAAAAAAAAGTTGACCATTTGCTTCTATGTGCTTCGCGAGCGAAAAACTTTTGTTGGATTTGGGTCATCTTGGAAGAACCAAACAGTCGATTGTTGTTTTGTTTTCGGCTCGTATGAATATATACAGGATTCACATGTGTAAATATTATATACACTTTTGGGATCCAATGGGAATACACCCTTTTTACACTCAGGTCATCATGGCAAACCTTATGGATGGTCGTCATACTTATGTCCAAGCATGACGATCTTTTTTAATCAGTTCTTGCAGAGCATCGATATTTTGTGACACAACTGCCGATTTTGGACGACCCTCACGGAATTCGTCGCTGAGCGACCAGCGACTACGAGAAAACTCATTGTATCAGTTTTTTACAGTGCTTAAGGAAGGTGCTTGTTCGCCTTATAACAATTTTAGTTCTTCGATGCACTCTTGTCTACTTAATCCACGCCGAAAGTTGTGAAAAATAATCGCGCGAAAATGTACACGGTTTAAATCGATTTTTCTGCCGAGGTAAAATTTTCATTCATCATTAATCGATATCAAACGTGGTCGCACATGAAAAAGTTGTATGGAGGCTTAACGCATAAAAAACCAAATTTGTTATGCAAATGACCAATTGGTCTTAATATGGCTAGATGTGATCTAGACCAGAAAGTTAAACATCAGCCCTCGTAAAAGAAAACAGCAATTATTACGGTAACTGTATTTTATTTAAACATATGTGTAAGCTATTTAAGAAACGTAATCAGTCAGGAATCAAACAAAATGGTATTTAATGATGAGCAACGGAGGTGTAAGCTGGAGCAGCATAGTGGGCAACTGATGGAGCGGCGTAGTGAGCGACAGCTGGTGCAGCGTAGTGGGCAACAGGCGCAACAGTCTTGACGACGGCAGTTGGTGCAGCGTAATGGGCAACAGCTGGTGCGGCGTAATGGGCAACAGCTGGAGCGGCAGCAATGGTCTTCACAACTGGTGCAACAGCGACGGCCTTTACGAGGGGTTCACGGTTAACGACAGCGTTGAAACCGTTGATGGGATCGGCTGTGTACTGAACGGTGCGCTTGAAGCCATCGGAGTCGATCAAAGAGTACTCGCCACGAACTACGTCACCATCACGTTCCTCAACCTGGCTCTTTGAGTCGCCGGAGAGGGAATCCTGAACATCATAAGCGTATTTGTACTGAGGATGTGGGTCGTATTCCTCAGCAGCCTTAGCCAACACTGGCTGAGCCACGGCAACAGGTGCTACCTGAGCGGCATGGTATACCTGAGGTGCTGGAATGATGCCAGCGCTACCGGCGGCGATCAGGGCAAAGGCAATGATAATCTAAAAAAAAAAATAAAAGGATAAAATAAAAACTCTATTTAACATGACTGAATGATTTACTAAATAAAGTACCTTGAATGCCATTTTGGCTTAGGTTTGCTGACTGCGAAGTGACTTAAATGAGTTGAAATCGAAAAGTGCGAACTTTGCTGGCAGATCATGAGCTTATATACAAATTTTTGACTGCCTTAATTTTCTCACATTTTTTGTGTCTGTTTATCGTTTCTTTTTTTCGTTTTGTTATTTTTACTTTTTTTTTTATTTTTTATGGGCGCTCTATAGCAGTGAGTCAAACACATTGCCGATTACCTCTATGTATCATTGTCGAGCATTGTAAACAATTAAATTGCAATACGCTTTGAAGACTTTTGTTTACTGAAATATTACAACGCACTTACTGTTATAAGTATATCAAAATCATATCTATGTATCTTGCGATTCTGTGTGGTTAGCTTCCACATTGTCTTGAACTCATCTTAATGAATATATTTCAGAAAAATCTTCTTTGTCTTTCTTTTTTTTTTAAATCTGCGATTTCACTACTTGACTACCTCCTCTCAAATATTCTTACTTTTTTTTAATTATGCAATGAATTATATAAAATACATTAGCTGTGATATAATTCAATAGGTGTGTTTTAGAAAAAAGCTTATATATTTTTCATAACATAACTAGTACAATTGGTTACCTTTTTTATGCTGGGATATATTTTCGAATTTCTTCGTCAACCTTCACACAAATGTAATACTTTAAGCTCTTAGCAAAAGAAAGTATCGAAAGTGTCATTTTGAGGCCGATTGATTTGACTTTAGCTAACGACAATTACATATATATAAGTAAAAAAAAAAGTGACATGGTATTTTGCCAAAATGCTTAAGGTCTTGTTTTCTTAAGCTTAACAGACTATAAATAACACGGATGTTGGGACATGAAATCACTCCACAAATGTATTTGCTTTGTAAACGTCTCTTTACATTTGAGTCAGCGTATTAAGCAAATTATAAAATGTGCTTCCAGGTAAGACGCTAAAAAGGCGGAAAAATATCTGAAATTAATAATTGAAATCCTTTCAGTTTATTGCACTGTTTGCAATCATCGCATCTGTCAGTGCTGGAATTATTCCTGCAGCGCAGCTTTATCATGCCAATCCTCATTCGAGCCTAGTGTCAAGTCCGCCTGTCTACGCTGCCGTACCAGCGGCAGTTAGTTTGGCCCATGCTCCTGTTGCCTTGGCACATAAGCAGACGGTTTTAGCTAAGCACGACGATGAATACGACCCACATCCTCAATATAAGTACGGTTATAATGTCGAAGATGTCCTTTCCGGTGACTCGAAGAGCCAATTTGAAGAACGCGATGGCGATGTTGTTCATGGTGAATACTCCCTTGTGGATTCGGACGGCTTCAAACGCATTGTGCAGTACACATCCGATTCAGTTAATGGCTTCAACGCAGTCGTCAACCGAGTGCCTTTGGAGCATGTCAAAAATGTGGTTCCCATTGCAGTTGCGAGTGTTCCGTCAACATTCTTAAAGGCATCACCCATAGCTTATCATGAACATCACTAGGTAGTCTGTTATTGATAGTCTTGTTATTTTTTTGTTATTACATTAAATAAGTCAAAAAGTTTTGAAAACCTTTAATTTTACTTAACGTATTTAGATTTTCACTTTTTTTAAAAAATCTAGAAAATTGATCTAAAAACGCCAAATTTTATGAATTTGAATTTGACAATTCTGTGGGACTGAGCTAAATGTTTTTCCCAAATAATTAGTGCGTAAGACAAAGATAATACTTGCTCTCGCTCTTCTGGCCACAGCGGTCGTCTAGCAAAGCATTCGAGTTGACACTTGCATAAACCTAAATGAATGACTAACGATCGAATTCTTCACATTGCATTCAAATTTACCTCCTAAAAACAGCAGAATTAATGGGGAATGCCACTATGGCGGCTGAAAAAATTTGTGATTTTTTTTTGCCGTTAATAAAAAATTAGGATAATATAAGAAGAAGAATGGGTGGTACAATCGAGTATACTCCACACTATAATACGACCGATGGAAAGAGCTCACAAGACTACCATCCGAATTTCAAGTATCTAGCAATTCGAATTTTCTCATTGGACGAACATGTAGATGAGCAAAACTAATGACTAAAGTGTCTCATCCAAAACCCTATTGTTCAAAAAGTGATTATTAAATACATTGAATTTTCACATTGACCTGCAGGGAAACAGTTTCCACACATTTTAATAAGAGAGTAAAACCACTAAATGACTTCAAAGTACCAATGACTCGGACTTATAGTGGTTTACTAAATAAAAAAAGTTGCGTACGTGAGTATGTGTTAAACATGTTGTAATCTAGGTTTTATTGACGACCGTCGCGAGTTAACACGTCAACTAACAGTCAAGCCGCTTACCGACTGTCGAACGTCTTTGGGACATTAAAGTAATTGTTAATGCGTTGTTTCGTTACTCGCATGACAAACATGGGAATGGACTCCGGCGCGCATTGGCATTTTGAATCGTTGGCAAATTGATACTCAGATTCGATAACCTTTCCATGAGTAGCTACAAGGCTGACTTTGACCTTAACACTCGCAACTGAAAAGGCGATGGAAAAGTGTGTTGGGGTGAACGAAGATTTTATGTTTTGGCTTTTTAACTGTTACATGAATGTATCTCATTTGTCTCAGTCACGTTTTTGCAGACTTTCTGCTGCATGTATCAAGACGACTTTTATCGCAAATTATCTTGTACTTTTTCATGTCAAATTCGTAGCTGAAGGTGCATTTGGACGACGATTGCTCTGAATTGATGTCTGAAGTCGCCGCTGCGAATGCGTCTCAAGTGCATCGTCTTTTCGATGACCTTAATAACGTATAATATAAATCAATGTACATGGTTTTTATTGATTTTCTGTTTTTATTGGCAAGTATCTTTTTTTTTGTTTTGTTTGTTTTGCATATGAGTATTATAACTAAATTATACAGTATATACAACACAGAAGAGATTATTTCTGACTCCATAAAATGTAATTATTCTTAATCAACTTGACGAGGAAAGTTGGTTTCTTAGTATGACTGTCTCGAAGTTTTAAAACAAACCAAATTGAAAAGAGAATCTTCTTTATGGCTGTATTCAATTTAACATCACCTTGTCATTATTAAACGAAAAAAAGATTGTAATTAGGTGTTTAAACAAATTCCACATCAAATAACTTACAAACACAGTTAAAACTTTCAGAACATATGTATGTATATAAAATTTTCTACCGTCTGAAATCTTTTTTAAGCGGACGAGGGCTCCATGTTGACTTTTTCACAAATAAAGTTGCCTGTACTTAATAAAAAGCGTACAAGATAAAACTTTATACAAATTTAATTCAATAAAATTGTAAATCGCATTCGTTTGAAAAGGAAATCCTTTAAATTATTTTTTATCTGATAGAAATTCGATTCAAAAAATTATTATTGAAACTATAACCAAAAGCACACTGTACCGTTGACAGTATTTTGTCCCTGAATATATATTTTTTTTGTATAAAACATCCACGGAATACGACCAATCCTGACCCAAAACAGGCAAGACTGACCTTCAACACTTTTATAGGTAGTATTGAAAGTAAGATGAACAGAATAAATACAACATGTTTTTTTTTAGATTCAAAACATATTAATCACGTCCTTTATTCAATAACAACTACAGGAAAACGTCGGGAGGAACAATTTTAGTAGGCATAAGAAATCAATGGCGAAGCGAAGGTCGTCTTAACGATGGCAGGACCAGCGGCAACTGCTGGAGCAGCAGCAACTATTGGAGCTGGGGCAGCAGAATAGGCCAAAGGAGCTGGGGCAGCAGCCACAACTGGGGCAGGGGCGGCAACGGCAGCCTTTACAACTGGAGCAACGGCAGCAACCAAAGGTTCACGGCGGACAACAGCATTGAATCCATTGATTGGATCGGCGGTGTAGTCCACAACACGGCGGAAACCATCAGCATCAATCAGAGAGTACTGACCCTGCACAACATCACCATCACGGCTTTCGATCTGGGTCTTCGAGTCGCCAGAGAGCGCATCCTTAACATCATATCCGTACGTGTATTGTGGGTGTGGATCGTATTCCTCCACCTGAGCGACAGCAGCCAACGGAGCGGCGGCAGGGATCACACCAGCACGGCAAACGACAATGCAAGCGAACAGTGCAATAAGCTAAATCGAAACAAAAACAAATTCACATTAACCATTGATTTCACACATTTACTTTGTAGAGCAATTTATTTTGCACTTTATTCTATGTGACCGATTGTACTTTAAATGTTTTTATATATCCTCGTCACTTTTGAAACTTTGCGAATATTCTTACTTTGAAAGCCATTGTTATGTTTTAAAAAGTTTGGTTTAGTTGCTCTAAATACCGAGATTGGTTTTGAACTGATTTGAACGCCGCCCAATCGCGTCTTATATACGATTTAATCAAACTGTCCAAAATAGAAAACGACGCGTTCATTTGCGTCATAAAACGTCGACGACATTACAAATTGCTTCTTTATTTGGTCGCACTGTCCCCAGAAGCCGTAAATACGAAGAGCTGCGAAACGACGCGACAACACATTACCAAGGCTACATTGCGTCGAAGAGACAAAAGCAATGAAAAAAACGCCTTCTTGATTGAATTTAACAGTAATACGCCGAAAATTAATATTGACCGCGAATGCTAAACAGCAGCAGCTGCAGAAGCCGATGTCGAAGCCGAAGCGACCAGCATGGTCAAAGTGCCCACATCACCCTCCCGACCGGCATTTGTGTCAACCGTTTTCATTTTCAGCTCACTTCACATAATGTATGCAACTCATGCACAAATGCATAACAGCGGACTTTTAAAATGTTTCTTTTGCTATTTTGCCTTGCCGTCCAACGCATTCGCATTCACCTGCACTGCGATTTTACCTCATCATGTTGCACATCATCACGACCTTAGTTGTCTTCATAACCCGTATACATGTTTTAGCAAAATACTTGGGAATATTAATATTTAATTAATGAACAAAACGTCCAATATGAGAAAAGTCGCATGTTCTAACCCATAGTAGAGGGTATTGTATGATCGGAAATACTTTTACCTCTTGTATTTCAAAGTTATTTTTACTTCCAGTTAATGGGATTAAAAATTTGCTTTTATGTCACTTCCGAGTTGCAATCGCAACTACTTAAGCGTTTTGAGTATATAAAGAGTTGATGATTGGTGTGAAATCGCATTTATGTATGTCAAAAGTACTCATTGACTGTTTATTTTTTAATGGTAAATACAAAGTATTGAGGTTATTCAACGTGTACTTGATTCCGTCACTTCAATGACTTTAGTAAAATATTCTCTATTTCAAGAGAAAGTGAAACTGCACATTTCCACAAATAACTAAATCCAACCAGCTATTATGTTTACAATTAGTATTAGAATGTACATAAGTAAACAAATTCACAGACTTCTGTTACCCAGTACAGCTAGGAAAATATCCACTTAGTGTACAGGTCCAGGAACATTTATGAAAAAAAGTTTGTGATGAACGTGAGAACATATTTATTAAAGATATTTACAAAGTTGTTAATCGTTTTCGTTTCAAAATACTAACGACACATGAGGAGTGTGCAGTGACGTTTTCACCACATGCTGATGCCTCAGAGCAGCAGGCACCGGTGACGCATGAACAATGTGAGCCGCTGGTGACAAGTGAACTGGCGTAGAATGAAGAACTGGTCCGTGATGAATAATAGTCGAAGGGGAATAGGTTCTGACCAGGGCAGTAGGCTGGGTGTAGGAGCTTACTACAGGATGTTGTACATTTGTGTGTTTCCGTTGATAAATCGTCTCTGAAGCGGGCTTGAGGACAACTATCGGTTTTTGCGTCACAATCTGAACAGCACTTAGTGGTTCACGACGCACTACCGCATTAAATCCCCGTTCAGAATTAGAGCTGTACTCGACCACACGGCGATAGCCATCCGCATCATTTAAAGAGTAACTTCCCTGAACAACATCGCCGTCACGGCTTTCTGTTTGTGATTTGAAATCACCAGTTTCCGAATCATGAACATCGTAACTAAATGTATACCGCGGGTGGGGATCATAACTATCGGTATTGGCTGCCGGGGATGTCGGTAACAATCCAGCGGTCACAACAGCAAACATTGTCACAATGGATACCAACTGAAAACATTTGCTTATAAAAATAAAATACGTAAAGTAATATGTATGCCATTAAATACCTTTTTCAACATTTTCATTCAAATCTCTTAATGCACAATTGAACCGTTGTCTGACATTAAACTGAAGAACTACGTTGAGACTTTACCTTTATATATTGATGTCCCTTCTGAAAATTCGCTGATTGACCCAATGCCATAAATTGCCATTCAACTTTTGTTCTTCGCTACCAGCCTCCTCAAGGCCATTCAGTTCGTTAAGTGTTGCATCCACGAAGTTGCAATTCCAGTGAAAATACAAAAGTGAATATTGAAGCCTAATTCATTTCGCAACGTGTTTATCAATTTGACAGGTTTTGCACCGTAACTTGCAGAAACCTGCTACACGTAGCACTTGGCGCGAATGGTATGGCAGTTAGTATTGAAATACATAAATTTCAACCATAAAGAAATTGTGGTGATGGGCAAAGTAAACTAATTTTAGATACATAGTATTAATCAGGATGTCCGCATTCACCAATAGTTCTCGGCAACTATAAAAGCTAGAAACTAGAAGTGTAGACTCGTAAAGTTCTGCGGCAAATCAAGTTAGAATGGTTTGTGCAACGCCCACTCTCTCATGCCAAACCAATACCGCCCACTTTTTCAAAAGGCTATATCTGGAACATGCGAAATTATAGAAACATCAAAATCGGTTGATAGACTCAGTGAACAGAGCCATGCTCGTAATTTTTACTTTATCGAAAATTGGAAGTACATACATATGTGTGAGGACGTAGCAATGACTTTACAAATAGGGGCTATATGATAGACAGTGATTTTGAAATTAAAATTTTTTCCAGTAAATAACCTCCAGTTTTAGGATTAATTGCTAAGATTTAATTGGTTTATACTTAGTTCTAAATTGATTCTCTAATATTTTAACATTAGATAAACTTTCGAAAACCAAAATATTTATAGTTGAAATGCCTTTTGCTAGCCCTTTCTGTCTTACTATTTCTATTTTATTGTCAATTTTTGTATTCATGAAAATGCATTCACATTGATCTTCTGATCTGCCTTAACAATAGATCATACCTTAACATTGGCTTCTACTTATTCTCTGCCACAAAATAATACCATTTTCATTTTGAAACGAATTCTGTGGGCAACACTGATAATATTTTGTATAACTCCGATTTCAATGACACTTTAAGGTTTTTAGTCTGGGAAAGTAAAACTACTAGTTTTGAAATTTTAGCCCTCTATCTTCCAAATCAAAAAGTTTTTCATACAACGATTTCTGTTCTTCATTTCGTTTTGGGGGTACCAGTTCCAGTGATCCGATTATGCTGGTTCCGACCAATGCTTTATGGCAATAAAATTGGGGGTCTGTGCAAAATTTCAGGTCGATAGCTTCAAAACTGTGGGAGAAGATAGCATACATACAGACAGATGGACTCGTCTTGTCACATTGATCAAGAATATATACTTTGTCAAAAATGTCTCCTTCTTATATTACAAACTTCGTGACAAAGTCATATAACTGAAGAGTTTGTTGGTCTTTGAGGGGTAACTATCAAAGAGGGGTATTTTGTGGTATGCAGTTTTAATAACGTACATATATTTAACGAGCTTGTATTCAAAACTTCAGGTTCGTACCTTTTATACACAGAGACAAAATCCAAATACATTGTACTTAAATCGATACAATTCGGTGTTGAAAGTCCGGCAAGCACGAATGTTATCAAATCAAGTAAAATATTCCAAATTCAAGCACTATTTTTAAGTAAAAAAATCTTGAATTGAGTTAATTTTGTTTCATTTTCAGCAACAGTTTAAGCTTATTATGACACCAACAAAACTTAATCCGAGACTATGTCGTTCTGAAAATAAGTTTACATTTTAGTTGAATCAAGGACCAACCAAACTTAAATTATAACTAAAAAATATGTTGGTAAGACCACCACCACTTTTTTGTTCAAGAAAGTTTACATTGTTCTTGAACCAAACCCCAGTAGTTTTGCAAACTATTTCTGTTATTATCTATTTGATTAATTTTATTGTATATAATTGTTACTTTTCCCCAGGGAATTAGAACCTCTTACCTTCCCTTTTATAGGACAACACACTAAACTCTGAGCCACAGAAGGCGACATAAAAACTCGTCATATTTGATTTTTAATTATTATTAATTCATTTGAATTATTTTAAGACATAAGAAGAGAAAATTTTTATATTCTTGTTTTTCTTTTTCAAGTATAAAATGTGTATGAATTGACATTTTGTTGTTGATTCAAATCCATTTTGGTGTCGATTTTGATATTAAGTACAAACCTTACTTATTTCGAGAACATTTAGACCAATTACAACTTAATTTGGGCTGTTGTTGATTCAAGTACAATCTGTGCTACTCTCAAACCCGAATTTTTTTCTCTGTGTAGTTTTGGTTATATGGTAATTTTAAGGAAATCACTTTAAGAGTGGTAATGAGGGAAAGGAGGGAAAACAGTGTGTGTGTCCCATTTTTTAAAACTTTACATACTGAGTCTACATACCGATTTTCTTGTTTCTATCTCATGTGATGTTCGAGCTACAGTCTTTTAAAAAAATAGGCGGTGCTGGTTGGGCGGAAAGGACTAACTATTATCCTTTCTGAGAGTGAAGATAGACGGGCGGATAGACAGAGCTATATCAATTCGTCTTGTCGTCTTGATCAAGAATATCTGTACATATTAGGGTCCCCCTCCCCTTCTTCTAACCTGCCTATGATTTTGTAAAAACTGGTAAATCACCTACAGTAGTATTTCGATTATACGAATCAATTAAAACCATATAATCGAATATCCGGATAATCGATTTCATAGTCAATTTTTATCCAAAGCAAAGAAGAAGAAAACTGAAGCGACATCGAACTAACTTCATGCGCAAACACAACCTTCCACCACCGAAGCACGAATGCTTCTAATCCTTGTGCGAAAAACCACCACCAGCTCGTAATTGGGCGGCGTTTTAATTGCTAAGATCTCATATGTTAGATACTTGCCCACAGCGCATACGACACTTTAGTGCTGATAAAAATATATGCTTTTTTAAAGCGGGTGTCCCTAGATATTTTTGCGAAGTGAATGAAAAATTTATTGTGTAAATGTAGCAAATTTTTCAAATTTTAGGGCATCCTACGCAAAACGGTGATTCCTGTGCCTTGCGTTTATTGGTCGACGCAAGATCGCCTATTTTACGCAGCTCGACACAGCACATAAGACACTTTAATGCGATGATTTTCAAATGAGCGTGCCAGTACTGCACCACAATTTCGTTTTGGTCAGATTTGTGTCCTTTCTCGAACACATTGTACCTAAACCACAAATTACTTCGGTATTGTGTCTTTTTTCACACTTTGTCATTTATTTTATGTGTTGTTAACTTTAATTCAATACGAAATATTTATGCTTCTGCCGAAATAAATTTTAAAAAAACCAGACCAAAATTTCGATCGGCACATGGCAGCACTTTTTGAAGTTGATGTCCCGCTCTGCTCTCTGCTCCAAATAAAACACAAAAATCAATAAAAATTCCCCGGGCACCCCTCTCGCGTGATCAGCGCTGAATTCCCCTCACTTCCCCATTTTCACCACACTTTTTAAAAAAAAATCGAAAACCGCAAACTTTTGTTGTGCTGGCTATGTTTTCATGTGTCGCCTGGAAACATAGGGCATTTCAATGCGGGAAAAAAATAAACCGGCGAGTTTTGCCGAATTTAAGCGCTTAAATTGGAGTTTCTCGTTTAAATTTCAGTGGGCGGGGCCACGCTCTCTACGTTGTACTGCCGCATGTGCCGGATTCCAGCGGCAAAACTTGGCGCAAATTAATTTGGATTTATCGAAAATTACCAAAAACGAGAAATTTTCAAACTGAGCCGAGCGCGAGCTGCGGCTGGAAAAGGTTGTGCACGGATGTTGTCGTGTTTGGTCCGTCCGTCTGTCCACCATGTTTACGTAGTTGCCAACAGAAGACAAAACCAATTTGCCCAGAATTTGTTAAAGATCTGTTGAAGATCATGCGATATTAATGTATTTCGTAAATATGAAAAAATTTCTGAAAGATTTGTTACAGATTTTTGGATTTTCAAGTTTAGTAGATGTGGTGCCTGGGCAAGATTGTGTCCCGCCAAAGCCACTCAAACTTGGAGCAAATTTAAGTTAGGCAGCTGCGGTTGGAAAAAGTTGTGTACGGGTGTTGTCGGATTTCGTCCATTCTTTCAAATGCCACGTTTTACGTAACTGTCAACAAAAAATAAACAATTTCAACAAATATTCCCACAATTCATACATATAAAAACCGCGGTTTAAATTCGTGCACCTTTTTTTAACATAATTATTAATCTTTCTCGACGAATCAGAGTTACATCGCCTATCAACAACGTTCACGGCATTTTCCGTTAGGTCGATGAAACGCAGCCAAAAGATCAATAAACGCATTCGCTTATAATCTCTGCCGATTCAGAGTTGCACCTTCGCCAACATTATATTGCCGAATGTTTTCATTTGAATACGTAAGACTTGAGATTATTCGAATAATTGAGTTGCAAGAATGAGCGGAATTGGTCATGAGCTTGCACGAAGCAACAAGTTGACACATGACGATTTGGCAGCAAAAAAAGTGAGACAAAAGAAGCCAGTTCGCCGACCAATCAGGGAATACTTTATTTCTGATTGGTCCATTTCCTATCACATTAACGTTACGAGAGTAACAAACTTTTTTAATGAAAAGGGTGATGGCCAGCAGGTTAAAACAATGAGTAAAAGCCCATAGAAAAGAAAACCGACTTTTTAATTTCTCGGGAGAGAATTTAAGCATTTTTGTTGTAATCGGTCGCGAACAATTGTTGTAGTTTTCGATATTCATTGTTCTTCATTTTGATTTAAGCATTGGAAAATTAAACTGCATTCTTCGATGGTGATCATTTTTCTCTCCAGTGGGGTAACAATAAGGTGGCAGAGTACGCAAAAATGGGTCATGAGGACACATATTCGAAGAAAAAGGGAGTTAATCAAACCGCACTCACTTCATGGGCAAGCCCAGCTTTCATTATTGAACTATCTGATCTTATGACGGAAAAGTGTACGCTTGCTCAATATATCTTAAATTAGGAACGCCTATGGTTCACAGTCCACAGACAAAATATAAGACATTTTAAAGCTGATAAAAAACAACTGTGGATCTTCCCGAATTCTAAACAGGCTCCCAGACTACTTTGAGATAATTGATTGTTGGACAATAATTGACATTGTATTGAATGTCTAAAGATTTTAATTGATTTACTCAAAGTGGTGAAGATTTCCCAACACACGACGAAAGAAAGTCAGAGGGCCACTATTGCACTTCAGTATTAAATCAGTTGCATTTCTGTTTTTTTTTAAACTTGTTGTACCTAAGTAAGGAATTCCTTCTGTATTTGACTTTTTCAAACTTCGTTGTATATTTTCTATTTGTTAATTTAATTTAATTAAAACATAAATGCGTCTCCCAGTTTCGTTCGTCCACTTTCTTTGCTCCTTTAAGTTTTAAGATTCCTTTAAGTTAAGATTAAGTTTTAAGAATTTCACAGGCTCCATCGAATTTCTGCGTCGTAATTAGAGAATACAATCCCGTGGCGTATATAAAATATGAAATATATGTAAAATAAACTCCAGTTATGTCTTAATTTTTTATTAATAAAATGAAATGGGAAACAAAGTAGGCATTACGATATAAAAGAGTAAAGAATTATTGTATATTGTATGCCTCGCAAGCACATTTCTGTTCGGCTCGAAAATTTTACTCGAATTCGAATTGCTCGAAAATTTTACTCGAAATCGAATTGCTCATATTTTTAACCGAGTTGAAATGTCAGAATTGACCGAAAAATATCAGTCCATTTAAGAGTTCGTTTTCCACTCTATGTATAGATTACTCATTGTGAACATCAAGCCTGCTTCGTATTTTATTGCCAATGTAAGCAGCAGCTGAAAATGCACGTTGCAGAAATTCAAAGTCAACATTTTTTTCGACTGAAGCAACTCAAGCATTTTGGCAATCCCGAAAAGTCCCGGGAGTAACAAACTACAGTCTCGGGATTTTCGAGATAAAAAAAATGACCAGGATCCCGGGATTGTATTTCCAAATCGTAATGCCGCATGTCACGCAAAACATGAAGCAAATTTCATTTCAGTCGATTGGCGACTCAGAAATGTCATTATTATTATTTATTTATAAGAATGATTTGTTTAATAAAGAACTGAATTGAATAAAAGGAAACCCAATATTAGTGGGAAAATTGGCCAAAACGCATAGAACGGATTTGTTTGATTTAGCTATGTATTAACACCGAAAAGCCATTCGTTTGTAATTTCTTCTTTGTGAAATTTGGATTCCCAATATTGTCACCAAGTAATACCAAAACTTATTCTGGATATTGTGAGTAGGCAAGAATGTAGCCAGCAAGGGACCATTCGAGAGACGAAGCTTTTTATAACCTGAACGTTATGGTACAAGGGTATATTAGTTTTGTGCACGTCGACAATGTATGTAACACCTTAAAGGAGACATCTCCGACTATACAAAGTATGTATATTCTTGATCAGTATCGAAAGGGAAATCGATATAGCCATGTCCGTCTGTCTGTATGAACGTGTCGATCTCGGAAACTATAATAGATAGAACCAAATTTTTTTCACATGTCGATTCTGTTATTCATTGCACAGATCAAGTTTATTTTGTTTTTCCCTCTTATGACTTAGTTTAGGGTTAAAGGGCAAATAACTTAAGCTACCTCGGGTAAAGTATTAAAAAAGTCGTATTTTCTGGGTTATCTTTTGAGATAGGAGTGTATATATGTAGCTGACTTGAAGCCCAAAAAAATAGAATGTAAAATAGGTGTGGCCACGCCCAGTTATAGTACAAATTTAAAATGCTTATATCTCGTAAACCATATAATTTACAGGAATGTAATTTCATATTGGGATATAGTGTAAAAAGATTCAATCATGTGGGCTACGCCCACATATTGCCAAAATAGAAAAACGTTAAATCCTTGGAACCAATTGGCTTTGAAGAGTAAAAATTGGTATGCATTACATTAAATGGAAATGATGTTATGTAATGATCGGTTTCGATTGATTGATTGATTGATTGAATCTCCCTATTACAGCCGTTACTAATTGAAGGCACAGGGTATTTCGAAGTCGAGTACTGCCGACTCCAATCCATACTGGTTGATTATACATTTTGGAAGAATTTGCTGCCTCATTCACGATTGTCAAAGTTCCATTCACCACTTTGCGTAAGCAATTCAATTATTGCAAGAATTATAGGTTTTTGTTTGAAATTTTTTCATTAAATAGATATACATGAATAATAAATTTAATTTCAAAATTTTTCAGAAAAGTACTGAAAATTTGTCAAGACCATTTTCAGAGTGATACCAATTCACAAATAGCCAATCTATGCATATGGAAAGAACCAATCATGACAAGAGAAAAAACCCTGACCACACTGATGCTAGCATAGCCCGCAATACCGATTCGAAAGATAACTGAAAATGATGGGTTAATATGCCCTTAATGTGCCTACCCCCATCTGTACTATCACCTCTGGTTTATGCCGCACACGACACCCATTTAATACAAGTTGGTTAGTTTATTTCCGTAGATTTAATGGGGTATTTTAGCAATTATGAGTTTTGTTCAAGGCGCACAATATATGTAAATTGAGGTGCAAGTCGATAGTGTTAACACACAATGCATTGCTTTAGTTGTTATAAAATATTATAAAGCAATGATCAAATGGCAATTTACGAAAAATTTGAGTTTGTTCTTCTTTGATGGGCAATAATTCTGGGAAAAGGTTCGTACGTCTTATAGTTTATGAGATGTAGCAATTTAATAAAAAAAACACTTTTTGACGGAAAATTGTGGTATTTAATTTTGTTGGACTATATTACTGCAACAGATTTTCATGTTTCTATGCTTCTGGTGTTCAATCTGTGACCTTTTTAAAAAGTTGGAGGGAAGGAGAAGGCGGTGTTCAGAAAATTTCGATTTTGACGATAATATTTAACTACGTACTCAACGATTATATACATTTAGAACAATCTGCGCTGTTCGCAGATAATGTGATCGAAAATGTCATCTTCACTGTGTTGCAAATTTCATCACGAAATGCAATAATTCACCATTCACTGCGTGAAGCTTACAATAAATTGTTTCTTCAATTTTTATTATGACCTAGAAATTTCAAATTTGCAATTTAAGCCTGCGTGATCAAGCGCTACTTTAGGTTTTATTGAATTTTTTCTACCACTTTGTATTAAAAGCTCAAACATAAACGAAAACATTAAATTTTGTTTGTATTTGACCACTTTATGTAAAGACTCTGCAGACATATCGCTTAAAAATGATATATGTATGTAACCCAAAAAATTTCTTCCTCAATATGCACATTTATAGGAATTGCCATTTTTTTTAGCAAAAAGTTTTTTTTTTAAATATAAGTATTTATAATTAGAATTTTTTTTACGTTGAAACAAATGTCCACTTACAACAAAAATACTAAAGATTTGGTTTTGGAGCAGTCCTGCCTTTTTCAGGTCTTCGTTACAAGCTGAACTTTTCTTGACATAATTTTGTTGTGGTGTAGTAGAATGTTACTTCAATAGAGTACTGTTTCGGATCGGTAAAACTGTTTACATGGTGGTGCTTGTAACATTTAACATTTTCATGTAACAGAGTAAAGAATTTTCTTTTCGATTGAAAAGAGGGCGGGGCAACGACATCTAACAGTCATTACAAATTGAAGGTACAAGGTTTGTCAAAGACGAGCCGGCATGATCGAACCACTGAAACTGGTAGCCCCCATACAAAAAGAAGAAGAAATATGATGAAAAATTAACGTTTTTCAAGATAATGGGCTAAAATTTCAAAACTAGTAGTTCTACGTACTATATTATTAGATTAAATTTTATTTACGAGTCTGGAATTAAATGTATTTTGCTCAGCGTTTAATTTCTCCTCCAGTTGAAGACGAAAAATTATATTTGCCTTCATAATTTACAATTGTATCTAAAGTAAAGTTTTCTGGAGGTTCAAAATCGTCATTATTTTTTTGCTGCATAGCGATGTTATGTAGTATTGCACAAGGCAATATCCATTGTCATGAGTATTTTATATCTGAATCATTCCTAATGCTCACTTGCATTTATTAAATATTCTACTATCATGAACGGTGCCAGGATATACTAAACTAAGTTTCGAATCATTTTGTTGTGATCACATATAGCTTGCCCTTTGAGGCTGTAAATGTGTTTTCGTGAAAAATATGCTTCGGGATCATTACTTGGTTTTTCTGTCAGTTTTATTTCTGTGCCATCTAAACAGCCTATGCAAAGAAACATCTCGTTAAAAGTGTCCGAAATCAAATGTTGACGTTTAGTATAATCAGGCTACTGAAAATATTTTCCCTTTACACCGAGTACAGTGGTAAACCTTCTTTTTGTAATTTTTGATATAGTTCTGCCGTCTCCTATACCAAGTAATGCAGCAGTTTTTGTAACAGTTGCTCCTTTTCCACTTGAACCTAGTATATATATTGATTGTACCGAGGGAGAGAACTGCATCGATGAACGCGGTCTATTAAAAACTTTGCTATCTTTGATCGTGTCAAATATTGCGAATAAATTCACCATGCTGACTTGTACGATTTGTGAAAATCTATTTTCATCTACGTTTGGAAAAATTTCAGTTATAAAATTTCTTGACTTTGGAACTGAATTTTGAATACCGACAAAGTTTTGCAATCGCCATCGAAAAAAATGCATCATCCAAGAGTTCATCTTGTTGTTCATATTATTTTTTTTTTTAAGAATCACAAAATTGTTTCTCAAATAAAAAACCATATATTTATTACCATCATCTTCACCACAAACTTCTAAAAACAAAAACACATTGATGAAATATTCCTTAATATTTTCAATTATTTTTCGTTTTTTACTTTCCCTCGGCATTTTTATTGGTTTGACTTTGATTCGATAGATAAAGATTACTAGATTACTTGAAATACTTTACGAAATTTTTACGAGGTGTCGTCATGAAATCACGAATTAAAATATACGCAAATACTCAATTTCGAAACTTACGAGCTTGCGTGAATACCCTTATATGCATAGCATAGTTATGCATCTTATGAAGAGTCAAAGGAACAAAGTTTCTAGTAACTCGTCTAGGAATACGGAATCCTAGCTGAGTTAAAAAATTATGAGGGTCTTTAGCCCCACAAATAAATTTATGGAGAAAAGAAGCTCTCAGAGCAATCCTGCGATGGAAGATTTACAAGAAGCAGTCTAGCTGAGTGTGATGGAAGGTGCAAATTTGGGTCCCAATTTAGTCCACGGGGGGCAAATAACAGGAATGGCTTTTGAACAGACTCTTTACGACCTTGATGCTTTTTATACTGTGGAGACCAAACACAACAACAGTATTCAAGCAGTGGACGCACAAGGGATGTAAACAAAAGCTTTGTAGTATAGGGGTCATTGAATTCTTTAGACCAACGTTAACGACTTTAGAAATGTGCTGATTGAAGCAAAGCAAAAGGTCGTTAAATGTGGAGACACACTCTAATATGACATTATCTATCGTACAAATAAATGAAAGAGGTTTACTTCGATGATATGTCATAGATTTACATATAGAGCTATTTAGGTACAAAAGATTTATTGTGCACCAAGAATGCATTGAGTTAAGATCACTTTGAAGCCTAAAATGATCAGTAGTGTCATTTGACATCATCAGCATACATAATCACCCGGGCGTGTGAGATACTGAGAGGAAGACCATTTATAAATAGATTGAAAACGGAGGACCTAGATGGCTGCCATGAGGAACACCAGAGGTGACATGCATTGATTTCGATAATGAAAACTTGAACAACACGCTTTGTGATCTATTTTTTAAATACGACACAATCCAACATAAAGTATTCGGTGGAAACCCCATAAGGCCTAAGTTATACAATAGCAATAGCAATAGTAATTCCGAAAAGGGTGACTGACTAATGAAATAAATTCGAGTATGTTAGCAGTTGCAGTCCTAGTTGCAGTTGTAGAGATTAATTAAAATGTTTTAACAACGGTTTGCACAGTGACGTAACACATAATATCAAAACACAACTAGGTACATTGTCAGCGCCAGGTGAAAAACATAACTTTAAAGATTTTAGCTTAAGAAGGAGGTCCTCCTCATCAATATCGAAAGTGATGAGATGATTGATTGGATGAACTTGATAGGCGTATACGCTACTTGAAAAGTTGTCTGCAGAATAACTTAATTGGAAGAATTTAGCAAATAGATCGGCTATGCCAGAGTCATTATAAGCATGCACGTTGTCCAAGAAAAATGAGGAAGGATACACCGCAGATTTACGGTTTTCATTAACGAAATTATAAAACTGCCGATGACTATTAGCGAACTTATTAGTAAGATACTTCTTGTAACAACGGTTATTAAATCTTAGGTTAGGTGGTTGCAATACAAACCACCTATTTAAAATGTATTTTAATATATGTATTTTTGTTAAACTATTATGTTTTTTTAAGTCTTTGTTGAACGTAAAATTGAAAAATTAAATAAAATAAAAAAAAAAAATAAATAAAAACGATCTGCCTGCTGCTTGCTAAACAGAGAGCAAGTTCTTGTGACATTGGTTGTTGTGAAAAACATATTTGATTGCTATTTCCCAGTTCGCAGTGTATACAATTATAACTTTGACCTGATGTTTGTAACAGATTACACAAAGTATATATATTCTTGATCAGGGCGACAAGACGAGTTGATATAGCCATGTCCGTCTGTCTGTATAAATACAATCTCCTGCCATAGTTTTGAAGTTATCGAACTGAAATTTTCAAATTATCTTCTTTTTTGTGCGATCAACTCATTTGTCGGAACCGGCATAATTGGATCACTGGAACTGGTAGCCTCAAAAATAAACATAACTTACATCATTGTAAAAATAATGTTTTTGTTTTTCAAGATAGTCTCACAACTAGTAGTTTTTCGTACCTAGGCCAAATGTCTGAAAGATTCTTTGAGATTGGAACACTGGAACTGGTACCTGTCATACGTAATGAAGAAGAGGAAGTGTAGCAAATTTTTTTGGTTCTTGAACAGTTATTTGAAACTACACACTTATCTTCTTTCATGAAGAGTATATAATTTTCGACAAGACTGATAACGTTTTTAATTGTTTATCGTTACTTCGAGTATTTGCAATATGTTCTCAAAATACATAATAAAGCGGAAAAAATATATATTTTTTTTTTACTTATTAGCAAATTGTTGTTAAACATTGAAAAAAAAAATTTACGGAGCCCATTGAGACACTAAAACACCACAAAGAACAGAGATTATAGCGACAAAAACTTCCTTTTCTCCAACTGATGCACCCATGTTAAAAATGCTTTAGATCAAGCACTAAGAGATACGAGTATATGTATATTAGGGTGTCCCTTATATGGTCTATATAAAATTTCAGCTTCCTATGTTAATTTAAACACGTTTAACAAGTTTTATGAAACAAGAGCTTAGATGTTTTTTTAAATACAACTTGGGGACGCCAAATAATTAAATTTTAATTGAATATTATTGAAAAGACAAATTTAAGTATTGCGTTTTTTTACCAAAAAGATAAACTTTATATAATACTAATCAGGATACTTCCTTTTCAAGGTTTCTTTTTATACCCTGTACCTTATGGTACAAGGGTATATTAGTTTTGTGCGCATGTGTATGATTGTAACACCTCCGTCCGTCTGTCCGTCCGTCTGTATGAACGCGTCGATCTCGGAAACTGTAATAGATAGGACCAAAAGCTCTTCGCAGTTCGGTTCTGTTATTCCTTCAGCAGATCAAGTTTATTTTGTTTCCCCCTTTTTTGACTTAGTTTAGGGGTGAGGGGCAAATGACTGGAGCAACCTCGGGAAAAAACTTACAAAAGTCGTTTTATCTCGGTTGTCTTTTCAGATAGGAACACCAAATTTGGAGTGTATGTAGCTGACTCAAGCCCCAAGAAGATACACTAAAAATATTGGCGTGGCCACGCCCATATCTAGTAATAATTTGAAACGCTTATTTCTCAAGAACCATAAAACCTACAAGAATGAAACTTTGCATATATGATATTGGAATGGAGTATAACAAGATTGTATTGTGAAATGGGTGTGATCATGCCCATATATAGCCATGGTAGAATGCTGTTATATCTCTTGAATGAATTGGTCTAAAAGAGAAAAAATTGGTATATATGAAATTGAATGAAAATTCAATCTGTTTCGATTAAAAAGTGGGCGGGGCAACGCCTTCAAACAGTTGGTACCAATTGAAGGTACAGGGTATGTCGGAGTCGAGTATTGTCGACTCCAATCCTTACTGGTTTACAATTTGATTTGAGCTTTATCTCATTTAATTTCACTTCGCGGTATTTAAAAAATAAAACTGCGAGAAGTTGGCGGATAGATGGTAACTTAACACCCGTGATCAAAAATATAGTTTTTGTATTGCTTTTAAGTTCCACAGACATTGTGCGTATTGTTTGTCCAACAAACTCAAAACAAAATTGACAACAAAATTAAGTACTCGCCATAGGTGTCGGTGTAACTTGCTTGAGAAAGTGTTCCAATGTTACATTAAAGACGTGTAACTTGCATGTTTTGAACACAAGTCTGCACGTGTTCCTGTGCTACAAAAAAAAAAAAAAAAAACAAATTCATGGGAGTGTTTTAGAGTAGACTGAACAAAACTATCCCATATGCGGTAAAAAAAAAGAACCTTGCAAAATAAGGGACACCCTAATGTACATACATACATATGTATATGTATCATATTTATAAATTAAATATACTTGTAGTGTATTCTTACAAAACGGCATATTCCAAAGTATTCGTTGTGCCCATTTTTACTGATCGAAAACTGACTGCAACAAAAGAAAATTCTATTCTAAATTTCATGTCTATAGCGTCGAAACAGAAAGACAGACGGTCATATCTAAATCTACTCGACCTGTCAAGCTGATCAAGAATATCAAGTTTTTTGGAGCCAAAAGGACTTCTTCACGGAAATGAAGAGTAATTTACAAAAACGTTTCTTGATACAAACTGTTTAAGTTTTGTTTTAATATGTTTTCGTTGTCAGCGCGATTATCATGAGGTTCGGGTTCCCAAAATATTCAAGCTAACCACATGCTTCAATGTTGATTTCCATTTTCTACTCGCGCAAAATATAAAAATGAATCTTTAAATCCCACTTAATTCCCCGAGATATGGAAATGAGTGTAAAGTTTCACAGTCAAATTTCAAAACGTCCGCAACACTTTCAATTGATGGACAGCTGGAATGAGGTGACTGGTCTTATTTATAAATTCATTATTCTCACAAAAGGAAACGCATAAAAAATAGCGCAATTATTGATTTGTCAAAAAATTACAAAGAGAAATTCAACAATACCGCAAACGATTTACAAAATAACATTCGGCGCCAAACAATCCATCAATTATTGCAGCGTCAATTACGACTGTAAATCGTCACGACGTGCCAACAGCGGCCGACTCGCCCCGCTGTTGGAACTTAGTGTAGAGCGCACGTAACTTTAACTTTGGCGACATCGAAAGCGTCGCCGCCATTTAGGCTTTGGCGTCGAACTTGGTCAAAACTTGAATGGTTAGATAAACCTGAAGAAGACTTTGGATTGACGAAATGCGTGATGTCGCCCAAAAGTCACTACAATTTGGTGATATGTCAGTCTTGTTATAGGGTCAGCGGGCTACCCAAAGCTTCTATGGGCGCCGTAAGCAACTCTAGTGTACGTATGTAGATCAAGTGTCTGACCTGCGAACTCAACTTACAACTTACTTAGTACTCTTTCGATGATTGATAGGAAACTGGTTGTAAAACGTCGCAAAATATTTTCATTCTAAAAAAAATGTTGGTGTCCACAACAAATCATATGTAACCGATGCTCATCAACATGCCACGCCCTTCCTTAACTGTTCTACACATTTTTACTCTGCATAATCTTAATAAACCCTCGGGTTTGATGGCTAAGCAAAGGGTAAAACACCGAATTGCGTTTTGTAGGCAAATAAAATGTCGTCTTTTAAAATCCCAACCACCATTACTGCAGTGGAAATGTAGTAGCTGATAACTTGCAAAAACAAAACTAAGAAGGCACTATTTGTTTGTTATCGCTCTTTTCGGAGAATTCATATAAGTGTAATGTCTGATCGCGAACATTAGAAAAAACATACCCCAGGCACAGTACCTTCTGATGTCGACTATACACAGAGAAAAAAAGTTCGGTCTGAGAACAGCACAGATTATACTTGAATCAACAACAGACCAAATTAAGTTGTAATTGGTCTAAATGTTCTCGAAATAAGTAAGATTTGTACTTAACATCAAAATCGACACCAAAATGGATTTGAATCAACTACAAAATGTCAATTCATACACATTTTATACTTGAAAAGAAAACAAGAACACAAAAATTTAAACCGAAACCAAAAAAACTTGAAATGACAACGCTTTCTTCTTATACCTTCTTTCTCTCTTACTCCTTTGAACAAAAATGTTAAAACAATTAAAATTTATCAAATATCATGTGTTTCTATGTTGCTTGCTGTAGCTCAGAGTTTAGTGTATTTAACTAAGATACCAAAGGTGTGAGGTTCAAACCCCAGCAAGACCAGACTTTTTTTGTTTACTAAATATTTTTTGTTCTCTTGGAACAAAAATGTTTTCAAGAAATAAAATTTAAGAAATATCAAGTGTTCCTATGTCGCTTCCTGTGGCTCAGAGCTTACTGTGTTATCCTACGAAACGGAAGGTAAGAGGTTCAAATCCCCTGGTACACCAAAGACTTACTGTTGATTATATAAATAATTACCATTTAATTATAATATTTATATGTTGTTTAAGTGTTTATTAAATTAACTGTAACAATTACTTATATAAAATAAAATCAATCAAATTGAGATAATAACCGAAATAGTTTGCAAAACTACCAAGCCTTGATTCAAGAACAATGTAAACTTACTTGAACGGAAAAGTGGTCGAGGTCTCGCAAAAAATTTTTTTTCCAGTACAATATTCACTTGTTTTAAGAACAAAAATGTCTTGGTATAAGTCTTTTTTTGTTACAATTTAAGTATGGTTGGTTCTTGATTCAAGTAAAATGTAAACTCATTACCAAAACAACATTGACTCGGATTAAGTTTTGTTGGTATCATATTAAGCTTAAACTGTTCTTGAAAATGTAACAAAATTTACTCAATTCAAGATTTTTTGTACTTAAAAATAGTGCTTGAATTGAGAACATTTTACTTGATTTGACAACATTTGTGCTTGACGGACTTTCAACACCGAATTGTGTCAATTTAAGTACAATGTACTTGAATTTTTTTCTCTGTATACAGATTCTGACACATGCACAGTATTGAAGTACCAGAACCGCACCTTCAAAGCTCACGCAAGGCAAGATAGATTGCACATATGTACATAGTATATAAGTGTAAAGTCTGTGAAATAATAGTCTGCCATGCCCACCTAATGCACCGCAGTACTGCTTTTACAAAGAATTTGAAATCCCAAAAAATTGCTCATTTGCAATATTCATCGTTTTCGCAAATTTTCTTAATAAAGATGTTTTGTATAATAAGGAGATTATTAACATAAATTAACTTCAGGATAATTTGGTGAACAGCTTAGTCACAAAAATGTAACAAAATTATCATCAACATTGATTAAATTTGATAAAATCATTCAAAAAAACTTTTAACTTTTGATGCTTTCATCAAAAATTCAACATTAAAGGTTCATGTTTCCTTCCAACTTGACTTGAGTAAAAAATTTGTAAACATTTCCTTTATCAACTTTCTGTCCACCCTAGGTGTCCCCAGAGTTGTCCAATCTGTTAGTCAGTAAACCGAATTTTTATATCCGAATTTATTACCAAAATATTTTATTCGTGTTATCCTTAGAAAGCGAAACAAACACAGAAAATTAAGAGCTAAAAACGAACATTCTGTTACTATTAATTGCTGCTGTCGAAAAATATAACAGATCACCTTTGAGCATAACGACAGCAAAAACACCGAAAACCGAACACCGAATGGACAATGACAAGAAGGGCAACAAACTTGCAACTACACATAAATACATAAAATAATAGAGACATCAACGGAACGATGTTTGGTTTGTTCGCTCACAAATTCAAAATGGTGAAATTACAGAAAAACTGAAATCGATGTCGACAAAAATTCACTACGCTTAAATCGCTCTGCAAATGTTTCAGCAATGCAACAAAACTTGTGAAAATGTCAATCAAATACGAAATGAGAGAAATGGAAAAGTCGCCAACAACAATGATGCATTGTGGCATCTGAAAGGTGCACGGTGTCTAATAAAGATACCTCGGTGTAATATCTCTTTTAGAGATTGACTGACAGCGTCGACTCAGAAACCCAACTCCAAACCAAAGAGCGGGTCCTACAAAATGCGCCCCACTGAGTCGGGCAGCCAACCAACCAGTCTGCACACCATGCGCCAGCAAGCACATAGATGTAATGGCAATGGTCGTCATATGTGCAAATTACGATTGACAGACGGCATCCGGAAAGACGGACGATCAGCAAGGAGACGTGTTACCTGCAAGCTGTAAAACAAAAAACTCTCGACAATGTCACCATGTCAGTACTTCGGCAGGTCGATCCATTGGGAATAGTCTTAGCAGTTTTGTGGCCACAACTTTGCTAAAACACTGTAGGATGTTCCTGCTAGGCTACAAATATTGCAAACCTTTCACGTTTCTGGGGCGTAACTCATATGGGAAATTTGATGGAAGAAAAATCGCACGAGAAGCTTAAAAAACAAAAATTTTAATTTAAAGAAAACTGTCAGGGAAATAACGAACAAAACAACAAAACCGGTAGTGACTAATTCGTACAACCGTACAAAAACAAAATAGAATAAAAAGAAACAAGTTGGGAAAACAAACACGCATGGCACTGATAAGGTGTCATAAGCCAACGTCACACTAAGTCTAACGACTACAAGTGCAAAAGAGACAGCCATAGATGATGAATCGACCGACGACGACAGTGCAAGAGCGAGCCAACCAATCCGATGACAGCCAACAGATAACAAAATGGGCGGCGCTTGTACTGTACTAAGGCACAGCGGTGGTGGTTTTGGACCTCGTTCGTATTCGTAGCCGGGCTGTGAGTCATTACGAGTTACGCAGGCATAAAGAACGCGTTGTTGTCGTCGAATCGCGTAAAATTCGAATCGTTTGTGACCGTCGCGAAATACGTGTTTCGTTGCGTTTGAAAGTTCTTTAGTAAAACTGTAAGAAAAAAAAATAGAAAGATATTTGAAAACATATTAAAGAATATTTTAGGTAAAAGTGTTGACAAATAAGATAAGATTTGAATAACCTACAAAATAATAAAGTATATCAGAAAGAATACTAGTGTATTTGTTATTGACACTGCTTTAAGCCACCGTCCGGCTATCATCAGCCTGATCAACATGATGGACGTCAGCAGCATGTACGGAAATCATCATCACTCAAACACTTATCACTCGAACGGTACTGATATGAGCACTGTGGCGGCCACGGTAGCTTCGAACGGCTATGCCAATGGCTATTTTTCAGGACCGGCAGCGAATCATCATCTTCAGCAGAGTCCACATCAGCATCATCTGGCATACAACACCTACGATGGCACATCGCCAAACTATTATCATCAGCAACAGCAGTTAACACCGCCACCAATTATCGGAGTGCCACAGCCAAGCGTCGCTGCCGCCAATATACAACAACAACAACACCACCAGCAACACCAACAACAACAACATCAACAACAGCCTCAACAACAGAATCTGTATTCACATACGCATCTGTTCAGCCCCAGCGCCGCTGAGTATGGCATTACAACCACCAGTTCAACCTCGTCGGTTGGTGCAGCTAGCACTCCACTCCATCCCACGAGTCACTCACCCTCAGACTCTTATTATGAAAGCGACTCCGTGCAATCATATTATGCCACAGCGGCAGTGTCAACCGTGCCACCTGCAAACAACTCGCCTGTCTCTGCCGCCAACCCAAGTGTTCCCGTAATGGATTCCCCAATAATAAGCTCTGAAAACGGTCTAAGCTACACAAATCTAGACTGCTTGTATAACCAATGTCCCGGCGGACCACCTCTAACACAACAACAACTTGCACAACAACAAGGGTATTCCGCTTTGCCACAAAACGGCGCCAACATAGAAGAAAAGTATGCGACTGTTCTGCATTCGACTTATGGCTCCCAGCCAACCCTTATACATGACGGCGATCCTCTTATGCAATCACCGCAAATGTGGCACCATCAACCCGTTAGTAGCGGGTATGGACTTGACTCTGGTATATCTATGGATACACTTGGAATGCATCCGCATATGCATCACAGCTTAGGCCATCTGACTGCAACGGCAGCACATCAAGCCCATCAGCACCATCTTCAGCAACACCAACAACAACAACAGCAGCAACACCAACAAGTTCCACAGTCTTCTCCACAACAGCAGCAACAATTGCAACACACCACATCCTCCAACTCGCCCGATAGTATCGGATGCATGAATATCTCGACACGAAATCAACGCGTCATTTCACCCGGAGGCTCTACCACATCGTCTTCGACAACGTCGAACTCCGCAAACCAATCCAACTCACAATCAAAATCGCCAACTCATTCAACTAGCGTACCGACATACAAATGGATGCAGTTAAAGCGCAATGTTCCTAAGCCACAAGGTTAGTGACAAAACTTCCTTTTGCAGAATTACCCAAATTGGATTAATTTCAACCTAATACCATATTCATATTATTGCATTGTGCTAAAATTAAGTCGCCTTTGCACAACATGACAAGGCAACTTTTGCTTATTTACTTTACTTTTACATTGAGACATTGAGTGATTACATATGTATCTATATATTTCTACCTACTAAGTTATTCATTTTCTTCATTCATTGCTTATTTTTACTGATCGTACTAAACAAAAAGTTCAGTATTAAGTTTAGTTTACTTCAACTGCTGAAAACGTACATGAGTGTTGTCTCATCTGTTTATCATGGGTATACGATATCATGTACTTGGTTGACATTGGAATAACCTGTCAAAAACGTTTTATAAGGTATTTCAAATCCCCACTAACAGATTAGTCATTTATCTAAAATAGAAGATACCGATAAAACGTCGTTGATTTAATGAAGTTATGAGAAAAATTTAATCTTATAATCATATATGTAATATAGTAGAACTTAGACAAATCTCTCGATAATCCGGGCATTCAATAATTCGGAAGTCAATATTAGTTATATGTAAAATCCTTGGATATCAAGTTAAATAAGTCAAAGTAAAAATTCAAACAAACTTTTGTACGTTTTTAATACAAGAAAATTATTTAGTCTATGTATTCTTTTAACTTTATTTAACTTATGATAAAGTTTCGAATAGTTGAAATAATTCGATAATTCAGACACGGCCCTGTTTCTATTTGTCCGGATTATTCATGTACCACTGTACATGGAATCCTAGGGGACTCGTCGGAGGAAGAAAACATTTTTACTGTATATATTACATAAAAACTTTCTTTAGCTCTATCTATTATAGACTCTGGACAATATTATATATCTATGCTTGCATGCAAACTAACAGACATTATTTGGGTTGGGTATCCGTTAAGAGAAACCGAGTTTTCAAAGAGATTCGTTCAACTCAAATGTTGTATTTGTTTATTTTACTACTTAACGAACATAAAATAATAATTATATTTGTAAGCCAACTATATTATAGCTTTTCACAAGGTCACATTTTTTATCAGGTTACCTTAAGATTTAGGACTCACATACAAATTGGAAATTTGAAGGTCCCAAACATATTTTTGTTTAAGTTTAGCAAATATTCACAAATCAGCCAAGAAAGTCGTCAAAAAGACTCAAATTTAGAGGATGACTCTCAAAAGTGATTGACATCCGAGATATTTTTCAGCTAACCATCAGACGTCCAACTGAGGGAATGTCACCTAAAAATAAAAATGTCTCTTCGAATCCAAAAGATTTGCGTTTCAGTCATAATTTCATTTGTTAGCTGTTGTCATTTCTGTTGATGTTGTTGCTGTTTTTTGCAGCGTCTCATTTTAGTGTCATATTCTTGAGATTTTCTTATGCACTTTTTGCTTTGTTATTCTTACATATTTCAGATAATTTTGTCAATGCTGTGCAGTCAGTCTGCCCGTTTATCTTTATGCCTGCCTGTCTGTCTGTCTATCAAGCCGCCAGGCAGGTTGTCACTTGTCAAGCTCAAAAATTTGCGTATCCCTTCAAATTACCTCTATAAGCAACACAAATAAAAACGAGTGATTTCTGTTTACCGATAAATGTTTTCGATTTGGCAAAGTTAAACACAGTCATGAGAGCTTCAAGTCATCCTTTCCAGAGTAATATTTTATTACACTCAATTTATTAAGTTCCTTTCATTAATATATCAGTTTAGTTTATTCATATGCTTAGTTGTCAAGTCATTAGAATAACAAAACACAATGAAATTGGTCGAATGATTTCGGATCTTCTTCAGATGGGCATTGTTCAATCTACTTAAATATACTGCTTTCTTTATTCAGAGATTTTAATATGCACCAGAATTACAAAAGTAGCATGCTCTGTATCTACATATACATGTATATTTCTTTGAAACTGCAAACCACAAAATACCCCTACCTACGTTTTGTTTCCATCCATAGACTCTCAATCGGAAATTGTTAATAAATTCCACTTGTTTTACTGATCCTCTTGAAATATTTTATAAATATTTGTTACTGTCTACACAAAAAAAAAAAAAAATAATATAAAATAAACAACTATGTACAAGAGAGGTACACTTTTTTTGACTCTATATAGTAAATACCTCTTAATCAATCGCTTATTGCAGGATGGGTCTAATTAGAGAAGTGGAAACTATTACAATTCTCTAGAATACCGTTAAATAACCAATTATGCCGTAAATCTTTTTAACGGACAAGAAAAAATAAGTAGTTAGGTGACGTTTTGGGATTATTAAAACGCTTAGATCGTTTCTGTATTGAAAACACAATTGGATTTTTTTAAAACACCTTGAAATGTAATCATTGAATTTTATTGTCTTTTTAGTTAGTGATTGTAACGATATTTCTTTTAAATCAAATTGAATGCACTGAAGAGGCAACTCAACAATGAGCCCATCTTATGAAGTTCAACTCAAAAGTAATCCCATGTAGAACAATAATCATACAAATATTTGCTTATTAATGCTGAAAAGTGTCATTTACATGCATCGTTTTCAATTAAAAGACGCCACACTACAAAAAAGAAGAAGATAATGAGAAAAGAAGCACAAGTTGATACTTGACGCCGCTTAAGAAATCAAATAAAAAAATACTGAAAGTTATACATCGTCTTCGTTCGCTTCAACAACAACGAGCCTAACGTTGCAGTTGCATATGAATTCTCAACTCGCAATGCAAAACAAGACTTGAAGTCAAATAAAAAAAAAAAGGTTTTAAGAAAAAAGAAAGAGCCAAGTTAAAGAATGAAAAGCGTAAAAGAGAACATTATTTTGGTATTATACTGATCTGGAAGTCAAGTTGGCTGTCAGAAAAAATGATTATTTAAATAGGAGTTGTTTGTTGTTGTTGTTGTTGTGTGCACATCGCATTGAGCAGTGATCAGGGCAAGAGTAAACTGCAATTGACTGTCACTGGGAGCAATCGAGTGCTCATCGTCAGAGGAGTCAGACGCCGGAATGGAGACCAAGTGGACGTTGACTGGTGGTGTCTGGCTGTGCGCACATGCTCAGTCCATCTGTCATGTCATCCATTTTCAGCCAAAGAAACAGCATAATCAGCAATCATGGTTATAAATGGTAGCATTCGATATATTGGCATTCACATGCTTTAACGTGTTTGTGTTATGAGGAGAAGCAAGCAAATAACTTGATTTTCATTAATGTTGGCAAAAGGTATCATTGGTTAAGCGGGTCAACGGGCGTCTTAGCGCTCGCACACTCAGATAGAAACACACACAAACGCACACTAACACACTAAACAGTGAAATCAGCCTTTTTAATTCGGTAGAATAATTATTTGAGAAATAATTTAACTAATTTCATAGCAAGTTTAAATTTGTTTTCCAATTCATACGCAGATGAATATTGTTTACTATGAATATTCGATTTGCAGTCAAAGTCGTTCACATGATTATATTATTAAACAAGAAAGGACGGTATACTCGAGTACACTCGACAACAAAACCCTTGCAGGCGGTACCACACCACAAATATGAAAAAAAATTTTAAATGTATGACATAGCCCATTTAAAAAATGTTCAAAATATCAAATCTCAAACTCTCATAATTTCCGAGAACCATTCGTGAGGATGACAGATAGACAGGTTGAGGGACATAGCTATATCAACTCGACTTGTCATCCTGATCAAAGAATAAAATGAGGTACCCCTACCCTTCTTCTTACATACACATACATATGTATGCGCAGGGTATACAAATAGTCGACAGGCTGTGGTCACATTAGCTGTTGAAAGTCAAATTAAGTTGACTGGATCCATATCTGACAGGGACTGATTTCACCATGCTTCGTTATGCTACATATATGCCCCGATTGCAAAGGAAAGGAGCATGGAATGTATAATATACAGGTTAATATTATAGATGTGTTTCTTTAACTTGGATATCAAACACTGGTCAATAAATTATATAATAATTAAGTCCAAAGTTATATTGACTTATCTTAATCACTCTCTCTATAGCAACAAAACATTAAATTTATCGTGTAAGCCATGCCTCCTTCTGCGTTACAACAAATTTGAAATGATTATGATACTGCCTATAGAAAATAACAATATCTACACAGTTGCAATGTTTTAACGTCTAGATTTATAAGTGTATCTGAAATACAGTTTTATTTTTATATCTGTTATTGTTTTTTAAACGATCCACCACTTTGTCGCAGATCCAAAAAACATTTTCCCCCCTATTTAAAAGCGCAAACACGCAAAGCCACTAGAATTTGGGCACTTCGTTTCGTTCTTCTTCGGAGAAATATGAATATTGAAACGAAGTGAAAATTAACATAAATGAAAGCCATAACAAGGCACTAATATTCATCGAGTCACAGCACAAACAAGTGTGATATTTTTTTCATTTTTCGAGTTTTTGATACAACACAGCATTTTGACAACGATAGGAAAGTGTTGTTTTATTTTATTCTTTCATAGCGTGCAAGTCCGAGCAGACAGAGAGACGTCTAGGGTAAGGCTCAATATTCCAATTCGTGGTTAGTGCTCTTTTGAGTCGCGCAACAATGTTCAACGTTTATTTGATGTGATGTTTTGATATTTTTTGACACCAACACGCGACGCTGCCTTCGGACACCGACGGACCGCGTTGAGCTGCCACACAAACGCCACCGGCCGAAAAAATGAATTAATTACGTGCATTTCGAAAACGAAACAAAAATAAAAAAAGACTGAGTAAAATAAATGAAAACTATTTAAACCAAACGAAATGAAATTATATTGCTGCGAATAGAAAAGTGACCACCAGGAATTCAAGATAAGATCAAACGAGTGCCCAATTCCGTCCGCCTGCCCGCTTGTCTCTCTGTCCGTCCAACTGACAGTGCCAAGTTCAGACATAAGCTAGGCAGAAATTTTTTACGGAATGTCGTGACAAATTTTGTTAGCTGTTAACCCCGCAGCCCCTCTGTCAGCAGAGACTACCTTCTCTCAGACACGCTGAGTAAACATTTTTGAAAGCGTGTTATTAAATTTCAATGTTCAACTCGGGTCATCGCTGTCTCGGGGAGGCCAAAAAAATCGAACCGTTTGTGCTTTACCTTTTTTTCGAAAACTTTTCTGTTTGCTGGGTGTTTCATTTTTGTTTTTTTTTTTTTTTTTGTTTTAATGTGTTATCATTTCTTCAGACACAGCCTAGACTTGGGTTATTATTCTCTTAAGATAGTATCATAAATGGATTTGTACAATGAGATAAAGTCAAGTACTTACATTAATTACCACTTAAGTGGGCAGCCAGCGCCTTTCGTCGACTTTGACCAACTTCAGGGCAACTCTTTCTTTTATTCTTTCTTGCGTTGTTTTGTGGGGCAATCCAACTACCATAACAATGACACCGACACAAAATTCTGTCACATTCACACACCTAAAATGTCACTTTTAATAAACATTTTCAAGTCGAAGCACTACGTCATGAGAAGCACATTAGCGGTTAGCAATGAGTGAAATACTGCATCTAAGAAGAGAGGTACACCACAAAAATCAGAAATATCTGGGTGAGGACCTGCAAGACAAGGGCACTAAGCATAAAAATGATATCCGCAAAACCAAAACTTTAGTGACAATGCTGCTTTTATACACCCTTGACCAGCTGACACCGCCCCGCCAAGTGCTAAGCACCACCAAATTGGCATGCAATAAAGGATGTCATTCTGTAATACAAGTCAAGGGTGCCTGATGCTTGATCAGGCTAAGTTATGTAATATTAGCCGAAAGTAACCGCATTTGACAACGAGCCCGGCAGACTGGGGTGCTATTTGCTTTTTGGCTGCTTTGTTTGAGCAAACACCGTGACAACGACGCCGAGGATATCTTATCTCTTGTTTGCGTTCGCCTAAGGTCCGTTTAATTTCTTCCAACGTTTTGTGACACTTCGTTCAAACGCGTATCTTGACTTCTTGTCTGTATTCCATAACAATTTACGAAATTATATAAGCATATCGAGTTACGTGTGTTTGTCTGTTTGCACAAATGCTGAATGTAATAGTTCTGATAAAAATTTCAAATAACTTAGCCGAATATTGTCAACTCATCGTGAATTTTGCGCAGTGGCCTGGCTAAAAGTGCGAATACAAAACATTTAGTGAGGATACATTAAGTTTATTACAATATGAATGTGAGTCTTTATTTCAAACAGTAAAAATCTATTCAAATGTCTTGGGCTTTTCAAACCCATAAATGTCATTTTACCTTCTACTCTTTACTCTTATTGCAATTGCACTTTATATTTTATTTTTATTCTTTTTTTTATAGTCTCTCGAAGTCCATTATATCACATTCAATTATAATTGAGAACTTAAGCCAATTGCACAATTTAACTAATTCCTGAGAGTACTTATAAGAAAACAAAACAAAAACATGCGACAAGTAGCTGGCAACTTCAGACATACATCAATTTTATTCGGAAATAAATCAAACTGCCTGTGGCACAACACTTTCAAGTTCAATCGTGTGCTCTTAATACCGCCGGCCACTACAATGTCCACGTTAATGCCTTGGCGTCAAGCAGTTCCCGCTCTTATCTACCGCAATACGCGCCCAGACTGTTTCCGCAAGCAACTTCATCCGTCCGTATTACTACCGTTCCGATGTGTACAAACGAATCGAGCACAGATATCAACATTTCATAAAACAATAAAAAAAAGAAGTTGGCCGAACAAAAAAAATCAAACAATGATAAAAATCCAAACAAAGAAATTTTAACTTGACAGTTTTCGTTTGAACTTTTATCTACTCAACTATTTTCTACCGTTCATGCTCAAAAACGAAACAAAAAACAAAATGTAGCTACCTCAGATATAAAATATACTAGTGGCCACTTCAAATGGCAGCGGTCTTTGTAATTTGGAAGCTTTTGCTAGCAATGAAATTACCTTTTTCGATGTACAGACTTCGAATTCCAATTGCAGTCTCTATTCAGATACAAGGCGTCATGACTCCATGCCTAACGAGACAATTGTAGACCGCGGCCGTTATAGTGACACCTCAACCGTTTATTATTCGTTGAATACAAAACCGCAGCTATCATTGGAGAGGCGCGGCACCTTTGATTCGGTGATCATTGCTAAATGCGTACGATTTGGAGAGTTAAAATTGTCAAACGAATAGTTGAAAACCTACCTGTTTGTTCTGTACGCTGTTGAAGGTTAGACTCTAAGAAACATAAATGATACCACATTTATTTGCGGACTTTACATCATTGTCTATTTTTTTTTTCTTGAAGTTTGAACTCAACTAATTATAGTCAAAATTTAAAGAAGAAGCTGGCCGTGAAAAGCAGTCTTAGTCTATGGATTATCTATGCAAATATTAGTTAAATAACGTCAAAGACGTAGTTCATCCAAAAATTAACTTTAACCATTAAGATCGCTATCTTCAGCTTTGCTAAATATTATATACTCTTCGCGCCCTTTTTTGTACCAAGTCCATTTTTTCGATTGAATCTTATTTCTCTTTATCTTAATCACCTATATACAAATTTTCATTGGTTTAGCTCATTGGGTACCGGAGATATGGAAATTATACTATTTGGCTATAAGTGGGCGTTGATATGTTCATCAAATTACGAAAATAGTACGAAATAAGTGAGAAGTTTCAAGTCAATTGATTAAGAAACAAAAAAGCTGTCCTTGCAACGAATTAAGTTTTGCTTCTCTTACTCTGGGTATGTAAAACTACTAGTTTTGAAATTTCAGACTTTTATTTTTCAAAAACAAAAATTTACATACAACGATTTAAGTTTTTTTCATTTTTCTTCTTCATTTCGTATGAGGGTTATCAGTTCCAGCGGTCGAATATTGCCGGTTCCGACCAATGATTTGATCATTCATAAGAGATGACTCCCTGCAAAATTTCAGGTCGGTAGCTTCAAACCTGTGGGAGGCGTTCGCTTATACACAGACTGACGGACGGACAGACTGATATGGCTATATCAACTCGTCTTGTCGAGCTGATCAAGAATATGTATATTTCATAGGGTCCCCTCTCCTCCTTCTGGGTGTAGCAAACTTCAGGAGAAAGTTATAACACTATTCACACACGTGAAGAGTATAAAAACGAAAGTAGTCTTTAAATCCCTATGGTACCTTAAGTCAGAAAGATTTATTATCAAATTAATACATAAATTTAAGGGAAGCCAACTAAACTAAGGTTAGATATCCGAAAAACATGTGTTAATTGATCAGCATAACAAAAGATATGAATGTGTTTGTATAAGTTAGACAAAATATTATTTTGTATCGTTTTCATAAAATGCATATTTGCGTTTATGACACATTACATGTTGCTGGCCTGTCCATTTGTTCGTGTTTTAAAGAACTTAACAAGCGTTAAATGTTAATTTCCAAAAAAAAAGAAGTTTGTAATGCAAACTTTTCTTAGACGCTCAAATTTAATTTTATTCTCCCCTTGACATGTTCACACTACCAAAGCAAGTAAAGAGAGTTGAAAATACCGAACAACAAATTTGTACAAGAACATATAAAAATTTTAATTTAGCTGAAATATAAAAATGATTTATTACTTTGAAAATATCTTATGTAAACAAGTCATTTGCTCAAAAATAAAATAATAATAAAAAATTGAAGAAAAACGCAATGGGAGTACGCATTAATGTCACTTGTCTTCAATATGCTACAAATTATAATGTTCATGACTTATTAACTCCTACCGTTCCCCCACCCAGATTGACACTTTTCACAGCCACAAGAACCAGGCATAGTCAGCAAATTGTTAATTTGTCTAATGAAATTTTCGACGTGAATCGTTGAAAAATTCAATAGCCGACGACACCCAAGCCCCCACACTCAAAATGCTTAGTGGGAGCCCATTTTTAGACTGACTGACTGTTTCCCTGATTGGACTGTTTACTATGCATTCACTTCCACTCTGCCTTTCGAGCCAAATTTAAGAAATGTTCAACGCACATTGCCGATTTTTCGCAAGAAGATTGATGATGACATTAGCATCATTGTTAAAAGATATGTTTTTGAAGGAGCCACAAATTCGGACGAAAAAAAAGACGTTGTCGTTGTCTCTTATCAGCGCGTCAGTCGTATGTCCTTCACTCCCCTCCGCATCATCTTGTGCCGGCAGGACATGAAACGACGGCGACACTCGATTCGAAAATGTTTTCAAATTTGTTCGCTTGACATTTTAATTTGCAAATAGTCATACTTTTGCGCAAAAATAATATCGCTCGACATCAATTCTCGTTCGTCGAATGCCAAACATTTTTTGGCGATCGGAGCGATTAATTAAATTAAATCGTCAAAGGCGTGTCGTGTCAAGTCAAGTGGGTTTCTATTCTATTTTAATACTCGCTCTACTTTCCTTCTCTTTTCCTCTTTTTAATACAACTCACATTTTTTATTTTTTTTTTATTTTTGTGTATGTGTGTGTGTTTTTTGCTGCTTTGGTATTATTTGCGGAAAAGTGTTGGCTATCGCCAAGCTGTATACAAACGCAATCGCGCAAATGACAACATTTGGCTGCGGCAGCCATTTTCTGTTGCAGTCAAGGCACCCCTATTGCTAAAACTACACACATACTTACAAATGTATGTGAACATACGCAAGTATTGTATATATGCTTGTTCTTGAATAACTGTTCGTACACACTTGCGTGAAATACATAAGTAAATGTGTCAAAATAATAAAAAAAAGAATAAAGGAATATACCATAGTAATAACAAAAACAAACTATAGATTCTCGACACTGCTTTACGGCTTTTACTTCGGACTTCTGCTTCTGAATTTTCGATGGTGATCCGTCATGTTGTCAGAATGTATTATTCGAATTAAGATTTCACTTTTTTCCTCCGCTTTTTGGCATTGAATTGAATTAACACTCTACATACAGGAAAATAACGCATGTGTACACTTACATATACGAAAAAGTCTACATATTCTACAACACACTCACATATATACTTATGTATGTACATATATATAAAAAAAATTAGCCATACAGCCACAGATACCTTCATACATGTCATACAATAGCTTTAAACCAAATTAATTTTTCGATAAAATACAGATGAACATACATACTTTATTAGGAAAATCCCATTAAACAACATTTTTAAGTTTATTTATAAATAATAATCTAAAAGCGAATATAAAAATAAATAGGCTGATTTTATGTTTCCTATGAAATAAACTTCACCGAATTGGTAACGATAGATAAGTAATTTTCAAGTGTCTCTTAACTTAATCAAGAAATTTGACTAACTGCAAATAATTAAACGTTGACGAAAAGAATTCTGTTTAAATGCATATCACTGCTAATATATGTATGACAGCTCCTCGTACTATATTCAGTCGGATCAACTTCAACTTATGGTGCGATGTCGATTTAGGAAACATCTAAGTGGATATTTTAAGTTTTTTTAAAGTGGTCATCGCATGTTTCTTTGTTTTTAACCCATTTCTCTTTTGATAATTTCTGAAGCACTTCTTGCTCGAGTCCATATCAAACACAAACACGAATCTGAGGTAATGCAAATTGTTTCTTTTTCTGCTGGTGTCTTTACAAGCAACTTGACACTTTTCCCAAACATGTATATAAGTACTTCTTATCAAAAGACTCAAAAACAAAATGCAAAATATTGTTTAGATAATTGAATTGACAAGAGACGCAGTGGCGAAAGAAAAACGGTAGCTAACAGTCAACATTATGACTACATATGTAAATATCATAATGCTTTATGCAAATATTTGTACAGAAATTGTGTTTACAAAGTGGCGACACTATTTTAAGCATATCAATACAAATTTTCTTCCGAAAGACTCAGAGTATTTGAATGTCGAGCGACATGCAACTTCGTTTCAGTCGCAAAAAACAACGACATTTTTTTTGACACAAATCCTTTAAAAACAAATGCATGAGGCGCCAGTCGAGGCGGCCTCTATACAGCCGTTACCCACTTTATCTATTTCTTTTTTTATTTTTGATGCGCGTTACCCAAAATGAAACAATTTATTGAATTCGTTTCGGGATTTGTCTCGTGTCAAATTGAAAAAGTTTATCAAAAGTATTCCCTGAATGCACCTTTTTCTTCTTAAGTTTTTCACGTGTTCGACATTCGAAAATCATGACTAATAAGACAGCAGGGAGCCATTCCAGCAAGACCCAACGAACGCATGTTTCAATTAAAGTTGTAAGAATGAAAATGAAATGTAAGACTTGCTGCTTGTGATAGATAGAGTTAAAGATCGTTGTACAAGAATGTTTCCAAGCAAGATGACAAGAAGAAAGTTGAAGTGACAGTCAAGACCAGTCCGTCCGTCTGTCTGTTCAACAGTCAGTCACTCATGCAGTCAGTTAGTCAGTCAAACGAGATCCAATAAAACTGACAGCACAAATGGATTACCGAGCCTAAGTTTTCGTCAAGTCACGAGTCAATGAAATTCCAAATTAGCTTGCTTAGAAACACGTCCATACAAGACCTCTCGAATGCACGCTATACAAAATATTTGATGTGTTGACTTTTGCTAATGAGCGAAATGAGCTGATCTGAGCGGATTTTGTATGCGCACCCTCACCCACCTACATACAAAAGGGTTCAACTTGCCGAATTGATAATGCAGCAATGACACAATGTGAAGATAAGTCAATTAATTCCTAAACACGATGTGGGTTTGCTTATTGTTACAAAAGTCCCTTGTGTTTGGTTGGTCTGAGTAATGAAGGCTTAAATCTGCAATTTTGTCCAGCTGAAACTGACCATCTGCTCACTGCGTAAATATTATGAAATTGTGTTTCAAATATTGTCAATATTGAGAAAAATTCCAATTTCCAGATGTTTCAACCTTATACGCAGTAATGTTGTTGAGTTAATAAATAAATACAATTTCCTACTTGCGCAGCCAAAAATCGTATCAACTGTAGGAATGTCGTAAATCATATTTTATTATTACAAGGTGCTAAAACGCTGCTGAGAAATTTAGCGGCAATGTTAATCGAATTCAGACCATAGTAAACCTTATGTGATCAATCAATCCGTCAACATAAAATCGAAGTGTTTTACGATCAAATCATTCAGTCGATTGTAATTACGCCGCCTCAGATTAAACACGCCATAAAGATTTAGAATAAAACGAGGGGCGGCATGGGGAAGTGTTTTTCTTATTAACTTATTGTCTAGTAACATTATTTTTCTGAAATGTCGCAATGAGGCAACCAAGACATGCATTTGAATCTTCACTTTTATCAAAAGAGCACTCTTAGTTTGTCTATTTAATCAACAATTAAAACAATTTACTTTTAATTGAAATATAATTTTCTATTTACATTCGAATTAGACCACTTTATCACATAACGCCACGAATGCAGTCTTTTCTTTTGTCGCGCAAACTTTGCGGGTTGTGGCACAGCGCTAAGTCGGTTCAAATCCTCATGTAATACAAGTCTTTGTTGATTTTGTTATTATTGACGCTGGCATTTTAAAGTGGCGCCGGCGCCAGTTCCTGCATTCAACACACTCTCCCAGTCACACGCTCATGCATATGTACACAACGTCACACCGTTAGACATGACGAAAACAATTTGCAGTGAATTAGAGCACGAGACCATCAAATTGAAGTGTGTGCGAAAGTCTTTATTTTAAATATTATAACAATTAAGGATTTATTATTTGTTACAACACGCCAATTTGAAGACGATCGGAAATGTTTCAATTCGATGTTGTCTTCATTTGACGAGTCTCTGTATTTAAATGAGTTCCGAATCCAACAGAACAAAATAGCACTTATATTACTGTTAACATATGTAAATCCACTGAAAAATACAAATAATTGCTTAGCAATTGAACTACATCGAAGTACACAGCTCTGTCTTTATCAGTTTCTTCACACGGCAAACTTATCAATTTGAGAGTGAAATGCAACTAACAACAACAACACTACTGCAAAGTCGACACCTCGTAAACCTGTAATTGTAATTAACGGTAGTTACGATGTTATCATATTACATTGACTTTGTGTGTCTGCTAAGTCAGCCCGTCTCGTCTATTAACCTTCCTCCTTCCATACCTGCCTGTCGGTCTGTCTATCTGACCGTCATTGGCAACTGGGTACGTAAGTGATTCTCTGTTTGCTGTGTTTGCAATGTTGATTGTCAGCACTGTCACTTTAAGCGCCATGGTGGTGCCAATGCGCTTAATATCACCATACCCCTTCCATACGTAACTGCACCGCGCTCCAACAAAGCCCTTTCTTTTTGCACCCCCCAAAAGGCCTTGTCCAAACGCATTCGTACACCATATGTGTTTACACACACACACACATTTATGTTTTCTCCAAAGCCCTACAAGAAAAGAGAGAGAAAGAGAAAAACGTTTGAAAATCTCCTACAGTTAAGGTTTTCCAGAAACGCACTCACAAGCACATACACACCTCCCCGTCTCGTATACCAGTGTTTGGCTGTTTGTATAGCACTGCACTGTAGTCACTCGTACGCTAGGCCAAGCAATGAAGTGGAAGCGATCCCCCGATAATGCACACTAAAACTAACATTACAAAGTAGATACCACTGGCGCCGGCCGCAGCGGACGCCAGCAAAAGCGACAGTGCCGCCAACCAGCCGCGACACGTTTGACAAGCGAATGGCAGCGATCCGAGTGGTAATGCAGGCAGTCGTCATCGGTAGCCACCGAAGTTGTGTTCAAGCAACTGCGCGGACCGGGTGTGGTATTGATAACCACGCCCGGGTCACTCGCAGGTGAGTAAGCGAACGAGAGCTGCTCTACTTCTGCTACCAGCTTGCTCCTTTCCTCTGCACACAGCGAAATTTGTGTGTCAACATACACGAGAAAATGGGGAAAACTCGTATCCACTAGGCTCGACATTTACGACATAAGCCTTTTGCTTGTTCGGCTTCATTTGTGAATTACTGTTTCCTACACATTCGCTCATGATGTTTATCGCTGAGCTGTCGGAAATTATCAACTCTTTGCTACTGTAAGGAAGCTTGATGCCAGTTCCTTCTTCAAACTACTTATTACGGAAACATTGGCGGTGTTCTGAGTTTGGAATTCGGGCAGGCAGTTGGTGTCGTAAATTCATCATTCACTATTTGATCGCTTATAGCGCTTAACACAACGTTCCGTGTTAATATTTATTGTGGCCGATTGATTTATAACATGTCTACGCCAATGGCGGTCAAAGACCACAAACGAATCGAAATTTATACGCAATACTTATTAATCTAAGAATGTGAATGACTTTTATTCTGCTCAGTGACCAATAGCAAGCAATTATTGATGATTACCAACATTTAGTTTGTTTTAATTGATTTATACATGCGAATCAAGCAAAAAGTTTGTTGATTTACAATTGTTGGAAAATTAATATTATTATATTAACCCATAATATGACTCTTTTCACACTTTTTAATATCTTTAAAATACATACATCAACTTCTTCTTTTGAATACGTTCAATAATTAAAATCAAACTTATTATCAACTAGAAAGGAAGTTATTTTCGACTTAGCCTAAGTTTATATATATGTGTACTCTTTAGATTGTGCGCAATTCTTATAAAACTTAAGCATTGGTAAAAACACATTTTGACTATCATTCCTAAGCAGCTTCATATATGCTAGTGTTCCGATGAGGATAATGCTGAGATACATGTACAATGCCTGGACATATATTTCTAATATTCAAAAAACTAGTTTCGATACCTTCAAAACTATGGGAGTAGTTTTCACTAAAACAAACAGACAGACATCTTGAGTTGATATTTTTGCAAATGTTTCTATTACATGTTTGGCCCCAGAAGGTAGAAACAAATATTTTCTGAACAATTTACCTTTTTCCAATATCACAAAAAGTGGAAAAGTCAGCACTGTGGGTATAATCCCTAATATTTTCAAACAAACTATTTAATCCTATTAAATCCTTCTATGAAACCTAAAAATTATTTTCATCATCGTCAGCTTTAGCTGCGGGGCGCATGTCAAACTACAAAAAAATGCAAAATCACGCCAAAATAAAAATAAAAACAACAATAACACAAATGCAAAGAAATGAAGGTGAATCACTTGACACGGCGCAAACTGATGTACCTGCAATACAGACAATAATCTATGGTTACCTAACACACGCATACTCACACACACATAAACGCATATAGAAACTGACGATAGAGAAAAACCCAAAAAAAAAACAAAGTAACCAAAATCAAACACACCTCGATGCGCACGATTATTGAAAAGAGAAAAGTCTCAAACTGATTAGCTTCGACAGCGGTATGATCATCATTGAAGAATCACTCAAAAAATTTGACTAAGAAACCCGTTCTTTTGTTCCTTTAATAATGACTTCTAACGTAATTCTTTTTTTTCTCTTCCATTCTGCTTGCAGCCCCGAAGTTACCTGCCACAATACATGATTATCAGTTAAACGGACAGCATGACATCTGCCGCGGCGGCGGTGGCAATGTCGTTGGCGTTAACGGTGCAAGCGTACTATCCAACCATGTACACCCCGCTCAGAATCCCCTCATGCTGGCTAACAGCGGCCAAGTCGGTGCTGGAAGCGGCGGTAGTGTTAGCGGTCTAAGCAACTGCGGACTCGGCGCAACCAACAATTCTGGACGAACGAACTTCACAAACAAACAGTTAACGGAGCTGGAAAAAGAGTTCCATTTCAATCGCTATTTGACGCGAGCGCGACGGATTGAAATCGCCAATACTCTGCAGTTAAATGAGACGCAGGTGAGAAAGACACAAACAATTATAATAGACAACGATATAGAAACGAGGATTAGTTAATAAATAATGAAGTATAAATAAAAAATTTTTAAATAACCTTAAAAAAACTCCATTCATGTTATAAAGCGCCTACCGCCTAAAAACAACAGTTTAACATTCGCAAAAAACCTACACTAATAAAACTAAGTTTCAACGTTTGATTTGACATATCGTACGGCTTGACGTTCTATTAAACCTATGCCCATTAATTATTGACCCGTTTTTATAGAAACTTAGCTAAAAGAACACTTATAAGTCATATTAAAGAAACAGTAAGAAAGTTATCTTTAGATACAAATATTTTTCTTTATCGATATATTCTACATACCAATTTTCCTTGGTTTAGCTTATTTGGTTCAAGAGATATAAAAATTATAGATTTTGGGTAAAAGTGAGGGTGTCATGACCATTTTTTTTATCAAAATAGTTTTCATTCTTCCTAAGAACATAAGTATGAAGTTTCAAGTCATTTGGATAAGAAACAAAAAAGTTTTCCATAAAACGATATTAAATCTTGATTTATCTTCCTCTTCTTCATGTATGGCAGCTACCAGTTGCAGTTGTCCAATCTCAATGAAACTTTCAGGCATTTAGGACCATGTAAAACAACTATGAAAATTCAGCCTTCTATCTTCCAAATCAAAAAAGTTTTCTCTGCAACGATTAAAATTTGTTTTTCTTCTTCATTTCGTATGGGAGCTACCAGTTCCAGTAATCCGGATATGGCCGGTTCCGGTCAATGATTTGACCACACATTAGACAAGACTCCCTGCAAAATTTCAGCTCAATATCTTCAAAACTGTGGGAGGAGATAGCATATTCACAGACAGACGGACATGGCTATATCAACTCGTCTTGTCGAGCTGATCAAGAATATATATACTTTATGGGGTCCCCTCCTTCTTGGTGTTACAAACTTCAGGACAAAGTTATAATACTATTCACTTGCGTGAAGAGTATAATAAGGTTTATTGAAGTGACCAGTCAGATTCTTGACACCAACCAATTAATCACAAGGTCATCTATCGATCAAACTCTGAACTTGTATTATCATTGCATTCTTACAATACTCAAGGAGTCTTTCGAAAATGCATGGATACAAATAGATATTGAAATGGAGTGGTGGTCAAGCAAAAAGATCGCTGATGAAGTAGTGTAGCGTCTCCCGAAACAGCTGTACGATCTGGCTGCTACTTGCTAAACAGAGAGCAAGTTCTTGTGACATTGGTTGGTGTCAAAAACTAAATTTGATTGTTATTTCCCAATCAAAATCGACCTACATATATAGCCCGCTTTAATATTATGAAATATAACTTCACAATAATAACGCAATTGGTCCGTGCTATTAAAAAAAACTTAATCAATTTCTCTTGTCGTCCTGATCAAGAATATATATACTTTATGAGGTCCCCCTCCCTTCCTTCTATGCGTTACATACTTTCGATTTCAAACAAACTTAAGGGAACGTACCCAAATTACGTGACCCATTTTTGACACTTTTTCAAACACCCCCCCCCCCCCCCCCCCCCCCTCGGTGACCTTCTGTAGTATATGCCAAGACCCCCTCCCTCCCCACTACTTTTCCCGTAGTAGTTTATAAATATGGTTTAAGTAATTCTTTGCAAACAGAGAGTTAAAAAATCACTATATTTGAACATAGTTCGAAACATTTAAATACTCAAATTCAACCAATTCAATAGATGATATTGACCACGTGACAAAACTCTAAGACCTTTCCCCGCCCCAGTAACCAAGAGTGGTTGTTTTAAGAACTCCCTCCCCCCTAAATCGGTCACGTAATTTGGGTACGTTTGGGTATACCTTTCATTGGGATCGGACAACTGGAACTGGTACCTGCCATATAAAATAAAGAATAGGAAGAGAAGCAAGATTCACGTCGTTGTATGCAGAACTTTTTTGTTTCTTAATCAATTAACTTGAAACTTCACACTTATGTTCTTAAGGAGGCATGAAAACTATTTCGACAAAAAAATGGCTACACCCACTTATAGCAAAAATCAATATACTCAATAGTCGAGTATATAGCTATAGTCCGTCCTTCCTGTTTTAAACATAATTTGTTATGAAATGAATTCAATTATATAACTTAAGGCAACACGAAAAGTCGAATAATGCGAATAATTTAATAATTGAGATATTGTTTGGTTTCTAGTTGCCGAGATTATTGAAGTTTCACTGTAATTTTTAAATAATTAATTGGTCTGCAATAACGAATGATATTGTTTTTCCGATTTTAGGTTAAAATCTGGTTCCAAAACCGACGAATGAAACAGAAGAAACGTGTCAAGGAAGGCCTCATACCCGCGGATATACTGGCACAACATGGCTCCTCCACGAACTCCGTCGTATCATTACATACCGCCGGAAACAGCACCGTTGACAAGCAATCGCAGCCACAAACACAACAAAATGATTCACAACAACAAGAAAAACTGAAAGTTGGTGAAAACGCTTTGAATGAAATTCCAACTGGCACAGGGGTTGCGGTAAGCGCGCCTGCACCTAAAAGTAGTTGAGCTTGCAGCAAAGGAGTTGCTCAAAATTCCAATACTAATACAACGCGGCTTACCAACGATTTAAACAATTACTTTTGTGCTAAAACGCACCGAAAATGTTACAAACATCTTTCTATTAGTATCTGTTCAACGTTTTCAAATTAAACTACATGTATGTTCAAATGCATCGTACAAGTATGTATGCCATACAAATGCACATACAACTGGTATACATATATGTATACATATATGTATACATATATGTATCTGGTAGGCCAATCCTGTTTTCATTCGTCGTTGTGAATTCGCCAAGTGTTTATTCTCTGATGCATTTGGCTGTGATAAAAAAAAATTGTAAAATAAAAACAGTAAAGACATTTACTTCTGCTAATCCGAGACTTGCATACTCTTCACACTATATGTTTCATTCGCATTTTGTCTAAATTACAAACTGATTAATCATTTTCTATGATTTCTATTACACAAGGAGACAAGTGTTGATAAGGTAGAAATCAGAAAACTTTTTCCGATTCTTAATTAAACTTTTTTTGAATCTAACCAACTGTGAAGGGTACCTTGTACAAAACAAATCAAAATTAATAGTCTTGTGCCATATTAAAAGTAGGTGCAATTACATAATTAATAAGGAATCTGTTTCAAAGTTAAAATTAGCTAAATATACACTTGACTAGCAAAACTGAACTCAGGGCTGAATTTTCTAAAGGGAGATCATGCAGCAAAACATAATGTTACATTTTTAGAGAGCCAATCAATCCCATAAATACGAAGGCACATTTGTAAAATAAAACCAAATGTTAAAGAAATGTTTTAATTTTTTTTAATACCTGTTTACTGAAAAAATTTAATTGCATCATTGATGTGGTAATCAACCCACTATTGTATATTATTCATAATCTATCTTAAAGGCTTTTAGGTTTATCAAATTCTGTTATTAACACAAAATTATTGTACATTTCAACGTAATAAACTAGTCCTTATATTAATTTAATTGTAATAACTTTAACTTAGAAAAAACGTTAAATAAATGAATAAAAAAACAAACAAAAATATTAAATTTATATTATTTATCGATTGGATCTCTATCTTATCCAAATACGATATATATAGTCTTGTCCGGAATCCATATGTGTTTAATTTTGTCTAAATATGTTAAACTCAGGCGTGTTCCATTTTCAATCATCAATAAACAGCTCTAATTGCATATACAAACAAATTGAAAATTACACTTTTTATACCCTGTGCAGAATGTGAATCAGGGTATATTATATAACGCATAGAAGGGGGGCACCCCATAAAGTCTATGTATTCTTCGTCAAGACGAGTGGATATACAGTATTGTGCAAAACCTAAGCAACTTTATTTTCTCTCATAAAGAAAGTTGTCTACAAGTCTTAAAAATACTTCCCATTAAATCACAAATGCATTTATTTATATATTGATACGTTCCTTTGAAATCCCCCATAACACTTCATTAACTTTACTTTGTCAACAGTGAATAAATCACAAAAAAACCAAATCAACGATATAACGATATATATATATAGATATAACGATATAGACCCTTTGGTTTTTTTACTCATAACGGAACATTGATTACACTGGTCAACACTGTTTTTGTCACACGAACTTTGTGATGATTTTTATTTATGTAGATGTACCTTCATTCAAAAATAATCATTATTTTGTATCAGTCACATCCAGTTTTTTTGTGACAGCCACATATTCATTTCTGACCTCATTTACGTGTTTTTATTTGAATAACGTTAATTAAGACGACTGTATAAAGATTGCATTCAACTAACTTACGTTTGTTACATTGTAAATATGCCGCGAAAGTGTTCTAATAACCCAGACAGTTTTTGTTATGTGTGTAGAGAATTAACTTTTACATCTCAGCGTCGGAAATTTACGACGTTAATTGAAAAGTGCTATTTAGACTATTTTGGTTTTCCTGTACGCCACCAAGATAAACCCTGGGTTCCACATATATGTTGTTCAACGTGTGTTAGACTCTTATTAGGTTGGTCTAAACAAGTATCTAGACATTTGGCTTTTGGTATACCAATGATTTGGACGGAACCAAAGGATCATATAAGTGATTGTTATTTTTGTTTGATTCAAACAAAAGGCATAACAACTAAATCTAAACACACTGTCCAGTACCCAATCGTGCCATCGGCCAACAGACCAATCCTACATAGTACCGAACTGCCTGTGCCAAAGCCTCCAAATCAAGCAGAAAGTCTGGATTCTGTTCCTTGTCCGGAATTTGTTCTTAGTCAACAAAGTGGGATATCTCAAGAGAGTGACCCAAGTTATGAGCCGTCAACTTCAAAAGAACCGCATTTATTGACACAAAGTGATTTAAACGATTTAGTACGCGATTTGAACTTGTCTAAAAAACAGGCTGAGCTTTTGGGGTCTAGATTAAACGACTCGAATTTAATTTCTTCTGGTACGAAAATTTCTTATTTCCGACATCGTGACGAAGAAATGAAACCTTACTTTTATAAAGCAGATGATTTAGTCTATTGTAATAACATTCCTGTGGTGATGGATTTTTTAAATTTTGAATATGATCCAAGTCACTGGCGATTGTTTATTGACTCTTCAAAAGCTAGCTTGAAAGCAGTGTTGCTACACAATGGAAACAAATTTCCTTCAGTGCCGGTTGGCCATGGTTCTAACATGAAAGAGACTTACGAAAACATGAAGTTCCTTCTTGAAAAAATTAAATTCAGTGAACATGTTTGGAAAATTTGTGGAGATTTTAAAGTCATTGCTCTTTTGCTTGAGCCTCAGCTTGTTTACACAAAATATTGCTGTTTCATTTGCGAATGGGACAGCAGAGACAGAGAAAGTCACTACACAAAGAAAGTATGGCCCAAGCGTGAATCACTTACTCCAGGGCAGAAAAATGTTAAAAATGATTCTTTAGTGAACCCTGACGACATACTTTTACCACCATTGTATATTAATCTCGGCCTGATGAAAAATTTTGTAAAAGCTATGCCTAAAGATGGCAGTGGATTCTTATGTTTTTCCCGAAAATTTGGGTGCTGTGAGCGACGAATAAGGCGAGAGGTTTCATCAGGACATTTCCATCATAGAAAAGCGCTATCAAGGGAAATGGAGTCCAGGAATGCTAGCAGATTACTGCTGGGGACTTAAAAGGGACCTACCAGAAGCCAAACATTTACGCAAATCATAGATATTTATTTTACATTAAGAAATATTTTTTTATATGTTACTGATTTTTGTACTTTTCATGAAAATATAAATTTTGATGTCACAAAGAAACCTGATGTGTCAATTTTTTTCTGTTGATTATTGTTTATACCAAATTTTAGCCACGCCCACTTATAGCGAAAATTGACCCGTTGCATGGAAAACTTTTTTGTTTTTTAACTAATTGACTTGAAACTTTACAGTTATGTTCTTAGGAAGGAATGAAAACTATTTTGACCAAAAGTGGGTGTGGCCACGCCCCTTTATAGCGAAAATTTACCCGTTGTATGGAAAACTTTTTTGCTTTTTAACCAATTGACTTGAAACTTTATAGGATTGTTCTTAGGGTGGAATGAAAACAGTTTTGACCAAAAGTGGGGTGGCCACGCCCTTTTATAGCGAAAATTGACCCGTTGTATGGAAAACTTTTTTGTTTTTTAACCAATTGACCTGAAACTTTGCAGTTATGCTCTTAGGGAGGAATGAAAACTATTTTGATCAAAAGTGGGCATGGCCACGCCCACTTATCGCAAAACTTGAACCGTTGTATGGAAAAATTTTTTGTTTTTTAACGAATTGACTTGAAACATTACAGTTATGTTGTTAGGGAGGCATGAAAACTATTCATTTCGTTTTTTTTAAAGTAACACAAAGTGAAAAGTATTATAGATTCAGCCTTGCTGAAGATAGCGTCCTTACTGGTTTTAATTTTTTTCTTATTCACAAAAAAGTAAGTGTTTCTACAGTTCGTTTACTTATATTAGTTATATTTATATTTATCAGAAAAACAAATTTGCTTTAGTATAGCTGGTGATGATTTTTAATTTTTTAATTATCAACATCGCCTTTAGAACTGAAACTTTTAACTGGGTTTTCTCAAAGGTCCACAATTTGTTCATCATAGAAAACACTCTTTCTACTGGAGCATTTGTAGCAGGCAAGCATAAAATATATTCAATTAATATAGAAAACACTAAATTCTGTACGACACTTTTCGCATTTGACATCTGACGGAGTATTTATTTGCTTGATAAACGGATATTTTGCTTGTAAGCTAATATTGAACGATCACTTGCGTTTCGGCACTTAAAATTAGGCTTGAATCCAAAACAAAAGAAGTTTAACCGCCGAATTTTAAACAACAATCTATTAAATCGAAAGTTCGGCTTTACTGCAAAGCTGTGCGCAAAAATTATGTTAGGCGTATGTTAGGTGCGACATGGAATATTAAAATGGCTTTTGTTTTTGCGTGTCTCAGCTGAACATGAGCATTTTTCATACGACACGAGTTGTTCTTTCCTTTTGAGACGCATGTGCGTGGCGCACTCGACTCTGGTTCACTGACTCAATTGACATAGCAATAGCTCAGCTGGCCCAAACCCTTATGTTCGGTGTACTGTGATGCGACATAGGCGTACCTTAAATTTTCGCGCGGTTTCCTAAAACGGGACGATTTTGCGTCACAGAGTTCATTACGGGGACACCGGGACTCATAATTATAAAAAGGGACAGTCCCGTTTAAAACGGGATGTCTGATCACGTTAGGTATAGTCGATAATATAATACCTTCCACAAACAGTCGGCGGTACCACACTCCAAATCTACAAAAAAAAACAATAAGGACGCAATCTTCAGCCTTGCTGACTATTAAATACTGTACACGCCTTTTTTATACTCTTCACGCACTGATAGTATTAGAAGTTTGCGCTGAAGTTTGTAACACATAGAAATATTCACTTGTGACTATATAAAGTATATATATTCTTGATCTGGACGACAAGACGAGTTGATTTAGCCATGTCTGTCTGTCTGTATATATACGATCTCCTTCCACAGTTTCGAAGATATCGAACAATATCGGGCCACTAGAACTGGTAGCCCCCTTACGAAATGAAGAAGAAAAATTAACTAGACTAAAATCGTTCTATAAAAAACTTTCTGGTTTTGGAAACTAGAGGGATGAAATTGCAAACATAGTACTTTTATATAATCCGACTAAATGCCTGAAAGTTTCATTGATCGGACCACTGGAACTGATACCTGCTATACATCATGAAGAAGAGGAAGAGAATCAAGATTCACGTCGATGTAAGAAAACTTGTTTGATTCTTAGTCAATTGACTTGAAACTTCACACTTATGTTCTTAGGGAGGTATGAAAACTATTTTGACCAAAAAATGGGCCCACTTATAGCCAAAATCAATAATTTGCATATCTCCGGTACCCAATAAGCTAAAACGATGAAGATTAGGCTATTAACTCGAACACCAGATGAGATAGAAACATGAAAACCGGTATGTACACTCAGTACAGACTACATACACACCACGATTTGTCACCCTTCTCTACATTTTCCCGTAACAAGTAGTTAACTTAAATTTGCTATGTCTCCAATTTGGTATGCAGACTCAATAACTATACTTCTTTAAAATTGCTATTATTCATGGTTGCTCCACAAAGACCTACAAACTCCAATTTTTCTTAAATTTCACATTTTTCGACTGATTTTCGTGATATTTTGAACATTATTTGAATGGACGAAGCCAAGTGTTCATGTTCGTACGTTTTCTAGTTTTGGAGATACATATAACAATTTTAAGAAAACTTCTACAAACCGATTGTCATGTTTCTATCCCTTCTGGAGTTCTAGTTATAGTTCTTTAAAAAAGTGGGTGGTGCTGGTTAGTCGGAAAAAGTTGGAGTGGCACAAAACCGATCAAAATCGATCTATTGTCAATGTTTTGCTGGTATTTTTCTGAAATTAAGATATGCCTTGCCATTTGGTTTGTTTATATTTTACTTGTTTTTCAAATGTTGATAAGAATAATACAATATATAAATATGTACCAAAAAATTTGTTGAAATTCCTTTGATCAAGTATCAAGACCACGGAAATTTGTGCAACGTTTGACTATATTAAAGGTGTTAACGTACACATTCAATTTATAAAATACATATATGAAGATTTGAAAATAATAAGCACAAATATAGCAATAAAGGCCATCAAAAGAAAAGTTCATACGCTAAGAAGTCAATATGTAAAAGAATTGCGTCAAATTGACAATAGTAAATGAAGTGGCGTTGGAATAGACGATATTTATGAACCTAAGTTGAATTCAACATCGAACATATCTGAGGAAACTCTCAAAATTATAATATTAATTTTTATACCCTGTACACATACTGTGTATCGGGGTATATTGTGTTTGTTTAAGCGAAATGTATGTAACGCACAGAAGGAGGGCAGGGGGACCCTATAAAGTATACATATTCTTGATCAGGACGACAAGAGAAATTGATTAAGCCATGTCCGTCCGTCTGTCTGTCCGTCCGCATTCACCAATGGTTCTCAGAAACTATAATAGCTAGAGAAATTTGGAGGGTAGACTCGTGATGCTCGGCAGCAGATCAAGTTTGAACGATTTTGTGCCACGCCCACTCCTTCTCGCCCATCCAGCATCGACCACTTGTTTAAAATGCTATAACTCGAACATTCAAAGAGATAGAAACATGAAATGTATGTAGTCTCAGTATAAGTAGCTCTACAAAACTGCATACCACAATTTTTCCCCCTTCTCTTCATTTCCCCTCCCCCGGTTGTTTTCTTAAAAATGCTGTATCTTCAAAACTATTAAATATACGAAAATTTGTAGACAAGCTCAGTAAATATGTATCTTTAAACTGCATACCACAAAATTCCCTTTTTTTTTGAAAGTTACCCCTCAATGACCTACAAACTTAAATTTTTCGTAAATTTCACATTTTTTGACCGATTTACTTGATATTTTGAACACTATTTGATCGGGCGATGTCAAATCAAAATTTTTTTTTTGTAGATTTGGGGTGTGGCACCGCCTACTGTGTGTGCAGGGTATTATATTATCGAGTATACTCGACTGGTTTTAATATCATGTTGATGTTGAAAATATATAGTTTAAGGTATTCTCATTTACTCGAATATACTTTTAAAATGAAGATTTGTCAACACACATCTATTGTTAGAAAAGTAAAAGATCCACTTTCCGTTCGTTGTAACCATTATGTGTTAACCCAGTTTGTCCTGTTTTTATTTAGCAACCGATCTGCAACTTTACAGCATTCTAACAAATGAAATACAAATTAAGCGTCTGCAGACTTGTTCATATTTAATGATTCAACGGCTATTTCTAACAAATTTGCATTTATTTCATTTTTATTCACCTTAGTCAGTTTCGAAGACTTCAATTGTTATTGTTATGAAGTAACGGCAAAAGAAGATAGTACATAAATAGCGGTATTCACGCCCAACTCGGTAACGTCGCAATTTTAATTTTACTGAGTGCTGGGCGTGAATACCGAAATGTGCAGTTTTGCGTCCATTCGTTAATTTTTCTTCTTCTTATATAAACAAACGAATAAGTGAATTAACTGATTTGTGCGAAATAAATCAAATAAAATTTAAATGCCGTAAAAAAATATGAAAATCAATTAATGGAACATAAAGTGAATCAAGTTGTGCTCGAGATTGAGTTTCTGAAAGGTAAATATGTTGATTAACGCATGAATAGACAAATACTTAACTAACTGCCTTAAAATCGTGCACAGCTAAGGATCGGGATGAAGAAATAAAGGAAGCATTGGATGACTTTGTTGACGAAATTATTGGTATACATCGGTTGGCGAGAGGACGAATTCAAAGATCCAAAATCTGCATTTTGATGCATTAGTTGTATGTGTTGTGTTATTGCTTGTAACATACGAGTAGTCGTTGCATACGGGAAAATATGGGAGTATTGGCTTATGTTGAGAAAGGCTAACATATAACATATGCTGTTTTAATAATAAAATGATGTTAAAGTACAGCCACTTTTTTATTGAAAGTAACTAAAAATTTACTTTGATTTTTTAGCGGGTTAACTAACGTGTTACCGAACAACACGAGTCGGGGTTGATGAAAACGCGGTAAAATTTGTAGATGTATTTTGTTTTTGTATTTTCATCAGTTAAGACGATTACACGTTAGCGAGTTGGGCGTGGATACCGCTATTAATTTTCAAACTTAATTGTGTCTCTATGGCGCCTCTTCAGGATGTTCGCATATTAATGTCATCATTCGAAAACACTACCAAATCATTGACTATTAAATATGGGTTTCTTAATACACTGTTGGGAAGAATTCTCATCGGTGTGACCCAACTTAAATATCAAAAGTATGCTATTTGTATATTGTACTTTGTTGTAAAGAGCGACAACGAAACATTCGATGAAGCCCGGCAACGTTGGCCAGCAGTTAATATGGTACACGACGATTTGCTTGTAGAAAATATTACGTCCAAAATTTTTGATGGTACGCCGGATCCGCAAGTCAAAGACATAGATATTGTAGTGCGGGGGACAACGTTTGAACAAGAAGTTTGGAATGCTCTAATTAACATTGATTTTGGTATAACAGCAACTTATAGTCAAATCGCAGAAAAAATTGGACGGCCAAATTCAGTGAGAGCCACAGCAAGAGCTATAGCGAAGAACGAAATATCATTGCTCATTCCTTGCCATAGAGTGTTATCCAAAAATGGTGCTATCAAGTATCACTGGGGAGCTCAACTGAAGAATCTCCTTCTTCAATACGAAGCAAGAGTCTTAAAATATAATGATTTGTTAATGTTATCGGATTAAGATTAAATTGTTTTAAAATTAAACTTTGGAAAGAAAAAGCAATATTTATTCCTTTTTTCAAATTATCTGATCCTTCATATTAAATGAGGATGTCTGAATCCCTCTCACTTTATACTTCATTACAAATAAGATAAATTTAGCTCGTGACTCCAATTATATGCTAATTATTAGAAATGCAGAACATTTATAATTGGGGTTCTAATGAAATTCCTCTGCTTTGATCTATTCGCGGTGCAGTAATACAAAAATTGCCAATATCGAAAGAATTGCCCACTAGAAATAAAAAGTAATTAAATATCTGTCAAGTTACTCCATATAAGTGGAATTAGTACTTACTTTTACTTTGGGGTACTCGTTCATAAAAATAGTAATTATGCCAACATATGGTAAAAATCCTCTTGCACGCCCAACTATATCTTTTTTCGTCAACCATAGTTGACCGGGGGCATAGAGCCCCCGATCATCTACGTTATTGTTATCACCTTTCGTGAGAAATTTAACTGAGCCGTCTTCCCTGTAAACATTGATTGTTTAGAATAAAAGCTGTAAACAGAGATTACTGAAATTACACACTTCTCATGAAGTTTAATAACGCGATGCACAATTGGAATATCTCGTCCTTCCACCTTAAAGACTACAATCTCGCCGACGCGGACTGGTTCCTCCTTATAGTTGGTCAAAAAAAGAAGGTCACCGCGATGAAAAGCCGGCTCCATACTCCCACTAAGTACAACAACAATTGGAGATTCGCTCCCAGTGACAACCATGAGGCCTTTCCAAATCATGAGCGCCGACGAAACTATCATTGCAAAACTCAGCACTTGATACAGCGACTGAAAACTTAATTTATTTTAAGGCTCTAACAGGAAGGCCATAACTAACGTACCTGCCGTTTGTTCATACGATTGAAGTCGCTCATCATTTCATCTATTTGCAGCATGCTTGCAATGCCCATTTTGAAACCTTTTAATTTAAAATGAACCCAAACGTTATACAAATATCAAGAAAAATAACTAGATGCAGAAAACGTTAACCGCTTCCACGAACACAAAAAATGACAGATTGCAAGCCGGACGGACGCTGTACACGTCAGTTTGTAAAAACCAAGGTGCTGCCAACTTGTTATAACCAATAAGCCTTTAAAATTTGTTTTTTTGCGATTTGCCAATATCAATACCAACACCATGATTCTAAATATCACTTCTATTTAAATCATGCCGAAAAATGATTTTCAGAATTAATATGCATCGATGTATGTCCATGATTGATGGCGTCACAGCATGAGTTTACAAGTTATATTATTTCTTAAAATACCTCGACATGCCAATGAACATTAGAACCTTCTATTATCCTCAAGACAAGGATATAATTGTCGAGGTATAGTTCGCATTCTTTTTAAAGTGTGAATATTTTCAAAAAATATCGAACCTTTGCCTCATCCATACGGCTGAACATACATACAATATTTGTGTCAATACTACTCCTCTCTATAGGGCTTAGGCTTTAATCTGGTGTAATGTTCACTGTAATTTTGAATATATGTACATATCGCACATGTTTAACTAAACTGTTACAGCTTTGTCATAACCATTGTCATTTTCGTGTTTTCATGTAAAAACTGTTTATCGTATGCATATCTATCACCACAAAAGAGGTGGTGTAATTATCAGGTTTAGAAACAGAGTTATGCTTTTTTAAATATTGCATTTCCATAAGGTTGTCATTGGCACTAAAGCAGATTTTTGCGTTTCCAGAAAATTCATTTTTTTTTTTTTTGAGTTGTGATAGTTTAATTAAACATGTGAGATATGAAACTTGTGCACAATCACATTTTACTTCAAGCGTTGAAAATCTTTGGACTCCACTCCATTTGTCTTGTGCATCACTTTTACTCCACCTTATATAAATACGCATGCTTTATGTTGACCATATTTTTCATTTCATCCACAAAAAGTATGCGCACATCACATTTAAATATTAATTTCACAATAACTTCAAATGGCCAGTTACTCGATCGATATCTTCTACAGCCGCTGGGCCGATGGCCAGCACAGTCTTTGAGTTGGGTTCGATCTGTGTGCGACCTGCATCGCGTATCAAACAGGTGTTTAGTTGGTTTTGCTCCGCAGACCTCTTAATAGCCATTAGTTCCGCTTCGCTTTCCACTTTGAGAGCAATTTTTGCGCAGCCAGTGTTTTCCCATGAACGCACGAGGTATGGTGTTCTCGTCACTGCCCTTTGGTAAGCACCCACAGCGCCATGACCGCACTGTGCCGCTATTTTTCCCTTGCCCATTTTTAAATCATTTCGTACGACAAGTACCATTTTATAGTTGTCCCCAAAACTTGAAAAGAGCTGAAAAACATTTTAGATATAAACAATTTATCAAGTGTATTCTAACCACTTACCCGCTCTGTCACACCACTTCCATCACTTTTCTCAGCGGAATCTACACCTGAATTTCTACTGTTGGCTGCTTCCGCCCTTTTAGCTGCATACTTATAGCCAACAAAGAATGACAGCATTACAGCTAGGCCATTTATTACTTGTGTTGTGTCCAGGAGTTTGTCACCCATTGTATATACCACTTTTTAATGTAGACAAACAGTTCCAAATCATAAAATGTCATGTAAGTACATATCAATCAATGACAAATCCGCGCGGCCGAAGGTTTTCCTCTTCTTCTTCCACAGCTTTTTCAATTGTAAAACAGGGATGCCAATTTAAATTAACAAAACAGGATACAAATGAAAATAGAAAAGGTTCTCACGGTGAGTTGGTTATCGTAAGAACAACAAAATTGCAGTGTTCACGTTATAGACCCTGAGGCTTGTGTTCGGTTAACGTCTTAATATGTTAAGTTTTGTTACAGGTTAAATTTGTGAATTGTTCTTCTTCTTATATAAGCAAACAAAAATTTGAATTGTGTTAATTGTGAAATAATTGAAATAAACTTAAAAAGACACGATAAAACGTTAAAAATCATTTAGCTGAATATTAAATAAATTAATTTATATGCGTTCTAGAAGGGAGTTATGTTTATTTATTATTGAATATACAAATAATTACGGACAGATGTAGGTCTAGATGTAGAAATTGAGGAACAATTGATGACTTTATTGTCATACATCTGTACCACTGAGTGACAAAATCGAAGACCCAGAAACTGCATTTTGTTGCAAAAGTTGTATGTGTTGTGTGATTGCTTCTAACATACGAGTAATATTTATTTTTAATCGGCAATGGAATGGTCCATGTTGAGTAAAGTGGCCGAATAACGTACGTCATTTTAATAACAAATTAATGTGAAAGTACGGCCACTTTTTAATAAAAAGTAACTAAAAATTGTGATTTTCTACTTTTAAACAAGTTGGCCCGAGATTAACCGATCCATTCGTTAACCAACAACATGCCGTTTGATTCTGTGAATCTCGAAAATTTTGCCAGTGCATTTTGTTGTTGGCAATTTAACTTTTCATAACAAGAAATGCATGAGCACCGCAAATAAGAAAGTGGCTATACTTTAACCTTATTTATTTAATTATTAAGATGACTTGTGTTATTCATTTATTTTTCCGTTTGCAACGACTACTCGTTTGTTAGGGGACGTTCATAAATTACGTGTGATAAAATTAAGGGAGGGGGAGTTCAGCAAAATGTCACCTAGGGGGAGGGGTGTTCATCGGATATCCCCCTTAGGGGACGTCCATAAACTACGTTAGGTTTTTTTCTAGAAATTTAGACTCCTCCCTCCCTGTTGATGAGATTTAGTGAGATTTTGACGAACCCCTCCCTCTGAAACTCACATGAGATTTTGATACAAATTTGATAAAAAAAAAATTTTTTTTTTTTTGCTTAAATTTTTGAAAATAAAATGGTAAACAAGTGAACTAAAAAACTCACATGAGATGTCCGATTAACCCCCCTCCCCCTAGGTGAGATTTGGTGTGATTTTCTTGAACCTCCCCTCCCTTAATTTTATCACACGTAATTTATGGACGTCCCCTTACAGGCAGTTACTGAACTCACAACTTTTGCATTTAACTGCAGATTTGTTTTTTTTTTATTTCGTCCCCTTGCCAGATCTGCATTTTAATGCAAAAGTTGTATGTGTTATGTGATTGCTTCTAACATAATTATTTCTAATTAATGCAAGAAGTGAACAAATTTATGGAAAAAGGGAATCTTGGGCCCCCTTTGTAACAAGTTAGCTACTATGTTGATTGAAATAATTTGAAATTGATTGTTAATCACTAATAAACGTTTCTTCCTTTTTATGTAGAATGTAGTTTTAACAAAGTTGTGATCATAAAACTAAAAATATTAAAAACACTCAGGGCCATTCATTAACTACGTAAGACGATTTCTGGCAGTTTTTGAGTTATATTATGCACATCGAGGGCAAGAGAACGCATTTCAAACTAAAAGCAAATAGCCTCCATTGGCTTATAAACGCTCGATCTTCCCTTAGTCTTGACAACAAAGTCCTGCTCTTCAATTCTGTTCTCAAAACCTATCTGGACCTACGGCTCCCAGTTATGGGGAAACGCTAGCAGTAGCAACATTGAATTCATCCAGAGAACCCAGTCAAAGATATTGAGAACCATCATCGGGGCACCGTGGTATGTTCGAAACGAAAAATACAAAAAGATTTAAATATTCAACCAGTCAGATATGTAATAGTAGAACTCAAGGAACAATACTACAGCAAGCTTTCTACGCACCCTAACCACCTCGCCAGAAGTTTAACAAGGTTGTGCAGCCAATCCCGTCTACGTCGAAATGACCTTCCAACCCAGCGATAGACCCTAGGGCCCAGTAACCTATTTGCAGTCCAAAAGAACTGCTAGTAAACATATAGGCATAAGATCTGCAAACTTATTGTTAGTCTCATAAAGAGAAGATTCAATAAATAAAGCAAAGTTTAAAAAAAAAAAGGAATACGTGCCGACTTGCGTTCAAAACATGCAAGTAACACCTGCGTCTTTAACGTAACATTTGAACACTTTCCCAAGTAAGTTACACCGGCACCTATGTATGATGTAATATATGAGTACTTCATTTTGTTGACATTTCGTTTCGAATTTGTTGGACTAACAATACGTACAATGTGTTTGGTACTTAAAAACAATGAGATAAATCTCCAAATAACGGGTCTTAAGTTACCATCTATCCGCCAAGTTCTCGCAAATTTATTTATTGATAACCGCGAAGTGAAATTAAATGAATTAAAGCTCAAATCAAATTGTAAAAAAGAAACCTTGAAAAGGATAAGTATTATATGCCTAATAAAACGCAATACTTAAATTTATCTTTTCAATAATATTCAATTAAAATTTAATTATTTGGCGTCCACAAGTTGTATTTAAAAAAACATCTAAAATCTTCTTTTATAAAACTTAAGGGCTCAGTCGGCACGTGTTAAAATTAACATTTATATATTTTCTATTTAGGTTAAGTAAAGGGTAATAATTAGAAATTGCGGGTATGCGTTTTCAAAAATGGGGGGAAAAAAAATTACCATATAAGGGACTCCCTAATGTATATATACATATATGTACATATAATAATATAAATATATCGGAAGTTATATTCACCTTAAGTTCCAATAGGGTTCTTTTAACTATTTATCGTAACCAAACAAATTTTGAGTACCTTTGATTTATGTATATATGTACATATAATACTTTTCATTGTGGCATTTGTCAGCCCTATACAATTTTTGTACTTTTTACATTTGACTTTAAATAATTTACTTTTGAATTTGTAAACTGTCGAAATTGCTAGGGATATGTGAGTGATTTCCGGTTCACAATATGCACTTGTGCATGAGATCGAGAAGTTGACAAATACTCCCGAAATTCTCCTACCTACTTATTAAAAAAAAAGAATTATGTCAACAACGAATTCTGAAACCGTTCATAAATACCAACGGAGGCCCGGAAAATCTGCTATCAAACAACAACGGTTGAGGGCCTGGCAGCCAATCTTGACAGCGCGTTCGGTGTTGCCTGTATTCTTTTTGATTGGAATAGTTTTCATACAAATTGGCGTGGCGCTCTATATAATCAATTTAGGCAAAGAATTAACAATTGATTATACCAACTGTGTTGGGAACGGTACTGAAACATGCTCGGATGTTTTATCATTTCATTGGAATAATTCTTGTGAATGCAATATTACCTTTACATTGGACGAAGACTGGAAGGGAGAAGTGTACATGTACTACTCTCTTGAAAGTTTCTATCAAAATCATCGCTTATTTGTAAGGTCTCGTGACGACAACCAACTAATTGGAAAATTGACCGCAGATGTGGACCATAACTGTTATCCCTTTGATTACACTGAGGATGGTGTCCCAATAGCGCCATGTGGCGCAATATCGAACTCTATTTTCAACGATACACTTTCGCTGTCTTTTAAAGGCGAACAAATCATATTGCTAAAGACGGGAATTGCTTTCAATTGCCGCAAGGGAACAAGATTTAAAAATCCACCGGGTAACCTAGAAAGTGCACTTGATGGTTTTGAAAAACCGCCTAATTGGCAAAAAAAGCTCTATGAATTGGACAAAGACAATCCTGACAACAACGGTTTTCTAAATGAAGACTTTATGGTTTGGATGGCACCTGCTGCAATGTCTACCTTTCGAAAGTTATATCGAAGAATACAACATGGACTAAAGGCTGGAGAATATGTGCTTGATGTCAGTTTTAAATTCCCAGTAAAGTTGTTTTCTGGCAGAAAAAAAATGATTTTAGCAACAACTTCATTTATTGGCTCTAATAACCCTTACTTGACTTTATCATTTTCCATTGTTGGTGTTATTTACGTATTGTTGGGAGCGCTTTTGTTATTTTTGCATATCAAATGGCGACAAAGAAACGACGAATTAGTAAGCATTAATCCCAGGACAGGATTATCGCGTGCAGCTCACATTTCGCACGTTCGTTAAAGTATTTTGTAAGTAGACTTAAGAAGAAAGTTCATTTCCACGTTAGTACACTTTAATAAAGTAAAAATATATTTATATTGAACAATGATCGTAATGTCAAATAGGACTAAATCTTTTACAATTTTCGAGAGGTAAGTAGCCTCTATTGTTGTCCACCACTTGGAACTTCGTATTGGAGAAATAACTACGATATTAGTACAGTAATGAAGTCGTAAAAAAGGGGGTTACCTGGAAAATTTTGCGGGAGTTTTGAAAATTTGCATCGATATGGATTTTGGGCTGCTCTTTCCGAATTTCCACTTTGCGACCTTCTACGACCGCCGCTCGAGCCACCATTTTGAAAAAATGGCGTCCAAAATCACTTTTTCGACCATATCTCAGTTTTGTCTCATTTTACGGCAAAAACACCTCTATACTAAATTAAACTAGAAGAAATTTCCTACAAATGATGTTCTAAGCTTTTTTTCGTAAGACTAATAGTTAAGGCGTATGAGCGCCGCAAAGTGTACATCTTTGGTACTATGGTTTTCATACATTTTGTATGGGATTTCGATTTGTTTTTGATTAATCCAAATTTTGAAAACTTGCTTAATTTGTTGTGTTTAATGCTAATATTTAATATTGTACTTGTCTTATATTCAAGTAAACACATCGTTCCCAACCCGTCAACAAACTTACAGGCCCAGAACCATGCAAGTGTTACTTGCCTCTTTTATAAGAAAACGGCAATTTTGGATGAAAAAACGGTAGGTTTGGATTTGTTAATTTGCACTCGAATTTGGAACGTTTTATTATAATTGACGATTAATATAACATTAAATCTCGACACCAAACACAATAAAAGTTAGTGAAATCTAAAGCACTTGGACTGAGAGTAAGATTATCATTCAAAACAATACCAAATCCAATACATAATGTATGAAAACCATAGTACCAAAGGTGTACAATTTGCGCCGCTCGTACGACTAAACTGTTAGTCCTACCAAAAAAAAGGTTAGGAAATAATTTGTTGGAAATTTCCTCTAGTTTAATTTAGTATAGAGGTGTTTTTGCCGTAAAATGAGCCAAAACTGAGATATGGTCAAAAAGTGATTTTTTCAAATTGGCGGCTCGAGCGGCGGTCGTAGAAGGTCGCAAAGTGGAAATTCGGAAAGAGCAGCCCAAAATCCATATAGATGCCAATTTTCAAAACTCCCGCAAAACTTTCCAGGTAACCCCTTTTTTTACGACCAAATGACTGGACTACTTAATTTTTTATTAATAAAGAAAAATAGGAAACAAAGTAGACATTACAAATATAAAAGAGTAAAGAATTATTGTACATATGTATATTGTATGCCTCGCAAACACATTTCTGTTCTGCTTGAAAATTTTACTCGTATAGATTACTCATTGAAAACATCAAGCCTGCTTCGTATTTTATTACCAATGTAAACAGCAGCTGAAAATGTTCACTCATGCTCTTCACTTGTTGGAGAAATTAAAACCCATTAATTCCAAGAGATATGTATATTCGAACTCCTCTATTTGCAAATAAGCTCAATTCCCGTCTGTTAGTTTGAGGCCACCCCTGATTTTCTACTTCAGGTGATGTTTTAGAAGCAGAATAACTATTCATTTTCAACAGTTACAAAAAGTCGAAATAGTGTAAAGTTAAAATTTTACCACTTTTCCTCTTCGACTGAAGCAATTCAAACATTTTGGAAATCCCAAAAAAATCCCAGGATAATCCAACTGCAGTCATGGGATTTTCGGGATCAAAAACGACAGGGATGCCGGGGTTGTATTCCCTACTTGCAGATCTAGTTTAATTAGGCGTCACACTAGGTTTTTCTGAACTTACATTGGACAAAAGTACTCAGAATATTTACTGCATTTGAAAATTTTTCTCATTCATTCAATTAAATGTGAATGCCTTTTTTAGAACATACAATACTAATTCAATAATTTGAATGAATACATTCATGCCCAAACAGGACCATCCACTTTTTAACACGCTGCAGTTCGAACACTTAAAACCCATATGTAGAGTTAAAATGTGTGCAATATTTGAATAGGCGATGTCAAATAAATATTTTTTTCTAGATTTGGGGTGTGACACCACCTACCGCGTGTGCAGTTTATTATATTGTGGAGAATACTCGGCTATAGCGTAGTTACTGGTTTTTAATTATGTTTAGTCGATTATCAAGATTGCCGAGGGCAAGATGCAAACCCGCACACATTAAAGCATTTATTTGGCACTGAGTTACACATTCACAATAAATCTTACAGAATATGTAACATTTATACAAAAGCGCCAAATGCAAACATCAAATTATTATGACCGCAAGACATTTTTATTGCAATCACCGATTTCATAACAAATGCCGTATTCTAATTAAATAAGTTGGACTTTCTCGATTAAGTAATCACAAGACAACCATCACAGATTATTCATTGGAATAATCAACGAAGTTTCAAAAGTTGTTTTAATTCAATGGATTACATTATTACAAAGAATGTTTCAAAACTTTAAGCTTAATTTCTTTAAAACAGAGGATTTGACTATCATTATTTGATCAATCAGAAAAGCATTTACAACACAACCAAGATAGCTCACACTGAAGAATGTTCGATTTCTACTAAACTTCTTATGTCAGTTGTTAAACGAAAACTTTTTTTTTCTTAAAACTATTCTTGGACTTAACACACATAAAGAACATTTAAAATCTAAGCCAGCCGTCATCTTCATTGTCATTGTGACTGTGTTGTGGCAGCTGAACTTGTTGCTGATCATCTAATTGTGGTGCAGTAATTAAAAATGGTTGCATTTCCTCTTCTCCAACTGGGTTTTCATTATCATGGTCAAAAACTTCTTTTTTTACAAACACTTCCCTTGGTGCGTCAGCTTCTTCATCACTCTCAGAAATATCCAAGTCCTCATCGATGCCAACGTTGTCAACTTGATTTGGCATATTTAGTGGCATAGTGTCATCTTTGGATTCCAAGTTTGATGTTTGCAAAGTAACAAGGTTGTTGCTAGGTGCATTAAATTGCTCATTAACATTTTCATTTTCTGGTAGAAAATCCGAGAAATTCTGAGTTGGTTGCGAACTACCAAGATCGTTGTTTTGAATGCGATTATGCATTGTAAGAAAGTCGGATGGATCGTAATTGGGGTCCAAGTCCATTGATTCATCTAAAGAATGGCAAATACAAAAAAAATTACTATTTTTACTCCAGTAACGTGACATATTTGTTATTAATGTGTGCTTGAATCTAGAAATTAGGATCTGCAAATATATTTTTGTGCGATGAATGAACATAACACATCTATAGTAAATTGGATAGAAACCTTGCTGCTGTTGAGCGTAGTAGCCAACACTACTCAACTGCACCATTGCTTCCGCCACCTGTTGGCTGTCATCCTCGCAGTGTTGATCCTCTTTGGGAATTATTCGTGAGAAAACAGTGAAAGAAATGTAGGCAAAAACAGATTCAAATACAATATTTATATTAGTCAAACTTCAATTCTTAGCTTTACTAAGCGATTTTCCCCAAAACGCTTTTCCAAATACACACCTGCTTCTTGTTGTGGTTCCATTTTCATTTCCATTTTTATATGCGAAGTATCAATAAAGTCGGTGTTGTCAAGTGAAGTCTGCATACGTTCGCCTTGATCCAGTATATTTGCAGCCGTGTTCTCATCTTCAGATACCTCTTGAAATTCGTCTTCCTCATCGTCATCAGTTGAACATTGCAAGTCTATGAGTGGTTGACCACACAAAAATTTAAATTTGATGCCAAATTGAAAATTAATAAGAAATAAAAGTAATAGATAATATATAATATAATTAAATAAAAAAAAAAAAACAGTAAAGACGCTAACTTCAGCAAGGCTGAAGCTTAGATACTCTTCACGCCCTTTGTTGTGCCACGTCCATTTTTTTTGACTGAATCTATATTCTATTCATCTTATTAGCCTATATACCAGTTTTCATTCGTTTTGCTCATTGGGTACCGGAGATATGCAAATTATTGATTTTTGCTATAAGTGGCCGCAACCATGCCCATTTTTTGGTGAAAATAGTTTTCATGCTTCCCTAAGAACATATGTGTTAAGTTTCAAGTCAATTGATTAAGAAACAAAAAAGTTTTCCATACAACGACGTGAATCTTGCTTCTCTTCCTTTTCATCATTTTGTATGGCAGGTATCAGTTCCAGTTGTCCGATCTCAATGAAACTTTCAGGCATTTAGTCGGACTATGTAAAACTACTATGTTTGAAATTTCAGCCCTCTGTCTTCTAAAACATACAACATGCATTCAAATTTGTTTTTCTTCTTCATTTCGTATGGGGGCTACCAGTTCCAGTGGTCCGATATGGCCGGTTCCGACAAATGAGTTGATCGCACAAAAAAGAAGTCTCTGTGCAAAATTTCAGCTCGACATCTTCAAAACTGTGGGAGGAGATCGTAGATATACAGACATACGGACATGGCTAAATCAACTCGTCTTGTCGTCCTGATCAAGTATATATATACTTTATATAATCGCAAGTGAATATTTCTATGTGTTAGAAACTTCAGCACAAACTTATAATACTATTCACTGCGTGAAGAGTATAAAAAAAAAAGAAACAAGATGGAAATTACCTACTGAAATAAAAATTCAACAAAGAATAAAAAAAAAAACAGAAATTAAATTTTATTAACATGTATCTTTCCAGTGCAATTACGGTTGAAGGTTTTTTTCTTGATATTGCAATTATCATAATTTAAATAGTTTATGTTGAATTCTACCTTTTAAGTTTAAAGACTGTCGAGAAAACACACAGTTGAATAAGACTTCAGAATTTATACTAACGGAATTTCAAATAAATCTTTTAAAAGAAATTTATATCTTCGACATGACCGAAGTTGTTATTCCATTCTAAAAAACTAATTGCACTGAAAAGATGGCCTCTTTGGTATTTGAATGTTGTAATTTAAAATATAAAATTTAACAATGCATTTTTGTTTATTAAAAAAGGAAAATTATACGAAAACCAAATTTCTACTTATAAAATATAATAAAATAAAAAAATATATTAGTTTTTTAAAATTAAGAAATACGAGACCAAATTTTAGAAGAATCAACAGAAATAAAGAAATTAGATGAAATGATAATAACAAAACGAAATCAAAAAAATCATCAGCGTGTGTTGTAATTAATAAAATAAATGAAGTGTTTTATTGAAATGTAAAAAAAAAAAACAAAACTTGTGCCAGGACCAGTTGGGCGTGCGAGCGATTTGGGATTCGCTTTTTTTTTTTTTTAAATATTTTTCTGCGAGTGCTTGTGTTATATTTATATCAGTCTTACCTTCATCCAGAAAGTAAACTTGCGTATTCGTACTTAAATTTGAGTTAAGGCTGTCTTTGCGCGGACGACCACGACCACGTTTAACTGGATTGAGAACTTTGACTAGAAAATAAAAGTGTTTTTTGCAGTTTGGGATTGACACTAATTGGGTGGTCATAAACCATTGTGTAAAGTATTTTAAGTCATTCGTTGTATTGTACATTAAGATTGATATTTTCATGTTTTTGTTTCTTTTTTTAATCAACCACTTGATTATAACTTTTGAATAACAAGAAAATCAACAACAAATATTTATTGGGAACTGTTAATCGTACATATTAACAAATTGAAACAAAAAAAACAAAGTGAAACAAATGAGCTTTAAAACATGTATCATACTCATATACTATTTATCTGAATGAAGACATTTAGCAACTGCATTAAAAAGCACTTAGAATGCAAGTATATATTTTACAACTTAAATTCATTGTGAGATAATTCAAAATGAAGCTGTTAAAATCACGCCTATTTTCAAACGAGAATAATTGTTTAAGAGTGTTCCTTTTGACTGATAATTGTTTAAATAGCATTTGTTTGTTTGTCGCATAACACACATAAAAGGAATTAATTGAACTGTGTAATCTGATTCAAAAATAGCCATTCGCTTGTTAGTAAATGATTAGTGAAGTTGAAAATATGCAAACAGGTATGAAATAGTGCCATAGCCAGTAGTTGTAGTGCTAGACTATCCTTATTCCGTACTTTTAGCTTAGAATCTTCGAGAAGATTCAGAGGCAGTTATAGGTCAGAAAGATGGATTACAGTATATGTAAGCGTGTGAATAAATTAATTTGCATAACAGCATAATAAATACATAACATACCCTCTTCCACAGGGTCACGTTGTTTTCGTGGACGGCCACGGCCACGCTTGACTTCAGGTCGTGGTGGCGCCATGCTTTGCCCACCACTTTGCTGAAAGCTTAGATCACCACCAAGATTACGGAGCATACTAGAGGACGTCGATGTGTGACCCTCAATATCGACATAGTCGTTTTCCGGCGTACTCGATCGGCTAATACGATGAAAGGAATAATCGTCACCGGGCCAAGGCTCATCGAGCTCGGCATCAGCGCGAGCTCGCTCCTGCACCTTTGCAATATTTTGCTCGAGTTGTCCGCAATGTTCAGCAAACTAATAAGGCAGAATATAAATAGATTAATTTTTATTTTGTACAAGTTAACTTTCAATACCTCTTCTAATTGTGTGCGTGCGTATTCAAGAATAGTTTTAGCATTGTTTGTGAAACGTGACTCGCTGCCATTGTATTGTTCACAGTTCGTTGCAATGAGTTCAATGTCAAATAGAAACTCAGCGCGCGAATGATAACGGTGCGCTATAAGTATGATCAAATTAAAAAAATAAATGAATTGAATTTCGGAAATATTGATAGTTTGAGAATCTATCTTTAAGATTACAATTTCAACGAATTAAGTGAAGGTTTTCTAATATATGTTAAAAAACGGTTTTCCTACCTTCCACATTTTTTCCAATAGTCTCCAAGTCCATTGGCCGTTTAATAATTGAGTAGTAGTCTTTTACCTGTTTTTTGTTGACTGGTTTATGGAATGGCCAACTTTCCTGCATTAATTTGATTTTTCCATGTAGTTTTTCAAATATAAATGACAAAGCAACTTGATCATCGTCATCTAGCAGCGGATTGATGGCCTTTTCAAGACGCATGAGTTTATCTTCACGCTCAGAAAGCAATTCAAAACAGTTTTGCAGCATGCGTTGAGCAGCCATTGTAAATGAGCTGTTCGCTCCATTGTAGAGAGTTGAGTTTTCAACGATTTGATTCAAGTCTGCAAGGAACTCCTCGCGACTATGATAACGACGTTGACGTATATAGTCCCGCATTGTTTGTAGATCCATTGGCTTTGTAACAATGCGATAGTAGTCGGGGACAAGCTAAATTAAAGTATTACATTTGGCTTAAACATTTTAGAATATTCTTGATTGCGACTACAACTAAGCGATATCATGCCCTTATTGATTAAACTCCCGTATCACTAGCAACTTAAATGTTAAGTTTCAAGTCAATATGTAACTTTCTACGGGACAAATATTGATGGTTCTATCTTTTTAATTTCAAACAATTTTCAAAAATTAAAATATGTTTGTACAACGATTGAAATTTTCTTCATTTTTCTATCCTGTACCTTATAGTACAATGGTATGCTGGTTTTGTGAGCATCAAAAATGTATGTAACACATAAAATAATATACATTCTTGTTCAGAAAGAGAAATCAATTTACCCGTCCGTTTGTCTGTTTAAGTGCGTCGATCTTGGAAACTGTTAGAGGTAGAGCCAAAATTTTCCAGCTCGATGTTATTATTCATTAAACAGACGAAGTTTATTTTAGTTTTCTCCTCAAGAACTTAGTTTACCGGTGAGGGGCAAATAACTAAAGCTACCTCGGGTTAACAAATTACAGATGTCGTATTTTCTCGGTTGTGTATATAGCCAATAAGATAGAATAGAAAAATGGGTCGTCCATAAAAATATAAAACGCTTATATCTTTGAAACCATATATCCTACAAGAATGAAACATTGCATGTGTGCTACCGGGATGGACGTTTTAGAATAGTAAAAATTGGTATATATGGTATTGAAATGAAATGAAAAGTGGAAATGAAATCTGTTTCAATTGAAAAGTGGGCGGTGCGACGCCGTTACAAATTGAAGGTATTGGGTATATCGAAGTCAAGAACTCTCTAATTTTACAACAAAATAGGAAGCTTTCCGTAAAGCATACACAGACAGACGGTCATGGCTATATCGCCCTGTCTTGTAGTGCTGATCAAAAATGTATACTCTTTATATAGCAGAAGAGGGCTTCTTTTTATGTGATACAAATTTCATGACATTATTTGACACTCGTCTTCCTTTTTATACACTTACTTTAGCATTAACAGGAAACATAAAGGGAGTAACATCCGGCATTGCACGTAATTCATTTAATATTTGCTCAAGCACTGAAGATAATACCACAACAGGATCGGTACGACGTCGATTTGCAGTTTTATTATGCCGTTGCAAATAGTCACAGTGAAGATCGCCGGCCATTCGTCGTTTTTTCTTGCCCATTGACTCTTTCGGTACCTTCAGTAGAAGGTTCTTTCGCATATCCTCACTTCGTCTGAGTATTTTGCTGCTCAGTGTTACCTTTGTGCCATCCACATTAACTAAATCATCCTCATCATCGTCTTCGTCGCAATTGATTTCCTTTTCGGTTTCCTCATCTTGTTCTTCTGTTACTGAAACATTGGACTGCGATGAATTGCCTTGCATACCCGTGTATAGAGGACATGCTTTGTTTGTGCGCATATGTCCAACTTGACCGCAAGCGCCACATTTCAACTTCAAATCAGGTTTAAGTTTAAATTTCTTGCGAGAAGGACTTATTTCTTTGTGACTTGTATCACGCTCTTTATGTGAAGAACTTGTCGAGCTCTTCGGATCACCTAATGAAGTTGGCATGCCGCCAGGCTGAAGCTTTTGATTTTGTGCCAATTGTGCCAGACGTTCGCGTTCCTGATTGCGTTTAATACGCCGTAATTGTTCTTGGATGCGTCGTTTCTCTCGTTTCATTTCTTCCTTCTGCTGTTCATCTAATGTGGCAAATTGTTTAATAAATTGTTCGTCCTTAGTCGTGCGGATTTTAACATAAGCGTCAATAACTGGTTGTCGTCGCACAATTTCAACACGCGTGTATTCTTTACCTTCACGATCTTTGAAAGTTCGTGTTATTTTTAAAATACGCCCCTGATTTGGGTTTATTAGGGGTTGTTGTGAACTCTCCTCTTTTGGCTTTGCATTTTTCGAACCTGTGCCCTCTTGTTCCTCCATTATTTTTTTGAGTAATTCTTGACGTTCTTGTTCTTCACGCTCCAATGACAATTGGGTGGAAGTTTTCTTATTGGCCAACATATTCTCAAGGTTTTTTCCTAACTCCTCTAAGTCTGATTCTTCCGAAGCGGACGACTCATCTTCGTCTGTAGAAAGTATTTCGGAACTAGCGAGTACACGATTTTGCAAATCGAAAATTCGCTGGCATTCTTCTTTATAGCGTTCTTGATGTTCGGCTATAGAAAAACGGTTACCACGTGAGAATTTATCCATGCCCTCCTCACCGGCTTTCGCCTTTTCCGTTGATAGCGTTCGGACAACATCAATAACTTCCCAACGTGAGAGTTTTTTAATCTCTTCTTCGGGTACTTTGAATTTACGAAGCAAATCTTTAGCACGTTGCAATGGAAGACGACGTAAATCTGCGTCAGTCCCGGTGACTGTCCGTTTCGGTTGCGACTCCTGTTCCTCTTTAGTTTGCTTTTTGTAAAAAAAAAAAAAATGTAATTTAATTGAATTTAAAAAATGAATTAAAAATTTTTTTACCGTTGGCTTATTTGGCACTCTCACGTAAGAAAAGCCTTCCCCGCAACCTGTGGGATCGGCTGGTCCAGTTAGCTGCAGTAAACATTTGCCTCGCATGGCTTGTATATAAGCTCTCGTTGTGTTCCACGGGGCGACTTTTACTTCATCATCTAATTTAAGTTGAGCCTCCTCGTCATCATCTTCTTGGGGAGCGAAGAGAAACTTTTCGCCATAGCCTGCGTCCTTCAAATTTTATCATGAAATGGTGAGCGCACTAAAATGCACATTATAAGTACCTTTAAACGTTGCTCTGCTGCAATCATGCTGAAATATGCACAACACTGTTCCGGAGAAACCATTGCGCGAATTTCTTCTTCAGAGGGCAAGCGGAACTCGGGTTTTATAACCCACCAGTTGGAATCCATGCCTGTTCGTTTAAAGTCAGCGCATTGTTTTAAGCGCTTTCGTATGCTGCTCTCTGAATGTGCCGGAAATGCGCGTTTAATGTCATCCATTCGTATACGGCGAGGATTATCACGACTTTTCCAAAACAAACGATATATGAAAACCTTATACAATAATCAATAATTAATTTCTACCTTTTATTAACTTATATTCATTCTGGATCTACATACTTGCAAAAAATCTCTCGTAAAATTGTTTGCACGTTTTGAGTTTGGGCCTGGGACTTCATACAGTGGACATTCTTGGCCAACTGTAAAGACTGCGTTAACTTCACGTATCCATAAGTTGTTTCGGGTACGTATCACAAGAAAGTCTGTATTAGACATTTTGTGTGGATAGATCGGAGCTCGATACATATTGTTCTCTAATGCTTGAATACATTGGCCTGGATGAAGGATTCCTAAAAATGGACTTGTGTGCGCAAAAGCCACTTCACCATACACAAAGTCTTGAGGACCGCTATCTTTTTCCGCTTTACGCTTGTAATAATTTTTAATTTTCGAACACATGCCGACCTGTAAGAACAAATTATTTTTTAATATTAATTTAAATTTACTTATGAGCCGATTGCATACTTGATTCATTAATGGTGGGTGCTCTTCACAAAATTCGACCAATACTAAATCGCCGTCTTTTCCGCTTAAGTCTTCAGGGTTTCGCATAAAGAACACATCACCCCCGCCAGAAGCAATGCGTTCTAGTTCACGCTGCTTAGCTTTTTTCGCAATGAATTTCAGGAGTGGCATAACTGCATGTGGAATAGATTGTGCAAGTTGTCCGTGAGAATATTTTTTTAAAGGTGGTCGATGGAATGCGCGCAGTTTCATTGGACCCATGTGTGTCTGAAAAAATAGGAGTTATATCAGAAATTGATGCACTCAATTTGGATTTTAATTGTTACCGGAACAAACGGCGAACGTAATTCCACAACTGGCGTTGAATGCTGTATAAGATTACCACCTCCTACTTTAAGTCGTAATGTCGGTTCAGTCTTAGGCATGTAGTAGGTGTCGTTTGAGATATTAAATGGATCACGATCAGGACTTTTTGGCGGGGGCGGTGGAGTATCTTCCGCCAAGACATTGATTACTCCTGCCTTGCCGAGAAGAATCTTTGACTTTTTAACATGGGGATGTGGAATTTTTATCTTGGTAGGTGGGCCTGTATTTTTGTTTATTTTAGATGGATCGATATCATCTGGTATTCCCAAAATAATGTTTTCATCGTTGGGATCGAGCGTTAGTACTTTAGGCTTTGGAATTTTTGGCATTTGTTCCGCATCCCAAATTATTTCATCTTCCCATTTGTGGTATATAAGTTCTTCGTTTTCAACGGGAAAAATACTATACCATGTATCGTCAATTGCATCTGTCACCTTATTGTTCACGCTAAAATAATGAAATTTAGAAGAAGTGATAGCATTTTTCAAATATAATCCTACTTACTTTTGACTCGCTCTGTGCTTGCTGGAACCACTAGAACCTTGCATTTTCCCAGAGTTACCAGAAACTGGTAGACTTTTTCCGGGCTGACTAAACGCACCAGCAGTACGAGAACCACTTGAAGGTAACCATCCAGCTGCATTTGTTTTTGAATTTAACTTCTGTAAAACCTTTGCTTTGATATCATTGCCATCCCAAACAACTTCATCTTCCCAATGCAATTGAGAAACCATGAGGTATGCGTCGTCGGCAATGTCATTCGACTCATTTGTTTGAACGGTGTTAGATTCCATTTGAACGGTCTGTGGAGACTGTAATTTTTGGTTTGCATGTGTTGGTTTTACTTTGAACCCATAGTTAAATCCTTCCCCAGAATCAGGCACTTCTAACATGTCATACCAAATTTGAGCAGGTCCGTAACGCCAATCAGCAATTTTGGGCTTATTTTCACTGTTTTCACCATTGTCAGGACCCTCTTGCCGCACATCTTCATTGTTATGACTACTTAACAACTTATCTTCGTCGTCTGATATGCATTGCGACGGTTTGGGGTCGGGCCCATAGTGTAATCCAAAGCCCTTACGACGTGGCTCCTCTGAATCACTTGGCGAATCGGATCCGGTATTATGATGCTAATGTAAGAAATATAACTTTTTTTATAATAAAATAATAACCATACGTTTTTTTTACCTTTTGATCTCTCGACTGTTTCCGTTTCCGTCTCCGTTTTCTTACATGCCTCCAAATTTGAGGAAGACTTGATGGTTTGCCAGGGCCGAATAGGCGAGAGAAACGTAAAACTTTGTCTGGTCGGAAATCTGGAAAAAGCTCTCTTACGTCGACATTTGCATACTTGGTTGGTAACATATCTGCCAAGGGTGTGTCGAGCTTTTTTTCGTTGTCTGTAAAATACAACTCTCAGAAACATACATTTAAGAACATTTAAACATCTTACTTTTGTCTTGGGTTGAGTTGGTCTCATTACTATTGCATTCCTGGCCGATTTGTTTTCCAGAATCGTTACTTGTAGATGATGCGTTTCTTACTGGCATGCTCGGTGGGGGCATTAACTCTTTATCGTTTTTTACTGCAACGATAGATCGAGTTAGAAATCTAGGTATCAATTTATATTAAGCACTTACATGTTTTTGCTTCCACTTTTGAAGCAGGTATTGCATCCTCCAAATCTTCGACTGTTTTTGTTTCATTAGATTCTGTCGGAGAACGCGGACAATCTTCCGAAAGTTCAGTAATATCGGAATAGTCGATGGCGTCCGGATTACTAACAATTCGGCCATCGTTTTCATCGTCACCATTTTCCAAACCGGCTTTAAGTGCATCGAATGCACTCATAGACTTTGATTCTTCCTCAATATTTTTTTCATTGTCGATAACCTCATGCAACAATGAGTTTAATCCAAGTCTAATAAGGTAATAGAACTTTTTTGTATAATTTTTGTGTTTTTTTTTTCATAACAGGTTTATACTTTGATAAAGAGCCCAAATGTTCCCGCAATTCAGGGTCAAAAGCTCCATTTCCATCATCGTCCACCAGCTTTCCATCCGAATCGATGTTGCCAAAAAGAATATCTAAAGTCAAATCGGTGCCCCCACCGACTACTCCGTTACCAATGGAGCCCTCATCATCACTATCGGATGCTGTGTCCATTGTTTCTATCGGTTATTCTCCACTAAACTGCATCGCTTGGAAACAATGTCGCAGTTGAGTGTCTAGGCAAAGCAGACTTTTTGAAGGTGTACACCAGATTCAACTAAATAGTTTTTACTGGCTGCAATAATTTGATTCAAACATTACATTCGCACAATTGTATTAATTTATTTAATTAATAATGTAAAATATTGTTTTTTTTTAGCGTCACACAACTTATAAGATCACAACTTTGTTGTTTATCAATCAATGCTTTAATTTCGAAAAAAAAAATTGTCACTCGGTTCACTCGGTTTCCTTCGGATTTCCAATGTCGTTTTACTAACATGTGAACATTATGTTACAACAAAATTGAATAAAAATAACTCACGTTTTTATTATTCCAGTTGCGCCAAATTAATAAATTATTATAAAATTGATAAAATTGCACGAATTGTCGCTCGGGTTTATCCGGTTTTGTTCGGTTTTTTTTTGAGAAAGGAGAAGAGTGTGAAAAGAAGAGAGAGAAAAGAGACAAATAGCTCAAAAGTGTCAAAATTTGCTGAAAAGCGTCAAATTGGCGTAAAAGCGTCCACGACCAGAAGAAGAAGGTGGACTGAAAATTTTCGTGAAATGGAGGAACAGGACATGTCACTAGGAAATGTAGTGCGACATATACCACACCATTGCACTTGCGGTTCATAACAGAGTCAGAGAAGAAGGAGAATTACAATGACTCGGTCGGTCTTCTTCTTCCATATGTCAACGTTCGCCCATGTGTTGTGTGCCGCTAGTAGAGGTGGAGAAACATCGATTTTCGGGTGCATCGATGTTTTCGATGTTTTTTTCGATGCATCGAAGAAAACATTTGTTACTTTTTAAACATGCCTTATTATTTATTGAAATTTTTTTTAATATACAGCGGTTCTCAGTCAAAATGAACCATTTCCATTTTTCAACTTTGAGTGACTATATCTTTTGAACGAAGAAAAAAATCGACAAAGTACAAAGGGAAGACTTGTAGATTGAAGTTTCAGCTTTAAAATGATATACAATTTTATTTTAAAAAAGTAATTTTTAAAAATGTTGTGGTTATAAAACCAAAAAAAGTCACAGCGAATTTGAACCAGTTTGGACTGATTACGCCTGTATCTTAATTTCATGGCGATTTTTTTTTAAATTGTATACTCCATGTGGACTTTCTTTTATTTATTAAATATTCCTACTAATGTTACCATTGATTCCGATCCAGATTTTTGTTGTTTGGAGGCGATTTTCGTACCAAAACCCCAAAATAATCACTTCCATACATTTTGTATGGAATTTTCTTTGGTTGTTATGAAAATCCTTCCCTGTGTCCAAATTTTGGGAATTTTACCATATATTTTGTGCTTTGTGTTGAGTTTGAATGTTATATTAAACATCTATTACAAAAAAACATCCGATCCAATACCGAGTGCAGATGTTCAAGCGCAACCCAAAATGTGTTACCCCAAACATGCGTGTTTTGTATAGAAAAGTGACATTTTTTATGAAAAATTTGTTGGTTTGGATTGATTAGGTGTGAAATTCTCCACTCGGTGTTGGAACGGATGTTCTTTTGTAATAGACGGTTACTATAAAATTAAACCTAAACACTAAAGACAAAAAAGGCAACAAAATTACAAAAATTCGGACATAGGGTAAGAATTTTACTACACCATTGGCGAATTCCATACAAAATGTATGTATACAAATGACTGTAATGTTTTAAACATGCTTTATTTTTGATTGAGATCATTATTTTTGTTTATAAATAAAAGTTTATCTACAACTGTAGAGCTAAGTAAGGTCCTTCTATCCGAAACGACTTGACCAGCTTTACTAAAAACTCTCTCCGACTCACACGAGGACGCTGGAATGCAGAGGTACTTTTTTGAAAGAACTTTCAACGCCGTGTCCTCGGTATTCATCTGAAAACGGATGATTGTTATTAATAAGAACATTTAAAGCACAACATGAAATATTACCCAATATGTCAAAGGATCCCATCTTTGAAATACATGTGTTTTTCCTAAATGTTGTCCAACATGATGATGCCATCTGCACGGGAAGATTTGATGTTAGTTGCCGTTTTATTTTTTAAAAATGGAAATGTTTCCTCTTGTTGGGGTGGTGTTGCCTGTTTCCATGGATGTATTACTGCTTGATCAGCGTTTGTCCGTAAAATTTAATGATGTATAGCCCTCATTGGCTTTCGATGTCCGAAGTTGTTAGTCCAACAAATGAAAAGTGTCTTAAATTGAACGTTTGATTTAGTGCAAAGGACTAAATCAGGCACATGTATTCTGCTGCAAGTGTTTAACGTGGTAGTGCAAATTTGTTCATTGTCGGCCGTCTTTATAAACATACCGCAAAAAATACAAATGCTTTATCGCTGTTTTTTTTTGTAGTGATCCCACACTACCGATGTCTCCCGCTTTCGCTTTGGAATTGCCTCGTTTTCAGTTCCCAATCCTGTCCCTACAAATAATTAATGAAATGTTATTTCGCGCCAAAAATGGGTAAGTATGTGTTGGAAGTGTAGTCACAACTGCTGCCCACATTGATATAAAAGCTTATGCTTCTATTTGCATTTATACTTACTTTTTGGGTATTTCTCCACAATTCCTTAGTCGTCTACGGTTTCAGCCAATACCGCGAAATAAAAACCCTAAATATTAACTAAGTATTATTTATTTATAAGTAATATAATACAGATTTGTACTTATAATTCCTCTTCTTGAATAATCAGGGATGTGTTTGAAAATCATCGATGTTGGCCTCTCCAACATCGATAATAGCGATGTTTTGGAAACATCGATTATATCGATGTTAGCATCGATGTTTCTCCACCTCTAGCCGCAAGGCGTACCTCATGGTGCCATATACAGACCAACGGTTTGGCGGGCAACTGGATCGAACTTTAAAAAAAATATATATTCTAAGAACCATTGAAAGCCCATGCGGATATGTACATATATACAAACATACGAATTTCACGCCCAACTCGGTAACGAGTAAACGTCGTAACTGATGAAAGTCCAACAACAAAATACATTGACAAATTTTGTCGAGTTTTCATCAACCCCGACTCGTGTTGTTCGATAACGCGTTAACTCGTTACAAAATCAAGGGGAATTTTTAGTTACTTTCAATAAAAAAGTGGCTGTACTTTCACATGATTTTATTATTAAAATAGCATATGTTATGTGTTAGTCTGTTTCAACATAAGTCAATACAATAGAAAATTAACTCCCATATTGTGATATGTTACAAGCGATAGCAAAATCTCGCCAAATCTCACTTAGGGGGATGGGGGTTCAACTCACATCTCATGTGAGTTTTTTAGTTCACTAGTTTACAATTTTTTTCCAGTAATTTAAGCAAGAAAAAAAAAAATTAATTTTTTTATCAAATTTTTAGCAAATTCTCATGTGAGATTCAGAGGGAGGGGTTCGTCAAAATCTCACTAAATCTCATCATGAGGGGGGGGGAGGGGTCTAAATTTCTAGAAAAAAAACCTCACGTAATTTATGTTATGTTGTTATGCATTCAGTGTTGCTAAATTTGCCGTTATTTACACTGGATTACCAGTAAAAATCTCTCACATATTTATACTCTGTACATTAGGGACTCGCACGAACGCAATCAAATGAGCAAATTAGTAACTTGCTCACTTACAAATACAAGTGCCACATTTGCTCGTTTGATCAAATAGAATAAAGCAAATTCATACATACCGTATTCCAAATACCAAGTGAAACGAGAACTAACACAAACAAACAAAATAATCAATAAGAACGCTATCTTCAGCATTGCTGAAGATTAAATACTCTTCACGCCCCTTTTTTGTGCCCAGTGGCGTATCTATACCATCTGGGGCCCGTGGCAAATTCGTTTGATGGGGCCCTATCAGTAAAAATCGTCACGTTGTACTCAGTTAAGAAAAATATTATTAAATATTATGAAGAAAGATATTTATTAAGAAAAATCTTTTTATCGAGCTTTCTGTTCCGCAAAAGTGTCTATAACATCATCAAAGTTTAAAGATCTGGCCATAGAATTTTTAATAGTGAGAATAGCCAAGTTACATAACCTGTCTTGTCTCATAGAGTTTCTTAAATAGGTTTTTATCAATTTTAGTTTTGAAAATGATCGTTCAGCACTCGCTGTAGTCACTGGAATTGTAAGAAATAACATTAATGCAGTGCATACCTACTTCAGGAAAGCTGCAGGTCATAAAATGATTTTTTATTATTAATAAATCAGCAAGGTCAGTGTCATTCAAAACTTTTAAAGTGGAAGGCTGCGAAACACTGAAATTTGAAACAATTTCATTCATTGGAAGGAAACGCGATTTTAGTTAATTTATAATGATGTCCAATACTCGATAAAATATGTTCACTTTGAACAAACTTTCTGGATCATCTCCGCAAAGCTCATCAAAATGACGTTTTACCTTCCTCTGACGAGTTTTAGAAAATTCAGGGGTGATAGACCATTTTTCTGCTACACTATTTGCTTCCACTTTTAAATTTTCAAATTCATTGCGATACCTTTCCAATTCTTCTAGACGAATTTTCGAACGTTTTAAAGCATTTGAATGATCGGTGGCTTTAGACTGAAGCGCTTTAGAGGCTGCATCGATAGTAAGTAAAATATTGTAATGAATAACCAATAACATTATATCTTCTTTTTGAGTGAAACAGCTTCATTTCTTTCCTCTGATTTGCGATTTAAAATAATTGTTGTCATTGGCGCTTTTTGGACTTCAACAAATCGAACTTTTAAAGCAAAAACGGCATCATAACGTCCTACCCATCTAGTAGGGTTTAATGTTTTTAATGTTATTGAAGTTGAAGACTCATTTTCTTTATGAGATATCAAACCTGATAAAATATTCCATCTTTTGATAGTATGCCCAAAAAAATTATAAATTTGTTTAACTGTTTAAAAAAAATTTTGCATATCAATAACCTCTCTCACTGCATCATTGAGTACTAGAAAAATGTTTGTTTAATGACAAATGCCTGTGGGATCCCATTATCATCTTTTTCGATGATACAATAACGGTAAAGTTTGTCTCACTTTGGATTTTAAGCAGAACTTATAAAAATATACTTTTCAAATAAAATAAAATACTCAGGTACAATGTAAAAAAAATATTTTTGTGCTCGCGGCCTCTTGGGTCGGGGGCCCGTGGCATTTTGCCAGCCCCGCCACCCTATTGTTACGCCACTGTTTGTGCCACGCCCATTTTTTCGATTGAATATTATTTCTTTGTATCTGAATAGCCTAAGTTCCAATTTTCATTCTTTTTGCTCATTGGGTACCGGAGATGTTCAAATTTGAATTTTGGCTATAAGCCATGCCCATTTTTTGGTCAAAATAGTTTTCATGCCTCCTTAAAAACATAAGTTTGTAGTTTCAAGTTTTCAAAAGTTTTCCATACTACGACGAAAATCTTGCTTCTCTTCCTCTACTTCATTTTGTACGGCAGGTTCCAGTTCCAGTAATCCGATCTTGATATATAAAACAACTATGTTTGAAATTTCAGCCTTCTATCTTCCTTAAAAAAAAAGTTTTCCATGCAACGATGTAAGTTTTCTTCATTTTTCTTCTTCATATCGTATGGGGCCTTCCAGTTCTAATGGTCCGATCATGCCGGTTCCCACCAAAGACCACACATTAGTGAAGACTCTCTGCAAAATTTTTGCTCGATATCTTCAGAACTGTGGGAGGAGATCGCATATACACAGACAGTCAGACGGACGGAAAGATGGGCATGGCTATATGGAGGCCCCTCCCCACCGTCTTTTTTTTGTATGTTATGGGATATTCAATAATAATATAAGCATTATGAGTAATCAATGAATTAGTTGATTCGCTTTTAATCATGTATGTCGCTTGTGTCCAATAGAGTTGCATGTGAATTGTATTTGAAATTACGAATTAAAAACTGTTACAAAATATGAAATAAACGGCAATTTCTGAGATGGTGAGTGTCCGGTTATGAGGAATTTCACTGTATATACATTCTTGATGAGGACGACGAGTGTCCGTCTGTCCTAACCAATGGTTCTCGGAAACTTTTTGAGCACGATCCTTCGCGCCCACAATTTAAAAAGGGTCATAGCTCGAACATCCGAAGCGATAGAAACATGAAAATCAGTTTGTAGACCTCATTTTCCCCTTATTCTAAAAAAATTGTTTTCTCAAAATTGCAATATCACCTAAATTGTAATACATACGAAGCAGGAATTTTATATGTAAACTTAGTGAACATACCTCTACAAAGCCGCATACCACAAAATTCCATTTTCTCCGAATTTTTGCCCCAAAAACACTACCAAACTGATTTTTTTTTTCATAAAATGCGCTTTGAGAACTAGTTTCTTCTATTTCATGCAACAGCAGTAATGCTTTGTAACTATGTAAATGCTTTGTACGTAAGCACTACTGATCAGCTCGATAAGACTTCTGTCTGTCCGTCTGTATAAACGCCTAGATCTCGAAAACTATAATAGATAGAACCAAAATTGTTTCGCAGGTCGATTATTTGATTCATTACGCAGATAAAGTTTATTTTGTTTTTCCCCTTTTCGACTTAGTTTAGGGGTGAGGGGCAAATGATTGAAGCAACCTCGGTTAAAAACTTACAAGAGTCGTTTTATCTCGGTTGTCTGTTGAGATAGGAGCACCAAATTTGGAATGTATATAGCTGACTCAAACCTCAACAAAAACAAAACAAAACAAAAACAATAAAAAAGTGGGCGTGGCTACACCCCTATAAAGTAATAATTTGAAACGATTATATCTCAAGAACCATAAAACCTACAAGAATAAAACTTTGCATACATGATATTGGAATGGAGTATAACAAGATTCAATAGTGAAATGAGGGTGACCACGCCCACATATAGCCATGGTAGAATGCCGTTATATCTCTGGAACGAATTGGACTAAAAGAGTAAACATTGGTATATATGAAATTGAATGAAAATGGGCGGGGAAACGCCTTCGAACAGTCGGTACAAATTGAAGGTATAGAGTAAGTCGGAGTCGACCCAATTCTTACTGGTTATTTATACCGACACCACTGTTAACTTGTGGTAATAACAGCACTGTAAGCACTGCCTTTCAAAGAATTTAGAACAATAACCGTTTGTTAGCTATGAATTAATTGTGCTAGTACAGTAGAAACTCGATTATCCGGATCAATTAAAACCAGGGGTATTCCGTATAATCGAAAATCCGGATAATCGATTTCATAGTCAATTTCTATTCAAAGCAAAGGAGAATCAGTAAGGACGCTATCTTCAGCAAGGCTTATCTTATATACTTTTCACGCACTTTCTTGTGCCACCCCCATTTGTTTGACTGAATATATTTTTTCTTCATCATATTAGCCTATATACCAATTTTCATTGTTTTTGCTCATTGGGTACCGGAGAAATGAAAATGAATGATTTTTTATAAAAGTGGGCGTAACCATGCCCATTTTTGTCAAAATACTTTTAATGCCACCCCAAGAACATAACTGTGAAGATTCAAGTCAATTGATTAAGAAACAAAAAAGTTTTCTATGATACGACGTGAATCTTGCTTCTCTTCCTCTTCTTCATTTTGTATGGCAGGTATCAGTTCCAGTTGCCCGATCTCAATGAAACTTTCAAGCATTTAGTCGTACTACTCAAAACTACTATGTTTAAAATTTCCTCTATCTTACAAAACAAAAAAGTTTTCCATACAACGATTGAAATTTTCTTCATCTCTCTATATGGGAGCTACCAGTTCCAGCTATCCAATCTCACTGAAACTTTCAGGCATTTAGTCGGACTATGTAGAACTACTATGTTTAAAATTTCAGCACACTATCATACAAAACAAAACAGTTTTCCATACAACGACTCAAATTTGTTTTTTTTCTTCATTTCGTATGGGGGCTACCTGTTCCAATAATAAACGAGGTAAATGAAACGTGACATTGCCCATGTGTTTATAGCTTTAAAAGACGTCAGACAGAGCAAATACGTATGTATGTACATGTATACATAATATGTATTACATATGTACAGACATACAAACTGATCAATGCTGAAGGACGTATCTTTTTATAACTTCTTAACAAAACCAGTAAGGGCGGTATAGTCGAGTATACTCGACAATATAATACCCTGCACACACAGTATGCTGCGCAACACCCCAAATCTACAAAAAAATGTTGATTTGACATCGCCCGATCCAATAGTGTTCAAAATATCAAGTAGATTGGTAAAAAACAAAATGAATTTACGAAATTTGAAATTTCGGCCCTCTATCTTCGAAAACAAAAAAGTTCTCCATACAACGATTCAAGTTTTGTTAATTTTTCTTCTTATTTTCGTATGGGGGCTACCAGTTCCAGTGGTCGATGCTATTTACTGCGTGAAGAGTATAAATATAAAGAAAAGCTAAGAAAAATGTGCAATTTACGAAAAATTTGAGTTTGTGGCCTTTGTGGGGAATTTCGTGGTATGCAGTTTTGAAGACATATATTTATTGAGCATTTATGCAAAATTTAAGTGTATAGCTTTATTAGTTTTGGATACATAGTAAATTTAAGAAAACAACCGGGGGAGGGGAAATAAAGAGAGGGAAAAATTGTGGTATGCAGTTTTGTAGAGCTACTTATACTGAGACTACATACATTTCATGTTTCTATCTCTTTGAATGTTCGAGTTATAGCATTTTAAACAAGTGGTCGATGCTGGATGGGCGAGAAGGAGTGGGCGTGGCACAAAATCGTTCAAACTTGATCTGCTGCCGAGCATCACGAGTCTACCCTCCAAATTTCAAGTCTCTAGCTATTATAGTTTCTGAGAACCATTGGTGAATGCGGACGGACAGACAGACGGACGGACATGGCTTAATCAATTTCTCTTGTCGTCCTGATCAAGAATATGTATACTTTATAGGGTCCCCCTGCCCTCCTTCTTTGCGTTACATACATTTCGCTCAAACAAACACAATATACAATACAATAGAGTGCTGAAATTTTAAACATAGTAGTTTTACATAGTCCGACTACATGCCTGAGATTGGACATCTGGAACTGGTAGCTCCCATACAAAATGAAGAAGAGGAAGAGAAGCCATATTCACGTCGTTGTATGGAAAACTTTTTTGTTTCTTAACCAATTGACTTGAAATTTTCAAGTTATGTTCTTAAGGAGGAATGAAAACTATTTTGACCAAAAGTCGGCGTAGCCACGCGTAGCAACGCCCACTTATAGCGAAAATTTACCCGTTGTATGGAAAACTTTTTTGTTTTTTAACCAATTGACTTGATACTTTACAGTTATGTTCTTAGGGAGGAATGAAAACTATTTTAACCAAAAGTGGGAGTAGCCACGCCTACTTATAGCGAAAATTGGCCCGTTGTATGGAATACTTTTTTGTTTTTTTAACCAATTGACTTGAAACTTTGCAGTTATGCTCTTAGGGAGAAGTGAAAACTATTTTGATAAAAAATGGGCATGGACACGCCCACTTATAGCTTAACTTGACCCTTTGTATGGAAAACTTTTTTGTTTTTTAACCAATTGACTTGAAACTTTACAGTTATGATCTTAGGGAGGAATGAAAACTATTTTGACCAAAAGTGGGCATGGCTACGCCCACTTATCGCAAAACTTGAACCGTTGTATGGAAAACTTTTTTGTTTTTTAACGAATTGACTTGAAACATTACAGTTATGTTGTTAGGGAGGCATGAAAACTATTCATTTATTTTTTTTTATAGTGACACAAAGTGAAAAGTATTATAGCTTCAGCATTGCTGAAGATAGCGTCCTTACTGGTTATACTCTTGCAAGAGTATATTAACTTTGTCATGAAGTTTGCAACGCGGAGAAGGAAACATCTCCGGCTATATAAAGTATATATATTCTTAATCAGCTCGACGAGACGAGTTCATATAGTCATGTTCGTCTGTCCATCCGTCTGTCTGTCCATCCGTCCGTCTGTCGGTTGCGATGCGAACTCCTCCTAGAGTTTTAAAGATATCCAAAACATTTAAATGCAGAAAATTTTATTTTCCTTGCACGCAGTTTGTATGTAAAATCCAGCATGATCGGATAACTATAGGATATAGCTGCCATAAGAACGATCGGTTAAAAATTAGGTTTTTGCTCAATAAACGCTTTGATTTTTAAGCTATCGCCTGAATTTTTTGCACAAGAATATCTTGGACGTAAATTAAGGCACACTGCAAAATTGGTGAAGATCGGATAAGTATAGCATATAGCTCCCATAGGAACAATCGGTCTAAAATTCAGTTTTTGTTAGAAAAACTTTTATATAAACAGATAAATATATAGAATATAGAGAAAAACTTTAAAATGTGATTGTAGAATGATTACAATGTCTTCTTAAAAAAAAAAATAGAAAATAGCTCCCTTACAGGTTTAATATCAAAATAGTTTTCGTACCGTCCTAAGAACACAATTGTAAAGTTTCAAGTCAATTGATTAAGAAAAAACAAATTTTCATACAACTACGTCAATTTTGTTTCTCTTCCTTTTCTTCATTTTGTGTGACAGGTACCAGTTCCAGTCACGTTGTGTCGATCAAGAATGTATGAATATATGGTCGGTGGTATCTAAACGTTGCAAGCTTATGACGAAGTTTATGTACCCTTGCAAGAGTATAAAAAAACCAGTAAGGAATTGCAGTCGAGAGTGCTCGACCTCGACATACCCTGAACCTCAAATTTGTAAATGCTGTAATAGAGAAAAACGACTTTTGTATTTTTTTTTACCCGAGGTACCTTCAGTTAATTACCCCACACCACTAAACTTAGTTATAGAGCGCCGAAACAAAATAAACTTGATCTGGGTATTAATAACAGAATCGATCTGCAAAGGAATTTTGTTTCTATCTATTATAGTTTTCGACATCGACGTGTTCATACAGACGGATGGACGGACGAACAGACGGACATGACTAAATCGATTTTTCTTTCGATACTGATCAAGAATGTATGTATATACTTTGTATAGTCGGAGATATTTTCGACGTGCACAAAACTAATATACCCTTGTACCATAAGGTATAGTGTATAACAATAATATAAAGCCCATATTTGTAATTGTTTTTTATTTAGAAAAATATTGCTTTTTAAATTTTAACATTTAACGACTTTCTATGTGAGTTGTTTGATTAATATTTGAAAATATGTATCTAGATGTTATTTTTAAAGCCTATTTAAACTCTTAAAAAGGACTTAGGTTATAATCGCATTTCTATTATATAATTGAACATTCTACAGTTAAGAAAACTATACCGTTATGGCTCACTTCACATATGTAAGTTACTGCTTTAATATTCTAGTTTGGTGTTATGTTCATGCGATGTAACATTGTCATATATTATACTTGTATGTATTAATTAATGAACAAAAGTGTTTAGAGGTTGAGACAAATTATTAACGACTAAAAAGTTAAGTTAATACCTGTGCCATGTTGTTCTAGCGATATTAATTATTAGTTGTGTACATTGTACACATTTCAATTTGAAAGTAATTATATTTGATAATTAAAATTAAATTTAAAATTATATGTCTTTTTTGATATTCTCTCCGGTGTTTGCAACACAATCACTATCTCTTATAACTTTTTGAAACGCTACACATTTCAATCGAATATTTTTTGTTTTACATTTTTGGTTTTAAACTGTGAAATTTGCACTTGTAAGACCTATTTAAAAATATAATGTTGAAGATGAGACAGATTTTTACTAATCTAGATACATGGTTATTATTTATTTTACTCCTAGCCCTTTTTTGTAGAATTCTTATTTTCATTATGTATGTCATGAGCCTTTTAAGGCAGGTTCATAAAATTTATAACATTCCTTCGATATTTTATTTCAAACAATTAATAAATTGTGTTTCTAAGGAGGTGTTTCTGGGAGATTGGTAGTCATTATGTAATTTCAAAACTCTACTTATTCTTAATTTTTTTGTATTCGCTACTTAGATTATTTTAAAACTCTACCAAATTTTGGTTAAAAAACATTTTGTTTTGTTTTAATATTTTTTTTTGAGCATTAACCGTTTTAAAACTGTGTACTTTACTTTTATTATATATCAGTTGTTTTGGTTTCGGTATTTCCGATTTTGTAAATCGAACGTAGATATTTTGGTGTTGTGGTGTAAAAGACATCACTTAGAGTTTCTATCAAAAAGAAGACCACTTCTAATTATAGTGAGGTTATGTCGTTTTGTAAAACCCTGAACAGTAAGTGCAGTTTGATTTTTATTTTAGTTTTGCAACTTGTAAAGCACTAAGTAAAAGTGTGAAGTTTGTATTTAAGCACATCGTGATTCATAAGTAAGTCGGTTAAATTGTTTTGCATCAACAGCCATTGGAAAATAAATTTTTCACTAAACCGCAATTCCCCCCGCATCACTGCATATCACATGTGTGGGCTATCGTCGTGACTTTTTGTAGTCCAAATACCAGGCATAAGCTGTGGAGGTAGGTTCGATTGTGGTGTAGTTAATTTTTTAATAGTACTATTAGCATAAATTGGTTTTGTGAGCAAGATGCCACTGTTCGCTTCTAAGTCTATTCTTGTGCTCGGAGCATAGCCTTTATTGTCAACGCCTTCAATCACCGTGAATTGGGATGCCATATTTTGTGCTCCCTGACCCTTTGACGGTGCTGCATTCGTTTTTGGCAATGTGCGCGGGCTGGATATAAATGATGTTAAAACACCACCAGCAATGGCCAGTGATGCGAATGCTGTTTGTGGAACTAATTGACCAAAGACAACAGTCGCACCAATAAAGGGCGCACCAAGCAACCAAAAACGTGCCCAACAAATGGTTGAGAACGAAGTGATTTTCTTCTTATCGTCGCTGACTAGCTCAACAGTGCAAGTGGTTAATATGGAAAGCGTCGTGGAGATAGCCATTTTAGATATCATGGCACTGAGCATGAGCAATGCAACGCGTCCGTCCATCGATACAGTAGGCACGTTTGGCACCAGCCACCCCATGTACGCAATACAGCCCGCAGTGATATTGAAAATACCAGTCCACAGCCATTTGCGAGTTGTCCTCAATATAAGAAATAAACCAAAGAAGGTACCCATCATTTCGCTGAATCCAGCAACTACCGTATTCACAAAGAGGTGTTCCCGGCTAAACGACCTTATGTTCAACAGCATTCCATAGTAGACGACTATATATGCGGACCAGGCCAAATGCACACAGACCATATGTCGCACCGCCTTCTCGCCTTTCCAAATTGACCACCAACCACTGGGAGGCGGTGCATCCATTGCCGTTTGAGCCTGCAACATCAGCTGTTGGTCAATGTCATGTGGCAGACTGTATCGAGTGCCGTTCACTTCGACACACTGCAACAAGATTTTCTTTGCGTCCAATACCCTTCCCCGTGCGATCATCCAGCGTGGCGAATCGGGTATCCATCTATAGTGCAACTAGGTATTAGCTGAAGTTAAAGTGGCACATTCAAATACTTACTGCCACAAATATATAAGTATCACAGTTGGCCACGAGATGGCCATGTACAGATGGGACCAACTCGAGAAGAAACTTGCTACACCCGGCAGCATCATCACACCAATTGACCAAAATTGCTCGAAAAGTGTTGAGACGCACGTTCTATATTTTCCACCAGTTATGTCCGCCACTAAATCGATTTCAATTTGTTAATTTATTTTTGAGATAACATTTCATGTTACTTACTAATTATACCGCCAGCAGTATACATTTGCGCACAGCAAACTGCTGAGAGACATCGGAAGAACACGTGCAGTTCATAGGAAGCCACATAGCCAGTCAGGTTGCCACAGAAGATTTGCGTCACCATGCCGAACAACATCACATAGCGGGGGCTAAAACTTCAATAAGAACCTCATTAAAGTATTTGGACTAATAGGGTGAATGGTAACATCTCAGGGACAAACTCTCTCGACTAATTCTATTCAATATTTAAACCAAATTAATACTTACTACTTAAGTAAATGATTCGCCAGTATGCCACCGGTGAGGACACCAAATAAATGGAAGAATTGTGTCACCGAAATCAGAATATCACGTGAACAGACCAAATCGAATTGTGTGACCACTGAATGAAACTCCGCTTCGTGCCTAAACTCTGTGCAGGGTATTATATTTCCGCTCTTCAGCGTAGGCTCTTCCCAGACTCGTGGCTCCAGTTCACGTTCTGCATAATTGTAATAATGGTGCGCATGTTCCGCCGCATCTTTATACACATTACAGAAATCTATACTGAATTCCTGGTCATCAATCTCTTCCTTTTGTGGATGAGAGACTTTGATCCATTGCGTATGATTCTGTGCACCAACTGTGTTTGGTGGCTTGCAAAAGAACTCACCATGCCTGGGCGCGGGCGCTGTGAAAATTATACAGGCCATAAACCACGAAGAGGGTATCTAAATAACACGATCAGATTATGAATTGTTTAGCTCAAATATTTTAATATTCTTAGGCCACATACCTTGCACAAGAAGATTAACAGTACTGTGCGAAGTTGCCAATGGCCCCACTCGCCTGTTATCCTACCGACCGCGTCAACTTTCGCTTGCATTGTATTAGAGGGTTTCGGCGATTTGCCTTCTAGCTTCTCGAAGGTATCTTTTGGATAAAGATTGTATTCGTGTGTGTGTGTGATGGTAGAGGTGTGTGATGTTATATAGTAGTTTGTTTTGTTGTTGTTGTTGTTTTCTTTTTGATCGCTATTTAAGCAAATATCATCACAACCTATCGTTAGGTCTGTTGTTGTTGTAATCGAGCTGCGACGACGACACTCAGTTGATAATGTTGTTGGTGCTGTGATGGCGTGTGCTGTATTTATCGTCGGCTTAACCGCCGAATTTGGAGAGGTAGTTGTGTCGTATAGCTTTGTTGAACGTGTTGCATCAATATCAGCAAGCGCTTTATAAGAGTAATTTGGTTTCGTTGATATGTTCTTCGGTGTTGTAGTTTTTGCAATTAATGCGTTGTTATTGCTGCTGTTTTTGTTCGGCTCAGTAACGTCGTGTTCCTTTATTGGCAATAAAGGTGATTCAGCCTAAGGGTAAAATTAAAATAAGTATTTTTTAAATGTGAACAACACTGAATAACGTCTAAAAATATCGAACAAGAATTACGTCACAAATGCCAAACGTGTTCTCATGTTCATTGAACTCGATTTGTGTTGTAGATCCCCGACGTGGTTAACTTACACAAATTAAAATATGTAAGCACTCAATGCTTTGTTATCCTATTGGTTACTTTCAGGGAAACGTAAGCAAATTGTCGTAAATCTTAATTGCCTATGAGTCGATAAAATTTCCATACAGTCCTTTTGATTTAAGCTTTTTCAGAGACAATCAAATTCGTAGCATTATCTTTATTGTTTTAAAATTTATTGCTTGCTGAAAATGTTTTAAGTAAACTACTTAAGTGTAATTTATGACATGGCTCGTCTAATTGCAAGTTCCGCAATAATTCAGACAAATGAATGCTAATAATTGCTTTGATATGTACAATTTAGCCAACGGAGAAGTGTGTTCCCTGCAGTTGTCCGAACATTTCCATGGCAACTATGCGTTTGAGTAACTTGGTTCTTGATCTCCACTAAAAAATTATCAAAATCCCTTCGGTACTAACAATATTTCAGTATCTTTTACTATTTTGAAAATTATCATATATTATATTTTATGTACATATGTAGACATATGCTAAACAAGAATGTAAATAATTTACTTAAATCTCATTTTCTTGTTGAGAAATTTGTACTATTTTATTAAACTAAGCGAGAAATTATATATTCTAGTAATTTGCATGTACAATTTGATTTCGAAAATATCCCTTCAGATTTTCATGTAAGTTAAAAACATAGCATAACAAGACTGTTTTAAAAATTACGCAAATATTTGTATTGTTTATTTAGTAATTTGCATCAACTTAACACAATTTGTAACCGAGTCAAGTTTACGATGACATCGCGAAAACAGGTATTTCGAAACACACAAACCTTCTTAACGTATCCTCGTAATCTGATTATTTTTAAATACATAATAACAATTCGGGGAATTCAATGATATTTGTATGCACACAGTCATTTGTGCTTTCTTCAGTTAGGCAGTATGACTCACTCAAAAAATTATAAATAAAGGGTGTCCAAAAATGCATACAAGATTTAATTATTTCAATCAAAGAAACAGGTTTTTTATTCAATTTTTTCTATTGTAACATTTAGTACAAGTAGATACAATACAGTTATGTGTTCATGTGGAAGTCACGTTTTTTTATTAAAAAAGTTGAATTGTGCTAAATTACCTGATTAAGTCGTTCAAACGAGACACAACGCGGCAGACAGAAATGTGCACGTGTCAGTGTGATAATGAAAAAGTTCTTATGTATCAACCAATTCATGGAGGTCTTTTGCCGTCATCTGCTTACTTTTTAAATTAGGTAACTAAAGTCATTTGACTTTAAGCAATAACCTTTTAAAAAATTTCGTCATATTTTGGTAAAGAGACTGTAACTAAACTATGTTTTTTTTTTGAAATTAAAAAAAAAATAAATACAAAATATTTAAATCGTTTTTCTAACAATTGCAGACATAAAAATCCATAAATGCAATTTAAAAGTGTTTAAATTGTGGGTGTTTGAAAAATCACCATAAATAATTCATAAGGAGCAAAAGTTGAGTCCTTGAAGCAAGGGTATTGCATCGATCTCAAGGCTCAAAACTAAAACGTGTCACGCACAAAATGCTTCACTTAATGAAATTCCAAGAAAATTTTAATTTTGTGTGTGTTTGTTTATTTGAGCGAAATAATAGGTGCGAAACCACAAAGCGTCTCTCGACCTAGAGGCACATGTCAAACATATTCACACGTTTACAATGTTGATTTTGATCAGCCAAATTTCTGAATCTCTTATTATTTAGTTTATTATTATCATAATCCTTTCAATGGTCATGCAAAGCTTGTTGAATTAGTAATAATTAGAGCTCATTACCTCCTTCGTATGTCGAGAGTTCCTTTTAATGGTACTGTTTTATTGGTCAATACAAAATAAAATATTTTTCGAGTTGATTTAGCGTGGATTTAAACAAAGTTCATTCTTGTAATTAAAAAAAAAAAAAAAAATTGTTACGAATTGTTTTTGGTTTGAAGTAGTCTGAAAACCCGACATACATATACGTTATGTATGTAAGTATAAATATGTGCATTGATATATTAATACAAAATCGTCTCTGCAATAAAATGTTATAAGCAGATTCATATTGCCATATTAAAAAGTACGAAACAAAAAGTTCAAATTATGTGAATACCATTTAATGCCAGCATATTTTAATGGCATCGCGAATTCTTCATACGTAATGTTTGTTTTATGGCGCACAGAATATTATAAAAACCAATTGGAAAGCTTTTAAAAAAATCTGTATACAAATTGATATTATTTATTTATTTCTTGTGTTACCACTTATTGAATCAGCCTTCAGCTTTCTCATATGAAAGTTTGAATTGACTACAGCCTCCCTTGATATTACTTCCAAAAACAAAGGAAACTCCTACGCCTAAACATACGCTTCAATTGTTTACCAACATGCGTAACTCAATAAATTAATAAGCTTCTTATGTAGAAAGAAAAAATAAGTGAAATTGATTTTACTTCGGTTGCGACGAAGTTGATTTGACTTTTATGTAAAACATTTTGTAACATGTTACAACAGATTCAAATGTACAAACGTGTAATTGTTTCAAAAATGTTGTCTTGGTAAAAATGCGTACTTTAATACCGACTCAACTAAATATTTTTCTAATAAGTATCAAGGGTGTAACGAAAGGCCAAAACATACGACTTTTTCATAGCAAATAAGAAAATCGAACTTTCGCGGACAGTTAAAATAAAAATAACGAAAAAAGGCACAAATTTTTTGCGTTGCATGCATACAAATTGTCAATTTCCATATTTTTCTCGAACTGAAGGTATGTAAAAAATCCAGCATAGCCGAACTGAGCAGAGTTACTTGTCCTTGAACAGCATTAATGTAATTTGACTGCTTAACGAAAAATGTCCTGTAGCACGTAAAGGTAAGCAGAAAAGTACAGCTGTGTGAAATTGTTTGTTGTTGTTTTTATTCATTATTATTATTGTAATTTTAACGTCGAAAAAAAATAAAAGGCAATTTTTTAGTGAATGGTTAAGGTTATTTATCCACAAAACGGATGAATGGTGTGACCAGCGCTTTTGTTTTTAGGGTTTTGTCAGGCGATGTTAAATACGATACAGACAACTTGCAAAAGTGTCACAGTATATGAGTTGGTTGAACACAACATGACTTTAAACTGCTAAACGAGCTCAATGATGGTTTTAAAACTTCCTTATCATTGTCATTGGCATTGCGTATTGGGCAAAGGTTTATTGAACTGTCACGTGACTTAACAAAGCGTACTAATTGTTCATTTCGCCATACTGAAATTTTTTGTCAATGTTTAAAAGTGAATGCCAAAAACACAAGTTTCAACTGACGTCAATGATTTTTTGATTTGCTCAAAAAAAATAAGAAAAGAAAAATTCATACTTCATCAACAAAAAACAAAATGCGAATTTCTCTCAAGTCTATGTGCACAAGTGTTTTGTATTCGATGTTAATTTTAAATTTGTTGGCTTCCCTTCGTGACACTTTTTGGAACATTTGTGTTGGCAGAAAATAAAATAAAACCAGTAATGAATTGTACTCGAGAGTGCTCGACTTCGCAGTAACCTAGCATATATGCAATATTTTATTCTTGTAGAATATATGATTCCAGAGATATAAGCGGTCTAATTTTTTACCATATGAAGGCGTGGCCATACCCATTTTTCTATTCTATCTTGTTGAGTTTCGAATCAACTATGTACACTCCAAATTTCTCAAAAAACCTTTTGTATTTTTTTTACCCGAGATAGCTTCAGTACTTGCAATCCCTTAAAACAAGTGCTGTAGAGGAACCACAAAATATAGTTGATGAAAAGAATTTTGATTCTTCCTCTTATAGTTTTCGAGATCGACACGTTCATACAGAAGGACGGACATGGCTAAATCGACTTATTATGAGCATACATCTTTGATATGCAAAAAACTAAAATACCCTGGTACTATAAGGTACAGGGTATACTTATTACGTTTAATGTTTTGACATTCAACTTTTTTTGCAAAAAAGACAACAAAATAAGCAAAAAGTATTTGTCAAGCGCTTTTTGATAATCGAACTTCTCGAAGTTTTTAATTTATTCTATTAATTCATGTATGAATGTTAAACATAAAATACATACATGTATGTATGTACATGCAAATGTACATATAACTATAAAACTAAACTACTTGAGATGCAACGTTCTGAACCATTGATAGTAACATCTAAGCAATATCAATTGCCATGAAAATGTTTCCTACAACATGAATAAAACAAACAATAGATCGAAAAATGACAGGTGAAAAGTGAAACATTAGAAAACTGTTGATAACAATAGCAGCATCTCCATTATCAAGAAAACCATCAAACAAGAACAAAGAGTGTTTCGTCAGCTGTCGAGCTGAACTAACACATTCATTGTTGTTTGTTATACTTTTTCGGTAGTTATTGTATTAAACTCTTCTTCATCTGAGATATTTGATTTAAGGTGCACACACAAATACTTTGTCATCGGCTGAATGATGCTTTCCCGTAAAAATTTTTGTCTTGTGAATCGAAATGAAACCATTGACATCTTTCCCTTTTCCCGATTTGCTTTGTCATGTAATGTCAAATTTTCTGTGAACTCAACAAGTGTTGCCATATTAACCCGAGAAAAGGCACCTAAAGAAATTTTACATCTACATGCATTGATTCTAAGTTTACTTAAAGCAAGCGAAACCGTAAATAATTATTTGTAGAAATATCTTTGAGCGTGCGGAAATTTAGTTAGATGCTGCTTAGCTTAAATTTAATAAACGATGAATGCGCTGCCCTTCAATTAGTTATGGTAAGACGATTCGGTTTAAGCTTTCAAGTAATTATGTGTAATTATAACGTGAACGAGACGTTGCGAAAAAGGTTTCCATGTCAGGTTGTATAATTGCTAAGGGCATAGACTAAACAAATGTTACGTGGTGCAGATAACTTCGTATGACATGTGCCTTTTATTTGTTTAAAAGTTGTTATATTGCCAGTCATTAACTAATATCATTCTTGTAATAGTTAACATGTTCTAAGTGTTCATGCAAACACGATCTGAGTGATTTCCATTTTATTTTATATATATTTTTTACAAGTGTTAAAATTTTTTTTGACAGGTAATATTTATTTATAAATATGTAAATATTAAAATAAATAAAAGGTTATCTTCATTATTTGTCTTATTCATTTTTGCAGCTGTGCTTTGTGATAGGAAAGAAAGCAAAGAATAGCAACAAACAGAACTTCACAGAAACACATTTGTTTAAAAATACGTTTTTAACATTCTTGATGAATACATCGACGAAGAAGAAATATTTAAGAACGAAAAAATTTGGCAAAAATATGTAAAAGATAACAAAAAGTTTGAGTCGTTTGTGGTCCAAAACGTGCGGCGGTCGCAAAGAAGTGTAATGTCAACGACAACGACAAGTGTTGATTATGTACGTGGCCTGTTGTGGAGAACTGCGTAAACAAACAGCTGGCAAAGGAGCGTGAACGTAAAAGGACTCTCGAGCATGTCAGGAGTGCGGCTAGTCAAGTGGCATTTTGTGCGGATTGGCCGTCAACAAACTGTGTGGGTATCCACATGACACAACAAATGTTCGTGCATATTGTTTAGAGCAACAAATAAGATTTATATAATGTTACAATTTATACTTTTTATAATAACTGTAAAAAATTAGTGAACACAAATTACAAACTTGAATAATGTGTTTAGGGAAATTTAAGATTTTAACGATATTGTCACAAAAATGTTTCATAGCCTCATGGCTGATTAATGTTTTACATAATTTACTAAAAAAAAAAACAAAAACGATATTGTTTGTTTTGTATTTTTTTTTATACCCTGTACACACACTGTGTATCAGGGTATATTAAGTTTGTTTGAGACGGTTTGTATGTAACGCATAGAAGGAGGGGAGGGGGACCCTATAAAGTATATATATTCTTGATCAGGATGACAAGACGAATTGATATAGCCCTGTCTGTCCGTCCGTCCGTCCGTCCTCACCAATGGTTCTCGAAAACTATAAGAGCTAGAGACTTGAAATTTGGTGGATAGACTCGTGAGGTCAAACGCTAGATCAAGTTTGAAGGATTTTTTGCCACGCCCACTCCTTCCCGCCCATCGAGCACCACCCATTTTTTCAAAAGGCTGTAGCTCGAAAACCTGATGAGTTAGAAACATGAAAATGAGTATGTAGACTCAGTATGTATAGCTCTACAAAACTGCATACCACATTTTTTCCCCCTCCCCTTCGTTTCCCCTCAAAAAGTTGTTTTCTTAAAATTGCTGTATCTCCTAAACTATAATAGATACAATGCTGAAATTTTGTATGCAAACTCAGTAAACATACCTTTTTAAAACTGCATACCACAAACTTTCATTTTTAACGCTGTGTGACAACGCAAAGACAAACAAGTTAAAATTTGGCATAAATTGCGCTTTGAACACTGCTTTATCCTATTAGTAACAAAAACCGTACTTAACACTGCGAAAACTATTAAAGCTAGAGACTTGAAATTTGGAAGATAGTCTCGTGTGGTCGAACACTAGATGAAGTTTGAAGGAATTTTTGCCACGCCCATTCCTTCCCGCCCATCGAGCACAACAAAAGGTCATTTTTTCTTAAAATTGCTGTATCTCCTAAAGTATAAAGAATACAATGCTGAAATTTTGTATGCAAACTCAGATAACATACCTTTTTAAAACTGCATACAACAAACTACCACTTTCCCCGCAAAGACCAACACACTAAAATTTTGCAGCAATGCTTTGTAGCAAAACCCGTACTAAAGCGCCATCTAATGGCAACATTGCACTGTGAGCCCTGCCTCACTATTAGCAAATACACAAACCATATCGTGGTACACTGCTTTTGCTGTCGGCGAATGTTTAACGTGTTATCAACATAGGTGTGTATACAGGGTATTATATAGTTGAGAATACTCAACTATACCGCCCTTACTGGTTTTTACAATAGAACAGATAATAACAAAGTCTATTTAAAAATAAAAATCTATGCTACCCAAGATAAGGAATTTAGGCCGATTCACTTACGTCTTTTATCATATTTTAATTTCAGATATCACCCCAAGAACATAACTGTGAGGTTTCAAGTCATTTTGTATGGCAGGTCCCAGTTCCAGTAGTCCGATCTCAACGAAACTTTCAGGCATTTGGTCGGACTATGTAGAACTACTATGTTTAAAATCTCTCTATCATACAAAACAAAAAAGTTTTCCATACAACGATTCAAGTTTTGTTCACTTTTCTTCTTCTTTTCGTATGGGGGCTACCAGTTCCAGTGGTCCGATATGGACAAAAAAGAAGTCTCTGTGCAAAATTTCAGCTCGATATCTTCAAAACTGTATATATATAGACAGATGGACGAACAACGGACATGGCTAAATCTACTCGTCTTGTCGACCTGATCAAGAATGAATGAAGAGTATAAAAATCGAGGTGTGGTCGAACCAGTCGAGAACCAGCGAAATCGTCTTGAGTCATCTGCATAGATGTACCATAGTACTATTAATTCTATCCAGTCTCATCTTTTTCTTTACAATTTTATATTTATATATAAAACTACAAACCAATTTTAAAAGCCGGCACTCAACCAACTCGACTATAGATATCACTAAAATTTTATATTATGTAAGCTACATTTTTATTCTCTTTACGTGAGTGAAAAGTATTATAACTTTGTCTTGGAGTTTGTACCACCAAGGATGAGGGGAGGAGCCCCATAAAGTATTTGTATTCTTGATAAACTCGACAAGACGAGTTGATATATGTCTGTCTATTGTCCGTCCGTTTGTCTGTGTATATGCGAATTCCTCCCACAGTTTTGAAACTTTGCAGGAAGTCTACTCTAATCATTGGTCGGAACCGGCAATATCGGACCACTGGACCTGGTATCTCCCATACGAAAAGAATAAGAAAAATTAACATATCTTAAATCAGACTAAATGTCTGAAAGTGTCATTAAGATCGGACCACTGGAATTGGTACTTGCCATACGAAATGAAGAAGAGGAAGTTGTATTGAAAACTTTTTTGTTTCTTAACCAACTTTGTTAGGGAGGCATGAAATCTATTTTGATAAAAACATGAGCATGGCTATGCCCACTTATAGTAAAAATCAATAATTTGCTTATCTACGGTAACTAACGAGCAAAAACAATGAAATTAACACAAAGAGAATTGAAATTAAATCGAAATCGGGCGTGGCACAAAAAGGGCGTGAAGAGTATATAATCTCCAGCGACTTTTCTTTTTTTTTTTGTTAGTTTTTGAAGTTTTGAAACAGTTTCGAATAAATTAATACTTTTTCAGTATATATTTTATACTTTTGTTTATGAAAGCAATACTCCAAATACACGTTTAATATTTTTTAATATCAAATTTATATTTTACTTTATTAAATTAATAAGGTTAGTATAAAAACCAGTAAGGATTGGAGTCGACAGCACTCGACTCCGACATACCCTGTACCTTCAATTTGTACCAACTGTTTGAAGGCGTTGACCCGCCCACTTTTTACACACAGATTTCATTTTCATTCAATTTCATATATACCAATGTTTACTCTTTTAGTCCAATTCGTTCAAGAGATATAACGGCATTCTACCATGGCTATATGTGGGCGAGGTAACGCCCATTTCACAATTGAACCATGTTATACTCCATTCCAATATCATATATGCAAAGTTTCATTCTTGTAGGTTTTATGGTTCTTGAGATATAAGCGTTTCAAATTATTACTATATATGGGCGTGGCTACGCCCATTTTTTTAATGTATCTTCTTGGGGCTTGAGTCAGCTATATACACTCCAAATTTGGTGTTCCTATCTCAAAAGACAACCGTGATAACACGACTTTTGTAAGTTTTTTCCCGAGGTTGCTCCAGTCATTTGCCCCTCACCCCTAAGCTAAGTCAAAAAAGGGGGAAACAAAATAAACTTGATCTGCGTAATGAATAACAGAATCGACCTGCGAAACAATTTTGGTTCTATCTATTATAGTTTCCGAGATCGACGCGTTCATACAGACGGACGGACAGACGGACATGGCTAAATCGACTTCTCTTTCGATACTGATCAAGAATATATATACTTTGTACAGTCGGAAATGTTTTCTTTAAGGTGTTACATACATTGTCGATGCGCACAAAACTAATATACCCTTGTAGCATAAGGTACAGTGTATAAAAATACACACATTATTTAGTATTATACTCATACATACTTAAAAACTGATATCAGTTTAAATATCAATTTAACACAACGCGTATCAAATCAATACTGACATGTTTTTTTTTTTTGAGTGTAGAACATTGCGAAAAAGGAGGTATCAAAATTACGAGTTTGCAACATAAGCAACAACAAGATGTTGCTCATTTGATGAAGATTAAAATGACGTTTCAAACGTCAAAGTAATAATGGAAAGTTTTTCACTTCAACAGTCACAAAAAGTGTACGCTCATGTCCATACAATTGACAAACATTGAAACGTGTTTCCTCGAATTGTAAGAACGCCTTTTTGGGCATCTTAACCATAGTAATTAGGACTTAGGAGGCTTCAGAAACAAAAAAAAGATGTAAATGTGGAACCAAACCCTTCAATTACAAACAAAACCCAGTAAGGATTGGAGTTGAAGTACTCGACTCCAAAATACCCTGTACCTTCAGTTTGTAACAATTGTTTGAAGACGTTGCCCCGCCTACTTTTTATTTGAAACAGATTTCAGAGATGTAAGCGTTTAAAATTTTTACTATATGGGGGCGTGGTCACGCTCATTTTTTTGTTCTATATTCTTAGGGTTCGAGTCAGCCATATACACTCCAAATTTGCTGTTCCTACCTCAAAAGGCAACAGAGAAAATACGACTTTTGTAAATTTTTTTATTCCATGTTGCTCCAGTCACTTTCCCCTCACCCCTAAACTAAGTTGAAAAGGGGAAAAACAAAATGAACTTGATCTACTTAATGAATAACAGAATCGATCTGCGAAAAGATTTTGGTTCTATCTATTATAGTTTCCGAGATCGACGCGTTCATACAGTCGGACGGACAAACGGACATGGCTATATCAACTCGTCTTATCGAGCTGATCAAGAATATATATACTTTGTATAATCGGAGATGTCTCCTTCTGGGTGTTACATACAATGTCGATGCGCCCAAAACTAATATACCCTTGTACCATAAGGTATAGGGTATAACAACGTTGAAGAGCAATTTCAGTACATCACATCCTCTCATGTTCGCTGTTATGTACGGCTGTATATACTTTATTCAGTTGCGTACGTCTGAAATGAGAAACTAAGTTAAAACATGAATTTACTTGGCCTGAGATATGAGTAACAAGCTAATGCTCGGCACAACAAAGATAAAATAGTAACTATTGAAATTTTTATTTTAATAGATTTTTAGGAATAGTTGAATTTTAAAATAGAATTGTGACTATTAAAACCAATTAAAGGGTCGTAAGTTGGTTGGTCTTAAGGTTCTCATGTTTTCTTTTATTCATCTTTTTTAACCAAAATCCAAACAACAAACACTTGAACCACGCGCAAGCAAAATTGTTATATTAAATCCAACTGCTGACGCACACAATCAGAATCCACTGATACACGAATGCAAACACATCCAAACACAACACTAACGCAAATACAGAGTGTAAGGGTGCAAATCGCATAATGAACGCAACGGAAATCCTTTTTGTAAATTCTTGTTATACTCTTTCAAGAGTATATTAACTTTGTCATGAAGTTTGCAACGTAGAGAAGGAGACATCTTCGACTATTTAAAGTATATATATTCGTGATCAGCACGACGAGACGAGTTCATATAGCCATGTCCGTCTGTCCGTCCGTCTGTCTGTGTATATTCAAACTCCTCCCACAGTTTTGAAGACGTCGACCAGAAATTTTGCAGGAAGTCTTCTCTAATCATTGGTCGGAACCGGCACTATCGGACCAATGGAATTGGTACTTTCCATATGAAGAGAAGAAGAAAAATGATCAAAACTTAAATCGTATGAAAACCTTTTTTGTTTTGGAAGATAGGGGGCTGAAATGTCACCGCAAGTAGTTTATTTGCCATATAAAATGAAGAATAAAAACTTTTTTGTTTCTTAATCAATTGACTTGAAACTTCACACTTGTGATCTTTGGGAGGCATGAAAACTACGCCCGCTTATAGGAAAAATCAATAATTTGCATATCTTCGGTACCCAATGAAAAAAAACAGTAAAAATTGGTAAGTAGGCTATTAAGATAAAGAGAAATAAGATTCAATCGAAAAAATGGGCGAGGCACATAAAAGAGGCGTGAAGAGTATATCATCTTACTGGTTTTTAATATCGTATTGTTCTGAAGTTGCTCTTTGTAGGCTTTAATAAGGCGATGAAAGAGCGTATGCGAAATATTTTTGTATCGCCTGCCTTTCGGCTCACTTGTTTAATATTTTGTATGGTACTTGTTCATAAATTTCCAAAGTCATCATGCTGTCTTACAAATTCATGTTGGCCCATACACTTTTTAGTTTATGACAAGTAACATATTCAGGAAATTTACAGTCATATTTTTGCCAGTTAGCAGAAATCTTCACATTTCGTCACTACCTTCTACATGTGAAACTGTCACGTTCAATCACATATGTCACGAAGCGAAATTCGTGAAATGCGCATCATTTGATGAAAGTGTCACTACGGAAACATGTAATTTTCTTTTCATAGAAGCCCTACCTAATACAAACCGACACAACTTCCTGAAATGAAGTTCATTACTTATTGTTAATATTGTTGTTATTGTCATATTAACATATGATAAACATGAATAGAAATTGTTTTTCAAGCTTATTATTACTTTAAAAATGGAATTGTTTGCGAATGACTTGCGATGACTTCTCTTAGTGTACATAAACAAAACACAATCAAAACCAGTAAGGGAGCTATTTTCAGCTTTGCTGAAACTTATATACTCTTTTAATCATTTTATCAATTATTCTTATTGGAAAATTCGTCTTTTAGTTTTTCCAATAAGGATCGCATAAGTTTATAAATATAAAGGGGCATGACCCCATTTTTAAATTTTTTTTTGAAGAATACTATGCAATCATTTTACACTTGTTTTTGCGATCTTCTATCTCGCCGGCTTACAGAGAAATCACATCTACATGGGCGGTGCCCAAAGTTTCTTATGAAACTTTGTAATATGGTCAAGGATATAAAAAACGCGTAACTGCAAAGTTTTATCTGTTTTTATTTAAGAACAAAAATGTTGTTCTAAAAAAAACCATAGACAACAACGATAGACGGACATGGCTACATGAACTCGACTCGTCGTGCTGATCAAGAATATGTAGACTTTATATAATCGGAGATGTCTCCTTCTCTGCGTTGCAAACTTCATGACAAAGTTCATATACTCCTGCAAGAGTATAAAAATATTATATAATTATTATAATAATAATAATTTAATATGTGCTTATAATTTTGTTTCTCGGCTCTTATTTTCATTCCAACAGATCTATCTGCTCTAAAGGAAGTCAACTTAAAGTGCTTTAAACAACGCAGGCTTAAGATTTCAGAACGTTTCGTTCACATATTATCAAACCTGCAAATAGAACGCTAATTGGCTTTGGTAACATATTAGAAAAATCAATTACAGCTTCAGGCTAGCAAGTATCTGCTCGGCCGTTTGTAAACAATGAACAGACATAAATATATATCACACATAATTAAAGAAACGCGCCAATTACTGTTTGCTAATGTCGCAAATACTTATGATGAGAAACGCTGATATTTATTCTAGCAGTTAACAGCAGAGTGTGTACTCAAGTACATCAGATAAATAAATAGATATGATACTAAATTGTATTATTTTCCTGGAAGTGAGAAGTTAATCTAAATTGACTTTTGAAGAAGCACTTTTTTATTACAGCTTGATTGTCGTAAACTGTCCTAAGGTTTATCTATAAGCCTTGCCACGAAATGAAAATGTTCAGCGGATTGTGACTTTCTGCCCAAATTAACTGCTTAGCCAGGGTCTATAAATCATTTATATTTATGTTCCGTATAAGAATATATTATTTTTTGACATTGCTTGTTTTCACAGTCAAAAAGATAGTTCGTTCGTCTCTGTGAAAGTGTCTTCGCGCCAATTAATGTTTTACTAAATTTAATAAATCTCTTTTTATAATTCACCAAAACCAGCCGAACCGAACTAGTTCGTCTCTGATTTTCCCTTTGTTTTTGATTGTTTCGGTTCTCAAAAATAGTTCGTAAGGATTCCTTGCCTTGACCAAGTTTATTTCGGATTCTTCTTTCTAGCTATTCCTTATAAAGCGGTAGTGGTAGAAACTCCCTGTCGCCATTTTAATCAACAAATTATATCATTACGACCAAGCCTACAGGGTATTTCATAGTCGGGAATAACGTTCGTACTTTTTTTATGCCATACTGGCACGAATTTAATGTCATGAGCAGGTCATAAAAGCAACCATGTTATGTGGAATTAAAGTGCTTTTGGGTAAAATGTAAATGATTCGTCCACAAAAAATATTATGTAAATTTTTAAAGAAGTAATTTTCTGCATTTTCCACATTTTTTGAAATTGAATGCCACCGTTTTTAAGCAGGATGCCGTCACATAAATTATTAATTATTATTTAATGAACAATAAAACCGGCACATATGTAGTTAGCGTCAAAAAATTAATGCATCCAAAACAAAACGAGGGAAACTTCTGTCGCGTTCCTCTCATAAATACCTGCTCTTGAGCCTTACACATATTTCACCAGGTTGCCCTTTCAAACTTAGTACGCACAAATTGAAATCGAATTTTAATGTTATGACAAAGAAAACACGCGCAGAGGGAAATTAAGGATAAGCACGCTCGCTCAGTACATTTTCTCTTAACAGCATTCACCACATTAAAGACGATTCTTTCTTGCCTCCTACACATTTTTGTTTCTTTTTATTTTTCCTTTTTTTTTTTTTTGGTGTATGAAAACATTTCAAAATTTTTTTCCTGAGCCTGCAGAAGACAGATTTTGTTGTCCTTGTAAACACATACAATGAACGGTGTGTATTGAGGTTCTATTGATCAGTGGCGTAACTATACCATCTGGGGCCCGTGACAAATTCTTTTGATGGGGCCCTATCAGTAAAAATCGTCGCGTTGTACTCAGATTGATTTTAATAAACTTCAAAATTTTCAGCGTAGTCAATTACATGTTGTATATGTCCCACTAATGGCCATAGGCCTTCTCTCTTAGGCCAGAGGGAATGGTCTGTAGTCCCCACGCCAGCCCAATGCGTATTGGAAACTTCACATTCATCCTTAGAACATAATATCTGAATGCATTCATCATCTATTCACTAGCTTCTCGGCAAAGGAACAACATCGTGAGGAAACCTGCATACATTTACATTGAAATAAAAATAACAATTTAATTTCAATAAGAAATTTATTAAGAAAAATATTATTAAATATTATTAAGAAAGATATTTATTAAGAAAAATCTTTTTTTCGAGCTTTCTGTTCCGCAAAAGTGTCTGTAACATCAGACAGAACTGCCAAGTTACATAACCTGTCTTGTCTCATAGAGTTTCTTAATTACGTTTTTATCAATTTTAGTTTTGAAAATGATCGTTCAGCACTCGCTGTAGTCACAGGAATTGTAAGAAATAACATTAATGCAGTGCATACTTCAGGAAAGCTGCAGGACATAAAATGATTTTTTATTATTAATAAATCAGCAGGGGGTCTAATACACGAAGATTTTTCTATTTCTTCTCTGAAAGTGGATCGAAAACTGAGAATTTCTCTGGCAAATGATTCAGATATGTCTTTTTTTATATATCTCAACAAATTCTAGAGCTTTTTTTAATAGATCAGTGCCATTCAAAACTTTTAAAATAGAAGGAAACGCGATTTCAGTAGATTTATAATGATGTCCAATACTCGATAAAATAGGTTCACTTTGAACAAATTTTCATTACTCGCCACGGTTAACGTGTACATCTCTAAAAATGAATCAACATCTTTTTGTTTAGGTTGGTTGAAATGCTTAACAATTAACTTGAAATTTTATTATTGTTTTTTGTTGTCTCACTTTGGATTTTAAGCAGAACTTATAAAAATAAACTTTTCAAATAAAATAAAATACTCAGGTACAATGTAAAAAAATATTTTTTAGCTCGTGGCCTCTTGGTCGGGGGCCCGTGGCATTTTGCCAGCCCTGCCACCCTATTGTTACGCCACTGCTATTGATTTATGTGAAATGTTGATATATAGTTTACAGAAAAGATGCTGGCATATTCATTGAGTTTTTTCATACATGCTTTCATAATGATTTAATGCTTGCTGCTTTTCATTAAATATATGTATTTTTCAGTTTCAAAATAACATGCAAAGCTGCCAAATAACGAATACATACTGTCCTGTCGTGGCTAATTGAAGGCACACAATTTTCTTCACTTATAAAATATTTTTTCGAAGCGGTGCGGTAAAAGCCAAAAAAAAAAATAATAAACTAAAAACCAAATCAATACTATAGACCAAGTACATAATAAAAAAACAGTAAGGACGCTAACTTCAGCATTGCTAAAGATTCTTCACGCACTTTTTTGTGCCACTTTTTTTGGTTGAATCTTATTTCTCTTTATCTTAATAGCAAATATATAATATACAAATTTTCATTGGTTTTCCTGAATGGGTACCGGAGATATATAAATGTTTGATTTTGGCTATAAGTATGCGTAGCCATGCCCATTTTTTGGTCAATTGATTAAGAAACAAAAAAGTTTTCCATACATCGATGTGAATCTTGCTTCTCTTCCTCTTCTTTATTTTGTATGGCAGGTACCAGTTCCAGTTGTCCAATCTCAATGAAACTTTCAGGCATTTAGCCGGACTACGTAAAACTACTATGTTTGCTCTCTATCTTTTAAAACAAACAAGTTTTCCATACAACTTTATTCTCGTTCATTTCTCCTTCTTTTCGTATGGGAGCTACCAGTTCCAATGATCCGAGCATGCCGGTTCCGACGAATGATTCGTCGAAGAATCTGTGCAAATTTCTGTGCAGACCGACAGACAGACGGCCAGACGGACATGGCTTAATCAACTAGTCTTGATGTCCTGATCAAGCATATATTTACTTTGTATAGTCGGAAATGAATATTTCGATCTGTTACAAACTCCGCGACAAATTCTCATACGTGAAGAGTATAAAAAAGTTGCAAAAATTATAAGCATGAAAGTGTTCTGGTCGATTTGTTTGTGGGGATTTATGAGCTATACTCGTATAAGAGCCTTGCCTGCGTGTAATGAGATTTTTTTTTCTAAGCGTTTGAATATGTCCCAAAGGACGTATATACCGACGTCGGTGTCGTCTACGATTAGGTGAGCGCTCACTGGGGACAACACGGAAATTCGAATGTGTATTAAACGATCGAATAAGTCATAAAGCGGATTTGCGCAGAACAATTTGTTAGCATCGATAGATTTATTTCTTTATTTACCAGTTTGTTTTGCTGAAATTCAATTTTAAGTGTCCAAATCGTTTTACCCGAAACTTTGCCAGTTTCAATTACAAGTAAACAAAAATAGAATGTTTCCACTTGATTTGTGATAGATTTTTATACATGTACATTTGTGTGCACATGTAAGTATGTATATATAAGCGAAGCAAGCCCATTTTATTGCTGCTGTGCGTTGTCGAGAGCGTCTTGCTACTTAGTCATTTCAAGCAACAAAAATCAATAAGGCCTTCATTTCCTCTAATCATTTATGTAAAGTAAACTCAATCTCTGCTTTCATTATTATTACAGTTTCAAATTAGCTGTCTAAGCATAAATTATTTTCTAGATTCGCATTTGTGTTTGCCGACAGGACACACAAAAGGGTCTAATGCAGAGGACATAAAGCAAAGAGAGGCGTTTTAGTTGTCTTTTTGAGGAGGCAACATGTGTGTTTTATTGCATCGCAGACAGTCCGGAGATACAATGTACATAAATATGTATATATCGTACATACATATGATAATATGTGAATTGCAGCCTGGTTGCTTACAGAATTCTGTACTTCTAATTTATATGTATAAGTATTCTATATATTAAAGTTGTTCAATCAACAAATGTTACCCCCAAAAGAAACCTTAATAACTCTGTTTATTTGATATATAAGAATCTTAAAAAAATATATATATTCGAGCATTTAAAATCACAAATTTACAAGTGAAATCGAAAGGGAAGTACAAATCAAAGTCAAAGTCTTGTGCCATAAGTGTTAAAATGCAATAAAAATTAAGCTGCAACGTCATCAAGGTTAAGTGTATAGGGCTGAGTGTCAGTGCCCGTGGTGCTCTCCGCCCTAGATAAACGCACGGCAACGAGCTCAAAGAGGGCAATTAAAGAAGAAAATGCAGTGTTGTGCTTGCACAAGTAGTTTACGTAATAACCGTCTAGATACAAACGTATATCAAATCTGTGCTAATGTCAAGTTATAAAGAAATCTGAATTTAAATCCTTGACACTTCTGTAAAAAAAAATTTTCAAAAAAAAACTTTTTAGCTAACTTTTCTATTTACTTCAACACAAACACAAATGGAGACGAAAGGCGGCGTCGAAGCATCCTACCTCAATAGACCTAAGCTAACAAACACAAAAGCTTCTCGTTTGTTGTCCTTTTACTCTGACACAGCTTAAAGTTCTCCAAGCCCGCCCAGCACACATCGCCTTGCCTAAGTCAGTTTGTATTATTTTGTAGTTTGTCGCCATTTTTGGCCTTTTATTCACATTCCTCGCGCCGGGAGCACGATTCCCTTTCTCTTTGTTTCAGCATCATTCCTCGCCTTTTTAAAATGAAATATATTTTGCTTTCAAATTGTTACGTGAAGGATAAAGGGGCTCTTTTTTTTTAACTTCACATGACTTTTCCATTATATATTTTCGTTTTGGCTGTTCAAAATGTTTGCTCTGCTGCTCTAGTCAAAATCATGACCACTAAAGCGTTTGGAACAACCGAAAACAGGAAAATTAAAATTGTTTTCTCATTTGTGAACAAACAATTTTAACAGTTTTATAATAAACTTGATACTTGCCTTTCTTCTCTTTACATTCAGCAGCTTTTTTAACTCCTTTTCGATCTTTAAGTAATAGAGTGGAAGAAACACCAAAGATACTATAAAGTATATTATACTATTGCTCGTCGATATCTGGCTTAATAAATATACCAATATATATTTTTGTGTGTATGTTTTAAATGTATCAGCAGTTTTCTGTTTAGCAAATTCAACAAAACAAATCATTTATTAGAACTTTACACCTTTACTGAGCTTATCAGTAAAAAAGTAAGCTTTTAAAAACTTGATTGGGATTTTCCTTGCAACAATTTACAATTTAAATGACAATTGTAAACTGAATAAAAATAAAAAAAGAAATGACACTTGCTTGGGTGCCTTGTCTCAGTCAACTCAGTACTTTAAGCCATTATTACCTTATTTGAAGTTTATAACAACAACAAATTAAGTACATCTTTTACTTTTTCTATTTCTGTTTAAAGCTGAAAAGGTAAATTACATTGATTAATGCAACATAAAATTGCATTATGAAGGAAAATGATAGACTTAATTGCGTGTTGAATAACAGATAAATAAGAGATTCCATCTCTTCTAAACGTGCTAAGTCACAACCACCATTGAGTCTCATATATTATATAAGTTGAAGATATGACGGCGGAATACCGAAACATAAATTCCGAAACGAAAAGAACAAGTCGAAATGTAACTTTAGATGATGTCATCAAAACGTTTTTTTTAATTAAAAATTCAAAACAGCTGCACAAATGAAATATAATTTTTTAAATTACAAACACAACATTTATCAAGAGTGACAAATGACGGTAATAATATTTGCAAAACATACGAAAGGATCAAGTGGGAATTTTGTTAAACAGTAAAACCATCTAATATAGAGTCCATCAGTCGACATTCAAACAGTTATGTAGTCTGAGAAAATAGCCGGCCAGTTAGCAAGGTCATTTTTATCAAAAGTTCGCGTGAACGCAAAAAACTCTGAATAGGTTCATTGTGCCTCTGTACTAAAGGGGTTAGAGAAAGTGAAGAGACAATGCTCAGCGCCTCGCCACTTTTGCTGTTAGTGCCACGAAAGCATCCAAGCCCATGTGAATGTAATACATTTGCTTTGGATAAATAAATGAATCGATAAATTAGTAAATGCATGATATTTGTTTGTAGCATTTTATTGATACAAAAGTGATTTTCTAATTGAAAATGTTTCAAAGTTGGATGTGAAAAGTTGAGAAAACCATGTCAAGTATTTCAACCAAATAAAAAAAAAAAAACCATCGCGCTTGTTTTCTTCGTTTATGTCTCCTTTGAGCTTTTCGAGCATGCTAAATCAAACCTCGACAACGGAATGCTTATCTTCGTGCACACATAATTTGCGATTTCCAGCACAGCAGCATTGTAATTATTATCGCACTGCTCAATGAAACAGCACACTACCCCAACTGTGTGTGATTGTATGTATATAAGGAGTTAATATTATATGTATGTATGTATGTACTATAAACACATAGGTACTACCGTTGTTTCATCATCGTCATCCTCCTCCTCATCATCGCAGGCTTCACCAGTCTCGGCAATTACCGTAACTGCAGATTGCGGCACAGCTGCCAAAGTGTCGGAGCAAGTGTTGGCAGTGCCTGAGGCATTGCTGTTGTTGGTGCCGCTGCCATTATTGCTGCTATCCGTAAGCATAATGAACCGGATACGGAAACGCGATGTTTTAACACTTAAACTGTTGCCTTTTAACGACAATTACATTGATGCATTGGCAAACTCGTCAAAATTTTAATATTTATTTTATTCGCATTCCTTATATACATATGTATATACACATACAACTTTTGTATTTTATTGTATTTTATTTTCACTAAGACAACAGTTAGACACAAAGTCATATAAATTTAACTTTAATATATTATTTTTTTTTTTGTTTTTTTAGGTTATGTGCGTAGTCGTTTACGCACGGTTGTGGAAGAGCCTCATGTTCCCTGTGACCCAAGTATGCGGAATGAGCAGCGTTATTAAAAAATTAGTAATACACTTTACTTGGTTCTACGATTTATATATGTATGTATTTCAATAAGAAAAAATCATGAGTTTCACATCTTTAATAATTTCAAAAGTTTGTATGTATTATTAATGTTAATTACTGGAGGGATTTGTGCCCGATTTTGCGTTTTTTGAAACCATTTTTGAAGTAGTTTGTAAATAATTTGCTTTGACTAAGTCCAAATTTTAATTAAAATATCTTCACGACGTACACTCAAATATTCATCCACTCACATCAGAGTGCCAAAATTACGCAAACTCTACTAAAGAAGCTTGAATTTAATAGCGCCACCGGGACGAAAAGTCTAATTAGAAAACAATACCAGAACTCTACGGAGCACCGTCAATCTGTGTTTTCGAAGCCTTGGCCAACGAGCAACTGATTTTCCGCTAAAAGCTTTAATGAACTTGTTTTCCTTTCTTGCGTTTGCCACAAAAAAAGCTCTGCACCCAATTCGTTCATTTTCCAAACTTCATTCATGCTTCAGGGAAGGCACTATCGCGCCATCAGTTGAGCTAGATGTTTGGCATCTATCGCGTGGCTGCGGCTTTCGTTTCAGGAAAGTGAAAGTTCGTCGTGTCAGTCACGTGCATTACTCCGGCTTTCACTTTAGAAAGTCCGGAACTCCCGCCACTTGGCCTACTCTTCCACGAAACCGATAAAAGCTCTTCGAATCAGCTGTCATCAGCTGTTGCTCCACACCACCACAGGCAAACGCAAACTCCCCTTGCGCCTCTCTAGCGTGGGACGGGGAAACTTCTACCGTACATGGGAGGTTATTAATGTTATGCCTGTGCGTGTTTCAATCCGTCAGCCGGCGCTTAGTCCGTGCACATACTCTAAACTTGTATTGTGTTGCTTTGTGTTTAATGTGCTCAAAAGACGACCTTTACTTTTTTCATTATATTAGGGTAGGCCCGTTTTCAATGTTTTTTTCAACGATTTGTGTAATAATTGAAGAACGCTAGTCTATCAATATTTGAAGGTCCCTTGATTCAACAAAATATGTCGACGCAAATCAGAAAACAGTTAAGGAGTGAAGTACGGGCTTCAATTGACATTTGTAAGAGAATAAAATGCAATGTTCAGCAACATTTGCGAGGAAAAGAAAGTCTCTAAAGATCATTTCATATTTGTGTTGCACAAATGTAATTCACTGACAAATGTTGGAATTTGCATTGCAAATTCAATGACAATAATTTTAGACATGTTATAAGATTTACACAAACATTTAGAAGCGAAGCCAAAGAGAGACAACAAGTTGTTCAACATTTGAGAGCTACGACTACTTACAGAGTTGGCTTTCACCTCAAACTCACCCTTCCATTTGTTGCAAAGTTTTTACCTTCAAATTGCTTTTACCTTCAAGGCTAGACACGCAATTTCGCGGCATTGCTCATAGTTTATCAACCAATTATCATTATCCTTCAACTCATCATTCTAACACACAAACATGAAGGAATACCAATGAAGCGATTCGATTCGTTTTGTGTTATTATTTCTAAGTTAATTGATTATGTTTTTGTTTTTATAACTTTCCGTTTGCTATTGCGTCTGTTGTTTACTGTTATGTTTGTGTTTGTGTTTCAGCTAACAAAACGAATGAATGAGTTTTAATGATCACAAACTTTATTTGCGTTTGCCATAGCGAGGGGTCGATTTAATCACCTGCATTTTCACCAGCATTATTTTGATTTCGACTTTTTCTGGTCGCTGACTGTCACTTGCTGCCGATGACGTCGATGGCGTTGACGATGTCGGCAGCGGGGGTGAGACCCCATATTGTTTGTCTGCTTCCACTTTCTGCTCGTTGACTTCAAAATCCCGGGTTGGAGTTCCATTTGGCGACTCCCGAAACAAGATGTCATCTGGATGAATGAAGCTCATTGTTGATCACTTATTTGTTTCTGTATATAAAATCAATATAGCTTGCAGCACACAATCACATTCTCATTCTACTGTTGTGTAACCGATTTATTTTTTTATAGACATTTAATAAATTATGTAATCGAAGAAGAACAACAACCATAAGCCATTGGAACTATTTAATTCATTGCTCATTTTTAAATAACTTTTTATTATCAAATTTCCAGACAGTTTGAATAAATTTCTAGCTGTATGATTATCACAAGAAAATGTTTGAGAAAATTTGTTTCAACGTCTTCATGAAATAGTCGCGTACTAAAGGTAAAGAAATACTTGCTGTTTTTGTGGCTGCTAAAAAAAATGAGAGGAAGTACAAGAATTGACACAATAGCAAAAATATTAGTATGCTCGATGTTTTTCCCACACAAGCAGCAGCCAAAACGTGCAAAAATCAAGAGTCGAACTAACCGAAGTTAAGGCAAGGATGGTTGGGGCGTGTTAAATAAGCAGACATAAAAAAAAAGAAGTGAACGAAAAAAAGCACAAAATATTTTAATTTCCTGGTTGCCCGACGCGTCGGTCCGTTGCCAACTTTTTTTATTCTCAGATACAAGTTCAAGTTTAAGTACATCAGCCAGAAATGAATTAACGAATTTCTTCACATCTAATGCAGTGCATTCACTTTTAGTGGTTCATTACGCAAAATTCATTGTTGTCATGCTTTATGTTTCTCTTCTTCATTATACCCTACATATTCGGTTTTGTAGGTTTTATTGTTCGTTGAAAAAATAAATGTTTATAACACATCGAGAATATCAAGACCCAAAAAATTTAATTATAAGATATTGACGTGTCGTCCGTAAGTCCTCACCAACACTTCTCGAGCAATATATTTGAAGTTCACTTCGTGTAGTTCTGGATAACTTCAAATGTGAATGAGGTTTTTACGCGTTTACTTCTTCCCAGTTGCTCACTTATGCTTAAAGCCATAGCGCGAACACTAGAAGAGATATGAACATTAAAATAAGATTGTCGACATTATTAGTACTTCCCTACTGCACAGTAGTCATCTGAAATGTTCTTTCGCAACTGTTTCCCTTTAAATTTGGCATATAGCAATCCCTCTAGACATTGCATGTTGTGTGCGTAGGGCATTAAATTGTCGACCATTTGCATTTATTCGGTTTTTGGGACTTCCTATATACGTATTTGTTGGCAATTGTTTTATATTTTATTGCCAACAGTTCTCAAACAGGCTCAGTAGCGACCGCCGAGGCCCAAACTCATTTACGTTGTGAATACGTCGTGTATAACATTTCAAGTTTGCTGCCTCGCCTTTCGCTGTCGCTTTCAGACCGTTTTGCCTTTTCTTTGTGCGGCAAATATTTATTTTTCTCTTGTTTATACAAGTGCCTTAATCGTTTGACAAATTTTGATTTAACATTGCTATTTTTGAGCATCTATCACATCGGACACGTTTTAGTAACTTGTTTTTATTTTTTTTATTGCTAAGCGAATCATTAATTCTATGAATATTAAATGCAACTGCTAATAATTAAAAATAATTATTAGAGCCATGCTAGATGGTCATGCTGTCATCTTTAGATCATTAAGTTAGAAATTAAAGGTTTCAAACAACCACATCCCTTAGGCCTTTATGCAACTCAAATTGTACAGTTTTATTTGTAAATATTTTTTTACTTTTCATTATAATTATTAATAAAAGTGTCTTTACAAACATTTCAATGCAATTGCTACTACAGTCAAAACTCTATTTAGTAAACAGTTTCTTCTTACTAATTTTTATCCGTTCAAAAGAGGTGTCTGTCTGATAGAGGTTGACTTATGCAGTTTTCACAATATTTTCATAGTGTCTAGTCTGTATAATATTAAATTATTCGTAATTAAACAAGTCACAAATCATGCTAGCTCTGACGTTTTTTTTCAACTGCACGACGTTGAGTCATATACATACTTATTGTAGATAGTATAGATGGGAAAAACGTGACGTTGAATCAGAGTCAGAGCTTTGACTTAGACTTCACTGCTTTTATTTAAAACATCTCATTAATATTACAAAACAATATGCAATAAAGTAAGAAGAAGAAATAAATACAAAAATAACACTAAGTCGGTTCTAAAAGACACGTGTAATAAATCTAAAAATACTTCTGTGCGATATAAAACAGTGTACCAATTATTTATCAAGCCTGGATTTTTATAAGCCTAAGTAGTGGCTCGACCAGTGGATTGCCAATAAGTTCACTCAAATGCATCAAAATCTGGTTTGAAGAGTATACTTTGTTGCGAAAACATTTCGATATTTATTTCGATATTTAAATATACATTTAACACTGCTTATGTGATTTATTATTTTTGGTTTTGCGGATTAAATGTACAACACCTTTGAATTTCTATTGAAATTAATCGAATAAGGAAATTAGACACCGATCTATATGGAATAATGAAATATCTACTTTATAATAAATAAAGGCATTATTGTTTTGTTGTACTACATTTCGGGAATTAACAAATCTTTTTACATTTATAATTTGTGAGATCATTAAATGGCCATTCAAAAGCTTTTGCATTTAGAGATTGTGGGTAAGAACAGAGAGATTCCACACTCCATCGAGGAGTCTTTACTTTTAGCATATTTAGCTTTGTAGTATTGCGCAACGCCCATCAACAAAGAAACAATGAAACGTTCCAATAGCCTCCTTATTAATATTTATAAGTTTTGCTCTATTGCGGAAATCGTGTGACTTTTTTTTATCGATTTGTAAGAAAATTATTATTTCCCATTTAGATATTATGAATTCATATTTTTTTCTTTGCATATTTCTTATTGGTAACAAAAGAATATCGATTTTTTCACGTTACTGAATTTTTTAATTATTCAAGTTAATTCGAGTGTCCAATAAGTTTGTTTCCTTAGTTGAACTAATTTTGCATTAAGTGATCGTAGTTATTTTTATGGTCGACAATTAAAGTACAAATTGGCAACACGATAATAAATTTAAATGTGCTCACTCAATTTTATTGAAAATGTTACTGATCGTTGGAAAGTTCAACCGGTTAACGTATCGTTGTTCGATTTCTGTTGTAGAGATATAATTAAGTTTTAAATTTCTCAGAATTGAGATTTCAGTTAGCTTATTCACATATGTATAACTTACAAAGTCGAATAAAGTAATATGTTCAATATAAAGAAAAAAGCAATGAATACGGTTTTTTATTTGTTATAAAAGAAAACTTGCCTTTAGCAGAAATCTCACTGATTGTCTAATTGTATTTTTGTAGTGCACATAATAATCAACCATCCACCTATTTCAATGTTAAAATAGTAAACACTTACCTAATATATTTATGAGCTGTTGCCTTTAAGCAAAAAAATATATATCCTTAGAATCATCTTAGATTGAATTGAAGAATAAATCTTTGTGATATTTGTTGATTTTCGTCCTGTGTCTAATTTTAAGGATAACTTTGATTTTTCATTAAAAATATAACAGCACTTTACAGCACGTGAGGACACACAATTGATTTTTTCATTTATTGAATTCCGAATATTTTAGGAGCTGCGTGACACACGAGGTGAAATTTAAGCAGTTACTAAATTTTTGATGCACAGCTTGCTATCTTCACACTTCGGATAATGTGTGATATGTGTCGCAAAAAAAGAGCAAAATAAATTAAATAAATAAATAAAATTGTTTAATTGCGAAAAAACAACAACAAAATAATCCAGTATTATTATGGTATTATTGTAGTTTTCTATTCGATCGACACATACGAGAGGAAGTCACAAAAAATGATATCAATAATTAAGAGTTTAAACACAAATAATCGAAAAGAACTGCGAATGTCGCGTTTATTTACCAAAAGAATTTAAAGCTTGTTGCAAAATGAAAAATTTATAATACTGACGGCTGCGTTCGCGCGACTTTAGCCTAACTAACGGCCGAGTAAAGTTGAGTTGAGAAACGAACTGAAACGGAACGATTTGCTCAGTTCGATGCTGGATAAAAATCGGCGTTGTCGACGTTCGCAGTGGCAGCGTTTGTAGCAGCGACAGCCACAGCATTCTGTGGAAATTTTGAGCCATGGGCGCTTTGAGAAGTTTTGCTTACGCGTGCGCATTCTAATTTATCTGAGTGGGAAAATTTTACGTTTGTTATTCATTAAATCAGTGCAATGCACCCCTCTGCACGCCTTAATTAAAATTATATGTATTTGTTTTTCAAGACAGATCGCACGATTCTAAACGTAAACAATTGACACTCAGGTTAGTACACATTGACGCGTTTGGATTAATGGGCCAGTTCTTTTGTGCGAAAGCAACAGATGCTCTCAAAAACAAAATTATAATTAAAAATTAATTTATACCAATTTTACAAGTGCTAATTCTTAAAGTTGACAACATTTGTCAAGTGAACGTTTGCCAAATGAATGCTAATCATTTATGTCAATTATTTTGCAAAGAAAAAAACTTTGTCAATTTTATGGATTGGCAAACTCGTGAATTTCTTAGCCTTGTTAATGAACGATCCAGAAACAAAATTATTAGAATTGCGACGATTCTATTAGCATACAATGGCAACGAAAACAGGTGATAACAAAAATATTTGTTATCAATGTTCGTTTTGCAAAATCTTGTTTTTGTTTGCCAATAATTTTTATTTAATATTTGGGTTTAGAATTTACATTGATACATCAATCAATTATCGTATACTATTCTATTGAATACATTTTTCACGACAACAGTACCGCTCATGCACAATACACTTTCAGAATTTCCTGCATCATATTCACTTAATTATTATCGAAGCTTTTGTGCCGCTGAAATATTGGAAAAGAAAAACGTTACATACACAAAAAGTAAGAAATTAACTTCGGCCTTGCCAAAGATTAATACAATTCACGACATTTGGAATCTCATTTCCCTTGTTCTTAAAAGCCTTCAACCAATTTTCATCGATAGATCTCACATCTCACAAAGTGCATAAGTGTTAAGTTTCAAGGCCCCACTAAAGAAGGGGTCGGACCTTAATGGTACAAATATAGAAAACTCGTTCACGAATCCGTTTCCATATTAGCAACTATTAATTTGTTCAGTTATCATTGCAAAGTTCGGAGGAATTTATATGGATATTATAATTTTAAAGCCATTTGTCATCATTGACATGAGATTCAGCCATCGTAGTTCGAATTGATGTGGTTATTATCTTTCAAAAGCTACTACTCACCACTGAGATGAGATTCAACCATTGTAGTTCTCAACTGTGTTTGTACTTTTCTTAACACTTGAGCAATTCTTCCATTGTACCTGGTGTACATGGCATTGAAAATAAAATGTACAGCGCAACATTACTTTCTTCCAAACATTTCTGAGTTATTGAAATTGATAATAAACAATTTAAGTATAGAAAAAAAAATATGGTACACAGTCACCGTTGTCAATGACATATTACATATTTCCTTAATTTTCCACAGTGATTTCTAATTCTGCGATTTTTGCCCAATTCAGTGACAACTTAAAATAAATCAATTAAAACCATCTCAACGATCAATCTATGGAAACGTCCAATTTCTTAGATTTGTGGTGTATGTTCAGCACAGTTAATAATATCAATGTACTTTGAAATATTGCAAAACATATGTATAATAAAACACGTTGTTACAAGCAGCGCTGTATAACTGAAATGTGTCTTTTATTATTGCTAAGTTTTTCTTAACGTTAAATTTTCCAGTCCACCGATTATTTGAAGGAAATGTTTTTTTGAATAGGTATTCAAGATTTTTTACACAACCATTAACTTAGTCAAACATTGTTCAACACTCGACAAAACGTAATCCAAGACATTTAACGTGATCAATTTCCTTTCCTTCACTCAGTGAAGAGTCTTATAACTGTGTCCTGAAGTTTGTAACTGATCGAAGGAGATACTTCCATACGAAAAGAAAAATAAGGATTGAAGTCGACAGTATTTTTTGACCACTTATAGCTAAACTTGACCCGTTGTATGGAAAACTTTTTTGTTTTTTAACCAATTGACTTGAAACTTTACAGTTATGTTCTTAGGGAGGAATGAAAACTATTTTGACCAAAAGTGGGCATGGCCACGCCCACTTATAGCCAAACTTGACCCGTTGTATTGAAGACTTTTTGGTTTTTTTAACGAATTGACTTGAAACTTTACAGTTATGTTGGTAGGGAGGCATGAAAACTATTCATTTATTTTTTTTTATAGTGACACGACGTGAAAAGTATTATAGCTTCAGCCTTGCTGAAGATAGCGTCCTTACTAGTTTCTATTCATCTTATTAGCCTATAAACCAATATTCATTGTTTTTGCTCATTGGGTACCGGATATATGCAAATTATTGATTTGGGCTAAAAGAGAGAAGAAGAAAAATGAATAAGACTTAGATCGTTGTGAGGAACACTTTTTTGTTTTAAAAGATAGAGTGCTGAAATTTCAAACATACTTAGTAGTTTTACGTAACTCGACTGAATACCTGAAAGTGTCATTGAGATTGGACACCTGGAACTGGTACCTGCCATACAAAATAAAGAAGAGGAAGATATAGAAGATTCACGTCGCAAAACTCTTTTTTTTCTTAATCAATTAACTTGGAACTTCTCACTTATGTTTCTAGGGAGGCATGAAAACTATTTTGAACAAAAAATGGGCATGGCTACGCCCATTTATAGCCAAAATCAATAATTAGCATATCTCCGGTACCCATTGAGCAAATACCATGAAAATGTGTATATAGGCTATTAAAATAAAAAGAAATAAGATTCGATCAAAAAAAGTGGGCGAGCCACAAAAAAAACGGGCGTGAAGACTATACCATCATTAGCAAGGCTGAAGATAGCGTTCTAACTGGTTTTTATATCATGTACACACTGTGTGTCAGGGTATAATAAGTTTGTTTGAGACCAAAAGTATGCAACACATAGAAGAAGAGAAGGAGGGATCTAACGAATAATTATACAGGCCAATAAAAACACAGTTTTTAAAACCTTTTAAAATAACGTCAAATAATTCTTATGTATTTTTATATTGCTGATTCTGAAAAACATATATGAATATAAAGTCGTATCATTAAAATCTGAGATATTGGTGGGTGATACGACCATGTTTCAGCAGAATCAGCACACCAAAATACATAAGAATTAGTTGCAATTATTGAAAAAGTGTTTTCTTGTTGGCCTGTGTTATTTAACATAGAAACTTACACAAATAATTGGGATTACGTGAAAACGTGTGTTGTTTAGAATGTCGATCCACTAAAAAGAAAACAATGTAAACATAAAATTATCAAATAATGCCCTTAATTACGGACCTCGTCTAGGATGACTCCTTAAATTTTTATTCTTCACTATATAGATAACCAAAAAAAAAAAATAGATGAGATTATGATAAACAGTCAGCGATTTATTGTAAAACAATCTTACCTTTCTTTATTACTTCTTCTAAATTTAAACCTTTAAAGTGAATTAAATATAATAAGTGCTTTTTTAAAATAATAGGATAAAAATGTTTATTAAAAGTTTTCAGTAAGGACTTCCGTCGTTTTCGTTAAAAGAGAGATTAGATCGGATTGTTTGGTTTGTTTCTTATATTCCGTGATTTAAATATGGTCATATAAATTAAGAAATAGACATCTCACTTTCACTTTCCACTTTTTTTGAGCATAAAAATATAAATTTGAAACAAATTCTTACCAGCGCGTAAAGCTTCGTCCGCCGTTCTCAAATCCACACCTAATGATAAATTGAGTCACATATTTCAATCAATAAGACTCTTAATTGTTTGAGTATTTACCTGAACGAAGTGCTTTGCGGACATCACCAATAGAGTTACCTAAGAATCGCGTCAACATTAAAAAAACGCTTTAAATTAGTTACATACATAGAACATTAAGAGATTTGTAAAAAATCTATGGTTATTTTGTGTTGTTTTAAAAACTTCATGATTCATAGAATGCGTGGTGTTTCCTCATCAATAATTAATAACTTGGTATTATAACTTTGTCACGGAGTTTGTATCAGATCGAAATATTCATTTCCGACTATACAAAGTACATATATTCTTGATCAGGACGACAAGACGAGTTGATTTAGCCATGTCCGTCTGTCCGTCCGACTCTCTGTCTGTATGTATGCAAACAAGTCCTTTAATTTTGAAATTTTGCACAGAGTCTTGGAATTTATTACCATGTATCATTTGTCGGAACCGGCATTATCGGACCACTGAAACTGGAAGCCCCTAAAAGCTTGAAAAGAAGAAGAAAACTGAACAAGACTTAAATCGTTGTATGGAAAAATTTTTTGTTTTAGAAGATGGAAGGCTGAAATTTTTAACATTGTAGTTTTACGTTTGGAGAACTGGAATTGGTACATGCCATACAAAATGAAGAAGAAGAAGGAGGAAAATAGTATGTTCCCTTACTGGTTTTATTTAAAAAAATAATATTTAAAAACCAGTGATAACGTTATCATCAGTCATTGGTAAAGGAACAAAAGATTTTGGAACGTATTAAATATGCTTCTCTTCTCTTTTTTATTTCGTATGGCAGTTACCACTTTCAGTGGTATGGATACGTTGAACGACTAATTTTCGGAGCACTATGTTTAAAAACAAAAAAACATACAATAACTTTCACTTTGATCATTTTTCTTCCCTGAGTCCATCCTCACCAATGGTTCTCGAAAACTACAAGACTTGGTATGCAGTTTTAATACAATGAAAACTGCATACGGAAGGAAGGTATGCAGTTTTGTATGGCTACTCATACTGAGTCTACATACCGACTTTCATGTTTCTATCTCTTCGGGTGTACGAGTTATAGCATTTTAACATAGTGGGCGGTGCGGATTAGGCGGGAAGGAGTGGGCATGGCACAAAACCGTTCAGACTTGGCCTGCTGGCGAGCATCATGATCTGCCCTTAAAATTTCAAGTCTCTAGCTCTTATAGTTTCCGAAAATCATTGATGAATACAGACGGACGGACGAATGGACAGGGCTTAATGGATTTCTGTTGTCTGATCAAGAATATGTAAATAAATATTCGTTAGATCAATCCTTCCCTTCTTCTATGTGTTGCATATTTTTAGTCTCAAACAAACTTATTAAACACAGTGTGTACATGATATAAAAACCAGTAAGGACGCTATCTTCAGCCTTGCTAATGATTGTATACTCTTCACGCCCGTTTTTTTGTGGCTCGCCCACTTTTTTTGATCGAATCTTATTTCTCTTTATTTTAATAGCCTATATACACATTTTCATGGTATTTGCTCAATGGGTACCGGAGATATGCAAATTATTGATTTTGGCTATAAATGGGCGTAGCCATGCCCATTTTTTGATCAAAATAGTTTTCATGCCTCCCTAAAAACATAAGTGAGTAGTTCCAAGTTAATTGATTAAGAAACAAAAAAGTTTTGCGACGTGAATCTTCTTTCTTTTCCTCTTCTTTATTTTGTATGGCAGGTACCAGTTCCAGGTGTCCAATCTCAATGACACTTTCAGGTATTCAGTCGAGCTTCGTAAAACTACTAAGTATGTTTGAAATTTCAGCACTCTATTTTCTAAAACAAAAAAAGTTTTCCATACATCGATTTAAGTCTTGTTCATTTTTCTTCTTTTTTTCGTATGGGGGCTACCAGTTCCAGTGTTTCGATCATGCCGGCTCTGAAAAATGATTCATCGTAATAAAATTCAAGACTTTGATCCATATTTTTCGATAGCAAAAAATCGCCGAGCACGCAAAACACTTATACAAAACAAAAGATTTCGGAACGTATTAAATATGCTACTCCCCTCTTTTTCATTTCATATGGCAGTTACCACTTTCAGTGGTATGGATACGTTGAAAGACTAATTTTCGGAGCACTATGTTTAAAAACAAAAAACATTTCCATACAATAACTTTCACTTTGATTATTTTTCTACCATGTATGCACTGTGTACCGTCAGTCCGTCCTCACCAATGATAGTTTTCGAGAATCATTGGCAAGACTTAGCAAGTCTTGTCTTGTACAAGACTTGTAGCTTTCGAGAATCATTGGTGTACACAGTGTGTACAGACTTGAAATTTGGAGATTAGAATCGCGATGCTCGGCATTACATTAAGTATGGAACACGCCCACTTCTTCCCACCCATCCAGCACTCACCACTTTTTTAAAATGCTATAGCTCGAACAGCAGAAGCGATAGTAAAATGGAAACTGCATACCATCATAAAGTGGTTCTCTTAAAAATGTACTTAGTAATTTCAAAATTATAAGAGATACGTCAAGACTATTGAACTAAAATTTATAGTAAAATCCAACATTTATCCCGGTTTTCTTGATATTTTGATATCAGAAAGGAAAACTGTGGGAGGAGATCTACACAGAAAGATTGATGGTCAGACGAACATGGCTATTTCAATTCGACTTGTATAACTGATCCAGAATATATGTATATACTTTGTGTGGTCGGGCACGTTTTCTTCTAGGTGTTACAGACTACAGGACAAAGTTTTAATGATATACACAACGCGAAGAATATAATTTATGTCGTTGTGTAATTACAAAACTAGTTTTTATACGTACTATACTAGAATATATGTATATACTTTGTGTGGTCGGCCACGTTTTCTTCTAGGTGTTACAGACTACAGGACAAAGTTTTAATGCTATACAAAACGTGAAGAATATAATTTAAGTCATTGTTTAATTACAAAACTAGTTTTTATACGTACTTTCACCATATGAATGTAACTACTATTGAGATCGGAACACTGGCACTGATACTTGCCATGCAAATGGAAGACAAGGAAGATAAGCAAATTTAAGTCGTTGTGAGGAAAACGTTTTTGTTTCTTCGCCGATTAATTTGAAACTCCAAAATGATGTCCTTAGGGAGGCATAAAATCTCTTTTGATAAAAACATGGGCATGGCACCCTCCTACTTATAGCCAAAATCATTAATTTCCATATCTCTGTATCCTAATGAGGTATAACAATGAAAATTGGTATGTATTAAAAGAAATGAAAAAAAAAAAAAAAAAGTAAGGGCGGTATAGTCGAGTATACTCGAAAATATAATACCCTGCACACATGGTAGGCGGTGCCACACCCTTAATCTACAAAAACATATTGATCTGACGTGTTCAAAATATCAAGAAAATCGGTCAAAAAATGTGAATTTTACGAAAATTTTAAGTTTGTTGGTCTCTGAGGGGTAGCCATCAAAGAGAGGGGAAGTTTGTGGTATGCAGTTTTTTAGATGTATAATCACTGAGCTTGTATACAAACTTTGAGTGTTGTACCTTTGTTAATTTTGGAGATATAGCAATTTATAGAAAATAACTGGTGGAGGGGAAATGAAAAGGAGGTGGTATGCAATTTTGTGGGGCTATACATACTGAGTCTACATACCGACTTTCATGTTTCTATCTCTTTGGATGTTTGAGTTATAGCGATTTAAAAAAGTGGGTGGGGCTGGATGGGCGGGAAGGAGTGGGCGTGTCAAAAAAAAAAAAAAATAAACTTGATCTGCTGCCGAGCATCACGAGTCTACCCTCCAAATTTCAAGTTTCTAGCTCTTATAGTTTCCGAGAACCGTTGGTGAGGACGGACGGACATGGCTCAATCAATTTCTCTTGTCGTCCTGATCAAGAATAAGTGTATTTAATGGGGTCCCCCTCCCCTCCTTCTGTGCGTTACATACATTTCGCTCAAACAAACACAATATACCCTGATACACAGTATGTGTACAGGGTATAAATACACAAAATTAAGTCGTTGTTTGGAGAACTTTTTTTGTTTCCGTATGATTTTTCTTGAAACTTTAAATTCATGTTCTTAATGAGGTATGAGAACTAAAAATGGGAGTGGCACGACCTACTTACATATATTGAAAATCATGAATTTTCATATATCGGAAACTAAATGAGTTACAACAATGAATGTTTGTTTGTAAGCTGTAAAGATAAAGCAGGCCATCTACAGTCGAATTTATGTGACAAACAGTTTGTCGAACAAAGATATATTTTGCCACTAACGACGAATATATTCGTATCGAACACAGCCAAGATAGAATCTTTTTTTTTTTTATTTTTCTCAAACAAAACGTCAAACACAAAATTTGTAACAAACACTACCACGACGAATGTTTCGTCAAACCAAACAAATTCGTCAAACAGTGTTCAACAGTGGATGGCCTGCTTAAAGAGAAATAAAATCCCGACGAAAAATGTGGGCGTAGCACTAGAAGAAGAGCGTGAAGAGTATTTAATTTTCGGCATGGGCGAAGATCATAAGAGCTAGGGACTTGGGTAGACTCAAGTTTGAATGATTTTCAGATACGCACATTTTTTCCTGTCCAACCAGAAACCCCACTTCTTTAAAAGAATATAGCTGAATACCAGAAGCGATAAAAACATGAAAATCGGTTTGTAGACTCAGTAATTAGAGACCTACAAAATGACGTACCACAGTTTTTGCCCCTCCTTCTAATTTCTCCTCAAAAAGTGGTGTTCTTAAAATATCTGTATCTCCAGAACTATAAATAATACGAACTTCAAACTCATAACTCTTTAAAACAATTTGGGTTTTTATCAGTTTTGTAAATATTTAATTTTTGATAACCACACATTTTATATATACAACAGTACGGTAATGTCGCGAAATTAACTGACAATGGAAGACAATTCCTTCTAATGCTATATACTACGTTAAACAATGCTTTGTTTTTCTTGTTAGCTTTAAAAGCCCGAGAACTATTTGTATTGAAACAGAGAGTCTCATGGACAAACAGTTGAGACTGACAATTCTTCCCGTCAGATAAAGCTGATAAAAAACATGCTTCCGTAGTGTTTAGTGTTTTGCTTATAGTTAGACCATATTGACTTAAAATTAAAAAACTTACCGTAAGGAACCGCATCAATGGGACCAAAGGCTATTGGAAATTTTTAAAGTAATTTAAAGCATTTTTTTTATTTTGAAAAATCAATAAAACTTACCTCTTGGAACTACTTTCGACAGATCAATGCCTTAAAAAAATAAATATTTAAAATAAATTAATTATTAAATTAATCAAAAACCAGTAAAGGCGGTATAGTCGAGTATGCTTTAGAATATAATACCCTGCACACACGGTAGGCGGTGCCACACCCCAAATTTACAAAAATATTGATTGTCACAACTCAAAAAAAAAATCATTTTCAGGAAACGCAAAAAACTGCTTTAGAGCCAATGACAATTTTATGGAAATCGAATGTTGAATAAAGGAATAATTCTGTTTCTAAACCAGATAATTACACCATCTCTTTTGTAGTGAAAATGTCAAACTTAGAGTTGTGACTCTTTAGTTAAACATGTGCGATTTGCACGTGTTGTGACGTTCGCGAACTTATGTACATCTACAAGTAAAGTAAGATATATTGTTATAAGCTATTAGCAATTATTTTGAATAGAGTTTAATTAACGATTTCAGGTAATTAGTGTAAAAAAACGTTTTTTGTTTGTTAAGAATCAAAAATGAAAAGAGTTATAAAAGTTGTGCATCGTACCGTAACAAAAGAAGAGCAAAACTGGAAGAAATTAGAAAAATGACCTCAATATATCAATGTAAATATGCGATTGTTTCATATTTGTTTAGTGGGTTCACTGCACTAAACATCTAACGGCGAAAGATTTTAACGTACTTGGATGGTAAATTCCAAAAGCATTTTGCTTTTGTCGTCATTTATTTGGGAACGTAAACACATTAAATAAATCAATGTATCGAATATTCGTATAAATATAAATATATGCCGAAAAGCTCCTAACAAGGGCGGCAAATTTTCTTCCGCCTGATGGCTGATGCCCACGCTACTGCTGCGGGTGTTCGATATAAGGTGGGCGGTGCAGATTGGGGGGGAAGGAGTGGGCGTGACACAAGACTATTTAAATTTGATCTGCTGCCTACCATCACGAGTCTAACCTCCAAATTTCCAGTCGCTAGCTTTTTTAGTTTCCGAGAATCATTGGTGAAGACAGATGGACGGACAGGCCTTAATCAATTTTTCTTGCCGTCCTCATCAAGAATACATATACTAAAAGGTAAAGGTGAAAATACAACTTTAGTACTCTTTTCGCTCTTTCTCTAATGACATGCCCATCTATGATCTAAATTAGGTCTGATTTATGCAAAAAGTGGCAAGATTTTTGCTAAAAGCTGGCTACATTTTTAGCAAATAATGTGCAGGATTATGATTGAGGAACGATCGGTCGAAAATAAAGATTTTGATAAAAAATTGATGTTCTTGAAAATCAATCTTTAACTATATTGCGTACATATTAATGTCACGCCCATTTTTTGACAGAATCTTTTTTATCTTCATCTTATTAACCTATATACCAATTTTCACTGCTTTAGCTCAGTGCGTACCGGAGATATGCAAATTATTGATTAGTACTGTATGTGGCCGTAGCCATGCCAAACTTTAGATTAAGATCGTTTTAATAACTCGCTGAGAACATAAGTGCAAAGTTTCAAATCAATTGATTAACGGACGGACGGGCATGGCCATATCAACTCGTGTTGTCGAGCTGATCAAGAATTTATATATAGGTATTTTGTATAGTCGGAAATGTGTCCTTATAATACTATTCACATACGTGAAAAGTATAAAAAAGAGATTTACCTGTCTACAAATAAAATAGAATATTGTAAAATATAAGATAACGAGCGTGGCTACGCCCCTTTCCCATATATGTGTCTTATTAGATAAACTAAGAGAAGCGATTTCCCATACAAATAATTGCCACTTGACACTTTACGGTGCTCGTATTCCTAAACTATTAGTCTTACGAAATAAAAGGTCAGAACATTATTTGTAGGAAATTTCCTCTAGTTTAATTTAATATGGAGACATTTTTGTCGTAAAATGAGCCAAAATGGAGATATGGTGAAAAAAGTGATTTAAAACTCAAGCAGCGGTGATAGAAGGTCGGAAAGTGAAAATTCGGAAAAAGCAGCCCAAAATCCATATAGTTGCCAATTTTCAGTACTCCCGCAAAACTTTTCAGGTAGAATTAATGTATTAATTAGCAACTTAAGTATTAAATTTCCAGTAAATTGGTAAAGAAACAATAAAATCTGTTATACAAAAATTTTTAATTTTTCAAGATGAATATAATGGTTGTGACACATTATGGTCAATGTCACGTCCCATATCTAAAATGTTTCTGTATTATAACATTGCCCATTTTACCATTGTTTAAAATTCCAAATAATTGGTATTTATGAGATGATTCAGTTTGGTGGTCTTTGAGTGGCAACAATCAGTGGTAGCAATCAACGCAATGAATTTCAATGCAAATCAACCAATTTTTTTCGAGCAGCAAAAACAATCAGTTTCATGCCTCGCTAATCTGCTTGCATTTATTTTCGAAAATTAAAAAGTATATTCGAATTTAACTAAATAAATTGTTAAAATAATCTAAAAACTATAATTAATATGTTGTTGTATTTGAAATCTTTAAATAAACTTGTAAAAATAGTAAATTTAATGAAAATAAGTACCAAAAACGCTGTTGGTGCAAGTTGGCATGTGAACATTTTTGAATGAACAAATGCGAAGAAGAGTTTATTCAAAAGTGCAGCCGCTGCACTGCAGCGTGCTTCCCGTAGAACAGAAACTAGTTAGCTAACAATGCTGCCATGAGGAACAATTTCCTTAATTATACTCTTCAAGTATATGAATAGCATTATAACTTTGTCACGGAGTTTGTAACAGATCGAAATATTCATTTCCGACTATATAAGCTATATATATTCTTGATCAGGACTACAAGATGAATTGATTTAGCGGTGTCCGTCTATCCGTCCGTCTGTCTGTATGTATGCAAATTAGTCTGTCAGTTTTGAAGCTATCAAGCTGAAATTTTGCACAGAGACTTGGAATTACCATGAATCATTCGTCGGAACCAGCATGATCGGATCATTGGAACAGGTATCTGCCATACAAAATGAAGAAGAGGAAGAGAAGTAAGGTTCTCGTCGTTGTATGGAAAACTTTTTTGGATGGATTTTGGGCTGCTCTTTCCGAATTTCCACTATGCGACCTTCTACGACCGCCGCTCGAGCCGCCATTTTGAAAAAATGACGTCCAAAATCACTTTTTTTGACCATATCTCCATTTTGGCTCATTTTACGGCAAAAACATCTCCATTCTAACTTAAACTAGAGCAAATTTCCAACAAATAATGTTCTAAGCTTTTTTTTCGTAAGACTAACAGTTTAGGCGTACGAGCGCCGCAAAGTGTACAACTTCGGTACTATGGTTTTCATACATTTTGTATGGGATTTTGATTAATCCAAATTTTGAAAATTTGCTTAATTTGTTGTGTTTGATGCTAATATTTAATATTGTACTTGTCTTATATTCAAGTAAACACAACGTTCCCAACCCGTCCACAGACTTACAGGCCCAGAACCATGCATATGTTACTTGCCTCTTTTATAAGAAAACGGTAATTTTTGATGCAAAAACGGTTGGTTTGGATTTGTAAATTTGCACTCGAATTTGGAACGTTTTTATTATAGTTGATGATTAATATAACATTAAATCTCAACACCAAACACAATAAAAGTTAGTGAAATCTAAATCACTTGGACTGAGAGTAAGGCTAACATTCAAAACAATACCAAATCCCTTACAAAATGTATGAAAACCATAGTAACAAAGTTGAACACTTTGCTCCGTTCGTACGCCTAAACTATTAGTCCTACGAAAAAAAAGGTTAGAACATAATTTGTTGGAAATTTCTTTTAGTTTAATTTAGTATAGAGATGTTTTTGCCGTAAAATGAGCCAAAATGGAGATATGGTTAAAAAAGTGATTTTGGACGCCATTTTTTCAAAATGGCGGCTCGAGCGGCGGTCGTAGAAGGTCGCATAGTGGAAATTCGGAAAGAGCAGCCCAAAATCCATATAGATGCCAATTTTCGACACTCCCGCAAAACTTTCCAGGTAACCCCATTTTTTACGACCAAACGACTGGACTATACGCCCATTTGCTAATTTGTTTTAAAGAAAGCAATGCATTCATACTACACTCTATTTTGCGAGTTAAGTTTCAAGTCAATTGATTAAGAAACAAAAAAGTTTTCCATACAACGACGAGAATCTTACTTCTCTTCCTCTTCTTCATTTTCTATGGCAGGTACCAGTTCCACGAAACGTGACATTACCCATAATGTGTCACAACTGTTATATTACCAGTATTCTGCACAATATGGCTTTGACTTGTTGGTTTTCTTTTATTCCGGTTGGTCTGCAAAGGGGCCGTTCAAGTATTACGTAACGCAATTTTTAAAGATTTTTGACCCTCCCCTCCCCCATGTAACCCCCCCTCCTCCCGCCATAACGTTACGTAACAACCAAGTCACCATTTCTACCTAAAAAACACAATTATGTTGCGCAAAGTACCGAAAGGTCGGTAAATTATAATAAAACCAGTAAGGGCGGTATAGTCGAGTTTACTCGACAATATAATACCCTGCACACTCAGTAGGCGGTGTATTAGTTTTGGAGACATAGCGTTTTATAGAATCAACTAGGGAAAGGGAAATAAAGGGAAAGCGGAAAAATGCAGTATGCAGTTCTGTAGAGTTACTCACACTGATTCTACACACCGACTTTCATGTTTCTATCTCATCGGGTGTTTGAGTTATAACGTTTTAAAAAAATGGGCAGTTTCGGAGAACCATTGGTGAATACAGACGGACGGACAGGACTCCATCGATTTCTCTTGTCATCCTGATCAAGAATATACATATATACTTTATAGGGCCCCCCTGTCCTCCAATATACCCTGATACACAGTATGTGTCCAGGGTATAATTACAATCCTTACTAAAACAACTTATTTTAACCAAAAATAAAACATTATTCTTAAAAATTTAAATATACAGCGATAATTAATGTTACTGTTCATCTGTCCATAGGGTTACACACTTGGGAAAGAAAAATAAAAATTACGTACAATGCAAACGAGGGTCTGCCATTGAAACATAAACGAAAAGTGCTGACAACTTCGGAGATTTTAATTTCGTAGTTTTTTTATTCAACCAAAGAAAATAATGCTACGTAACGCGTTGTTCGACACCTCCATGTAACGCATCGTAACGTTTTATAAGACCCCCCCTCCCCCAAATTGCGTTACGTAATACTTGAACGGCCCCAAAAGAAGACAATGCAATATTTCTGTTTATAGCTTCAAAAATGAAGACGTCGGACAGAGCAAATACATGTAGAGCAAATGTACATATGTACATATGTGCCTGTATACATAATAAGGTGCGTTTCATAATCATAAGACACTTTTAAGTTACAATTTTCAGTTAATGTCAAAATTAAAAGAAAAATTCCCAAATATTCTTTTTTTCGTCATGTGGTTTTTTATAGTTCAGTGCATCTGAACTCCCGTTATTGGCGCCTGTGTACCTATAATTTCAGAGTTCCGTTACTTTTTCGTTTGCGACTGCTCATTTTTGGCTTTTTTCGTCGTTTCATATTCATAAGACACCAGTCGAAAATTTGCATTAATTGAAATTAAATTAATCGGTCACGTGAAAAATTTAATAAGAGTGATTCAAAAATACAGATGCCGCGTGGTTGCGTATTATCAGAGGAAGAACGAGGAAAAATATTGGCTTACAATGAGTCGGGAATGTCAATATCAATGATTTCCAAAAAAATCTGCAGAAGCCGATGCGTTGTTCGAAATTTTTTGCGTAATCCTCAAAATTATAATACTTTAAAACCAATCGGCCGAAAATTAAAGTTATCAGACCGAGAAGAGCGAATCATTCTTAGAAAATGTTCAAACTCAACAAGGTCTTGCTTTGATTTGGCCGCTGCCGTCCACAATAAAGTCTCAAAAACAACCATTTGGCGTACTCTCCAGCGCTGCAACCATATAAAATTGTCAAAATTGAAGACAGTTCCTCATCTTTTACCACGGCACAAGCTGGCGCGGCTTCAATTTGCGGAAAATCATCTGTACACCAACTGGGACAAAGTATGGGCCCGACTTGTTTTTACAATTCATTTCTTAATTGTTTTTTGTTTTAAAGGTTATTTTTTCCGATGAAAAGCAATGGAATCTCGATGGTCCTGATGGTTTCCAATACTATTGGAGAGATTTGAGAAAGGCGCCTCTGTACTTTTCAAAGAGAAATTTCGGAGGAGCGTCTGTAATGGTTTGAGGGGCTTTTACATCGAAAACCACACTCCAATTACAATTTACATCCTCCCGAATGAATAGCAGTGACTACATACAAGTGTTAGAAAACAGCCTGCTTCCTTTTGTTTTGGAAAACCGAGAGATTCCGTTCATTTTCCAGCAGGACAACGCTCGTATTCATGTAAGCGCCGCAACAAAAAATTATCTGAGGTATTGCTCAGTTGAGATTATGGACTGCCCGGCATGTTCTCCAGACCTTAATCCCATTGAGAATTTGTGGGGTATATTGGTGAGAAGGGTATATGCACATAACCACCAATATAAAAATACCGAGCAGCTTAAATCCGCAATTCTCGCCGAATGGGCTAGTCTCGATGTCAATGTTTTAAAAAATTTAGCTGACTCGATGAAAAAAAGATTATTTTGCATTGCGAAGGGCAATGGAGCCCCAATTGATTCGTAAAAGGGTGTTTATAAGCAAATCAAAAATCAAAAAAAAAAAACTAAAGACATATTTAAAACAAAATTCCAATGGTGTCTTATCATTATGAAACGGCTGAAAAACGTTTTTTTTTTTAATTTTGTTATTTTTAATTGATGAATTAATGGTTTTGTTATTGAAAGTTATTTGTTTCTCTTCTAATATTATCTCAACAAAATACAATATTCCCAGTATAAACATTCACAACAATATCTCAAAAAACCAGTAAGGACGCTATCTTCAGCAAGGCTGAAGCTATAATACTTTTCACGTTGTGTCACTATAAAAAAAACTGAAATGAATAGTTTTCATGCCTCTCTAACAACATAACTGTAATGTTTCAAGTCAATTCGTTAAAAAACAAAAAATTTTTCCATACAACGGTTCAAGTTTTGCGATAAGTGGGCGTAGCCATGCCCACATTTGGTCAAAATAGTTTTTATTCCTCCCTAAGAACATAACTGTAAAGATTCAAGTCAATTGGTTAAAAAACAAAAAAGTTTTCCATACAAAGGGTCAATTTTCGCTATAAAAGGGCGTGGCCACGCCCACTTTTAATCAAAATAGTTTTCATTCCTCCCAAAGAGCATAACTGCAAAGTTTCAAGTCAATTGGTTAAAAAACAAAAAAGTTTTCCATACAAAGGGTCAATTTTCGCTATAAAAGGGCGTGGCCACGCCCACTTTTAATCAAAATAGTTTTCATTCCTCCCTAAGAGCATAACTGCAAAGTTTCAAATCAATTCGTTAAAAAACAAAAAAGTTTTCCATACAACGGGTCAAGTTTAGCTATAAGTGGGCGTGGCTACGCCCTCTTTTGGTCAAAATAGTTTTCATGCCTCCCTAAGAACATAACTGTAAAGTTTCTAGTCAATTGGTTAAAAAACAAAAAAGTTCTCCATACAACGGGTCAAGTTTCGCTATAAGTGGGCGTGGCTACGCCCACTTTTGGTGAAAATAGTTTTCATTCCTCCCTAAGAACATAACTGTAAAGTTTCAAGTCAATTGGTTAAAAAACAAAAAAGTTTTCCATACAACGGGTCAAGTTTAGCTATAAGTGGGCGTGGCTACGCCCACTATTGGTCAAAATAGTTTTCATTCCTCCCTAAGAACATAACTGTAAAGTTTCAAGTCAATTGGTTAAAAAACAAAAAAGTTTTCCATACAACGGGTCAAGTTTAGCTATAAGTGGGCGTCGCTACGCGTGGCTACGCCCACTTTTGGTCAAAATAGTTTTCAATCCTCCCTAAGAACATAACTGTAAAGTTTCAAGTCAATTGGTTAAAAAACAAAAAAGTTTTCCATACAACGGGTCAATTTTCGCTATAAGTGGGCGTGGCTACGCCCACTTTTGGTCAAAATGGTTTTCATTCCTCCCTAAGAACATAACTGTAAAGTTTCAAGTCAATTGGTTAAAAAACAAAAAAGTTGTCCATACAACGACGTGAATATTGCTTCTCTTCCTCTTCTTCATTTTGTATGGGGGCTACCAGTTCCAGTTTCCCGATCTCAATGAAACTTTCAGGCATGTAGTCGGACTATGTAGAACTCCTATGTTTAAAATTTCAGCACTCTATCATACAAAACAAAAAAGTTTTCCATACAACGATTCAAGTTTTGTTCATTTTTCTTCTTCTTTTCGTATGGGGGCTACCAGTTCCAGTGGTCCGATATGGCCGGTTCCGACCAATGATTTGACTGCACGAATAAGAAGTCTCTGTGCAAAATTTCAGCTCGATATCTTCAAAACTGTGGGAGGAGATTGTATATATACAGACAGACGGACAGACGGACATGGCTAAATCAACTCGTCTTGTCGTCCTGATAAAGAATATATATACTTTATATAGTCGCAAGTGAATATTTCTGTGTGTTACAAACTTCAGCACAAAGTTATTATACTGTTTCACATACGTGAAAAGTATAATTAGGGGTGGCTTATGATTATGAAACGCACCTTATGTTCCTATCGCACTTTTCACCGTGAAAAACGTACAATTTCGAAGTTCTTTCTTCATGTAGAACTACGTGAAAATTTGTGAAATTTTCTTTTCATTTTAACATTGAGTGTTCTAGGCCTGTAACTGTTCTTTTAGAATATTTTTCATCTGGGTTTTCAAGTAGATTTATCTGGTTGACTTGCATCGGGTTTCGTCAGTATGACAGACCTACTAATTTTAGCAGGGTAATTCTCATGTAGTAAAGTTCATGCTAACGAATTCACAGTGCGATTTGCAGTGAAAAATTAAGGCAAAATTTCGTGTAGTTTTTGTTTAGCTCAATGAATAGTGTATTGTACTCTTAAGCCAAAGGGCGCGGGTACGAATCCCAGCTATGCCAAGTCAAAAACTTTTTTTTTCTTTGTAATATAAAGGAATACTTATGGTTTGTTTCTAATGAAAGCAAAACTAATAGGAAAACGCAAGGCTAACTTGGTAGCGTTTCTTCGAGAATATTCTTATAAGTTTCCTTTCGAATTTCAATATCCAACACATTTTCTTGTATCAGTTTTTTTAGCTTTCTAAAGTAACGTAGATGTTTTCTTATTTGGCGAAGTAGGCTTCGAAATTTTTTGAATTTTTTTAAATGCATTCAAAACACACATTTTCATGTATCGCTGCTTTTCAGCCTTACAGAGTAACGTAACGTTACAGAGTAACAGAGTACCTTATCTGACAAAATCGTCTTCGGACTCATTCGTATTTTATTTTTTAAATCAGCTTGCTAAACATACTGAGTATAGAAGTGATATTTTCATGTATCGCTGCTTTTCAGCCTTACGAGTAAGTGTTTGCCTTATCTGACAAAATCGTCTTCGGGCTATCTCCTGTATTCTATATTCTAAAAGAACCGTGAAAACCCCACTTAGCTTAGAAGCTACGTTTTCATGTATCGGTGCCATTTAACCTTCTAAAATAACGTAGATGACTGCTTCATAGTGCTCTTTGCCTTATTGGCACACTGAAAACTACATAAGTGATTTTTTCCATTTAGAAAGAACGGTCAAAAACTTGCTTATTTTAGTTACTAAGTTACTGAAGGTCGGGCTGGGGTATTACATACTGTACAGACATACAAACTAATCAAAGCTGAAGGACGTATCTTTTTATAACTTCTTAACAAAACCAGTAAGGGCGGTATAGTCGAGTATACTCGACAATATAATACCCTGTACATACAGTATGCTGTGCCACACCCCAAATCTACAAAAAATTTGGATTTGACATAGCCCGATCAAATAGTGTTCAAAATATCTTATAGTTTTTAGGAGTAGCTATGAAAGAGAGGAGAATTTTGTGGTATGCAGTTTTAAAGGTACATATTTACTGAGATTGTATACAAAATTTCAGGTTTTTACCTCTATTAGTTTTGGAGTTATAGCGTTTTATAGAAAACCACTGGTGGTGGGGAAATAAAGGAGAGGGGGAAAATTGTGGTATGCAGTTTTTTAGAGCTACTCATATTGGGTCTACATACTGACTTTCATGTTTTTATCTCTTTGGATGTTCGAGTTATAGTGGGCGGTGCTGGTTGGGCGGGAAGGAGTGGGCGTGGCACAAAACCGTTTAAACTTGATCTGCTACCGAGCATCACGAGTCTACCCTCCAAATTTCAAGTCTCTAGCTCTTATAGTTTCCGAGAACCATTGGTGAGGACGGACGGACAGACATGGCTAAATCAATTCCTCTTGTCGTCCCGATCAAGAATATATATACTTTATGGAGTCCCCCTCCCCTCCTTCTGTGCGTTACATAAATTTGGCTTTTGTACAAACACAATATACCCTGATACACAGTATGTGTACAGGGTATAATAATGTCTTTTTATTGCATGAAGAGTACAAAAAAAAAGTATTACCTGAGCGAACCGCCGTGTCGATTGCTTCTAAATTTCCACCTACAATGAATCCGTTAGTAATTTAATATACTTTATAATATAATTTTAATTACCGAGATGAAGAGCACGCCGGATTGTACTAGCAGACGGAACTGAAATCGATAAACAAATTGGTTAAACTTCAGACAAACATGTTATGTGTAAAGAGATAAATTTAATGACTTAAATAATAATTTAATAATACTTATTCTCTGATTACAAATATTGCGTATTTGTAATTTTGTCGATTACTTATTTGCCGACCCTTGTGTATTCTAAAACACTGCGAAAGTTTCGATAACCAGTTTTGGATTTTCAAATTAATGACCAAATAAAAGTAAGTGTACTAACCATTCTGAACCGTATCGGGCGTACCTGTTTTGACTGTTAATTTTGGTTAATATAAATATTATTATTTTATAATACAAATTCCAACCTACCCGAAAGAACATTTGGTAGAACGCGAAGCAACTGTTCAAAAGAAGCCATCACATCTTAAGAATTATATTATATTCTATAAATTAATTGAATTTATTTCAAATTCACACACAAACCTTCTTTAGTGATTTCTTGACTTCTCCGTTCTAAAATGATAATATGTACTAACACAATTTGCTATCGCGATTAAATAATTAATTTACCTGGATGTCCAGTTTTGTTACCTATATTAAACAATAGAAAATACATATGTAATAAATATTAATATCAGCGGATTTTGTCTTGTTTGATGTCGTTCAACAAGTTGTAAAGCTATCGAACTAATTTAAACACAGATATTATTTTTATGTGTCCAAGAATTGTACACCTCACAATTGTCTTGATTTTAGTAGTATATAGTTGTCATTAGAATGATCGGTGAGAAATGAGGTTTGTGTTAAAAGCTACCAACTCAATACATTGCACAAAAACTTCTTAGTCGTAAAAGCAAATAGTGTGGATGCTTGGTGAAGATCAGGTGACTACATTTAGCATTTACATAGAATTGAATTGTCATAGAAACAATATGACAAAAATACAATTTTTAATAAAAAAATTTGTTGTTTTTGAATGTAAACAAATATTGAGTGAAGTATGATTGCATTGCCAAATTTTGCAATCATGAGTTTTTATTCCCTGTACCTTATGGTATAAGAGTATTTAGTTTTGTGCGCATCGAAAGTGTATGTAATACCTAACAGGAGGGGTGGCAAACCCAATAAAGTACACATATTCTTGATCAGTATTGAAAGAGAAGTCGATTTAGCAATGTCCGTCTGTCCATCCGTCTGTATGACTTGGTTTAGGGATGACTGGAAATGACTTTACCTCGGGTAAAAGAATTACAAAAGTCGTATTTCCCCGGTTATCTTTTGAGATAGGAACATCGAATATGGAGTGTATATAGCTGGCTCGGACCCCAACCAGATAGATTAGATAAATGGGCGTGGCCTCGCCCTTAAATAGTAAAAATTTAAGACGCTTATATATATGAACCCATAAAGCCTACAAGAATGAAACTTTGCATATTGGGATGGAGTATAATAAATTGGTATGAATGGAAATGGGATCTGTTCCAATTGAATAGTGGGTGGAACAACGCCCTATAACAGCCGTTACAAATTGAAGGTACAGGGTATAACCCAGTGGAGTTTTTTCGGCTGCAATTCCTTACTGTTTATTAATGCTTATATTACAAAGTTTCATAAGAATCGGACATAACGACATGCTACCGTCCATGTATAGTGAAAATGTAGTGCAGTATGAATGCATTGCCTTTTTTGAAGACAATTTAGAAAATGACCGTTCCTGACCCATTGCTTGCAATGGTTTTGGTTACACTTGTATTATTTTCTACCATTTTTAAATTACTTACATATTGTTCACGGTGTCAAAATTTTTTGGAATAAAGTCTACTATATTTTTGTAATTACGATTACTATCAGGGGCTACAGTTGTTTAATTTTATATTATGGTATTCTCTGTCGTAGCTCTTTGCTGCCATTTTTTGTTCAATTTTGTTTGCAATTGAAGTGACACCGTTACCATTACATTTAACAGACAGAGACATCTCCGACTATAGAAAGTATATATATTCTTGATCAGCACGACGAGACGAGTTCATATGTCCGTCTGTCTGTCTGTCTGTTTCAATGCGAACTCGTCCCAGAGTTTTGTAGTTAGCAAAAAAATGTAAACGCAGAAAATTTTCTTTTCCTTCAGGCAGTTTATATGTAGAAATCAGCTTGATCAGAATACTATAGCATATAGCTGCCATAGGAACGATCGGTTAAAAATTAGGTTTTTGCTCAATAAACTCTTTGATTTTAAAGCTATCGCCTCGATTTTTTGCACAAGAACATCTTGGACGTAAATTAAGACACACTGCAAAATTGGTGAAGATCGGATAACTATAGCATATAGCTCCCATAGGAACAATCGGTCAAAAACTCGGTTTTTGTTAGAAAAACTTTCATGTTCTCAACTATAAATAGATGAAACCTTGCAGTTACGCGTTTTTTAGAATTCTTGACCATATTACAAAGTTTCACATAAATCGGACATAAGGGCGTGGCACCGCCCATATAGAGAAAAACTTAAAAATGTGATTTATCTATAAGCAGACAAGATAGAAAATCGTAAAATTAAGTATAGATTGATTGCATTGTATTCTAAAAAAAAAATTTGAAAATGGGCGGGGTTAGGCCTCTTTATCTTTATAAACTTATAAGATTCTCTTTGGAAAAACTATAAGACGGATTTTCCAAATGCTTGCAAGAGTATATTAGTTTCAGCAACGCTGAAAATAGCTCCCTTACTGGTTATATCCATAATTGTATGTCGAATAAATTTGTAAAGAATTTAAAATCTCCGATACATGAATAATAGAAAATGCTGCACAAAGTTCATTATATCATCGATTACAGTCGGATTGACGATTTAGGACTGTGATATTATTGTTAGTTACATTAAATACTCCTAGCCTACGCCTATGTACATATCGCACATGTTTAACTAAACTGTCACAACTCAAAATTTGTCACTTTCGTGTTTTCATGTAAAAACTGTTTATCGTACGCAGATCTATCACCACAAAAGAGGTGGTGAAATTATCTGGTTTAGAAACAGAATATTGCATTTCCATAAGGTTGTCATTGGTTCTAAAGCAGTGTTTTGCGTTTCCTGAAAATTCATTCAAAAACATGTAATTGAAAAGTTTTGTCTTTTTTTTTAAGAACAAAAAAGTTTTTTTTGACCGATTGTTCCTATGGGAGCTACATGATACAGACGTCCGATCTTCACCAATCTCGCCAATGCGTTTTTGTGCAAAAAAAAATTTAAGCTAGTAAGGACGCTTTTTTCAGCAAGGCTGAAGCATACATACTCTTCACGCCGTTTCTTGTGCTACGCCCATTTTTTTAACTGAATCTATTTCCTCTTCATCTGATTAGCTTTTAAACAAATTTTATACTCTTGCAAGAGTATATTAACTTTGTCGTGAAGTTTGCAACGCAGAGAAGGAGACATTTCGCACTATATAAAGTATATATATTCTTGATCAGCTCGACGAAACTAGTTCAGATAGCCATGTCCGTCTGTCTGTCTGTCCGTCTGTCTGTCCGTCTGTCTGTCTGTTTCAATGCGAACTCCTCCCAGAGTTTTGAAGTTAGCAAAAAAATTTAAACGCAGAAAATTTTCTTTTCCTTGCAGGCAGTTTATATGTAGAGACCAGCCTGATCGGAATACTATAGCATATAGCTGCCATAGGAACGATCGGTCAAAAACGAGGTTTTTGCTCAATAAACTCTTTGTTTTTTAAGTTATCGCCCCAATTTTTTGCACAAGAACATCTCGGACGTAAATTAAGGCTCACTGCAAAATCGCCGAAGATCGGATAAATATAGCATATAGCTCCCATAGGAACAATCGGTTAAAAATTCGGTTTTTGTTAGAAAAACTTTTTTGTTTTTAACTATAAACAGATGAAACCTTGCGTTTTTAGGAATCCTTGACCATTAGAAAATGGGCGGGGTTACGCCCCTTTATCTTTATAAACTTATAAGATTCTTATTGGCAAAACTATAAAACGTATTTTCCAAATGCTTGCAAGAGTATATAAGTTTCAGCAAAGCTGAAAATATTGTTTTTGCTCATTGGGTTCCAAAGATATATAAATGTTTGATTTTTGCTATAAGTGGGCGTAAACATGCCTATTTTTTTGTCAAGATAGTTTTTATACCTCCCTAAGAAAATAAGTCTGAAGTTTCAAGTCAATTGATTAAGAAACAAAAAAGTTTTCCATACAACGACGTGAATCTTGCTTCTCTACCTCTTCTTTATTTTGTATGGCAGGTACCAGTTCCAGTTGTCCGTTCTCAATGAATCTTTTAGGCACTTAAACGGACTACGTAACTACTACTATATTTTAAATTACAGCCCTCTATTTTCCACAACAAAAAAGTTTTCCACATAACGATTCAAGTTTTGTTCATTTTTCTTCTTCATTTCGTATGAGGGCTACCAATTCCAATGGTCTGATCATGCCGGTTCCAACCAATTATTTGACCACACATTAGAGAAGACTCCCTGCAAAATTTCAGCTCGATATATTCAAAACTGTGGGAGGAGAAAGCATATACACAGACGGACTGACGTACATGGCTATATCAACTCGTCTTGTCGAGCTGATCAAGAATATATATACTTTATGGTGTCCCCCTCCCCTCCTTCTTGGTGTTACAAACTTCAAGACAAAATTATAATAATATTCACTTGCGTGGAGAGTATAAAAAATATTTAAAACCCACACATGTTCCAAAAGATTAGATTGTAGCCACAAGTTTTACGTCTATTTGACTGATACAGGCTTCACATCTCGACATAATAAAGAATTTTATGAGTGCCCACTAATTTTTGGGTTTTTTTCAACCATATTTCATTGGTAGCACAAGATATTTTGACCGCAGCTGTAACTAACACTCTCGTTTTGGCCAAAGATAAAGAAAGCGAAATTTTAATTATTATTTTCACGTAGTTTCCAAATTCTATTTTCACTCGCCATTTCATATTGACTTTATAGAATAAATAGAATACATGAAAAACTTTTCGAAATTATGATCTGTCGTCATGAAATCTCATATGAAATCTGATATACGCAAATACTCAATTTCGAGACTTAGTTTTCGTAAATACCTTTAATATTTAAAGAAGAATTTTAGTAAATATACAAAATAAAATGAATAGATAGAAATAAGTTTTAGCATACCTCCGAGAATTAAAGGAAGTTGGTTAAGCAGTTTTGCAAGAGAAGACGTTGCAGCTTCTAAATTTGATTATTAATAATAATATTTCATAATTAAAGTGAAAGAATTAAACAATCATTTAATTTATTTACAAACCATTTACAGAGACTTCATTCTCTCCCTGTACTGAAACACATGTAAAATAACGAGATTAATTTTTAAGTTACAATAATGTGCAATTATGTTTTTCTTTTACCTGAACGAGTAAATAGGCCCCCAGATAGAGTCTTACCACCTACAAACCCAAAAAATTCATGCAACATTATTCAATGTAAGCAACCGATTTTTATAATTTAAATCAATTCATATATTTCAGTTTACCGCACAAATCTGATGCAATGACTTAAAAACAACAAGTAAGGATTGGAGTCGACAGTGCTCGACATACCCTGTACCTTCAATTAGTAACGGCTGTAATAGGGCGTTGCCCCGCCCACTTTTCAATCGAAACCGATCTGATATCCATTTAATGTCATACATACCAATTTTTACTCTTCTAGACCAATTGGTTCCAAAGATTTAAGGTTTTCCTATTTTGGCAATATGTGGGCGTGGCCACGCCGATATTATGATTGAACCTTGTTACACTCTATCCCAATATCATACACGCCAAATGTAATTCTTGTAAGTTATATGGTTCACGAGATATAAGCATTTCAAATTTTTACTATATGTGAGCGTGGCCACGCCTATTTTCTATTCTATTTGTTTGGACTTCAAGTCAGCTATATACACTCCAAATTGGTTGTTCCTATCTCAGAAGACAACCCAGAAAATACGACTTTTGATATATTTTACCCGAGGTAGCTTCTGTTATTTGCCCCTCACCCCTTAACTAAGTCAAAAAGGGGGGAAACAAAAGAAACTTATATCCTTGTACCATAAGGTACAGGGACACTAAACTGTATATACGCCAACAATGTAGGTGAGACTATTAAGCCATTAATTAGGTTATGTAAAAACAAAATACCATAGTTCTACGACTAGACAATGTTGGCAAATTAATAAGCTTCAGCCGACTACTATAAAGAAGAAGGCGAACACAGGGGTCCCAGTGTAGATCCCTGAGAGCAAACAGAAGAAACTGTTTCTGAACAGACTCAATTCGGTTTTTATACTTTTCACACTGAGGATCCCAAACACACGATGCATATTCCAAAATGGGCCGTACTATAGAAGTTTAAAGCAATTTAGTTGTGTACCCAAGCCCAATACGCCTTTAGCTTTATTATCGGACAGCGAAATATGTGAAGCGAAATGAAGTTTTGGATCCATCAAAACACCAACGTCATTAAACTGAAAGATTCGTTCAAGGTACAAATTATTTAACTTGTACGAGCACACAATTAGTTTTTTTCTATAAAATGACATTTGACTGCATTTATCACTGCTTAACAGTAAATTGTTTACAGCATACCATTGTGAGAGAGTCAAGATCAGACTGGAGCAGATTCTGCTGATCTATAGAACTAACAGTCAGTCATAATTTCACGTCATCAGCATACATTAAAACATGGCAGTGCTTGATCACAGTAGACAAGTCATTAATAAATATATTAAAAAATAAGGGACCAAGATGACTACCTTGAGGAACCCCGGAGAAACAAAAATTCGTCTCGGAATTGATGTTTTAAGAAGAACAGATTGAGTTCGATATTCAAGATAAGACGACAGCCAACAGACTAACGATGGTGGAAAACCATAAGTTTCAAGTTTTTTTAAAAGCAGAGAGTGACAAACACAATCAAATGCTTTACTGAAATCAGTGTACACAACATCGGTTTGGCAGCCGGAGGAAAAATTTCGATTGACAAGTGAAGTGAATTCTAATAAGTTAGTTACCGTTTCTTGAGGAAGCCGTGCTGAGACAAATTTAGAAGTGATGGCAGGAAGTGCTGTAGATGTTCCGTAATGATCTGTTTAAATAGTTTTGGAATAGCACATAGCTTGACAACGTCTCTGTAATTTGAAATGTCCACCTCACTGCCTTTTTTATAAAGGGGTATAATGTAAGGCTCTTTCCAAATTTTGGGGACAATAGAAGAATTTAACATGTTAAAAAGCTAACATAATCACACACTTTAAACATTTAATTTGGCTTTTCTTGGTCATAGAGAAATGGATGGCAGCAATGATCCCCGAGGAATTTTTTTGAGTGTTAGTAAATTATTAATGAAATACGATCCTGTTTTACAAGAATTGTTAAGTAAACCAACGTGACGGACGAAATACTTAAGCCCAAAAATACAAAATGAGTTAATTTTGTTTTGGTCGTTAAAGTGGAAAATGCACTCATAAATGAAATAATAACCGCACCGTTTTACTAAATCATATTTGATACCACTCAAGAAATTTCGAAGACAGTTCAGTTGTGTGAAGTCTTTCGTTACTGTATAATCAAGAAAGACGGAAATGGAAATAGTAATTTTTAGGGTATCATAAAGTGAGGGATTAAACTGCCTTAGTAATACTGAAGCAGATTATAAAATTGATAAAAGACAAAAAATACCTCTGAATAAGTGCCGTGGTCAAGGTTATGATGATACTAACACCATGAAAGGCACTAATGTTAAAGTTCAAAAACTATGTCTATTGTGCAGCTCATAACTCATAACGTGCAACAAATTTATAATTTTTTTAGGCATTGTATCAAACGGGTTAGCGTAAGTCGGGGCATTACTGTACTGGTTGGGCGGGAAGGAGTTGGCGTGGCAAAAAACCGTTCAAATTTGATCTGCTGCCGAACATCACGAGTTTACCCTCCAAATTTCAAGTCTCTAGCTCGTATAGTTTCCGAAAACCATTGGTGAATACGAACAGACGGGCATGGCTTAATCAATTTCTCTGGTCGTCCTGATCAAGAATATATGTACTTTATGGGATCCCCCTCTCTTCCTTCGATGCATAACATACTTTCGGTTTCAAACAAACTTAATATACTCTGACACACTCTATGTGCAAGGTATAATTATTTTCTTGTTTGATAGTGTTTGGTCTGGGTATTTAATAGTCAAAAACAAATTCTTTGTAAATTTGAATCTATTATACATATACCCGCTGCTGTTCAAATGGCAAATGCTGTTCTGCTTTTTATACCCTGTACCTTATGATGCACGTCCAAAATGTATGCAACACCCAGAAGGAGACATCTCCGACTATACAAAACATTTTTGATCATCGAAATATAATTCGATTTAGACATGTCTGACCGTCCGTCTGTCTGTTTGTATGAACGCGTCGATCTCGGAAACTAGTACCAAAATTCCTTCGGAGGTCGATTCTGTTATCCAATACATAGATCAAATTTATTTTTATTCCCTCTGGAACTTAGTTTAGTGGTAAGGGGCTACCTCACGTAAAAAAATTACTATTACAATTTCTTGGTTGTTTTCTTAAATAGGAACATACAATTTGGAGTGTATACATATGTCTGACTTGAAGCCCAAAAAATAAAATAAAATCAGTAAGGATTGGAGTCGACAGTACTCGACTTCGACATACCCTGTACCTTCAATTAGTAACGGCTGTAATAGGGCGTTGCCCCGTCCACTTTTCACTCGAAACCGATCCCATTTCCATTTAATGTCATACATATCAATTTTAACTCTTGTAGACCAACTTGCTTCAAAGATTTAAGGTTTTCCCATTTTGGCAATATGTGGGCGTGGCCACATGATTGAATGATTGAATCTTGTTACACTATATCCCAATATCGAACACACCAAATGTAATTCTTGTAAGTTATATTGTTCACGAGATATAAGCATATCAAATTTGTACTTTATGTGAGCGTAGCCACGCCTATTTTTTTTTCTATTTGTTTGGACTTCAAGTCAGCTATATACACTCAAAATTTCTTGTTCTTATCTCAGAAGACATCCCAGAAAATACGACTTTTGTAATATTTTACCCGAGGTAGCTTCAGTTAGTTGCCCCTCACCCCTTAACTAAGTCAAAAAGGGGGGAAACAAAATAAACTTGATCTGCGCAATGAATCAAAGAATTTAGAGAAAAGTTGACGATATCAAACAAACCAACAACTTTAAACAACGTGTATTAATCTTTTGACGTTTGCGCTTTCAACAGCTCAGGCTAACTTATTTCTGCTGGATCCTCTTCCCAACTGCTTCTTCTTCTCCTGCTGTTCACCAAGAATAATGTGACCACCTGTAATATGACTGTCCACTTGTTACATTCGGACATCCTGACCATCGGAGTTTGTCCCAGACGACAATAACTCGTCGTTTGCATTAGTATATTTCCACAGCATCTTGGAAATAATGGCCTGTTCTGGGCCATTACCTCTGACAACACCACTCGCAACCCAAACATTTTCGATGGCATTCAACTGTAGAGGTGACCAAATACATTTTACCATTCGCGCATGCATTAGAGAACTTTATCGCTACCCGTTTTTTTTGGAGTAAACAATCACAGAAATTTCAAAAACGAATTAACGCAAATATACATGTATTTGTATTGCTTTGCCATGGGTCCTAGATGGTCAATATGCTGTCTAGGTAGTGGTGTATCTCCTTTTGGTATAAAATGCAGGTCGAAATCTTGCAAATGTAATATCCACTGAGCTACTTCACAAGGAACATCTTTCTTTTTAATAGTTGGCGTAAATGCAGACAGTCTGTAACTAATGTGAAACGTATTCAAAGTATATAGTGACGAAACTTTTCTGTTGCAAGGTAGGCTGCTTTGACGTCTAGTATGTAGCTATGGCGTTTTGAATTACTTTCCGATACTTTCTTACTCCAGTAATAAATAGTGTGCAGTTCTCCATCAAATTTTTGTAAAACAGAAGCTACAAATCCTCTTTAGACGCATCTGTATGTAGTTCTGTTTGGGCGTATCTACAGTAAATTTTCAAAACCGGTTCTTTGATTAAGATTTCTTTCAGCTGGTTCATTGCATTAATCTCTGCCGTTTCAAATTAGAACGGAAGGTTTTATTTCAATAGTTTAATTAATGAGCGAGCAATCCCTCATCCTTAATGAACTTTCTGAAGAAGCTTGTTAGGCCCAAAAATTATTGTACCGACTCTTGTCATGGACGACAGTCCATAAATTTGACTTTCAAAAACGTGGTTTATAAATCGTATAAAAACAGCTGACGAGTTACAAAATCCAAACGATGCTCTATTGAATTCACAAAGGCCTTCCTTCGTTATCAACGCTGTATATTTACGGCTTGACTCTTCGATTGGAACATGAAAAAAACTATTTACTAGATCAATGGCAACAAAGACTTTGGCTGATTGTGGTTTTTCCATACCATCGTCAATCAGGAAAACAAATCCTGATGCACCATACTACTCTGCTGGAAAAGTTTGCCGTCAACTTTCGTACAATATCCTCTACAAGCCAAATATAGACTTCTGCGTTTACTGCGCTGCTCTCTACAGGTGTTCCAAGTTGTTTACTTGGTACAATTTCCTAAGAAGACGGCACAGTTGTAGCATTACCTAAACCATGCAACATCGAGCTGCATATTTGTAATTCAACATTATTTAGTTTTTTTGAAGATACTGTGCTTAACCTGTGTCGACTAAGCCTACAACCTCAATATCATTCAGATTAATACTTTTAAATCGTTTGACGTCTCTCACGACTTGTAAGGATTTTAAACTTTGTTAGCAATATTTTGATACGTGTCCAAAATTGTTATATTTAAAGCATTTTGTGTCAGTATTGCAATCTTTTCTTAAATGTTCGACGGAGCCACAGTTAAAAAAACGATTTTGTTTTTCATTTGATAAAATTTTGCTGTAGTCACTGTACCATTTCTGATTGTAAAGCCCCTCGCTATTTCGCACCCGTTCATATATGTCATACTGATTTTGGAGTTCACGATATGTTTTACATCCGTACATATTGAACTTGTATTCAATCTTTGCATTTAAACCGTCGATAATATAGCGAATAACCGATCTTATTTCAATGTCCTCCAACACGACGATTTTTCATTTGCAGCATTTATTCGTGGAAACTTCCTTCGTCTTTTTTCTTTCTGTTGGACAGCTTCTGATGTATGTCTGCAACTTTAAACATGCGTTGGAATACTTCCAATAATTTGGTTTTAAGCTCATCATAGGTGTTGACCACAATTGACTATAGGAACAATTTTGTTGTGTCTGTCATTTTTCCACGCGCTTGCACGTATTTCTGTTTTTCATTCACTTCATATGCACCCGCGTTTTGTTCAAAGTTAAAGAACCAGTTCCTCACAGGTATGGTTTCTCCATTAATCTCCGGCACTATTCTAACAAAACTTTCTGCGCTTTTTATACTCTGTACACACATTGTGCATCAGGGTACATTAAGTTTGTTTGAGACGGCTTGTATGTAACGCATAGAAGAAGGGGAGGGGGACCCCATAAAGTATACATATTCTTGATCAGGATATAGTCCTGTCTGTCCGTCCGTCCTCACCAATGGTTCTCGAAAACTATTAGAGCTAGAGACTTGAAATTTTAAAAATAGACTCGTGTGGTCGCACACTAGATCAAGTTTGAAGCAATTTTTGCCACGCCGATTCCTTCCCGCCCATCGAGCACATCCAAAGGTCATTATACTCTTGCAAGAGTACATTAACTTTGTCGTGAAGTTTGCAACGCAGAGAAGGAGACATCTCCGACTATATAAACTATATATATTCTTGATCAGCACGACGAGACGAGTTCAAACAGCTATGTCCGTCTGTCTGTTTCAATGCGAACTCCTCCCAGAGTTTTGAAGTTAGCAAAAAAATTTTAACGCAGAAAATTTTCTTTTCTTTGCAGGCAGTTTATATTCAGAAGCCAGCCAGATCGGAATACTATAGCATATAGCTGCCATAGGAACGATCGGTTAAAAATTAGATTTTTTTTTTTCTTTAAAAACGCTGTGATTTTTTTGCACAGTAGCAATTTGGACATCAATAAAGTCACACTGCAAATTTGGTGAAGATCGGACAAATATATCATATGGCTCCCATAGAAACCATCGGTCCAAACATTCGGTTTTTGTTAGACAAACGTTTTTGTTCTCAACTATAAACAGATGAAACCTTGCAGTTACGCGTTTTTAAGAATCCTTGACCATATTACAAAGTTTCATTAGAATCGGACATAAGGGCGTTGCACCGCCCATATAGAGAAAAACTTAAAAATGTGATTTATCCATAAACAGAGATAGAAAATCGTAAAATGAAACGTAGAATGATTGCATTGTATTCTTAAAAAAAAATTTAAGTTTCAGCAAAGCTGAAAATAGCTCCCTTACTGGTTTTTGGTTCATTTTGACGCAACTTATCTGCCTGCACTTTCAACGTTGGCAACTGAATTATATTTTGCAAGTTTTGGCTATTTTCAGTAGTCTGGAATTAAGACCTGCGGCATCTGCTTCATTTACATTAATGACACTGTGTTGTCCACTTCCACCAGTTGCTTCTTCCATCATTAATCGGTTTGATTTTTTTACAGCTTTTTTGACTGTCGGCGAACTCACCTTACTTTTCTGTGTAGGTTGTTTAACCTCACTTTTCTTCATTCTCTCTTGTTGTGTTGTACACACGTGTTTCAACTTTGATATATGTACTTCTTTTTGAGCTTTTCTATTTCACACTCATGTTCTTAGGGAGGCATGAAAACTATTTTGACCAACAAATAGACATGGTTACGCCCACTTATAGCAAAAATCAATCATTTGCGTATCTACGGTACCCAATGAGCAAAAACAATGAAAATTATATAGGCTAATAAGATAAACAGAAAATAGATTCAGTTAAAAAAAAATGGCTATGGCACCATAAACGGCGGGAAGCTTATAAGTTTCAGCCTTACTGAAGATAGCGTCCTTACTGGTTTCAATATGAATTTAATACAGATACTTTTTTTTGAGTGTATCGATGCATCTGTATGATACCAATTCGCCTGATAAACTGTCAACGTCCATATATTTTGCTGCCAAAATTGAACTTTCTGACAGCTACTCATAGATTGGATATTGTCAATTAGATCATTATCGAATCAACTGTTATACAGTACTCAGTTGGTAATTATTATTTATCCAGCATATTAATAGACAGTTAGAAATCATGCGATATCTAACAGTAGTTTAAAGAATACGTAAGCGGATCGATCTTGAAACATTTGAGCGCTCATGTTTATTTTTTAAAAGGCTTTAAGCAAGCGTTGAACGTGGAATGACTGGTACGTTTTTGTCTGAATAGTTGACTGTTGTTCGTTAAGTTTTCTGTTCAACACCTCAAGAGAATATTTGCTTACAGATAACAATTTAATATCTTTTCACCCAGAGTGGTGACGATTGTTTTTTTTATGGTCCTAACTACGTCTGGCATATTTTGAATATTAAGTGGCAGCTTAAATGCTTAGTAGGATAAAAAGTTGTGCCTCCATTGAATAAAGTTGCTATGCCAGATGATCCAACGGCTAATGCGATTCTAATATTTGAAAGTATTTTGGCCAGAATTACTGAAATGAGGAATATTTTGTCAAGTCAACCTGGTGCTTGTGTTCGTTTCAATTGTCGTTATTGCTTTGTTCAGCTCGGGCATCTTGTGATTGAAATGCATGCTTACCTGAGACTATATTCAAAATCATGGCAAGCAAATCTTTAAGAGGAGTGAAAACATTCTGGAAATATTATTCTCAATGATAATACATTTATTACAGTCAGCATAATTTTATTTGCATGAAACCTTTCGCATTGACGATTTTATTTTTCGGAATAACATGAATCTGAAATACTATCAAAATATTTCAAACTTTGTTGACTGAAGAAAATTGCAAATCAAAATCGAATCATGCATTAATAAATGGCTTTAAACCACTTTTATTCTAGTGCATTCTTCGCATTAAAAAAAATTCCTCAAAATAGACAACAAATCATCTTCAAGGGTGGTATACCCCCTTAAACTGGATAATGCAATACTTTAGAAGCATTGTCGCATTAAAAATTCGAGAACTACACGACATATCGATTCCATTTAAATGGATGCAATCTTTTTAGCTCAAATATTTTAAACAAAATACATAATTTTTATTTTTAAGAAACATAGTCATTGCATCCGTTTTGCGTGTTAAACTTGCTTTAGTATTAAGTGCTGAAATTTGACTAGTTTGTCAATTAAACAATTTGATTATAAATTCAAGTTTTAATCAATTCGACCGTATCATCCTACCAAACTATTAAATACATAAATTATAATATGTTTTTACTTACTTGTGAGCGTATCAGGAAGTGCTTTAAACATTTTATCTAGGGCAAACATCACATCTTTAAAATTTGTTTTAAATAAAAAGATTTGAAAATTACTTGCAATTATTTGAAACCCATACCATATACATACGAACCTGTCTCACTAATGGCTTTATTCATTCTCCTTTCTGATATAGTATGAATTAAAGCAAAAGTTTAATTTAATTGTGAAATGTAATTACTGACATTTGTACCTGAACGAACACCTGATCCTAAAAACCAAAAAGGCATATTTTAGTATCTTACTTAGTTAAATTAGTAAATTCAAAATAAAGCTGAAATTGATGGTTTTTTTATAAACTAATTTTATTTTATTCCCAGATATACATATTACGATTATTTGAGTGTCATTTTCAATGCAATTTACATAAATTTTCAGCAGACCAGACTCAGTAAATATACTATGTACCTCTTTAAATCCACATACAACAAAATACCCCTCCCCGTCATTATTGCTCCTCAAAGACAATCAAATGGTTCCTTATCCGACGCCCACTAATTCTCGCCCAACCAGCACCGCCCACTACTGTAAAACATGAAACAACAAATATTGCATCAAAAGAAAGCACCATTATTCGAAGTTTTTCGTTTGATAACTTTCAATTCTCATGCAATTTATCAAGAAAATCAAATAGGGAGTCTGATTATTGTTTTATCGTTAAGCAAAAATTCTGTTAGCTGTTGAGCTAATTCTTGCAATATTTGTTGTAATAAAAATTGACCTCGAGGATGCTGTTCTTAATTGAATAAATTAAATCTGTTTCGATTGAAAGTGGGCGGGGCAACGCCTTATAACAGACGTAAAAAATTTAAGGTACAGGTAACAGGATCGGTCCAAAACGCATGCGAATATCAAATATTTATACTTTATATGCCAAGATGTCTCCTTCTGGGTGATGTAAACTTCATAATAAATTTGTAATACTATTCACAACATGAAGAATATAAAACGTTAAAAGAGAAAGCTTGAAAAAAATAATGGTGGACAAAGTAAGTAAACAGGCGTAATTGAATGAAAGATTTGTATTAAAAAGGTACAACAATACGTTACTGCGCGTCACTTAGGGAGGTGATTCAAAAGTTTCCTAAAATTGCGCCAAAAACACTTGAAGGCTCCAAGAGAAAATCCCCGACTATCTATGCAAAATCTCTTTTTTACTACCTATGTATAAGTTTTAAACATATACATATATATGTAACTATTTCTTACCTGTCAAAATCCTCGGAATAGCTCTAAATAAAGAATCCAGAGCAGTTATTACATCTTTAAGAATTTGATTATTAATGATAACATTTATGAATGAGTTAAAACTGATTTACTTACGAACCTTGCGGAGCTATGACTTCATCCAACAATTCTAAAATACAATAAAAATATCAATATTAATTACCAAGTTTTATAAGAATTCAGTACAGGTTGCTTTATAAGAATTCGCTTTAGATGAAAATATCGCCAACAAAACATGGTTGTTCACAAATTGGAGGTTAATCATACCTATTTGGAAGGCATTGGTCATTATCCCTCATCATAAGAAAGGAAATAAGTCTGACACCTCGAACTATAGGGGTATATCAAAGTTATCCCCCATTCCGAAATTATTTGAAACCAGTAAGGACGCTGTCTTCAACAAGGCTGAAGCTTATATACTCTTCACGCACTTTCTTGTGCCACGCCCATTTTTTTTTTACTGAATCTATTTTCTCTTCATCTTATTATCCTATATACCAATTTTCATTGTTTTTACTCATTGGGTACCGAAGATATACAAATTATTGATTGATGGCTATGTAACTACTATGTTTAAAATTTCCGCCCTCTATCTTCCAAAACAAAAAAAGTTTTCCTCAGAACGATTAAATTTTTGTTTTCTTCTTCTTTTCGTATGGGAGCTACCAGTTCCAATGATCCGACCTTGACCGTTCCGACGAATGATTCATCGTAATAAATTTCAAGACTCTGTGCAAAATTTCAGCCCGATAACTTCAAAACAAAGGGACTAGTTTGCATACATACAGACTGACAGACGAATATGACTAAATCAACTCGTCTTGTCGTCCTTATCAAGAATATATATACTTTATATAGTCGGGAATAAATATTTCGATCTGTTACGAACTCCGTGACAAAGTTATACTACTATGCATACACGTAAAGAGTATAAAAATAGTTATTTCAAACTATTGTTAATCTATTATATCTCCATTGCAGATTGGCTTCATTAAAATAAGGTCTGACACCCCCTCTGCAACCTCTTCGAGTTACTTCATTAATTGGTCACGGTTTTCTGCTTGTGCTGCTTAACATGCAAAATGGTTATTACGTATTTCGCAAAAAACGGTACAGCCGATCTAATCCGCCATAAATGCTCAATGCTGCAGCCAGCAAATCATTCAATCATGGAAAACCTATACGAAAAAACAAATACCGCAACAAAGAGCTAACGTATGTAAGACCCACTCCGGCTAACGTCCTTGATATTACATCGTTGACTAGCTAGGACAGTAGAGCAGAAGACTGGAGAGTTCTTGGTAGACCCTCCTTTCCAGACCATAAATACTTGAGTTTCAATATCGACTTCAACCATAAAACCTCCAACTGCATTTATAGAAACCCCACGGAATTCCAACTGGGAAAAATTCACTAAAGCAGTCAAAATCTAAATAATGCGTATCGAAGGTCCTGCAGACCAAAGCTGAAAACGCAAACATCGGATCTCAAAGAGGTCTTTAAACTGACTAATCAGGTAAATGAAGACATAGCCTGAGACGAATACAAGATTACGTAACTTTAAAAAAGAAGTTCGGAAATCAAAGCGAGAATCTTGAAAAACCTTCTGTGCAGGGTTGGAAAAGATTACCGCAACCGCTAGGCTCAGGCAAGCCAGCTAACTATTCAAAGCTAAATTAAAAAAGATGATGGAACGTGGACGTAAAGAAGCAGGGAAGTGACGAGCACTCTTCCAAATGCTCACTTCCTAGGTTGCACTGATGTCGACGAACAGACTCCACTGGAAAATCCTACGCAAGATAATGAGATACCCACTGATATGATCACAGTCGACGAAATCAAGTGGGCTATCGACACCTTCGAGGACACTAAGTCTCTAGGACTTGATGGCATCATCCCAGCAATGCTGCAGAAGACCAAACAGAGAACTATCTCTTGGTTGAAACTAGTGTACGAAGCATGCCTGAGGTGAAGTTATGTGCATGTTGCCTGGAGAACTGCCCGTGTCGTGTTCTTACTAAAAGCCGGTAAACTGCAGAAGAGTTTGCACCGAATGGGGCATAACCAGAATAAACAAGGAGGCACACCAAGGAACACCGCAGGGAGGTGTCCTCTCACCACTACCATGGAACCTATGGGTGGATGAAACGCTCAAACAATTTAAAAAAGAAGCTCCCAAGATAACCATCTATGCAGATGACACATGCGTAATTATCACAGGGAAATGTCCATCAATTATTAGCTCAATCATGGACGGTACACTAAAAATAATACTGTGATGGGCAGAGGGGGTCGAACTCAGTATTAACGCAGAGAAAACGGACTTCATTGACTTCACAAAGAGATATAACGTTCCGCATTGGACACCCCCTAGAGTTGAAGATAAAAGCCTCGAGCGAAAAAGTATGGTCAAGTATCTCATAGTGGTAATGGACAGTAAAAAAGGGTAAAAAGGCAACGAATGCTCTTTATGCATCCCAGAAGATGCTGGGCTGCACTTGGATCTACATTTAGTTTGGTGGCAAGCAACCACCAAATCTACACAAAGAAAAAAAGTCCGGTCTGAGAACAGCACAGATTGTACTTGAATCAACAACAGACCAAATTAAGTTGTAATTGGTCTAAATGTTCTCCAAATAAGTAAGATTTGTACTTAACATCAAAATCGACACCAAAATGGATTTGAATCAACTATAAAGTGTCAATTCATACACATTTTATACTTAAAAACAAAACAAGAACACAAAAATTTAAACCGAAACCAAACAAACTTGAAATGACAACGCTTTCTTCTTATATCATCTTTCTCTCTTACTCCTTTGAACAAAAATGTTAAAACAATTCATATTTATCAAATATCATAAGTTTCTATGTTGCTTGCTGTAGCTCAGAGTTTAGTGTGTTTAACTGTGATACCAAAGATATGAGGTTCAAACCCCTGTAAAGCCAGAGTTTTTTTGTTTACTAAATATTTTTTGTTCTCTTGGAACAAAAATGTTTTTAAGAAATAAAATTTATGAAATATCAAGTGTTCCTATGTCGCTTCCTGTGGCTCAGAGCTTAGTGTGTTGTCCTACGAAACGGAAGGTAAGTGGTTCAAATCCATTTTGGTGTCGATTTTGATGTTAAGTACAAATCTTACTTATTTGGAGAACATTTAGACCAATTACAACTTAATTTGGTCTGTTGTTGATTCAAGTACAATCAAGTAAAGTAAAGTGCTGTTTTGTGTCTTTTGAAAAACAAATTATTTGCAAAACTTGCGTACCTTTTGATTCTGCAAATCCCAATGAAAACAATGAAATTGTAATAAGGAGGAGGATTTCTTTCATTTCGTTATAAATTTGAAATCACTTAATAAACGTCTATTCTTCAACTGAATAAAATTGTATCAGATCTAGGTTAATTATATTTAATTCACCGAGACAAATACTATTAATAATAGCAACATCGATTTTTCTATATTTGTGCGGCGGATTTAATACTCTTCACGCCCTTATATTTTTGTGTCACGCTGATTTTTTCATAGGAATCTTAATAGCCTATATACCAATTTCCATTGTTATACATAGCTCATTGAGTTCCAGAGATATGAATGTAAATTTGTTCTTGGCTTTTTTTTATTCACAAAGTTTTCATCACTTCCTAAGAACTTAAGAGTGAAGCTTATATTCAATTGGTTTACAAACAAAAAAGTTTTGTTTGCTTTTCTTCCTCTTCTTCATATTGTATGGCAGGTACCAGTTCCATTGGTTCGATCCCATTAATACTTACTGTCTGGGTACGTTAAGAGACCAGTTTTGAAATTTCAACCCCTTATCTTAAAAAACAAAAAAAACTTTTCCATGCAGTGGCTAGAGTATTTAATTTTCGGCAAGGTCGAAGATAGCGTACTTTTTGATTTTCCTTCTTTTGGTATAGACCAAATAGTTCTGGTGGTCCTATCATGCTGATTCCAACCAATGATTTCTGGTAAAAAAAAGAAAGGCAAAATGTGCAAAAAATTTCATGTACAATTGAACTATTAGCAGTAGCTAGAAGTAATGTTTAATCATTTCATTTGCATTTCATATTTAAATATAAGGCATGGTCCCGACGTGAACAGAGCGACAATATATTGTATCGAATAATTTTGAAAATATCAATATGGCAATTGATATTTTTATTTAAGAATATCAATACATCGTTATGATTTAAGAAAAACAGCTGATCAAGTCGACCAAAAATAAATCATAAAATGTAATTTGGGGCCGTTCATTAATTACTTATGGCGTTTTAGGGTGGGAGGGGGTTCGAGCATAACTTTTTTTTTCTTACATAGAGGGGGGAAGGTGTCTTGATACATCTTACATAAGATCATAAAAATGCGCTCATAGGAAGAATTTTTGTAGTTTGATGACTTTACAATCGTCAATAACGACTTAGAAACGACACCTATTATCAGAGATGTTCTATTGGCAGATCCACTTTCCGAGTGGATTTTGAGCCCTTGGACTTATGACAAATAACAATTTCTAAATATAGTAAGAGTAGATTATCACTAAAAAGGAAACTTTGTTGGTATAAATAAACGTTCCTAAAAATGTTTTTTTGACAAATACAAATTAAAACGTCAACATTAATTTTTTCCTTTAAATTCTTACGTAATAAATATAAAACAAAGGGTAGGGGTCACCATTATCTTATTTTATCTTACATATAGGGTGGAGGGGGTCAAAAACAGGCAAAAATCGCTTTATAAGTAATGTACGGCCCCTTTGTTAAAAAAAATGTTTAACGGTCGAAAAAATATCGTTTTTTTGGTGCCTATTGGATGGTTGGAATTTGATATCGGTTGCGAAACTTAGGGGTTTCCCCCTAAATTTGGGGTTTAATTGTGTTTTTTTTTACGACCAACTCGGCTACGAGCTATTCATTAATTTACGGTAAGAAGATTTTTTTTGTAACAAAAACGAAAAGAGCTGGCAAAAATCAAAAATTTCATGAACGCTGTATGTGCCTGATAGAGAATTTTCCAGAGATTAAGGAAATATTAAACTTAAAGAAATCGATATTATAGTTTGAAAGCTTTCGCCAGTCAAAGTTGTTCCTTTTTTCAACTTTTAATAACATACTACATTTTTTGAAAATTCGGAATCTTTGAGTTGGAATAGCAACGCAAATTTAACAGAAATCTTTATTGAATTATTTTATATTCTTAGTTAGCCATATTATAGTGTTATAATATCGGAATATTATCAGTTTTAGTTTTCTGAAGGGAGCTGTTTTTCGAACTATCGGTTTTTGGGGTATTTTTGAACTTTGGTGGACAATTTAAAAAAAAACGCATTTTATGTCACCTTACAAATTTTAAGTATATGTCATTTATATATTCCTTTACCTAACTCAAAAAAAATTTCTCCCCTTTGAAACCATTTAAGGCTGTTTTTTATTAGAAAACCGTCGCAACCTCGCATAAAAATATGCGAAAAACTCGCTGCCGCAGGTATAAGAAAAAGAATGCAAAGTAGATAGTTTCGCTTTAAAATGTTAATAAAGTGAACAAATGTTGTCATAGGAAGCAACCTGTTGTATTTTACAATGCAGGTGGTGGGTAAAATTGATCGTACGCGGTGTAAAGGGTGCTAAAATGTCTTAATTTCCTACATTTTGTATGACAGGTGCCAGTTCTAGTGGTTCGATCACAATGATACTTGTAGGCAATTGGCCTGAGTACGTAGGAAGTCAGCCGCCTATGTTAATAACCAACAAAGTTTTCCATACAACCAGTTCCAGTAGTTCGATCTCAATGTTCTCAATGTTTTGTTCATTTTGTACCCTGCACATATGTAGAGTGTGTCAGGGTATATTAAGTTTGTTTGAAACCGAAACCGCATAGAAGGAAGGAAGGGAGACCCCATAAAGAATATATATTCTTGATCAGGACGACAAGAGAAATTGATTACGCCATGTCCACCCGTCTATTCATGCGTCTGTCCGTATTCACCAATGGTTCTCGGAAACTATAAGAGCTAGAGACTTGAAATAGATGCAGATGCTCGGCAGCAGATCAAGTTTGAACGGATTTGTGCCACCCGCCCCTCCAGCACCACCCACTTTTTTAAAACGCTATAACTCGGACGTCCAAAGAGATAGAAACATGAATGTCGGTATATAGCAGCGTTGCCAGACGTCCCGATTTTTAAGTCAAAATTAAATGTCCCGCGCAGGACAGGCTCAGTCCCGCTTTTCCGATATAACTCGACAATAAAATGGCAATTGAATCCATATGATCATGAAAACTCAATAATTGCTTTTGAGTTTTATTTTAGTTTTATGTTTTTCGAACCCCAAACTCGAAAACAATTGTAAGCATGAATGAATGTTAGGTACGTCTATGTTGCATCGCGGTACACAGCACATAAGAGTTTGCGTTTGCAGAGCTCTTGTTGTGTACGTTGTCAATGAATCAGTGTCAAGAGTGGCGCACTTGCGCCTCGTAAAGGATAAAACGACGAGGCGAATGAAAACTGTTAAGTGCACTCATGTTTATTTGAAACACCCAAGAATATAAGCCATTTCAATATTCTATTCTTATGCTTAACATATGCTCTAACATATGCTTAACAGAAATTTTGCAGACTGTTATCTCAGGGACAACTTTGCAATAAAGCCGAGCGAGCTTTCGACTTAAGGGGGGACATCACAGTAGCACACAAATAAATTGGTATATTTTTAGGAATTTATTTTGGCTGAATAAAAGTTTCAATCGAAAATCTGTAAATGAGGATTTATAGCGATACTAAAAAAGAACAAAATGTAATTTTTCCAATAAAAAATATTAAAAAATGGAGGCTGCGCAGCATATGTCCCAAGGCACCTATCTTTTGATGGCCGAAAACATAACTCGAGCAAATCTTTACCGATCGACTTGAAATTTTGTAAACAGCTTCGTAATGTCTCCCTCCACGGAGCTACGTAGGATTTTTTCGATATATGGCTTAGTTTTTTTTATAGACGATTTTATGTCGTATTTTTTTGTTAAAAATTTAATTTTTTTGTTTTAAACATGCACCATTTTGTTAAAAATCAAAATATCGAAAAACCCCTACGTAGCTCCGTGAAGGCAGACATTTCGAAGCTGTTTACAAAATTTCAAGTCGATCGGTAAAGATTTGCTCGAGTTATGTTTTCGGCCATCAAAAGATAGGTGCCTTGGGACATATGCTGCGCAGCCGCCATTTTTTAATATTTTTTATTGGAAAAATTACATTTTGTTCGTTTTTAGTATCGCTATAAAACCTCATTTACAGATTTTCGATTGAAACTTTTATTCAGCCAAAATAAATTCCTAAAAATATACCAATTTATTTGTGTGCTACTGTGATGTCCCCCCTTAAGTCATTTCTGCCAAAAATACCAATAGTCGTTAAATTTGTTTTGAAAGTGTCTTCCCTGATAGATTTACATATACGAGGTTATATTTAATTGTTGTAAAATAAGGCGGTAAGCAAATAAAACTTTAAATTTTTAATATTTTTTTACGTAAATTATTGGAGTTTACTTATTAGAATCTTTCAAAGATGAATGAAATCGATAGTGATGTTTCGGATTGCTCGGAAGAGGAAAACATTGCACCGAAGAAGAAAGTCAAATTAGGAAAACATCGCCTCACGAAATTCAGTATAAATTGGCAGAGTATAAAGCTTACTGTAAACTGTGTAAAAAATAATTTACTATTTCTCATGGCGGATTAAACGACGTAGTGAAGCATTTAAAAACCAGTAGTCACTCGAAGATCACGACTTCTCGCGCTGCAAGTAACCTTACTAAATATTTTCAGGAACCTGGTACTTCCACATCTGATCGTGATCGCGAAGATATTATGAACAAAACGTCAGTCGCAGAAATAACTTCTATATATCACACCGTTAAACATTCATTAAGCTACAATAGTCTGGATTGTTTTCAAAAGTTGTTACCTCTCATGTACCCCGATTCTAAGATAGCTAAGAATGTTAAATGTGATAGGACAAAAAGTGAAGCAACAGTTTGTAAAATATTGGCAAAAGAAGCATTGAAGGACGTAATTCAGAATTTAATAGAAGATTTATTTTTATATTTTACATAATATTAGCAAATTTGCATGTGATAGATTAGACATCGATCTAGAAGCTATCACCTTAAAAATATATGGCCATTTCTCACATTCAGCTAAACGTCGTGCGGAATTGATGAAGATATTTGAAACTACGGAAATAGAGTGGGTCGAATTATTACGTCACGTAAATACAAGTTTTCTGTCGCTCTGTCCTGCTGTTGAGAGGTTAATCAATGTTTGGCCATCATTGAAAAGCTACTTTGAAAAGCAAAAATCATGTGCGAAAGCAATTGAAAAAATTTTTTACTCTGAAGCTGAGGAAACAAAAACTTTAGCATACTTGCATTTTGTTTACAATGTAATGAGTGTTTTTAATGAAGGAACCAAAGTCATCGAAGACTTCAAAATTTTTTACACAAATTGCCAACAATATATAGACAAGCGTTATAATTTTTCAGATGATAATATTTTTAATAATTTCAAATTCATTAACCTGGAAAGTAAAGTTAGTTTTGACATGATCGAAAATGCCGAACTTTGATAAAATTGACAGGCGATATTTCGGTAGATAACTTATATGAAGAATTTAACTTGCTGAAATCATCCTTGGACGTATTAGTGGGAAACTGCAAAGACACCGCTGTCACAAGCACACAAAAATGGCACCAGCTATTTCAACAGTTTCCACAAAAAGATACCACGAATATGTTTAAACTAGTGTCTTTCATATTAAGTATCCCAACATCAAACTGCTTTCCTGAACGTGTTTTTTCCCAGATGAATTTAAATGGTCGGATGCCAGAAATAAATGCTCCGTGAATTTAATTAAATCAGAATTACTCATACAGTTTAATCTAAACGTTAAAAGAAGTTAAGTGTACAGAGAAATATAAAGTATAATATTAAAATACAATTTCTATGTTGATTTTTGCTATCTTTCGTAAAGTTAACTTAATTTAAACTAAAATAAAAAGATAAATATTTAAAAGCTTCTGATTTTTTACGTTTACGTTTTTTGACTATGTCCCGCTTTCGACGAAAGAATCCCGCTTTTTTCACTCAAAATGTTTCAAAATCCAGACTTAAAAAAAAAAAAAAATGGCAACGCTGGTATATAGACTCAGTATGAGTAGCTCTACAAGACTCCATACCACAATTTTACCCCCTCCCTTTAATTTTCCATCCAACAGTGTTTTTTTTTTTTTAAATAGCTATATCTCCAAAAGTATTGAAGGTACGAACCTGAAATTTTCTATAAAAGCTCAGTAAGTATACTTCTTTAAAACTGCATATCACAAATTTCCCTTCTCATTCATTGTTAATTTAACTTATCAATTATCTTCATTCGTGATGATTTTTGCAACGGAAAAACTCAGAAGGCCCCACTGTGCGTCGTCCAATAACGAGCTGGACTGTTTTTCGCCATCAGAAGCTTTCGTGCTCGGTGGTGGAAAATTGTGTATGCACATAAAGTTTGACTATGAAATCGAAGCGTGATGAAATATTGCACGCAATATATTATATATATAAATAATTTATATTTTATTTTCATTCGAAATTCATCAGTTATGCCCAAGTTGAAATTGAATTTTAATTTCATATATTTCATATTATTATTTTATGTTCAATAATAGCAATTGAGGATGACTACCAAAGCTAGAAGATGGAGAGAGCCACTTTCTCGAGACGAGTCGATAATTCGCTTAAAAATGGATAATAGCAATAGCAATAGCATCTTCTTAAACAGATTATCTGCGTGTTGATATTAGTTGCCAACTGCTTCATTAAATGTGCGTGTTTCATTAATTAATTTCAAATTCAGGATGGCACAAAACTGACAGAAACGCAAATGAATCGAAGATGTGCCATATTGGCGCTGAAGTGTCACGCTCAAGCCTGCCAAAAAAAAAAAAAACGGCAAATTGGGAGTATCTCCCTTGTCAAGAGCGAACATAGCGCGACTTAGGTCAAACCAATGCAACGCCAGCCGTTTCTGAAACGAATAGCAAGAATTAGGTGCGCACTTATCTGCACAGTATGCATTGTGACGTAGGTAAGACCTTCTTCGAAAAACAGGCTAACAGAGCTGTTAAGCTGAACCGAGTCAAAGACACATAAAAATCAGGCAGTGATACAAGTGTGTAAAGAAATAGAGTCAAATAGAAATCCCAGGTCATCGGGAATTGGATATATTAATAAATTAATTATTAATTAATCATGTTGGGGGGTGTTTTTTCGACCGCCGGCTTGGCGCTAACAGCATGAAACCGAGTCAAGGACTGAATAAAGAACAGGGCAAATTCAGAATACAGAGCGACATGCTCTAAGTCAAAATAAAATTTATTTAGGGAGATTTTAAGGTTGGTTAGTGTTTAAGGAGAAAAATTTTTGAAACATGGTAACACGGTGAGCGTTAGTTCCCAGAGCTGTAAAATGATCGATAGTGAAGCCATCAATATTTTTTTATTCGTTTGAGGGGACCATCGATACTATTGCGATATTATCGCTATTAAGTAAGTATTAGGCATATTCATGTAAAAAATGCAATGTATGCACAACGACAAGGTCAGCGTGATGTATAGGCGTGCCAAATTAATAACTGTTTGTCGGGCAACTAGCTCGAGCTTTGAATTATCGAAAACCCCGCAGTTCATAGAACTAAGGGGACGCCCATAAATTACGTGAGGTTTTTTTCTAAAAATTTAGACCCCTCTCCCTCTTGGTGAGATTTTGACGAACCCCTCCCTCTGAATCTCACATGAGATTTTGCTAAAAATTTGATTAAAAAATCGATTTTTTTTCTTTTTTTTTGCTTAAATTTTTGAAAAAAATGGTAAACTAGTGAACTAAAAAACTCACATGAGATGTCCGATGAACCCCTCTCCCTCTAAGTGAGATTTGTGAGATTTTGCTGAACCTCCAACAACCCCCCCTCCCATAATCATAACTCACGTAATTTATGGACGTCCCCTATCTGACTCCATTATTCATTGCAGTTTTTTGAGTTGGGAGTCATTTTAAAATTCTTTCAATCATGACCACAAGTGCAGTATTGGCTTGGTATATGTCGCACTATGTTTCCTTGAGACGTGTCTTGTTCCTCTATTTCGCGAAAATTTTTCCGTCTATCTTCTTCTTCTGGTCGTGGACGCTTTTGCGCCGATGTGACACTTTTGAGAAAATTTCGACACTTTTTTTTCAAAAAAAAGTTAGTCGAATCGCTTTATTTCATTTGCACCCACCTTTATCACCGCAATTGAGTCAGAACCTATCAAGAACCACCTGCTTTGTACTATTTCTGCGTAAAAAAGAAACAATCAATATATTTTTGTTATTTCCAAATACTTGTTAAAATTTCTTACCTTCGCTTCCAGGAGTCAAACAATCGCGATAGTCTCAAAATAATCGATGGCGCGTAGCTGAGCGCAATCATCGATAATATCAATAGTACCATTGATAGTTTTACAGCTCTATTGTAGAGCTGCGAAAAAATCGATTCTCAGTGCATCGATTTTATTCGATCTTTTTAGAAAAAAAATCGATTAAATCGAAATAAAAATTTGTTTGTTTTTAAATTATTTGTTTTTTTTAAACCTTTTTTTATTAGTATTTTACATATATACAAGACATTAATGCATTTTAATTCTAAAACCCATTGATTTTTGCTTGTTTTGTTTACCGTTTTCGGTTTCAGAACGGCGCGTCTATCCTCCTAAACACTCATTCTGACTCCGTAGATCAGGCTGGGACACTTAAATGTCTTAGCGCACTCTCCTTCATAACTTGGTATTGAGTACTGTGGGCCTAAGCATTAGATAAAATAACGAAAGCCGATGCCATCAACAATGCGGAACGCCTGCAAATCAATTGCAATCATTCTAATAAGAGCGTTATCAAGCTAATTTTTTCGAGACGAGGCAGACGGTACATCGATTCTTAAAAAAAAAAATCGATGATCGCATGAAAAAAAAACATCGATTAAATCGATGTTGAAATCGATTTTTTCGCAGCTCTACTTTATTGGTTCCAAGCAATTTTTTTCTTAGGTTCTGATTTATTAATCGTTCTTTAATTATTTAAACAAATCGTTAGACAACAATAATTGATGCTACACGTGTTTGATTTATTTTGCTTACGCCACATTTTGAAACAAACTTTACAATTGTCATTCTGTGAATAATTCACAAGAGTCTAGAAAATTTGGAGTCACTCAACATCATCAACAACACTTGCTAAGCGCATTGCTAGCTGAAGGATTATCAATAACACGACTAGTACACATTTTAATAATTGTGTATCATTTAAAACTGATTACATTAGTTTGAATATTATTGTTAGCTGCGAACAATGGCTCCCACAATAAATAATGTGGGTGCAAATGGTGCTGACAAAAGACCACAAAGACAAACTGAACGAAAGTAAGTAATAGTAATCAAAAGAAATTGCACTTTGTAATCCTTCATTTGACGGTTTTAGATCTGAAATTATTTGTCGTGTCAAATATGGCAATAACTTGCCTGATATACCGTTCGATCTAAAATTCCTGCAGTACCCCTTTGACAGTCACCGATTTGTTCAATACAATCCGACATCGCTGGAGAGAAACTACAAATACGAAGTTTTAACAGAACATGATTTGGGTGTAACAATTGACTTGATTAATCGAGATCTATACCAAGCAGATCCATATGCCCAGTTAGATCCAGCTGATGAGAAATTGCTTGAAGAGGATTCGCATACACCTCACGACTCGATACGGTCACGTCAGCACTCGAGAAGTGTTTCGTGGTTGCGCAAATCTGAGTATATTTCAACTGAACAGACCCGTTTCCAGCCACAAAATTTGGAAAATATTGAAGCTAAAGTTGGTTACAACGTCAAGAAATCATTACGCGAAGAAACGCTGTATTTGGATCGTGAAGCACAAATCAAGGCCATCGAAAAGACTTTTGATGACACTAAAATTGATATTACTAAACACTATTCCAAGCCGAATGTTGTTCCAGTTGAAGTTTTACCTATATTCCCCGATTTCACAAACTGGAAATTCCCATGCGCCCAAGTTATCTTTGACAGCGACCCTGCGCCAATAGGTAAAAATGTACCTGCTCAATTGGAGGAAATGTCGCAAGCTATGATTCGAGGTGTGATGGACGAAAGTGGAGAGCAGTTTGTTGCCTATTTCCTCCCCACAGAAGAAACATTAGAAAAGAGGCGTGCGGACTTTGTTGACAATGTGCCATATAAAGATGATGAGGTATATGAGTACAAAATTGCTCGCGAATACAATTGGAATGTCAAAACGAAAGCATCGAAGGGCTATGAAGAAAATTATTTCTTCGTTATACGTCAAGATGGTGTCTTTTACAATGAATTGGAAACCCGTGTGCGACTCAATAAACGTCGTGTGAAAGCTGGACAACAGCCCAGTAACACAAAACTGGTAAGTGGATATAAGAATATGTCTTGGAATGCAACTATAAATAGTTAATTATTATCGATTAGGTCGTGAAACACCGCCCACTGGATGCCAGCGAACATCGCGTGCAAAGGTATCGAGAACGCCAGCTTGAAACCGCTGGTGAAGAAGAGGAAGACGAGATGGAAATAGATGAACAAGATGATGATGTCGAAGAAAACGAAACTCAAACTAAAAGCTCAGTTGAAAACAAGGACAAATCCAATATCGAAGATGACAACGACGTAGATCGAAACAGACCAAATGAACAAGAAACTAGAGATCGTCAGTCACGATCACGTACTCGTTCAGGGTCGCACAGTTCTCGTTCTCGAAGTCGTAGTGGAACTAAATCTCCAACCCGAAGTCGCAGTAGAAGTCACACACGCACACCTTCAGGATCTGGAAGTTCTCGGGCAAGTAGCCGTTCGAAATCTGGATCACGTTCACCAAGTGGCTCTCGTTCGCGTACGAACAGTCCCACTGGCTCTCGGAAATCGAGGTCACGCTCTCGATCGCACTCCCGTTCTCATTCACGATCTCGAAGTGCCTCAGCATCCCGCAGTAGTTCTCAACGCAGCGGATCCCCGAGTAGTTCTGGAAGTTCAAGCAGTGGATCAGGCGAAGAGTGAAGTTAAATCAAATTGATTGGAAACAATATATATTTTTATAAAATTGATTTAATATAGAAGCTATTGCAACAAACTATTGCCGCTTTCGTCTAATAAAAAATTATCAAACATTACACTAGCCGCATGATCCGGCGAGTACAACCTCAAATTTTGCAATTTTTCCAATGGTGAGTTGGTAGCATCTCTCGTTGGAATAGATGTTGTGGCAACCTCATTTCCATAACCAATACCCAATTTTTGACAAGACTCAATTACAATATCATCGATTGTCTTTGTTAACATTTCCTCCTCCTCTGAAGTAGTTTTGGCATCCAAACTACACTTTGTAACTTCGGTAATAGCAGCAACCTCACAGTTGGGCGGTGAATTCTGCGACTTCACAATTGGCAATAAGCTTGTATACGTGGAAGCAATATTGTTCTCAATAAATCCTTTATTGTTGATCTCCGCTAGTTGATCAGTGCACACGTTCTGAACACTTGTTACACTGCTAACTAATGCGGACTCGAGTGGTGTATCTACACATTTGTGCGTTCTCTGTGATACTTTGTAACGAAAACTTTTCTGGCAGGTATTACACTTATATGGCATAACTCCCGTATGAATGCGTGTGTGCACAAGAAAAGAGACCCGTTGGCGAAAGCATTTCCCTGCATTCATATACATAATATATTATAAATAAAAAAACGAAAAAAAATCGACCAATCAACTCACCACAAACTTCGCACTTAAATGGCTTCTCGCCACTGTGTATCCTTTCGTGGTTGTGCAAAGTCGACAGCTCCTTGAAAGCACGCCCACAGATGGTACAAACGTGCGGCTTTATTTCACTGTGGTAGAGTAAATGCTTGTGATAGGATTGCTGAAAGGTGAATGTACGAGCACAGATCTCACACGTGTAGGGCATTTCACCTGAAACAAATTAATGCTATAAAAAACGGAGACAAACTTTGGCTTCACTTTCTACTACCAGTGTGCAGACGTTTGTGTTTCTTCAGGAAATATTTTGTAGTAAATGACTTCGCACAAACGTCACACTCCCAGATTTTTGGATTCGTATCTGCAATGACACAAGCCTTGGAATCCCTGAAGTCCGTTTCAGCTAATGGGTTTATCGTTGTCAAATTGGCGGTATTAAACACAAGCAGGACATTGGAGTTTGAGTTATTGTGACTGTTGTGATCCATATCACTTAATACAATAGGAGATGAATGCGCAGTCACATCGGATGGAGTTAATGAGCTGAGTACGGTAACCGTTGGACTTAACGTATAGGATTCCACTACATCAATCTGAGGCTGTTCTGGAGAATTTGATTGCGTCGCAGTCCTCGCTTCCTTGTGACGTATGCGGTCACAAATGTTAAAATTCGGTGTGAACATCTGCATATGTACCACTTTTAGATGTAAGCGCAAAGAACCTTTAAGCTTGAATTTTTTTGCGCATAAATGACATTTTAAGGGCTCATTATCCGCATCAGAAGTTGGAACACTGGTAATGGGTCCCTTTCCGGCGGTTCCCAAATTCTCGTGTACCAAGCGAAAGTGCATATCACGCAGCTCAGTATTGCGAAAGGAAAACTCGCAAATATCGCAAGTGGCTGAGTCCATTACAGTTGTAGAAGGTATTAGTGTTGTAACGGCGTCATTCGATTTTTGAGAAAGTTCCGTTGTTGACTCATTTTGTCTTTTCTTAACTTTTCGTCTCATTGTTTCTGTCCGAGTTTTTTGCTTTTGTATTTTTAGCTGTGATGTAGCGGCAGAATCGGTCGAATTCATCAATGCCGTTGTTCTTGTAGAAATTCCATCCGAAGCCATTAGACTGGTATGTGTGAACAAATGTATTGTTAGCTTATCTAAGCCCAAAAATTGTTCTTTACACTGCTCAAAAGGACACGCTAATGGACCATTGGCAGCTTTGATGAGCCGTTGCTGCAATTGTTCCAAGCTGTCAAAACTAGGCACTGCACAAAGAGGACAAAGCACTGACATTGAACACATTCTTCAAGTTAATTAATATTTTGTGCAGACTTTCTTCCTCGAATTATTTTAAGTTTTTAAAAACACTTTTTTGTATAAAGACAAATAAATTGAAGAATAGATAAATATATATTTTTTTTTTTTTCACTAACAAAAGATGTCTGAGCTTATGTTTTTCAAAATTCCCAACGCATAATGAAAAAATATATCTAAAAATAATTTCAAGAAAATATTGAAAATGCTGCAAGAACCGAAAATGCTCATAGCTTCCTAAATTGTTATTTTCGCTTCTCTCACTGTGAGAGCCGATGGGCCTCAGTTTGCATTGATCATTCCTCGCATCTTACATTATTTTCCGAAAAAAAATAATCGTTTACTCACGCTCTCAGTATATTCCTGCCTCTATTGGTATATATGTATATAAAAAGTGTGTCAACATCTACGCAAAACTCAATTTTGAATAAATAGAAAAGCAACAATGGTGCTCAAAGTTAAATTGGGTATAACGCTTCAAAATCCAAGCAACTCGAAATATTTTCTAAGACAGTGATTTGAATTATGTACAATTGTAATTATGTAGAGGTAACACTTCAATCTGCAAATCTGCATTTATACTTTTCCGATTTTTATTTTTGTTTGGAAGTTACAGCGATTCAAATGCCAAAAAAAAGTTTAAAAAACAAGTGGTTCTCTTAAGATGGAAACCACTGTACATACTACATATAAAGATTTTTTATAATAAATTAAACAGTTTCTAATTGCTGCTTACTGACAGTGTTTGGTGTATATATATTTTAAATTTTTAATTAAACTTTCCCAGGGAAATCAAGGGAAATTACACTGACCCGACTTGAACCTGTAGCTTCGACAGCTGAACTAGAATCAGTAACGCCGCCAACGGAACTCATACTGTCCCGTTTACCTAAAAAGAAAACGCTAATTAAGCTAATTTGAAAATATCATGGTAGGTAACTTTTACTTTTTGACGAAATATAAGAATTGGTTTCCAATGAAGTATCACTTTTCCAGGAAATGCAACTGCGCGTTCTCTTTAAGTGTTGTGGCATACGGATACCTTTATTTACCATGAGTGTTATTATTTCTGGGCCATCCGAATCCATTAATGTCATATCGCATAATTGACTTAATGCTCTTAAGTTACGTTCTTCTAGTTCTTGAAGTTCGATATCCGAATTAAATACATCTAGAAACTCACCGCTGATAGGTTTTTCCCTGATATGTTTTAATGCCAACTTAATTTCACGATCAGCACGTAATAACTTTGAATTTTGTTCATCTAACTCTTTGATCAGCTTTTCATGTAATTCACTGTTTTCTTCGTTTTTAGCCCGCAACAATTCCAAATCTCGCTCCATAATTTCGTTGCGCTTCTTAAGTTCTTCCACCTGGTGGTCAAAGCGCTGTACTTTACACCGCAATATCTTCAGGTCATTCAGCTTTTTATAGTTTTCCAATTGAAGTCTCTGTAAGTCTTCGGTTGATTTGTCGGCAACTAAAGAATCAACCCAAAATAAAGACTTCTTTTGTGAAATAGTCTATTTTAGCTTACCAACATCACCATCTCTTCGAAATGTCTTCCGATAATTGTCATTTGATTTGTCAAATTGTCGTAAAGTGTTCTCAAGCGCAACTACTTCTTGCTCCGCTTTGAGCACTTTCTTATTGAGCTCATCACCTTCGTCAGCTAGCAATTGTTTATCTTGCGCACGCTCCACCTTTAATTGAGTAGTTGTCACCACTGTGCCGTCCTCATTTGTGCCCAGCAACTTTGAAGTTAACTCAAATCGAGCACGCATCGCCTCAATGTGTTTTTTTCGTTCTCCCAAATCAGCACGCAAAGTACTCAACTCTTCTGTTAAATGTTTGCGCTTCAGTAGCAAAACTTCCTCTTGACTCTTCAACTCAATCTGACGATCCTTGACGGACCGCTGGAGTTGTAGTCGATGTTGTTCCAAGTTAAATGTGCCTTTTTCACATTTTTCAATCTCAATTTCGATATCATTGCAACGCATTTTCACCATGTTTAATTCGACGATTAGCTCTTGGTTGGTTATTTGACGCTCCTTCAATCGCCTTACTGTACCTTCGCAAAAGACTTGTGCTTCTTTAATTTTGAATTTAACATCTACTAAATCTTTGTTGTCATTGTTGAAGGCATTCGCCATAGAGTTCATGTTGTAACTTAGTTTCTTGTTCTGGGTTTCGATCGTCTGTATGCGTTTTTGTAGTTTTTCATAGTATTCTTCCATTTCTGTCAAATTCTTCTGATTATTGGCTTCAATTTCTGGATCAATATTAAAACCTCGAAGTTGATTTAAACGCCTTTCAGAATCCAAATACTTAAACGCTAAATTGTAATAAATTTCCGTTTGGCGCTCAAACTCCTTTTCAAGGCTTTTTTGATTGCGCATCACTGCATTCAATGTTGAATTCAACGCTACATTATTAACCTACGAAAGATGAACAATAGTCTTGGTTTCTTTGAAAAACAAAAAATATATACCGATAATCGTTTCTCTTCATCTCTTAAAAATGTGATATTCTGTTCGGTACGAAACAAGATCTGGTTAACACGTTCCGACTCCTTGGCAAGATCATTCGAAGCTTTCTTCTCGTTATCATTCATTTCGTCCAATATTTGCAGTCTTTGATTGGCGGTTACGTTTTTGTTTTCCATTGTTGCTAAACGTTTTTCTACTCTTAATAATACTTCATCACATGAACTTAATTCGGTCTCTTTTTCCAACTTTTCTCTTTGATGTAAACGATTTTCGGTTCGCTGTAATTCCACACGATTGGAAAGGTTGGCCAGTTCCTTCTGAAGCGACTCAGTCTAAAGTGAGAGAAAAATTATAAATACCAAATAGAATTTGTTCATTGTTTACAAATTGTTACCTCCCTTTGCTTCAAGTAACACAAATCGATTAAATGCTGTATCTGCCCTTTAATATACGATGTATCAGTGTTAAGCTCCTCAATAGTAGCCTCAACTTGGCGATTATTGTTGATTATATCATTAAGACGCTCATCAAAATGATGATATTCGTCTGCTTTACTTTGAGCAGTTTCTTCAAGATCCACATACAAGGTCTCTCCGTCTTGAATGTCTGTCTCACGTTGGGTCATTTGATTGACAGCAGTCTTCCATGTGTTGACCATCTGGCGGCGTTCCAAATGCGCACTTCGGTAGAGACTTGCCGTGCGCTCCAAATTCTTTTCGAGTGTATTTTGTTCATCGTACATTTGAACGACAGCCTGACGACGCCGATCGATTTCACTTTGCAAATTCTGTCTTCGGGTATTTAACTCACGCGCGCTTTGCTGATCATCCTTGTAGTATCTCTCAATCAATTGATAACCCTTATTACCATCTTCCATGGCTTCGGTCCACTCCATCAATGCCGTCTTTGCCGACTTGATTCGATTAGTGAGATCATCGATTTCGGTCTTACTTATACAAATTTTATCTTAAGATGAGAGAAACATATTCTAAAGAATGTTACATATTAAAAGTTCATATCAATCTTACTCTCAATGCGGCCCTTGTGTTCAACAATTTCTGTATACTCCTTTTGATTATTTCTTAGATCCTCGTTTATTTTACAACGTTCTAAGTGAGCCAATTTATAAAGGTGATTTTCCTTCATCACATCATTCTTAATAGTATTGTAAAGAGTCTAAAAGGGATTTTTTTTTTTGTTTTAATTAGTTGTTATTTCAAACGTTCCTAGAATAATTTTACCAAGTTTTGGTTCAACGCTGCTTCAATGTTGCGTTTATGTCGTTGAATAGCCTTCTCGCGCTCATCGTAAGATTTAATCTGTTGATTGAGTTTCAACTTTAACTCAGTCATGAAAGCCACCTCTTTCATTAATTTCTGATTCTCTTCGTTAGCCATTGGTATATCTGCATCAACTTTCCAACCCAAAGCTCTCATGGCTTCAAGCTTGAAGTCCACTTCAGTTAAACTTTTCATATCATCAGTTTTATTCATTTTTTTAATGATATCAGTGAGATTCCATCAACAATCAACCTTGCGATGGTTTTTTTGAAAATATTTTTTGAGAAAACACTTCGTTCTTTATATGAGATTTCACTAATGTTTTTTTTAGTAAACAGAGTTACCACAAAAGCGTAACCACAGCAATCAATTAAAAATTCGGCACCATAGATACGATGTTAAAGCACTGAACTTAGGCCACTTAATGTGTTTAATCAATATAAATTTCTACATTTGATACTAAGTGCTGCTTTTTATACCCTGTACCTTACAGTACAAGGGTATATTAGTTTTGTCAGCATCGACAATGTATGTAACACCCAGAAGGAGACATCTCCGACTATACAAAGTATATATATTCTTGATCAGCTCGATAAGACGAGTTGATATAGCTATGTCCGTCTGTCCGTCTGTCTGTCTGTCCGTCTGTCCGTCTGTATGAACGCCTAGATCTCGGAAACTATAATAGATAGAACCAAAAGCTCTTCGCACTTCGATTCTGTCATTTCTTAAGCAGATCAAGTTTATTTTGTTTTCCCCCTTTTAAACTTCGTTTAGGGGTGAGGGGCAAATGACTGGAGCAACCTCGGGAAAAAAATTTACAAAAGTCGTATTATCTCGGTTGTCTTTTGTGATAGGATCACCAAATTTGGAATATATATAGCTGAAACGAGTCCCAAGAAGATACAAGAAAAAAATAGGCGTAGCCACGCCCCTTTATAATACAAATTTAAAACGCTTATGTCTCTAGTAACATAAAACCTACAAGAATGAAATTTTGCATGTATGCTATTGGGATTGAATATAACATGATTCAATTACAAAATGGGCGTTGCCATGCCCACATATAGAAAAACGTTGTATCTCTGGAACCAATTGGTCTAAAAGTGTAAAAAAAGGTATGTGTGATATTAAATGGAAATGAAATCTATTTTGATGAAAAAGTGGGCGGGGCCACGCCTTCAAAAAGTTGTTACTAATTGAAGGTTAGGGTATGTCGGAGTCGATTACTGTCGACTTCAATACTTACTGGTTTTTTCTAAAATACAAAAGAGAAGCCACAGCCAAGAGAACGAGTTTGAAGACATAATTTACAAACATCAACTTCGCGTCTTGAGTAAAGGCGGCAAGTCGTCCAACTGTGAAGGGCACGGGCCTGCTAGATGAGCAATGCATAGGTTTGCTATGTAGCAGATCAGAGAAGCCCAAAAAGTTCACCAATAATTTGGAGTTACTTGCGCTTGAAATTGGTAGTGTTGTTACTATTAGTTATCACACTCATTACTATTATATAGTAGCAACACGAAACTTGACCAAAGGCTTATGTGGTACAGCGGAGAGTAGCCGTCCCGGATCATGGATTGTTTCGGCGTTCTGTGGTTTGGCTTCTCGTGGTGAGGCCCTAAATGGAGCTACACTGGCTGTGGTTTAATACTCAAAGCGAGTAAAGTTTCGGCTTGGTAGAGGAGCTGCACTAATTCAGCTCGGATGCTGTGATCCAGAGAGGTGCCTAGATACACCTTGACCCTCACCTCTGTGTGAAGTTATGACCTGGTGCCGCACAACTTCATAAAGATACTTGCTGGCTTATGCTAAGTAAGGATGCTGATTTGGAATTTATCCAAATACATTGTCTCATGCTTCACATTCGGACAACGTGAGTTTAAGCTAAAACTGGCAGGTTCTTACGTAAAACACAGGAATATAAATGTACAAAAGAGAATCACACGTCCTTATAGTATTAAAAAGGCGGTATTATCGAATGAACTGGACAGTATAATACCATGCACACTATGTAGAAAGTGCCACACACCATTGTGATATGTTGCCCGAGTCTATCATCCCAAATTAATATTTGTATTATACAGTACTGTGCAAAACCTAAGCAACTTTATTTTCTCTCATAAAGAAAGTTGCCTAGAACTCTTAAAAAATATTCCCGGTGAACCACACATGGATTTATTTATATATTGATATGTCCCCTCAAAATCCCCAACAACACTTCATTAACTTTATTTTATCAACAGTGAATAAATCACGAAAAACAAAATCATGTTGAAAAACAGCTGTGCAAAACTTAAGCGACTTTTATAATATTCTGCTTTGCACCCATTATTTTTTACAATATCAGCACATTTACGAGACGTTAACTCAATAATATTGGATTTTGAAGTTTGTGTTATGTTTTCCTGCTATAACTTTTCCTCTTTTGCCAATTTTCAATCGTACTTACACCGTATTATCCATCCTATTTCACGAAAAGGACCAACAAAATCACGATACAAGCATGTCGTTATGATAACAATTCCTCCTTCATACATCTGGACACTTTTACAGATACCTCGATTTATTTCTCTATTACTTACAGACCTAAACTTTTGTATGCTATTAAGTTACAAGTTTTAAGTAAAAGTTAAACTTGCCTTTACCATTAAAAATAACACGTTTCCACTTGTTAAGTGATCAATAAACATGTTCATAGTAAAATTTCGGTAAAAAATATTTTAATTTAAGTTTATAATTAAGTTTTTAATTACTTAGAACTTGTATCTTAAGGGCATACAAAAGTTTAGGAGAAATAAATCGAGGTATCTGTAAAAGTGTCCAGATGTATGAAGGAGGAATTGTTATCATAACGACATGCTTGTATCGTGATTTTGTTGGTCCTTTTCGTGAAATAGGATGGATAATACGGTGTAAGTACGATTGAAAATTGGCAAAAGAGGAAAAGTTATAGCAGGAAAACATAACACAAACTTCAAAATCCAATATTATTGAGTTAACGTCTCGTAAATGTGCTGATATTGTAAAAAATAATGGGTGCAAAGCAGAATATTATAAAAGTCGCTTAAGTTTTGCACAGCTGTTTTTCAACATGATTTTGTTTTTCGTGATTTATTCACTGTTGATAAAATAAAGTTAATGAAGTGTTGTGGGGAATTTTGAAGGGACATATCAATATATAAATAAATCCATTTGTGGTTCACCGGGAATATTTTTTAAGAGTTCTAGGCAACTTTCTTTATGAGAGAAAATAAAGTCGCTTAGGTTTTGCACAGTACTGTATACTTTACAAGTTTTTACTACTATTCTTGTAGGAGCAACATCATTATAAGTATCTGAAAAAACTTAAAGCACAGCACAGCGACATGTCAGCACAGTATACCATAAAAGTAACAAAGTAAGGTGTGTTTTCAAATTTCGCGGGCAAGCTACTTTCGAATATCGATTTTTTTGTTTTGTTATGTTGATACACTCTTCCCGAACATCTGTATCAAGTTTCAAGTGTATAGCATTTTTTGTTTGGTTATGAGAGGCGTAAAGGTTATAAGTGTTTTGCGTGCTCGGCGATTTTTTGCTATCGAAAAATATGGATCAAAGAATTTGCATTTGCAACATCATAACCATATATCCATGATTCGTCACCAGTTATGACCCTTTTGAGTAAATCTGGGTCGTCGTTGACGTCATTCAACGGTTCTTGAGAGATGCACATGCCACGGTTCTTTTGGTAAAAATTTAGCAATTTCGGAACAAACTTCGCTGACACACGTCCCATGCCCAAAACGTTAGAAAAAATTTCATGGCTCGAGCCAAGCGATATACCAACATGCTCAGCGACTTCTCTGATAGTGATTCGACGATTTTCAAAAACAATTTTGTTCACTGCTTGAACGTTTTCATCAGTTATTGACGTGCTTGGGCGTCCAAAGCGAGGCTCGTCATTGTCATCTTCCCGGCCATCTTGGAAGAGTGTGTACCACTTGTAAACGTTTTTTTTACTCAGAACAGTTTCACCGTATACCACTCTCAACATTTCAAGTGTTTCAGAGCACTTTATTTTATTTTTTACACAAAATTTGATGCAAATCCTTTGATCCATTTTTTTCGATAGCAAAAAATAGTCGAGCACGCAAAACACTTATAACCTTTACGTCTCTCACAACCAAACAAAAAATGCTATACACTTGAAACTTGGTACAGATTAGAGGTCTGCATGAATGCATTCAAGTAACTGCGGTTTCTCTTTTCTGAGTAGAATCTTCGATGCTGGAATTAAACGATGAAGTCTGATTTCAACATTACACTACTATCACTGTCTATTATTGCACTAGAAATATTATCTTTATTTTGAAATTAATTTTTCTGCCATTGATATCTAGTGGTGTACACTACTGAACCTCAGTTACTCGTTTAATTTTTACTGTTCACATTATTTTATTTGATATACATACTTTGAAATTACACAACAACATAGCAGTCATTGAAAATAAGAACATTAATAAATTTTACTTTCTCTCTTAGGCTTTTTTAATAACTCTGTACAGAGATAAAACTGTACACTAAATTCAAGTACCGCATAGTACTGTACAGTACTGTTGAGTTTGAAACAAATGTACCGACATAACAAAACAAAAAAAATTGATAATCTAAAGTACGTTGCCCGCGAAATTTGAAAAGTCACCTTACTTTTTAAACACACGTCGTATATTTACATTATCTTTTTCGGTGCTGCCTTTGAAAGGTGTAATTTACTATATGAGACGTTCCTGTGTAAACTCAACATACTTTTATAATGAACTCAAATAATAACATATAACTCGCTATTCAGAAATATAAAATAATTTAATTGAATAAAAAATACAAATTTCGAAATACAAAAGGTAATTTAAATTTGTCAGCCTTCTGAAAAGTTAAGTGACACAACGCTGAAACTACTACTTGTATGATCATCTTTATCATCATTTGTAGCATTAAGTGCCCTACACAAACCGTAGCTGCTCGATTTATCTACAAAATACAGCTATTATTATTAACTTGGAAACTAATATAACATTCCGCACCTTTTACTGAAATGCTACGGTTTCTATCAAGAGAGGAGCCACTGTTCCAGGAAATACTACTTTGAGTCTTCTTCAAATGAAATGGCATGGGTAGACCTTTGTTATTTAATTTCAGTATGATTGCATTACCATTTGAATAGCTCATTGCCATATCCACCAACCGATTGAAAGCCCTCATGTTGCGTTCTTCCAGTTGTTGTAAATCTTGATCAAAATTAAATTTTTCTAAATAATCATCGGTAATTGACAGCCGTTTTTTCAATTGGTTTTGTAAAATTTTTGTTTCACGATCCGCTCGTATTATTTTTGCATTTTGTTCATCTAAATCGTTCATTAATTTTTCATACGTAAGAGAATTTTCTTCGTGATTTTCCCGAGCTAAAACTAACTCTTTCTCCACACTTTCGAGAACTTTTCTGACCTTTTCAAGCTGATGTTCAGAGTGCTGTACCTTACATCGCAACATTTTGAGTTCGTTCAACTTCTTGCAGTAATCCAATTGAAGTTCTTTTAAGTCCTCAGTTGATTTATCGGCTACTAAAAACAAAATAAGAGAGGCCACCAATCGTTTCAAGTTTTCAAATTTGTGATGGAATACATGTAGGATATTAATATGGGTGGGTCAAAAGATTGCTGGAGAGGTGTGACGACTCCCAAAATAACTGTCTCTTGTTTGAAGTTTGTTGTGACATTTGTCAAAAACAAATTTGAAGGTAAAATTTAATGTATAATCAAATCCGATTCGTAAAAAACTTATTAATATATTTAAGCACTAGTCAAACCACGTAGTTGCAAAGTTTTATCTGATTTACGCAAGCCAATGTATTTCTAACAAAAACCTTACTTTTGTCCACTGGTTTCTATATTTAGAATTTTTATGGTGTTGGAATATAGTTGGGAGCGTTTCAAAGTTAATATACTTTTCTAATTTACAATATAGCATTTTTTAGCTTACCAACATCACCATCTTTTCGAAATGTCTTCCGATAATTGTCATTTGATTTGTCAAATTGTCGTAAAGTGTTCTCAAGCGCAACTACTTCTTGCTCCGCTTTGAGCACTTTCTTATTGAGCTCATCACCTTCGTCAGCTAGCAATTGTTTATCTTGCGCACGCTCCACCTTTAATTGAGTAGTTGTCACCACTGTGCCGTCCTCATTTGTGCCCAGCAACTTTGAAGTTAACTCAAATCGAGCACGCATCGCCTCAATGTGTTTTTTTCGTTCTCCCAAATCAGCACGCAAAGTACTCAACTCTTCTGTTAAATGTTTGCGCTTCAGTAGCAAAACTTCCTCTTGACTCTTCAACTCAATCTGACGATCCTTGACGGACCGCTGGAGTTGTAGTCGATGTTGTTCCAAGTTAAATGTGCCTTTTTCACATTTTTCAATCTCAATTTCGATATCATTGCAACGCATTTTCACCAAGTTTAATTCGACGATTAGCTCTTGGTTATTTATTTGACGTTCTTTTAATCTTTTGATTGTACCTTCACAAAAGACTTGTGCTTCTTTAATTTTGAATTTAACATCTACTAAATCCTTGTTGTCATTATTAAAAGCTGACACCATTGTGTTCATGCTGTAGTTAAGTCTCTTGTTTTGGGCTTCTGTCACTTGCATGCGTCGTTGCAGTTTTGCATAATTCTGGTCCAATTCGGCTAAAATTCTCTGATTCCGAGCTTCGATTTCGGGATCGATAGTGAATCCTCTAAGATGATTTAAACGTTTTTCACATTCCAAATATTTAAAAGATAAATTGTAATGAATTTCTGTTTGACGTTGAACTTCTTTTTCAACGTTTTTTTGGTTTCGTTGAACTGAAGACAATGTGGACAACAAAGCGTTATTATTAACCTAAAAAGATTAAGAAACAATTTTCCAATGCATAGAATTTAACAGTACAAACAAAGTGATAATAGCATTGAATAAAATAGAATCGTGGAAAATTAAACTGCGAACCAGTGAAAATACCACAAAATGCCTGTTATAAAAAATAAATTGTGAATTTTTGTGCTAAAAATACTAAATCTGATGTAGCCCACTTAAGATATTTGGCAAGGTTGGGCCAAGAATTCGACTTCAAAGATTTTAATAAATTAGTTCCATTGGACTTATTGAACATACCGTTAACAGCTTTTCTTTGTCTGACACCTCTGAAGTTTTTTGCAATGTACGAAACAAAAGACCATTTATGCGTTCGGATTCCTTTGCAAGATCATTCGTGACTTTCTGTTCATTGTCGTTCATTTCGTCCAATATTTGCAGTCTTTGATTGGCTGATAAATTCTTGTTCCTTATGTCAACTTTACGCTTTTCCACTTTATCTAATAATTCATCAAATGACCACAATTCCGTCTCCTTGTCTACCTTTTCTCTTTGATGTAAACGATTTTCAGTTCGCTGTAATTCCACACGATTGGAAAGGTTGGCCAGTTCCTTCTGAAGCGACTCAGTCTAAAGTGACAGAAAAATTATAAATACCAAATAGAATTTGTTCATTGTTTACAAATTGTTACCTCCCTTTGCTTCAAGTAACACAAATCGATTAAATGCTGTATCTGCCCTTTAATATACGATGTATCAGTGTTAAGCTCCTCAATAGTAGCCTCAACTTGGCGATTATTGTTGATTATATCATTAAGACGCTCATCAAAATGATGATATTCGTCTGCTTTACTTTGAGCAGTTTCTTCAAGATCCACATACAAGGTCTCTCCGTCTTGAATGTCTGTCTCACGTTGGGTCATTTGATTGACAGCAGTCTTCCATGTGTTGACCATCTGGCGGCGTTCCAAATGCGCACTTCGGTAGAGACTTGCCGTGCGCTCCAAATTCTTTTCGAGTGTATTTTGTTCATCGTACATTTGAACGACAGCCTGACGACGCCGATCGATTTCACTTTGCAAATTCTGTCTTCGGGTATTTAACTCACGCGCGCTTTGCTGATCATCCTTGTAGTATCTCTCAATCAATTGATAACCCTTATTACCATCTTCCATGGCTTCGGTCCACTCCATCAATGCCGTCTTTGCCGACTTGATTCGATTAGTGAGATCATCGATTTCGGACTTACTTATACAAATTTTATCTTAAGATGAGAGGAACGTATTCTAAAGAATGTTACATATTATACGTTCATATCAATCTTACTCTCAATGCGGCCCTTGTGTTCAACAATTTCTGTATACTCCTTTTGATTATTTCTTAGATCCTCGTTTATTTTACAACGTTCTAAGTGAGCCAATTTATAAAGGTGATTTTCCTTCATCACATCATTCTTAATAGTATTGTAAAGAGTCTAAAAGGAATTTTTATTTTTTTTTTTTTAATATGTTATTAGTTGAAACGTTCCTAGAGTAATTTTACCAAGTTTTGGTTCAACGCTGCTTCAATGTTCCGTTTATGTCGTTGAATAGCCTTCTCGCGCTCATCATAAGACTTAATTTGCTCGTTAAGTTGCAACTTCAACTGCGTCATCTCCTCCATTTCTTTTAATATTTGAAGATTTTCCGCACTGGCCATTGGTATATCCACTTCAATATTCCAACCCATTGCCCGCATGGCATCGATTTTAAAGTTTTCCTGAACTTCACTCATTTCATTAAAAATGTCTTGAATTTCCAGGTGAAATACACAGCTGAATAAGATTAACAAAACTAAATAGTTTAGTTAACAATTTTAAAGATACTATTTTTCAATGCCTGCTATAACTGTAAATTCAATTCGTAAAAATTTTTCGTAGCTATTAATGTTTTTCAATGAGGTCCTTAGGGAGTGAAAGCTCTGAACACCACCCAGCCCCTCGTTATGATAAGATTGATGCAGGAACGATTCACGCGCTCCCGATTTTATTATTTTTTTTATTATTTAAAATACCAGATTTATGCTTCAACATGAAGCTGTGGGCATTGACAAAAAATTTGAGTATGTCTGGTATTGACTAGCTCCCAATGGCGTTTCCTTCCAAATATCAGGAGTGAAGGCATAGGTCTTTGCGATAGCTGCATAAGTAGCTTTAGCAAAGTTACCCAAAGTTCCACGAGCCGATGTATAGTAATCTTCAATACCAGCCATCATCGACAACTTCTTTGGAACTGGAGCAGAAACGATGTCAGTACCTCTGGGAGCTGGAATTAGACGCACCGATACGGACCACACTTTACGGTGACCTTGCAAGGAACCGTATGGGGTTTGCCAATTTTGTTACCCCAGTATCCATGACGAACTGGAACAACGGACACTATTGAAATAAATCTAAGATGAGTTATTAAAAACATATAATTAAATAGTAACTAAATAACTTATATGGACATAAGTACTCTAGATTCGGAGCACTACGTCAAAGTTCAATACGTCAGAAACTACATAGAGATCTCAGGTAACCCTTTATAAAAGACAAAATAGCACGTGCATTTACTTAATGTCGTTATTGGACACAGAGTGGATATATAAGATACAAAAAGAGTAAGAACGTGATCTTCGGAATCGCCGAAGATTAAATACTTTTCACGTAAATTTTTTATGGAATTCTTATTTGTTTTTATGTCAACAACCTACATACCAATTTTCATTGTTATGGATGTAAGTGGAGGTGCCTTGCTAATTTTTTGATGAACATAATTTTCCCACCTCCTTAAGAACATAAGTGTAATGTTTCAAGTCAATTGGTAAAGAAACTCTATGAAAGGATCTCTTTCTAGGGGCTACAAATTGATGGTATAAAATAGTCTTCCATTCAACGATATAGTTGATTTGCCTTCTTCTTTTTTGTTGGGAGATACCAATTAGAAAGAGCAATGGCGTAGGTAGGTACGGACATGGGGGCAGATGGCAAAATTGTAGACCACTGTGTACTGTGGGAAAGGTTGACATGTATGAATTTAATCGTTTTTTTTCGAGAATATTAAGAATATGTACATATACATACGTTCGGATATATCGCCGTCTATTCTGTTTGTTACAAATTTCAGGACACAGTTCTAATACATAGCATTGAAGTATAACAAAATCAAAAATATCCAAGCGAAACAGTAACAACTTTGTTTGTTATGCGCTTTAAAGTACCTAATTTTTGAGGCCCGGTATGTTTTCAAACTGGCGGCTCGAGCGGCGGTGATAGAAGGTCGCACAGTGAAAATTCGGAAAGAGCAGCCCAAAATTCATATGGATGCCAATTTTCAAAACACCCACAAAACTTTCCAGGTAACCCCTTTTTTACGACATTCTTACCGTACTATATACCCTGTACACATACTGTGCATCAGGGTATATTAGGTTTGTTTCAGACCAAATGTATGTAACACCAAGAAGGAGGGGAGGGGGACCCTACATAGTATATATATTCTTGATCAGGACGACAAGACGAGTTGATATAGCCATGTCCGTTCGTCCGTCCGTCTGTCCTCACCAATGGTTCTCGGAAACTATAATAGGTAGAGACTTGATATTTTGAAGACGGACTCGTGTGGTCATGCCTTACTTAAATTTTGAAGGATTTTTTGCACCTACCACTTTTTTAAAGTGTTATAACTTGAACACCCGAAAAGACAAGGACATGAAAGTCGGTATGTAGACTCAGATCTACAGAACCACATTTTTTCCGCCAACTCAAATTTTTCGTAAAATCCACATTTTTCACCGATTTTCCTAATATTTTGAACACTTTTTTAACGGCTGATGACAGAGCAATATGTTTTTCTAGATTTGGGGTGTGGCCTACCATGTGTGCAGGGTACTATGTTGTCGAGTATACCGCCCTTACTGGTTTTTTTAATAGATTTAATATTTAAATCTTAAAACTACATTTTTTTGTTTAAAAAAATAAGAATATCTAGATTTTTTCTGGTTAACGGCGTCCTTCTCTCATTGAAAATTCTTCTAGACGTCGAAAAAAAACGATCGCTTGTAGCAGAGCTAGCTGGAATTGAAATCCCAAAATCCAAAAATGGCAGATCTTTTACATTCTTACAAAATGTCCGTATGCAAGATTCAGACGAGTCAATGTTTAAATATTTATCGATTTCATTCTCAACTTCATTCTATTCTGATTTCCGCTTTTTGGACATGTTGACGTCCATGTATCGCGAAAATTTTGGGCTTTTGGTGTTAGGCCCGAGGCCCGCATTTTTCTCAGAGGACCATGGGATTCTAGGCTCGGCCCGGCCCGGCCCAAAGGCGCAAAGGCACAAAGACGAATAACTAAAACTAAATACAATTGTCCGCGACGAATTACAACTTAAATTGTCCACAGAAAATTTAAAAATTGTTTTTTTACTCTTTGTAAATATTTCTTAATGATCTACAATACTAATGACTTAGATAATTCTTTTACAGATAATATTTCCTAATGGGCCTTTGCTTTCCAAAACGACGAATTGTACTAATTTCCGATTATTCATTTTACAGAATTGAATGCAACTTCAGATATGGAAATCTTTTGGTAGACTGAAAAGTTTTTAAATCGTACAAATCTCTTGCAAATTGTATATGAATTATAAGTGAAAAGGAAAACACACGATTTACAATTCGAATTTCAATATTTATTTATTTATTAATTTGTTTTCTTTATTATACTTCTTTTTAGTTTTTGCAATATTATCAATTTTTATTTAAATTGAACTTAAATGTAATCCTTCAATCTGTTAGGCTATTATTAATGAATATAATGTTTATTTTTCCTATGTTATGGTTTACTCTTTGTGTTCTATGAGTTATGTGTATATTATGTTGTATGTATTTTTATAATTACCTTTTGATATACTTATTGCATACTTTATTATTATATATGTTTTATTATATACCAGATGTCAGTACTGAAATATTCATGACTTGTTTACAAAAGTTAAACAACAAAATATTTGAGAATCAAAGCTAACCCGAAAGCTTTTGGATCATCTCTTATTTTGCCACTTGTATCTATGGCATTTCGGAAATAAACAACGCAACATAATTAAATGGTGTACGGCGATTAATACAAATAGCTTTAAAAATAAGTTCGGAATTTCCTTATGTTTAACACAGGATGTGAAGGATCTTCTTACATTGCGCGTCAATCTGTCAGAAGTATTTTTTTACATTGTAGATAAAGCTTGCTTAAAAAACGAAGTGAGGTTATCTGTTTACATATGTTTACTTATTACACTTTCTATTATTTTGTATATATGTATATATATATATTCAGATATATATTCATACATATAATATGTGTTTATACTACATACATATATATGCATACATAGAAAAATTAAGTTATATATATTGTACACACATAATTCATTTATGTATGTCTTGACGTATTAAACAAACACACGTCTCTTAGAATAGGTTTATTATACTTATTCTGCGGCGTTTATTCTTTTCTTTCACGACAAAGCACTTTTTTTTATAAATATACGTTAAAGGGGTGCGGAGACGATTGACGGAACTCCCACAACGTCATAAATGTCAACTCAGAACGAAGGTATATTTAATTAGCAAAGACTTTAGTTAAACGAAGTAAAACCAGATTTTCATACAATTTTTTCTACGATTTTCTTATTTTTTTGAACTTCTAATAAATATATTGATTAACAATAAAACGAAAATAACCAAATTAATTAATTCAAATAAAAGTGATTAAAGAAACATTTTTATCGCGATATTTAAACATGATTTCACTAATTTATTATGTTTGAAAAAAAAAAAAAAAACTCAGACTAAACGAATAACATTGTTTTCCAAGTTAATTGGACACAAATTGAGAATTTTTTTAAATAAAATTTTTATTAATAACATTGAAAAAAAATATTTATGAATTCAGAGAAAATATTTCGTATTTCTGTGAGTTTTCATTGTTTTTGATTTAATAGAATCGAATGTGTTAAAAATAGAAACTAAAATTTTGTCCTACTTAAAAAAGCATGTTTTACAACCGAAAAAGCCAGAGAGGAGTTCTTTTTGAATGCGCATTGTGTGGGTTTGCGACATTTTTGGGTTGTATCAATAGTTCAAACGAAACAAAATTGGCAATTCAATCAATTACATATTAAAGAAATAAATCATTCGCTGATACCATATAATCAGAAAAAGTTTTGAATTGGTTTTTTAGGCCGCAATTATATGTTTGGAAAAATAATTCCTCTCATTAATTCGGCACCTTGTTTGGTATTTTATATTAATTCTCGGATTTGATGGTTAACTTATTTGTTTAGGACAAATGGAAGGACATACTGCCCTCGTTTGCGGCCACTTTAAGTTTCTGCCTCATCACATCACGACTTGAGTAGTCGGGCAACTTTAAATAGTTGACACACGTCATCACAGATGGAAGATAATCATTTGGGTTTTGGTTAGCATCAAGTGTTTTGCGTACAATTGTTAATGGCGGCGTTAGTGCTTTAAATCCGCCGGTTGGTAGGCGGGGCGAACCAGTCACAAACTGTAGGAACGCGCGTTGTTCATCGCGATTATACGAAGAAAGTATCTCATAAAGATATTGTATAGCCTGCGAATCTTGGGAGAAACCATGATCCGTACGGCAACTCTCAAGTAGCATTTTAGCGTCCCATCGTTGGAATGACTGGCTACCAGAGCCGCAAAACACATACTCCAACTCCTCGGGATAAAACATGCGTAGTCGTTGAATAGGAAATACAGAGTCGAAACCTTAAATTTTGTAAAACAATTATATTAGCATTGATATATAGAAAAGAAGTTAGGATGAATATACCTTCACGTAGAGCTTCAAATTGTTTTTGTACGCCTTCAATAAGGAACCAATATGTAACTAACGATATATATTGATGAAGATTGTGTACAGTAACAGGCGTATCACGGCCACTTCGACAGAGTTCGATATTCGCGTGCCCTGGCAAAATGAAGTCCAAGCCCAGATCTGCAATAGGACACCCATCCAGATCAAGTGCTTCAATCTAAAAATAAAAACAATGAGCTCTGTACATCTGAACAATTTTTAAACATATTACCTTATCAGTCTTTTCCATTGCATCTAAATTGGGATCTGCTAAAATATATTCACGCTGACGCACCAAGTCTTGCAGACGCACTAAAGTGTTTTGCACCTCAGGAGCAACACGTGCCAAGTCCGCCAAACCCACCGAGTGCTCCTCATTGACTAACCAACGATAAAACGGTATTGAGAAAGGCAAGTCCAACTGCAAATTAAAACAAGATTGATATATTAACTAGAAGTTCATAAATACATAAAAAAATACACACCATGCGACTGTCCATCACGGCCTTGGCCATAAATTTGCCCAAAAATTTAAACTTAGCTTTTGCCTTTGAAACGTGTGGTAGCTTAGAAGATTTTCCCAATGGTAAGGGAAACAGACCATGTGCCGCATTTATATAACTGACTGATACATCCAGGGTACTATCAATCGTTGGTACGCTATTATCACTAGTGTCAGTAGCCAATTGTTGTGGCGCTTCAATAATTTGCTGAGCAATAATCATGTTTACAGCGTTCTCATTCTGAACGGAAGCACTCGAACTTGATGTAGAGCCAATCGGTTCACCAACGCCGCCAGCGATGTCTTCTGAGTTATGCTGTTGATTATTTATTGAGTTGTTGGTGGCAACCAAGTGGCTACTGCGTTGTGAATGACCACGGCTGCTCGACCGTGGTATATGTGTTGTAGTTGGGGTGGTATTTGTAGCAGCAACGTTATTTGACATGTTCGTGGTGGAGTTATTAGGATTGGTAGATCCATCTTGCTGTAGGGACGAGTTTTGAATAAATGGATCGTCTATTTGCACAATGGCTGTCGATGATTTTACTACATCGACAATAGTTGATGAATTTTGCTTATAGCTATCACTGCCGTTCCATAAACCTAAATCAGTACGTTGTAATTCAGCTGAGACCAGTGCATAAAATTCTAGGGTAGGACCCAACCCCGTGCCAACCTTGATGGAAACAAAAATTTAATATTACAATGGAAAAGCAAACGCATAAAAACTAACCTCATTTTCATATTGTATCTCGAGCAAAGCTTTTGAATGGCCAAAATCTTGAAGTATGTGCTCGGCCTGTTTAAGAATCTCAGTACGAGAAATTGCACGCTTGCGACGATCCAAGCGTGGAGCTACACGTTCGGAAGACTCCGCAGAATTTAAATCTGGTGTCGTGTCGAGCAATCGCTGCAAAGCACGATCACGATCAAAGCTTGTTGCATAGAATAGGAGATGTCGGGTTTCAAAGGGGAATAGGAATGGACATGCCATGCCAATCTGTGGTAACCATTGAGGAAGATTGCCAGTCATAATGACCAATGGATCTTGAAGCTGGCGATTAGCTTTAGCGGTGATTTTCGGATGAACAAACTCGGACGAAGATATAATATTTTCGTGCACAACACATCCGTAGAGATGCTCCCAATGACGATTGAGTGCATAAATAACGCGAAGCATACAAAGCGCGTCCAGCGATGCATCTTGCACGGTAACCACGTCGGTGGGCAGTGTTGAACTGAGGAATGGTTTAAGTGCGGAGACAACGCTTGGAGCTATACCTTCATGCCAGAGCTCAGTTTTCTTACGGAGCAATTTTGTTGAAGATTTGTTGCTCTTTTTTGAAGACGAAGAAGTTGATGAATGCGATGCAGACGAGTTCGATGCAACGCCCGATGTCGACGATGTCGATGCGCTATTAGAGTGTTTGTTAGCACTGCTTATAACATTATTAGCAGTTTCATCATCGACTGGACGATAATAAATCACATGCTGCTGCACCCAAATGCTGGCGTTACCTATACCAATAAATCAACTTTAATATTATATTTATTGTTATAAGGGTGGTGGAATTACCTAAGAATGTTTCCGATTCGGTTTCTGCTTCAAGCTGATCATTTACCAGAGGCGAATATTGTTTAACAGCCTGATACACAGTCATGCTATAGGGCAAAACGTGATCACCAATAAGAAACTGCAATTTATGTTTGAAACCACTTTGGGACATGACAACAGCGGCTACGTTGTCATCCATGTCCTCTTCCGAATCATCATCAGAATCTGCGCGAATGCCACCATAGCCACGTACAACTAAGTAACGTTCTATAGCCTGGACCATGGCAAGTGGATCAATCTTGACTGTGCCACCTTTCCATTGACGTAAGTTGTTGCAATCTGGATGACGTTGCAAGTTGCACTGTAATACAAAAAATATTTTTTTTTCATTTAATATAAAACTAATTATGACTAAGGTATGTACATATCTATGTACGCATATCCGACATAATTTATTATATTTATACCATAGGATGTGTTAACTTATATTTTCCTGACACAATGTGTGCCCCGGATGTAAAAATGAGTTATCTTACCTTCAGCTGGTGTGTATTAAAGAATCTTAAAGCACTCTGATTAGAACGTCCACCAGGGCCAGTCGGAAAATCGTGCACTTTCACAGGGAACTGTTCCAACTGTGTTACACAACCGTTGAGCTTGGCGACGAATGCGTTGAATGCAACAGGCTCAATATTTGGCAACTGACCCACATTCATAACTGGTTCGAGAGGCAAACCCGCAAAAACGTGCATAAATGTACGCAAACGAGCATCACGTTCAACAAGGCCATCCTCGCAAGTCATGTAGTTTAGCATGGCCCTAATGAGACCAGAATGGTTCACTTCGAAGGGTGAAATGTCACTTTCGATCAGTATGGTTTTCAATTCAAGTAAAGCATCCAAACAATCGTGATAACTGCCGTTCAACTTGAAGAGTATTGCTGACAGACGCTGCAACACACTGGTGCCGCCCGCAGCAATTGAGGTTGCAGAGCTAGTTCCACTACTACTAGCAGCTTTTGCTTCCACCTTGGCTTCCTGTTCCGTATAGCGCTTTACAAAATCAATCGCCTGTTCTCGTATCCATTGACGAGCTCTTTCGCGATTGGCTGCAGCAATAAGATTAGCGCTCGAGATGCTCTTGCTAAGACTGGCTGCTGCAGCGCTGCTGGCATTGAGTTGACTGCCAAACGCCGCACTACTTGTAGATGCACCACTACTGCCACCACTGCTACTGGTATTCGTACTATGGTTGGTATCTTTGGTGAAAGAACTATGATGATGAGATCCTTGACGTCCCCAACGTGCCGGGTTTAGCGATGCTAAGAATGAGGACTTAGCCGACGTACTACCGCTTGATGTGCTACTAGAGGGATTGTTGCCTGCACTAAATCGAGACTTGCCACTTGAGCCACCTGGTGTATTACGACCAGTGCTACTACCTAGACCTGAAAATTTAAAATCTAAGTACGGTCAATAATAACCTTTACTGAACACAATTCTTACTTGTTGCACGACTGAGTAAATCGTGCATAGTTGACGTTGCACCTGTTTCATCCTGACGTACTTTCGACCGACCGCTACACTGTGATTTACGCTTCGGTGGAACTTTCCGCTTTAGCATATCTGTCATTTTGTATTGTAAAGCCGAAGCTGTTGTAGATGAACTAGTCGTAGTCGATGAAGAAGCGCCAGTTGTTGCCACGGCGGGTGTCTGTGAAGAACTGGCTTGGTATTGCTCACCGGCCATTGTTGAGGCTTGGTTAGTGCTTGGCGTGTAGATGACTTTAGAGGTCATTAATTCAACTTGTAGTCTTTGAGTTTGCTGTGGCTGAAAATGTGGTGGTGGCGGCGGCGGCGGCTGATGGAAATTTACAAACTGTCGAGGATCACTCGACGGCAAAGGCGGAGCTTGCACGCCGGTATTCGATGTGTAAGCAAAGTAGGTAGCTTGTTGCGTCGAAGACGTGGGTTGTTGTGCTAAATGCGATGGCGCAGAACTGCTATAATTGTATCCACCACCACTGGTAACGGCCCCGTCATCTAAAGTCGTTGACGGATTAATGCCTATAGCAAGAGAGCTACTTGTTGACCCGCCTGTAGCCATTGTTTGCGCTTGAGACGTTGAAGCGGCCGCAGTAGCATTAGCGTTAGCGGTTAAAGCATTCATGGCATGGGAGAAGCTCTTCACTGTGTATGACTGATGCTTTGAAGAATTTGGAGTAGTTGTTGCGCTACTTGAACCAGCGGTTGCATTATCCATAAAAAAGGGGTTCACTTGTAAGCTAGATGCCGAAGCTGGAGCACTTTGAGATCCACTACAACTGGCTGCACAGGTTGTGCTTAACGGTTTTGGCGATAGATTGACACAAATGGGATTATTCGGATCGGTCAGTTGGGTAAATTGGTAAATTACGCCCTCGCGACGGAAATGTGTTCCAAATATGTCGGGTAATTGTTGCATAAGTATTTCCGCCATTTGAAGAGCTCCAACGACAATACGTAAATCGTTGCTACCCAACATGCCCGCAATGTGGCTTGACACGATCTGATACTTGAGGACAGACTTTAAGAGTTCCGGTGTGGCATAGTAAACCATACGCAACAGTGCTCGGAGACACTTGTATCGCACATTCGGTCCGGCAGAAGAACTATAGACCTCATATAGCACATTAAAGATGTGCTTGATGAAGTCAGCAGCTAAGCCGCGCTCCTCCTTCAAACAAGCGATTCGCGCATCTACTGATGGTCGCCGTTTTTGAGAGCTACCAGAATTGTTATTCAAAACATGTGCTGATGTTGCGGTTGTAGCAGTGTTGTTCCTTTCATTGTTAGTGGTAGCACTATTTGCTGCGCTAGTTGATAAATCTTGTCCGGTAACAGAATTTGATGTCTGCGTAGATGGTACGTAGTTCGGATTAATTTTACGTTGTATGGGGCGTGTTGTGCCAGTATCTTCATTTATTTGTTGCATGGCGTGAAAATCAATGAGGTATGTGCGACCTAGAGTGCTTAAACTTATTTCATCTTCAGAGTTCTGATGTGCTGCTTCGACCATACGCGAATCTATCATCGAGTAATTGTGCCAAGCCCCTCGATCGTCACGCCATTGCCACTGCACTTGGTCTTGGGTATTTAATGAAGGTCTATCGAGCAACGAATCAACCGTAAAAATGCCATCGGTTGGCAAACGAGGCATTAGTTCACCAATTAAACAAGTCAGTTCATAGAGTTCAGAAGGGGAGCGAGGAATTAATTCTACATGTGTAGCAGCCACAGCATTGGTCTGTGGCTCCGCATTTCCAGTTAGAAGATAAAGCAAAGTTGCGGCAATGTCATTGCGTAACAACGAAATTGCAAGATCTGGACAATTACTACACATTAGACTCAGCATCCGTACCACAGCGGTGAATGTGCCGGTATTGAGAATCGCAGGCGTCACAACTAACAATTGCTGACAATTTTTGAGCAACTCCATGCTGGCAATCTCCTGCAAACGCTTTGAGTCATGCTGAAAGCTTTCAACCAATCGACAAAATGCTGAACAAACACTTTCGACACTCTTTTTATCTTGTTGTGATAGCAATCGTGCAAGTAACGGGAGACTATCGGCGACGAAGTGGAATTCCTCCGGGTGCATATTCAGGCAGCAATTGGCTGTTATCGCTAGCGCAGCACGTTGTGCAATTATTGAAAAGAAGTCTAGATAGGTAAGACAAGCCGTGATACCATTCGCCTGCAGTATGGCTTTATTATGTCGACGTGATAGTATTTCCAAGGCAGTCAAACTCTGTTCAGCTACATCCATACACTGTATCACTTGTAGCTTCTCGAGAAAAACGGGTACAGCTTCGACGACTGTACCTGACGAGCGGGGCAAAGCCTCCAACATATAGGCGAGCGCACGGCAAGCATTGTTCATGATATCAAAGTTGTGCTCCATTCGTAATAATGCAATAAGTGCTGGCACGACTTGTTTAATTGGAAAACCTGCCAATGTGTCCTCATTACCCATGACGAGCATTTGACACATTTCGATAGCGGCTTGTAACTGTTGCGATTCATCGTGTGATTGTAGCCCCTGAAGAAGTTGTTGTGCCTTCGATGAGCTGCTGTTCCCAATAGTACGGTGCAGTATGTGCGTCATGCGCGGCCCCAATGCGCCAAACAAATGAGGCGGCAAGCCGCGTGCTTCAAGCAGAGCTTGCAAACGTCCGACTTCACTATCATCGCTCTCCGAATCTCCATGCTGGTTGCTGGTGTTGCTTCCAACAGCTACAGAAGTTCCACTACTGGCATTCGATGCAGTTGTGCTGGCAGAGCCACCAGCACTCTGCGTCGATATGTTTGACGAAGCGTTGGCGCCCAAAGTGGCAGCTACACTCAAATTGTTGGAAGTTCCTACGACAAAATTAAGACAAAAATAGTATTTAACATCTATTCGATAAAAAAAAAAAAAAAACAGAACAAAGCATGTACATGTACAAACGAAAAGCAGAATGTGCAAAACAAAAATAAATAAATAAAAAAATTAGGAAAAATCAGTGCAGTCACGTAGAATGAATGTTTTTTGTGGGTCGTGTAAGTAAAATAAAAAGTGTCGAATGTGGTCATTAACAATGCATGAAGAGTGATGTATATAACTATTTGAAGCTGTGAAAACTGTGAAATACGAGAACATGCATTAAAAGGCGTAGAAAAGTCACGAAATGAATTGGCGTCGCCTAATGCTGCATTGGTTTTTACCTGATGTCACCTGTTGTCCACCCGTATGCGGCGGTCCACTTGTCGGCGGTTGTTGTGCCATCAAACTATAGCTTAATGCATCCGAAGCTGCTAAATAAAATGAGTTGATTTTTGTCAGTTATATTGAGTATATAAAACAACGAAATCGTGAATAAAAAATAGCCAAGCTCGCACTCATCCTTTTGTTTTACGGTGGAAAAATATATATGTGATTTATATTCATTACCCAATGGTGTGGCATGAAAAATTAAGTTGCTACCAAGTCTTAACAGTCTTCAAGAAACCATTTTTGGGTGGCTGGGGGCCTTAACATAACACTTATTTCTACTACCAGCACCGATTGCAAGAACTAGCTATTAGATGGACTATTTTAACAGCACCAATAAGTACCCAATTTATTTGACCACAATCAGACAGTAACGTTAGACAACTAACTGACGTTGGCCCTTTATCTAAACTTGCATTTGTTGTTATTGCCAAAGCAAAGCAAGCTGAAATGAGCGGTTAAAATTTCTACAGTAATGCTGACTTTCTTGCCCCAACATGCAATATCAGAAGATTTATATACATGTTCTCTTTTGGTCGCCCAAGTCGGTGAGTGTTTGTGTGTATGAGTGTGTATGTCTGATTTATATATGAATAAGTAGTATGTGATGGTCTGATTAAAGTTGACGCAGCTACTACTTTGTTTTTTTTTTATCGCACACTTACCGCTCGCTTTGCTTTGGTTTAAATGCAAATTTGTATGCGCAGCAGCAGCTGACGACGATGTTGAGGCTGAAGTGGAGGCGGCAGCGCCGACAACAGAAGCACTGGACGACGTACCAGTCACTACTGTATGTGCGCTAGCGGCAACGGACGAAGTTGTTGGATTTGTGCGATAACTGAAAAGGAAACCCGGCTGTACGATTGTGGCGCGTTGATGTGAGTGTGGTTGATGATGCTGCACTGCCACTTGTTGATGCAGCGGATGCTGATGTTGTTGTTGTTGATGGTGGTGCGGGTGCGAGGAGTGCTGAGGTTGCTGTGATGTCGGCTGCTGCCGTACATGCACAACAACAGCGTTTCCAGCACTTAACTGTTGATATTGATATCCTGGCGGTAGCGGCAATTGTTGAAGGGATGCAGCAGTGCCTTGCGCAACAACCACAGCCGACGATGCAGCAGCACCACCACCGCCGCCGCCGCCACTAGCCGCTACTAGTTGTTGTGGCTGCTGAAGTTGTTGTTGTTGTTGCTGCAGGTGGTGGTGGTGATGATGGTGCTGCTGCTGTTGTTGCTGCTGCTGCGCTGCTGCTGAGCTTACACAAGAACCCGTCTTGCTACGTGCACGTCTCAAAGTTGAAGAATGATTTATCCCACCACTTGCTGATATTAAAGTTGCACCTGCTACTGCCCCTGATGCTACTGTGGCTGCTCCAGTGCCGACTGTCGACGAATGGCTATTAATAAGGGGAGTGTGTGTGCCGGCGTATTGTTGATTGCCGTGCTGTTGCGGTACAAATGTTGTCGGGTATCGAGCAATCTGTGGCGATGGATAAAGCAACGGCCCACCTAAGGCTACCGTGGGCGCGGATGCTACCGCAGTGGCTGCAGTGCCGGCGATTCGATTTGGCGCTGTTTGCTGTGGCGCTGCGGCCGACGTATGCGTCGGCGGTACTCCGCCTGTTGGTTGATAGTGATTGAGATTTAGTATGGGTGTAACAGCTATTGAGGCGGCCTGATAGTAATGCACTTGGTGTTGTGGCGCCTGTATTGGTTGCTGTTGATGATGATTATGCTGCTGCTGCTGTTGCTGATAATGCAGATAATGAGTCGGCTGGGCTCCAAATGCAGTTGCGGTATGCGGCTGCGATGGGAGAGGCAATATATGTGTGGCAAACTGAGTCTGGCTTGGTGGCTGGGTCTGTTGCTGTTGATGCGGTGGCGGGTAATGTGCTATATACGGTGTCGGGTGAGTACCCGTCGGCGGCTGAGGTACCAACCCAGGCGGTAGATGAAGTGTCGACTGCTGTTGTGCTACACCGACGCCTGTTGCTGCGGACGTTGCGTAATTTAAGCCAGAATTGCTGCTGCTAATTGCGTAATCGTGACCACCTCCAGTGCTGCGATTTTGTCTTGCCCCCACGTTTGGGGCGCCTTGATAGCCCGACGTCGTAGTTGTTGTTGTTGTCGTCGGCGTTAGAGTATTCTGTAAGTCCACTTTGGTTGTCTGTTTACACAGTGGTTTCCCTGCTTTTGCTACCGCTGTTAATTTGTACTTATGACCGCCGTTCGAACTTGTTTGTCTTGTGGTTTCGGTGATTGTTGTTGCGTTAATAAGGACTTGTGTTTCTTGCTGCTGTCGAAGACGTCGTCTTGTTGTTGTAGTAGTTGCCGTTCCGTTACCTTTAATTGTGAAGTAGGGAGGAGTGGGAAGGACAGTTAAACACCATTTGACTTTTGCGTTTGTTGTTGATGCTGATTTGTTTGTTGATTGATTGGTTTATCAATTTGTATTTGTTTTGTGTATATTTAGCTACACTACTCTAATTTAATTATTTTTTTTTATTATTGTTGTTGTTGTTGCAGTAGTCTTAGAATTTAATTTGTTATTGAAGTGAACATTTCTTCTTTTAACGATTTTAAGATTCGAGCTCTCTAAATAAAATCCGAGACACATTGTCGCTAACAATGATGATGTTGCTGTTGCTACTTATTGTAACTTGCAACTGCTGCGACGCTTACAAGACTACATAGATTTGTTGTAGGTGATCATTAAATTCCACTTCAATTTTTGTGTCTCTGCTTTTTATTTTTATATAGTTATTAATGTTTTTTTTACTAGTTCCTTATCATTTAACGTAATGTTGTTAAATTTATGACGACGGAGCCAACCAACGCCTCTCAATTTCCATTGTTCCACTCTCTGTTGTTGTATCAGCAACACATTGCAATTAACAACAACATCATCATCATCAACAGCAAGCATTATTGTTAATTAACCAAATTGCAAGTTTATGAAGCAACTATTATATTATTATAAAATACGAACCGTAGATGCTTATGCTTATATTAAAAGTTAATAAAACTTTTTTTTGTAGATTTATCTTTTTTTTAACATTTTGAAATAGTTTAGTTTATTAATTTTTATCATTTTGATTCAACTACTTTGGCAACAACAACAACGTGCAAAATAAAGGTAAAAACAAAAATTGTTGTTTATATATACATATATATAAATACATATACAAATATATATATATATATATATATTATATATAAATATATATAAATATATATATAAAATTAAACGTTTTTAAGACCTACAAAAAAAAATAAAATAAAAAAAACTGTTTTTGTTGCTGGTACGTCGTCGTTGTCTTCTCGCACTGCCAGAGCTGCCACCTCCATTTACAACAATTCTTGTGATTGTCGCATTGTTTTAAAAATGTTTTCTCATAAAATATAACCTTACATTTTATTCTTTTCATTTTTGCTTAAGCAATTTGTGCAAATATTGAATAATAAAAAAAAAAATAAAAATATATTGAAAACAAAAAAAATATGTTTTAGTAATAAGCGAGGGGGTGTTTAGTGACTCATCATGGGTAATACAGCCAAAGTAGTTGTGAAGCGAAAATGAGTTTTTCAGCTGCTCAAACATTGTAAGTAAGCATAGTATGCACTGCATCTCATTATCATCTAAAGGTGACAGCACTGATTTTTCGTTCTAGTTTTTGGACTTATAAATACTTTGTAGTATTATTTACCTTACGCATGTATAGTAAATATTATGTACAAATACAGAAATATTAAGGACAAAATTAACAAATATTCCAAATTAAAGCAAATAATTTGCAATTAACAACGGACACATACAACTATTTACATATGTGTATACACAGACAAAAATAAGTAAAAGTTTTCAGTTTAAAACCAAATTTAATGAAAAAAAGACTGTTAGGGATTCTAACGTAATTCCATTTAAAGAATATTTAATAATACTGTACAAACTCGGTAAACGCAACCCTCGGAACGTGGATTACTTAAATTGAAAGTTTATCTCCATAAGTGCAACTTTGAATTTAAAAGTGTTTTGTAACTCGTTTCTTTTTATTTGATTTATATTCTTATATTCACAAATTGATCATTTTATTACACAAAATATAATAAAATATAATAAAATCAACTATAATATAGTATATAAATATTTAGTGGTAAGGTAAAAAAATCTCAAATAATGCATCTACATTCGTTTCCATTAGTTGCAGTTACCGAATTCATTTTGTATATACTTTCACTTGAATATATCATTGAACTGATAGAAAAAGCAATCCAGTATTCCACACACATTATTTTTTGTTGTTAAATCATAGTTAAAAAAAATTTGAAGTTATAAATAAGAACGAATTGCAGATAGCAAAACAAGAATGTTATAGACATTCCGACAGTAAACAAGTGTGATTTGCATAGGAGATTCCGAGTGACCACAAACTAGAGGCCGTTTGAACGTTGCACTTAAACTTATAAACCTTCCAAAACTTAAAAACTGAGCAAATAACAAATAAAACTGTTCGATTGCAATTTAAATTGAAGATTATTAAAAACATATTTTTAGTTTTCTTTTTCATATTCATAAGCATTTGTCATCGGTGTTTACAAGATTACACTTGCATACATACTGTTGTAGTAGAAAAATTTTACTATTCTGATTAGATTAAATTCATGTGAAATTGCACGAAAACAAAAAAATATCTAGGATCAAACAAAGAGAACGACTTTATAAATATGAATGATGTTAAATCTAAATATTTTCAAAAGTTTTGGATATCATGATCAAGATAGTAATAATTAAAAAAAAAAAAAAACAAATTAAAAAAAAAATGTTGAAGAGCCATTAATAAAATGTGAGTTTTATAACTTAAAGATTCAACAATACTTTTAAAAAGTTCTTTATGATTTCAAGTATGATTTGTTTAAAAATGTGTAGAAATTAATTAGTAAAGGGCGATTTAAAAAAAAAAAAAAAAATTATTTTTTCAGTGGGTATTGTAGCAAATTATAAATACTGCGGTTGTTAAATCAAAAAGTCGACAAAAATATACATATAAATGCCGTACACCGAACTCAGTGATCAATTATTGCCACTCACGCAATCAAATTAAAACGCAGATACGCTGACACTCTCACACTTAGTTATAAAAAAACATTCAACCAAAAAAAACTTCAACCCGCGAAGGGGTATTTAAATAAATTTTCATTTTGACTTACCACTGAATTCTCCAATTAATTCTTCTTCCAAGTCTTCGTCGTCCAAGTCCTCGTCGTCGATGTCCTCGTCGTCGTCTAAATCGTCTTCGTCGTCTTCTTCGTCACTGATATCGTCCTCTTCAGCAACGATTTGTGCGCTGTCCTCGTAATCCTCTCCGGAATCGAGATTTTCACCAAATCCAATAAAACCCGATTCTTCAAGCTCACCGTCGTCGTCAATTTCGTCCTCGTCAAGAACTTCGTTGTCAGCGTCCTCTCCGTCGAATTCGTCCTCGTCGCTCTCGATTTGCACTGTTCTCCTGTTGTCTGAACTTTTTGCGGCTGTGTTAACGCTGTCAGACGTTTCAGGTGAATTATCAAGTTGGGCCAATAATTGCTGATAGTTGCGCAAACTCTTGCGGTACTTTGAGTATTTATCTAGACGCCTTAAGCTACTTCCAGATGGGGACAGCGAAATAACGTTAGCCTGTGTTGAAGTTGAAGTAGCTGTCGATGTCGATGCGCTAGCGTTGCACGTATTATTAGCAGATGATCCAGCTGCTCCTGCAACTTCTTGGTTTACTTTTGTCGTCTTCCGAGTGGATTGTGTTTGCTGTTTTTGACCAGAAGTATATGAGGGTGCAACAATTGTATCCTTATTATTTTGCGAAAGGTTGTCTCCGCTTGCTGAGGTGGCAGCGTGATTATTTGCGACTGCTGATTTTGTATTCAACTGCGCCTTCGTACCTATAACTGATAACGATGAACTGTTGGGATTTTTATCAACCGTAGACGACGTTGGCTGTAATGACGTCGCAGTGTTTGTGTTTGTTATTCCAACGTCAAATTTCCGATTAATCTTATTTGATGTAGACGTAGCTTTTGATTTTTCTAATGTTGCTTGGTTACTGCTCTTGGAGGTGGTGACGGCGGCGGCAGCCGCAACAACAAGTTTACGTGTGTTACCACTTCTGGCAGACGAATGTGCTGGGATATCGTTCGCTTCGTCGATCGGAGCTTTTGAACGACTATGACTGATTTTTCGAGTCTTTCGATAATAATTGAGTAAGTTACTCTTATTTGGTGCACCGCCGGGTCGTTGAGGAGTAGAGGCTTCAGTTACAGTATCTACCAATTGGCACGCCTTGCGTTTGTTTTTAGATGTAGTATTATCCTTAGTTTGCACGTGCTCGCGTCGAATGGGCAAGTAACTTAGACCACTTATACTAGGCTCTTCCGGCGACACTGTCTTGGAACGTGTACGTTGCGCTACACAATCCCCACCACGGTTCTGATCAATCAACTTTGGCGTTGTGCCGATGACGCCAGTCGCAGTACCCTCGCTTCCGTTCGATAATGAAGCAGGCGTTCCCTGTGTTAGACACTCCTCTTGGGTATAAATCCGTCGCTTTTTGAGCGGCGAACTTAAATCGGTTGGCTGGTCACCACCAGAAGCGGCTGCAAGTGACATTAAAATTGATTTAATGATGTTCTTTATGTGTGTATATGATTTTTGTAACTGATGAAATATTATGCAATTATTAAAAAATTTTGAATGATTGTCAGACAAAACAGGAGTAAAACTAAAATCTCAACAAAAATTTGAGAAAAAATGATTACTTTTCACAGTAAACTCGATTACAGTACAAATAATTTACGAGTATGTATTCGATTACAGTATTAGAACACTATATGACACTATCTGTCAAAGTAAAACTCATTAAAAGTTTTATACATTTTGTGGACTTCAACCTAATTGAAATCTGTTTTCTGAAACTCTTGAAACTCAGATCCAGAGCAACGAGTATTTATGCAGGTATGCGAATTGGCTTAGAGAGAGAGCAGTCCGGTTTTAGTTCAACCATAAAAAGAATTGTTTCAAATAATTTATTAAAAATGAGATAAGAATCGTTTCCAAATCTTTGTAGTGAATCATTTGAATACATTTTAATCTCTTGCAACCAAGGAGCAACTTAGAATTCGGGCGACATATATTTGGGCACAATTGTAATCCCAAAAAACTCACTATTCAAAAATTGTTTACAAGTAGTTGTTAAATTATTTGTGATTAAATTGTACATATAATCAAAATACTTTCAAAATTTGTACTGTACAAAAAACTCAACATAAATTTTGAACTTACAGTGATGTTTTGTGTTTCCCAACACTGATGACGATTCAGTGTTATACTGACGTTTGCGGTCGCTGCGTGTGTGGCTATCTACGCTAAGATTTGTTGTTGGCGGCGAGGGAAGCGGAGAACAACTGGCAACGCGACGATTTGAAGTACGTGTAACGATATTATTAACTGGCGGTGTGTTGATTGTAGTGCTTGTGTTCGCGTTGGCAGCTGTATTGCGTCCTTGACTGTGAGAACGCAGATTACTTTGATTAGAGTCGGTAACGCTTATATTTCGGTTGGTATTGTTCAAAGTAACTAGTTGGTTTTGTTGTGTAGTATTATTAGTATTTTGCTTTTGTGGTCGCCCACGACGCGATTTTGTTGTATTTGATATTTTATGTGTAGTAATTGTTGATTTTGTTGTATTGCTGTCGTGCTGCCCCTCCGTCAGTGCAGAGAGCGATTGACTTTTAACGGATTCGGCCATAGACGACACTTAACCGCACTTACTTCGATCACACTGAACATGCCCTCAACAGCGTTTGTTGTCCTTTTATAACACGTGACACGATAATAATATTATAATTATATGAACACACTTTCTTATATTACATTTGCTTATCACAAATTATCAAGTTCATTTATCATCTTTTATTTTTATTGCAGGAAATATATTGTAAATGTAACCACGCACAAAAAAAAATATTAGTTCAAAATGTCAAAAAAATTGATTATAGTTCCATCAGTATAGTCCTAAACCACGTGGTGTGCGTATTGATTAATTAACAAATATCTGAAAAGAAAATATTTATCAATATTAGTGTTAAAAATTCAAACATCTGTAGAAAATTATATTAATATTTCTACTGTTATCTTGAAATAGTTCAATTTGAAGAAGAGTCATTGTCAAAGGAAGTCTGTGACTTTACCATAGGTATTAGGGCTAGACTGCAGAGTAGTGACGTGTTGAATTCTTTTAAACAGCATTGTCGTCAAAATCAACCCATCATTAGGTACTTCGTCCAATATTTAATGAAAGTTATTAAGGAGTATTTATACCCTTTTATTATTTTATATCAGGTAACAGGAAAACAAAGTTGAAAAAAATCACAGATTTCGGGATAAGGGAAGTTTGATATTTTTTCGATTAAGACTGTCCGATGACAGATGATCTATTCCGAGAGAATCTAAATTGGCAGTACCGATTATAATATTATTTTTGAGTTATAAAACAATTACAAAATTTATACCACTATTAAGTGCTTCATAATAGCTGGAGCATTTAAGGCCTTAAGCTAAATTGATTATACATATATATATATATATATATGTATATATATATAAATACTTCGCTCAAAAACATGTGGTCAATTGTTACCACAGGAAAGAGCTGACAAAAGAGAATCTCAGCTGTTTAAAAACAAAAATAAATAAATAAAAAATAAAATAAAATAGCCACCATCAGCTTAAACTGCGTTAGTGCGAAAGGGAGAACAAATTCGTGAGAACTCAAATTAAACGCACTCAACTGCTAAACAGGGTAAAGTAAACGTGAACTCTCTTTTACTCAGAAACTGCGCAGCACACATAAATTCGTGTTTCACTCATATACATGACATTTACTCAATTATACATACACAAACACACAATCGTTATGATGGTATTGAAAAAATAATCAGCTGTTTGCTAGTTTGTTTATATTTTGTTTTCATATTCCGTTTTGTTTATCGAATTCGTCATATTCATGCATGAAAGAGAGAGCGCAAACAAGTATCTGTACATAACTACATGCGTGTTGAGAATTTATTTTATACAAAAAAAAAAAAAAGCTAAACAAATCTTAAAAAATACAAAAATCATTAAAAAAAATTTAACACAAATTTAAGAACAGCGAGCCCTTTACCCTTTCTCTTGTCTGAAGAACAATAGCAAAGTATGCGAACTATTTTCGATTCTATTCCAACTTTGTAAATTTTACATTGTATGAGAAGACAATGTTTAGTAGCTTTTAGTCTGATAAAGTGGTGAGCAAGTCAAATTGACAAGGGTAACACAAAACGATGAGTTTGGCTGTATCGTGAGTTTGTAGGTAGCTGACGATTCGACGACATTCGCTTGCTTAACGGGCAAGCGAGTTATTCTATAAACTTGTTCGGCTGGCAGGCGAGTGCATCTAGTGTGTATATACACACACAATCGTAGTGATATGTACACAATAGGTACACAAACATATACGAATGTACCTGAAAATATAAACTGCATGTGTATTTTATTTTATCTAACAATTTTAATATTTCATTTAGTCGTTTAACTACGAATATTCAGATTTTTATTATTAATAAAATTAAGACCAAAAAAACTACATCACTAACATTCAACACTTAAGAAACAAAAAAAAATAATGATCAAAACCAGCCTACTTCGATATATTTCCTCAATAAGAAATAAATGGAATTTCGAATCTCGTACTTCAGATTTTGAGCATTTGTTGTACCTTTGTTGTAAATCCAGTAACTCCCCTCCTTTGAGCGATAAAGTCCAACCATTGTATTACATGACAAGACAAAACGGAAGCAGGGTTGTAACAGCAATGAGAAAAATGCGTTCTGCACTTTGAAACAAATGTTTACATCGTTTATCAGAAGTACATAGCCGAATGGGGCAAAGAAAGGGGTAAACTGATACGCAGTTTCTCATGAGTGCGTTTTTGCCTTTTGAGTATATTGTATCAACCGTGATAGAAATAAAATATGTTCAAAAAATATAAAAATAAGATATATGCAAATTGCAAGGCAGTCTTACCTACTTACTTTTGAAAAAGCTAAAGCCAAATGTCGAAACACACACGACACTTTAAGAATATAGTGAACATGAGATCTGAGAGCAACCAACTAATACATATGTAAGCATTTATATATAAATCCGTAGAGTAAATATCTATCAATGTATATAGGGGCTATCTGAGTGTATATAACGCACAACGAGTAGAAAGATATTAAGTAAATAAGCAAGCGAATCCACTGAGATAAATACCTCACTATTTCGTAAGTAAAGTGTTGTAAAACATCAAAAAGCATGTTCGATGCAGAGTTACATATCTAATGCAACAACAGCTGTTTCTCTTTAGATAAAACTCTCACTTTGAAAACAAATTATGAAGCTATAAATAAAATGGAATCTAAGTAATTATACATAAACCCAATTTTTTATCATTCGTCTTTATAAAATTGTAAAAAACAAGAAAGAAAAAAACAATTCAGCTCATCATCAGAAGAAATCGAGGTAGCAGCAGTTGAAGAAAATGTCAATTTTTTTTTAATGGCAGTCTGAGCAGCAACAAAAAAGGAAGCAAAAGCAACGCCAACACTCGAACGTAAGAAAGAGACCGAAAATAACAAAATGAACAGTTCGGCAAACGAGACGAGTAGAAAAGCAAGTGAGGCCAGGCGAACAGTTACACACACACGCGCACACACACACATGCAGAGAGAAAAAAAAACCTCAAACCCACTCACTTACGCTAAAGCAATCAGTCGTGTTCACAAAAACAACTAATTTTCTTAACATGTTTTCACGGTTTATGTCCATTTAGAATGAAAATTTAATTGTAATTATTTTGTTGTTTATATAACTCAGCTTAAGGTTCTTTTTCGTTACATTTTGTGTATGTGTATTTCTTATATGCGTTGTATATAATATACAACAAATATAGTCTTTGTCTGCTTAACAAAATTTCCTTCGTTTTTAGTTGTCTTCGCACTCAAATCTCAAACACGACTGAACGACAACTTTTTTCGTTGACCCGAGGTGCAGCAGCGTTATTTATTGAGCCAGAGAATGAGTGGTATTTTGAGCAATTTTTTTTTTGTTTTTTGGTGCGCGAGTACTTTTTTGAAAGTTGAGCCAAGTGTTTTAAAAATCAAAATTTTTCCATTTGTCACCGTCGCAAAAATGATTTTTAATCTATTATGTGAATTTCATTACAAATTTCACTTTAATGGCGACAAAGAAATATCGTCCTATTTTATAAACTATTTCAATATGTGTAACTTTATTGAATTATTTATAACAATTTGATCAAAAAGCCACTCAAAATGGCGACTATCGGTAATAATGACTTATCGAAATTGAGTGATTTGAATTAAGAGAGTAAGGCTGAAAATGAGAGTTCAACCATGAAGCAGCTACCCTCTCAACTGAGTTTCTGTGCCCCCTACGGCTTGACAAGACAACAACACCTTATCTTGTTTTAAACACTTCCTACCTGTCACTAAAAATAGACTCACCCAAATCGGTGAAAATTAAGTTCGATGGGTCAGCTGATCGTTGAGAGACTATTCCTCAGGGGTAAAAGTAATATTACTATATTGGGTAGCTTTTCGCAGCTGTTATAAATAAAAATTAGGATGAAGAAGGGCGAGGGTAGTTTTAAGAGATTTCTGTAAAGGTTTATGAGAGTCAAATAACTACAAACACATCAAAGACTACATGATATTATTTTCTGAAAATAATAGTGTTTATATTTTGTTGAATAATAAAGAATATATAAATAGTGTTTAATCATGAAGATACAATCCCATTAATGATTATAAACAGCTAATACAGATATGTCAAACAACACTTCATATGGGCAAAAAAAATTGTAAGTGACCAACACACAAATTAGTTCTGTTAATTAATATTTGCAACATTTCACAACACAATAGTGAATCAAACCTTAAAATTGCAATAAAATATAGGCATTAAAACATTCAAAGTTACATTTTATTACTTATTTTCAGTTGGTAGCTGTGGAGAGAATCAGCTGGTCAATCAAATAAGCTAGTAAAAAATGGAATCTCATTAGTGTTGTTTCAAGCTTCTATATATTGTGCAATGACACTCACTTTTAAGCACAAAAAGGACAACAATGTAAATAAAGAATTATATAATTCGAAATACCAATCATACCTCATAACAAGATCCAAAGGATTTATATGATTTCGTGTATTTTAATACTAACGTTGACCTTCTCTTTTTTATATTGAATTACAAGATTATTTATATCAAATGTTTGTAGTACACACAAATGTTATAATGTATGTACAACATAATACATACATATGTATGCTTAGTTTTTCATCAAGCAAGATTTGCGTTCAGTGTTGAGATATGTTTTGTTAACTGAGTATTCTATTGACGCCGAATATCCAACACCAGCTGCATATACAGTGGCTCTCAGCTTAAAAGAACAACTATCCTTTATGAACTTTAAGGATTATTTTTAAACGAGTCTCTCCTTTCATAAATAACTTACCATTAATATAACATTATATCTTAGTATTAAACATAAAATCCACACTAAAGTTCCCAAAATTTGGACTAGGGTACACAATGACACTTCTAAAAATGACACATGGGGCCGTCGTTAGTCGTTTATTACGAAAGTCGATTGAGGAGGGATCGATCCTATAAAGCCTATTATAATTTTTCTTACATAAGTGGGAAACGGGTTCAAAAGTATTACGTAAAGCAATTTTCTAAGATTTTTTGCCAACTGCGGAGATTTAAATTTCCTAGATTTCTATTTAATCGAAGAAAGCAATGATACGTAACGCGTTTGTCGACTCCCCCTCCGCCCCCATGTAACGCATCGCAACTTTTTACAAGACACCCCTCCCCACATAATTGCGATACGTAATAGTAGAACGGTCCCTTAGTTGACTACCAAAAAAAAAAAACCAATCACCTATACAAGTTTAAGGGGTTACATACAGTTAGAAGGCCGAAAAAAAGCGAATTTTCCGAAATTTTTCTTGAGAAAACTGTTAGGTTTATTGATTTAAAAATTTGTACACATATTAAAGTATCTTTTAACTGTATTTTAAAATTTATTACTAGTGAAAATTTTTATTTGGAAAGGAGCTACAGCTGATCTCCGAGAGCTCCACTCAAAAAAGACGTTTTGCGGTGACCACTGTATCTTTGAACTGGATCACTTTAAATTAAAAACCCAAACAGATTTCGTTAAAGAATTGTTAAATCTAGTGATTAATCGAAGGAATAAGCAAAATAAATTTTTTTGACAAAATGACGGCTTCTCAAAAAAAAAAATCGATTTTTGACCAAAATTTCTGTCTTAAATTCTTTATAAAAAAAAAAATATTTATCGTTGAGAAAAAATCTTCGATTAATTACTAGAAAATATATTTAAGAAGCTCTACTCAAAATTTGAGACTAATCGGTTTAGCCGTTTTCGAGTACTGTTGGTCACCGACTTTGTAAACACCATTTTGAGAAAAACGCGTTTAAAGTTTGAAAACTGCGTTCAAGCGCTCTGAAACGCCTTTCCAAATTTGCCTGTAACTTCGAAAATATTCACCGGAACGATATGAAATTTTCTGTGTGTATTTTTAAATATATGTAGATTAAGAAAATAAAATAAAAAAAAAATTGATTTTTTGAAAATTCTAACTGTATGTAACCCCTTAAATGAACCATGACCATTTTTATCACAACTTTGTTAAAAAATTCAATATCATAATTTAGGACATAACTTTAAAAGACGAACATAAATCTATAAACCTGCGTTTACACTCTGCAGATTCGTCAAAGTTCAAAAAGAGTTGTTATATTAAGCTAAGGACCACTGTATGTATATAAGTGTACCCCATTCAAACTTTAAAAATACACATCCCAAAAGATATGCTCTGACCTTTGTTATCATTTAGTTATTACATTTGACAGGTATTCTATTCTTCTTCTATTCCGAATAGTGAAATTTGTGCCTCACCTAATGTGTCTTCACTATTCCTTCAAAAAATAAAACTTAGGATATTATCTTGATGGTAAATATATACTCATTTAACATTTGTTTCTCTAATTTTGAAGTGCTGTGTAGAATAATCTCAAATCGTTTGTATTTTGAGAGTAAGTTTATAATCATTACGGAATTAAAATGTGGAATATTTATTATGTATACTTTGGATTATGTTAAACTACTTATCGGAGAATACAACAGATCTCAACATTCAACAGTTAACAATTAAATTAGACGTAATTTATTAATGCAGGACATATGGAAATTATCCACAAATCAAATAGAAACTGCTGGCAATATGGAGCTTATAACCACGCCTTCACGCACGTCGATTTGTAGATGTATAGTGCTCTCATCTTCAATGCCACACGAAAGTTCCTCGGTAGGCAATTGTAGTGCACTGAAAAATATAAACGCTTTACGACAATCGACTGAACACGAGGCCTCCAATTGGCTTTTACACCGATCCTCAGGCTGTTGATTGAGGGAGCGGAGAATTAGACGTCGAAACCGTGTTGTAATCGTGGCCATTTCTGTCTCGGCAACTAAACTTAATTCGCCAGTTGAAGTTCCATAAAAGATAATGTTCGGAGAAAGATTATTCATTTTGTCAATGAGAGCACGCAAAACGCGAATCGAAGGCACATTTAGAACTATCTTACATAAAGGTACGCTTGGGAGATCGTAAACGGACCAATCACAAATTGGTACCACTTCAACGGGTACATTGTAATTTGTGATACGGATGTTCTCCGGGTTGTCGGAAACACCTTGCGACTCGATACTTAGACATGGAAACTGAATGTAATTCAATTTAATTTTACAAGTCCGCGCACTTATAGACATAGACCCTGACATCGCACGCAACAGATCCAGTGCAGAGAATATGAGAACTATACACGGATGCTGGATATCTGCCGATTCAAAAATGTACTCTGGAAAGTAGACATGCGCAGTGATATCAACCCAAACAAGTGGAGATGGTGTCCCGTACTCCTGGTTTGCAATTAAATGTATATGATCAGCAGAAAATTTGATTACACAGTAATCCTTTGTTAATTTTGATAACGTAGCAATAATGTTGTGAAATTCGCGTATATAAAGCGGATCCTGCAGTACTGCACGCAGCTTCATTTTATACCGTTTGCTCTCTTTTCGTCCTCCCGAATAAAGTTGATTTTCTGAGCAGACAATCTTCTGGATTTTTGCCTTAGTGCGTTTTAGTATGTGACTGTGAGCGTACCTGCATGTATCTGTGCCAGCGTCGAGTTTCAATGACGGTAAAAAAAAAATAAAAAAATGTATACATAAAAAACAAGTTGTTTCTGTTCTCCTAAAATGAGAAGGACAACTACGTTTCTAACCTTTCGTTAACAGAAAGCTGTTATAGTCAACCTTACAATTATAAATTATAATTAATACAAATATGAGCAGGAGCGATATCATAATCGGAAAACAAAGAGTAAATCTTATTTTTCACACACAAACACGAAGTTAAATTAGGGGCACTCTTGATCTGCTTCTTTCAGAATATACTCATTTTTGGTTCAAGGTTTTGAATCTGTACTTTAGTTCTATCTTCTTTGAATGAAATGAAACAAGAAGTTATCGGTGGACCAACAGACAGCGCGAATTAAAGAGGAAAGCGAAAAAATGGTTGTACCAGACAAACTTCAACTTGGTTTGGTATTTTTAAGAAAGGAATCAGAACGAAGCCACTTGCTTACAATCAACGCAACAAGTAAAGCAAAATTAAAGAAGCCGATTTTAATGGAAAAACAACGAGTTAAAAAGGGAACAGGCAACAGGATTTTAGCATGCAACCAGTAAATGAAAAAAAAAAAAAACATAGTTGGGGTTTACCAAGGCATTTTCTGTTCTGTTGCAAGTGTGTTTGCAACACACATAAATTTGTGAACGTCTGTAAAAAAATGTGTATATACACATTTTGCAGCTCGATTATTTATTTCCTTTTCTTAGTTCAGCAGGAGTGGCACATAGAAAAGAAAAAACGGAATGAATATCATATTTTAAAAACAAGGAGCAGTGCGAAAGGCGATCGTAGTACGGGAAATATCATCAACATATGTGCTCACCAACAAAAATGTCGGGATAAAAGAAAGTGTAATACTACGAATGTACCTACTGCAAAATATAGGGGTCAACATATTCTGTTCAACAGTTCAGTCAACTTTCAAGGTTGAGTTGCTCTTGTGGCAAGCTTCGTCTCTGTCATTTCTGGTTTTGTTCGCCATCATCGTGAAGAGTGAGAGTCGGTCTGACAAACAAAAAGGAGACATAAGCATTGAAGTTTCTTAATGATTACATTTCACCTGGCTTTGTAAAAATTATACTGAGAGTCGGTGTTCCAGAAAAATTAGTCTTTTACAACAATGAAACAAACCAAGGAGATCAAGAAATGAAAGGTGAACCTACTTAATATTTAAAACACAACATAAAAAATATGTACACCCTTTTCTTGCCTATTGTGTAGAAAAAGATTCAACTTTTGAAGTCGCGTTATTGGGAATGCTTTTATATAATGAAGGAGTGTTTAAAAGTTGTTTCATTAACTAAAAAATTATTTATAGAACGAAATTAACAAAACAATGTCATGACTGAAAATAAATCAATTAGCAGTAGACGGGTAGTCTACAGAAGGACTTTAAATACTATTTCACAAGTTAAAGGGATATAATGAGACCCATGACGTCATTAAATTTATTTCATAAACAAATGCAAAAATCGAGAATTATTTTAATCTTTACGTGACTCAGAAAGCAATATACATCACGTAGGAAAGAACTTTTTAATTTTAACATATGAACACTGGGGATGAAGTTTAAAAAAATAAGCATGATGAACATAAATACGTACATAAGAATTTTAAATAGCACGTTGATATAGATGGGGAAAACAAATCTAACATCTTCTTGAAATGTAATATTGACTGCGTCAAAAGTCGCAAACCATTGTGTCACACACAGAAGCACAGACCCGACATTTTTTGTTGAAAAATTTTGACCATCCTTACAATAACATTAACAATTAAATGATATGAAAGTTAATTTACGTGATGAACAAATGGGTGGTAAATTCAACTAGTTATAATCAAATAAATTTAAGATGTAAAAAATCAATATTAATTTTATGAAAATCAGGCATACCATTTATTTGACTGCCACGTTGTTTTCTCTTTACTAAATATTTTATTTTCAACTTCGAACAGAGCACAATTCATACGAATTCTCAACTTCGTTAATTTTGTTTAAAAAAGTTCAAAATTTACGGCAAAACACAATTAAATTACACTTTCAAAGAGAGAAAACGTAAATGGTCGACATTTTGTTTTTACTGTTTCCTTTTCGTTCATTCGTCGAATATGAGTGTAAGCGACGAAATAAATTTGTGTATGTCTGAACAGAAGGCAATTTAAACAAGTGCTGTTTTCATAACTATGATATGTTGTGTTTTGTAAAATTGCATTGCACTTACCTTTTAATAATAAATTTAAATTTTTATTTATAAATTGCAGAATTTAATCACAAAACTTTTGTTACGAACACTCTTATTCGATAATTTATCGAGTACCATGGTACGAGTACGTATGTTCGCGAAAAATGTCAAGTGACATGAGTTGGTACACCGCCAAGTCTCTAGAAACCGTATATCAGAGAGTTGCCATCTCGAACAAATCAGCTGTAGGCTGTGCTCATGATCTGTTTTGTTTTTACATTACATGTACACATGTTTTCCTTTAATCTTTTGCTTGAAACTTTTTTTAATAATGGTGATTGCTTTCCAGACATTTCATACTTTTAATTTTCTAGTGATTCAAACTATAATTGCTCTTTTCAAATGACAGTGATTTAAACTGTGATTTTTTCACAGTTACAAATCACGGAAAAACAATCAGCTCTTCCTAAACTGTAATTCAATTACAGTTTAGAATCACTGTGATTGTGAAATCACACTTTAGCTCATCACTATTACGAACACTCTTATTCGATAATTTATCGAGTACCATCTGATCGGTCATAATATTTGATAGCTCTGGTTGTTAAATAGACAGTGTCGCGGAAAATAATTGTATCAACTATCGATTTGTAATTTACATATCGATTTTTTTTAAGGATTAGCCTTTTTGACATGTTTCAGGAAATTAAAAATAAAACAAAATTTACAAAATCTGTACAGTAGTTAAGCTGCAGTATCTCGTACTATCGAAAATATATCGATTGTAATGTCCAATTTTTAACAATTGTAATAATATTTTAATCAACGCAAATAATTGGCAGAAATAAAGATAAACAAGAGATTAGCACTGTTTCTTGCTAATGCACAAATGAGTTTAATTTTATCAACAGTTGATTACGTAAAAACCTCTCAGGAAAATATTGTTTTGCAGTATGTAGTCTTGCGCTCGTATAGAAACTTTATTGTCATGTAGTGCTATCGATTGACAAAACTTCTTTTGATTTCTGAATACGAAATATGTTATTAACTTTCCGGCAAACATTCGACTCAGAATATTGGAAATTTTTATTTTTTTTTTTAATCCTGGATTTGACAAATCAAGTTAATCGACAGTTAATCAAATCCGACATAAAATTTAGTTGGCCGGCCTGCAGTCATAGAAAATCATTGTTTACTTTGTTTGTTTTGTTCGCTTGCGATGGTTATTTGGGTTACAACCATACGTTTGATACCATTTAATTCAAATTTTGATAATTAGGCTGCACTTAAAGCGGCTCATTGCCGAAAATCAAAAGTCATAAGTTTTACGACAAATACTATTTGGAATTTAAAAAAACAAAAAAATTAAATGAAATATGGGATATTCTTGCCTTTTTTAAAAACATCTACACTGGAAGCTTTATCAATTGAAATAAGGTAAACAACCTAGTTGATTGCTGTATGTCGCTTTGTGCTTATTAATTTCATATCAGTTGACTTGTAAAATTAGAGACAGCAGCACACGAATCGCAGTACGCTTTGAACTGACGTGTCCAAAACAAGTGATAGTGAAAAAGAACTTTACTTTCGAAGAACGATGTGTGGGACGAACTCAGTTGTTGGAACGGGTACGCGTGCTCTTATTCTCGTCGGTGGTTATGGCACAAGGCTACGCCCATTGACGTTAAGTACACCGAAGCCACTTGTCGAGTTTGCCAATAAACCGATCTTATTGCATCAGTTAGAAGCGTTAGTTGGAGCAGGTTGCAAACAGGTAAGTCAGTCATAAGACAAACATAATAATTTGGGTATAGAAATGTCATTTATCAGGTTATACTTGCCGTCAGTTATCGTGCTGAGCAAATGGAACAAGAGCTGAAGCAGGAAGCTGAAAAACTTGGTGTCGAACTCATATTCTCCCACGAGACGGAACCTTTGGGAACTGCAGGACCATTAGCTTTGGCAAAGTCCGTACTTACTGTTAGCACAGAACCTTTTTTCGTGCTGAATTCTGACATCATCTGTGATTTCCCATTCAAACAATTACTGAACTTCCACCGCAATCACGGCAAAGAGGGTACAATTGTTGTCACAAAGGTCGAGGAGCCTTCCAAATATGGTGTAGTGCTGTATGATGACGCGGGTTGCATTAAGAACTTTATCGAAAAGCCACAAGAATTTATAAGCAATAAAATCAATGCTGGAATTTATATATTCAATCCGTCTGTGCTTGAACGTATCGAAGTGAAGCCTACATCAATCGAAAAGGAGATTTTTCCAGTAATGGCCAATCAACAACAGCTTTATGCGATGGAGTTGCCCGGTTTTTGGATGGATATCGGCCAGCCAAAAGATTTTCTAACAGGTGAGCACAGCAATACTCCCTAATTATCGGCACTGAAAAATGTTGAATCACAAAGCTTATCTACTAATTACTTTGTGTTTGCCTTTGCCTGCCTTTTCATCTTTATCTCTTCTTTACTCTCCATTTTTATACTCTTCACGTAGTGAAAAGTATTATAGTTTTGACATGAAGGTTGTATAATACACATAAGACATTTTCGACCATATAAAATATATATGATTGATCGGACGAATCGAACTAGATACGTCCGTCTGTCTGTCTGAACTGGCAGAATCATATATTAGTACGACCTCCTATAGAGAAGGTATATAATGTACTCTTTGTATTAAACATCTTCCTGCTTCACTATATGAAGCAAAAAGATCATTGTAGCCAAAATTTTCATGTCTCAGAAATCCAGTTTATAAGGATAAAAGAAAGGCGACTTCACCGAAAAAAATGGCGTGAAAAGTATGAAATCGTCGACAAAGCCGACGATAACATTTGCTAGTTTTTTTATACCCTGTACACATACTGTGTATCGGGGTATATTGTGTTTGTTTGAGCGAAATGTATGTAACGCACAGAAATATTCACTTGCGACTATATAAAGTATATATCTTCTTGATCAGGATGACAAGAGAAATTGATTAAGCCATGTCCGTCCGTCTGTCCGTCCGTCCGTCCGTCTGTCTGTCCGTCCGTATTCACCAATGGTTCTCGGAAACTGTAAAAGCTAGAGACTTGAAATTTGGAGGGTAGACTCGTAATGCTTGGCACTCCATCAAGTTTGAACGGTTTTGTGCCACGCCCACTCCTTCCCGCCCATACAGCACCGCCCACTTTTTTAAAACGCTATAACTCGAACATCCAAAGAGATAGAAACATTAAAGTCGGTATGTAGACTCAGTATAAGTAGGACTACAAAACTGCATACCACAATTTTTCCCCCTCCTCTTCATTTTCCCACCCCCAGTTGTTTTCTATAAAAAGCAATATCTCCAAAACTAACAAAGGTATGAACCTGAAATTTTGTATACAAGCTCAGTGATAATACATCTTAAAAACTGCATACCACAAATTTCCCTTCTCTTTGATGGCTTTCCCTCAGAGACCCACAAATGTAAATTTTTCGTAAAATCCACATTTTTTGACCGATTTTCTTGATATTTTGAACACTATTTGAATAGGCGACGTCAGATCAATACGTTTTTGTAGATTGAGGGTGTGGCACCGCCCACCATGTGTGCAGGGTATTATATTGTCGAGTATACTCGACTATACCGCCCTTACTGGTTTTTTTTTTAGATTCACTCTCTTAAAACAAGTTCCTCGTAAATTATTTTTTGACTTGTAATTCTAACAACTTCTTGTCTCTTATTTTGAAATACATACTTTAATTTCGATAAAAAATGTTTATATTTTTAAGAACTAACCAATTGCTGTTTGTTTTCTAAGGTATGTGCCTTTACCTAACATCGTTACGCCAGAAACAGTCTACTAAACTGTACACGGGGCCTGGTGTCGTGGGTAACGTACTTGTAGATCCTACGGCTAAAATAGGTGTTGGTTGTCGAATTGGACCAAATGTCACTATTGGACCAGACGTTGTCATCGAAGACGGCGTTTGTATTAAACGTTCAACTATTCTCAAAGGTGCTATTGTACGTTCGCATTCGTGGTTGGACTCTTGCATTGTAGGCTGGCGTTCAATAGTTGGTCGTTGGGTCCGTCTGGAAGGTATCACAGTTCTTGGTGAAGACGTCATTGTTAAGGATGAAATTTATATCAATGGTGGACAAGTGCTTCCACACAAAAGCATTGCGGCGAGCGTCCCAGAACCACAAATCATCATGTGATGTTTTTCGCTTGCGCTTGGTTTAAAACTATTTAAGTTTAACGTTTGCAATAAATATTATAAAAATGAAAATACACATTTCCACTTTAGCCTTGCTAAACTAATTCTAAACTAATTATTGTATACAAAAACGTTTCTGTCAAAGAAACCATATTTATGCACCTTTATAAAATATTGTAAGTAAAAGTCAATTTTTAATTAAATTGTTAAAGAAAAAAACTATTCTTTAATTATAAAAAAATGCTTATATTTTATATCCAAGACTCGATCTTAGTCATTCTAATACATATGCATGAATCCTTTCATTTTCGTTTTTTTTTTATTCTTTAGAAATGAAAAACATATTTTATTCTACAAGTTCCAATGTTGTTGGCATTACATCCCAAAGATCCTTAAGCTTATAGCCGTCACGAATACGCTCCATGGCAAATCCCAATTCCTTGCAATACATAGGTGATCTCCGCGTCGTTTTGCCTACATCGACGCTTAGACAGCCTTCGGCGAGGTAAGTGTTTAACTTTGAGTTAATTTCCCGCTCTTGTCGCTCGTCAATTTCTTTAAAATCTTCAATTTTGAATGCCTCCTCGGCGTGCTCAAAGGCTTGGGCACTCCGTTTTTGAACTTCTACAGAATCGTACTTCACGCCAAAATTTGGATGCTCCGTATATGTGCTATGTAAGGAGCAAAGTTCTTTAAATAATTCATTTAAACGCTCTGACGGATCAATTCGAAAACCAAGCACGTAACCTCCGCCAGTTTCAGCGGTTTGTATAACTAAAGCAGGTCCATATTTCGACTCACGTATTTGTATCTGCAAAACAGGTATTCGAAAACGGGTTTTATGAAGTAAGAGCTTTAAACTTAATGCTAAAACTCACACTTTCAATTTGTAGGAATGGCAAGCTGATATTAAACGTTTCATTGGTGTCAGCAAACCAAACGAGGCGTATGTTAGTCACCACAAAGCTGCCTAGGTTGCCCTGATCGCTAGATAGATTCCAGACACCCTGAACGTTGCTGTAGACATGTTCGTCTGGCAAAATAATCAATTGGCCAGAGTGAACAATGGCGCCGCGCAACTTCAGATCGCGGTAGAGATAAGTGCGCAGATATAATCTTTGCATATAAATGGTTTCCATTATAATTATAGATATGCCTATATGCATTTAATCGTACTTACTGATGCACCTCGAAAACGCCGGCAAAAATCGGTGCTTCTTTGCGGGATGTATCACCAGAAACATCAGTAAAAAGAAATTCAAAACGTGTGTCTCGAACTACAGCCAGAATGTAAAGAGCTTGACGTGTGCCGCATGTCTTGGAGTGAATCATGCGGGTGTTTGTGTTGGAAATACGTCCAAGACCGATTGCTTAAAGGCATTGTAGTCGTAAAATTATTTGTCGCATGGATGTTTGCACTTTGTCGCCACTTACATAAATTGAATTTCTTATGCACCAGAGAATGCCAAATAATCCGCAAATTTGTCACCAACAACCGGCCTGTGTCGCCTGGATTGCCCTTGCTGTCTTCTATGTGATGAACAATGTCTTGTACATTCTCACCGTTGCGTAAGCGCGTATGCCTGTTAAAACCATTTTGATAAATAGTTACAATTCGTTTATTTATAAATTTTTCATCGTATAATACTTACAGATTTGGTGTATCAAATTTAACTTCCTTGTCTTCCCAAAGCAGGTTCTCCTGCAAGGAATCCATTTTTGCTAGAGTATGCAAATGTGCAGCTAACATTTTTCAAGAAGGTTTGTTATGAACAAATGTTGCTTAGTAACGAGTCACTAAGGAAGTATTGTTTGGGAACAGAAGTTATTTTACATGTGCACAAGCTAGTATAAACAGATGTATGCGTATTTCTCTATACAGATATTGAAGAAGTTATGACGATATGCTGGTGGACTTCTCAGTCCTTTTTCATTACTATCAATATTTTTTTCAACATATTTTCAGCTCATTTATGGGATCAGTTTTTAATGGCAGCAATTTATTTTGAATGAATATACATACATAAGTACCTATACGATCTCATAACTAATCGGTGCAACTAATTTTCAGCTCATTTATGGGATCAGTTTTTAATGGCAGCAATTTATTTTGAATGAATATACATACATAAGTACCTATACGATCTCATAACTAATCGGTGCAATGAAAAATTTTTTTTTTTTTTTTTAATATATTATTTTTATTTTCTTTACATATGCATATGTTGAATTATTTTACATTTAATTTTCTGTTCAATTAAAAATTTTCACGCCAAGACTTTCTCTCAAACTTTTGCAGTCCTTTAATTATTCAATTTGAAGAAGTTTAACTTTTCACATACGTACATACAAATGCTGATATTAATAATTATCATCCTCAAATAAGTTCTCATCTAAATTATTATATCACAACACAAAGTTGATTTTATTACATTGCACAAGGTTAAAATTATTTAATTTTTTGTCATCTTCAGATAATTTAATGTTCAAACAAAATTGTAAATTTCGGACCAGAATTCTTACAAACTTTCTCATTTAATAGTACTTCACAATCCGAATCTGCTTCTATTCACTATGCACTTTACAATTGTTTTCAATACTTGAGCATTAACTTTACATATTAAAAACAAAAATGATCAAAAAGTATAACTTTGGGATACAACTTTAGATAACAATAAATTTCAATCCCGACAATCGCAATTCGGATTGAAAATTTTACTTATGTTTATCGTTGAATTCTCAATTTGTCTTGTGCTGTTATTAGCTACTTTTATCGTTCAATTAAATTTCTACATTTTGTTATTCTAACAACTTAAATATAAAAATAGGAAACTAATTGTATAGTTGTAAAATTAATTTTTCTTATTGATGTTACCAGTTTCGTTGATAGTAAACCAAAGATTATGATGCGGATTTTTTTTATATATATTTATGTATTTATCTTAGTAGACACGTTAACATTTCGGTTTTTAAAATGTTGCTATTTAAAATTAGATTGTAATATCAAAAAAATTTTAGGAATGACTTAAATATTATTTTTTGTCTGTTATTTTTATGCCATATTTTCTAAGACGCTAAATCTTATTCTGAATTTTATAATACTATTTTTGAGTTTTTCTATTTTATCATTTTTTTTGACAACTATAGCTTTAAACATTTGTAATTTTGAATTAATAAGTTACAATAAATTCTTTAAATCATGTCCCCACTACGATTTCGCCTGAAGGGTGTTTTTAAAATATAAAGCATAAAGATATTATTTAGCTTCAGTCTTCCTACACTTAAAAAAACAGTTGAGGTTATTCACAAGTTGTGAAAACATGGTTTTCTTTGTAATGTCAATTATTTGTAAACAAAAATGAAGTTATTTATACCCAGGAAAAAATTAACGTAATTTAAATACGTTCATCAAATTTTGTAAAAAGAACAGAACATTAGAGAGAAATTAACGCAGACATGTTGTAAAAACACTTTCAAACAGTACCGAGACGTTCACAAAGTAATTGCTTGATTAACTTTTAACGTTTTGTTAATTACTTTGATACAAAACTAAAATTTTTTTTTTGCTCAAGAAACATTAACCGACTATTCTAATCAAATAGTTTAATATTTCTAAGCAAATATTGGAAGGTTCAAATAAATAAATCACGATGAATAAGTTTTTAATGACAAAACACAAATGTGTGGAATGCAAATAGACACCCTTTGTTTTTTAAATGCTCTCAATAAAATTTACATTTATAAAAGGAATGAAATTTTTATGACAAAACCACTCAGAAAAACAACTCTGCTAGCCTAACGAAGGCATTGCCAACCAAGGATTTCGCGTAACAGAAAGATTAATGCGGTTGGACTGAAGCTTTTCTATAAATTTTACTGCGACAAATGTAGACATTACATACGACTTGATGTCAGAATTCAAATTCTTCTGATTTTAGTCTCAGTCCCATGATGGGGACAAATTTCCTAAGAATTTCGGACCAAGAGCATTATGGTAGCATATGTTAAACAAAAAACAGAGAATAACATTATCAATAAACCTGCAAGGCTGATGTCATGAAATTCGGACAAGGGTAAGAAAACAAATAAAAATGCGATGTAAGGAGGAGCTAACTTTTGAAGCGAAATCGGAGAAAATACGTTGGCAGATGTTAAAACGCGAGACATTCAAATATATCAACGCTAAGCTATTTGTATTAACAATAAAAAATTACTTTGACTGATTGTAGGAGATCTGACGTGCGCGTTGCCGTGTCATGGGAGGTGAGCAGCGTGAAATGTTGTGAGATGAAGTGGCTGACTTTTTCTTCGGTGGAGCAATTTTTGTAGAACTTTTGGTACAGCTCTTCTGCCGCTGTTGTGATTTTTTTTTTGTTACTACTTTTTCTGTGTTTGATGCGTCCAATTGGCAGTCTTTTGGTAATCGTGAACGCTTCTTTTTACTAGGTTGTGATTCTGACTTTAATGAAATTTTCGGCGATGCCTTTAGTGATTGCGAGTTTAATGACGAAGCTTCAACGTGTTTGCGTTTTCTTTTGCCAGCGATGTGTGGTTGCTCAGTGACTTTTTCAACAGTTTTTGATGTAGATGTGATAACTGGCGTTGGGTTTGTATTTTGTATGGTAACCTCATCGATGGTAACTATTGCATTACATTTAACCGTATTTTGTCGCGCTCTGCGTCTTGGCAAACTGAAAACGTTCCTTCTACGGCGCTTGGTCTTCTTGACTTTTGCGCCGGCATCTGTGTTAGGTTTGAGGTCCACACGATGAATCAGACAAACAAATGCTGATTTGTGTTGTGGGGTTGTAGTTAATATAGTAGTGCTCCTGAGAAAGCAATATACATATTTGTATAATTAGTTTTGGAAACGCATATTTACTTACAGCGGTGAGTCTTTAACTACCGGGGACGCACAAGGATTTGAAAGACTTGAGCCGAGTTTGGTGTCATCACAGGGAAACTTCAAAGCAAAACGATGAGTGGCATAAATCGCTTTTGGGCATTTAACGTCACAACCGGGTGGTTTGATGCTCCTTTAAGACACATATACATAATCAAAATTCGTATAAATTGATTTAAACTATATTTACATTTGAATTGGTGTTAATGGCATTGGGCGTATGGGCTTAAAATGGCACAGTTCTTTAAGTAGTGAGTCAGTGCTGCCGGCATTCTGTCGCGCTTGTGTTGAACGGTGTAATGTAGTAGGTGGTACAGTGTAAAGTTTAAGAAACGAGGCGGAGGGCACACTAGATCGCAAAGCCGTTGTTGAAGGAATCGCCTGTGGACGTTGCAAACTGCTGCGGTGACCAGCTCCGTGCGCCTTCGCAGATGTGCTGGGTATGTTTGATGCACTGCAGCCGGCATTTGCTGCAGATGAGACTACTAAAGCTCTCTGCACCGTGTCTTTAATGTATTCTGTTCCGCGATGCAAACGAACCGAGAGCGTTTTCATCAGCGAACTAGCCGCTGTTGCAGCAGTGACAGTTGTAGGTCTACTGAAACTGTTGTGATTGCTGTTGGTTACGGCAAGTAATGAACGTGCTTGGAACTGCTGTTGGTTTCTGCTTCCAAGGTTCTGCTGGTTTTGAGTTCCTTTGGATTTTGCGGAAGTGGTTCCTGCTACTGTTGTTGTTGAAGAGTGTTGTGCGTATGAGGCCAAAGGTGTTTGTCCAACAGCGGCGAGCAACATTATTGTTTCAATGACTTTGTTGCTCGTTCTGCTTGTCTAGCATAGCTGAATTAGTGCCGTACATTCACACCGACCATAAGGATGCACTGAGGGGATAGATAAAGTTATATTTACTTCAATTATCTCTTCATTTTTTTATTCTTTAACAAGGATTTAAATATTATGGATTTTGTCTTTCCTATCGCCGTTTATGTTTCACCATCGATTTCGTTAAAAAAAAATATCTTCTCCATTTGCTTCTTTTTGACAGCGGTGAGACTAACCGGTTATTTACGTATTTATTTATTTATTTCCAAAGCCGATTCTTTTTCAAACTCTTTCATTTTATAAATCGGTTAGTTAAGAAGACACATAAAAAATGAACTTCATCACTATTGGGCTACGTTTTACAACCATTTACAACTATTTACTATCTGTACACCTTTTTACGTTTGCTTACAACCACTTACGCACATTTTTTCTCATTCATGATTTTTTCCGAAAAAAAATTGCGATTGATTTTGCAATACAACTTTGATTCAAATTCACAAAGGTTACAGAATTGCTTACCGAATATTATTTTCAAATAGTTAGTTCGACTAAACTTTCTAAAACAAAAAAATAGTTTCTGTGCAGTTTATTTCTTTTTTTTTTTTTTGGTTTTTGCACCAGCTGAAGAAGAAGAAGCGAAGTTGTCATATGTAAATGTCAACAAAGTTGCCACATGCTGCAACAAACAACACCGAAAATCACCCATCTCACCCATTTTCAGTTCGTTTTTTATTATATGTATAAATTACAACCAAATTTACAAATTCCGTAGCAAATTGAAAATGTTTTATTGTTTGTTGTCATTTACATAAAAACATGAAAGCCCTGTCCACATCCGTGCTCAACATTTCCCAATCATACCGCAGTTCGCGGCACACACACACAAATAAATAAAAATTTTTCAATTTTTGGTAAATCAAAATTAGTTTGCTCTAAGTCTTGCGTGGATTTTGCAGGACATACGGTAATAACATAGAGTGGAAAATGAACTTTTTTCGCGTTTTGCGTATTATACACAGTTACGGTCTGCACCACGGTTTGAGTTCGATCCTTTTTCAGCGAAGTAGACTAAGAAGCGAATGTTTTTAGGAATTGTGTGTACACATAAGAGTTCGATACAAATGTCGTGGGTTTTTGGTTTTTCTATGGATATTAGTAAGTACACATACAATTCCTAACAACATACGATACTTAGTCGCTGGATCGAACTCAAACCCTGATGCGAAAAACGAGTTCATATTCCACTCTATGTATGATTACTCCATGACTCTATATGATAGTTACTCTATGGATAGCTTAAAAGGCTATTGTCAAGTTTGCCAAATGAGCTTAATTATCACAAAATATAATTTGAGAAGGCATACCACGTCAAAATGTAACCAATGAAAGTTGATCAAGAGTATGCGGTGGTTGATTAATAATGGATTTACACTGGAGCCGTAACTCTGCCGTAAGAAAAATTGACGTAGGCCCAGGCCGTATCCATACAAAATCTATCCGTTAAGTTTGAAAATTTGTCTGCTGAGGCTCTTTGCAGCAGAGTTGCCTTGCTTGTTTACAATTAATAAATCAAGTACTTTAGATGTTCAAGAATGAACATAAAAAGATACTACGATGTGTGGACAGGCTGCGAGACACGCGTGTATCATATCGCTTCTTAGGAAATTCGTAATGATATACCAGCAGAAGGGTCGCAAAACGCCTAAACATCCGGCGGCCATAAATGGTAATTAGGACAAACGATCAATATACTTTTAAGATCCCACTGTCTTAGAAACACAGTGTTAGGATAAGATAATCATTAATAAAATCAACCAATAGAAATTAAGGATCACACGCTGCTGCCTTACAAACACAGAGTTAGCATTAAGCAAATTTAGTATAAACAAAGCGACGTCCACCTTGGACTAACAAGTACACTAGTTAATTTCTGCTTTTTTGTAAAAAGTATGACATGTAAACAAAAACAAATAATACTGAATTTCTAAAACTGTAAAGTGATTCCGCGTGGTTCAGAATTCATTCTCGATAATCCGCGCCATTAGTGCTCTATTGACTGTCCAAATTGCAAATAAGAATACATAACATCAAATTATTGATGAAGCCTCTAGTTCGTTGGAAGTGACACCATCAAACAAAATTGGATGAACCAATTTTATGTATTATCTCCGGTGTAAATTGAGTATAGTATAAAAGGGGAAAAAATCTAACATACGCCGACGCAGATAAATGAAACTTCTCGTTAATTGGCGATCAGAAACGTTATTGCAAGGATCAATTTAATGAAGGAATTAAACTTGATAGACAGAACTGTTCCCTAATGATAAGAAATGTGTTTAAAGAAGAGCTGCGAAAGGATATTGGAAAATCCATGTTTTGACTCCAGATAGTCGGAAGTTAGGTTATGAACAAAAAATTGGTTGTATGTTTATTTGTTCACACATTAATTTTTTTAGTTGTACATATAATTTTGATTATCGATAGGTGTTGTTATTGTCACCGCTTGTTAAATTGGATTCTTTTCAACTATCCGTTACTAATTTCAAATTCAATGTGATTTTTTAAATAACTTAAAAATAAACAGTGCTGTACACTTTTCTGAAAAAATAAAATGTTGCCAGACTCATTTTACTCGAGTTGACTCGTCACTAAGGATTTTCACGGCCAACTCGGTAACCTGATAAAGAGATAATTGGTGAAGATCCAACAACATAATTTCAAAGTTTAACGAGTTTTCATCAACCCCGACTTATGACATTCGGTAAGGTGATAATGTTGTAAAGTTAGGGCCAACTTGATCCAAAAAACAAAAAGCAATTTTTAGTTTTATTCAAAGAAAAACTGGCTGTACTTTCACAAAATTTTATTATAAAATGGTATAAGTTATATGTTAGTCTTTTTCAACATAAGCCAATACAATAGAAAATTAACTCCCATATTGTCCCGTTTGCAGCGGCTAGTCGTATGTTACAAGCAATAACACACCACATACAACTATTGCATCAAAATGCATACTTTGGGTCTTTGATTTCGTCCTCTCGCCAACCGATGTGTGAAAATAATGTCGTCCTCAAAGTCATCCGATGCTTCTTCAATTTCTCCGTACCGATCCATATCTGTGCACCATTTTAACACAACTAGTTAATTATTTGTAAATTCATGCATTTATAAACATATTTACATTCCAAAAACTCAATTTCTTGCATAACTTGATTAATTTTATATTCCATTAATTGATTTTTTACGTTAGGGGACGTCCGTAAATTACTTGAGATAAAATTAGTGGAGAGGGGGTTCAGCAAAATCTCACTAAATCTCATCTAAGGGGCGGGGGGTTCATCGGACATCTCATGTGATTTTTTTAGTTCACTAGTTTACCATTTTTTTTTCAACAATTTTTTCCAAAATCGCATGTGAGATTCAGAGGGAGGGGTTCGTCAAAATCCCACTAAATCTCATCAAGAGGGGGAGGGGTCTAAATTTCTAGAAAGAAAACCTCACGTAATTTATGGACGTCCCCTTATTTCGCTAAATTTTAATTTAATTTTATTTATCCCGCACAATTCAGATAAATTCACTTTTTTGTTTGTTTATATAAGAAGAAGAAAAATTACAGAGTTTACGCAAACCTGCTGATTTCAGTACTCACGCCGATTTTCATCAATTGTCACTTTATCAGGTTACCAAGTTGGCCGTTATAACCCATACTGTGAAAATGAAAGTTCGGTTCAAGTCAGGGTAAGGGCTAGATTTCAAGAAAAAAACTTCGCTTAATGGACATCCCCTTATGTAAAAATATACAGCTTTCCGTAGTCAAGGGTCTGGGTCGAGAAAGCTGTGTAAATATTTTTAGAACAAGCTGTTGCTGTGGTTACTTTCATTTTTATATTTTTACATCGATATCCAAATAAATGAACTTCTCAAATATGTTTGAAGACAACAGACTGCGATTAGAGGTCTTAATACATAGGCTTGAAAAAATCGCCATTTTGAAATGCAAGTAATCTCCACTGGTTAATATCTCTCCTTAGCTATCTCCTTAGCCTGAACTACAAAGCCCTCGTTTACAACTCTGTGCTGAAATCAATTTGAACTTAACGCTCCAAGTCATGAGGCAACGCAAGTAGAACTAACGTAGATATTATCCAGCGTGCGCAGAACAAAATTATGAGAACCATTATTGGGTCATCGTGGTACCTCCGGAATGGGAACATTCACAAAAACCTGCACATCAATATTGTAAAAAAGGAGAACTTAGATCTAAATGCGAAACATCAAACCAAGCTCACCTCACATTCCATACCTTTTGTAATATATCTAATCCGAGTTTGCAGCAAAATGATTAGTCCCTTAAGAACAAGTAAAGGTACAATAAATAAAAAAAAATTTTTTTTTTTAAATAACAGTTTCCTTGATTATAATACTAAAAAAGTGATCAAGTGGTGTACGCATCGATACCTGTCAATGACATCTTCATGTTAAATTCTTTAGGCAAATGAACGGCTAGTAGTTTGGCCGTTTGTTTGCACTTACTTGAGTTAGAAAAATGTGCCGTACTGGATCGCCGACCTTCAGGGTTGTTTTTAACTTGACGATCTCTACAGACGCCGTGTAACTATTATTATTGTGTAATTATTATTATTGTGTTAAAATGTTCTAGTCCCTGAAGACGAACTCCGTTATCTGAGGTAATTCTTTTAAATAATATTAACATCGACCTCGAGCCTGTTAAAGATTAAACCCAAAACAATTAAGCTAAAATTTTGTACATAAGATCGATGACAACGTAATGTTATTATAATATCATTAATATGATATCGCATCAAGCTGGTCTGATGATAGAAGACGGAAAATGATCATAGAAAATCCTGAGAAAAATTGGATTCCCAAAGGTGCTAATAAATGAAATAATAAGATAACTTGTCCGTACTTGACACATATTTTCTTGTGTATTTCGAAGTCTAACATTCTCGAATTCAATTCTTTTGACTATGTTAGTCTTAAATTGTACAACGGCAGCTATGACGCAGAGTTCAATGAACATGTCCATAAGTACATACATATGGTATATCGTTTTATCAATGAAGAATTTTTTATAATTCGATTTGCTTTGGCGAGACGTTAATTTAATTAAAACGATAAAAAAAAGTCACCAGAGTTGAAGTTATATGTATATAAAATCGCCGCATAGAAACTGCTTTAATGATTTGATAAGAATACAATACAATCATTAAGACGTTATTTGTACTTCCAAAAAATTGTATGCACATAGAGGCTTCCAAGAAGTTATTAATGTAGCGAATGTATAGTAACGATATCTGGCAATTGTTGTCTACATGAATCAGAAAGGCGGAAGTTTTGAAGAGCCGAGTTGAAAAATCCAATAATTTACAAGCTGAATCATAACCTTTAAATCAATAATCAATACACAATGAATATTATTATAATTTTGTCCTGAAGTTTGTAACATCCAAAATGATACGTGGCCGACCCGTTACAAATATTCGTAGTCAGCTCGACAAGATAAGTTGATTAAACCATGCCCGTCTGTCTCTCTGTCTAACTGTGAATAATATTCAATGAATATACAATCTCTTCGCACAGTTTCGATGCTACCGACCAGAAATACCCAGACGAAATGACTGCAAGTATCATTGAGATCGGATCACTAAAACTGGTACCTATCATACAAAAAGAAAAATTAAATTGTCTTATTAATAACCTTTTTTGAGTTTTAAATAATTGACTTGAAACTTCATTTTAGGCGGACATGAAAATCATTTTGATCATAAAACCGCCCACTTACAGCTAAAATCAATAATTTTCATATCTCTGTGTATGTTAAATGGATGTGGCACAAAAAATGGCGTGAAGAGTATTTAATATTCGGAATGGTCTTTGGCCTTTCTTCTTACTGGTTTCAATGAAAATTGGAACTTTAATGGACTAAAAAAATCACAAGAGATCAGAGGGTCAGAGATCAGAGAGATTTCACAAAAGCTCTTTCCGAATTTTCACTTTGCGACCTTCTATCACCGCCGCTCGAGCCGCCTAATAGTTTAGGCGTTAAGGCTGCAAAGTGTACTAGTTTGGTATACTTGTCACTATGCGTTTTTATACATTTTTTTTTTAATTTTAAGCACAATGTCATGTGAGATACTGGGAGTGGGTTTCGTCGGAGCCATTCATTAATCAATAACATTGGCTTGGTTTTAAAGTAATTCTTTATCAATCATCTGTATATATGTATGTATGTATGTGCTTAATTCTTTCAAAGGCTCAAAACCCGCTCGGAAAGTGAATTTGCTAAAGGAACTTCTCTGATAATAGGTGTCGGTTCTAGTTTGTTACTCACGATTAGCACTCGGGTTTTTTTTTCAAAATATAATTAATACAATAAGGAAGTAGTTCTACCTGGAAAGTTTTGCGGGAGTTCTGAAAATTGGCATCTATATGGATTTTGGGCTCCTCTTTCCGAATTTTCACTTTGCGACCTTCTATGACCACCGCTCGAGCAATTACTTTTCTCTACTTTGGCTCATTTTACGGCAAAAACTAACTAAACTAAATTAAACTATAGGAAATTTCTTACAAATTATAGACTAATAGTTTAGGCGTACGAGCGCCACAAAGTGTACAAAATGGCGGCTCGAGCTGCGGTGATAGAAGGTCGCAAATTTGGAAAGAGCAGCCCAAAATCCATATTGATGCCAATTTTGAAAACTCCCGCAAAACTTTCCAGGTAGCCCCTTTTTTTACGACTTCGAAAGAAGTATCAAGAATCCTTCCCCCACCTATGTAAAAAATATAAGAAATGTTGGAAGCCACCCTCTCTTTTTAGACATGACAACCATTAATTTTGTCTTACGCAATTTACCACGACCCCCAGCTTTGGCAATAAAATAGTACAGCACTGTATGGTAACAGAATAATACTTTCCGGCTGTAAAAGTCGTTGCAACTTAAAAAAACACATGCAACGTACCTTTCAAATAAACATAAGTCAGTGTAGAATTTTAATTTTCGTTCTGTTAACTTATCGTTAGGTGCTGTCACTTCACATTGGACATTAAAATAAGTAAAACATTTATGTTTGTTCCCATAAAAATTAAATACAATTTGATTGGCTCCAATTACTTTTCTTTATTGGTTGTCCTTTTTAAAGAAGCATTGACTCTCTTACGTCCTTACATCTGTTGACACAATGTATTATGTTTTGGCAATGGGGAAGTGGCAGCACTGTATAGCTGTATAAAAGGTCAAAAAAAAGTTGATGTAAAACCATTCTCGCGTCGTGGGTTGTTGCTGTTTTCGTTTTTCTGGGAGACAATAAATATATATATATTTATATAAATCTGTCAATATGGCCGGCTTCATCGGAAAGAAATACAAATTGGACAAATCTGAGAACTTCGATGAATACATGAAGGAGTTGGGTGAGTCAGCTATTCATATTGTAAGGACTTCTAGAACTTGAAATTATTCCTTTGAGAGCGAACACTTCATTGTTTCAAATGCCGGCCGGCATATCGTTTGTCTCTCCTCGTATAGTGAAAAAAAAAATTGTTTAGCTTAATCTCTTTAGCAAGCAAATGACATGCGGATGCTGAAGGGAAAAGTGACATTGGAGTTCGTGTTGCAGAGAAATTTGCAAAATCAATAGCCAAGCACATTTTGTTATAATATAGTTTTCATCTTCTTCGTCTCTTCTTAAACTCTGATGAGTCAGCCAATTTTTAACCGACGGTGAACTTTTACCCTTGGCGCGAAAAATCTACATCTGCATATATACATGTGTACATGGGTGCATAAGCTTCAGTGTCATGGGTCTGATGGAGGGGGAAGAGAAGGGTCTGTGATTGTGCAGTAAATTTGAACTAAAAACAGGTGCAAAGGTGCGATGTTATTGCGAAAATATAATTAGAAACTTCTTATCACTTTTTTTTACTTTTGAAATGCTACAAAGTGAAATTGAGGACAGGGTCCCATAAAATTTAATTGTCGTTCGGAGCTTGTTTGACGCAAAAACAATTTGCACTAATTAAGAAACATAGCCACTCAAGTGAATTTATTTCATATCACTTTGCGAAGCTGAACGTCTGTGTCTGTTCACTGAACTTTGACCCGGCGAAAGTTCAGTAGTATTTTCGTAGGCCTCTATTTTATAGTGACTAATCTAGCTTTCAATAAACGTCAAAATGAAGTTAAATGTTTTTGCAACGCATTTTAGTTAGTTGAAATATGATATTCCGAAAGTATTTAACATAATGCGACAAAAAATTCTTGTTTATAACATTTTATATAGCTTGGCACTTGAATATTAACGTTTTAGTTGGAATTTGCGGTTTCGTGTTAGGTTTCTCGTGAAAATTTATTTATTCAGGTCCTCGTGTTTCACGCTACATCGTGGAAAATAGTTACAGTCGACACGGCATGGTGCTCTTAAAATCGATACTAAAAAAAATCATATATTCAACTTTTCGTTTTTAAATTAAACTTAAGACGACACGATATTTTGACTGTGAGAAATGCGTGACTAATTAATGGTTATTGTCATGCGTAATTGATGCAGTTATACGACATATGGGTCCAGGTGTGATTGTACCTTGTTCCAATGGTCTCTTTGGTTTGGTTCAATGCCAACAATTTTTCTTTGTTGAGCAATAAAGACAAACAACACACACATGTATGTATATACGTACATACATACATACATATATTTGAAAAAGTTATAATCGAAATGTTTATTTCTACAGCGGTGTTTTTTTTTTTTTTTTTTTTTTTTGTTTATTTGAAGCAGGGGACAATGTGCAAAAAGTCACATCATAAATTGGCCTGAACAACAAGCATTCGATTTTCGTTTCGAATTATCAAGTTTTTTTTATGGCTTTCTATCAAAGTGTTTTAGGGTGTAACAACTAAGCAGTATTACCAGGCTACCCTCAATTGGTTAGGGTTAGATTTGTACGTATCCGGTCGATCACTGCCATCAGCGCCTGATATTGATGATACTTTCGGATTTATACTGACAGATTAGAGCAATATAATTAACACATTTACGATAACAAATGGACAATGAGCATGAATTGCTAATGAAAGACTTTGTTGTTGATAGCTTTCACGGCCAAGTAATCAGATTACAGTCTTTAAAAAGTAGGTTTATCTTGCGTTTCCAAATTCGCGAATTTTTGTTATTATATACAATAAAACAATATGCAATTGAGAGGCCTGAATTGCATGCGTCCAAAAGCCAAAAAGGCGTTCATGACTACGTGTACTCAGGATATATGGGCTGCGTTATTTTACGAGCAAGTGGAAGAGGGTAAAATGCGACAATTGTATAGTATAAGCTACAGACATCAGTGTTTAGTTGAAATCGAACGAATGATTGATTGCAATATGGTTAGGGAGCGATGTACATACATACATATATACAAATGTGCGTGTATGTGTGCGTGCGATAACCGTGAATATCTTTTGTTTTAAATGCATGTCGGTGCTTTTTGTCAGCAATAAAAATGACTAAAATGTATTCAATTTACGTGTATCTACGTATGTGTATATAAAAAAAAATAAATTACTTGTAATTGAATTTCTTTAAACTTAATTAAGCAATTCTCTGTGTAAATGCACATGAATGAAATCAAGCAAAGTTAGAAAAGAAGAGCAAAGAACACGCAAGAATGTCCGTTAAAAGTACAGTTCACACACGCGATCTCTGTGGGGAGAGAAACACGCATTCATTTGCTTAGTCAGACGGTTGTTTGCCTCCGCTTTATTCCCGTTGCTGCTGACTTTCATTTGAGCAATCAGGCGATTATTTTGATCATATTTATTTTATTTGATTACTTTTTTACTTTGCTCAAGTTGCCGCTTTGCTCATGTAATAAATTTCATATGACCATGTCATATCTCTGTTGTTCTGTTTCTTGTTGAGCAACTAAAGTGCAAACTCCTCTTGTCGATACGCTTTCGTATACATATGTATGTACATGCATATTCATGTACACATTTAGCATGGGTGTGACTGGACCTTTGTTGATAGCGCATACGGATCGGTACAGTTGTGTGCACAAATCGTGGATGCATGCATATGCGATTAACCTTGATTAGTCAACGTTGTTTGTCGCTGTTGTATGCAAGCCCGCTTTTGTAACTGACACACTGAAAAAGAAGCAAAGCAAACACACACTAAACGACATCACAAAAAAAGTCTTTATTATCTTTAATTGAATATGATTTGTAGAGGTCTGAGGTCTCTTCAACTTTGGCGGGTTTATTCAATCACAAACGACTGCGTCCCTGGGTGTGCAGTGGTGATAATAAGGTCATTGAAATGTAATATGCTAAAAGTAACCGCAAATATCTTATAATAAAACTTTGTATATTGTTTTTATATCTTATCTTTATTAGACTTGAGATATGGGTGTAATAGTTTATACCTTCACTTCTTTCCATTCGCAGGTGTCGGCTTGGTGTTGCGCAAGATGGGCAACAGCGTTAGCCCAACCGTTGAACTGACCCAAGATGGTGACAACTACACCTTCACGACCACCTCGACGTTCAAGACGTCAACCATTAACTTCAAGTTGGGCGAAGAATTCGACGAGGAGACACTCGATGGTCGTAAGGTCAAGAGTATCATTACTCTGGATGGCAACAAACTCATTCAGGAGCAGAAGGGCGACAAACCCTCGACCATTGTCCGCGAGTTTAACGATGGCGAATTAATAACCGTAAGTCTATTTTATTTATGGCCAGTATCCTTTAATAATCCCATTTTCTATTATGATTTCTCATAGACACTCACTATTGGTGACATCAAAAGCGTGCGCGTCTACAAGATTGTTGCTTAGGCAACACAATCGGCTGAATCAGCTATCTCGCACAGACTCAACTGAACGCACACAGACACTCATTCGTCGTATACACATTGCACACCTGGCGGTTAGCGCCAAAGTGACACTATTTTAAATGCATTTTGTTTTTGACTGAAGAATTTGAACATGAATTTATGATAGTTCAATATTAGACTTTCTTTTGCATAAATGCTAACGATTAAATACTAATTAAATATATAAAATAGAAACAAATTGTTATTGAGTAACAATAAATTCAAAGTGTATGCTAATTTTGCCAATAAAATAAGCTAAAAAGTGAGTAAAATTGGCACATTAAAAATTTTTCATTTTTTTCTCCTTCTTATTGTGTTGCCATTCACTCTGACTTTTGCTCTTACTCAGTGACATGCGCTCTTGTGTAAGGTCTCTTCGCTTTACCGTTATACTAAAACGGGGTTTTGTGGATGGCTAATTGATTTTGATAAAGTTTCTTAGTTTGTGTTTTTCGGTTGCCGGTAGCAGGAGAAAACGCTCCCGTACAGAGTTTGTTGCCGGCACTCAAAAAGTTAACAGGTTTCCGTTTTCGGTTTTGCTGTCGAGTGTGAATACCATTCATTACATAATCATTTGCGGAACAGCAGAAAAAAAACTATAAGTTTATTTATTCCACGAATGTCGTGTTTACAAAACGGGCTATAATTATCGATTTTTTACAAATCGTAAAATCAACAAGATAGTAAGTGTTTGCTGCTATGCCGAATTTCCCCTCAAACGATGTTCAAAGTACAAGAAATTTGTTCCAGTAAAAAACTTCATTATTCAAGTTACTATTGGAAACAATTATAATACAACAGATTCAGATACATATCTTCTAAGACTTCATACAGTCAAATGATTAAACTTAGAAGTAAAATGAAAAATTAGTTCAAAACATAATTCCACATTAAGTCTGTTTGTAATATGTCCCTGCTAAACAACAAACATATTTTAAGGTGGGTTACCAACTGTCTATATAGACAAAAGTTTTCTTAAAAACTGTTTTTTACCTATTCCAATACCAGCTGTAGTGAACTGATATTTGCCATATACATATACATTCTAGGGTGTCCCTTATATTGTAGATTTTTATACTCTTCACGTATGTGAATGGTATTATAACTTTTCACGGAGTTTGTAACACCCAGATGGAGACATTTCCGACTATACAAAGTATATACAGTACTGTGCAAAATCTAAGCAACTTTATTTTCTCTCATAAAGAAAGTTTTCTAGAACAAAAGTATAGGTCTGTAACCAATGGAAAAATAAATCCACTCATTTGTAAAAGTGTCCAGATGTATGGAGGAGGAAGTGTTATCATAACGTTATGCCTCTATCGAGATTTTGTTTGTCCTTTTTGTGAAATAGGATGGATGGATGGTCTCGTAAATGTGCTAATATTTTAAAAAATAATGAATACAAATCAAAATATTAAAAAAGTTGCTTGGTTTTTTGAGATTTATTCACGGTTGATAAAGTATGCCAGAAAGTTTCATTGAGATCGGACAACTGGAACTGGTACCTGCCATACAAAATAAAGAAGAGGAAGAGAAGCAAGGTTCACGTCGTTGTATTAAAATTTTTTTTGCTTCTTGATCGATTGACTTGAAACTTCACACTTATGTCCTTAGGGGGGGCATGAAAACTATTTTGACCAAAAAGTGGGTATGACTAGGCCCACTTATAGCAAAAATAAATTATTTATATCTCCGGTACCCAATGTGCAAAAACAATGAAAATTGGCTAATAAGATGAAGAGAAAGTAGATTCAGTCAAAAAATGGGCGTGGCACAAGAAAGGGCGTGAAGAGTATCTAAGCTTCATCCTTGCTGAAGATAGCGTCCTTACTGTTTTTTTTTTGCATTTATCAAAATGCATAGCTGCTATTTCTTTTTAATATACTTAGCTTAACCTAAATATAAAATTTTAACTTTCTAAGTTAATTTAAACCCGTACATGTACAAAGACTGCAGGCGCACACAATTCAGACAGTATTTCAGTGCCAAAAAAAAAAACATATTCGGGGGTGTTTTGTTATAACGCGAAAATCTAATTTTTGAAATCGTTCTAACTGCATAAATAGTTTTTTTTACTTTGTTGCCCTCTGGGCAGGGCTGCAGCGGGTGATTTTGGTTTTGTACACCTTATAATTTATAATGGACTCGCGGTCTCAATATGAGAAGATGTTTGAAATAGCCAGCGCAACGTCTAAGGTGATACGCTCGATGTTGTTCAATTAATCCTGCTACAACATATAGTACTACGTGTATGGTTACAACTTCTAACTCAATCTACGGATCAACCTATTCAGTTGTATCTTTAATAAATGGTAGTGTTATGTCATGCCCTGTTAATACGATTACTTCATCTCATAACTTTGCTGTTAAGGGAAGCTCTTGTATAATGAATTTGGATACTGAAGCTACTGACACTGCTTCCAATGCATCTGATGATATCCTATTATGTCCATGGCAAAATATCCCACGCAAAAGGAATGCTAACACATCGCCCAATATTAAGCGAATGCAACCAAAAAATAATCAGCACTCAACGCCAACATCTCGGGTAAACTCTGTCTCTACCATTAAGTAGGAACCGTCTTCATCTCTTGGCAACCAATGATGACGTTAACCTGAATTTACCTCTAATTTCAACGCCTGATTAAGGGCCAGTTTCACAGTCAAAGTTAACCCAGGGTTAACTCCGAGTAACAATTTTTCAGTTTCACACTCAGTAGTTAACATCTATGTTATCGTGAGTTAACCCTACTTTATTCTGGGGTTAACCTAGAACTAAATTTTTAATGTCAAGACTTTATGTCAAAACAAATAAAATTTATTCACAAGCAATTGAAATGTATTCAATGGAAGATATTGAAAATTGCAGTGATGTGGAAATGGAGAATATTATATTAGAAAAGCCACCAAGGAGATTAAAAACAATTCGCCAAAGAATTTCTCTTCGAATTTAATTTCGACGATTTTGACTTTCGAGAACGATTTCGTTTAACTAAAGAGGTCTTATGCACTATCCTTACAAAAATTAAATACAGTATTGAAAACAGAAGACCATGGTAACTACTTGTTGTAAGAAGCATAAATGAGTAAAAGTTATTTATTTTTATTTTTACCTCCCTTATCACCTAAAGCTGAAATCGCTGTGGAAAAAACATTTTTATCAACTAATCACCAATCTTCCTCTGGTGGGGCCTCAAAACATTATCTTCCCCAGCAGTTCTCGTTTTGTCAATTGTCCCCTTTTCGATAGCTTACTTCTATTAGCAAAGTAGTACCCAACTGTCGAATTCGAAACTAGTACAAGAACTAATCAAAGATGGCGCTTTATCACACCAGTTTAAAAAACAAAATGTCGGATTGACCCATTTTCGTTATTTTGAAACTATTTTTCAACTAGTGTATTTGGGACTAGTATTTGAACCAGACAGAGTTTATGCATAAGAGCACCAGTCTGAAAAAAAATAAAATAAAAAATAAATAATATTTATCAAACATCAAATGTTTCTGTAGCTCTGAGTTTAGAGTGTTGGACTATGAAACCGAAGGTATGAGGTTCGAACCCCAACACCACCAGAATTTAAATGTTTATTATTAATGTTTATCAATGTAATTGTTGTTAAGGGGGAACATACGTCTAACATACCGAAAAATTTCGATATAAAACTAATATCAAAATCAGTAAGGGTTGTATAGTTGAGTATTCTCAACTATTTAATACCCAGTACAGACACCTATGTTTATAACATGTTAAACATTCGCCGACAGCAAAAGCAGTGTACCACGATATGGTTTGTGCATTTGCTAAGGTGAGACAGGGCTCACAGTGCAATGTTGCCATTAGATGGAGCTTTAGTAAGGGTCTTGTTCCAAAGCATTGCTGCAAAATTTTAGTTTGTTGGTCTTTGTGGGGAAAATGGTAGTTTGTTGTATGCAGTTTTAATAAGGTATGCTAACTGAGTTTGCGTACAAAATTTCAGCATTGTATCTTTTATACTCGAGAGATACAGTAATTTTAAGAAATTACCTTTGGTTGTGCTCGAAGGGCGGGAAGGAATGGGCGTGGTAGTGCTCGATGGGCGGGAAGGAGTGGGCGTGGCAAAAATTCCTTCAAACTTGATCTAGTGTTCGACCACATGAGTCTATCTTCCAAATTTCAAGTCTCTAGCTGTAATAGTTTTCGCAGTGTTAAGTACGGTTTTTGTTACAAATAGGATAAAGCAGTGTTCAAAGCGCAATTTATGCCAAATTTCAATTTGTTTGTCTTTGCGTTGTCACACAGAGTTAAAAATTAAAATTTTTCGTATGCAGTTTTATAAAGGTTTGTTTACTGAGTTTGCATACAGCATTGTATCTATTATAGTTTAGGAGATACAACAATTTTAAGAAAACAACTTTTTGTATAGGGTCCCCCTCCCCTCCTTCAATGCGTTACATACAAACCTTCTCAAACAAACTTAATATACCCTGATACACAGTGTGTGATTGAGTGAATTCGAACACTCATTCAAATAAATGTGAATGAATTGAATTTTAAATGAATGAGCAAATTCATTCAAACTTAGTTTAAGCAAAATGAATTGAATGAGTACTCAGAATTTCTTATCCACACACTGCAACTAATATTTAACCAGTAAGGGTTGCAGTCGACAGTACTCGACACCTAAATACCCTGTAATTTCAATTTGTAACGGCTAAGGTACAGGGTATAAAAACATCTATTGGTCGACTCTGTAAACGTAGCCCTTACAAAAAGCTGACCACACCCTTTTTTATCTCCCACTCTAATTGATATGAATTATAATAAAAAATTGCAATTGTTTTATGCTTCCATATTACAATGTAAAAACATAATTTTATTTAATTACTTTGAATGATCGGCAATTTTTTAGTGTCCATTCTGTGACTATTGCGATTCCCTCCTGTTTTATTTCCATGTTAACATCTACTTGCGGCACATTACTATGGCTTTCATTGTATTGTATATAGCATTTGTGCTTTACAATGTTTGAGGTGCTTCCTGTGAACCTGTAAACACTATAACACTTTCTACAAGCTACAAAACCGCCAATATCTTCACCAACGCCATTTTTGATTTTGGAAAATGTATTCCAAACTTTGCTTCACTCATTTCGTTTGCTTAAATTGAATACTCCATTAATGAGCTTCTCCTTAATCTTTGCACTTGATAATGACGAAGCTGTTAAATTTTACATTAAAAAAATGGCAATTTTAGATTAATTAATTAAAATTAGCAAAAACCTATCCACTATGTCGGAGTAAACTGATCGTAATATTTGCAGAAATATTTTCATTCTCTTCAAAATTGTCCAAATCCATGGTGTAACTCGTAAGGACTGCTCAAATTTGTAATGAAATTGCCGAAATTTTAGGCAAAGCTAACTAAATTTATATTGTACAATGAGTATTCAGAATTATTAATGAATACTTGAATTTTTTTCATTCATTCATTTCATATTGAATGCCTTATTTACAACATTCAAAACTAATTCATTAAATGAGTACTCATTAATTCGAATGAATTACATTCAAATATGACTACAACATTCACTTGTACTTAGTTGAACTCATAATTTGAGTTAATTCATGCAGACCTCTAGTATGTACCCCCTCAACAATAATAAAAAAAGTTATTTAAATTAACAGTTATAATTATTAGATTAAAAAAAAAACAATATTTTAGTCCATTTCGATGGTTCTTTTTTCTTTTTTTCGTATACCCTAAAGAGGTACAGCAGGACTAGTTCGGTAACTAGACGGAAGTGGTAGAATTGAGAAAATTGGCGCCTACCTATGACATCCCCTAGTAAAACTCACCAGTTGAAAGCATTGAGAGTAGATTCAAACTAGTTCCGACCTTAGTTCTGTACTAGATCGAAGAACTGCTGGGTTAGGATCATCAAAAATTTGCCGTTTTCTTATAAAAGAGGCAAGAAACACTTGCATGGTTCTCGGCCTGTAAGTCTGTGGACGAGTTGGGAACGTTGTGTTTACTTGAATATAAGACAAGTACAATATTAAATATTAGCTTCAAACACAACAAATCAAGCAAATTTTCAAAATTTGGATTAATCAAAATCCCATACAAAATGTATAAAAACCATAGTACCAAAGTTGTACACTTTGCGGCGCTCGTACGCCTAATCTATTAGTCTTACGAAAAAAAAAGCTTAGAACATTATTTGTTGGAAATTTGCTCTAGTTTAAGTTAGAATGGAGATGTTTTTGCCGTAAAATGAGCCAGAGTGGAGATACGGTCAAAAAAAGTGATTTTGGACGTCATTTTTTCAAAATGGCGGTCGTAGAAGATCGCAAAGTGAAAATTCGGAAAGAGCGGCCCAAAATCCATATTGATGCCAATTTTCAAAACTTCCGCAAAACTTTCCAGGTAACCCCCTTTTTTACGACTTCCTTACTGTACTATATTCCTCCTCCAAACTTTGCTTTTTTTGTGCCAGCTCATTCCATGCACTTGAGCACTCTACAACAGGCTTATTGTTTTTAATTTCCCCTGATTTGGGTAAACGCAGCATAGCTGATGTGTATTTACTCCAGCTAGCCCTCGAACCATTGTCTTCATTGAGAATAATTGTATTTTTTGTTATAACATCGCTATTATGTACAATAGTGGAGTTATTTGTTAAATTTTCGCTGTTATGTATAACACCGGGATTTTTTGATAAGTTGTCGCTGTCATAAAATGAATTTAAGCTATGTATATATTTGCTTAATAATTCTTAATAACTGCTCTTCCTCTAAATTAGATTTAATTTTTGCTGGATGCCTCCAGTTCCATAAATATTCTTCCGAGTTTTTGCTTCGTTCTTTTTAAATTTATAAAAAATTTTGTATTTCTCCTTGAGCTTTAGCTATGTGCGCCCTTCCTGCCAATCGGTCGACTCCACCACGTTCCTCACCAGAAGTGGCTATTAAGCGCCGGCTACGAAAAAAATTTCTGCGCACTCATCAACATTTCGACTTGTTTAAATTTGTGAAAACTGGCACGAAAAATAAAAAGACAGCCTTTAACTAATCATGCAGTTAAAAACGACTAGGGTATATGGTGCAGAACGGACAGTGAAAAGACGGAGGCATTTGCCGATCACTTAGAGTCCAGGTTCACCACTTCTGAAGATTTTCTGGAAACGCCTCTTCAATTGGATTTACCTATTCGTCCTATCACTTTTAATGAAGTTGTCGGTCAAATCAATGCCACTGATTCGAAGAAAGCTCCGGGTCATGACTCGATTGACGGTAGGCTACTAAAAGCCCTTCTAAAGAAAGCCATCCTATATCTACTTCTGATATTCATCGCAATTTTTCGCATCGGCCACTTCCCCACCCAATGAACGTGTGCTTTAATCGCTATGATTCCGAAGCCTGGGAAACCAAATCATCTTGTAGAGTCACATAGACTAACAAGTTAACTTCCAAGTTTCTCGAAAATGTTTGAAAAAATATTTTTGTCCAGATTGTTGGGGATTAGGTTTTGTAAAATATGCCATACCTAACCATCAATTTGGTTTCAGGAAAGCTCACGGTACACCTGAACAGGTGCATAGAGTGGCCCGGCAAATACTCGACAGCTTCCAAAATAAAGAATTTAGTTCTGTTGATGAGGACTGTTCAAGCATCAGGCCTATTAATGCTGGAGTTCCGCAAGGGAGCGTGCTCGAATCAGTGTTGTTTACTCTGTATACCAGTGACTTGTCATCTCTTAATTCTTACCAAGTGTCTGTGGCAACGCATACTGGATGGCACTGTCATTTTAGCCTCCTCTAGCAGCCCAACTTCTCCAACATTGCCACCTGGTCAAAACGTTGGAACATTTGAATCAATTCGCAGAAGTCAGCGAATGTTGTGTTTGCGCTAAGACACAATACTTGCCCTGATGTCTACTTTAATGGGAAAGTAAAAAATCACTGCTTTTAAATCCAAACAGTAATCTGACAACAAAGCTTTAATTTATAAAACGAAAATTGCACCCACCTGGACGTATGGCATTCAGCTATGGGTAACTGTAGTTGCAACCAATATTAAGAAAATTCAAGTTTTTCCAAACAAAACATTGAAGGTAATTACTGGTGCCCTCTGGTACATCCGCAACAAGTCTTTGCATAGAGATCTCAACATTCACTTTGTTGGTCACCAGATCAATAAGCATAGCAGCAGATACTGTGATTGACTAGTAAAACATCCCAATTCTCTTGCCAGGACATTAGCTACTCACAGTCCAAGAAAAAGATTAAAAACGATCTATCCGTGCGAGTTGAAGAAACGGTCAATATAGGTATGTCCTTTATGTGTAATGTTATTACTGTATATTCGGCATAGTCACCATTTTTTTTGTCTAATTTTTTTTTTCATTGTAATGTTGTTGTTTAACAACCCAGCAAAATTTTTGGGATCATAGTGACAAATTCAGAACTTCGAATTCAGCATCAATGGATGTAACACATTCATGGCATACACTGAATGCGCCTCGGCATTTGAACTAAATGTTTATCGAAAAACAACATATTATGTTGGAAACGTAGACATGAACTGGATGCTTGTCTGAATGCAGATTGAATGCTTTTGTGTGTAAACGAAAATCAACAAATTTTGTTCCCAACTTGGGCTTGAACTGGATGCTTGTCTGATGTCTGATTGAATACTTTTATGTAAAAACGTAAAACACACGAAGTCGGAGCAACCAACTTCAAGACTTCGTATTTGATATAACAGAAAAGCAAAAGTGGGCGACCGAAATATTTCTGCTTTGCTTTAATTTGAATATTAGGAATAATAATAACAACCAAAGCGTTAGATGACATTTTAAATAAAAAATAAATTATTCAATGATGCTGACGTAGTCAATGGAATGGAACTTAATAGACTTCGTTGGCTGGGTCACATCGCACGTATGGAAGAAGTCAGTCCGGCTCGTTAGGTATTTGATGCGGAGATTGTCGGGAAGGGAAGGAGAAGACGATCCAGGATGCGTTGGCAAGACTAGGTGATGGAAGCCCAGTCTACACTTGGTGTTACCACCTGGTGAAGGCGCGCCCAAAACATAGACGCGTGGAGGAATTTGTGCTTCAGACTCCCGTTAGGGAGTTGATGACCAAATAATAATAATACTTCATTTATGAATTATTATTTTGTTATAATTATTAAAATAAAATTAATTTGAAAAAATGAACATTTTTATACCCTGTACACATACTGTGTATCGGGGTATATTGTGTTTGTTTGAGCGAAATGTATGTAACGAACAGAAATATTCACTTGCGACTATATAAAGTATATATATTCTTGACCAGGATGACCACAGAAATTGATTAAGCCATGTCTGTCCGTCCGTCCGTATTCACCAATGGTTCTCAGAAACTATAATAGCTAGAGACTTGAAATTTGGAGGGTAGACTCGTGATGCTCGGCAGCAGATCAAGTTTGAACGGTTTTGTGCCACGCCCACTCCTTCCCGCCCATCCAGCACCACCCACTTTTTTAAAACGCTATAACTCGAACATCCAAAGAGATAGAAACATGAAATGTATGTAGTCTCAGTATAAGTAGCATTACAATACTGCATACCACAATTCCCCCCCCCCCCCTCTTCCGGTTGTTTTCTTAAAATTGCCGTATCTTCAAAACTATTAAACATACGAACCTGAAATGAATTTGGAAGACAAGCTCAGTATATACGTATCTTAAAAACTGCATACCACAAAATTCCCATATTTTTGATAGTTACCCCTCAATGACCTAAAAACCAAATTTTTTCGTAAATTCCACATTTTTTGACCGATTTCCTTGATATTTTGAACACTATTTGATCGGGCGATGTCAAATCAAAATTTTTTTTGTAGATTTTGGTTGTTGCACCGCCTACTGTGTGTGCAGGGTATTATTTTGTCGAGTATACTCGACTATAGCGTCCTTACTGGTTTTAATTGATTTCACATTCGAACAGTACAGCAACAGAAGACCTTAAAATACTAAAAATAAGAGAATAGTAACAGCCGAGTAATAACAGTCAAACAGTAACAGTCAATCATTAATAGTCGAATATAAAGCCGAACAAATCGAACGTTCAACGTGTTTGCTTAACAACAAAAACGATGAAAAAATCGGCGCCCGATACGTGTTTTCGTATAGAAAAGGAGTTACATTCATGTGAATCCTATACTCTGAAAATGCTCGTCAAATGGGCATTTGACAGGCATACAAGTTTTCCTGGGAATTTTTAGCCTTAAGTTGGCTGATTATTGTTCCATTTGTGAGATATTAAGGGGGTTCTCTCATGTGATGCGTTGAAAAAAGAAAATTTTTACAATTTTTACAATTTACAATATTTTTAAATACTTCTAGTTAATGCGATACGCGCAGGCATACAGATGAAAATGCAATTCATCTTTTTAGATTCAAACAATCAAAACTGTCGAAATCGTGGAGACAGTGAACATACATTTTTTGGAAGAAGGTTTCGTCGTCAGTTCAAAACTTCTGTTGTTTTGAATATTTTCACTTGAAATTTGTTTTGTATTTTCTTAAAATGTCAATAAATATATGGTAAAAAAATCAAAGTTCAATATTTAAATGGAAAATATTTCAAAAAATGCTTAAAATACAGGCCATCACTTGGGGGAACCTCCTTAATAAAGATTTTATACATAGAAAAAATTTGATTTCTTCCCAGCAGTTCGCCAAACCCAGCGGTTCGTCGATCTAGCACAGAACTAAGGTTGGAACTAGTTCAAATGTCAACAATACTAGTTCCAGCTCAAATTAGTCTCCCTGCTTTCAACTGGTAAGTTTTACTAGGGGTTGTCATAAGCAGGGATCAATTGTAACAATTCTACAACTTCTATCTATTTACCGAAATAGTCCTGCCGTACCAGTTTGGGGCATACGAAAAACAAAAAATGGAACCATCTTAAGGGACTGAGTAATTGTTTTTTTTTGTTAATGATTATAATTGTTAATTTAGATAACTTCATTTTTTATTGTTAACAACAATTTAATTTATAAACATTAATGTAAAAAACATTTAAATTCTGATGGCGTTGGGGATTGAACCTCATACCTTCGGTTTCATAGTCCCTCACACTAAACTCAGAGTGACATAGAAAACTTTGATATTTCATAAATTTAATTTATTTGAAACAGTTTTGATGATACTGGTGCTTTTATGCATTACCTCTGCATCAAAATCTTACCAAGAAGGGTAAGCTCCCCCACACAACACTTAAGACACTTTTTAAAGAAGCTTGATGAATGCTAAACTGCCGTAAGTGGTGTGTATCGCAACTAGAGAATACTATCCCGGGAATATTTTTCAATCCCGGAATTACGGGATCTATGAAGTTCAATCCCGGGATTGAACTATGTGGCTTCTAATTGGGTTGAAATAAAAAAAAATTTAAATCTTTATTAATAAGATGAAATACGAAACAAAGTAGGCATTACTATACAAAAGAGTAGATAATATTATCAACTTTGAGTTAAATTTTTCTTTTCGAGTTTTTTCAGAAGCTCACTTTTACAGTTACAAATAGTTGAAGCACAGATGTTACTGTTCATTCAGAACAGTTACATACATAAAGTCGAAACAGTGAAAAGCCAAAAGTTTATCACTTTTCCACTTTGACTGAAGCAATTCAAGCATTTTTTTTGGCTATCCCGAAAACATTCTTAACCAGTAAGGATTTGAGACGACAGTACTCGACTCAAACATACCCTGAACCTTCAATTTGTAACGGCTGTTGTGGGGCGCTGTTCCGCCCACTTTTTAATCGAAACAGATTTTCTTTCCATTCAATATCATGCATACCAATTTTTGCTCTTCTAGACCAATTTGTTTCAGAGATATAACGGTTTTCTATTTTGGCTATATTTTATATTTTAATCTTACTATACTCCATCCCAATAGCATACATGCAAAGTTTCATTCTTGTAGGTTTTATGGTTCTTGAGATATAGGAGTTTAAAATTTTTACTATATAGGGGCGTGGCCACGCCCACTTTCTTATTCTATCGTTTCAAGGCTTAAGTCAGCTATATACACTCCATATTTGGTGTTCCTATCATAAAAGACAACCGAGATAATACGACTTTTGTAATTTTTTTACCCGAGGTAGCTCCAGTTATTGGCCCGTCACTGCTAAACTAAGTCAAAAAGGGGAACAACCAAATAAACTTGATCTGCGTATTGAATAACAGAATCGACTTGCGAAAGAATTTTGGTTCTATCTATTATAGTTTCCGAGATCTACGCGTTCACACAGACAGGCGGACGGACGGACAGGGCTAAAGCGACTTCTCTTTCGATACTGATCAAGAATATATATACATTGTATAGTCGGATGTGTCTCCTTCTGGGTGTTTCATATTCGACGTGCACCAACGCACAGTGGTGCCTTCTGAGTTTTTGCATTGCAAAAATCATATCTTCTGAACGAATAAAGATAATTGCATGAAATAAGTTTTGTTTGAAAGGGAATTCCTAAAGCTTTAAAACGAGCCATCGCTCAATACGCTACGATATCTGGGAGCGGCATAGTAGGTTGTCAAAGTCAGAATTTGTTTCCGGTGCAGCTTTAGCATCAGAAAATTGCTAGTTTTCCATTTTTTATAAACTTAGAAATTTGCAACTGTACACAGTTTATATATTCTTGATCAGTATGACAAGACGAGTTGAAATAGCCATGTCTGTCCGTCCGTCTGTATGTCTATCAGTATTTATGCAATATCTCCCACAATTTGGAAGATATCGACCTGAAATTTTGTACAGAGTCTTCTTTTCTGTGCGATCAACTCATATGTCGGAATCGCCATGATCGGACTATTGGAACTGGTAGCCCCCATACGAAATGAAGAAGAAAAACGAACAAAACTTGAATCCTTGTATGGAAAACTTTTTTGTTTTTGAAGATAGACGGCTGAAATTTCGCAACTAGAAGTTTAAGGTAGCCAGACCAAATGTCTGAAAGTTTCATTGAGATTGGACAACTGGAACTGGTACCTGCAATACGAAATGAAGAAGAGGAAGAGACGCAGATTTAAGTCGTTGTATGGAAAACTTTTATGATTTTCAACATAGAGGGCTGAAATTTAAAAGGTAGTCTTCCTACGTACTCAGGCCAATTGTCTATAAGTATCATTGTAATCGAACCACTGGAACTGGCACCTCCCATACAAAATGTAGGAAATTAAGACATTTTACCTCCTTTACACCGTCTACGATCAATTTTACCCACCAGCAGCATTGCAAAATAAAACAGGTTGCTTCCTATGACAACATTTGTTCACTTTATTAACATTTTAAAGCTGTTACAGAGAAACTATTTACTTTGCATTCTTCTTCTTATAACTGCGGCAGCGAGTTTTTTGCATATTTTTGTGCGAGGTCGCGATCGTTTTTTCGCTATAAAAGCCAAAAAGGGTTCGATAGAGTTGTAATATTTTACAGTTTGGTAAATGAATATGTAATAAAGATAAATATGAAGACGTGGCAGAATGCAATTTTGTGCATTTTTTGTTTTTGTCCACTAAAGTTGAAAAACACCTTAAAAATAGATTGTTCGAAAAACAGCTCTATCTAGAAAACTACACATGCTAAAGACTTGGTGTTTATAGTATAACACTATAATATGGCTACCTAAGAATAGAAATCAATTCGATAATGATTCGAGTTATAATTTTGTTTTTATTCCAACTCAAAGATGCCAAATTTTCAAAAAAATTAGTATGTTATTGAAAGTTGAAAAAAAGGTCAACTTTGAGTGCGTATATCTTCCAAACTATAATTCCGATTTCTTTAATGTTAATATTTCCTTAATCTGTGAAAAATTCTCTATCGGGCACATTCATTTGTTTTGTCGAAAGCGTTCATGAAATTTCTGATTTTTGCAAGCTGAATGTATCTAAGGCCCCTCTGTGCAACGTGGCCAAAACTTTGAAAGTCGACTGAGAGACATTTTTATTGGCTTCGAGTCTGAAAAATTACCAAAAACTTTCAAAACTAGCTAATTTGGCATCACTGGTTGCAACCGATCGTAAATCGAAAGTTCCAGTCGTATACCTAAATCTTTTTTTGCGTTGTCTCTATTTCTTTACTTTTTCTTCGCCCACGTTTGTCCAAGTTGTGGTTGTTTCATTCTCTATCGCTCTTTTTTACTCTGTATACAGGGTAAATTATTGTTGATCAGGACGATAAAATAAATTGATCTTTCCATGTCTGTCCGTCCGTTCTCACGAATGATTCTCGGAAACTACGAGTTGGAAACTTGAAATTTGACTCGTCTGGTCATGTGTTTTGTATATAAGCACTTTATTTATACCTAAACCACCGCAATTACAATATTATTTGTTTTTGCTTCGTTTCGTTGACAAAGAAACATTGAAAATAATCGAAAGAGAAGGGAGTGGGGAGGAAGCATTCAATGTGTTGTGGTGCTGCAGTGTTTATGCCCTGTACTTTATGTTACAAGCGTATATTAGTTTTGAGCTCATCGAAAATGTATGTAACACCCAGAAGGAGTCATCTCCGACTATACAAAGTACAGTAATACCCCGACTTACGCTGATAGGTGGGACCGAGCAATTGCCGCGTAAGTCGGGGTTGAACGATTTGCGCATAAATACATCGATTTGTTCAAGATCTTCTTGGGTGTGAATCAAAATGAAAAACCGCGTATCTCCGAATTCGCGTAAAACGGGTTAGCGTAAGTCGGGGTATTACTGTATATATAGTCTTGATCAGTATCGAAATAGAAATCGATTTTGCCATGTCCGCCTGTCTGTATGAACGCGTCGATCTCGGAAACTATAATAAATAGATCAAAAATTTCTTCGCTGGTCGATTCTGTTATTAAACAGACCAATTTTTTTTCCCCCATCCGGGACTTAGTTTAGGGGTGAGGGGCAAATAACTGGGGCGACCACGGGTAAAAAATATAAAAAAGTCGTATTTTCTTGGTTGTCTTTTGAGATAAGAACATAATCTTTGGATTGTGGCCACGCCCCCATATAGTAAAAATTTGAAACGCTTATATCTCTTAAATCATAAAGCCTGCAAGAATGAAACTTTGCATGCATGCTCTTGGGATGGAGTATAATTAGATTCCATTATGAAATGGGCATGACTACGCCCACATAGAGCCAAAATAGAAAAACGCTATATCTCTGGAACCAATTAATAGAAATTAGATTTGTTTCGATTGAAAGTGGGCGGGGCAACACCTTATAACAGATTTAAATATTTAAGGTACAGATTATGTCGAAGTCGATACAATTCCTTGCATGTTTTTTATTTTTGTACCATGCACACTGTTTGGCGGGGGTGTTGGTGGAGAGCAGTAAAAGTTCTATGCCTGGATCTTCACCAGTTGGCATCAATTGGTTCTTGGCTACTCCACATTATCCTGCAATTTTACAATGCCTACTTTGTACCAACTTTTCAGTTACTATAAAAACACGCAAATTCGTTCTCAGGTAATTAAACATGTGTCTCTTCATATTTGTGTTCACGAAACTTTAAAGAGCATTGACGCTTTTAAGAAATAACCTGAATCCAGTCTTCACTAAAACTTCCTTTCACGACAATTTCCCCTAAATTACCACCTTTTCCAACTGCACAATCAATGAAACTCATAAGTGTAGGGTATAATACTCTCAAGTATACTTGACTACACCGCTCTAACTTGTTTTCCATTGCGTTTGTTTTGCGGCTGTTTAGATTTTGCTTTTTATTCTCTCCCATTTTGGAAAATGGAATTAGTTGTTCAGTTGCGTCGTACGATCGACCATCGACCGCAGTTCAGTCAAATTGAAAACGCGTCGTCCGTTCTCGTCATCCGCTGCCACTACTTCGCTGATTCAGTTCAAGTGAATAAAATTTTAAACCAAAAAAAACAAAACGCAGCATTTGCATAATTCTCCGTTGAATGTAAGTCGAATAAACTAACAAATTCTTTCTCCACGTCGTATATGTACATATGTGCATGTGTATGTAGATCGTTTGCGTTTTATGTCTTGTGTGTTCTTCTGTCTGTTTGTCGTGTGTTCTGCGAAAAGCATGTGCATTGAACTTGACTGCAACGGCAGCAGCTGCCAAGAAGAAATGAAATTGCCAAAGAAGAAGCACCATGATGTCTGCCCATTCACGAATTCCTATTTTTGGAATGTGTGCCAGTATGCGCAAAATGTACTTTCTTAGACACCGCACAACAGCTGACATTGTAGCAAGTCCTTCATCACGACTTTGCCAACTTCATTCGAACTCATTTTAAAACTTATCGATCAATCGATCGCATTATATAACCCAAATCTCGAAAGATTGTTTATGACATAATAGTCGGCAGTCGTTGTCGTTGCTAATATGATATTGAAATGATTCGAATGGTTTAAATTTTGCGATAAGTGACTTGTACTTTGTTATCACTTGTTGAATGGGGAACCGTGTAAGTTAACACGCGTAAACTTCTATGCTGAGTCTTTATAGTGGGGGCGTGGCATCTCTGTCCCTATACTGCACGGTTATATTTTCGTAGCATGAGCTTGAACTTTGTTTTCAGATTACGCGAAATTTGCCTAGTGGAAACTTTCCAATAGTGACTTTTTGCATAAGTGCCTCATTGTGGTTCCAGACACACGCCAAACGAAATTCGCAAAATTGCTGCAGATACAACAATTGATAATTACGGTTATGACAGAACCAATTAAGAGCTATTTATTCAGCATATCGCTTCAAAAGTTAACACAAACAACGGCAAACAGTGAAAATAGCTAACACATTAACCTTGTTGATTTGTCTCACTGCTTTCAGTTAACTGCTAACTATATATCCACCCACACACACATTCACAGTCTGATATGGATCGTTCGAGTCTTGGTGCTTTTGTTAATCCCTATGGTCGCCGTCCTTGGATGGCAGGAACTGGTGCAGCGGCCGGTGCAGGCGGCGGTAATAAGGGCTTGAAGGGAATTGTGGCCGGCGGTATTACTGGTGGCATTGAGATTTGCATAACATATCCTACCGAATACGTTAAGACACAGCTTCAGTTGGACGAGAAGGGCGCTAAGAAGCAATACAACGGCATCGCGGACTGCGTTAAAAAGACAGTCCAGCAACGCGGTTTCTTTGGACTGTACCGGGGTCTAAGCGTATTGCTCTATGGCAGTATACCCAAGTCGGCGGCAAGGTGAGCCAATTAGGAGGAAAAAAGGTTCATATTTTTTATCATATCGTTTTAATTTAGATTCGGTGCATTCGAATTTCTGCGCGGAAAAGCCGTTGATGAGCGCGGTCAATTGAGCAATGCCAATAAACTGTTGTGTGGCCTGGGCGCTGGCGTCTGTGAGGCTATACTGGCAGTAACGCCCATGGAGACCATCAAGGTGAAATTCATCAACGATCAACGAAGTGCCAACCCCCAGTACAAAGGTTTTGCACACGGCTTGGGTCAGATCATTAAGGCTGAAGGCATAAGCGGAGTTTACAAGGGCCTGACACCAACAATACTGAAGCAAGGGTCAAATCAGGCGATACGCTTTTATGTCATGGAGACTCTAAAGGATCTCTACAAGGGCGACGATCACACAAAACCGGTGCCCAAATTGGTGGTGGGTCTTTTCGGTATGTTCGCCGGCGCCGCGTCCGTATTCGGCAACACGCCTTTGGATGTAGTCAAGACTCGTATGCAAGGTCTTGAGGCGAAACGCTATAAGAACACCGCCGACTGTGCACTACAAATCTGGCGAAATGAGGGCCTCGGTGCATTCTACAAGGGCACTGTACCACGCCTTGGCCGCGTTTGTCTGGATGTGGGCATCACTTTCATGATCTACGATTCGTTTATGGAGCTCTTCAACAAGGTGTGGAAAGAATAGTAATGTGTAGAAGACAGAACACAGCTGATGGCTAAGGGAGTAGTGCTAGTTAAATTTTATTTAATGTGGCTTTCCAATATGTAGTTAAGTAAGTGTAGATCCATATTGATCGACCTAGTCAACGTTCCATGATGCGCTGATGGCGACTTTGACTTGAATGTATCTCAAGTTAATATTTTTTTTTACAATAGTGAGCATTTTTCGGAAAGAGTTGCATTTACTAATTAACACAAAAACAGAAAAAGTTTATTATGTTTATTTTTGTGTGCATGGGGCATGCATCAACCGAACGATTTGGTACTTGAGAATTATTTGAGAATTGTATTTGTTATTTATACAATAAAAGTTTAAAAAAGTGGCATTGCACAGAGGCGCAAGTCACGTCGTTTAACTATTTAACATATTTCGTCTGTAAGTTTGAAACATATTTACATTTAAATATTTTGGGTAATAATTGTTAGACCTAAAAACTAAAATTGTAACTATAACGCCTAACGGGAGTATCAGCGTATGACATTCAATGGGACTGTTGAATTTTTGCTGGTAAGCAAGCGTCCGAGCGCATCCTCCAGAGGCTTGGTCAGCTCGTGCCAAATGCATTTGCCAATAAGCGAGACCTCCTCCAATGGTGGACGGAATGCGACCAGCACGTTAAGGCAAATACCGTCGGTTTGCACATCATGCGACGTAGCATGTTCGACGCTTAGCACACCATGTGGACGATGTTGAGGCAGTTCCGCGCCAAATAGTTCGATCATGAACTTTCGCAGCGTGGAATGTATGCTGCGCAACGGATGTAATTCCACCGTTGGAAAGTGGTGCACGTTTTTCTCGCTAACAAGTATGTTGAGCGTGTTTGTGGCACGTTTGCGTATGACCGCCAGCACGCGCAGGTAATTTTTGCGGTGCGGATAACGCGTAGGTAGTACATTATCGTGCCACTGCTTTGGGCGACTTGCTAATGATAGCTTGTGCGCGCGTCCGATGTCGATGATGTTGAGTATATCGTTGGATCGCAATGGGACATCTTTGATGTTGCGTATCCAACTAGCTTGTATTGATTCCATGTCCGCCTCGGCGGGTGTTTTCAGTTTACCACCGATGATGCGTCCGGTGAACACAAAACGCAACCAAGAACCTCCAGCAGCTTCGATCGCGAGCAACGTAGTCATTTCCGCATTCAGCCCAGTCTCTTCAAACACCTCACGTATAGCGGCTTCGCAAAGACTTTCGCCTAATTCGACGCGACCGGCGGGTAAATACCATTTACCTAAGGCAGTACAATGCAATAATTAAGACAAGACGCTTGATTTGAGTTTGTCGACTTACCCGCGCATGACTGCTTGGCCTCCTCGATCATGAGCACTTCGTCATGTTCATTGATCAATACGCAGGCCACAATATATGTCACTGACTTGCCTAGCACAGGTACGAAATCCGATGCAGCTGTTGGCTGCACTCCCTGGGCTTCGGCTGTGGCATTCTGCTCCTCTAAAGAAAAGTCGCAGAGCTCCTGTGTGATTTCACCAAGATCCTTTGCAGCGAGCAAACGTTGTATTTTGTCCTCAATTGGCGACATTTCGTCTAACAGTTAACTGCTTACATTGGCACGCTCCGCAATTTGCCTTAAAAAACTGCAATGAAAACGAAATTGTGTTCAACTTGACTTTAAATCGATATTGAGGTATTGCTAATGTTATGTCTGTAATGAAATTCGTCGACTAGCGGTTGTTTGTGTGCGCGCAGCTGAAGCAGGCCAGCAGCCGAGCACAGGTGACGTAGCGAGCGTGCTAGAGAACTGGTTTCAACAATGATAAACTGCATTTATACGCACAAGCTGCAATAAAATCTATCCAAAATTTAGACAATTTAATATCGCATGTGGAAAAAACAACACACTGACGGATAAGAGCTCAAAACACTCAACTGGTTATAGGTTTGTACAATACTGGAATGCGCAACGACGAGTCGTAAGTTAAGAATGTGGGTGTAAAATAAAAGAAAACAACAATTAAGCCAAGTTTAATGATTTCTTTCTTCTTTAACATATCAAATGCCAAATGCTTACGTGAACTGGGACAATGCTTATACGCTTGAACTCTCTGGTTAAAACGATGGCGAGTAAAGGTAAAAAAAGTGCGCCATAGTCGCAGTGGGAAAAATAAGTAGAAATCAGTAAAGAAAAAAGTATTTGGTAGTAGAAGATGACGGAACTTATGGTTCAACGCAGACAGACAGTAAAAAGAGAATTGCTGCGCTATTTTCCGATTTAAACAGTAATTACGAGCGTCGAGCACAAATGACCATAAATATACAGTTGGATATGCGAGAAAATATGTTTAGCCGAGTTTCCATCGATAATAGCGACAGGTTTTTCGCACAAACACATACAATAAAACACACTTGGCACAAACAAGCAGGTGATTGGAGTGAAAAGTAAGGCACAAGTTTGGACTGTGTGACTCTCAATCGTGCAGTAAGGAGAGTCAGTGTCGCCACAGAATCTGGGTACCATTTATCTACATACATACATATGTAGGTGTGGGCAGGGTAACAAAATACTATGAATTGTACTTCTACTCAATCTCATTGATTCTGGCAGTTCCAGCAACCAGTAAGGCATGTTTGGAATGCTTATTTCTTGTTTACCTTCAGTATGATAATGAGGCTGGTTGACACTTCACTTCAGTTTAAGTGTAGACTTGACCGAGTCAGTCGATGATTATTTTCAAAAATATGCAAATTTCGAAAATATTTATGATACTCGTTTTTTTATTGTTGTTGACAAAGCTCGGGCTCGAGAGCGACCGAATCACGTTCAAACACAACGGCAAACTATCTTCAAACGTTGTCAGGTTGTGACTGTTCTGTTGTTTTCATCTTCGCTAAAAGACAAACCGCGAAGCCAACTTGGCTAAACTCAGACCCACTTCGTGCTCTTTGACGAGTGAAGATTTTGTTGCCGTTGTCGTTGCTAATATTTGTCGATTTAGTATTTGCTCTCTGACAGTTCCTGTTATTGTAAGAATGAATGATAAACAAGAAATTCGACATGTTTTTGCGGAATTTTACTTTTGGCGAAAGTTGTTGAGTAGAGTGAGTTTTCAGTTTGAGGTAGAACAATTTCGCTAGCAAATTACCGTGTTTCTTTGTTGATGTCATTGTGCAAATTTTAAAGTTCTGCAATAGTACAAAAGCTTAGTCGAAAACTTGGTACGATGGGTGGCCCACGAAGGTCGCACGTAAAAAATCAAACTTAAAAAATACTTTCAGAAAGAAAAGACCAAAACAATCAGTGTTACCAACTTTCAAAACTGTTTCCCCCTAAACACAAACCAAAAACCCCTAAATACATACATTTTCTAAAATCATTATTCGAATTATTTAATTTTTCTAAATTGGATTCGTCTAAACAATTGAAGAATTCATAAAAAAAAAATTTACGCTGAACGGTGATTAGACAGCTTTGCGTCGTGAGATTTTACGTAAAAAAACGAACTATCCGCGGGAGCCACGGAACGGCACACGGTAAAATTTATATAAAAAAAATGGTTAAAATCTTTTTAAATTTTTTGTCAGTTACTTTGCCAGTTCTTCACACACTCACTCACTCTCAATCGCATAATCGTTCAAGTGACGGGGTTCTATATGAAAACGTAAGTCAAACAATGTGGTGAGAATCAGATTGAGAGCAAGATGATGTTCGCTCAATTAAGAGCCAGAGAGGATTCAAGTCACTTCACAATCGGGGAGGTTTTCCGACCACGATTTCATTTTTCTTGTTCTTCCACTTCTGCCGACACTCTGCCTACGTCGGCGACACTTTTGTGTCAAAGGCCCGTTTGCGTTTCTCAACCAATTGAAGGTGTACCACCTCATGCTACCTAAAATTTCAAGCGAACATGCGGCACTTGATTTCCATTATCGGTTTAACAGCGCTGTTACCCCCCTCTTACCACACTGTAAATCATCATGGTCTCTCAATTCCTATCTTTAGCCCTGTTAAAATTATATTGCTCTCGAGTGAACTTTGCAACGTTGCCAGCTGTTCTTTGCGTTTTTATTACAAAAAAAATCACCTTACCGTAAATTAATGAATGGCCCGTCACCGAGTTGGGCGTGAACACCTTTATTATAATAATAACAAAGTTTAAAAAAAAACCCTAAAAATACCCCTAAAAACATAGCACCCCTAAAAAATCCCATTCAATTCAAAAACCCCCTAAATTTAGGCAGAAAACCTCGATGCTGGCAACCCTGAAAACAATTTGATTGCTCTGTTGTTAACATGTCAACATATTGCGGGCAATGTTAACACACTGTTAGCACCAGAAAAGATAGACCAACCGCTGTATTTTAGGAAATGTCTTAAAAATGTCTTCGTTGATACAAATGTATCAGCAAAGATATTTCTAAAGAAGATTTTAAGACTTTTGGTATCTTAGGCGAAAGCTTTTCTTTACTCCAAGGCTGTTTTTGAGATATTAGTACGAAAAATGTATGTTAAGTTCCACATGAAATATTGAAATATCTTATGTTCTTGCGTATCTCAAATGAACATAAGTGCAGCTAGCACTTTTCTCGTCACTTCTTCTGACACAATCGCATATGTGCCGTGTATCGTCATGGAACATAGGCCTACCTAATGTTCATTCATGTTTACAATTGCTTTTGTTTTTCTGGTTTGAAAAATATAAAACTGCAATAATATAAACAAATAATTAATCAAATGCAATTATTAAGTTCTCATGATTATGTGGCTTCAATTGCTATATCATTTTTTTAAAACAGATGCGGTGTTCACGCATTTGTCGTTAACCTATAAGTCTATGACAAGTTAAATTGCCAACAACAAAATACACAGGCCAAATTTTCATAGAGTTTCATAGACCCCGAGGCATGTTGTTAGTTAACCTATGGAAGTATGAAAATACATGTATGTATGTATGGCACAATTGTATTTCAACATTGTCGTCCATAAATTCATCCAATGTTTACTCAATTTCTCCCTCAAGACCTAGACAAGTGCACAATTTTACTACAATTAGTTAATTAATTCTATGTTCATGCATAAATAAAAATATTTCCCTCCAAGAAACTAAAATACGCACATAAACTGATTTATTTAATATTCAGTCAAATGATTTGTAACGTTTTTTCGTGTAATTTTAAATTTATTTCAATTATTTCGCTCAATTGTATAAGAAGAAGAGAACTCACAACTTTAACGAGACGGTCAAAAAAAAAGTGTTCACTCATTTTCGTCGTTAACGTTCATATTTCCATACATTCATAGGTTAACGACAAATGCGTGAACACCGCAAGCATTTTTCAAAATGAGTAAAAGTGAATAAAATTTCCAAAAAGAATTTCCTAAAATACGGCGGTAATTGTCGGAACATATTTTTGTTTTAACTGATGTTAAATTAAGCTTGCGCAAGCTTTGCTTTTCAGTTAATATTGATATTAAATTACCTCATGTTTTCCTTACCTAAACGAAAACATTCGTCAATATGATGTTGTGAAGAGATGTAACTCGGAGTCGTCGTCGGAGTGCGTTTATTGAGCATTGAAGGCTCCGGCTGCGTTTCGTCGACCTAACGGCAAAATATTGTTAGTAGGATAAACCGTTAGCACGGCTAAAAAGGCAAAAGTCCGGAGAATTATGGTTCTTTTTGTGGTATAGAGATCACTTGGAACCCATTTCAAGTGGGAAAACATCTAGAAAAACGGAACTTGGCAAAAAGCGAAAAATAATATTCACAATATAATATTGCCGAATTTATTCGTTTAGACCACGGAAAACTTGAGTAAATTCAACATCGAAGTTATCAACACACATCCATAAATGCAGTGGTGCTGCGTATCACTAGTGCATTGTGTTAATTAAAGCAACAGCCAAAGCAAATCCTTGCATATTGTGTGCATAACAGATAAAAATATAGTCAGAATATAATTCAGACGTATGTGTGCTAGAAATCTCCGGTTGGTATCGAAGTGAAGTGATCTCAAATCTCAGGAGATGACTTTTGTCCGCGACTCATTACAACTTCGATACTTCAATAAGTTTATGGAAAAATTCCACCAAAATGTCAAGGTTGTATATACATAATATGTATGAATGTATTTGAAACCAAAATCTTCCAAAAAAATTTGAAAATTCATTTCATTTGTATTTGAAAAAAACAAAGCAAACGAATGAAACAAATGCTTGTCACCTTTAAATTTCTAGAACTCGTTTCATTTGAGAAGCGAGTAAATGTAAATGAAATGAAAAACAAAAACAAACAAATAAAATAGAATGCTTTGCATTCGTTGCATTTTGAATACTTCCAAATGTTTCAGGTATTACCAAATTTGAAAATTTTTTTCTCAAAGTCGCGTTCTATATAAATTTTTATAAAAATTTATTGAACATTCGAAAAACTTTTTGATAGATGGGAAATTAAAAAAAAACGTAAGGAGTGGGAGTAGCAAAAATTTCACCAATCTTAAAGTAGCGACTCACCACACTCGTCTGTCTTTCGATTTTCAAGCCTCCAGCTCTTACAGTTTCTGAGAACCATTGGTGAGGCCGATCTGACGGATAGACATGGCTACATCGATTTATTTTGGCGTCCAGATCAAGAATATACATATGTACACTATGAGCAACGCAGAGCATGAGCAAACAAATAATAATTAGCTTTATTGAGAAAAGAAAAAGAAGAAGAACGTCTCTTACAAATACCCGAATGATTTCCATTCATTCATTTGGTTTGAAACTCATTCCATTTGTATTTAGTAGGCATTTGAAATAATACATTTGCTCCTGTGAGCAAGTACTTGGAATTTGTAAATGATGACGTAAAACTCTATTCATTCTATTTGGATGATCGAATACTTGAAACTTGCTTAACTTACAATAAAACAAATGCCTTGTTTGTCGATTCAAATGTATTCATGCAACACTCTAATACATATAGCACATGTTTAACTCAAGTGTCACAATTTAAAATTTGTCATTTTCGAGTTTTCATGTAAAAACTGTTTATCGTAGGCATACCTATCACTACAAAAGAGATAATGTAATTATCTAGTTTATCAACAGAGTTATGCCCCTTTTCAATATATATAATTTAAAATTGAATAAGATTTTTAAAATAACTGAAAAAATAAAGTGTTTGGTAAGTAGATGTTCAATGTTGTAAAACTCTATTCTCAAAAAATTGAATATTGTCAGACTCATTTAACTCAAGTTTACTTTTAACTGCGAAACTGAAAGTCAGAGTTAACTCCGGGTAAGGGTTAAATTCGAGTTAACTTTACTTTGAGCTAACCCCAGACTGTGAAACTGGGCCTTAGACAAGAGGCATAAAAACAGTTTTGATTCAAAAATAAGCATGACACTTTCAACTTGTGGTCAAAATCATTAATTTTCATATCTCTGGATCCCAATAAGGAATAACCAGTAGTGATGCACGAATCCTCAATTTTTTGGATCCGGATCTTTCGAATCCGAATCCAAATGGATTCGAGTACTTAACGACGAATCCGAATCCGTCAGAGCAAAAAAAAAAAAAAAGCCTCAACTCAGCTTAATAAAATATTCAGTGATTTGTTAATTTAACATTTTAAACATAAGAGGCCAATATTTTTTAAGTCGATGTTTACGCATTTTCTTCTTTGTTTTTGGTTCTTGGACTTTTTGCTTGCCTGCAGATACAGTTATGGACACAGAAATATCAAACTCTACAAAAATGGCAAAAAGTGTTTATTGAATACCCAAACAAATTAATAAGATTTCTATTTGATTTGATTTTTTTTTTATAATAAATATAATCGAAAATAAGTTGTAAACTCAGTTCAACTGCTTTTATACATATGTATGTATATGTACATGTATTGATTATGTCAAAATATTAAGTTAAATAGGGTGCTGTTTTCTTGACAATTCCTGTGCACACTTCCTGTTTGTAACATTTATGTATGTATATGTCATTATCTTACTGGTTTAGAGAAATTATTTTGTATTAAATATAAGGAAAAAATAAAAATTTGTTAAAGGAGAAGAGAGATTTCAGAAAAATAAGATAGGATCTTAATGTTCGTATAGGATTCGTTGATGGTGGGATTCGTACTCGGATTCGAACTCGGATTCGGATTCGTACTCGGATTCGTACTCGGATTCGTACTCAGATTCGGATTCGTACTCGGATTCGGATTCGTACTCGGATTCGGATTCGTACTCGGATTCGTACTCGGATTCGGATTCATACTCGGATTCGGATTCGTACTAGGATTCGTACTCGGATTCGGATTCGTACATTGGATTCGATTACCACGAATACTTTTAAGATCCGGATCTTCGAATCCGAATCCAACGATTCGTGCATCACTAATAACAAGGGTCCGAAAATAACTGTTATCGACAAAATTAAAATTAATCACAACTAAGGAGATGAACTACAATGTTTTTAAAAACACCAAAATGTTTGTTATTACTCCGCTTATGCAAATACGCGATAAACTTTTTTTATTCAATTTTTATCAAAAAAAAGTTAATAAAAAACTGTTATTTTTAAAATTCATATTAATCAAAAATAAACGTTATTTTTAACCTTTTTGTTTAGCTCTGAAAAATAAAAGTTATTTTGGATTTTTATTTTTGTAAGTTTTAAATAACAGTAATTTATAATTTTTATACTTTTCACGTATGTGAAATAGTATAATAACTTTGTGCTGAAGTTTGTAACAGATCGAAGAATTCATTTCCGACTATATAAAGTATATATATTCTTGATCAGGACGACAAGACGAGTTGATTTAGCCATGTCCATCTGTCCGTCTGTCTGTATATATATAATCTCCTCCCACAGTTTTTAAGATATCGAGCTGAAATTTTGCACAGAGACTTCTTATTCGTGCAGTCAACTCATTTGTCGGATCCAGCCATATCGGACCACTGGAACTGGTAGCCCCCATACGAAAAGAAGAAGAAAAATGAACAAAACTTGAATCGTTGTATGGAAAACTTTTTTGTTTTGTATGATAGAGTGCTGAAATTTTAAACATAGTAGTTCTACATAGTCCGACTACATGCCTGAAAGTTTCATTGAGATTGGACATCTGGAACTGGTAGCTCTCATACAAAATGAAGAAGAGGAAGAGAAGCAATATTCACGTCGTTGTATGGACAACTTTTTTGTTTTTCAACCAATTGACTTGAAATTTTAAAGTTATGTTCTTGGGGAGGAATGAAAACTATTTTGACCAAAAGTGGGCGTAGCCACGCGTAGCCACGCCCACTTCTAGCGAAAATTGACCCGTTGTATGAAAAACTTTTTTGTTTTTTAACCAATTGACTTGAAATTTTAAAGTTATGTTCTTAGGGAGGAATGAAAACTATTTTGACCAAAAGTGGGCGTAGCCACGCCCACTTATAGCGAAAATTGACCCGTTGTATGGAAAACTTTTTTGTTTTTTAACCAATTGACTTGAAACTTTACAGTTATGTTCTTAGGGAGGAATGAAAACTATTTTGACCAAAAGTGGGCGTAGCCACGCCCACTTATAGCAAAAATTGACCCGTTGTATGGAAAACTTTTTTGTTTTCCAACGAATTGACTTGAAACTTTACAGTTATGTTCTTAGGGAGAAATGAAAACAATGTTGACCAAAAGTGGGCGTGGCCACGCCCTTTTTTAGTGAAAATTGACCCGTTGTATGGAAAACTTTTTTGTTTTTTAACCAATTGACTTGAAACTTTACAGTTATGTTCTTAGGGAGGAATGAAAACTATTTTGACCAAAAGTGGGCGTATCCACGCCCACTTATAGCAAAAATTGACCCGTTGTATGGAAAACTTTTTTGTTTTTTAACCAATTGACTTGAAACTTTACAGTTATGTTGTTAGGGAGGCATGAAAACTATTCATTTACTTTTTTTTATAGTGACACAACGTGAAAAGTATTATAGCTTCAGCCTTGCTGAAGATAGCGTCCTTACTAGTTTTTGTTATAATTTAAGTTTGGTTGGTTCTTGATTCAAGTAAAATGTAAACTTATTTCCAGAACAACATTGATTCGGATTAAGTTTTGTTGGTGTCATATTAAGCTTTAACTGTTCTTGAAAATGTAACAAATGTAAAAAAACATAGTTGTGTATACAAGTATATAACTTGAGAATACTCAACTATACCGCCCTCACTGGTTATTTCTGATTTTATGAAATAACATCCCAGAAGGAAAACTATGCTTACCTGAACGAAGAAGGCTTTCCAAATCACCTTTCCAACAGGTGAAAAGAAAATACTTACAAAAAAGCGTTTCAAAACGCCTTGTTTTAAGGCTTAGTGTGAACCGTTTATATTGGAAGGGGTTTTGAAACAAACATGGAAGGGCTTTTACGTCATCAAGTTTGAGCCAAACAATTTTATTTTGAACCGAACCCTTCTAAAACTCCTATTTTTATAGCGAACTTGAAGCACCTTCCCTTCAGCTTTTTTAGAAGCTGGAAGGAAAGGGACACCTTATTTTGATAGGTTTGAGAAGCGAGATGGGAAGGAGTAGCCGATGACTGAAAAACGCGAAGTTAGACTCGGTGTTCGGAAATATTACTTCAAACCAGATCATTCCATAATGGTTCATTTAGAAGCGAGAAGAGAAGGGTAACCTGATTTAGGAGGGCTTGTGAAGCGTACAAAGTAACTTTGTTTTTGGGCTTGAGTTAGTAGGAGACTAAAATGTTGTTCTCTAGCTAAATTGTAGCTTATATAATATAGTATTTACGAAATTTCAATGATATTTTTAGTCGAGTTGGTTGAGTGCCGGCTTTCAATCCAAAGACTCTGGGATCGAATCCCACAAAGGCCGCGTTGTATCATATAAAATTAATTTGTAGTTTTAAATTTAATAGAAAACTAGCAAAAAGATAGACGAAGATAGGATAGCCTTAATATTACTGTTGCATATGCAATGAAGATGACTCATGAAGATTGCTCTGGTTCTCAGCTGACCACAGAATAAATTTTTCTTTACAATACTTTTTTATATTTTTTTTCTTCCTTGAGTGTGATTCGAACCCACGAAGTCTGGCTGATAAAAAGCAAGCTGTTAACATATTAACAGAATTTTAATTAAAGAACAGTACAGATTTAGAACAGTACATCATGTATGATAAAGCTAAAATGTTCGTACATACTTCGTGTTACAACAAGACCTTCCGCTCAGCTTTTTTTGCAGCGAGTATGAAAGGGGACTAGCCTTGCTTCTCACTGCTTTATGCAGCGAGTATGTAAGGGAACTATCATATCATTCGCCTTCTTTTTGAAAGGAGCGTGTAAGGCAACTATCATGGAAAAAGCGATCACTCATATGACAAAATCCATTTGAATCGTAAGGTTTAAAAAGCACTTTTGTGCTTACTTTTAAGGCATGCGGAACCAAATTAGAAGGCCTTACAGGTCCTAGGAGGATTTTCTTATCGACTTTTATTTGAAAAATTTTCAATAACAGTTATTAAGGAATTAAAAACATAAAAATCAATAAAATTGGTTATATTTGACGAAGAAACTAAAAGTTATTTATAATAGTTATTTTCGACTTAAGTATATAAAAAAAATCAAAAAAAATAATTGTTAAAAATGACATTTATGAATAAAACTCATAACAGTTACGGTCCCTGGGTGTAACAATGAAAAGTGGTATGTGGGTCATTAATAAAGATAAATACGACTGCAATAGAAGAGCGTTAAGAGTATTTAATCTTCGGCAAGACCGATTCTTGTATTCACCCTTCATCTTAAAAAATGTTCAGATGCCGGACTTACACCAATAAGCCCGTTGTTGTACACATTTTCATTAAATTTACGATTTCTTCTGATTTTCCAATCATTTCAAATAACACTGCATATTAACTAGCATTTTTAGATTATTTTGACAATTCAAATATTGAAATGCAAACAATTGTTGTTTTGGCTGCTTGGGCGAATTCAAATTGTTTTTCTTTTAAATGCACATTTATTGATGAAAACATTGAGATTATTGAATTGTTTAAATGCAGATTACTTTGAAACACAAAAAGTTATATTCTTGGTACATATTTAACAACTTCAGACAAAGCCAAAATAAACAAAGTCCCCGAGAAGCATCTACTAATCCACTGCGTAAAATATTCGTAAAAGATTTCTGGCACACCGAGATTTAAAAAATTGAATGTTTTCACACACACCCGATAGACTGGACCGATGTCAAATAAAATAAATCACTAAAAAAAGTAGTCCACAACTCTATATAGCTGTTCATGAGTATCTTGCAGAGATTTTATACCAATTAATCAGTCGGGATAGATGAATCTTCGTCTCACTGTACTGAAAACAATCCTTTCCAGAAATTTGACAAAGTGGGAAGGCGGCTAATAAAGCGCTGGGATTCAACAAGATCCAAAGGCTAGTTTTCAGTGGAATTCTGTATCTTTACTTCAACGATCTGAATGTGAACCTGGCGTTCTAAATAATTAGATTATGAACCAAACAATTTCGAACAAAAGAAGCACACCTTCAGTACTAAGTACATATGGTTGATGAACAGCATAGACAATAAATTTAATATAGTAACTATAAGGCTTAGTGGTGAAATGAGTTTCGCACACCAGCACAATGGTAAATTACATCCATGCTGTGGACTCCAGAAGGTGGGGCTGAAGTCCATCTGGATTTTGTCGACCAATATTAATTTTGACAAGAGACAAAGTCTGGTTATGTTGACCTTTGCCTGCGAATCATAAAGCACACTATATTTTACAAACCGGTGACGGTTGTAAGAATATCGTTGAGTGTGATCATAATTCTGACATCTGTCCCATTGATCATCTGTTCAATTTCTATGCATTTTAATCGATTGATAGCTTAAATATCTTATTTTAAATAAATTCAATTTATCCTTAGGAGCAAATTCAATAAGAAAGTGATCTAATAATTTTTTGTCATCACATAGCAAGCATGAAAAGATGATCGGCCAGTCTGGTCGTGCTTCTTAAGCTCAGACTTGACTTGTAGCTCAGATGTAGATTTGTGTAATCCTTTGATGAGAATTCTGAAACGTCTTTTAGAAACTTTGTTGTAAGAAAGCCAGAAAGCATTTTTCAGTCGTTGAGGAAGCTATACACGTCAGAAATTAGCAGGAGATTCCAAAGGGCAAAATTTGACAATGAATGGCAATAGTAATTGGAGGTTTTTTTTAAGAAATTAGCAGTTTAAGAAATGCCGACACTTGCATCGGTAGCTTGTTCACATTAAAAGGAGCATAAACGAAGAGTTATGTTTCAGACTTGTTAACTTCATTGTTGAAGACGTGGTTGTTTGAGATTTTGTCATCATTGCTCAAAGAAGTAGTTTTCAGAATCCAGGTTATCTCTAAATATAAAACAGTTCCCTTCTTAAGGGCTTTTAGCTTCAAGTTATTTTGAACTTATGGCCAAGCTGCCGTACATATGCCCACAAATTCACTGCACTGTGGCTATTGGTGAGATGATATATTTGGAAAGGCAAGCTAAGTATTACGAGTCTGGAGAATTTTTGTAAGATGGCACAAACTCCTTCGTTGATTCTATATGTACAGGATATAAATAAAAGTGGCTCAAATTTGGTCTATGGAAATTTAATGCAAGGAAGAGGAAGAAACACCCGATGTCGATTGTCACATAATAAAAAAAAAAAATAACAAACAGAATTCATTACATAATTTTATTATTTCCAATCTGTTTTAAAAACAGTTGCTTAAAATTTAATTATCGTGAGAGTAGCACAGCCGAATGCAATAATACGGCGGCTAAATAAACTAAAAATATCTCAATCTAGTTAAAAGACGCATTTTGCACGTACACAATGAACAAGCTCAGTGGCCATAAGCAAATGTCCTTGCAACGTGTTAGCAGTGTTAACGCCATCGGGTGGGGTCGGTTGAGACGAGGGCGGCATTTATGCGCTCGGAGATTTCTGCTTTTTTCGTCAGGCGACATGACTGTATAATTGTTGTGTTTATGCGTATGTGTCGCTGTTTCCAGATTGTGAGTGTTTGTGTGTGTTTTTGTTGGTGCATGACGGTATTTGTATAATTATACGCAATTACTAGCGAGTCAACACGTGTGAGTGCTGCGAAATTAACCATAGATACAAATGTATCTGCGAGTGTGTGCATGTGAATGCGAGTGGAGGAAATGAGGCGACAAGACTTAATGTTGCCATGTCTTGTTGTTTTTGGCGCTAGACGCCATCTTGTTGAACGTGACAAAAGCTTTTTGGGATGTCATGCTGTTGTTTTTGTTGTTGCTCTTGTTGTCATAATGCTATGCAGCCACACAACAGAAACCAACGGAAACGGAAGTGTACAAACTCAGTCAGTTAGACAGGCTACCAAACGCAGACCCAACACAAATGCTTCTTCTATCTGCCATCGTGGGTGCGTGTGTGTGCATGTATCTATCAGTTGCGGACATAATAAACATTTTAAACATTATTTTAAGGTTCGTAGTAACAACTCCTTACGTTACGGCTCCATTTTGTCGCTGGTGATGCTGTTGTTGTTGCTTGCTGTGGAATTTACGCGTTTTAACGAGTAATGGCGCATGTGGGAAATGAACGTTTTGTGTTCGACGCTTTTACTTGTCATCGCATCGTTTCGCCACTCTTCGCATCACATCACATCTCGCCGCATCGCATGGCAGCGACTGATGTTCAACAAACATTTTTTTCCGTTAGAATCTTTTGCCACTTTGTCAGCATTTGCCTGCTCTGCGCTCTCCAAGGAAATTAAAAAACAGCTAAAGCATATTAACATTTTGTAATGCCGACGGCGAATGTTTGTCGAAAGACATCTCAACGCAGCCTCTACCAAAGAAGGGTTAAGTGACGTAAAAACGCATGGGTTCGCACAAGACGCTGCGAGGCGAAATGATTTTGTTTGATACAAAAATCGGGTAAACGAAACTGGGAGTCTGAAGGAGGAGCCCTTTAACTCTGCTTCGACTACGTTTTAGCTCCTTTGGCGGAGTTAAGCAGCGTCGATAAACGAATAAATATGCACATTCATATGAATTTATTAACTTCTCTTCATTTCATTTACTTTTTTTTTATATTCGTGAATTGTTTAAAAAATGTTAGATTGTTCACGGCCGCCATATCGCGAATGTTGCGTCCAAAAGGTGAGTTATTCATTGAGTTTTCGACTTCGCTCGTTGTGTATGTGTACGTGTGCTTGGCTGTATTTTGTGCGTCTCAGTGTGTATGTGTATAACTTGTCACCTACTCATTAAACACTCGTTCAGCATCATCAAACTTGCGAAAAACTCCTATTTTCTCAAGTCCTTTCCGTTTCGTTTACACCATCTACGAACTACCTCAACTTCAGCTTACATTACGTGAAGCATCTTTTTTAAATATTAAGAAAAAAGTCTCTTAACATTTATTTTTCATTACCACATGCGTTTTTTTTGCTGAGGTGTTTTTGCTGCTATTTACTTTGCGTTCTTCCTCGCTGTTGTTATTGTTGTTGTTGCTTGTGCTTGTTGGCTTGCTTGGGTTGGTACTTATTTGCGCGCAGAATATATGGGAGATTGTTAAAATGATAAATTGCAAAATGTGGCAAATAACTTGCAACTAGCAAAAGCAGCTGGCGGCACGCGAGGTGTCCGCGGCGACAGTGGCAGGACACGTTGCGTCGCAATAATAAATTTCCGTTTTAACTGAGTCAAGTGAAATGTGCGAAGCAAAAAAAAAAAAAAAGAAATGAAATAAAAGAAAATGAGAAAAAAAAAAAAATATGAAATGAGAGGTGCGTCTTTTTCTTTTTTGTTTGCAGCATGCGCGCCCGTGTGTGACTGTCAGTTGCGTGCCCTTTCAGTTCAACTCGCACGCCCCTCATCAACACTCAAAACAAAGTGCGAAGCGAAATGCGTTTTCCTTGTTCGACTTGCACTCGAATTATGTTGGTAATTTCTAAAAATATTTATCAAGCGTTCAACGTTTTCTGCTGCCACTTGGCGCACAAAACTTTTTCCGCTTTTTCTTTTCTTCTTGTTCTTTTGCTTCTTCTTGCTTTCAAATATCGCCCGCACAAAAGTATATTTATCAGTTGAATAATGTGCACAGGTTGCTGAAGGTCATGGCGCGGACATTCACAGCGAAGTTATTAACAAGTGCACGCAAGAAGTTGCAGTTCACAGCGAAGTGTAACGTAATTCACAGGATTACTTAAATGTACAGTTTAAAAAGAAGAAAAAATCAAAAGAAATTTAGCGCAAATCCTCAGATATTTTAACTGCCGCCCCGGAGCCGACACCGACCGCCCACATACCGTGCTACAGCCCTCGTCGTTAGCGTCATCTAAATTAATTACCACGCTGAAATTCGCATAATGTCGCAACATGGAAACTAATTGGAATGGATGGTCTTCGCCAGCAGCGTCAGCCGACATTTTGTGGCGCACAAAATTTAATCAAGCGGAGCAAAAATTTTATAATAAATGAGCGAACATGGCAAAAAAAAAAAAAGAAACGTTTAAAAAGATATGCTAAAAGTTGTGCCTTCCACCAAGATCCCAATTTGGACTCCTCCCCGTCGAGTGCAGCACTCTGACGTACACTGTGGCGAGGTAACAATTTTGAAGAAGTGATGAATTATTGTAAATGGCAGCGGCGCCTTTATAAGAAAAAGAAGGAAAAGTCGTACGAACGCTTCGGCTTTTTTTCTCTTAATATTCTCAACAAAGTTATGGGCCGCTAAGCGTCCTGTTCTCTTTATTGTTTTTTCTTCATGTCTTGGCGAAAGCAAAATTGATGTTGATAAATTGTGTTTCATTACATAATCTCCTTTTCTTCTTTTTAATTTCACTTTGAGGAACAAAGGAGGTAGCAGAAGTAGCAACTTCCGGCGGCGTTTTCAAATTTGACGTGAGAAGTCAATGAGTGTCGCACTCACAAACGTACTCTCGATTTTGAAATCTCAAACGGCTTCAAGGATTGACTCAATCAACAGGTACTTAATGCTCTCTACACATGCGTCTTCCTCTCCTTCTTGTTCATACGCTTAGTTTCGCAACATTAGCAAAGACATAGTGTCGCAGCTAGTTGGGTAATTGAGCTGCAACAGATTCGCTTGATGGATTGCCTATTAAAATGCTTATTTTGTAGTTTCATACTCATATATACAAACATACATACATACACACTTACATACATTTGCAGCACAGACAACAAAATCAACAACGGCAATTGCATTTGGTGTGCAATGGGCTTAATGCATTCGCTGATAAAGTTCGCATCATACACAAAGAATACTCTCTAAATAAGGTATAAAGTATATGCATACTACATCTTTTTGATCAGAGTCAGCGTGTAGTTTTTTTCAAAATCTAATGAGATCGAATGTGAGCAGAAGAAAATTTGTTCAATCACGGCAACTGAACCTGGTCGACATGTGATATTAAATCAAGTATAAGATCAAGTAGTGTACAAAATATTCGTCAAAGCTGAAAAGTAGGATTTCCCGTTTTGTATATTGAAACGCTTGACGCATTCCGTTGCTGCTGTGGCAAGCTCGACAACATTGCTTGTACATGTCAAAACAACACTTGCCGCCTTTTCAATGTAAAATTAAATTGAATTTCCAACAATTCGTCGTAGAAAAGGTTTACTTTTGATGGAATACTCCCACACATAAAGCAGCTGCACCCAATGTTGCAGCAACGCGCGTAAAGGCACTAAGACGCCGAGTGAAAAAATGCGAACAAGCAAAGTTTAAACACTTTCGTGCTAAGTATAAAATAAAGGGAGAAATGAAACAAATAACGATAAAGCAATGAATATTTTAATGAGCTTGAAGGTGAAGGCCATTTGGGGAAAATGAGAAAAAGCCGAGCTGGTCGGCGAACACTTTAACGAGCGGATATAAAAATGTGCGAGCGGTTTCGATTTCCTTGAACTTGCGAAGAGAAGTTGCGATGGAAATTTAGTCAATTATAGTTAATCTGCTTTATGTAAGCTCAAAGGTAAAAGGCCAAACTAGATTCATAATTCCATCGGACTTAAGTTGTGGAATGCTCAGTACAATTGACGCAACTCTTAATAATACTTAAAGCGAATTTGAGTGAAAGGTAAGACAAATAAGAAACTTTCATTTATATAAAAACTAGTTTCAAATTAAATGTTTATGCAATTCTATTAACAAATTACTGTTGACTTGAATTAACAGCTTGGAAGAGTTTAACAAAACTAATAAGCTTAAAAACAACTTACTTTCATAAGTGTGTAAACCGGTGGGTGGAACATATTTGGATTAAGCCAGCTGTGTGTGGTTAGAGATAAGTTACTGCATGAAGGCTCCGAATGAAGCTGATCCCTTTGGGTATGTAAATGATTTGAGAGCCATCCGTCCAACTGCAACATTATGTGATACTTGTATACAATTATGTGTGGTAGAACAGTGGAGTGAATCGCAAACGCGGAGTGCATTGCACGAGATAACTAACCGTCCAGCACCCATACCAACAGCACATCTACCGGTCGGTCAGCAACAATCCAGCGATCTGGTTCCTAAGAACTCTAATTCACATTAATTTGATTATATCATCTTCTTTTGTTATTCTTAATTGTAATTCGCATAAATTTTATTGTTTCATCAGTTTTCAATCGTGATACTTATAAAAGCAGCTGCATTTTGGCCGATTACCTTCGAAGTGTCTTTGTAAGTATAATAACAATACTTCTGTGTAAATCGCAGACCTAACCAGTCGTCACGTTGATTCCTTAACTCTCGCAGTTGTCGTTTGTTGTGCATCCACGGAAGGTGGCTCAGAATAATAAAATAAACGTGACTTAAAAATATCCTGTTCTTCAGTTATGATTAAAAAAACAACTTGAATGGTAAGTGAAGTAGTCCAGACTATTGGACATTTTGGAAACGGTCTTAAATCTACGCTTATCGAAGTTTAACTGAACATCAAATTTTCAATGAAAGCGTAATTAAATTATATAATGATTTACAATTAAAATTGATGTACATATATTTTGCTTAAAAGCATTCCGAACGTTGTCTAGCAAGTTTTTGTAAAATAGACTATCGTAAAGCTACGTAAATACTAAATATAATAATGAAGCTTGTATCAATCTCTTGTTGCATACACAAATAGAAAGCAAAGTTCGAGAAGGAAATTAACATTTTATTTCGTTTTTTTTTAATGTCCAAGTGATTTACAACCTGATGCTGCTACTGACACATTTACCAGAAAACAAAGTTCAGTGCAATCTGAAGTAGCCCAATTCCTGCTGCTCCTATTCGTGGCTCCTTCGCTCCCCGTTCTTGTGAACGCTGGCCCACTTAATTTGAATGCTAAACGCTTACTCAACTAGTATCGAAATTATGCGGTAACGGAGCTGTAATTACGCTTTCATTGAGATAAATGCACTTTTAATGCGTCAAACGCATGTCTTATGTATCAATTTGCTTTACAATTGTTTAATGATATCCATGACCATGGATGTGCACACATGTACACGTGTGTTTGTGTGTATGAGATTGTAATTCTGTTTGAGTGATTCTGTTTGTTTTAGGCTTAATATTGTTGCAAACAGCTCGTAACCTGAGTGATGATGATGAGTACCTAAAATAGGTGTTGCTTTTGCTTACTGCACTTTGCTATTTGAATTATGTTAATCAGGCAACAACGACAGTTGTCCAACAACATATTTGTTGTTCCTAACAACTCTGTCGTTCTATTCAAATTGTTATAGATGTACATATGCCCGATGCCTGCCCGGTATGTGTGCACTTATATCTATAACGTATGCAAGCCACTTTACATTAGATAGTTTACATTATTCAGCGACAGTTGATGTTGACATTGATGTATGATTTACACATACAAGTATGCGCAGACCGCACACCCCGCGCGAGTTGGTACTTCTGCTAATTTATGACAGCCGGCGAGAAGACCGACAGACGAATGATTAAAATTGTTGCTAATTTTTTTTTTATGAGAATGATTTATATTCGAACGCAAAGGAGAAGAAGTTACAATCGCTTTATTAGAACCTTATTTTGACACTGTGAGAACAATAGTAACACTTAATACGCGCACTAACGCACACTCTTATGCAGACGAAGATAGAAAAGGCAAAATAGGTTGGTGTTGAAAGGCTGAAAGTGGCAACATAATCTTATTTTTGTTATGCGTTGCAACTTTTGCAGGCGCAAGTTAAAACAGACCTTTTCCGTTTCTTTGGTGAAAGTTTTGCCGCTTTATTATAAGCAACATCCTTTTCCGCAAAGCTTGCCAGAAGCGCTTATAGAGTGGTGTGCAAGTAAGTGAGCGACTGGTAGAGTTGTTGTGGTTGGAGTGAACGAGTGAAACTAAATATAAAGATAGAGTCTATAAGAAAGTGCATTCTTTGTTGATTGTACAACTTTTTGTTCTTTTTCTGTTCAGTCGCTATCACACGCGGCGTATGCGCAACATGAAATCTCATTTGAAAGTTTCATCCACTGCTGTGGCTCCTCTTGTGGAGATGCACTGCTATGCCTCATGTTGCACTGCCAGCAGCACTCGTCATCATCATCATCATCAAGTTTTAACTTTCATACTCTTGGCAACGTTTACTGTTCAAATTTCCACATCCTACACGCATTCACCTTATACCATATTTGGCCCACGAAAAACTTTTCAGAAGTGCAAAAACATTTTTAGTCTTGGTAGTGGCGCCTGCCAACACTGGCAGTTACTCGCACCTCCATTGCTGCCGCTTGGCATCGCCGCTGAGTTGTTTTTAATCGCTTGCAATAATTTATATTAACAACGTTAAGTAAATTTCATTCTATAAATTAGTTGCAGTTCAAACACGCAAGCTTAAATAAATTATCCGAATTTTGTCCTTCAGCGTCTTTGGCAACACGTCTCATTTTGGTCACGTTTGAAGAGTTTCTAATTTCAAATTTATGTGTTACCCAAACCCAAAATATAGGTAAAATAATTTCGTTGTTTTTTGACTTTATAACTTTTTTAATAAGAAGTGTGCTGATGCTTGCTGCTTCTTCCTTTTTTTATGACATTCTTATGTCAACACATGTGTAAGTACGACAATGACAACAACGAAACAACAACAACAACGTCAGCCACTACACTCACGCATAAATTCGTCAAAGGCGTATGAGTCTTGAAAGAAGTATAAAGAAACGAAAAAAAGAAGCAAAATGGAGGCAAGTCCTTTGCAGAAAAGAATAGTAAAATCCCTTTACGAGCCTCGCATTCAAGTATGTTAATTATCTCATTTGTCGTTTGCTTTTTGTTGTTCCTGTCATCACGTACACACATATGAGACTGATGTATGCGTGTGCGTGTGCGTGTGCTGCCTGATTACGTATGTAAATGTGTTAGTGTACCTCCTTGCTCTGTTCTCGTACACTTCACTTAACTTTGTCTTTCTCTTTACCGCTTCCATACCATATGCAAATGCTTTAAACAGGTGTAAAGGCATTTACCTTGTTGTAATGTTCTTATAATGTTGGTAATATATAAAGTTAAAGCTCCAGCACCTCCGTCGCTCCCTCCTTCGTGCTGCCTTTTACGTTAAATGAGTTTTTATTTAATTTAGAATGAGAGCGAGAGTGAATAAGACAACGAATGTATTTGTGTGCGAGGCCTATGTGCATGTGTATGTGAAAAGCGTAAGCAACATTATTTGGGTTGATTGTGTCGAGCGCTTTTGGTTGAGGGATTTCGACTAAAGTTGTTTTTGCTTTCAGAGTGAGCTATCGTTTTTTTCTTTTTTGGTTTTTTCACACTGTTTGTGCCTGTGCTTTGAATGTATACGCGTGTATACGTGTATGTGTGTCTGTCAGTTAGTTGCAGGTGGCAAAGAGAGTTGTAAAATGAGATAAATCGAAATGAAGCGCGTCGTAAATGTTTTTGAATGAACATGCATTCACGTCATAAAATCGTCGTTGTATTCACTTGAATATAAACAAAATACACACCCACACAGACAAAAAAATCAACAGAGAGGCCATTAACTACAGCTTTCAAGCACACTCACATGACATACCATACACATATAATATAAGCATCTACACAATGACTGTAAATTTCGAATAAAACTCCAATTGAAGCAACTCGTTTGTGTTTGCTTGTGTCTGTGTTGCTTTGTTTTTAATTATTATAAACGAGCTGCTCCCATTCTCTTAAGCTCTTAAAAATCACATCACCTGCTCATTGTTGTCAGCAGTAAACGCGCCAGACATTTTCAGTATTTATTTGACGATCGTGGCCTGCAAGTGTAAATAGGGCATTATAGAGCGTCATTCGGTTCAGATGTGAAAACTTCACCATTTATTTACGTGAGTTGCGGAGTTACTCATGGTGCTAATTAACAACACATATTTTAATTAGTTCTTTGTCGAAGCACGTGCTTTCACAGTACGACTTTTTCAGTGTTTGATCAGCTTGCAGACATGTCAAAAAACATAAACAGTTGAATCATCGAGCGTGTCGCACCTGATCGAAAATGAAGCTGCTGTGAGTCGACTACTTTCTAAGTCAGTTCGCGTTATTTCAATAAATGAAAATATTATTTGGAAATAAACAACTTGACATTTATCACAGATGGACTCATAACTGTTTGTCGTTGACCGTACAAAGAATATAGTGAAATAAAAACAAAAAAAAATCAGTTCAATGCATGAGACATCTTTTACGATATTCGAATCAACTACAGTGAAAGCTAATACCGCTGTCGAAGTGTTTTCGTTAAATTTTTGGAGTGTCCGGTGTACCTTTGCCCGGTTATGGAATCAGTCCGGTTGTGAGAGCTGCCCGTAATAGCAGCTTTCACTGTATTTGAGTGTCTTAAACTTTATAAAACTCAATGATATATTTGGGTTTATATTCATACTGTCGGCATTTTTGAGCACTTTTGGGAGATGCGTTGTTAGTAAAAGTTTTTCATTTGCCTTTTCTCAGCATATTCTTAGTGTTAATTATTCCACTGGTGGCATTGTTGGGCTGCTCTACAGAAGCGCTTGAGCAAAGCGTAAATCTCACCGCTTGGCACGAACACAGACGGCAAAAGCGTTTTCTGATCTATCAAAACGGCGGCGTTGTCAAAGTGAGTTCAACTGCAAGTCAGACTAACTTCTTCCAGCTAACTTTCAAGAGTTATCATTGTAAACGCATTTTTCTGCGATAGGTGGTCACCGGTGTTGCATTGCCCTCGGCCGAGTTTCCGGACAAACGTTTCTGGCGTCAGCTCGTGTGGCTTATGAATTTCCACTATCAGTTCAGTGAGCCGACATCGCCGATTTATTGGTGGAACAAGTTCGGCTCAAGCCGCGCCGGCATGCAAGGACCCGTTGAGTTGACTCCAAGCGAAGACGACGAGGTAGCAGCGCCACTTGTGGATGAGCCGCAACAATTTCTATACGACTTCGCCGTGCAGTATTTGAAGCAAAACGGCATGAACGGTGAGGCGTGTATGGCACGTCTCATCTGCGATAATGCACAGGTGCATGAGCACGATGGACTCTTTGCGGAGCTGCTTCATCGCGTCTTGATGTAAGTAATTATCATGTTTGGTCTTGGCCGAAATGTTCATGTAGAAGTTATGATCTTTTATCTTTTAGTCCACACGAGTCGCTGTCGGACAAATATATTGATGCTTACAGAATGGGTCAACAGGGTGTAGATTGCCGTGAGACCTTTCCGGATGCGGCGGCGCACGATTGCATACTCGATCGTTTCCTGCATGTGTTCGATCGTAAAATGGGTCAAAGTTTCGTTCGAACGTGACGTAACGTGAGACTATGCTCGTGAGATATTAATTTAAGCAATCAATGGGCGCTGGTTGCCCATCCCCGCTTTAGAACATGTACTGAACGCATGGACAGAGTTTATTGACCCAGTTTATGACACTTAATAAATCACAATTAACAAGTTTCGTCTAATTGCATTCATTTCATTTCAATCAGCATGGTTTTTTGTCTAGAGGCAACATGCAGCGTTGGGCCAAAGGTGCAGTTCCGTGTCTGCATTGAGGTGTTGCTGCGGTTTGTTTATCGGTCGGTCGCTAGTACTCGGAATGATGGCAATAACACTGAAAACAAAACTTTATCAGACAAAAACTAACAATTTATAAATAACACAGTGGCTTCCGCGATTCTTTTCATATTCAAAAAGTCTTTCAAAACTTCTGAGCTAAGGGCATATGTATATACATATAGCAGAATAATTTATTTATTTATTTAATAAGATAGTTAAAATTTATAATTATTATTTTAAAAGTTATAAAATACGATAGAATATCGACAATTCGAACAATTAGAAACCGGACGTGTCTGAATTATTGAATCCACCGGATGTTATATGTGTTTGTCTTAAAAAATTAACTGATAACTAATTTATTTGATCTATTTTTAAAAATTAAAGATTGGTGTTCAAATAACTTGAACTAAATTTAATTTATTTTTTATTTTATTAAACTATATAAAAAGTACATATATATATTCTTGATCAGGACTACAAGAGAACTCGATTGAGTCCGGTCCGTCCTTCTGTCTGTCTATATTCACTAATGGTTCTTGGAACTAATAAATCTGAACCTGAAATTTTGTATACGAGTATATACCTCTTGAAAGCTGCTTACCACAAAATTCCCCTCTTTTTTATTGGTTACCCCACAAAGATATACAAACTCAATTTTTTCTTAAATTCCACATTTTTTGACCGATTTTATTGATATTTTGGACACTATTCGAACGGGCGATGTCGGATCAGTATTATTTTTGTAGATTTGGGGTGTGTAGAGGGTATATGGAATAAGTATGATGTGTGGATGGGTTTCGCTTGAATAGTTTTAATCGCATTCTTCTTTGTTTGTTCATTTATCAGTCCTGGTTCTATTAACATTACTTGAGATACAAAATCTAAGGAGATGAGATCAAAAAAGAAAAAAAAAAAAGCATGTGCGTCAATCGTTTAAGTAAATAAACAAAATTTACTTCGATGATGCGTTTATGGACTTAAATTTAGACAAAACTTACATATATCTTGAAGCAACTGAGTAATGGAAGGAGACTCTACCCGTCTTAATGTTTTCATAAACAGACAAACTCATACTGGTGGAGCTTATATAAAGAAAATAATAACACATAATTCAAGACAAGAAGTGAACTGTGTTATTCAAAGTCATAAATATAACATTTGCATATGGAAGTGTGCTAAGGATTGACGAATGCAAAGCATTATTATTTCTATTTTCAATAAAGCATCCGTAGCTTTGTTGTAACAAGATAAAGGCAACTCGAGATGATAAGCATTGTGCGACATACACGAATCCGTTTCGTTCAAGGCCTTTGGGCCATAATGCAATGCCATTAAGCAAATCACCATTTTGCATGCATAATACATATAATAAATAAATACATAATAGAAAGGCATATCATTTTAAGATTCAGCATAAATCATGTATCAGAATCCAAATTATGTTTAATGATTTAATATAGGAAAATTAAACTTTCGAATATTGTGTTTAATGAAGACTTAAAAAACATTCAATGTAGTTTGGATATGTTCGTATTTATTAGGTAAGATTATTATATGATTATAGAATTATGAGGAAAGAGGTGTAAAATTTAATTGCATCACTCTCATACCGCTTTGAATTATTGTTTTCAGGCAGTAATACGACAATAAAGAACTGCTCTCTACTGTTTTAACCGTTTTTCATAATAACACTCACACATGCTGCCCTTTGAAACATGCTTCTAAGTACAATAAGTATAATTTAATTTTCATTTTAAATTGAATTTTACAACAGTTAAAACACATTCGATATACTAAATTAAGCCCTTCATTCCATTATTCCGCACAAATGACTTTCGGAGCAAAGCTACAAAAATGCATATTTAAAAAGCGTCATTGATTAATTATTCTTTTCTATGCGCGCAACTCATAAGGTTACAGAAATTATTTAGAAAAAAGGCCTTTTAATTACTCCAAAAGCATACTAAATGTGTTGCGCTTAAAAATGGTCGACACAGCTTTGAATTATGGCAAGAGTAGAAAAAAAAAACCAAAAAACAAAAAATAAAATAAAGTGAAACATAAATAAAAGTAGAAAGTGAGCGAAATTTGAAAATATGCGCATTACATAAACATACATACATAAATAAACAAAAGGGACGAGCAAAGGGTGAATGCAAACGCAAACAATGGAAATGCCTGAAAATATGTTGAGAATTTTTAATATGCACAAAAATATTTGTTGAATTTTTCTGCACAATCCTTTATCAGCGTACTTTTCATTTGTTGCTATTTTAAACGCCATTTCTGCGATTCTCCCTTCTACCCATACTCGATCTGTCGCGTTATTCATTTCTCTTGCTCTTCTCGTGGCGCGCTTTGCTCCGCGCCATTCAACACTTTGCATTTTTCTTCTCGCGCTCGGCTGGCAGCACTCTTCATACATTCAGGATTTTGTGACCTCTCAGCTTTTCATTTATTTATTTTGAATTTTTTGTCTGTGCTTTCTTTATAATATTAATGAATTTTTATTGTACGCGATTTTAATTTATCTTTTTTGTTGCTCGCACTCATATGCTCATTGCCAACATCAAGACACATGCATCCGGAAACAAAATTCGGTTTTTTATTTTCTTTCGGTTTTGTCGCACACAAATGCCTTGAGTGAGTGTGTGTGTTTGTCAGTATTTGAGTTTGTTTGTGTGTGTCTGCATAATAAGTGAAATTGGCAATAACTGCTTTTAATGTCCTTGTTACCAACGAGCACACTTATAAACATCATGCTATGGCGTAAGACGTGAATGGAATCAGCGCCGGGCACTGAATTCGAAGCCGCACTCTCAGTCCAAGTCGCAGTCAAAGCTTTCGCTCGCCTTCCCTCTCTTTCGCACTCTTTGTTGTCATGCATGCCAACCTGGCCAAGCTCGGCTCTGCTCTTGGCACTTTTGTGGTCGCTGTCGTTTCGCTTGTGGTTCGCTCTTTTTCATTCTTTGCTTTTAGTTCTTGTATTGTTATTGTTGTTTTTGTTGTTGTTGTGGTTGTTGTATTGTACAAGTACAATACTTTTGCCGGTTTGCTTTTAATTTTGTTGCTGTCTCCATAAATTCATATTAAATTCATGAAATACAGCAGTTGCCTGCCTTTGGCTGCCTGCCTTTGCACTGGCTTTTTCTTCATTCCTCGGTTTCTTCTCTTCACTACGCTACACTCCTCAACACATCATTTCATTTCTGATTCACCGCTGTTATTGCTTTCTTTTTATTTCGTCCCTCTCCCCCTCTCTTTCTCACATCGCTTGCCTTTGCAGTTTTTGTTTCGTTTTATATTCAGAAATATATTTAAACGTGTCTCCTGTATGGGCATGTTTGTCTGCGTGTAAAGGCAGATATGCACGTGTGATTTGCACATGAGTATATGTATATGTATTAGTGTTTTTTTATTTTTTTTATATATATATGTGTGTATTGTACATGCTGCGGCCGCATTACTCAGTCATGCTATGCCATGCCATACGATCTCAGCCCAGGAAGTGAAACGCAAACGGAGCCCATGACTTCTTCTGCACGCTGTTGTAGTTTTTTCACTTTATTATGCTTTTACAAAAGAGTATTTTAACTTTGACATTAAGTTTGCAGTGCGCAGAAGAAAGAATAAATCGGTTCGGTCTAGAATGATGCTGCCAATAGGATCGGCTGTTTTATCATGTCCTATACTTTGGAAAAAGCAACATTTCCCACGAAAATAAGATAGAAGAATCAATAATGTAACATTTGTGTTGATGTTAAGACATATGAAGTTGAAAAACCATCAGAGGCAAAATTTAAGGACTTTTGATTCCCAACGGACAATTACCCGTGGCAATTGTTTTAGCTAGATTTGTTCGTGTTAAAGCGATATGGATGTGAATGAATGAACTCTTTTTTGGTATCTGCAAGAAGTTTGTCTCTCTTTTAGGGGCTCAGAATAGTCTCTCAGTCAGTCCCAAAATAACAATTTACAAAGGCATTTTTGTCATTTTGGACTTATAAAATATATTATTATATATTATGTATAGCAGTTGGTAGCACTCTAAGATCGCAGCCAGAAGCCTTCAAAGCACCGATTGAAAAGGCTGCTCCCCTTTGAGTTACAGAACAGATTTTGATATGGTCTATTAACATAATACGTATGTATGTATTAGGGATGTCAGGGATGTAGGGAATTCAGTTACAATCCCGAAAATCCCGGGATTGGTAAATCTCCAAAAATTTACATCCCTAGTATTTATGTCTGTATATTCCTACTAGGAATATTATGGCTTGGAATTTCCTAGCCATAATACCTATTAAGAACAGCAGGTAAATTGTTTCTCTCTGATTTTTGTCCATTAATATTAGATAAATCTTTTACTATTGCTAGTAAATATTTGTATGTTAATATATACAACATTGTTGGTGTCTGTACTTTTTTGTTTGCACTTAATTCAATAAAATCCTTTAAAATTCATGAGTTCCTTTTATACTTTGTATGAAAAATACTCACTGGTTTGGTTGTTACGTTCGAATGTGTTCAAACAACTTGGTTAATTCTTGTGGAGCTATCGAATTCGAAAATAGTATACCCAGAAGAGCATCAAAGGTTCGGCAGACTCGGACAAAACTTACCTTCTTGTTATACCCTGTACCTTATAGTACAAGGGTACATTAGTTTTGTCAGCATCGACAATGTATGTAACACCCAAAAGGAGACATCTCCGACTATACAAAGTATATATATTCTTGATCAGCTCGATAAGACGAGTTGATATAGCCATGTCCGTCTGTCCGTCTGTCTGTCTGTCCGTCCGTCCGTCTGTATGAACGCCTAGATCTCGGAAACTATAATAGATAGAACCAAAAGCTCTTCGCACTTCGATTCTGTCATTTCTTAAGCAGATCAAGTTTATTTTGTTTTCCCCCTTTTTAACTTCGTTTAGGGGTGAGGGGCAAATGACTGGAGTAACCTCGGGTAAAAACTTACAAAAGTCGTATTTTCTGGGTTGTCTTTTGAGATAGGAACACCAAATTTGGTGTGTATATAGCTGACTCAAACCCCAAGACGATAGAATAAAAAAATGGGCGTGGCCATGCCCCCCATATAGTAAAAATTTGAAACGCTTATATCTCAAGAACCATAAAACCTAAAAGAATGAAATTTTGCATATATGCTATTGGAATTGAATATAACATGATTCAATTACAAAATGGGCGTTGCCACGCCCACAAATAGAGAAACTTTGTATCTCTGGAACCAATTGGTCTAAAAGTGTAAAAAAAGGTATGTGTGATATTAAATGGAAATGAAATCTATTTTGATGAAAAAGTGGGCGGGGCCACGCCTTCAAACAGTCGTTACTAATTGAAGGTACAGGGTATGTCGGAGTCGATTACTGTCGACTCCAATCCTTACTGGTTTTTTTTTTAATTTCACTACGTTTTGTTTTGTGTAATCTGTTGTTGTTGTTGTTTTTGTTTTTTCATTGTTTTTGTCGTTCGCATACATTACGCATTGCACCTTTTCTGTCTGTAACCGCGCTTCACCTTGCTCACTCGCTTTCCTCTCCCCCCTTCCTGATGGTGTGTGCAGTGAGTTGCCGCTGCCGTTGCAGCTGCGAGTGCTTCTTCATCGCTTTTCTTTTATATTTATTGTAGTTGCGCTAAATTTTTCATTTCTCTTTGTGGCAGCCAGATTTTTGTTTATTTATTCTTATTTCCCATACATATATGTGTGTGTGTGTGTGTGCGTGTGTGTGTATGCGTGCAGCTATGCTTGAGGGCTCACATGCACACTTACATACACAAAGTCCACTTTATTTTATTGCTTTAGATTATCTTTTCTTTTCGTTTGTGGTCGCCCAAAAGTATGCAAAGCAGACATGATTTTGTTAGAATGCAAAATAATTTTTATTTATTGATAAACACACACATTGTGACGCACACAAAGTGGTTCAGCATGCCAAGTCTCACAGGCGAAGCAAGTTCTGTTTTTCAAGTCACTTCAATTCGGTCAAAATTGAGATCATTTTACCCATGGGCTGCAAATAGAAAAACTTTACTTTGCTGACAACGTGCTCAATTATTAATTCGTTTTATTGTTGACGTAAATTAATAATTGTTCGTTGTATTTATTATTTATGCCTTTAAAAGGACTCAAAGGCAACGTTGGTTAGCAAGCTCGTTGGGCTAATAAATCGACTGAATGGAGACTTGTGCGTGTGTGTGTGTGTGTGTGTCCTTGTGTTTGTTCTTGTAAGATTATTGGATTTTTACGTTTTTACGTTTTTTTGTGTTTAGATACACATTCATTAGTAGAAGCTTGAAGTAGTGGTGGCATTGAGTGGCAACATGTGCAGGGAAGCGTCGGAGACAAAAGGTAAACAAATATTGCAGCTTGGCAAAACAAAAGGGAAACATTGCACAAAGATTGTTAAAGAAAAGGCCAACAGGAAGAAGCGTGCAATGAGTGGTGGGCAGGCATGGCACGGAGCGCGTGAAAGCAGAAGGATGTGGCGACTGTGGCTGCAGCATCGCTAGTGAAAAGCGCAGAATAAGCACAAAATAAAACGCAAATATTTACAGCAAAGTACAGAGCACTGCAGTGCAGAGTAGAGTGGAGCAGAGTAGAGCGGAGTAGAGGAGAGTAGAGCGCAGCATGCATTTCACCATTTAAGAAACATTTGTCGCAGGAATTCACATCTCGACGTTTAACGTGAAAGGGTCGTCTGAATGGCAAGCGATGATGTTAGGTGTGGTGGGTAGGGGAAAGGAGAGGAGGGAGGGCCGAAGGACAGTAGCCAGCGGGAGACTCATGATGTTGTCGTTGTCGTTGTCGTTGCTGTTATCGTTGTTTTCTTTGTTGTTGCTGTTGTTGCTGTTATTGTTGTTGTTTTTGTTGTTGTGGCAAGTGCAACTGAGCATTTAATCCCGATGCGAGTGGCATACAAAATGCTGCGCCGTGCAATGCTTTTCTTTTGTTTTGTTTTGTTTTAAATGACTATGTGCATGTGCATGTGTAAGTAAAAGAAAACAAGTGTTTGCGTGCGTGTGTGTGTGTGTGTGTGTAAGTTGCAATTCACTTACAGGCACAGACTAAAAAAAACGCGGCGCCCAGAAGTATGCAATACATGTTGTTTCGCATGCCAAGTTTGTCTGCCCGTGCCTCACATGTGAATAGGCTTCAGTGTGTGTGTGTGTGTGTGTGTGTGCGTGTTTGTCTCTAAACTGTAACCTGAACAAACACGAATTCATTAATTTTCTTTGCTTCTGCTTTGTTTTCATTTTGTTGCTACGTTTTCCTTTTCCATTTAACTCACATTCCTTTTTCTTTTTTGCTGTCGTCATTTTTAACGTCATCATCAACATCAACATCATTATCGTTATCATCATCGCTCTCATAGTCCTCATCATAGTCATCGTCATGCGTTGCTGTCGTTTGCTGCTTTGCTAACCATAAAATTTCTGGAAAAATGCAATGCGTGCATGCTACTGACATGTTACACAAACACACCCAACCACATTAACAACAACAACAACAACAACAACGACTACGGCTGCAATAAACGCCAGACACAAGTTGGGCGCGCACAAATGCTGATTACTTTTTGTAATTTTTGGTTTGTTTCAGCAGAATCAAAGTTAGAAAAAAAGGCAAAGAAGCAAACAAACAAAAACGAATCAAAGTGAAACTTAAGCAAAGAAAATAAGCCTCTGTGAAATTCGTGCGGCTTCCATGCACACCATGCACTCCATTCCCTCCGTCCGTCAGCTTGCCTCCTCTTGCAACGCTTACAATAGACAAAAGGTGTGTGCGCGACGCTCTTTTGACCAATTCGCCATTTAGACGGAAAACGTTGTGTTTCCCCACCCCTCTCCAGGCCCTTCTAGTGCTCTTCCCTCACCACAAACACCAAACTCACTTTGCAATCAATTTTAAGTGCTGCTCGTTCGCTTAAAAGATCAAATGCGCTTTTCTTTTTTTTTTCATTTTTTTCTTTTCTTTGTTTTTTCATTTTTATGCAAGTTTTGCAAAAAAAAAATGTTTCCACTTTTTGTTTTATTTTCTGTTTGCTTTTTGTTCATTTCAATAATGTGCAAGCGGCATAAAGTTTTCTTCAATTATGACAAAAGAAATGCCAACATATATAAAGGGGCGGAAGGGGAAGGGGGTGGTGGAAAAGACACTGGGATTCACCTTGGAGTTCAGGTGTGTGCGAAACGAACGGACGCCTGACAAAACTTTTGCTCATAAATCAGAAAAAAAAAAAAACGAAGACATTTTTAGCTGTCGAAGCAGCAAATTCGTATCTAATACTGAGACACACATACACACACACACACACACACAAATCTGCTTCATATTTACTGTTGTTGTTGTTGTTGTTGTTGTCGATGTCCTTTAAAGCCAGCAAAGGCAAAATTATTTTTATTTTAGCGCTAAATTGGTGCTTACGTACAAAACTACTAAAACGACGTGTATAAGTCGAAAGATCTGCGCAGATACAATATCTCAATGGCTGTTAAAAGTTTTCTAGTTAGAAGTTATACAGCTGCACATACACATTCATACATAGTTATGCACTAGTGTGAGTATGTGTGTGTCTGTTATTATGTTAGTTGGTAGGCCATTGCGACACACATTGAGATACTTTCGTATCGGATCGCACAGCTTCGAAATGTATATCTATCGATTGCTTAGTGCTATAAAATAGCATAAAAAAGTTTAAGCTAAGAAAGTTTGCATACATTTACTTTTTCTTCTTTTTGCTTACAGATGAGTGTGTGTGTGTGTGTGTGTGTGTGTGTGGTTGTGTTGCTTTTGAGGATTTGCATGCTTTATTTGCTCAAATTGTTGAGACACAAAATGGCTTTCGGCATTTTTGGGTATGTCAAAGTAAGTATATGTACAAATACATATGTACATGCATGAAGTGTAAGGCAGCAAAGATACAAAGATACACTCCACCAAAATGACTGCCAACTTTAACTTTATGTCAACTTACAGCTTACAGCTTACAGCTCATCTCATCTCAGCATCAGCTCAGCTCAGCAGTGCTCAATGTGCGCGCTGCTCAAGCATGTCGTAAAGCTGCAATAATGCGAATTCAAACGTGACAAATCGCAAACACTTTAACTTTTCTAACAATTACGATTTTGCTGCGTTCACTGACAAACGCACTGACACCTTGAAATTTCAAACTAAAGTGCAAGAAAGCGAACGACTAAGAAAGCAGAGAAGTAAAAGTAAGCACAAAATATCGATCATCATCTTCATTGTCACCATCAAGGAACGTCATTATGATTATTAAATTCACCAGCGAGAGTGTCCTTTTTTGCCATCATTGTCGTCTCCTTTGCTTTCGTTCCGTTGCTTTCCGTTCACATTCAAGTGCAACAAATCAGCTCAACTAGAAAATTCGCGCGAGAAAACATTGAACACGATTTTTTCATTCCTTCGATTTCTTTCGATTTCACCGTCTTATGACAACTTGTGTTGCACTTGAGTTGCAATTTGTAGCAATAAAATAACTCAATTGGATTGGTGTGCAACTTTCTTCGAACACTATTTCTTTTCCCCTTTCCTTTTAGCTGACAATCGTGTTCATCGCTGTGTGTGTGAGTAGAAAAAACTTCCTCAACGAGCGCCCGTTAACATTAAAATGCTGTTTTTCCTTGAAGTAATCATTCATAATTTTTGTAATACATTTCCAAATTATTTGTTTTTGTTATAAATAAATATGCAAATGGGAATGTCCGAGATATGTTCGAAAAGTAAGACGATTTTCGCTGACGAAATACATTCTGATTTCAAATGTCTTGGTCTGTTGTGTTGGTACACTCGTCACGATCATATGTGCTCATAGTTTGAGTATCATAGTTATCATAGTTATTCAATGAGTTCGGGGATTTCTTATGTGGACTCTACCGTGTGTAACGTCTGTAATCGGTTCCAACACAACTTCAAATGAACAATGGAGAACGCTGATTGATGTTTGAATCAAATACATGTGCTATATGCTTGCATGATGGGGCGTCGGGGTAGTAAAACTCATTTATTGGTATAAGCCACGTAAAATAAAATCTAAGAGATCAGATCTTTCGTGGCATACGGTGAGTCTATATTTATTAAAAATGTTTAAGAGTCGTACAAGCTCTTCGAAGATGCTAATCATGAATTTCGAGGTGGTCACCCCAGAACCTCAACCGGTGTTGACGAACCATTTAAGAAGTTTCTGATGACGTAGGCATCTCAGTTGGTTCGTAACATTAAATTTGTTTAGATTTTAAACTTAAAGCCAGTGAGGACGCTATCTTCAGCAAGTCTGAAGCTTATACCATATACTCTTCACGCACTTTCTTGTGCCACGCCTATTTTTTTGACCGAATCTATTTTTTATTCATCTTATTAGCCTACATACCAATTTTTATTGTTTTTCTCATTGGGTACCGGAGATATGCAAATTATTGATTTTTGCTATAAGTGGGCGTAACCATGCTTTTTTTTTCAAAATAGTTATTATGCCTCCCTAAGAACATATGTAAGTGGGAAGTTTCAAGTCAATTGATTAAGATGCAAATAAATTTTCCATTCAACGACGTCAAATCTTAATTTCTCTTCCTCTTCATAATTTTTTATCGCAGCTACCAGTTCCGGTTGTCCAATCCCAATGAAATTTTCAGGCATTGTGCCGGACTATGTAAAACTACTAACGATTCAAATTTGTTTTTCTTCTTCACTTCGTATGGGGGCTACCAGTTCCAGTAATCCGATATAGCCGGTTCCGACGAATTATTTCGAGTGGCCGGTTCATCGTAATAAATTCTAAGACTCTGTGCAAAATTTCAGCTCGATAGCTTCAAAACTGAGGGACTAGTTTGCATACAGACAGACAGACAGACAGACAGACATGGCTAAATGAACTCGTCTTGTCGTCCTTATCAAGAATACATACACTTTATATAGCTGAAGGTTATGCAAGAAGTAAAAGCTTCGAGTATTGGAAGAAGCGTTGGCTCATGTATATTATATGTAAGGGAGATGACTTTACTTTTTTACAATAATGTCTACGAATAAATAAAAAGTTTTTGACAAAAATAAAAAGCAATCTTACTTTATGAACACATCTCGTAAATAAGTAAGCAATGAGTATGCCACGAGTGATTGAAATGCTAAGAATGAGTTTGCTGTTGAATTTGTCAAGTGTCGACTTAAAGGCCAAAGGCTGATTTTCTTTAAGATGAGAAAGCAAAACAAAAATAGAACAAGAAGTAATGTGTTTGATGATTGGTATTTGTCACTGCAAAAGTATTTATAGCAATTCATATTTTTATCACTCACACAAATCGCTTTGACCAAAGGACAGCTCCTTAATCCACAGCTGTGACAAGAAGTTGATTTGTGTTGATTCGCGTTGCTGATTGCTTTAAATGCTTTGTCAGCCCATGGACGAATCAAACCAAGAACGACAACTATAAGTAGGAACTTTCGACTGTTGTTGCGCTGGAATGAACTCCTCACAGCGTTGGTCGAACTAAGTATGAACTTCGAACTTTGACAAGCATGCATACATTTTTTTGTCGAGCTTGCCGTATTCACTTCACTTTGTTTTTTGGTTGCCGTGCTTTCGGTGTTCGCGAATGTAATTAGATAAAAATTTATCTGCTAGAATTTCCATGAAACAAAGTTGTAATTAGTTAACGAACTGCGACAACAAAAATGATGACGACAACGAGGAGGAGGAGAGTAAGGGCGACAAGGACGAGGACGAGGACAGTCAAAGTAAGTGCCGACCAGTGGAATGGTGAACGCTGTAAGCCAAATATGAGCTCAAACGAGTGAAAGCAAAAATTGGTAGATGACTGTGTCAAAGGTCAGGGTGGAGGTGCGGCGAACAGCAGAGAACAAGCAAGCTTATTACCACACATTCTTTGTGTTGTGTTGTTGCGCTGTGTTGTTGGTTTTTTCTGCACGGTTTTTGCTTAAATAAATGTCAAAAGTTCTGTTCTGTACGCTCGCATACTTCAACGCAACGTCAAACGCTGTTTTGTATTTGGTTACCTCTCATTTAGCTACTCATACCTTTCTTTTTGGTTTGGTTTTGCTTGTTAGTTTGCGCTCACCGTCTCGCTGCCTCTGCTCTTGTGCCCGGCTTGGCCTTTGTGTGTCTCTGACCTGGCCTTTTAACGCAGTTGCGGCTTGTCAATTAATTAATTACGCTTAATGCGAAAACTTAACTTGACTTTATATTAATTGTCCATTGTGTTGCGACAATGCTGCCACTATTTTCAACTAGCATATACATGAACATAAGTATATATAGTACAGTTGCGGCCAAAAAAATAGTAGTGCCCTTAATAATTCAAACTGTCTTAAATTGTTATTTGTACTTTAAATACATGAAAAATCTGGTGGAAAACGTCAGTCGAAGAATTTTTTGTAAGGTATAACGATTTGGGCGAATTCACTTATAACCAGCGGACGACATGAAAATGCGACTATGGACAAAAATAATTCAGTAGGTTATTCTGTTGTATTCCAATAATTATATGCTCCTGATTTGGGTATTCAAATCAATTATTTAATTATATGCGCAAAGTTTCGAAAGCGAAATTTCAATTTAAATTTATTGGAATGGCTTATAAAGTCTGATGTTAAGAGATCTCTTGTCCCTTGCCAAACAATTGGAAATATAAGAAATCAAAAGTGAGTGAACATCCAATTTTGTTTTAAGTAAGATTTCCTTAGAGCATTGCAACTTTTTTGGCCGTAGCTGTACATGTATACAAATACATAGAAGGATAGTCATCAAAGTATATGAAATGTTGTTGTTGTTGTTCCATAAAGTTAAAGCATTAAGTTCAAATTAAAATCTGCGATTTTCAGCTATTATTTTGTGTTCTCTCTTTTTCGAACAATTTCATTTTGCAGAGTTGTCAGCATTTTACAGAGAAATTTATTGTTGTGGTAGCGTTTATAGCAGTTGAGTTGGTTACTCAGTCGAGTGTTAACTGCGGCCATGGAATTGTGTGCGTTGTTGGCAAACATTGTTTTTTTTCGGCGGGGGTAGCGGGGATAGCGGTGATGCTAGGCATGTGTTGGGGGGTATATACATACATAGATGGGGCGTCAATGGGTCACACTTTGAATGGGGCTTAGTTTAATTTCAAAACTGTCGTTAAGTGCGATGAATAACAAAAAATACTCACACACACACAAACATAAAACACAGATACACACACACAGAGAGTAGGGTTATTGCTTTTTAACATGTCGCAGTAATATACTCACACACACACCCACACACACAAGCAAACAAACCCAATGACTGAGCATGTGTTGGCGCGAGAAGTTCGTTAAAGAGGTGAGGGCGCTGGTGGCAACACAACTCCGGATTAGCATATGTCGTGTTGATTGTAATGTTGTCGGTTTACGGGTTTACGGCTACGAGCGTGTATTGCGGTCGGCGACTCATTTTTTTTTTTGCTTCGCTTTGCAATGCTTTTTAGCGCCCTCAACGGCAGCGACAACGGCGAGGAAGACGAGTTGCACAACAAATTGTATAATTGACTATGTATATTCATTGTTGCTGTTGTTGTTACTATTGTTGTTGATATTGTTGTTGTTGTTGTTGCTGTTGCTGTTGCTGGCATTGTAGTTTAGTTAGTGTTGCTACTGCCACTGCCGCTGAATGGAAAAAGTTTTTATTTTATTTATTATAATTTTTTCTTTTTTCATAGTTTTTTTTTGTCGATTTTGCCGTGCTCCATGCACTTTTTTCGCACAACTTCTAATGCTGCTGGCAATGCCGAAACAATGATACAACTTTCATAATTGGGTTTCTAACAGTTTTTTGTGTCGTTGGTTGAAGTTCCATTTTTATTTTGCATCCTTTTTATTTTACACTTTGCTAATTTGATGTTCCTTTGTGTATGCGTGCGTGTGTGTGTATTGCGCGGCTTTGTACGGCAGAATTTATATAAAAAGTAAGCGAATGTGCTCCTTTGTATGAGTTCAATATAAAACATGTGCAATTTCACACGCACTCATTGGCATTAAGGATAACAACTACAGATGCGTAATGAGTAAAAAGTTTTCAATCGATTGGACATGTTCCCAGAATGCAAGAATGTTTTTGTACTAACGTAAGCCATTTGGTAACTGACAAGAATCATTGAAAGCAAATAAATTTCATGCATTATTTATGACATTGATTGAAGATCGAAGCAATTGGAAGCTTGTCATGCATCCTAGATGGTGTAGCTGCCGAGCAGGAAATCATGCAACTTTAACCGAATTGCATGCGTTTTTTGTATCGTTAAACGTTTCGAATGTCAAAAACTTTAATGAAAGAAGTTTAAAATTGTTGTCACTAACAGAAAAAGTGGTATAAAAGTTCATAAAAATATGGCAAAATATTAAATGGCAAATAAATTCGCAGTCGGCGCAGTCTTATTCCCATATTCACCCAATTGGATTAAACTCACACCGATGGAGATGAAGGGTGATGCTTTGTGAAAAAGTGTGACTCGTTGAGTTGAGTGCGGTTGTGTGTGATGAGAATGTATTCAATTAGCGTGCAACATCAGCGACAACAAGCCTCTCAAGTTTGTGGCGCGCGACAAAAACGTTTTGCTAGCGAGAGGACACAAATGAACGAATGAACGAACGAACACACGAACGAAAGAAATGAAAATCAAATTCAAATCGAAATCCAAATCTGAGTCAAGTAATCGATGCGAATTGAATTTATGTAAATAGCATGCGTAGCCTGAAATAATTAATGCCAATTGCGCGTTTAAATTATGCCAAAGGGGCGGGGCGGGCGCTGCGTGGTAAGCTGAATATTTGGCTTTTGCGTGTGCTCGATGAGCCGCGATTCATGCCGTTTTAACTGAGTCGCTTCACTCGACCGTCTGCTTAATTAGGAATTTGAGTACGCGTTGTTCTTGTTGCTGGTCTCGTGGTCGTTCAAGTCGGCCTCCTATTCGACGTCGCTGCTGTAGTCCCGGCATATCGATGACAATTATCCGAAATATTTGTTAGCTCTGTTGTTTGTGCGACTGCGGCTCAGTTAGATGTCGTTAGACGTTAGAAGGCGGCAGCCGCAGCGGCTGTTGTTGAAACAAAACTTTTGGCATTTAGGCCGACATAATGAGCGTCAGATTAATGCTGCAAATCAGGAATTATTTCTGCGAAAGCGACACACGTGTGCGCAACGCAACGCAACGCAACGCCACGCAAAGTAACACAACAATAACAACGGCATGAACAACAACAGCAATTTAACAACGAAACCTAACACGAAGCAACGCATGCCAATGTCAGGCATCAGGCAGCAGCAGCAGCAGCAGCAGCAGTACGCCATTAATGGGCAAACACATCAACACACACACGCACACATATGCACACGTCGAGAGAGATCAAGAGAGACAGGGATAGTCAAATGAAATTGTTACCAGTTAGGCGCTGCCTATCAGTGGCTTTGTATCTGCCTTTGGGCATGTTTGAGTGTGTGAGTGTGCGCTTGTGAGTGTGTGTGTGACGCTCTTGTTTTATACCAATAACTAACTAAAGAGCATTATGTAGCGCATTAAGCGCAGATTCTTGTTACACACACTCACACTCACACACACACTTATACAAGAGCAGAGCGCATTTAAGCCCCAAACTGATTTATTGCCAACAATTAAACCGTGTTTTCTTTTCGAATGTGTCTGAATATGTGCGCGTGTGTCTGTGTGTGCATGTGTGTTCGTGTGTATTCGCTTACACATGTAATTGGCTTGAATACGGCCTTTTGTCCTTCCGCCATTTTTTTGTTTTGTTTTTTTTTTTCGCTTACAAGTGTGCGTGAAGTTGCTTAAAGTTAACGAAATTCATTCTGTTGAGTTCTGAGCTGTTATTTTATTGGTTGCCTTGTTTTGCCTTATAACTTCATCGCTCATCGTTCACGGGTCGTTCGCTGCCTGTTAAACTTCGATTTTGCCATTGTTGACGGGAGTCAACAGTGAATTGACAAGTTTTGTTTCCGTTTTTTATTTTCCATTGTTGCAAAATTGCATGTTAGCATGATTTTAATTGCAACTTAATTATTTCAATTACATTTTAAATGCATATGTTCGTTACATGCATTTCATAGGCGACAACATGTCATTTTTCACACACACACACACACACACACACACACACACACACACACTCATGCCCACAGTCCATTCTGTTGTTGCTGCGCCATTTAGCACACTTCAAATGATAAATAATTAATGTCGGTTCACTTATTCGTTGTTCCGTTTAAATTAACTAATAATAATTTTTGTAATGAAATCATAAAACATTTTTAATTAAACTTTTTGCTTCATTATTTTTTTAATAATGTTTTGTTTGTGTAAAATGTCTGCAGGCTTCGTTCTCATAATGAAAACATCACGGTTGCACTTCGAATTTATTCACTTTCACAGTCACTTTCCATCGTAAAACTTTAATGATTTTTGTACGTTTTTTTTTTTTGGTTTTGTTTTATTTTATTTTTGTTGCAAGCATTATTAAACATATTTATCGACATTTAAGTGCACTGCGCTACTTTGCAACGCTATTACCATCGCAACGCGGCGGTCAACCAGGCAGACAATCTGATTTTAATATGCCAAGGCGCAAATGGGCTGCGGTGAGCACTTCGTTTGCTCTCTATCAGTAAAACAATAAAATAACAAAAAAGAAAAAAAAAAAAACAAAAAAATGTACTTGACTTTTTAACGCGACTACAGTGGAAATCAATTATGCCAATTTCGAAGGCTATAATTAAATTAAGAAAATTAAATGCATTAAATATACAATAAATGGAGCAAACTCGCATTCACAATTAAACAAATGAAAAAAAAAAAAGAAAAACAAAATGAGTGGAAGAGAAATGGCAGGAGAAGAGGAGGTCGGCACTTTTGCATATGCATTAATTACGTAAGGTATGCAAAAGCATGAATGAATGCATGCGTGTGGGAGTGTGACCATATACATGTATGTACGTGTGTTGTTCTTGTTATCTGTTTGTATACCCTTTACCTTATAGTAAGTAGGTATGTATCACTCAAAAGGTGACCCTACACAATATATTTATTATTGATCAGCATCAGTCGATTTCGACTGTCTGCCGATCCCGAAAACTAAAAGAGATAGAATGAAAATTCCTTCTCATCTTGATTCTCCTATTCATAAAGTAGATTATTCTTTATTCACTTATTCCTCTCCCCTGACTTGTTTGTGGCTATCTCAGTTAAAAATATTACAAAAGTAAAATATTCTCGGAGATAGGAACGTAAAATTTGGAATATACATACATTGCAGTCTTGTAGGTCTAGGTGAATGACGACGCCTACATATAGTATAAAGTGCGCATTTTACCGGTATCATATAGACTATAAGAATGAAAGTGTGCATGTGTGATTTTAATTTAACTAAAACAGTTTCGATTGCCAAATGAGTTGTGGTGACGCCTTAAAACAGTTGTTCAAATTGAAGGGTACTTTGAAGTCGGTCACTTTTGACTGCAGTTTTTTGTCGAGTTTACTCAACTATACCGCCCACATTAACTTTTTTTTTGTAAGTGAAACTGACGGTTAACGTATACTTAATATTATTCATGAAAGTTTATTATCCAACGTTGTACGCCGTTTTTAATATTAAGAATTATAATAAAAAATAAATAAATAAAAAAAAAAAAATTCAAAATGATTTTCTCTTCGCTATGTCGAAACTTTTGTACTCTTGCAATTCTAAAGACATCTTGATGAAATATTTTTTGTTAAAATAGCCACGCCAGCTTCTCATTTCTACGACATTTGTATTAACTCTTCTCTCTTTTTTGTCCTTTCCAAAATGACGCATTACTGGAGTTACACCCCTGTAAATTCGATTTTTAAGATTTGTTGTTTGTCTTTTTCTGTGTTTTCATTAAGGACTCTAAATAGCTACAAACATACAAAGGCCCATTCAAGCGATCAAGGCATTGTTAAGATACAGACTGATGGCAGATAAAAGAAGCCTTTGAAATTAAATCTTCTTGTTCGTATTCAAAAAAGGGAACCAGCTGGATATAACTTTCTCGTCGAGCTGATTGAATCTATGTAAATTCTTTATATGGTCAGATATGCGTTGCAAACTTCATGACAATGGTTATATACTCTATGAGAGAGAGTATGAAAATACAGCTGGCTTAAAATATGTTTTAATCATTTATTCAACTTATTTTTATGCAAGCGTACATCAAGCGAAATCCATTTATGTATTTAACTCAACCGCGAATCTGTACATAATTGTGCATTTATCAGTTCCGTCATGTTGGCGAGTGTTTAACATCAAGTGTGGGAAAAAACTTAAATTTACATACACTTCACCCTTGAGTGAACAGTTCAATGCGCTTGTCATGAAGTTTTAATAGTTATATGCCAGTGTATAACCATGGGTGGCTCCAGGGGGAGGTTTCAGCCACAAGAGCAACGGTTCAGTCAAATATAAGAACATTGTAAGGAACAAAATATTTTATATGAAAATTTTCATTACTAATCCGTTTCATTCACTGCATATCCCATGTATCAGGCTATATTGAGTTTATTTCAGGCCAAATGTATATAACTAGAAGAAAAGAAATATGTTAAGACCATTCGTCTGTCCACACTAGTGGTTCTTAGAAACTAAACGAATTATGGACTTGAAATTTAAAAGGATCGGCAGTAGAGCAATTTTTATTGGATTTGCACTACGTTCGCTTCTCTTTAAAAGAAAATAATGTTCGCAAATGATTCTGATTGGACTGCACAACTTTGTTCAAGGTCCCAATATTTCTATGTCAGGTCTGATCTCGAACGACAAGTTTGGCAATTTAAGCTACCCAATCTTTGAAAATAAAAAAAGTTTCCATATAATGACTTTTGAGACTTTAGATTTCAGGTCGACAGCTTCATAGCTGTGGGAGCAGATCGCATATATACAGAGAGACGGACGGATAGACGGACATGGCTATATAAAATTGTCTTGTCAAGGATAATACTACTTCATTACGTGAAGAGTATAATTAAACAGACTACAATCAATGTCCGTGAGCATTCACTATTACGAATCAAAGTTACATTGACAAGGGCTGCAAAAAAAAAACGTCTTCCTTAGTAAGGAACGAGGCCCACCTAACACCTCTATTCATCTATGGGTTTCAACACCTAAGCAGAATCCTCCGCTCCCCGGCTGAGTAAGAAACACTTCTAGTATTTAGCTATTAATCACAGACATAGCGTAGATCCACTGTGCAGACGAAGGTTGCCGAAACAAACGAAGGCCTTGGTTTGAATCTTTATAGCCCTTGGCTTTTGCCTTCCTCCTTCCCTCCCTTCCCTGTTTGGGTGCAGAGAAACAATGATGAAATTTCAAAGTGCATTCAAAGTGAGTGTCTGAGCGTGCCATCGTTAGTTCAATTACAGAAGAAAATACATACGTATACTTATATAAGTTGCATTAAAACAAAATTGTATTTTTATGAGAAAATAATGCTTGTATAAACATTTTTTTATGATCCACTTTGAGAAAAAGTATTTTGTTGTTTTTTTCCTTTAGTTGGTTTCAAATTTTGTGAGTTGCTCACGTCTTTACTTACACACCTTTATACACTACTCTGACAAACTTCGATCGGTACATTGTGCTCTCATGACCGCACCGGTGCGTCACCAAATCTGCTTTATGTCCCAAACGCACTGTGGGGACTTTTGTCTCATGGCGATTGAAGGTTTCGTTTTTTTATAAATTACCCGTGGACTTTGATGAACTCATCTTCAATTGCTTCAGAATGCTAGAACTTGTTACTGTCAACCTGTGTGAAAGGTTATCAAATCTTCGTCATCGCCGAAGACAATTTTATTTTACGCTTTTGTTTTGCGTTTTTTGATTTTTTTTTTCATTTTTTTCTTCTGGGCGAGTTGTGAATTTGCGAGCCTTTGTTAAAAATAATTTCAGGTTATTATTGTAAATTTTGTAGCTGTCGTGTTTCCTTTTTTCAGTGCTTTAGCTTCTTCCTTTCGTTTGTTCGCAGAGCTCTTTTTCTTCTTTCTTTAGTAACTTAAACAATCCTGCGGGTATCATAAATTTATATTATTTCAGCTTTGCTGTTTTCACTCGTGTTCGGTTTTCCTTTCGTTTTTGTCTTATTGTTGTTGTTGCTGTTGGTGTTGTTGTTGTGTGTTAATTTGGTCTGACTTGTGCAGGTTCTGCTTGAATAAATTGTGTCAGTACTCACCTTTTGTTGGAAACCAAGCATTTTTTTTGTACAAAAAAGTAAGAAACAACAATAAAGTCCTTGGCACCCGACTATATAATACCCTTTACTCTTTATTTGCTATCTACAGGATTAAAGGGGGAAGGGCACAAATAAAAGAGTGTTGTTAATTTGTAAAAGTTTCTGAGATCGCCGTGTTCAGATGGCCAGACAGGCCATGTCGGCCAAGTCACCTTCCTTTGCACAAACCCTATATGCTCTTTACAACTTAATGCAGTGCACAAAAGAAAACCAAATACAGAAAATAAAAGAAATCGGAAAACATGTTGCAAATTTCCGTTCCACTGGATTTTATACTAGTGATGATCGCATGTTTTAATAATTAAGTACATAGCGTTTTTTTTGGCTTTTGAAGTTAACATTGTGTATGCGATTTGAAATATTTGAAGTCCTTCTAATTAGGATCCTGCTCGTTGTCATTTCAATTGAAAATCGTTTGCCATATACAAATGGCACACAATGCCATTGGAGTGACTCTGCTCTCAGATACACACTCACATTCACAAGCTCCTGGGTTAGTGTACAAGCATTTCATACATTTGTATGCGTGTTCGTGCGTGCGTGTGTGTGTGTGTATGGTGCTTTGTGTGGGCTCAACTTTTCATAGGTGGACTTTTGTAAGAGTAATTTGCATTTACCTCAGATCTTTTTATTTCATTTTTCCGACTTTGTTTGCAACGCCTCGAAAAACTTTTTCAGCTCGTCGCCTTTGCTGGGCTTAAAGTTAAAGTTATGTGCACGAAAAACTTTTGCCTCGACTTATTGTTGCTTCACCTGATTTTGTTGATTTCTTAAGTTGGCCAGGTTGGAACATGAATTTCATTCTGCATTTCTATAAGCTTGTTTCACTCTATGACTGTGTGTGAAAATATGTGTATATAAATGTTGCTTCAAACATGCTGTGCTTTTCTTCTGGCACAAACAAAAGCCAACTTTGCAAAACTTTTGAAGATGTTTAAAATTAAGCTTTGATTAGCTGTTCAACCATGAACTGAACTAAACTGAACTGAACTGAACTCAACTCGACCTAGCTCAACTCGTCTTAACTCAAGTCAAGTTGTTTCGGTTCAGCTCCGATCCGATCCGCTCTGCTCCGCTCAGCACAACTCAAATCGCTTGCTTTGGCATGTTCAGTCGACTGCTCGCAAACAAAAAACGTTTCACTTTGATTTGCTTTTATGGCAAAACCAAGCGAAAATTGCATCAAAATTAAGTTATCGGTAGTAATTTTGTTTTATAAACATAATTTTTTCCTGTAGCATTTCTCATTTCAACAGCAAGAATCATCAAATAAAAGCAAGAATTTTAAACAAATGTTTCGCTACTTTGCTCACTTCACTTCACTTCAGCTCAACTCAAGCCAAGTCAAGCTGGCTGTTTTATGTGGTTTTTATTCTTGCTGCTTTATTGCCAGTCTTTTTGGTTGAAATGAAGGCGAGCGGCCAGTGAATAAAAGTACTTGTAAGAATTCTCAGCCAATGGCGTAATTTATATTAAAAAAGTTTAAGGCGTCTAACCAGAAACTAGCATAAAAAACACATGTCGGTCAATTGTGAAGGCAGCGGGGCGATGGTGGCGACGTCGGCGGCAACCCCTGCACTTTGCCGCTATTGCAAATTGTTTTAGAGCCCGGCAAGTAATCAGAGTAAAACAAAAATTGTCGGAAATAAAATTTTTTTTTTAAGAAAATTGCAAGTTTCTCAATTTACTTACTTCGCTTCTCTAATGAAAATTATTGCCTATTATTGTTGGCCGCTATTGTAGAGTTTTGCCAGTTGGATTTCGCTTGTGGCGCACAAAGAGTTCTTTATTTCGCCGTTTTCAATTAAAGCAACAAAGTTCGGTTAGTTGAGTGTGGGCTACGAATTGTTTTATAATATTTCAGCTGCAAATCATTTGTTGCGCTTAAGAAAAAGATTGAGCAGCTCATTTGAAATCTTCAATGAGAATGTATCTCACACCATGGAAGATGAAAATTGCGGTACGATCGAATTGTTCGTGAAACATTTTTCATTTCATTCGCTTTTTTAAATCACTTTGTGTGTGTGTAAGTGTGTGTCTCCTCTTCTTGCTGCTTAGCGCAAAGAATTCCATCTCATGTCGAGGGGGGGAGAGAGAGAGAGAACACAGTCAGGTGTGTGCGTTTGCGCTTTTTTCTTCCTAATTGAGACTTTGCCGAAAGGCACACAATCGACTCATTTTAAGCAAGAATTGGTCTAATTCATTTACGACCATTTCCATTGAATTTCATCAAGTGACTTTTCATAAAATACTGCCTGACAAATCACAAATGCGAAGCAGGCCGCAAAACAATTTACTTGGCTTGATTTGCAGAGCGCTCCATCACCGTTTATCATCTTCCGTCAATGCGCTGGCGGGAGCGGCGGCGTTGGCGGTGTCGATGTTGGGTTGAGGGCGTGGGCGTGGCTGTTGTTCAGTGCCTCTTCGTTATGTGCGACACGTGCTATTGAAAAATTTTCATTTCGTTACGCTTGAAGGTTTCTTCAACTATTCGTCTCACCGCTTGCCCGCCCGAAATAAAATGCCAAAGTATTTATTGAATTATATATTTTTCGTACGAATTTTATAAAAGTTTGGCTGCCAATTTTCGCATAACGTTGAAATTTTGCACACGCATACATGTGAGTGCGTAAGGCAGTGAGCAAGGGAGTGCGTGTGTCAGTGTGTGCACATAGTTTATGTGTTTGTGGTGCTTGTGTGCGCACTTAAGCTGTTTTCAAACTGATTAGGTAGCTTAGCAAAACCACCAAAGTTTCACAACACGGCTTACACACAAACAAAATTTAATTGAAGCCAATAGTATGAAAGATTTTCGTTGGCAGCGACTTTATGTTGTGAAATTCAAATTAAAACCGAATACAAGTCTGAGCTTCGTTGAATCGTATATGCCTTTAAAAACTTGAAACTGTTCAAAAGAAAGTTTTCGTGTTAAAAAGCACAACGCCGAATGATTTTAATGTACTAAAAAGTTTAGAGTAGAAAATAATAACACAAAAAAAAAAAAATTTGAGTTTCACAGGTTGGATTGAGAGATGAGATCTGTATGTTATAGTGAACTGTTTCACATATAGTATATATACACAATATATATTTAGATATCAACTGGCATACAAGTCATCCTTGTTGCAAGCTTTATGACAAAGTTGAAATGCTCTTAATAAGATGTACACTTGCATAGGGCATGAGAAATTAAATCTTTTCATAAACTACACCTGTGTGCATGCGTATTTGTATATGTATGCATAGACACATGTGTATGTAAGGGGGCTATTTAATTTGTATAAATATTTCTAGGCAAGCTGTCAAAGTGTATAAAAATACTTAAGTTGATGAAAGTAAATAAACTATTAAGTTTAATGCTGCGCTTTGCGAGAGTCGCTCGCTCGTTAAGGGTTTCATTTTGCACACAAATAAAATTGAAACTAAAAAGCACTTGATTTTCAAATTAGTGACTGAAATTGTCTTAAGTTTTGGAAATTTTATGATTTTCTACTTAGAGCGCAGCGGTGACAAAGACATTTTGCTTAGCATTTCGCTGCCAATGCGGCATTGCCCCTTTTGCTGCCTTTGCTGCCGCTGCTGCAGATACAGTGCTCCTGGTCTTCGTAGTCTTGTTTGTCCTTGTCATTTTTGCCGACGTTGTCGAGTGAGTTGACTTGAAAGACAAAAGCAAGTAAGCTCATTATGAATTCCTTTCGTATCAAGTCGCTTGTTACCTTATTTCCTTTTTGCTTTGTTTATTGTGCATGCAGAGTCTTGTTGTTTATTTTTTTTCATAACTTGGACACAAGACAAAACAATGAACGAACGAACGAACGAATGAACGAAACCTTTCCGTTTCCGTTTCCTTTTTTGAAGTTTGAAGTTTTCGCCTTGCTGTGATTTTCTCACAGCTTTTTTGATCATATTATTGCATCCACTCTCTTCTGTTCTCTGTCTCTGTCTCTGTCTTCCTACCACTCTTTTGGCCTTTGTTTGTCTGTGAGAGTTTGTTCTTTTCGCAATCTGCTGCCGCTGCGACTGTCGCTGAACCCAGCTGCTTGTGTCATTGCTGTTGCCTTTTGCTTGTTCCACTTTTTTGAAACTTTGATTTATCATTTTATTTGTCGTAGTATTTTTTTGTAAATTAATTGTAAGCCAAACATTTAATTTAATTTATGTAAATGTGATTTATCGTTTCATGCAACAGATTCGGTGACTTTGGTCTGCACAGCACGAGACGAATGATGGCGGACAGTTCGGGCTACTGTCTAAGCAAACTCTGCAATGTTAATTAGAAGTTTACAAATTGTTTGAACACTTTTTAACATTGTCTAAATAATTTGGCGTCACAGTCAAAATTTCTATAATTTGTCATTGTGTGCGTCGAGAACTTGCTGCGCTTCAGCCAGACTCGGCTTCTCATTCAACACTACTTGTATACGTTACTTGGGTTAGACCGCGCAAAGTTGCTTAATGGCATTTTTTTTATTGTTTCGCTGTTAAGTCAACTGAGCTGAAGGCCGTGAAAAAAGTGACGCAAATTTTAACACTTTCATAAACATGTATACATTTTTCTAACCAACTCATAAATAACTCAACAAGTCGCGTCTTACGACGACCGCCCACCATTTCCGGCTGCTTGATTGCCACGCCCGCTGTTCTTTCTCAGCTTTGTACATGCTTCACGCTCCGTCATTGTCTGCTCGGAGCTGCGCGGCTGATGTAACTTTTTAATAGCAAAAATTGTAGCAAAAAGCGTTCTACAAATTTATCTGTGTTGGTGTGTCAGGAGCGCAGTGTGTGTTGAGGGTGGCAAAAAATGGTACTTTGACAACAGTAAGTAGGATAGCAAACATGGCGTCGTGTCAAAAAACAAAAAAAAACAACAACAAAATAAGAAAGAAGGACAGTAAAGAAAGTGGCGGAAAAATTGTTCGCAGGCAATGAATGTGTTTGTTCAACTTGAACTTTGCTGTTGTTGCCTCCGCCTCCGCTGCTGCCGCTGCCGCTGCCGCCGTCACAGCGACTGCTGGTCTTGACAACAACAATTTGTAATTTCGATTGTAATTATACAATTTTATGTAAATTCTATGCAAGGAGCTTGATGTTATTTAAATATATGGCAGCTCCTTAATACGCTTTGTGTTGTGCGAGCCAAGTCGAACGGGCGCTGTGCTGAATTGAGTTGATTTAAGCGATCGACCGAGTAAGCGAGTGGGTAGCCGGGCGGTTGCTTGGGTGTCTGTCTGCATGGGGGTGTCAATTAACATAGTTGTTTACGTGCACATCTTTATTGTCTGTTTATTTGTTTGACATGTCAACTATTTGCGACTTAGCCAAAATACTTATCTGTAAGCTGAGTGAACCGAACAATGCGAGTGCAAGTGCGCAAGGACGATGAAAAGTCGGTGGTGTCGGTTGTCTGTTGTCTGTTGCCAAGGACAATGAAATGTTACGACATTAATTGAAGTGAACATGTGCTTTCAAACGACATAGACAGGCGACGAGCAAATCTACTGTATGCGCCAGTTGAAATTTACACATGATAACCAGCAAGGAATGAGATACAGAGATTGACAATTTCTCCTTGCGTGACAGTTTGTTCTGTGTGTGTGTGTGTGTGTGTGTGTGTGTGTGTGTGTGTGTCGTAAGGATGCTCGATTGCAGTAATCTGAGCTTTCAGTGGCAATGGAATTGTTTGCCGGTCTTGCATTTGACAAAACCGACAATCGAAGCGAAGCGAAACGAACAAAAGGTGCACGGCAAATAAATTAAATTAATTTATTAGCTTCAAATAGAATTGCTTTCAGTCGAGAAATGAGTTTAAGCACATATTTATGCATTTGCAGTTCTTCCTTGCCCTTGGCTCTCTTCTCTCCTCTTAGAACTCTTGTCGGTATGGCTTCGTGCGTAAAATACGCGTTGGCGTTCATAAATTACGCTGAAGGTTAATGAAAAACTTTCGTTTCCGTTCGCCATTTTTGCCGCCATCATTTTTATATATTTTGTGCCTTTCTTCCCTTCTCTCTTCGTTTCTTTTACTTGCCACCTGTAAATAAAGAAGTAGTTAGCACGGCAGGCAGACAAGAGGACAGGCGTACAGACAGACAGACAGATAGTCAGGAAGGCGAGCATAAATGAAAGACAAACGAAATGAGACTAAAGTCAAAAAGTGCGCAACGTGAAAATGCAAAAAAAACACTTCAAGCGAGGCTTTCGAAGTCAGACAGCAGACTTATGAGCGATGAGCGAAGCGTGGAGTGTGGAGTGGGCAGCGCTGATGCGGTAACCTGAGCTGGGAGGCAGTCAAGTGAACGGGCTTCCTTCTCATCGTAGACGGAATCCTTGGCATCGTCGGCATCGGCATCATTCTCCGAGTCAGCATCGGCGTTGCTATCAACAAACTACAGAAAAAAAGAAGAAATTACATATACATATAATACACAAGTGCTGAGCGCATCTCATCGCTGTACTAAATATTTTGCTTTAAGCGCTGGTATGAGTGTCATCGCCCTGTCGGCATGGCGGGTGGCGGCAAGTAAGCAAGATAGTTTTAATTATGAAAATAGCACGGAAATTGTTCGCTCAACGTGTAAACAATTCTTCTTGGCAGCAAATGAACGGCCAAAAGGTACCGAAGAAAAATTAAAACTTTTTCGGAAATTAAATTTAGTCGTGCCATGTACTTTATTTAGCGCAAGCTGGATTCGTGCGTGTTCTACCGTGAGCGCATGCATACACGTGTTTGTGTGTGTGCGTGTTGGGTTGGTGCTCGTTGCACTATAAGTCTGCAAAAGATGAAAACCTCGTTAGACAACGCGAGTATCTCGGCTAATGCATTTAAAATGTCACTTCAAAAACGCAGCTCAGCCACGACGCCACAAATGTGGAGAACGCAAAATTGCAGCTTAGCTTAGCTTCACACCCAAAAATCCGTTGCTGTTGCTCTTAGTGTGGGTGGACTAATGCAGTTGGCGTGGGGTGGGCTGGATTGTAGCGAATGCATGCAAAGCGAGTCCACAAAGAAAAAAACCAAAAAAAAAGTTAAAATCCCATAAAATGCTTTAATTATCAAAAACACCACATGTGGGACAAATTTAAAATGCGAGCGAGCGTTTTTAGTCGTTGCTCACAACGTTGCTTTAGTCAGACACTGATTTCCCTTCACCGCCTGGCCATCGAACTGGCACAGTGCGCACATGTTGGCTAAAAGTGTGGTTAAGCATGAAGGACACAGCAATGGTCAGGTGAAGTGGGCGGGCCGGGGCTGTGGGCACTGAGTAGACAGTGAGCAACTTTCAGCTTGAGTGGATATAAGTGCAAATGTGAGTGCGGATGGGACAAAGTTGAATGAATGAAACAGAAAAAAACCAAAAAAAAAAAAGGAACAAAAACAACAACGAACGACCAAATTAATTGCGCACATTTTTCTTTAGTTTAACACATTTTGTGTGAGTGCTTATAAAACACATACAAACACAAAGACACACACACACAAACATATACACTCACGAACAAAGAGTTTACAGTCACACTTGAATCTTTTTGCAGAGCACATGAGTGCACCAAAAATACAATTTGAAATATTTTCTCGATTTTTTTTATTTTTTTATTTTTGTGGAACAATTCTGATTATTGTTGTTGGTGTTTCTGTAGTTGTAGTTGTAGTTGTTTTTGTTTTTATTTGTTTAGTGGCTCTGAATGTTATTAAATTGTCCATTTGCAATTTTTATAAATCAGCGTTGTTATTTCTATTGCTTTCTTTAGTTGTCATTTTCCCGTTTTTTTCTTTTATTGCTTTTCACATCATAGGATATGACTTAAATAAAAAAAATATATGTACATACTATATGTAAATAAACGAGTTCATGGGGAAATTGTTCGTTCTGATATTGTTTTGGGTTGTGTGCCCAAATGAAATGAAAGCACTTGAAAAGTTTAGATTTGAAAGCCAGAATGTAAACGATTGAAAAAATGCTATGCTGCATTTAAATAACAACAAAATATTTCAGCGCGGAAACGTTTATAAAAAGAAAAAACAAAATTTTAAAAAATGCCGATTGTGTTTTCAATTCATATAATCCCCGTTGAGGGTTTAATAAAGCATGCTTCGAAACAGCAGATTCAACATGGTTTAAAAGTATATAAAAACGTACTTGTGTACTTTGAAGCAAATTAAACTTCCATTTAAAAGAGCATTGCACTTATATCGAAGACCAAAAGTGCATTGAAAGGAATTACAAATTAAACTCAAGGAAAAACACAAGATCAACTCGCATTACTTGCATGCCAATATGGATGAGACAAGGGCTTCGGGCGATTTATTCCATGCCGTATCTCCACGCAAGCGGCAAGTGGCAACACATCGTTTTCGGATGTAATCGACAGTAATGCTTTTGCGTTCTCATACTTGGTACACTATACAGTAAAACCTTGGACAAGTTGATCGAAATGTTTCTAAATTTAATTATGTTTTAAATTTTGTACGAAAATTTTTATGGTTTTTATACCCTGTACCTTATGGTACAAGGGTATATTAGTTTTGTGAACGTCGACAATGTATGTAAAACCTCAAAGGAGACATCTCCGACTATACAAAGTATATATATTCTTGATAAGTACCGAAAGAGAATTCGATTTAGCGTTCGTCCGTCTGTCTGTATGAAGGCGTCGATTTCGGAAACTATAATAGATAGACCATAATCTTTTCGCAGTTCGATTCTGTGATTCATTGCGCAGATCAAGTTTATTTTGTTTTCCCCCTTTTTGACTTAGTTTAGGGGTGAGGGGCAAATAACTGAAGCCACCTCGGGTAAAATAGTACAAAAGTCGTATTTTCTGCGTTGTCTTTTGAGATAGGAACACAAAACTTTGAGTGTATATAGCTGACTTAAAGTCCAAGCAAATAGAATAAAAAAGGCGTGGCCACCGTGATTAAATCACATATCATAATCAAAATCTTTGGAACAAATTGGTCTACAAGAGTAAAAATTGATATGTCTGACATTAAATGGAAATGAGATCGGTTTTGATTGAAAAGTGGGCGGGGCAAAGCCCTATTACAGCCCTTGCTAATTGAAGGTACAGGGTATGTCGAAGTCGAGTTCTGTCGACTTCAATCCTTACTGGTTACATTTGTTATAATAAACAAAAAATTGATTTTTTTACCTTTTTATCTATTAAGCAAATAAAACATGTTGTTTATAAAACTCTAATCAATCAGTCATATCATTGGCAAAACACGTCGTTGAAGCCACAGAGCGTAAAAACACATTTCTGCTTCTAAAATAAAAAAAGTGAAAATGTTTTTGCAATTTCGACTCGAAATTGGACCGGAAAAATTAACTCCTCAATCACTTTTTAAGGGCAAGTGTGTTAATTTGAAGGCGATAATCTTTTTCCGGGAATTAATTTTCTGGTATGTAACATTCAGAAACGGAGGCCCGACAAACCCTACAAAATATAAAAATTGCTAGTTAGTATAGTTTATATTATTATCAAGCCGATTAAGCAATGTCCGTGTGTTCTTCCGTCTGCATGACAGCGTCGATCTCGGAAACTATGAGACATAGAAAATACTGTCGTATCTCATATCTACATATTACAAAAACTAAAAGTCGATACATATACACATGATACCAAAATTTGTTCTGATCGAAAAAATTGGAGTGGTTGCGCCTTAAGTTATAGTTTTAGATTCCCTTTCCTAGTAGTTTCTTTCTTTTGTTGAATTGGAACAGGATGTAAAATAAAAATAAGAGAGGACAGTATTGTTGATTATATTAAAAAAATTTTGTTTGTATATACAATTTACGTTCGTACCTTTAATATGTAGTTTTGGTGACATGGGGTGGGGGGGGGGATTGGGAAACCTTGTGGTATGCAGTTTTGTAGGGCTATACTTACTGAGTCTAAAAATAATTTTCATGTTTCTATCGTAGGAGTAGGCGTGGCATAAAAACATTCAAACTTGATCTGTTGTCACGCATCACGCGTCTACCTTAAAAATATGAAATCTCTTGCTCTTATAGTTTCCGAGAACCATTGGTGAATACAGACGGACAGGGCTCAATCGATTTCTCTTGTCATCTCAATCCAGAATGAATGTATGTACATATTTTAAGGAGTACCCCTCCCCTCCTTCTATGTGTTACATACTTTTACTCCCAAACAATCTTTGTGTACCCTGGCACACCGTATGTGCAGAGTATAAACATTGACCAAGGGTTTCCAATATTTTCCAAACTGCATATTCAAATTGGTTCGATTTGTCGATTTTTTTGGACTGGGTCGATATTCAAAAGTGAATATGGAATGAAACTGCTTGATCGTAGATAGTCATCTTAAGATCAGCTTTAATTATAGCGATTTGTGGCATTCAGTGATGTGATCCAAATGTTTAGATCTTCTCCAAGCATGACGACGAGTTGGACTACAATTTAAACTTATATGATCGTATTATTTGTTTATACATACCTTTCATCTCATGCTAAAGAGGTCTTATGTTAATATTTTAACACATTCTTCTGGATTTTTTTAGGGTCCTGAGTGGGACCCCGTTATTTCTCTCGACAGTGATATGTTAATTAAATTTTGTGTTGATGATAGGATGGTAACTGTTTCGAAATGACAAAATTGGTGCCAAAAAACTTTTCTTTAATCAGGAGACTTTATTCGTGTTCATGCTCTTTGCATCGAATTGAAAATGGACGAGAACATGAATAAATTGTGGGCATGTCCACAGATACCTTCTTCTTACTTTCCTCTTGATTCTCACTTGCATAACTCACAGCTCGAAATAGCTCCTAATTATCTAAAATAGTTTGCCCACATTCACATTCTGTTGGCATGTTGAAACAATGTATGCACATATGTATGTGTGTCGACAATCCAAGCATAGCAAGCATTCAGACACACAGAATCAATATAGTAACACACACACACACACAATCACATTCTATTCACAAATGTTCGTTAATGGCCTTAAGTGCGTGCTTAACTGATGTTGTGCATGGAGAGCATAACAGAATGGCTTCAGAGCGTATCGAATTCCTCTTGCGCTGCGAATCCAAAATGAGCTTTACTAATATTAATAAAATGCCTTAAAACTATCAACTAATTGACGTAGCATAACAAGATGTGACGTGATGTGACATGATGCGATGTGCTGTGAAGTGAAGTAAGGCACGACGAGTCAAGTGAAGTCAATTCAAGTCAAGGTTGCTGGAATTAACAGTAAATGAAAGAATTTGTCTGTCATGCTGATGGCATTTAATTCATAAATGAATAAAGGATTGAATTGAATATGTTGGACGAGGATTACGTTGCTTGTTGTTAAAAACCATAATTTCACATTTCAATTAAAAACGATCTTGATAAAGTTGCTTTCATATTCGATTTCTTGTTACTTGTGACAGTTCAATTTATGCAGATGATTTCACTTTTACCTTAATTGGCCTTATAATGTCAACAGAATTGGCTTGCTGCAATAAAGGCAACATATGGCACAGCAACAATAATAACAATTGCAGCAATGCAATAAAATTACAATAAAAGCAATGCCAACAGCAAATACAACAACTATGTATGTATATTGCAACAACAACAATAACACAAATACAAAATTCAGAACAATAAATGTAAGGGAAAGCAAAACGAGTGCAGAGTATATGAAATTACAATTGGAGAAACAGCAACAAATGGGCAACGTGTACAACAACAACAGCAACAAAAGCAACGAAAAAACTTATACACACACAGCAATGCTTATGTGTATGTGAGTGTGTGCACAGTAGTTTGTGTATGTGTGTTTGCGTCTGCGTCTGCGCATGTATGTGTGTGTGTGGATGTGTGTGAGTATGTGTATATAAGTGAACTGTCATTGCTGTCATTGTGAAGGTATCGCATGCACTTTTGATTGATTGACAAATATTGAAAGTTTTAATGGAGTTGCTATTGTTGTCAACGTTGTTGTCGACATCTACAACGTGTCGTTGTTGGCGGCGTCCACGAGAAGAGCAACGACGACGGAGGGAACAACGCCGACGCTTATTGGTCGTCTTCATCCATTGCGCCTTTGTCCACTTTGTGCTGACTTCAGTCATCATTGCCGTAATGACTGTCAAAGTAGCTGTGTATGTAGCGCAACCATTGGCGCCCCGGTGTCCCAAATTCTTTGTTGTTCTGGCACTAACAACTACAAGTATTATTGCATAGTTAGGCTATAGTCTTTATGTGTGTATGTATGCATGTGAATGGCTAGGTTATTTATAAATCCTGGTTTTTGATGCAAATTCCTCTTCAAAGGAATTGTCGTTTCGTAAAGTTTGTTTGCATACTTTTAGGCTGTGCTTTGCAAGCGCACACTTTAAACTTATACCAAATGTATGTGTGAATGTGAGTGTGTGTGTGTTTTAAATACCTTATTTTAAGGGCTAGAGTATGTCAAACTCTTTCAAATCAAGCACTTTCATCATGAACGCATCACATAGTTCAATTAGTTTGCAAGCATTCTGCATTTAAAAAATTCCATAGTCGCAATGCTCACCAAAGTTGATTTCACTGTAAGGCAGCCAAGCTGAAGCAAGACAGATGAAATGCATTAATCACATAAAACGAAAAGAGTCGCAACGAACGAACAAAGACAAGAGACACCATACAAAAAGAAAGCAAAAAACGGAACAAAAATGTAAAACTACCGAACCCAAACAGAATTCAATGCTTACTGTAATGTGGCAAAAGACAAAACAAGACCGGCAAAGAAAGATTGAATGGAAAGTGTAAATCCCATATCACTATTTCACTATTCACAAGCACCAAAAAAAACTGAAAAGAATGAAAAGAAAGGAAAAGGAATAACATAAAAACAATGCGGATTTTGGTTACGGCGAAGAGGATATACCCTTCAAGCGATCTCCCTTCTTAGGTTGTGAACCTTTGTTTGACTCAAAATGTAAATCTATGTTATGTATGTAAGTGATTTAACCGCGAAGAGTTTAATGGTAATTGAGATAAACATACACGTTTTTGAGATGTTTTTTAATTCGGGAAGTTGATTTTGTGTGCTATAAAATATGTTTTTGTTCTTGTGCAGACAGAGATGCCATTTTCTGATAAACACATCAATACGTTACAAACGCCATTACAATCTTGAAAATCTATTTGCAATATGAAGTGTATACAAAAAAAAAAAGGAAGAGGCAGAGAAATTGGTAGGAGCGGATGACGGCAAATCCGACGACTAGTACGACAAGTGATTGCAATTTGTGGCTTGCCTCGCTCACAGTGGCAGGTGCAACAAAAAAAAAAATGAAACCAAAAACACAAAAAAGAGACAATGACTATGGGGACAACGACAACAGCAACGACGAGGACAAGGACGTCGCAATGACAACCAATGACATATTACTGGAAAATTGAATGCCATTGCAATGAACAGAGTGAAAAGGTGCGGTTTGCACTTTGCAATCAATAAAACCGCAAGTTGAGGTGAGAAGTGCTTTAAAATAATGTGGCTTATATTGCCGATTGCCAGAGTTGCCATTGCTGGAAGTGTTGAAAGTGTTCAAAGTGATTCGTGCAAAAACGTAATTGAAAATTGCTGTTGTGCAATTACACTCACACACACACACACACACACACACACACACGCGAAAGAGCGAATGTTTGTATTTAAATTGTGGCAAAATCACTTCAACTACCTGAATGTCACTCATATTAAATATGAATGCGACAATTGCACATTCATTTGCCAATAAGGAAAGATTGACAAGCGGAATAAGAAGCAGAAAAAAGAGCAACAACTTGCAACAATAGTCTGAGCCTTCGCTAGCTGTTAGGAACGAAATCAAATTAGTAAGTTTTAATTGTGCACAAATTGAGAGACATGCCACGTCGTTGTTGTTGTTGTTGTCGGCAGCGTGACTCGCCATTCGGTCGCTTTTGCTTTGCCAGCTGTTGACGTTCTCAGCCAAGTTAGATAAACGGCAATCAAGCACATGAAACTACCAACTGTTGTTGCTGTTGTTGTTGCTTTGTGTTACGCGACAACCATAATCGACATCGTCGTCGTTGATTTGTCAATACGTGAGTGTGTGTGTGTGTGTGTGTGTGTGTGTGTGTGTGTGTGTGTGCGTGGCATGCGTTTTGGCGCAATTATTTCTTATCAATAATGTAGAACGACTTAATGACAAAAATCATTTTCAAGGGTCATTATCGGCGTTCATAATGCCTGAGTTGTGTAAGTTTGTACGAGGGCTGAACGCAACTTGCCTTGCAACTTTTTAAGCCTCAATTTTCAATTGATTGGTTATATTTGTAGTTGCAAACTTTATAAATGTGTCCGAACTTAAATAATTTCAAAGTTTGGAAAGTGTTGAGAAACTTTGTCCATGTTGTACAACTGAAAAGGACGCTCAAAGTGTTTGTAAATGAAATGCTACATCAATTATAGTTTATGTTGTATTTGTTAATGAAATGTTGCATAAATTATTTCCAATGTTGGCATACGCATTGAGCAACCCTCGTTCTGAATGAATGTCATCAGCGACGTCATCGCGTTGTTTAGGTTCATTCACATTTCATATAAATTCCATTCGATTAATGATTTACGTCGTTAATGGCCATAGGACATTGGACATTGTTGTTGTTGTCGTTGTTTTTGTTGTTGTCTGATTCTTTTCATATTCAGTTGTTTGGCTGCTGTTGCGCCTATTGTCGCTATTTTTGAACTTTTCTTTTTTCGAAAAGAATGCAAATGTGTTAGCCAGCATGGTGATTATTTAAATTTTCGCCTCGTGTTCTTTATCACACTCCCTCTATCACTCGGTCGCTCTCTTTCTTACTTACACTGATTTCGTTTCGCTTCTTTTAACACACATTGTGCTTGTGTATGTGTGAGTGTGTGTGTGTGTTCGGCTGATAGTTAAGCAAGTTTTAATTAAGCGCAAAGCAACACAATGCCAAAAGCCGTTTCGCTCTAATCATCATTATCAACATCATTATTAATGTAGTCAAGGCAAGCATCATCATTATTATCACATTCAGGACACTCGTCGTCGTCGTCGTCGTCGTCGTTATCGATGTTGTTGCGTTTGTTGTTGTTGTTGTGTTTGTTATTTTTGTTGTTTTAGCTGTCGCAGTGAAAGTCGTCGACAATGCTTGCGTGACTTTTGCTAATTAGCAGCTGCAACAAAGCGTCGAAAAGGACGAAGGAGTCAGCGTATCGGCAAAGGCAAAAGCAAAGTCAAAAGCAAAGTCAAAGGCAAAGCTTGCTTTTTGCTTTTCAGCTTTTTTACACTGTGGCAAACAATGTAAACGCGAAATTCATAGGAAATGACAAGAATAGGGAGACCAACCGAGCGGCCGAGTGGCCGAACGAGCGAGCGTGCGATTCAACTCGCATAGCATGTTCGTACAGTTATTTTTGGTTTGTTTCCTTCCGCTTCCGGTCGCTTCGCTTCGCTTCGCTTCGAATGTACGCCAGCGCTCATTACAAAAAAAAACCAAGCTTTGCTTACGTGTTGCCTTTGTTCGTTTGCCCATTTGTCCGTCTGTCCGTCTGTCCGATTGCTTGTCCGCTTATTTGTTTGTTTTCTACAAGTGTAACGGACATTAACATCATCCGCTTCGGCCGACTCGCCTATGAGTTTACGTCCGTGGTGTTTGTCACTCAATCTTCTCCTCACAAGTTTGCCACCGATTCTGCTAATAACAAAAACAAGTAAAAGCTAATTTTTTTTTGCCACACTAATTTTGTATTGTATGTGTGTGTGTGTGTGTGTGTGTGCTTTGGAATTTTTTCCTCAATTTAGCGCGTTTATCTGTGAGCCCGCTGGGTTTGCTATCGCACTTTGCACGGCGCACTTTTCGAAATCCGTTGAAATTAGTTTCGCGGCTTAATGCCGTCATTTGCGCACGACAAATGGTTGTATTACGTACTGCAATAAATGTATTAAGATAAGAAACTGAAAAGAGACAAAAATAAGTGAAAGAAAAATGGAAAATTCGCCAGCATTTGCATTTTCCTGCACTTAGCCTTGGTTTTTGGTTGCTGCTGTTGCATTTCTAAGCGATTTGCCAACTTTTATTTTCTCTTATTTATTTATTTCCTTTTTCTTTTCTTTTCTGTTCTTTTTGTGTTATTCGAGCGTGTAGAAAAATTAATTTGGGCACCGGCGAAATCGTACGTACATGAAAGCGCTTGATTTCTCTGCTTCCTCTTCTTCGTTTTAAGTTGCTTCTTTTTGTTTTTTATTTTTTTTGGCAATAAACGTGTCCTTGCGTTCATTCGTTCATTTATTCATTCGTTCGTTCGCTCGCTCGCTCACTCAGAGCTCGCGCAATGTGCAAGAAATTAAACTTATCTCATTGCAATGCATTTGCACTGCTTTTACTTGAGCAGCTTTCGGCTATTCAGCGTCTGCTTTTGCCACTTGCTGTTGTCCACGTTGAAATGCTCGCATATATTTCACGGCGTGCCAGCCATAGCCGCACGTCCTTTGGCCAACGTCTGTCGCCGTTCACTACGTTGCATTGCATTGCAGTGCGGGCCTTGTCAAGGCCAATTTAGCACGATTTAATCCTGAAAAAGTGATTTTCTCTCATTCTTTTTTTCGTTTCATTTTAATGTCGTTGGGTTGGTTTTTCTGCGTTTTTGTGTGTTGGCATTCTACAAAACGCTAACAAATCGTTGTAGTTAGCCGCCTGTCCGGCTTTCCTCATACGTTGCTGCCGACTGCGGCATAGGCATAAGCAGAGGCAGCGTCGGCGTCGGCGAGGTAGCCTCGCATGTCTACCATAAAAGAATGAATAAATGCTGACAGCATGAGTTGCATGATCTTCTCGTCGTCTGACGTTGACTGTCCTTGCCTCGTTTCATGTATGTTTGTGTGACGCATCGCGTGCTTCGCGTCAATTTGTAGTCGCAATGTCAACGCAGAAAAATGCTCGAATAACAAGCGACAGCGACAGCGTGCGGGTCGTTGCGTTGCATACACATGACCTTTGCATACTTTTAGGTGCGCCATTTAAATTCACAGCTTAATGAAAGTTAAACAAGAAGCTGAAAAGCTTTGCATAAACATTTTGTTTTTCTGTTTATCTCAAATTGGCTTTTATGATTTCACAATATTATTTTACAGTCGAATTCAGTTTAAAAGCCGAAACGTTTGCAATAGCATGTCTATTGACGTTCTTGTTGTCATCACGTGTAAGCAAAATAATGGAAGCCGATAGCACGCGTTATCACACAGACGAACTGACGCCACCAGCATGGCTGAGTGCGGATTTCATGGCCAAAGTGATGCGACACTACGAACGGGCGGCACCTGATTCGCTCATAATCAACAAATTGGAGTTCAGCCCGGCGACCGTCAAAGGCGATCACTATGCGAGCATTATGTTTCGTGCTGTCGTGCAGTACACCATCGACTCAAAGGAGCGCTGCAAGTCACTTATTGTTAAGACCATGCCGGAGGCGGATAGTAGTAAAAACGAGCTGCTCGGCAATACGCACATCTTCGAGACGGAGGTGAGCATATACCAGCGCGTCTTACCGCAATTTCAAATGTTGTTACGCGCTATTGGCGACGCGACTCAGTTTGGCGCTAAGTGAGTAAAACCAGAGTCAATTGGTGTTCCATGAACTACAGTGATTAACACTGCTTAACCCTCTGACTCCTGCGTTTAGTTGCGTGTACTATGAGGAAGCGCCGCGACAGCTTCTTATATTCGAGGACCTTTGCGCCTTGGGCTATCAAGTTGTGCGACGACGCTTTTGCACGTTGGCTGAGGTCACTGTCGCCTACACGAAACTGGCCAAGTGGCACGCTTTAAGCCACCAAATAAACGCTGAGGTATTTACGAGAGCGTTCAATGGCTTGCGTGACTTCATTCAAACGTTCTCATTCGTTGGCAGCAACCAACGTTTTTCTCGCAGTTTCGTTATCACTTTCTGACCTTTCCCAACATGATGACACACAACTTCATGACCGAAGGCTTAACATTTTTTATTGAGTTGCTGGACACGAGGCCAACGCTTCGGCCATACGTGACGTACTTTGAGAGCATACAATCGAGTTGCATGGAACGCATGTTTAACTCTTTTGAGGAGTACTACACCAATCGGGATACAAACGCTTGCTATGTGCTAAACCACGGAGACTTCCATTCCAAGAACTTAATGTTCAAAAGCTCAAACGATTCTGCTAATGTTGAAGACTGTCTGCTATTAGATTATCAGACGTGCTTTGTCGGCTCGCCGGCACTTGATCTCATGTACTCAATGTACATGTTGATGGATGCACGCGTGCGTCGCGAGCACTTGGACCAAGTGCTTGAACACTATTTTTCTGAGTTCACAACTACACTGAAAACAATGGGTTATAAAGAACCACTGCCAACTCTGAAGAACTTTCGCCAGTCATTTCTGAAGCACAAGGAATTTGGTAAGTTTAATTTATACGTCATACCGATAGTTTAGATTTAATTGCATATTTGCTGCTTTTTTAGAACTCTTTCTTCTGCACACTTTTCTGCCCATGAGCTATGGTTTTATGGAGGGTGGCGATGCAGCAGAGATTTTTGCTATTTCGAGCTTACGTCGTGCGCTTTATTATCGCCAGGAATATATCGATGAACTGGAATATGCATTGCCAAGGTTTGCAAAACTAGGGTATTTTGATAGTTCATAAGATTTTTTAACAGTTAGTGCCAATATTGTTGAATGCTGTTTGAATAAAACATGTCAATGCATTAAACTTGGCTATGTTTGAGTTATATGAACTTACGTATAATTGTTGCCTGTGTTATAAAATAATTATGTTCTTCAGCGTTATATCTTTGTAATTGTGTGAAGTAGAGATCTCAGACCGGATAGACGAATCGATTAAAACAGTACATCTGTCTGTATGTTTAGATTTTATCTCTGGTAAGTTGCGAGCTGTAAAAAAGGTATATAATGGGTGACGTTTTTTAAGGTATTGACGTTGTTCAAGAATAAACATAAAAACATCGGAAGATGTGTGGATATCGATAAGGCTGCAAGACACATGTTTGTTTCATATCGCTTGTTGGGAAGTACTTAATAATAAAGCAGGTAAACCATAAATGGTAATAAGCATCTGGCGGCCAAAAATGGTATGGTATGGTTAAGCGCCCAATATAGATTTAAGACCACACTGTTGTCTTACAAACACAGAGTTAGTATTAAGGATTTTTAGTATGAATAAAGCGACGTCCGCATTGGACAGGGAGTACAAATCTAAACGTATATATTTATTTATATTTATATTTATACCCTGTACACACACTGTGTATCAGGGTATATTAAGTTTGTTTGAGACGGTTTGTATGTAACGCATAGAAGGAGGGGAGGGGGACCCTATAAAGTATATATATTCTTGATCAGGATGACAAGACGAATTGATATAGCCCTGTCTGTCCGTCCGTCCGTCCGTCCTCACCAATGGTTCTCGAAAACTATAAGAGCTAGAGACTTGAAATTTGGTGGATAGACTCGTGAGGTCAAACGCTAGATCAAGTTTGAAGGATTTTTTGCCACGCCCACTCCTTCCCGCCCATCGAGCACCACCCATTTTTTCAAAAGGCTGTAGCTCGAAAACCTGATGAGTTAGACTCAGTATGTATAGCTCTACAAAACTGCATACCACATTTTTTCCCCCTCCCCTTCGTTTCCCCTCAAAAAGTTGTTTTACTCCTAAACTATAAGAGATACAATGCTGAAATTTTGTATGCAAACTCAGTAAACATACCTTTTTAAAACTGCATACCACAAACTTTCATTTTTAACGCTGTGTGACAACGCAAAGACAAACAAGTTGAAATTTGGCATAAATTGCGCTTTGAACACTGCTTTATCCTTTTTGTAACAAAAACCGTACTTTATACTATTAAAGCTAGAGTCTTGAAATTTGGAAGGTAGACTCGTGTGGTCGAACACTAGATCAAGTTTGAAGGAATTTTCGCCACGCCCATTCCTTGCCGCCCATCGAGCACTACAAAAGGTCATTCTTTTCTTAAAATTGCTGTATCTCCTAAAGTATAAAGAATACAATGCTGAAATTTTGTATGCAAACTCAGATAACATACCTTTTTAAAACTGCATACAACAAACTACCACTTTCCCCGCAAAGACCAACACACTAAAATTATGCAGCAATGCTTTGTAACAAAATCCGTACTAAAGCGCCATCTAATGGTAACATTGCAAATTATTTAGCAAATTAGCAAATACACAAACCATATCGTGGTACACTGCTTTTGCTGTCGGCGAATGTTTAACGTGTTATCAACATAGGTGTGTGTACAGGGTATTATATAGTTGAGAATACTCAACTATACCGCCCTTACTGGTTTTTATTTTCATTGTTGTTTGGCTATAAGTGGACGTAACCATGCCCATTTTTTGGTCAAAATAGTTTCGATGTGTCACATACTCCGTGACAAAGTTATACTACTATTCACATACGTGAAAAGTATATAAATACATATATTATTAATATATATATTTTATCAATATATTATAGCCTTATTTTTTGGGTTCCCATCATACAGTGTGTCAGGGTATATTAAGTTTGTTTGAACGAAATGTATGTAACGCACAGAAGGAAGGGAGGGGGACCCCATAAAGTAGATATATTCTTGATCAGGACGACAAGAGAAATTGATGGAGCCATGTCCGTCCGGTTGTCCGTTCGTCCGTCTGTCCGTCCGTCTGTCCGTCCGCCCGTCTGTATTCACCAATGGATCTCGGAAACTGTAAGAGCTAGAGACTTGAAATTTGGAGGGTAGACTCATGATGCTTGGCAGCAGATCAAGTTTATTTTTTTTTTGTGCCACGCCCACTCCTGCCCGCCAAACATTCAAAGACATAGAAACATGAAAGTGATAAATCATCTTAAAAACTGCATACCACAAACTTCCCCCCCCTTTGATAGATACCCCTCAGAGGCCTAAAAACTTAAATTTTTCGTAAAATCCACATTTTTTGACCAATTTTCTTTGTATTTTGAACACTATTTGAAAAGGCGACGTCAGATCAATATGTTTGTGTAGATTGAGGATGTGGCTGCAGGGTATTATATTGTTGAGTATACTCGACTATACCGCCCTTACTGGTTTTCAGGGTATATTGTGTTTGTTTGAACGAAATGTATGTAACGCTCAGAAGGAGAGGAGGGGGACCCCATAAAGTATATATATTCTTGATCAGGATGACAAGAGAAATTGATTAAGCTATGTCCGTCCGTCCGTCCGTCTGTCCGTCCGTCCGTCTGTCCGTATTCACCAATGGTTCTCGGAAACTATAAGAGCTAGAGACTTGAAATTTGGAGGGTAGACTCGTGATGCTCGGCAGCAGATCAAGTTTGAACGGTTTTGTGCCACGCCCACTCCTTCCCGCCCATCCAGCACCACCCACTTTTTCAAAACGCTATAACTCGAACATCGAAAGAGATAGAAACTGTCAGGGTATATTGTGTTTGTTTGAACGAAATGTATGTAACGCTCAGAAGGAGAGGAGGGGGACCCCATAAAGTATATATATTCTTGATCAGGATGACAAGAGAAATTGATTAAGCTATGTCCGTCCGTCTGTCCGTCCGTCCGTCCGTCTGTCCGTCCGTATTCACCAATGGTTCTCGGAAACTATAAGAGCTAGAGACTTGAAATTTGGAGGGTAGACTCGTGATGCTCGGCAGCAGATCAAGTTTGAACGGTTTTGTGCCACGCCCACTCCTTCCCGCCCATCCAGCACCACCCACTTTTTCAAAACGCTATAACTCGAACATCGAAAGAGATAGAAACATGAAAGTCGATATGTAGACTCATGATGAGTAGCTCTACAAAACTGCATACCACAATTTCCCCCCCTCCTTTTCATTTCCCCTCCCCCAGTTGTTTTCTATTAATTGCTATATCTCCAAAACTAATAAAGATATGAACCTGAAATTTTGTATACAAGCTCAGTAAAAATACATTTTTAAAACTGCATACCACAAATTTCCCCTCTCTTTGATGGCTACCCCTCAGAGGCCTACAAACTTAAATTTTTCGTAAAATCCACATTTTTTGACCAATTTTCTTTGTATTTTGAACACTATTTGAAAAGGCGACGTCAGATCAATATGTTTTTGTAGATTGAGGGTGTGGCGTCGCTCACTATGTGTGCAGGGTATTATATTGTCGAGTATACTCGACTATACCGCCCTTACTGGTTTTTTATTTCCTATGTTATAATCTTAAGTTATCGATATAATATTTGCGTACAATAAAATTTGCGGTTATGAAATGAAATATTCGTCGATGCATCAAACATTATTTTCTATCCTGATCCCCTCACCCGCTCGCATTTGATTATTTCACCAGAAAGTTATATGTTACACAATCTTATATCTCGTCTACTTACAGAGAAGTCATCTCCATATGGGTGGTGCCACGCCCACTTTAAAACAGAGCGAACAAGCGACTTGTTATTGAAATAGATAGGCGGACAGACGGACACGACTATATCAACTCGTCTGGTCATGCTGATTAAGAATATACATTTGTATATACTTTAAATTGTCGGAAGTGTTGAACAAACGTTGTTAACTTCATGACAAAGTTAATGTACTCTTTTTGCAAACAGTATAAAAATGTTTGACTTTTTTTCTGAAAATGCATGTTGACAATCATAACGTCGTGAAGTAAATAAGCAATATGGTACATAAAATTTTAGAATACGATTATCAAAGCTCGAAATTGCTGAGACATAGTGACGCGAACTTACTTTTAATTTCTGCTAATTCATTTCACAATGTTTAGAAATATTATTAAATAAGCTTCTCGACTCTGATAATTAAAAGAGCTTTTTGCGCAATACAGATATATAAAATGAGCATGTGCTATTGTCTAAGCATTCAGTTACAATAGATACTACGCAGAGCTCTGTACTAAAATTATTGTTTTTAATATTAAATGGCGCCAAATACGGAAGATTTCAATAAGGATGAGCTAAATGCGCCAAAATGGTTAAATGAGGAGTTTTTTACGAATGTCTTACGGAACCAGCAGAACAATGTGAATATTAAGAATTTTAAAATAACTCCAGGATCTGGAAAAGGTGACCATTATGCGAGCGTTATGTTTCGTGCAACGGTTGAGTACGCTTTGGATGGCAATGATAAGACAAAATCGTTCATTATCAAAACGATGCCTGAGTACGAAGGAACAAAGATGAATATGCTTGGAGAATCTCATGTGTTTGAAACAGAAATTGGCATGTACACAGAGGTGATACCAAAATTTGAACAAATCCTACGCGATGCGGGCGATAAGACGGTGTTGAGCCCTCCCTGTGTGTACCACAGTCTAAGTCCAAAAAAGGTAATAGTCTTTGAAGACATTGTGCCTTATGGATATGAAGTCTTACGCGGTCGTTCAACGAACATGGAAGAAGTAAAAGCTGCTTACACAAAGATTGCTAAATGGCATGCCGTTAGCTACAAAGTGTCACAGGAGGTAAAACCAGCCGTTATAAACGAAGCATATGGGTCATTTAACTGAATAATATCTTTGCAGGATCCCGCTTATTTTGATCAGTATCGTCACAGTTTTATGACAATGCCAAATGTCTTTGAGCTTGAGTTTTTAAGAGATGGTTTGGAGAATTTTCTTAACCTGCTTGAGAGAGTTCCCTCACTGCGTATGTATAAACCATATTTCGAGACACTACGTGGCAAACATTTGCAAGAAGTGCAGGAGTCCTTCACTGAGTATCGCGAGAACAAGCAATCCAACGGGATTTATGTACTCTGTCATGGAGATTACCACGTCAAAAATATGATGTTCAAATTCAATTCTATCAACGGCGGGCTTGAGGATGTCCTGCTCTTGGACTTCCAGTTGTCCTATATGGGCCCTATTGTAAATGATATCATGTATTCCTTCTTTATGCTTTTGGATGACGATATGCGAAAAAACCACAAGGACGAGTTGATATATTTCTACTTTAGTACATTCCTTGAGACGTTAAAAATTATCAATTATAAAGGAGTTTTCCCAAAACTGGTCGACTTTCGTCAGCAATTGTTAAGACACAAGAAGTTTGGTAAGCACAATTCATGTAATATCATTTCAATATCAATTAATGAATTATTTTCCATACAGAACTCTTTTTGCTTTACTCTTTCCTTCCTATATTTAACGCTTTCAAAATGGGCAATGTTGACACTGATGACTTAATAGATTCTAAGGATACTCGTAAAAACTTATATGACAATCCCGAGTACATTAATGAGTTGCATACACTTTTGCCTCGTTATTTGCTTTTAGGGTACTTTGAAAATTAGTTGTAGTAACTTTTGTTGTTTAGATATTTACAAGTACAAATAATTTAACGTATAAGTACTATAAATACATTTCCAAATCCAAAAAACACAAGTCGTCTAAAAATATATATCTAGTGCGTTATCTGTTCCATATTTGTATACATTTCTATTTATTTATTCTTGTTGAGCGATGAAACGCTTAATTAATTTTTAATCATTTTAGTGTGCTGACTTGCAATTTTTTGTCATACTACCTTGTTAGCTATTCCACTAATATTCTTCAACGTTGAATAAATGAAAACAAAACAATATCGTGTGGTTAGAATATAAAAAAGCTTTAGATAAGTGAATGTTTATTTTTTGTCTTGAAACAAGTTTGTGTTTTCAAACCCCTCCCGCTCATTATAGTCAAAGTTATGAGGTTCAATATAATACAACAGGTAGCAGAGCTTTCAATGATAACAGGTTTATTTTGTTATTCAATTATTGCTGTGTAAATAAATGAAAAGTCTTTGTTTGCGCGCCACAATAATGACGACGAAAAGAAACTAATAGAATTTGGTATGACATTATCAATCAATAACGAATTAGATTATAAAATTGATTTACTAGAGATTATGTTTTAGACAAGTATTTCAGCACACACTCAAGTTATTGTTTTCGACCAATTTCAATAGATAATAGTTTACAAACTTGTTATAGAATTTTATTTTATTTGTAATGAGAGTCAGATCAGTTTGAGTATCTAATTTCAGTTTTGCGTGCACCAATAACATGAAAGTCTATTCAAGTAGTCATTAAACATTTGATATCGGGTGAATAATAGGTTCATTAATTTTTTTTCCTTTGTAAACGATTGTGCATTGCATTTTTAAGCAACTGTTAAAAATGAAACAAACAAATATTAGGCAATCCTCCAAATGAATTCATTTATATTCTATCAAAATATATGTGTGTAGCATTCAATTCGATAATTGGCAAACTTATATATCTGTAGACCTTATAGTCAAGAATTTTTTGCACATTGCAAATGTGTGTAACACATAAAAGGAGACGTGACATGATAAGGTCTATAAAGTTCATAAATCAGCATCGAAAGAAAAATCGATTTAGTCATGTTCCACTGTCCTTCTGTCTGTCTGTATGAACGCATCGATCTCGAAAACTGTAAAGGGTATAACAATTGAAGTTACCTGCGGTAAAAAATTACAAAAGTTAAATTTTCCTATAAAAATTGGTATATATGATATTAAATAGAAATAAAATCTGTTTCATTTGAAAAATGGGAATTGAAGGTACTGTGTGCGAGAACTCATGACTGCAATTGCTTACTAGTTTTTATTTGAACATTTGTCCTTTTTAACTAGTGCCATATACATTACCTCCATTTAATTAAATACTAGTCTCGAAATCGTCAATTTTTTTATTAATTTACTTATAAAGAAAATGTTTTATAAGTACATACAGTGAACCAAAAAAAAACTGGGACACCCAATGAAATTTAGCATTTTTTGATATATCTTCGAAACGAAGTATAGGAATACAATAACCTGCATACCAAATGAAAGAGCTAAGTTTATAGAATAAAAAAATTCTGTACCCTTTAAATCTTTTAATCAATATGATGGATTATGAGCGAGAACAAAAATGTACTTAATTTTTCATGCCCAAAAAAAAAGTGGGACACTTTCAGTTTTTTGATATTATTGCAAACATTTTTACAAAATGTTTATTGTTAACGTTTTGTTTGTTAACCTGTAGCTTCAACAAAGCCTTGGAGTCAAATGTTCATGGAGATTATAAGATTATTTGTGAGTTTTTTAGTGATATTTGACCAAATGTCTTAAATTGATGTTTTTAAGTCACATTTGCTATGAATGGATATTTTTCTCAATTCTGTTGCAATATGAGCCAACAAACGTTCAACAGCAATAATATCCAGGCATAGGGCAGCACTATTTCAACGTTATTTAGTAGCCACTCCTTAACAAACTTAGCAGAGTGCATAGTAGTGTTTTCGCTTACCAAAAAAAAAATTAACTGGAAGGTACAATTTTACAAATCCATTTGTGCTTAATGTTAGGTATAATGTTATACTAACTGTCTATAATAAGAATAGAACACGGGGTGAAGGATTAAAAGTTAAAAAAGCCTGTAGTATTGTCGCTCAAGCAATTTTGTATGGAAAAGTCTCGTTTTTGAGCAAAAAATTTGTGTATGGCCTTTTGAACGTGATAAGGCTTTTACTCGGCGTTTTATTTGATTATGGACAGTTAGTATAACATTATACCTAACATTAAGCACAAATGGATTTGTAAAATTGTACCATCCAGTTAATTTTTTTTTGGTAAGCGAAAACACTACTATGCACTCCGCTAAGTTTGTTAAGGAGTGGCTACTAAATAACGTTGAAATAGTGCTGCCCTATGCCTGGATATTATTGCTGTTGAACGTTTGTTGGCTCATATTGCAACAGAATTGAGAAAAATATCCATTCATAGCAAATGTGACTTAAAAACATCAATTTAAGACATTTGGTCAAATATCACTAAAAAACTCACAAATAATCTTATAATCTCCATGAACATTTGACTCCAAGGCTTTGTTGAAGCTACAGGTTAACAAACAAAACGTTAACAATAAACATTTTGTAAAAATGTTTGCAATAATATCAAAAAACTGAAAGTGTCCCACTTTTTTTTTGGGCATGAAAAATTAAGTACATTTTTGTTCTCGCTCATAATCCATCATATTAATTAAAAGATTTAAAGGGTACAGAATTTTTTTATTCTATAAACTTAGCTCTTTCATTTGGTATGCAGGTTATTGTATTCCTATACTTCGTTACGAAGATATGTCAAAAAATGCTAAATTTCATTGGGTGTCCCAGTTTTTTATTGGTTCACTGTATGTTGGTTTTCGGATTCAGATTAAGCATCCCCTTTAACTGGTTCCTGTTTTGATTTCATTAATTAGGTAATAGTTTGCTAATACGATATTGCATATACTTTCATACTGTACTGGGATTTGTCAGTTGAGAACTTGTTGTCATTAAGCAACAAGTATGGACGGTATCGTCGAGTATATAGAAGCTCATTAAATATACATCTTTAAAATTGCTTACCACAAATGTTATGTTTTACCCTCAAAGACCATCAAACTCAAATTTTTCCTAAATTCTACATATGTATTTTGATCGATTTTCTTAATATGTTGAACGCTATTTGAATGGACGATGCCAGATAAATATTTATACCCTGTACCTTATGGTACAAGGGTGTATTAGTTTTGCGCGCATCGACAATGTGTGTAACACCCATAAGAAGGACTATACAAAGTATATATATTCTTAATCAGTATCGAAAGAGAAATTGATTTAGTCATGTCCGTCTCTCCGTCCGTCAGTATGAACGCCTAGCTCTCGGAACCTATAATAGGTAGAACCAAAATCTTTTTGCAGGTCGATTCTGTCATTTCTTAAGCAGATCGAGTTTATTTTGTTTTTCCCCATTTTGACTTAGTATAGGGGTGAGGGGCAAATGACTGGAGCAACCTGGGGTACAAAATTTACAAAAGTCCTATTACCTACGTTGTCTTTTGTGAAAGGATCCTAAGAAGATACAACAAAATAATGGGCGTAGCCACGCCCCTATATAGTATAAAATTTAAAACGCTTATTTCTCTGGTACCATAAAACCTATAAGAATGAAACTTTGCATGTATGCTATTGGGGTGGAGTATAAAAAGATTCAATTATAAGATGGGCGTGGCCACGCCCACCTAAAGCCAAAATAAAAAAACGTTACGGGCATTCAAACAGTCGTTACAAATTGAGGGTACAGGGTATGTCGAATTCGAGAACTCTCGACTGCAATTCCTTACTGGTTTTATTTTTTTAGTGTAGATTTGGAGTTTAGCACCGCCTACTGTGTTTGCAGAGTATTATATTGTCGAGTATACTTGACTATAGCGTACTTACTAGTTTGCTTTAGCTACATTAGTCTGCTTCGAACAAAAGAGTTGAATTAATGTGCTTAACAGCTCAATAAGATTTAGTGTATAATTGACGCATTTGATAATTTTATTATGAGTCCATTTATTTTTGTGAGTTTTTATTTTTGTATATTTTACTTTTTGTCTTCTTTTATTTTTGAGTGACTTTTCTCTCATTTCTGTATATAGTACGGTAAGAATGTCGTAAAAAAAGGGGTTACCTGGAAAGTTTTGCGGGAGTTTTGAATATTGGCATCTATATGGATTTTGGGCTGCTCTTTCCAAATTTTCACTTTGCGACCTTCTATCAAAAAGCTCAGAACATAATTTGTAGGAAATTTCCTCTAGTTTAATTTAGTGTAGAGATGTTTTTCCCGTAAAATGAGCCAAAATGGAGATATAGTGAAAAAAATGATTTTGGAAGCCATTTTTGCAGAATGTCGGCTCGAGCGGCGGTCGTAGAAGGCCGTAAAGTGGAAATTCGGAATGAGCAGCCCAAAATCCATATAGATGCTAATTTTCAAAACTCCCGCAAAACTTTCCGGGTAAAACTACTTCCTTACTGAACTAATATACGACTATGTGTTTATTTTTTTTGTCGTGTGAGTTTAATGTGCTAAATAAACTCTTATTAATCGACAAAGTATATTTAGTGTTATGATTGAGTGATTGTTATCTCATTTCTAATACATGAATGCTTTTATTTTTTGTGTACCTGAAGAATAGTCTGCCGTGACGTGATAGCTTTTAGACTATTGAGTTTAGTGTGTCTAAATAGCTCTGAAGCTTGTACAGCTTTTATTTTGGTGTGCTTTTATTTTTATATACTTTTATTTTTGTGTTACATTTATGTCACTTCTTTACTTGTACCATGTACGAGCCCCGACCACTATTAATTCGTACGGCAAGCTTTTTTACCCATATGCAATGTTTAACAGACGCTATTTCCAATGCTAATGCAGATATCTCACTTAAATATATTTTTTTCTGAAATATAGTTTTATTCTCTATACTATAGAATAAAACAACTTGTTGTAATTTCAACAACAACAATAATAACATTAATTTGAAAAACTAACTGATAAAATATATGTGACCACTAATAATTCGTACGCTGCTTAAGCTTAGCTTTAAATCGTAAGAAAATCAAAACAAAAGCAAATAGGGTAACACAATCAGTATCTAGTTATAATCTAGAAATTATAAACAATGCAGAAGTTACAAAAAAGATTTATTTTCGTTAAGCAATGCACTTCTTCAAATTAAGGGCCACCCTGAGATTTTCCAAATATCAATTTTTTTTTTTTGGCTTAATAAATTGTTAACTCTTTGAAGAACATATTAAGCCTTTACCAGTTTTCGAATTCGAATGTTTTGCAGAAGCAATTATAAGCCCGTCACACAGAAGGGCCCATACGGCCCTTCTTTTGCGTTTTTCTCGATACTACTTTTTTTCAAACTGTTGCACATCATATCTCAAAAACTACTCGACCGATCTTGCTAAAATTTGGAGGATATATTCTTAGGGACAATACCTAAAGCGATACGAGGGGGTTTTTCAATTCAGGACTTTGTTCAAAAGTTATTGTATAGATTATAAAAAAATATCACGAAAATAAAAATAATTTTTTTTTGAACACCTGTAATTTAAAAAAAAAAAAAATTTAATTTTTTTTCCGCTTGTATCGCCCTAGATATTTTATATCTTAATGAAATAAAATTCATTCCACATTTTTAAGATGATTGCAGATCGAGATATCGTGTACACCAACAAAATGGATTTTCAAAAATGGGCTCTACTTGTTGGCTCATAACTTCGGTTATATTTAATTTTGTTGTATACGGTTTTTTTTTTTTTTAAACCAACATCTTAATGTGTATATATGCACATTTAAACATATTAAAAAAAATTAATACTTGTGTCAAAAAAATTTATTACTTATGTGACTATTTTTTCGAGTGCCAGGGAGGCGTAACCCCTTAATGTTATTGTTGTTGTTGAAATTACAACAAGTTGTTTTTTTTTCTATAGTAAAGAGAATACAATTATATATCAGAAAAAAATATATTTGAGTGTGATATCTGCATTAGCATTGGAAATAGCGTTTGTTAAACATTGCACACAAAAAAGCATGCCGTACGAATTAATAGTGGTCGGGGCTCGTACTTATACATACATATGTATATGTTTATACATATATGGCAGTGGAGGCGTGATTACTGTTCGACTCTTAAGTTAAGAGTATTTATTTAACACTCAAGATTATTTAGCTTTTATTTTTGTGTTGTGACTTCAACTTTATTTCTTTGTATATAGATGTGCAGAATGGTTGTCGGTGCTGTGAATTATTTTATTTTTAAATGATTGCTATCTCATTGAAATATATGTATGTATGTTGAATGAGTAGCGATGGCGTGATTTCGACTTTAAAGTTATGGGTATCTAATCAACTCAAGAGATTGTTTAGTTTTTATTTAAGTAATCCTTTATTATTGAGTATGCCTTTTATCATATTTCTCTATCTATAATTTGTTCAATGCACAATAGGAAATTTGACTACTTTTAATGGCTAAAACTATATTTTCAAACTTCATTTTTAAAACGCGATTTTGTTACTGATATGTCATAAATATATCGGTACTTAATGCTGCATACCAGAAATTTCATAAAAATGCATCCCTTGCTAGTTAACGGCTTTTAAACACAGCTGTTAATATTGTAAATGTGAAATTGCGATTTGAAATTTCAAAAAAGTTTATAAAAAATATCATTATTTAAACAATATTTGAAATGGAATTAATTCAGATAGTCTAAGTTTATCGTTATTTTCTTAAAATTGTGTAAAGAAATGAGGCACCTTTCAAACAATTTTTTTTTGAGAAAACTTATCTTTGTGAAAGCCTACAAAAAATTGTTAGCATTTGTTAGCATTGAAATCTTTTCAAACTTATAGAGTCATCAATTCTGAATCCGATGCTTCTAATAGGTGCTGTTTAGTTTTTTTAAACTTTCCATAGCAGGTTTTACTATAATAGTCAGCTTATTTGTCGTAATGGGCATTATCGGACCTCTGGAACTGGTAACCCCCATACGTAATGAAGACGAAACATGAACAAAAATTAAATCGTTGTATGAAAAACTTTTTTGTTTTGGAAGATAGAGAGCTGATATTTCGAAAATAGTAGTTTTGCGTAGTCCGACTAAATGTCTGAACGTTTCATTAAGATCAGACATCTGGAACTGGTATCTGTCATACAAAATAAAGCAGAGAGAGAAGCAAGATTCACGTCGTTGTATGGAAAACTTTTTTGTTTCTTAATCAATTGACTTGAAACTTCACACATATATTCTAAGGGAGGCATGAAAACTATTTTGACCAAAAAATGGTATATAGGCGAATAAGATGAAGAGAAAATATATTCAGTCAAAAAAATGGGCGTGGCACGTGGCAAGTCCGTGAAAAGTATATAAGCTTCAGCCTTGCTGAAGATAGCGTCCTGGTTTTATTTGTTATTATCATGAAAATTCACTTTGAAATGTGATACTATTATTTAAAACTGACACTCATTACACTGAAATTACCATACATGTATAAACTTTCCGTGGTTGCTGGGAGTTGAACCCGGTGTCAACGTCCAAATAACTATGTTTTTCACAGCTCGAACAACTGAGCTACCAGTCCGCGCGAAAAGAGTATGGTTGTTTCTAATGAAAGCCAAACTAATAGGAAGACGCAAGGCTGACTTGATAGCATTTTTTCGAGAATATTCTTAAAAGTTTCTTTTCGAATTTCAATCTACAAAAGAACATATGTATGTAAGTGTGAAGTTTCAAGTCAATTGATTAAAAAACGAAAAAGTTTTCCATACAACGACGTGAATCTTCCTCTTGTTCATTTTGTATGGCAGGTACCAGTTCCAGTTGCCCGATCTCCCAGGCATTTAGTGGGGCGATGTAAAAATCCTATGTTTAAAATTTCAGCCCTCTATCTTATAAAACAAAAAAGTTTTCCATACAACGATTCAAGTTTTGTTCACTTTTCTTCTTCTTTTCGTATGGGAGCTACCTGTTCCAATAATCCGATCATGCTGGTTCCGACGAATGATTCATCGTAATAAATTCTAAGACGCTGTACAAAATTTCAGCTCGATAGCTTCAAAACTGAGGGACTAGTTTGCATACATACAGACCGACAGACAGACGGACATGGCTAAATCAACTCGTCTTGTCATCCTGATCAAGAATATATATACTTTATATAGTCGGAAATTAATATTTCAATCTGTTACAAAGTCCGTGACAAAGTTAATTGTACTATTTCACATACGTAAAAAGTATAAAAATCGATAATCGAAAGTACGTTGCCCGCGAAATTTGAAAACACTCCTTACTTTTTGAACACACCTCGTATACTCGGCAATATAATACGCTGCGCACATGGTAGGCGGTGCCACACCCCAAATCTACAAAAAAATATCAGCAAAATCGGATGAAATATGTGGACTTTACGAAAAATTTGAGTTTGTCGGTCTTTGAGAGGTAACCACCAAGCAGAGGGGTGTTTTGTACATTACTGAGCTTGTATACAAAATTTAAGTTTTGTAACTTTTATAGATATGAAGAAGCGGTAAAAATGGTATGCAGTTTTATTGGGCTATGCATATTGAGTCTTTATACCGATTTTCATGTTTCTATCTCATCAGGTTTTCGATCTATATCCTTTTGAAAAAGTGAGTGGTGCTGTTTGGGCGAGAAGGACTGGGCGTGGATTAAAACCGTTCAAACTTGATCTTCTGCCGATACTCGTCTACCCTCCAAATTTGACAACCTAAGAATTTAGTCTTGTAGTTTCTGAGAACCATTGGTAAACACAGACGGACAGACGGACGGACAGGGCTTAATAAGTTTCTCTTGTAATCCTGATCAAGAATATATATACTTTGCTGGGTTCTCAGATCAAGTTTATTTTGTTTTTTTTTCCCACCGGGACTTAGTTTAGGGATGAGAATGAAACTTAGCGTGAATGCTATTGGGATGAAGATTCAATCGTAAAATGGGCACGGCTAGTTTGTCTAGTTCAAATACTACACAGAGAAAAAAAGTCCGGTCTGAGAACAGCACAGATTGTACTTAAATCAACAACAGTTGTTAAGTTAAGTTAAGTTAAGTTGTAATTGGTCTGAATGTTGTCGAAATAAGTAAGATTTGCACTTAACATCAAAATCGACACCAAAATGGATTTGAATCAACTACAAAATGTCAATTCATACACATTTTATACTTGAAAACAAAACAAGAACACAAAAATTTAAACCGAAACCAAACAAACTTGAAATGACAACGCTTTCTTCTTATACCTTCTTTCTCTCTTACTCCTTTGAACAAAAATGTTAAAACAATTAAAATTTATCAAATATCAAATGTTTGTATGTTGCTTGCTGTAGCTCAGAGTTTAGTGTATTTAACTATGATACCAAAGGTATGAGGTTCAAACCCCAGCAAGACCAGAGTTTTTCGGTTTACTAAATATTTTTTGTTCTCTTGGAACAAAAATGTTTTCAAGAAATAAAATTTATGAAATATCAAGTGTTCCTATGTCGCTTCCTGTGGCTCAGAGCTTAGTGTGTTGTCCTACGAAACGGAAGGTAAGAGGTTCAAATCCCCTGGTACATCAAAGTCTTACTGTTTATTATATAAATAATCACCAATTACCATTTAATTATAATATTTATATGTTGTTTAAATGCTTATAAAATTAACTGACACAATTACTTACATAAAATAAAATCAATCGAATTGAGATAATAACCGAAATTGTTTGCAAAACCAATGAGTCTTGATTCAAGAACAATGTAAACTTACTTGCACGAAAAATGGGTCATGGTCTCGCAAAAAACTTTTTTAGTTGTAATTTAAGTTTAGTCGGTTCTTGATTCCAGTACAATATGCATTTGTTTTAAGAACAAAAAGGTCTCGGTATAAGTTTTTTTTTGTTACAGTTTAAGTATGGTTGGTTCTTGATTCAAGTAAAATGTAAACTTATTTCCAAAACAACATTGACTCGGATTAAGTTTTGTTGGTATCATATTAAGCTTAAACTGTTCTTGAAAATGAAAAAAAATTTACTCAATTCAAGATTTGAATAACGACCATGGTCAAGGTATTCCCATTTTCTCTCTGGCAAGGCACTATGGAAAGCTTTCTTCGGCAAGGAATTCAAAAATTTCCTTCTGGGCAGTTGATACTCAAATACAAAGTGAACATGAAAACATTGTTTCAGAAATCAGAAACTATTTAAAATTTATTATTTCGACACCAATTTTTTGAGGCATGAATGATCTTCCACTGCGTGGAAATTTATGTGGCGAAGGTAATTCATATAAAATTTGAATAAGAGATATTGTTTGTGTGATGAGAATAGAAGCGGGAGATAAATTACTCAAAAATGATATTTCATTAAAAAAAAAAAAAAATACGAAATATGGTATACGTCGTTACAAATTCAAAATGAGATAATAGAAATATGCTCAAAAGTTTTAGAAATACGGCTTATAGTATATTGGCAGAAGAGACAGCGGACAGGCCTGGAAAGGGGCAGCTGTCAATACGAATTAGACTCATAGGTTTTGTGGATCTCAAGTCTATGAATGTAGACACTGTAGCTGCTAATATTAAGCAATACCTCATTGAATGTGATCTGGATCCTGCTGAATGTGTTGGATTAAGTTTTGTCGGATGTTCAACAATGGCTGACAAAATAAATTGTGTGCAGATTATATTGAAGTGTTGTTATATTGAAAAATATCGATACTTTTTGTGGTCATTCGATATTGAACCCCCTTTTGGGAAAACCTGGCTACGCCCTTGTGCTTTGACTAATATTTGTACTTGTTTAGACTTCGATAGTTGAATACTGGCTTTCTAGTAAAGAAAGTTCCACATTAGTTTCTTCTGTCCCTGAATCTATTGATAACTATATCTGAATTAACGAAAATGGAGACTATATACATTGATACATTTGAAAAAGTAATCAAGGCACTCGGCACTTACAAGTGCAGGTCTCGTAATGTACCCATCTGATTGAATAGAATATGTACAATACTTGCAACAGAACTGAAACAGAAGCAGCGCATACTTTAAAATACGGTACATGTGAACACGGGTAAAAAATGAACCGGTTCGAGAAGGAACCATAACCAATACATAGTTGTTTCTCGAAGAACCTCATTTGATTTCATTGCACACGTTTCTTCGTATTTATTACAACCAAGTAAGCCAAACACGAGCGCATTAAGGTTTTGTATCCGATTTTGATCGTTCGAAGCAAATTGGTTCTAATGGTGTCAATGCTCACAAGGTAATAAATGTTTGAAAATTGTTTCCGATTCTCTAATTCGGTTTAATTTAACCTGAAATACCATCTGTTTAAATTTACCATCATTGAACGATCCGTTTAGAATTGAGCGAAAAATTGGGCGAGTCGGTGTGTGAAATTTTTGAGGTTTGAAATTTTCGTGCTACCGCTTATTTACGATTAGGTCAGTTTGTATTCTAAAATGTACAAAACCAGTGCAACTGCTCGGTGAAAGTGCATACACGATGTTGTAGCTTTGTATTGTATGTGTATATCTGCGAATGTGTGTGTGGTATTTGTGCAAGGACTTTGATTGGGCTTACGTGTGCCAAATACCAATCAAAAAGCAGGTGTCCACATTGCGTTGCCATTCCAAATAATGGCGTGAATAGGCACTAAATAAGTACGAAAAGCCTAAATGAACAACAGCAACAAACATTACAGCAAGAACAACAACGACGCAATGGTTTTGCAATTCGACTTATCTGACAGTGATTGCTTGCAGTGATTTGTGAACAAGCCACACAAACAAATTGTAAAGGCGCATTAAATCAGTTTATCGGTGTTTGAACGCCCGCACAGGCACTTGCCCTTAAGAAGTTTTAGAAAGTTAAAGAAGCAAGTCACACTTTGCAAATAAAAAAAAAAAAAAATGCGTCTACAGAATGGTATTTGTCAACTGATGATGAGAACGTCAAGTTGATAGGAATGAGGTGGGATCATTAGGGACTATAATCAAGTATTATATTATTTAAAGACTTAATTACACAATACGACATTTTTTTGTTACAGTTCTTACAAGAGAGCCCAAGAAACACTCAATATAGTGTGAGTATATTCTGCTTTGTAAAGACTTATTATGCCAATAAGATTTATGACTTATGTCCCATTTTATTGTTACATGAAATTACATTTTTTAACCAATTGCACTGAGAAAATGCTTCAGTTGTAAAATTTGCTTAATTGTGCAGACCTTCTGTCGGCTAATTTTATACGCTTTTTTATTTAATAATTTTTTTAAGTGTGCCCACTTTCCTTATTACATTCTTAAGCCGTCAGTTTGTGTTGCTGCTCCAACCAATAAAAGTGTTACTAATAATCGCATTTTATCTCAGATTTGATAGATTATACTCAAACGCATAAATATGATTGACTAAAGCGCTATATATCCCGTTTTTTCTAACATTGCTGGACTGCTCTTGTAGTGTTGACTTGAGAAAATGTTTATTTTAAGCTGGTGTAATAATAGCACACTTCGAAGTTTCATTAAAAATCCTTTTATGACGCTTTTGTTCGAAGGACATGATGTGAATATCGAAGTGGAAATCCTCTACTTTCAGTTTTATTTACGCTTGATGTTTCGTGCTAAGCTTTGATTTCTCTCTGTCTCTCCGCTGTTTGTTGTAGTTGTCGGTGGCATTTGTGCTGCTCATGTTGCTGTTACTGCTGCATCCGCTTCCTTGACCAGTTGCAGTTTGCTGCACGGACATGGTTGTGTCATGCTAGCGAGACTGAAGGTATGTGTGTATATGAGTGTGTTAGATATCAATTGGTCAACACAATAAGGGCTTTGTGGTGTCGGTCTCTTTGTGGTCTCAATTGAACAAGTCAGCTTAGCTTAGTTCAGTTGAATTTTGTTTTGCTCTATGCTTCACATTTGCAGAGCTTCTGTTTCGTTCTGCGACTTAACATGACTTCAGTTACAGGTTGCAATGCCATGGCTATTTCATCCTCTTCGATCTGCTCCTTTGCCACCACACGTTGCAAGCTCTGCCGTTGTGCATTTCAAGTAATAGTTTTGTTGTTTCTTGTACTATTTTTCTATGTTTGCCTTTGGTAGCTATTCTTATTTTGCACTTCTCGACTCGACTCGACTCGACTCGACTCGACTTGACTCGACTTCGAGTGGCAGTTCCGCTTCCCGTTGCCATTGTCATTGTTTCCATTAGCAATGCTGGGTCACAATAGTTGAGTTGCTGCCTGCTCATTGTCCTTGTGCACAACGTCGTTCACTCTCCTCAAGCCCCTGGCATTTTTATGGCCACTCGGCAGTTGTTAGCAGTATTCACTTGATTCAATAATATTTGCTATTCGGTCTTTTTTGGCATTTGGTATTTTGGTTTTTGGTCATTCGTGGACAATTGTTTGGCTCCGTAATATTGATGCACGTACTTTGGCTCAGCTGCCCTCAGTGCTGTTGTGCGTGTCAAATGGCAATGGCAGCTCGGATTGTCTAACCGAGAATTCCTGCTTTTGACAACTAATTTTGCACATTTTAATTGAAAATCTCACCTCTTTTAAATCATTAGAATTTTGTTATTTCGTTTAATTTGACATGATGAGCCGATTTGTTTACTTTGGCTAAATTTTCAATAACACATAAAAATGTATGATTTATGTTGTGTTGTTCTTTTTTGATTTTTATTCCTCTTTTTATTTTTTGCGTTTATGTCACTTTTTGCAGTTGTTGTAACTGTCACAAACATTAGCAGGCATCATAAATAATTTCCGCGCATACAAAAGTCTTTCTCACACACTCGCATACGCATACTCATTATTATGCTGTCTCTCTTTCACTTTGCCATGCTTTCTCTTTATGACATATGTACAAGCATAAGCACAAGCACGCTCTTCCACTTTGTTGGTGTGCCTATCGCTCGCCCGCGGCGTGAGACATGCAATAATGTCGGTGGTGTTCCACTTTGTTCGGTTTGCTTTCGATTTGTATTTCATTTTTGTTTTCTTTTTTGTATTCATATTTGTATTTGTTGTTTTAAACATTAAAAGCGGAAACAGGATGTGTTTATGGCATAAATCAAAATTGAACCAATACACATGTCTGTCTGTCTGTCTGTCTGTCTGTTGTTACTTGTTTGCGTATTGATATATAACATGTCGCATACAGTTGCGTATGCGTGTGTAAATTAATTAATATGTGGTGATTAATGGGTTAATATAGTGTCTCAGTACATTATATCTCATGCAAAAAAGTAGACTCAGAAAACACAGAAAAACAAAAACAAAAGGAAAAAAGTAATTATTAATTACATAAAACATTATTATATAATTAAATAATATTTTTGTAGGCCAATAATTTGTAACGTGCGTGTGTGGGTGTGTGTGTGTTTGTGTGAGGAAAATAATGTTGACATTTTCGGTTGGCTTGGCTTGTTTGGTTGCCGAGGCGAATGAGCGCCTAAAAGTAGACCAGAACACTTGCGAATGATATCATGCGTTCATTTACTCATTCGCCACAAATATTAATGCCGTAAAGCCACTTAAAGTGCGTTTTACATCACAGAATGCACGTTGCCACAGCCACAGCCACAATCAAGTGTATGCTGCCGTTGACGGTTACGGTTACGGTTATGGTTACGGAGATGGCGGCGCAGACGCAGACGGAGACGGAAATGGAAACGATGTACATATGATGAGAAAACATGACTTCGTTGGAGAAACGGACAGTTTTATTACCTTGCAGTGACCAACAAAAGCACATAACGATAAATATTCGAATGACAGCAACAAAGGCAACCGAAAAGACAAACTGTCGCAAAGGCAACTCTTGTTGTTTGTTGCCAGGCCAACTAAGCTCTTACAATACAACCATTGACACATACACACACTCACTCACACACACATACAATCACAACAACGACAATAACACCGAAAAGTAGAAATTTTGATATAGACATGACTACTTGCCGAGCTACCAATTTATGTTGCATAAGCGTTGCATATGAGCGCTCAGTGCGTCTCTGTTTGCCACACGAGGCTTTAATGTGACACAAAACTTGCCAACGCTTATTAAATATGCGCAAAGCTGCCAACATCGACATTGTCGCAGCATTTCCCTTCTTCAATATTCGTTTTGACTTTTTCAAATGCAAATTTGCCACATTAACCCTCGAAATTGTTTGTGACTTTTTGATTTCGCTTGGCCTGCGATTAACGAGCGAAGGCGGTGTGCGTGTGCGTGTGCATGTGTGTTTGTTTCAAAACTGTCGCCAAGTATTACCTTTAAGGTTTATGTGTGTCAAAAAACCTTCACACACACCTTGGCCAAGCACTGGCAGCGACGACGGTGACAGCAGCGGCGGTGACAGAGGCTGAAGGAACATCAAACATCAAATGGAATTTCTGCTCGTCAAACTTGTGAGTTGATGTAGAAAAGTTGCTTCAAGTCTTTATTTTAAATTTGTTTAACTCGAAAGTTTTTCGGCAGTTAATGCGCGTCGATGTGTTCGTGCATTGGCATTACATTTGTATAGGAAAACTTGCCACGCCCACGCAGTGTCAGTGTGCGCAAGAAACGGAGCAATAAGTATGTATTAAGCAAAGCAAAGCAATGTAAGAGGAACTAAAAATAAAGACAGCACCAACTCGTAAAAAGCAGTCAAGTCGAATCATTTCAACTCGAGACGGCGCCCCCAACCCATGCCGTTTGTCTCAGTTGAACACCGAACTGGAGCCAACGCCACAGTCAAATTGTACAGCAGCTCAGCTAACAAGATCAGAGAAACAAGCAGCGAATATATTTTAATGTGCATGGAAATGAAAATGTTGCAAATAAGCAGAAAAAAAGTAAGTAAAATGAGGAAGAGAAAAAAGAAAAGTAAAAAAAGTAATCAATGAAAGAAAAGGAAAACATGAAAACAGCATGAAATGAAATAAAAGCGGAAGATAAAAAGAAAATTAGAATCAATTCACTTCAAACTAAAAATAAAGAGAGAGAAAAACTTTAAATTTATTCACAATGTCCTCGACTTGAGAATACAAAAAGACAAAAAACAAAAAGAAGTGGAACAAAATCGAATAAAATAAATAAAAATAAAAGGTTGCTGCTTTCAACTGAGGCTCTTTACTAAACTCAACTGGCCTTTGCCCTACCCGCTGATTCGCCACAATCATCGCACACACCCTCACACATACACGCAGGCGGACAGACTCACACGCATACATTCATTATTTGTTGGCATTTTTCGACAGTCGTCTTCCTCAAAATGTTTTTATTCGTCTCAATCAAGTAAAAAATTAAATTTAAACAAATAGTTTACTTCTAAATGGAAAACGGATTTTCAAGCTTTGATAAAAAGCAACAGCAGCATTGTTGTCCGCAGCGGGCGGGCGGACGGGCGTAGGGGGAAAATACTTTGCTGCAAAGTCAAATTTGAAATGCTTAACCACAGCCACGACCACCCTTGCGGTCTGCCCGGCCAAGATAGTGACTTGTTAGCCTCTGACGCACATCTAATAAAGCCGTAAAGCAGCATGAATCTATAATAAAAGCCAAAGCGACCGCAATCATTTCAAATTAAGGCAAAGACAAGAGACAAGATTTTTGTCTTTGTCGTTGTCGTTGTCGTTGTCTTTGCCAGTGTTGGTCTCTATTTTTGCGATTTGTTTGCTTGGTTGTTTTATTTTTGTTTCATTCATTTTTTTGTCGCTTTTTTTTTGCATTTTATTCTTGCCATTTTAAACTTTTCTTATTTTTATTTAACGCTTTTCAAATTGAACAAACAAACAAACATAAAAACCAACAAGCAAACAAACAAACAAACGTCATAGAAGAGTTGCCTGCAGACAAAGCTGCTGCTGAAGTTGAGCAGGAACACGCACAAATGCAAATACAAACAAATGAGTGAGGGCGGTGAGGAGACAAATTGAAGCTCAGAATCAAAGCAACTGTCAACGCGTTAAACGTTCGAGTTGATGTTCATATGCGAGATGAACTTATTGAGTTGGTCCGTCGGTCGGTCGGTCGGCTTGGTTACCTCAGGCGGAGGCGGAGTCAACGTGGGGCAAGGCATAGTTTTGTAGTGCAGTGTAGTGTGATTTTGAAGTTATTTTTCGTTTTGGTTTGGCTTGACTCGGGTTTCAGATTGGCTTTATTTGCACGCTTATCGCATGACACAGAAGTCGTGTTGCTGTCGTTGTTGTCATAGTCGTTGTCCTTGTTGTATTAAGTGTTGACTATCTACGTGCCAATCTGCCTGCGCCACTGACTCGGCCTCGGCCAACATTATTGTTTGATTACTTACTTTTATTTCTAGTGCAAAAGCAGCAGCGGCAGCGGCAAAAGCATCGACATCATCATCATCATCAAGAGGAGGAGCAGCAGCAGCAGCAGCAACAGCAGGAACGGCAGCAGCACAATCAAATATCAAATGGCATTCTGAGCGGCTTGAGGCTGCCTTGGTCTGCTTTTCAACGCGGCAATATAAGCAGAAAGAGTGCACGAAGGGTGGGGGAGCGGTGGGGCGGTGCAAGAAATAGAATCAGACCAGGAAATGCTGCGAGACAGAAGCGTAAACCTTTTCTTTCTTTATTTTATTCGTGTTTTCTTGGTTTCTTTTCTTTGACTATTTCATTTCTTTTTATTCGTGTTCCGCTTTATGTGTTATTGCTTCCTTTTTGCTGTGGACACATGTGCTCCTGAATGCTTGTGGGTGTTTGCCTATTTATTTGTTTGTGTGAGTGTGTGTGTGTTTCTGTATACAAATGTGTAAAGGAGTTTCCGTTGTGTTCCAATCCAATGAGAATCACATCAAGTTCTTTTCTGCTGTGTGCTTTTAGGCGCGCGCTTGAATATGCTCGCTGTCAGTTACTTTCCTACTTTGCAGGGCCGGGATGGTCCGTCCTTCCGCCCGACTTTCTTTTTCTTTGTTTTTCTTTTTTTCTTTTTCTCTACGTTTGTAGATTTTTATTTTAGCTTTGGGCAGCGATAAAAATGTCCCCAACGTATGAATAAGTATATATTTTGGATATACATATACTCCTGTCTGACTGTCCCAGCGTCGGGCAGTCAGGCAGGCAGCCTGGTGGCCAGTCAGTGTTGTATATATGAACATTAGACGACTGAATGAATCGCCAAACGGTATGAGTGCGCATATAAATGCTGAGATGACCTTAGGTCATTTGTATAAAATTAAGATTTACATATGACTCAAGCGCCTAAAAGCCAACATTAAATAAAGCGTTTTTTGTCTTCTTTTGTCAGCTTATATGACTTCCTTGCCGAACGTAATCGAAATTTTTTCCTTGCTCTTAATATACAATATTTTTGTTGTCGTTGTCGTTGTTGTTGCTGTTGAATTTTGTAAAATGATGGCAAAAACACGAAATAAGTTTTGGTTGAGTTGAGTTTTGTGCATGGTTATTTTTAAATGGTTTCGCATGAGTGTAGAAGGCATAATTTTTGCTGTCACACACGTATGTAACCACACACATACACACACACGTACATATTTATGTACATGCCTTAATATGCTATAATAACTTTGTTTTTGATTGTTAGACAGAAGCATAGAAGCCGCCCATGACTTACAGCCAAATGCTTAGAAAAATATGTTCTTTCGGTTAAGAAAAAACGAATCAAGTCCACAAACACGCACACACACACACTCAAAAACAGGAATTCACGCATAAAGCATAATAATGGAAAATTTGTAATATATACACACATATATGTATGTATGCATGTATGAATGTAAGTATGGATGTGTGTACCTATACTTGTGTATAGGCGAGCTATGCAAACGGCGCAAAATGTGGCGCCTCAAATTCGCAAATTGTACATGAGGAATTATGTTTTATTTTTTTATCTTTGAGTGAGAAAAAGTTTTGCTTTTCTTGCAAAAACATTTATGTCACATTTTATGAAATTTTCGACTTTTCAATTTTACAGCGACAAATGAGACACATTTCGTTGCCGCACAAACACAAACGCAAACTCGACACACGCACACACACACGCACACGCACATATAGACACAGCAACACGCCATGTCGCGCTTTGTTCAATTCAGCGCGTGACACTCAGAATTTCTCTTGGGTATGACGCAAAATGTCGGCGGTGAACTTCAAAATTCATAATTTCGCATGCTTCGAAATGCATACCTCTGCCCCGCTCTCCCTCCCGAACGGCCGTTCAACCATCGTCGTCGGCGTGGTTTTCGTGCTTTGCACGCGCATTTAATAAATTTTTAACTGTTATGCCAAATATGCTAATAAACTTCATCTTTTGTCGTTGCTGCTGCCGCCTAAAGCGAAGTGTCGCTCGGCTGTTGTTGCTGCCGCCTGCCCTACGTGGCGTTGTCCTCACATCTTCTTAATATTCTTCTAATGCTGCTACTAGTGCTTCACGTGTGTCATGCTGAAAAACCATTAAACAAAACAGCACAAGTAAGAGTAAGAAACGGAAAACAAGAAGAAATGAATAAAAAGCGAAAAAAATGATGCCCCAGACGCCGCGGAATTTTAAATGAGTCTTTATGAGCTTCATTCTAGCGTGTAAATTATCTCATTTGTCAGCAATTGCGCTTGTGTCGGCTTAAGTGGTTTCCTGCCTCCCAGGCCGCCTGCCCGCCCTTCTTGGCTAGATGCGACTAGATGGCTAGATTGAGCGCCACACCAGCGCCACTTTGCCACTTTACACTCGCAGCCAGCGCCGCTGCCAACAATTACTTCAAGTCTCAGCTCAAAGTGACTTTGTTCGATTCGCTAAAACGCATCGAATCGAAAATTTGAAATATTTAAATCCTCCCCGTGTCTGTTTTCTCTTAAGCGACACCATTGCGTCTGCCTACTTCCCAGCCTGTCTCATTGTTCGTCTCTCTGTCTGTCTATCTGTCTCTTTCTCCGTCTGCCTGTTCGTCCGTGCGTCTCTCTGCATGTCTGCCTAAATGCCTGACATTTATGAATAGAATGAATACCACATGTAGTCGTCTTCGCCTTTTGCCGCTCCGTTCTCTGTCAGTGGATGCTTTCTTTAGGCTCCTCCCGCTGCTGTCTTTGTCAGTGCCAACGGCGCGCTGAATGCACATGCCGAGGCAGCAGCATAAGCAACGACTCGACTACGAAATTCGCACAATTCAAAGTTGCCACCGAATTTGGCAGGCAAGCCGTCAAACAATTTCGCGCTTCATGTTCCGCCGGGCCCGGCTGAGCGAGTGAGCATACCAATTGGAATCTTACGAATTGAAATCGCATTGTGGCCGCTTGTGGCCGCTTGTGGCCGCTTGTGGCTAACGCTTCAAGTGCAAGAACGACCAAGTTAAGCGCAACAAAGCAAAGTAAGGCATCGAGTTCGAAAAAAGGAAGGAGGAAAAAGGAAAAGCAAAACGGAATTTTCGAGCAGCAAATTGAATTTGCATAATGTGCACCGTTGTCCTCGTTGTCATCCTCGCTGCAGGCAAGCAAAGTGCCAGTGCCAATGTATGTGTGTGTGTGAATGTGTGCGGCAAAAAAAAGTGGAAACTACAAATGTTCCTTTTCGACTTTTGGGGCACGAACGGACGCTGGTCGGTCAAGTTATTGATGGTGGTTTCATTGCACTCAGATACAAGCGCAGACACAGATACTGACACAAATACTCAGACATGCATATGTAGTTCTCGGTTCGACTCGTCTCGGCTTGGCTTACTATCCTTGTTGTTGTTTTTATACTTTTCACTTATGTGAAATAGTATATTAACTTTGTCACGGAGTTTGTAACAGATCGAAATATTAATTTCCGACTATATAAAGTATATATATTCTTGATCAGGACGACAAGACGAGTTGATTTAGCCATGTCCGTCTGTCCGTCTGTCCGTCTGTCCGTCTGTCTGTCTGTCTGTCTGTCTGTCTGTCTGTCTGTCTGTATGTATGCAAACTAGTCCCTCAGTTTTGAAGCTATCGAGCTGAAACTTTGCACAGAGTCTTAGAATTTATTACGATGAATCATTCGTCGGAACCAGCATGATCGGATTATTGGAACAGGTAGCTCCCATACGAAAAGAAGAAGAAAAGTGAACAAAACTTGAATCGTTGTATGGAAAACTTTTTTGTTTTGTACAATAGAGTGCTGAAATTTTAAACATAGTTGTTTTACATGGTCCGACTATATGCCTGAAAGTTTCATTGAGATTGGACATCTGGAACTGGTAGCTCCCATACAAAATGAAGAAGAGGAAGAGAAGGAATATTCACGTCGTTGTATGGAAAACTTTTTTGTTTCTTAACCAATTGACTTGAAATTTTAAAGTTATGTTCTTAGGGAGGAATGAAATCTATTTTGACCAAATGTGGGCGTAACCACGCGTAGCCACGCCCACTTATAGCGAAAATTTACCCGTTGTATGGAAAACTTTTTTGTTTTTTAACCAATTGACTTGAAACTTTACAGTTATGTTCTTAGAGAGGAATGAAAACTATTTTGACCAAAAGTGGGCGTAGCCAGGCGTAGCCACGCCCACTTATAGCGAAAATTGACCCGTTGTATGGAAAACTTTTTTGTTTCTTCACCAATTGACTTGAAACTTTGCAGTTATGCTCTTAGGGAGGAATGAAAACTATTTTGATCAAAAGTGGGCGTGGCCACGCCCACTTATAGCTTAACTTGACCCTTTGTATGGAAAACTTTTTTGTTTTTCAATCAATTGACTTGAAACTTTACAGTTATGTTCTTAGGGAGGAATGAAAACTATTTTAACCAAAAGTGGGCGTTGTATGGAAAACTTTTTTGTTTTTTAACCAATTGACTTGAAACTTTGCAGTTATGCTCTTAGGGAGGAATGAAAACTATTTTGACCAAAAGTGGGCGTAGCCAGGCGTAGCCACGCCCACTTATAGCGAAAATTGACCCGTTGTATGGAAAACTTTTTTGTTTCTTAACCAATTGACTTGAAACTTTGCAGTTATGTTCTTAGGGAGGAATGAAAACTATTTTGACGAAAAGTGGGCGTAGCCACGCCCTTTTATAGCGAAAATTGACCCGTTGTATGGAAAACTTTTTTGTTTTTTAACCAATTGACTTAAAACTTTACAGTTATGTTCCTAGAGAGGAATGAAAACTATTTTGACCAAAAGTGGGCGTAGTCACGCCTACTTATAGCAAAAATTGACCCGTTGTATGGAAAACTTTTTTGTTTTTTAACCAATTGACTTGAAACTTTGCAGTTATGCTCTTAGGGAGGAATGAAAACTATTTTGATCAAAAGTGGGCGTAGCCACGCCCACTTATAGCTTAACTTGACCCTTTGTATGGAAAACTTTTTGGTTTTTTAATCAATTGACTTGAAACTTTACAGTTATGTTCCTAGAGAGGAATGAAAACTATTTTGACCAAAAGTGGGCGTAGTCACGCCTACTTATAGCAAAAATTGACCCGTTGTATGGAAAACTTTTTTGTTTTTTAACCAATTGACTTGAAACTTTACAGTTATGTTCTTAGGGAGGAATGAAAACTATTTTGACCAAATTTGGGCATGGCTACGCCCACTTATCGCAAAACTTGACCCGTTGTATGGAAAAATTTTTTGTTTTTTAACGAATTGACTTGAAACATTACAGTTATGTTGTTAGGGAGGCATGAAAACTATTCATTTAGTTTTTTTTATAGTGACACAAAGTGAAAAGTATTATAGCTTCAGCCTTGCTGAAGATAGCGTCCTTACTGGTTCTTGCTGCTGTCATCGTCATTGGCATTTTTCGTGTGCAACTTTCTGCTTTAAATGACTGAAAGTTCGTGTGACTGCAATTGTAAGTGAGTCTGTGTGTGTGTGTGTGTGTGTGCTGTGTAAGTTTTGTGGCCATGTGGTAATGTTATGCGCATTCACATTTGGCTGCACTTTGGCTTAACCACCTTCGCGCCATCATCATCATCATCATCATTGTCGTCGTCGTCGTCGTCACATCCTTGGCAGTCGCACAGCATGGCAGCCAAGGACATTGCTATGCAGACTTGCCTAAATGTGCACACTCACTTACACACATGTAAGTCGCATATTTATGTGTAGTTGTTGCTTGCTTACAGAGGCGTTCGTCATTTGGACCCTTCGTCGTCCTTCCCCCGCGCGTCCACTGACTGCGCCAGCGTCCTAACATTGTCAACGCCTTTGACAGGCAACCTTCGAAGTTTGATGGCTTTTGTATTGTTTGCACACACACACACACCAACACAGCCACCCACCCACACCGCCATTGGTCGTTTTGCATTTGCAAAAAAATTTACTACTTTTTTGTCATACATAATTTAGAAAAAAGGAGAAAATGAAAAAGAAATGTTTGCAATTCGATTAAATGGCACATTTTCCGTTGCTATTCAATTTGATTTTCAATTCCAATTTGTGTGTGTGTGGGTGTGTGTGTGTGCGGGCCATACAAAATATTGGCACTAACGAATACAAGAAAAAAAGCAAAGCCTTTTGTTGCATGCATCGTGGCACTGACAGCTGCCTTCATTCGCTCATTTCGTGCATTAGTCAATAAATCGTTCGTTGCAAATAAATTTTCAAATAATTTCCGTCTTTTTCATAACTTTGACGATGTCAACGCCGACGCTGACGCTGACGCTGACTACGATGCCGACGACGCTGACGGTTATGTGATTACGATGCTTGGAAATATTTTCATTTCAATCCGATTCAAAATGCATGCATTCATGCGTCTGTTAATAGCATTCTGACATTTAATGACAGCCCAGCCGAGTGGCAGCAACAGAAGGAGTTCCGTGAAGTTGTTGCATGCCGCTTACACTGGAGCTTTTATTACAATTTCGACAATTAACACAAAATTACGCCAAAAGCCAACTTTGTGCTCAAAATATTTAAACATTTGTAGGAACTTTTGATTCCTGGCGCTCGATGCTCGTTGCTTGTTTTGCATGTCACTCTGTACTCTTTACTGCACAGACATCTGCAACACATGTGGCATGCAACAATTTCAACTAAGTAAACTTGCCTTTTAATGTTATGCTTGTGAGCGGGTGAAAGAGGGCCAGAAAGGGAGGGAGGGAGAGTGGGAGAGAGAAAAAAATGAAAATAAATAAAATGATTTACTGTAAAGTTCAGTTTGAATCGAAACATTGCAACCGTTGTCATAAATATGCAACACTTGAGGCACGTTGTTGTTGCTCGCAAATTTGCTTGTCGCAACGTACATGATTTACATGCGTATGAATTTCTGACTCAAACACGTTCCTTTACTTTATATCTCTCTCTCTCTCTCTCTCTCTCTCTCTCTCTGTCTCTGTCTCCGTCTGTTGCACAGAACGCCGTTTATTTTTTAGGAGACAACTGCCTTCTTTCTGGCCTTGTGAATAAATATTTATTGTCATGTCGGTCTGTTTGAGTGTGTGTGCATGTGCATTTGAGCGGGTATACGTTTACACATATACATATGAAAATATGTATGTATGTTTGTTGTATTTACATTTGCTTTGCGTTTGCTTAAAAATTTTCAATTTATTTGTAATTTGCATTTGTGCATTTATTTCATTTATACAATAATTCCATAAACAAACACTCGTGTGGCATTGCCAGCAACAACAACAACAGTAACAACAACAATAACAACTGAGACAACTGCGCAACAATTCGAATCAAACTACGTAATAATAACTACAACGAAAGTAATAATAATAATAGCAACAACAACAACAACAACAACAGCAATAGTTATTGGGTAGCTGAGATGAGCAGAAACAGTTCAGTGACAATGCAAATAATATTGTTTTAGCCTTCGGTCACTTGAAATATGTACTCGAAATATTCAAGTCTAACTTTAAATGAACACTTGTACATGTGTTTGTGCACGTGTGTGTGTGTGTGTGTGTGTGTCTGTGTGTGTGTGCGGGTTGTAGTTTCATTTAAAGCCCTTCGAGTCATTCGATCGGCCAACGCACGCTTGTTCGTTACGTAAGCGTAATTGGAAATTTTTTTAATGCTTGAATATACAATTTTACAATTAAACACAAACAAGAATTCATTAAAGTTAGTACAAATTATAAGGTTAGAGCTGCCAGCGTTCTATTGAATGGCCATTGTTCGCTCTTTGGTTCGCTCGTTCGTTCGTTCGTTCATTGGTACGTTCGCCTAATGTCGTTTATTTGTCAGGCGGTTGGATTCGTTTGTCGGCGTGGGCTAGTCGCTATGGGTATCTGCATCTGTGTGCGTGTGTGAGTGTGATTGTCTGTTGGCTCGTGTCATTGTTTCTGTAGAGAAGTGTGCATGTTACTTGCGAATTATTTATATTCATTGTATACACAGTGCTTCAATATGAGCATGATTATATGTAAATTGATACAAGCGAACGTTTGCACTTTGGCTGTTGTAGTTATGGCCGTTGTTGTTGTTGTAGTTGTTGTTGTAGTTGTTGTTGTCGATGATGTTTATGCAACTGCAACGCCATCACAAATCCCTGTCAGTTGCTACAAATGTTTGTGTGCACTGCTCTTATGTATATTTGCTTATCTATCTCTTTGCTTCTCTCTCTCTCTACCACTCCAGCGCTCTTTCACACTGATGTGCTCTCATGGGAAGTTAATTAAAATGTTGTCGTTTATTGAAATATGATTTTGGGCCCTGCGGTTAAAAGTTTGGAAAATTGTTGTTCCATCGCTTGTGAGAACAAATGATGCAGACATAAATTCTGGTTTTACAAATGTTGATTTGTGAAATGAAGAGATATCAGTGATGCCTTTGAGGGTGCATATGTGTGTCTCATGTACTAATTAGTAAAATGATTCGGGCTTGTTATTATTGTGTTTTTTTTGTTATGGTCTCTCCGTTTGGTCATCATCATTAACTAAGCAGTGCCGTTCGATGTATGACTTCAAATAGGTTCGAGTTGAATTTTTCCGCCCAAGTGATACTTGAAGTGAAAACATCACAGATGATGAAAGTTATATTACTGTCTCTTTAATATAGAATTTCAAAACGATATTATTTATTTAAAGAGTTATTTTGGACTAGAAATTCGAAAAAAAAAATTCTTTTAATTATATAAATATTCTACATATACTTATATGTATATTATATATAATTGAAGATATATTCTTGGTCAGCCCGACGGGACGATATGTAGGCATGTCCGTCTGAGTGTTTCAATGCAAACTCCTTATCGAAAAAGCTTAAGCGCAGAAAGTTTTCTAACACTTGCAGGCAGCTATATCAATTAAAATAGAATGACGAGATCACTATAATATAGAGCTGCCATAGGAACGATCGGTCAAAAATGAGATTGTTGAATATTGGGCGACTATAGCATATAGCTCCCATAGGAACAGTCGGTCAAAAAAAGGTTTTTGTTACAAAAACTTTTTTGTTCTTAAATATAAACACATGAAATTTGTTTTTATTAATCCATAGCAATCGAGATAAGGGTGTGGCACCGCCCACATAGAGAAAAACTTTAAAAAGCGATTTCTCTATAAGCTGATGAGATAGAAGATCGCAAAATAGAGTCTAGTATGATTGCCCCTTTATCTATCTAGCGAACAACCACCAAGCAAACAGGGCTCCCCAGATCTTGGGTAAGTGTTGTAAGTCGTCTATGTTTTCCTCCTAGCCTGCGTTAGGTGGGCAATGCATAGCTTCTGCTATGTAGCTAACAAACAAGGCGCATTGAGGCCTAGTTATCACCAACCTCGACAGCTGCTCTAGGGCTTGAAATTGGTAGTAGCTTCGTCACGAAACCTCAGCCAAGGTATAATAACACCCAAATGCGGGTAAAGTTTATTAACTTGGCGGATTAGCTGCGTTTGCTACGTTATCTGAGCTCAGCTAGGGTGCTGTTATCCAGAAAACAGAAGGTCTGTTTAGATGCATGCCGGTCCTTACCCAGACGAAGTTTATGACCTTAGCCCAATACAACTTCAAAAGGAACTTGCTAGCAATATGCTATGCAATGATGCTGACATCCGTGGTTTTAAACCACATAGTGGTACATCCCACATTAAACAACCCATCGGAGAGATCCGAGCACTTGTGTGCCCCTTAATCTTTGTAGACTATGAGATTATTTTTTAAAAAACTTTAAGAACAGTTTTTCAATAAGAATACTTGGGCAAATGCTTGCAGGTTTTTATTAATATTACAAAAAGCACTGGTGTCAGTATAAATATAAAGCTGTTCTTACTTACAAAGTTACAAAGGTTGTTGCCTTTGGGGGTCAACAATTCGAGAAAAGGGTATTTAGTGGTATGAAGTTTTAAAGATCTGTATTTACTGAGTTTGCATACACTTAATTTGGTTAAGGATGGTATATATAACAATTTGAAGAAAATTACTTTGGGATGGAAAATTTGACCGTGGCGAAAAATTGTGGCCTATTGCCTCTACTATCTTATTTATGTATTTCTATCTCATTTGGGGATCGAGCAATGGCCTTTTTAAAAAGTTAGCGGCAATGGTTGGGTAGAAAGTTTCTAGCTCTTATAGTTTCCGAGGACACTTAGTGAATACGGACGGATGGACAGACCTCAAACAGTTTATCTTGTCGTTCTGATCATGAATACATAAGCTACATGGGGTCTTACTCCGATCCTTCTAGGCGTCACATACTTCAGCTCTCAATCAAATACAATACATACACTGTACCCACTGTGTATCAGGTTAGAAACATCAAAAGCGGTTAAAAAAGGAATGATTTTTACAAAGTTGAAATGTGCATATAATTGGCAAAGTAAAATCGAAAAGTGCGAAGTAAGACGAGAAGCGTGTGTAAAATGTACAAGAAACTGCAATCGGAAAAAACAAGAGAGCGTACAAATTTAAATTTTTATCAAAATTTAATAGTTTTTTTGTGACAAAATTTGCTATTAACATGACTCAATGAATTCTGAAATGCAGCGAACAAAAGGAGAAACTTTTTTTGGTAGTCGAAAAATCACGAAGCTTATTGAAAATGTAAAATCAAAACGACGTGAAAAATGAGCAACGCATTTGAAAACAAGTTCGAGTCAAAAAACTTTCTGCTATCAAAACTAATTCAAAGTAAACGTGTTTAAAGCAACGTTTAAACTTAGTATAGTAAGTAGCTTTATTGGATACATCTTGTATAAATAGTTTATTTAAGAAAAGATTTGTTTGTGACTTCTTAAATATTATAATTTAAATTATTCTTTCGATCTAAGAGACAAAAAAAACCATAAAGAAAGACCACTAAATTGTAATTGAAGTATTGGGTATATTAAGCCTTTGAAACTCTCTCTTTTCGTCAAACGGGCCACAATTCATTTTCAAATTATTTGATGTACGCTTACGCTGAAATTGAGCCGGAAATGTTTATTTAGTCGAAACTTTTTGCAAACAGTCAACTTCCAATGAGGGGATACGAGTATATTCCTTTTTGTTGGTTTTTGTCTGCGCTATCAAATTAATAAAAGTCAACATGGCTGCATTGTCTTCTTGCGACAAAAATGTGTGTGTGTGTATACAGCTCGCAAGGGGCGGGGACGTGAAGGGCATGGATTTCGTGACAGCGAATAACCGAAATGAACAAACAAAGTCATAAGCGTGCATAAATATTTACAGCGCTGGCAAGTTTCATAAGAGATTTTTTACTGAAATAACGCCAGTGCAGCAGAAGGGTGAAGGGTGCGCAGGGATGTCAGTGTGTGTGTGTATGTGTAGAGTGTTTGCACGAACGAGGGAAAGTGTTGGTGCGATGTAACAATTTACAGGTCAACGTTTAATTCCGCACAGGAGTTGCGCTGACTTGTGGAGCTTGTGGTGTCAGTGCAGTCACGTCAATGAATGCAACATGCAAAACACAGAGAAGCGCTAGAAAAAATCTATGAAGAAAGCAGCAAGAGTGTGAGAGAGAGGGAGGGGGAGTGGTGAAGTGCACATGAGGCAACTGGAAATGAATAAAATCACAGTCCGTGCTGTCAGAGCAGAAACAATGAGAACGACCGCGGCGACAACGGGTAACGAGCAAATGAGACAACCGACAAGCGACAAGCGACGAGACAAAAGCACAAAGACTACAAAGGAATGCAAACAGGAGAGCAAACGAAACTCATTAAAGTGAAGTGGCGTTTGTTAGTTTTTGGATTGAATAGTATAATGGACGGGCAGACGGACAAGCGGCTCGCTTGGACGCTCGTTCTGTTGGTGGTGCGCGGAAAGAGGGTTCGCTGAATGAAAGCGTGCTTGAAGTTGTTAGCCACTCATTTGCCGTACTCGTGGCAAGAAATAATGTTAGCGTTGATTCTTGAAATTGAAAATGTGCTAAACGAAATGAAGAGCAACGATGACAGTAGGATCCGCTTAACCGTGAACATCAATTACGTTTAGCTGAACTTAGCGAGCGATTGGCCGCAATTCGACTTCAGCGACGCCGTTGCCGATGCCGATGCCGATTTCTATTTCGATGACGATGGCAACGATGATGATGGCGGTGAGGTGGTGGGCATTGGCAGAGACGTAACGGTATTTGTGGCGTGTTGTAGATTAGAAGTACAAAAGCGTAACTGAATTAAATTAACGAGGCACGTTGTAAATTTTCACGTTGCATCAGATAACCGTTGGAGGTGTGCGGCGTTGATTGGAGGGAGGGAGTGAGTAGGTGACTGAGTGAGTGTAGGCGAATCAATGTACAAACGGATACAAATGATGGCTAGACTCCGAAGAGTTACGATTTAGACAAAGCGAAAAATATAATAAAAGTGAAATGAATAAAAGCGAAGCCACGTAGAAATGTCGAAACAGCAACAGCGAAAACCAAATGCGAGCAAAGTGAAATGTGCGCCACCGACATGAACGTCAACGTCGCAGTCGCAGTCACAGTCGCCGTCGACTTTGCCGGCATCGCAACCAAGCCAAGGAAGGAAGCGCAGAAGCCATTTGTATTCATTCGAAATTAATTTAGCATTCATTCAGCGCAATGGCGAAGCAATGAAGAGTTCGGCGCGAGGCTGTGCTGAGCAGTGGATAAATACGTGTACGTGGCATACATTTAGGCGTAAGCAACTGTCTGACAAAAGCGAGCGAATAAAATCAGAAGCACCCACAACAACAGCAACAACAGCAGCAGCTACAAGGAAGAACTGCGATTACTGCACATCGATAAGAAGTTGATTGCTACCTCAGTATTGGTGCCACTGAGTGGTACCGTCAATGGGTATATGGGATGGATAGTGACGCGGCTGGTGGCTGGTGGCGGTGCAAGCGGTAACAGCGAATTTGTTTTAGCACTTAACGCCTTCGCTTAGGCCTAGACACCATCGAGTTGGTGGTGGCAATCGAACGAAATGCCAGACAAGCATAATTTCCTGCCTGTGTAATTTTAACAAATTAATTGCTGGTAATAAATACCGAACGCAAGGTGTTGAGATCGAATCGTGTTGCGTCGTGACGTGACGAGAAGTCGTGAAGACGCGGGTGCGGAGTGCTGAGGCGGCGAAGGAGCTCGCTTTTGTTTGAGTGCTGGCATGGAGAAAACAGCTGCCGTTTATTTGATTTGCTAAATTAAAGTTAAGTGTTTGAAATTCGCCAAAGGCGTTGAATTGCAGTTGGGTTTGTTGCTGTTGCTGTTGCTATTGTTGTGGGGAGGGGTTGAGCAGTTGAAGACTGCCACTTATTTCAGAAGTTACTGCTGCTGCCGCTGCCGCTGCTGCATGTGAAATGCACGGAAACGGATGTGTTTGTGTTGAAAACTGCGAAAAATGTTCAACTTCCTGTTGAGAGCAGCGGCTTGGCTCAAAAGTATGCTACATAAATTGTACAATTTCTGCACACACACACACACACACACACACATAACATATGTAAGTATGTATGTATGTATGTAGAGCGAAGATAAATTCAAGCCAGTAAGCAAACCCGCGCTTGACTACTTGAAGCTCTCTTACCTTTCCCCGCTCGCCGCGGCGCTTCGGCACGCTGCGACACCTCAACATAAGCGTTACGTAATTATTTATTCAGGCAACATGCATAATCGTGATCGTCAGGTGAGAGCGCGAATTTAACGCGCGGCTTTATAGCTAATTATGCTCTTAATTAGATTTTAAATATTCGTTACACTTTGTTTATGCCCCACCCGGATGTGCGCCGCCTTCGTCACAACAGTTGCTGCCATGCCGTGTCCATGCCAAACGCAGCAATCAGAGCGTCAACGAAAAGCGACGCGGCGTCACATTTGCACATTATGCGACAACAAAAGGCACGCAAGCCGACCGACAGCCGGCTGAGAGCTGCCCGGCAGGGAGGGCGCGGTGCACGTCGGCATTACAATCGAATTGAATTTGTTACATTTCGGTTTTATTTGCCATGGTTGCCACGCCCCATTCTGTTGCGCCCGGCTGGCACACTGTGAGTGACTTTGCTGCGGCAGCTGCCGGTGCCGTTGCCGGTGCCCAGACTGAGTTGATCAATGTAAAATAACGACGAAAATGCCAACGGTATTCTATATGCAAATGGCACGCGAGAAATGTGCGCTCTTTACCATATTGATTACATTGTTGGGATGCGCGCGGTGGTGGTGCTGGTGGCTGCGGGGGCGCGGGTGAGCGCTGTCAGTGGCGTATCTGATGTCTAATGAACAATTTTGAAATGACTTGCGGCAATTATTGTATATACGTATGTACTTATATGTTCTAATGCATGTGTGTGTGTGTGTGTGTGTGTGTGTGTGTGTGTGTGTGTTCATGGCACTCGGGCGTTCAAACGCAATAGATTTAATTGCGCGAAATTTGAACATTTATTCAATGCAATAAAATCGGTATTAATTTCATTGCGTGCCTCTGCAAATGTCGACTGTATGTGTGTATGTATATGTGTGTGTGTGTGTTTAGCTTTAAAGGATATTGCATTTAAAATAAAATATATTTATTATTAATCGACCAAATTGTACAAAATGACCGAAAATTAATTGTCAAGTTCTGTTTTGTTATTCGACAATTTTAGGCATGCATTAAAATTAAATTCAAAGTTAAGCTAATGCAATAAGCATTTAAACACTCTGTGCTCTAAGGACCAGTTTGTCAGTGTCACCCAAAAGTGCCTCCAACACATAATTATTGTCGTTTGCCATTTTCGGTCGCAGCAGAGATAAATTTGCAATTCGCTGATAAACATGACACTATAAATATCTAATCAAACTAACACATGACGAAGAGGTATTGCTTTGAAATGTGCTCTTAACTATTAATGTATAATCTTATCAAATTTGTGTATGAATCGGCTTTAAAAGAACTTAACGTAAATCTGTATAAAGGTCGCAGTCGAAAGTTATTTCAATGATGTCAGAGTTACTTTTCCGATACTATTTTCTTCACATTGACGTACTTAGCAACTTGGTTGTGTTTGCCTTACTCAGAAAGGATAGGAACAAACCAGATTTTATCCCGGATTTCTTCCGTTGAACTTCATTGTGGTGAGGAAGAATCTACTGGACTTTGACTCTGGCTGACGACATCCAGGCCGGAAGGTCATGTCTGAATTTTTTGTTTCTAAAATGAGCACCATGAATTATAAGGGCTTTGAACTTTAATGTTACTGCGACAGAAATTTTAGATCGGCTTGAATGAAATTAATGAATTAAATGAAACCAAAACAAGTCGACTTGAAAGCGTTGGGAAGTCTGAAATAATAACACATTTATTGTGCGTGCGTGCGTGTGTGCGTGGGTGTGTCATTTAGGCACGTAGGCGGGCTTCGTCTTGCTAAACTTGTTTGACAGCGGATTCATTATTATGCAAAGACAAAATTCTTTTCGGCTTCATTAAGCGCTGCGTCAAATATTCATTAGTCTGTTTATGACGAAGTGCCACAAAACAAAACGCAGTTGAGCAACTAATAATGACGGTATAGTCGAGTATACTTGACAATTCAATACCCTACTCAGACGGTGGGCGATGCCACGCCCCTATTTGGTATATCTAACAATATATACTTATAATATACATAAATATCGTTCAAAATTTTATGAAAGTCGCAAAAAAAGGTGTGTTTATTTTGTTTCCAAGCATCAGTCCGATTTGTCTATGAGGGGAAGCAATAATTTCTGAGAGGTATTTTGCGAAATGGAATATTTACAGAGCCTTTTTGTGATTTTCGTTACAGAAAGTAAACGTTTTTAAGAAAAGACTTAGGAAATAAGTGGAAACAGATCAAATTTGTTTAGATAATTTTATTGGGCTCTGATTACTAAGTCACAATCCAATATTCAGGAGTCTACCCTCAAAATTTTAAGCTGTTATAGTTGTCGATAGTTATTATTAAGGATAGACGGAGAGATTGGCTGACAGAATGGTGTTCTCAATCGACACACTTTCGTGTGTAGGTCATAATGAATAAAATTCTGCCCATCACCGACAAGCGCCATCGAAAAATGGGCGGTGTCACGCCCAAAAGCTAAGAAAATATAGATATGTGTTATATGTTAGTTTAACATCTGGCACAGTTTCTATTTGAAATAAAACATTAGTCAACTTCAAACATTCAATCGAAGTTCTTACAGTTCTCGAATTGATTCAACTAATATTGAAATTATAAGGATTTTTAATTTTGCTTACCTTGAGTGGAAGGCGAAGGAGCCATTTTGGGCTACGTATTAGAGTGAGACTACATGTCAGAGCCAAACCGTACTAAGCATTACTGTGAGCACGTATTTTACTTATATCAGCGAGTACATCCGTTCACTTGTAGTACCTTCGACGGAAAGTTTGTGCAGTGTATAACAATTGCGCAAAAGCGTTTAAACCATTTAATGGAAAACATTGAGTGAAAATTGCAACCTTTTCCATTTAAAATGTTTCACTTGTTTGGATTCCGGCGAAGTGCACAAAGGGGAATTGCCATAATTATATTGTGTTTGAATGCCAGGTACAATAAAAATAGCAAAGTTCAAGTGAACGCGCTGCGTATGCGTAATCTGAATACACACATAAAGTAAATATTACGCATTCGTCGTGTGCTCAAATATCAATGCATACTTTTCTGCGTTGCCATACAATATTCATGCGCAACTTCGAAATCATTCATGTGAGTGTGTGTGGCATGTCAGGGAAGCTTATGCCAAACCTCGTCTTTATGTGAAACGAAACGTTCTAATAAAAAAAGGGACGCACATAAAATCGAGTTCTGCCTAAATGTAAAAAATAAAGAAGTAACCGAGGCAAAGGCAGAAACAAAAACAAAACCAAAAAGAACCTTGTGGCAGGTTCGACTTGACGGCATGATTTGTATTTGTTGTTTATTTTATTTTTGTTTTTGTGACTATTTTGCTGGCCAAAAAAGGATTCACTGCGGTAAAACATTTACACTTCTCTGCGTCGTGTAAATCATTCATGTGCGAACGCCAAAAAATAACCGAGGAAAGAATGAGCAGTCAAAAAAGAATAAAATACCAAAAAAAAAAAAACAACAAAAAAGGTAACGAAACAAAACAAAGCAAAAACCTCAAACTCAACTCAACTCAACTGAATTCAACGCCAGACTGTATTAACTCGCATGCGAGCGTCGGCCAAGTATTGCCGAATATTCACATTCGTACGTGACTATTGAGTTAAAGATACGTTGAGGCAGGTTGTGCTAATAACCTACATTGTGGTGGAAAAATCAACCAACGAACGAACCTGTATAGCAAAACACGACACGATGCGACGTTGGCCGTCACGACGCACATTGGAGAGCGCTCCAAATGCCGCATGCGAGAGCGCGTACGTGATTTATAGCAAAAGAGAGCGACAGCGAGAGAGAGTGAGCACGCTGTTGCCATAATTCAATTGTTGATGGCGGTCGCAGATATGCGACAATTAATACGCGAGTAGACGCGTGCCCTGCCTGCCGACACACTATGCGAGTGTGTGGCTGTGTTAATCACCTATTGTTTTCATAATTTGCGTTAGGCATTTTCATTCACTGCTTGAATTTGCCAATGTTTTTGGCACGCACATTGCAGCGACGCGCTTGCGCTGTGCACTCAGCGTACTCTGCCGCTGCTCTTTGGCAAACGCTCTCGCCTACTCTCGCTGCCTACTCCGTGCCTTTGCTTCGTGCATCTTTCTTGTTGGCTTCGTGTCCCGTTGCTCAATTTTGATTTTCGCCGCTGCGGCGAATTGGTGAACTCATGTTCTGCTGCCAGCACAGCGTCAAAGAGTAACTTTTTAAGAGAAACGCTGTAAATCACACACTATGCATATGAAACATAACGCAGTTGAATGCGGAAACAATGTCACAGCATTTCAGAGCGAGAGAGGATTTTTACTCTCCCGTGACTCTTTTTGTGACGCGACACTCCAGTATTGATTAAGCGCATGTTGCGGAGTGTCCGCTGGCGATTTTTCCTGTTTCTTCGTTTTTAGATAATTCAGAAATGGGGTTTTTTCTTCTTCATTCACTTCTGCCGACTTCTGCCGATACTTTTGTGTCAATTTGACCCGTTTGCGTATCATTTGCCAAATTCCGTTAGCCGCTCGTAAGCAAAGAAAAGCATTTCAACGTTCGAGCTTGTTCCTACATGAACTAACCGCTGGCGGATAGAAACGCGCTACCGCTGCTGCAGACAAATACGAATACGATCTTTTGATACGTTTTCTTCAAACCAAACAAATTCAATTTGAATAGAAAAAGCAAAAAATAAAAAAATAATTAACCGTGAAAATTTGATACAACAATTGTGTTATTGCATTCGACAATTGAAATTACGAAATTACGAATACCAAAATTCCGTTTGAAAATCCTTACGTTAGGATGTTCGCTTGCGTTGCGTTTCGCGTCGTGCTTGTGTCGAATTCGGCTTATTTTACTGCTGCCGCTGCTGCGTCTGCTCTTTGGAGCCTCGTCTTGTCTTAAGCACCTGACCGACCGTATCGTAAAAAGTTGTTGAATAAGTTTTTGTTGTTTTTTTGTTGCTGAGTGCTGCTTGTACCGTACGTCGTCGAAGCAGCGCAACTCGGCGTGACGTTGACGTGACGTGTCGGACGGACGGTTGGTCGGTTGGTGTGTCGGTCGATTGGTTGCCACACGTGCTCGTGCATGCGTGCGTGAATCCATGAAAGTTGCGCAAATTTAAATTTCAGAAATTCGAGAAAGCTTGGAAAAACGCATGTTTTGCGATATTAATAAATCAAATTGTGCGCGTTCGTTAATGAATTAAAACGAAATCAATCGAATCAAATTGAATTAATATGATTACTGAAAGTATTTCAATCGCAAACGAAACGCACTCAGAATTATTTGATGCAAAAAAGTGAACGAAGTCAAATTAAAAATTAATTGTGTATAAATGTGAAATAAATTACCGCGGCACATTGCAGCAACAACACCAATAAAAGCGGAAAAAACAACACACACACACAACTGCAACAAAAGCAACAACATCGACAACGACAACAAAGTGAATAGAAATAACAAAGTGAGCCAGAGTTGTTATTACTAAAATTAATATTTATTGTGCAAACTATCGTTAACGGATGTGAGTTGTTTACACGCTCGCTCGTCCGCTCGTAAAGACAAATAAGTGCTCCCAAGCGATTTGGGACTGAAGGAGTCACAGTTACGACAGTTACAACAGTTACGCCAACAACAACGCCAGCGACGGCAACGACTCAAAACAGCAACAACGATAAAGCGCGTCCGCACAGAAGGCATAAACTCTGTGTCTGTGTGTGTGCCTGTGTGTGTGCGTGTGTTTGAGTGTATTGACATAATTTTATGGTGTCGTTTGTTTGTTTGTTTGTTTGCTGGTCGTTCTTGGTCAGTTTCTAGTGGCCATTTAATACACCAGTTGCGGTCGCCGTGCTGTAAAGCCGTGCTCTGACTGCTTTCCAACACCAACAGCAACAACAACAGCAACTCCGAGTCCTTCATCTCCCAGTGTTGTGCCGTGCCGTGCCGCTGTCACTGCATGAGTTAAATAAAATTTATTATTAGCATGTATCGGTGGGTTGAGCGTGAACGCTCATGTACTCATTTGCACAAAAGTTGGACACTGACACAGCGGATAACAACAACAACAACAACTAAAACGACAGCAGCAACACCAACAGCAACAACAACAACAACAGCGGCTAAAACATGCAGCAGCAACAACAATGGCGACGTCAGTGAGCAGTATAATAAACGAGCTACATTTCCACTGAGAATAATGGACATGTTCATCTGCCGCCACAGTGCGTCATTACCAACATCATCATCGTCATCGTCATCATCATCAACTGTGTCCTCGTCGTCGACGTCGTTGTCGTCATCATCACCTTCGTCGTACTCGTCGGTATCAACGTCGTCGTTGTTATTGTCCTTGCTTTTTGTGCGTCCTGCGTGCCGCCTTGTTAATGTAAGTTCGTTAATCTATATTATTTATTTATATTTAATAAACATAACAGCAACAGCAACAGAGACAACCATAAATCGAGTGTCCTGCTTGTAGTTGCACACGAAGGGACATGCTGTAATTACGCTCATTAAACAACTTGATCGAGTTATCCTTCAAGTTTTGTGCGTTTGTTTGACGATTCCTTCTTGCTACACATGCGGTCCAATAAACTTTCAAAAGGCTCTTTATTCTTTTTTGTTTTATTATTTTTGTCATCAAAATAAGTCATTGTGCTCATTTAGCTCGTCATTTTGCTCAGTTGCCGTTGACGTTGAGGCGGCAGGCAGAAAAAAAAAAGAAAGAACAAAAAGGAGAAAAACAAATATTAATAAAAACTGTCAACGATGGCGCGATACAAATTAATAAAGAACAAAAACGAAACCGAACCGAAAAAGAGACGCCCGGCGTTGAAATAATTGAAGCTGTCACAACTTTATGCGAAACTGTCGCTTCGATTGTGGTACTTGACCCACATCTTGGGCACAAAAGCGGGCGGCCCTGGCAGCTGCAGCGCAGCCAACGCGCTACAGTTGACAAGCCCAACAACAACGCTCAACAAGCTTAGCAAAGAAAGTAGCAGCAACAGCGACAACAACAAAAACAACACAAAGGCAAACGCGCACATTTACTAATTAGGTTCTTACTTTCGCATTTTGCATTTGAAAAAAAACAACAAAAACAAACATTATCAAAGTAAGATCGGTTTTGCCGTGCATATCCGACCATATAATGTCCTGCACACATGGGTCGAAACGGATCCAATGTTACGACCCAATAAATTTGTATATCTGTCAAGGATCATTAAGATATAAAAAAACCTTCTCAAAGTGCTAATTCCGATTTGCAATTTATAAGAGTTTTGAGGAACATTGTAGTAGACATTTTTTGGGGTTCCAGCATTAAGTTCTCTCACTCCGTTCTCGTGGTTGTAAGAAATGCTGGTCAGACTTGACGCAAATGTGTGAAGTAGAAGTGAAGTAGGCTTTCCGTGTTGTGTTGAGTTGTTCGTAGTATCATTATAATTAATTTATCTATTAACCTTTGTTTTCAAGAGAGTAAATATCGCTGGCAGGCATTCCAGCCTGTCGCTTCTTGAGCCGGGGGGCTTGGGCATTTGTGCACCCTGTGCTATTCTATTGTTCCGCCACTGACTGCGGTTCTTCTAACTTCCGAGTGAGAAAAGAAGGTCGGACGGATGCTTTGGGTTGAAATAAATCCTCTGTCATGCTGATCGTATGTACCAAGTGATATTTCTGGTCTCTTTTAATACGTTAAAAAATATTTTTGCAATATCTGACTTCGAACTCTATAAAAAAAGGATTAAAATATTAAATTAAGTTCTTAGTTTCAAAAATTATTTTTTAGATCTCTTCAAATAAAATTAAAATTTCTGGAAAGTTTCTGACTGGATAATTGCTATAGTCAAATCATTCATATAAGCTATTGAATTCAAAATTGGTATAAAAACGGGTTCTATTACACATTATAGTTTATTTAAGAATATATCCGTGAAGAGTATAAAATATACGATATACCGATGTTAACTTCTCTCTTCATCCTTTCACCGGTTGAACTTAAATTAAATATAATCGCATGTGGAAACTCAAAAATTATGAGCACACGCGCCTAAAGTTGACAGTTGTGTCTGTTGTTAGAGTTGTTAGAGTACTTTGCGCAACTGCAATTTTCATTCTTATTATACAAAGACAAATAAACATGACAAGTATGTAAACAAAAACAATAAATGAATACACGAAAAAAGCAAAAAAATAAAAAAAAAAAAAGAAATATAAAACTTCGACTTCAACGAAACATTAATTCTCTTTTTTAATAGGGTGTATTTTGTCCTAATAAAAACCAGTCTTTCAAATATGTATATATAAGTTGAAGGTTTTATTTTCGATTGCCATGGATATCACTCATAGAAGAAAACTATCGACAATCGTGCAGAAAATTTTATTGAAAGATTTTTTTCTTTTCGATCTTTTTAAGTTAATATCTTCTCATCGCCGAACATGACAGTTGATTAGACAGAAAATGAAGGTTTGACTTCGCTTTAAAGAATGTTGATTTTGTTCTGAAGTTACATACTTTTTAGGTCCATTTTCTTCTTATTCTGGAGGATATAAAGTCGCACAAAATACAATTCGAAAGCAGCCCAGTTAATTGTAACTTGCATTGTTCATTGCTTTTGAAGTCGCATTCATTAGACATTTAAAAGGAACGACGCAAAGTGCCAAAACTTTTCTGCGAGAAAGATGTGAAAAAGTAACGGCTCAAGCAGACGGCAATGCTCCCCTATATAAATAAACAAGAGCTCGCCATTTTTGCCCTTAGCGGGGGGAGAATTTCAACAATTTTGACTTCTTCCTTGCCACTCTTCTCTGGCTGTGATATTCGTCTACAGTTTGATTATTTGTTTGCCTTCATTCTGTGTGCGCTGATGTGAGAATGTATGTGTATGTGTTATTGTGTGTGTATTCTGTTTTATGTCGCATGTTTTGCTTGTCAAGTTTATTTAGACAACAACAAATTAGTGTCTATAGATTTGACTTCTGTACCATTTACCCTTACTCTCTCACATTCAAGTAGATACATAAACACACACACAGATACACACACGCGAAATTACTTTGTTTGTCTGCATCCGTAGTAGTTGGCTTGGTCTGGTTTCGGATTACTCCTCAAGGTGTAATTTAGCACTCAACAAAAAGTAATTCCAAGTTTCATTTGAAGCAATTCTCGGAATTTGGAATCTACATATTTCACTTGTTTTGTGGGTTGGCTCTTTATTTTGTTTTGTAATTCTATTCATCTTCTTCTCATCGTACAATTGATTCAATTGCCGACTCATGGCTAAGATAATATAAGTCCAGCTCATCTAGAATATCGTAATTTTGATGCTTTAAATCACCTGCATCTTACTCACTCCTCACCTTTACCGCACCGAACTAAACTGTTGTGCTCTGTAAATTGAGCGTTTTGTGTGGTAAAATGAAAGAAAAACCGCATTCATGGTCAACAACTGTGCGGCGGTGGAAGCTTCAATAACAATTGTTGTTACTCAATTTACTGCATACTCACAAATACAATGCAGCCAGCATATTGGCGCTGCAGGGCAGAGCGGGGCAAGGCGAGGCGAGGCAAGAAAGGCAGCAGAGAAAAAAAAAGCAATGAAAAGAGAGCAAAGTGCTGATGCAGACATAAAACGCATGGAAAAGTTCGTAATAATGATTACTAAACAATGCACAACGTGCGAGTGAGACAGCTAAGTAGAGCAGAGCAGAACAGGGCAGAGCAGAGGAGATAAAAGCAAAGCGATTCACTTGACACAATGCACGACAATTCCAACGAGCTTCACTGACGTACACACATACACTCATACTGCCATTCGAGTTGACTCAACTCGACTCGACTCGACTCGCTTTGATGATGTCGGCGAGTGTTGGAGTTTTGATTTACTGCTCAAGTGTTTATTTATGAGTGCACGCGCGCTCGTTTGTGCAAAGTTGCAAATGCGTAAAGTGCGCTGAAAATTGTTAACAATTGACTAACGATGAAGCATTATGCCACAAAGTGCCGCTGCTTTGCCATCTATCAGAGTGTGTGTGTCATCGCCATTTTCACAGTCAACAACGTCTTTTGACTCTAGTTAACTCGCAGTTATTTCTATAATAAATATTTACAAAGACTTTGCATAATTGCACTCTTGCATTTCTTCTCTCACAGCACATTCGTACGATGTTAATGTAGTTGCGCATATCTATGTGTGTGTGTGTGAGTGTGAATGTGTGCCAGCAGTAAACGTGAACGCAAACTTGCACAGATTTGCATAGCTTAGTTGTTCTCTGGCGTGCTGCCGTCAATCCAACTGGACGACTATAAATGTGATTGCGGGAGTGAGCGCAGGCGTAAGCAAGTCCCAACTTTATGCTGTGGATTTTATTTTTTTGCTTTGCCTTTTTCATTTACATATGTATATGTGCCGTGTACAAGTATGTAAACAGTTTTGTAATTGTATGTGTGTGTGCACTAACGTTAAAATAGTTTTGCTTTCTGGAAAAGTTTTCGAATTGCTTGAATACATTATAAACTAATTATTTGCGTTTAAAGTTCTCCTAATTCATTGATTAAGTCCATTGAAGAAGTGTTGTCGGCAGACATTCTGCGTGGGTCAATTTGTGTCCTCAAAAAGCCTTTCCAATTAATGCCGCAGGCTTGCTCAAATTAAGTTTGGCTACGAAATAAAACTGCTTATTAATTAAGTCATTTTAAGTCTTAAGTTATTCCGAAGAGATAAATAATTCATTCATAATAATGTCAATCTCCAAATTCTGTATTTGCGAACATTTTCATAAGCAGTTCTATTATGACATTCAATTTCGTGGAGTATTTCAGGTATTCTAGTGAACTTTGTCTATCAAGTCAAAATTAAATTTTAAGGGAAAATTAATTGAGAATATAGATGAAATTTTCAGTAATGTAGACGTGTGCGTATGGTCATGCGTTACTTCAAGTTGCCCCGCCCACTCCTTCCCGCTCAACCAGCACCGGCCGAACACCAGAAGAGATAGAAACGTGGAAATCAGTATGTAGACTCAGAATATAGAATTTTTACCCTTCCCCTTAATTTATCCTTGCTAGTTAATTTCTTAAAATTGATATATCTTCGTAACTATAAAAGGTATGAACTTGAATTTTGTGTAAAAGCTCAGTAAATATACATCTTTAAAACTCCATACCACAAAATATCACACTTTTCTCATCAAATTTTTCGTGAATTCCACGTGTTCGACCGATTATCCCGATATTTTAATAACTGTTTGAATGCGCGATTCCAGATGAATACTTTTTTATGGGTTTGGGGTGTGGCACCGCCTACCATGTGTGCAGGGTATTATATTGTCGAGTATACTCGACTATAGCGTCCATACTGTGCTATGCTATTATTGTAACTAAGGTAGATACAACCAGTAAGGGCGGTATAGTTGAGTATTCTCAACTATATAATACCCTGTACACACACCTATGTTGATAACACGTTAAACATTCGCCGACAGCAAAAGCAGTGTACCACGATATGGTTTGTGTATTTGCTAATAGTGAGGCAGGGCTCACAGTGCAATGTTGCCATTAGATGGCGCTTTAGTACGGATTTTGTTACAAAGCATTGCTGCAAAATTTTAGTGTGTTGGTCTTTGCGGGGAAAGTGGTAGTTTGTTGTATGCAGTTTTAAAAACGTATGTTATCTGAGTTTGCATACAAAATTTCAGCATTGTATTCTTTATACTTTAGGAGATACAGCAATTTTAAGAAAAAAATGACCTTTTGTTGTGCTCGATGGGCGGGAAGGAATGGGCGTGGCTAAAATTTCTTCAAACTTGATCTAGTGTTCGACCACACGAGTCTATCTTCCAAATTTCAAGTCTCTAGCTTTAATAGTTTTCGCAGTGTTAAGTACGGTTTTTGTTACAAATAGGATAAAGCAGTGTTCAAAGCGCAATTTATGCCAAATTTCAACTTGTTTGTCTTTGCGTTGTCACACAGCGTTAAAAATGAAAGTTTGTGGTATGCAGTTTTAAAAAGGTATGTTTACTGAGTTTGCATACAAAATTTCAGCATTGTATCTACTATAGTTTAGGAGATACAGCAATTTTAAGAAAACAACTTTTTGAGGGGAAACGAAGGGAAGGGGGAAAAAATGTGGTATGCAGTTTTATAGAGCTATACATACTGAGTCTACATACTCATTTTCATGTTTCTAACTCATCAGGTTTTCGAGCTACAGACTTTTGAAAAAATGGGCGGTGCTCGATGGGCGGGAAGGAGTGGGCGTGGCAAAAAACCCTTCAAACTTGATCTAGCGTTTGACCTCACGAGTCTATCCACCAAATTTCAAGTCTCTAGCTCTTATAGTTTTCGAGAACCATTGGTGAGGACGGACGGACGGACGGACAGACAGGGCTATATCAATTCGTCTTGTCATCCTGATCAAGAATATATATACTTTATAGGGTCCCCCTCCCCTCCTTCTATGCGTTACATACAAACCGTCTCAAACAAACTTAATATACCCTGATACACAGTGTGTGTACAGGGTATAAAAAGTAAGCTGTTCGCATTCAATAATATAGTATTTTGGTTATTTTTATACTTTTCACGTATGTGAATAGTATATTAACTTTGTCACGGAGTTTGTAACAGATCGAAATATTAATTTCCGACTATATAAAGTATATATATTCTTGATCAGGACGACAAGACGAGTTGATTTAGCCATGTCCGTCTGACTGTCTGTCGGTCAGTGTGTATGTATCCAAACTAGTCCCTCAGTTTTGAAGCTATCAAGCTGAAACTTTGTACAGCGTCTTAGAATTTATTACGATGAATCATTCGTCGGAACCAGCATGATCGAATTATTGGAACAGGTAGCTCCCATACGAAAAGAAGAAGAAAAGTGAACAAAACTGGAATCGTTGTATGGAAAACTTTTAAACATAGTAGTTTTACATCGTCCGACTAAATGCCTGAAAGTTTCATTGAGATCGGGCAACTGGAACTGGTACCTGCCATACAAAATGAAGAAGAGGAAGAGAAGCAAGATTCACGTCGTTGTATGGAAAACTTTTTTGTTTCTTAATCAATTGACTTTAAACTTGACACTTATGTTCTTAAAACTATTTTGACAAAAAAATGGGCATGGTTACGCCCACTTCTAGCAAAAATTAATAATTTGCACATCTCCGGTACCCAATGAACAAAAACAATGAAAATTGGTAAATAGGCTAATAACATGAATAGAAAGTATATTCAGTCAAAAAAGTGGGCGTGCCACAAGAAAGTGCGTGAAAAGTATATAAGCTTCAGCCTTGCTGAAGGCAGCGTTCTTACTGGTTTTAATATGTATATTACAGATACATTTCGTTTATTATAAAATAAGTAGTGTCTGGAGGGCCTAGGCTCTTTGTCTAATCCCTGTTACATTTCTATATTTACCTTAACATGCGCGCTTCTACTTTGTTGTCATATCAACAGTGCTGGTAGCCGACTTGTGTACATTCATTAGGCTTAGTATACTCGGCATTCATTGACACGGTTGGTTATTATTTACTTATGATATTACTTTCAATTGTTAATGTGAGACTTGTGCTTACTGAGCAATACAATAGATGCCTACAGTAATGACTCTTAGTTGTTAGCAATCTTTGGGCAAAATGAGGATATTATTTACATCAATACTCCAAATGACTTTCGTGTATTCTTCATCCACGATGTGCAAAATAAAATTGTGTGGGAATGCGTCTGTCCAACGAAATGTTAGATTGCCGAGCCTCCGCTTGATCGAATCAATTTTCTAATGTATGTAAGTGTGAGTTCTATAAACAAATGAAACTTATTTTTGCACGTGCACGTTAACATTGTTTAGTCGCCAATTTGCGATAATTTCGATTGTTTCTCTGTAGAATTCATACTTATCAAAAATATGAAAATATGTCGACTAAAACTTTAACTTACAACTATTTACACAGTAAACGCGCTACTTAAATATACACAATCTGTTAGTTTTGTTATAGAACTTGAAATCAGTTAATTATGTAGTGCCATTTTACGCAGTTTAAGCATTTAAATGTTTAGTAAATGGGTTCCCCCATTTGCTGTTAGTCCTCCGATCCGTGGACCGTCACGTCGTCAATGATAAAAACCGCCGACACTGACCATGCCACAGACTGCCGCTGTTGATACTCTACGCTTGCCAACATTTGTTTATCTTTTTGTTTTGGTCAAACCGTCATATTTGCATTACAGTGTGTGTTCTACACTATCTCAACTTTGCGCCATGCTTCGCTTATCGCTTGAATCGCTCAATGTCATCGAGACCGCGTTTAGCGGCAGCAAAGCATCAAACTGTTTTTTGCGCCTCACAAAGCTCAGCAAGTAAAAAAAAAATAAGAATTAAAAAATAAAAAACGAGTTCAAAAACACTTACACACACACACTCAGGCGGACTCGTGCAGGCACACACACAAGAGCAGCGAACAAAAAAATGTCCGTAATGTGAAAGCAGAAAAAAGTGTATTCAAAAACTTTTCGCTGTTTATGCATTTTCCTACACGTTTTTTATTCGTCATCGCCGCATTTCTATTTTCGCTGCTGTTATTCAGCGTGAGAAAACATGACTGTGAGTGTGTGTGTGTGTGTGTGTGTGCGCATATTTTGTGCAAACAGGGTCAGAACCATTGGGCCGGCAGCAGGGAACGGGGACCGCCGAGCGAACCGCTGCCTGGCGAAAGTTTAAGTCGCGAATGTTGCTGAAATAATTTAAAAGTTTTGGAAATCATCGCCTCTTTATTTACGTAATTTCGCATGAAATATTTGTGTGTGGCACGTAGAAGCAGAAGCAGAAGCAGAAGAAGAAGAAGTTTTCAGGTGCAAAAATGATGCGTGTCTGAAACTCATTCGTGTTTCACCTTTTGCGTCATCTTTTATTTTATTTTCTTTTAGTTTATTTTTTAAATATTTTTAAAAGTTATAATTTACATTCGCAATGAAATGCTCGTTCGTATTTTGAGGCAATAATCACTGAGTTTGAGTCAAGTCCATGCGTGCGGCACAAGTGAAGAGCGTTGCTCAATGCAGGCACGTGTTGCAAATTTTGTTTGGCACAGATCGTGTAGAATTAAGGCGGCGGGAGAGATGGATGGGAGAGGGGAGAGCTTAACTACTTTAGTGTCGCAAAAGTGCAAATGTGTCATGGCAATAAATGAACATAACTCGCTTCAATGATGTTACGGGACGGCTTGGGCAGCGACGGGTGGTGGCTCTGGTGTCAGTGTCGGGATTACAGCAACAGCAACGGCAACAATAGCGTATACAATAGCGTGTATACAAAAAGACACTACGGGTATACATTACGGAAAAAGTGGGACAAGCCACACGTTCATGAACTGCCACCCATTTGTAGCCGCAATCGCAGTCAAGTCACAAAAGGTGGAAAGCTAGAGTTGCAAAGGTTCGTGTATCGTGCGGAGGTCTCACACACACACGTAAACACACACGAACACAGACACAGACACAGACACACACATGTGCACATATGAAGCGATGAATATGAAACCAAAGAAAAGAGAATAGTTCAGTGCCGCGTTCCGTGCAAGGATATTTTGTTGCAACGCTTGCAACATTTCAAGGATATTTATACAAACATGCCACTACGCGCATGCACACATATACATACATATGTATGCACATGTGTGGCATAACTATGGCAGCGTGGCAGCAGCACAGCACACACACACACATACAAAAATAATCATAAACGCCCAAGCCATAGACAGAAGCTAGTAACGGATTTATTTTGTGTGACAACATTTGAATTTTTACTCTATGCTTGAAAAATAGACAAAAATGCAAATGCAAATGCAACCTGCAACAGCACCAACACCACCACCACGAGCAGCAACAGCAGCAGCAGCAGCAGCAGCAGTAACAAGAGCAACAGCAACAGCAACAGCAACAATAACGACAACTTAAGCAGAGGCACAGCAGCATTTAACCTACTCACAGCCGACAACTCTGCTCACACACACACTCCCACTCACACTCACACACAGTCATGCACACATACATGCACACAGACTGTGAAACTGCCTTTGTTCGCTGTGTAGGCGCAGTTGACATAGTGTTGCAACGATTGAAGCCGCTGGGATGGAGATGGGGATGGAGATGTGGTGCTGGTGTACGAACGAAAAGAAGAGGCGGTCGGGTCAGGGGGGAGTGGCAAACGAACGCCCAAACTTAGTGTCTCGTGTTTGCTGAATAAATATTTTTGTTTAGTGAGTGTTTGTTCAAAATAACGATGATGACGACGACGACGACAATGATGAGGGGCTCAACGGAACGACAGACAGACGGACAGACAGAGATGTTCGTTAAATGCGGCATGAGTTTTGCATGAATTTGGGGTCACAGCAATGGTAGCAACAACAAAAACAACAACATGCTTTGCCACTTTTTACGTCAGTGTAGGTTTTATTGTTGTTGTTGTTGTTCTTGTTTTCGGTAAGCTCATATTTCCTTCTCCACCTTCTACTCATCGTCGTTGCCATCACTGTCCGTCCACATCACATGGACTGTCGTCGTCGACGTCGTCGTTGTTGTCGTCTTTATCATTGTTATTGTTGTTGCTGTTGTGTTAGTTGTCGTGGCGTTCATCGGTTTAATTGCAACTGAGCATAAAAGTGGACGGGCATCCTTGCTAATACTCTGCTAAATCATTTGAGGCGACTTTTTTAATACGCCATGCCGAAGAGTTTGCGTCCCAGCCATTCTTCTTCGTCTTCTTCTTCTTCTTCTTCTTCTTCTTCTTGTCATCTGCCACCACTTGACGTCTTTGGCCTTTGCTCTAGTCATGTTTTTAGCTCGTAATGTGCGGCATCGCATGTTGTTCTTGTTGTTGCTGTTGCTGCCATTGTTGGTGTTGCTCTTGCTGTTCTTTCCACTATTGTTGAGCATTGCAATAGCGTAACCTTAACAACATTTCAGGCAGTAACTGCAGCACCGTGCATGGCGGTTCTGCAGATATTGCTTTATGAAACGAAACAGGGCCATTGTACACATTAACGTGCAACGTCAACAACACCAACAACAACAACAACGATGACGAAAGCGATGATGATGCTTCTGCTGATGTTGTTACTGCCTTTAGATTGGATGTTGTTCTTGTTGCTTTTGTTGTTGTTGAAGCCTTCAATGTAATTACTTTTGTTGCCAACATTTTTGTCGTCGTCATCATCATTGTTGCTGTTGTTGTTGCTTGTAATGTTTGTGTTCGTTTGATTGTTGTTGCATATGTAATTTATACTTACAACTCGATGGCATAGAATTTGCACTAAGCTGACTTTAAAAGGCGCTTACATTGTCCTTCTTGCTGATATCCTTTTTGCTGTTGCTTTTGCGTTTCCGTTGCCACAGTCTAATTAAGCGCTAATAATTGCCTGGAAAATTTGATTTCATGCTCGACGTTTTTAACGCAAAGTTGCTTTTATCGTACTCTCACATCATAACCACGTTCAGTGTGCGCCATTAAAAATTTCATACTTTTAACGCTTGCCTAGGCACACACTCAATCACACACACACACACACACACACGTAACAAATGCTACGAATGCGTTACTTAAGATTATCCACTCATACATTCTCTGTTCTCTCTCTTTACAGCTTAACTAAAGACGCAATTGACATGTGCTAAGAGTTCACTGAAAATTGAATAAAAAAGAAAAAATAATAATAAATAAATAAAAAGAAATAAGTAATAAATAAATGAATAAATAGAAAAAAAACCAAAAAAATAAGAAGATACGAACTTCAGTGAGGAAATGAAGAGATGAAGCGGTACTTGTTGAACGAACATGAATAGCGAAAATCATGAATTTAAATATTTATTGCTTCATAAAATGTCAATACTCATAAAAAGTGAATATTAGAGTTGGCGCAATACAACATCAACATCAGCATCAGCATCAAAATCAACAACAATCAGCAAGGAACAGCCACAGCAACAACAAGAATTTGACGAGACGAGACGAGACATCAAATCAAACGAAGGAACGACTCAGAAACTCAAGACTCACGCACGACACAAAAGCGAAAAGGCACCAACATGTTGATGGATTACTTGCGACGTTTTGGAATTATTTTCCTTGCACAGCTGTTGCTCATCATGTTTTTCGGTGAGTACATGCTTAATATTTAAATGTTATCATTTGTTAAGTACTTGCCAGCAGTGACGTTTAGGTTAAGTATCTTTCGAAGCGTTGCCCTGCTGCTCGAAGAACAAGTTGCGTCTACGATAAATTAAAATTTCAAGTTAATCAGCTCAAGTAATTTCAGGTGTTGATAGTTTAAACAGACTTTCGATTTGCCTCCAACTCATGGCAGTGAAAGGAGGGTGAATTGAAAGTTTTCTAAGAAGTTAAGCAAGTTTAAAGCAGTTTATGATAGTTAAAATATTATGTACAAAAACGAAAACAACAAAGAACAACACCAGAGAAGACAAACAAAGTGTTCCACTTTTAAATACCCTACACTTGCAATTGTGTAAATTGATTTGATTTTTATATATTTTGAATGATTTTCAGTCAACTGCGACTTATCAATTTTCATTAACTTTTTAAAGCTTTTATTTGTGACCACACTCATTTTTTTACGGTATTTAATTTCACTTAATAGATGTTAAAGATACACCCCAGCTTCCCTTCTCTACATTCTTTAAGTTTCAGATATGTAAGCGTTATAAATTTGACTCTTGAGTACAACCCAAAAGGAGACATCTCCGACTATACAGGTCGACAAGACGAGTTGATATAGCCCTCTCCGTCTGTCCGTCCGTCTGTATGATCGCCTAGATTTCGAAATTTGGAATATATATAGCTGATACGTGTCCGAAGAAGATAGAACAAAAAAATGGGCTTAGCCCCGCCCCTATATAGTAAAAATTTAAAACGCTCATATCTCTAGAACCTACAGGAATGAAATTATGCATGTATGCAATTGGGATTGAATATAATAAGATTCAATTACAAAATGGGCATGGCTACGCCCACTTATAGAAAATCGTTGTATCTCTGGAACCATTTGGTCTAAAAGTGTAAAAAATGGATACAGCGACTTCTCTTTTGATCCTCATTCAATTGCCAATACTTCGTCGGGTCTGTTTACTTTGTCCTTCGTGTCACTGTGAAATTAGAACACGTTAGTTCCAGGGATATTCCTAATTTTCGACCAGTTCTTATTCCAACAAGTGTTGAAGCATGTACAAATAAAGTTTAAAGAAAAATCATTTGAGTTTTTTGACCGTCCGGATGCCCATCTATAGCCGGAATTCGGCAATACCTTAGATTTTGGAGCAAATTTCAGTCGCCTTAAATTGTATCCCGTCCCGATCGAACCCAAGAAGGCCGAATTCCTACAATATCCAATGATAATTGTTACCTTTCCAAATATGTAATTAGTGGAAATTCTAATTCCTGAACGACAATTGTATCAATAATGAAACAAGCTCAAATATATACCAAATATTATAGTAGTAGAATTCCATTCTTATGAAAATTGATTTTAAGCAGAAAATTGGGTAATTATTGTTTGTTGACATTTTGTGTGAGTTGAACAAAAATCCTAAACAATCAAAACAGAAAAACTAATCGATTGAGTTGTCATATGGAAAGGTAATAATTTCGTGAATGGCTTTCGAAGTGCTCGTTATCGTTTGATTAACTAATTATGTATCTTGGCAACGAAATTGACGAAAGTGGGAAGAATATGATAATTTGTTTTCAAGTTTGTGAAAGTTTTCGTTGGCTTCGCTCGCTAATCATTGTGCTCTGATCAAGCAAATGGCAGAACTTTAGAGCACTTTGTCGTCTTCGAAACTCAATTGACTCATAATTCAAATCAATAATCTTGAATTGTCAGCAATCGAGTGTTGATCTGAATTGAGCGATGAATGTGGATTGCTGAATATTTCACTTTGCAAATGATAAATGGTAAAAATGTGCATAGAAGATCGGATTTGTCGCAATTGTGCACATCATGTAGTTAATCATGATTTCACTGTTTGTGCGGAAATGAGTAATTTTACACTAGACTTACACACACTCACACTCCCATCCACATGAACATGCTTATACAAATTTAGATGCACATGTTTGTATGTGTACAGTGTTATGAATATGACATGAACGTCACATAAAAGCAAAGCCAATTCAACACCAATAAGCAAGGGTCCAACGTGTGAGGGAGGAGGGAGGCGACGTTGTGCCGCAAGCCACCCAAAACTGAATGATGCTTTGGTAATGGCAACCCTAGTTGATGACACTCTCACACACACACACATACATACATTGTGCGCTTATACATTTGCTTGCCGAAAATTGTGATTTATGTTACGTTTTGGCAAACATGCAAAATTCAGATTTATGTGCATCATTTATCAATATCAAAGTTTTGTGCGTGTCTTCACATACTTGTTTGTTCGCTCGCTCGCTCGCTCGCTCGCTCCACGCACACTTCTTTTCCAGCTCACTTGTTGGCATCTCGCTTGCTCGCTCGCTCGCTCGTTTGTTATGCTGCCATGCTGCGTGCATAAATAGTTTCACACAAACTCCGGCGCTCTTCTCTTCTCTCCGCAACGCCTTGCCAGTCTTTGTTTCCCTTATTTTTCTTTCCTTACGTGTCTATCTTCTCTCCTCTTTCGCTTTGCTCCTTCGAGATGAAAGCATTTCCCACTTGTCGCTAATGCACTTCAAGATAGCTGCATCTGAGCACGCCATTTTAATGCGCTCCTTTTGTATCTGTGGCTTAAGTGGCTTTGAGCTGTGCTCAAGTTCCTTTCCATGGTCTTTTGCTCTTTGGCCTCTTCAGTACTTTGAAGCAATTGAACATGTGTGTCCGTTAATTACATTTTCTGGCAATATTTGCTGTAACTTTTAGCAAAGTGGGCATTTACTCTGATGGTTGACAAATATACTAATAAGTTCTGATACGTAAAAAAATATGAACAAAAATCTCACTTTGGTAATATTTCATGACTGGTACGTTTAGTTAATTGATTCTTTTACTCAAATTAAGAAGACGTGAAAGAGGTCGAAGCATTCATGCAGTCAGAATAATAATCTTCAGTAAGTAAACTAGAAGAGTCATAACTTAGGGTTTTTTGTAACAATTTAAATTTCTATTGGAAAATAGTTTGAGATTCTCAATTTTAAAAGAGCCTGGACGGCAAGTTTCAGGTTTTTATCTATACTGTATAATTAAAATGAAGCGAAATTTTTGAAGTAATCGATAGGAGGGGTCTCTTGGGGTAAACCATTTTTACAGAGTCAAAGTTCACGACGAAAGGTTTTTTTGTGTACCAAATCCAATGGTCTGAACAGACACACAGTACTTCTTATAATTTGTAGGCCTCTCGCCTTCATTTAATGTCATACATACATATGTACCTCTGCTCTTGGCACATGCTCTTCGTGTCAGCCAGTGTGAGTAACAACAATCGGGACACAATTCAAATGCCGTTAAATCAAAGCTAATTTGGCTGTCACATTAGAAACCTCAAATGAAATGCTTTAAATGAGTTAAACAACCAAAAGACTCAACAGAATTAACAACAGCGAAAGAAAATTTGCTTATTAACCATTTCGTTTATTGTTCCGTAGGTGTAAGTGCGTGTGTGTGTGCGTGCGTGGTTTCCGTGTGTGCGCTTAATTACTTTATAAAGAAAAAAAATACAAGAAACAAAAAATGTAATAAAGAATGTAATAAACATATACATACATATGTATGTATGTACAAGGATATGTAAATATCTTCATATATATACACACACTTACATACCTGCGAGCCACAAGCGGTCGTATTTGTGATGTTAGATACGTTTATGTTAATGGGTTTGTCCAGTCGGACAGTCCGTTCGTCCTTTCGGCATTCGGTCGGTTCGTCGGTCCGTCGGTCGCCATTTCGTTTGTCAGTCATTGTGCGTCGGTGTTCATTGCCGCAATCTGCCCGTTTATTTTTCTATAGGTTACCTTTGTGTACGTGTGTATGTGTGTGTGTGTGTGTGTTTGTGGCTTTTTGGGTTAACACCCTTGTCTTTTACATAATGAATATCCGCTCTTTGGTTGCCTATAATCGGGCACACGTGTAGTGACAACGACTCCCAAAATGACCATCACCTTCAACGTGGTCGCACTGATTCACATGAGCCATCCTTTGGCGCCTTGCGTCGTGATCGTCCTGCTGGATTCGTCATCAAATCCATGTTGTCAGTCACACACGTTTCAAGTCCGTTTGCCGGATTCATTTAATAGCCTAATGACTGCTTATTAAGGTGGCCGGCCGTAGAGGCATGTGTGTTCGCTCGGCAACCCTTTGGCAACCCTACCTTTTTTTTTATCATACAAGTGAATGCGTGCGTGATTTGGGTTTGGGATCGCTCGGCCGACACGCAATGTTGTGTCTGCCATTTTTAAATTATGTCCATTTTCAATTAACAAAGCCCGCCTTGTTAATATTACACGCTTAGGCTGTAATTTGACTGATAGACGAATAACGATTCGATTGTCTGATGTATTATCAATAATTAAAGTTCCAAGCACACACACAATCACACATATTGAAATTCGATTCATTATTTTCAAACGATTTGTGTTTCTCTGTTTGTTTTTTGTACGCTTTTGTCTTTCATTTGCATGCATCTGTAAAATTGTCATTCAATTAAACATTTGCCAATAACAAAATTAATTTTTAATTGGTATTTTAAATACTAATTTACGCTCCACACGCCCCCAGTCAACCGCTGACTGTTCTGGCCTTGCCGTTTTTCGTTATTGAAGGCAGCAAGCATATTTAAATCGCTATTGATGAAATATTTAGTTTCATGTACAAATTTTAATCGATATCCGTTGACCCAAACTTGTACAAAGCAGAGCTGACATTTTGTGCTCTAACTTGTTATTGTTGTAATGTTGTCGTTGTGTTTTTATTTGACTTTGGTTTGCAGCTTTTATCGCACCGCTGGCATCTTCTTCAATATTCAACTTGTCAGTCGTCGACATCGTTATTGCAAATAGCTCAAGGCTAACTGCGCCGAAAAGTATGCAGAAGAATGCGCGGCCTGTGTCACGATTCAGCGTGAATTCGCTCAGTGCCATGTTCATGCAATTGCATTCGATTGTCTTTTGTTGCATACTTTAATGGGCGCCTCACTTCTCAGCGCTGCGTTGGTTCACTTTGCTTTTGTTGTTTTTTATTATTATTATATTACGTATTCGCAGATCAGCAATGAAATTCGCTCAGTGAATGGCAAAATAAGCAAAAGTGCGCTCAATGCAAGTAAGAATCCATTGGGGTGCCTCTGCAGTGAGCGGGCAATGGCGGCGGTCGTGGAGATTTAAGTGACTATTGCATTTTATTGAACACAGAAGGAATGAAAAAAGTGAGGACAAAGAAAGAAAAAAGAGAAAAATACGAAGCCAAGGCGTGCTGGGCACCGACTCAACTGAACTGAGCTGAACTGAACTGCATTGAGCTGAGCTGAGGCGGAACTGAGTCAACATTATTGTTGAAGACTAAGCAAAACTTATAATCAACTTTTATAACTTTAGTTAGAGAAATTTCGCTGCTTGTGCTCATTTCGTATGCAAACTTTGTTGTACAATCGTGAAAAATGCTGAAAAAAAACTTTGCCATAACACAAAAATCAGTCAGTCAGTCAGTCAGATGACATCGACATCGACAGCGACTGCGAGAGCGATGACAACAGCACCGTCAGCGGCGAAGACGACGGCGACGGCGACGTTGAAGGCGACTTTGACATCGTCATAAATTAAAAAGAAAGAAAAAATATGAAAGCTTGTTGAATAAGCAGCGTTGGGCGACGTATGACAGACGACTGCAATATTCAACATTGTCAGGATGACATTTCGTTTCGTTTTCCGAAAAATTGACGTTCGTGCTCTTGAACAGTCTCAAACTGCTTATGACGACGTTGACGCTGACGATGACAACGATGATGACGACGATGACGATGATGATGGCCGAATAGTGGCAATGATGATGATGATGATGATGGCAACTCAGCACGAACTTGCTCTTGTTTGTTATTATTTTTAGTTGTAATAACTGCAAATTCAAGCTGCCATTCACTTTTCTTTTATTTTTTGTGCTATTTTGTGCTATTTTGCTCATTTTTTTGCCATTTGCTGTTGAGTTTTATATTAAATTTGCTCTTCTTTATGTTTTATTTTCTGCTGTTGAGCTAAAATTTTTAACAATTGAATACGAAAATGGTTGCAAATCTAAATAAATTGGAAAAATAGTATTTGATTTGCTTTTTGACTGTTGTTGCTGTTGCTGCTGTTGTTGTTGTTGTTGTGGTCGTTGTGGCCAGAGCGCAATTGTGCTATAAAATAAATAATTGATCAGTAAAATTGTTACATTTTGCCTGAAAAATCTTAGGCAATTCTTTTGTTCAGTTCAATATTAGAAGTGAGCTAAGATGCTTACATGACGACGGCTGGAAAAAAACAGCAGCAGCGGCAGAGAAAGAAGGCAGCTCAGAACGACAGAGTAGCGGCTGCGAATGGCGGGGAGAGGCAGAGGATGCAGGGGCGACAGCAATAATGTTTGCTAAGAAAAATATCTGATTGTTACTAAGAGTTCAAACACGCACACAGACATGTACACTCATATGTATGTGTGTCACCAAAGGAGGTTGGAAAACATGCTCGGAAGTGAGAACAAATTGAGTGGCAACTGTAGCAAATGACAACTTGAGGTGCAACAATGCAAAGGCGAATAAGAGAAAGAGAGAGAGAGAGAGAGTGAGACTACAACAGCTCAAACGTCTTATTGGAATGTCCAACTTGAAACGCATTAAAATGAAATATTTCATATATACATATATATATAAAATAATGTATACTTTTAACTTGTTTGCATACTTTGACATGTCCTAAGCTGTTTATATGTATTTGAGTGAGTTTGTGTGGCTGAGTGGGTGTGCGTATGTGTTTGCAATTTAAACGTCAACGTAGTCGAAGTCGAAGTCGTCGTCATCGTCATCTTCATCGAGTGAAGTAATGCCAGTAAAAATACATAGAAAAGGATATTTCAATAGCGATTAGTCGCTTGAAAGATTTTGCTATGCTCGTCTGGCTCACTCCGCTCTACTCTGCTCTGCTCTCAGCTCTACTTAGCTTTGCTTGTGGTGTGTAAACGTAAATACCATTGGGCAAAGTGGCTCGACTCGGCTTGGCTTGGCTTGGCGATGACGGCTGTTCTAAAATAGACGAAGGCGCATGGTTCAACTTCAGCATGAGTTTGCACAAGCAACTGAAATAATGTTGATTTAGCTTGGATTTCAATGCTTGAACTATTTTTGTTTGTCAGTCTCTGATTGTGTGTGTTTATGTGTGTGTGTGAGTGTGTGTGTGAGTGTGTGCCCAGCAAAACTTTTATGCTTATCAAATGCCCATTTGACGAGCATTTTCAGGGTATAGGATTCACATGAATCTAACTCCATTTCTATACGAAAACACATATGGGGCGCCGATTTTTTCATCGTTTTTGTTGTTAAACAAACACGTTGAACGTTCGATTTGTTCGGATATATGTTCGACTGTTAATGTTTGACTGTTACTGTTTGACTGTTATTACACGGCTGTTACTATTCTGTTATTTGCAGTACTTTTAGCTCTGCTGTTGCTGTACTGTTCGAATTTAAAATCAATTAAAAAAAATTTCATATCTTCAAATTAATTTTATTTTAATAATTTTAACAGAATAATAATTCATAAATGAAGTAGTATTATTATTTGGTCATCAACTCCCTATCGGGAGTCTGAAGCACAAATTCCTCCACGCGTCTATGTTTTGGGCTCGCCTTCGCCATGTGATAACACCAATTGTAGACTGGGCTTCCATCACCTAGTCTTGCCAACACATCCAGCTCGTCCTCTCCTCCCCTTCCCGACAATCTCCGCATCAAATACCTCACGAGCCGGAGTGGCTTCTTCCATACGTGCGATGTGACCCAGCCAGCAAAGTCTATGAAGTTCCATTCTACTACGTCAGCATCATTGAATAATTTATTTTTTATTTGTAATGACATCTAACGCTTTGGTTGTTATTATTATTCCTAATATTCAAATTAAAGCAAAGTAGAAATATTTCGTCCGTCCATTTTTGCTTTTCTGTTATATCAAATACGAAGCCTTGAAGTTGGTTGCTCCGACTTCGTGTGTTTTTCGTTTTTACACAAAAGCATTCAATCAGCCTTCAGACTAGCATTCAGTTCATGTCTAAGTTGGAAACAAAATTTGTAGTTTTTCATTTTTACACAAAAGCATTCAATCAGCCTTCAGACTAGCATACAGTTCATGCCTAAGTTGGGAACAAAATTTGTTGTTTTTCGTTTACACACAATAGCATTCAATCTGCCTTCAGACAAGCATCCAGTTCATGTCGATGTTTCTAACATAAAATGTTGTTTTTTGATAAACATCCAGTTCAAATGCTGAGGCGCATTCAGTGTAGGCCATGAATGTGTAACATCCATTGATGCTGAATCGAAGTTGTGAATTTGTCACCATGATCCCAAAAATTTTGCTGGGTGTTTAATGTGTGTATATGTGTGTAGTTTTATTGAAAACGTGCACTGACTAATCCATGCTTTTGCACACAAACACTTCAAGTCTTTTTTAGAATGCTGGTTTTGCTAATTGGAATCTTGTTATGCTCAAACAAAAAAAACAAAACAACAACAAAAAAGTGGTGAAAAATTAAATGAAATCTCTGCAAAGCCTTCCAAGTCTGTCAAAAGAAAATTCAGCAACGAAATATTTCCATTAAATATGAGCTGATTTAAAATGGAAACTTATCAAAATGCTTTTTTGCTTGGCTCATGTTTTAATTTCAGAATATTCTGAAAAAAATTACTTTCCTTTCATCATACGCTGCGTATGATTAACCTGAGCATGAAACATTTTTGTAACCGGGAACTGCTTAACCGAAGAGGAAGCTCGGAACAAAAAGATAAAAAACAAGAATCGAAATTTAAGGATGTGTAAAACGCAAGAGTGTAAAATAGGTTTACGTCGACCTGCTCTAGTCCTCAAACACTCACACACACACACACACACGCTTAAATGTACTTCCGACATTTAGCCAGCGGCAAAAGGAACGTCTATGTCTATAACAGCTACAACAACAAGAACAACGGAGCAAAAACGAAATATTCGCAATGTGCTCATATCACGCGTCAACATCGAACAGAAACCAGAACAACGCCAAAGGCACTCGAAGGCAACGAAAAAGCTTCGAAATATGGAGAAAAAAGGTGGAAAAAAAAACAAGGTGTGCTGGCAGCGACTGACTAATAACTCAACAACGTCATTCATTGAACAACGACGCAAAAACAACAATAACGCAGAAGCAACAACAGCAACAACAACAGCAGCAGCAATATGAGGACGACGATGATGAAGGCACTAATACAGTAAACCGATCCCTGTTGAACAGTTGAAAATTGGCGCTAACTTTGCACACGCCTCGAAACATTTTGCATACTTTGCTGGTCAATAATACAAACAACAACAAAAACACGACAACACAAAAACACAAAAAACCGACAACATAAAACAACATTGTGTGTCCTGTTTCTGTTGCCGGACATTTACACCGCTATTTTCACATACCCTGCAAACAATGCTAGGCATTTCTATTTAAACGAATCGTCTGTGATTAAAAGCGAATTCATGATTGTTCAACAATTGGCACACAAAAGTATCTGTAGCTTATATTCTTTGTGGGGGGGTGTCACAGACTCCTCTAATTTGTGATTTCATTGTTAAAACAGTCGAAAGGGAAACTAGACAGAAAAAGAAATCCCTAATTGGTGATTTCATACAACAACTTTGTGGGAGATTTCGTTGAATTCTGTCGTATCTTAAATTGTTATTAATACAAAGCTACCAAGAACCATTTAAATACTTCAACCCGAGGCAGATGCAATATTCAAAGACAAATGTTTGAAAAAAAAAATCTGGCAGAGTTCTCTGACACCAACCAGAGATTTGAAAGAATCGACTTTGATAATAACTGGAGATTTCGAGCACACTCCCATACATATATAATTGAAGCATAATAATTGAGATTTTTCTAAGGAAGTTGCAATCATTTTCAATTCAATTTGTGTCTTCTTCATAAAAGATTCTGACTTTCGTAGACAATTCTGTATTTTAGTGCGAAAAATACTGTCCCACGCATATATGAGTGTGAGTGAAGGACATAAATTGCCCGTTGTGATCGCAACCAAACGCGCTTAATATGTCATGGCTTTTTTTGTCAGCTTGGCTTACTTGTTTTAACGGCTTTCGTCGTGTTTGGCTTGGCTTCGCTTAGCGGTGTTGGTTCGATCGATTCGATTTTCTCTGCCGTGGAACGCAGAAATATTTGCGGTATCATAAATGCTTCCGCCGCATTGGAATTCGACAATGTACAATAGTTAAATGAGTAAGCTGAGTGCATGTGTGTGTTGTGCCGCGGCCGTTCACAGCTTGTTGCCGACTGAGCGTCAACATTTTGATAAATTTTGTGTAATTTACACGCACAGTGTCCGTTTTAGATAAATTACTCGTTTTCCTTTCGATTTTCCACATGTTATTCTTTGCTTTTGTTTCCTTCGAATGCCGCATTTTTTTACTCTACTCTTTGCTGTTTTCCCGTGTTATTTTTCCATTGTTAGCTTGTTATTTTGCAATTGTTTTGCGTTGGTTTTTTTATTAGCCAATTTCATTTTTATTTTTGAATATCGTGCATTGTTCGTTAGTGTCGAAATGGGTGTGAGATTGTGTGGGTGTGTGTGCTGAGTGAGAAGCGTGTACACTCATACACAAACACAAACACTCACACATTTCTATGTAAATGAATCGAGTCGATTTTGACGGCAAATTGCTGTAAGCTCATTTATATATTTCATAAACATATTTCATTCCGTTAAGCGCTAATTAAGAGAGTGTGTTTGCTTGTGTGCGTATGTGAGTGTTTATTAGATGTCTGAAGGCGTTCTGTATTTACTTAAACTTTTAAGGGTTGGCCATGAAAGCTTACGAATTGAACGGCAAAGTATCTTTCAACTCTGCTCTGCTCTACGCTCACTCTACTGTAGTCGTTAGACGGTGTTGTGTCTATATTGAATTGAAGTGCTTGAGACGTGATTATGTCGTTGAGTGCAGACATATTTCTTAATACTTTGTTCACGGTTGTTGTCGTTTTCATTGTCGATGTCGTTGTCGATGTTGTTGCTGATATTGTTGGCAACCCCTTTTGCACATATGTGCCTTCATAGGTGTTGTATTTGTGCGTGTGAATTGCCATTTCAATTTGAATAAAGTGTAAAGTGCTCGAAGTCATAGTAAGAATTCTTCGAAATGGAAACCTTTCACGCTTCACACATGGCTCAGCCCATTCAGCGCTCATAAAGTTAAGTAAGAAATGTTGCGCAGTTCAACTTATCCGACAATCGCATAAGTACAACTAAAGCATGGACTCATGTGAGTGAGTGAGACGAAAGATTTGTAAATTACATATATACACTTAATGAAAAAAACACAAAAACAAAGCACTCATGAGTTCAGGTTGACATGAGATGTGAATAGACTTTTGGGTGCTGACACATTTGCTCATAGGAGAAGAAGAAGCTCTGCTATTTTAATGCTGTTGATTATGTGCACCATTGTGCGAAATGTTGAATTAATTAATTTCCGAAAGTGCACTCGTGTATTTTCGGTTGCTTTTTTTGTACTTGTACATGATACTCAAATGACACATTGCGAGTGCAACGCACAAGCCGACGGAGGGGCGCGGGTGTCCCAGTAACGCTTATGAATAGCGTGGCAGCTTGAATGGTGCGCTTCATGTAGCCATGAATTTTAATTGCTCTTCTTACGCCTTCTCCGAGCGCGTTGCACACCTCTTTTGGCGCCACGGACGCCGCCGCAGCATGCCGCATGTGCCGCTTGGGCCACCATCGGTCGAGGGTCGGTTCGGCGTGCGTTGTTCATCGTCGCCAGTTGGCGTTTTGGGTTGGAAGATACAAGCGCAGCAAAAAAACACTTCAATAGTCAAGTGGCAGTCAAAAATTATTTCCACTTGTTGCAAATTGAAATTCATACTTTAAAGTGTCGCACTCGAGTGTGCGGCGGGGGCGGGGCGCGCTTCAATGGCCACCATGCTTTATGGCATCCGATTGAGGCATGCGGCAGTGTGTGTGTGTGCGGTTGTGTGTGTGTTTAAAGTGCACGCGTCGCTTTCACACGCTCACTCGTTTCACACAAAAAGTATAATAAAATATTACTTAAATGTCGACATCAGAGCAACAACAAGAAGATAAAGCAGAGAAGAAGAAGAAGGAACATTCTTAATTTTGTTTCAAGCGTTCTGTAAAAAGTTTTCACCAATTTCACTCAAGTGCCCCATGCTCTTTCACACCCTTGGTGTCGCATACCGGCCAAGTCTTCAGGGCGCCCTTGAGCGGCATTGATAACTCAAAAGTTGAATCTATTATCTCTGCGTTGGACGAAACGACGAATAATGACAAATTCGTTGCTTCAAATCATTGAATTCATTCATGCAGTCGTGGTCAACGCTGTCGTCGGTCTGGGATTTGGCAGAGGACTCGATTCGATCGGAGTCTCTGCCGCTGTGCGCGACATGAAGTGCGGACACGCGCTCGTGACCATGTGCGTGTGTGAGTGTGAGCGTTTGTTTGGCGGCAATTGTTTTGCCCGCTTCTGTTGGCGTAAGTGGCCTGCCAATCTGCCAGCCACTTGACACTTGACATGCTCATATGCTCTCGCACAGCGTCCTACGTTCATTTGTTGCGACAGGCAATTAAATTATGGTTTCCTTTTTTTTCTTTTTCTACTTCGTTTTCTTTTTATTTTCTGCGCTAAACCATCAAATACAATTTTAAGTGTTTTTCTGCGTACAACGTGACGTATGAGTATTGCGAAAAGTTTTCCTTTTATAAAGTGAACTTTCTGGGCAATGCCACGCCTCCTTTCCTTCTGTTTAGGCCTTTGTTGCTGACGCTTCAATTTATGGCCGCAAATCTAATAAAGAAAAGTTAAGGCCAACAAAATGAGTACATAACTCAAATACTTGTTTAACAAAATTTCCAATTTAGACGAAAATTTTACAAAACACAACAAAAAAACCATAAAACGGTGGCGAAGCAGAAGTAGAAGAGCAAAAATAAAGCAGCTAAGTTGAGTTTGCGGGCGTTCGTTTCTTTGGTACGTGAAAATGAAATCCATTTAAGCACGAAACGCGTAAAAGTGCAACAGCAGATAAAAGTTTTTAGCCAATGGCTTAGGGAAAGTTTGCCGGCCGACAACAATAATGAGCGAGAGCGGCGGCAGGATCAGCGTCCGCATCAGCAGCAGCGTCAACGGCAGCATCAGCATCAGGAGCGCGTAGTCTAATAGCAGAGGCAACACTTAGGCCAGGCAGGAAGTAACGCCGCACGCAGTAAATATTCGCTTATCGCCATTTTGAAGCGCGACCGGAAGTGGCACGAACAGCTGTGCGCGTGTGTCGGTACGCGCGACGCAGCATAATCAGCAGAGATGGCGGCCAAGACAGAGAAAACACGAGCAAGAAAGGGTAGGCGAGAGCATCATTTTGAAAGCAACAAAAAGAATATGTAAAAGAAATTTTTAATATCGAAGAGGATGAGGTTAAAACGGCTCCCGAACAATGGAAAGAAAGTGTAAGAAAAAAGGCAACAGAAAATAATCCAAAAAAAGAAAAAGAAGAAAAAAAGCAATAATAATAGAAGCAAAGTTAAACCCGTCGCAGTGTCGTGTTATCTTCATGTTAAGTTACTTGTAAGTATTAAAAACTCAGAAGCAGAAGAAGAAGCAGAAGAAGAAGCAGAAGCAGAAGCGTGAAATGAGCGAAGGCATTCAATATGAACGATATCGTTTTCTTCTTCTTCCTCTTCTCGTTTCTTTGTTGGTTTATGTGAACGTGGTTTCTACGCTTTTCGCCATTTGCTTTTGTACATATTGTTGATGTTGTTGTGAAATATTTTCGTGTATTTTTAGGCAACTCAACGTCAATTTTTGTGTACAATAATTTCGTTTATTTTTCCCCTTTGTGGTTGCTGTTGTTGCTGTTGTTGCCGTTGCTGCTTTGTGCCTTTGCACTCATTCGCATAAGTTAGCAGTTCATTAAATTGGTTTTTAGGGCGAACAGCGACGGCAATGTGACGGTTTTGATATATACATGTATATGTATATGCATGTGCCCCAAGCGACCCTCACCATGTAACCGAGCAACGTACACCGGACCCACCCAACGAGCGAGAACAGGAATAACGGCAATACGACCACCGTGGGCAACTTTTCCTCGCCATTGAATAATATTTTCGTGTGCGCTGCCATTCATTATATTGGCAACTTGCCCAAAATGAACTAACACAAGCGCACACACACACACACACACATACGCAGAAGCAAACAAACAAACGTGCACACACACACACACAGACACAGACCCACAGACATATTTAAACGACTGTTTTTTCTACTATTCACATTTTTTCTTGATTTCTTTTTTTTGCTATTTGTAATGCCTCTTGATTGATATCGTTTTAAGTGGAACATTGTCGGATATGCTGATTGTTTGTGTGTATGCGTGTGCGTGTGTGTGTGTGCATATGCATGAGTGTGTATGAAAGTGCGAACTAAAGTTGAACTGGAAAAAAGCATGAACGAAATCTACTTACTAAAATAGAAACAGAAATATAAGCGCGCTTTATCTCTCTTTGTGTCTGTGTGAATATGTGTGTGTGAGATTGTGTGTGTGCTTGGTAATATGTGATAAATCTCACCAAAAGTGTCACAGGCCATAAATCATTTAAAGTGTGGGCACGGCATGGCGGGGTAGGGAGCGCGGAGCATTTTGATGCGTTTAACTAAAAAATAGAGTGTGTGGCATGGCAGACAAGTTAACTGCGTTTGATGTGTTATTCTCGACTGAGTGAGTGAGTGAATGAGTGAATGAGCGAGTGAAGGAATGCCAGACTGATGGCAAAAATCATGAGTGCTCGCAAAATTGACGCCAAAAGTATGTTCAGCTTTCATTATTATATTATTTTTTTGCTGTTTGTTGTTTTTCAGCGCTTCACTTTTGCATATTGAAATTTACATTTTTCATATTTTTTGTTTTGTATTTTTGGGTTTTTTGTTTTTGTTTTTTTTTCCGTTGCGTTGTTACTGCGACGTTCTTTATTACACCATCTATTTATGGCCATAAATTGTTTGAAGATGAATGAGCGAATCGCGCCAGATTAAAATCGGTTATAAATCGCATCGCGTATACTAAAGATAAAGCATGCAAAAGAGATTTATCACGGCGCGTTTATGACGTTTATGTTGATTTTTTTTGTTCTATTTTTTTGTCAGTGAAGTGCGCAACAAAAAAATCTGCAGTTTTGGATGGTCTGAGCACAGCAAGCGCAGTTTTTCTCCAGTTTGATTGAATACCCCTAAAAGTAGGCTACTTTTTTTAAAATTATTTTTATTTTATTTAGCGAAACTCTCTGTTGAATATTTAAAAATTCATACTTACTTATCGAGCCATTATTATTTATACCCTGTGTCTAATGGTCCAAGGACATATTCATTTTGGGTCCATTAAAATATATGTACGTACCACTAGGGTGAATTAGGCGTGGCCAAAATTTCGAAGTACATACATATACATATATACGAGGTATATACATTTTTTGAGATTCAACCGATTTAGAGGGATTTTCGGGATTGTAAATTAAAATTTCGAGATCAGTCCCGGGATTAGTTGTTCATAAACATGACAACGAAATTAAATAAAAAATTTGGTTGAAATGGGATCTTACCAATGCTAAGGCGAATGAAACCTTCCGACAAAAAATACTTTTCAGCTTCAACACTTATCGGTTGGACTCTTAGAGAATAATTTCTGTAGGTAATCTCACCACCATTACTACAAAATATCTAACTTTTTAGATAAGCCTTACTACTACTATTTTCACAAAGATAGGAATCTACTTTGTAGAATTTGTTGCAACTTTTCCTTAAATATTTTGGGCCTCATTCTTCAATAAATTGTTCTCTTCCTAACCAATTATTTTTTTCAAATGTCAGTGATTTGCTTCTTTAAGAATAGTTATAAGTATTACAAAATAATTAAATATGTCTAATAAGCTTTCCTACTTATTAATAACTAGAAATTATTTAAATCACAATAAAAAATCGAAATTTCAAGTATCCCGGTATTAAGCGTTTTAAATTACAAATTTAATTATACTTTTTAGTTTTTATAAGAACAGAAAATACTATTTTGTAGCTTACAGCTATAGTAAAAAACAGTCGATAATTTCTAATTGCCAGTTTTCATTAATGCTTGACAATATGTCAAAGCTTTATTAGAATCATTCATAAGGGCGTGGAAACGCCAATATAGAGGAAAACTTGAAAATATCTATTTATGAGGCGTAAATGGCGTCGCCCCTGTTTGCTTGAAGGAGTTGCCAATTAGAGTAATTGGTCAAATGCGTGCAAGAGTATATACTAAGTCTGATATTAGTGTAATTGAATCGACCGGAATATCAAATTTCTACTGAAATACTGAAAGGTGAACTTTGATCTGTCGGTTCTGAAGAGAAAAATACATGATGCGGTTCAGCTTCCTATTGGATATTTTTTTTTAATACTGTTTCCTATGTGATTTTCCTTTAGTTTGGTTCGCAATCAGCAATAATTTAAAAAAGTTATGTTTTTTGTATATATTGAACTCTATTTTTTATCGAATTTAATCGAATTCTTTTCCATTTCTCTTTCACGACTTATTTTATTAGTTAATACCTTTTATCACAAACAAAATTGCAAAAAAAACGAATAAAAAAGGAGAAAAATTGAATGTACAAAAGCTGAACTTCGTGTTCATTTTTTTATTGGCAAACAACTGAAAAACATTCGCATAATCCTTTAGAAAGTATTAAAACAGTTTGTTTTGCAAAACGGTTAAACCTTCAATACATTTTTCAAGCTCATTATGCTCTAACAAATTGACTAATACAAAGCAATTTGCTAAATAATGGCAACAGCCCAACAACAACAACAACAAACAGCCACAACAAATTGACGTATAAGTACCGAAAACAAGAGAAAACAACAACCGAGAAGAAGCGAAAAAAATGCAAATTTGCCATACTAATCAAAATTTAATTATAATCATCCAAATTTAAGCGTCGATTGCGTCACGGCGTGCGGATCGGCAAAGCGCACGGCGGATTTGCGTTAAGCCGAAAAGCCATTTACGCTAAAATGCTAAAATGCTAAATACGCGAAGCGACGAGCGGCGACAGAGTCGCTCATTAAATCAGCACGAATCGATTTGATTCAATTGAATTCGACTCAACTCAACAAGACTCAATTCAATGCGATTCGATTCGATTCATTTCAATTCGATTGCAGGGTCGCCATTCATGTGCAAATGTGCGTGTGTTTGTGTGTGTATGTGTGTGTGTACGAGCATTCATATTCCATATTATTGAAAATTAATTTTATGAAAATCTACACACACACACAGTCGCCAATACTCATATACATGCATATGTAAAAAGCAATTTGCAAATACAATAATTTATTTTTTAATTATTATAATTAAATAAAGCGCATTGAATACGTTTTTTGCATATGTGCAAAAACAGACACACACACTCACGCATAGCTATAAATACACAGTGAAACAGAGAGGAGGAGAGGGAGAAAGAGGGTGAGAGAGGGTACGCGAGCATGTCAAAGTGCGCTTGCCACATGATTAGTGTCGTGTTCGTTGTGTTATTTGTTGCAAATATTATGAGTGGCGCGAGATTTATTGCATACTTATTAGGGCAAAGCACTTCATTTCGCTTTCGACGAACAAAATGGCAAAAGTATTTTATGGTTTACTGGCGCTATAAATCATACTTTTGCAACGTTCGTTTAATGAAAATCCAAAACCCGTCATAAAATAATATTGGCAAAACTTGTTTGTGTAATTCCTTTGCGTGAGTGTGTGTGTGTGTGTGTGTTCGATTTTTTCACATCTTTGTTTTTGGCAGTTAATCGGTTTACGTACGTTGAAGCGAAAAACAACGATGAATCGAATAACGAATAACGAAAAACAATCACATGGCTTGGGAAAGGGGCAGGGACAGGCAACGACATAAGCATTAAAGTACATAAAAAATGTATGCAAACACACACACACACACACATACCCACGTACACACGCACGCACACACATATGTATGTACGATTGAACGATTGAACGATTTCAATTCAATTCAATTCAATTTGATGTGAGTCGTTTTCATTTAAAATTGCACAAACAAATCTATGAATAAATGTGTTTCAACAGTGGGCGTTTGGCGCAGTCTTGGGTCTTGTCGTTCTATCTCATGTTCTCTCACTGTTTGTCTGTCTGTCGGCATAAGTTGTTTTAGCTCGTCATAAGACAGACGTTTTTTATGCTGCATGAAAAGTCGATTTAAATTTTTGCAGCGTTTTACTTTGTTCCTTCAGCTTCTTCAGCTCCACCGCCCTTCGACATCGGCTCGGTGTGTTTTTAATACGTGAGGCACGTGGCATGATCGCGCATGTATGTAATTTCATTGCCGTGTGCCTTGTCTCTTGAAATTTAAACGAAAATGTGCATTAAGCTGAGTTTTAAGTGAGCATTGAGCTCGTAAAAGCGTCGCACAGGTTTCTTGCGCCACGCGCGTGTCTTCGCAACAACAAAAACAACAACCACAAAGAAAGAATGATGAACAAATAATATGATTGCACTCTGTTTTGTTTTGTGTGTATGTGTGTGTGTGTGTGTGTGTGTGTGTGTTGATGTCGACGTCAATCAAAGTTTGTCATAGTGGAAAATTAAATTTTTATTAATTCTACGTGAAAACAGCAACAGTGCGGGAGCCAACGAAACGGCTGCCACGCCCAACGCCCCACGCCCGTCATCCGTCGCCCATCGTTAGCCCAATGTGAATGGCTTCACGCGGCTGTTGCGGTCGTTTGACGAGCATGTTGCCGTATAAGTTACGTTGAAAGCGACATGATGAAGCTTTTTAGCGTGTCACAACACACACACACACAGACTCACTCATTCGCATACAGAGACGTGCATTCAACGGCGCACACGTACATGTTCGTTGCCAAATGAAAATTTCAACATTAAATCTTTGCCATTTTCATGTCGCCTCGTTTCGTCAGAGCCGTGTGGTTTTCGTTTTCGTTGTTGTTGTTGTTTTGGCTCATTTCTGACATTTCTCACAGCGGAAAGTTTCACTTTTCATCACTTGTGCGCCGCCGTGTGTCGCGCTGAAGAAGCGGCAAAAGTTTTAGACCATAATTCTATTTCACGTTTTTACGACTTTCGCTTAACTTGGAAACTCAAAAAGCCCTCGAAAATTTCATGCCTCCTTAAGCATGCAAGAACAATCAGGCGGCGATTGCAACGTCGACGTCGGCGCCGGCGCAGGCGTCGGCACCATCGTCATCATGCTCGTCATTGTGATATTTCCTCATTATTATTATTATTATAATTTTTTTTGTTTTCGTCTTTTCACCCTTTTGCTATTCTTTTCTGTTTTCTTTATTTTGAAGGCGCACTCTACACGACATCACTTGTACTCAGTCACACACTCACTCAGTCACGCTCACGCCGAGTCTTGTTTCTGTGCCAAGTTATGCTGGCTTGGTTTAGTTTGGCTTGGCTCGGTTCGGTTCGGTTTGGTTCAGTTCGACTCCGCCTGAGCCGGCATGACATTCTGCTTGGGTGTTTCTTTGCGCTGCTTTGGCAAAGTGCCAAATTGCCGGCTTCATGCAATTTCCCACTCTTGCGCTCGTTCATTCATTCATTCATTCAGTCATTGGCATAAAGCATTCAGCGCTTCAGCAGCTCGTTGCAGATAAGCCGCTTTGGCCGCTTTGGCGCTTTCGTACACCTGTCGACAATTTCGTTACGCTCGCACACCTGCACAAAACGGCCTGGCCTGGCCTGGCATGGCATGGCGTGGTGTGGCATGGAATGCGATTCGCGCGACTCAAAGCGCCAAATTACGTGTTGCCGTTTTGATTATTTTTCTTAAACGGTTTGTGCTGGTATCTCTCTGTGTTAGTGTGTGTGTGTGTGTGAGTGTGTTTGCATAAAATAGAGGTCAAAGCATTGTATTAACACATTTGCAGTACTGCAGCTGTTAAATCAATAGAGCTTGAATGGCTGACCGGCGTATTTATACATGTATAAACGACATAATCGTGCAACGCCGTTAAGTATGCAACAACAAAAATGTTAAGCGCATGACCGTGAGCCGCGTCCGAGTTGCACTTAATTTAATTTGTGCAATTCCACAACTCTTTTCCTCTCGCATAATTTTGTGAGTTCATGAGAGTGTGCAAAGTCACTTAGGCAAATTTCAATTCATAAAGCTCGCATGCGCTCACACACACACACACACACACACATACGCGCATACACACGCACAGCAGACGCAGCACACACGGTTATGCAAAGCCAAGCAACGTAATAAACTTCCGCACAGTTTCCGTTTCCGCTTAGACTTGAGTTCCGTTGCCGCTGCCGCTGCCATTGCCGCTGCTGTTATTGTTGTTGTTGCTGTTGCTCTCAACTCTTTCTGTTCGCTGTTTGTTGTTCACCGTTGCTACTTCTCCTTATTTGCTTCTTCTTCTTGTTCATTGCCTTCTACGGCATCGCCATCGCCATCGTCGTTCGCTTGCGCTTTGCTCTTTGCTGAAGATGGAAAATTGCAATTTTAACGCTTAAGCATTTTTAACCTAAATTTTGTGCAAATCCTTCAGCTTTGCATCCTTCGCATCCTTTGCATGCTTAACATAGAAGCTGAGTGCATGTCGTTGCTACTGCGGTGTGTGAGTGTGTGTGTGTGTCTGCTCAAAATAACATACTTCTAGGCGCTTTGATGAGCGGGGAAGAGCATCAAGGAAATTACGTGTGTGGAAATGAACTTCCTGCAAGTTTGTTTGTGCACGTGTGTGTATGCGTGCGTGCGTGTGTGTTAGCGCATATAAAAGCAGCATTAAATTTGCATTTAAAGTGATCAAATTATAGTAATTTAAATGAAATGCACAAAACGATGTTTTAACATCAATGCCAAACGTGCTGATGAACCTTAATTAAAGCAACTGATTTGTAAAGATATAATCAGCACTCACACACACACACACACACACACACACACACCCACAAATAGTTACACACAGCTGACCACAAACAATCATAGTCAGCTGGTCTCTCACATCATCACACTCATACACACACACCAATGCACAAACAGTTAGTAGATAAACACCAATAAACAGCATAATGCGGTTGAGTTTGGTTTTGTAAGGATATGCGGTGATAATGCCTCTGATAACGACGATAACAATAATGGCAACGATAATGACGACAATAGCATTGTCGATGCCTACGCCGACGCCGACTTCGACGTCGATGTTGGCCATAGTGATAATTAAAATGATGGCGTCGTTGTTGCCTTTCACTCTTCTGCGGCCGCTTTTGATGTTAACTCTGTTGTTGTTTTTGTAATTGCCACCGTTAATGTTGTTGCTCTCTGCTGTGTTGCACACATAGTTGAGTGTTATCGTAATAAAGATTTTGTTGAGCATGATTTAACGGTCAGCTGACCACAAACATTTTAAATATGCCGCAGTCGATTTAATTGAAGCTCAACTCTTCTCAAAATGAATTTAACGCAAGTGACGAAAGCATTTTTGTTTTTGGTTTTTAACTTTTGCATTCATTATTTTCATTTATTCACTTTTTTTGTAAATGATTAATTAAACAATTAAGAAATATTTTTATTAACTCATATAATTTGCTTGTTGCTGTGATGAGTAATATCATCACTCCTCCTGACTGAAAAACTTCTCGTCAGTGGCGTGTTACTACAGTCCATCGAGCCCTATCGTAACTCCCAACTTTTGTCGGTTTTCGTCCTTTAATTTCTAGTGGAAAGTTTTCGGTTTTAAAGTCAGTATTTAACCTTAAATCGCCATTTAGTTGCATCTCAAATATTCTCTGGTTAAGACTGAGTTATTTACTCTTTTCTATCATTTTCATTCTATCTGGGATTTTTAAGTAAAGACTTGATTAAAATTTATTGACAAAAATTATGTTGAATAGGGTATGTGACTTTCAAAAAACTCTTTATCAATTGAGCGCAAATGATTAAATTTAAAATATTCGTAATATTTATCATGGAGTTAATAACTGTGGATGATTTTGTTACCTGTTACTCATTTAAAATTTAAGAATATTATGCTGTGACGTACTTATGTATATTCAAACTACTAATGTTCAATATTCTTTGACAAGAATAGTCAAAAAAATTGATTCCAATTGAAAGAATGTTAGAAGACTTAATCAATGCCGATGAACTCTTCACTGAATCAGAAAATGCGGGTAAACCTGAGTTAGACGTAAACTGAAGTTAATTAAACTCTGGGAATACCCGAAAAAACAAAGAATTTTAGGTTCTGTTCGGAAGTAATATAATTTTCTGGTCCCGTTCGAATTCGCTAAAGGGGAAGTTTGACGGTACAAGCAACAAGAATTAGCAATAATAAAGGAGGTATTCCGCCGGGTGGAACAAAAGATACTTTGGTTTATAAATACTATGTGGCTAGCTTGATACTTATTTATTAATTTTTAATTAATCGAAGCCTCTTGGAAAAGTAGCAAGTTGTGCAATTCAGTTTTCATTTGACGTACTGACTTACTGAGAGACAAATAAGTTTTGTAATTCTAAACAAAATATAGTTTCGGATCAAGCGGGACGGTTGGATAGTATCGCAAAGCGGATAACGCAGAACAGAAATAGAATTGCTTATAAAAATTGAAACTCTCATTAGCTGTTTGAATGCTCAACCAGGCCGTTAACTATTTTGTTTTAACGATGATTGCAAATCTCGGTGTTGATGGCTTTGAATTTTATATTCAGTTGCGGATTTGCTTCCAGTTATTTGGCAATAAATGAATGTTGATTGGCGAATGGTAAATGGCGCAGATGAAGGAACGTTGGTGCGACCGAAGGTTTGAATGAATGAACGACCGAGCGACCAAATTATGCACGCGAGTGCGGTTAAATTATGTCCCTGGGATATGAATGAAACGACGATGAGGATGAGGCCGGGGACGAGAAGGACGTAACGACGACATCGACGTAACAACGCGCTAATAAATGACCAACTGGTGACTAGATGCGGCAGCCGCGTTGCCAACTACCCATACGGCTGTTGGGCTGCTTGGCTGTTTGGCTGGTTCTGGTTGGTTGGCCAAATGAGTAGTAAATGCTGCCACTGATTCCGTTCGGTTGTGGCTGCCCCTCGGCGCCTGCGACAAATTGCGAAATTTATTGCAGCGTAAATGCTTGGAGCACTCACGACATTTATTGCGACATACATGCTGCCTCACCCCTCCCACACACCTCTTGCCGTGGCCTGCAATGCGGTCGCTCGATTTCGGTGCCAGCACAGTTCACTTCACACACCCATGCTCTCGCATCTGGCAGCCAAAGTGCAGTCGGGTCGGCCATTCATGGTCGTGGCCTTTGACCTGTATTATATTTTGAGGTTATAAAAAATGTCACAAGAAATTACAACAAAAAATACATTATTATAACCATTTTTTTCACTTTTTAATATCAAAATATAAATGTTGCAAGATGAATCGGTGTGTCAAAGTTACTTCAGCGAAGACGTGGCAGCCGAAAGGCTTTTTATGTGCCGTTATGAAAAGTGCTGAGAACATGGCAAAGCTGTGAATAAAATAAAACGAATATCTTTTAGCTTAATTAGAGTTCAAGGCAGCAAGTGGGGCGGGTTGCTGTGGATGGTAGGCGGGCAGGTGAGGCAACCAAGAAAGCAATTGTGTTTTTAACTGAATGAGTGCAAGTTGCAACAAACAAAGAAAGATCAGCGGCATGGAGCAATGCGCAGCTCTGCGCTCAACTCACTGCTGGCAGCAGAGACATCATAGTTGATGGTTATTCCGACGGTGTTGTATTTGTTGTTTTAGTTGTTGTTGTTGCCCTTAAAGCAGCTCGGGTCGAGAGCGAAGCAAGGTAAGAAAAAAGAAGATGAGGTATAAACGATGTGAAAAGAAACTGTGGTAACAAGCGAGTGAGTGAGAAGAAGAGAGGAGAGCAGAAGCGCTGACGAGTGTTGCTATTTGTCCGTAGGTGGTGTCGCATTCAGTTGGTAATTAATTATGATACCCAAGGTTGACTTCGGCCATGGCCTTAAACATTGCTTGTGTTGTTGCTATTGCTGTTGCTTTTGTTTTGGCTTCTGTTGTTAGTTTGTCTCGTCTGTGGTGAAATAGTATGAACTGAGGCTGAAGGCTGATGTGTCAGGCTGTGGTAAGGATTAGGCTGCGCCAAGGTAATGTTGAATTATTGGCTTCGTACCTTCCACCGCCGCTCTGCCGCTCTGCTCGCTGCCTTTGTTCCTTGTGCATCTTATGTTGGTTCGCACCGCTGCCTTCGCTCGCAGCAATGCTTGTGCTTCTGCTTGTGCTGCTGCTTGTGGAATTTAAAATATCCATGATTAATTAAGTGAAATTCGTTTTAGTGTGATAACTCGTTTGGGTTTTATTTTATATACATGCGCTTATCGTTAACCCAAGGACAAAAGGCTTGCCTAGTTTGGGTTTTAGAGACAGATAAATCGAATTCGCAAAAGATAAATGGTTAAAGCACCGACAGACAGACAGACAGACAGGCAAACAGGCAGACGAACACATACACGCACACACGCACACACACAAGGCCCGGCGTAACCTTCATTGTGCGCTGGCAGTCGCTTTCATTGACAAACTGTAAATTCTTAGCGAAACTTTCTCGAGCTAATAAAGCAAACTTAGGCACAAAAACGCCCACGCTCCAAGGGATTGCGGAGCATTAATTTTAATAGTCATGCTGGCGAGGCGAATTTCAAAATGGCGTTGATCATGACAAAGCGTTATGAACCCTTCGACGCGCGTGTTTTGTAATCGAAGTCAAAGCCTGTTTGAAAACTTATCAATGCTAATTACCTGAATTTGCAATCATTAATCTAACTCACGACTGACGACTGACGACTTTGCCAGCAGCCATCATCGCCGCACGAGCACAAGTCGGCCGAAGAAAGTGACATGGCGATCCAATTAAAATTGTTGCCATTGCTGTTTTTTTCTAGTATGTGTATGTGTGTGTGCGTAGGTGTGTCTGTGTGGTTTTGGTGTGTTTGTTGGTTGCGTTCGTTAGTTGCCTCGTTTTGTGAACGGAACCGTTAATTAGCTAATTAATGAGCACAAATTTATTGTACATCTTCTTCTATTTGCAGAGATGAAAGCGATTTGCGGCGAAGTGCCGCCTCACTATTGGGAGACGCCTTATTCGCAGCCCTATTTCGACAACTCATCGCGCCGCGAGGTGACAGCGACGGTCGGACAGGCGGCATTGTTGCACTGCCGCGTGCGTAATCTCGGCGACAGAGCGGTGAGTAAAGCCTAACACATGCCCTTCTTTTTGCAATGAATGATGGAATGACTGAACTTAAATTCAAAATAAACAACAATGACAGCTGACAAGCGACAAAAGACATTCAACAACAACAACAACGAGAACAAGAACAACAAGTACAAGAAGCATAACAAAAGCTTTGTGTAATTTAGACATGAGTTTGTAAATTTTCGCCGGATTATAAATCGGAATGTTCATGATTCAGTGCGAGTCTATGCTACAAATATGCCAATTCATTAATGGCAAATCCACTTAAAACCGAACTACGACAAAACTTTTCCAATCACGCAATTTCTTTATACATTTTGTCGTTCTTGGTTGGTGTTGTTGGTGTTGTCGTTGGTGGTGCTTCAGTTGCCATTCTAGAACTGAAAGCGTGTTTGCACAGCAGCAAAGTTGAAAGCTTCCAACGCACAAATCACTCAGTGCCGTTTCAATATATTATTTCATGAGTTCAAACTCAAGCTGAAAACTTTTGCCACATAGTCAAAAAAAAAGAAGAAATATAAAAAGAAGAGCCAGAAAAAAAACTAAATAAAAACTTAATAAAAATTGGTGTGGAAATTTGTGCGCTTAAAAAAGCAACTGCGAAGTGTGCTGAAGCATATGCTGTGCCCCTCGAAGTATGCAACGCTCGTTAGAAAGCATGTATGTGTATGTGGATGTGCATGGGCTTCGGCGGCTGTTGGCGGCAACTGCATGAAGAAATGTGCAAAGTTAAATTTCTTGCACTAAATTCAAAACGAACGCCCTTCGAAGTAAACAAAAGCCATTAGTGCGCATGGGAAATTTATATGCAACATACAGAGAAAGAGTGAAAGCAGTCGCAGCCGCAGCAGTGGCAACAATAAAACTCGTGCCAACAATAACAATGCCGGCAACAGGATTCACTTATGCACAACCAACTTGCAACAACAGTGAAACAAAAATGGAGGAAAACAAAACAAAAAATTAAGAAAGGAGAAGAAAAAAAGAATAAATGAAATGAAACAGAATTTCAAAGTTATCCTTTTTTTGCATTTGTTTTGCTGCGTTTTTCTTTGCATATAAAATAATACAACACGGACGGACGAAGATTTTTCAACTTGCAACGACTTGGAGTGAAGCTCCTCCGACTATAGCAAGTAATAAGAGAAGCAATAATAAATACAACAGCAACAACAACGGCTTCAAAAGCGTTGCAGTGATAAAACAACAACAATAGCAACAACAGCAATTTATTGTTTCAATTCGTTGCAAGAACAAACAGACAAATGGCAATGAAAATAGTTTATTTCGGTCTTATACATTTCTAAATACGCTTTGGCCATTAAAACCGACAAGCAGGCGGACGGCCCCCACACACACATACATACATAAGTACGCAGTGGTTTTGCATGCAACACGCTTTGAATTGTTTGCTGGGATTTGAGTGCGCCTTCATGAGCAGAACAATGCGGTTCTAAACGGATCATGTTGCTTGGTCTCTGTCCAGCGTTGAAAGCACTGCGTTGTAAATAAAGCAGCAGCAGCAGAAGAAGAAGCAGAAGAAGAGGCAGAATGAAAGACAGGCCACAGATATTGCAGGTAACGAGAGTGAGCAGCTTAGGGACTAAGCCAAGTTGCAACAAAGACTCGGAGCGACGTCGCCGATGGCGTTGGCAATAACAATGCCAACGACAATAGGATTTCGGTATGATGGCGGTTTGGTCGGTGGGCGACGGGCGGCGTGCAATGTGCCACGCCTCAACAGTTGCTTAGCTTAACGTGTAAGCGCATAAATACAACGACAACAAAAATGGATAATTTTTATGAAATCCACTTGTGTGCTTGGTTGGTTGCTTGCTTGCTTGCTGGGTCTCCTTAGCTTGGTTTTGATTTGGGTTTTCTGTGTGGCTTTTATTTTGCTTTAAATCCAACCATGTGTGTGTGTGCGAGTGTGTGTATTTTAGTGGTTGACTCTCGAATTGTTGTTGTGGCTTTTCCGCAAGGTAACAAGAGCGCGCACAAATAAAATGAGTCGCAAACAATAACAGCATTAATAACAATAACAACAACAGCAACATGCAACATGTGCGGCAGATCTCAGCGCTTATTCGGATCGGAATGTGGCAGCGATGTCAAAGACGGCTTTGCTTTGTTCGCTTTATGTATCGAAATACAAATATTATTGCCGAAGTGGCTGAGTTGCTGAAATTGGTTCCGGATTTTATCTCTATGCGCGGGTGCGGGTGCGGGCGCGTGTGTGCGAGCGAGTTATGCCGTGCTCAGCTCGGCTCGGGTTACTTTTCGCCCAGGCGCTGAGCTAAGCCGCGGCGCGTGCAGCAACTTTGCGCTGCCTTGTTTCCTTTACCTTGTTTTTTTTTTTTTTTTTTGTTTTTTTTTTCTTATATTGTTTTTGTTTCTTGGTGTGGATTACTTACATTGCTGCTTTTTTCGCTTTGGGCATCGCTGTCAGCATTTTCATTTCTCTGACTTACTTTATTTATATTTTTTCGCTCGGCATTTCAGCAACGTTTGCGGTTTGTGGCATATAAAAAAATGACAGAAATATTTATGTAGAAAACAAGCAGGCAATATGTGCACCGCGCCCCCCGCCCCGCCCCGAGCACGCTTCAAGCGACAATCTCGTGGCGTATTTCGTCGAGCGAACGAAGCAGAAATGCGATAAAAACTCATAAAATGTTTAAATGTCTTTCGTTTTGTATTTTTTGTTCTCATATTCATTTCATATTTAAAAAAAAAAAAAAAAACGACAACAAAAACAATATTAAAATGTGCATGTGAAATTTGTCATTACTTTTCGCTCAAAGTTTCTTGTTTCGTCCTTGTCAACGAACGACGTTGTTCTCCCGCTGTGTGTGTGCCTGTGTGCATGTGAGTGTGTGTGTGTGTGTGTGTGTTTAATGTTTAATGTTTAAAGTCGCATTCTTAAATTTGTTCTACACACGGCCATTTTAGCCGTGAGTGAACTTTGTTGCGGCTCGGCAAGCAAAAACATAAATGAACAGAATTATATAAATAACCAAAAAAGCGAAGGAGATCATGCACTGCGTTGCTGCGGCATGGGGCTCGGCACCCTTCAGGCACATTGCGGGTCAACTGCGGGTCAACTGCGGGTGACACTGGGGGAGTGGTGGAGTGATGGAGTGGCGAAGGGCGGAGAGGCGCTCGCTCAGACACGAAACCACGAAATGTTGTGCAATTATGCGGTGTAATAAATTGCGACGTGTCTTGGCAATGAACACCGCCTGCCCCTGCCCCCTCCGTCCGTCGCCCGCTGCTGCATCACGGCCCTGCCCTACCCTGCCCTGCCCACACGCGCGTTAAATTGTCACGGCATGGCATTGCTGTGCCACCAACAGTTGCCCCAAATCCGCCAAAGGTTGAGAGCCCGACGCAGAAAAAAGTTACTCACACACATACACAGCGGCATTCACACACACACTCACACACATTCGGATAAACTCATGCTCATATAATATGGCAATGTTGTCGTTGTCGTTGGCGGATGTTGGCCATGAATAAAGTAATTAACGGTGCGTTAATTTAATTGCATGTTATTAATCTTGTGTCTAATACGGCCAAAACAGTCGCCTCGCATCGCCCCTGCGCCTGAGGCAGCGCCACGCATATGTCGACGGAGGCTTTTTTCCACGAGCACCGCGGGCGGTTGTATTGAGTGGGCGTTGTTGTTGCTCCGACGCTTCTCGAAATTAATTGTAGTTGTAGAGCATTTAAGGTTTCAATTTGCTGCCGACGTCTCAGCGCAATTACAGTACGCAATTTCAGTCCTTACAAATCATTTGTGTACGCTTTGCGGGACGCCAAGGTGAGCCAAAGCTGAGCTCAATGTAAGTCCGATCAATTATTTAAGCGAATTCGCTGCTGGCAACTGCTTAAACAGTAAAGGAAGATGAATGCGGTGTGAGTGAGAGAGAGAGTGAGTGAGAAGGGGAGGCACACAAGTGAGCTCAGCAACCCGCCAGCAATTGAGAGGGTACAGTGTGGTAGAATAGCTTATTGGAAACCCATAAAAGATTAAAATGTGGCATTTATTGAACTAATCGCTCGTACATCACACACACACACACACACAGCCACCAACCCACCATTTGCCATAAAAACTAAGTGGCATAGCGACAGTGGCAGCGGCAGCGACGGCGGCAGCAGGAGACGGTCTAAGCCGAATCGAGTGAAGTAAAAAACTTTAAATTGCTTTATGAAAAAGGTTAACCCGAGCGTATAAAACTTTGCCATAATATAACATTTTATTATCGTCATCGTCATCTTTGTCGAAGCGATGTTCATATTGCCGTTGTTGTTGCTGTTGTTGTTGTACTACCTCAGCGTTTCCGTTGTTGTTTTTGTTGTTCGTGTTTTCTGTATTCGCTTTCGCTTTCACTTTTTTTATGGCCCAAAGCATTGGCCGTGCCAGATGAGTTGAGGCAGGACCTTTCTTTACCTTTTCTTTTGCAATTTGCGTATAGAAATGTGTATAAATTTGCATAATAAGGGCGCCGAGTCGGGCGACGCCGCACCGGACCCGCTACCGGTCATTAGTTATGCATGGGGCCGGCTTCGAGTTGTACTAATTTATTGATAATGTGTTTGAAGCGCGAGCATTTTACGAGCGTTTTATGATGGTCGACGTCGCATTATAACTTTTAATTTTTTCGTCTGAAATTTATGCTGCTGTTAAAATAGATTGAATAACATTTAATGTCCTCCGTTTGCGCTCTCCTTGCAGGTCTCTTGGATACGCAAACGCGACCTGCACATCCTCACCGTCGGCATACTGACCTACACGAATGACCAACGCTTCCAGTCGCTGCACACCGAGGGCTCCGACGAATGGACGCTGCGCATCTCATCGCCCCAGCCACGCGATTCCGGCACCTACGAGTGTCAGGTCTCCACCGAGCCGAAGATAAGCCAAGGATTCCGTCTCAATGTAGTCGGTAAGTACGTGCGGCCATCGCAATGCGCCAAGCGACAGGCGTCGGTCGTTGGCACTGCGGGTGCTCTGCAGTGACAGTCGGCCGCTTGGGTGCGATGGTGTTGGCGACTAACACTTTGCTAAGCTGTCAGCTTAGCACTAACGGCCATTTTTGGCCATGTTTACCCAACATTTCCGGTTTTGCTTATCAGTGTTAAAAAGAAAAATATATTGCCAAAGACAAACTCAAGTGACTCTGACCGTGGGCTTGGTTCGGCTGTTGGGCCATGTTTGAATATCACATTCGCATACTTCCGTTTCATGTCTCTGCCTCCAATGTCCGTCCGTCCGTCAGTCTGCCTGTTTTGTTTTGTTAGCTCTAAAACGGCCGTCTGTCTGTGTGTCCGTCTTTGGTGTCTTTGGTTCGTTTATTATTCTGTTACTGCTGATAAAATCAAAGGCAACTAAAGTTTCGTTTCGTTTCGATTCGATTTTTGGGGTAACATTTTGTGCTGACCATTTCTTTTCTCCGTGCCCAGCTAAACCGGATCAAACTAAACGAGCGAGCGAGAATCGTGCGACAGCGATAAAAGTTTAGTAGCTTCAACTCCAGTCAAGTGTTACCAAAAGGCAAGGAGAAGGCGAGCGAGCAACAAAGAAAACAGAAAAGAAATCAATAAAGTACAAGCATAAACAGTCGCACACACACGCATAGCCAAGCATGCGAGTATGTGTGTACGTGTGTGTATTTTAGCTTGTGACAGTAAATGTATGAGAGCATCGCTAGGGCGGAGGCGCGGGGGGAATGGCACATAAGCCAAATGAAGCCGAGCGTAAATAAGCTAGCAAGCTGAGTGCCCCACTCGTTGGCTCAGTGGCAAGCAGCTGTGCTCGAAGTACCTTGGCAACGCTCACTCACTCGCTCGTTTGTTTGTTGGCGTATCAACTTTTATATGGCAGATAAATTTATTTGATGCTTTAAATTTTTTTCTTTTCTCTTACATTTTTTACTTTTTTACACGTCATGTCTCTTTTCATGTTGTGTATGTGTGTGTATGACTCGTCGTTGGCGTCGTCAGTCTCGCGCGCGAAAATCCTTGGCAACGCTGAGCTTTTCATCAAAAGTGGCAGCGACATAAATCTCACCTGTCTGGCGATGCAGTCGCCCATACCGCCGTCGTTCATCTACTGGTACAAGGGCAAGCGCGTGATGAATTACTCGCAGCGCGGCGGCATCAACGTCATAACGGAGCGCTCGACACGCACGAGCAAGCTGCTCATAGCAAAGGCGACGCCGGCCGACTCCGGCAACTACACCTGCTCGCCGAGCAGCTCAGGTGAGTGCGTGAGTGACTGCCACTCATCTACGCACGCCGACTTATTTTATTTAACGCAAAGCCAAACGAGCTGCCTTAAAAGATTTCGCCAAAGCAGCGCCCCGGTCCCACGCCACGTCGCCACCAGCACGCGAGAACAAACAAACAAAGAATAACGCAAAACCAAAGCAAATTTCTCTACAACTTGAGCCACGCCGAACAGCCAACACGCTTCACTACGGTCAGGATATATAAGCAAACCGAAATGTTTATCGGAGAAGTATCGTTTTCGATTGATTTGTTTGAGTTTCGATTTTCGGACGGACATGGCTTGTTTTTTCTAAACAAAAATACTCATTGTCTGAGGCTGCTCATAGCTCTGCTTGATGTGTTGCAAACTTCGGAGCTGAACACTTCGCTCTGTTCACTGAGTAAACAATCTGCCAAATGGAAAAAGGTGAGGCTTGCTTGAAAACTTTTGCAGAAGGCCAATAACTGAATGACTTCAGACTGCGGCAGAGATTTTCGATTAGATTTGCCGTGGCGTGGCGAGCCATGGCAGAACGTGGCGAGCGGCGCAAATTTGTTTCCTTTTCAAGTTCATTCGCACGTGAATAATTCGTCTGGCTGCCGAATTAGTCGACTTTTAGGCGTTTTGCTCGGCTGCTGATGCTGATGTTGACGTTGTGGCTGGCTGGCTGGCTGACTGGCTCTGAGGCCGACGGAGGTCGTGGTCGTGGCTGAGTAGGTGCCAATGAATCAATCTGCTGATGATGGCAAATAGTGTGCTAATGGCTTTAATGCTTACGGGCAGCTCATGCGGTTTTTGCCTCACTGTGCGAGCTTTTGATGTCAAATTAAAAATTCCTGAAACTCGTTGTCGGCATTAACACTCTTTCCTTTCTCTCTCTCTCTCCCCCTCGGTCACTGTACCTCCTCAAACGGTTGCGCTCGTTATTGTTTCCATATTTTTCAGATTCCGCTTCGGTCGTGGTGCACGTCATTAACGGCGAACACCCGGCGGCAATGCAGCACGGCAACAGCAGCGCCGGCCGCATAGAAGCGGCGACCGGCAGCGTTGCTTTGACCGTGGTTGTTGCCGCTGCCACTCGGAGTCCACGGCAGGTGTGTCAAGCGTTGCAGGGCCTGCCACAGCTCGTCAATTGGTACATGGCGCTGCTCGTTGTGCTTGTGGTACAGATCAAGCGCACGGTGGCGGAGCGCGCGCCCAGTCGACGGCCTGCGGCGATGATTGGCAGGTGATTGCCAAGCGCGACGAACTGAACTGAAATTGAGCTGAAGGCGGCGCACAAGACGACGCGGGTTGCGGCGGCGGCACAAGAGGCGGTTCGGCCGGGAGAGCACATGGAGCCATTTGGCCAATTGTAAATAACTTGATAATAATATAAATTAAAATTTTCCCAATAAATCAATATAAACTTAATTCTGCATAAAGCAAAGCAAAAAGTATTCAAAGCTAACAAAATTCAAGTATATAAGGTATGTCAAAAATAAACAAATAAATATGCAATGAATGTGAAATAATTTGATTTGAATTTATGAAATAATAATCACAATAAAAGTGAAATTGTGTAATTCACTTCTCTATAGTCAAATTTTGTACGTTTTAATGAGAAAAGCGAAAAAGAAAACAGAAAACAAAAACAAAAATCGCACGAATAAAATTCATCAAATATTAGAAAATATTTTGAATTATGAATAAGTGAAAATACACACACAAACACACACACACAAATACGCATAAAGTTCTCATACAAAACTATTTGTTTTTATTTTCTGTTTGAAAAGAGTTGAACATGTTTCCATAAATATTTATGCGCCCTTTGACATGACCGTTTGTGCGTCGTTGGATGCGTGATGGCTTCATTAAGTTTTTAAATAAGTTTGGCTTTTGCAATTCAGCATTATTCATACCCACACACACACACACATGCTCAAATATAAATCTATAGCCAAATATGCAGATCCTGCGGATGTTTGCAATATTCATGCATGTATAAATGAGTGATTCGGTAATTGAATGAAATCGCACAAAACAGTTAATGCAAATACAAATACAAATACAAATAATAAACAATATATATTTTGTTGTTTATAACACACAAAGGGAATCAAGCTGCTCTGCGCATTCCACCCCCCCGCATTTAACATTCCGCATTCAATGCTCATTGCATTCATTACTAAATTAAATCCAATGAAATTTTAATGATAATGACACTTTTTTCCCCAATTACCAAACAGACATTCTAACCAACCGACTGACCGACCGACTAACTGACTGCCTAGCTGACTGGCTGACGGACAGCCTGACTGATTAGCAATGTGTGTGCAAATGTGCGCCAGATGCAATACAACAACTAATATTGAATTAATTTTCGTTGGAAAATTGAATTCGGACAGCGCGCATAAATAATTGCTTCGCACACTTTTCTCTCATTCACCCATGCATTCATTCATTCACTCTTATAGCAAAACTGCAATATATATTTGTGTATCTGTAATGAATAATTTTGTAAATATCGCTAAGTTGACACACTTCAACTGTAGTTGTAAATAAAATTTATCAATGTTAAAATCGTAGTGGATTATACACCTAAGTACATGTTATTATAGAGGATCGAAAATCGCTCGGCCTCGTCGAGTTTACTATAAACTGCACTCAAGAGGAATTAATGCTCATTGTTCACATGATACTCGATACTCGATGGAAGAGAATAATGTGAGTAATGTGGAAGCGGCAATTGGAAAAGTCGATGCATGTATATTTTTATCGTTGATTTCAAATTACCTTTTAAAAGTTATGAAATTAGTTGTGTATTTGGCCAAATGCTGCTGTGACTTAGCTTGGTTGAGGAAAAACACTTTCCAATCTCTAAGGTTGAACTATAATAAGCATATATATAACAAGAAGATATTATATACTTGTTATTCATTGTTGGAGTGATGCATGTGCTGCGTGTTGAAAACAATCAAAGCAATACGAAATAAAATTTATATACAAAAGCAATTGCAAAGCGTAAGAAAGTTATGGCGAACTTATTCAGACTGATTTGTGTCTAAAACGAGTTTGTTGTTTTTGATTTTAAGCACTTCTATCTAACATGAGGCCACACGGCACATAGGGCAGTCTAGCATGTGAACTTGGTCTGTATAGATTTTTCTATTTCCGATGGAACATTAGGAAAAGTATTTAAATATAAACACTCTTCTCTTTAAATGTTTTGCTGTGTTAAGATTTCAAGTCAATCTATCTTTGAAAAAGAAATTGCTTTTTTTTCTTGACTTTTTTATTTTAGGATATTTTACCATCTTTTTAGTAACTTACTTACATGAATCTCACAGAGTTGTTTTTTAAATCGATTCAATTAAAGTGATTACAGTTTGATTACTTTAAAACATTCGCATTACTCATTCTTCACTTGCTCACAAAAACGAAGTTTGTTGAAAAGATTTCAAATGTTAGCAGGTGAAAAATTTTTTATGAATTATATTTATGGATGTGCCGACTATTTTCATAACAACTCATAAAAAAACTCAGCCTGTCCGGACAAATCGACAGTATATGTTTTCCACTTTGGATATAATCAAGTTGTGATAAGCGTGTTTCAACCCTCAGACAAAGCTGAACGAAAACTTACCAAATCGTTTTGAGAGCTTGTGCGCTCGGCATGAAATCCTTTAAGCTTACATAATTGGTGCAGTTTATAAATAGACAAGAAAAATAAAAAAAAGAGTATAATAAACAGAGAAAGAAAAACAAAACATTAATGAAAGGGAGACCTAAAATAAATTTCAAATTATCTAAAAGTGTTGTTAAAGTCTAGTAAAAATGTTTAAGGCATGTAATCGAGAAAAGCAAAACGAATAATTAAGTTAGAATTAATCAGTTCAATGAACAATAAAATTATAATTATTAAAATAAATTCGTGCAAATGTTTTTATTCGAAAACTCTGCAAAATTTGTACATAAACTAAGTAAGATGAATCCATAAACTCAAAAGACAACAAAAAGAAAACAGAAAGAATAGTATTAAACCCATCATTAACACACACTCATAAACATGACAACACAACTACTAACAAACAGAAAGTAAAAAAGAGGCGGAAAATGAATGAAGTGTAGAAAAATAAAAAGCATATTTCAATAGAAAAGAATATTTGAAGATTTTCTTGCTGTTAAATAATTCAATTTAGCTAATGTGTAATCCGAAATGGCAACAAACATTTTTGAGTGCAGAATGAAAAGATTTAAATATAAAATCTATAAAAGGCGAAATAACAGAATTTATGTTCAGAAGTTGAGACAGATTGCGGTGACTTTTAAGTAGTCTGATAAGACTTTTACGGAGTAACTTGTAGTTGCTAAAATTTCTCAAAATAAACAAAATAATAATAGAATATAAAATTAATACGAAAACTAAAGAAAATAAATGCATAAAAAACGCAATAAAAATGGAAAAAACGAAAAAGAAAGAAAACTTGTATTATAGACTAAAGTACATAAAACCAGTAAGGACGCTATCTTCAGCAAGGCTGAAGCTATAATACTTTTCACTTTGTGTCACTATAAAAAAACTTAATGAATAGTTTTCATGCATCCCTAACAACATATCTGTAATGTTTCAAGTCAATTCGTTAAAAAACAAAAAATTTTTCCATACAACGGTTCAAGTTTTGCGATAAGTGGGCGTAGCCATGCCCACATTTGGTCAAAATAGTTTTTATTCCTCCCTAAGAGCACAACTGCAAAGTTTCAAGTCAATTGGTTAAAAAACAAAAAAGTTTTCCATACAACGGATAAATTTTCGCTATAAGTGGGCGTGGCTACGCCCACTTTTGGTCAAAATAGTTTTCATTCCTCTCTAAGAACATAACTGTAAAGTTTCAAGTCAATTGGTTAAAAAACAAAAAAGTTTTCCATACAAAGTGTCAATTTTCGCTATAAGTGGGCGTGGCTACGCCCACTTTTAGTCAAAATAGTTTTCATTCCTCCCTAAGAACATAACTGTAAAGTTTCAAGTCAATTGGTTAAAAAACAAGAAAGTTTTCCATACAAAGGGTCAAGTTAAGCTATAAGTGGGCGTGGCCACGCCCACTTTTGATCAAAATAGTTTTCATTCCTCCCTAAGAGCATAACTGCAAAGTTTCAAGTCAATTGGTTACAAAACAAAAAAGTTTTCCATACAACGGGTAAATTTTCGCTATAAGTGGGCGTGGCTACGCCCACTTTTGCTCAAAATAGTTTTCATTCCTCTCTAAGAACATAACTGTAAAGTTTCAAGTCAATTGGTTAAAAAACAAAAAAGTTTTCCATACAAAGGGTCAATTTTCGCTATAAGTGGGCGTGGCTACGCGTGGTTACGCCCACTTTTGGTCAAAATAGTTTTCATTCCTCCCTAAGAACATAACTGTAAAGTTTCAAGTCAATTGGTTAAAAAACAAGAAAGTTTTCCATACAAAGGGTCAAGTTAAGCTATAAGTGGGCGTGGCCACGCCCACTTTTGATCAAAATAGTTTTCATTCCTCCCTAAGAGCATAACTGCAAAGTTTCAAGTCAATTGGTTAAAAAACAAAAAAGTTTTCCATACAACGGGTAAATTTTCGCTATAAGTGGGCGTGGCTACGCGTGGTTACGCCCACTTTTGGTCAAAATAGATTTCATTCCTCCCTAAGAACATAACTTTAAAATTTCAAGTCAATTGGTTAAGAAACAAAAAAGTTTTCCATACAACGACGTGAATATGGCTTCTCTTCCTCTTCTTCATTTTGTATGGGAGCTACCAGTTCCAGATGTCCAATCTCAATGAAACTTTCAGGCATGTAGTCGGACCATGTAAAACAACTATGTTTAAAATTTCAGCACTCTATTGTACAAAACAAAAAAGTTTTCCATACAACGATTCAAGTTTTGTACACTTTTCTTCTTCTTTTCGTATGGGAGCTACCTGTTCCAATAATCCGATCATGCTGGTTCCGACGAATGATTCATCGTAATAAATTCTAAGACTCTGTGCAAAGTTTCAGCTCGATAGCTTCAAAACTGAGGGACTAGTTTGCATACATACAGACAGACAGACAGACAGACAGACAGACAGACAGACAGACAGACAGACAGACGGACAGACGGACAGACGGACAGACGGACATGGCTAAATCAACTCGTCTTGTCGTCCTGATCAAGAATATATATACTTTATATAGTCGGAAATTAATATTTCGATCTGTTACAAACTCCGTGACAAAGTTAATATACTATTTCACATAAGTGAAAAGTATAAAAATATATTATATATAAATGCATGTAAGTAATTTTAAATAAAAGAAAAACAAAAATGAACTAAGGAGTTAAACAAAATAATAAAAACTAAACAAAAAGTAAAACAAAAGAACAAAATGTGAATGTATTATGTTTTTGATCGAAGTGAATATGAAATGTTTCTGAGAAATAAAAAAGGTTTATGTTTGAAATTACTGTCTTTGCTGTTGTTTTATTTGAGAACAGATTGTCGGCGAGAAGAGTGAGGGTTGACAGTCGACATTTGCTGCAACGTTAAACAGTTGGGCCACAAATTGTGAAGTGTGCGAGTGAAAATGTGTCAAGGAGGCGGGCAGGCGGAGAATTCCGGGCGCCCAGACACATGCCATACTAATTAACATTGGATTTATCTTTCGGCTGTCACGTTGCATGAAGTACAAAAAACGGGACGTGCAAAGGCTGAGGTAAGTCAAATGCAGTCGCTTTTGCTTGTGAGCCAAACTTGTTCTGCATGCGGGCGGCAGCGAGTCATACATGTATGCTGTTTACAGAGATGGAATGCCTTGTTTCTCAGACATTATCGGACCAAGGCACTTGAATTATTCTATTGTTGAGCGCCAGATATTGTTAACACTTGAGCGCTGCTCCATAATGCATTGTCTGTGGAGACATTTAAAGTTTATGCAAAGGCGCTTTCAAATTCTGATTTTAGTCAAATGTATGCCATTGCATATTTAACAAGTTTGGCATTCGCCTCAGCACCGCCCGCATCCTTTTTCATACTTCTCACTCGCTGTCGCCTGCTTTTATTGGCGCTGTTGCTGTTGCTGCTGTAGCTTTTTGTCTTTGTTTTTGTTTTCTTTCTCATTTTCCTGTTTTTGCTTCGGTTTTGGACAGCGCAGAAATTGCCCATTTAATACACAGCCTAAAAGCAGGCAATCAAATATTTATAGTGCTCATCAAATTCACACAAATATTTTCCACATTTTATTGTCTTGTTTTTATGTTTATTTAGTATATTCACGTTGTTGTTTACCATCTTCTTCGTTTCTGCTTCTGCTTCTGTTTTTGTTATTGTTGATGTTTATTTTGTTGCTGTTCTTCCTCAAGCATACGCAATTATTTATATGCACACATACAAGGGCAGTACGACTGTGTGTGTGTGTGTGTGGAAATCTACATAAAAATTGCATGAATGTTTGTATTGATTTGCTGTAGCCTCTTTTCACTCAAGTATGCTTATGTCATTATGACCAGCTGTCAATAACTTTGACAAGAAGTGTCGAACAAGTTTGCGCCGTGAGTGTGCGAAAGCGTTCAATTTTTATTACGTAAATGATGCAAAACTTAAGATTTATGCATACAAACACACACTCACGTTTGTTTATGTCCTGTTTTTGTTGTTTTTTTTTTTTATCAGTTTTTATTTGCCGTGCTGTGATGTGTTGTACGCCCACGCAATTAGCATAATTAACAGCAGAGCACTTAGCTATACGAGCGAGCAAGCGTGAGTGGCTGTGTGTGTGAGGATGAGTCTGATTGAATGAGTGGTTGGGGAGCAAGCGAGTGTGTCAGTGAGTGAGAGAGTGTGTGAAAGTTTTGTGTTTGGCCAAATGAAAGTGGGTGAAAGTAAAATACCGTGTATCATCTGTGGCGATTTGAACGTATGGTCGGTAAGCGAACGGTCACCTTATCGCTCTGAGCGTACATGAGTATGCGTTAATGAATTATCTGTTTGTGGCCAACGGAGTTGGATTTGTCTGCTTGACTGCTTGATTACCTGCCAGTCTGGTTTTTGTCTGTGCGTCGGCCTATCGAGAGCTCAATGCAGGATTGGCCAATTGCATAATTAAAGGCAAATATATTAGCGTGCTTCAGGGGAGAGAGCGGCGAAAGACCTCCGTGCAGTATGGCTGTGTGTGTGATTAGTTTCGTAATGCAATGTGCTTATGCACATAAACATAAACCGGAACGTTTTGCAACAATTAAAATTTGATATATTTTCTAAGCATGTGTGTTTGTTTGTGTGTCCATGCGTGCGTGTGCGTAGTTTAGTGTGGCAAGAGTGAAAAAATGAGTTGAGCAAACACTTTCTATTAAAAATGTGTTCAGTTGCAATAACAACAACAAGAAAAATAACAACGAAAATTTCAGCAATTGCGTCGAACAACAAAATGGAATCGAAACCAAAACCGAAAAAGCTTAGCAATACGCGCCTGCATATATGCTGCGATATTTTCTACTGGCATTTACAGACATATTTTTGCCGTCGCTGTGGTTGTTACGTTGTTGTTGTTGTTATTGTTGGTGTTGCTGCAATTCTGGTCTCTGCCTGTTGGCCTCATACGTGCCAAATTGGTACGAAACCGAATAATATCCACAACAGTTTTATCGAAACCAATAAAGCCGAAAATATGTGAAAGCATAGTTTTTTTTTTTCTGTTTCGCGTAAAAATATTTATCAACATTGACAACGGCAGCAGCCAATGTCAACAGCAACAAAATAACCGCGGCTCACAGCAACAACAACAGCAACAACAACACACAACAACAACACGCAACAATCGCAACAGTGATGATGACGGTAACGACACCGGAATGGCCCGACAGCCAATATAGAAAGCGCACAAAATTGCTTTTCAAAATTGATGAGCATTTTTCGACTGAATTTTTATTTAAAAGCTCTTTGTGAAAGGGTTTCAAATGGAAATTGTTGAACATTGCAAGCAGTCATGCCAATCGGACAGGAAAAGCGAAAATAAAAATAACAACAACAACAACAGCAACAAGACAAAGAGAATGAGCAGCCCATTTGACAAGCCAAGCAGAATCAGCTCGCAAATCAGCAAATATCAACACAAACAGGCAGAGATTTGAACATGACAATCCGAAACATGCACTCGGTCGTTGATAGTTGATGTCGTCTGTGCTGATCTGAAAACAACGCCATGTTCAAATCAAAAAACAACTCATATTTTATTCAAATATACATATAAAGATAAATAGAATAGAAAATAAAACAAAAAACAAATGACAGGCGGCAAGCGACAAGCGACAGACAATCGACAGACAAAACCGAGAAAAAACGGGAAACTTTTCAGAAAATGTTTGCGACACGTGCCATGAAATCAATTAAAAATGCGATAAACATTCGAGAAAAGCAAACAATTGCAGAAACGCTCGAACGAATCGCATTTCAAACACAACGCTTCAAATTTGGTTCATATACGTGAAATTTCCTCAAAATCAAAAATGAAATAAATGATAAATAAAGCATATATAAACCCCTCCCCCACACACACACACACTCACACTTGCAGACACACACAGATGCCCACGCCCACATGAGATGCGATTGCACTGTTTGAACTGTTGCGTTTAATTGAACGAACGCTCACACATCACTAACCAAAGTGCACAAACAACGCCTAAAGTGGTCGTTGGGGCAAAGGCAAAACCAAATGCAAAGGCAGCGGCAGCGGCAGCGGTGGGGTCGAGTGCAACGCCAGACGAGGTTAGGCGCAAATTAGAACGCTTCGATAATTTTTACGTCGATTGAAAATCTGACACGAATAATAAATAACCTGGCAGCAACAACAACAACAACAACAGCAGCAACATTAAGCGAGCAAATAGTAGAACAAAGTGCACACACACGACCTGAGCGCAAAACGAAAGACAAAATGAATGAATCAACCAACCAACGAGCGAACGAGAACTGTCACAGAATATCAAAGCATTGTTTTTTAATGATTTTGTCAATCGCTGGCAGTCGTTTGCCGTTTCAAACAAAGTTAAACGCACTCGCTCTGAAAGCATGGTTTAATGACGATGTCGTTAAGTGCGCAAAGAGTCGTTCAAAATCATTGAAGTTTACTCTTCTCTAATCTGCGCAAAAGAAGCCGCCAATCCATTATGGATTTCACCAAATGTGCAAGGCATAAATAAAGAACTAACTGACTTTCAATGTAACTGTCAGTATTTACTGTCCACACTCATTTGGTTTCAGAGATACGCAAATTGTCTAAACTGACTTTACTATCTTTTGAAACATTAACCAGCACTTGAGCATCGGTTAAGTCTTAAACGTTGAACTTACATAACGAATCACCAGAAATTACTTTTAAAATTCTTCCACAAAGTATGTGGACTATAAATTCTATATATTCTATTCTGATTAACATCGTTAGGCATTATTGCTACGATTAGACGGTTGAAATAGGATGCAATTTTAATTAAATTTTCACATTTATCGATGATGATTCGCATCTGCAGGCTATCGAAAAAGTAAAAAAAAAAACTATGGAGGGCATCAGTTATTGATAGTGTATAACTCCGCTGTCGGTGTTATGATAGTCAGCGCATTAGATACTCACGACGAACGAAGCTCAGATTTAAAAATCTGACGATTTAATGAAACCACCAAGGTCTGGCTCAAAGAAGGGCTTCCAACTTTTTTAGTCCTTGTATAAAAAACATTTTTGGGGACTATTGACTTGAAATTTCATACTGGATGTGATCAGAAGCGTTAAAACAATTTGTATTAAAAAATCGGCACCGCTCAATTAATCAAGAATTTCCATATTTATGAAATTGAGTTGAAACAATGAAAATTGCTAAAAAGAAATAACAGCCCAAAGAAAAAATTAATTGTATAGAGCTATTTTTTCAATATCCGATCAGACAATGATTAATGTCTTTGAGGCTTTGTGTATTACACTTTTAGATCTGATAACGTTGAAAATATTCTGCCTTAATTGGCGTAAAATTTACTCAAATATCTTGAAATTTAAATTTAGTCATCTTTGAATCCAGCAGAAAATACACATGTGTGTCAAGTCACTGGTGGGGCGACGGTTGCATGTTGCCCTTTGTGACGCAAGGCACTGACTTCGACGTAAAGCCGATATCCTGCGCAGGACTTGTAATTCCTGGTATGCACATGTCGACTTTGTCAACTCTTGTCGATTTGAATTCGACTCGACTCGGTGCGTTTTGCCTGAAATCGTATCGAATTGACTTGACTCGAATTTTGTGAATGTAAAGCATGCTTATTGCAACAGTCAGGCTCAGCTTAGTCGAGGCACATCAATTCGCCAGTTGTTGTTAGTATTGTTGCCAGTTTGGGCTCCTTTGCTGTCTGTCTGGCCTTTCAGGTTGTCAAACAAAAAGCCACTCAATTAGCAAAACAGGCGCAACGAGCGAGCAGAAATGAAAACTCAAACCTCAAGTGGCGCTGGCAAGTTCTATTGATTCCAAACGATGCCGAAAATGCAAAGACCTTACACAGTGGGCGGCTCGGCGGTGGTGGTGTGTGGCTTGCGAGGAAGTCGGCTGACGTCAGAGACCTAAGGCAGCCATGTGTGGATGCTATGCAATGTTAGTGCGAAAGACGGTGCCTCTGGACGGCGCAGGCACAATGCTGGAGCTGTTTCCCTCGGACTTTCAATGGCTTTTGTTGCAGCATTGGCATTTGCAACGGAGCGGCTCTCACAGTGTGTGCCGTCTAATCTATCTATCTATGTATCTTTTTGTATGCAAGCATACCTGTTCAATATCTAAGGTGATGTTCTATGTGTGAGTGAGTGTGTGCTGTAATGGTTATGCGTGTTTCGTTGGCGTTGCGCTGTTTTATCAAAATTGCCCGTTTTGTAACAAGTTGGAGCACGCAGATTGTCTCTGCGGACCAATGGTTCTCTTTTTCTGCTTCCCGCTGTTTCTGTGAGCCACTTAAGCGTTGAACCATTAATGACACTCGTACTTACGCACATATACATACACATGAGAAGCTCTTGGAGAGGCTTCGTTATGCTAACTTTGCATGCATAAAACTCGCTTCTTGTTTACATATTAAACTGAATTTTAATTTGTTTTAAACTTTTTTTGTTTTGCATGTAAACGCCTCTTTTTCATCTGCTTCTTGGTAAATCCGGCGCACACAAATTCATTCACACACTCGCACACACACACACATAGAAGCGCACAAGAAGAAAAGCCAAGCAAAGCACTTCACCTTCGCTCATTACTGTTTCGAGTAACGACGACAACAACGACAACAACGCCAACAACGCCAACGACAACATTGAGAACAACAACAAAAACAATAACAACGTCTTTGTTTTGTCGCTGCTCGCAGCCATTTTGCATAAAAGCCATTTCCTGTACATGTGTGCGCGTGTGTGGGTGAGTGTGCGTGTGCGTGTGTGTGTGTGTGTAACGAACATTTAATTAACCATGGATGTTCAAATAATTAAAGCGCTACGACAAAGTCGACGACGACAGCGATGACGCTTTTGGCCACACTTACAACGGCGAGGGGTGAGCCAAGTTGACAGCGCCCATGGTGGGTGGGGAAAAGTCGATGACGACGTTACAAGAACGCGCAACTTGCGCATAAAAGTAGAAGCAAATACATGAAAATGCACACACACACACACACACACATGTGACTCTGCTGTAGTAATGCGTGTCTTTTGGGCCTTTGCCTGCCGCTCCATTGAAGTAGTTCTTTGTATGCATGTGTTAACCCATTGCCTGTAGGACTTTGACGGCAACAAAGTGTCTAGAGTTCCTTGGTTCAGGCACTTTTCTCCGCCTGCCACACGACAACAACGGCAACAACAACAAAGCTCAGCAAAACACAAACAACAACATCATCGACACAACAGCATTTTTAATAAATTTTTAAACGCTTTGCCGTTTTTGCTTCAATTTCACTTTGTTTCTTCATTTTTCTTTTATTTTTTTTTTAATTTTTGTTTTTATTTTGTTTCTTTCTTCCTTTCTTTTTTTGATTGTGCATAAAATGTATTAAATTTTTTTTTTCGTCTTGTTTGCCTTTTTGTTGCTGCTTAAAATTTAATTTTTACTTTGCATGTTTCGACTTGGCGCGTATTTTTATCGCGATTGAATTTTGGGCGTTGAGTGAGGACACAAAAACACACACAAACACACACATACATGCACATACATGCACATCCATTGCGTCTTTCATGAGTCGAACAAGCAAATCGCCGACAAACTGCTTGGCTGCCTTTGGCCGAGCATGATTTATGACTTAATTAAATTGCAGGCAAAGCCGCAATAACCAGACACGAACGCGGACTCAGAAGCAGATTCAAATTCGGATTCAGACCTCTCTACAGACTCGAACGCAGACGTTGGCAAAAAAGTGGAGAATGACTGAATGAGGGTTCAATGACTTATTTCGCAATGCGTTGCATTTAAATGCAAAACTAATTAAAAACGCGCATAAAAAACAACGAATAATGAAAATAATAATAAAGTGAAACTATCAACAAGAAAAGCAGAAAAGCAGAGAAGCAAAAAAAAAGAAAAAAACCAGCAACAAATGAGCGAAAGTCGTAACAAAATTAAATTGCACACAGCAGCGAAATAATCTTAATGGAAATTAAGTCGAATAAACTGAAAAATGGCGGTCGCCGAAAGACAAAAACAATGCCGCACAAAGCTAAGCAAACAATAACAGAATTAACAATACCAACAACAATGCTAACTAACACAACAACTCACATTTATGCAATGTTCGCACACACACACACACACACACACACACACACACACTCACACAAACATACATATAAACACTCATTTGCATGAGCCTTCGTGCAACTTTTTGGCAAGCGGCGTGAGAAAAAAGACAAAGAAGGAATAGAACACGAAAGTAGAAGAAAATTGTGCGAAAGTTGAAGTGCTGCAACTGCATTGAAAGTAATTTGAAACTTTTTAAGTTTGCCAGTTTCCTTTTAGCACAATGAGTTTGTCTCAGTGTCAAAAAGACAAACGTACATTCGAGCACAAACACACACACACACACACACACACACTCACATGCACTGAAGCGGAATGACGCCAGTGAGTGTGCCGGAAACTGTTGTTGCCATCGGGTCGCCCGCTTCTCGGCCAAGCAGGTTGCGACAAATGACAAAAATAAGCAAAACAGATACAATGCGCGAAAAGTCAAGGCCGCGCTCGGTTGGCTTCCGCTATATGATTATTTCACATCTCGCATGAATGCGAGTCGAAAGTTGTGTCGGCGTTGAAATCACCAAGCGGAGTCCTGCCACACACACGCCCACCCCGCCTGCCTGCTGCACATGCCACCTGCGTTGCAACTTCGCCAGAATGTTTGTGTTGCTGTCTAAGCGCCTCCTGCTGCCTCCATTCGCCGAGCCCAAATCTTCGAGCAATTGTTTTGCCTTGGCTCAGTTCGCACTCTTGGCAGCGGCAGTGGCAGTGGCAGCAGCGGCGTCGACGTCGACGTCAACGTCGGCACCAGGATAAAGTTTTATTGCAATTATTAAGAATTATTTTAATAACTTTTGAAAGTTTTATTGCGCAATCGTTCGTTCGCTCATTCGCTCAATGGCTGCGCCATAATAGCGCTGCTTAGCCCTCCTCAGTCGCCGCCGCCATCGCTTCTATTACGACTATTTACAAATAATTATGCCAGTGTCTGACATGGCGTATACGCGATATTTTGCATTAGCAGCGCAATTACATTACACATACGCCGCGTGCATCTGTTAGTTGTATGTGAGCGCATTTACATATATGTAAGTACATTGTGTTTGTGGAGGGTGCGTGAGTATGTGTGTGTGTGTGTTGTGTTTATACCCAGTGGACAAAAAAACGATAAATTTTTGAACGTCCACAAAACGTCCAAAAAACGAGCTCGAAAACGAATGTTTTACGGATAAAAATCGGAAATATCAGAAAATGTCCGCAAAATACTCGCAATCGGACTTACAAACGAACCTAAAACGGATAAATTTCGGCTGAAAAATTATTCGCAAAACACTCGCAAATTGTTTATAAATGAATTACAAACGAAAGTTTTGCGGACAAAAAACGATCATTCACAAAACAATCGGAAAATGTTCGTAAACGGATTACAAACGAAATGTTTTCGGTTAAAAAACGAGTATTATCAAAGTATTCGCAAAATGTTCGTAAAAGAACTCGAAAATGAATATTTTGCGGACAAAACGCGAGCACTCGCAAAATTCTCATAAAATGTTCGGAATCAGATTGTGAAACGAACGTATTGCGGACAAAAGACGAGTTTGAACAAAAATGTTTCAAATAAATAAAATTTATCAAATATCAAATGTTTCTATGTCGCCTGCTGTAGCTCTGAGTTTAGTGTGTTGGACTATGAAACCGAAGGTATGAGGTTCAAACCCCAGCGGCACCAGATTTTAAAAGTTTATTATATTAATGTTTACGAATTTAATTGTTGTTAATAATAAAGAATAAAGATATTAAATAAGCAAAATTATAAAAAAAGTTAACAGCATTGGTAATAAAAAAAAACAACAATATATTCTGTTCCTTAAGATTGTTTCTATTTTTTAATTTTACAATTTTTTATTGGGGGAATAAACTAGGATTGAAACAAAAAAAACTATTATTAATCAACCCGAAAAAGGTTCATAAACGAGTCCGCAATCGGCTCTCAAAAGATTCGCAAAAGGGTCGAAAAGATTCCGAAACAATACAAAAACGAGTTCGGAAACGATACGAAAACGAGTCCTAAAACGATACGAAAATGATTCCCAATTGTCCGTTTTCGACTATCGTAAACGAAATTTTCGTGCACACAAACTGAACGACTGATGATTAATTTTCGTATCGTTTTCGGATCCATTTACGATAGTTTTGTCCGGTTGAGTTTCGCAAAACTTTCGTTTACGATATCGTCAACGAGAATTTTGTCCACTGGGTATGATTTTAACATTTTAAGCTTGAAAAGCTTATGTGGTCTGAGTTAATCGCTTTTAATGCTCGCCTGTATGTGCCATAATTGCCATTGTCCATTTGCTTTGTCCGAGCCAATTTGTAGTCAAAGCCGATGTCATCGTTGTCGAGGTCCTTGATATTAACAACTTCTTCGCTGCCTTCTTCAACATATGGGCGAATGCACTCGAAGTCATTGTCAGACAACGCCACCGATTCAATTAACACACAACTGCTCAAAATCACACACACACACACTCACATATGCACACGCACTTGAGCAGACTCACAGGCACTTGGTGTGTGCATCCTAAAGACTTTGTCAGTGTACCACAGATTGTATTTGTGTGTTTGTGTATTGTATGTCCTTCCGTCCCTTCATTTTGTCCCTCTCCTGTGCCGCTGACCATCTGACTTTGAGTATGTGTGTGTGTGTGCCGAGTATAATACGATTTTAATCGCTGTCAAGCACAACAACTCAAGCCAGGCCAAAGCAAACCTCGCCCAACTAAGGCAACTAGCATCAACCAACGTTCACACGCCTCGCTTTGCCTCAAATTTCTTCGAATTGCTTCGACTCGTCTCGCCTCTTCTCCTCACATTACATTTGTGCTATCATCCTGCTGTCCTGCCGCTGCCACTGCCGCTGCTGACTTTGGCGCCACCGCTTTGGCAGATTAGTACAGTGCTTCTTACATTTAATGCGCCAGTCAGTCAAGCACTTAGCCAGCTGATGTTGATAGCAGCTGCACAACCGACCTCACCAACAACCGATTGAGCCCGTTGTTGGCCACTTGTGCCCATGGGCGTGGGCGTTGGTGAGGGCGTGGCCGTGGGCATGATGCACAAAGTGTGCTTAAGTATTGGCAAAGCTGACAGCAACTAACACTGAAGCGCTTAAACAACACAAAAAAGGCAAAGGAAGATAAACTGATGTATGCACTGAACCCAATTACTTGTTGGCGATTAAAATGGCAACATTTTGTATTAATAATGAGACCGTTGGCGTCATGGCATTCTCGACGTTAATCCACACATCCGCCACCGACGCCACCGACGCCCGCAACTGCCACAAATAACAAAACGAAATTTTGAGCGAGAAAAAACAGCAAATTAGTCGCAATTAAAGTGAACCAAATTTCATTCGAGCAAATTAAAATAATATTTGTGCAATGGCAAATTTCATTGGGAGGCTTTTTATGCAACGCGTGCGTCACGTTGACCTTTCGGCTTGGCTCCGATGTGTTGTTGCTGTTGCTGTTGCATTTTGTTAATTTAGAACTTTCGAACGTTCGACACTTGAAGCTCTGCGTTGGCATTCGTGCATCAACACAGTGACTGAAATGTGTGGCGCGGGGGTTGCAGTTGGGGTTGGAAGCGAACAAAAAATGCTGCCCGCAACCGCTAACAAAATATTTTTGTGTTATTTAGTAAGCGGTTATTTTAATTAGTGCATTAATTTAGCGCAACATATTTATTTATTTGTTGCATAAGCTCAGGCGCCAATTGGCATTTTTCGTGCACTAATTAAGCAGATTTATTTTGTTGCTACGCCTCCAACGCGCTGGGGCATTTACAACAGGCCGTGGTGAGGCAAGGTGAGGCAAGGTGAGGCGGCGCAAGACTTCATCATTTATCGTTTACGCAACGAGGTTTAAATAATGTTTGACTAACATGTGTGGCACGACCAGAGGAGCTGAGCGAGCTGCAGAACAAAATCAAATAAAGTACTTTAGAAAATTATTTTGTGAAAATAATGCACACTGCAATTGTGCACAGCAGAAGGGCTGTGTGAGTGTGAAAGTCCTCAGAGCTGAGTTTAAGCGTCGTAAATGCTGACTGTGTGTGCTGGCTGTTTGACTGCCACTTGACAATGTGTGTGCAGCGGTGAGGCGAGGAGAGGCGAGGCGAGGCTTGGTTGATAATAGGTTGGAGATAAAATAAATGTTATTATAGCCGACGAACGTGTGTGTGTGTGTGTAAGTGTGTGTGCAATCAGTGCTTTGCTTAAAGCTGCCACAAAATGTGGTAAGCGTTTGTTGCAAAAGAAAATGCACGCTTTTATTGCGTCAGTCGTCTGTTCGGTGGTGGGGCGGTTGGGCTGATTGGAGAAGACTGAGGCTGCTCTTTGCTGTTAAAAGTGTTGTGCAAACAGAGCATTGAGCTGAGATCGCTGGCATTTGCTTTGAGGTTCCTAATGTTGTATAAGCAGCTGCAACAGCCGCCGCTGCTGCCCTGCCGCGCCCGCCGCCAAGGCTCGCCTTTCTCACCGCCTTTGCCGCCATCACGGTCGTTGCTGCAGCAGCAAAACACACGTTGCTGTTTGCTGTGAAAATATTTAATGTACACACGATTCCGTGTTCAGTTAGGTCGGATTTGAGCAACGTTCGAGAATGAAGTGGAGTGAAGTGAATTTGCCGCACTTTTGTGCGGCTCACGAGTTTGTAATAAAAATGGATCTTCTATACCGCTCTGTGTGTGTCTGATTGTGTCTATCTGACTGCTTGTCTGTCCGTATGCCTGTCTGTCTGACTGTCTGGCTGAGTGTATAAACAAAATCACTTTTAAGCAGAGAATAGCGCAAAGCGCACAAGAGAACGATTGAGTGAAATGCATGCTTGAGCGAATGACTTTTGTAAAAACACAAAACGCAAAAGAATCAAGAAAAAACGCATTTAATAAATAAATAATTTCTTATCGAAAATTTACACATTGTGCACGAGTGAGAGAAAGGCCTGAAATCAATGTAAAGGTCACCAAATTTATTCAATTGTCCTCTGAACTTACACCAAACAACGAAATGTCGAAGTCTATGTCAAAGACGGGGACGACGGCGACGGCCGAAGGCGGAGGGTGCCTGCGAATTGTAAGGCAAAGATGAAATTGCACATAAAAAAGGCCAAAGCCGAAAATTTAACTGTACAAATTCTGAACTGAAGCTCGTGCCTAATCCCAAATCACAACAGCGCAGAAAGCAGACAAGAAAACGCGCCAAGCAAGGAAAGCAAATGAGCGGAAGGAAAAGTGAAACGAAAGCAAAGGAAAGGAAATTTGTAACGAAAAATAAAGCCCGGCATATAATGGCCAATTGATAACCAAAAGGCATTAACACACGCAAAGACGTTTCGTGAAATTCCCAAGATTCAACAGAGCGCAGCGAAGCGACGCAGCACCACGCAGGGCGGGCTGGTGAGGCACAGCGCAGAGTCGAGTCAAATAAAGTAGAAATGTTCCACAGAAGAAGAAAATATTAAGTTCAAATGTAGTAGAAATCCTTGAACGTGCTCGCCGGCGCGCCTGACCGACTCTAAGTCAAAGTCTATACGTGCCTCTGTGTGTGTCTGAATGTGTCTCTGTTTGAAGATAACTTACGCTGGCAGCGCTTCATCTGTGTGTGTGCGTGCGTGTGTGTGTGCATAGGTGAGTCACACAGTTGTTGAGTAGGGTTGAGTCAAGTCAAGTCGAGTCAAAACGAAGTCGAGTAGAGTCGAGTTGAGCGCGCAAAATCACGTCTTACTTCAGTGCACGAAATTTATTGAAGAAAGGTCAAAATATTCATTTGTTGATATTTTCTTTGAATGTATATGTGTATGCATGCATGTATGTGTGTGTATGTGTATATAAAAACTTAATCGCAAAAGGATTTCGAAGGTTTGCGCACGGCAGACATACAACAACAACATCAACAGGATTCCTATCGCAGTCGCCACCAAATGGACATCGAACAGAACAACATGAAATTGTTGCTGGCTGCTCCACATACTTTTTTTCACTTCTTCTGTCATTGTTGTTGTTTTTTTGTTGCTCTACTTTAGTTAGTGTCGTACAAATTTTATAGCATACACACGGGCGCAGCGGTGGCAGGTTATGCGTACGTATGTGTGTGGACATGTGTGTGTGTGTGTGCTTGTCAATATGTATGATGTAATCCAATAAGGACGAGCACACAAAATCACTTAAAATCTGCTAAATATTTTAATATTTTTGGGACAATCAGTTAATGGCTTAGAAACAAATTAAAAACTTTTTAAATTTTTCCAACTTTCAAGTATGCACATTAAAAATTTTTCCCGTTTCACCAAAGTCAACAAAGGACAACAACAACAGCAACAAAGTAAAGTTAAAAACAATTTGTAAACAATTTTAGTGTTTTTTGTTTCCCATCTTTTACTATTTTTTTTCTGCTTGTCTTTGCGCCTAAGTAGTCACTTCGACACTGTTTCCCCCTTTGTATCAGTTCGGCGGAACTCCAATGGGGAATTTTTAACTTTGCATCGATGCTCGACGCCAAATCTCACGACAGCAAGAGCAACAACAACAACGAGGACAGCTAAAAACTAATAGCTTTGTTGCTCCGTACATGCTTTGAACAAAGGTTGAGCATGTGTGTACATACATTTGCATATGTATTGAGTTGTATGTACATATGGAAGTACGAAGGCTCTAAGCATGTATTAGAGGATATTTCACACTCGACTGGCGCAGTTAGTGAAGCGTGTTAATAATCATTATTGGTATTGGTATTTGTATTTTTGTTGGCGTACAAATCTGCGCCGAGGCAGAGCGCAGAGAAGCCATCTGACATTCGGCGTATTTCGGAGCGCTTCTACGGTCGTCTAGTCTAGACGATTTGTTTCCTTTTATTTGCGGCACAGCAAATAACCATAAAATATAATGAACTTGCAAGGAAATCGTTTTTATGCTCAGTTTGCCGATTGCCGAACGAGTTCAACAGCTTCTTCTTCGCCGTCGTCTCCGTCTTCTGGTTCCTTTTGCGCTCGGATTTCTTCACATTTTGCCGTGGGTTATTTGTAATTATATGTTAGTGTGTGCGTGTGTTTTTTTTTCACTTTCTTTTTTTCGTTGTTCGTGCTTTACATGTCCTGGGAAAGAAACGTGCGCCAATTGGGTTTCTTTGAAGAAAATCGACGCCCGGGCGTATGCAATAATTTTTTTGCGAAACAATTTCGAACGGAATTTTGTTGTCTGTGCTTGGTTGTCACTTCAGCGGCTTAGTTGCTTATTCAGAGCCGCTTTGTGTGCAAGCGCTTCTGTTCATTGCCAATTTGAAATCGGCAATGTAACCAATGTTTCAACACACACATACACAAAACACACACAGAACACACACAGAACACACACAGAACACACACAGAACACACAACAAGGCCAAAGACAAACAAGTTAACAACAAGATTTCCATTATTAGGCACGTAGCACATATTAGCATATTAAATTGTTTTTCATCATCAGAAGAAGAACAAGAATTAGAAGAAGAAGCAGAAGCAGAAGCAGCAAAATAAACCAATGAACGAGCATTCAAGTCTTACAGAAATGTCGTATGCGTGTTAATTAAGCGACGCCTCGTCCGTCTGGCTCGATGGACAGGAGGGGCCCGACAGACTAAACTGGACATGAAATGGGTTGCAATGACGAAAAGTGACAGCCCAATTGACAAAGCGGTTGAAGTCTTCAGCTGTTTTGTGCCTTCAGTCAATTCGCATTCGTTTCAGCTTGGCTCAGGCTGAGGCTCTTCCTCTTGCTCTGTCGCTGACATGATGTAATAATTCAAATCAATTTCGAGGCCATAAAATGCCCATTCAATTTGTGGAATTGCATAAAAAATTATTAACGCAATTATTGCGTTTCACGGCGTTTCTTTTATGTCGTATTTTATTTTTATTTTCATTCTATTTTGCAAATTTACGAATAGCTTTGCCGATTATTTCCCTTTTTATTTCCTCCCTTTTTTTTGCAGATAGATGTGCTTTTTATGCATGCACACACACACACACACACACACACATACACAAAATATGAGGCACATGCCGACACATCGAGAGATACTTTTAAACATTTTTGTTATTTTGCTGACTGTTGTTGCTGCTGTTGTTGTTGCTGTTGTAGTTGGCTTCAAATGAAGTCAATGCTCGCTCGTTTTTTTCCAGTTTGTTGTGAAGTATAAACACGTTTTTATGACTTAATTCCGACAAACGCGCCCACGTGCCCGAAATAATCGGATAGTACATTATAATATCCCTTTTTTTTCGGTGTCTCTGCTTCTTATTTTTTTGTGTTTTGTGCTTTCTGTTTGCGCTTCTCTTTGTGTGTGTTGGCATTTGGTCGGTTTGGTATCGTTTTGGTTACGTTTTGCTCATCGGCATTGCCATTGCCATTGCCATCATCATCAGCATCAGCATCATCATCATCATCGCCATTGCCATCGCCATCGCCAACGCCATCGCCCTCGTCATTACAGTTAGAGCATGGCACTCGTCCTGCATCCTTGTCGCTCCCCCTGCGCTTTGTTTGTATTTGCAAAGCGTAAACGTGTTTATGGCAGAAAAAGCCATTCAGAGGATTATTATTTGTGCGTAAATGTGGCTTGTTTGGCTAAAATAAACACGGTCCAATGCAAAAGAAACGCAAAAGCCAAACGACGAGCGACGAACGACAAAAAAGGCAACAAGCAAACCCTTTGTCAGCCTCGAGTAGGCTTCACTTTGTACTATTTGACACTACGCGGTTCGAGAGCAGCCAACAACCAACAACCAACAACAAGCAGAAACTATAAAAATGAGGCTGTGTGCAAAAGCCGAGCTTAACTTATTTCTTGTTTTGTTTGCCGCTTTTCTCCTTTGTTCGGTTTTGTTTTGTTTTATCATTTTGCGCTCGTCAACGCAAATCAATGCAAATGGCAATGATGGCTTTGACGCTCATTCGCAACTTTTTGTCTGCAAAAGTCGCACAAAATAAATTAAATTTCAAGCGCGCAGAATAGCAAATCTCCAAAAACAAAAATTGCCGACTATCAAATTGAATTTGAGACGCACTCAAGTTGACTTCAGCTTCAGCCTCAGCTTCAAATTCGACTTCTACTTCGACTTCGAATCGGATGTGAAAGAAAGCAAACGAAACGTAACGTAACGAAATGAGATGAGATGAATTGAGATGAGATGAGAGGACATAAAACAAATGGGGAAATGCACAGCATTGAAACAAATCGCACCGCTGTCAATCAAAATTGAAAAGTTACGAGTAAACTTTCGTCGCAGAGCAGAGCAGAACATCGTGGGCGCACGTCCAGGGGCGCGGCCGCTCGGCATCGTCGGCAACTTCAAGTTGTTGGAGCGCGAGGCAAGCCAAGTCTTCTTGTTATTGTATTTGGCTTGGCGTTTGTTGTTGCTGTTGTTGTTGAATTTGTTTTCTGTTTTCTCGTCTTTGTTTGTTTTTGGTTTGATTTGCTGAGTTCGACTTGAAGCGTGCGTCGGCTTGCAGCATGTGTTGCATGCAACGGCGAAAGTTTGTCCGTGTCTCTTTTAGTGCGCCCGCGTGGTTGTTGTGTGGCACTCACCGTCAGTGCTGAGTAGGCAAATGTGCCGCAAAGTGAAGAGGAAACCATGCGAAGATTGTTTGAGCAAATCTTCGACTTTGATTTATTTAATTTAAAAAGTTTTTGCGCAAATAAACTGATTATAAGTATTTTTTATGCAATTGCCAACTTTATGGCACTGCCGCACACACTCGAACCACAGCAGTGTCCCGCCCCCTCGCCTTGCCGCTTGGCCATCACTTTTATGCAAATGAAATTAAATGAAATTTTATTATTATTAAATTTCCTCTCTTTGTCTTTTAAGCATTTAAAGACTTTTGTTATTTCCATCATTAAAGAAAGAAAGAAAAATAATAAATAAAAAATATGTTAAAAAAAAACAACAAAAGATTTTTTTCGCTTTGTCTTGGCTTCTGCTCTGTATCCTTTTGTCACTGCAACAGAAACTGCAAGAACAACTGAAAATAGTGCAGAAAGAAGAAGGAAGCAAGGCTGTGTGCAAAAGAGAGATGGCATTAAATAATCGACACAAATTGTTCCCTTTTGCGTAATTTCAACAGAGAACGAAAGCGTCACAACTAATACTCAGTCAACCATGAAGTTGTGGTCTCTTTGTCTCTGTGTCTGTGCGTGTGTGTGTGTGTGTGTGAAATTTTCAAAAAGTTGCCATAAATTTTGCACGAAACTCGTTTAGTTGAACATTTTCGTTTTAATAACACTCTGAGGAGAACGTGCTGCAAGACAAGCACAAAGACGGAGAAGAAGAAGAAGACAAAGCAGCTTTCAACAGCTTGTCGGCCAGCTTGCAATGACTGCAAGCATGCGACCAACTTCAATGAAGCGTTTAAATAGCAAAAAAGTGAAACAAAAAAGAAGAAGAGAAAAACACACACTTCGTTTTCTCACTTCTCTATGAGATGTTTTTTTTTGTTGTATTTTTTGTTCCTTTCATTTTCGTTGTAAGTTTGAGCTTTGAATATCAATTTCAATATGATTTTCTTTTGCCGCACTTCCGGTTCCGGTGAGCTGTGGCATGGCTGCTGTGCCAGAGTGCATGTGTGTGTGTGTGTGTGTGTGTGTGTGTGTGTGTGTGTGTGTGTTCGTGTTTACGCTCCTACTTGTCATGCAAATCCCTTGAATAACCAACGGTGGTCAAAATAAGCCGAAATCGTTATTTTCTGCTTAATATGTTAAGCCAAATTCCTTTCGAAGTTCATAAAATGTTGTCTTCATCGTTTCACATTTCCTTCTCATTCTGTTTTTGCTCTTGCTTTCGTTTTTGGTTTTACTGCTGCTTCTGCTATGTGTGTGCGTTGTTGTTGTTTGTTATGTGTGTGTGTGTGTGTGTGTGTGTGGAAAATATTGCATAAACAAGGCTAATCCTGAAAATAGCATCACACGCATGTTTAATAATAAAAATCTTGTATTTGCGGTCATATAAACATGCATGGATGTGTGTGTGACTCTGTGTGAGTCGTGTGTGTGTGAGTGAGTGCGTGTATGACAGCTTGTAACTGTTCAATTTAGATGGCAACTTCATAAATTTATGTTTGTTGCGAATTTCTTTGGCATTATTTAGTTATGATTCTGACATCGCCATTGAACCATGAATGACTAACAGATTTTTGCCGTTAGTGAATGTCCTCCTGACTGACTGACTGACTGACTGGCTGACGGACTTAGTGAGTGAGTGTGCGCTTGACCTTCAAATTGTCCTCTGTTGTCACCAGCAATTCACACACTTGTCACACACACTCCCTCACGCACTCACATACGCAGTCATGACAAACGATAATAAAGCATGTGCAAATATAACTGTCGTTTGCTGGTGTGTCTCATTGTCTGTCCTTCGATCCGTCTGTCTGTCTGCCTGTCTGTCAGGCAGGTTTTGCATATCCCAAATCAGTTTGCTTATTTGCTTGTTCTCGCAATATGACAGATACTTTAATAAATGACACATCTGCTGACAGTTTGGGCACAACCTGATGTCACAAACAGGACATCACACAAGTGGCACGTTAAAAAACAATCAATACAAAAAACGAGTCAACGAAGGCCGCACGAATCAAGAGCACAAGCAGGAGCACAAGCAGGAGCAGAAGCGAGACAAGAGCGTCAAAGCGAACTGTTTGCCTACGACGTATACGTAATTTTATTATAAAGCACACAAGTGAAGCAGCAGAAGAAGACACAGGTCAGAAAAGAGAGATAAGCACACCACACACACACACACACACAGCATCAACACCAAAAAGAAAGCACAAAAAACGGCAGCAAAATCAATTTTGAAATGTGCAATATTTACATACTCGAGACGAATGAACGAACGAACGAACGAGCGAAACAACAACAGCGACAACAAGAACGGCAGCGAGAAAGTGAACGAATTTATGAAGAGCGAACACGTTGTTATTATTTTATCAGCGCGCGGTCGATGTCAGCTGCCGCCACCGCCACCGGTGCCACTGAGGCTGAGACTGAGGCTGTGCAGGGTCTGCCCACATTGGTCATTGAGCCAAAGGACTTCGCAACTCCGGGCTCAGCTCCTTTGCTCGCTCTGTCGTAGCTCAACAGCTCGGCACGAATCGATGCGATTGATGGCGCGCTGATGTTGATTGTGTTAGCATGGCAGTTGCGTTGAGCGGTTGAAGGGCGTGTGCGGGGGTGGAGAAGGGCACGTACTGCCCGACGTCGACGCTGCCGGCCAACGGAGGACAGCAAGGACATTGCTGTTGGCGTTCGAGTGGCACTTTTCGGTCGGGTTGATGTCGTATGCCTATGCGTGTGTGTGTGTGTGTGTGTGTTTGGGCGCTCTTAATGGTTGCCTGCTTGGTGTGGAAGACTCTTGAGTCGCCGCGACAGCTGAAGCATTATTATTATTTTTAATGTTCGTCTTCGTGTGAGTGTGTGTGTGTGTGTTGCGTAAATACACCACGCAAAAACAAAATGGAAAAGAAGCTTGTATGAATGAAAAGCAGCAAAAAAGCGAAATTAAAACGATCAACAAAATGAAATTCAGATTCGTGAAATGAAATCGAATTTAACTTCGCTGTTAATATGCGAAAATGTCCAACGCGGTCAGCAACTACAACAACAATAACAACAACAGCAGCAAGAGCAACAACAACAACAATAGCAACAACACAGGCTTTGCTGACAGCCAGGAACTTTTTATTTACAATTAACTTGGAGTTATCCTTCGTCCTCTTTTCATTATTATTATTATTTGTCGTTGGCCGTTGGCCGTTGGTTGTTCGACGCTCATGTAGCATGTAATTCGTTGCGCATGAGCTTGTGCCAAAGCGAAGTGTGGCTTCAGCAATTGCAGCTGATTAAACGCGTTCCATGACAAACAATTCGAGTACAAAAAAAATTAATTTCGATTTTGCCAAACAAGTTGATGCAAGTGCAGCAATTGGCCGAGTGGTCGGTCCGTCCGCCCGTCCGTCCGTCCGACATGGTTCGCAGCTTGATGTCATTGGCCATAAATTAATATTGAATTATTTAAACGCGCTTCGGCTGTCAATATGAATACGTTCAATTGGCGGCCGTGGGCGACGTGGGCACTTTCCGGACCAGAGAGGGCTTGAAAAGTGATATGCAATTTATTGACGCGCGCGCTGAAGTGGAAAATGTCGTTGAATTCGAGAGGGAGCAAAGGGGCGGCAAAGCCAAGGAGTGAAAGCAAATGCAAGCCATGAATTATGGAAAGGGCGAGCGATGTTCAAGCAAACGGTTTCGCCTTCGTTCATTTGCTGAGCGATTATAATACGACATTGCAATAAAAACTGTTGTCGTAAGTTGACATGCAACACTGCAGTAAATTGCAGCGGTGGCACGTCGAGCCGTGTGGCATGTGGCATGTTGACGCGGGGCGTTGCCACCGAACGTCTTAGGTACGCAAATGGACTGCGGGACAGATGGCATTGTAAGACAGTCAGATAAATAACTAGAACGAGCTCTATTCTACTCTGCTCTGTTCAGCACACAACCGGGCGCCATTGGGGGAGGAGAGTGGCGGGGCAGTGTGCTTTGCTCAGCCATGCACTGAACACAACTTCAACAGAAGTAAACCGAACTGAACTGAAGTGAACAGAACAGAACCAAGCCGAGTCGAGTCAAGTCAAGTCAAGCCAAACACTTTTGTATTGCTGTGCAACGCTGTGGCAGCTCGTGTGTGTGAGTGTGTGAGTATGCTTTGCTATGGCGCGAAACGGATCCATACATACTCTCGATAGGGCAGGTGCTGCGGAAGTGGAGCGCGACGAAGATGGCAAAGACGTTGACGATGACGATGACGAAGGCGAAGGGAACGAAGATGGCGAAGCCGTGTTGTTAGGTAGCATTTATAATGGTGGCATGCAACATATGCGACAGGTGCAATATGCTGAAACTGACTTTTCTTATGCTGCCACTTGTGCTTCTGCTAAATGAGACATCCCGGCGCAGCGTCGCGTCGTTCGGCATCCTCCGCCTTGTCATTGAACTCGGTTGTCTGCGCTCGCTTCCACTGACAGCGAAATAAATGCTGCGTTCGCATTCAGGTGGATTGTGCCGTGTGAAGTCGAGTTGGCGCTGCGCTGCGTCGAGTTGAGTTGAGGTTCAATGTGAGTTAAGCGCGCGTCATGCTTCAGGGACGTCAAGTGGTTTTAGTTCAACCTCAGAATTAAGCGTACTCAACTAAATCTACTTATAGATACATTTGTTAAACTACATCATGAAATTAAAGCGTCAAAAAAACAAAACAACAAAAACAAACAGCAAAATATAAGAAACACAGCAAAAGCAATTGAATTAGATACATTTTTATTGCGTATACGCCTCGCTTACAATGGCGCGTCATCAGTGTATTTGATGTGTGTGTGTGTGTGTGTGTGTGTGTGTGGGCGTGTATGAGTGTGTTAGTGTGTATTATTTGATTTTGCCAGCGGCACCGAAATCGCTTCATCGATTTTGTTTCTGCCCTTCTTCTTCCTCTTGCTCCTGCTGCTGATATACTTTTGTGCAATAGTGTTGGTCTAATATGTTAACACACACACACACGTATGCCATATACATACATCACACACTCAACAAAATTATCGGTAATAACACACACATACACACACATGAACTTCCAAAAAGGGCACGCCGCCGGTCGTGCTCTTTCACCACACGCCCCTTTCAGCCCTTCAGCCCTTCTGCCAGCTGCCCTCCCCCGCTCCAAGCGCTTGCATGTCAGCTAATCTCTGGAGTAGCAAAAAGATTATCAACACATTGTTTGTATTTGTGGTCGGAAAATGCTTTTTATAGTTCCGATTCCTCTTCGCACAGCAGTCGCGTTGCCTGTGCCTGTGTCGCTGCCTGTGCCGATGCTGATATACGCGCCTCGATACACAAAGTGCGTTGGCTGGCTCGGCTACAGCGCTGAAATGTATCTAGATACTACTCGTATGCATATGACATTATACAATAGAGCAAACAATGATGTTATTTGTGCTACGCTGCTGTTGCTGTTGTTGTTGTTGTTGGTTGTGTGCGACTTTAACGCGTTTCGATATGAATAAAAAGCTGGTCATGTGGCGGGCCGGCAGTGCGAAGGGGCAAAGGGGCGCGGCAGTCCCGAGTAGGTGTTTCACGAAAATGGCATGAATGCTCATTTGTGTTGCCAACAAGCACACTTTTGATAGTTTCTATTTTTTTTTCTCATTCATATAAAAACTTTTGCACACACTCACGCACACATGATGGCATGCAGATACACGGCCGAGTGTGTGTATGTGTGTCTGTGTGAGCACCTAATAACAGACAACAAGCAAAACAGTGAAGGCAAAAAAAAAAAAAGAGAAGACAACAATACAACTACAAAAACAACATGGTTGAGAATAAATTTTTATTGTTATGGCGCACACGTTTTTGTTTTTACGTATGTGTGTATCTGCCTGTGTGTCTGTGTGTGTGTGCGTGTGTATGGGCTTGGGTACTGCTGCCTCAGAGCATCGCCTGAGCCGACGTTTATTTGGGCAGATGTTTTTTATTGTTCTCATGTTTGTATGCGCGCCTGAGAGAAGAACATAATAACGTTGATTTCGCCAGCATTTTAAGTTATTTCAACCGAAGCTGCTCACCTGTATGCCACGCCCCCCATGCCCCTTCCACAGCCAGCACTCTCAGAGCATTCAAAACTAATCGAAAGTTTTCTTTTTTCGTTATTGCAAACCAAATATTTAAATAAATTCTCGCATTATGGCAATTCACTTTTATTGATTAAAATAAATTGGGCCACGCGGCGTCAACTTGCGCAACGGCCGGGAAAGGGGCACAGGGGTGAGACTGAGAGTCACTTTCTAATTGGCTTAAAAACGTTTGTTTTTTGCTCAGTAAATAATATTTAAGCAAGCTTTATTTTGCGGAAATTCAACGCTGAAACTCAGAAACTCAACTTGAGTCAACTCGAGTCGATTCGAGTAGAGTCGAGTTGAGTCGATCTGATTCGATTCGATGCGAGTGAACTTTGCTTGGTTTCCGCTGACTCGGGCGCATAATAAATGTTGATTGTGTTGCCAATGATGGCAATGATGGGAATGCCGGCGGCGGCGACGGTGACTGTGACTGTGACGGCCTCCACGAGCGTTTCATGTAACGCACAAAGTGTGAGCAATCATCGATTTTTCTGTCTACTCCAACTGGCAGCAAACGAAGTGTGCCCAAATGAGTTCTGTTCGGTTGGCGGGCATGGCGGAAAGGCAGGCAGGCGGGCAGGGACTCGGTAGTCGGCCCAGTCGTATTCGAATTGAATTGTGTCGAGCGGGTTGGGTGGCGATGTTGTTGCTGTTGTTGCTGTTGCTGTTGTTGTTGTTGCTTGTGCCTTTGCTGGCTGTCAGTTGAACAGCAACATTCGAACACCTCGCGTGCTGGCAAAACTTTTACGAACAGTTTTAATTTCCCATAATTACACAATTACAAAGTGAAAACTTTTCTTTCTGCCTTTCCACCCATGCACAATTCCGACTTATCGCCATGGAAAATTCACACAGCATAAAAACAAAATGAAAACAGTGAACAATGCAGCAGAAAAAGATCGAAAGGAACAAGTAAAGTAAAACGAATATAAATGCGAACATGAACAAAAACTGAAACTGTTTAAATGCTTCCAACAAAGAAGCAAAATGAACAAAAAAACAAAAACAAAAACAAAAAAAAACATGGCTAAATTGGCGCCTGACGATTGCCAATGCAACTGCACAAATGCACAATTCGCACAAAACTCCTTTCGTTGTTGTTGTCGTTGTCGTTGTTGTTGTAGTTGTATTTATTGGAAATCATTTACAGTGGTTGCACTTTCAGAGCTCCTGCTCAAAAAGGCAATCCTAAAGTGCCCAAAAAACATGCTCACACACACGCACTCACACACACACGCTGAAGTCGAGCAAAGCGTAAAAGCGTTAAAAGGCTTAAAGTGTTTTGTGTATCTGCAAAGGCATGAACAAAGTCGAAGCGACTAATTGTGTAGTGAGGTGAAAAAAGTTAAATTTACTGCAAGAATTTAATAAACTATGAGAATCACATGGGCGTAACGCAGCGGGAGCTGAGGCGAGGTGAGGTACGCTGAGCGATAAAATTTAGCGCATTTAATTTGGCTTATTAAATTGAGTAAAAGTTGTGCAAAAAAAAAACGCTGCTCGATGTCATGCAAAGATGCTTCAAGAGGCAACAAGGCAACGCAGAATTATGCACTGAGCGCGATGTCATACCACAGCCCCGCCCCGCTCCGCCTCCGCCACCGCCACCGTCAGAGTTGTCAGGTTGACGTGCCCTTTGTGCTTGGTGCGCTGCACTTGTAACAGCTGCTGATGCTGGAAAGCGTAAACAAGCTCCTCGCTCGCTTACTCACTTACTCACTCGCTTTGTCGCTTGCTCGCTTACTCGTTCGTCACACGTTGCCAGCTGCTCCTTCTTTGTTTGTATGTTTGCTTGTTTGTCTTTCTGTCTGTCCTTCTGTCTGTCTGTCTGTTTGTCAGTCTGTTTGTTTGCCTGTTTGCTTGCACGCTTGCAATGCTCCTTTTGCGATGTTTTTAATCGCTGCAAACGTGATTTTCATTGACTAGTCGTAAGCAGCTTTTTATAAACGACAACAAGGACGTTGACGATGATGATGATGATGTTAATGATGATGATTACGTTGATGAGGAAGTCGACGTAAACAGGAAGTAAGCAGCTGAGGTCGCTGTGACGTGAGCGCGTGTCGTCGCATCTTGAGATTTATTTGCGCTGTTCAGCTCCTGCTCTGAATGTTGTCCTTGTCGTCATCGTCGTTGTTGGCTGGGAGTGCAAAACATTTTTAAATTCAGTACACAACGAAAAACTGATAATTTCTTTGTCGTTACACGTTCATAAGATTTCGACGAAGAGGACGAGCATAGCGACAATTCCGACGTCTGTGATGATGTTCGAGTTGATTGTCACGACGATGATGATGGTTGACGATGGCTGATGATGAGGGAACGAAGGTTGATGGTGCGAACGGCTGTGAGTTGTTGACGAGCGAAACGCGAACATTTGCAATAAATTATCTAGCATCGAGTTCAGCTCAGTTCGGTTCGTTTCGGTTCGGTTCGCTGTGCACGGTTCGCTGTTCCTTTAGCTTTTTGCCTCGATGTCGATGTCAATGTAAATCAAGTGAAATTACACGAGATTAAGTGTTTGCAATTTGTCAAGCGTTGGAATTTCATTTTCCTTACGCTTCAGTTGAGTTGGCGAAGATGCAAAGATACTTTTGCGCATCTTGTCTTTGCATACTTGTTGCTAATTTAAATATTTGCGGCACTGAGCACAAATGAAACGTTAAGAAGATGTCGGCGATTGGGGCGGGACGGTTGGTCGCTGAGTGGTTGTCAAAGAGCGACGAATTTGTTGTCATTTTCGGCTTCAACATGCTCATCGAAGACTCAGTTCAAAAGCCATTTTATATTCATTAATAATTCAAGTTTGTTTCTCAAACAAACGAAATGGAACGCAACGCAGCAAAGACAACAATTTGACGATTTATCACAATAAATGCTGGTCTATCATTTCATAAACCGTGATAATGTCAACGACAGACTGACAGGAACTCTCTTGAATGTGTGTGTGTATGTGTGTGTGTGTGTGTGTGTGTGTGTGTGTGTGTGTGAGCGGTTAAACAAACCCAATATCAATTAAAGCATTATGAGTGCCACACTGAGCACCGAACAACGCACAAACACATGTAAATAAAGAAACAAAAAGCATTCATGGAGCACATCCACGTGCATGAGGCTTCAAGCTTAGCCAAGGACAATAAAATAAATCAATTATATTATTGCCTTTGTGTGAGCTATTCGGGCTCGCCTTCGTTGTGGCTCCTCTTTGCGCCATTCCCGTGCAGAGGACTAAACAAACGACATCAATAACGGCGCTCAAGTTGGCTTTCCGTCCTCACTAATATTTTATCGTTTTTCATAAATCATAAGTAAAGACAACACAACACAACACAGCGGCTGTAGTAACAACAAGACCAGAAAAAACAACAACAGCAATAGCAAGAGCAAACAAACCGAGAAGCGTAGATGTCTAATGTGCATGTCCGAGCCAAGTCAAGCCAAGCCAGGCTAAGTCGAGTTGAGTCGAGCCGAGCCATTCGGGGCTGACCAGAAGGCCAAGAATTGGGTTTGGTTTATAGGCCCAGCAAATACCGGTCCGGATCGCCTTGACATCCTCATTCGCAATCTTCGTCGTCCGTCCGTCGTCCTGTCCATTCGTCCATGCTCATAGCACAATAATTGCACTCAAGCGAAATTAGTGCAGGCCGATTTTAGTTAGTTGGCGTACAGACTGAGTCAATGGCTGAGGGAGAGGGACTGCTCTGTGGTCTCATGTCGCATGAATGACTTTGAAGTGTGTCTGTGATAAGTTGATGTTGTTGCTGTTGCTCCTCTTGTGGCAACTTTCCAAAATACGCACAGCCATTTTATTATTGTCTAAATAATTTTAATACAAAAATTTTTAAGTGATTTAGCCAGAAAGACACACACACACGCATACATGTGACAGAGCAGATACTCACAAGTGTCAATAGGATTGAATTGATGCACGGCAGTGCTGTGACACACATTATCGCATGGCTCAGTGGTCGTTAAACACACTTTGAGCAGCTCGATTCGACAAATATTGTTCACTCGAATTTGGAATTTTAAAGGAAGCAAAAATATTCCTGTCAAAAGTCAACACCATAAATTGAATTATATTTACTGATTCAGTGCAAGTTAAACATAGATTTCCGCAAGCCACAAGAGATGACACAAAAATTCAAAGCCATAACGCCGGCATCGACTGCCTGCCATTGCGGTCCAGCAGCGGCGGCGGCGGCAGCGGCGGCAGCGACGACAGCAGAGCTGCATGAAAAGCGCAGCATGCGAATTAAATTATGTGCATCTATATGGCTTATAACAAGTCGTAGCTTTTATCTCATGTGCATGAAGGCAACCAAGCAGACAAGTATTTGTGCATCCTTTATTGCAAAAGCTGTCATAAAGTACAGAATGAATAGGAAAGCACCGAAAAATGTTAAGTGAAGAATAAAAGAAATCCGTTTCCAACCCCAACCGCAAGCAATTGCATCCTCCGTACGCTGCGTGCCTTTCAAAGTTTTTGAGCATTTTGAGTGCTGCTCTGCTCTGCCGTAAAATTTATTGAAATTGCGTTCATTGTCTTAAGTTTCTGTGGCTGAGCATGCCAATGAGCATCGATAGAAACGAAACGAGATACTTTGTGCTAAATTACAAGAGTGCGAGTAAGAATACTTGCGGCTCCAAGCTGAGCTGCCAAGTTAACGCCGCTGGTGGCTCAGCATGCGAATTTTATTAGAAAATTCTTCGCCTTATTTCTTAAGATAGTTTAATCGATAATTTATTTGCGCTGCGCTACTCTGCTCTGCTCTGCTCCTGCGACAAAAGCTTAAAATTAAAATATTTTTCCGAGCATTTTGCAAATACGTAAATGATGACATGCTCTTGATAAAAGGATTTAAGTACAGTTTCAGGGTACAAATAGTTGGAAAATCCTTGTTTCAAACTGAACGATGCGAAAGAGATATAAATTAGTAAAAGAACAATGATGTGAAATTGAAAGAAGAAAATCCATCAAAACAAAAGTGAACAAAAGACTATAAAAGCGTTAAAAGAGTTATGTGGTGAAAATGCAAAAAACAATAGTAAGAATAGTCGAAGGTGTTCGACTAAAAACAAACTTAAAAGCACAAAGGTGGAAACCCATTGTATCTTCACCCTCAAGCGAACGCAGATGTATGAAAGTTTTGAAAAAATGGGTTCCAACATTTGTTGTGCGATTTTATGTAAAGCACTAAGAGTACACGTTTCTCATCGGATAAACATATAGTACAATAATAACCACCAAAGCGAGCAAGTTTGGCTTTGCTGAAACTTATATACTCTTGCAATCATTTTCTTAATTATTCATATTAGAAAATCCATCTTATAGTTTTTCCCATAAGAATCATATCAGTTTCTAAAAGTAAAGATGTTCATTTTCTAATTTGTTTTAAAGAAGGCATCATCTATCTATCTCATAGTGATCCTATCATTCTGATTTTATTGATATAAACTGCGTGCAAGTATCAGAAAACTTTCTAAGTTTAAACTCTTTCGATAAGCTTAAGACAGATAGACGGACATTGCTCAACGAACTCATAACTAGAGACAATTGCCTGATTCAACTTATCTTAATATATGTATTTCTTCTGTGCGTGTGTTTGTCACTGAACTGCTCCTAAACTGCTGGACCGATATTGATAAAATTTTTTGTGAATGTTCAAGGGGATTCGAGAATGGTTTAGATTCACAATTAGGTCCACTGAAAAAAGTTTTTTAAATCAATTTTTCATCTGTAAGTAGTTGTTAATATCGCAAGCACAAAATGTACAAAAACGTAACATGCTTTGCTTCTTCTTACACTTTTATATTGGTATGTGTGTGTGTTGCTTGTAATGAGAACTCAAAAACGATGAGAGAATTGGGGAACGATAGAATAGAATAACGGGCTTAGCAAAGCGCGCCGGGTCATACTAGTTTTTTATATTATTTATCTCAACTGATGTGTGCTCATGGTCGGATTACCGCATGGTAATCATTTTCCGAAAACATATCCAAATTTCATCGCAAGTGTGTGGAAGGTATGCAAAAAAAACAACTGTTGAACTAAAACACTGCACCGACATTTGCAAGTAGAATCTGTTTATGACTTGATTACTCATCTCTCTTGTCGTTTTAATGACAATTAAACGGTACTTAGAAAGTGGTTGGGTGGGTCGTTGACAAACGCCACTTCAGTTAAGCAACTTAAGAGCAGCAACTCGGACATAGTTGGATAAGGCGTCGTTTAATGGAATTTTTACAATTCAATATGACTTAATCTACCTTATATTAGACAGATAAGATTTCTTTGAATACCTTTGAGGCCTGACAACATGGTATACGGTGTCACAATATTGATCTGACATCACCTGTTCAAAAATTGTTCAAAATATAAATAAAATCGATCAAGAAATGTGGAGTTTACGAAAAAATTGAGTTTTTAGGTCTTTGAGGGGTAGCCATCAAAGAAAGGGGCATTTTGTGGTATGCAGTTTAAAAGATGTATATTTACTGAAATTTAAGGTTTCTTCCATTATTAGTTTTGGACATATAGCAATTTAAACACAGCATGGGAGGGCTACATATTCTGAGTCTACCTACCGACTTTCACGTTTCTGTCTGTTTGGGTTATAGTATTTTAAAACCAGTAAGGACGCTATCTTCAGCAAGGCTGAAGCTATAATACTTTTCACGTTGTGTCACTATAAAAAAAAAGTAAATGAATAGTTTTCATGCCTCCCTAACAACATAACTGTAAGGTTTCAAGTCAATTGGTTAAAAAACAAAAAAGTTCCAGTGGTCCGATATGGCTGGATCCGACAAATGAGTTGATCGCACAAATAAGAAGTCTCTGTGCAAAATTTCAGCTCGATATCTTCAAAACTGTAGGAGGAGATTGTATATATACAGACAGACGGACGGTCAGACGGACAGACGGACATGGCTAAATCAACTCGTCTTGTCGTACTGATCAAGAATATATATACTTTATATAGTCGGAATATAGTCGAATATAGTAATATATAAATTTTATCTTTTTGGTGATAAAATGCAATACTTAAATTTGTCTTTTCAATAATATTCAATTAAAATTTCATTTTTTGGCGTCCCCCAGTTGTATTTAAAAAAAACATCTAAAATCTTCTTCCAGGGCTCAGTCGGTACGGGTTAAAATTAACATAGGAAGCTGATATTTTATATTGAGGTTAAGTAAAGGATAATAAACAGAAATAGCGGGTATGCGTTTTAAAAAATGCAAAAAAAAAAAAAAATAATCGAACATATAAGGGACACCCTAATATATACATATATATATTATACATACATGGAAACTGATCCTTACATTAAATGACTATTTACCCCTGCCTATCACATGATGTGTAATTCACTTACTAAAGACTTACAAACGGCGATTAATGGTTTCACATCATGTTTTATTGATAAATTGTTGTAATTAATATTTTTGATATCTTGGATAGTTCCAAGTTCAATTAACTACAACGAATTTTTATAAGTACTTTACACATATAACCAGCGATTGTCATCTACTCCAACCTTGTCTACACAGTATTTTATCTTCTATTGAAAATCTCTTCAGGAGATAGTATTGTATTCATGTGTGTGTATAAGAATGTTTAAGACAAAAAACCGTAGCCGAGCTTCATTTGTATTCATTGGTATAAATTATCTGGCACACTTAAATCCATGCTCGCGTACTTGAGTCAATACATAAGTCTGTCACTCTCACTTATGACTTGATCAAACACATTCGGCAACGCACTGAACACGTTTGTTGACAAATGTCATGTTTAATTATTTGACCGCTCGGAGAGATTTATAACTTCTGCTGTTTTTCCACTGTCAATCACATGCTTCGCCTTTGCGAATCAGAGGCATGTTAGCTAAAGAATCGAGTTTTTGTACTTTTCATCGATTTTGTGTTTGTGTGAACCAAGAAATAGCAACAAGAAAATAACAAAAGAAAAAGAATATGTTGAAATCGGAAAAATAAAATCAAAGTTCCAACAATAAGTGTCATTAAGGAAGTTTTTTGTTTCGTTATCGTGGCATTGATTGATGCTCCGCTCACCTGCGAAACCTGCAAAGCAAGGCCAAAGGAAAAAGTGTAACGAAAATGAGAACAAACTGAGCGCTTGGGCGGGCCAGGACGGCATGGGACGGAACGGAGCGCATACGAACAAGCTTTAATTTATTTTTAATTAAATTTGAAAAAGTAAATTGGGAGCAAGGAAAAAACGGAGCATAGAAAACCGTGCTGAACAGAACAGAGGCGACCTACTAATCCGCTTAAACTAAAAACATGTGTTCCCTTCTTGCAAGGAAGAAACTTTTGGTGGAAAAGTTTTATTCGCCTCTGACAGTTGCTTCATTTTTTGTGACTGATTTTTTTCGCTTTTTGTTCAAAGGCATCGCCTGCTGACGGAGCGCAGGCGGAAGGCCCAAAACAACTTCGCTAATCAGAACTTCAAGTTAAGCGGCTTAAAAATTAGTTTTCGGCGAAAAATTTTGCCCAATTTTCCGTATGTTCGCTGCAAGGCTACACAACAGCATTTCGCCACATGCCGCACGCCACATTCAAACGGCATCACATGCACAAGCGCTTGCACTGCGAAAGCGAACGAACAAGGAAGGAACAAGTCAGTGAACCAACTAACGAAAACTTGGCTAACACGCCTCGAATGCGCTGCCCGACTTGCAAGACTGTGATGCAGCGACCAGTGAGCGCTGGAGAAGCAGGAGGAGTCTCGAGCACTCACACATACCCACGCATATTCGAAAGCACTCATGTATATACGTATTCATCGTATTCATTTGGGATCTTTGAATTTAGTTGTCGCAGTCGTTGTTGTTGTTTTTATTGGTGCTTTCGGCGTAATTACTGTGGCACTTGTTTGAATTCACTTGGTGGGGTTCGCTTTGCTGCACGCCTTTTATTTGTGGCACGCTTGGCTGACTTTCGCGTCGACATGTGTGCATTTTCTCAACTGTTGCTGTTGCTTTTGCTTTTGTTTTTATTTTTGCTTCGATTCGTTTTTAAATCAGTTAGAGTTGTGCAATTATTCATGCTGAAGATACATGATGAAATCATAAATATATTTGCAGCTCATGAATGCGTAAAATGACGAACTCGAAATTGGATACAACGTTTAGTATCTGACAAAGCTGGAAATGTTGCTCCATTTGTAACTGTTTCTATTTACATGTTTTTGCTTGTCTATTTTTGCGCAAGTGTGTGTGTGTGAGTGTGTGTGTGTCGGTCTGAATAAGTTTGCCAAACGTGCTGCGTTCGGTAGCCATCTTCATTTATGGCGCTGAGATTCGTCATGTTTTCTTGTTATCTTTCAGAATTGTGTTGCGTCAGCAAAGGCAGCCAACCTGCTGGGCGAATGAGAAGAACGGGCATGGGAGGATGAATTGAACTCAAGCGTTGAAGAAACGTGTGTAGTGTCAAAACGAGCCGAGCCGAGCCAAGTCGAGTTGAGTCAAGTCAAGCCAAGCCAAGCCAACTGGAGTCATGCGGATGGCGGACTGAAGTGGCATCGCGTGGAGAGAACGGAAGCAGACAGAAGAGGTGTTGGGCCACAACTGCCGCGCGTCTTGAGTAATGTTAGCATGATCGTCGGCAACGTGAGCATAGATTGCGACGCAAGCACGTTTAGATGTCAGCACCTTGCCAGCAACCAAGCGAAGCAGCGACAGACACCGTTTGAACTGTAAACGACTCACACACACACACACACACTGTGCTGCAGCATTGGTTGAGCCAAACACCGCGACTCTGGCAAGGCTGTGTTGTCTGGTGTCTGGCGGAGAGAGGGCAGAGCACAGAGTGGTGGCGAACAGCATCTCGAAAGGCAACGGCAACGGCAACGACAACGGCGAACAGCAACTGCAGGTTATGACCTAAATTCAGAAATAATAATGCCGCAAAACAGAGATAAACATTAAGACATGTCGACAGCCATCCAAGAGAGACGTTTGGACGAACTGTGCGACAAACGGTCAAAGAAGAGGGGCAGGAGCAAGAGGGGGAGGGGGAGGAACAGGGATGAACGTTTAACGGCGACAGTAATGCTTTGAACATAATTCGGGCAGCAATCGACATTTTGAGGCTGAGACAGAACTAAGTCGAGGCTGACTCGACTTGCCATTTGGCAGAGTCGTGCACCTTGCAGTGTACACTTGAGTGCGGCTGTTGTTGCTGTTGTTGCTGCTGTTGACTGTCTTGCTTGACTGCCTGCCTGCCTGCCATTTGTATCTTTCATCTAACACAGTACAATACCAAGGTATGTGTGCATGTGTTCGTGCGTGTGTGTGTGTGTGTGTCGATTTCTGTGGTGAGCTTATTTTGTTTTACAACTGTTAACAGCTTGATTTGTTGGCTTCGTCTTCCACGTTGCCAACGTTGCCATCCACATTGTTGCTAACGATGTTGTTGTTGCGGCAGAAGTCATTCTCGCCTCAAAATTGCGGCAAACCTGAACAACAGCGCTTCAAGTTGTGCGTGCCTGTGTTTATTTTAAGCATACTTTCAATTAAATTTTCACTCCGAACTTTGTGCCATTTAACATTACATATTTAATTAATTCCATTTTGACTTTTGACGCAAAATACTTCAAACTGTTTAAAAGCAAAAGTTGCGGCCATGAAAGAATTGCGACATTGTCAATCAGGTTTCTATAGCATATTTTCGCACGTGAGCATCTAAATTTGTGCTGACGTTTGTAACACACAAGCAAATTACAAGACCTATCAAAGATTTTATGAATTTGTTGAATATTTCTTTCAGAAAATTAAAAAAAATGCATAAACGTTGAACGAATTTGCGTCCTGACTGTCCACAGTGTGGGAGCCCATCATGAAGAGTATCGGATTTTCGGCACAGCCGTTGTGAGTTGTTCATCTTGTTCTTCTGTTTGTTTCTGATTCTTTGTGTTGAGCTTCTAAGCACGCCATTTGAAGGCACCAACAACAACAACACACTCAGTTGCTCATATGTGTCTCTATGTATGGCATAGAAGCATATGCTTGCCACATTTGGTGGCAATATACGTTGGATTTGCCGCATTGTTGACACAATGGAATTTGCGTGGGTGTTGCTACCCAACGATGGCACGCCCCACGCCCCATGCCCCACACACCGCATGTCCTTCACCCAACGACGTGCTTCTTAAACTTGTTCTGCTTCTTCCTTTGCTTGTTCATTTTTCCTGAAATTGAAAATCGGCTTGGCTTGGCGCTCTGATTGAACTCCTGTCAGTCATTTGCTCACTCGCCCCTCATTCTCATCCTCACCCCCTTGGGCAAAGCTCTCACTCAGCTCAGAGCAGCTTAGCGGTTCACTCATTCATTCGTTCTGACTGCCATTCATTCACGCTGCGCTGATACATTTTATTAAAGGATTGCACGCACACACACATACACACATAAGGGAATTTGTGCGTGTGTGCGTGCGTGATTGCGTTCGTATGTGTATCTGTCTGTCTGCCTGTCTGTCCGTTTGACTTTGAGTTTATGAAAAGCATGAAGAAGTAATAACAAAGGCAACAAAATGAAATATTTTCAAATTGTGTTTCGCAGCATTTTCCAATGTTGTCATAATTTGTTTAGCGTGTTATGCAAAAAGCAAATTTCATGGCAAAATTACTGTTAATCAGTTTCGCAAATGTTCTCATTTTGTACGCCAAGCCAACTGAACGAAAAAAAGGAAATTCAAAAAAAAAAAAACAAAAAAAAAACTAATTTTCGAAAAGTGATACGCATGAAATGTTATTAATATGCGTGATTTGGCCTCTGGCGTGAATTTGGTGTGTGTGAGTTTTCGCTCACATAAAAACATTTGCATAAATCACATACCCACACAGACACACACACACAGACACATGCAACCACACACATGCACAACTCATTTGCCTTAATTAATTATCATTTCGTTTTGGCAAACTTTTCAAAAATCATGCCCAAAGCGCAGCGCAGCGAACGAGCGAACGAACATTATTGTCCTCAATCGCTCATTCGCCCATTCACACAGCTCTCACATTTGCTCATTCGCTCATTCATTTATCGAATTTATGTATAAATTTACAAAATTGCAAAGGAAGCATTTGCTGCGGAAATCGTTAATTTAGCTTAGCGTCGGTTTGCTGCCATACGCATGAGCGTCTGTGCATCAGTGTGCATTTGCGAGGCTGTATGTGTGTGAGTGTTTTTCAGTAGCTCACTTTGGCATGAAAGCTAAAAACCATTAATCATTTGAGTTATGCGGCGTTGGAGCGTAATAGACTCATATTTCTATGGCATTGTTATGAGGCTGAAGGCTCAACGGCCGCCGACTGCTTGCCTGCTTATCCTTGGTAGCCAACTGACTGCTGTCGCTGCCGGCAGTGTTGTTCTTGTTGTTCTGCTTGTTGTGGGCGTCGGTGTCGGTGTCGTTGTTATTGTTGGCGCTGAAATTGGGGCTTTGTTACTTACTGAAAGTTCGATTGACGCATTTTAACGCAATCAGTACGTTTTTTTGTCAGTCATCAATATTTTGAAATTAGCAATTTCATTCGCGTTTTCGAGCTCATGTTAGACGACGGCGACGAAAGCTCCTTCGACCGCAGTCAATATGCTGATGGCCTTGGCTAAAGTGTATTACCATCATAATAAAATTGACAATCCATCGGCATAAAATGTAAGCCAAGCAAAGACCCAAACTGAAAATTAGCAATGACATTTGTACGCATAATGTAATTGAAAATCGTCGGCGGTGCCAAGCGCGCTGAGCACGCCCACCGGGCGCAGTTAATGGCGTACGCGTAAGCTGGCCAGGCGACGCCATTCGAGATGCTCTCACAGTTGCCGATTAATGAAATTTCACAAAAATTATAATTACAAGGCGAAGCGCCTGAATTGCTGTCATGGCTTCCATTATTTTTACGGCGTCCCAATTAAATTTCATTTGTATACTTTCCACGCACGGAATAAGAACACAGCGCTGCGATAAAACGCTCAACGCAGTGCGGAAGATCGCTCCATCGTTGGTGCGCAAGCTTGTTCTCGAAATTAATACAAGTTGGTTAAAGCATGAGGATCGCAAAATGTTCATTGCCACGCTTTAATGAGTTATTGTTGGCAGTATAAAATCTGCGGCATGGCCAAAGTTGATTGTCTTCTTGCATTTGGTTTACGGTGTTGTTGTGGCACAGGCACGCAAAACAGTCGTAAAACAACACCAGCATTAAGAATAACAAATGCATTTCGCTGATAGGATCGCGCGTGGAAAGGTTATGTTGGTCGTGGAGGAGAGTAAATAGACAAGAACACCTTTTTTAATCGCCGCACTAAATTATCAATTAAATAATATTACTCGCACACATGCCACATGGCATATGCCACACGCCGCATGCATGCCACATGCCACATGCTAGTTGGGTTGTCCTTCGTGCGCTGCGTTAATGCAAATATTGCATTCTAATAATTGGCGTCGAGCAAATGGCAAATGCAGTTGCCATTCGATTTCATATGCCGCGACAGCAACAGATTCGCCTGACAAACTCAACTCAACTCAGACCACTGAGCCCTCAAATGACCCTCGCTCCCTGTAGTTGACAGTTCCAATGTGCGACTAAGCAACTTCAAGTGTCGCGTTGTCAGTTGTGCTTCGCATCAAGCTCAACAAAGTCAAAGGCGATGGCGAAGGATGAGTTACAGATACACGCCCACTTCATGTTACTCGCAATTACTGCCGCGCTGCCCGACTGCCCGACTGCTCGACCGGCTCACTGTCAGCCTGTCTGTGGCATGTGCGGCAAGTGGTGAGCGGCGCGGGGCACTGAGCGACAGCTGACAGTTGCTAATGTTTACTCAACTGTGCCCCGGCCGTAAACTTTCAACTCGACTCGACTCCACTTAACATTGCCAGTGGCCCAAATCCATTCGATCAATTTATTGCACTTTCCTTCTTGTTATGCTTTTATGGCTTTATCTAGTTGTTGCTTTTGTTGTTGGCATTGTTGTCGGAATTGCCGCATTTGTAGGCGATTTGAGTAACAGTGAGGCATGTGGCATCCTGCTTGTGTAGATGTGTGCTAAGTTGAGCCAACTTGAGCTCAAAAAGAATCGAAACTAAACGAAACGAAAGAAACTAAAATCCAAATCCAAATCCAGAGTAAACGTGTTTTATTATGTTTTGGCATTGTGCAGTGTCAGTATGATGTCTTCGCATAGCCATGCAATGATTGCAAAGATCAAGCTTGACAAGGCCAAGAGGTGGGAGCAGAGTGAGATGAAGAAGACATCGACATGTTGCAGCCAAAGTCAGCGTGAGAGACAGACACATCGCAGCCAAACAGTCCGACATGCTGTTAGTCGCACGAAAGAGCAGTCGAGTCGTCGGGCGGGCAGTCGGGCGGTCGGGCTGTCGGACAGACATGCAGCAAATGCTTGAGAAAATAAATAAATTGCATGCAAAGTTTTGGCTTACAGATTTCGGTCATTTGTTGTTGGCTTGCTTTGCGTTCGGTTGCGTTTGCTCGGTCATTGTGAGTGTGCAACTTCCGAAGTCGTTAATTGTTGTTGTTGCCACAAACGCGCACTCAAAGCGGTAACCTAATTTCAATTTTGTTTAATAGAATCCAATAGCAAGAAAGTGAAATGTGCAACGAGCAAATAAATTTATAATGCTGCAACATGGCTTGTGTGAGTGTGTGTGTGTTTGCTGATATAAAGATACTCGCGTGTTTTGCCAGATACAATCGTAAATAGGGCAAAGCAAGCAAATGTAGCTATGTGTATCTGTATTTGTGCGTGTGTGTCTGATTATTTCCATTTGTTGAGCGTTGCAACTAACAACAATCAACGCCAACGCCAACAACAACTACAACAACAACAACACTAACAATCAGCAACGACAGCATTATGTACATTTCCGCTTGACAGAAACCGCAACCTTTGAGCAGCGCAACTCAGCAAAGAGCCAACAGAATGAGTTAAGTTTTCCCGGTCATGCTATGCAAAAGCGCAAACCGACTGAAATGAGAGCGTTCGGCGTTGGTTAGCATTGCTTGCGGCAGCGGTCGGGCCGGGCCGGGTCGGGTCGGGGTTGAAAATTCTTTGGAAAGTTTACACTTTGTCTTGTTTTGACAAATGATTTGTTACACATGTCAAGCAATGACGTTGACAACCAAGTTGAAGACCAAACACGTCGACAAAATGTGTCCAGCACTGACTAAGTGCAATCCCTCTGCATATGTGCGTGCGTGTGTGTGCGTGTGTGTGTGTGTGTGCGGTACATGTGTGCTGACTTGGCAACTTTGTTAACACTTCTTTGTCCCTTACCCCAACACATGGTTTTCATGCGAAAAACCTTCACTTCAGATACTTTACTTTATTGATAGCTCGACAACACATACTCACACACATTCAAAAGCACACATACACGCAAATTTCTCGCCTAAACAAAGAAAATTTTGCTTACTGAAACATTTTCCTACTCGTATTTTCATATTTTTTAGCTGAAAATATATTTTTAACATTAATTATAAAATGCGGTCTGCTCTTTTCCTGACCCCGACCTCCACCTCGACCTCTCTCTGAGTGTTGTCTGTGTGTGCGTATGTGTGTGTGTGTGTGTGTGTGTTGGTATGTAATCATCTTTATGCCTACGCATGTATTTTTCTTTTATTTTTTGTTTGTTCATTTTCGTTTTTGCTTTTGTTGTTCTTTGGTTTTGCTTTTTGTCTTGGCAAAATCGTTTCATTGTTCGTCTGTGCCTTCATCAATTTTCAGCCAATAATTTTGCCATTGTAGAAAATGAGTTTTTCGAAATTTACACGCTGCCTGAGCAAACAAATCCGACGCAATTAAAATTCTGTGTTTTTTGGAGCGCTTCGTTTGTCTCTGAAATATTTTTATTGTTGGAATTTTTCGTTTGCTGGCAGAAGACTTCATAAATTAACAAATTAATTGCCTGCGAGGCACGGTTGTGGCACGTGCGGCGGCGGAGGGTCGGCGGTTGGCTGCAACATGAGTAGCATCGATATCGATAACGGAGCAAGGTCTTCATGAATAAAGATTTGATTTTCTGCGAGCAATGCAGAAAAATCTTTGCTTCAATTTAATAAAAGTAAATACCTTAAAAGCGGAGAGAAAAAAAGGGACATATTCGTGAGGTCGCAAGGTGGCCTCGTATTGATTTGTGTTGCTGCCGCTATCTGAGCAATAATTGCCCGAATGATGGTCCACCGCATGAGCCCCGATACGTCCATCGGCATTGAACTACGAGCTCAGAAGCGTGTCAAGTCTATAAGATTGCTCCTTTCGCATTTGGCACACATTTTGTGCACCTCCCGCCCTTCACACAATGATGACTGCTCTGCCACGGCGGACAGGTTTCGTAGCTGTTCGATCGAAGCGCAGGAAGTATTTATTTAAAATTCATTTACAGAAGCAGAAGCGCAAAAGTTTTGTGGAATTCGTAACGAGCGCGGCTTCGAAAAATGATAAATAATAAATATTTAACTAGTTAAAAATACACGACAACAATTCAACAACAGTCGACGAAAACCATGTCCTCGATGATGACCGTGTTGATAATGATGATGCTGTTGACGGTGATGATGAATACGATGATAATAACACAATGACGCACAGCAAATACGATACAAGTAAGCTGAGCCAATGGGTCTCCATTTGACGGTTCGTTCGGCTTGAGTGGCTTTAAAAATAAAAATTTAAAACAAAATCAAACCAGAAATTATTTTGACAGTTGGCAATGTTCGCATGAATTTGCAGATACAAAGAAATAACAACAACAACAAACAAAAAAAGAGAAATCAGGACAAGAAAAAAATGTTGCATGTTTATAATTTTTCCAATGAAAAAAGTCAACATTTGCGCATTGAATTTGCACAGCGCCGAGCGCTGTCCGTCGGTCGTGGGCGTGGGCGTGGTCGTGGCCCCCTCCCCCAACCACACCTGCCATGCGTTATAGTTTTTTACATTTGTCATTCATTTCCATTCATTGCTATTCATTTCCATTTTGATGTTCGTGGCTTCGTGTGTGTGTGACACATTTAACAAACACGCGCTTTCAAATGTGGGCCGCTGGCAGTGGGCGTGGCCTTAGAGCTCTAGCTTATCAATCAAACGAATTGCAGGCTTCTATTTTGATATCGCTTATAATTCATTTCGCTTGCAGTCTTCCTGTGGCCGACATTAAATCAACAAACTTTAAATTTTTGAGGAAAATTCCAATGGTGACAATTCAATTCGCCAACATGGTATTTTCCTCTTCTGCTTTGATTCAATTGTGAAAACAAAAACCTCGCAGAGTAAAAATAATAAAATGTATATGCATATTTGTCATACGAAGCCGTGCTCACTTAAATTGTTATATTTTATTAATCGAGTTTTTCGTTTTTTGCGCTTCCTTTTTGAAACGTGGCACACAAATTCGCATAGAATTGAAATCGTATTTTGAGCTCGACGCTGGGTGGGCGTGACACTGTTTGGATTTCATTTAGTTCAACTTGGTGCGATTTGTTGCTGATTTTATTACAATTTTGAATTCCAACGTTGTTGCTCTGTTTGAGTTTTGTGAAAGTCCATAAAATATTCCATGTCGGCAATGCTTTGGTTGAACATAAACTGCAAATGCACGAAATACTTTTATTATTTTATGGAATTTTTAAATGCCGCTTTAAAATCGCGGACAAGAGAGCAAAGCCGAAACGTTTAATGGCATTTCGCCATTTCTTTAGTCGGCTTCTCTTCCACTTAGTGCTTCACATTCATATACCCTGCACTCACTATGTGACTTGCTGCGTATGCAACACATCGATAAACTGCCGTAAGATTCTTTAAACTATCCTTAGTTCTAGAAATATGAATGGTTTGTCTTGTTTAGGAGCGCAATCCATCGAGTCATAACGATGTATATCTGTCTAATTATTCAACAGTTCCTAGGGACCTAATCATTGTAGAATTGAACTGTAAAATTAATTCGTAGTTTCAGTAATTCATCTCTTCAAAATAAATCTCATCAACTGCCCACACTTCTATCACCAAAAAATACGCTTTTATATGACAGCCAACCTTAAATATTTTTATATTGACTTATCTCAAAAGATGACCTTTCTTCAAGTGGTGCCTCGCATTGATTTATTTATTCCAAAGTCAATTGATCGGAGTTAGAAACTGAACTTTATGAAGAGCCGCTCTGTCGATTGAACAATGAAGGGTATGATACTGTCGAATACTCCTGACTTTGTTGCTCTTATTTGTTTCTTGTGCCATAATCCTTAAAATAAAAATTCAAATACGCTAAAAGCAAAAAGTGGACCGTCGCCTGCCTTCTTGGAACTTTACGATTTTACATTTGTGACTTATTAAAAAAATGTATGTATGGGGAGTGCAATGGGGTCACTTAACGGCCTCGTCGTCCTCGTCCTCGTCACGGTATCGGGCCAGCTGAGGCGGGGAGTGACAAGAATTAACAACAAAAAGAAAATGGCGTGCGTAAAAAAGATGAGCGACTTTTATATTTCAAGTCAACTTAACTTGACTTGAATTGAGTTCCTTTGCGTTGAATTCTGTTTTGTTTAAACATCAAAGGATCCTCATAAGCGTCGCATATTACACTGTGTCTGTGTGGATATGTGTATGTGTGTGTGTGTTTATTTTTATGTGCTTCGCGCCAACGCTAACCCAAAGCGAGTGCGAGTAAGTAAGTTGTAAATTGAAATACCTTTTTAATGGGATTAAGCAAATTAGTAATAAGCGAAGCGATAAGCATGGTAAGCCAACTCAAAGGAGAGCAAAGCAAAAATTAAGCAGGAACGCAACAAGCGGCAAAATTGCGGCAAGAAATCGTCAAGTGGCTTCCGCCTTGAAACAAGAAGCAATTGCTGCGAACTCATCAGCAGTAAAAGCATAGAAATATTAGCGGTTGAAAAGGCACGGAGTGAAATCGTTTGGCTTTAATGCCTTTCCTCTTCCTCTTCTTCATGTTCCTTAAGGGGCCTACAGTGCAATAAACTCAGCTCAACGCAACGCACTCAATTCAAGTCGAATTCATTCTTAGCACTTACATATCTCGCATTGCCACAATAAAATCCCCACTTCAATTAAACTTTTCACAAATAGTTACTTTAATAGTATCGATTCGACAAGACAGACTTTGCCGAAAGCAGCTTCAATATATTTCAAAAGGCAATAGATGTATATATGTATATATTTTTATACGTATGTATTTATAAGTACATATATGTATAAAAGTATAAGTAGAATTGTGGCAGAAGTTTTCATTGAGTGGCTGCACACTCTTTATTGCGGCGCGATCCGCACTCTTTGGCATTGCTCGCTGCTACATTGCTGCCTCAACTGTATTTCGAGTAATTAAGCAAAATGTTATCTATGAGTTTGCGGATTCTGTCTGTGCATGGCAACAATAGCAACAACAGTAACAGAAATGGCAACAACAACAAGGACAATAACAACAGCTATGGTAAAAAAGGAATGCATTGAAACCCAAGACAAGATTTTCGCCCAATTTGACTGTAATACGAAATGAGAAGGAGCAAAAGTCGTAAAAGACGACGTTGTCTTCATCATTATTATCATTGCCCCCCTTATTACGCGCCCGTCCCTTCAGATCCAAGTGCAGATTTCTTGTAAATTGCGTTGCATTTTGTATGCTGCAGCAATCGAAGGCTGCGATGCTCCCCGCGCTTCGTTGTCATGCCGTGCGCCGTGCCTCACTCAGTGCATGCCACAGCCGTGAGTTGACTACAACAACGACTGTCGCAGCGTGTGGGCGTTTCTACCTCGTTGGGTGTGCCGATTTTGTGTTGGCTTCATTTCGTTTCGTTTCTTTCGTGTGCGTTGCTACCAACCGCCAAAAACAGAAAAGAAATGCTTAATGCATTGAAGTTGGCAACAAAAAAAAACCAAAAAACGTAAACAAAATAAAAAAACATATAAAATAAAAAATAAAATAAGAAAGCAGACTCACAAATTCTCTACTTTGCAATGCGCTGTGAATACTTTGGCAAACGCACACGCAAGCACACACACATACGCACATATGGAGATGCTCTGTGCACACAATCGCAGCACGTAAGAGTAATATTCATGTTCGACTCAAATGTTTCATGTTCGCTTTTATTTCTTAGCTGGGAGCTGCTTTTTATGCTTCGCCTGTCTCTCGCTTTTTTGTGTGTACACCACTATTTTCAGTGTTTTTAAGTCGGTTTGTTATTTGTTGTTGTGGTTTTATTTTTGCTTAAGGTAATTGATCTCAATAAATATTTATTGACTTTGATGGCTTTCACGTATTATTTAAATTTGTTTGCTTGTTGATACATTGAAATGAAACGAGTTCGTTAAGAACAATTTGTGCTTTACGGATTTATTTTTGCGAAGTCGACATAATGCCGCCAAACATAAACAACGGCACAGACTTAAATTATTATATTGCATATATGTATGTACTTATGCATATATGTACGTATACATACACATACATATATGTATATGAACACTCGAATATATGCACATGTACATGCTTCTTCTTACGCCACTAACACTAAGTGAAATATTCAGATACGCATTTAATTTTCGTGTTGCCTACTTTCCGGCGGCATTTTAAATCTTTCGTGTGACAGACTCGACAGACTTGAACTCAGCTGCAAGCGCAAAAAAGCTTGGCGGAGCACATTTCACAGTTTGACACTTCTTTGCCGTAAATTGGCTCTTTAAAATTAAGTTAAAATTAAACGAAGGTGAAATTCTTTTCTTTTTGTGGTTTGTTTTCGACTTTTGTTTAGCTCATGCCACTCTGAGAGTATGTGTGGTTACGTCATGGCTTTGTTGCGCGTGTGTGAAATTGATTGAAGTCAAAAGTTGTTCATTTTGTCTTTGTTTTGCGTCTCTGACATAAAATGCTCTTTGACTTTTGTTTAGCAGAGCATATAAAATCCAATAAAATTGTTGTTGTGGTTTGGTCTGTTGTTGTGATTGCTCCTTCACAAGAATATACAATACGAAACCTGTCCACACATATGCACATGTATGTATGTGTATGCTAGTGTGTGTGTTTGTCTGTATTTCGCTGCTATTTATTTTCTTTGCTTCTGTGAACGGAGATTATCTTCCTGAGCTGCAAATGAAATTGCGAAAAGCCAAAAAATTTCACAAAATAAACTCATATTTACAGGCGATTCGGAGCAACAAGCGTCCCAACATATTTAACGTGCTTGGGCATGTGTGAGTGTGCATATACACACACATGCTTGCATGAGGTTCTATGCGTCTTTACAAAAGGATTATGCAAATTATTTAGGAGACAAAGCACAGTTTTGCCTTTGCGTTGCTTGCCTTTTCTAAATCAGCCATGGCTTTAGTCTTGCTTGATCCAATTTTATTTTGCTACTTTTTCGCATCTCTGTTGATAACCAAGCAATTTTCATTAAATTGTGCTTTGTACTTTTAACCGAACACAAGTATTCATGAATTCCAAAAGGTCGAATCACGAAGCGAAAAAAAGCCGTGGCATTTAAGTGAAACTGCCACAATTTAAAGCCATTAAAAGAAAATGTGAAAAATTACATCAAATTACTGATGCCATTCTTTTCTGCTTTGCTGTTCTGAGCTCTAAGCACAACAAAAAGCAAAACAAAAAGACAAAAAAGGAACAAATTCCGTAATTTTCCTTAAAAATTGTGACATTTACTGAGCACCGATGAACGCTTTATGCTTTGGCCACCTTCGTCAAATATTTCTTTCTTTCGTTCGGTCGAGCGCTCGAACTCGTTCTTTGGCCTTCTCGCTCACTCACTCAGACACTCAGTCACTCGCATGCATAGCCTTTGCTCCTTTATTACACTGATAGCCAACGTTGTGCTGCTGTTTTATGGCAATATCTGTCATTATTTAATAATTCTCTCTAAACGTTATGAAATAAAAGGAATACAAAAAAGACAAGCGAATAAACCAAAGGCAGAACCAGAACCAGAGCCAAAGACAACTGCGACAACCGCGAATATCTCCGAAGAGGACAACTCAACCTGGCAGGACGTGCTTCGGTTGTAGTGCAGTTAAGTCAACATGTCCGCCGGAAATAAAGATTTATGAAGCTTAAAATTAATAATGAAAAGCAATTTCCACAACCAAATGGACTTTGAATTGTCGCACATACCACAACAGCAGCAGCACAAAACAGACGAAGGGTCGCTTGGGCACTTGGGCTCCTCTTGGTGGAAACTCAAGTGGACTCGCGCAGAGTTGAGTGGCGAGCGGATTGAGTGGCAGAGCAACTCTTATCGTTTGCGTTTATACACAATGATAAAACAATTTGTGGCGTTTGTCATTTTTATTTGCACGCTGGATAACAGATTTGAACGCAATAAAAAGTTCGCGCTCAGCATGCACGAAGCTCGAAGCACCACGCGCCACTCGCTCATTCATAGAGCGAATAAAAAACTAAAAAAGGCTAAGGCAAAGCGAATTACTTTGGCAATTTAGCGTTAAAAACTCTCGAACACATGCATGCACACGCACGCACGCACACACACACACACTCGCGCACATGAGAGGCACTCGTGATGAGCGTGAGAGTCACTCAAAGCTATGAACTATGCGGGTAAAGCGACCGTGTTCCATGGACCGTGGACCATTCTTCTAACTGCAAATTAAACGCATCAACATGGCCATCACCAGCTACGGCGACCGTCACTCTAAAGCACAGAGTGGCGAGTTCACTCAATTAAAAAAATATTTCCATCCAAAGCATATCAGCATGCGGCGTTTAAATAAAAAAACAAAATCAAAACCAAAAACAAAAACCACGAACACAAACACAAACATAGACACACAAAGATGTATAAATAAAAAAGTGTGCTCGGCGAAGGGGCAAAGAGATCTGAGTTGCATAAGTGGCGGCGGCGAGCGCACATGCAATAGTTTGAAAACGTATTTGTGCAAGTGCATTGCAATCTGTTTTAACGACTGGAAACTCCTGCACAAGATGTTCTCTATGGCAGAGTAGGCGGCAAGCATATGCCAGCGCTTAGGGGCGTGCGTTGGGCGTACGCATACTGACCAAGCGGTAAGTAATCTCGTTTTATGACTGAACGCGTTCAACTATTTTTAATTGAAATGCGATGTAGTCGTCACGGCATCATGGCTAGCCCACGCAGCGCAAACGAGACGCCAACGTCACGCGCTATTCAAACTTAATCATTTGTAGTCAGTTTTAGTTACATTACGAAGAGCAAGCAAAAGTGTAGCTCAGAGAGGGTGCGTGGAGTGCGGCCAAAGGAGCGAAATAACAAAAGCTTAAACCTGAAAAAAGCGCTTAATGAGCCGAGGAGCGCGCGTTAACTTTGAATTAAGCGGGTGGGAGTGTTGATGTGAGTGTGGTTGCCATTGTCGCAGAGGGTGTTTACCTCGGCCCCGTTGGAGTTGAATGCGATGGGCGTGCGGGCGGGTGGCGCATAACGACCGTGCACGGCCCCGCGACATTAGCTCGGCTTTGCGTTATCAATGAATATATTTCGACGCTCAACATTTTTCCGTCACTGTTTTTTGGCATTTTCAGCATGGCTTGTTTGTTGTTACGAGTATTTGCGAAACACTTGATAATCGAAACTGGCGGCCGACACCTCGTCGCAGCCTTTTGTTGACACACCGTAAGCGTGACTGTTTTCAAAGCGAATAGGAAGTAATAAAAGTGTACATGAAGGCTAGCAAGTGTGCGATGCACATTCAAATTTCGATACAAAAAAAAAAGTGTTTTTATGCTATGAAAAAAGTATCTTTCGTGATAAAGTCTGAAAAAATGTGGAATTTGTAAAAAAATTAAGTTTGATGATTTCTAAGGGGAAAACGTATGGGAAAAGGGTATCTTACACACACACAGAGTACACAGTCTTAAAGAGGTAAATTTGCAGAGTCTGCTTACGAAGTTTCAGGTTCGTACCTCTTATAGTTTAGGAGATGCTCTCTATGTGCAGAGTATAAATTATTACGAAGTTTGAGATTCATATCTCTCATTGAGGGTTTTTAGAAAAGGATCTCCATTGAATTTTAAGTATTCAGCTCTTCTTGTTCCCTAAACCACTGCTGACAGACCAATGGATGTCTTCATACATATATTTCGCTTCTCGACCTGACCATTTTCATGTAGAGTTATATTCACCTTTACTGCCCACTTTTACTACTTATTATAATACTAAACATAATACTAAATAACACGCCACGTGTGCTGGGTATACAAATTAAGTTAGAGGTTAGAGTAAAATACATTATATTAACTCTGATCCCTAAAAGAGATAAGAAGAAAGAGAGATAGATTTATTTATAATTTTGATTTTGATAATCTTATTGAAGCAACGATTTTAAAAGGAAAATTTAAAGATGTATTGAATCCGCGTATTCCAATGATTCCAACAAAGTTAGCTTTTGACTTCGAAAGATTGCAATTTCCAATACTCCCTGCATTCGCTATGACAATAAATAAAGGCGCAAGGACAATCGTTGGAATTATGCGGAATTGACTTAGAGTATCCATGTCTCTCCCACCTACGTATCATTTTCACGTGTAGGGAATTCATCAGTCTATTTATATATATTATTATAATATCACATTATAATATAAGTACAACAACTCTGAAATATATTAAAGTATAAATATAGGAGCATAATATCAAAAGGAGAAGAAATAAAATATATACAAAACCAGTAAGGGCGGTATAGTTGAGTATACTCGACTATATAATACCCTGCACACATGGTAGGCCGTGCTACACCCCAAATCTACAAAAACATATTGATCTCACATCCGCCGTTCAAATAGTGTTCAAAATATCAAGAAAATCGGTCAAAAATGTGGAATTTATGAAAAATTTGAGTTTGTTGCTCTCTGAGGTTGGTAACCACATAAATGAGGGGAAAACTGTGGTGTGCAGTTTCGTAGATCTTAAACATAATGACTCTACATAGCGAGCTTCATGTTTAAACCTTTTATAGCTTAGGAGATGTAGTAATTTTAAATAAAATAAAGTGAAATATTTTTAAAATTTCAGTTTGTGGGGGAAAAAATGTGGCATGCGGTTTTGTAGACTTATACATACTGAGTCTACATACCGACTTTCATGTTTCTATCTTATGGGGTGATTAAGTTATAGCACTTTAAACAAGTGGGAGGTGCTCGATCCTTCAAGCTTGAAGTAGCGCATGACCACACGAGTCTACCTTATCTTATCTTTTTGTTTTTTTTTTTTTGTAAATCTATCTTTGCATTTTTACTATATTACTTTTATTTTTTTATTTTTATCATCATAATTATTATATATGTATATATATTTTATTAATTTAATTTTTTTTAAATATTATCTTATTATATGAAATAAATAAATAAATAAATTTCAAGTTTCTAGCTATTATGGTTTCCGAGAACCATTGGTGAGGACAGACGGACGGATGGTTAGACGGACGAACGGACAGACATGGCTATATGAACTCGTCTTATCGCGCTGATCAAGAATATATATACTTTGTAGGGTCCCCCTCCCCTCCTTCATGATGTTACATACATTTGGTATGAAACAAACTTAATATACCCCGATACACAGTATGTGTACAGGGTATAAAAAACCGAGTTTGATTTCCATTCTTATATTAATGTGATCTGCTTGTGAAACAGGCACAGGGTCCACTGGTATATAATATAATTTTTATTTTATAAATCAAAAATTTTGAATTTCTCATAATTAGTTACCTACTTTTTTTCGGGACCCCTTTTTTTTGTACAAAATAAATAGCAGTTATTTAAATTAACGGCTTCTGTTAGAAAACAACTTTATTTTAAATCTTTCGCTTGGAATACCTTTGTCTGAACTACAAAGGTCAATTCTTGTTCATAGAGCTAAAATGACTGAAAGAGCTTTTCAAGAGTTAATAAGTTTCATCTCATTCAAGTTAGCCTTTCCTTCATGCGTTTCCTTGAATACGCTAAATAAATTCCGGAATTGTTTCAGTCAAAGATTTTAAAGCTGTTTACGATTACGGCAGCAGCGATTCGATTGGGTTCGCTTACCCCTTATAGCACGCTTTGTTAACGGCTTCCGACCACACAAATTCAGAGCACAAAAACTTTTATTTTAAATGACAAAGCGACAAAAAGTATTTTATGAAACAGTTGATGAAAGTGAAAGAGGGGAAGAGTGAAAAGAAAATAAACAAATAAATGAAACTGTGCAATGGCCAACATTCGTCGACAGAGTCAAAGTTCAATTGTAGTTGAACAATATAATTTTATGCTGTAATTGCCACAATGGGCGCTCCTTCATCACTGTTTTGCTTCGTCTAACTTCTCCTCTTATTGCCGCATTGCCCCTGCTCAACCAGTGCAGATTTAGACGCTGCCCGCTCTCCGCTCTCCAATACACACCACTCATTGCTGTCAATGTTAACTGTTTTCCTTTGCTTCCTTAATCGTTTCTACTCAATTCAGAGTGTTTTTATTTTTTCTTCTCTCATCCTGCGAATGAATCGATGCAGAATCGAGTTTGTGTTGTTGTGCATATCTTGTTTTATTTTTTTTCAGTTAGCCGGTTAGTTTTTCGTCCAACAACGCCTTGGGCCCGCACCACACCATCAGCGCCATCACTGGCATGTGTCCTGCTTTCTGCTTTTGGCTTTTATTGTCACTTTTTGTTGAACTTTGTTGCTTTTAAGTAATTTAAATTGAGCACTTATGCTTATTCCGTACTCGTGTTCGTCTTCTTTCCTCCCGCTTCCTGCTCCACCGCTCCTTCTTCTCCGTCCAGTTTTCTGCAATATTTCGCCATACAACTGATTCTTCTGTTTCGGTTTCTGTTTCTTTTTCAGCTTCTGCCTTGCCTTGCCTTTTGATTGTCCTTGTTGTGTTCGCATTGTTTTCGCTCGCCCGCAGTCGTCCCAATCGTCTTGGCCGCCGTCATCGTCGGTGTTGTCAAAAACCAAGTGAAAACTTTTTCCGACTCTTGTTTAATTTGTTGATTTTTTACGTTTCTGTTTTTATTTGTATTTTAACTTTGTCTTCTTGTTCTTCTTCTTTTTTTTTTGACTGCCACTGTTGTTGTTATTTCCGTCTCTTAATTTTCTTCTGTCATGTTTTTTTTCGCTTATTTTTTTCTTTTTATTATTGCCTTGTTTTGCATTTCAGTGCGGCTGCTGACGTTGTTGTTATTGCTGCTACTGTTGTTTTTGTAACTGAAATCCTTAACAGTGACCGACCATTTGAGTGCCTTTCGTTCGCGGCGCACCAACAACCACAACAACAACAAAGTATCTGCCAACAAACAAACAAACAAGTAAACAAACAAACGAGGCAGACATGAAGGCCAATACATTTTCACTTCACATTTTGCCTATCAAAAATCGGGTCAGTGGCATTCACCCTTTCAAAGTGCGGCATCTTTTTCTTTGGCTCGGTTTTTCAGCAGAGCCACGAAAACTAAACACATTTAACGAAAGAAAAATTAGACAACAGCAATATACCATAAATTCAGATCTACCGAAACCTAAATACCCTTTCATGCCTACACAACCCAGAGTTCTACATACACAGATCGTTTTTTGTACCTAACCTTTGGACGTACTCACTGACAGTAAAAGCTGTAAGACATGTCCGTCAGCGGGAGTGATCTAAGTGTGGAAGATTTAGGAATATGTGCGACCACAGGAGAGATGCAGGAGCTGTCTGCGACTAGAGCTTCCACTATATATCATAATCTTCGTGTTAAGAGTGTCAACTGACCTTTAGTTCGACAGTTCGTCAACTGCAAGACGAACCGAATCGAACAGACATGTTCAAAGGTTCGTTTTCTGAAGCTCATAAAGAAAACACAACACATTTTAATAAGTCGGACGTCCTTCTTTCGGCCATTTGCATAGGCCCAATTTACCCTTTGGTTACAGGGTATAAGAGCATAAAAACGGCGAAAGAAACACGAACTGACGAAGTGAAAAACCGTTGATAGAAGGCTCGAGATTAATGAAAGGGCTAAAGACTGATTAAATTTTTCTCAGAGAGAAGATAAATTGCAATAAATAATTCCCTTGTCAACGCGGCCGCAGAGGTTGCCGCAATGCCCGATTGTCTAGGCGCTCGAGCGTGGCCCAGCACGCTATGTGAACTACAAGCGGGCGTTTTGATAAATGCATCTGACACATTACAATTAGCATAAATTGCCTTAGACGCGCGCAATGATGCGTGGCCGTGGCGGCCATCGTGATTATATGCACAAGTGGCAGTGGCAGCGGCACCTGCTGATGACGTCATGCATCGATGAAGAGTGACCAAAGAACACGCTGTCTCAGTTGGCATCGGCGTCGGGGTCGTCGTCAACGTTAGAGTCGACTGTCATCGTCTCCGTCTCCGTCGGAAAGGCGATGTCATTGTCACCGCAGTCAGCCTAATTTGCAATTGAGTCACATACAATTGTGTTTGACTGGTCAATGGAGACAAAGGCGCGTGGGACGTTGCGGAAACCACACACAGATGCATATCAAACTTTAAAAGGCCAAAACGCTTTGGCAAATTGCTTCTGACAGTTGACTGTAAATTTATGACCCCGAGACTGTTGACTGCCGTCTACGCCTCGCCGCAACATGCCCCACCGACCCGCGACCTCCCCGCCACGCCGCGTCCATCGTCACAAGCGCCTTATCTACGCTAAACTTAACTTCATGAGCATTGAATGTTTGTCATTGCGTCCTTTGTCTTCTTGTTCTTGTGTCCTGTGTTGTGTCTTATGTGTGTGTGTGTGTGTGTGTGTGTGAGTTGTGTGTGACAAAACATAATCAGCATTGGAAGAGAGTCAACGACAACTGTCACCGCACATAAAATATGTAATGATTAGACAAGTGGACTCGTCTGCCACGTCGCTGGCGCCATCTTGCGGCCAAAGACAAGTTGAGCGTGTTGTGTCTTGTGTGCTGCGTGCTGTGTGCTGCGTTCCTCACGCTGTGCGGTCACGACGTTGTCACGCTGCTGAAATCTGACAGCTCAATGCGCGTGGGTGAATTGTGGCTTGTCAGTGGAAGAAGTCTCAAGCGACAACGACGTTGTCATTGAAGTATTTAATTTATTTCATTTGACAACGACAAAGCTTGCAATTTTAATAAGCTCAATAAAAACTTTTCTAGACCAGGCCAATATGATGTGTCAGACGCGCGTTTTGTCTAACTCACGCTCACGCTGACGCTCGTGCTCGCCGTCTCATCGATTGTTCGTTGTTCATTACTGCTCGAGCTTTCCGTACATGGTATGTAATGTGTGTGTGACAGCATGTGTATATGTATGTGTGTGAGTGTGTATGAACATGGCATTGAGCAAGGCAGACTGTGCTGGAATGCAATGAACTTTATGGATTTGTTGGCGTGCCACAAACGCGAATTGCGCACGGAATTTTGCTCAGCAAAGCCAACATTTTGCGGCAGGACGCGCACTTTGCAACGTGGAGTAGGCGATGCGGCATGGGAATGCTTGTTAGCCGAACATAGTCGACACGCTCACGCACGCACGCACGCACGTACGCAAAATCAATTCATTTGCACGCTTTTCACAAACGGAAACAAATTTTTGCGTTTTGTGTGCGACGTCGCCGAAAAAGAAGAAAAGTGTTAGCGAATAGTTTGGTTGTGAAAGCCTAAAAGGGGGAGAGGGGGCAACGTGATCATTCATAGAAACTAATGCAATTGCAGCGCTCTTTTTCACATCACGCTCGGACATGCATTGGCAGCGCTAGTGGCACGAACTCGGTCAGTATTTGCCCGAGTGCAAATACATTTCCCCGTTATTTGCGAGACGATTCTCAAAGTGACGGTGCCCTACCACCCGCTCCCGCTCCCACTCGTCCGCACGGCACTGTGTCGATAAGTCTGCAGGTCTGTCTGTCTGCCTATCCGTCTGTCTGTTTGCCTGATGTCTGCCTAAAATTCGTTTCGTGACATGTGTTGATTTTTAAACACCATTTTGCACTATTTTTCCAAGGGATTTCACGTCAGTGTCGGCTGAGTGACTTAGCTCACTGACTGGCTGGCTTGCTGGCACTGGCACAGGCAAGTGCGCCGTGTTGTGAAACGGAATCGAAAACCACAACAACAATAACAATATGAACAACAAAGAAAAGAATTGCAAACAAACAAAACACCCAACAAAAAAATGACAACAGCAAAGGCGAATAATGGTGAAAGCCGCAATCGAGCAACTGATGACTGGGAAAAGTGATTGAGTGAGTGAGGGGTAGAGTGGTGGAGGGGGTGGGTGAAACGAGCGAGAAGAATAGACTCTATTCTAGTGGAATGGAGTCGAGTTGAGCCGAGCCGAATTTGGTTGAGCAGCGGCTCTGTTATTGTTGAATAATGTTGTTGTCCTTTGAGAGAATTCCCCGCACAAAAATAACACACAAAATCAGCTCAGCGCAGCGCTTAAAAGCAGCGTGCCTCACGAAACGATTTGTTGCCAAAATGGCGTAGAAACACAAACAAAATAACAATGACAACACAAAAACAACAACACCAACGAAAAGTGAGAAAAACCTAAACGCAAACCTTCGTAAAAGAAACTTATCCAAATAAACACACACACACACACACACACACATATACATACCCACTGAGAGACTTACAGATGACGGCAGGAGTACAAAAGTAAAGCGTAGCCAAGTGATGTGAAGTGGAGCGCAGCTTAGCTCAGCTCAGCATTAGATGTCGTCGACGTCGGCGTCAGCGACGCTGGCAATGACAATGGCGGCAATGGCAACAGCGACGCGTAAAAGTCAGCGAAAAGTCACAGAAGCTCAGCGAAATTGAACAAAAGTTTTACTGATTTCGCAAATGCGCTTCATTTATTTTGCGGCAGGATTTGTTGCTCTTGCCACAAGGCCATGTCGCCGTCTTCTGCTCGACACCGCCCCCGCCACCCCCTCTGACCAGTCGTCAGCCAAAGCAGATGCTCTGCGTTCGTTTGTACATTTTTCTTATCCTTCTGGCTCTTCTGCTTCTTGTTCTGCTGCAATGCTCGTTTCTTATGCTGTCTTCTAGTCAGGCTTTCTACTTGTTCGCTCGTTTCTATTTTTAAACTTCTTGCAAAGAATCAGACAGCGACGTGCACAGTACAAAACAATATTGCTTTGTGCATGAATGAGCTCGTTTGACTTTTGTGTCGTGTCACGCAGCGTCGTGCAGCACGTGCAACGCTCCGCTGCTCCGCCAACTGACGCTGCACAAAACCGCCGCATGCATTCGCAATTCATTCCATCAGTTCCGGATCCGCTGTCATGTTCTCAATGTCTATCCTTCTACTCATGCCTCCGACCTTCGGTCGGCCGATCGGTCTCTCTGTCTGTTACAGAGCGAATTGTCGTGCTTGCTGGCTTAAAATAGAATTATTGAGTTGCTAAGGTCGCGTTTACGTGCCACAATTATACGCATCGCCTGTCGCTTGCCGTCCTGGCCTGCCCCGCACCGCTCGCACCACCCCGGCCGGGCTCAAACGCTACGGTTGACCTTTTGGCGTTGTTGGCTCTGCGAAAATAAAGCACGACGCGCATAAATATGTACGCGCGCTTGTTTGCACGTAGAAATTTGCATGCATTCCTGTCAAGTCTTCTTGCCGCGTCGTCAAATCGACAATTTAAAAAGTCGACTGAAGAAGCATTACGATAATTTAAATATTGCGTTTGCAGGCACACACGTCATCGCTGACGTCAAAGCAAAGCGTTACGTTCTATCTCCTATGAAATCTAAATTTCCTATTTTGTTGCACAGTTTGACGTTCTTGTTTTTATCAGCACAGAATGTGAATTCATCTCTTTCTTTATTTATTACAAATGTTATGAAATGTTCGCCGGTCTTTTAGCCCGGGCAAAGACGCGTTAAGCCCGCGCTTGCTGCATGATTAAAACCTTTGCAAACAGAATTAATCTTCGCGGTGAGTATATTCAGTCTGACATGCTTTTTAATTTTGAGCTTAAACTATTAATGCACTTTTCACCGCGATGGCAGAGACCTTGTACTTGTGTGCGTAACAGACTGAGTGGCTGAAAACTGTTCTGAGAACTGCAAGCACACACGTACATACATACAGCAACACATTCATACAGACAGTTGGGGTCAAAAAAATAGTAGTGTTGCAAATAATGATGATGATGATCCTTTTTATTATTTCTGGCTTTCCAAAATTGTACTGATTGGTGGATGAGGACATTTATTTCACCTTATACGACTTCACACCGACCGATTTCTTGTAGAAAACATCAGAAACTTCACCCATAAGAAAGTTTCACTTATATATCGAGCTAAGGATGTCATTGAATCGCATCTGTGACTAAAAACCACTTAGAAAGTCGTGCTGGTATGTTCCATTAAGTAAATGTCACTGGTTTGGGTCTTCTAATAATACTTAAAAAAGGGAACCGAAGCAAGTTTCCAAAAGACTCATCTTAAAATTTTTTTGAATGGCTAACACAGTCTTAAGATCTCGACATAATTGAGAATTTCAGGGGTGGCGTAATGAAAACCGTTATCCCTGCTAACTTATTGGAGATGTATCAAATCAAAAGTGCATGGACATTAGACATGTCAATTTTTGGAGATTTACCAATCCCGAGATTTTCGGGATTGCAAACTGAAATCCCGCGATCACGAGATTAGTCCCGGGGCTAGTTAAGACGTAGTAAATAATTTATAAATTTCCATTTTATTGCTTTTTATTATTTAAACAAACAAAATACGAAGCAAAAACATATATAGTCTATTTCATTCAGTCTTACAAAATGAGTTACCAAATAATTTTTAAGCTTAAACGTTTAACAGATTTACAGATCATGTTGGTGAAATATGTATAACCTATAATAAATATGTATAAATAGTAAAGTATTTAATATTGAATTCTCCAAACCTGCTGATGAAAAACACCTTTCACCTTCAAAATTTGTTGGTTGGACGGTTAAAATAGAATTAAAGAGTTTCTGAAGACAGTAACCATTACAAAAAAATATGGTTTTAGAGAAAGACTCAGAAAAGCCGCACAGATTTTTGTAAATTACTTTAACTTTGGTTTTTTTCAAATTTTGAGCTCCATTCTGCAGTCCCCCTACATCAGAATATCGATACTTTAAGTCCATGAAAAAACTTTGGTTTTTGTAAAAAGCGCTCAGATTTCTGCAAAAAGACTATTTTCGCTCCCTTTGTGACAAGCTGGCTACGTTCTTGGTTACGAAACAATGAAATTTGTCGTATACGCTGATCAATGGAAATAATTCACATCAGAATATCCCGGGATTGGACAAGTTAAGTCCCGGGATTTTCGACACTTCAAAAACACTGAAAGCCCGGGATTTCGGGATCCCGGGATTGACATCCCTAATGGACATCCATTTTTGTATTTTTTGAAACATGAAAGATTTTGTTCCGAGCAAAACTATTTTTTTTGACCACAGTTGTACATATATGTGAATCAATTTACCTTGAACGATTTAACGATTTTTATTCTGCATTTTAATTGCAAAAATGTTACTTGTTTGCTTTTTTTTTAATATTAAAATGAATAACGCAAAAATTAAAAGAAAATTGAGACAATTGGAAAAAAAATGAGGAAACAATGACAGCAACAACTTCATAAATATAATAAAAAAATCAAATAAACATTTTTCCTATCTGTCTGTCTTTCTGTCTGTTTGTTTTATCACAGCAAACGTTCGTGACAGTGTGTATGTGTGCGTGATACAACAAGTTATTTACACGCCCAGCATTGCTTCACATAAAGCAATACAAATGCGATTTTTTATTAAAAAATTGTATGCATTTTGGAATATTTCTATTTTATTTTTAATTAAAGAAATCACAAAAAAAATCATATAAAAAATGCCGTGTTCTTTTGTGTGAACATGTATGCATGCATGTACATATGTGTGTGAATGAACGTGTGCTTGTGTGTGTGATGCACTCGGTTGAGTTACAAAATGCTGTCAATATTTAACGGTCAATTGAACTTCAAAGGCATTTTGCGCAATGTGGTAAAATAAAAAGCGAACGAATGAAAATAAAATCAAATTAAATTGTTAATTTGATGCGAATTTCTGTCGGTGACAATCGATGCATGCCTACAGCTTACAGCCTACAGACCAAGCCCGATGGACGGACAAACGCTGATTGCCAGTGGGCGTGGCACGGCGGGTTGTGGTGAGGCGACTCATGGTTAGGTGAGGTAAGAAGAAGTTGTCGTCACTGTCGCTAAAACAATTATAACATATTATTTTTGTATTTATTTTTTTATTTTTTTTGACAGCTTCAACAATTAAAACATGCTGGAAGCCAAACAACAACAGCAACATTACACAAAAAATAACAACGACTACAAACACCAACAAAAAAGCTGAAACAAATATACATATACCTGAACGATGTGAAAAGTCTTTAATAAAATTTAAAAATAAAACCTCAAAAATGGAAAAACAGAAGCGATCCACAAAATAAAGCTAATCAAATGCAGGCAAAAATGTACATTGTCATCGCCAATATTGACAGCGCCAATAACAATAACAATAATAAACACAACAACACATACAACAATTTCTATAAAACAAACAATAACGTGCGCAGAAAAGCGATAATGGAGCTATCGCAATAAAAAAATCATCATCATATCTAAATGCTCTTCGGTTACACGTGTGTGTGTGTGTGTGTGTGTGTGTGTGTGAGTGTGTTGAATAAATCAAAAGTAAGCAAACAAAATAAAAATGCAAAAAACCAAACAGAGATTGTTGAAAAAACAGAGTTAACATGTTTTGCATTTTACATGTGAATATTTTTGTAAAATTATTGAAAACATGCGCCATCACTTGCCCAAAGATCGAAATCAATGAAAAGGTCAGTTTGTTTCCAAAGTGATGACTTTGAGGATGATGCTGGTGTTGTTGGCAGCGACGAGAGGAGGGTGAGGATCATGTTAGAAATGCTGAAAACTGCTGGAAATGGAGCGAGTTAATCATTAATATCAATCAGAGACACGCACAATAGAACACACACAGACACACACACGAACGCATGCTGACACGCACACAGGCGCGAAAATAGACACCGAGCCGACTGTCTGTGTGTGTGTGCGTGAGTGAGATGAGCGATAGCGATTGTCATTACAAGAACAGAAGCTTGTTACAACTTAACAAAGGCATTAACAGTGGAAGCGCACAGCGGGTAATTGTGGTAGTAAATTTGTGAATGCGGCGAGGGGAGGGGTGGGTGAGGGAAGGGAACGCCAGCATGCTTGTGGGTGCTGTGGCAACATGGACGTCGTCTTTGTTGCTGGCATTTTTTGTAGGTGTTGTTGCCACACGTTGCACGCGGCATAAACATGCACATGTCTTTGCTTATCTGTATTTGTGTATGGTTGTTTGATTGTGTGTGCCGGTGTGTGTGCCTGTGTGCGTGTGTGCGTGAGTGCGGGTGTCTGTGTATTTGTTTGGTTTGGTTTGGTTTACGCTTGTAGAGTTTCGGCGGCTTTGCCATGCATTGGTGCATGAAGGCGCGCGCGTCGACTGCGGCCGCTGTGGCAGCTGTTGGTGAAAATGTTGTTGCTGCAACTTCATTATCGCCGGCGGATAATTGCTAAGCAATTACCTGTTCGCAAAGATTAATGATCATAGCAAACTTTGACAGCATGAAGCTGACAAAGCGTGTTGCAGAGCTGCAGGCGGATGGATGCCCACGGCGGCCACTTGCAACAGCTTGCTGAGTCCCTTTATTGAGTGCCACTCAGTTGGGTGCAAAACAAGAGTTTTGCTTTTTTGTGCCAAGCGAAAGAATGTTGCAGCAGCAGCAGCAACAACAACAAGCCGATGCACATACCATCACGCTCAACGAGCTGAGCCAAGTCGGGTTTGGCTACGGCACAATTCACACGACACTTGACAGAGAGAGAGGGCCGGCGAGAGTGGAAGCGTGAGAGTGCGAGTGAGACAAGCCACCTGCTGATTTATTTTGGCGCAGACAGTAAAGTGAAAAAATGTTCATTTGCTTATAAGCGAAGAAGCAAGAAAAATGCTGCTTCACTTTAGTGGCGCATCATAAACGATGCACTTCGCCCAACACACTCGCCCCGTCTGTCCGCCAACACATTTCGGTACATTAACTTTCGCCTTATTGCTCACTCAGACATTCATTCATTCGTTCGTTCGTTCGCTCGTTCATCGTTCTCTCCTTCCGCCGCCCGTCTCCTGTCTGCTGGTTTGACCTGCGCCCGCAACGCATTTGTCAAGATAACGAAAATTGCGGCATTCATGGCATTGAATGCCACTTGCATACTCAAAGCGCAACGAATTGTCGATTCGACTGCGAGCAGTGCGCATCATCATTTGTTATATTGTTTTCCATGTTTCTGCACTTGAAGGCACCTCGAATTGAGAGAAGAAGCTGCGTTGCTTTTGAGTGATTTTGGCACATGCCATTCCACATGTTGCAAACATGCTGCACGCGCTCGTTCATGCCACGTCAGTCGATAATGTAACGCTGCTGCTGCTGCTGCTGCTGCTGCTGTCATGGGCGGCGCGGGGGAGCGACTCAGCTTCTACATTGCTGCTCATTCTGTACAAATTTGGCTTTGCCACATAACCAACTCGCATACCCTGAGGTAAGACAACAGCACTCCTCCCCCTTCCCCTCTTTGACGACTTGTCTGTCTTATTGTTGTGTCTGTTGCTGTTCTTGTTGCTGATGTCATGTACATACATGCTTGAGCGTCTTTGACGTCGAAACACGTTGCACGTTGCGATAAGAAAAAGTTTGCTTTGAACACGAAATCGCAAATACAGAATCATGCCCTACAAGGCGGACAGACGGGTGGGCGGACTGTTCAGCTCAAGCAGAGCAAAAAAAGTTATGCTGCTGATGTTGCATGATTGCGTATACGCACCATTGAGCAGCGAAATCTTTGAGATAGCTCAGCGCGCTGCGTGCGTTAATACAAGTAGCAGTCATTACTAAAAGTTTAAATGCGATTAAGATAGAGTCGAACCACGCCAAACCAAACCGAACTGAACAGGAGTCAACCGAGTCAGGTCGGGCAGAGCTCATCTCAGCTCAGCTCAGCTCAGGACCGAATTGTTTACGGATTCAATTAAGACCGTGACGAGATGCAACGATTTATGCGCCCAGTGGTCAGCATGGCGCGGTCCTGCTCTGGCCTGTGCTGTCCTGTCCTGTCCAGTTCTGTCCGGGTCGAGTTCGAGACCAAGACCGGCATCATGTTCGGTGTGCGGCGATCTTGTGTGTGTGCATGCGTGTGTGTGTAATCCACACCGGATGCGATTTCAGAAAATTTTAAACAATCAACGCATGCATTCGCTTTACATAAATTACATTTCCGCCGGAAAAATTAACATTTTTATGAATTTCCTTTCGACGCCGCGCAGCGGAAAAAACATGAATGGCCAGGCGGAGAGCACGGCAAGCAGAGGGGAGCAGATGACGAACGCACGAACGAAGGAGAAAAAGTTGCTACAACACAATAAAGTGTCAGGAAACACATTTAATATCTACGCAAAAAAACTACAGAGGCGGCAATGACCGGCCTGAGGGATGCGACAAGACGCGAGGCGAGGCGAGGTTAGTCGAGTCCAGTTGAGTTGAGTTGAGTAGAGTAGAGTGTAGCAAAGCTCAGTTCGGCTCGGCTCGGTTCAGCTGAATTGCTGCAAGTTCTTGTTTATTACGCTCGACAAAGCCAAATGCATAAATTCACGGACCGATGCGTACGAACAGTGCGAAGCATTTAAAAAAAAGAAATCCAAATAGGGGGCGGGAGGCAGAGTGTCGGTGGCAATGGCAGCTTGGGGACTGTGAGGGGTGTGGCAGCGTCAGTAAGCAGAAGGCAAACAGGAAAGTAAAGAAGGGAAGATAAAAGCGTTAAATATAAGAAAAACAGCGCAAGCAAGCAAGCGAACGAACAAGAAGGAAATGCAACAAAATGAGAATTTATGTTTATGCAAATCCTTGGCGCGTGCATGTGTGTGTGTATATGCATGTGTGTGTGTGCGTGAGTGTAAGAGTTTGTTCGTAAATATTTAATGTTGTGGCAGTTCCTGGTGCTAACAAGCATAATTGCATGCTAATGCCAAGAGTGGCACTGAAACCAAACCGAAACAAGAACGAACAAAATGGCGTCGCTCAAAGGCGGCGAGGCGACAATGACAGTCAAGTGCTTCATGGCACAGGAGAGTGGGCGGGGCAACAAGCAGTAAGTGAAACATTTACTGTTAAGCAGCAAGAAAATTGCAGTTGCGGCAAAGGAAACGAGCGTGTGTGTGTGTGTGTACAGGAAGCGGAAGCATACAGCACACATACAGTCAGCCATACAAATATGAAACCTTGTCGTAGGCGTATGGATATATGTGTATGGGAAACGATTTAGTCAGCGATATGCTGGGCTGAGCTGAGCTCTGCTTGGAACATAATTATCACCTGTGTAGTCGTCGCCTTTTATTTACTGCCAAGTCATGGAACGCAATTTTCTAGTGTCGAACGGCGTTCTGCCAAACTGTCAAACGGTCCGACGTACTCACTTCGCAGTTAAACTGTCTGGCGCGCCGAGATTAACTCGCTTGGCTTTGGTTTTATGCCTTTTGTCGAGCCAAGTTGCTTAATTGATTCTCAGTCTAACAAAGAATATATTGTGCACATTAATGAAGATGAAACACTTCGGCACACGCACTTGCTTAACTCATAAAGGAAGACCCACACACGTACTCACACTGAGAACACTGAAGGCTGTTTGACTACTGGCAGGAGTCGCGGCATGAGGCGAGGCAAGACGTGCGCCGCCGAGTTGTTTTATGGCCGTCGATGCCCAACGCAGAATCATCTTGTAAATGCGCCTATAACTTGAGCAATATTGTGGCAAACTTCTGGTGGGCAGCGCCAAACGACTTGCGAACGCATATTAAGCCCAACCGATAACCGAAGGGCAAAACTTGTTTATTTCAAAATTATGCACTGCGCAAATACTTATTACGGTACAACATTTTTGCAATATTTTCCTATTTGCACAACTTTTAGCACACTTTTCCTGTTTTATTTATATGTATTTGTATATCTTTTTTCACCATTTTGATCTTCTTCTTTTTTTTCTGGTTACATCCTCGCACGACTGTTGTACAAGACAAGTTTTGTAAACTATGCGCAATATTTATGATAAACGGGATACGGCGCAAGTGCGGCGAGAAGGGCGCTCGGAGGCTCTTGTTGCTGAGGAGAGCTGTGTATAATTTCTGGGCGAGCGCCTGCAAATATTGGCAGCCGAAAGACTGAGAATGAGAAAGCAAAAGTCACTCTTTGCTTTTTTTTGTTGTTACGAAATTTATTATCTGTCGTAAATCTGTAGCGCTCATGTTCATTTAGATATTTTTGTTGCTGTTGTTGTTGTTGTTTTATAGTTGTCGTCGTTGTTGTTGGTGTTGTTGCTGTGGCCGTCGAGTGAATCAGAAATTTATGACGGTTGCATAATTTCAACATCAAAATCGGCAGAAGTCGCAATAAAGCGAAAATCATAAGCCTTCGCAGGAAGCGTCGCTGCCACCGCCATTAGTGCAAATGCGCTCACTCACTTAGTCACTGACAATGTATGACGCCAACTGCGAGGAGGAGGAAGCCGACGCATAATAACTTCATAATAAAAGCGATGTCGTTAGTCAAATAAGTCAGAAAATCTGTGCAACATCTTCGGAGCAAATGAATGCTAAGACAAACAGTTTGCCGATGTATACCAAATAGTTTTTAACTTTATTACCGTCACACAACAACAGTGACAATGACAATAACAATAACAACAACACCGATAACGAGCGACTGCAAGTTGCAGGCCAACAAAGCCAATGAAAAACACTAAATGGCGACCAGAAACGACTTTCGAATGCAGATTGTATTTGTCGATGTTGGTTGTGGAAGTGTTCATTGTTCTAAGTTGCTGCTGCTGCTGTTGTTGTTGTTGTTGTTGTTATTGTTGTTATCTGTGTGCGACAAATAAACTTTGCAAACAAAACGCAAATACGACTGAATAAAGGAACAAATAAACAAACAAACAAACAAGCAAGCAAGCAAGCCAACAAAGAAAAAAAGAAAGAAAGCAGCAACCAAACTATGCAAAGCAATGTTTGAACAATTTAAAAGTGACGTCTGTGAAGTGAGGGGCGCAAACGACGAAACTGCATTTGTCGCCTTAATCGGCCCCCACCCCTCCTCCGCCATTCATCGTGCGATATTCATGGTGCGCAATGCTCTGCTGTGCGTCGCCTGTGTGTCTGCAACGCTTTTCTTGCACGCAACTAAACCAGCAGAAGACAAAAGCGTACAAATTTCCACTTACAATTAGTTTACGCTGTTCAAGTCCAAGTCGCTCTCACACTCGACTCGCTTTTTAAGTGGTTGGCCGATGTCTTCCTCGTCGTCGTTGTCGTTGTCGGTGCTATCATCATCTTCATCGTTTCCCTTGCCGAGCTCGTTGTTGTTGTTAGTAGTGTCTTTGACACGCATAAGGCAAACTGAACGTGCTTAGCGCACCTGGCAGACAACTTTGCAACGCCGCCTCTACGCCCCTACAGAATCAGAATCAGAATGAGACTTAGACGAGCGCGTCGGCTCGTAACCCAGCACGTCTTTATTTACAACTTTAGAATAAGAAAAACTTTGCGGGGGTCCTGCGAAATTCAATTTGCATAGCCGCGGCGTGTACTCAGGTGTTCGCCTGGGGGACAGGGCGCGTCAAGCAGGCGTCGCAGTTGGCAATGCGAAGGAAAGCGAAGGGATGCGAAGTGAAGTGGAGGCCGGTGTTGGTATAACGTAATAAATTAACACGTTAAACTAAATAAACAAACTCAGCTCAACTCAACTCAACTCAAGCAACTTAACTCAACTGCAGAGTTTTGTCGAAGTGTTTGTGCAGCGCATTGTTGATGGATTAAAAGTTTTAAGTTTTCCATTTTATGTTGTGGTTTGATTGAATTGTACAAAGCAAAAGCGCAGAACAGTAATGAAGCAAAGCTGAATTGAAGCGGATTTGATGCACGGAAATGATGAAATGAATACAGTATGGGCAGCGTTAGTTAAATTTCTGGTGGGGCATGAAAACTTTTCAAGGAAAACTTATTACGAAACACGAATATTTGACAGACCATATAACTGAAGATTACGGCGAAGTGTGGAAGGCGAAGATGCTCATGGTGTTTGTCTTTGGATCACGTAAACAATTCAAGAGCTTCGGAAAGCTCTTCGACAAAGCTCAGACGGTGAAGCTTATGTTTGCTGTCTTAAAGAGTGTCGTCCTGAGCTTTGAGAATCAAAGCTCTTATGGAAAAAGTTTCCTCAATTATAGCAAACAAAAGCTTAACTACGAATTTTCAGTGTTGAGAAAAAAAATCGTTGATTCTCAACTGGTAAGGCAGTGTAACAAAAGGATAATGTAGCACGCTTAGTGGGTAAATGTGAAAAAGTATGAACAAAAAGTTGCCAACTGTCGTTATAACAGTATATCAGTTCAAGTGCGACGGTTTTGAACCATGATGACGACCAGCTGTTTGCTCAGAATGCTGTATTAATTCTGAAGCCATTATTACATTCTGTGATTCCTAAAAGCAAAGATACATTTCATCATAAGGAAACGCAAGTCGATAAAGAGTCTTCATACTGCATTCTTTTGACCAAATAATGCTATAACCCTGTTATCTGATCTCAGGGCACGCACACACAGAGAGCTGAAAGCGCAGCTGAGTCTGATTTTTCAGCTCTGGAAAATTTCAGCTCAGTTTTCAGCTTCGCTTTCAGTTCCCTGTGTGCGCGTGCCCTAAGTCTTACAACTTTAATGCAAAACTTAGGAGGGGATGGGGAGCCCATAAAGTATATATATTCTTGATCAGAATGACAAGCAAAATTCATTATCCGTCCGTTTTCACCAATGGTTCCCGGAAACAATAAAAGCCAGAGACTTGAAAGTTGGTGGGTAGACTCCCCCACCCCCCCAACCAGGCACGACTACTTTTTAAATGGTTGTAACTCGAACAGCTGATGAGATCGAAACATGAAAATCGGTATGTAGACTTAGTAAGTATAACTCTACAAAACTGCATCCCACAATTTTTCCTCCTCCCCTCATATCCCCACCTCTGGTTATTTTATTAGAATTGCTATGTCTCCAAGAGTATAATAGGTTTTGGTATACAAGCTCAGTAAACATACATTTTTAAAACTGTAAACCCCTTAAAGAACTACAAACTCAAATTTATCGTAAATTCCACATTTAGTGACCGGTTTTGTTGATATATTTTGTACATTATATAAATGGATGATGCCAGATAAATATTTTGACTGTAGATTAAGGGTGTGGCACCGCCGAGTGTGGTTTTGTACTCAAATCATTAGTGGGAACTGTTACGATCAAATCAATGGAACTGGTAGTTTCGACAAAAAATGAGGAATAGAGAGACGAGCAAAATCAAAACATCCCACTAAGAAATGTTATGTTCTTATGGTTACAGAGCCTCCATTTGAAAGGATGCGTTTTTTCACACCCAGTCTTTATGAGAGATAGTTTTGATAAATAAACATGTTAATTAATTTATGTCCATTTGTGACACAGAACATGAAATGAGGAAAGGAGAAAGCACAAAATGTTTAACCTCATTAGCGATGAAAACATATAATTGCAACAGCAACAAATACAAAAGTAAATGAAGCTGAAAACAAGCAAAAATAGTTTGTTTCCCACTTAAGGAGTTTTCGATTGCCAAAGTCAAAGAAAGAAGGAAAGATATAAAATAAACAGTCACAAAAACTAACTGACTTAAAAGTATTGTTTGTAAAAAAATTTAAAAAAGATGTCAGCATGAAAACAAGGCCATGTAGACTGTTTGGCCAAAAGAGTGCAGATACAATTGCAGAAGTAACGTGCGAGGTTGACCAACGTCGAGGACACATGCCGGGGCAATTATTGCGCGAGTGAGTTGCGCTTTCCTTCTCTTGTTGCCATTGCCGTTGCCGTTTTCGTTGCTGTTGCCGTTGTCATTGTTGTGGCCTTTTGCCTTGATAAAGTGCCACAGAAAAAGTTTGTTACATTTTTGTGCTGCTGTGCACGACGCTGCACATTAAAACTTCTCAGACATTAAACTTGAGCATTGACCCAATTAGCAGAGCAACTCAATGGGACTGCCAACAAAGGAGGCAAAACACAAACAGCATCAAAGGGAGAACGCCTTTAATTGTCATTGAGCAAAGTTTTGTCGTGCCAAAGTCATACCTCAATTAGTTTATTAAATATGCATTAGAAACGGACTTTGGCACTTTTCCTATGACTGTCGGCGTCTGCGTCGCGTCGCGTCGCGTCAGCTATGGCTACAGCGACGGCAACGACGGCGTTGCCAACAGTGCCAACAGTGCCAACAGCTTCAAGTTTTGCACACCTTTGACTCAAATTAAAGGCAAAAACGTGCAGAATATGAATTTGGCAGCATGAGCCGTGAATGGCGACTAAATTTTTAATATACTCACGGCTCAACGAACCGAAGAAAAGAAAAGACAAGTCGAGTTGAGTTGAGTCGAGTCATGTCGTTTTGACTCGATACGAGTCAAGCTGTGGCGCCACCTGCTGCGCCGTGTCACACGTGGCGTATGTGTAATATTTGCATAATTTCATTTTGAGAATTTAAAGGCGAATTTGCGTTTTTTTTTTATCTTCCGGTGCGAGGCGTGGGCTTGATTTTGACATAGAAATATATCAAAATTATAAATATTACACACACTCACGCACATATACTGTATGCTTTTACATACTTTTATGTATATATGTATGTATATATTGTTATTTTTTTGTTTCATTTAACTTTGTCTTGTCGTCGGCATTATCGCTGATTTGATTTAAAGCGTACGAGAGCGTTTCATGTGCGCGAAACGTGACTAAATGCTGAAATGTCGACCTCGCCGCTCCCCTTCGCCCCTTCGCCACTGCTGCACGACTGGTGCTCAGTGAAGAGGCTATTTGAAAAAAGAAGGCCGCGCACAAAACGAAATAAATTGACAATTAAAATCAAATACAACAAATTGGCAACAAAAGCAGCACAGAAAATCCAACGAAAAAAAACAGAATAAATGCAATAAAATTTTACAAAAAAACGAAAGACAAAATAGAGTTTGTGTTGAAAACAAAAAAATAGCGACTAAAAAAGACCTCAAAGAATTTTATTTCGCTGGATACCAAAACATTTTAATTGCATTTGCAACGCCGCGAGTGGTAAAATATTTTTGAGTTCTTTGCGCTTTGGCATTGTTGTATTATTAATTAACAAGAGCACAAAAGAATTATTTGCTGCAATAAATAACTGAGCGGCTTATGACATGCACAGTCAAGATACAAATTTGTCAGCCCAAAGATTTACGATACGATTTACTTCTACACTAACAACAAAAACAACGACAACAACACCAGCAACAATAATCAGACCCAAACGAAACCCAAACAATTCGATTCGATTCGAATGCAATCACAACACGCACTTCATCTTTGTCGCAGGCAGTCGGGCTGACTTGGTTTGGCTTGGCTTGAGTCATTGGCAACTCACATCGATTACGTATTCGATTATGGTCAAACAACAATCGTGGCTTAAGCCAAATTGCATTTGGCAGTTGTGTGTTGCCGAAAACGCCATCAGAATCCGTTGCCTGTCCCTTCGCTGTGCACACCCGTTGAGCATGTTGTTGATAGAACACCGCTCACCCGCAATTAACCTTTGAGTTGTTTGCCTGGCTTCATCAACAGCGAACTCAAATTAATCAATGATGATGGATGGATTGCTTGGTCGTCGTTCGTTCGACCAACGACCAGTCGTAGAGCTGATAGAATTTGCTTAACTAAGACTATGTTGTGCCTGCGATTGAGGCTATGAGCTTGAACAGCCGGTCGGACGTTCGGATGGCCGGACGGACGGCTAGTTAGTTTATTTGGGACAACGTGTATATGCTTGATGTTGTCGAAGCATGGACAAGTAAATTTATGATGCGCACACACTTCACTTGCACTCGAGACAATGACGATGCTAATGACGACGACAACGACGACGACAACGACGATGGCAATAGACATGGTGGCAACGACAATGACACACCCAATTTACAATAAACACTCACACACATAGTCTGGGCAATTTTAAATTATTATTGACATAAGCACAAATGTTATATTGCTTTGAGCATGTGTGAAGGCACACACAATCAAAGGAATCTGCAAGTAAGGCCCAAAGAGAAGTCAATGTTGTTGTCTCTTAAGATTTGTGTGTGCGTGAGTAAGTGTGTGTGTGTGTACATATGTGTATGGCACTTGTAAACATATTTCAAAAACTGTTTGTCATAGCCAAACATTTGTCACATATTGAACAATTTCTCTTGGTTCTGCTTCGGCATCAGCTTTTTATAAAGCTTCAAGATAATGGGTTAAAAGAAACCTCAAACGCTTATAACTCCTAGACAATAGTGGATATAGTGTCAAAGTTACTATTTGTTTAATATCGCAATTGAAATCTATTTTTTACAAATAAATCGTCTGTTATACTTAGTTTTTGAGTTTTTGAAAAGAAGAAGAAAATCCAGTAAGGACGCTAACTTCAGCAAGGCTGAAGCTTAGATACTCTTCACGTCCCTTGTTCTGCCACGCCCATTTTTATACTTTTCGCTTATGTGAGTATTATATTAACTTTGTCACGGTGTTTGTAACATATCGAAATATTCATTTCCGACTATATAAAGTATATATATTCTTGATCAGAACGACAAGACGAATTGATTTAGCCATGTCCGTCTGCTGAAGTTAGCGTCCTTATTGGTGTTTGTTTTAGATTTGGGACGTAACACCACCAAAGACATATGCATGGTATTATGTGGTCGAGCTTACTCGATTTCACCGCCCTCACCTGGTTTTTTTAATGTTGCCCACTGAATTCAGACACCCCTATGAGCATTGGTGCGATTTGTTAAGTACTTAAGACATTCGCAAAACAATTTCATTACAATTATTGGTAGCACGTGGTGCAACCACATGATCAACAAAATAAAGAGTTCACATCGGCTTTGCAGAACAAGTGGATCTCCTTGCTCGGGGTTCCGCTAATTGATCGATGGCTGTGAGCATCGCAATGCAAATTCCAATGTTTATTTAATTTAAATTTCCGTTTCAATGCCGAATGTTTTTATAAATATCAAACAGGATCTTTGATTGCAGCTCGAAAGCAATGCAAACAGCACGAGGAACTTCACGGCACTTTTGTGAGCTCACGTTTCAACTGCCGGTTGGATCTTTGTTGGGGATTTTTGCTTTGTTTAAGTCATAAATTGCTCAACTTGAAATAAATCACACTCAGCGCCGAGACGCTGTCAGTAACAAATCATGCTCAATGCTTGGTTCGTTCGCAACTCGCAACTTGTTTGCGATTTTGTTCATGCCCAATTATGTGCAAACAGCAATGACACCGACACAAACACACACATACACACACATCGTATGTGTGTGTCTTCTGGTGTCTATGTTTGCTGTTCTTGTTGTAAGAGTTGTTTTGTCCCTCTGGAGACGACAAGAAACACAGGAAGCCATCGGTGACATTATAACGGAAGTGTTGGCAAAACTTAGCCTTCTCGCTTTACTTGAATGTGTTTGTGTGTGCGTGTGTGCTTGTGTGTGCCTGCGTTCGCTTCGTCGACAGCCGAGTTATATGTACATCCTTAAACTTGACAAATTATAGGCGTGTTCGTTAACATAATGACACACAAAACGAACGAACGAACGAATGCGAACGGACGGCGAACGAATGAAAAATAAACATTGAATTTTCAATGAATTTTCTATGTGCTTCACACATACATATACGCCTGCAGTATAAGATGCCTTCAGCAGGGAAAACAAAAAAATCATGCTTAATGAGTGCGAATTTGTCATCGCTGGTGGAAATGAGTGAAAATGCTAATTTAGCAGCGTGTTCGAAATTATTGCTTCTGGGAATTGGAGGACTCTGCTGAAAAACGGAGAGCGCGAGTTTTTGTTGTTGATGTTGCTGCTGCTGTTGTTTGGCCCCACATGTAAATTTAGTTTTCAATGATGAATATGCAACACACAAGTGCCTTGAAGAATATGCCGGAGGCCGGAGGCGTAAAAACTTGAGCTCGTCTTTGGCGACACTTCGTGAATACACAAAAGTATATTTATGAGTGAGCGACGCTTTCGATTTTTGTGCTCTGCTCTGTTGTGCCTCTAATAATTGTGAAATTGTCATAATTTATGCCAACGAATCGAGCTTGAAATGCTAGGCAAGCAGCGCGTGCTCACGCGTGACAAATGACAAATTCAAAGCATTTAAGATTTTCTTCGCTTACCTCACTTTTTCTGGACCTCTTCTTCTTCTTCAGCTCAGCTGTGGCGGGCACATACATCATCATCGTCGTCAGCAACATCAACAGCTACTTGGCACTTTCGGCGACAGCTTAAGTGCCTCTCCTGTCTGCTGGTCACGCTGATTAAGCCGCCCGCCGTGTCCAATGATAAATGAGTCGCAGTGATTAGGCGATCAGCTCTTCAATGTCAACCGAATGAGCATTTATTTGCTAAGACACCAAAAAAAAAATGCCTAATTGAGTTCTAATGGCTTGCATGCACGCGTGTAGGGGATTTGTTGGGCTTCCTTCGGAGCTTGATTGGTCTGAACCGCCTGAGGCCTACATGAATGGGTTTTTCATTTGTCGTTGCGTGTTTACATAAATTAAAACTATAAATCATTTGCATTGCTTTGCTTGCGCTCCCTTTCCCTTCACGAAGCACAGTCTGCCACTTCTGCTCTGTTGTATTCTGTTGTTCTTGTGCTTAAATAATACATAAAATTTATAAAATATTCATCTGCAGCCTTGCAGCTTGCAAGACGATACAAGCAACTATAAGCTTAGCTCGCCACTCCTGCCATAGGCCACGCCTACCCGCCCACACGCCACACCCATACTCTCGCCCACTTGTGCTTTTATTGTGCTAAGCTTGCTTGCGGTTGCGAAAGCAAGCAAGCGAGCAAAATAAGAAATATTGTTTAAAACAATTTATCATTTTTAACGGGAGTCTTATTCGCATTCTTATGAGTTGCATTGTTCTTGAGGGCTTCTATTCTCAACTTTGTTGCTGTTGGTTGCTGTTGTTGGTGTTGTTGTCGATGCAACACGAATCTTAGTTGCAATCTATGTTGGCGGCGTAAAGTTCTGAGCACCAAAGTGCAATAAGGATGTTATTTTTAGTGCCACAATTTATAGCTTCGTCTACATTTCCGAAACTCAAAGCAGCTTATTCAACTGCAGAGGACGCGGCGGGCGGGCGGGCGAGCGTTTGTGAGCTGGCAGAACAACACCATGCAAAATTAAATAAAAGTTAAGAGCAATTGGCAAAGTTTTAAAACAAATATCATTAATGTGTTGTTTACTTAGCAGCAGGAGGTCGAGCGGCGGGGGGAGGAGCGGCAGCTAAAGAAGAAAAATGAGTATCGTGTTTCTGCATCTTGTGTCTTATATCTTGTATCTTGTATCTACTGCTTGTCTACAATTGAGTGCATTGCACATTCTCCAAAAATGCTGCTTTGTGGCTTGGCTGTTTGTCTTGCTTGCAGTTACTTGAATATGCTCAAAAGTTCTGTTTACAAATTGTACACAAAATGGCGCCTTTGGCTGTGTTCAAAATTTGCCACTGTCACTTAAACAACTCAGTCCCTGTGAGCGTGTGTGCATGTATGAGTGCGTTTGTCAACTTGTGTATTAATTCGATAAATATTAGCAAGGCAAATAAGTGCGTACAAAGGCGCGCAAAGTGAGTCACCTTTAGGGGCAACAGTTGTGTTTGATTTAACGCTTAACTCGATGTGCTCATGTTGTTGGCCTTTGCAATTTGTGGCTTTCTAACAACATAATCACTAAAAGCCGCTCATAAATCGAGCCGGCTAAGTGCTTAATGCCGCACAGATAGTCGACTACTGCTGAGACTTACTTGCCTTAGGCTAATAAGCTGCAAAGTTGAATTCATCTTGTGTGTGTGTGTGTATGTGTGTGATTGCGTAAATTGAAACTTTGGATTAAGATTATTTTTCGATATAAGCTTTTGTCTGTTTTAAATTGCTCATATTGTTAAAAGCCACTTGAAAATTGCTCAGTTATATTTGATTTTCATTTCGGTAAGCACTTCGATGCACTTCAAATTCTCATTGCTTCGATTAAAGTGCTTACAATCATCAGTTACAGAGGCAGAAGCAGCAGCATGAGCAGCAGAGGCAGAGGCGTTTAAGTAGAGAGCAAAGACAGTAGAACAGAAGAAGAAGAAAATTCCGATCGAATACGCCATCAAGCTCTCGAACCCTCCACACCATGCCACCCTCACCAAACGCCTACCACTTCCGCTATCACGAAGGCAACACTTTACACTTTCCTATGGTAAGCTTCCTTCGCTGCTTCCGCTTGCAATAAAACTAAAACTCCTAATGCATTGATATGCATTCAAAAGTAAACGGCAAGCGTGACTGTGCCAGGAGGCGGCAGGCGGGCAGGAGGACTGGCACGTTGCTCCAATCAAAGTGGCACGTTTACACAGAATTTGAGCGCGAATCGCATTTTATTATTATGCAGCATGCAAAAAACGCCACTCACTCACTCATGCACTCGACTGCTCTGTCGATGAGTTTCGCTTGGCGCATGTTGCATGTCAGAATCGGCAGGGGCAAGAGGGACGTCGAGTGCTGCGGCATTCAGCACACAGCACACCACGGCCTTGCAACACTTCCGTGTCGTCTTCCGCCATTAATCATTGATTATAAATCTTTCACATCGTTAGCATTTATCGCATCAATAGTCAGAATTCAGCGTGCAGAGTTTATTCAACCAAGATGGAGCCGCCGTGTCGCACAACAAATCGCTAGTTTGGTCCCGGATCAGCAACGATAGTCGAAATAGTCGATGTTGCGAGAGAATTGTATTGTTGACACTCGCGAAAGTTTACTGATGGGAAAAACAGACATTCATTTTAAATGAACAAACAAACTAAAAAAAGAAGTCAACAAAGACTCTCCAAATCATTAAAGAATTATCTGTTGTCTGTTGTCTGCCGTGTGCCGTGAGCCGTGTGCCGTGAGTGCCCATGAATCGCGGAGCCGGTTGACTTGGCCGAATGGCCACTGGGCATTTTTTACTGTTTGCAGAGGCTGCCCAGCGCTGCGCCTCGTTGGCCAAGTTGATTAATCAAATTATGATGTTTCTCAAAACTTCTTTTAAATTCAATTTCATTTCGAAATTAGCGCTTCAATGGACGTTCAGAGGTTGCCGCAAGCAATGAGTGCGAAGGAGCGCCGAAGGCAGAACGAGCAATATGAATGGTTGGTTAGCGCCAAGGAAGGAGCAAAGGCAGGGGTGAGGCAGGTGCACTGAAATTAATAAATGTTAAAAGGCTATTTAGTCATTCTTTGTTGAAATCCCTGCAGTGATTTCGAAATTGAATCTGCAAAAAGTTGGTAGCAAGATATTGTTTGCAATGACGAATATTATTAAGCAAATGATAAGAGCGATGGCAGCATGAAGGTGGGTGGAAAACGTCGCCTTGGCAGAAAAAAGGACACTGCAGACAAAGCCAAATGTTTCCGATTATACTTCTGTGTGTGTGCCAGTGTCTGTGTGTGCGCTCGTTGGGTGGGGATTACAAGAAGGTGACGCACGGCAAACCGAAATATTTGAGCACCGCTCAGGTTTGCTTATATTGCGCTGCGGTTTTGCTTACGTTTTCGCTTTGCTTTCGCCGTCTGCTAATTTGATTCGTGTTGAGCACTGGATCAGCGCAGATTTACAACGGATTTGGCGCAACTTTCACAATATGTTCGTATCTTAGTTGTTGGCACATCAAAACCGTTTCATGCAAGCAACTCACAATGTTCTCGAAATTTTAAATTTTACCCACCAAAGTATTTAATGGAGCTACAGATACAGTGTGTGCTTGTGTCGCTTTATTAAAACTCTAATTAGCTGCGCTCTCACTGAGCTGCATAAAACTATGAATGCGAATTACATTTCACCTGCGGCTGCTAAGCACTTACAACAACTACAACAGCCGCACTAAGACCAACCAACAACAATTACAGCCAACCTAACCCAACGCCACACAACACTGCACAACACAGCAGTAGAGCCAACAAGGACAATGGCTCAGTCGTCGACATGAATTGTTGCCGTTGTTTTGTTCGTGCAAATTGTAAACATATTCCATGTTATTTTAGTATTTTCAAAGTTGAGATACTGCCGATGAAGCAACCGAGATGTATGTACATATTTGCATCTGGTGTCGCTGGTCGATGTTGCTTCTTATGTTGCTATTAAAAGTTTATTCGTTAGTATTTTGAAATTTTTAGTGCGTTGGAACTTTTTAATTAAACGTTTTACGGACGCACTCTGCTGTACATAAATGAATCCAAGCGATTGACTGCCTGCCACTGAGCGAGCATCCGCAAGACTAGCTTCTTGCCACACACACACTCAATCACACAAAGAGGTGTTTGTGTGCGGCTGTTACCAAAATTGTGCCCTGAGTTGTTATTGCCAAAGTTAAGATAGTTTTTCTTTATGATCAATTTTATGCAGACAGAATAGTTATCAAGCACTAGACTCAACAGGAGAAGACACTACGCCCATGCACAAGTAAAAACATGATGAATCCTAATGACTTTATGGGAGCAGTCGATAAAACCAAAGCGACACTTTTAAGTTAATAAAATTCTTTTGCTGTCAAATACATTTTTAATATAAATAACTTTCTTTGCTGTTGCACAGCAGACAAAATATAAATAATGTGAGCACAAATCCCTGTGTACATATGTCCGTGTGGGTATCCGTGTGTGTGTACTTTGTGTGCTCAATTCAAGCGCTCGATTGCAAACTGCAAATTGAGTTTGTGACCTGTTCATGACTTATGTCGTGTTGTTTTCTTTCCTTGCTTGTTCGTTCGTTGGCAACGCTGTCAGACTGTCAGCATCGTGTCATAATATGTTATCAACAGTCAAGAAGGAGGACGACAAGACCCACGACAACGAAGACGAACATATAAGCGAAAATAGGAAAACTTAGGAGACAAAATATTAAAAGAAATAAGTAAAAATAAAATCGTTCGAACGAATTTCATAATAACGCGGCGCTCAACGCTTGGCTTATTCCTGACACGCCGGATGTCAACAGCTCAGTTCAAAGGATACGCCAGTCGCAACTGCCACCGCACGTCTCTAGCTGTCCAGTCGTGTCCCATTTAAGTCTTCTTCTTCTTCGTACGAATGTTGCACATGCAAATATCATAAGAAAAGTATTTCAGTTTCAAAGTATTTTCCAGCGCAGAATTGGCGAAGCTTCAAAGGAGTTCCTCCAACTCTCGTCGCGCTTAGCGTTTAATTGCGGTTGCTTTTATTAGTGTTAGTGTTAGTGTGTGTGCGTGTGTGTGTATTTTGTTTGCTTTGTTGTTTTCGCCTTTGTGGCAGTAACTTGCTCAGTATCACCGATTGCGCACACCCCGCACCGCAAGTTGCATGTAATGAAATTATGCAAAAACCGCATTCATTTCTATTTCATTTGCTTGCAGTATTTTAGTGCCGCCGCCACCGCCGCTGCCGCTGCTACTCCTGCTATTCTCGTGGTTGGTGCATGGAATGCATTTGCCATTAAAAACGAGCGAAACAAAGCCAAAAATGTTAGCAAAAACAATGAGCAAGCCAAGCGCAGCCAAGCGGAGCGCTGTTTAGGGGAAGAAGAGGCTGGGAAGGGGGCAGAAGAGCTGTGCTATGACGACTTTTGCTGCCGGCTGTTGGCTTTCGCCTATTGGTATGCAACAAATACGGCCATTCCCTTCAGGCAACTCCCGGTCTCAGTGCCTGCCGAGCTCAAAGGACATCCTTTTGCTTGTACGGAGGCTTCGCCATTGTTGTTCAGTTTAGCTAACATTCGTCGACTCGAATCATTTTGAAATCCAATTTTTTGTCATTTGGCCAGCAGTGCAATAATATTCATACCAACAATTGTATAAGAACTCATATTCAAAAATTGTATTTCATTAGTACAACTTCTATCCGAAAATGTAAGCACACAAATAATCTCTTTGTGCTTCTTCTTCATATCCATGTTAAGGTTTTCTGCAGGACAGTCAATCTATTCGAGAATTGTACGAATTATACTTACTTCTTGCAAGCGTGTATGGTCGTTGGGTGTTTGTGTGTGTCTGTGTTGACTGTCAACAAAAGGAATCAGTGGAACATGACTTTGGATCCAACTAGTTCAACGTCCTGTGCAACAAACTTCCTTTCAAATGAAAACTTTAGTTTGTAACTCATGTGCGTTTGGCGAAATGCGAATTTCTTGTTACTCTTGTCTTCGGTTGTGTAACTTTATAGTTTTCCATACATCATACATAAAGTTCTTAAAGATTAAAAAATAAGCAAAAAAAAAGAGAATATTTGTTGTTTGACTTGCTGACGTCGTTTGTATTAATAAATTGTTATTTATTAGATTTTTTTTTGCTCATTTCTGTTCAACGCATACCAAAGTGAAGTGGTTGTGGTTGTGAGAAGCGTGGAAAAGTGTTGCGAAACTGGGCAGGTGCTGCCGCCGCCGACTGCCACTCGTGGATGGTTCTACGAGTATCTTTTGCTCATTTGCGCTGTGACAGCCAAAAAAGAAACGAGCAAAAAAGAAAAGATAACAAAAACAAAGAGAAAAACAAAAGAAAAACGAGAATGAAAACAACGAAAAACTCGCAAAAAGAAAAGCGATTAGTGATTAATGGCTTGAATGTCGTATAAAACATTTATTTGTGTAATATGCCGCAAAGTCAGCATGCGAGAAATGTCATTGGGAAACATTGAGAGAGCGGGAAGAAGGATAGAAAGAGATAAAAATGACGTGTAAAGAAAGCCAAAAAGCGACACCTTTGTCTTTGGTTCTCCATCGGCGCTCTACCGATGGCACTGGCGAACGCAATGGAGCGGATACTCCTCCCCTGCGCGCTGCGATAACCGTGAGCAACGGAAAGTGGCTGCAGGATGAGCCAGCACACATATTCGAGATAAGTGAAAGCGGAAATGGCTAAAAATTTTCATTGAAATATGTCGCACACGGGCATGAATAAATTATTCGCTATTTATTTGGTGCTTCTATGTGTGTATGTGCGTGAGTAAATGTGAGAGTGTTTTTCTTAGTTCATGGCCTTATGAACACCTTCAGAATGTGTGTGTGTGTGTGTGTGTGTGTGTGGGTGAGTTGGGCCCTTAGTTTGTTTGGCTGTGCGCGAGTGATTCATAGGTAACACAGATAAAAGTCATGTATTTGAGTGCCTGCCTTTTTTCACTTTGCCTATTACAATGCTAAGGTCCTCCCTTGTTCATGTGTGTGCGTATGTTTGTTGACCTTTGAATGTTTTAAGTACTTTTGATTATTTTACTTCCGTTGAAAAACTATGAATTCTTATGAGGTTTTTGTAATACTCAAACATTTAATGATGAATATTTAAATTGATAGTGATAGATTTTTATGTTTGCCGGCAAAGTTTATGTCATTCATCTGTACATCTTTTAGTACATCTATTTGTTGATATAAATGCCCATCTATTTAGCTATCTATTTGCGTATTGATGCACCTATTTCGTTATCAGAGTTTCGGTGCCACAAGTTACTGTAATTTTTCTCACTGTGGCGCACCCAACTCAAATTGCCTATTGATCTCTTGAGACAATAATTACGCCTTGAACACATTTAAATCAATTTAATTAATATATTTTAGTGTACTTTGAATGCCTTCATTATTTTCGTGTCACTCCACATGCCGATATTTTAGTGTTGAAATACATTTTCTAAGACTATTGAAAATGCTTACGGGCGGCACTTCAATCAATTTTTGTAAATCTTTACAAATGAAGTTGCCCAAAGGCAACAGCAACAGCAACAACAACAACAACAGAAATAACAACAACAAGCAAGCATCCAAGGCTGTCCTTGTTAGTACCAAGTGGCTGTAAGCAACAGGCCAAAATGCTGTGCTCTTGAGCCTTTGCCCACATCAGTTCGAACCGACACCGTCATCAAGCAGTGAACAAGCGTAAAAAGTGGGCGTGCCAGCGCTGCGCCTTCGGGCCAAGAAGCGCTTCAGGCGTTATTACAAAGCGAATTTGTCGTTGTGTCATCGCATGAGGTTGGACTGAAAAAGCAGATGACACAATAAGTGAGGACTTGATAGCAAATCAATTTAGTAAATGCAAAAAATACGGCACAAAAAAGACTCAAGATTGACAAAGGACAAGAGAATTTTTAAAAAGACGCACACTCACACACATACACACACACACAACATTTTAACTTTCGTACTTTCGTGAAGAAGCAAAAACATAAATGAAGAAAAAGCAAAAAATCATTTAATTAAATCGAAATTCATGGCATTATATTTTCAATTTGATAGACATTTAAGAAAAGATTTTAAGCCGACAAAATGCGGGTCAAAGGGTGAGGCATTGCCATATTCTTGTACTTTGAGCGATTAAAAGGTGAACTTGCTGTGTGCGAATTTATTGTGTGCAGCATTCAAAAAGGGGAAAAGTTCGAGAACAAATTGTCATAATTTGTAATGAAAGCCGCAATGCTGACACTTCTGGCCCATGGATATGAAAGCGTGAAGGCAAAGCAAGTTTGTAATTCTGTGGCTTAATTAAACAATGCGATCGAAATTGAACAGAGGCCTTCGACGCTTCCGTTGAGTACTGGCTTGACTTACGACTTCAACCAAGCGCTTAAGTAGCAAAAAGCAGCAGCTCTGCCCGCCTGCCCGCCCGTCTACCTATCTGTCTCACTGTCTGCCCATCAAGGTAGGAAAAATGTAACAAATGTGTCACGCTGACATTGCCTTGCTCCGCCTTGGTCGCCGGGTGATAGAGGAAGCAATGTTGCTCGCATTTAATTAAAATTATTGCCACAATTTCGTTTGAGTATATTTTGCGCTTTCGTTTACTCAACTGTACTCGCTTTTTGGCTTCGTTCGTAATAAAAAAGAATTAATTTTCAGACTTTTCATAAGTAGCATTACACACATAAATATAATGGTGTTTGTATCTACAAGCCTCAATCTTAAACATCTGCAATTCGCATACGTATTGCGAAGAGCAGAAAGAAGAAGAAGCTCCGTAAATATGATGCGTAAAATGTTTAAGTACTTGAGTGGGCGGCAAATGCATGCCTACAAACACACTCACACTCACACGCAGTGCCGCCTTTGAGAGCGCGGGCACATTGCCAGCCCTTCTTTACTAACGCTATCTAAGTGCATGTGTGTGTGTGTGTGTGATGGCATGTGCGTGAAAATAAAAAGTCAAAGCGGAACAAGTAGCGAGGCATACATTTATCCACAAGCACACAGACTGCCTTTAAGTCAGAGTCTGAGTGAGCCTAACACACTCAGTCAGTATCTCAGTAGTCTCTCTGTCTGTCTGCCAGCCACTCACGTTAGGCGTTTCAGTCACTTCAGTTATACCAAACGCGCGAGCTCTTAGCGAAGTCGTCATCCTTGCCGCCATCGCCGCCATCGTCGTCTACGTCTTTGTGTTTGTATTTGTATTTGTTTCGAATAGAAGTCAACGGCATAAAAGGCATACAAATTAGGCAACATTGAAGAAGTCTTAAATGCTGAATTTTACCGTCTTACTTTCCCTGTTTATATGATGATATGAATGTTCCCTCTCATGCAAGCACCCGTTTTCGCACACTCACACACACACACACTCACTCACTCATGGGTTCACTCACTCGCTCGTAATGTTTGCTTTTGATGTACTTGTACACTCACATGTACTTCGCCTTCTGTAAATTTGGGGCAAGAAGACTGTTGCGAGGCAATGTGCAAATTCCAACACGCCTGGCAGAAAATGTCACCAGGTTATTTTATTTTTCGGTGCTTTTTTCTCCATCTTCTTCTTATTTTTTGTTGTTATTTTTTTGAATTTTGTATACAAGAAGCGAGCAAAGTGATTTTGTTTGTGGCAACAGAAATAATCATCAGCTTTGTCGTCATTTTCATTCGCCAACTCATGGAACGAGCGAAGGAACGATCGTCCTATAGACAGAAAGCCCGCCTAACCGACTGACTGACTAACCGACTGACTGACTAACCGACTGACTGACTGACTGAGTAAGTGACTGCGTGTGACATAATTGGATCTTATGTTATTGTTAAGTGTTACTTCAAAGCGTTCAAAGACAACAACAAAACTAACAACAGACGACGCACACATCAATTGTCGTGCAGTAAATATTTTCATCTGTGGTTTCATGTGCAATCTACTAGTGTCTGTGTGTGTGTGTAGTCGAAATCTGTCGACTTATTTCTAATTTACTTTGCGCACATTTTTCGAATTTTTGTTATGCACGTATTTTTGGGCCTTAATATACATTATGGGCGTGATGTGTTATCATTGCGCCAGGCAGGGGCTCGCACTTTAGTTCCTCACCTACCGCGCCCACTTCGGTGTGAAAAAGTCCGCAGGCAGACTAAAAATTACACAACATTTTCGAAACTGTTTTTTTCATTTGTTTTTTTTTTTGGTTTGCCACTCTTTTTCTTTCTCGCTCTCTTATTAATGTGACTTGAGTTGTGGTTGGTTTCGTTTTTCGGCGCAGTTTTTCCTTTTGTTTTTTTTTCTGCACTCAACAGCTCCAAAAGGGACGACTTAGGCCGACTTGTAAAATAATTTTGTAGGTTTTATTTTGCGAAACTTTTTCAAGCACATTAGAAAAGGACATGACACGACCTGAAGGACGCTTTTCGCTTTGTGTTGGCGGCAATCTTAAGTAATATTAATGAGTACTTTTTCACGTGTGAGTAAACCGAAATGGGCCGGAAATCAGGTGCGTTTTGCTTCGTTTCTGTTTGATGTTTCTGTTCTCAACTTGTCAACTTGTTGTTGTTGCAGTTGTTTGTACTATGACTTGCGGCTTATTCAACTTAAAACAACAATAACAACAAACACATTTGTGAATTAGAAACTAATTCGGCTAAGTCGCGCCGACTTACGCAAAATCAAGAAAGCACAAACAGCATAAAAAGGATTTAATTTGCTTGCGCTTTCATTGTTATCGCAATGCTCGCATCGAGCCAACGAGCCAACGAACCAACCAGCCGTACTGTGAAAAGAAGGATTAAATGCCCAATCTGCTATTTAAGATGTAACAACAACCCAGGCACGAAGCCAAAGCGGAGCGCGCTTCAGAGAGGGACGCGAGACAAATAAAGGAGAATAAGAGCGAATAAAAGAAGCAAAGCGCGCGCAGCAAAATAATTTGGTGGCAATAAAACTGAATAAATACGATTTCAGTCTTTTGTTTAACGACTTTCTTTTGTCTGTCGGTCTGTCGGTCCTTCTGTTCGACAGTCTGACTGCGCGTGAATATGCCGAAAGAGGAATTGTCGACTCTGGGATGCGACCGTGACAGATGTTGAAAAAGAATCCTTTGACAACATTTGCGTTGACGACGTTCTTGTCATTAAAATCTTCGACATTGGACAGTAAAAGTTGACAAGCGCGCGATTTCTTGTCAACGACAACAAAGAATTAAAACACTTACTTCAACTCAATGTGTGTGTGTGTGTGTGTGTATGCTTGTGTGCGTGAACTTGGTCTATACTTCAATTTAAATATTTTAACTTTACTCATTCTTTTTGGTTGCTCGGCATTTGCTTTTGTGCAGTTCGCCTTGTTCAAGCTCACATCACGTATACGTAATGAGAATAAAAATAAGAAGCTGCCATAAAAATGCTTAGCTTTATTGTACTTAAGCGTTTGCATAGCTTTAAACAAAGCATTCATTGTACACGATTCTAAACCATTTCATGCTGACAAGGAGAATCGGAAGCAGACAAGACGGAAAGATGCACGCATACATGCACAAACACACACACACTCACTCAAAAGGATACAAGCAGACAATCAACGCGATGTAAAAAGACAAAAATAGAACATGTAAAACAGAAATGTGAAAAATAAAAAGCAGAAAAATGCACTAAAGAGTTAAAGTCATAAATGGAAGTGAAATGTGAAGTTGCTGAAGGACAATGGGAAAAGAGCAGAACGGAAATGCACTTGTCGTGTATCTGGCGTTGAGCTGATGTAACTGCTTCTGCTACTGCGACTGATACTACTTCTAGCTCGTCTACAGACGTAGAACAACTACTCAAGTGTCCACTTATCTGCCATTTGGGCGCCAATTCTTTGCAAGCCAACTTGCGGCCAAGAGAGCGTGCTGCAAGAGTCGGCAGTCAGAGCAAGGACTGCGACTCAATGTTGCAACAGGCATACACACATGCACACTCACACTCATACACACACGCACGCAACACTTACGGGAAATGTAAAATGCAAGACTGATTCAATGATGAAATAAAATGTCGACCTGAATTGAGGCGCCAACAAAAGGTTTCTCTTGGAAAAGTGCTATTGGCGTAACGCTTTGAATTGATTCAATTTGCCGGACTTCCGGCGCATAAATCAATAACTGTGCGTTTATTGCCCACCTTTCGGCTGCGACTCATAAATCAAGCAATTTTAATGGCGTCACTCCAACACATTTCAATGGCAAATTAGCATGACAAACACATTTGCCCAACCTTCCTTTCAGCTTTGTATCAGTTTTTTCCTCCTTGCTCCTGCTTATGTCTGTGATGTGTTCCCGTTGACTGCGATGCCAAAAATAGCATGTGCCCTTTGGCATTGTGCAGAAACCTGTGTCGTACACTCCTGGCAGCAAGTCATGCTGAAGTCGCAAAAAATTTAGCAAAATGTGCGAAACTTGTCAAATGTAGGCAAATAACCCTTTTTGGGTTCGCTACAAAGCAAAGTGCCGATTTAACGCCTTTGCAACACCCACGATGCCTAGCAACATTTCCGAAATGTTGCTCAACACAACCCATCGTAAACAACAACAGACAATCCACCAGCGGCAATCGTCGTTCAGCAACTCGTGCAGCAAGTGGCATGCCCCACCGGGTGCACGCGTTCGACTGTGAAATGGCAAGACTCACGATGTGACCAGGCGTGCTACTTTCTGAGTGCCGCTAACAAGAGAAGGGCTTACAAGAAATGCGTCAGCGGTCTTTGAACAAGTGCACAAAGCGCACATCAGCCCGGCTCTGGCTCTGGCTTTAGACTTTAGGCTTGTGAATGCGACATTTGCATTAAAACGTGGCCACAGGCGCCCTTCGCAGCACCGCCGGAAGGCAGCGCCAGCCGCAGTGGCAGTGGCAGAGACAGTCGCAGCTGCAAACCGCCAACTGAGCCTCTGTCGCCGTCGCTGAAAGTGGCACAGTCATGGCTTCTCCACGCCAGTGCTGCGTTGACGTCTGGTTTTGGCTGCGCGCTGTGGCGACAGCCTTAAGCCTTTTGTTGCTGTTGACTGCAGCCCAGAGGCCCACTTAAGTGAAGACACTTGCACATCGTCGTCGGTGGTCGCATTGGCAAATCTGCGTTGTGGGTTGTGGCACACTTTGGATTGACTTTTTGTCTGTTGCGAACAGTTTTTTTTAATTAACTGCATTTCGAGTTTCGCATTTGGTTTTTGCGCAATTTCAAATGCGTTGTAATTGTATCTGCCATCGATAAGCATCAATTGAATGAACTGAATCGAGCATGGCATTAATTCACTTTTCGATCACAAAATGTAAATTTGCTGAATTCGACTTTGTTCATTTGTGCAAATTAGCAACGAAATGCAATTATGAACAGGAAACTGTGTGAGCAGCGCCCGACTGAAGCAGCTGCGCAATCAAGCGCTGCCATCAGTGCCGGCGTTACCAGCACCGTCAGAGTGAACGTCGCCGTTGACGTTGACGCAGAATTGCTGTCACTGACACCGTCGCTGTCGCCTTTTTCGTCATCCTTGCTAAATCGAATATCCGGCTGATGACAACCGAAAGATAAATATTTTGCTACGCTAAGCTGCGTTGAGCTCCGAGCATTGACTTCCGCGATAATCCTGCTTCAATCGCAACAAATTAGTGTTGGCGCTGTGCACTCAGAATCAGCTCCAGAGTTCGGAAGTCACTAAGGCGTGGCACAACGCCTCATCTGTGTGTGCAATGCAACTTTATACTCGCATGCGTTTGCTTGTTTGTCTGAAAGCGTATTTACATACGCTCCTATCTCCAACAGCATCGTTGCAGATTTGTGGAAAAATATTGACATGCGTTGCTGTGAAGCTAACGCAAAGTTTTCAGCATTGTCTGCGTATATTTTCTCTCGGCAAACTTGCTACATACAAGTGCGAGCGCCGAGGCAGCAGGGAAAGCAGATGTATCCAAATGCGTCATCGGGGCGCCAACGCAGCACGTGTAAACAAAACACATCCAAAGTGAATAATTTATGTGCTTTTTTTTATTATTTTATAAAATACAAAACACTGTTTTCCTCTTTTAAAAGTGATTTAAAATATTTTATAGAAATGTTTTGTTTTCCATTTTTACTTGCTGTGTGATGTAATCAATCTGATAAAAAATAAATCATATTTCAAAAGTTAACAGGCTTTTTACATGTATGAAAATTGATTTGAATTGTGTGAAAAACATTAACTGATTAACTCAGATTAGGGCACAAAGAATTGATTGAACTGACAACTGACAAGCTGATACCGTTGTATGAACGACTGTCAAACACATGATAGTCCTGGTTAAGTGCTGAGGAAATGGACTTTTTCTCCTTAAGGCCCAATCTCAGTTTCAGTCAATCATATTTGAATTGAGTAATGCTGTGATGTAATCCATTCTAGTGATAGAATCATTATACGCTCAGCACATTGTGTTATAGTATGTTAAGTTTGTTTGAGAACAAATGTATATATTTTGCAATAATCAGCACGAAAAGAGAAATCGATTGGGACAATCTATCTGTCAGCCTATCTATCCGTACGTCGTTACCAGTAGATCTCGGAAAATATTAGAGCTAGAGACTTGAAATTCGGTAAGTATACTCAATAAAGACAGCATTACAGAATAGCGCACCAATATCGTTTCTGTAAGTCTCTTATGGCAATAATCAACACTTTTAAAAAGAAGCTGTCTCTTTTAAATTATGAAAGAAGCGAACCTGAAATGAATAGGTTCAGAAAACATACCTCCACAAAAAACCCAGACCCGATAAAGTATGAACATACACATATTCTTTATCAGTGTCGAAATAGAAGTTTGTTTAGCTATGTTCTGTTTGAATGCGTCGATCTCGGAAACTATTAGAGATATGGCCAAAATCAGGTCAAATTGCAAAAGTTAATTTTGAGTTGAAGACTTGAAGAAGCTTGATAGAAATATGGTAAAAATTTAAAACGCTTATGTCTTTAGACATTTGCTATTATAATATAATAAGATTCAATCATAATACGGGCTTGGCCACGCCCACATATAGACAACGCCTTATTCCAGTCGTTACAATTGAAGGTGATGTCTAAGTAGAGCTCTGGTTTATATTTGGAGGGTGGCATCTCCCTCAATGTGTTATATTTTATTGTTGAGTATACTCAACTATACCGCCCCTACTGATTTGTGATATACGTTTGTCTCACAGAAATTAGAAATGTTGAAAACACTTTATTTGTATTTGATTTTAAAAACTTGTCTCAACTTTTGTTTTAGGCATAGATACATATTTATTATAGGGGACACGAAGCCGTGGCAATGTGTGATCGGCAATTAAGTTTTTACGCATGTGTTTTTACATATTTAAAAACCAAAACCAATAAGGATGCTATCTTTAGCAAGGCTGAAGCTTAGATTCTCTTTACGCCATTTCTTGTGCAACGCCCATTTTTTTGACTGAATCCTTTTTCTATTCATCTTATTAGCCTATATACAAATTTTCATTGTTTTCGCTTTTAGATATGCGAATTACTGATTTTTGCTGGAAGTGGGCGTAACCATGCCCATTTTTTTGTCATGCTTCCCTTAGAGTATATGTATGTGTGAAGTTTCAAGTCAATTGATAAAGAAACAAAAAAGTTTTCCATACAACGACGTCAATCTTGCTTCTCTTCCTCTTCTTCATTTTGTATGGCAGCTACCAGTTACAGTTGCCCAATTTCAGGCATTGTGTCGGACTATGTAAAACTACTATGTTTGAAATTTCAGTCATATATAGTAGTAGAAAGTGAATATTTCTATGTGTTACAAACTTCAGCACAAACTTATAATACTATTCACATGCGTGAAGAGTATAAACAACAAAAAATAAAACCAGTAAGGACGCTATAGTCGAGTATACTCGACAATATAATACCCTGTACACATAGTGGGTGATGCCACACCCTAAATCTACAACAAAATATTGGTTTGACATCGCCCGATCAAATAGTGTTGAAAATATCAAGAAAATCGGTCAAAAAATGTAGATTTTACGAAAAATTTGAGTTTGGCGGTCTCTGAGGGGTAACAATGAATGAGACGGGAAATTTGTGGTATGCAGTTTTAAAGATATATATTTACTGAGTTCGTTTACAAAATTTGAGGTTCGTACTTTCAATAGTTTTGGAGATATAGAAATTTTAAGAAAACAACCGGGGGAGGGGAAATGAAGAGGAGGGGGAAAAATTGTGGTATGCAGTTTTGTAGAGCTACTTATACTGAGTCTACATACCGACTTTCATCTTTCTATCTCTTTGGATGTTCGAGTTATAGCGTTTAAAAAAGTGGGTGGTGCTGGATGGGCGGGAAGGAGTGGGCGTGGCACAAAACCGTTCAAACTTGATCTGCTGCCGAGCATCACGAGTCTACCCTCCAAATTTCAAGTCTCTAGCTATTATAGTTTCTGAGAACCATTGGTGAATACGGACGGACAGACAGACAGACAGACAGACGGACGGACATGGCTTAATCAATTTCTCTTGTCGTCCTGATCAAGAATATATATACTTTATATAGTCGCAAGTGAATATTTCTGTGCGTTACATACTTTCGCTCAAACAAACACAATATACCCCGATACACAGTATGTGTACAGGGTATAAAAATAAAAGTTTTTCTATGCAATTAGCAAATTATTGTGTGCATTTAAAATGTCATTTATAATTCAATACAATTAATAGCGCAAATTATTAAATTTTGCTGGGAAAGGATTAAAATTCGCTTAAAAAATTTGATGGCTCGAAGAAAGCTCAAAAGGCGTAAGGTTGCTGGTGTGCTCACAGGGCTGTCAAGTCGCTGTGCTGCGTGCGTGAAATTTTTGGTATGCGCACAATGCGAGAGTACTTTGTTTTGTTGCTCCTCTTTCCATGCTTTCACAATTTCGTGTCAACATTTATTTTTCTGTCGTCGACTTCATCTGAGCGCGTCTGACGTCGCTTTTTCAAAGGACGGGTTGTTGATGTTGGAATTTTTGTTTTTTTTGCTGTTGTTTTTCCTTTATTCATTTACATGTGTGACAAAAATATTTAACCCAAAAAAGCGACGAAAAAAATAAGAGAAACAATCGCGTAGACAATTGAAGTCGGCCACGTCGCTGATGTCGTCGTCAAAAAGGAACGAAAGGACAAAAGCTGGAGCAGGATTTCAGATAGCAACGCAAGAAGCGCTTTCATTTTGAGAATTTCATGTGAAAATTTCATTGCAAAAACACTTAAACGAAACGTCAAAATGACATTTAAAATGAACGAAGTAGCAACGAGCGCCGACGAGGGGGTGTGGGGCAGCACGGTGTGGCTGTTGGGTGGTGGGTGCTTGGGTTGATACAAGGGTATTGCGTGCATCAATTTTACACGCGTCGCACGCTTAATAAAGTGGTTTAAGTTATTCAACAAGCAGACAAGCCAGCCAGCAAGCACGGTGCCTAAGGGGGCATGTATACACTAGTTGGAATGATCCGCCAGGGGGCGGTGGGCGACGCGTTGCTTTAAAAGGTGCTTCGCTGATGAAGTTGTTGCTGTTGTTATTGAAGCTACTGTAACTGAAGCTTACAAGCCGTAAGCGTTTGCTTAATGATGACAATGGTTATGTTGATGGCGTTGCATGTTTACACGCGTTTATTACAAGGATAAAAGTAATGAATGCCGAAAAGATAGGAGCTTAAGTATGAGATGTGTTTCTTCGAGTGGGTTGGCGAAGCGTAGTCATGTCTTGCTCAAAGTTCTGCCGCGTTTAAATACTATTAAAACTATTTTATTAAATTTGCTGGTTTCACGGTGCAATTCACACCGGCATCAAAAGAGGTGACTAAGTGAGACACTATGGGTGGAATTTAAGAGAATTCTTGTCATACTTTATGTCAACAGATAAATATTCTACAGTCAAACTTTCTCATAGAAAATCCACCCTTCATTATATAATATATTATAAATGTTTTCTTCAACTTTTGTTCAATTCAAAGTTATTCAATTAGTTACTCGAGGTTCAATGCGGTACACAGCAACTTAAGGGGGTATACCACCTTTGCGATTTAAAAAATTGTGAAATAATTTATACTACGTAAAGTACTCTTTGAGGTGTACAGAATCTATATTGATCAATTTTATAGGTAGCCGAAACATTTTTTGTATGCTATAAACAAATTTAAATAAGCGCTCTTAGTGCAATTGTATGTAAATACAAAACTTTAAACGCGATTTTCTCGAAACGACATTTCTTAAATTGGCGTGTCAGATTGCTCCGCCAGTTTTTATCGGATTGACCTGAGAATTGATAGGGATCTTCTTAGACATGTAATAAGTCTGTACGTAGGGGTTTTTCGATATCTGTCTTAGATTTGTTTTTTCGCCCAATTAAATGCACATTTTTACTCCAAAAAATAAGTTATTTCGGAAAAATAGGCACCATTTTCGTAAAACTCAAAATTTCAAAAAACCCCTACGTACGGACCTAAAAAATACTGTCCTTAAGAGAAATTTTTTTTCCGATTGGAGCTAGCTTGCATGTACATTCTATGCAAAATGGACTTAACTTTGGGGTCATCTATCAGTGGTTATTTGTAACATATTTGCCCTGGCAAAATTGCAAAATGAAGTCGAGACATGCATTAGTATATTGCTTAAAACTACTTTTAGTCAAGTGCATTCTTTGCATTAAAAAAAATTTGCTAAGAATCGAGAAAATAATTATCTTCAAAGGTGGTATACCCCCTTAAGGTAAATTTTATCTTCGTTACGATTTTATTCTTGTTTTTCTACTGTTAATTTTAATTTTTGGCTATCCTTTAACTATATTTTCCGTTTTTTAGGAAACAAAGTTGTAATAATATGCGTAAGGAAAAAAAATGATGTACTTATTCAATAAAAACAAAAACAGTAAGGAAGCTTATATACTCTTCACGCACTTTCTTGCGCCACGCCCGTTTTTTTCGACTGAATCTATATTCTATTTCTGTGCGAAATTTCAGCTTGATAGCTTTAAAACTGAGGGACTAGCTTGCATACATACATACACACAGACAGACAGACAGACAGACGGACATGGCTAAATCAACTCGTCTTGTCATCCTGATCATGATTATATATAATTTATATAGTCGGAAATTAATATTTCGATCTTTTACAAACTCCGTGACAAAGTTATAATAATATTCACATACATACGTGAAGAGTATAAAAATATAAAAAATCGCTTAAAGTAGAAGATCGAGATCCGTTATACAGAAGCTTCTTATAAAAATGGGTGACTAAATGAATAATTCATTAGGAACCACAGACTGTATCTACGATTTGATATTTCAAACATATAATTTTGTATGGTTAACAATGTTTTCGGTTAATTTTGAGTGAACATGGGGTGGTGGTAGATGAATCTAAATTAGATTTCAATAGTTTCCGTAGTCCGTAGATGTCACCTCGTAGTTTTCAAGTTTTTGTGTAAAGTGATAAGCCCCATATAAGCTTAGAAAAAACTCTTGTAAGTGCAAGTGCAGCTATGGAAGGAACTCTATTCGTTACTGTTAATAAGTAAATTGCACTAATTGTTTGTAAATAGGATTTTAATATTCAGAACAGCTGTTGATGGCTCTGTTAGCAGCTTTTTGTTAACTGTTCTTTTGGACACGTTAATTTGCTGCTCCTTTCCCTATGTTACATTGAAATTCAATATAACAAAAGGGATTTGAATGCAATGTGCCAGGAAGGAGGTACATTTTTTAGATAGAGTCGCAAAAATATTGGAGTAAAATAAACAAACTTGTCCATGATCAAATTCTGTTCTACATAAAGAGCTTAGTAAAAAGATGAGTAGCTTTGAAGGGAACTCTCTTACTCTTCACCAACTGCGTTTGCAGCGTTTTAAAGAATATCCTTTTGTAAACATCGCACATGCCCGATCTTTTGAAAAACCTTTTGTGTTTGTGGTCATATGAGTAGTCCGGAGGCCATGCAAAATTTATTTACATTCTTGATTCGCGTTGGAACGGCAGTCTTGGGCATCCACCCGATTGTCTGTCGATGATTCGTCATTTAAACGTCTATGTACCTCTTTTACATCCATTTTATTTTGTACGGCTTCTTTTCACCTTTCCCCGCCGCCATCATACCCAGCACACTCCCACACTTTCTTGTTTCTATCTGCATTTGTGCTTTCCTTTTATTATTGTTTGCCGTGTTATTTATTTGGTTTGGATTTGATTTGAATTGTTTTGCTTTGCGTAAAAAACAACAAACAATAAAATGAAAAATATACATAAAAAAGGGACTGCAAAGGCTTAAACACCTTTTTGCTTTAGTAAAAGTAAATAAAAGTGTTGATTTTCAGGCTCAAATTTTATTTTTGTTTGCTTGTGTGTTTATTATTGACTTTGTCATGTATTTCGCTATGCAGCGAACAGAAGGAAGTATTCACGAAGAATCAATATTGTAGATCAGCTCAGCTCGACGAGTTGTCTGATTTGTCTGTCAGTTTCAGTGCAAAGTACTCCTTTGGCTAAACAACATGCGACGGTTTTATACACGCTGTACTTAGATTGATTGGCATTTGCAACTGTGCAAATTTCGGCGAAACTCACATCAACGTAATTTATTATACTCTTGCAAGAGTATATTAACTTTGTCATGAAGTTTGTAAAGCAGAGAAGGAGACATCTCCGACTATATAAAGAATAAATATTCTTGATCAGCACGACGAGACGAGTTCATATAGCCATGTCCGTCTGTCTGTCTGTCTGTTTCAATGCAAACTCCTCCCACAGTTTTGAAGTTAGCAAAAAAATTTAAACGCAGAAAATTTTATTTTCCTTGCAGGCAGTTCATATGTAGAAACCAGCTTCATCGGAATACTATAGCATATAGCTGCCATAGGAACGACCGGTTAAAAATGAGGTTTTTTGCTTAAAAAACGCGTTGGTTTTAAAGCTATTGCCTTGCACAATAACATTTTGGACGTCAACACACTGCAAATTTGGTGAAGATCGAACAACTATATCATATAGCTCCCACAGGAACAATCGGTCGAAAATTCGGTTTTTGTTAGAAATACTTTTTTGTTTTTAATTATAAACTGATGAAACTTTGCAGTTACCCGTTTTTATACACCCTTGAACGTATTCCAAAGTTCGAACATAAGGGAGTGGCACCGCCCATACAAGAGATAAACTTTATAATCCGATTTATCTGTAAGCCGACGAGATAGAAGATCGCAAAATGAAGTGTAGAATGATTGCATTGTATCTTTAAATAAAATGAAAAATGGGCGGGGTAACGCCCCTTCATGTATATAGACTTATATGAATCTTATTGGAAAAACTATAAGACGAATTTTCCAATAAGAATAATTGAGAAATTGCAAGAGTATATAAGTTTCAGCAAAGCTGAAAATAGCTCCCTTACTGTTTTTTTTTTTTAAACACATAAGTATAAGATGTAAAACAAATAACATCTTCGCCCATGTATTTGAATTGATTATTTACACTGTGAGAAATCTGTCTTTTCAGCATAAATTTAAAAGCAGTTGAGGTGGTCCAATTACAAACCGAGTAAAGTACACACGTTCCTCTCTTTGATGGTGAATAAAATTATATTAAATGTTTCCAGTTCTCTTGTACCACCAAGTGTTGCATCAACGCATCTTGTACAAACTGTCTCTGAAAAACCGGAAAAATTATTATATTTTTACATGAAGGAAACGTAAGTATGAGTAACTGATTTTGCCGACGAATGTTGTTGCCGAATTCCAGGCAAAGTGTGAAGTTGACCTCATTTTGTTTTTATATTTATCCTTTTGTGTGTTTTAAGCCAAATGTGGAAATAGTTTTTCTCATTTAATGTCGGTGAAAGACAACTTACAAAATATTGCTTGAATATTTAAAGCTTTCATAAATGAATTTCGCTCGGTTTACAACACAAAAATTGAAAACTTTTCTGTTTAATTAAAGTATACAAAATTGCTGTAAGACAAAGCAAATGTGTTTGCTACATTTTCCCACAATTTCAAATGGATTACACTACCGCAATTGTAGCACTGTGGGGAAGGAGACGTGAACCTTTTTCATTACTGCGTTCGTTCGTTTTCGAAGCATTCAACTTTGAAGAGGGTTAACAGTCATGAGGCGCCGCAGTCGGCTTTGCCACAATCTTATACAGTTTAATCTGCTCACCTGCGTGTGAGTATATTTAAGTGTTGTAAAACACGGCCGAAAACAAAAGTTAAGTGGCTTCTTACGCAAATTTCGGCCTTGGTTGTGGGCTCTGAAATACATTTTCCAACGGATTTGCACATTTCTTTCTTGGCTTGTTGGTGCGGCACCTCTTTCAGGGCGGGGCGATGTGTGACTTGAGAGCTGCGCTGAGCAAGCTGTGTATAAGTTATTTTCATAGGGTGGCATTGCGAAGCGACGAGACGCGACGCGACGCGACGCGACGTCTCAACATAAATAGCAGCCATTTTGTGTTTTTATTGCTTTATTATTAGCGACTCTAATGTGCATAATTTTATTTACAAAAGAATAGTACAAATCGTCGTAACCCTTCGAGCGCTGAAATACACGAACCGTGCTGTGTCTATAAAAATGATTATATTGCAGAAAGCGTATTAAATTAATGCACGCTCGAAATGTAAATTGGATAGGTATGAGTTTGAGCATAAGTATGAGTATGAGTATGAGAGCATGTCGTTTTGCATGCAGACATTTTAAAAGAATTGTTTATCAAAGGCGAAAATCCTTGCGCTTAATTTGTTTACACAAATCGCTAACAAGGCTCCTGACTGCCACTAAACAACCATGAATGGGCAACAGTGCCTATGTGTGTGTGTGTGTGGTTGTATGGGTGAATGCATGTGCTTTGCTTGGGCAATTTTACAAGTGACTCTCATACGCTCAACATGTTGTTAGCGCTTGTCTTTCATGTCTATGGCAATGGAAAAGTTTTACATTCAATGGCGAAAAGTAATTTGCTATCCTCTGCTCGTGCTTATTCGCCATCAAAACAATTGTTAGAAATATCGATTCATAGCCTCATTAGCGGACTTAAACGAAAAAGCATTAACGCAAACATTCATCGCACATTAAAGCGAATGTAAAAGCCCTTTTGGTTTTGTATAATTTTAATTATTGCAGCCTTGAATGCAGGACACACACACACTCGGACACACCGAAGAGGACACAGTTGCAAAAGCGTGGCACGTGTGCAACCTGCGAGTGAATAATGGTCAACAATTTAATAAAAGGCGCTTATGTCGCGGCTTACTGAGAATTATACGTCGCATACAGCATGTAGTCCGCAAGCCGTATTCACTCCCGTACTGCTCCGCATCGACACCGCAGCCGACACCGCTGTTCTTCGACGATTGAAGAGCTCGGCTTTTGTTGTTGATGCTCATTTAATGTGCAATAATAATGCATGAGAGCTCATTGTGCTGTAATTGTTTGCCTTTGCAGCACGGCGACTACAATTATTGAACTCCATCGGCATTAAAATTCATTAAACACCAATTGAGAAAACTTTGTTAACAATTCACTCTCTTGCTCCCTCGCTCGCTCACGCAGGCACTGGAGCTGCGACTTTTGAAACCCCAAAAGCCGTCATAATTTTCAAACAACAAGTCAAAAATTATTGGGGCATAACTTTACGGTAATAAATCAAACAACTTATTGAGTGCTGCCTGCTGCCGGCTGCCTGCTCGTACATACGCTCAAAGCGTGTGAGTCGGCGCGGAGCCGCAGCTTTAGGGGACCGGCAAGGCGGCGCAAAAGAAAAACATTAATCATACACAATTTTAAAGCGACGCACAAACACACACACACACATACACATACAGCGCCGTCAGGCAGTCACTTTCACTTTTGGAGTGCGTGGCGGCGCCAGCAAAGTCGACAAAAAGTAGAATAGCAATAAAAAAGTGTAGCATGCTTTTAGTTGCACGCTTGATATCCGACCAAAGTGACGCAGCACGACGCAAGTTGATCTGCACGCCTTTGTGGCTCTGTCACAAGCTGAGGGCAAACGCCCGCGGCGGTCCGGAAGACAGGTCGACGGCTAAAACGACTGCGGCAGCTTCAGCAGCTCCGACCCACCCGCCGTCGAATGAGGTAAAACCACATACCGGTTAAAGTTGACAGTGGCGCTATGAGCGGATTTAAACTCGTGCGCAAGTTGTCATCTTCATTGTCCTTGCCGCCGTTCACTTAAGCAAAAAGGCGATATGACGACATTAACTTTGATATCTCAAGTTGAGATGCCTGCTTGGCTGCGTGTAGGCCGAACCAGAATCCTTTTGTAGCCTCTCAGCACAACGTCGACGGCGACGGCGACGTCAGCGTCAGCGTCAACGTCGACGATGACATTGTCGTTAACTTTGCATTTTATTGAATTTCGTCGTCATGTCACGTTTTATTAAGTTGTTGGTGCCTCGCACTCGTCTAACGTTCGCATCAGGCGTTGACGCCTTTGACATTGGGGCATATTTATTTGTTGTTTGTATTTGTATTTGTGTTTGTATACTTTTGCAATTTTCCACTCATCTTGGTTTGCTCGTCTTTTCAATGGCGTTGATATGAACTTCGTACTGATGTTGTTTTCAAGAGACAAGCCTCCATACTGAATAGCTCAAAGTTCGCTGTATCTGTTGATGTTGATGTTGTTTTTATTGTCGATGTTGTGGATGTTGTTGGCCGAAGGCGAAAGTTTTATTAATTATTTGCAATTTGTGACCTTCCTACTACGCCAGATGCTCTCGGACCCATGTGTTGCATTTCAAAGTCGACTGCTAATGAACCTCTCGGCCTTGTGGAGCGAGACGAAGCGTATTTGAGGCCGTGACATCGTCTGCTCATAGTCTATAATGTAGTTTAAAAGTATGCCGAATATATTTTCACTGAATTTCCAACGAGTCGAATTGTGCCGAGACATGGCATGCCCTGAAGTGACTTGACGTGCTGATATTTAGCCTAAATACATGCGAAAATCAATAATGACTGCCTGATTTACGGACGCGGCCTTAGACGCGAGACTAGTCACAACGCAACAAGCGTCGAAATGGCTGTGGTTCGTTTTGTGCCTGATGGTATGCAACGCCAGGTCAAATTGCGTCGTTTGAAGAGCAATTGTGGCGGAAGTGACATTTTCTGCCTCGCTGAGGACACATTAACAGCCGCTGCCACTTGCGTTGCATGCTGAAACATTGCTCACCCCCTCTTTGGCCCTTCAACAGCGCAGTCAATTCAGATGCAAACAACCACAAGCTATAATTTACCAGCGAAGTGCAAAGTAGCGCCACGTTGACGTTAAGACTATTTATATCAGCACTTGTCCTCACCGGCTTGAACGTCTACTTTGGCTCATCAAATGGGTCATTATCAACTCTATTTTCATTGCGTTGGAGATCGTTAAATCGCAAGGTGAAATTTAAAATTTAATGTGTATGCAAGATTGTAAAAATATGCACACATTGTTTGTTGAATTGTATTTTTACCTTTTTGTGTTGGAAAACTTTTTCATTCGACTTTGAGAAAACTTGCAAACTTTTATTGAGAAGCAAGCAACGTAAGCGGCTTTGTTGCAATTGTGCCTGATTGAACGCCCGCTGGCAGAGATTGTTAGCATAAGCGTCTTAAAATGAGAGCCAAGTATCTGAATCAAAGTATTTGGGCGCTCACTCGTTCCTCCATTGGCATGCCTCTCGTATCGCTCCTCGGTATCTGCATGTATATGAGCGTATGGCTACACTCATAGGTATCTGTATGTGACGGTTACATTCAATTTGCTAGGTTCGTTCAAAGGCACGTTGATTTGATGAGGCGCTGCAGGGCAGCAATAAATTAAAGTCGCACTTTCAAAAAGCTGCAAAGAAGACCCAACTTGGCTTGAACCTCGAGGCAACAAACAATATTTTTGTGACACACTAACCAAACAAATTCGTTTCGAAATCATCAACATTTGCGCTGTAGTTTAAAGCAATTAGTCTTTAGAATTATATTTGCCTTCATTTTGCCGAGTTTACATTAATTATTGTATTGACTCATTTTGAAATTAGAAAACAAAATGCAAAAAGTTCAAAGAACACGAATTTGAACAACTTAATGAGTTTTAAATGCTCATTAAAGTGTATCAATTCACAAAGATTTTGAGTATCTGCAAGCCACTCGACATAACGAGTAAGATACAAATTATGAAATGACGACAATGAACTCAACTTGAAAACGCCAATTATAACATTTTTGGTTACATTTATTAAGTCGATAGCTAACAACAACTACACTTTTGTTAAGCTCGCTCAAGTATCTAAAGAGGTATAAAAAAATTCTATATTTATAAAAATATATCCATGAATAAATGAATTCAAGTAGACGCTCGACAAATAAAAAGGAACTTGTGCCTTTCGATGTCGTTGCCTATTCGGGCGGAGCAAAACAAGTATAAGAATAAGAATAAGAAGCTGATGGTGGATAGGAAGAGAGGAGGAGGTGGCAGCCATTTTTCTCTTTCTTGGGGCGTATGAACAATTTATTTAAATACGAGTACGAGTATCTCGCTGTGCCCAAAAAGTAGTAGCTGTGGGTGTCTTTATCTGTGAGTGTGTGTGTGTGTGTGTGCCATGAGTTGAATACAATCTCGAGCAAGTGAAGACAATGATGCTGCATTAAAACAGTGGAGACAAAACGAAAAGCTGACATCAGCCAATTCGGCGTTTTGGCAACGCTTTTTGTTGTCGTTTAGACAAATCCTTTTAAATAGGCAAAATAGTTGTGACATTAAGTCGGTGGGGACAGTGGGGCCAGTGGGGGCAGCTGTAAGTGAGGAGTAAGCCGAGGAGTCAAGCAAGCAGACAAAACTATAAAGTAGCGACAAGGACACTTTCGGAGGATTTCTTTGTTGTTTTCGAAAGTTATTCATTGGCTGACTCAAACCTTGTCTCATTGTCGCAGTTGGCGTTGTTGTAGCGCGTTTCTCTTTCATTTTTGCTGTTGTTGTTGTTGCTGACACTTGGGCTTTTTGGGTGTTTTTTTTTTGAGCTTTTATCGCAAATTTTCAAGGATTTTCATTTCGATTTGACGCTAAAAGTTTTATGGCTGCTTAATGGCAAATAATAACAGTTATGATTGCGGGATACTAAAAGTTATTTTTCTTTCTCTTCGAGCGTCTCCTCAGCAATGAAGTAATTTGGCGTTTTTAAATAAATTAAGCAGTCACGTTAGACAGCCAAAGACATAATTGAGTGGGCGTGGCACTTGCGGTATCATTTCGCTTGGACAGCGCAGTGTCGCCTATCAGAAGGCACTTCTTTTTGCTATGCTGACTTTGTTTGTGGCGGCGAGTGCTTTGAAAAATGCGCTGCAACCTCAACTCTTCGCACTCAAGTCCTGTAATCGTGTAAGACATAAAAAACGCTCCTTTTCATTTCGATATTCCTTTACAAATTTATTACATTCTTATCTTAATGAGATCTGTGCACGCTTGGCTGCACTTTCTTCTCTTTTCCCCTCGTTCGTGCCGACGTCCTTCCGCCAAAACCTTGGCATACATGTTGAAACAAGCATTACATTTCGTTTGTTGCTCTTCCTTAGCTCGTTGCGCTGTGCAAATAGAAAGTCAATTTGGCATTTTGGTAGCAAAGTCCGGCTTGCACTGTTTGTAACTGTTGACGAAACTTACGGGGGGAAGTGAGAGCGCCAAAACAAGTGTAAATTGCTATCAAACATTTTTTCTTCAATCGGAACGGTTCAAGACGCATTTGTAGGGGCAACGCCAGCTTAGAGCGTTGAAGCGAGGTGGGCAAAGCAAAGCGATCAAGGTGATACAAACGAAAACAAGCTAAAGGATTTATGCTTTTGACTTTCCACGATTTGCTACGTTGTACCATCATCCCCTCCGCCACAAAATTGTGTTCTGCAATTGACCGACTCACGGAGCATTTGGTTAGCATCAGCAAAGGAAGAAAGAAACAAATTTGCTCAAGTCATCTACAGATGAAAACCAGTAAGGGCGGTATAGTTGAGTATTCTCAACTATATAATACCCTGTACACACACCTATGTTGATAACATGTTAAACATTCGCCGACAGCAAAAGCTGTGTACCACGATATGGTTTGTGTATTTGCTAATAGTGAGGCAGGGCTCACAGTGCAATGTTGCCATTAGATGGCGCTTTAGTACGGATTTTGTTACAAAGCATTGCTGCAAAATTTTAGTGTGTTGCTCTTTGCGGGGAAAGTGGTAGTTTGTTGTATGCAGTTTTAAAAAGGTATGTTACCTGAGTTTGCATACAAAATTTCAGCATTGTATTCTTTATACTTTAGGAGATACAGCAATTTTAAGAAAAAATGACCTTTTGTTGTGCTCGATGGGCGGGAAGGAATGGGCGTGGCAAAAATTCCTTCAAACTTGATCTAGTGTTCGACCACACGAGTCTATCTTCCAAATTTCAAGTCTCTAGCTTTAATAGTTTTCGCAGTGTTAAGTACGGTTTTTGTTACAAATAGGATAAAGCAGTGTTCAAAGCGCAATTTATGCCAAATTTCAAATTGTTTGTCTTTGCGTTGTCACACAGCGTTAAAAATTAAAGTTTGTGGTATGCAGTTTTAAAAAGGTATGTTTACTGAGTTTGCATACAAAATTTCAGCATTGTATCTATTATAGTTTAGGAGATACAGCAATTTTAAGAAAACAACTTTTTGAGGGGAAACGAAGGGGAGAGGGAAAAAATGTGGTATGCAGTTTTGTAGAGCTATACATACTGAGTCTACATACTCATTTTCATGTTTCTAACTCATCAGGTTTTCGAGCTACAGCCTTTTGAAAAAATGGGTGGTGCTCGATGGGCGGGAAGGAGTGGGCGTGGCAAAAAATCCTTCAAACTTGATCTAGCGTTTGACCTACGAGTCTATCCACCAAATTTCAAATCTCTAGCTCTTATAGTTTTCGAGAACCATTGGTGAGGACGGACGGACAGACAGGGCTATATCAATTCGTCTTGTCATCCTGATCAAGAATATATATACTTTATAGGGTCCCCCTCCCCTCCTTCTATGCGTTACATACAAACCGTCTCAAACAAACTTAATATACCCTGATACACAGTGTGTGTACAGGGTATAAACAGGTGTAGTCGTATATACTTCACTATATAGTAATCTGCACACTGGTATTGCTAATTTACGCAGGTATTGTTAAAAATCGTTGGTAAGGCAGGGCTTACACGACTTATGAAGCAGTGCTGCAGTTAATCAAAGTAGGATAAAGCAGTGCCCAAAGGCATGAAAAATTTTTGTTTCTTGGTCCTTGAAAATCAACAATTCAGATAGAAGGGTATTTTGTGGTATGCAGGTTTAAATAGGTTATTTACCGAGCTTCCAAACAAAGGTGCAGTTTAGTCCCATTTATAGTTTAAGAGTTAATGCTTTTTTTAGAAAAGTCCTATTTGATGGGAACCGAAGAGCTGGGGAAAAATAGGGGACGTCATTGCATAGGGCTGTGCTTACTGCGTCTTCTATCTTCTTTTTTTGATTCTATCTCATCTTGTGTTCGAGCTATGGCCTTCACATACTGGTTAAGCGCGAAGAAAAGGGCGTGGCAAAAATTGCATGAAACTTGAAGTAGCGACCACACGAGTCTAAAAGTTCGAGAACCATTGGCTAAATCGATGTCTTTTGTCGTCTAGATCTTACTCTCCTCCCCCAGGAGATTATCTGTTCTCAATCACACTTAATATACCCTGATACACAGCGAGTGTTGGATTCAAGTTGGAGGGTTGGTCAACACATGCCGATTGCGACTGTTCCATAGCACAATTCAATTGGAACTATTTTTCTTCTCCGAAACTATGGCACTGTTTGTATGAAACACTTGAATTAAATGTATCAAACAAAACGCGAGACAAGTGAAGTTTTAAATTAGCTGAAAACTGGTCAATGAGCGAAATTGTACTTGTATGTGAATGTCAGATGATAGTGGAAAATATGATGCCGTAGGCAGTTATCTGAGTTAGCTCAATTAGAAATTCTATAATTACAAAATAATTACTTACATGGAGCAATGTTGACTTCGCAGCGCCACAAAAAGTTGACGCAAACAAGAAAACACAAGACAACAAAAGCAAAAACTTGCAAAAAAAAATAACAGTTAGTTTCTGTCAAATCAGAAAACAAAAATAAATAAAAAACGATTTTAACAAAAGGAGAAACTTTAACAAAAATAAAAAAACAAATGACGAGAGAAAAGTGCCGGCAAGGCAGAGTCGATTGCAGCAAAGTCGCGTTAAGTTGAGTCTGGCAACCATGTTGAAGCGGAGCAGGGACTGAGGACGGCAACGGCAGCGGCGGGGTGCAACCGACACATGAATGCGTCGTCGTTTTCTTGCTATTCCATAACTTTCCGATATGGCACACATGTGCAACCCACGCACATGATTCGCACCCATCCGTGACTAAGCTGAAACACGCACGCCGTCATCTTCTGCTATCTTTCTAACTTTGCTTATCATATCGTGGCAAATTCTTGTATTAGGTGTTATATCAGTTTCTTAGTTCATATACCCACATGTGTGCTTATGTCTACGTGTGTGTGTGTGTGTGTGTGTGCGGTGTGTATTCGAAAGCCAAACTAGTTGCAAGTTGCATGCAGCAGAATGTTGATTTAGGAATGAGTTTAATTTAAGTTTTGTTATGCAAAGTAATTTCATTTCGCTCAACTTTACTCAGCCGGCATTGCAAGTATGCCGGAGTTTCCCCGCCGTATTTTAATGTAAGGCACGGCACGGCAAAGCAAGGCACGTTGTACCGTCGCGTTTGGCACACAGCACACGATATGCAAAGAATGTTGCATGCTCATATATGTACACAGCACATTAAGGAAACAGCAACAGCAACAACAGCAACCAGAATAACAACAACACAACCAATAAGGATTATTACAAGGTTATTAGCACGAGTTCAATACATGCCAAGGCTGCCGCTCCTCGTGTCAGTATCTCAAACTTAAGCTGAAGCTAAGTCTCAGGCTTATCTGCACTTTGGTATCAGTTCGCATTGCTGTTGTTGTTTTTGTTATCTTCCTTGTTGTTCGCTGCAAATTGCATTGCTTGAAATTAACTTCTCTTTGAGTTGAGAAATTCATTTTTCAAAAAATATACATGTATATAAGAACATGATTTTGTTTTTGCAAGAGAATTTTTTATTAATCCATCTGACCGAGCAAACGACCTGGCAGCTCTCTCCGTTCCCCGGTCGGCCGCCTAAGTGCCTAAGTGCTTGAATGTCTGCTTGGCTGCCTAACTGCCTGCCTTACAGCCTGGCTAGTTATCGTCCCGTTCCTTCAGTGGTTCATTCATTAGTTTTGCTTTCCTTCGTCAGAGTCTTGGCCCTCGCAGACATCTCCATCCCCGTGCGGGTGAGTATCTTCGATCTTCGTGCGCCGCAATTTAAAGCTGATTTCTTCTTCTCCTTTAGTTTCTTCGCCGCTCTTGTGCAATACTTCTGCCGACGCAACTACTCGAGTTGTAATTAAATATTCTTTCCACTGCGCATACTGAACGGATTTCTTGCCAAGTCAGACCGACTAACCAACAACTAACTTTGCTCTGCTTTGGTTGTTCCTTTTGCTTTTGCATGTGCTGTTCTTGTTGTTGTTGCAGCTGACACTCAAATTACTTGTTTATTCGCACGTACTTCATTTGCTCCTCCAGCAGCATTTGCGTCGAAGACGACTAAACTGATAAAGTGCTGAAGGTCAGCATTTTGCAATTTGTTTAATCATTTCAGCAGTCAAAAGAACAAAATTAACCAAACCAAAAATGCTTTGTTTTATTTGCTGAGAGTGAAAAATAAAACCAAACAAAATGAAATTCCACTTTGCTCTTTAAGAATCGAAAGCACAAACTACCAGAGAAAATTCAACTTTCATTGCTTGCTTGAGGAAGTTGCGTGAAGACAAAGCCATGAAAGCAACAGCACCCCGAAGGCTCCGTCATGGCCCCATGTGGCATTTAAATTCAATTGACCGTGAAGTAATTCCATTAAAGTGCAATAAAAAAAATTCGAATACAATAAAAATGCGAAAATATTAGAAGCAAATAGAAATTTTACGAATACAATAAAGCAAAATGGGAGGGGCATTTTCCTCGTTTCGCTTTCGATTGCGATGCCAATCGCTCCACGCTCGACGCCGTCCTGCCATGCCGCCTTGCCACGCCCTCGGGACATTCAGTTAACCCACACCTTTGTGCATTTCTTCTGTTTAAGCTGCTTAAGAATGTCAATAAAATCTGAAACACGCATTGGCAACGAAATTTTTCCGTTATTGAAAGACATCGAGTGAGGGAGACAATTCCACTGGTTGTGTGTTGTCAAAGTGTGGAGTGGTGCTGCGACGCATGAGAAGTGTGCGCGGGTGACTGAGGAAGACAGGTAAATGTTTCGAAATTGGTAAGGATTCGATTGCTTTTTAATGGCAGCTTTAAAATGAAAACGTAATAATTTGAAAGACATTATGACAATTTCTTACGATTTGTGGCCAGAATATTGCTGTCGAGGGAGGCGAGGCAACAAGGCGGAAAGCGTTGAACAAATATTTGAAAATGTTTGTCACTTAACGATTGTCAGGAAAGTCACTCAAGTTTTGTTTGCTTTCGACAAGATGAGACTCAATTCTGCTTGTCTGTTCTGGAATTGTATTTAATTAATATGCAATTCTTGCCACTTAATGCAAATACTCGAGAGCAAATATAATTTATGTGTGATTATTTCGATTGTGTGCTCCCCGCCTGCGATGCCACTCAGTTTCGGCTTACAATCATTTAATATCGACGTGAGTGAACGAAGGTGTGATGTGCATAAAATTCAAATTAAGCTGTTAATGTTCGAGCAAAGTGCAACAATGGCAGCCCGAATAAAGCCACTAACAATGTCACCATGGAGTGCATAGATAGCACAGAAGAATGGACGGATAGACAGATAGATGACGTCATTCTCTTACAAACGCTACGAATTTGCATTAGAAAGAGACGAAGCAAGTTTATCATTAATACAATGTTTCAGTTTATGGATGAAGGATAAAGGACGCAGCGTGGCAGGTGTGGAAAGGCATTCGAGCGTGTTGGTGTCAGAGCTCAACGCGTGTGTGAACATGTATGCGACTGACTGAGAGTAAGAAACATTGTGACTAACTGACTCGCTGGCTGGCGGGCTGGCTGGCTGGCTGGAAGTCTAGGTGAATGGTTGGTTGGTTGGTTGGATAGCTGACGCTGTTGGTGAACCGCATACAAATGAATGAAATGAAATGAACGAATGTAAGTAGAAAATGGAACGATTTAAATCAAAATGGTAAACTCATTTTCATAGCAGGGCGGAGTGCATGTATTATGTAAATGCTTGAGAGTGTTTGTGTGTTTGTCTTATTTAAAAATCAATACAAACACAATTAATGAGACACGCAACCGCAACGCCAGAGCCGCAGATTATACGAAGACGAAGCTGACGACGACGACGACGATAACGAATATTGCCATACGTTACCTTAGACAAATGTGAAATAGTTGCCAACTAACACGCGCCCGCACCCTCACACCCCCGCGCAGTGCACACACACACACACACACACTGAAGCAGAACAAAACCATTTGTCTTTGTAACAGATTTAAAGGAAATTCAGCTTTATTTGCATTTGCGTGTGAAGTGACGTTCGAACAAAGCGAGCGAGTGTGAAACATTTTCATTATTGTAAGAATTTCTGGTTTGGATTGCACAGGAAGTGAGCAGAAACACGAAGGCAACAAAAGCAACAATAGCAACAACAAACAAAAGATGAAGGCAGTAAGAGAAGACGCGCACTGTTAATTATGCATTTGTGTTTGGGTTTTCCACCTGCACGCGCCGAAAGCAACTGCAGGCAACACTTGCGAATTGTTGTTGATTGTGCAAAATGCCACAAGGAAATTGTTAACAAGTAACAAATGCGCCAACGCCAAATACTTGGATTGCACGCTGAGCGTGTACAACAAACATCACGTGTGCTGATACGCCAGTGAACAATCCCGCCAAGCGTGCATAATTAGTGTGCGCAAATACTTTCAGGGGGTAACTTAATATTAATGAATTTGTTGCTTCAACACAACCGCAACAGCAACAACACAAACGGCAACGGCAAGCATAAAATCACTTTTTCTAATCTTGCACATTTTAATTAGCCAAATTTTAATATGCAACAATTCGAAATGCTCACATTTCAGCTTTCATTTGCTGCGATTGCATCTGCAAAAAGCACCTCAAATTTCGCCAGTCGTTTTGCAAATCGCTTAGCTGCTGTGCTCTTTACGGCTTTGCTATTGCAATATTTTTTCGCTTTATTTGAGGATGCCAATAGTAGAAGCAGCAGAATGTTTTGCATAATTCTTGAATAACTTTTCAAAGTTGCGTATTTGGCTCGCGCCCCCACCCCATCACCTTTAGCACGATAAAGCTTTTTTCCATCTTAGTTACTTGGTTCGACACAACTGTCAGCCACTGATTTTTAATGCCGCGTGCGTCCCGTCGTTCGTCGTCCCCCAGTCGCTTTACCGCTGCGCTGAGTACTAATAAAAGTTATAATAACCACAATATTTATTTAATAATGCTGCTGCAGCATGCTTTTAATACAGCAGTTTAGAGGCAAGCTACCAGCCACAAGCCACCAGCTACCCTAGACAAGAGCATTAGCATCGACATCAACATCAACATCAACAACAACGGCATCAGCATCAGCATTAACATCAGCATAGACATCAGCATCCGAAGGCTTTGCCAGACTCTTAATAAAAGTACGCCAAAATGGCGTCTCAGCCTCCTTAATGGCGGCAGCGTGGGTATTTATGCGCAGCCAAATATGCCAGCGCGTCAGCCGAGGTGTGCCCGAACATTAAAGCCATTAAGCGTTTAAGCGATCTGCTCAAATTGCGTGCCAAACATAAGCGAATGACAATTTAAAATTGACTCTTGCTTTACGCTACGAAATGACAAGAATCCTTTGTGATGACAAAATTTATTTAACTTTGCATACATACCATACATGTATTTTGCATTGTAGTATTTTTATAGAGCGATTTTGATGCTTTTACATATTTTATGCAAGCTCTATTTTTATAAGTCTTTGTTTGCTTGCAGTTCTGAGCTTGTCTGGCTCCGGCTACGGCAACGGCCTTAGCTTTGCCTTCGGTTTTTTTGTTGCTTGCAGTTATTGGTCATAAATCACTGTTTGGGACACATTTGCCAAGCGTTGTACAATAAACTTGCCGCCCGACTTGCCTTTCGGTCTCACTCGCTCTCACTCTCGTTTCCTGTCCTGCTGGCCTGATTGCCTCTCTGATGCACTGAACTGTGGCATTTTGTCGCACATATCTGCTTTTGGTAAAGTCGTTTTATTTTATTCTATACAGCTGCTGCCTTATTCCTTATTTCTTCTTCTTCCTCTTCTTCTTATTCGTGCATGCTTGCACTCGATTGTCGTCTCTATATTAAAAATGATGCACCAACAAAGCGTACACATATCAACTGCAGGCAACGCTCGCCCAGAGCAAGCTCGATTCGCCACACAAGCATTGAAGCCGTGCACATCCATCGCCTAGCTTGACTTGCCTTCACTACAATTCACTTCACTAATAAAATGGCTATACCTGAGCTGAGCTAATAAATTTCTTCTAAATTTCATGCATCATTTATTAAAATTGCTTTCCATTGCGCTTGACATTTATTTAATAGGGTTTCAAAACGCTCCTCTCCTTGAGCGCAAAAGCATCGACGCTTCTTTTGCCAATATTGATGTTTTGTATAATGTTGTTTGGCGCTCGGCTTAGGTTTGAATTGGCACCTTCAGTCTTCATGTTCTTAACGAACATTTGAATATTTACGAATTTCCTTTATTTGTAATAAAATTCGGCCAGACAACATCAAAGGCGTCGCAGTCAATTCAGCAAGTTCTCTAAGCTCTTAAAAGAAAAGAAGAGCTTATTTTTGCAGCACATTTCTAGAATATCTTTTTTTATGAAAGTCTTCAAGCAGTCTCGCCAAAAGCATGTCTTAAAAGGCGTTTGTTCATACAGCAAAGCGCTTGACAAGCGTCTGCGCCAATTATTGGCCTTTTTTTGAAATCAAGAAAATACCTTCAATTGCCACAATTTCACAATTGCCGTCAACACATAATAATATTCAATTGTTTGAAACCAAGGAACACAAATTGCTCGCTAATTATTCTTTCACCGCGTCAAATGCCAGAAGTCACCTCCCTAATTGTTGGTTAGAATACTTTGTTCGCACGCCAAAATGCTGTGGTTTTTTACAATGCAAACACGCACACACTCACACAAGCGCACAGACTAAATCAATCACAATCACCATCAAGATCGTTTAGCATGCAAACATTTTAGTTTTTTTTTTCAAATCCAAAAGCTTGGATTGCTCACGCCGAATCAAATGCGGCGCCAGGCTGGGTTTTCTCACACACACAATATCTTTCAGCAAACCGCCATGAGCTCAATTTATGTTCATCTAAAACTGTTCTTTTTTGGAAACAAATTTGAAATATACATTTTTATGTGCTGCAAGTCTGCGGAGCGGGAGGCTGCGCCGGGCAAGCCGAGAGCGATCCATTGCGTTTGCAGCAAAGCGGAAGCGAGAAGGCGAGCGAACGGAAAGCGATACAATTTCCAGAAAATATGTTACACTTACACAAAATGCTAATAAAGAAGGCTTACACTGCATAACTGCGCTGTAAATCTTTGAGCAAACGGGCCGGATCCGCAGCCGACTTCATTCACGGCCCCCACTACACACACACACACACACCAACGACAGCCCACAACGAAGGCGACACACGCAGATACTTTACAGATGAGCGGTGGCACTTAAGATGACTATCGCAAGAATATGGCATATTACAAGACAACCCTCTGCCCACGCCCCGCCGCCGCCAGCTTAGAGTCACCGACGAGCCTTGAAAACGAAATCCAATCTTAGCCGACCACCGCCATCCGCTGCCCCGACCCCTCAGCAAGAACATAAACTAAATTTGCATAATGGTTTTATGCGTTTTTATTATTTCATAATTCAGTTTGCTCTTCTTCAGGACGAAGAACGACGCAGGACACTCGATTGGCTCCTCAGCATAGCTAAACTCAGCTCAGCTCAACCCAGCTCAACTCAGCTCTGCTCGGACCAGTTCGGCTGGGCTCGGCTCCTTTCACTTTTAATCGGCTCAGGCAAACATTTTTCGGACAAATTTTGCGGTGCAAATGTTTTAGCGAAACTTTTGAGCGATGTGTTGTTCATGGAAGAGGGGCAACAGGGCCGGTTGTTTGCTTGGGGCAGTAAGAAAAACCCGTTTGAAAAAAGAAATCATAAAAAATATTTTTACTTGTGTCGGAGGTGTGGAAAACGAAAATTCCTTTGCTTATATCGTTTCAGAATGTATCTGAACTGCTGGCATTGTTTATCGTTCTCAATGTATTCGTTGTTGTTGCTGTTGGTGTTGGTTTTGCCCAATGTTTGTTTATGTGCTAACAAATTTTACACACTTTTTGTAGTCTCGCATATAATTTTATATGCGTTTGATGCTCTGACTGCCACTAACCTCTGATGAGGTATAAACTTCTGAGCTTCAGCATTGTGGCCTAAACAGAAATTATGAGCTTATGGCCAAACTGTTTAAGTTTTGGCTGTTTATGTGCGTTGCTTTATTTGCATACACATATTTTATATTAAGCCACCTAATGGCCACCTTATACATACGCAATAAGAAGCCACTTTAATGCGACGACATTAACATGGCCAACAAACGACAGTCCATGGTCGAGGGTGGAAGGACGAAGCTGAGATACTTCTGGCCAGTATCGCTGAAGCCTCTTATCGAGATGAAAACTTTTGTGAGCTCAGCCAATAAACACAAATGAAAATCAATGCCAGCCAAACATAATTTTCTTGAATCATTTCATACTCGCAGCAAACACACAGAACATGGAATACGGTCTTTTGAAATTTTGAAAAACACTCGTTTTTGTTGAAGTTCCTTTTGTTCTTTTTTGCCTGAAATTTGATAATTAGATAAAGACAAAGAAGAAAGAGAATCGTGGAGTTAATTTCCCACGAGAAACAGGAACAGCGTGTGATAAAGGAAACGGCTTAAAATGCTCCAAGTGCCGCAAAATATTTATAAAAATGAAAATGGTAAGTTGCGTGCGGCAAAATCGACCCAAATCAGCAACTTCCGTTTGCTGTTGGCTCCAGAGGCAGCAAAAGATTGTGGGGTGAATCGTGAATGGTGTTGACGGGCTTTGAGGTGCCGCCCTGCGCAGCGCGGATGTAAATATTATCAAATTAACGCCCCAAAAACACCTGAAATCGACTGCCTGACTCACCGACTCACTGACGGACTGAGCGACGAGTTGACGGGGTGGTGCTCGCCATGGGCAGAGGCGGCAGTGGGGTGGAGGTGTCAGAGCGTTGGTGTTACACTGTGCTCGGGCAGAGTTTTTTTTTGCATCGCTGTAATTGAATTATTAAATTTTCACTTTGAACCGCAAATAAAAACAACAGCTACAACAACAACAACTACAACAACCATACCAAACATCATAATAACAACAGCAACAAAAACAACTCCAACAACAACAGCATGAACAGCAAAACAAACCATTTTCTCGTTACCATAAAGCACACAAACCGACTTTTTTGTGTTTTGTGTTTCTGTTTTATTAACTTTTATAAAATTTTGCAGTTTATTTTCATTTTTTGTTTTTTTTTTGGTTTTTGTTTGAAGCTTCACTTCTTTGTAATATAAATTTTATTTTTTTGTAATTTAACAAAATCTTTTTCGCACTAAAAATAAATGGGCAACGCACAGATTTTTCGAACGTTCTTCTGTGTGTGTGTGTGAGTGTTAGTGTGTAAATGTATGTGTGTGAACAAAATTTGTATTTCATTCTATTATAAAATTTTTTGTAAGTTCTTCACATATTACACGAAATGTATATCAAGTTTGTGACGATATTTTTTCATCAATCAGAAAGGTGCGAAGCAGATTCAAAAAGTGATCAGCATTGAAGAAAGAGTTCGTGTACCTGACATACAATGTGTATAAAACGCTCTAAAATTATTGCGATATCAGGCAAAAGCTTGAAGATTCTTATGCTCATAGTCTAAGAGACTTATCTCACCAGTCGAGGTCGAGTTGAAAGGCATGCCACTCATACGGAGGCGTTTGCCGACTCCCAAAAGCAAATATGTTTGATGAACAAAATTATTATGGTCGTCTAAAGGGTATTCATGCTTCGGCACGACCAAAAGTTATTTGGTTTTGTTTTCATGTCTTTTGTTGTGATTTGTTCGTGTTTCAATTGCCGTTGAAATGGTTTAGTTTCGTTTAGTACAGATTTTAGTTGAAAATTTATGTTGGTTTTTTATTCCAAAAGTGCAACGTGATATTTTTGCATTATTGCATCTTTTTTGTTGCAGCTTTTGTTTTGCTTAGTTTGGTGTTGTTAATTTTGCTATCAAAATCTGCGGGAAATGTTTGTTTTAATATTTTAGCGCATCATAAACGATGACTTTTAAAAATGCTTTTTGGCTAATAAATAAAATATTCACGTAAAAAATGACCGAAACTAATAAGTTTGGTCAGAGCGATGTAGCAATGCGCTGCAAAGCCGAAGCGCACGCAAATGATATTCAAATGTGACAATGTCATTTGACAAGCACACACATTCATAATCTGCAATGAAAATGTTACAAGTTCAAGTAAAGAATTACGACACGCTCTTGCATAATTGCTTAGCGTTGCATTGCGTTGCATTGCGTTGCATGAAGTGTGCAGGAAAAAGCCGAGCTTAACATTTATGTGGCACATTTTCCATACTTGAGCTCATTCAAGTGTGTAAATTAATTAAAAAGTGAAACTGCAATCTAAGCGTTGTCGTTTGCCTTCTGTCGTCGACATCTCTGTTGATGCCGTCTTACGCTTTGTTGCAGGTGCAAGTAGAGGCACATTGACTGGGTGATGGGTGCGTCGCACGCACTCAGGCGGGAAGGGGGGCAGGCGGGCAGGCACATTTGCATATGCGCACGTAAAGCCGGAAAAATATTGCAACGTTGAAATCGAGTCAGCAACGCTTGATGTCAAAAAAGATTTACGTTGAAGAGCGCACCTTGAAGCGATAAGCGGCGAAGGCAAGCAAGGAAGCCAAGCGCTTCCGCTTCTATTGTGTGGAAGTTTTTCTGGTAGGCTCAGTGCTCAAACCTTCAAGGCCAACGGCGCTGTTGCAGCCGACTTACTACACAGTCTCTGTGCAATTGACAACCAACGGCATGTAGTCAGGCAAATAGGCAGGAACCAAGCAAGCAGGGAGTCAACTCAAGTCAAGCCAAGTCAGACAGGGAAGAGGCTCCGAGTTGCGTTTCTATGCCCCCATTGCATCGTTTTGCTTAATTTCAATTTCAATTCCAATTAAGTGCACTTGTGCCACATTGGCAATAACGCAGCTACCAAATATGGCATGTGTGGTTCCGCTGCCGTCGCAGTCGCATTCGTCTGTAAGAACCACAATCGACATACCTTGACATACGCCCACTTGAACTGTACTCAGCTCAAGCAATACATGCGCCGGCCTCCCCGACCAACAATGACTCAATCCCAGTGGCTGTCTGTGCTTAATTAAGAGCGTTCGATACACGCTGCCTGCAATGAATGGCTTGACTCTTTCATAACTTTCACTCTTTCATAACTTTCACTCCTATTCGTCAATTGTTGGTGATAATGCATAATGGATGCATACATAGCTTGGCTGCTTGGCTTCTCGGCCATTAAACGACATCGGTCATTGCATAAATGTCAGTGACAATTTTCAGATTTTTCTTCTTTTTTTAATACCTGTACATCTGTGTCAGCGACAGGCTTTGCTTTGTCATTTGTCGTTGAGACACTGCAGTAGGTTTCGGTCAAGCCTAGGCTGGGCTTAATTGCTCACTCTGTCAAATACGAAATTACGAAATTTCCTATTCAAAATGTTACTGATTGTACAATAGTTGAAGTTGTTGCTGCAACACTGAGACTGAAAGCAATTACCTGTTGTAGTCAACATACGTCCAACACCTCCTTGCCTGTCCCATGTTCAGGCTTATACACACACATACATATATATGTACATATGTGTCGTGAATTGGCCAGAGAGAAGACATTGGGGTTCGAAATCATCATTTATTGCTTTCGGTTGGGGCTGATTCGACGGTGGGGGTTGTTGTCAACCTTGTGTTGCGTTGCCGTGTCATTGCGTGCAGATGTGAACATTTCCCTTGATACTCATCAATGTCATATGTTGTTTCGCTGCTTTGCTGCTCTAATTTGCTCATTAATACCTGTTTACACAAACAACAACAACGTAACAACATTAATTTCGGCCATACTGACGATTGTACTCTTTGCTAATGTGACCTTATAGTGAAGGTTTTGTAAGCAATATTTTTATTCCGACTTATAAAAAACAGCTTTTTAAAAAGTGGATAATAAGTGTGTTTAAAACAAATGTTACTAATTGAATCTTACGCAAATAGACAAACGTGTGGTACAAATATGACTCAATCGGCTCATTGATCAATTCATTGTGTTAGTTGACACACACAAAATGAAAATGGGAAATGTGTGAAATGAGTCGTACAACAACCAATGTTAAACATAGAATTAGTTGGTTCATTTGGGGCGCTCTTGGCTTTTATAACATTAATTATTGATCACTGCAGCAATGATGCGAAGAAAGCTGTTGAAGAAACAATAGCCCTCACGCACACAATCGGACGGACAAACATGACCGTAGCAGAGCACAATCAGTCATCAAGCAATAGGCGTCAGAGCACCTGTCAATGTGCCACATCGTGTTGCCTGTGCCTGTTTGCTTCCTTGCTTGCTTGCTTGCAGCTGCAATTTTTGGTATTTGTAGTTATGATGGCGATTGTTGTTGTCGTTGTTGTTATAACATAGTCAGTATTAATGCGCTTTCTCGAGGTTGATAATGTCGACGACAAAACAATTATTAAGCACATCAACATGTCAAATGTATAATTCGAAGGCATTTTCAAATAAGGGTCAATCTGTGGCCATGTAGAAATAGATATATATGTATATAAGTATAGGAACCCAAGACATGGAACGTGATTTATTTCAAATTATGTTACTCGACAGCTATAGATAGATCCTTGATTATTTACTTTCAGATAGACAAATTTTCAAAACTAACCGCTCTATTTTAGAAAGTCTCTTAAAAATCTCTTAAGAAATAAAGGTAGCTATTAAGATATTCTTTAAAGACATATAAACCCATTTCTTAAATTAGGATGTATGAATCGAAAGTTCAGTCTAAAAGAAAAGTTGTTTGTTAAGATAACCAAGTTCATGTAAAGCGTCTGTTAAGTTCTCTTCTTGTTTACTGATGAAATCATAGTTACCCGTGTTTATTCGTGTTCCCTTTATGTATGTACTAAGGTTCAGTATTTTAAGGTTATTTCAGGGCAAATGTTTGTAACACCTAGAAACACAAAGTATATATATGTATTCTTGATAAGGATGACAAAAGAAATCGTCCAAGTAATGTCCGTCCATTTGTCCTTACTAATGACTCTCAGAAACCAGAAAAGCAACTGAAATTCGGAAGATGGTCTAATTTGGGCATGCGCCAATTGAACATAAATAAAATTTTTGCGAAGCGTTCTCTTCACATATAAGCAAAGCCATCCATACTCGAATATCAGAAGTGATAGGAACAAGTAAATTGGATGGGAGCCCTACTAAACACAGCCTTATAAGACGGCGTGGACTCTCCCTCATTTCACCTCAAATAGTCTCTCTCTACAAATTGCTATATCTCATAAACTAAATTCGTATGTTGGCTCAAGAAGTACACCTCTCTCAAATTGCATACCACAAAAATCGCCTCTATTTGTATATTTGCCTTTCAAAGACAGTCAATTTGAAATTTTTAATAAAATCGAAATTTTTTGACCGAATTGCTTGCCATTTCGGATAATATTGAAATGGACAATATCATGCACAAGTCTATCTTAGATTTAGGGCGTCACAGCACCCGCCACGTGGGCACGGTATTATCTTATCAAGTACACTCGACTATAGTTGTATAGTTTTTCAATTTAGGATTTTAAAGCATGTTACTGCTTATGGATTATAATCCTATAATTATTGATCTTAACAATTTTGCTAAGAAGCTTTTGGCTTTTTAAAATGGTCCTTCAGTCAGGAGCAGATACCTTGGAATCTAAATAATCTTCGTAGGTTAGTTGGCGGATGTTTTTCTTTAATTTGATAATGTGATTTACCAATCGTTGTTAAACTTTGGACTTTAATTTGTATTATGGTTTTGGCACTTTCTATTGCAGTGTGCAAGTGTGGTTTGTTGGTGTAGCTTAAATTTTTGTTTTGTGTGACATGTTGAATATGTAATTTCTTTACATTTTCAAGCAAACCCTTTCGTCAACCACAATGAGTTAAAACTAATTTGAATGTAAAAAAACATTTTCTTTTCGTTTCTATACATATAAAGACATCATTTAAATGCCTCTCAATACAAAGTAATGCGACTGCCTTAAAGCATATTAAATGTCGTCCAAACAGGACTAACCACAAGCAACAAACAAAACTCATTTGAGTTGAATTGAATTGAACCGAACAGAGAAAAACTTGACCAAAAGTGGACGAGCCTGAACAGGCTGACAAACACCTCTTCTTATTCTCGTTTTTTTTTTTTGGTGAGAATTTCGAATACACTTGAATGAAGCTTCTGAAAAGGACTCGATTTTAGTTAACCACATTTTAAATATGCACGAGTGCACGAAATTCACTCAACTCAACTCAAGACGAGACGAGACAAGTGGAGTGGAATAGACTTCTGTTCAGTTCAGCCTCAGACTCATACCTTGACTGCTGCTGCTGCTGGACTAAGCCAGGAAAGAGACGGCTTTGCAGTCCAGTTGTCTTGGAGAGTACATTTATATTTATCAAGGATGTGGTTAAGACACACAAATGGACATGTATGTGGTTTGAGGTTTGTTTTCAAAAACAATTACTACACTGCCACTCTGAACGGAACTCTTGTATGTTTGGATGTATGAAGTGTCTACGTACATACATATGTAAGTGTATCTAGCAATGTGTCTGAGTGTGCAGGTGCTATTTCTTGAAGCTCAAAGAATAAATAAATGAATGCACTTGTTCTCGTGCAACACTTTCACTCGAACATTCTCTTTTTGCATTTTTGTTAGTGTATTTTTTTGTATTTATTTTCTTGTTTGAGTGGTATTCAGTTAATGAGCGCACAAAGTTCTCGTCAGCAGTTGATTCGTGTCTTGACGCATTCAACTGTTTCTCTTCATTCAACGATGTGCAATAATTCACGGCTTTTGAATTAAAGTTCAATGCGATTCATTTGCTCGTCTACTTTATTGCACTACAATCATCAATCATCAATCATTTGCATTTAAATTTAATTTCCGTTCGATTGGTGATGTGTACGTGTGTGTACTAGCACCCTCGCCCGCCAGAGGTCGCTTTCTCATTCGGCCTCGCCATTTATCAAAATTTATCTACACCGGGGCCCGGCTCGTGTAGTAATAATAAATGTAATTACATTTGTAATTGATATAACGGTTCGCTTACATTATCCAGATGGTATGCTTAATTACTTTATTTAAAAATATCATTATTAATACATACAGAAACGGCAGAACGGTACAGGCACCGCCGAATTCAACCGAACGGAACCGATCTGAACTGAACTGAAATTGACAGCTGTGCGTATCAAAGTCGCAAGCTGTTACGCCCGATTGACGCCCAGCGCGTGTGCACGCCTAATTAGCGTCAGACAGACAGACAGACAGATTAAAACAAAAAACCCGCAATTTTGAGTCTATTATCATTTCAAAACAACAACGATGCAAATTATAAATAAATGATAAATAATAACAAAACAAGAACACAAACATCAAATTAAAAACCAAATAAAAATACCACCATTAAAATTCATCACTCAAATGAAAAATGATTTTTATGCAAATTAATTAATTTATTTCACATTGTTTTTGTTGATCTCGAATAGTTTTCGATGTTATTATTGCAAGGAATGCAAAAAAATATTCAAATGCAATAAATAAATGAAAAAAAAAAAAAAAAATGAAAACAAATAAATAATCAAATATGTTTCAAAACTGTCAAAACTGAGTTCTCACTTACCACTCTGACGCCAACAAAACACCGCCTAACAGACACGGCGTATGAGCGATTTAATTGGAATATGAAAAACAAATACAAGTTTATTGCTGAAAAAACAATTATTTGAAATAAAAAGCCAAACCAATTAAAGTTCATACATGTACGTATTTATTTCGTTATTATTATTTACAATTTGATTTGATTTTGATTTTAAAATGTTTCACTTACGCAGACAAGTACATACATACATACTTATTAATTCGTTTATTACTTCCTCACTTACTTAAGCTTTTACTTAAATGTTTAGTTACGTACAAAAATACTTAAAAACTAACTACAAATGAAGTATTTACAAACATGATAAGGTGGGGGGGTGAGGGTGGTAGAGCGCGGCGCGGCGCGATGCGAAAAACATTTACAGCTACAGTTAGTGGCGGGAGTGAGAGGAGGGTGAGTGAATGAATGAATGAATAAAGAGGGCAAAAACACAAACAAAACATAAATAAGAAGAAAATAAAACAAAAACGAAAAGAAAAAGAAATACAACAAGAAAAACTAAGTTGACAACAATTCATGGAATCAAGTCTCTTGTGCACGCTGAATTTTGTTTTTGCTTATTTGTTTTTTCTCTCTTCTTTTTGATTTGCTTTCATAGTATTTATAATTATTGCCTTAAAGTTCTAAATATGAGCCGTGATTATCAGTTGTAGGCGTTCAGTTGGGCCGCTGTCATATGAGTTGTTACCTCTGCTTTAAATGTGATTGCTGTGAACGATAAGAGAATAATTTGCAATACAGAATTAAGTACACGATATTCGCACTGAAAGTCAAGTTTCGTCTTCAAGCACTCACCCACAACGATCGCTGACTGCTGACGCCTACGCACGTAGTTTAAGGCTCAGTTAAGCGCTAAAACTGCTTGGCAGTTTTATTAAAACATTTCCATTTGAGCTAAGTTTGAGCGTTCACGACCAGTGGAAAACCAATCTCATTTGACGACTCGTTCTAGAAGCTGAAACAGGATACAAAATGCCGACGTGCGAGGTGAAAGGTGAAGTTCTTCAAATGAGTACGCCACATTTAAATGCCTACTTACATAAAAAAACGTCAGCAGCACAAGGAGTAGGCGTGGCACCTGCAATCGCGCGCCCAATTCATGTTGCATGGCGGCGTGTTGTTCGCTCTTGATGATATGCACAAAGACGCTGTCAGAATCTAACCAAGCGCAAGGATGGTGAAGGTGTGCAAACGAGAGAGAGGGAAATAGACAGAGAACGCGTGATAGTTAGTTGCAGTGTGACGTAATGACAGAAAGCGACACGATGTTGCTGATAGGGTTTTAATTGTGTGTGGTAGTGTAAACAACACGCGTCATTAAAACACGCTCAACCATGGCAACCACATTACGACATGCACATGAGCCCTCCCCCTCCAGCCCACACCGCTCCAATCGGAGCACACAGTGACGGGCGCTATACTCACTGGAATTGTCGGCGGCGCAGGTGTAGTTGCCGGAGTCCGTGTGCAGCACACGTGATATCACCAGATTGCTCGTCTTCATCTGTTGCTCGGAGACGACGCGAATGCCGCCGCGCGTCGAATCGTTGATTAATTCGCTGTCTTTGTACCACAGCATGTGTGTGTAGGGGCCCGGCGCTTGGGGCGCGATGCACGTCAAGTTGATGTCACTGCCACTTTGAATGAAGAGCTCTCGATTGGCGAGAATTTGCGCTCTCGAAGCTGACAATAAGCCAAAGAAAAAAGAAGAAGAAAACAGGCAAATAGCAAACCAGTAATTTAGTCAATGCCTTAACTATTATGTGTCACGCACGCTCGATACTCACTCACAACCATCAGCTTGTAGGCCTGACTGATTTTCGGCTCCGTCGACACCTGGCACTCGTAGACGCCGGCATCGCGAGGCTGCACCGAGACCACTTTCAGCACCCATTCGTCGGAGTTGTCGATATGCCGCGCTAGAAAGCGCTGGTCGTTCGTGTAGGTCATAATACCGATCGTGAGTATGTGCAGATCACGCTGGCGGATCCAGGAGACTGCGCGGTCGCCGAGATTGCGCACGCGGCAGTGCAGACGCGCGGTCGTGCCCACAGCGGCGATCACCTCGCGTTCGGTGGTATTCTCGAAGTGCGGCTCGAGGCTCTCGTAGCTGTCGAGTATGATGTTCGAGAGGTCGCCGTTGTGACTGTGGCTGTGACTCTGGGTGGCGGATGAGGACGCGGGCGCAGACATGGCATGCGCCGTGGGGCGCTGCGTGGTCGTGGATGGCGACTGGCTGGCGTGCGCTGCAAGGAGTAGAATTACAAAATGAGAAATCAGAGAGCGTGAAAAACATCGCCCGTCTGCCCTTGAAGCAAATTAGCCGGAAAAATAATTTCCCATTTGCGGCATGTTCGTGCCGTGCCTGTCAAATGCCTCTTCAGCGTATCTACTCAGTCCTCCATGATGCCTCCATCTCTATCTCTATCACTGTCTCTGTCGCTAAGCGTGTCATTACCACTGTCCCTGCGACTGACACTGTTCAATGTTCACTGTCACCGTCATTGTCAACATCAGCGTCAATCGTCATCATCATCCCCATGCTCATCATCATCAGCGCCGTCGTCGTTGCCCAGGACGTAGCTGCTAATTCCTATCGAATGCGTCTACATCTGAGCATTGTCAATGCCAACAGGCATTTCCGGTCGTTGCCTTTGCCCAACTAAAATTCTCCTCTTCCGCTCGCTTGCTATTTGTGTGTGTTCGTGTGCCATTCGAGTATGTGCCGGGCATGATAATGTCCTGATTACTAGGCAGAAATCGTTGCCGCATCCACGCTGCTCTAAGTAATGAGTTTATAATGATAATGTGAACAGCTTTGGGAATTAATTTATGAAAATTGCCGCCGCTGCTACCTGAGTTCTAACAAATTTTCAAACACTCTTGGCATTATTATTTCGTTGATTACACAGGCCAACAAGAAAAAACTTTTTGAATAGTTGCAACTAATTCCTATGTATTTTGGTGTGCTGATTCCGAAAATAGTAGACATAAAGTCGTATCACCCTCCAATTTCTTGTATTTCACGGAATTGTAAAAAACACGAAATTACTGTTTTTCAAACTTGTGTACAAGATATCTCAGAAACTACTGGACCGATCTTGTTGAAATTTAACTAAGATATTCTTAGGAATCCCATCTATCATGTACTAAAGGAGTTTTTTTGATTGAGGGCCCCCTTCGAAAGTTATACACTTTTAAGCCTCAATAAATGAAGAAAAAAAAGTTTAATCTTTAAATAGGTGCAAATTTTACACAAAAAAACTTTTAATTTTTTCCCCTATGCTACTCTATTTGTATTTATTGCATGCATGAAATGACGGTCCTTTAGTATTTTTCCGTCGATTGCTGACTCAAATATCGTGTACACAACCAACAAGGATTTTCTCTCTACTTTACAGTTCATAATTTTGTTGTATCAAAATTTAAAATAAATATGTATAAATAAAAATACCATGGCTACTGCAACTGTTTTGTTGTTTAAAAGCCATTATTTTTTTTTTAAACCATTTACCAAGATTTTCGAAACAACCATAACCTATGTTGGTGGTATACCCGATATCTCGGTCACCAATTGTCGAAATAGTGCAAACGGACCGTCATTTCATGCAGAAAATAACTACAAATACAGTAGCATAGGGGAAAAAATTAAAAGTTTTTTGTTGTAAAATTTAAAGCTATTTAAAGACTTAACTTTTTTCCTTGATTTATTGAGGTTTAAAAGTGTATAACTTTCGAAGGGGGCCCTCAATCAAAAAACTCCTTTAGTACATGATAGATTGGGCTCCTAAGAATATCTTAGTTAAATTTCAACAAGATCGGTCCAGTAGTTTCTGAGATATCTTATACACAAGACTTAAAAACAGTAATTTCGTGTTTTTTACAATTCCGTGAAATGCAAGAAATTGGAGGGTGATACGACTTTATGTCTACTATTTTCGCAATCAGCACACCAAAATACATAGGAATTAGTTGCAATTATTCAAAAAGTTTTTACAAACGGCATTTTTGTCGGCCTGTGTTATATTCGACAATCAATAACTTTAAATTCCCATTATTATATATATAATATTTAATAACATTCAATTTCAATTTATTTGAAGTCGAAAAACCAAAAATCGATCTTTGTTTGTTTTATTCTTTGAACTCTATTTTTGGCCGTCATGTTGTTAATATCCGATATCGTAGGCAAAAACAAAGCTCAACTTGTGCATATTTTTTGCGCACTTTGGGAGACGTCACTTGCATACCAAATTCAATAATTGTTGTAAAAGCTCGCACAGCATGCAACAGAAGGGAATTGTTTGTTGTGTCGCTTGCATGCAATGTGCGATTTTTAGTTGAAAGCGAAATTAGTTTTTGACATTTTGCATTTGAAGGCTGACAAGTTTTTAATGAAAACAAAAAAAAACAGAACACACAAACAGACTCGCACACAAAAGCAAACAAACTGTCTGAAAATCAACGCACAAAAGCGCCTAATTGATTTTTAAACTAATAACAATGAAGGCGTGTGCAAATATTTACACTTGAGCCCCAACGGAAGACCGTTCAGAGAAGGGCTTGGCGGGCGACAAAAGCTGTTGAGCACACGCGAATTTTAATAAAGAAATTCCGGTGGCTCGGGTAGCACACAAAATGCGCATACGCCCCGTGGAGTCGCCGAAAACACTCGCTCCTCTATTTGCTCTATTTGAGTGTACTTGTGTGGATGAATGTGTGCGTGTGTGTGTGTGTGTGTCTGTTTTCTTTTTTTGTTTGTTTCATTTCTTGGCACAACAAAAGCCGATAAACATAATAAATTTTATTGATTAAGCCGTAAATCGTTGGGGTATTTGTGCTACATAAGCGCTTAATTATTACATAGCGAACGCATTTATCAACAGGCACGCAAATACAATACAGAAGCACAAAAGCACTGTTCAATTGTTGTTGTCACTGCGCCGTCGTTGTTGTTGTTAGTAAGAGATCAAGCAGGATAAACACAATCACACGCACACACACACGGCACACACATAAAGCATTGCTCGTTATGCACACAAGTTGTCGTTTACGGCATTATGAGTTAATAATCAGTTCAATAAGCGACATTTGGCATAGGACGCAATACATGAATCTACAGAGCAGAGTATTTATATGAATGAATTATGACTGCGACAGTTGTTTGTGACGACTGGCTTAACAGGCATTACGGCAGGTGGGCGGGCGTTCTGTCGATTGGGCAGTGGTGGGCGTGCCAGACTGTCTTTGGGTGTACCGTTACACATGAATTAAACGCTTATATGTAAGTAAGCAAATAAAAGCAATCGAAACACAAATAATAATCATTTATTTTGATGAATGAACATTTATGGTTTGTTTGAAAACATACACGCGTATAAAAAAAGTCGATATTGCGATTTGTCAAACGACATCGCCCAAACTCGAAGCGTGAGAAAGACAAGCACATGAAAAAGTAGGCAGATAGATAGACAGATAGTCAGCCATGTGTGAGTGTGTGTGTGGCAGAAATGATCAATCGATGTGGAGCAAAGTGGAATGTGTGTGCTTTGTGAATAACGGAATGTGTTAAATAAAGGAACGTGACACTTTACTAAACTTGCTCAATAAACTCATTAGTTTACGCTCGAGTGTCACTTTTGGACACGAGTCGTGCGAGTTGCGCCCCATCCTCTTCATGCGCGTCTCAAGTGGCACTCATTTAAAATGATTCCAATATTAATGGAATTCTTTTGCACATTACACAACTGACTCGTTCACTCGCTGGCTCGCTCGCCTGTTCGCTCGCCCAGAGAGGCACCTTGCAACCATTGCCACTTTTAATGCGAATCACTTTCCTCTTAAAGTACGCCCAAAGGAGCTCATAAAAACGAAAAAAAAAACGAGAAGAAAACAGAGACATTTGTTTGCACAAAAAAATTGATGTGGGAGAAGCAAAGGGCGTAAAAAGTTGTACTTGTTGCATAGATTTTCTTTTTTTTTTTATTTTTTCAGTTTTTTGTTTCATGTTTTTTTTTCTTCGTAAATTGTTTCCACTTGAATCAGGCGAGCAGCGTTTAAATCTGTGTCGAGCGTAAACTTCAGGGAAAAGGGAAATTACACTTGAAGCCAGGACAGCGCCGAGGCAGAGCTGCAGGCAACTGAGGCAACCAGCAGCTGTCGACACTGCTCAGCGCCCAAGCCTCAAGCAATCTGCGCACAAAACCGCAATTTTTTCACCATCCGATTTTAATGTGTGTCAGAATGAGAAAATATTACTTTATGAAAAACTGCCGAGTTGCCAGAACAGCAGTGGAATGGTCAGTGGAAGAGGCAGTGGAAGGGGCAGTAGGAGGGGAAGTTGGAGGGGCATCGACTAGCGGTAAGTAAAAAGGATGCAAACTAATAAGAAGTTTTTCTCTTCTCCTCCATTTGGAAATTGACTTGTTTTTGTTTTTCTTTTCGTATTTTTTTTTCTTTTTGGTGTCCCGAAGTCTGTTGATTAATTCAATTTCATTCATCTCAAAGAAGGCTTTGAGTAAACTTTTCTTAGTGCCTCAATTTTTCTTACGTCTGTGAAACATTTTAACTTCTCTTGGCATGTCACTGTGCTTTTCTATGTGATAATATCATTTATTCAGATTGTCAGTTTGTCACTTGCTTTTGTTGATTCACAATGGTCTTCAACTTTGACACACACGAAGAAGAGTTTTTCTTTCACAGCATGAAAACACACAAGCATGCCCCCCGCCCACCACCTCCTGCTGCCAACGCACTCACGCTCTCAATAGCAATGCCTGAGAGCCTGACAGACAATCAATTTTTTTATCATTCTGTTGAGTTGAATGAGCTCTTGAAATATTAATTTTTATATGCGAAAAGTATGAAAGCAAAAATAACAAAAATCTTGCTACCAAAGCTGAGAAACTAGAACAGTGACGTTATGCCTCGGCCTCCTGTCGTTTAGCCGCGCCCTTCTGTCAACGACAATTCACAGTTCCAGCTCAAAAATGAATTATTCAAATTGTGTTTGTAAACTTCACAAATTGTTACAGATACAAGATGCTTGATAAAATAAACAACTTTTTGTTGCCGTTCACAACTGAGTGTTTTTTCTGCTTGTTGTAGTTGTTGTTGTTATTGTCAGTGACAGTGTCCGAGTGCGAGTTCGAGTACTTGTCGTCAGGCTGTCAGAGTTGACATCGCTGAATACTAACCAAAGACATTAGTGCGCCTGTGACTCCTTTCGATGTTTGTGGTTAATCCCATCAGCGGCAGCAGCAGCATCATTACGTATTCCAACAACATTTCATGCGCAATTCTGTATTCACTCTGTTATCACAATTACGACGAAAAGTGCCAACGACGGGCAGCAAAACAAAAAACAGAACACAAATAAAGTCGATAACAACTCGAGATAATCACCTTCACTGCGTTCGACTCAAGATGTCGATTTGAACGACTTATTTAAGTTACTGACCGACTCAATGAACAATTGACCGTTTTGTGTACAATCAACGGATTTCAAAGCGCTAATGGTTTGCCAATAAGCCGTTAGATGTCCGTTGCTCTAACTGTTGTCACAACGCGCACTAGTCAACCTCACACAACACTCTTCGTCACACACTTCACTGTGTGTGTGCGACAATGACAAAATGAGCAGTTGACCGTCCGCTCGTCCACGCGTCTACAGGACAATGCTGAGATTAACGGTAACCAACAGCAACAGCAACGACGTAACCTGCACTGAACCGAGCGGGGTGCGGCGGTTGGGATGACACACGCGTCAATCGCAGTCACGTTTCGGAATCGACTAATATGCTTAATTATGTCGCCTTTGTTGGCGATTTTAATGAGAATTCAATTATGGCAATTGTTGTTGTTGTTGTTATTGTTATGGCTGTTGTTATTTAATTCCAATGATTGAGCACTTGTTTACGTACATTTTTAATTCACTGATTTCAAAAAAATATGTGGCGCCATTTCAGTGTTGTTTCAACATTTCAATTTACGTAACTCCTTCAACTCACTGTGCGATATATGCACACATTTTAAGTTTCCACAAGCACACAGACACACACACATACACTGACTTGTAATTTTGTCAGACTGACCGACCAACCGACCGACCGAACGAAACAATTGTTCAACAGTCGATGACCGAACACATAAAATCTACAAACGTTTGTCTTTCTGTGCACAGCGTTGCGTTGAAGCGTGTGAGCGGCTTGTGTGGCACCCGATAGACCAAACCGTGACCAAAGTGTGGCAACTCGACTCAATATTGTGAACAGAGCTGTGCTGAGCTTTGCTTTACTTGGCTTGGCTTTGCTCGAGTAAAGCGTCCAAGAATACAGCAATGATCGCGGGCGCGTGTCCTGCTAGTCGCACGTACGCTAAACGACTAAATATATTAAAATCAACTAAAAGGATTTAAAGGATGCAAACACGCCGAGTGTGACGTCGCTTTGGCGTCGGCCACCACGTCGTCATCGTCGTCGACTGCGCAAGCGTCCTTGCAACGCGCAGCTCTTCGAACGTTGACTCCGAAAATGTTGCAAGCAACAATGTGGCGCAACATTACTTGAAGTTCATGCGACTAAGACAAAGTGAATTTTTAATTTGATTGGTCCTTTCTCGCTCGCGTGTTGTTGATTTTTCTGAGTATAAATTTTTGTTTTCTTTCGTTTTGAATTTTATTTTGCACGCAGGTAAATGTTACACTTTTGTCTTTGTCTTTGTTTTTGTTTTGTTTATGTTGTCATTTCACTGTTTGCTGTCGTGAAGGTAGTTCGGCGCTCAGTCTCTCAGTCTCGTCAACGTGACGCCGCATAAATTTCCGCACATATAAAAACATATGCAAATAAATTTGAGTATCAAAAATTCGTCGCAAAAATTCGACTAATAAATATTACGCATACGCCATAAATTCAAGCGTTTTCTTGTACAGCATCTACAAGATACAAAACACAAAAACAAAAAATTAACAAATAAAAATATATTAAAAAGCAAAATAAATTCAACATCACACATGTTTCAATGTAAGCTCGCAGAAAAGCTGACAAGAAAGAATGTTCAATTCAATTCAAATGAACGCCAAACAAATAAATACATACTCAACATTGACAGCTAACACCGCCGCCATTTTGGGGCAACCGCCCCCGCCCACACCCTCAAGAGACACAGCTGTCATGCTTGAGGTTAATATGTCAAAATTTTCAATTTTATTCAAACATTCATCACATCGCTTACGCTTGTTATGCCTTAACTCACCCCGCCCCGTCCACACAACGTTCGGACTGCGTCAGGAGGGAGCTGACAAATGTTATTACACATTTGTTTGCACACTGTTCAAACTGAAAATCATACGCTTGTGATTGTGTCGGAAATGTCTTTTGTTACCCGCACCCGAAAAATAGAAGAAGAAAAAAAGGGAATATGAAATGAAAGGAAGCCATTTAAACGAAGCGGGGATTGCTTTTTGCAACACTTGTTTTCCTCTCTTCTGCGCTTGGATAAAATTCGGTTGTATGTTTGGGTTGTTGATATCAAGTTAATAGAGGCATTTTGGCAGCACGGGTCCCCGCTTACCGCTAGACACGAAAATGGCTCACCTGTACACAATGACACACACATAAATATTCACACACACACGCACAGACTCACACACACGCACACACGCTTTCAGACTTCAGTTGGCACGATGCGCTTGGCTTGCAAAACGAATTTATTTTAAATTTCCACACACAAAAATGTTCCGAGTTTCGACTCACTGAATTTTACTTACATTTTTATCGTTCATTCACACAAACAATCATGCACAAAAGGACAAAATTTTTGGAGAATAAATAAAACAAACAAATAATTTCGTACTTCACGGAAATAAATATTTTAAAAACACTAATAATTTTAAATAAACTTTAAACTCGCTTTCTAAAGCATTAACTTTACTTTTGGGCATTGACACGCCCAACTCTCAATGGGGTCTAATTTTTATAAGATTTAATTAAAAATCTAACTTCTTTCTTGATGATAATTTTATTCCTTTACGTACAATCCAATTCTCTTAATCATTATATTTTGTTTTACTTACATATTACCAGCGCAAGAAGTTGTGGTAGCGCAGTACCTTTAAGTGGTCATTGTGACACCAGGTAAGTATATTTTGCGACTACAGACTAACAATCAACAGGTGCTTTACTACTTAACCCTTTATAGCCCAAGATCCTTAAATTTAAAACTATTTTGCCATATGGTAGGTTAGAATAAACAAAAAAACACGTATTTCTCAAAAATTTTTTGTTATTATTTATTTATTTGAAACTTTAGCGTTTGAAACCTTACTGTGAATTTGAGTTAAACTGTAAGAAAATGTAAATTTTGATCAATTTGCCAATGGGTTTCAATGAAAACAATATAATTTTATACACTTTTACTATGTTTTTATAAAATTCCAAACGCAACATCAATTTCTTCAGTGTACGAAATTCAAACTCTCTAAAATCAATAAATTTCACTATCTATGAATTGTGTTTGATGCAAAAAGTTTGGTGTGATATGCTACAAGACAGTGACACTGATTTGAATAAACTTAAATGTTTAGTATTCACATCATAACTTTACACCAAATAACAAAATAATAATTTAAACAACAATATTTTCACACTACAAAGTACTTAAAATTACAAATTATGCAAGCTACACTTTATGAGATTAGAAGATCTACCATTTTTGATTAAATTAAAATAAATATTATAGTTTACACACAAAATTCGGAAGGAGTCATGCTCAGGATATGTAGTTCTTCAAGTACTATGTTTATCGAAAGGGAAATACGAAATCAAAGTTATTCTTTGGATCCATCAAAACGCCGAGGTCATTGAATTAAGACACACGTTCAAGAATGGAATTATAATTTCTGTATTTGCAAGTAATAATTTTATTTCTAAAAAATGATATAATCTGGCACTTATTGCAGTTTAAGAATGTGTTGTACACAGATCGTCATTGTAAGAGGGAGTCAAGATCAGTAGAAGTAAACTCAGCTGTGTTGTAGAATTAAGAGTAAGACATAGTTTTACAACATCAGCGTACATCAAGACTTTACAGTATTTGATCACTGTAGACAAGTCATTAATGAATCATTTCAAAAATATGTTCCCGAGATGGATATTGAATAGTTTTTTACAAAACGACCTTTATTTTCATAGTCTTTTTGGTATGGATTTACCAGCAGTTCCAGTGGTTGCGAATGAATCATGCCAATTCCGACCAATGATTTGATTGCAGAAAACAGAAAATGCCTTGCAAAATTTCATATCATTAGCTTACTATAAAAATTAAATATTTCGTAGGTATGGTGCCGCTATTAGAAATCAATACTTTTAAGATAATTTTTCCGGCAATGAGATATATAATCTATTGAGAAACTATTTGAGAAACGAACTTAAATCTTCTTTAAACCAGTAAGGACGCTAACTTCAGCAAGGGTGAAGCTTATATACTCTTCACGCACAATTCTTGTGCCACGCCCATTCTTTTGACTGAATAAATTTTCTATTTATCTAATTAGCCTATATACAAATTTTTATTGTTTTTGCTCATTGGGTACCGGAGATATGCAAATTATTGATTTTTGCTAAAAGTGGGCGTAACCATGCCCATTTTTGTCAAAATAGTTTTAATGCCTCCGCAAGAACATAACTGTGAAGTTTCAAGTCAATTGATTAAGAAACAAAAATGTTTTCCATACAACGACGTGAATCTTGGTTCTCTTCCTCTTCTTTATTTTGTAAGCAGGTACCAGTTCCAGCTGCCCAATCTCAATGAAACTTTCAGGCATTTAGTCGGACCACGTAAAACTACTATGTTTAAAATTTCAGTCCTCTTTCATACAAAACAAAAAAGTGTTCCATACAACGACGTTAAAACTTGATTTCTCTTCTTCTTCTTAATTTTGTATGGCAGCTACCAGTTCCAATTGTCCAATCTCAATGAAACTTTCAGGAATTGTGTCGTACTATGTAAAACTACTATGTTCGAAATATCAACCCTCTATCTTTCAAAACAAAAAAAGTTTTCCTTACAACGATTCAAATTTGTTTTTCTTCTTCATTTCGTATGGGGGCTACCAGATCCAGTAATCCGATATGGCCGGTTCCGACCAATGATTTGACCACACCTTAGATAAGACTCCCTGTAAAATTTCAGCTCGATATCTTCTGTGGGAGGAGATAGCCTATTCACAGACAGACGGACATGGCTATATCAACTCGTCTTGTCGAGCTGATCAAGAATATATATACTTTATGGGGTCCCCCTCCCCACCTTCTTGGTATTACAAACTTCAGGACAAAGTTATAATACTATTCACTTACGTGAAGAGTATAAAAATGTTAATAACAACAATTCTAATATTTTATTTCACTACTCGGAAAGCGTCTTAATAATTTTCCTTAAACTGATTTTCATGACTCCAATGCCTGTAAATTTCTGCTGCTGCTCAACTTAATCAAAGAAAAGACAAACGAATTTAATATTCTTGAATTTAAAAACAGAATCGTGTCACAGCTTTTTAAGGTTGTTTATTAAACTGTTTTCTTTTTTTTTTATAAATAATCACGTCGGTAAAACCAACAATGAAAGCAACATCAACTCCAATGGACGTGAATAGCAAAAACATCAAAATAGAATCGAAAGAAGCAACAACAGTCAAAGTACAAACAACTACCGCAAACCACACAAGCGACAACTTTAACGGCAATAAGAATAAAGTAGGAAAAACAGTAGCAATTCCAACTAGAAAGTCGACTCGTGTCGAAGACGCATTTATTCAACGACAACCAAGCGGAGGCACCACGGCACGGAAACCGTGCACACGGCAACAAATACACACACACACACACGCACAGACACACATGTGATACACGAGAGTAGTTAGTGACGATGGCGACGCCACAGCGGAGCCGGAAACGGATATGAAATGCCAGCACACAGTTTTCAAAATCAATAAGCAGCAGCAGCATATGGCAGCAGCAGCCGCAGCCGCAGCAACAAGCGCCATGCAGCTGAACATAATTTCCCTACGCTTCAACGTCGCTAAGCATATTTTTAGTCTGAAATTAAATTTGTAATTGTTGTTGGTTCTTTGCTATCATAAATATTTGTGCTGAAACAATATAAAAATAAGTACAATTTTTCGTGCTCAGTCAAAAATTCATGAGAATTTCTGTGAAAGTATTTAGCAATATTGAATTTTTTAAATAGCTTTTATTTATTTATTTTATTAATTCTTTTTAGGTTCCTTGCGCATTTCTGTTCGACAAGTGAGCATAAAGTGAGTTTCTGGGCCAGAAAGACATTGAGCAATAAAATTTTACAAAATGTTGCATACTTCTGGGGCGCACGAAATAAATTCCAATACAGTCATTTCAATTTGTTGCAATATTCCAAGCAAATGATTGCGTTTTATTGCTATAAAAGCAAATACATCAGCTGTACTGCCGTTCATAAGCTCAGCGCACTGCATTGCCCCACCACCCACGCGTGCTGCAACTGCGAACCACATGCTCAGCAAATTTTGAATTAGTCTTCAGTCAAGTGTACACATATTAAATCGTTTGATGACGAGCATGATACTATGTAAGAGGGAAAAAGGGGGTGAATGGTGGGAAGCGAGAGAAACAGAGAGGATGAGAGTTTCAGTCCAGCAGGCCACACAAGGCAGTCGAAGTTCAATTCAGCTCAGAGTAACTCAAGTTTATGTGCATGCAATGTGCCTCAGACACACTCACACTAACACACACACTTGGCATGGCAGCAGCTTCCCAATACGCTCCTATTTTATTGACACGTTCAGTCAACTGTTGATGTCTAATTTTGCCCCCCGACCCACTGCTGTCGCCGATGCCGGCAGCAACAGCAACGAGCAGGTAATTTTCGAAGCGTGTTCATGTCTGTAAGTAACTTTTTTATTTATTTTTTGCAAACGTTTCATTGTTTGCGACTTCAATTTGGACAATGTTTGCATACAAAATTGATAACGCGAACCACTTTGTTCGCTCGCTCGCTTTCTCGCTCGTTTTCTTTCTTTTCTCGCTCCACTGGTCGTGCATTCACACTGAGTTGCTCACTTTGTGAAATGCTGATCCCTTTGTTTGTATGGCGTCTGCGACGCTTTGCTGCTTCAGTCGGTTTGGCTCAGACTTGTCGACTGCCTCGTCGTCTGTCACCATAGCAGTGGGCCATGGGCATGTGCCGTGGCAGTGTCGTTTCTGCCGCTGCCAATAAGATTCCAATCAATTTTATGTTACTACGTGTGCAAAATTCTTAAGACACACTGCCGCAACCGCCATTGTTGCCAACCAACGCTTCATAACCTGGCAGGGCAATGAAAGAAAATCAGCGGCGTCAAAGCAAACAAAGTAAACAACCGAACGAACATGTGAACAAAAATAGAAAAAGAGCATGAAAGCAAGCGTCTCTGAAATACTTTATTATTGTCAATTCAATTTTATGTTATATTTTCGAGATGCAAACTTTTAATTTTATGTTATTTTAACAAAGCCAACAACAAAAAGAAAGTAACACAAAAATAAATAAATTAATCAAAAGCCACTTCGGCCTTGCCCGATATTAAATGCTCTTCAAGTCGTGGTTCTAGTTGTACATATGTGAATTTTTTCAAGAGCCTCATTTCTCATTTTTTCTTCATTGAAGCTCATTGAGTCCCAGAGCTATCGAAATTCCTAATTTCGGCGCCACACTCATTTTCGATCAAAGTATTGAAATTCTCACATCCAACAAAAAAGCCAAATATGTATGTATGTATTAAATTTCAGCTCACTATTTATTTAGTTCACTAAAAAAAAAAAATTTTTTTAATATGAGAACTTTTCAAGGCCCTTCTATCGGCCCTCTTTTACGACCGGATCTAGGAGGTTATAACATACTTTAAGTCTAGCTGTGAAAGATATTTTCCAAATCGAAATTCAGCCCTCTATCTAAATAAACAAAAACACCTTTTCCGGAAAAGACTTCAACTTTGTTTCAGATCAATAGCTTCCAAATTGTAGCAGTGTGACAGTCACAAGGAAATCAACTTTACTTCAAGAATATACATACATGATATGATATGGTCGAAGATGACTTCCTCCGTCAGTTGCAAACCTCGGGACAAAGTTAAAATACCATTCGCGTGAAAAGTATAACAACAAAAAATTGGAAAATTTCTAGAGTTTCTGTTTTTACCCCCCTTTTTAAACGAATTTTTGATGATTTTGTGGCATGTTTCGATTTTGCGCTTTTACGATAAAAAGCTCTTCTAATATAACTAACAACATCAAGTTGGACAACATGTTCAGAGAAAAATGTTCTGTATTTATGTGTATCGCGTTGCCATGTGTGTGGGTGTGAGTGTGAGCTGTATGTGTGTGACGAATCCATTGACTACAACATTGTCAAGCAACACGATGTCCTTTGCCTGTTCGTAGTATCGCACTTACAAGAACATAAAATCTCTAAATGTGCGAAACAATTCGTCCCCAACTTCAGCACACACAAAACTGCTTATCATTGTCTTCGATTCGATAACAAAATGATTTCAAAGAAGCAAAACACATCACATCACGGCACGGCAAGACGACCCATGGCAAAGACCAACACATCGACGCCCACAATCATGCTGGGCAGGATAAATAGCGAGAGCCAAACCAAGGAAAAAGTCACTAAAATCTCCATCAGAATTTCAAATTACATTCGATTTCCGGTATTTGTGACGCTTGAGTAAACAAAATGACGAAATCTTTCGATAACAAAAGGCAATGGGCCTAACAAGCGACGGAACGAGGCGGCGCGGAGCGGTGCGTGGGTGCGCCTGATTGTGCGCATAAAACAGACATGAAGCAAGGGTTTTATGCGATTTCCACATTGCCGCTTTCCCTGTTTTGTTGCTCTTATTGATATCGACTTTATTGTAGCAAAGTGTATTGTCTCTTCAAGTGCAACAATTTAGCTTCGTTTCATCAGCAGTGCTGCATTAAGAAAAGTGGAAAACGTATCGAATAACGCATTTAAAGTACGCGCACACACCTTACATTAGTCGTAATCAACGAAACATTTAAGCACGTTTGGATTTTGAAGCAGAAAAGTTAAAACAATTACGAAACTGAGCAAAGATTCTCAGTTTCAGACCCAAGCACGTATATGTCTGTATATAATAACAAAATGACTCACATTGAACAACACACACCAACAATGTGAAGCACATCCGCGCAAATCCGTTTATTTGTGAAGTTTCCGCTTCCGGTTACAGTTCCAGGCACTTATAATCAAACGTTTACGCACACCAAGTCTCACATCCACACAGACACAACAACTCCACAAACTGACCACAATGGCAGCGTTGAACAACAAACTCTCAGAATGATGACTCAAACGCCAAAAGTTCTATTCCCGTGGATGTCTCTGTGTGTGTGTTCCTGTATGTGTGTGTGCATCGCTGACGTTCTGGCGTTGTTTCAATCCTGCAATAATGGTAATTAACGAAAACGAGAAACAACATCAAGGGCAGAGTTGATGCAATGAACACCAGCATTTCAACACAACAGGCGATGCTTCGATGTCAGTGAAGCGCGTGGTTGTTACTCAAAAAACAGGAAAACAAATGACTCGTTCTCGGCTGTGCCAAAGCTGATATACCCTTGCAAACGTAATAATAATAATAAATAATAATAATAATAACAATAATAAATAATAATAACATAATAATTATAAATGTAATTTCTGCCTATTAGCAACTTGGGGAAGTTCTCAATCAAAACTTTTAGTCACAAATGACTAATAGCACTCGTTCATTGTTTTAATCTTTAACCTCACCTGCGTACTTAGCCAGATATCAAGGTTCCATTATTATTTGAGCAAATTAATAATGGATCTTTTGGATGCGATGTGGTATTACACCACTTTACCACCAATCAAGTCGATCTTTATGGTACATAAAAACTACATAATAGTCTTCTTAGCCCTTTTCTGCATTCAGCCAAAAATATTCAAACTTCGAACAATCGAAGATCAGTTAGCTTTGAAAATACACAGATACGCTGACAGACCTATACACATATAGACACGGCTGTGTTGCAAACTTCATGAACAAATTACAATACCCGACGGCAAGTACACAAGCGTTGAGTTTATAATGATGGCAGCTTACGGATGTTGAATCGACAAGAAAGCGCAAACTTAAAAAGAGAAAAGCACATAACGCCGGACCAGAAATAGCAGCAGCGGCATGCAGAATGGACAGCTGAGTGGGTGTGGGAGTGACGAAATGGCTGCCGAACGACAACAAAAGACGGCGAACTGAAAGCTTAATTGTTAACAAATTAAGAGTGGAATTAAATCAAAGTTAAGTGGCAAAAGCGAGTTGAAACTGACCGCAGAAAGCAATTCACTTGATTAAGAGTGAAGTCAAGTGAAGATCACGGCAACGATGCGTGTCCAATGGAGTACAAGATATGCAGAGCAGCAAGCAGCAGAGCAAAGCAACGACCTTTAAGGCAACTCACCTCAGACAATTCATAAGGATTTCGCTCGACGTACAAATCTTGTAAAACTTTTGTCGTTTGCTTAATTGAGCATAAAAAATCATTTAGGCATAACCAAGCGGAAGTTGTCACATTTAGAGCCACAAAGAGGATATGTAGAAGTGTTGCTGACGCCAAGTCGAGTCACTCAACCGACTCAACTCGGCCATAAAAAAAACATTTTTCAAATGTTAAACTATGATCATAAAAATTAAAGCAAAAAACTTTTGCCATCACATAAACTATGACAGCTTGGTCCCATTCAGACATACTTAGACGAAAGCGCTTTCGGCTGACTTATGCAAAAGACGGCTGGAGACTAATATGAGTTTATTTCTTCAACTCTTCTAAGTGTGTGTGTGTTTGTTGAGATTGTACATTTTGAGGCATGTGTGTTTGCGTAAGTGTGACTGGCAATGATTTACACAAAAAGTTCATTTGATTATTGGCTTATAAAAATACCGTATTGCATGTTGCTAAAGTACTTTGTCTGAGTCGTTTGGCGAATGCTTTTTAATTAATTAAAAACACAAATGAAATCAGCTTTACAACATCACACAGATGAATACATGTATTCAGACTGAACAGTCCATGTCACACACACACATACACACACAAAAACATATCGGCATCAACGCTTTCAACGACTTCATCAACCAAAATGTGAACTAATTCAATTAATGTTGTCACTGTCGCCGTCACTGTCACTGCCTCTGCTGCTGCCGCTGTCTCTGCCTCTGCCGCTGCTGTTGCTGCCAAACTGATTTAACAGCTTTTGACTTATATAAGCCGTGAGCACAAAATTATCTCCAACAAATTATCAGCAACAGAAGCGGAAACGACAACGCAAGAAATGCGGGTAATAAAAAAATCAATATTGTTAAAGACATGCTCGTCTCTTGTTTTCGCCTAATAAAAACGCACTTTCCTTCAGCACACGCCGCTAATCTGCTCATAAATTTTATGCATGAACTCAATCATTGACGCTAAAAATCAACGGCTTTGTCGATCAATTAGGAACTGTATGAGCAACGAGCACTACAGAATCATATAAAAACATCAAATCAGAAGAGAAAAAACTCCCAAACGCAAACGCAAACGAAACGAAACGAACAAGCGTCAGTCGCATTGACATCGACTGACGAGTCATAAAATCGTGCGTCATAAATTTCATGAAATGCGGCGCAGTGATAACTTTATTTATGTGCGAGATTTTTGAGCGATTTTGAGCGTTTCACCATCTTCAATCGAACCACAAATATAACCGCGATCTCGTTGTCGTTGTCGCTGTTGTCGATGCTGTTGACAACAACAATTAATTACGGGCATTAATATTTATAACCACAACAGCAACAACAACCAGTAAGGATTTGAGTCGACAGTACTCGACTCCGACATACCCTGTACCTTCAATTTGTAACGGCTGTTGTAGGGCGTTGCCCCGCCCACTTTTTAATCGAAACAGATTTCTTTTCCTTTCAGTATGGTACATACCAATTTTTGCTCTTCTAGACCAATTTGTGTCGGAGATATAACAGTTTTCTATTTTAGGTATATGTGGGCGTAGTCACGCCCATTTTATATTTGAATCTTACTATACTCCATCCCAATAGTATACATGAAAAGTTTGATTTTTGTAGGTTTTATGGTTCTTGAGATATGAGCGTTTAAAATTTCTACTATATAGGGGAGTGGCCACGTCCATTTTCTTATTTTTTCTTCTTGAGGCTTAAGTCAGCAATATACACTCCAAATTTGGTATTCCTATCGCAAAACACAACCGAGATAATATGACTTTTGTAATTTTTTTACCCATGGTTGCTCCAGTTATTTGCCCCCCACCGCTCTATCTATTATAGTTTCTGAGATCTACGCGTTCACACAGACAGACGGACGGACGGACAGACGGACAGGGCTAAATCGACTTCTCTTTCAATACTGAACAAGAATATGTATACTTTGTATAGCTGGATATGTCTCTTTCTGGGTGTTACATTTTCGACGTGCTCAAAACTAATATACCTCTTGTACCATAAGGTACAGGGTATAACAACAACGGAAAAGACAACAAGAACGTCGACAACGCCGAGATTTGCGGTTCGTTACATAAACAGACAAATTTATGACAATTCTCATTAAAGCCAAAATATGTTCTATTTTATTATTAAATATTTAATTTTTGCTATTTTTCACTGAATTGCGCCAACAGTGAAACATAGAACGAATGCATGCGAACGACATGAAGCGCGGCCAATAAATTTCTCTTTGACTTCAGAAAGTTTTCGCCGTTTTGTGTATAATGACGCCTTCAAAGCTTCCGTTTTGACTTCATGTAAGTGTTTTTCACTTATGTTGTGTGCGCGTGTGTGTATGTAGGAGTGTATGTGGGCAAGTCTTTGCACCTGCCTTACTCAACTACACATGCATCGATTCCGATACGAGCTTTGTTAAGAAGCTGAAGATTTACGCAGAGCAAATCCAAGTTGCGACTTATTCGACTTAACCTTCAAAAAGTTGGTCAAAAGACATACTTTTCCGATTTGCGCGACAGCTAAAAGATTTTGTCAAATGCAAAGTTTAACAATTGATTGTGTGCTGTGTTCGTCGCCTTCGTTCCATGGATGCATGTCTGTTTGTCTGTCTATTTCAGTGTAAGTGTATGAGCGGGTGTGTGTGTTTGTTGAGGCATTTTGCATGCGCCCCATCAATAAATTTTCGCACAGTAGCACACAGGAACTTGTTAGGCCTGCACTTGTAAAGACCCACAAGAAAAAAACATAACAAAAAAACTTTATACAAGAATTTTTCTTTTTTTAAGTTTCTAAATGTCCTTCTGCTCTGCCGCCGCGCTGGCCTAACACTCTCTGTGGTTGTTGAAAAAAAATGCGTTAAAAGTTTGTCAAAGTCTTTCTCTAGCGCAAAACGCCCTTTGATGGGCTCTCACTGATGGACTTGCAGTCCAACAACCTGCGCGCAGCACTTAAGGCCCAACACGTTTAACGCTTTGCCGCCAACTTCGATGCAATCGGATTCAAGGAAACCTTAAATCTTTCTTTGATTTGTTGCAAACTTTTGGTGATCAACGTTATCTTGCAACTTTGTCCTTACAGTCCTCTCACACTCGCACCCACACATCGTTTAATACATTTATATACACACACTCATACAAACAGATTAATGGCACATGTGTATTTACTACCCGAGGCACATTGCCAACTAAAAGTTAACCAAATCGTTTGGAAAAGTTTCTTATTTAAATTTAATTTCTTTTGTTTGCGTTTTGGTCATACAAATAAATGCAAAGAAACCACAAAATACGTTTTCATTCGAAATTCTTTATTTCGAATTTTATTTTTGTATAAAGTATACATTATTTTATATTATTTTGTTTGCCATTTTACTTTTGTCATGCAAAGCCAATCACAATTGACTTTGTCTTCTGTCGGTCCGTCCAGATGTCTGTCTGTGTGTCAATCAAGCCTGGAAGGTAGAATATTGAATGTCAAATAGTTATTAATCCAAGTGAGCGACACTCACGCACACAGAAATAATGACAGCAAAGTGAAATCAATCAAAGCAACAAAAAATCAACTTTTCCTCTTTTTATGTTGGCTCATTCGAACTGACTGGCATGTGCCCACACTCATAAGCCAGCAACCACAGAGCGGTAGATGGAAATCGTTCCAGAGGCGTCACAAGCAACGCTCATGTTGCCATCAGCACCAGTCTAATGTCAGTCAAAGTTGACATTGCAGTCAGAGCTGCATGACAGGGCATCTAAAGGCCATCATTTGAATGTGAGTAGCGAAGAAGCAGAATTTTGAAAGCTCAATTGAAACGGGCTCGTTATTCTAGTTGCCTGCAGCTGACATAAATCATTTTTTGTTACTGCGCCGACTTCAAAACACGAGCAACTTTAAATGACGCAACGCGCTCTTGTGCCTTTAAAGCTCAACAATTGCCGAAGTTTCAAGAATCAACTTAAAGCCAAACAAATGCGTACGAGTTTCGATGTTGGCACGCATTTCAAACGATTTGAATGCAAATATTGAGAAAGCGTAGCCGTGCATGCATCGACAAACAGGCCCGGCTGCGTGCTCAAAACGAGGAGCAGCTGGAAAAAAACCGGATCACTTTTGTTTTTCACGAACGTGACAATGCGTGCAACAAAAGCGTGAGTTTGCATTCCCAAATAAGTTTTCTAGGGGAACACCAAACAAAAACACAACAAAAAAGAGATACAATAAGAGGCTTAAAGCGATTGCAACAGTTTGTTCATCAGTGAAGTTGAATATTAATGGGCGATTTCAACATGCATGGCCGATGCAGAATACGCCCGACTTGAAGTCAATTTTTCCAGCACGAATTGATTTATAATAACAGTTTGATATCTAATTCTTGTCTGCACGCAAGCCTCATGTACAAACACACAGGAGACTGAAAGAAACGGAAATCAAGCAAAGAAACGAAGGATATCAGCAGAAATTATATTTGCAGGTGCGCTCAAGCGTAGACCATTAAAGTCTTCAACGTTTTGTTTGCAGCATTTTTGCCAACACACATACGTCCAACTAATTCACAAAAGCTCACACACGCATACATGATGCGAACACAGGTATTTATGGCATGTGTGTGTGCGTGTGTGAGCGATTTTGTGTCTGTACGTGCCTCTGCCTTCACACTCATTACTAAGAATTTATTGGTCAGTAATTTTTTTGGCTAAACATGCTTGCATGATTTCTGAAATGCTTCGCTTGATAGATTTATTGCACCTGACTGAAGCAGTTTCCTTAGCTTCAGTCGCGGCATCGTGCCCCGCTCACCTATAAGTGTTATATTTAACATGAAAATTAAACAAATAAATTGTGTAAAATGAAAGAACATGTAGCTGCGAAATACAATAATATCTTCAACCAATAAATACTAATTTATGCTTAAATTGTTTTCAGATTCAAGACTCCGCCTGTGGCATGTCTTGTCTTTTGTTATACATATTTTAAAGTTAATTTATGAACAATATTCGCATCTCCCACAACCGGTCCCTCAAGCCAAGCCTACTTGTTGTAACAATTCACCTTTTGACATAAATAATAATTTATTAAAACTTTTTTTGATTCCTAGTTAAAAATTATTAAATATTTTTAAGTAAAAATTTGCATTCAAGGTTTCGTAATATTTTTGTTTTCTTTTTCGTTCTTCAAAACAACTTCGTTTTATTTAAAGCGAATGCAAATTTACGAGTGCATCATATTTAAATATGTCTTATGTTTTATGCATGCGTTTCAATATTAATTTGACAATAATTGAAAATAACAATTAAATTTGTTATTGTTGTGAAATGCTCAAAGCAAATCGAAATTGTGGTTTATGTCAATATTTGCGGTCGTTCTAAAATATATTATGACTATAGGAAATGAATTCGAAACGAATGAAAAAATGACAAATTGAAACGCGCTCAGCAGTTACTCTGTACAAGATTCAACACTTGAGCAAAAGGTGAAATGTGAAAAGCAGACAAATTCTCCTTTTTGACACTGACATTTACTCAATGGGATTGGCTTAACAACAATTACTGTTTATTATTTGTTTTATGATTGTTTTACGCGCTAATTTTTTGGGCGCAAACCGCAAATAATGCGTTCAAAAAGCCGCAACAACAACAAGAGGTAGGAACACTTCGGCCATGCCAACAATTTGATACTCTTCACACAAAATTCCTCAAACTCGGTACAATTTAGTAGAAGATATTAACTCTAATCAGAATATCGATATCTGTTATTCAAGATTTAAAAAAATAAAAATCAACTATAATAATTATAGTTGGCGAAAAAAGTAAAAAATATTTATAATAGTTATTTTCGACTGATTTAAAAAAAATCAAGAAAATAATTATTAAAAATGATTTTTATGAATAAAAAGCATAACAGTTACGGTCGCTGCATTGCACTTTATTTAAATATCAGATATGATAATTAATAATACTTTACGTTATACGTGTGTGTTTGGGTATACTAAAGTGTGTAAGGCATAGAAGAGGAGTAAGACCCCGTAACGTATACATGTATATTCTTGATCAGGACGACTAGACGAGTTAATATAAGTATTTCCGGCCGTCTGATAGTTCGCCAGTATTCACTAATGATCCTCGGAAACCATTGCATATTAAGTTGAAATGATTTTGTTTCACGCCCACTCCTTTCCGCCCAACCAGCACCCACCACTTTTTAATCTATATCTCGAACACCGGAAGGGATAGACACATGATCGATTGGTAGGCAAAGTGAGCCTACCCTACCCTACCTACCCTACGTAATGGCATAACATAACAAAACTTTTTGTTATTTTTATACCCTGTACCTTATCGTACAAGGGTATATTAGTTTTGTGCGCATCGACAATATATGTAACACCCAGAAGGAGACATTTCCGACCATACAAAGTATATACATATATTCTTGATCAGTATCAAAAAAGAATTCGGTTTACCCATGTCCGTCTGTCCATCCGTCCGTCTGTATGAACGCGTCGATTTTGGAAATTATAATAGATATGACCAAAATTCGTTCGCAGGTCGATTCTGTCATTTATTAAGCAGATCAAGTTTATTTTGTTTTCTTAGTTTAGGGGTGAGGGGCAAATAATTGGAGCAACCTCGGGCAAAAGATTTGAGAAAGTCGTATTTTCTCGGTTGTCTTTTGAGATAAGAACACAAAATTTGGAGTGTATATAGCTGACTCGAACAAAAAATTGGGTGTGGTCACGCCCCTATATATAAAAAAATGTAAAACGCTTATGTATATCGCTTGAACCATAAAACTTACAAGAATGAATCTTTGCATGAATGCTATTGGGATGGGTTTACGCTTTGAAGAACATATTAAGCCTTTACCAGTTTTCGAATTCGATTTTTTTGCAGAAGCAATTATAAGCCCGACACACAGAAGGACAACAGGTCAATTTTCGCTATAAGTGGGCGTGGCTTCGCCCACTTTTGGTGAAAATAGTTTTCATTCCTCCCTAAGAACATAACTGTTAAGTTTCAAGTGAATTGGTTAAAAAACAAAAAAGTCTTCCATACAACGGGCCAATTTTCGCTATAAATGGGCGTGGCTACGCCTACTTTTGGTCAAAATAGTTTTCATTCCTCCCTAAGAACATAACTGTTAAGTTTCAAGTGAATTGGTTAAAAAACAAAAAAGTTTTACATACAATGGGTTAATTTTCGCTATAAGTGGGCATGGCTACGCCAACTTTTGGTCAAAATAGTTTTCATTCCTCCCTAAGAACATAACTACGAAGATTCAAGTCAATTGGTTGAAAAACAAAAAAGTTATCCATACAACGACGTGAATATTGCTTCTCTTCCTCTTCTTCATTTTGTATGGGAGCTACCAGTTCCAGATGTCCAATCTCAATGAAACTTTCAGGCATGTAGTCGGACTATGTAGAACTACTATGTTAAAAATTTCAGCACTCTATCTTCCAAAACAAAAAAGTTTTTCATACAACGATTCAAGTTTTGTTCATTTTTCTTCTTCTTTTCGTATGGGGGCTACCAGTGGTCCGATATGGCTGGATCCGACAAATGAGTTGATCGCACAAATAAGAAGTCTCTGTGCAAAATTTCAGCTCGATATCTTAGAAACTGTGGGAGGAGATTGTATATATACAGACAGACGGACAGACGGTCAGACGGACAGACGGACATGGCTAAATCAACTCGTCTTGTCGTCCTGATCAAGAATATATATACTTTATATAGTCGCAAGTGAATATTTCTGTGTGTTACAAACTTCAGCACAAAGTTATTATACTATTTCACATACGTGAAAAGTATAAAAATTTTTAATTTTTTTTCCTCTTGTATCGCCCTAGATATTTTATTTCTTAGGCCCAGTTTCACAGTCTAGGGTTAACCCAGAGTAAAGTTAACTCGAATTTAACCCTTACCCGGAGTTAACTCTGACTTTCAGTTCCACAGTGACGAGTTAACTCTAGTTATATAAGTATGGCAACATTCTATTTTTTGAGAATAATGTTTTACAACATTGAACATCTACTTACCAAACACTGTTTATTTTTTCAGTTATTTTAAAAATCACCTTCAATTAGTAATGGATAGGAGAAGAGAATCCAATATAAAAAGCGGTGAAATGTTGACTCGATTATGACTAATTGTATATTTTACCATTACAAAGGGGCGGGCAGTTACTCTGCACAACGAAAGTAAACCGTACTCTTTAAATGGTACAATAGTACGTAGTTATTTTAGTTTTGTGTAAAACACAACATGGGTGCAATACACATAGCAATCACACAAGGAAACTTTGTATAAATGATGCACATCTTCTCCCAATGAAAAGTAAACGACTTCCGATGTCAGTAATTCCATATGATGTGAGACTACCTGGTTGAATGCTGCTATACAAGCTCATTTATCAAATTCATTTCTATTGATTGGGACATATTTAATTTTCATTTTTTTGACAGACAAATTTTGTTCTGTTTTGACATTAAAAAACATAAATAGAAAAAGTTAAAACAGAGTAGTTAACTCGGGGTTAACCCTAGAACATAGTAGGGTTAACTCAGGGGTTAACTACTAAGTGTGAAACTGAAAAATTGTTACTCGGAGTTAACCCTGGGTTAACTTTGACTGTGAAACTGGGCCTTAATGAAATAAAATTCATTCCACATTTTTAAGATGATTGCAGATCGAGATATCGTGTACACCAACAAAATGGATTTTCAAAAAAGGGCTCTACTTGTTGGCTCATAACTTCGGTTATATTTAATTTTGTTGTATACGGTTTTTTTTTTAAACCAACATCTTAATGTGTATATATGCACATTTAAACATATTAAAAAAAATTAATACTTGTGTCAAAAAAATTTATTACTTATGTGACTATTTTTTCGAGTGCCAGGGAGGCGTAACCCCTTAATGTTATTGTTGTTGTTGAAATTACAACAAGTTGTTTTTTTTTCAATAGTAAAGAGAACACAATTATATATCAGAAAAAAATATATTTGAGTGTGATATCTGCATTAGCATTGGAAATAGCGTTTGTTAAACATTGCACACAAAAAAGCATGCCGTACGAATTAATAGTGGTCGGGGCTCGTAGGTGTGCCCCTAAAACAAGACGGTATAGAAAGCTATTTCTGTCAATGTTGTTCCTTCACGGCTCTGATTGAGTTATCTGGTTATGAATGTATGTCTACCTTTTTGAGTGTTCAATATATTTTAAATGCGCAGTTTTACAGTCACTGCAACTCATTACAATAGTCATTTAAACACAAAGAAACGGGTGTTTTGGGTTTGTCAACTTAAACTTGATGTAGGCTAGTTGCAAAATGCCTGCAGTGTATAGATATTCTAATAAAAATACTTTATTCATTTGACCAATATTCTTGACAAATGAACCCGGTGTACCGCCCACATAGACAAAAACTTAAAATGGGATTTCTCTGAAAGTGAACGATAGAAGAATAGATAAATAAAATCTTATATAGGATAATTGGGAAGTGTATACAAGAAAATAACTCCCATTCTGGCACAAGATAAAATGTTATTTCTGATGTTTTAAAATTTTTTGCTTCACACACAATCATCAATTTTATTTTTACTAGGCATTGTGGGTGTGGACCAGATAAAGGCTATAATTGATAGTGAGTCGCCCATACTTACCAACGATTCAAAATAAAGCAAAATTACTTTGTCATTCCAGAAAAATATGAATGGTCTGCATTCGTCATCTGCATTGAATGATCTGCATTCGTCATCTCGTAACGAGCTTTAATGATGCTGTTATTTGTAAGCTTCGGACGGACTGTCGGACATGGCTTAATCGACTTATCATGCGATCCAGAATATGAGTACTTTGTAAGGATTGTCATACCTCCTTTTTGCGTACTACATATATTTTCGATGCCCACAAAACTAAAAGTATATGTTGTCGGAGATTTCTCTTTTATTTGATGTACTGAACTTAGCGAATTACAATGACATGCTGAGGGATTATTGTTGCTGTTGTTCTAGCTGCTGCAATAAGGACTAACATAAACCAACACCCCCTTCCCCATTCCATGAGTTTGTAATCAGGCAGTCGTCAGCAGGAAATCATTTATTCGAATGAAAGAAACGATTATATTTGTTAATCGATTTTTAAAACTACTTCAGCCTGTGTAAGCTGAAGTCCGTGTTGCATGCACAAATTTGTTACTGTGCTGTGAATAGGGCTTGTAGCATGTTCGAGAACAACTCAAATACGTTGATTAAATTCCAGCCGACACAGAATGACAGAATACCACCCAAGCAGACTACAATGTCCACGTTGCGTCTCATCAACTGACGGCTGAACTGGATTCGTGGGAAATCGACAAGTGTCGCGTTAATTTCATTATAAGACGCTCCAAATTGACTAAAATGAAACCCCAAATGAATCATTTCCTAACTTGTCTAAAGATGAAAAGTATTTTAAAACAAAATAACCTGGTGGATGAAGACTGCACGCTCACTCCGTTGGTATTGCAATTGAGTCGGCAGCGACAATGTCGGATAAGCGTGCGATCAATCTCGCCAAAGTGAAACAATCGGTAGCGATCCAAGCAAGCGTAACCTTTGAGGTTGCAGTGTGTTGTATTTTCATCGCTGCCGGCTTGCGTTAGGCGGAAGTGCCACGATATGCAAGCACATCTGTCAATCTGAAGTTGGCGGACACAATTGTTTAGACAGCTCGCGAAACTTGTCGACTGTGGGTTTGACCGCATTGCTGACTCCTGATCTGCCACTCCCGTTGACTCTGCAGGGCGCTTGTAGCACTTCAGCGACTCGTTGGGCAACTCTTCAACTTCTTTGTCATTGAACGTGGGTCGCAGCGTGAAACCAATATATGTACGAACTCCAATGCCACTCACATTGAACTTCGCAAATGGCGTGATGGGCTCAGGTAGGGCGTCGTCAACCAATATGAAAAACTTTGTCAATTAGCGTATGATTGTCAAAAGTCCTAAATTTTGATGATTATCAAACAAGCACCTTTGTTGACTTCGATAACTTAAAATGCAAATTTCGTTGCTTATCGTAAGTCGCCATATTCAACTCCATCTTGCTTCTGTGGCTTGGAAAGATCGAAGTTCAATGAGTTGCTCCCCGAAAATCCTCACACACACACACAATTGATACGCACCCGTCTATACTTCGAAGCACCAAACAACCGCCTACCATGGTCACCTCTGGTTTGAAGCTCGAGCAGCAATCAAAAGTTTGTGCACCAAAAGCGCATTCCAAGAGCAAGTCAGCACAATTTGCATTCACCTGCAAGGCATAACACAAACAACGAAACATTAAACGTGCCAGTTGCCCACTTTTCAGCTTCGACGTGCCAAAGTCACCACGCGGAGCGCCAAGTCCGTGTAATTGAAATCATTGTAGAAGGCAGCCGCGGCATGGGTCGTGCTTCGTGTGTTGTTGAAGTAGAAATGCTGAAATGTATTCGCCCTATAGAAGTCCTGGTAGACCAAAGCGCGCGTCAAGTCGTGAAACTCCGGCGACAAAATCAGGCCACGCGGCACGGTTATGAGACTGTGTATGTGCAAAGAACTCGAATCACTGCCACAATCAGCTCAGCATTATATAATGCATACCTTGCATTCGTGCTCAGAAATTCCGTCACGTTCGGCGGAACCGTCCAATCCGGCGACGCACAAATGCCAACCGAGGGAAAAAGAACTGACTGGGTCGAGGGAAACTCCTCAATAATTATCGAATAGGCAGTCTCGCTGTAGTGGCGCGCATAGTCCCTTATGATAATGACGCCGGTGTTAAAAGCGAGGAACAGCATGCATAGCCAGAATAGACGTTCCGACCAATGGTAGCTGTGATCCGGAGCGAGTCGTGACACAATCAAAATTTATTCAGTCACACACACACACACTCAGTCACTAATACTCACTTTGGCGACCACAAATAACGCGTGCCAACGATGCTGCCCCTGCGAAAGAACTGGCAAATTCCCCTCGACAACAGCTTGCAACATTTTGCGGTATGAATGGGAATTTTGCACAGCAGAAGCTTGCAACAATCTACTAAGTCCTGCCAAATCATACTTTATGAACTCTATGAATAAACACTACGAAAAATGTACAGCTACTGTTGTTGCTTTTGCTTTTGCTGTCGCAGTTTATATGAAGATTGCAAGTACCTTCAAATAACGTTGAACTTCCAATGTGCTCAATTTTCTGAAATGTTTTCTATTTTATACTGAGTGAAGTCACGCGCGTGCAAGTTGCACAATCAATCAGCGGTTGCCACACGCCAGAATATCAATTGAATTAGTTGACGCTGAGACCACAACTTCACACCGGCGCTCATAAAAAATTTCGTTAAATGCAAAGTTGAATCAACACGTAAATAATGCTTAAATTACACACCACGCGCAAATGGAGTTTTATACTCATGGCAATGCAGCAACCTTATACAATTTTATCTTCGCAATTTCATTGAAATCATATTTTACTACACGACATGCCACACCGTCGAGACCTTGACTCACGCCAACGCACTGACATCTATATTACAAATAGAATGCGTAGCAGGGGCAGAGAGGGGAGTGGCATGCCATTGCTTTGCTGTTGCAATGTAAAGCTGTATTCGATTGCAAATTTTCTTAATATTTCAAGAGCCGTTGCGTTGTTCGCTACACGAGAAATACTTGAGTTTCTCAATTCCTTCTTTTCTTTTTTTTCAATTGAAATTCAAATGCACAATCGAGTCAGACCGCCGCGCCTCACCTCGATTTTATTCGATTCGTCGTCATCATCATCGACATCGACGGCTCTACTTAATGGCTGTCAAAGGAGCACTGAAGAGGAGTTGAGGAGCGGTGCAGAGCAATAGCACTAGCTTGCCGTCCAAGCCTGAGCTTAGCTGAGCTTAGCGAAAACGAAACGATTTTGCGGCTATGCTGGCAAATCGCAACGGAAATTGCAACGAAAATGAAATTGTCACAAGTGTCGGTGAAGTTTTCATTTGTATTGTGTTGTGTTGTCTTGTCTTGTGCTCTATTCGTTCTGCTTTGCTCTTTTGTGGTTTGGCATTTGAATAAATCGTTTTTTCATGCATTTAATTTCATTATTTTATTTCAACTTCATGTTGTCTAAATCTCTTTAAGATTTTCCAATCAAAATACAAATCAAGTATACGCCAAGTGGACCCACCTTAATATCACCACTGAATCAATTATGCCTGATAGTTTTGGCTCAAGTCAGAGGCACGTTGATACACTGATGACTATTTTTACAATTCGTACGTTATACTCATTCATGAGACTTATGATCAGTTTATGGCTTTGCGCTGCTGAAATGACTCAAGTCCCACGCCCACACGCACGTTCATGCACACGCACACCGATACACCCGAACTGTTGCGAGTGGAACTGGGCTCTTGGGTGTCCTATAACAATTCGAAAATCATAAACGACTACATGGTGATATTGAAAAAATGTATTGTATGCAAAAATTTGTTCAACCAACTACGTGCATGTGCTGCTGGCGCATTCATTCGCCGTTCATTGTCCTTGTCGTTAGACAAATTCCGCCTCTTCTAGCAACAATCGAATGTAGTAAAACTTGTGCGCGCAACGATTTCCACTTTCGAACCTTATTTACTTTTCTATAAATTTTTGAAAAACTTCTTAAGCCGTCAGTCGAACTTTTCGCACGTTTTTCAAATAAAGTCATTCCGTTGGCGACGCTCCCAAAGCTTCTGTCAGCAAATCGCGCACGCTCCTCGTACCACCGCAACCATTCAGTCACATCCTCTACTCGTGTCGTTAAGACCGTTGCCGTTTGCTTTTCTTTACTCCAGTTAGAGTATATTCACTTTGTCGTGGGGAATGTGACATCTTTGATCAAAATCGTAGCTGATTAGCTGGTTCAGGCGAGTTGATAGAGATATAGTGGAGTGCTAGCTTAGTTAACATCGGGCCTCCAAGCATATACAAAGCTGCCATAGGTAATATACATCAAAAATAAAATTTTCATCTGGAAACTTTCATGTTTTAAGAACGTGGGAGCTCCCATATATTGTTTAACTTAAAAATGTCAAAACTCTGAAAGCAGATGAAGTGGAAAATTGATTAATAGAACACTTCTTGCTTGTGTTAACACAGAAAGAAAATCGGCGTGGCTCATAGTTTTTACTATAAGAAAAAAGTTCTTATATTTGCTTAGAACGATGCTTGCAAGAGTATATAAGTTCCGGCAAAGCCGAATATAGCTTTCTTGATTTTTTATTCATTTTTTCTGTCTTCTGGTTTGTTTCTCATCGTCAACTCACTCGTAGCAAATGGCACAATTGTGTCAATGGCTGCAAAACGTTTTGGCAAATGTGCGACACTAAACAATAACATAAAGCTTCAAACTTGTCGATACAAAATGTTGTTGTTGTTATTGTTGTTATTTTAGTGGTTGTTGCTATGCTGTTTGATTTTGTTCATTTTATTTCTAACATTTTTCTATTCTTCTTCTGTTTCATATGTTTTTCTTTCCTTCATTTTTTTCCTTCTTACACAAAATGTGCTTTTTTCTTCATTGTCGTCGTCTAGCTCAATCACGTATTCATGTTTTCCCCCTTTGGTTTTATTTGCGCTTGGCAAACGACATCATGTCATATACTCGTACATATACACGCCCCTCGCCATACACATGCTCAACTGGAGCGTGATAACTGAAAATTGTAAATGAAAATTCTATTGTAAATAAAATGAGAAAATTGTTATTAGTTTCAGATTAGTTGCGTTGCTTCGACTGTTTTTGCTTGTGAGCTTAACTTCAATAGAAAATCAAACTTTTACAATTTATTTAAATGACACGCAAGCAAATTGTGCTCTGCTGATAAGCATTGTTGGAGGGGAAATTGAAAGAGATCCTTTAAAGGATTTCCCATAATTATGGCAAAAATAACTCAAACACACACACAATTTGCTGCTTTACACACTGCATACTTTCATCGCTCCTCCGTCAGTAAAATCCATCTTCACCACTGCTCTTTCAGCTTTTTGTTGCTTTTCAATTAAACTTATCACAATGCACACTCCATTTGCAGCGTAAACGAAATTTTTGCCATATCAAAATTTGACTTATGGCATCGACTTCGGCAACGGCATCAACATCGAATTGATGCACTCTAAATGCTGTTTTATTCAAGCAGGCAGTCATGAGCTCAGCACTTTTTCTCAACTGTAATATGAAATGGCAATCAACAAACAATGAAAAACTACCTCCTCGCCACCGGCACGGCACGGCACGTTACACTCAGACCATGCTCTGCAGAATGTCCGAATAATGGCAAGTGCCTTGAGATTGCCGTGATGTGCTTTCAGAGTGCCCATGGAGAAATCACTGACTAGGCAGCTCATTGCACTCAGTGCAAGAGGCCATGAGTGCAACATTTTGTGGCAGCATCAGCAGCAGAAGCAGCAGCACGAAAAAGTAACAACTGAAATCATTTCATTGCGCAACTTGTGCCATTAATCATTCATTATAATATCAATGGAGGCAGCAATCGAAGCGTTTGCCAGTCATGTTAATGCTTCAAGTGGCGACTCAAGTATGGCACGCACACTCTCTTGCCACCCGCCCAAAGCCGTTCCACTCACCGACTGACGCTCACACGATTCAATGTCATTCGTGGCATTTCACAGTTGTCCTTAGAAGACTCTGCTCGGCAACAATGTGGCGAAAGCATGATCGAGTTTTTGCCGTTGCCTCTAATTGTTTACTCGACTCCAATTGAGCGTGGGTCACTCTTTTAAAACTCGTGTTTCCTTTATGCTCATTGTAATAGTCTTGGCCTGCCGTGACTCAGGCAGAAGTTAACTCAATGTGTGCCATCTGACCATCTGCCATTGTTGTTTGCTGCATGCTGCACACGGCTCGGCACGGCTCAGGATAGCACGACAGAAGTGTTGCCCTTCGAATGAGGTAGCCTCAACTCAACTTACCTGCCCTCCCGTCCGCCCGTGCGCTCGGCAGGGGTCAAAGTTAACGCTGCTCATTCACATCTCTTGCTGGCTCATTGATGTTCGGTCATTTGTGTTCGGTTTTGTGCTTTGTTCGCCCGGATGTGTTCACTTGCCACGTTTGTCCAAGCCGTCGCAGCCGTCGCCGAAGCCATGCAGCGGAAGCAGTCGATGCAGTTGCATGTTTGCGACCACCATTTCCATCCACGCACGGCTTTGTTCGCCATGCTGCTCCGGCATCATTGTTGTACATGTTGCCTTCGACAAACGTTTGTTTTCGGTTTACTTTCGCAAGCTGCCCCACACCACCATGTAGCGGGCATGCCACGATGATGGCGCAGCGCCTGGCTTAGTTGCACGTTATTCGTTGCTCGTTGTTTGTTGCCCGTGTTTCTCGGGTCTGCTGTCACGGGCAGCTGTCGACAATGACTTTCGATAACTGGTTTTATTGTCAACTTTTGATAATCTATTGGGTGTTATTGCGACCTCGACGCTCGTCGCTCGTCCCACCGTTGGCTGCGGCATGGAGACATGGAAAATAATAGAAAATATTAACGACCTGTGCAAGTGTCTGCGGGTGTGTGCGAGTGCCTGTGTTATTGAATGCAAGCGCGTTAAAGCGACGCCAATTTCATTTCGACTCGCTGCAATTCAACTCAATTCGCTTCGAGTCGAGTCGAGTCGACTCGATTCAATTCGATTTGATTACACTTCAATGCCGTGCCATGCAGTCTGCAGATCACTTTTATAGTTATTATTGTTTGGAATTAATGTAGTGGAATCTAGAAATGGTATAAAATTTTATTGCAAGGCCATCAAAGGCTCTGTTTCTTTTGTCTTTTTTTTTTTTTTGTGGCTGCAACAACATGAAAAGCGCATGCCACATATTTCCTCGCTTTGTTACCAACCGACTTTGTTCATTGCAATGAATATGAAAATTGCACAAAGTTGAAACGAGTTGCGCTCTTTGAGCCAAGTTAAAATGTTCATGAATTTTAGCCACTTTTCAAAAACTCGTCGATTTTTCGGATTTTTTAATTAAAATCTTTTGAAGTGAATTCTTTAAACATTGATTTCGGTCAAATGCAAACTTGACTTTCGCGTTTTTTAACTTTTTACATGTTTGTATTCCACTTTTGGTTTTTTTTCACATTTCGCTGCAGGGCGCTCATTATCACTGCAAAAACGAGTGGAATAAAAAAGCGAATTATTAGACAAACGAAAAAAATTGCCGCTGGTTAAATGGCAAAATGAACACGCGAACACGAACAACACAGAATGCTGGCATTTCGCTTCGTTTCTCATTGTTTTTGTTATGCCTTGAGCCGGTGCAGCAAACACGACAGGACAAGGGAAAGGGTTAATAGTTTCAAACTGTTGCCAATTGATGCGCTTGAAGCGATTTTGGATTTGGATTTTTATACCCTGCACAAACAGTGTGCCAGGGTATATTAAGTTTGTTAGAACGAAATGTATGTAACGCACAGAAGGAGTAGGTGGGACCCCAAAAAGTATATATATTCTTGATCAGTATGACAAGAGAAATTGATTGAGCCATGTCCGTCCGTCCGTCCGTCTTATTCACCAATGGTTCTTGGAAACTGTAAGAGCTAGAAACTTGAAATTTGGAGGATAGACTCGTGATGCTTGGAAGCAGATCAAGTTTATTTTTTATTTTTGTGCCACGCCCACTCTTTCCCGCCCAACCAGCACCACCCACTTATGTAAAACGATATAACTTGAACACCCAAAGAGATAGAAACATGAAACTCGGTATATAGACTCAGTATTACTAGCTCTACAAAACTGCATACCACTCCCCTTCATTTCCCCGTCCCCAGATGTTTTCTTAAAATTGCTGAATCTCCAAAACTATTGAAGGTACGAACCTGAAATCTCGTATACAAACTAACTTAGTACACACCTTTAAAGCTGCATGCCACAAAATTCCCCTCTCTTTCATAGTTACCCCCCAATGACCCACAAACTCAATTTTTGCGTAAATTCCTCGTTTTTTGACCAATTTACTTGATATTTTCAACACTATTTGATCGGGCGATGTCAAATCAAAATTTTTTTTGTAGATTTGGGGTGTGGCACCGCCTACTGTGTGTGCAGGGTATTATATTGTCGAGTATACTTGACTATAGCGTCCTTACTGTTTTTTTTTTTGGTTTTTTGTGCAATTTGCCAAAAAGCGAATTGCTTGTTAAATGTGCTGCAGGTTTGATCGATACGCCAAAGCAGATTCACGCCAAAAATTTAATAAGCTGATTGCCTGAGTGTGTGTGTGTTCGTGTGTGTGTTTGTGTGTGCAGTAAGTAATTGTGTGCAGCTGCTGACTGGCAACAAGAAAAATACAATCGAGTAAGCAAGTGCAGCTATTCGTGTTTGCTGTAATCCAGATAATTGCACAGTAGTAGCAGTACTGCAGCAATTACGGCGAAACTTTACGCGTGCGTGCGCGAATGCCGCTGCTGCCTTTGCCAGCTGCCCGTGGCTGGCATTGTTACTCATTTGATTAAATTTACAACAATTTTGAACAACGCGTTGGTAATGCAAATACACAAACTCCATAAACAACAAGTGTTGCCAAGGACGCGGCGACGCAGGCTAACGCAAAGTTGCACAAATTCCTGAACGTGCAACATAACAAACAGACATGACGAAAAACAAATGGAACACAACAAAAAAGAAAAAGAAAAAACAGTACGACATCAGAAGCAACGTTTGGCTGCAATGTGCGTACATGTCTGTGGCTAATTTAGTTATTTGCGCTGAGAAGTATGCAACATTTTACCTTTCATTGTTGCAGTGTCGGGTCGTAGTCTACGACAGCTGGCAACATTTGTTTCTTGTTTTCGCTCAGCCATGGAGGGCATGTGCGAACAGTCAACAACTGATGCCATTGCCACAGATAGCGGCCAACTCCACGACCCACACATGGAAGAAAGTAGAACACAACAAGAGGCGAACGCAAACGGAGCACAGCATGACCAAAGCACGAGTTTGCGGTTATTATTCTATTTTCTTACAACATGTTTTTTCTTTTTTTGAATTGCTTAACAGAAAATGGAAGCTGTTTGAACATGCACTTGTTACAATAAACATGAAATGCGCACTGAGAACGAACATCGAACCAAGCTGAACGAAACTTTTTGGCATAATCAAACAGATTTATTGGCTCATGTCGGCAGTTATGAGCAGATGCCTACTCTACTCAGCTGAGCTAAGCTGTTGGTTTTTTACGAGCTCTTGCGCTGAGCACTTGCTTGGCTTGCCGACTTAAATTGTTGCCCTTTTAAAGTTTATATCCGTTCTTGTTCAAAAAATGGAAAAAGAAAAAATCAAGTGGGCAACAAAATTAGTTTAGTTAAACGTTCGATTTTGCTGAAGTTTATTGAATTGTGCGCAATGGCCGCCGTCTTGGCAAGGCTCCAGTCAACTCAATTTGTATCCTTTGAACGTTGACTGAACGATACTAATAGAAGCAGGGACCGTAAATAATGATTATTTTTGTTTTTTTAAGTAAAAAAATCACACACTTAGAATAGACCTAAAATGAAATGAACTACACCAAAATTAATCTTTTTGGACGAACTATCCGTTTCCCCCATGATTTTTGATTTTATGATTTCACATGTTTTTCTTTAGTGATAATGATTACTTTTAAGCGATTTATTAAAAATTAAACCATAAACATCACTTTTGAGCAAAAAAAATAAAACTCAAAAATAATAATTATTTATGATTTTTATTTTTTTCGCTCAAAATAAAACTCAGTTGTGAGTTTCAACGATCAATTTCGGTGCTCAAACTAATGCTTACAGATAAAAATGAAGCCTCGTTGATGAGTCATTGCCGAAATTGTTATTTATAATATTAAATAATAATAAGTAATAGAAAAAATACAATTCAATATTTACAACTGAGTTTTATTTTGAGCAAAAAAAAATAAAAATCATAAATAATTATTATTTTTGAGTTTTATTTTTTTTGCTCAAAAATGATGATTATGGTGTAATTTTTATTAAATTCTTTAAAAATAATCATTAATAATAAATAAAACGTTAAAAATCATAACATAATCATTAACATGCAATTTATTGCAATATAACTTATAATGATTACGGTCCCTGAATAGAAGAATTCGCTAAAGTGTACTTGTATAAAAACGCCAGTCGGAAATACAGCAAACATGGCCACAACCTTCGGCCTTAATGTATACCAACAATAGAGTTGAGTTTTTCAACGACTAAAAAAATGCAACCACAAAAATTGCAGAAAAAAACACAAAAATTACAACAATTCTAAAAATGCCAAAAAAAACACACAAATACAAAAAAACAAATATAAGGAAAAATGATGTCGACAATAACATCAACATTTGCAACATATTTTTACATCTTTGCCACACACCCACATGTACTCTCACCGATGCAGAGAAGCTTTAACTACATGTATGTCTGTATGTAAAAGCACACACAAAAGGAAAACTCAACGGAAAATAAAAAAAATGGCTTGCCTGAAATTTACTTCAATTTGAACGAAGTAACCGAAAAAGCTTTTCGTTTTTTATTCTTCTATTTATTTACTTTGTTTTTTTTTTCAAATACAAATGCAGACACTTGGAGAAGCATTGACGAAGATAAGCGGTGTCACAGAGCAAGTTTGCCTGACCGGATGACAACTGAAAACAAAAGCCATTGACAACATGCGCTCAGCTTCACTTCACTCTCGCTTTCCCGTGTTGCTAATTTCGTCGACGGTACTCGAAGTACAAAGGATTCTTGATAAGTCCAGAAGTTTGTCATTTCTGCGAATTTTGGAATTTTCGGACTTTTCTTGTTAAGTTTTCACTTGTTGCATGTCTGCCCAAGGTCGCGGTGAGGATGTTCTTGCTTTTTGGTCAACTGCGGCAGATATGTCATTTTAGGCAAACGAAATACCTTTCGGTCAAGCGATATTGTCCTTGAAAAAGTTTTTACAAATAAGTTGAAATCAGCGGTTTGAATACACTCAAGCAACGAGCAAGTTTTTCCTGCTTTGCTTTATGAAAAAATTTCGCAAAATTAATTTCTTTTATTGAATTTTGAACAAGCTGAGGTGACTACTTGAACCCAAGAAAAGTTTCAAAATTATGGCACTTATCGCGGCACACGGGATGAGATGGCAGTGAGATTGCCCTAATTTGATTTCACGCAGACATTAAACAAACAACTTTTTTAAATCCGACAGCAACTACAAATAGCAATAATCAAAAGCAAACACATGACAATTTTACGCTTGAATTGCAATGCAAAGTCAAAGCAGGACAAAGGACCGAAGTGAAAGCCAAAGGAAACGCCGGAGACGTAGAAAGCAAAAATAAATTTGACAAATTTTGTTCACAAATAAAAGTCTTTTTTATACATAAAATTTTCTATGTCTTTTTTCAATTTGCGCCCATATATACTCACATACATATATGTATATATATTTTTTGTTTTTTTTTAATATTTCCATCGATTGTAAATTTTTTGTTTTTAACTTTGTTTTCTAGTTCATCTACGTTTGTCTTTAGTTGAATTTTGCTGGTAAACATTGGTTTATGTCTGTCAGCCGTTGACATGAAAGTGGTTTGGACCAAACAAAACAAACTGGCAAAGAGTGAGCGAGCAGGAAGCCAAGCGAGCGAGAGGGAATAAGCAAACAAACGTGGACCGACTGAATGAGGAGTGCATGGGTGAGTAAGTGAGGCAGTGAGTGAGAGCGCGCCAACCAATATCGAGATCTACTTTTATCTATTGCATGTCTATGTGAGCGCTATTTTATTTTTTTTTGATGTAAGCGTGTGTGTAAGTTGGTGTGTTCCATGGTCGAATGGAAAATTGTTGGAAAACATGTAATTTTCATGGTTAGTTACATTTTTATTGTGACATTAAGTGGTTTGAGTTTGAGGCTTGGCTCATAAATTGATTGAAATTCTATTGTTGCGATAAAAGATTCGTTTGCTATCTTTGATTGTGTGCCAAATGTCTGCATCGATAATTCCTATAATATTGTATTATATTGTGTGGGCGGCGATAAAAGTTGATGGCGCAGAAAACACGTGCTGCACACGTATATAGTTTTCGGTTGGCGTTCGTATTTGTGTGTCTGTGCGTGCCCGAAATATGACAGCAAAATCCAACTGTCCCAAACACTGACCAAAGGCACACAAAAGTTTCACAGTTTAGTCTGTCGTTCGATCACTTAAGCTTCAGCAGGCAAACGCTGTTAGGTGCACCAAATGATGTCAAAAGGATTAAAGTATTCGACACTAAGCCTCTGCAAATTAACTAAAATCAATCAACGAAATAGCGTCAAGTTTGGCACAAGTTTGAGCCAAGTTCCCTCGCCGCCTCTCACACTGCCGCACAATCAGCTCATTGTGTGTAATAATCAATAATTGACGCGCACAGTTTCATGCGTTAATTATCGAACTTAAGTTGCCGCAATTAAAAACATTGATGCACCCAATCCGAGTAACCTTCCTGTCGTATGCCCGCATACATATGTATGCACATGTGTAGATACATAGATACATATCCGGGCGACATAATTCGTTCTGTGCACGTCACTAAAAACGCCAAGTTGGCAGTTGGCCGCAGCTGATGACTGCAGGATTTACGCGACATCATCCTCGACGTTTCCTGCTCACCTCACTAACACACACTAGCACTCACCAACAGCTGGGCACACCTGGCAGAGCGCCAGCACTTTGACTAAAAGTTAGCAAAATATACAAGTTTATATACATACGGGTAGACGGACAGACGGACGGTTGTACGGTAGGACGAACGAGTCGACGGACACACTTACTTGCCAACACCAAAAACATTTCACACGCGCTCAATTTTTTCTCTCTCTTCTTGGTGATATAAGTCAAGTGAGTCAAGTTTTTGGCAAGGACTGAATGCCTTTCTTGCTGGCAGACTTGTCAGCCAACCTGCCTGCCTGCCTGCCTGCATGTCCGTCCGCCTGTCGTTTTGAGTTGTGAGTGGCTGCCGCAGGCTGTTATAAGTCCTCTAAGTCCATAAGCTTACTGTATTAGTGACAACCACGTACAATATGTTTATTCAGTCGCCAGCGGGGCGTCGTCAGCGGTGAAATCAAGCAAACCCGTCGTCGTCGTCATGAACGAAGTTAGTTATGTTGTGTAATAAACACGAACTGCAGTTTTTGGCACAATGATTGTTTTTTTTTTTCGTTTTTCTGATTCTGCTTAGAAAAATGCCTTCTAATTTTATTTACAGCTTATTTTCAAGTCACTAAATTTAATTTGAGCTGGTTTGCTAATGTCAACGACACCGTGACTGCGCTGAAATTGAAATTGAAATGCTTTTGCTGTTGAGCGAAGCAAACGCAGCAGAACGCGTGAGTGACTTGAGCGAAGTTTAAGGAAGTTCTTGCTTTTAAGCACTCAGAACGCCCACTCGGTTGCTCAGTGACTCAGGGACTCGTCACTTGTGGCACTATAACCATGCCCATTAAAAGCCCGCTAGCAGTGCGAGCCAGCGGCGGCAGTCAAGTGTCGCGGTCGCGGCAATTGAGGCAACTTTAATTTCACTAAAAGTGAGCAGCTCAGCGAGCTTGCACAGCTTGCACGACTGCCGACAAGCGGCGAATTGAGGCGGATGCGAAAGCGTTGCTTGGCACACTCGAAAAGCGCTTTTTGGGCTCTTGCAGGCCTTTTGCATGCGCCTGTGGACGAGCTTGAGTCTGGCGATTAAGTGGAAGTGCAAACGGCACGTGATAAGTACAATTTACAAATGTAAAAGTTGAGTCCTCTGAGCATAAAACGAATTACAAACAGTAAAGTAGAAGTGCAACAACAATGACAATAGAAACCATTTTACTTGCTCACTCTAGCGTGTTTCACTGTGAATGTCGAGTGTGACACACGCGTATTGAAATCGTCCGTGGAAAAAATAAAATCTACCTGCTATTTACTAAAGACAAGCCCACATTTGTAGCGCAAATTGTGCTTAGTGATACAATAAATCATTGTAAAGTGTAATTACCGCGCAAAATAAGTGCATTATTGATAAAATACATTTTTCTTCTAAATTGGCCGATGCCGGCATATATGTGCCGGCAAGCGTCCCGTCAAAAAAACATCTGTGCAAAACAGCTGTTTTCTCTAAAAGCTTTAGTTTACGCAAGCTACTTATTTCTAAGGATCGAGTCTCGGCTAATAGCTTGGCAATAAAATTTTCATTGCATACTTTTAGGTCTGCTATGAAATCTGGACATATCCAGAAATCTCAAAAAGCAGATCTCAATATGAGTAAGAAGAAGCTGACCCTTGGCGAAGCGCTAAAAGAAGCCGTCAATGCCAAATCTGACAGCGAAATTAAGCTGACAGCTGCATTAGCACAGGCATTTGAAACTGAACCCGCACCAAGCGCTAATGAAACTGTAGACATGACAAACGCTAGCAACCAAAACTTTATCCCAGCCGATGATGCTCCTCGCCGATTTCAAATTATTAAGCGTAGGACAACTTCAAGCACATCTCCTGAAGTATTAAGAAAAAGAGCGAGTTTAGTTGAAAAAACTGCACCTAAAACTAGATACAGTGGAAACACTAACAGATTCGGATTACTTGCACAACTTCCCACTGAAAATGAATACGAGAACGATGCTGGTGATGATTTGAGCTATCAGCCCAGCACTAGCCGTCAAGCTGCTAGTAATGCGGAGATGAGTAATGCTGTTAAAGCGCCGCCTAGGCCACCTCCGATTGTAATGGAAGGTATTTCAGATGTCAACTTGCTTATGCAAAACGTCAGTAAAATCACTGATGTAAATAAGGTTGAGTTTCGGGCCTCTATGGGTGGTGTTATGCGTCTTTATGCGGCCGACACTAACACTTTCCGCTGTGTTACCAGGTGGCTTGAAGAAGAGCATTACGAGTTCCATTGTTACCAACTGAAAGAAGATAGACCGTACAGGGTATGCGTGAAAGGTCTGCATCACAGCACGCTGCATAGCCAAATCAAGGATGAATTGGCAAAGCTAGGTCATAAGATGCTCGACGCCCACACGCCCCAGCGTCGTAGCGAGCCCGGTTGTCCCGATGCAAGACCAAGAAACATGTTTTTTGTGAACATCGCCGCTGCGCCCAATAATAAACAGGTCTTGGATGTTAAGGCTCTGTGCCATATGAGGGTTGCAGTTGAGCCACTCCGCAAGCGCACAGCCGTTGTGCAGTGCCACCGATGCCAGCAGTTCGGTCACTCGGCTAAATACTGCCGTAAAGCGTATGTTTGCGTTAAGTGTGCAGGTGAGCATCCTGCGAGTAGTTGCACTCGGCCACGCAATGAGCTCTGCACATGTTTCAACTGTGGAGGGGAGCATCCTGCTAACTACTCGGGTTGCTCCAAGTATCAAGCATTTATAAACCGTACTAGGCCACAGCGCGGCGTGGGAGCTAAAAGCACTATCATCGAGCGTGCGGAGCCAAATATCGCTACAAGCAGCCATGTAACCTTTCCCAGAGGTAGCGTATCCTACGTCGACATAGCGAGAGGCAGAGTGCAGCACAAGCAGCCCCAACAAAACCATCTACAGCGTGAAGACAGAAGCCGCACCCGTTCTAGAAGTCGCCATAATTCTGTTCTGCGCTCAGTGACAAACACCAACTCTACTGAAGCCTTCCTGAAATCGCTCAACGAAAGCATCAATTCATTGCGCTTGATACAGGAAAAACAGATGGACCTAATGATGATGATGCTGAAACAGCAACAACAACAGACACAGCAGCAGGGGCAAATTCTTAATTTGCTCACTGCACTACAAGTGCAGCAGTCCCCAAAATAATGCCGCTGCGCATTTTAGTGTGGAACGCCAATGGCGTGTCCACGAAGCTGCCTGAGCTGGAATGTTTGGTGCGGCGAGAAGAAATTGACGTCTTGCTTCTTAGTGAGACTCATTGTCGAGGAACGAGTGCGCCAAAAATTTATGGATTTGATGCCTATCCTGCCAATGTCCCAAGTGATGGTAACGCTAGAGGAGGGGCAGCTATCTTAGTTAAGTCTAGCCTAGTACACTTCCCGTTAACTGCCATAGCTACCGGCAAGGTGCAACTGGCGTCTGCAGCCATTGAAACAGCACTTGGTCCCATAAACTTTGGAGCTGTATATTGCCCCCCGAGGTTTGCATGGACTTCTGAAGACTTCGACGACATTTTGAATCTACATTGTCCTAAATATATTGTTGCGGGTGACTGGAATGCGTCCCACTGGCTATGGGGAGCGGGAAGGTCCAATCAACGAGGTCGTGCATTAGCTAATATTGCTCTGAGCACTGAGGTGAGCTGTCTAGCAACAGGTGGCCCCACACGGTATCCGCACGGCAGCCGAGGCTCTCCAAGCTACATCGATTTTGCTATGACCAGAGGCATCCTGGATATCCACGTTGATATACGGTCTGTTGTTGAGCTTAGCTCCGACCATATACCGCTAATTATCACGCTAAACGCAGCTGCAATGACATACGCAAGGTCAGAGCGGTTAATAACCATGCGCAGCAACCTGAAAGTGTTTCAAGGCCAGCTTGAGCGCTCGCTGCACCTTAATATTGAAATTAATTCTGGGAAGAACTTAGAGGATGCCATCGACCTTTTCACCAGCAAAGTAAAGACAGCAGCAAAAATGGCTACTCCTACTCCGCTCCGGAAGCCAGCAGCATCAGGCATACCAATCACTAACGCCATTCTGCTCCTAATCCGTGAAAAGAGACGTCTACGCAATAGATGGATAAGGTCTCGCCATCCTCTAGATAAAGCAGCATGGAATAGAGCGCAGGGTGTGCTTCAGCGTGCACTAGCGGAAAACAAAGCTGTCTGGTTTGACACAAGACTGGCTAACACTGGCACTGACTGCGACGCAACACACTCGCTATGGAAGGCCACGCGCGCTATCAAACGGAGGTGCACCAGGAAGGCGCCGCTTATGGACAGTAATGGGACATGGTGTCGGACAGATTTGGAGCAAGCTGAGGTGTTTGCGGGGCACCTTGCCGAGCGCTTTCAGCCATTTGAGCTGGCCAGCCCAGAGCAAGTTGAAGAGACGAATGTAAGACTATCCCAAGCGCTTCAAATGGATCTTCCTATCAGGCCATTTGCCCCTAGCGAGATAGTTGAAGTCATTGGTCGACAAAACGTCAACAAAGCTCCAGGTCACGATGCCATCTGCAACGCAACTTTAAAGGCATTACCAAAACATGCAATCCACTACATTGCGTTACTGTTTAACGCCATACTGAGGCTGCAATGCTTCCCTGCTCAGTGGAAGCTTGGGATAATCTCCATGATCCACAAACCTGGCAAGCCGGAAAGGGACCCTGCGTCCTATCGGCCGATCAGTCTCCTCCCTTCGATCTCGAAGGTGTTTGAGAGACTAATTGCTGCACGGATTGTCAGGATTGTGGATATTCAGGGGATTACTCCTGAGCACCAGTTCGGGTTCCGAGCTGGTCACTGCACGGTTGAGCAACTTCACCGGCTAGTTGGGGAAATTTTGACGGCATTTGACAAGAAGGAGTACTGCAACGCCCTCTTCTTGGACATCAAAGAAGCGTTTGACCGAGTATGGCACCCAGGGCTACTGGTTAAAATTAAAGATATGCTGCCTGCCCCTTATTTTGGGCTACTACAGTCATACCTGGAGAGAAGACAGTTTTCGGTCCGCTTCCATTCGGCCGTCTCTGCCAAGTACGATGTTAAAGCTGGTGTTCCACAGGGAAGTGTACTGGGTCCTCTACTGTACTGCCTTTTCAGTAGTGATATGCCGCAGCCAGACGATAGCCTGACAACGATGTTGGCCACTTTTGCAGACGACGTCTGTGTCACTCACAGATCAAGTTGTGAAGTCACTGCTGCCGACGGAGTTCAAGAGTACGCCACTATGTTCGCGCAATGGGCGAAGCGCTGGAACATTGGCATTAATAGCGAAAAGTCGGCTAATGTGTGCTTCACCTTGAGAAGGAGAACTCCGCCTGCCATTTCAATAGAGGGCAATCCCGTGCTTCAGGCCGACTCGGCTAAGTATCTCGGCGTCATTTTGGATCGCAGACTTACTTTCACTAAGCATGTAACGGCAATCAGAGTACGCGTACGAGCTGCGACGGCTAAAAACTTTTGGTTACTCAACTCGAGAAGTAAATTGTCACTCGCCAACAAGGTGACTATATACAAGCAAATTATCGCGCCGATTTGGAGGTACGGGTGCCAAATCTGGGGAATCACATGTGATAGCCAGATAAAGCGAGTACAGGTGGCACAAAACCGAATATTGCGTCTGATTACCGGTTGTGAGTGGTATATTCGCAACACGGTGTTACATAGGGATTTGAAGATGACAACGGTATTTGACGAGTTGAATAAGCATTCTAGTCGATACAATGACAGGCTTGTGAGCCATAGAAATAGACTGGCGAGGGTTCTGGCAAGAGAAGCCCCTCCAACGAGACTAAAAAGGCGGCAGCCGAGAGAGTTGATGACGAGACGTCCAAGGACTCGAAGGTCTTGATGTTATTAACTGTGATTGTTATTTGTGATATTGTTATTGTTGTTGTTAATTATTTATTGTTTGTTGTTAATTGTTAATTGTTTTATGTTTGTAAAAGATAAAGCTAGCCTATCAGCTAGCCGGCGCGCCCTTTTGGGCTGAATTAACAGATAATAAGATTATCAAGAGGAACACTAATAACCTCGTATATCTCAAGAATAATAAAGATAAAAAAAAAAAAAAAAAAAAAAAAAAAACTCTAGCGTGCGGGCTGAAAAGTATGCTGCATTTATTTGTTAAATGTTTAATCATCTTAAGAGGCAGCCTCCCCACTGACCCACTGTCCCACTCCGCTGCTTCCTCACTTATTTGCCGTAAATAATATGTATTACACAATTCATCATCATTATTTTGACAGCAACGACTAACAACATTATCAACAACGCCAGCTCCTTAGCTTACAGCAGCAACGAGCGGCCAGCAACCAATAAACTTCGCCAACCGGAGCCAATTTGTTCTTCCGCCTGCATTTGGCCAAAACAATAACGTCTAAATTCAAGCGCACTTCCGCCTAACGATGAAAAGAAGACCAAAAACAATGAATCAACAAAAAACTATTGGTCCTCTGTGCAGTGCAATTGCTTCTTGCTGGATTCACTTTGAAACAACCAAGTTCATGCTTTCAACAATGTATTAAACTTTTTCGCTTAGAAATTCGTGGTTCTTTGGTTTAACTGCCGCTGCACCACAAAAGTGCTGCAACATCTTCTTTAAGCTGTTTAATTGTGTACGCCGTATCGAAGGCTCACAGTTCGGGGTCAACAACGCTAATTGCCTCGAAAAATAAATGCAGAAACTTTAAGGCGCCAACACGCTTGTCTTGGCACATACTTCCGCAACGGACGGAAACAGCAATGGAGAAATGCGATAAGCGTGGCAGCACAACAGCAAAGTACAGAACAACTCGAAGATAAAGAAAACGCGGCAAATGGCGGCAGCAAAAGTTGTTGCAAGCAAGTCAACAAGCAATTACGACTGCCAAAAGGACAAAGAAAACAGCAGCGAGAGCACAACTTCGCTTAATAGAGAACTGCTCATTAAACGCTCAACCGGTCGGCCGATTGTCCGCAAGTGACGACAATGAGAGCAGCAATGAGGGCGCTGCGAACAGCAACACCAACAGTAGCAGAAAGCGGAAGTGCTTCGCTGGTGTTGTTGCTGTTCTTGGCTGATCCTGCAGATGAATTCCAGTCGGGCCGCGTGCACTTTTAATTAAATGAATTGCGACTAGCGACTGGAAACTTAGATCTTGTAACGCTCGCCAACTAACGACGAAAGTTCGCAATTCGCCAAGGAAAACAAACGTAGAAAATTTCGGTAATTAGTAAACGAATCATTAGCGAGGTGTGTTGAGCTGAGCGTTTTCGTCGAACCGGAAGAGATGAATGAGCGCTGACCTGCGATTTATGATAAAAAATAAGCAAAAACTCACACATTCTTTATGAATAGCAACCAAATAATTAATGTGTTTAAAGAAAGTTTAAATTGCTTTCATTTTTCGATTAAAAACCGGTGATGCAATTATGAACACGCAAATATTCTGGACCATATGGACTGTTTTTCTCCTGTTTTTGTTTACTCTCTCTCTCTCTCGCTCACTCCCACTCACTCACACAACATTTAAATGCAATATTAAAGAGATGAAATGGAATGGAATTAAAAAAACTGTATGCTGCATGTGTGTAAATTACATCTTTGCCAGCATGCAATTTAAAAGCTCATGAAAACGGTCGACTAATTGATTAATGATTAATGTAATGCGGCATTTTGTATTGAATTTTATTTGCATACGCAAAGATGGAGGCGTTTACACACAATGACCGCCATACGAAAAACTTTCGTGCAAATTATTAATAAATTAAATGAAAATTAATTTGATAATTTTCCTTATTATTTGACTTCACTTTGCCATGGAGCAATTAGGAATTTCACTGCTGGAAATGTGTAAATCGTGGACACAAAACGTAATTACTCATTTTTAATGTTATTCATATTAATTGGCGTCTGACCCGACCCGACTTTAGTACAGTTCAGTTGAGTTGAGTTACATAAGTAGCTTATAACGAAGGCAAGACAACTTGATTTCATAAATTAACATTTTATGAACAACAATTTTGAAAAGTTGTGCAAGCGTGAAATTAATTCAACGTTCGACAAACGAAAGCGAACTCAAAGTTGAGAAGATGTCGTCGCTTGAATATTGATGCCAATACTTACAGCTTTGATTAAGTATTTTTAATTGAATCGTTCGCCCAGTGCCTGAATGGCTGAACTGAAGCAAGCTTAGAAATGAGGGGCTAAAGCGACGCTTGAAAACATTTGCTACTTATCGCGTGTTTTCCTATATCGATCGGCTTGATTGCGTGAATGATTGAATAGCGAATGAATACAGCAATTGAAGTGAACATGTACATGTGTATGTGTATACCATTCACACATACATATGTATGAATGCATGTCTGCGTTATTATTATTATTACAGTAAATATGCCGCTCTGTTGCTATCGGCCTCATCGTTCTGAGCTCCATTAATGCTGATGAAATGTGCTGGACTATCGCAATTGATTTTCTGCGTAGTTTAACAAGGTCGTTGCCGTTGTTGACTGTATACACGCATACAAATATAAGCATATGTATTCATATGTATGTAAAAGTGAACATATTTATCCCCGTTATTGATACTTTATTTGGGCCCTCTGCCCAGTGTTGCTCATTAAAGCAAAGGCAGCTTTCACTCAGGTAATTTTTCGCCGTCGGTCTGAGTGAGTGTGAGTGTCTGTTTCTTTCTGACTTTTATTAATACAAACGCAAATATTGAAATATCACCTTTTTCGCTGTCATCTTCATATCCGGTAATTTTTATATCCTGTATATACTGCGTATCAGGGTATATAAAGTTTCAGACCAGGTGGATGTAATACCTAGAAGGAGAAGAGTCTGACCCCACAAAGTACATTCATATATTGTCAACCCCCAAAGACCATCCAACAAAAATGTTTAACAACTGGCAACTCTTTCACCGATAGTCTTGTAATTTTCAACAGTATTTATATAATGTCAGAGGTAATGTCAGATATACACTTTCTTTTTATTTTGGGGTGTGACAATGCCCACCCGACTATTATTACGGTCTTTACAAAAAAAATGAATGTATTAATCAACTACTAGACCTCTGCTTAAAAGTTAAATCATATTGGCACTGCTTTATCACTGCTGTAAATACAGCACTGTACTAACTACAGAGCTTGCCCTATCTATTCAATGAGTTTGAACTAAAGATATTAAAATTAGCAATGTCACATTTACAATTTTTCCTAGATTGGGACATGGAATTGTCACCGTGTATGCAGGGTATGCAGGGTATTGTCCTGTTGCTTGTTTATTTATACTCTTTGGATACAGAATGTGTCATACTGTTTGTATGTTCAAGAAGTAGTCAATGGAGACGCTGCAACTGTACATATTAATAGCCAGACATTTGTTCGTCCATCAGTTGCTCATAAGTGATTAAAAGTTTATGTTTCACAACACATGGATCGAACAGCAGAAAACAGGGAACGGAATTTAATATAAATCGTCCTTTCAAGAAAATTAAGAAGCTTTCATAAAAGAGTTAAAATACCAAAAATGTTCTTTCAGAACATTGTGTGTGATCTGTGTAAGTAAGGGCTGTATAGTCGAGTATACACATGGTTGGCGGTGCCACACCCTCAATCTACAAAAATATATTGGTCAGTCAAAAAATGTGGATTTTACGAAATACTTAAGTTTGTAGGTCTCTGAGGGGTAGCTATCAAAGATGGGGAAAATTTTTGGTATGCGGTTTTTAAGATGTATGTATATTCACTGAGCTTGTATAGCAAATTTCAGGGTCGTACCTTTTTTTATTTTGGAGATATAGCCATACATTTACATACATTTCGCTCAAACAAACACAATATACCCTGTACACATACTGTCCATATGGAGTATATAGATTATACAATAGTTCATTTACATAAGTTGAAATAGCCATGTCTATCTGTCTGTCGTTCCAACAGTCCGTCAACCCATCTATTCAACTAAAAGTCAGAAGACCGTATAATATCTTGAATTAGCTGCCTTCTAGGCATGACCCCTTTTATGGAAGATATGACATGGTTTGTATGCAGAAGAGCAGAAAACATATTATTTTACATTATTGTATAAAACTTCAAATTCGAAAAAGAGTAAATCAGATTGGGCAAAGCCGACATTTCTCATTTTTTGTTATTGAGAAACTTAAAGTATACATGACCGGAACTGAACATGTACCCATGACATAAGACTTTCAAATCAGTACTAAAATGCTAGTTTAGACACTAAAAAATTAAGAATTGACTTTGACTAATCACTTTTGTTCATTTGATTACAAAATTGTGCAGAACAGAAGCACATCACAGAGACCAAATGTGAAAACACAGACAAACGTGATTCTCGAAGGATTCTCTTACGCCAATCACTTTCATGTGACACAAGTTTCAATACTGATTTAGTAGCAACTAAATTCTCGTTTGTCAAAACAAAAGTGTTGTTTTTGTTAATTTCTGTTTCATTTTTGGCTCATTTCATCAATGGCAGCACGCGAATTCAACAACGACAAAAGCAAACGAGAATAAAAGCGCCGCCCACTTTAAAAGTTTCGTGCATATAATTACTACAATTCAGGTTAAACTTTATCTTTAGCCGAGTCTTTGTGCTCGCGCTTGTATTCGAGCGCGACTGACGTTGCCGGTACCGTCAGCGTTGCTCGTACTCGCTGAATGCGTGCCGCAACGCTAATGTCACGCAATAAATCTGAGCACGCTGCTTACCAGCATAATAAGTACCTGTGCTGGCGTTGTTTGCGAAGTTCGTGTCACCGAAGTTGCCGCTGTGTCTGCTGTTTTTGCTGCCTTTGTGCTACACAAAGGATAAGCGAAAGGATTTCGAGTTGGGTAAGAAAGCACACAAACATGCATTCACATTGAGTTCGAGATACTTTTAACGCTCGACAGTGTTCGACGATATCTAGTGGCGTGCGTACTCCTTTTCTGTTTGTTTATTTGTTTGTTTGTTCATTCACGCGCATTGTTGTCATTGTCATAGTCAATGTTCATGTTGTTGTTCTCCATTTAGCTTAAAGTACATACGGGTATCAAAACATCATGCTATTAGATCATATACTACACAAACAAATACACTTACAAACAGATACAGGATTGTGTGCTTATGTGTGTCATGGCTCTGCTTAAGTTACGGCTTCAAGTTTACTGCATCATACCAACGGAGGCAACTTTTATCGCCATTATTAAAAAAATTTTGACTTGTTGTCGCGTGCGTTTTACAACCCACAGCCTCAGCGGTCGCATAGCCAAATGTAAAAGTGAGCTCGGTCTTATTTTAAGCTTACAACTAAAGACAATAAACTTTTTCTTGGCCTTAAACCGATGCCTGACCTATGGAAGCGCAGCCGCCGAGAGCTGCCGCCAGACGAGTTGAAGTACATGAGCCCGATGAAATATTAAAAAAAAAGTTTGAGCTTTGTCTTGTTGTTCAATTATTGCTCAAAAACTTTTTCATTTGCCAACTGCTGCAAGAGCCATTTAAATAACGCAGGCAAATATGCGCGCATGTTTTACAACCTTTTAATTAAAACCCGTTCACAAACAACCCAACAAGCCTCCGACCAACCCACTGCAGCTTCTTTGCGAATCTTCAACTTTTGATAAATTGTTTTGTAGTTACATGCCCACGCGCACTCACACACAACCACACTCACTCACACATAGACGGCGTTGCTGCGCACTTTGCATATGTCTTGTTGGCTTTGTCTAGGATTTATGCATGTTTTTCGCATGATTTATGATTTTAATTTATGAAAAATAAGTTTCACTTACGTCTTAAGAGTGTCAACGAGCGAAGTAAGCAAACATGAACTTAGTGTGCCTTAAGTTGTTCAACACATAAATTAAAATTATTCTTGTGCTGATGGAACATTTTTGGAATCAAAAAATTGATTGTTACACTTAATAGTGGATGGTCTCTTGATGAAATGAACAGATATGGGGAAATATTGTTTGAAGGGAATTAATTCAGGCCAACTCATAAGTTCTTAAGTCTTCCAATCTATTTTTTCGAAGAAAAGCTCTGGATTGCACGAGCCAGACGACAATCAAAGTAAAAGTCCTGAATCTGCGATAACAAGGACCGCACTGGTCGAGACAAGGCGATCTTAAACCCCCTTCTGCTTTTTGGATAACAGCATCTAAACAGCTGACGCTCAAGAAGAACCTGAACAGGAGCAGCTCAATCTCCATGCCGAAACTTTACTCTCAATTGAGTATTTCACCACAGTCACAGCGTAACTTCCCGAAGCACCTCACCATAAGCGACCATGAGCTACCGATGCAAAAAACAGTTTGGTGGCTGCGCTTCCCGCCGTGCCAATTTCAATACCCTTGGTCGTGCTCGCTGTTGCCCATCAAGCTGGACAAGGATATACGTACAGCTTTGGACCTTTACCCCTTGGCTGTTTTTCGCCTGATAACTGTTGTCCCATTTTCGATAGTTTAGGATTAACTCTCAACTAACGAATTTAAGGTCAGTATCAAAGTATATGGAATATTTCTATTAGCAATCGACGAATTCGAAACTAGTACAAGATCTAGTCAAAAGTGAAGTGAATTTGGGGCTTGTATTTGCAGTACTAATAACGCATTAGTTTATAAAAATGATTCAAGTAAATAAAATTTATTAAATATCAGGTGCTTCTATGTCGTCTATTGAAGCTCTGGGTTTAGTGTGTTGAACTTTGAGATTCAATCCCCAGCGCCTCTAAAGTTTCAGTTTTTGTTAAATTTATATCTATAAATTGTATTGTATTAATAAAGATGGTAGGATTGTTGCAATGGACCTCTGCCTATGACATCACCTAGTAAAACTTTACAGTTGAACGCCGTTAAGGTAGATTGAAGCGGTACTAGTACTGGAGTACATTTGAACTCGTTAGAACCTTAGTTCTGTAATAGTTTGGTGAACTACTGGACAATACTAAACTAACATACGGCTTATTAAAGTTTAAAAGCAAAGAAAAAGATGTCAAAATACTTCGATTTACCAACCTTCTAATGAAACCATTGAAATAACTATTTTTTACTGTGTGCTTTCAATAAATGCTTTTTTAATTTTTATATTTTTCCTGTCATTAGAATCAACCAGCAAAGGCAGTGTAGTCGAGTATACTCGACAATATAATACCCAGCACACATGGTAGGATTGCACCTTTAGAAATTGTGGAGAAATTGTGGTATGCAGTTTTGTAGGGCTAAACATACTGAATCTATAAACCGACTTTCATGTTCTTACCTCTTTGGATGTTCGAGTTGTAGCGGCTTAGAAAAAAGGGTAGTGCTCGTTGGGCAGGAAGGAGTGGGCGTGACACAAAACCGTTCAAACTTGATCTGCTGCCGAGCATCACGAGTCTACCCTACATATTTAAAGTCTCTAGCTCTTACAGTTTCCGAGAACCATTGGTGAATACCGACAGGCGGACGGACGGACATTGCTTGATCGATTTCTCTTGTCGTCCTAATCAAGAATATATACATTATGGGGTCCCCCTCCCTACCTTTTATGCGTTACATACTTTTGGTCTCAAACAAACTTAATATACCCTGACACACTCTATGTGCAGGGTATAAATATGTAAACGAAAATGCAAGTTTTTTTGTTTTTTTTTTTTTAAAATAGTTTGTCGAACGACTGTATATGTATGTGCCAGTTAGTAATGGATTAGCTTTTTGATAACGGTTCACAAATGCTTATAATTCTGCTGGGCGACTGTCCCTTAAATGCTAAGTTTGACGGCCATGTTTCAACTGCTGCTGCTTACATTCGACTGCCGAGCCTAATTGTTATGCTACAACATCCCCTCCTCATGATCGATAGCTGCTTCGATAGCTCTTATAGTTGCACAACTGCTAGAATATCGTTTGAATGTTACATCTTCTTAACTGTTTGTAATTCTTTGACTGCCGCACGTTGTGGCCTTTACCCTTTGCCTTACTACACTATCATACCTTGTTACAATAACATACATATAAATGTTGTACAAATATTCTCCCTAAATTCATCATATATTGAATGGAATTACTGCGCAATAATGATGCATGTATGGTTGGTATAAATTGAGAAATGGCGTTAAATTGAATTTAAATAAAAATCTTCGTACATATTTTAAGGCACGTTTTTTTCGACTGATTCGATTTCGTATCTCTAAGCTGCAATGTATTTCAAATGGCATTTTTCTCAAATTGCTAAATGTAAGAACTACAATTTTATTGCAAAATTTCATGCCTTTTATTTATTTTTTGATTTTTTTTTCGTTTTTTTTTTCAAAGTGTTTTCTACAATTTTCCGTTTCAACGCCTGCAATCGCCTTTGTTATCCTTTTTTCGGGTTGTGTGTTAGCAAAGCCAATTCAACACGCTTGACAGAAAAAAAGAGCTTTGTGCCTTACAACAACAACAAGAGCAACAGCAACAGCAAAACACGCTCCCTATGGTGCCGCCTCAGTTAGCGGAACTAAGTGCCAGCCACTTTTCTAACAACTGAATCCAACGCAACCAAACCCAAGCCCATGCATGGCCCTTCATTCCCGTCATTCACTCACTCACTCACTCACTCACTCATTCGGTCTATTCATGTGTGCATAATCAAAAAATCATTTCACTTTCGGAGCCAAAACAACAACAAAAAAAAAGGATGCAAAAAAATTCTTAGGCACATGTGCGTGCCAAATGTGATTAGATTTGGGTTACAAACAATTTTATTACAATTTATTAATATATCTGAGCATGTCACCTCATTGCTATTGTTGTCGGCGTTGTTATTGCCGCTGCCGCTGTCGCTACTCTTAATATTGTTGCGTCAACCCAAAAAAGGTTGCATCATTTTCACACATCCGCAGAGGTCAAGAAACAATTCAAGTTCGCCCGTTTGACATCGGCATGGATATCTTCTTGTCTCATCTTGTCTTGTGTTGCTTTGTCTTTTCTTGTCGTGTCGTGTCTTAATTATCGCACACACAAACTAATTTACAAGCATATAATTTGTGATCTGCGTGTGTCCTTTCGTCTGGTCTGGTCTGCTCTATTTCTGTCAGTACTGGACTGTTCGTGCCTTGTCTAATTCTCAGATTTTACAGTTGCGCCGTCGCCGAGCTCACGTACATAAATAATTTTTGTTCATTTACAGCATATTAATAATATTTTTGTTCATTAGACCCAAAAAACTTGATTTCACATGCGATTTATTCATATAAATCATGATTATGAAAATGTGTACGCATCGAGCTTAATTCAGCGCACACGTCTTTCGGCTTTATGTCCTTTAGCCTTCACAATTGTTTGAGAACAGTTGCTAAACGATGTGTGTATGTGTCTTGCATATCAACTTAAATTCGTAAAAGCGACACTATTTCAAGTTGTTTATCTTTTGAGCAAATTATTTGCTTTGCTTTCATATTTTTAAATTGAAATTTTTGCCGAGATTGTGCTTTTCTTCTACACGGAAAATAGAATAAAATTACCAGGCATTGTTGTCGATTGTCGGCTGTCGGTTAAGTGAGCGAAAGAGATGACAAAAATGACAATTTCATTCAGCTTTGAAAAAAGATACACTCAAACAAGCAAACTCACACACACACACACACACACAAACGTTCGCGCACAAATGGTGGACGAATTATGAAAAATGTTTCTTGGTTTGGCAAAAGGCACTGAAGAGCAAAGAAAGTCGATTGCAGAAAACTGAACTAAGATGAGCTTTTCCGAGAAGAATAGAGCACTGAACAAAAATACAATAATTTGCTGCACTCGAGTATCTCAGATTTCATTGCTTTTATTGTGTTGTTGTTAGTGTTATTTTTGGTTTTTGTTAGTCGACAACTTTACGACAATCAGAGATAATCGTTGAGGCGTGCACAACATTTTTGTTGGATTATTAATTTCGAGAATTACACAAAATTGTCAACAACAAAGACACTTTTGTTCAGTGCACTCGCCAAATTGATTGCCTAAAAGTGCTGAAAACATAATTTTCCAAACCATGGCAAAATAATATTGCAGCATTATTTATTTGCGAAGCCGGTAAATTTGTGAATTAACATTGGCAAGCTTGTCAGATGCCTTCCTGCATTGTTTGTCTGCCAAAGGAAGCACAACGAATGCAAAATATGACATGTACGTACGTAAGTGTTGTTCATAAGCTGAGAATGACGTAAGCGCCTATCAGTTTTCTGTTGTCAAAGCACAAATTCTCAACTTCAAGGACCAGCTGAGCAGGCCATGTGCACTTTGCTGGTGTAATAAAAATACTTCAAGACTTGGCATAAATTCGTATCTATACATGTACGTCAGTCAGTCAGGCAGTCAGGCAGTCAACGTGTAACAGTAAAACGGAAGTAACACATCACCGGCATTACGAGAATCAGCAAGAATAACAGAGAGAATAAGCTTGATTGGTAATCAAAGCCGAATTGAGTCCTCACACAAACGAAGAAGAAGTCTTGCTTTAATGCAGGAAAGTATTCAAAATTTGTAGTCTGCCGTTAGGCGGCGCGGCGTCATAGAAGATGACATTTAAGGCAACTTTTTTCGTATAGTTAAGTACAAGTTTAATTTTGTGCATTATCGTAAATTAGCACTAACAGTTTTATGCGCAAGCTATTAACTTAATAAGCGCCTCTCTGTCGTTTATGGCCTGCAATCAGCAAGCGAGCGGGCGAACGTGTGACAGAGACAGCGACAGCAACCAAACCTAAAGCGGAAGCATGTACGTGTGTGTGTGTGTTTTATTTAATTGAAACTACAAAAGCGCCAGATTTCATTTTACTCCAATAGACCAAACATGCTCGTTTGCAATAAATTAGATTTATCATTTTGTTTGTTTGTTTGCTTGCCAACGAACTCAGACCAAACAACCAACGACACCAGTGGCAACAACTGCCCACGCCAAATGACTCTCCACCACTGAGGCCACCATCAACACAATCGGCAACAACAGCAACACTAACAGCAACAACAACAACGACAACAACACAGCAAATATGCGTAAATAAATTGTTGCTCCTTCATCACGCGTCCAGCTCGGCCTCCGAAAAGTGAGCTGCGTCGGCAATTTGCTCTGCCATTCAGTACGCCATTCAAGTACAATAAGATTTACACGCATAATGCGACATAATGTGCCAAGTTAGTTTCATTTCATTACTTCGTAGTGTGGCAAGTGGCAAGCGGCAAGCGAAATGAAGCAGAGTGGAGTTCAGTTAAGTGAAGCCGGTAAGGCAGTCTGTTCAAGTAGTAACATTCGGTGACTTAATGAAGTCGAAGAGCTGCCAGGCTCAGTTAGCACGTATTAAACATATGCCGACTCACATTGCGCATACGCCCCGTTAGCACGAACGTAAAACTTTCATGCACTTTCGCCACACGTCACCGAAGCAACTTTGTAAAAGAGCAAGACAAGAAAACAGAAGGCAAAAACTCTCTATGCCAAAGGTCAACTAACTTCTGCTGCTGGTGCCACGCCCACTGCCGTTGTAAATGTACAAACTTCACGCGGCGCACAACTTTATAAAGCTGATTTAGACTGTGGCCTATGTTGAAGTGCCACAAAACTTTGAGGCGCACAGAGCCAAAGAGTTGAAGTCGTCGGCTTAAGAGTAACGCATGCGACTCAGGCGGGCACGCCTCGCATACTCAAACAACGCCACAGGAGGAAATGACTTTGCAGTCAAGCCAAGGATCAAAGCCGTAAGTAAATTATAAATTTTGAAACTTGATTCCGTTCAAAAATATTAAATAATGTCATCAAACCGAGTTGAAGTTGGCTGAGAAAGAATATATAAAAACAAAAGTTGCTAATTTATATGTATGTGAAAAAAAAGAACGGAAACAATGCGCAGTCGATTCGATGGCAAAGAAGCCATAATCACGAAACAACAGCAAACAAGTGCAAAGTAATATTAAAATATAAGGAAAATTTTAAGAAACGTCAACAACTTGATTTTCATTAAAAGTTTAAACTGAATTACATACACAAATACTTAAAACTCTTGTCCTCTCACTTTTTTCATATATTTCTGCTCTCTGTTTCTCTCTCGCTCTGTCAAATTGGCGAAACATGAACGCTCACTTATGTGCACTAATTAGCATGTTTGAACTTAGCATTTTCCTCCGCGCGTTCCCACGGCCAAGCCCACGACGCTTTCACAGTGTACAAGCGCTGAGTCAACTCCGACTGTCAGACGTGAAAGTGAAGAAGCAAGGCCAAGTAAGGAGCAAAATGGGCAGCGGCAAACAATGCTGGGAAAATGTTTTCGACAAAGTAAATTTTACAGCGCATTAAAATGAAGAACATCCGGTCAACAAGATTAATTTCCGGTAGAGCAGTTAAAACAAACAGTTCGTTAAAGACATTAGAAGAAGAGCGCAGTGGGCGGGCTAGTCGCTTGGCGTGGCACGCCTTTGAAGTGGAGTCAAAGCTCGATACAAGTTTTAAATTTCACTTAATGTTGCTCAACCAACAAACAAAAAAAGAAAAAAAAACAAAATAAGTAAAAAATATGTACTTTTTGATATTTTCTTTGGTAAATGTTATGAATATTTTGCTTGCTCATCTTTTTGATTTTGCCCTCTGCTGCAGCATAAAAATTATTGCGTTTTTCCGCTTGACGCATAAAAAGTTTTGCGTTTTTACATTTACAAATTTATTTAAATTGTTTCCAACTGCTGAAAACCGTCGTTTGCTGCCAACGCCGCAGTAAAAAAAATCAATTTTTTTTGTGTTCGTTCTGTTTTTTTATGCACTCAATATAAAACTTTCTGCTTTTGTTAATGAAACATGCTCGACTGCACAGCACAAACAGCAATAACAACAACAAAACACGCCAAACAAAAACAATTAGAAGGACTACGACGTTGGCAAAAAAACAATTCATGTTCGTGATATTTTTCCATGTCGACTGTCAACATTAGCGCCAAGCGTACTAAAAGGTTTATTGACATTTGACTCAGTCGCTCACATACGCGACAGCTTTGTGGATTTTACTGACACAAATACACTCACACAGACACAACAACAAAGCAAGGCATAGACTAACACACGTTTCTTACACAACACGACAGCAGCGAAGTTTATATAAGATATAAAGACTTGAAGGACACAATGACTAATGCGACGCTGAACCAGAGGCACATTTGCGCTTCGTGACAGACACAAACGTGAGTTATAAATCAGAAATTATATTAGCATGCGTGGTAGAAGTTGCTTTGCTACAGCAGCACTTAAAGGACTTATTTGATCTCAAAAGATGTTTGAACAAAATGCAGAAACTCCCATTAAGGTAACTTTTAATTAGTGCGAATGAGAAGGCAACAAGTGAGATAATCGAGTACATTTTCTTTACTCTCTCTCTCTCTATCTCTAGCTCAGCGACTTGTCTTTAACGCGTTTTGTACTCATCCTTTACTTGCTTGCTGCTCCTCTTTGACAACGCTCTGTCGTTGTGTCTTGCCTTGCCTACTCTGCTCACAGAGCTAAGGCCATTAATATGCGACCTTTCGCTTTAGCAGTGGGTGTCGTGTGAACATCATCTTTAACCTGTCATTTGAGCAGTTTTCGCCAAAAGCCTCAAAGTCATTTTTACACACATTCACACACACACACACACATGCTTTAAAGTCTGCGACCAACGACAGAGGCACTCACGAGTGTTAACAGGAGCTTCAGTTGGGCGACTATCAAAGTAATTATCGCCATGTCTAGACATTGGCTTAGACCTGAGCACAAGTGATAGCTTTAAGCACATATATTTCAGCAAAAATCATTAAAATGTATTTACACAACGCAATTGCAAATTGGCTTTGAAATGGCTTCAAATTGTTTTATTTTTCTATCTTCTTCAAAGGTTTCATTCAATGTGAGTCAGAGGAATTCAGTTGAGAGGCTCAAATATCCTTGCATTTCACACATGTCAACATGACCACAAGCACGCAAGTTAGCATTTTTTATGCAAGCAAACTGACAACAACATCCGCACTTGGAGCTGAAAACTGTAAAAAAAAGTGAGATATTTAAACAAAGAAAAACAAACGATTATCGCAATTACATAATTTCTCAGTTGAACTTTCCAAGTGTAATTAATACAACGTTTTTCTAAATAAATTGGCTTCAACAGTGACGTCGCCTTGTGTTGAAGGCGTCTGCGTAATAGCAAAGTACGCTGATTATGTGCACATAAGCGCTTTCGGTTGACCAATTCTTCAGTGGTGGAGCGATGGACCAATGTCAGTGAAGCAACACAGCCGTATAAAAGCGTCCGTTGTTTACATCATTATTCGCAGGAACTGATAGCAGCACAAAAACAACAACAACAAAGACAATGCGCAGCTAATAGGTCAGCCAGAGCCTGGTCCTCCCACGCAGACAAAGGACGTAAGCACAAGGAAGCCACGGCGTGCTAATGTCCTTGCTGATATGTAATGCGATTATGCTCCGTCTACGTTTAGTTACATCATCAACATCGAGACTTGAAGCTACTTGGCAGCACTTAATGACAAAAACATTTGCACGCCAGAGTGAAAAGGAAAAACGTCACAATACGAGACAGAGAGGGACTGGACAATAACAACGTTCTGATCAAGGACACACCGCAGCAGTTGTGCGTTCACACGCAGCGAAAAACCGAAGCCGAACTGGAGATTTTGTCATGTGATTTGTCATAAAAGCAATTACAAAATGAACAACATGAAATCCTTAAAGTCGAAACAATTCGAATTGCCTTTATGCGAATTTTGCCAAAAACAAAACCTCTTCATTCGAAGGCTACTGGAAATGTAAGTAAGATTAAACTGTTTAAATTTTCGACTACCGTTGTGATTGTCATTGTTAGACATGACATTGTCACATGACACAGTCATCTCATTGCCAAGCATCCTTAGCGAGCCACATTCATTTGCTGCCCTTGTAGGCACTCCGTTCGCCCCTCACAGACAACTTTATGACATTTTCGTTTTCTTCTCCTTTTCTTCTTTCCATTACAGTTCAACTCTCTTTATAAACTTTTATTTTTTTTCGTTCCTTACTTCATTTGGGCGCTCAGCTCGTTAAAGTTAGTCCGAGTCCCAAGTGCTGTCATGTCGCAGCTAATTAAATCACATGACACACAAAACAACCAAGTCGCCGCTACTGTCATTTGCCGTATTCGCTTCCACTGGCTGACTTTCTTCTTGTTCTGCTTTCATTTCGCTTCCTTTCGACCATTCGTTCGTGCTTATCACGTGTCAAAATCATCTTCCTTGTCCGCTTCCTGCGCTCCGTTTGCTGCCACCAACAACCATCAGCCACTGGCTCAGCTTCTAGCGTGTAATGCACAACGCATGGAAATGTACTCAACACGCTGATGATAAAATGCCACTACTGTCATTGACATAGTCACATCTGTCCGTCCGTCCTTCCGTCCGTCAAGTCCGCCGCCAAGTATGCAATGCTTTTTATTACTGCCACTGTAAGCAATTAGTGTTTCCGTTTGCTTTATTTTGTTTATTTCAACGCTCGTCGCTTTCACCCCCCTTAGCCGCTCGCAAATCATAACGCTCTGAACGACACAGAAATGTGCATACCGCAAACGATGAATTTCATACCAAAATAAATGTCATCGCCATGGCGCTCGTTGACAACGTTATTCTTATTGTTGTTGCTGCTGTTGTTGTGTACGTTGGCATTGCCATTGTCGCCGCCATTTTCACGAGCACTGATGATAGACCGTTGACAACGATACTCACAGAATCCATCATGCTGGCTTCCTCTGATTGCGGCTTACTCGATCTTTCGCTAGTTGGATAACATCAACTCTTGCCGAAGTCATGCATTAGTAATTGATATTTTTCGCAGAGACTTATTTTTTTTTATAACATAACTGATGCCGTTTCAGTTGCCACAACGGCTCCGTCATTTGGCTTGAACTTTTGCCCCGCGTTGTCAGCAATGCGAGAAAGTTTGCCTTCCTTGCAATGAGTTAAGTCGAATTGAGCTGATTTTCGTTAAGTTTCGTTGTGGTTCCGCTGCACGATTTATTTATACAATAAATTTTGTAACAAAGTTTTCTTTACACATTTTTGAACATTCTGCTTCATTGCAGTCTGCAATTGATGTACAGCTGACAATGCCACCCGCGCCGCTTCCGACCTCATGACTGCGCCTCTGCCGCCTCAGCCGACTGAAATGTTCCTGCAAGTTTTAGCATTTCATTTCATTGGCACAAAAAGAAACCATCTGCCGTTTGCTGATCTCTGTCAGCGTTTTGCAAACTTTCAAAGTTGCAGTTAGCGAACGAGTCATGACAAGGAAAGAAGGCAAGAAAAATAGAAATCAAAGAAAGGATAGAGCGGCACTTATGCATATCCAATTTGCGCCATTTTCCATTTCTGCGATTATGGATTTAAAGTTTCTGATAGCATAGTTTATATGCATGTTGACATTTAATTTGTCATCGCCGCAGATTCTCGACTGGCATAATTTCCTTGAACGGCCGCGTTTCTCATCATTGCTTCATTTATTTTTTTTTTTTTTTCTTTTTTTGTATTTGTGCACTCTTTTGTCTTCAGAATTTATTTTCGTTATTTTTTTGCACCCTGCACACCTAGCGTGTTCGGGTATATGGACTTTATTTCAGACCAAAAGTATGCAACGTATGAATGAAGGTAGTAAGAAACAATAAACAGTTTACAAGGACGATTAGGAGGGCTGAGGTTCTCGAAAGCCAGAGGAGCTGGAAACAAAATTCGGAAGGCAGACTCGTGTGGTCATGAACTACTTCAAGTTTGGTGGAATTTTCTAACCCGCTCGCTACTACCAATTTTTTAAAAAGTATAGTCTCAAACAACAGAAGAGGTATGTGAAAGCATTATAAGGGTGGTTGGATGCATTAATGAATAGATGGATGAATACAAAATAAACATAGTCTTATAAAATGGCTTTGCAACATTTTTTGCCTTCCCCCATTATCTCTCAAACAACACTTTAAAAGATAAAAACCTTAAATAAATTCGTCATTTTTTAACCGATGTTCTTGAAGTTTTGAACAACATAAATATAATCGGGCAATGTCACAGACGTGCAATATCAGAGTCAGACAGTACCAACGTCCACCATATGTGCAGAGTATCCTGTTGTCGATTATACTCGGCTATGCCGCACTTTCTGTTTTTTTTATCGTGTTTCTTTATTTTTTATTTTTAATTTTCTTTTTATTTTTCGCATTTTCTTTGCATTTCTTTGCCCTGGCATTGCCTGCGGCTTTTTTTTTTATTAAATTATGTTTGAAGGAGACGAGCAAATTATGCAAATTGTCATGGCCATGCGCAAAATGTGTCACTAAATGAGATACTTGCACAGATACATGAATAAACTTGATTAAGGTGACGAGCCGCTCCGTCGTTGCGGGGGGCGCGGAACAAACGAATGTGGTGACGTGGCTTTTAAAAACAAGTATATATGTACAGATATTTTTTAACGGGAAAATTTGTTTTAATTTCTTTATTAAGCTTGATATCTCAGCATTACTTTTGCGCAGCGTGAGCAGTTTTCGAAAGCTTTTAAGCAAATCTCAATTTGAGTGAGTAAGTGAATCGGTGAGTGGCAAAGCATCAGCAAAGGCCGCCAGTGGCTCACTTAACTGAACTAATGTCATATTCATGCAACCAATTCAACCAAGGCTTGCCACACAAATGTGCATGCTTGAAGCGAGTGTCGACTGGGAACAACAACAACAAAAGAGCACTTGCTTTGAAATTGGCCGTTATGGGCTGAAAACTCGCACGTAAAAATAACAGCTTTCCAATTAGAAATATAATTACAGCAATTTCATCAAATTGCTTCGCCCGACTAAGTTTCCTTTGGCGGCCGCCACCGTGCGCGCTGTCGCCATTGGTGGAGCGTGCACCTTATGTTCGTTAAATTTTATTGAAGTCAAAGACACAATTTGGCTTTTGTTGTTCGAAAAATGTTTAATTAATGAACGGTAATTGACGCCATTTTGAGTGCAGGACGACATGTACGTTCTAGAATGCGTTCGGCATGCCACCCACTGCGCTGCAATTGTAGCAAAGTCAGATAAAATTTAATCGCACTCATTCACCGAAGGTAATGAAGCTGTCAAAATGATATTATATAAAACCATTTGTGTTTCGTTGCGTTACATTCCGCCGGCACATTAAGGAGCGACGTTGCTGATGACGATTTCGTCTGGCACGCTGGCCGACGTTGGCACTAACGACGTCGAGCAGCATGTAAAAACCATGCGCATAAAAATGAAAGAGTGTCTTAAAAAATATTTCCAGTCACGCCCCGTTCGCTTTGCTAGCTTCTAAGCGCGCACATTAAGCGTCAAGTGAAGGGACTTCTTTGGTGGACCTTGCTGCAGAGGGACGCCGCCATAGATGAGAGGAGTTGAGCAGCGTTGAGAGCAGATGCTAAACAAATATAAAAAATGCAACGCTTGTCGCATTAACCGAAACAAAAACTTAACCAGGCAAGAAAAAATGACATTAGCGCCGTGATGTCAAACCAGCAACAAAAACAGGGAAGAAGCAAATGAGGTTAATGAAATTAGCATTTCCTTTGTCCATCAGCCAAGAGCACTTCGACCCAAATGCACAGCAGAACGAACAGAACGAGCAACAGCGGCAGAGGCGGAGGAAGGCATTCACTTGGAGAGCAACGTTGAAGAAGTGCTCAGGAGCGCAACAGAAGCAGCGCCCTGTCGAAAGTCGCCTCTTCTGGCCTTCCGAAGACCACTTTCTTTTTCTATGCTATTTGATGATACTTCTACTTTTGCATTGTGCTGACTTCTTTTCCTCTTCGCTTGCACGCTCAAGTGCACGACGATGAACGACGAGCGACATTTGATATTCCTGTCATTATCCTTTTTTCTTGCTATGCGTTTGTCTTTGTTGAACGCCTTTTTTTCAACAAAACTCCATCATCAAAATCATCATCATCATCATCGTTACCATCAATGTAGACAATTTCTTTGTCGTTTTACATGCTCGTGCCTTGTCGAGCATACGCTTCAAATCTATTTTACATTTCCACATCATTTGTTCGGACAATGAGTTACAATCGGGCTGTGAAGGGTTCGCGGACGCGGACGCGAAGCTTGCTGGATGGCTGGGAACAGATGTTGCGACATTGGCCAATTTTATCGTAGCCTTTTCCTTCTCAACCAACCAAACCAGCCAACCCAACTCAACCCATTCAACTCTATCTATCTTTCTATTTGTTGTTTTTTATTTCTTGTGGCGACTTGTTTGTTGGCACAAGCGGGCGAACGGAGGCTCCGTCGGATAGATGGTTGGACGAAATGACGCGTTCTGAGGCGCATGATAATGATAATGCCCACAAATGTCGTTTGGCATGCAGCTCAGCTCTGCTCAGCTTGCGCTACGCTGCTCTGCTCTGCTCTGCCCGGCTTGACGCAGGGACCCCAGCAACATGCTAACCGATTTTATTGACATTTGGTTATGGCGCATTATTTTTGATGATGCTCTTTAAAAAAATTATGTGATCTTCTCTCTCGCTCACTCCTACGTTACTTTCGTTTGTCTTTGTTACAATGTCACCAATGCAGAAGTGACAGAGTGGAAAATGAAAACAAAGACAAACCAAAAACTGATAACATAAACGAAAATCCAATACAGCAAAAATATACATCAACATTTTGAAGTATAAAAGAGAGTTTAAAATTTAAAAAAAGAAAAACTCGAATTTCAACTTAAATAAGAGTCTTCAATTTGAGCGTTTCCAATCAAAATTACAGTGTATAATTGAAGCGCTCCATTTTACACACACACACACACACACACACGTATGCATACAAACACACTAATTGGACATCGTTTATTATGCTGTCAAAGCTATAATTATTGACTCCTGTGGCTTAATATCGTGCACCCCAGGCCAAAAAGAGTATTTGCTGTTGATGCTGCTACCGACAGCTCGCCGTGCCACATGCCACATGCCGCAGTGTTGTTGCACGTACTTCCCTTAAACGTTTTAGGGTTATCATTATGTCAGAATGACATTTCACTCTTACAGCAATGCTCTTCTTCTTCTTGTTCTTCTTCTACACATCGCTTCCGACCATGGCGACAATTGCTTTCAGCTATTTTCTACCATCGATGCTTCTGCCACTGCCGCTGCTACTTTTGCCATTGCCGTAGTTGCTCATGCTGCCATTAGTTCATTGCTGCCGACTAGCGTGGGTGCGTGAATGCGTGTGTGCTTGTGTATGTTTGTGTGTGTGAGTATGTCTGTTCATATAAGTTCTTTGCAGCCCATTAAGTGTAACAAATTGCAGCTTCATGAAGTTGGGGCGAGACAGCAGACGAATCAAGTAAACGAACACAATCGAAAAGATACTAAATTTCAACGTAAAATAATCTACTTCCTTTTGCCTTTGTTTATTGGTGACGCCCGCGCGCTCTTCAACCTTGCCAGCTTCGTCTCTATATGCAAGAACACCCTGTATTTGTCGCAAGTGTAACATAACATTTACTCTTTGTTGCTTTTTTTTTATTCGTTTCGATTTTTGCTTTTGCGTCTTTGGCTCATCATCACGTTTACAAGCAGCAAATTTTACAACCTCAAGCAAAAATTCCTAAACGAGGCATTCGCCAAGATAAAACAATTTCAATGAACCCAAAGAAAAATAGTTAAACTCAACACAAAATTCCACAGTGAACACACACACACACATGCACATGTATACGTACGTACATATGCGCGCAGTTACTCTGATATAAGTACGTATACAATTTGCGGTCGGATTCAGATAGTCGGATCAAGTCTAGTCAGGTTGGTGATATTTGCTTTCGTTTCATTCGGTGCCGTTCATTTGCGTCCTTCCAGTTGCTGTTGACATTGTAACAAAGTTAAATATTGTCATGGTTAGTAGGTACAACTAACGCTTAAAGCAGCTGCCTGCCGCATGTCTCTGCCACCGCCTCCCCCTCTGCCCGCCTGCCCGCCTGCCAGCCACAGCTTGCCTGTGTTGATGTGATGAGTTGAATGAGTTTGGAATGCCACGCGAAAAGTGAAAGCACACGGAGAACCGAGAACGCACAACTAAACAAACATACATGAATTCACAGATATATCTACCCAAACACACACGCACACACACACACACACACCCACAGAGAGAGACACAAGCACTCGTAACGTGCTCAAAGTAATATAAACAGTGACAACGAACCAAAGAACGCTTGATTCTGTTTGCCTTTCGCATAACGGCTTGCCGCAACCGGATCAGTGGCGACTGTTGGCTATGGCTATGGATATGGTAACGGTTACGGATATGGATATGGATATGGGGGCGTCAGCGAGGGGCGTGTGCGCGTTTATCTTAATGTGTTGCCACCTACAATTTGACTTTGGCATGAGACAAACGCTGATGACACTGAAGCGTGTGTGGTCGTCGTATATGTACAAGCATACTCACACATACACACACACACACTGCATTTGCATCAGTGTATGGGTGTGAATGAGTGCGAATGGGTGTGAAGTGTGTATGTTTTAAATGTGTCCCTGTGGTAGCATAATATCATCATTTATTGATCCGATTTATGTGACAGGCGAAACTATTTTGTCGCACACACGCAGACTCACTACACACACACACACACACGGTGACTGTGAGCACACCCAAAGCAGTTCGCACGTCCTTTGCCGCTACATCGCTTTTGCTTTGCTGGTTAATCTACAATGAATCGCAGTCGCTGAACGTTCTCATCATCGATGCAAAGTGTGAAAATCAGTTCGGCAGCAAGTTAAAGCAGCACAAATCGCTGACATTTGATTAAATTCTGCACTGCCCTTTCTTTGTATTTGCTCAGTGTTGATCAAAGCGCATTTAAAGGCTTTAAAGCATAGCTTAAGGCGCACAAGCTTAGCCAATAAGCCATGACGAGCAAATTATTTGCCACATCGAAGCATCAACAAAAGGGGACTAAATACATAAAAGGCGCTAGAAAAACGAAGCAATAAATAGAAAGCGTTTTTTAAGAAGTCCTGTGCACATTCATAAAACCGTAAACCCAACAAACCTGACTGAAGGCTGACTGGCTGAAGGGCAGTACGTCTGTCCAGAGGCTTGTTTGATGCGCACGTCAGTGTTGCCATTTCAAAATGGCGACACAACCATCAGCATTCAATTAATTAAATTTCAATTTGTGTTACTGACTGCCTTTGAAGGGGAGGGGCGGGTGTGCTGGCGGTCGCTTGATGGCGCTTTATCGAGCGCGTCATCAGTGCAAACACAGAAGTAGCAACAATGGAGCTATTTGGGCTTGACGAAATTTGAATACTCTTGCACGCTATGTTTGAAGAATATCGTATAAGAGAAATATATAAGTTTTTAAGCCAAAAAGGCGTAGCCAATTTCTCCCCCTTAATACAAGCAACATATGTTTCAACTTACAATCTTCTCTTTTGTCTGCTTCCAAAGAAATTACGTTCATAAAGTTTACTTCAAGGTCCAATCAAGAATATTCAGAAATTCACAATGACTTGAGGAATCAGAAGAGTTTCTGCGTTTTTTCGATAGCTTTTAGACTCTGGTTTCAGTTTGCATTGAAGTAGACAGACAGACAGACATGGATATATAATATCAACATGTTCCGTGCAGCTGATGGGGAAGATGTATCCTTCCGTGCTTGCAAACTTCAGGCCATAGTTGATATACTCTTGCAAGTGCATAAACACAGTGATATCAACAACAAAAACAACAAAAACTAAAAAACGAGAAAAAAATTATCCACTTTCCAATGGCATTTGTCTAAACAAAAAAGTGCGCAAAACCGCGCCAACAAAATAAACCAAAACTCGCTGCACGATATCTCCCTTTTGCACTATCGCACTCCCTTGCCAAAGGATTCAAGCAAAATGGCTGATTTCGTTTTGGGCTTGATTGCGGCATCAACACTCCTTCACTCCACTGCTCTCCACTTCGCACAGCTCGGCTTTGCTCGGCATACAAACACCGAAAATTCATTTGCTTCAAGAACGTTTCACAAATATTTGCGCTTAATTGTCAAATAGTTTGTTAGTACAGTCGCCGTGCTCACTGGTAGGCGCCCCGCCTCCGCCAGCGCCCTCGTCAACAACCACGCCCTCAGGCATTTCGGTGTCGCGCACCTCCGTTTTGCACTTCGCTCAAAACTCGTATAATTTTCAAGCGAAAATGACAAATCATTAGCGTAGCGCCGAGCTCACTCGTTCTCTACCGGCGGCTGATCCATTCAGGGGAGAGGGGGTTAGGGGAACACAGTTGGCGGGGTTGGCGGCCGTTTGCCGCAATTGTTAATGATTATTTGCAAATTGTACACGCGCTTGTCATCAACGGTGATATCTTAATTCAATGTCATATTTAAGTCTTCCAACTCTGTTTTCATCTTTCACTTCTGAGGACATGATAAACATTTCAATATTTAAGGCAAAGACTGCATTGGTCACTTTGGCCAATGGCATGATTAGCACAATGAACGAGAGAAAAGCACATGGCGAGAGAGATAGAAAAGAGACAGAAGAGAAAAGGTGACAAATGAATTTCCCGAACAATTTCGACTTTCATTTACTCGACTTTTGGCAATCAATGCAAGAAGCAAGTGAATAAAGCAGACAACAACAACTAACAATAAAAAATCTAAAAAGAACATCAGCATGAAAAATATAACTAAAACTAAAAAAGAAAGGAGAGTGAAAAGTCAAAATGGATACCAGGAAATCACGATTTGTGTGTGTCTGTGTGTGTACACATGTACATATATCTGTAGATTTGTATGCAAATGGGAAATGGTCTGAACGCCATAAATCAATGTTCAAATAAAATAGAAGTTGTCTGCCAAATCGCACAAAATCGCACGAATATCTTGATTGCGCTCTATAGAGTGTGAGGGGGGGAAGCGGGTTGTGCAGTATGAGAAATGGCGACGACAACGGCAAGAGCACACGTCAAACTCTTTGAGTTAGGTGCGAATCGTTTGAGCTTCGCATCAATAAAATTTTAATGCAAAGTATTGTAATAAAAAAATTGGCGGTAACGGAAGTCGTAACGCTCCTCAGCTCAGGCGAAGAAGCAAACTGTTTGCCACAAGTGTCCAATTACGTTCGTGAGCACGCTCGATTGCGCAATGCGAGTGCGAAAATAGGCTGCAAACATCACAGATAACAAGCATAATGGACGCACATAAAGATAGACGGTCGAACACGAATTGCGTATGAATAAAATTATTGGCAGGCCACAAAAATCATGCCCAAGCACACTAAATAAGTATGTGCAAGATATTGTATCAGAATGATGAGCAGACGGACAGACAGACAGGCAGTCAGCAGGCAACCAACTGACCATGCGGCCAAACGATTGACCGAGCGGCCGACCGACAGACAGGCTGACCAACATAACCGCAATGAGACCGCAACCAAATTCATATACAATATTTAATAATGCCTGTCCGGCGGTCCGGCTGTCGGCCCGGCTGGCTGGTCGATCTGGAGTTCGCTTCAGTGACCAACAATTGACGGTTAACCGAGCAGTTGCTGCACAGAGGCAATGGGTTGTGTCCAAACCGTAGGCAATAAACCAAAGCCGATAACTTATTGATTGAGGGAACGATTTGAAGCAACAACATGCTCATCAGCAACAGCCGCTGCCACTGCCACTACCTTACATTGTGGCCACATCAGTTAAGACCCAAATAACTGTAACTGTGCGCCACGCCCACGCCCACGCCGCAGCCAAGCCATCTTGCAGCAGCCCGCTGACGTCGGTCTGCTCTGTTTGGTTGTATTGTGTTTTGCTGTGTTTTCACGCCAAGCAAATGAAGTAGTAAATTCTGCTAATGTTTATGAGGCCTCATTTTTGGGCAGCTGGTGATTTCTGCTTGAGCAGACAAACTACATAAACCTGTTTGCACGATAATCCCTTATCAACGTGCATGATAAAACTCTGACAGACGCCTTGGCCCAACACCCACCAACCAACGGACAACCAAGCCAGGTGGCTCTGAATGTATCACACACCCCCAATGGCAGCAGCAACAACATCAAGTTGCGCCTACAAAGCCAAACGGGCCTACTTTTGCCTTCATTGTCAGCTGCTTTGCTTCGCTTCGCTTTTCTTTGCTTCTCTCCTCTCCCCTACTCCTCCGTCGTCTGTGGGTTAAGTGCTTGAGGCTGAAAAGTTTTGGCTGAAGAGTCTATTCAATTTCTACGCTTGATTAAATAATGTTATATACTCAAACGCAGTGGCAGCTGCGTCGCCGACGCAGTCAACGCTTGCAAATGCTTTAAGGCACTGCGGTGGCAGCTTCAGTTTTGAGCTTACTCAGAGTTTTGGGCCAAGGCATTGAAGTGCGTGCTGTTATAAAGAATATTAAGTAGGCCTATTAAAGGCTGGGCATAAAATGTTAATAGTTCGGAGACAAGCATATTTCACACTCGCCTCAGCCCGACGCTCCTTTAATTGACTGTGAGTTGAGTGTGGCAAGATGACCCTAATAAATATGTCAGCACTTAGCCATGCGTTAGCCTCAGACAGATCAGACAGAAAGTTTGCCTGTTTAAGAGGGAAAGTCTCAAAGCCAATGCAAATATCGATTAAATTACTGCCTTTGTTTTGCTTACTTAACGTGCTGTTGGTGCGCCTTTTTGAAATTTGCTTGTTATTTCAACACTTAAAGCTCAACTGAGCGCTGTTGCAACGCCGACGACATTATTTCTCTTGAGCACATTCGTTCTGACGAAGTTCTAAAGTTCACATTACTTTAAGGCGATGAAGCCTTTATCCCCGACTGTGCACGCACACTAATGCACACAAATACATTCGCAACCACACATTATTTATTCTTTATTCCTTTCATGCTTTCTTTATCTTTCTCGGCTCTCTGTTCCATTCGGATTTTCCTTCTTCTGCTGAAACAAAGCCAAAAAAGACTCCAAAGCCAATCCGCATTTTAAGAAAAACAAAATCACTCACAACTCAATCTCAATCTCAAAGGGATTGTTTGCAGAGCAGAAACGCACTCGCATTGCCAACACAACAGTGAAAGTCAAGAGCCGAAATGAAATACAACAACTCAGCTGGCAAACACTTTAAGCTGCACACTGAACTGTGGCAGCTTTGAAATATTTTTAATAATATTCTACAATATTTTGTTAAATTCAACAAATTGCAGTTTGAGCACAACGAAGAGTTGCATATTAAAATACTTTTTCATAACTCGAAACGGGGCACCTGATGATCATGTTGGAAGGCCAACGTGCTCGGCAACTTATTTTTAGGCCACAGGCACACACACACACACCCACCCACACACGCACACACACGTACGCACGCACAGCACATGGTCAGCACGCCAGAGTGAAAGTTCAACCGGATGAAAGGCAAATGGAAACTCATATCCGGCAGCAATACACGCTGCCTGGACTTTCACTTCATTAATTTGTTTTGAATGAAATTTTGCATAGGAGCAACTTTGATCAAAATTAAAATTTAAATACGTTAACGTCTGTTTCGACGAGTAAAGCCAAAAGTTGTGCTGAAAACTTTTGCATGCATTATAAATGAGCACATAAATGAATTATTGTAGTAAGGCAAGCGGAGAAACACATGCCACAAAAGAGCACCAAAAGTAAATAACTATTTCATAAAAGGTTAATTTAGCAAACAATCGGTGGTTTCTATATCTTCTAATTTCAAATATTTCTGGCAATTTGATTAACGCTTCCGAAAGGCATCAATCGAGATGTTGCTAGCAAATCAAGACAGTGCAACAAATGTTGCCAACACAGACACAAACAACAACAAACAATTGTGCCAGCAGACTCCGAAATGTAGCAAGCTTTCGCTCTTTGATGTCTCTCTTCGCTTTTGCTCTCTTCAACTGTTACGCTCTCTTCGCTCGCGTCGGCATTTTATGCTCTCGGCGTGGGGCGTCGTGTTGAATGCTCGTCGTCGTATTTGTCTGTTTACAACAACACGTTGAACGAATTGACACGAAGCAAGCAAAGCTACTTATATTGTTGCGAGGCATTTGTTGTTGGCCATGTGTTAGACTAACAACGAACTCAGTCACCAAGTCAGTGGGTCAGGCGACAGTTTTTTTAGCTTCCGGTTGCTCATGTTATAGTTGTTGTAATTGTTGTTCTTCTTCTTGCTGTTGTTTGCGTACGCAAGTGTTTGTCTTTGTGTTTTGAGTAAGGCCAATGCTGAAGAACTGAAGTTGCGTTTTCCAATTACAAATTGCCAGATAATGAAAGTGTGTGTGTGTGTGTTGGTACTTAAACAGGCGTCATTTGCTTTTGCGTAGAAGCAAACAAAAGACAAGACTTACAAAGCAAAAAACATTTGACAAACTGAGGATCAATAAAACTGTCAGCTGACTTAAGAGTCGTCAAAATGTTGATATAAAATTGAATTCGTAAAACTTTTCACTTATTTTGCATGCGTCGTTTTATTTACGCATCCATCCAACAGTAAAACAAAGTCAACAAATTGGTGTCTGCAAAAAATCGTGGAGGGGGGGGTTGCATATTTTGGTGCGCCAACCGTAGATGCTCGTGTGGCAAATATGTGTGGTGGCGCAAATAAAATGCAATTGTTAGTGCAGAAAATCGTTGAAGTCCGTGTTTCGAGTTTTTCGTTTTGGCAAATGTTTTTCGTTGTTTGTTGGTGGATTGAAATAGCAACACAAGCAAATAAAGTCAATAAACTGTGTTGGGTGCTGTGGCTCGGGCACCATTTGCGGCGCATAGTTGAGCAGGTAAGAGCAACAGCACCGAAACAGTGCAAAAACAACAATAGAGCCACCAACAATATCAGCAACAACAACGAAAACAACGACAACAACGCCAACTACAAAGACAAACAATAATAATATTAAAAACAACAAAAGCTTTTATGCATAAACAAAGCTGGATGCAAAACACGCATACGCCATGTACAACAAAGACGAACAGGAGCTATGGAACAACAAGAACAACATGAACAACAAGGGACAGACAGAAGGCGGCAAGAAGCAACGAGAAGAGGCATCAAGTGATGCCGAGGACATTAAAGCAAGGACATCAACATAAAACGAGAGACAATGCAAAGCGCTTAAACGCAGATGTGTCTACTTCAGCTGACCAATAATCACCGTAACAACAACAACAGCAACAACATTGGTCAATGACAGCAGCAGCAACAACCGCAGGACCTGAGGAGCCACAAGAGAGAACGATAAATATAGAACAAGGACGAAAAGGCGCAACAATGCAACAAATGCACTTCATCGTCGTCGTTGTCGTCGTTGTTGTAGTTGTTGTTGACGTCGTGATATAATTAAAACGTCAATCTGTGCAAAAAGTCCCGTCAAATAGTCACAATTCAAGCGATCATTGCAAAAAGCACCAAGAAAACTACAGTAAGAGCTGACTAACAGCAACAGTGCTGAATGAATGCGGAACGAAGCCGCGTGAATAATCAGTTGAGCAAAACATTCGACGCTTGAATTTAATTCGTACATGAAATAAAGATGAGTAAGAAAATTTGCAAATTTAAATGAAAAAGGTCAAAGTACAAATGGAAATTTTCATAGTTTTTGGCAAAAAAATAAGACTAAATCGAAGTCTGAAAAGGAAATTCTACAAAGCTTCTTCTCTTAACTCAAATCGGCACACAAAGGTAATGAAGCAGAAATTGTCGCTGCCGTTGCGACGATGTTTCGAAGGTTTTGCCTTACAGCATTTGGTCGCATTACTTTTAAACAGTTTGTAGCAAATTTAATTCCAACGCCGCATTGACCCAAAATAAACAAATACATACATGCGCGTGCACACTTTCACACATATACATACACACAGACATTCATACATACATATATGTTGAATATTTGACACAAATGCTGATGTCATTCACTGGCTCACAGGCGACTTCAGCTCCCTCGCTCCCTCGCTGTCTTAGCCCCGACCAGACCCGACCAGCCTCGCCCATTCCATCCCATACCAGCCCAGCCATGCCATAACAGTTTCACTGTTGGCCTTGACTGCGTGTCACGACGCTACGGATGCCCTGCCGCTGCTCTGACTGCTTCGACTGCTTCAACTGCTGTGCCAGCGTCGTGCCTGGGCGACATGTTCATGCAAAAATCGTTTTTTGGATTCTATAGCGGGAAGTGTGCGCGATTTTATTGTATTCTTACAGACATATGTATTGGCACATATACGTATGTGTGTGTGTGTGTGTGTGTGTGTGTGTGAGTGTCTGTCTATTTTGGTTGCTTTTTGTCGCCAAGCAATATTTCAGTTTTGTCGAACGACATCATGCATCATTGCTTCGAACATTTCCATGACTATTCGTGCCGGAGTTTTTCCGGCCTTTCCTCTTCTTCTTTTACTCCTCCTTCTCCAGCCTCTTCCCCGCAGGCCAATGCCGCAAGTGTCGCCGTTCTCGTCGTTTGCCAATGAGCAAAGACATGCAATGGGAATGCGTTTATTTTTAATTTGTTGTCGTTGTTGTTGTTGTTGTTGCATTGCAGTTTGCAACATAAATACGAAGTTGTTTATATCAATGATAAAATATTTTCAATTTTAGCTATTTGCACGCTTGACTATAAGCAGAAAGAATAAGAAAAACAACAACGAAAACAAAAACAAAAAAAGGTAAGGAAATTGAATTTTTAGCAACAAATTCATCGCTATAATTTATTTTGAGGCCACCGCAACAACATCAACAACAACAACAACAGTTAAATGAAATAAATAAAGACTCGTGACTTGTGTCAAAAACAAAAACAAAGTCGAAAACAGAACGAGAACGTGTAATTGACAAGCGTCTTAAGAGCAAGAGGGTCATGGACCACAAAGAAACAACAAGAAAAGACAAGATAACACAAGCAGAGACAAAAACAAAGACTAGCCGAGTGGAAAAGCAAGCCGGGCCACCGCAAATTACTTTGTCCGGCAGCTCGGACAGCCGCAAGAGATGGCTCGGCCAGCACACAGAGACACCGGGACGGCCGACATGTCTGCAATTTTCCGTTATTGTGTAAACGTGAGCCAATTACAAAACTGCATGCGAGCGACAACAACAACAGCCAACTTCGTACCTCAGGTGAACTTTGCGCACTTCTCACCTGCGCAGTTGAGTGTTCTAAGACGAGGACGTCGCCTCCGTCGCCTGCGCCGGCATCGGTAAAGGCCATCACCACAGACGACGCAGCAGACGCGGCCGGCCTTCGGGCCAGACACTGTCATCAGCAGCGACGGCGGCGGCGATTGCTGATGTAAACGAAACGTGAGCCAATCGCGATGGCAACATCGCCACTGCGCCATTTTTGCGGCAACAATTTTTTGTATTGTACAGGTTTCTCCTTTTTGTTCACTGCACAAACGATTTTTAAGAAATTAATTAAAAACTTGCGGCGCACAAGTGGAAGACGACGACTGCGACATCGTAAGTGTTCGCTTGTAATTAAGCTTGTCTTGACCCAAATTTAAAAGTCAGTTCCTTTTCGGCTGTTGCAGCCTACCGGTGCACGCCTCGCCCACCCCGCCTCCGTCGTCGTTAAGTGGCGCCTGCCGCGACATTCGGTGGCAACTCTGTAACAAGTGTGTTTGCCGCAAAACGTCAAGTATGCGAAAATTTACGCCGTTTCAGAAAGCAGTCACGAATCTGCTGCAGTCCCTCCTCCCGCGGGCGTTGCTGATGCTGTTGCTGTTGCTGCTTTTATGTTGTTGCAAACAATGTGCGCACTTATTGCTCATATCCTGCCACTGCCACTGCCACTGTGTGCCGCGCACTTCCTGCCACGCCGCTTGCCGTTGCACAGTTGATTTGCATTTCGGCTCGAGCGAACTCAATTCAACTGGCATCGTTGTCGTTTGTCGTTTCCTTTGCACGTGCGACATTAAAGGCAATCGCGGCATCCGTTCATTTGAGGGTTTGCCTCCTTAGCTTCCCCACTCACTCCTCACCCAACCACTCACTCACTCACTCATTCAGCCGCAGCACTTCACGAATTTATGCCGCTTTATGCAAGTAAACGACACTTTAATGCTTCAAAGCATAAAAGTCGCAAACAAAAATGTGCAAAATAAAATCACTGAAAGCAAAACCAAACGAGATGACTTTGAGTGCGCTTGCAAGCATAAATAAAAATAAAAAACAACTACACAAGAAAAATGTGAAAACAAAAATGTACAAAAGAAAACACCTTCAGTCGGGTCCTTTTCACCTGCAAAGTGAGCGTGTGCTTTCATTGCTGCGCGTCGCTTTAAAGGAGGCGGCGCTCTCACCTGCTGGCATCGCTTTATCCTTTTCGCGCTGCTGCAGGCGTTGCCTCTGCCTCACAAAGCGAAACGCTTCGGTCTCGTTTGACAATGTCAGACGTGTTTTGCTTCTCTGCTTCTGCTTCTTTTGTTTGCCTCTTTCGTTCCATGTTTGTATTTGTTTCGTGGCCAAGTCAAGCATGTAAATGTGCTAAATTCTTATGAATTATTTATTGTCTCATTCTTCAGATACGAATCTATTCGATTGTGAGTCTTGGAAAATAATTTTATGTTTCTTTTTCCTTATTCTTATTTTTGTTTACGACAATCGTCTGTGTCCGAAATGGTTGACACACGCACGCGCTCGCAGCCATAACTTCAAATAGCTGGACATATCATGTATACATTGGTGTCTATATGTGTGTGTGTGTGCTCGAGTGTGCCTTGTCCCTCTTGGCTTGTTTCCAATAATTTTATTTTGGCATTTATTTATTTTGCAACCAACTTAGTTTCTTTCCCCGCAACACAGACAAACATTAAATAATCCCTTGGAAAAAAATTATTAAATATTTATTAAAATATTGCATACTTTTGGCATACTCACCATGCAATACCGAAATCATTCAAACATCTCATCTATGTACGTATCAGTTTGATTTTGAAAGCATAATATTTGTAATCAAATAAATTAAATAAGGAAATCAAAATGCTTTGAAAATTCTCCTTATGCACAAACATATTTCACAACTGTCATAAATTTGTGTAAATTTATAAATCTTAAATTAAATTGACTGCAAGTTAGTCAAGTCGAGTCAAGTCGACTCTATTAGAATGTTAAAGTCTTGTCAGACTGCTTGTCACTGATTAAGCGCCAACTAAGCGTTTAAATCTAGTTTAATGCCCCAACTTGCTCCGATTACGTGCAAAGAAGTGAATTTAATACGAAACCAGAACTTTCCACACACCATTCGCCATTATCTAAAAGACTTCAACAAAATGACAACACGTGATGAATCGTTCACATGTTAGCCTTCACCGGCTAACTGAGGTTACGTATGAGTGAGTGAGTCAGTGAGTGTGTGAGTGAGCGACAGCGTGTGCAAGTGTGCGTGTGTGAGCTACATGCATTTGTCGTCAGCGCCATCAAATCCACTGCCATCATCAAACGACTTTGGGCGCTGCTAAGCCTTTTTGATGTAAAGACCATAATTCATGCCATGCAACGCACTTTGCCATGAAGACAAAAAACTATAATTTGTCAAGATGTTGCCGGCTGAGAGTGAAGCTGCGTTTTTCACCGTTAGCGCAATGTGAATTCATATACTTATACAGACATAGGTACACACATATGAGCTCTTGTCACAGTTACTACAGGTGAAGGTGAAGCGCTCACAGCAACGGTGAGAATGCGTGGAATTTGTGAGGAATACCAGAAAAGGAAACTATCGCATAAGTGTTGTCAGTCTCGAAAATCTCCAAATAGTCAATTAATTATAAGTTAGGAATCAGGTTGCCGACCTGAGCAGATAAATCTGCTGATGACTGAGCCACAAGTTACCACACCAGAGCTGACGAGGGAAGCAGTCACTTAGGGGCGCAGTCCCAGCATAATATATACACTATTGTGTAAAATATATCTATGGGGAGAGGCAACCGCACTTTGAATTGTACTGAGTGTCTATGGCGGACGCTGCTTTTTTACCAAAGTTCTTAATACTAATAATAAAAATCATTCAACGTCAGACGTTTGTAATTTGGTCCGCAATATGCGAAATTTTTCTTGAACAAACCCTTCACAAATTAAACCTCTGAAAAAACGCTAATCTTATATGTCTTTACCCCATTCGTTGATCAAAATAGTTTTCTCGCCTACAATAAGTATAAAGTTTCAAGGCAATTGGTTAAGAAACAAAAAAGTTAACAATTTTCATAACCCCTCTGCGGAAGGTACCCTTTCTGGTGGTCGGACATTTGTGGTTATATTTAATTTATTTAAATAGTTTTGTTAATAGGAAAATAAAGAGGTTTCTACTTTGTATTCCCTTTCCATCGTTCCTAGCATTTGTAATTTCTTATGTTCCGTTGAGGTTCAACATAACATGGGATAGGTATTAGAATGCAACATGTCAGGTTGCTAATAAAGAAAAAAATCCTTGTCCTGAATACGACACACAGTTAAAATTCTATCAATATGCCATTCAATAGAATTTTTCTGTTAACACTGTCTAATAGAGTAAAAATTCATTCATTAAATTCATTATTTTAAATATCTAAATCTTATAGTTTTTGATAATCATTAGTAAGAACCGAAGGATAGAGACTTACAAAAAAACCACTAAGGACGCTAACTTCAGCAGGGCTGAAGCTTAAATACTCTTCACGCTTATTTCTTGTGCCACGCCTATTTTTTTTTACTGAATATATTTTTTCTTCATCTGATTAGTCTATATACAAATTCTCATTGTTTTTGCTCATTGGGTGCCGGAGATATGCAAATTATTGATTTTTGGTAAAAGTGGGCGTAACCATGCCCATTTTTGTCAAAATAGTTTTAATGCCTACCCAAGAACATAACTGTGAAGTTTCATGTTAATTGGTTAAGAAACAAAAAAGTTTTCCATACAACGACGTGAATATTGCTTCTCTTCCTCTTCTTCATTTTGTATGGCAGGTACCAGTTCCAGTTGCCCGATCTCAATGAAACTTTCAGGCACTTAATCGAACCATGTAAAACTACTAAGTTTAAAATTTCAGCCCTCTATTATACAAAACAAAAAAGTTTTCCATACAACGACGTTAAATCTTAATTTCTCTTCCTCTTCTTCATTTTGTATGGCAGCTACCAGTTCTAGTTGCCCGATCTCAATGAAACTTTCAGGCATTATGTCGGACTATGTTAAACTACTATGTTTGAAATTTCAGCTCTCTATCTTTCAAAACAAAAAAGTTTTCCATATAACGATTAAAATTTGATTTTCTTCTTCATTTCGTATGGGGGCTACCAGTTCCAATAATCCGATATGGCCGGTTCCGACCAATGATTTGACCACACATTAGAGAAGACTCCCTGCAAAATTTCAGCTCGATATCTTCAAAACTGTGGGAGGAGATAGCATATTCACAGACAGACGGACAGACGGACATGGCTATATCAACTCGTCTTGTCGAGCTGATCAAGAATATATATACTTTATGGGGTCCCCCTCCCCTCCTTCTTGCTGTTACAAACTTCAGGACAAAGTTATAATACTATTCACTTGCGTGAAGAGTATAAAAAGTGTCGCTGTATATGTAAGGAATATAATTCGTGTTAATCTGTTAGATTCGGATCAATAAAAACTATATGACAAATGGAGACATCTTTGATGGCTCCCAAAGGATGCCTAATGGAATGCTGAGCTGAGCCGGAATTTTGTGAATAAATAATAAAAGCCGATTTTCGATACTTGAAAGCTGAAACCACTGCGAGAATTTTATCACAAATGGTCTTAAATTTAGTCGTAAAATTACAGTACAGCCAAAGGGTGCCCGGGGGATTATTTATGGAAAAAAATCTTTGAATTTTCAAACGAAATCCAATAAATAAAATTAAATTTTACAATTTCAGATTGTTTGGGTGTCTCTTCCGGCCAAAGGTAAACTTCAACATTGCATTTATTTGTCAAATATTTGCTTAAAATATACGCAGTAAAAATTATTAAACAAAAGTCATACATTTCATTTGCACTTTAAGGGGGGTAAGGTTAATTCGTTGAAAAAAAAGCAAATTTTTGTGATTTTTATTAAGGAAAACGATAAGCATTTGTTCAGTTATTTGAATGGGAAGTTAATAAGTAATATCTTAAGCATATTTCCTGAAAATTTCATTAAAATTAAAAAAAGTTTGAGACGATGGCAGCAGTTTTAAATTAATGCCATTGAAAAAAGGTGTCTTGCGGTGACCACGATTACAAACTACTGAACCATCGCAAACTCAAGACAAAATAAATGATTTTAGCTGATGAAATTTGCAGTGTCCTGACGTCGAGGTTTTTTAAAAAAAAAATTTTTTTCATTTTTTTTTAGCATGTTGAAGTCAAAATATCGATTTTTGACAAAAAAAATCAACCTTCAAGCTGCTGAAAAAAATACTTAAAACTAAAAAAAAAAAAAAAACTCGACGTCAGGACACGGCTAATTATGTCTAGAAAATGCCTATAAAATTTCAAAAGAATCGGTTTGTTAGTTTTCGAGTGAGAGTGGTCACCGACTTTGCAAAAGCAAGTTGTGGGAAAATCAAATTAAACTTTTGCTCTGCGCTATAAGCCGCATAAGAAGACTGAAACTGAAAACGCTCTATCTTCGTCAGTTTTCATCGGATCATCCTGAAATATTACACGATATTCTCGAAACATTCTACTGTCATCCCGCAAATTTTGGAAAAATCCATAAAAAAAAATTTAATACCTTACCCCCCCCTTAAGCGCTTTTGGCGAGCACAATTTAAATTTAAACAAATAACGTGAGTTGCACGTGGGAAAGAGGCGGGGAAAGAGGCGCAATTAATGTCAGTTTCAACAGCAAAATTAGTGTCGAACATCAAAGTTCGTTGTTGTTGTTGTGTTGTTATTGGTATTGTTACTTAATTAATCCGTATACAAAAGCAAACCAATGCCAATACAAACTTACAGCAGCACAATTCGTTGTTGTCGTTTTTATTATTTATTTATGTATTTTCACAGAACTAAAACCAAAAAACTCTTTGCAATTTGTTAATTAAATATTTGCTTTTAATTGAGCCAGAATGACATAAGAGTATTTTCACAGACCATTTGGCATTCGGCAGACATGGAAATGAATGGTTTAATTTTAAATATCATCTGCATTATATTGTTATAAATGAAACAAAACAAAAAAGCACTCAATAAAAAAACAATCCCTAAAAAATTGTATACAAATTGCAAACATGATTTATGCGCTTCATTTAGCTCGTTGCCGAAACAAATCATATTTAATTTAAGAATAAATGCTCAACGAATTATTGCAAATACAAAGATACATTACACAACACATAACACTCACACATTCATGTGCGCACAAAACGAATTCATTTCAATTTGCAAGTAATTTTATTTGTAAAGCAAATAGAATAAATCTATGCGAGTCTCTTTGGGGAAAACAAATTATTTGCTACAAACAAATCAACACGATGATCTGCAAGGGGGGTACTAGTAACGGAAGGAGTGAGCGAGACTGGAGATAAGTTCCACAATGTATTTATGTGTGAGAATAATTGGCAAAAGTGTAAGGGCATGGCGAGCTCCGCTGCTTAGTCTGCACGTCACGACTGCCCACGTGGGCCAAGGTCTTCAATTCGGATTCTCATGACTTTAAAATGACGGCCAAAGAATACTCGTATACACTCAGAGTGAGCAAACATCGAGCGGGATTTGCATCTCGCATATATGTATGTATGTACAACATATTAGAAAGAGTAGTTTGCTTTAATAAGCATTACGCAAATGCTGCTGAAAAGATTGTGGCCATTTTTCTAGCTCAGCTTAGACCGAGAGTAAATGCACTGAAAAATAAGTAAATAAATAAGCGAGCGTACGAACGAATGAACAAACGAGGGACCAAACAAAAATAGCAAATTTGAATTGAGGACAAAGTTGGCGCGTGCATGTGCCCGCTTAGTTCATTGAGCAGGGATGATGGTACGGGACACTGTGGCTTATGTTATGCTGAAATGTTAATTCTTTATTTATACGATTTGTTATTCCATGCAGGTTTCCTTTTCAGTCTTTGTTTTTACTATGTTAAGCCTGCAATTTGAACAGTTTTTTCCCTGCTTTGTTGCAAATGTAACATGATTCATACAAACAAAAAAAAATATCTTTTCTTTTATGATTTAAAGATATTTATAATTTTAGCGAAAGTTCTTGTCAACAAAAGAATTGAAACTTGAAAAATTAATTCAAGCATAAACAATTTTAAATTAAAGTTATATCCATGCACACACACACACACCCGCATGCACACAGATTCGTATGTATACATGCACGAACAACCATAAATAGTAACTCAACTCATTTCAGTTTCATTACTGACACAGTATGTTAGTGCTTATCTTAAACATGACTGTCTCCCTTTTGTTTCTTTTTAGTTATGCCTCATTTTTAGCCCAGCTTTCACGCAGGCATTTTTGGAAAATGAAAAATTGTGCTCATTTCAGAATAGAAAAGCTCCACACACACACACACACACACACACACATACACAAACTAAATAAGCCAAACAAACAACAGTACCATCAACTTGAAGACAAGGACTTAGACAGACAGTCGTGTAGATTTACATACTATACATTCGTATTTACATGAGCAAAACCTCTAGTTGAGGGCAAGGGCAAGGGCAAAGGCACCGACAACCTCACACATTCGATGTCAGCTACGTTGAGATGAGTTGAGTTGTGGAGAGGAGAGGAAAGCAAGAACACCCACAAGGACGCACTTGAATAGTTTCCAGCAGCGTAGTCCTTTTCAGCGACCTTTTCGGTGCTCTCCTCAACGTTCAAGTCACGAGTATCTGAAAGTAGCATGAATCTACGGCATTAGTTCCGGCTTGAAATCTCACATTTAGTCGAGCACAATAACATTTTGCATATGTTTTTGCCAGTTTGTTAAATTTCGGCGTCATATTCTCACTTGACGCGTTGTTTTTGATTTTTTGTTATTATTATCCTCTCTCCTCACCCTCCGTTTTTTGTGCGTGTTTTTTTTATTTTACGTAGCTAAGGTTCTGCTCTGTCATAGTAAATTATTCATTAAGCTCCATCGCCAACGACCGCGCCCACGATTGCGCCCACGATTGCGCCAACTATTGTACAAATTCCTGCATAGTCTCTAAGTAGCTTCATTCATATAAATTTCTTTATTTTTGTATTTTTTTTCGCTCGCTCCACATTGTCATTTTTTGGTCTGTTTCGGGTTTTTCTTGTCGCAGTATTTATTATTTTAAACACACACACGCAAACACATACACACACATGGTCGAACACTATGAACCCGAGGGGAACCTCGCCATTTTTCTAATATTCTTGTTTTTATTGTGAGCGAGCGAACAAGCCCGCCACAAAATATCATTTCGTACTATGCTTGCCGGTGTTTTAGTTGCCGTATTTTTTAAAGGATTTTCTATGAAAATCAACATTTTTCCACGCTTTTGTCATTCCTGCATTTCTTTCGTATGCAAACTCACTTCAATGCCTGAAGAGGTGAGAGACAGAGAGAGAAAACCGTCAACAGACAAAAACTAACAAAAATTGTCTCTTGTTTGCACCTGCCTCGAAGGGATTTCGTTCGGGAAAACCATTTCCGGTGAGCAAAGCGGCGAGAAAGACATTACAATCTGAATTTTTAACATGTGTTAACAACTTTAGGTGCTCCGTGAGAAATAGTGCTGTAAATATAATTGTCAATTGCTCCGGTGTTCTCTCACTTTGTATGAACAGATTTGAAAACGGATAAGTAAGCCAATCTAGGCCAACAATAAAGGTTAATAATGATAAGCTGAAATTCAATCAGGTCAATATTAGCAACAAAATTTCGTTTTCTTAATTAAACAGCTTATTTACTGACCCTTCATTGTTGTTGCTGTGCGCACAATATGAATATTTTACTGTGGGCGTTCTTACGCACACACACACACGCAACTGCCCCTGACATAATGTCAAATGTTGAAATATTTAAAATGCGATGTATCTGTTAACACAATGAACTTTGCCTACGTTCCATTTTCTGGGCAAAAAGACTCATGTTTCGTTTGTCCTTAGCTACGTAATTTTTTTTCTGTATGCGTTTTACTGAAATTCATTTTTCATCTCATCGTTAGTGCTTTTTGTATAATGAGTGTTTAATAAGCAGATTTAAATATGCTTTCGTAACTTGAAGTAACATGCTAATGTCCAATAAAGAAAACGTTGCTAAACGTTCGCTTATGGCCAACGGCTTTAAGTGGGAAACGCTCGGCGGAGGCCAGCGTACAGGAAAAGGAAACTTTCAGGCACACACACACACGCGCACGCACGCACACAGCAACAATTTTTCATGCACACTAGCATATTCCATTAGGCACAAACAAGCGTAATAATGCGTACTTCAGGCATTGCTATCATGCATTTGCGGCCGAAGCAAAGTTCAACGTGAGGGCCCAAAAATGCGCCTAATTTAATTTAATGTTACTTATAAATATTCAAAATGTTTACTCGCACAAATAATTTCTCATACACAACTACACAACAACAACACAATACAACACTAGCACTTCGCACTGCTTGAACAGACAGTCTGATAAACGGACTACGGCCCAGACGAGCTGGCGAACGGACGGACAGACACGCTTCAACGCTCACTCTCGCCCGCTCACTCGCTTAGAGCACTGCTGATGATGATGATGGTGGCAATGTTGTTGGTTTTATGTAAGTTTGCTTTAGAATTTTGAACGGCACTAATTGCAGCAAATTACAAATGATAATAGCCAAAACACACGCTCAAGGTTACAATTTATGTGATTTCGTGGCCAGCTTACAATGCTCTGCGTGGCACGTGGCATTTGCTTAGTGTTTTGTATTCGTATGGGTAAGTGTATGTGTATGTGTGTGTGTTTGCTTGTGAATGAGCACAAAACACTCATGAATTATTGGCTATTTATCAAGTACACTAACAACAAATGAGTACGAGTTGAAAGCTAACAATCGCCTTAACTCCGCCCTGCTTCACACCCCACTCTTCACCCCTCACTCCGCGCTGCTTTGCGTTTCGGTGCTGTATATTGTTGTTCAGATCTGTAAGCTCGACAATTGCTGACAAAGCGCCGACAGCACGGCAAATTTTAAGCGTTTGCGTGCGCCTGCACATGGCTTCCAACCGACGCTAATTAAAGTTCGCTTTTACCGCTCTTGTGTATACTCGCGTGCGTGTGTTTTTGTGTGTGTGTGTGTGTGTGTGTCACTGATGGCGCACAAGCCGGCAGACGGGTCAGTCTTTATGACCTCGGCGATTTTTGTAGCGCCGTTCAGCGAAGTCGTCATTAATTGCGTTGAATTAATTGCGATGCTATTAAATGCTGAAAAAGTGAAATTAAATATAACCAAAAACAGAATACAATACAATACAATAAAAAGAAAAAGACGAAAATAGAAAACACAATGGCATTGCCTACTTTTTGGCTCCATACACTTTGTGGATACCATGATAATATTGAGTGCGTGTTGAAGGTGTCTTGCACACACCCCCACCGGCCACGCCTTTCATGCCGAACTTCTTCAGCAGTTAGCATAGCGTTGCATATTTATTTTACTAATTAAAATATGTTCGCACTTTAATGGCGAACTTTGGCATAAAACACGTCAAAGTTCGACCCATGCCCATGCCTAAAGCCATGACCAGTCGGTTGTATCATGTAAGCGATAGGCACAACGGAAGCAACAACCTGATAGTCCTGACACTCTCACTGTCATTAACGTTGCGCAGAGCCGCCATTCATTATCGTTATAATAAATTCCAATAGAGAATTGTTCATCCTCGCTCATTAATTCACACCCTCAAAGAGGAAAAAAAACTCAAAAAACGTAAAAAATCACCACCGACTAACGCGACGTATAAGTAATTTTTGAGTGTATGCAAATAAAATTTAATTTGGCAAATTGAAATGTTTGCACATTAATTGAATCATTTCTATTATACTTGACCCGCATTCACATTCGCGAGCTCATCACTAATTAGAACCTGTTTTGCGCAGTGAATGACCAAAACTGAAAATTTGTTGAAATTTGTTTCAATTTATTGGCTCAATGGCAGATTATTTGTGCTCAGTACACAAACAAAAACTGTTGCAAAAGTGACGAATACAAATTACGATTTATGCAATTCAAATATTCAGTGCTTTGCAAATTAACTGCCAACTGTAAATGTAAACGAAAAAAAAAACATTTCAAATTTCGTAAAACATTCGAAGTATCGAATAACAAATGTGAAAATTACAAATCGCGAACTTCATTTAATTCCGCCGTTGAAAAAAACGATGTTTCGCTTGCTGTATTGAATGAAACTCAGTTAAAAAGCAAGTATGGTCGATGTAGTCAAGTATACTTGACAATATAATACCCTGCACACATAATGGGCGATGCCACCCTATGAATCAAAAGAAATATGCACATCTCACATTGTTCCTTTAAATGTTGTTCAAAATTTCAAGAATATAAATCAGAAAATGTATGATTTCACTTAGTTGGTCTTTGCGTGGTAACAATGCGGGGAAGAGGTATTTTGGAGTATGCTGTTTTGAAGGAAACTATTTACTGAGCCTACATACAAAGTTTAAAATTCGTATCTCTCATGCTCTACGAGATAAAGCCATTTTAAGTAAAGGATTTTTTAAAACGGAATGAGGGGGAAGGAATAAAATTGTGCCATAATATTTTGTAGGGTTATGTTTGCTAAGACAACGTTAAATCTTCATGTTTTGCCTGACGCAAACTTAATAGACTTTGACGCACTATTTGTGCAGGGTGTAAAAAAGGGGCGGGATGGATAAGTTTTTGCGCAAGAATATTTTTTTCTGCGTAACTAAACAAATAATAATCATTGAGCAAATGCTCAACGAAAGCGGACGCAAAGCATGTCCCGAGCCAAGCACTTCCATACACAGTATTTAATTAAGACTTGGTTTCTGTGCTGCCCTCTTTTCTATTGCTTCAGTCTTTTTAACCTGCGCTCAATATTTGCAATAACAACAACAAAAAAAGAACAAGAACAACAAAAGTAGCATACACATTACACACAGATAGACAAACCGACTGAGCGACAGAAAAACACAGAAAGACACAACTTCAATTAACTTAAGTCAGTTTTCTCATTATGCATTGCCATTTTGCCATTTCATTTACGAACGTTTGTTCACTGAGTTGAGTTCAGTTCAGTTGAGTTGTGTTGTGTTAAGTGAAGGTTCTATGTTCGTCATTAGCATTAAAAAAAAGTGGCGTCAGTAGGAACCAGCCCATCCAGAGAGGCTGTACTAAGCTGAGCCAAACAGAGCGCGTGAATCCTCAAGCGCAATTCGCAAATTTTCCCATCATCAAGATTCGTGGCGATGTAACAAATACACTAAGTCACAGACTAATACCAAAAACTGCGATGTTGCCACTTCATTACTCTGCTTTGTCTTCTTCGTAATGTCGAAAAGCCGAAAGCGTAACTTACATAACCAAAAAAAAAAAAAAAAAAAAACAAACACAAAAACAAACGAAATCAACACTTAAGCTTTGTGTGTCAGTATGTGTGAGTACCGTTATCTCAAGCCTGCCATCGAAAAACACGTCACACACACGCACACAGTGACAACATTTTCGCATCACAAACTTGAAGGCTCACGGCTTCAATTAAACGAGAGCACGCAAACAAAAATGAACGAAAAACATTTCTGACTCAGTCGCAATCGATGGCCAGACGAACGAGCAGTCGATTGGCCTTCAAGTCAAAGTCATTCGAGTTGTTGAAGGAGTCAAACTCCAATTCAACTCAATCGAAATCAAGTGGCGTATTTAATCAATGCGTCTACTCTTGCCTCGTGCTTGTTTAGCAAATCATGTTCTTGCAGTCTACAAGCAATTTATGACAAGACGAAAAGTCATTGTTAGGTTGACCAAGACACATGCCATTGTGGCTTTTGTTTGCATTCCAGAGTTGATTTTAGAATGTGTAAAATTTAATTAACATTTTGATCAAACCTAATAACAGATTGTTGTCAGACAACGCGGTGTATACGTAATATGAATTGAGTTGAGACAAAATCTGTAGAATATCTATAAAATATGCGTGCCACAGGCAAACAAAGAACTTTGAGCGCATAAAACGCATGCAAACAATAAAATAAAAAAATAAAAATGGTGAAAAAAAATTACGCACATGCACGCCTCTCCTGGCGGCGCAACAGCAACGCGCTTTATGGCTCGTCATGATGATGTAAAGTGAAGCGAAGCGAGGTGAGGCGAGGCGACAAGGGCGTGGCGTGAATTGAACATTACACGCCCACGCACGCGTTTCAGGAGGCGTTGATGAACTGACAATTTGTGTCAACTATTTTTGCCACAGTGTGTACATGCGGGCAGCCAAGTGTATGCCGCATGCCAAATACACACTCCCACGCACGCTCGCACACACACACACACATACACGCTCATACACGCACATACACACACATGCATGACAGTCATGCTCGTTTGGTTTTTTGTGCATACTCAAAATTATTCGTATTCATGTTTCATTTGGCCAAAGGGCGAATATATTTCCCAGACAAACAAAGCGCCAACGCCATGTGGTGTGAGGGGCGGCACACGTGGCTGTCGAACTGACTGTGCGAGGGACTGTGCGACTGGGTGAGTGACCTAACTGAATGGCAACATATTGATGACATTGTCGTGCGACGTGTGCGAAGGTCGGATTCGATTCGATTCGACTCGTTTCAATTCAGGAATTATTAACTTGTAATATGCTGCGTAGCATTTTTAATAAGCAACGCCGGCAAAACGTGTTTGTTACAAAAGAGAGTAAATAGCGTATAAAAAGAACGAGGAAAGGGAAGCTCACAAAAGTCCGGCGAGTTCAGACATGAAATCACAAAAATTATTATATAATTCCCTCACTTTGATTAAGAAAATAAAACAGTTTTTTTGTGGTAAGTTACTGAGAAGTGGAGGCACAAAATTTTTATTTGATTTTTATGAAACTTTTTAATAAAGTCAACTTCGACAAAAAAAAATGTGTTCCACAATTATTTAAACGACATGGAAGCGCATACATTTATACATCTGCATGCATCATGCATCTGCAAAAGTGGTCCGTTTCTAGACAAATTTAAAGTTTACAAAAATGGTCTATAGAATGGAAGGATGATGCCGCATGACAACCATCAAAACAGCTGCAGGTTAATCCTCACATACGTGCATAAGCGTGCTACAAAGGACACAACTGACAGGCGACACGACAATCTACATTTCGACTTAATACTTTATTAATATTTTATACCTTACAGTTCGAGAGTATATTAGTTTTGTAGAGCATTAAAAATATACATTTCTGATCAGCATTGAGCGAGGAGTCAACTCTATCGGTTTCCGGCGCGTTCTAGGAGATTAACTACCTCTGATCTTAACTCTCCTTCTCTTCAATAAACAGATAAGGTTATTCACTGTTTGCAGTCTCATCTTAGTATGTGGCTGAAGAACAAACGACTGTAGGGTAAAAAATTACAAAAACGTCTTAATCAACTTGCAGTGTATAGTCTCTCCTTGGAGGAACCTGGAACCTCATAACCTACAAAAATGTGTATGCATGAAATTAAGATAGAGTCTAATCATAAAAGATGTTATACTTTTCGAGCCAATTTTCTCAAATAAAGGGCAAAGCAATGCCCTCAAACAATTGTCCGTGCAAGAACGTGGAGGGTATTTCGAAGTCGAGAACTCTTAACTGGAGTTTTCTTACTACTTTCGATTAGTTTTGTTGTTGTTGTTGTTGTTGTTCTTGCGGTGTTCATTAATTGACAGCTGTTGTTACTAAATGTTGCACGTGCCGTTGTTTTCACAGTAGCATTTCTTTACCCAGAAACTTTATCAATTAAACTTTTACCGTTTACGCTGTTAACTTTGCTTGCCAGCGTGCGTGTATATGTGTCTGTGTCTGTGCCTGTGCGTGTATTCAGCACTGTATTTTTATACCCTGTACACATACTGTGTATCGGGGTATATTGTGTTTGTTTGAGCGAAATGTATGTAACGCACAGAAATATTCACTTGCGACTATATAAAGTATATATATTCTTGATCAGGATGACAAGAGAAATTGATTAAGCCATGTCCGTCCGTCTGTCCGACCGTCCGTCCGTCTGTCTGTCTGTCCGTCCGTATTCACCAATGGTTCTCAGAAACTATAATAGCTAGAGTCTTGAAATTTGGAGGGTAGACTCGTGATGCTCGGCAGCAGATCAAGTTAGAACGGTTTTGTGCCACGCCCACTCCTTCCCGCCCATCCAGCACCGCCCACTTTTTTAAAACGCTATAACTCGAACATCCAAAGAGATAGAAACATTAAAGTCGGTATGTAGACTCAGTATAAGTAGCACTACAAAACTGCATACCACAATTTTTCCCCGTCCTCTTCATTTCCCCTCTCCTAGTTGTTTTCTTAAAATGGCTGTATCTTCAAAACTATTAAAGATACGAACCTGAAATTTTGTAGACAAACTCAGTATATACGTATCTTAAAAACTGCATACCACAAAATTCCCCTCTTTTTGATAGTTACCCCTCAATGACCTACAAACTCAAATTTTTCGTAAATTCCACATTTTTTGACCGATTTACTTGAAATTTTGAGCAATATTTGATCGGGTGATGTCAAATCAAAATTTTTTTTGTAGATTTGGGGTGTTGCACCGCCTACTGTGTGTGCAGGGTATTATATTGTCGAGTATACTCGACTATAGCGTCCTTACTGGTTTCCAATGAGTTACTTAAATGTTGCGCTAATCCAACGCCTTAACAGCTTTTTCATGAATCTGCGTACACCGCTGGCTGCCCTTCACTCCCCCTCCACTTAACACATGCCCTGCATTTGACAGCGAACCTCTGGAGTCATGCAGAAGACTGCGAATGCAGCCGCCATTTTGCATTGCTTGTTCACTGCACTGCGACTTTGTAATTAAGAATATAAGTTTGCCTTTACGTTACATTGTCTTTTTTCCTTCTACTTTAACCTTATTATTTTTGCTCGCACCGCCAATTCCCTTCTCTTTGCTGCAATGCTCTATGAAGAGCTCAGTATATATTCCTTTGTTTTTGTCTGCAGGTGCAAGCTAAGAATTTAATGAGTCTCTAACCTCGACGTTGTTTGAATACTGTCGCTACTGCTGTTGCTTTGTTGTAGTTGTCGTAGATGTTGTTGCTGCTGCTTCAATTTCTTTGCGCAGCTGCTAAAGTTGCTGGCAAAGTCAGTCAGTTCGTGTACCCTTTTTGACTGTATCTCCGTCCGTCCGTCCGTCTGTCCGTCTCTCTGTCTGTCTGTCTGTCTGTCAGGCAGTCTATCATTCAACGTTGGCACTTCCGCTACTGTTAACGCTGATGACGTTAATTACTGCAGCAGCAGCAGGAGCGGCAACGGCAGAGGCAGAGGCAGCAGCGCATTTCATACAATCCGTTCTCATTTCAATACAGTACAAAATTATGAAAAATCACGCCCCGTCTGAACTCATTTTCGCGCATTAGAGCGCACAAGCAAAGGCAAAGGAGCAAGCGAATCAAAAACAAATACAAAAAACGTTGCATGAAGGTGTCGAAATGGTCATAACAAAGTGGAAAGCTTTAATTACCGTTTTTGGCTGCAGGACGTGAAATTCACAATGGCGGCGTGCAAAATGCGAGAAGCCGCTAAAGGCAAACGAAACAAAAAAATGTGCAAGCCTTTGTTTGCGTTAACATAATATTTTCATTAAATAAATTAATGCGTATTAAATTATAGAATAAAATTACACACTTTTCGTCGAAATTTATTAGTCTATATTTAATATTAAGTATCATACAAACCCACAAACCAAAAAAAAAAAAACAAATATATATATAGGACAATGAAAAACACACAAACCGACGAAAACAGCTTTAACAACAATGATTGCAACAACAAGAACGCAAACAGCAACAGCAACAACTTCCTGTGGCTCGCATAAATTTGTTTATAATTTTCGCTTTATGGTTTTTAATTATGTAACTGAAATCACAAAAACAAAAAACACGAAAGAGTGCAAACAACAGCATGTGTGTGCGTTTGTACATATATATTTTTATAATGTATTCAAATATGGTCATACCAACAACATAGTGAGAAAACAAGCAACCGAACCGAACCGAAACAATACACACACCAAAACCAAAGCAAAGCATCACACGCTATGCGCATCCATATTCACACAGATTTTTCACAGAGATACGCACACAAACGCACACACACGTGCATACATAGTCGGGCAAATTAAAACTAGTTTGTGCGGCAAATAGCTTTCAAAATAGCTGCGATGGCTCTGGTGGGCAGGGCTGTGGTAGAGAGCGAATTGGCGAACTTTGCAAGTTTGAGAATCAGTTTCAGTTTCGGTTACTTGCCGCGAACCTAAACCAACAAGCGACCAACTACAATAACAATAGCAACAACACCAACAGCAACAACAACAACAAAGCCAGCCACTGCAGACAATATTAATTTTGTTTGAAGTTTAGACGGAACCACATAAACTCAAACATTGTCCAAACACATGCAAACAGACACACACAATCATACAACCCAATTTTTTGTGGCCGCCCACACTTCAATCACACACACACACACAAGCACACGCACACAGTCCTGCACGCAAACGTGCACTTAGTAAAGCAAAATATAGCCGAGATGAGAAAGAGGAAATTATGAAAAACGTTCTATACAATTGTTTTTTTTTTTTTGGGAAAAAATTTCATGCTTCAATGGAACATTTTTACACAATCAAAACAAAGCTATTGTTATTATTACTTTTTTTTTTAGAAAAATAGAAAAAATTTGCATACTATGTGAAATTCGTGGTGTGCATAAATTTTATGCATGCTTTGTTTTCTTCTGCTCATATGCAACTATATTGAACAAAAAATTAAGCACTTAAAGGATCAGTAAGCAATGTTGCAATTGCGTTGAAAGAGAAACCAAACAACAAAGCGATCAGAAGGACAAGCAAACAAATTGCAGCAAGAGTCGACGAGACGACGATAGGACGATAGGACGATAGAACGAGAGCAGACGTTGACAGGCATTGCACATTTTTGAATGTTCCATTTACAAAGTGCAATGCAGTCAGTAAGTTTGTCAGTCAATCATTCAGTTAGTGGGAAGGTCATTCCTACACTCGTTCATTGACGCCCTCACACACTTCGCTAGCAAGTTCGTGGGTCGGTTGGACGGTCTGTCTGTCTGTCGGTTGGTTGATTTGCTTAGTTGCTCAGTCAGCGACTCGGAAATGACATAAATAGCCGAATTGCTTTAGCCGCTTCAAGTTTGGTCGCTGCCACTGGCGCAGCTGCTGAGCGTACTTCGACCCGAAATGAATTACATGCGTGCAATATGTCCTACACTGTCCTGTCCTTTCCTGTCCCTTCCTGACTTGTTCGAATGACTGCCAAGCTCCTCCGTTTGACCTCCTCTTACAGCTCCGTTGCCTGCCGTCGACGTTTCTGTTGTTGATGCGGTTTAAGAGCCTCACCAAAAACAGCAACGGCAACATGGGCGACAACGCAAAGCAACGCCATCAACAATTGTGGCAAAGCTTTAACGTGAAGCCAGCAGCGAGCAAGTCAATGTGCCACAACTGCTGAACACACGCACCCACACACACACACACATACAGTCACGTATGCACGTACGCATATACGCAACCATGTATTTCCGCTTCCGTTTCCACAACAACGTCCGCTTGATGCATTTCCAAGTTGCAATGAATAAGCGTCCGAGAAGACATCAACGACGACCAAAAAGCAGCAAACGAGTACACAACTGCCACTTTGCGCCAACGGGGGCTGTTCGGCGTGGGGGTGATGAGTGTAGGGGTGGCATTGTTGGCAGTTCGAGCACGAAAGCCTAGCAACACAATCGAATACACAGTTGAAATTGTCACGCGTTTATGGTCACAGTTGCCAATTGTTTGTTAAATTGTCGTCGCAAGTGTCACTCAGTGCGACTCGGTAGTCATGGCACTGCTTCCAACAACAGCAGCAACAACAACAACAACAGCAGCAGTAACAGAAACAGAAACAACAGAAATGAATGTTCTTTTTTTAAGCTAGTCTTAAGCGTGCACCCTGTATAACTAAGTGTGCGACTGTGTGTGCACGTGTTCCTGTCCATCGTGCACTATTTGTCAGTTGAAGGCGAGCACGTCGCTGCAGTTACTTTTAGTTAAAAGACAGCAATGATGACTCCAACACTTTATACTTACAACGGAAACCGGAACTAAATCCTCTTTAAACAATTTATACTTATTGTTATTGTTTGTAGTTCTTATGCCCTGCACCCTTAAAAATAAGGGAATATTAATTTCATGAAAAACAAAAGGTTGTTTACATTAATTATACGCACAGTAGAATCCGGATTATAATTGAATATCCGGATAATCGACTTCAAAGTTAAATTAAGCGATGTTTACATTTTAATAAATTATTATTATGTAATGAGTTTTTTATACGTTGTTCGGTCAATACGTTTATAAAATTTAAAAAAAATACGAGCTATAATGACAAACTCGTCCTAACATTTCTCATTGCTCCGTAAAAAACATTTCTACACCGGGGACTAGAGCCGCGACGAATTAGTCCGGTCCGATCAACTGTTCTGATAATCGAATATCGGATAATCGGCATTCGTTCGTTGTCTTTGTGGACTGGTCGATCAAAAAACAAAAAAAAAATAAAAACTTAAAACAAAATTCGCCTCTATTTTACTCTTCATCGAGAAGATCATTTTTATATGCTTGTCCCCTTTTTCCTCTTTAGGTTTGTGGGCGAGGGATAAACGTTATACTTATTGAAAATAGAATGTAAAAGAACATGGATGTTGACTCTCCCTTACATGTGCATCGAATTTCACATATCTTATGTGAATGAAAGGAAACACACAGGAAAGGAAAGACACAGAATATTTCGAAGCACCCTTGACTTCAATGTATTTAATAGTGTTTTATGTTTTATTTTGAATTCGTTCTGGAACTTTCACGCAATTGAAAAGCTTTGCAGAGCTATGCTGCATACATTTAGATGTATTGTTATTCTAGTCGCGGTGATTAAATTGAATTGACAAAAACATATAATGTTTTGCATTAAATTTGAATATATTTAATTCGAGTTACGTTCTTGCAATGATTTTGCGGCATTGCAATTCGGTTGGAAAGAAGCGCTCATGCATAAATTTGATGCAATTTTTTTCTTCAGCTTGTTTTAATTCAATTTACCAATGCTGACTCTGTGCGCCCGCACAGCTCACAGTTTGCATCAGTTGCGATTTTTCACTCTTTGCTTGCTTCACATTTTTGCAGTGTTTACGCCTGCTTTTTTTTTTCTTTATTTCATTTTGCATGTTTTGTTCTGTTTGTTTTCGCAGCTCTGCTTTCTCTGTTTATATCAGCGAACCGGAAGCTGCACAAAAGCCATTAGCGGAAATGAAATTGCATTCGCCTCAACACTCAAAGTCAAAACGAATTCAATCAAAAGACGTAAAACAGCGTGCAAAGTTACAAAGCACGCAAAATATTTGCCTTTCTGGAATTACAAATACAAAAACACAAGCAAGGAATGTGTTTACGCTCAGAGAGCTGAGTCTGAGGCTTTTAGCAAACCACTAATTAAATTAGGCAATCGTAAATCTGATTAACAGCAATAGAAGAACTTCGCCAGCGACGTGCAAAATAATAATTAATTCTGAGCAAACATGAGCGAACACGCTCACAGAAACTGATTGGAGCAATAAAATTTAATTACAATGGTTAACACGCGCGAAGCCCGCCGGCGGCTGCAGCAACAAATTGACACCAAATGATTCCTAGATATCTATGCAGCAAAAATATTCTTCAGAATCACGTAGAAGACATTCAATTTCACTCTTGAGCATGCGAGATAAGGCCCAAGGCGTAACAAAATACCGTCGTGAAAGCGCCGTGACGAGACAAGATGAGATGAGATGAGAAGTTGTAGGTCGTCTGATACAGGACACCAATCAAAAGTGAAGCAACAGAAGCAACAACTGCAACGCAGCTGAGCCACAGCAACATTTGCAGTTCAATGAACTCTTCATGGAGCAATCAGTGATAAAAGCAAACTAACAATTCGACCGACATCAACACAGCTAACAATTACACATACTTGTGAATGATGTATTATATTTATGTATCGTACATCGCCCGACCGGCTGGCATGTGCCCAAATTTAGAACCCCTTTCCCCCCTGTCCAATGTGCGTTCTGCAGCTGTCAGACAGAGTGGCATAAACAACTCGTTGGCATTTAGATTGACTTCAAGTATGATAAAATATACATTGCAAATGCATAAATTCAGTCAAGTATTTAACGTAAGCGGCAGGCAAACGCAAGCCAGAGGAAGAAAGGGGGGAGTGACGGTGTGACGGTCTGAATGACTGACTGACTAAATAATGATGCATAACCTTTGTGCCTTTGCAGCACTGTGAGTAATTGGGACGCATCGATCATTGCTGTTGGCAATGGCGAAGTTGATGGCCGCCATTGAAACATGAATCGACCGACCAAAAGAGCGACTCATGTAGCGATGTTGTTGCCGTAAATCTCTTAAACATATATAAATTGCTTATATTGTTATCCACACACTCACACTCACACACACACACACACACACTTCCACACGAGTGCATCGTGCCTGTCTCGAAGTTGGCATAGAGATATGTTGCTTTGTGGCTTGTCGTTGTTGGTGTTGTGTGTTTACTAAGTATTGCCGCCCGTTTATAATTATGACGGTATTTGTTGCCAACATTCAAGCACTTCATATACTCAGTACTTCATTTACTCATGCAGCCATTCATGCATTCGTTGTCTTCAAAATTGTTGGATCAGTTATTATTTATTTAGCTTCATTTGGCATTCTTAGTTGCTGTAAATTTGTCTGCATTTCTTGCGCTTACCGCTTGCCTCGAGCGACGCTGCAACATTTACCATTCAACTTTTAGTTGCTGCTTTATTAATAATTGCCACCAGCATTTTTGGCCTTTGACTTTCAATGTTTGATTTAAATAAGTCAAGAAAGCACTTCACAGCTTAACTCTGCAAAACTCATAGTTTATACATGTATTTATTAACAAGTATATACGTAAATGGAATTATTGTATGACAACTCTCGTTGTAGGTCTTCTAAGGCTTTCTTGGCTATGACAATGATGTTTGTATCAGAAAGTTGTTTATTTCAAGCTTGCCTCGCATAAATCTTCATGGCAACTTTACCTAAACTTAATTAACTGAGAAAATGGCGTCAAGCTTTTAGTGCCCAACACCAATGCCGCTGACGGACAATATTAATTGACAGTAACCCAGGCTTAGTTGCAAGCCATCATGCTGGAAAAAAAAACTCTGCACTTCCGCAGGTAAATTCGATTTGCATTGCACACTCCAAATCGCATACTGTTTTTTGCGTTGCACGGCACCACAAGCTAACATAACTCAGCAAAGCTCAGCTTGTCTTGCAGTGAAAAAAAACCAAAATTTGCACTTACAACAAATACACATATTGGCTTCACAATTCAGTCAGCGCTGTGGAATAAATTTACTTAAACCCAACGTCCTCGAAGCGACCACGACGGCCGACTGTGCGCATGCTTCGAGGTAATAATTTTGGACAAACGTCGAACATGCTATCCTAGTCGTCCAGGCGTTCATACTGCAGGGCGTGATAAAGTGTGTGACAGTCGGGGAGACGCAACGTCAGCTGAATCGAAACGAGTGTTACTTCCTGTGGCGAACCAGAGTTGCCATGCATTACAATTCTTGCCGACTTAAGCTACTTTGCAGCCTTTCGTACTTGACAACCGGAAATGCATTTTATTTCAATTTACTTTGTGTGTGTGTGCGAAAATGAGTGTGTATATGCATGTATGGCTAAGTGCACATGTATGGGTTCCTTTTCACCCTCAATTTTTATGTATCGTGTTGGGATGCGTGCAAGAAATGCAAGTGTTGCAAGTGTTTGCGTTTGGCAAACGTAAATTCAGTTTTGGACGTTGGCGCGTTCGCATTCATTCACATTCGCTTTGCCATCGCAACTCCGATTCGTTTACCCGTTGGCTTACACTGGAAATTCAGCGAAAAATTCGACAACTTGCGCAAATTTTCATTGTGATTTTCTTATTTGCCATCAAACAATGTTTGCACAACAAATGGACTCACGGACTATTTAAACTTTGATTTATGTTCAAATACAATTTGTGCCACAGAAATGTTTTATTTTTGTCTTGTTTATTGCCACAAAATGTTGCTAAAGTAACTGAGTTGTGAACAAAATACTTCGATTTGCTCGGAAACACAACTTTTAGAATTAATTCTGTTTAAGTACAAGATTGTTCTTTAAGAAGATTTTAAAAGTTTTCTTTTTGTCTATACAGGCTTTTGCCACCCACTGTGTAATATTTGCGATTTGGGGCGGAGCTTTCAAACACTTTCGACATTTGGGCCAATTTCCAGAGTGCTTTGCAAATAAATGTGCAATTTACACGCCATTTTCGGGTCGAGCCACTTTCGCACTACAAATAATTTTTGTTGTTGTTTTTGCATTGTTATATTTCACCGAACTTCAAACTATAAAAATTTAATTTTTATTAAAAATCGAGTTACTTTTAAACCGCAAATTGCTTCATGCAAGGGCGCATTCACGCCCAAAGCACTTTCGCACAATGTTCCATGCTGCAAGTGAAAGCAAAGCCAAAGGCTTATCAGTCAAGCAAAATGGTATTCAAAGAAATACTAAGTTTACAACTTGCAATTGACAATGTTGCTGCCGTGGTCGCAGGTGGAGAACTGAAATTACAAGCCCCTTGTTACGTCCAACTAAAAGAAAAACAGGCACAAAGTGAATCACTTGTATGCAATTTAAAAGGCTCATAAGGCGATTTGCGCAACTCACTTGCAGCGCCGAAAAGCCAACGAAAACGTCGGAAATTTATGCAAACTCAAAATGTAAGTTAACAACATTTCCGTTGCCTGCCAAGGCCAAAAGAAATTCTGCAGCAAGTTTCAGCAATTGTGCCATGGACGTAGAACATTAAAATAAGCAAGTAATGGAAATTAGAGCACATTAAAAAACAAATACACAAAAAGCAAAGAAATTATTTGAGTTAAGCAGCTGAAATTATAGCGACGCGTTTGCAAGCGCAATTTAATTTAAGTAAAAGCTTCAGCACAAAATGTAATAAGCAAACATTTTAATTTAACTAAAATGAAAATGTTAATTGTAAAAACAACTGTTGCCTTTTCTCTTTTCCCTTTACTTTTTGTTTCTTCTGTAAGCTCATGCATACGAAATAGCAACAACAGCCACAAAAACTGTTGTGAAAAGCAGGCCAAGAGACAGTCTTGTCACCCGCACTGAATATAACGCATACGATACGTTGTCTGTCAATTGGGATCACTGCAAGACTCCTTCAGCACGCAATGCCAAACCGACTTGACTTTGAAGTGTTGCAACTGAAAAATAAATGCCGCATAAATTGTTGTATTAATGGCACACACACACACACACACTGGTGTGCGTGAGAGTTCAAAATGCACGAAAGCGTAAAATGAAACATATTCAAAACTTTTGACATATAATTTTTTTATTTATTTATTTATTTATTTTTTGTTTTTTTTGGCTCTCTTTTAGTTGTGCTAAGTGGTGGCAGTTTTCGTAAAGTATTCTGTGTACATTTACAAACTAACTCACAAACGAAGGGCCACGCTTTACGCAACATGCACGCACACATGCATGCTCTTTCATGCACCTGAAGTAACAACTAACTGCTCTCGGAAATGGTTTACGGAAAAGCTACTAGCATCATCTTTACACCCTACAATCAGTGCTGTTAGACCTTATTACAACCTAACATACTTAATAAAATTATCATTCGCAAAATTTCAACGTCTGATTTTCACCTCTTTGGGGTATCCCAACGGACTAATCTATAGTCCACCACAATTAAAGAAATAATTAGCCGATCTTTCCATATGATGCTCCGTTTTGCTCACCGCCACTCAGTAATCTGGCAATTTGAACGTGGATTACTGTTTCATATACATACAAAGTTGTCGACTGACGTGTTTCATTGACTCGGCGACAACAACAACTTAGACTTCTCCTACTCCCAACACATTGCTCGTAGTGTGTGCCTTTTGTTGTTACTGTTATAATTATTGTAGTTGTTGGCTGTTGGCGTTGTTGGTCTTGTTGTTGTGCTCACTGACTTACCACATGCGGCGCTGCAACATGTTTAATTACGGAAGCGCAAATAAGCGTCTCATGCCGCGAAACAAATAATTCGCCATGCAACAACAAGAACGCTAACAACAACAGCAATTATAACAACAAACTGTTACAGTAGCAAAAAGCACGCGTTGCTTGTTTCACATTACCTTCTCAGAAAGTTGCTCCTGCACGTTGGCAAAATAATGCAGCGTAAAATGAGTTTCACATTATTTACGCCAGCTTAAGCACGTGATTTGCAACACGAGCTACTGGAACTTGTTGTTACTGCAGTTGTTAAACTGTGGCACAGATATGCACTCACATCTTAATCTTCATGCGCGTGCATAGATCGTGCAATCGAGAGCGCGCCCATTGACGCCTTTAATTGCACTTTTGCGCCATCAATGAATGAATTATTCATTTTTTTTCAAAACTCCATAAAAATGCCTTGTTAGAATTCCAATTAACAAATATTAGCTTTCGATGCACACAATTTAAGCACAGCCGGAAAGTATGCAACGCAAGGTTAAAATGTTCTTCGTCGCTCTTTTTATTTATTTTGGGCCGAAAAAGTTAAACAAAATTTCATAAAAATAGTTATGTGTGATATGTGAGTTCTTGTACAAGCGCAGGCACTCAGTTACGCCTCAGAGATGGACTCAAGTCCAGGCAACACGTTTGCGTGCGAACTTCGGGCGCTCGGCGGTGTCAGCAGTCACAACATTCATGGAGCGCGTCTTGGAGAGACGTGTAAAGTCATCGTCGCTACGTGTCGGCGGCATGTTCTGCCAACAGTCTAAATTCAGATTTGAAAACGATTGTGTCACATTTGGAGCACTTTTATCGCTGAAGTTATTCACTCGTTTGCCATCGGATGGCACAGCTGGTGGATCACCAACAGTGGATGCATCCTCCAAGCCAGCTGCCAATGAGCTGGCGCCGCCGATGGAATCTTCTTGTTCGCGATACAAATTCTTCAGCTTTTCATTGGAGTTTTCAATCGCTGCAAGATGTGTGCTACGCAACTTCACGACTTCTTTCTGCTGGCGCACGTTCTCCTCAATCAGCTGCGCCAGACGGCTCGCCTCCCCGTCTAGCAACTGCTTCAGTTCGTTGTACCGCGTCAAATGCTGATCACGCCAAGTGTCCTCGCAGCGCTGCAGATTCAACTTCGCTTCAGACTCATACATAACCTCAATTTGTGCGAAGGCTAGTGTGTCCGCCTCGAGCTGTTCCTGGTACTGCTGCAGCAGCGTTTGTACATTCTCTCGTTTCGTGCAGAAGTTACCAACGCGCTCCAGCATGTTAATACAAAGGCGCAACTGCTTGCGGTACGTCTCAGAGCGGTTGCGTATAAACACTTTGATGCGCTTCAGATTAAAGGCCTGGCTGTAGTCCGGCTGCTGCAATATCACTGCGTTGCTCTCTTCAAGCAGTTCACGCTCCTTGCCGACTTCAGCAACAAACATACGCAAGTGCGTCTCCTCCTCCTTCAGGCTGTCGGACTGCTGTTGGCGCTCCTTCATCTCCGTCATGTGTCGCTCTTGCAGTGCACGTATCTCCTTTATTTCTTGCTCCCGTATCTGTTGACGCTCTTTCTGGGTCTGCTCCGTCTTTTGGATCTGCTCTTGCAGGCGCAAGTTACGCTCTTGAGCCAGCGCTTCGTCACGCTCGCGCTGCACCTGTTCCTCGATCTGCTTGTCCAGCCAATTCAGCTTGGCCAGCACTTGATTGTCCGACTTGGTCGTATCGAACAACAAACTCTCATCATCGACACCATGACGCCAGCGCCCATACAACTTCGCCTCCATCTCCAGTTTACGCTTGATTTGTTCCCGCTCCTTTAATGTCTGGCTAACGCGATCGAGCGCATTCACATCCTCGGGCAACTTACGCGGCCGTGGCCGATTGCGCAACTTCATTTCACGTTCGTAACAAGCGCCTTCGTCGGCAAACAGCAAACGCAGCCTGCTCCGACGTGTTTCCAAGCTCTTCTCCTTATCGGCCTGCTCCTTGCGCTTTTGCAGCTTCTTGTCTGCGTTTTCATAATACTCTGGATTCGTCCAGTTGTCATAGCGCGTCGTCACCTTGCCCCAGTGATCGTAGTACCGATTGACCTCCTGTTTACGTTCGACGCGATGGTTCTCTGACTCGCGGCGTTGTGCGTACTGCCAGTGCAAATGGTTAAGCCGCACACTCATCTGGTTGTACATGCCCACGATGAAATGTTGTTACATGAAATAGACAAACAACAGAGTTTAATTTCATGTGAATAGTTTTAGTGTTAAGAATAAAAAAAGTAAAACATAAAGGAACAGAACACAATTTGACAGGAAGCCAAATGACAATTCGATTACTTCGACTCTGTTGGGCTGCTCTGCTGTTCACTAACTTAATCGTCAGCTACTTTAATTGGCTATCAACGCTGCCACATTTCTGCATAATTAAGACGAAGAAAACGAGCAGCCTGACTTCAAGTCACCTTCCCTTTGCTTTCGGTTTGGCTTTTGCGTGCACCTTCTACAGCAGGGCGAGAAAATTAATGACACCACCAACGATCTGAGAAACAGGGCCACGATAATGCGACATTCAGCTTTATTTAATTGGTACTGGCTGCCATTGTTGTTGGCGTTGTCGTTGCCTTTGCCTTTGCCGTTATTGTCGTCGTTGTCGTAGTCAAAGTCACCCACGCCACCACCTCGCTGTCATTATCCCTTCGACAGTTATCATTACCAATGAAGTTCGGCGCGTTCGGTGCGACGATGCAAATCTCGTTAAGTGATTTTTGCGCGACAACCGCAAATTCTCAACACTGGTCCGCCATTATTGCCACCACAAGTTAGCTTTCCGCACCGACCCGTCCCGCCCGGCGACCGCATCTGCTTGCCAGCGTGCGTTTTATGCTACGCGCTTAATTCAAATTCGGAGCCCCTCACTTTCCTTTGGAGTGATTACAAAAGCTTTCGCTTGTTTTTCAGTCCTGTTTTGCTGCTTGTAAATTAAACGCAAATGATTTGGTTTTGTGGTCAACGCTTTCATTTCGAAATTAAATGAAGATATCAATGCGATATTCAAACCAGCGGAAAAGAGGCGACAACAACAAATTTAACCAAACAAAGTGATTCATTCGTCCGCAGCTTCAACAGAAGCTTGAAATAAACACAAACGCTCGGAACGGGAAAGCACAAAAAGCTAATACAAAATAGTGCAAAAGATAGAGATAGAGGGAAGGAAGAGATAAGCTCAAAAGGGCAGCGACAAGCTCAGCGCTGATAAGATAAGAAAAAAACGTCCAAATCGAAATGTTGTGATTTTTTCTGATTGTGGCAGACTCAAAGGGAATCCACATGACTATACACAATTGAAAATGAGCTATAAAAGCGCCGTTTAATAAAGGTAATGAGCCTCATTACCAATCAAATAATCATCTTCAACAGTCAAGTGCCTACTAAAGCTCAAGAAATGCGTTTCACATCAAAATCGCTCACCGAGGCATCCATTTTGCTGCTTATTTTCTACACAGTCAACACAGGTGAGCCTTCAGTACACTCATCTCTGTAGCAAAATACTCAATCAGCAATTGGGCGTTGCCTCGTTGTGCCAAGTGGGCGTGCACGCTCATAAATCCTCGTTCAATTTCACCGTATGTGGCGAACGTTCGCAACAGCTATCAATCTTCATGGCAAACGAGCAGAGGGGAAGCAGCAGAGGAAGCAGCCGAGAACAACAAACCCCGAAAAAGTGTGAGACAACACACACGCACACACAAACGGAAGAGCTCAGTACATTGCACGGCTTTAAAATACGTTTTCTGAGCTTTTTTTTTTCATTTGGGTTTTTTACATAAATAAACTTTAAATTTTATCTATGATTCAGCGCCCGTGGCAACAGATTTGGCAGAGCCGCCTCCACTTTCTGAAACGACCGAGACCGCAATATTCAATTTGAGTTGGAAGTCGCGTGCAGCTTGGCAGGCCGCACCCACTCGCCACATAACCCCAATAAATGGTGTCGGCGGCCAAACGGCGTCGGTGCCGTATGTGATCGTTCATCACACGGCTACGGCGGCATGCCACAACGTGCATCAATGCGTGCAGACGGTGCGAGCGATACAGCGTTCACACCAAGTTGAACGGGGCTGGGATGACATCGGCTACAATTTTCTAATCGGTGGTGACGCCGAGATTTATGAGGGACGCGGCTTCAATGTCAGTGGCGCCCACGCTGCGGGCTATAATGGGCGCAGTCTTGGTATCGCACTAATTGGCAATTGGACAGGTGAGTGAGGTTGATTGGAAAGCTAAACGAGTTTCGGAATGCAAGTAAATTAAAGCGTTTCGCTCGGCCAATATGCAAGACGACAAATACACTTGCTCAAGGAGAAAAAGACCAAACTATGAGGCTAATCCCCTATTCTGGCAACTCTATAGCAACTGCTAATAGAAAAATTCTTTTATTTGACATATAGTTAAATAAGATTTTAACTGCGCGTCGTATTACGTCGAGGTTCAACAAATCTGAACAGAAATTTAATCGTTCCTAGCAATTATAATACTTTATACTCGTTCCAAAAGGAATGACGGTTCTAGCAACGATTTAAATTGGAAAACAAAACAGCAGCAAGTTAACATGACCAAAAAAGCTGCAATTTAATAGAATTTTCTTTATAACAAGGACTAATAGAGTTGCAGGAAAAGGGAGTAAAAGGACTCTTAACATTTTTTAAATAAAGTTGTCAGAATAAGACCGTAAGAGAATTTTTCAAAGAAGAAGATGACCGCTCCATGTCCATGAGTAATTCTCAGAAATATTGCAAAAATTTAACAACAATTCTTATGAAATTTAAAAGCAGCGCTCAAGACACATTTATTTTGGAAAATACTTTGTCGTGCTCATCACTTTATGAAAATGCCCCCTTTACTCACCATAATATATAATTTTCGTCCATCTGCTTTCCCTTTACACATTATTATTTCTTTCTTATTTATATTTTATATATTTTGTTAAATATTTGTTTTTAACAGAGGCATTGCCAGCGCACAGCATGCTCGAAAAACTGCAACAACTCATAAGTTATGGTGTGCAAATGGGTTATATACAACGGAACTACAAGCTGCTCGGCCACCGGCAAGTGAAGGCCACTGAGTGTCCTGGTACGCGGCTATTCAAGGAAATCAAACAATGGAGCCACTACGGCGAGCCAACGACGAAGTCAAAGAGGACGGCAGCAGCAGCGGCAATATGAAAGGTTGAACGCCGCAAGGGCGACGATGATGATGATGTGATAATGATGTTGTGCGTTTGCTGGCCATGTGATTTAATGAAAATGTATTGTTTAATTTAATTATTCCAAAAGAATTATGAAAAAAAAAAGAAAAAAGTAATTTCTTTAACCAAACAATTAGGACATAAGTTTTAAATAAGTTATGGAGAACGATTTTATACAGAAGGATATCAAAATATGACGCTATTTAATTTTATTTTTTATATCCATTTTATAATTTTTTTTGTAAAGAATACGTCGGCTTAGAGAGAAATCACATTTTTAAGTTTTTCTCTATATTGGTGGTGCCACGCCCTTAATTTTGATTCTTTTGAAACTTTGGAATATGTTCAAGGATGTATAAAACCAATTATTTGGGAAGTTTTATCTGTTTATATTTAAGAACAAAAAAGTTTTTCTAACAAAAACCGAATGTTTGTCCGATTGTTCCTATGGAAGCTATATGCTATAGTTGTCCGATCATCACCAAACTTGCAGTGTGTCTTAATTGATGTCCAAGGTGCTTTTGAACTATATGAACTCGTCTCGTTGTGCTGATCAAGAATATATATACTTTATTATATATATATACTCCTTCTCTGGATTGCAAACTTCATGACAAAGTGAATATACTCTTGCAAGAGTATAAAAACGTCTATAGCTCCGAAAATACTTCGCATTTTGGAAAACCCTATTGGGCTCATGTTCTTAAGCGTTTGGAACGTAAGAAAATTAAAAAAAAACAATTCCTTTCAAAATCCTGGACTTTAGTACCCCTTTAAGTTAAAATGTGTAACCTCAAGCGAATGAGTGGCCTAGAGAGCGAAAGCCCGATTTACGAAATGAAATGTTGCATACTTCCGTGCTGAATGCTTTTCGACTGAACAACAACAAAGTCTGCCCAAATCAAATGCAACTGAAATACAATCTAAATGTTCCATAAAAGCGTAAAGATCAGCCGATTAGCACAGCTGAGTGCCTCTACCACAGAATTCGGCAAAAGGATTAACTTTTATTAATATTGACGCATAGCAAATGATAAAAAGACAACAAAAGCACAGCAGCAAATGCGCCAAGGGAATTGCAGCGAAACAAACACGATAATTCGAACAAAACCACACGGTTTTCAACCAAGCCAGTGAGACTGATATTTTAGGTGTTATGAGCTCGTTTCTATCAGATTACAATTTAGAACATATATTACACTCAAAAGTAACCAACGAAAACAAACACAAAATGGCGTCTATGTCAAACGGGTATTTGACACAATTTCAACAAAGAACATGAGGATGATGTCGACGATGACGATGACGGTGACAATGTCAACGATAACGATAACGTCACTGCAATGCCATGTATACGTGCCACACAAATACTCTTAAGCAAATTAAAACGAGCAGCGTGCGAGTGGCATCAGAATCACGTTTCGTGACATCCAAAAGTGCAGCGTCATGTAGCGAAACAAGCGACAACTCACGCTGTCACGCATGCACCAGAAAACCACCAAAAGCAGCAAAAACAAGGCAAAGCAACAGAAGCACAACCAACAGCAAACAACAATTGAATTCGACGCAAAACGCGTCAAGACAAAGCCGAAAAGCACAGAAAACTGCAGCAGCTTAGGCAAGTGGCGCCGCTCCGGTAGCAGCTCCTAGAGCAGCTTCTGTAAGCCGGAATACGCAAGCAACAAAAACTGAGCATTTGCAGATTGCAACGCCATGTCGAAAGCACAAAAGCGAAAGCACCTCAGCTCATGTGTCACTTAGTAGCAGCTACCTTAAGTACGCATACGAGTAACTGACACAGTGAAGCAGAGGAGAGCGAAGAGCAAAGAGCGAAACAGAAACTGAAACTGAAACTGAAACTGAAACTGAAATTGACAACAAGCTTAGGGATAACAATATGCAATTGAATCTTGATATTATGCCACCAACTAAAATGTACGAACGCGTTTCGAGGGGCAGCACAAGCTGAGCAACACATTGACATTGGCAGACATACACACACACACACATGGTATGTACATAGATTCAGCTTACTGTGTAACGAAAAACTTATGCAACTCAGCAACAATTTGCATACAAACTGCTTCACCAATAACAACAACATATGCCACACAACGAGGTGAGTGGAAATTATACAAATGCAAAAGTAAAGAAAATTTGCAAGGAGTATAAAAAAAGCGATATGGCAGAATATATTGAATGTGTTTGCATATGAAGAAGAGAATCTGCGAATACGATACGTTTCAATGAAAGTGGCGCCTGAAGGTAATTCATACAACAGACAACAACAAAGTCAACAACAGCAATAACAACTACAAGAATGAAAAAGTATAAAAATGCCGGGTCAGAGTCAACAGTGTTACAGACAGAAACAACAACAATAAACAAAGACAACCAAAGCGGCTTAGAAATCAAATAAATGCAGACAGACAATGAAAAACGAAAAGCAAAAAAAAATGTGAAGAAAACAATTCAACTCAATTGACATCGTCCGCCATTTCCAATCTATTTAAAAATTACTTATGCATCAATGGATGTCGAAATGACGACTTTAAGAGTACGCATCAGTGCAGCCTGCTGGCTGAGGAAAACGTACTTGGGGGCGAGGCAGAGACATCAAATCGACGGCCAAAATAAAAACATGTGGGCGTGCGTATGGCAAGAAAATACTTATGTCATATGACAAACGAAAACTTTTGCAATAAATCAACATTTTCGCAAAAAAAAACAACCCAACAGCAAAGGAGAGCCGAGGCGGCACAATGAAAAGCAGTGCGGGCGATGGACCGCGTGGCGCTTACAACAAAAAAATAAAAGCTGCTGGTGTCACATGCCTATTCACTTACCAAAAAATCAGCCAAAAACTTAGATAAAAAAGTGCAAAATCTCACACAGCATCGAAGCACAAGCGTGGCATGGCGCGGCGTGTTGTGGGGGCAGGCGCGCGGGTGGATGAGATAAAATACCTTAATAGACTACGACCTACAGACACAAATTCACTTCCCTAATTGAAATTTTAATTTGAATACTTTGACAAAGTTTTTTGTGTTACACACACACACAAACACACACACACACACACACACACACACATAAGTACTCTTACAAGCACAAGCTAAAATTCACTAACTGCCAGCATGGTGTGTTGCGTCCTTGCAGGAGACTACGAATACGAGCAAGAAAAAATAAATAAATAAATAAAAAAGTTCTCTTCGTGTACTTCTTTGTCGTTGGCAGCTTCGCACTGCGAAAGTCGTTTGTCATTTTAGGCGCAATAATAGCAAAACCATCAACCATAACGAATCGATGCCAATGAAATTCAAGCACAACACACACAGATACACGCTCACACATACACAGACACAACAAACTCATATTCAATGTAGGAGGCGCGTTGAACCACCATCAAAATCGTTCGCAAAGCTCTTGACTGTTAAGCATCGTGGGTGGCAACACGGCACGGTAGCTTCTGAGGCAACGACGTACGTTGTGCTATGCTGCTACACGTTGATTGCAACTTTTGTAGTTGTTGTTATGTTTACGTAGAGCGTCAAAAAAGTCGTATTAATTACTTGTCCATAACTTGTTTCGGAAGTTGCGACTGAAGCAATACCGATTTACTTGCCGCTTGCCAAAGCCCGATTGGCCCAGCAAGGGATGAGGGCAAGGAGGGGCAACTGTGAGTAAAAGTTGTAGTGCGAAAACTTTCTTTGCACCATATTGTCACAAACGTCGTTGTTGTTGTCGGCGTCCTTGTCACACTTTGTCCTGGTTGCGATTTTTGGTGAGAACACGTAAAATATTAGTTGCAAAAAAAACAACAACAATCAAGAACTTGCTGGTATAAAAACTCAATGGACTTTTCTTATTTAATTAAAGGAAAACATTTACAAAAGCAACGTGAAACAAAAAAAGCGTAAAATCGCTTTTCTAAGTACATGAAGCCTGAAGGAAAACCACAACCATGCTTCTGATGTGTTAAGTAAAAAATAGAATATATAAAAACAACAGAGATAAAACACACTTTGTAATCAATAACATACAGATTCTCCCACACGCACAGAGGTTAGAAATACAATATAAGGGGCAAAAACAACTCAATATTGAGCCAGAAATATGTGAGCGTGAATGACTTTCAAGCTGTCAACAGTCATTAAAAATAAATATTAAATGAAGGACTTAAACAGCACGGGGAACTTTTTGTGGTGTGATTTTTATTTAAAAAGTACCTTCATTTATCAGTTTTACATTTTATAAAAAGTTATTCAAAATGTACCGGAGATTACAAAAACAACATTTTTTTCAAAATACTTGTTTTTGATGGGAAGTTATAAAATAAACGACTAACAACTTGACAGCAAATAAACTTGTTTTTTTTGTTGTTATTTTCAATGCAAACGCTAACCAATGAGTAAATGCTGATTGGACCACCCTGTATATTCCATCCTCTTCGAAAAAAAAAGAATTGTTTTTCTAATTAATAACGAAATATACAAATTTTTTACTCTCGACTAGAATCGCATTCTTAATTATTATAATAATGTATTTCAATACAGCGGAACCTATTTAACTAAGACCCCTTAAACTTGAAATCCTGCCTTAGACAAAGACTTGCTTTTTACTTACAACGCTGTAACTTGAAGTATCGTTCATAGAACACATGCCTCTGTAAATCGAAATTGATAGTTTAAAGACTCCTTATTTCGAAATCTTCGCAATCTTTGTAATTAATTCATTCATAAGATTTCATTATACTATTCACGAAAACTCGTAAGACTTAAATTGTATATTTGTATATACTACGATATGAAACCTCATAAAATATTGAAAATTATTTCAGGTATTCTAGTAATATTGACAAAATAAAATATCAAAGAAAAATCTCAAAAAAAAAAAAGGATATTGCAAATATTAATGACAGTTATATTATGACATATTTAAATTAGAAATTTTGTATAAAAATTGGATTATTTAATCCCCAATCATTCTTCAATTGTAAATTGTAATATAAAATCTTGTGTAAACTAACTCTAATTCTCATCAACATTTTAATTCTATAAACAATGCAATTTTATTATTGCACGTGCAATGTGCGCATTTATTATTTTACTGCCAATTTGCAAGAATTTGCCGTTTAGTCTTGCATATATGATGCTGCAGTATGCTTGCGTAAACAAGCTCTTACTTACCTTCACCATATTTTTAAAAAATAATATGATGACATGGAGAGTTCACTTATCAAAAATATAAACTGACTTAAAGTGTTTCAATTGTATACTTAACAAACACAAGAGCAACTGACATTTTCTTGCAGCAAAAAGTATGCAACGGTTTTGATCACATCTGGAGCTGATACCCGCCCGCTTTGCATAGGAAACGGACATATCTAAGTGAACGTATACATCATGAAAGCAAATCACTATACAAAATCGTATTTCACTTATATTGTATTTATGTAGATGGGGTCTTTTTCATAAGCGTAACTTTAAAGCCCATAAAAAATATAAACTTTTACTACATGTTCCAGCAGTAAAGTGGAGCTGAGACTTAAATACAGAAAGCGTACGCAGCAACAGCAACAAAAAGCACCGGCCAGCGACGACAAGTGCTTCCCCTTTGAAGGCATTAAATAGGCAACCCAATGACGAAGCATTTACTAAATGTGTAAAAATAAAGCAAAACCAAACAAACAAACTAACTAAAATTTAATTGAAAACAACGAATAAAAAAAATTAAGTTTTAGTATGTGTGTATGTACGTCTGCATCTATGCATGTGTGTATGTGTACGTGTGTGTGCCCACACAATTTGGTCGTGGCTTGTTTCGTCGACCAAGCAAAAAACACCGATTCCAAGCCCAATACATAATTTAGTAGGTTTGTTCACCTGTCCAGAGCGGTAGAATAATAAATGAAACTTGAGGAGGGTTGAAGAAGATTTAATCAAACAAATAACAACAAAAAAAACTTCCTTCAGCCTTGCCGAAGATTTAATACACTTCAACCGCTTCCTCAGTTTCGCCCCCATTTTTTATATTTTTTTTAAGTAGGCTCTGCCACGCCCAACTTTTTTATTCAAATAGAGGGGTTAGACTTTAGTGGTGAGTATCAGTTCCAGTGATCCCATAATGCCGGTGATTACCAATGACGAGACTGCTCAGGAAAAAAATATTCTGACACCGTATGTATGTAAGTATATTCACAAACCCACAGGTAGACATTGGTAGATAAACTCGTCTTGTTGAGCTAATCACAAATATATGTATATATATATTTTATAGAACCCGAAATTGTCTCATTCTGAGTGTTACAAACCTCATGACAATGTTATAATACTGCGTGAAGGGCATACAGAAACATTAAAAATTACAAACACGCCACGTTGAACACCTGAGGCGTTATCAATGTGCGACAACAGGTAGTGAGCAGTCAAGCAGTCAAGCAGTCAACCAGGAGTGTCCATAAACGTGTCATCAATCGATAAATAGATTAGATTGCGTGCCGTAAATCAGCTTAGAATAAAATAGAAAAAATAGAAACGAAAAACGAAGCTTCCAACATGTGAGCGTTAGTAATGATAACTGATAAATTGATGAAAGACGAACCGATCAATTGAAAGCAATCAATTTGTATTAAATAATCGTTGATTGTGTTAATTGTTTGGCACTAAACAAGTCAATTTGAACTTGCGACTCGTTCATAACATAAGCAGTCTTATGGGAATCTTAGCGCTGAGAAGACGGCGAGGCAACATCAACAACAGCAGCAGCAAATAAACAAGTTTAAATCATTTTCTCTTTTTGCATTCGAGCCAATTGCAGTGCAGGCAACGCTGCCAACACGCTGTTGGGGAAGTACTTTGTCTTTCACTTGACAATAGAGCGAGCGACTTCAGTTGTTCGTACGTTTCTGCAATGATGTTGATGTTGGATAGCACTGACACAGCGAATGGTTGAATTGACGCCTCTTGTTCAGCAGATTCTAATTACACGTTGTGGCATGCGACGCGACCACGAGCAGTGCAAATGAGCAGAAGCATGTTGCCGCAAACGTGCTTAAACGCCTCAAACTGGCACCTAATCAGGCAAACGCTCTTCTGGCGTGCACCACACGAGCGCTGATTGGAACCCTGGGCTGCAAAGCCACGCGCCACAAAACGTTGCAATGACTGCCATTTTTGCTGGCGGTCAGTGCCATCGTCAGAATGCTGTTGTTATTGACTGACGATTCCGCCATAAGTAAGTACATATTTGCCAGAAGTGACATGAGTGGCAATCATGGTGTTTGCTTGTTCGTCAATTCGCACTGCATCATTTTAAAGACACGGCAAAGTTTAGCTAATCAATATTACTCTTGATGCCAATAATAACAACAAATAAAAACAACAAATCAACAAAAAGTTCTCACGGTGTGCGCGTGTATGGCCTATGTGTGTGTGTGTGTGTGTGTGTTTGCGCTTTGTTCACAAAATGAAAAAGAATTTTATCTTAACTTACGTTTAAGCCTCATAAACTTCATTCATTAAGTTAAGTTAAGTTAAGTCATGTTGTCTGCGATTTTTTGCTACTCTACAATAACAATAAAAAAAAATCGATCAGTGCTACAATGGAAACCCCCAAACACGCTGATAAGATGCGAACAAAAGCAAACAACAATCATGCATGACAACAAAAAAATCAATTCGCGAAGTTTAGATTATTTTTTTTTTTTTTTTTTTTGTATTTTTGGGTGGTACAGTATCGACCATGATTTCGATAAGATTTGCGATTAGTGTAGTGCCGTGTATTGCGCTACTTCAGCGATTTGTCACGTTTATGGCACAAGAACTACAGAGTTTCATTGACTTCACGGCACAGTTCGACATTCGGTGTCTCAAGAGTAAGAAGTGTAATTCGATTCAAAGTACAAATAGTATTACGAAGCCAGAACAAAAAATAAAGGCCAGAAAATGAATAATGACTCTGTGGATGATGTTAATATTTGCGAAAAAGTTGACGAAGCTGACGAACATGCCACACAAAATTATGGTGAGTGATCGAATATGGGAAAGAGTGAGGGAATGTGGAATAAGACAACTGAACTAAACTATTTGTACTCCCTTTACAAGCTGTGCCAAGGTATATAAAGTTTGTTTGACCGCAAAAGTATGTAGCAAGAGGGGAGTAAGACCCCACAATTTATACTAGAATAATCAAGGCAATAAGAGAAATCGAAATCGATTGAAGCATGTCCATCTGTCCACACCAATGGTTGTCGGAAACTGAAAACTACGGACTTGAAATTTGAATTGAAGACTCGTGAGGTTCGGTAACAGATCAAGTTGAATTGGATTTGTGCCAAGCCCTCTCCTTCCCACCTAACCAGTACCGTTAACGTTTTAAAAAGGTTATGTGTTTGGGCGGTGGTCGAGCACCACCAGAAGCGATATAAATATAAACATTAAGTAAGACTCAGTAAGCACAGCCCTACAATACAACGTAGTACAATTTCGCGTTTTATAATCGTTTTCTGATGGCTATATCACATAAACTATAAGAGATGTATACCTGAAACTTCATACACAGGGTCAGGAAACATAAGAGGAACTGCATACCACAAAACAAGCCTCTCCACTCCTCTCCAATTTTAAATAAATAAATACGTTATTTCTAGACCGGCAAGTGAGATACACATTTTTTTAGACTTTGAATCTGGCATCGTCTACTACGTGTGCAGGGTATTTTATTAACGCGTATGCTCGACTGTATCGTTGGTTTGGACATCCTTTGTTGGCTTTTGTCATCATTTGTGGTCAAAAAGATCCCCTTTTTTTAACAAATAGTTGACTGTGAACTAACAAAGGCACAATGCCGACAAAGTGCTTGTATGGCAACTTTAGACTTTGACATTTTTTCGGTCGACGGTCTTCGGTCGTTGTGGCCAACATGAAAGCGTTCGTCGAAACATCAAACGACAAATTTCCTTCAAACATGAACGAAGCCCATTACTCGTTTTCGGTTCTCCCCCCAAATGAACAGAAGCGCAAAAGCGTAAACAACAACAAATGGAAAATAAAACAAAGATTATTTTAGAATACAACAAAAAAAACAACAACAACAAAAGCAAAAGAAAAATGCCAAACGAATAATAAAACACATTAATTTTTACAAATTTAAGTTAATGTATACAATTTTTCTAGCACTTGAACTGTCTTTGATCGCCGGTCGGTGCTTCCCCCAAAGGCACATTTCAAATGCTCATTTTTGCAATAATTTCGAAAGTCAACAAAACATTTCCTAAGAATAACACAAAAACAAATAATGCGTGAGCGACTAACACCAGCCGACCATAAACAAAAAAAAAAATTTAAAATAAAAAGTACCAAATTGCAGAAATGTTAATGCCAAAACGACAAATAAAAAAAAATCACCTCAAAAACAGGTCAATCGAGGTCGGCGGCACATTTGCATGGCACTGCAGAATGACACGAGACCCAAGTCGGGCATCAAAGGCATTGCACCAGCGAAGGCAGTGCCGACGGCCACTAACAGCAAAAAGAGAAAATGTGATTTACAAAATGGTAAGCACACTGCACTATGCCAACTACGGTACAGTGGAGCCAGTGAGCAGTGAACGGTTTCTGCATTGTGAATTTTCACAAAACAAAACAGACAAAAACCAAACACAAATATTTGGGGAATAACAAATCGTTGATAAAGATGATGATGATGATGATGATGCTGTTGCTGTTGTTATCGCCGATGGCTGCCGGATGGCCGATATTGCGTCATGTTTAAGAGAGCTGGCAATGAAGTGATAGAGACATAGAGCATCTGCTCGGACTGGTTGGACAAACAATTATAAATTTAGTTGTTTGGTCCAAGACATAAAAATTAATGCAGCACCATTTTAATTGATCGTTTTAAGGCGGGGATTCACTGAAACGAGTCATGACACATGACACATGAAAAGTGACTTTGTTAACAAATTTAAGTTACAAATTTTTTTCAAGGGCTAATAACATACTTAAGTTGGTGTAATAACCCCTGCAAGCGGCTATTACACTAGACCCCAAATTTTCAATGTCTTGTCGTTGAAAAATTATTCTGAAGAAAAAATCTTCTTGCATTCGACATTTGGTATCTAATGTAAGCTACTCTTCGCACTCTGTTTTTAATGTAAAGGTAATTTATTAGGATAGGTCCATCTGAAACATATGAAAATCTAGTAAAAAAATCAATTAAAAAATAACCATTCTATTTTCGCAAAGGTAAACAGTGTTGGACAGTGTTAACACACATGAAAAGAATTAAAAAAAATAAATAAATAAATAAATAAATAAAAATAGAGTGAAAACAAGCGAGTGCCCAAACAGCGGAAATGAGCTTAATACGAGCGATTGAGCAAGGCGAGCGAGAAGTGAGCCCAAGAGAAAGCAAACGATCTACCGCGTGTATGAGTGAACGAATATGCGAGCAAACGTGTAAGCGAGCGAGTCTGAGTGCGAGTGCGCATACGCAATGAAATGAATGAATGTATGAGAACGAGTAAGAAAATGAGCGGAACAAACAGACTCACGCAGGAATAGAGCGAATAAAATTATTTTCGCGAGATTTTGTTTTTGCAAGCGAACTGTTCTGCGGCGGGCAATTTTGTCGATCAACGGGCAACGCGTCTATATAATCGTCGAAACTGCCGATTCAGACCAAACATTCGAGTTCTGAACACGAACGAGCGACGACGACAAACGTTCGCGATTAACGGTTTCTGTCTGTAGACGAGCTAAACAACAAGTTGTCGCCGAGAGACGATTTAAATTTCATTAACAAAGCATAATACTATTAAGCAATTAATATTGAACAAAATAATGGCAAGCGTAAAACGAGAATAAATAAATAAATTAAAAATACCAACGCCATTCTTGCCAAGTAAAATAATACAACAAACGAAAGTTCCTAACGTGGCAACAAAAAGACATATTCAAATTATTCCTCAAATTGCACGTTCGCCACAAAGTTCCTAACATAGCAAATCATGACTGCGCTTGGCTTAGTCTTGTTATCAATGATGGGTGAGTTCAGTTCAGTTATCAAAACAGTCGCTTTCGGCGGGCATTATTATTGTTTTGGTTTTTATTTATTCGTTGTTTTTTTTTTTTTATTTATTATTTGTTTGTGTTAAGTTTTATCAACTTTTCCGTGCTTATCAACACGCTTGTGTCTAACCTTGTGTTCGAATTTTTTTTATCGCCAAATTCCATTCAAGTGTTCCATGAAAAACGCCGTCAATTCACTTGAAATCGAAATCGAGTTACATTTGCTTACAGACAAGTCGAGCAATGCTTTCGCCGCATTTCGTCTGTCAGCACACATAATTGTAACTGAAATTGCGGCATTTTCATTATTAAATTATTTTTATTTCATTTTCGAAAATAATTAAAATCATTTAATAATATTGACATTTATTGAATGACCGACAAATGATTAAAAAAATTAATAACAAAAATATATAAAATAAAAAGTTAAATCAAATAAAATAAATAAAGCAAAAATTAAACAGAAAACTTCATTTTACTAATTGTGTTCGCAATAAAAATATTAATTATATAATTTTTGTAATTTTTTTTTGTGTCTTTTTTGTTGACGCGTTTTCAATTAAAGTTCATAATACTTTTGCATTTACAACAAAAGAACATAACAAATTAAATCTGTTATCGAATTAAGCATTAAATTTTAAATTGTTATCAATTAATTGCTGCACAATGAAATATTAAAATCAACATTTATGTTTAATGTAAAGAAAGATGAGATGTCGAAGTCATTAATCACAGTTTAGTTGCGATGAATTAGGCGACAATTAAAGGCGACTTTTGGCTGACAAGGGAAATTAATTCTTCACACACATACACACACACGCAGTGTAGGTTAAAAAAGAGAGACACGCCGTGTGACAAACAACAACAACTGTCAACTGTTTGCGTGCTGGCAATTCGATTTAATGCGCGTTGTAATTAGTTTTTGTGAAAATTTATCATGAAATATTAATTAGGCACGACTTTAGGGAAATTTTGAGGTAATGGCAAACAAACACACACACACTCAAGCAAGTCACCTACACTGAGCAGAGTCTAATGAAACTCGCATAACTATCTTGATAAAAATCTCACGGCGTACTTGTAGATTCTTGCGTTTTTTTCTTTTTGTGGCAAAACTTTCACCTATGCAGCAACAACATTTTGAACATTGATTAGCGAAGTTTAATATTTGCTCTATTAAGCGTAATTAAGTGCAGGCTGTGGCAGCAATGAGCGTCAAGTTCTAATAGACTATTATGGGTTGCCTTGCATTGCCTTGCCTAACGGCGGCAGATACTCTCTATATGAATGTGTCTGTGAGTGTGTGTTAATGATTACGCTCATGTGTGCTTATTTTGATTACAAAAACAAGCATAAATTAGCGCAAATGAATTTTATACTCATCATCATAATAGTTTTTGCTCTAATTAATATTCAGGCTCACTCGTAGACACACAATCATACATATATGTGTATGTGTAAGCGCACACACACATGAGTCGAAATCTGCAAGTAAGTGTAAAAATTTAATTAAAAACCTTATCAAAGTAATTCACTTCACGCACTCTATTGCCGCTGTTCAATGAAAAACAACTATGTATGTAACTATAAGCGAATGCTGTAGTATCTGCGCTAGAAAGTATCTGTAGTATAAATGTATAGTATCTGCAGCTATGTATGTATCTGCTGCCATGCGCAAATATGTTTTACCGTTGGAATATTAATTATTTTGCGCTTTTCGAGTTATTTGCCGCATTATTTAGCGTTTGAAAACAAACGAGTTACTTTCAAAATTAAAAAAAAAAACACTTTGAGTGTGTGTGTGTGCGTTTTTTTGATGCGACAAAGTTATGAAACTTTTGTAACAAAATTATAAATCAAACAATGTCAAAATGAAAGCACGCACCAACAAAAACAACAACAGCAACAGCAACATAAACAATGCGAACAATAAAACAAGTCGTAGTAAACATTCAAACGCCAATTAATTATTAATTAATAACTTTTTGTCGCTAAGTACCGTTAATAAACGGTAGTTGGAAACACAGAAATATTTTTGTTGTTGTTGTTTTGTTAAGGTCGCCAAAAGTTATCATTTTATTTTTGTTTTTTTATGTTATTTTCGCAAACCTCAAACAAAAATTTTGCATGCATAACTTTTCAATTAAAATGTATATGTGAAAAAAGCAGCAATGAAATCAGCATCGACAACCGAGTTTGTTTAAAAGAGTAATTAACAAAGTTTTTTTCCCCGAACATTTGAGTTTCTCCGTTGTGCAAAAAAAAAAAAAAACAGGCAAACAAAAAATTAGTCGAAAACCACCAACAAAATGAAGTTAATACCAAAGTTAGAAATTCACACTAATTGAGAATATTATAAACAATTTAATATGGAAATTGGTAAGCGATAAAACAAAAAACGCTTAAAGCGTTCAACAGCCAAAAATTGACAGCGAAAACGTACAATAAATGATAAAAGAGCTGCTTAGTCACACCACAGACAAGGGCAGAGACGCATGCCAAGAGTTGAACACCTGTTGACTGCCGGCCACACACTAACCCATAAAACAACGAGAGCTGACGCGGACGTCGACGCCGCCGCCGCCGCCAGCATAAAACAGCGAAACACAAATCACAAAAATCGTTTGCTAATTTTTTACCATTTTCATACATTTCGCGTTCACTGCCAATGACTTGCGTTAAGGTCGACGGCGCCGTCGACGTCACCAACAGCAACACCTCCTCCATCACCGCCGCCGCTGTCATCGGGAAGCGTTCCATCGTTTGACACATTGACAAATCAAATTGTCTGACGACAAAGTGTTGAATAATTAATAAACGGCGGCAACTATTTTTTATGAGCGAGCAAATTCGTAGCAACAACAACAGCAGCAGCAACACTGACAGCCATAAAAAGCTGCTCAAATTTTCGCAAGTTGTTCATTTCCGATACTAAAAAGCAACAACAAGGTACTGTAATCGCTCAGTTATTGGTTGATGGACATTGCTGCCTTCACGGCAGTAAATACAAGTTTAATTGTGCAATAATTGTTATATTAAAATATTGTCGAAACTCTGTAGGCTGAACAGTAAAGACTGCCAAAGAAATACGAACGAATAAAAAGCGCTCAAAGAGCAAAAGAAACGAGTAAGTGAGAGAGAATGGGAAAGTGCAGAGGCAGTGGGAAAATGGAATAGGGGGACTTAGATAGAGACGGGGAGGAGAAAGAGTGTCGTAAGCTTAGATACAAAGGAGTATCTTGAAGAATGTTTGTTGAAAGTTCCTACAACGAACAGCTTTCTTAGACGAACTGTATTCCGATAAGCGGACGTAATCACCACCCACCCGGTGGGTGTCCGGCTATAGAAGCTGTCAGTGCATACTGTAAAGAAATATTAAAATATCGATTGAGCAAATGTAAATGAGATAACCTCCATAAGTTACATGCGATAAAATTAGGAAGTGAGGATGGTCCAGAGAAATCTAACCAAGGCAGGGATCATTAAGTTACTGATTATTTCAAAATTTTAAGCACAATCACGTGAGTCACGGAGGAATGGAGGTTCGTTAAAATCTCACTAAAACACACCAAGTGGGAGCAGTTTAAAGAACCTCGTTCTATTTATGGACTTCCCCTTAGAAAATTCAACATTAAATGAAAAATTGTCATGTAACAAAAATAACCAGTGAGGTTCAAATTACCGTGTATACTGGACAATCTGATTCAATTCATCGATATTTGAAGATATACAATAGGGAGATAGTATTTATTGATGGCATGAAGTTTTTAAAGGGTATGTTGAATGAACCTACATAGAAAGTTACCGGTTCGTATGTATTATAAACGGTAAAAAACGGTGGTGAGTAGTGGGGGTACGAGAACGCCATTGTGTATGACTTTCAACCAATTTTCATGATTCCATCGCTTCTGATGTTGAAGCCATAGCCTGTTTAAAGAAATTCATTAAAATCTGATCTGGTGCCGATTTGTATAATAATTTAAAATAAAATAAATATATAATTGTCAATCTTACGTGATTTATAAAAATCTGCCCTGTCAACAGCAACAAAGTTGTCAAAGTCTTTGTTCACGCCAAGCAATTATCACTGTTCGTTTTTATTTTGAGCCGGAAAAAAATTGCCATAGAAATGAAATTAACAAAAAAGTACTTAAAACAATCAAAATCGAATGCAGTTTGAACAAGTTGCGCCGGTGTTCCCCGAAAATAAATGTTTAACATGAAACTTATTTAACAGCAACACTTTGGTAACGATTATTTTATTTAACTTATTTATTGGTGTGTGTGTGTTTAATACACAAGTTGGCAATACTAAAAAAAAAAAAAAAATCACAGACAAACAAAAATTAAAATAAAACCATCAAATGATTATATCAAAATAATGACTGAACAACAACAAATGTTGCGCCGACTTGATAACCAATTACGAACATGCTAAACGAGTATTAAGTCAAGCCACAAATGACGAGTGGAGCTCAGTGAGGCGCTCTACTCTATCAACGTCATGTGCGGCATAAATACCAACAAAGAACAACCAACGGTGGCGATTACGTCACATACGAGTATAAACAAAGGCGTAGGTGATACTTTAAGTCGAGAGTTAAAGTTCAACCGGAAACAAGCGGCAGAAGATCACCAAGCGAACAAACGAGTTCCAACACCTGTTCGATTACCAACACGCGAGCTACTCGTTGATGCGCTCAGCTGCTCTTTACATAGAAGCATATCTATTTCATATTTCACTCTCGTCCGTTCTCTCTCTCTCTCTCTTAATCGCGTCGCCCGCACACAACGATTGTTCGTGTAACGTTTTTCGATCGCAGCATGGGGATTTTTTTCTCGTTTTGTTTCTGTTTTTCAATCAGCCGGACTGAGCATATCAAAGCAGATTGTTTGAATTACTCGTTTAGTTAGGTGCCGTTGACGCTGCGTATCGAATCGCTTTATACTCGTTGTTGCTGTTGCTAACAATTGTCATTGTTGACGATTATTCATTTGTAAATAAAAAACAACAAGTAAATCAAGTTTAATAAAACACACAGAGCACTTTCATTCATCATCATTGTAATCGTCATTAACAAGTTTATTAAGTAAGAATTCAATAACGGCACATTGCACACGCCATTGCAGTGATTTTTTTTTTTTTTTTTGTTTTAGTTGTTGTGATTGCTTGTTTTTGTTGTTGTCAATCAATATTAATGTGCAAATGTATCAATTGCTAAGTGACAAAGTGATGGGATTTATAGGCATTTATTGTTTGAGCGTGAATGAGCATTTAGACAGCTTAGTACATTTTGAATTATGTTACATACAATATTAAATGTTTGCCAAACACTTCTGAAAATACGGCAGCCAAATTAGAACATAATGTTCAAATAGTTATGTACAAAAACAAAAACAACAAATGCGTGTTCAATGCAAATATTAAATAATAAATAAGCGTGGGCGCCCGGCGGCATTCTGTAATTGCGCTTATTTTTTGACAGCTGTCAAATGAGCAACAATTAAACGCACATGGGACACGCACACACACACACACTGACGAACATGCTCACTTATAATTACGCAAATAAATAATGCAATAGAAATTAATAATTTATTTACTTTTATTGTCCTTTCACGCAGGCTACAGCCAACATATGGAGCCGCTGCCTGGCCGTGGCAGCTCACAGCTGCTCTCGCGCGCGGACTGGGGCGCACGTGCCTCCAAAATGGTCGAGCACTTTGAGGGGCCGGCGCCTTATGTGATCGTGAGTACAATTATAACAAAGCGGTGACGATGTAGCCAACCAACTAACCCTCTCTCTTTCACTCTAACAATTCCTCGAATAGATACATCACTCATACTTGCCCGCCGCATGTTACACGACGCCCGATTGCATGCAAGCAATGCGCAGCATGCAAGACTTCCATCAATTAGAACGTGGCTGGAACGACATTGGCTACAGTTTTGCTGTGGGCGGCGATGGCATGATCTACACGGGGCGCGGCTTCAACGTCATCGGCGCACATGCGCCGCGCTACAATGACAAGAGTGTCGGCATTGTGCTCATCGGCGATTGGCGCAGTAAGTATGAGGCACATTGGTGGCTTTGCACAGCATTAACCTTATGCGATTCCTCTCATTCCAGCTGAACTGCCGCCGCCGCAAATGCTGCAAGCGGCCAAGGATCTGATACAGTTCGGCGTTGCCAAGGGCTACATTGATCCCAACTTCAAACTGCTGGGACACAGACAAGTGCGGGACACTGAGTGCCCTGGCGGTCGCCTCTTCGACGAGATCTCCACCTGGCCGCACTTCACCGTCCTACACAACGCAACCGACAATGAGTTGCACTAGCGTTAGAAATGCAAGATGAACTACTTATTTATATAGCATATTACGTACTAAATGGAGCACGCATGCATGCAAGCCAATGCACAATCAAAGTTCACTATTAGCTTAAGCAAGCCACAGAAAGAGAAGACGAATGCAAATGAAGTGAAGAACAAGACGAAGAAGAAAAAGAAGAAGAAGAAGAAGAAGCTATACACTTACATACGATGCATACATATAGAAAATTAAATTAAGGAGCTGAAATAATGATTAACGCATTTAGTTTTTAAGCTGCCGTAGGCATAATGAATAAAGTGAGTCTGTCGCTGAAAAAAAGATGCTGAAGCGCAAATCAATTGAAACTTTGAAATGTTCAGTTTGCAAAAAGATAACGGACGGAGGGTGGAATGAAGAGAAAGGAAAGGGTATGCAAGGGGGGGCACATGAAAAGTTGTTGTATTCTTTTGCTTAAGCAAAAAGTTGAAAAGTTTTTGCATGAGCAAAAAAGTTGTGCCAAAGCGTTGTTTTCTTTGCTCAAGTATGGCGCGCTGCGCTGCTGAATTAGCTGAAAGAATGTGCAACATGCTGAAAGACAGTCAAATTAACCCCATCAGTGTACAAAAGACGAAAAGCCTTGAAACATTTTCGCACACATTTTGACTCAATGACTGAATAAGTTGCGCACGCGAGAATAAATATGGAAATAACAACAACAAAAACAAAAAGAACTACGCTCATTTTGTCAACGAAAGCGTGTGTGACTTTGTTGTTGTTGTTGTTATTCTTCTTCTTCTTATGCCACTTCTTCCTCTTCATCATCTTGTTTCACTTTTACAATTTTTTCAGTGTCACTTGTGCCGCGTAACATTCTGTGGCATATTACACATCGTTATATACAAGTACGCAACCGTAAATACAAACGTCGACATTTGCATTCAAGGACGAGAAAACTTTAAAGGAATTCTGGCGCAATACAAAAGACAATACACTCTCGAAAAAATGCTTCTTTCGGCAATGACGAACATTTCACACACTTTATGGATAATCAACGATCTCAAGCATATTCGCTTGATTAGGTCAACCAGACATGAACAAATTTCCGAGAAGTAAGTATACGATTTGCATAAAAAGAAAAAAACCACCACAAGCAATATTATCATCGGCAGCAATCAAACCACACACACATATTTAGATGTATGACTTTGCTTGATTCATAATGTGATTTTTGCAAAAGTACTTCCTGTCAAAGCCCTCTTTGTTTGTACATATTAGCATAAGGGAACGTTGCAAGGTCTTACATTCCAACAAAGAATGTCAAAGAACAAGAGGAAAACGATTTATCACTATCACCTTTCACTTCGTTCAAACAAGTTCGATTTGTACAAAGTGATCATCACATAGATGGCGAAATCAGACAAAACTCGTGTTACGTAATTAATGAATAAGCCCAAACTTGGCGCAAATATATGGAGTAGGAATTTTTACGACATAATTTGACTATGACATCGAATATCCGGATTTTCGATTATACGGAATACCCCTGGGTTAAATTGATCCCGATAATCGAGTTGCTACTGTATATAAAATAATTCTATTAACAAACTAGTAGCCAACTGTCGAATTCGAAACTAGTACAGACCTAGTCAAAGATAGAGCTTATTCACACTAGTCTAAAAAAAAACAAACTTCCAGATTGACCCATTTTCGTTATTTGGAAACTAATTTTCAACTAATGTATTTGGGTCTAGTATATAATCCAGAGTTAATAGTTCAGTCATTTGGTAGTTCTTAGAACTGGAAGGTTTTCCGGGAGTTTTGAAAATTGGCATCTACATATATAGATTCTGAGTTGCTCTTTCCGAAATTTTACTTTGCGACCTTCTATCTTCGCCGTTCGAGCCGGAATTTTGAAAAACTGGCGTCCAAAATCAGTTTTTTCACAACAACGCCATAAATAATATTCTGACTTTTTTTTCGTAAGACCAATAGTTTCGTTTAGTTGTACAAGTGTAGGTTCCATTTACTTTTTATCGTATACCCAAAACTGGTACGGCAGGATTAGATCGGTATCTAAACGGAAGTGGTAGAATTATGACATATGACATCACCTAGTAAAATTCTACAGTTGAAAGCAGTCAAGGTAGATTGAAGCGGCACCAGAACTGTGCACAGTGGTCCCGCCCGTAGGCCAAAAATAAAAAAAACAAAGTCAAAATTTTTACTTTAAATGTACCAATTTTTATTTATAATTGGTCTAGCTATTTGAAGCTATTCATCTTTTTGTTTTGCTCTATCTGTCCTCTTCAATAATAGCATCGAAAGAGAGAACATGATATTTATTTAGTATTACAGCATAAGCAACGTGCAAGGGAAGCTCTCCGTAGAAAATTTATTTTACTTATTTAAAACAAGTTTTTGTGCAATGGAAGTGATTAATATTATAAATAAAGGTATTAACTTTCTTTTTACAACAAAAAGTATATGTAGTATGTGTTGTGTTTTGTGTAAATCATTATTGTATTTAGCACGTAATTGTGAACGTTCTTAGTTTGTCTTTTCTGTGTTTGGTTAGAGTTTTAGTTGTGAAGGGGTTCTTGGGGTTGAACAAATCTTTTTGTATAATATTCTTAAGCATTTTAAGAATATAAGAAAGTTTAATTCAAGTGCCGTAAGGTGCCGTGCGGCTTGCAATATACGAAAACGTTACCTAACCTCAATTTTAAGAAAAGCACGTGCAAAACTTCTTATCATTAAATATCCGTGGTACTACTTTCCTGCATCGGTCCATAAAGTGTTATTACATGGTCCTGCCATTATAAAAAATTGTTTATCTCAATTGGAGAGCTTTCTGAGGAAGCTGAAGAGGCAAAAAATAAAGTCATTAAATAATTTAGGCTAAACCAAACGCGGAAAATTTCAAGGGGTTTTCCGGAAATAACTCGTTTTACTCTGATTGTTCCTATGGCAGCTATAACCTATAGTATCCAGATAAAATTAAAAACAAAAGTTTTTCATATAAAAACTGAATATCAGACCGAATGTTTATATGGCAGCTATATGATATAGTTGTCCGATCTGGCTGATTTTTACATATTATCTTAGGATAAATATAAAAAAATTTTGTGCCAAGTTTCAAGTCCCTACCTTAACTAGAAGTATTTTTGGCCGCTCTCCCCATACAAGCCGGACCACTGTGCTGTGGTACATTTGAACTAGCTCAAACATTAGTTCTGCACTAGTTTGGCGAACAACTGGGAAGAAACACAACTTTTTAAATTGCATACTTTTCGGCTGAATGAGAAAAAACACAAACTGCGCCAATCGTTTGAAAGTCAACCAAAAACAAGGAGAAGAAACAGCAGAAAGGCAGAATCAAACGTTGTCAGTACCTGCGGCTGCTTGAACATTTAATTTAGTGTATTTTGTTTGACTTTCGCCGCGAGTCAGTCAGTCACTCTGTCAGTTGGTATTTGCTTTTATTTAGTACTTTCTTGAGCAACATTTTGGCCGATTGGCGTTCCAGTTCGTGCTCGTTAAAAGTTCATTGCGAAAGTTATGCAAAAAACTTGAAAAAGAGTTTCTTAAATATTGTTTCATTTTATTTTTGTTTATTTTATTTATTTATAATTTTTTTGCTTGTTTATTTTTCTGTATTTAATGCCACATGAATGCAATTCCAGTTTGAAAATAAGTGCAATAATAAAAGCAATCACAAATATCAAGTATACGCCATGTTGCAAGACATTTGTGCGCGAGTTTATCACTCGATTTATACAGACATAAACGGATTCGGTGCATTCAACTTAAAAGTATTTATGCCACAATAAAGCAACAGTAAACGCAAAATGCATTTAATGATGGCACAATAATATGGCAAATACAAACAACAACAGAACGAAAAACTTAATAAAGTTTTCTACTTCTTTGCTGCACAAATCCTTTTTTTTTTCTTTTTTCACTCCGTTTTATTTTTAATAAGATTGTTTTTGGTTATGTTTTTTTTATTTTTTGTTGGGTTTTGAATGCCGTGACGAATTCAAACAAAGTTTTATGAAATGCATGCAAAAATGTTCTTAATGTTGTTCTCTACTATTTATATTTTGGCAAGAAGAAGAAAAAAAGAAAACTATGCGCTTGGCATGTGGCACAATATTGTTGGCTGGGCGGGGGAGTGTATTGCAGGGCAAGGGGCACAGTTCGTTTCGGCACTTTACGCCTGCAGCGCTCAGCAAGTGTTCTTGGTTATTTGCAGCACATAATTTTCATAAGCATGCCGCATGCCGCACCACCTTTCGCCCTTTTTGCAACACTTTTTTTTCCATTAGAACTTAACGGAAATATTTTTGAAATTATATTCAAAAACACTTCTAGTTTATAGTTTATTGTTACAGTTTTCATTGTTGTTGTTGCTGTTGTCGTTGTTGTTGCTATTAGTGTTGCTGTGCTCAACAACAGCTAAGCTCAAGCTCAGCAATGACGTTGGCGACGGCAGCCGGAAACCGGAAATATGATTTATTATTTCAGTTGGTTTTTTTTACTCTGTTTTGTTGCTGTTTCTGTTTGTCGCTTTTTCATTTTTTTTTTTCTGTTATTCATTTGTTTATTTTTGTTTATACAATCTTTTTTTGTGCGATTTAAAGAACGTTGTAACTCAGTTATAAGTAGACTTTTAAGTGTGCACTGAGCACCACGAAAAGAGTTTACATAGTTTTAGTTTATTGTCACTGTTGTTGTTGCTACTGTTGTTCACTCAAAAAGCATTAAAAACAAACAAGGAACAAAAACAAAATTGCTGCTGATGAGAACGCATTTTAACGTCATTAAAGTTAAACTACTGAAATCGCAGCAAATCGTTCAAGTGTAATTAAATGGCAAATACTTGTGAAAATGCCATTAATTTTAACAATTCAAAGTGAAGTTTCAAACAATCTACAAAACAAAAACGTGCCACAGAGAGCGAAGGAGAAAGAGAAAGTGCGAAAGAGAGAGAGAGATAGTGAGAGAGTGGAGATTTACACGCAATCACTAAATGGGCTACGCTCCCCAAATGCTCATTAAAAGAAGTGTTAAATATTCATTTGAAATTCTCAAAACGCTTTTCCCTTCGGCGAACAGCGGAAATAACTTTTGCTCATGGCATTAGTGGCAACCGCTCCGAAAATCGCGTTTGGTGTTGCAACAATTAAATGAAAAAGTTGCAGCAACCAACGCACACACACACACGCATCCGGAGTGACTTCTCCTAATCCAACAACACCGACAATGACGACGACAACAACAACCGCAACAACAACAACGACAATGAGGACGACGATGACGACAACGTCGTCCACAAACCGCAAATTCATGCACTTTAAATACTTCATGAAAGTGCACACAAAAACATACTTTTCACAACTACAATGATTAAAACCGTATTACAAACACAATCACACACACACACGTTTATACAGTTCACCCACACATGAACATACATACATACATGGGATAAGCGGCAAATAAAGTGTGAGTCTCAGTGCCGAGCACCGGGGGTGGCAGAGGAGGTGAAGTAACTGAAAGTGAAGCATTGCTGAAAACTGTTTGCTTTGCAAAAAAATTCCCATATGCAAATGGCACACAGAAGGGAAAAATAAAAGTCCCCAAGCCCCATGGCATGGTGATGAGTTGGTGAGTTGGCGCAAGTGAAGCGAGGTGAGCTGCCGCTGCTGGCAAAAGCGCGTTAAAAAGGATAACATGAATTATTACTTGAGTTAAATTAAATGTTGACATTGTTAATATGCGAAATAAAGTTGACACTGTGCCCAACCACCCTCCAATCCCCTAACCCCCCTTAACCGCCCCCGCATCCTTTCATTCGTCAATGGGATTTAAGCCGACCGTGCACGTCGACGTCAACACTCTATGCTGATGCATGTATGCAAATATAAACTATGAACGAAAGTTTTCACGGACGCAAGTAAATGAATGAATGAATGAACGAACTCATTCATTCATTAATGTTTATGGGTGCTTGTAGGTAAGTGTAGGAGCGGAGAGGGGCTTTCATTTTATTGCATTTCTCGTTAGAAATAATGCTCAGGATTTCTAAAAGTTCTTCATCACTTTGGTGTTCCTTTCATATATTTTTAATACACTTTTGATAAATGCAAAAAAAGAGAGAAACAAGTTTGGGCATTTGGTCAAGTATACTCTATATTTAGTACCCTGAGCACGCGGTAGGCGGTGCCACGCCCGAAATCTAATACAAATGTATGTCTCACATTGATCAGTTAAATTAAAATTTCAAGAAAAATCAATATGGATAGAGGGGTATTTTATAGCATGCAGTTTGGATGTAGTTTGGGAATTTTATAGCATGCAGAAGCGGATATGTCTTTACGTTATACAGTTCACGAGATGCACATAACAACTTTTAGAAATAGAAATTCGAGAGGGAATGATGAGAAGGAAAAAATGTTGGTATGTAATTTTGTAGGGCCGTGTTTATTACCATCCAAATTTTAATGTTTCTACTTCCAAACTGGCCGGTACTGGTTGGTTGGGAAGGAGTTGGCGTGGTAGAACCACACTTTACCACCTGCTGTCGAACTTCACAAATATATTCTTGAATTTCAAGTCTCTTGCTGAGTTTCCGAGAACTATTGGTATGCCCGGAAAAACAGACTTAAGGACGGACATGTATTGATCAATTTTCATTACTGTCCTGATAATTCCTATGTTGTTTATGGGGTCGTACTCGACTCTTTTACATATTTTTGCTCTCAGAACTACTAAGCTTAGATAACTTAATTTGTACACATACTATGACACAGAGTACAGGGTATAGAAACCAAAAAAAAAAAAAAAAATGGGTTCGTATGAAAGCTTCCGACTGTAAAGAAACTAATTTCCAAAAATTTTGAAATCAACTCTAAAAATAAAATAAAAAAAATCCAACACATTTTATTTACTCATTTTGCATGCAATTCACTATTTTGTTTTACTATGAGTTGTTGCTTTTTTTATTGTTGCCATTTTTATGTTTTTAAACACTAACAAAAAGTTCAAGTCAAACTCAAATAAAATACAAAAGCCAATAAACGAATTGCGAAATATTTGCGCAATTTTATGTGTGCGTGTGTATCTATGTGAATGTGTACATGTGTGGATGCAATATAAATGTTTAAATGGAAAGAACAAAAAAAAACGAGATAGGAATAGTGATAGAATTAGATTGACAGGACTGTGTTGACAATTCAAGTGTGCAGGCAGCAAAGGATAACAAAGGAAACAATGACAACACTGACAATTGTCATTGCAACTATCATTGATAGTTATTTTCTATGTTATGCTTTCCCTCTCCTTTGCCTTCTTTCTCTTTCTCACCATCTCTTCATTGCTCTGCTCAACTCCGAACGGCTCAGCTCAGCTCAGCTTGGAAAAGCTCTGCTCAAATAGCATTGCAAATGGAAATGGAAATTGTCATTTCGAGTTGTCAATTATTGTCAGTCAATTATTGAGTGTCGATGAACTTGGCTCAAAGCATGTAAGGCACATACTTGAAATGTTTGCTTGTTGCTTTTTGTTCTTCACAATAGTACAATAGTTTCATCGCTTAAATACATAGAAATTTTATACAATTTATTTTAAGGAATAGTAAGGATAACATTCCAGTTAAATAAACTCTCTTCGCCTTAAATGTTTTTGAAAATAGCTTTATTGTTTCTTTTGGCATATTGCCTTAAGTACACAAATAGTTGAGATATTATTTTCAAAGCATTCTAAGCACCAACCAGAAGGTCAAAAGAAATTCGTTGATTGATCGATGTGCAAGTCTTGTCATGAACGTTTACATTGGAGAATATTAAGCAGACCTAATCTAGAAACCATTGCAACAGAGTCATAATATCGATTGATACTTTTTTGAATTCTGCGAAAAGTTAAAAAGCTCAAAGTATAAAAATGTATACAAAATTTATGACTGTTTGACTGTTGAGTGAAAATCGACAATCGTATAAAAATGGTTGTTGAAAAAATTGAAAAAGCTTTTCGGCCTTATTATCGATAAGTTAAGCCAGGAGAGTATTAGGCAGTCAGGCTTCAGAATTTATGAGAACGAGTATGAAACGGAGATCGGAGATACAGTAATTTATAGAGATAAATATATTTCTGACGAGAGAGTGGCGAAAATCCAATTAAACTTGATTCACTGCTGAAACTCTCGAGTTTACTTCCCAAATTTGAAGTCTCTAAGTCTTATAATTTTCGAGAACCACTGATGAATTCGGACAATCGGACTGGCAGACGTACAAACATGACTCCATCAATGTGTCCTGTCGTCCTGATCATTTCTATATTTACTTTATGAGGTGTTATTCCCCTTTTTTGGTTACTTTTGGTTTCATACAAACTTTATAAACCATGTGGCGCGATGTACAAAGTATCGCAATGAATTCAGTATGATTTATTCAAACTGCATGCTCTACATAAAAAAAAAATACTGTAATTCAATAGTTAAAAATAAACCTACTTTAATTCGGTCTATTAACATTCATCTCTGATACGAAATTCATTAACACTATTTCTAATACAACAATATTCAAAATGCACTTCACAATAAAAACACAACATTTCAATGACAAGAAATTGTGATAGCTATGCTAGAATAGGTCTGTTAATCGCACAGTTTGATTGAGCATCGATATCGATCACTTCGATCAACGCATTCATTCAAATCGAATTGCGTCAGCTGTGCCCAAATGACCAACGCAACAAAAAAAGGAACGCAGCCAAATGTCAAACGCAGCCAACTTCAGAAAGTAATTTGCCGTTTTCGTTTCTGCCAACCGAACTAATGTGAATGGAAAAAGCTTGTTGCGAATGGAATTTAAGTGCTAAAACGCAAAAGGAACAGCAAACACTCTGAAACACATTCACATGGGTTTGGATTTCTTGGACGAGTGGTTCTTATTACAAGGTAAGTCAACCACAAAAACCAAACAGAATAAACTCATCTCAAATGGATCAAAGCGTTCGGTTATAATAGTCTGTCGGTAGAATAATACTTAACAATAATGTACGAGTGAACAATTTATTAGTATTTAATGACAATGCTGATAATATCATGCACAGTAAGCATAACAAAAAGACAAAGGCACAAAATTGTACCAAAAATCATTGATCACTTGCGTAATTTGTGCAAAGCACACGGACACATTCGCCTCTTCCCGCCGCACGCCAACATGTATTGTCTTCTATTTCTATTACTTTGACATTTATTTGTTTTCACACTTTCGCTGGCTGCAATATACCATACAGGTTGCAGTGAAAGTTATTTGAAGGCACGACGCGTTCGAAATAAGCATTTTCACTCATTGACTAAAAGCAGCAATGATAGAAGAAGATTTGTTTATGCTGCGAAAGGTAAGTAAAAATTAAGTAAAAAAAACAGTCATATTAAAAACAGTTGCTCTTCCGACATGACATACTTATAAGTAATAATAGAGCTTGAATAAAAATTCCATTCTTACGAAACGGTCAACTTAACGAATATTGGCAGCAACAATTACAATTTTCGATTGAGCGTCTATTAAGAAGACATTCTACAATTGATTGAAGGGACTCCAGCATTTATAAGTACTGACAAACACAAGTCTTTTGCCAAAAGAATCTTCATTACACCAAACAACTTCATCAAAATATTTACTACAAAAGACATACAACAAACACAAGCAGGCGCGAGAGCACAAAACGCATACATGCCAAGTTATGTGGGAAAACGACAAGCAGAGACTACATCGACGTCAGCAATATTGGCGGCTGCGACGTCAGCAAGCAACAGAAACATGTACATGTAAATATAAACGAAGAGATGGACTGACCAACAGACGGGAGAAGGAGAAATTCTTAAGTCATGCAAAAATGAAAATTCGACAATCGAAAATATTTGTCTTTCGTTTTATTTGTGAAGCGAGCATTTTGCATATCGTTTTCCATGCTCCAGCAACGCCAAAACCCCAAGAAGCGCACACACTTTGGGCGCACACGCTTGGAGAGCGACCGAAGCGTTGCTGAGATGAGCGCATACACGCTAAAAATATATTTATTCGCCAAAGAAAAACAAATTCGGGAGAAGTGCCCAAAAAGCACGAAACACTTTTGAGGCTTTTTGAATATTTTCGAAAATTTACTCAAATCAGTTTTTGAAAGTTCGTGCGCTGCGCGAGTGGCAAACCGTGGAGCAACTGGCAAACAATTGTGTTCTGGCGTCATTTTAAAACAACCAAAAAAAAAAAAAAGTGAAAATCGTAAAATCTTTTAATTTTTGTTTAAAATTGAAATAGTTGTTGTAATAAACAGAAAATTACAAGCAATTTCAAACACTAAACGTGACAAAGAAAATAACAGCAATAAAAATGTTCGCTCGAGTATTCGATTTACAAAACCTTGTCTAGCTATGAATATACATTCATATAAACACATATATAATGTATACATATATTTATATACACATTATATATACAATCCAACTGGCAATATATAAATTCGGTGCAAATCAGATTCGACGACGTTCAACAGTTGTTATTGAGTACTAAATAGAAATGCATGTGAAAAGCAACAAAAAAATTAGAAAAATCATATTTAAATACAAAAAGAATTCATTTGGAAACTTGTCCGAAATAGAATTTGAATGTACGACGCCAAAATTACTGCCCACGCAGACATGTCCGATGATAAACACACCTGAACGGTCGCCGTTGTCGCCTTTAACTGTCTTGGCACTTGGTTTGAGAGACGATGAAAAAAGATGAATTTTGAAAGCAAATACAAAATGCAGACAGAGTTATGTGAAGAAGCGTTGAGTTACGCGTTGGGAGATGAAATTTTGGGCAAAGGCATCGTAGAAGTTGTTTAATCAACGCCTTCTCCGTTTATTTTTCAAACATTTCTTGTGAAAAAATATGCAATAAGACTGCAAAGAAGAATCCAAAATAAACACTTATATATAAAGCGACTTTTTAAATAAAACCGAAGCCAAAGCAAAAAAGCACAACATTTTTGTGTACTTTGTGCGTCAAATTAAAAATGAAAGTGGAAAGGCCAAAAAAGAAATGAAATAACGTACGAAATATTTCTGCTCTGTATGTCGAAAAAAATAAAAACATACACAAAAAATATATTCTACAAAGCGGCTAAAATTAAATATTTTCGCTTGTTCAACATTCGCTTCGTTCTCGCGTCTATCGAGAAAAAAGCAATGAAGCAAAGTAGATGCTGCTGGAAAAGTCGCATTCAGCGCGTTTTCAGCAGCACAACAGACAAATACATACATCGACTTAAAGAGAAGCTAATTTTTAAAGATAAAAACCGATTTTCAGTCTCTCTTTTAAATATATGATTGTATTAAATCGGATGTTAAAAAAATGTTAAAAGTTTGTCGTATTCTTGGCAACAACATTTCTCTCCTTAAGCAAACTATTCTTTACTAGCTGCATGTTACAGTGCTGTCTCTGTGCATTCAAAATTCCATCCTTCCTAGAAATCGTAAGGAATATGAAACCTATTAATTATTCTATTAACAAAACAATTAAAAACACTCCCAAAACTTTTGAATAGAGCTGTCATGGTAAAGATATAAGTGTACTAAACACACTTCGTACTCAAATTGTATTCCGAGCTCAATATCAGTTTGGATTGAAGATTAGATTTCATGTCATTGACTTTGTCTTTGTCTCATGCTAAGAGGATTGTTACAACTTCTACTTAAACTGCTTCTGATTCTGTTATTGTACTTCAACTTGTCTTCAACGAATTCAATTTGCATTTCAATTCACACCTGCAGTCTTTACCGATACTTGTGCTATTCAGCAATGCGCTTAGTCAGCAAATCTCTATTAGGCTATTTATAATACAGAGCAGCGTCGCAAATATATTCCTAGCGTATTTTTTTTAATTTAAAGGCAGACGAACAGTTGGATAGATAGACGGACACATGGACGGACGGAGGAACGGACGTATCAACATGGTTGAATCAGTTATTCTTCTTCTTAGGCATGCTTAGTGGCATCTTTTCTATGCTAATATTGAGCGCACTTGTTTAAAAATAGCTCGAATACATTTCATTCCCGATACGAAAATATTCAAAAACAGCTGTTGTACGTCGTCATTGCCGTCGTCGCCGTCGTTGTTGTCGTTGTCCGTGAATCTATACGTCGAGTGCCAAGTGTTGTCCACGAAATTCGCCACAAAACATTTTGTGAGGCGCAAATGAGCACGACTGGAATGTGAAAATGTGTTAATGTGCAAAGTTTCTGTGTTGTTTCAGCGTGTCAGAGCGAAGAGAGATGTTTTAACGAAGTACACGAAAAAGACATTACAAAACGATTTTACGAAAACAAAAATAACAAAAACAAACAGTGTGCCAACCGAAGATAATACAAAACACAAACGAGATTTGCAGAAATGCCTTTCGTTGCGCCCAAAAGCTCAACAACAAGTTCCAACAGCAATGGCCCCAGTGGCGCTAGCGGACGTACAACATTCCGCCCGCCATGGGTTAAAGATGACGTCGGCACTAGCAAGACCAACAGTACGGTAAAGACGTCTGTGCCATGGGCCAAGAAGAATACGACGACCGATGCGACCGAAAAGGCGAATGGCGAGAAATCGAACAGCACAACAACAACGGCCGCCACGAAGAAAGCAGCGCCGTCGACTATACTCAAGAAAACGACTGCTGAGCCCAGCGCAGCAAAGAAAGTTGTGGAGCCTGTGAAGAAGCCTGTGACAACGACAGCGGTCACAAAGAAGACTGTGGCGGAGCCGGCGAAAAAATCAACACCGGCTACAGCAGCCAAAGCAACAACGGCTGCAGTTGCCAAGACAACGGCGGCAGCAGCGGCAGCTGCAAAGAAGAAAAAGGAACCAACGCCACCTTCTTCGTCGGAAGAAGAGGAGGAGGAAGAAGAAACCGAAGAGGAAACTGAGGAAGAGACCGAAGAAGAAACCGAAGAGGAGACCGAGGAGGAGAGTGAGGAAGAAGAATCTGAAGAAGCCGCATCCGATGAAGTGTCCGAAAGCAATCTCACCGAACAACAGAAGCGTGTCCTACAACTGAAGCCCACGCAGACCAACAAGAAGAAACCCGACCAAAAAAGTGAGTTGGAAGAACGCTTCACACTTGAAAAACCCAAACTTCGACCCGTCATGGTCAAGCGCGACAAATCAATGAAAAAAATAGAAGAAGACAATGATGATGCTGCCGGCGGTGGTGGCGATGAAACCGAAGAGGAGCGTAAATTGCGTTTTAAACTTGAAAAACCAAAATTGCGACATGTAAAACGCGAAGAGAAGCCTCTGCCCAGCAAAAGCACTGAGAACGTGCTCAAAATGCGACCAACCTTACGGCGTGTGTCCAAGGTCGATGAGCTCCTTAAAGAGCCGAAAGAGGAACCCAAGCCGGAGTTCAAAACGAAAACCTTACGCAAAACGCCTTCGATAAAACGCGAACCGAGCATTAAGAACGGTAAGTGACGAAGCAAAAATCTAACCCGTGGGCTAACCCGAAGAGGCCCGAAGTGAGAGACGAACTAATACACGAGACCCGTATTGCTGAGGCCCACCCGCTAACACGACCAACCAACGCTGTAAATGTACGCTTCACTCACACGCTTTTAGTCGCAGACGCTTATAAAACGCGCCCCGCAAGCAGCAAACAGCAAAAATGCACGTCGGCCAAGCCGACCGACCGACCGAAAGTCAAGTAAGTAAATTTTGTACAGTGTGCAACAATGGGCGCGTCGTCTTTTCGGCCGCCCCGCACACAAACGACGTCAAGATCAATGCTATGAACGACGTTTACAGCCGTGCGCCGAACACTAAACGTACATTCATGTTCAATGTAGCGACGTGCAACAGACAAGCGGCCAAACAAATGTGTACATAATCAGCAGAGGCCAAGCGCAAATTGGAGCAGAGCTCTTCAGAATGAGGTCAGCAGCACGGCAATAGCAAAAACAAAACATCAACAACAGCAACTACAGCAACAACAAAACAAACAAGTAGAAATTATAGTGTTTTATTTTTGTGTTTGTTCGAATGGAAATCACAGCAGAGCAGAGCAGAGTATAAAATATGTGGCACGAACAGGCGTCAAGCACAGCACAATTTTCGTGCTCGTATTTCGCACACACTTAAATACTTTTCCGCTTTTCACGTTTATATCTCATCGAAGGAAGAAACAAATTAGAATAGAAAAACTGCTAAAGAAAAATAAAACACTAAACACAAAGAGAAGAGAAGAGCGCACACGAAATCGAAAACGAAACGAAACGAAACGTTGGAGGACTTGAGTGTCTTTGCATCTTATTTCGCTCAATGCTTGAAATTATCATAAATCATTTAGCATTTGCTTGTTTTCTATCATTATCATCATCATCATGGTCGCGTCGCTGTCGCTGTCCTCTTTGTTGTTGCGTATATTATTATTGTTGCTTTGTCGTTTGACTTTCAGTTATATTCATATTCATGTTGTATCTTCCCACCCACTTGTATGGCTCACGGCCAGTCGAGGCATGGGAGGGTTTGAGTTGTTGCACACTTCTTGGTGAAGCAAACTGATTAGCAAATCAATTGCAGATTAAATTTAATGACAGCATTTTGAATATTTTACTAAATAGTTTATGGGAATTGTTTCAATTCCAACGACAATTAAATATCATTGACAAGAGATGTGCTGAAATAACAATAATTATGGTTTATAAAATAATCAACTATGAAGCTCTTTGGCCAAATATAAACTGATGTTCGACGACAATCCATACCAAAGGGAAAGTTGGGCAATAAATTTTAAGTTTCTTAAAGCTAAACAGTAATTTGATTTAGCACCGATTTGAAGCTATGAAAACAAAGTCAATCTGGCCTGTTCTCAATTTCGATGAGTGGAATTTGTTCGCCATTCCGAATTCAGCAAATTAACAAATTTTAGTATTTCAAATTAGTTGCTTACTCATTAAAAAAGGGAAGGCCTGTGAGCATCTAAATCAACTTTTTAAAGGGCCGATCTGTCAATATGGTTTAATACTATAGTGTCCGATTATGGAAGCATAAAGCACATGAATTCGAATAAAACCTAAATCAGCGTCCTCGTGATTGTCATTTAAAGACGCAGTTCTTTAGCCGAAGTTTTACTCACATTTGACTTTAACCCACAGCCCGCGATATGTTCCCATAGAGGGACAAATGGCTTACGATGGAATCAACTAGTTCAGGTTTGAATAAGCCACGACTTAAACGTCTCCCCGCTACTCTTTAATCTTGAGTCTAGTGTCGCAATCAAATTTTCTACCAATTTAATCCCCACTTAGATTATAGACTGGTTTCCTAGTTTGTTTTCGATCAAAACATTGACCATCTAGCACTGAAATTAGACCACTGGATGACTGACTCAAGATCGCCATCCAACGTTTCATTAAATGACTAGATTTTTTATCTTTTCCCTTCATCATTTTCTAAGGAAGCTACCAGTCTAGTGATCCGATCGTTCCGATAAATGATTTTATAACACAACTCTGAGATAAGGTAGTAAATACCCACACGGACACGTCTTGTCTTATTATGCTGATCAAGAGTAAATACCTTATTTACGAGGAATGTGTTGTTTTATGTATTATAAACTTTATGATAAAGTTTTAATATAATTTACTCTGTGGAGAGTATGAAAATCGACAATATACTATAAAAATTAATTTCCATACATTCATGCTCTATGTCATAAAATTTTCAATACACAATTTAAACTCTTGTCGTCATTATTTTATTTCTTTATACCGGATTTATTTCAATTTCAAGTTCGCCAATAGTGTGAAAAATTGCGAAAGAAAAACATTTAAAAAAAAACAAATAAACAAATTGAAAAATAATTATAATTCAATACCAAATGGCATTTCGACCAAGCTTGTTAACATGCACGAAGAAGTAGAAAACGAATGCAAAAGAAAAGAGAGTAGCTGAAAAAAATACTGGGGAACAGAATAATAGAGTATACAATACAGAAGAACTCAACCTATGGAATCCAATAAAAAGTAAACGTTTGTCTTCATTTTATATGCACGCAAAAAATTACACAGCAACGCGAATGCCAGCAACATTTGTTAAAACGCAAATTCGAACCAATGTAGAACGTGAAAAAATAGCGACCGTGTGTCGGTAACAGATACACAGATACATCAAAATATATTGCAGTGATATAAAATATTTATTAATATATTGTTAAGCCTCGAATGAAAATACGGCGAAGGTGTGGGAAGGTGCACATGATGCAGTGGGTGGGCGAAGGTGGAAAAGCGACGTGTATGGAAATAATGAAAGAATTTTTGTAAAAAAAAAAAGAAAAAATGGCGTCATAGCGACAAAACAAGCTCTGACGGCAATGTGACGTCACAGGACAAACGGACGGAAGTGTCAGATAAGCAACAAAAAATGAACAGTGTAGAAGAGCATGAACGATGATAAATTCCCTCAGGAGACAAGGACGAAAATGAGGCAATGGACAAAGGGAACAAAAGGGATCTGCACATGTTTTTGCGTATGTTGATGATGTGCTCATATCATTGTCATCATCATTGTTGCCATTGCCGTGGCCCTCGCCATTGAACCAGACACACACACAAGCACAACTTTACACTATCGTAAACCTCATGATATAGCGCTGCCCTGCCATGGCGTGCGTATTTGTGTGTGTGTGTTGAAACGTTTGAATATGTGTGACCATATGCACATTCATGTCTTTGTCACGCAGTTGACAGTTCTCGTATGTGCGCTCCTGTCAGTGTAATTGTATGTGAGGTTGTGTGTGCTTGTGTCACCCAACTTGCATACATGAATGTTCATGCATATAAATACAAGCAAAAAATGCATAGATACAACAACATGAACGCAACGAAGGTTCACAAAGTGGTGGAGGGTAACGAAATGCACACAAAGACACTTATGTACGTGTGAGTGTTCATATATGCAAAATAGATAAATAAAAACATTTCAGTCATAATAAAAAACAACAACAACAAAAGTGAAAGAGAAATAAACGAAATTACGTATACTCATAGAAATGCAGATATGTACATATGTATGTATGTGTATATGTATGTATTTTAAGCGACTTAAATCAATCTTCGCTGACCAATGCACTTTGAGTTATTTTGCGAATAATTTCAATTCATTTGGACACTTTGGCTGTGGGCAAAACACACTTGGCCAGGCCAGGCCAGCCCGCTCAGATACATGTAAGTTTGCGCTCGCTTTATTTTCAAGACCGATGACGAAACGAAAAAAAATTCTTCCTCGACATATGTAGTCAAACATTTAAAGATTTTTTCGTGTCTTGTTGTTTTTGTCGTATTCGCGCCAACATATTAAAAATAAACTTTTGTCTAATAATGCAAAATGAATTTGCGTTGTTTGATGTGATTTTCTTGTTATTTTCAAAAAGCTAAAACAGCAAACAAATTTTAGCCAACAACACAAACAGAAATGAGCATTTGCGAGAGCAAAAAGTGAAAGCATAAAAAAGAAAAACATAAAAAAAGAAAATAATGAAAAATAAAGACAATGGCAAAAATTGAAAAAAAGAAAAAGAACGAATAAAAATACAAATACAATTTATATATTTAAACGTTCTGTGGACAATATAGTAGACAATAAACACAAGTTAATGACCTAATCGCAGACACTTTGTCGCTAAAATGAAGTGAAAACTTTTCTGTTCCCGTCCAAAAGTTGCACCCACAGTCAACACCAACAACAACAGCAGCAATAACAGCCAAAAAGGTCAAAAGAGCAACCGTGCGAAGGATATAAAAAAATACGCAAAGAGCAACTTTCGGGTACAAAAGCATGGCCAGGCTAATCCCAGTTTCAATTGGTCTAATCAGTGGCTATTAACCTGACCGCAAGTGCGACCTAATCTTGAACCACGCATCTGTGGAAAGGGTTAATGGCTAACGGAGAAATGCTGCTGGCCAACTAAGGTGCTTTTGGGTGGTTGGCTGGCAAAACAAAAATAAATACAAAAAAATGCAAAAAACAAATGTTATGAAATTTAAAATAAAATAAAGAGAGAAGCAAAGCAAACCAAAGAAAAAAAAAACCCAAACAAAAATAACAACAATAAAAATGGCGGCAACCAAAGTGTTGGCCGAAGTTGACAATACAATTTACAAGAACAACAGCAACAGCAAAAACAACAACAAAAATAAAGACATTTACTTAATGTGCTGCTGTTTGAATGTGTCCACAACTGTAACTTCTCTTTGTTAGCTTTCTCCCTCCCTCCCGCTCTTCCTCTTTTATTAGCTAAAATTCATTGTTATTACATGGCGAGCACAAAACTGAGCCGTGCCGCTCATTTCGGTGTGAGTCACAATGCCTAAAAAGGCACAAGTTGATAAAATTGAAACGTTTAAAGCTCAAAAAAAAAAGGCAAAAAATTGGAAAAGAAAAAAATGATAAAAAACAACAACGAAAACCAAAGATAGACAAACGAGACAAATAACTACTTTACTGCGCGCCATTCGCCCGCTTCTGCCACAAGCACCCTCACCCTCTCATCACTTCCCTTTCTTGATGCTGCTCTCTCCTGCTTCCTTCGTTCCTTCGTTCACTTGTACAGTTGTATAGTTGAAATGCTCGACTAAATATGCCATTTATATTCAAATATCCTTGCTTTTGTATACCAAAAGCAAAAAACAAAAAAAAAAAATAAAATAAAATACGAAAAGTATGAAAATAAGACAAAACTTAACGCACAAAACATTACGAAAATAACAAAGTATTTTCTTTTATTTAAATGAAGAGCAAAGTAATTTCATAGAAAATTTAAATGCACATTTGCTCGCTTTCTCTTTCTCCCCTTTGCCACCAACCCCGCTCATCGGAATTGAAAGCACAAACACCTACTCAGAACATGGTAAATTTTTTTTTGTTTTGGTTGATAGTATAAAAATTTTTCGCCTTGTAAGGACAAGACAGGACATAACATAAAAGATGATTATGAACCCATACACACATACATACGTTGAAGCGGAAACGAAATGTCGAAACGGAAACGGAAATTGTCAATGGGATGAAGAAAAAAATTTACGAATATTTTATATTGATGGCTTGGCTTCTATAGAAAATTATTATGCCAAAGGCGTTATTTGGCCACTTGATGACAACGACAAGAAGAACAACAACATCAACATCAACCGAACAAACATGAGTAAACGAGCAACAAAAATGCTTTCCCAACGCCTCTCAGTGCCCTCCGACACTCCAATTCCGAGTGTGTCTATTCAACGCAAAGGAAATGTTTAGTCATTTCACATTTCTTGTGCTCAACTCTAATGAAATGATAATCAGACGATTTGATATTTGATTGCATGCTCAAACCAAACCCAACCCAACCCAAGAAACAACAACAACAAGCATAACCTATAAATTGCAATTTATAACACAAAAAACATAAGTCTCATTTTCCCCTTTTCTTTTTTAATACATCGATGACTTGGCCAATTGTTGAGCTCGACAGCACTTTTTGCAACCAAAATTTTCTATTACTTTTCTTGAAAAAGTTGTCCTTCCATTACTATTTATACATGCGTTACGCCCACGCACAGAAGGTAAAAAAAGAACTCAAGTAAAAATTAAATTGTGACATTTTCATTGATAAAATTTCTGCGAGCGTTTTTATTAATTTTTAAATAAACGCAAACGCCTCAAAATTTGCCAATGACGCCAGCGAATTTTGCTTGGCTCTAATAAAAATTTATTTTAGATTTTATTAACAGCAACAACAACAAAAGCAAAAGCAACCGCAGGGAAACAATATTTTTCTTCGAGATTTTCCACAGATTTAAGTAAATAATTTATTCAACCGCGAAGCAAAACACAAAAACAGTAGGAAAGACATAATCGGCCTTGCCGGACATAAAATCCACTTTACTCCATATTTCTAGTGCCACGCCCATTTTGTGAAATGTCATTTCTCTTTTACTTAATTGCCTTCACACTAAATAACAATATTATAGCTAAGTGTGTTCCAGAGACATGAAAATAACTCTCCTTGACTATAAGAGGGCGGTGCCACGCCCATATTTTATCAAATTAGTTTTTACGGCTAACTATGGACATAAGTGTAAAGTTTCAATTCAATCGAAATTCAAGTTTTTCATAAAAGGTTTGAATAAAAATTCAAGACCAATCAGTTGATCGCACAACCATTTCTGGTCGAGATTACATTATTCGTTTCGTCAGGCCGATCAAGAATCCAAATATTTTATGTGGTTGGATACATGTCCCTCTGAGTGTTGCAAACTGCATAACAAAGTTATAGTACCATTCACTGCGTGAAGAGTACATTTTTGTACACAGAACAAGAGAAATATTGAGAGTTACAATGAGAAATTTCACTTCACTTTAAACAAGTAACAAAACAAAAACCAGTAAGGGAGCTATTTTCAGCTTTGCTGAAACTTATATACTCTTGCAAGCATTTGGAAAATCCGTTTTATAGTTTTTCTAATAAGAATCTTATAAGTTTATAAAGAGAAAGGGGCATAGCCCCGCCCATTTTCTAACTTGTTTTGAAGAGTACAATGCAATCATTCTACACTTCATTTTACGATTTTCTATCACATTTTTAAGTTTTTCTCTATATGGGCGGTGCCACGCCCTTATGTCCGATTCTTATGAAACTTTGTATATGGTCAAGGATTCTTAAAAACGCGTAACTGCAAGGTTTCATTTGTTTATAGTTGAAAACAAAAAAGTTTTTCTAACAAAAACCGAATTTTTAACCGATTGTTCCTATGGGAGCTATATGCTATATTTATCCGATCTTCACCAATTTTGCAGTGTGTCTTTATTTACAACCAAGATGTTCTTGTGCAAAAAATCGAGGCGATAGCTTTGAAATCAAAGAGTTTATTGAGCAAAAACCTCATTTTTGACCGATCGTTCCTATGGCAGCTATATGCTATAATATTCCGATCAAGCTGGTTTCTACATATAAACTGCCTGCAAGGAAAAGAAAATTTTCTGCGTTTAAATTTTTTTGCTAACTTCAAAACTCTGGGAGGAGTTCGCATTGAAACAGACAGACAGACAGACGGACAGACAGACAGACGGACAGACAGACAGACGGACAGACAGACAGACGGACAGACGGACAGACGGACATGGCTATTTGAACTCGTCTCGTCGTGCTGATCAAGAATATATATACTTTATATAGTCGGAGATGTCTCCTTCTCTGCGTTGCAAACTTCACGACAAAGTTAATATACTCTTGCAAGAGTATAAAAACAGAACTCTTCAGAAAAGACTTTCGTTTTGCTTTTGTGCCTCAAATGTCCCCGACTTATTTGGTTGCTGTAGTGAATTTCGCATGCATAGAATATTACGCTGATAATACAAAAGACGCGCACGAAAATTTATGATAAGATGCCAAGCGAAAGGGCGCGATGGGCAGATTGCGGAGACTGAGGCGTTGATGCCGTTGTCCGTGTGTAGTGTGTACTTCAGCGCCTTCAGTTTGGCAGAACATTGTGCCGGAACATAATGTTTTCATTTGAATTTCGAAACAATTTCACAGTCATGAATGAATGAAGACATTTGCTCTGTTGTGTTGTCTCACTTGCGCTTGGTCATGTATTTGACCAAGGGCGGGAATTGAGGGGCGTTGTGCACTTGCGAATCGTGCAAGGGCACACACTGAGCTTGATTTAGCTCGGAGCTAAGACATATTTATATATAAATTATTTTAGTAGCTAATAAACAAGCATAAAAATGGACTCAGCTTAGCTTAGCGATAAGTACAAAGACCATGACGATCGAAGGGGGCGAATGAAGTCAAGTGGAGTGTTGCAAAAACAAAAACAAATGTAATAAAACTCATAGAGCGGATCAATTCAGTTGCCAGCAAAAGCTAATAAAACTTATTAAAATTATTTGCTCCGTATGTGTGTGTGTGTGTGTGTGTGTGTGTGTGTGTGACTGTGGGTGTCTGTATATATGCGTGAAAATTCCTTGCGTATACGTAATGTCTTATCGCTAAGAAAATCGCTGCAGGACATCATTGGGGGAACAAAAGGGAACGCGCGGCGACAATAAAACGAAATCCTTTGTGTAAAATTAACGCACCAAAAAGTTAATGAAAAAGAAATAAAACTTTGAAAGAGTAAAAAAATAAAAAAGAAGAAAACAAATAACAAAAAAAAATTGCAAAGACAAAAGAAATGCAAATGAGTACGAAAATCACTCAGTTTTCTGCTAAAAAGCGCGAAAAAGATATTCATTAATTTCAAAAGCAAAATAAAGCAAAGGAAACTTTAGCTAATATCTGCGTTGCTTATCAGTTGCCACTCCTGCTGCCACCACCTCATCTCACCACTCCCCATCGCACCCCCCCCCCACCCTTACAGAAGGTATCACATAGTCGTGAGTGAAGTTCGCATGAGCCTGAAAATGGTCGACAAACAATTTTTATAAGCAAAACAAAAACAACAGAAACCGAAACAAAAGACAAACGAACAAAAACAGCATCGGAAGAAAAGCGGAAAATGAGTACAAACAACAATGTTTGGGACTGTTGTTTTTTTTGTATACATTTTGTTTTTGTTTTGTTTTATTTTTATTTTTGCTTTTGTTACGTTTTCAAAATTAAGCAGCAAACTTCAACAGAACACAATAAAAACAGAGACGGAGGGGCGACGCAGCGCCAGTGGAAGATTAGAAATGCAGGTTGTTCGCATTCGCACTCGCGCGTAAAACTAAACACGCATTCTTGCGGCAATGCAAAATGAACGCGTGACAAGCCGAAGATGTTGGCTAGAGGAAGCAAGGCGTGGCGGGGCGTTGTGATGCGAGAGGAGAGCAAAGGCAACGAAAGCAAAGACAAACGACTTTTCAAAGTTAAGCCGTCGACAACGGCGATGTCGGCGACGGCGACAACAACAACAATATCTGGTTGGCAAATTACAACAACAAAAAACTTGGTTAACGGCAACAGAGAGGGTGTTGTGGGCGAAGGCGGGGGCGGAGGCAATGTCATAGGAGCATTCAAATGAAGCTAATTATCAGCTTTGTCAGCTTTTGCCACTCTTTTGTCTTGAGCAGTTGTTTGACTTTTTGACTTCTTGAGCCTTGTGTCGTGCCAAAGAGCAAAAAGATCTAAAAATAAAAAACATTTTAAGTTAAAGAAAAGTCATGAAAAAAAAACACACAGTTTATAAAAGACTACATGGAGAAGAAGTAGAAAATTTTTTGAAACTGAGAAAACCGCTGGCGAAGTCAAAGTGGAAACTTTTACGAAAGAAACAAACTAATTTCTATAGACGTTGTTAGCGCAACAAATTTAAGTGAAAATTTATTAAAAACAACTTTTGCAACACTTGCAACAATATTTTCAAACTAATTGGCCTCGTTAACATGGAGGCAGCAGCCGAGGGCAACGCCTAAAACCATAAGCCCAAGCCAGTCGTCAACTAAACTGGGTGAAGGAATAAGAAAGCCGAAGAATAGGGGAAAACAAGGCAAAAGGGCACGGAAAGTGCAGAAATGCAATCAAAGTTTTAGACCACACCCACTAGAGAAAAGCACTCTTCATGCTAGGGAGATGGCGCTGCCGATAAGCGCGCAAAGAAGACATCAACGCAACGTTTCAAAACCGCATCGCCACTTGGCTACTCGAGCGTTGCTGCGCTCGAATTTCAACGTAATATTTAAAAATATAAATAGAAAATCTAACAAAGTTAACGCAAACAAACGCCGACGCTGAATCACTCAAAAAACTCATTAAGTTAAAATTCGATTTAATAAAATAACTCTAAAAGTCTTTACTATAAATGATTTTCCATACATTTTCTCCACTCTGTCTTCTCTGTCTCTTTCTCACTCTGGCGCTCATGTTGTGCAAATGGCCTGCGGCATGGACCAACACTATCACATTGGCGCTTCTATCCGTTTGCAGTTCCTGCGCCACCGCCGTTACCTTCTTTGGTGCCAAAGGCGCCACCACCACCACCGCCACCGTTTGGCGCACCGGGCCCAAGCCAGCAACCGCTATCTGAAGCTAAGAAGGCCGTAATCGATCGACTCAAGTAAGTGTGTCAGAACATTTATGTATAGAATTGATTTTTTTTTTTATTATTATTGTTTACTTAAAACTATTTTTTTATCTGTCCTGATGCACAGATCACGCCCACGCCGACGTCCGGACTGGTCTGAGATGATGAAGGAAGTGGAGAGCGGCCGAAAGCTGCGCCATGTTCAATGTAACGATAGGTGACTGCATTTTAATGTTGTTTTTGTTCTTTTAGTTATTGTGACTTTCATTACACGACCACGCGCCCATCTACAGATCTCAGCCCATACTGACGTGCAAGTCAATGACAAAGGTTGACAACAAGTTCATCTATGAAACAGAAAAGGGTAACTCGCACAACAAGTTGCTCAAACAAATTCAGGGCGGCATTAAACTGAAGCCTACGCGTACTAATGATCGCAGTAAGCCCATATTGGAGGGTTTGCGCAAGTTCCGTCGCCAAATGACCATCGAGGAACAGCTGCAGAAGTCACAGTCGAAAGTGAACATGCTTGGCGCTGAGGTAAGCAACCTAATCAAGTAACGCTGGGAACTAATAACATTTTCAACCCATTCGACGCAACTCAGCCGGGAAGTGGATCTGGAACGACTGCAAATGCAAGTACCGCCAGTACTAGTACTTCAGTTAGTCCATCCAGCAAAAGCATTGTATCTGCACTCTCCATCGACGAAGGCAGCGCCGATGAACTCGACGACATCGATAAAATTCGCGACGATTTACAAAGCACCAAGCAAATGCTGGCTCTGGAGCTGCGCAACCGCGAAGCGCAGGAGCGTGAAAATAAGAAACTTCTGGCTAAAATCAAGACGGTTGAAGCTGAGCTGGAGCGTGAGAAGTCGCGTGAGAAGAATCTAGAGTATGGTTCTAATGTCATTGTTGCTACCATGGATCCAACGCCGACCACGGAACAAGCTTTCGTAAATTCACTTAAGCGCGAAGTGGAAGACGCTCGTAAAACCGCAAAGGATATTGAAAAGAACTATCACGACACAAGTGACCTGCTCGTTGAGGCTAAGGCTGAAATCGAGGAGCAAAAGCGACAGATACAAATGCTGGAGCGTAAATTAGCGCAAGTATTGCAGGTAAGTGATGCCAATGCAAGACCGTGGCTGAATCTGAAGTCCATAGCCGAGACCTGTGATGGACATGTAAAGTGTTGTCAGCTGACCGACCACGCAGTAATTTTTTAATACGTTTTCCAGCGACGTCTGCGTAATGGCACCGCAGCCGCTTCTTCTTCTGCTCCTACTCCGATTTCATCTAAAGCTAACAAGAAATGAGCAATATTTAGTTCGCTTGCCACGTTCATTAGGATATTCAAACATAGACTCGCTTAGGTTACTCAAGCCCAAAAGCTTAATTGAGACTCACTCGTAGTTCGAATCCTGCTTCAACTGACAACACTTTACAACGCAGCACACAGTACAATAGTACATAGTTAAGTTATTAATGTTTAACTGAGCCTTTACTCAAACCAAATGCTTTGCTTTCCGTATTTATATTCTTAACCAAACGCAATGCTTCCACAAAGGGTAACATGACACCAGGCACTAACAGATCGCAAATTAGTTTTTGCTTTGCTTACGACGATGAGTACGATGCCAGCTACAACGGCATGGGCGTGCACTATAACCTGCAGCAGGTAAAGGCGCTTAGCGCGCAAACCTAACCTCATTTGTACACCAGCTACTGGATGGTTGACGGTTCTCATAACCCAACATGTTTGGTTTCACAATAGGGCGGCGGCTCGCTAAACGGTTCACGTCGTCCCAGCGATGCGCTCACCGGTCGCGACAGTTCGCCAGAACTGGAATTGGAAATGAGCGAAAGCGATCCAGACGAGCCTGAGGAAAAGAAGACCGAACGACGAGAAAAACGCATGGGCAAGGAAGTAAAGGTGCTTCGTAGCAAGCTGACAAAACTGAAGGTCAAACGTGAGGCAGCCAAAAAGGAGAAGGAGGCGCTGAAACAGGCCATGAAAAAGAATCACGTCATACTTAAGTGCGTTTTGCACGCGCCTACCGACATTTAAATTGGTAACATTAAATTGTATACTTTTCAGAGAGGAGAACAAAAAATTCAAAAAACTGGAAAAGGAAGTGCACAAAATGGCTGCATCACTAAAATTAGACGAAGATGATGAAGAAGCTGAAGAAAAGTCAGAATCCGAAGAGGCCGAGCCAGAAGAAAGTGAACCTGAATCAGAAAGCGAATCGGAATCCGAAGAATCAGAATCTGAGGAAAGTGAAGCAGAAACAGAGAGCGAGTCTGAGGCAGAGGTAAGTGTTATTACTTTAATGATATGAACAATAATTTAATGATTTACGCTTACCACACTCGACCAATTGCACAGGATGCCAGCAACGCAGACAAAAAACAGAATTTGGAACCGCGCGTAAAGAAACACGAAAGCAGACTTTCAGCAATGAAAAAGTGCAACGTGCTGCTACAGGCAAATGTCGACAATCTGCAGGACGAAATAACACAAGTGCGCACGAAGGCGGCGAATCTGCAGGCAGAATTAAATTCGGTAATACAAGATTTGGGTTTATAGTTTTTTGTAGTTTTTGTAGCGGTTCACATACAATATATGTATACAACGCATACACACTCTTTATACTGCTTCGCGTTTACTTTTGTAGTTGTTTAATTGACTTGTATCCATAAATATAATAAATAAACGAATTCACACATAAAACGCCTCAAATGGCAACTAAGTTTGTTTTGTTTCTGCTTCTTATTTAAAACGAAGTCACAGACAGTTTCTATGGCAACCAAGTGATGATTTCACCATTCCCAGTGCAACGGAAAATTGTTAATACCTGGTATATTTTAGTACTTATTACAACCAAATACCGTTTCTTCACATCCGCTTCTCGTTTTCAAAATTTAATGTTTTTAAGTGTGAAATTTCAAAAATGTTTTATAATAAATAAGTGATTGATTCAAAGAATAAAATGTACATAGTAATGCATTGTTAATTAACATGATCCAAGTGCGTTTGAATACGAAGAATACTGTCAGCAAAATAACATATTGCGTTGTCTAACTAAAAATCGATTTTTCGCCAAAACCAAGAAGCCAGACAGAATTGTTCTGCGAAAACAATTAGTAAGTTGTTTACTTAAGAAATTGTCTAAAAACTCGGCCAGAATTGAATGTCTTCGAATTGCAGCATTAGACAGTCGTAACATGTACATCAAAATCATATCGTCCTAAAACCACTTCAGGATTGGCACTCGCAACTGCACTGCGCACGAAAGCACACTACAGAAAATGCCTGAAAATCTGGAATTGCACCAATTTGCAGACGGCTTTCATCCTGGTGAAACATCACATCGATGGCTGACGCGCATGAAGACCAAACTTAACTGTCCGTACCTAGGCATCGTACTAGCAACGCTGTCCTCTCTCTTCTTCTCGCTTTGCTCGGTAATTGTGAAAGGTTTGGTCGATGTTAACCCAATGGAATTGGCATCGTTTAGATTCATAGGAGTTCTACTGCCTGCCATACCTATACTGGTCTATACAAAGCAGCCAGTTTTTCCAGAAGGAAAGCGGGTCATTCTGTTATTACGCTGCTTTATGGGCACCACTGGCCTAATGCTTAGTTTTTATGCCTTCCGACATATGCCACTGGCTGATGCGTCCGTCATAATTTTCTCCACCCCCGTGTTCGTAGCGATTTTTGCAAGATTGTTTCTTAAGGAGCAGTGCACCATTTTCAACGTCATAACCATTATATTGACTCTCGTTGGAGTCGTACTGATAACGCGGCCACCGTTTGTGTTCGGCGATGATGCGCCTTCGCTTGACAGTGAACGCTACTTGGACAAAAGCTACGATATCTGGGGTCCTGTCGCCGCTATATCGTCAACACTCTTCGGTGCCAACGTTTACATTTTGCTACGAGCACTCAAAGGTTTACACTTCTCTGTTATAATGACCAATTTTGGTGCCATTGCGCTCGTCTACACATTCATAGTGGTCTACTCGCTAGGCGCCATCTGTTGGCCAAGTTGCGGCCGAGATCGTTGGCTGGTTGTCATTCTCGGCCTTTTTAGCTTTTTGGGCCAAATACTTCTTACTCTGTCACTGCAAGTGGAGCAAGCTGGTCCAGTAGCAATAGCTCGTTGCGCGGACATTGTGTTTGCTTTTATCTGGCAAATCGCTTTCTTTGGTGAAACACCTACCGGTTATTCGCTACTAGGCGCCACCATGGTCATCAGTTCGGTAGTGTTAACGGCTCTGAAGAAATGGGCAATGTCGCTGCCACGTGAGTCTACCACGCGAAAACGAATGCGTTATCTCTTCTTTGAATAAGTACAACGCATATGGCGTCATCAGCTAAGACAGTTGTGGTTTCTCTCGTAGTAAACTTTAGTCCCTTGTGTTAAATTAACCGTACTTACAATTCTAGTCTAGACTTAAGCTTAGAATATTCAACGACGAAGATTGCATTGAAAACAAAAAACAATCGACCGAATCGTTCGATTACACGCTACATTTTGTTTTGCCTAAAATGACGGAAAGTATTGGAAATGCTCAAAGTAAACTCAAAAAGAAAAAAAAAAACATAATAGTAACCAAAAAATTGTGAAAAAGCTACTCAATTTCATCTAAGAATAATTCTAGTGAATCGTACATATTTGACTGCAATATCCGCGAAATGCATACATTACATACATACTCACATACATAAGAGTTTGAACGTGATACTCGATCTTTATGAGATAAAAATAGCTAATTCTACCTAAGTTTGTTATTTTTTACCTTGTTTCAATACGAATAACATATTTCGATCAAATAAAAAGCATTTCAAAGTACAACTTCGTCTCTTATTTTAACGGTCACTTCCGTTGATATAAGTGGGCTGCCACTTTCTCTACACAATAAGTTAGCGCTTATTGCGCTTTAGTTAGTGGAAGACCCAAAATTACATGTAAATGTAAATAAACGTATAATAAAGATTTTTCGATTTTAGGGTAATATATTATTAATTAATTTTCAAGCATCCAAAATTTCAACGAGGACAGCGTTGTCCGAACAAAACTTCTAGTGGCAGCACTAGCTTTCAAAAAACGTGTAAATTGTGACTCACAATTCAGCTGAACTATGAGTAAATGAGTGACTTATCAAATAGAACTTTGTTTTTCTTTACCGCTTTTAATCAAGTGCATTGATAGCAGTAAATCGACTTTTAAATTAAAGTAGAGGTGTGTAGTCTTGAATGGAGAGAAGAAGAGATTTTTTGCTGGCCTCAACACTAGTCGCGGCTGGAGTTGGGTTTTTCCTTATTGTCGTACGAAATCGAGAACGTATTCTGTCACAATTATCAAAAAACTTCAGGAATCCTCTGATGCGCAAGAAGGTTTCAGTAATCGAAACCCTAGACGAGTGTCATCAAGTAATGCAGATCATTAAAAAGTGAATCAAAACGTATAATTTTTGTAAACGAAACGAATATTATTGCCAATGTTCTTCACAGGCACTGTAACAAATTCAACGTGGTTGGTTTTGACTGTGAGTGGGTGACAGTTGGTGGAAACCGTCGTCCGTTAGCACTACTTCAGCTAAGCTCACATGAAGGCCACTGTGCACTATTTCGGTTGTGTTGCATGAAACAAATACCAAAGGATCTGAGAGAACTTCTTGAAAATGATAATGTAATTAAAGTGGGGGTCGCATCCAACGAAGATGCACAAAAGTTGGCTCACGACTACGGCGTGGGCGTGGCAAGTACATTTGACCTAAGATACCTGGCAATGCTTACAGGACACAAGCCTGAGGGTCTCGGCAAATTAGCGCAAACACATTTAAGAGTAAAGCTAGACAAAAGTTGGCGTTTAGCTTGTTCCGATTGGGAGGCAAAACAACTATCGCCCAAACAACTTGAATATGCGGCAAATGATGCGTTGGTGGCCGTAGAGATTTTTAAAAAATTAGCAAACCAACTTCAATCAAGGTATACATAAAAAAGCATTCACATTCATTATGACTTGTTCACAACTGGTTTCGATCATAGGCATTTCTGGGAACCAACTGAAAAACAATATGCCGAGATTCTGCAAAAGTTGCAACCATATCTAGAAGTTAACTTCCACCAAAAATTTCAATCCCCAAATGTGGCCATCAGCAAAAACACGAAGAAATCTATTGTCAGAAAACAACAGGTCCGAGGTATTGGTACACAAACCAAGCAGTTTTATGACAACAGCTGGTTGGAGGCGCCCGATGGCGAGCTTCTATGTACCATCGATCGTCGAAAGGCAAACTGGTATGTCGCACAAGGTCTGGGACAAGAAATCAAGAGTGAACCGTACACAGTGCGTCTTAATTTCGAGCCAGCTGGTCGAGCTGTTGGAGAGGTTGGCCGCTTTTATCAGACCCCTAAGGAGAACCGCTGCGTTGTGTGCGGTCGAACTGACGTTTATATTCGCAAAAACATAGTTCCACGAGAGTACCGCAAACACTTTCCAGAAGTCATGAAGGAACATTCCTCACATGATGTGCTTTTATTATGCCCAATGTGTCATCAGACCAGTAACATATCCGACCTTAAAATACGCACAAAACTGGCCAGTTTATGTGATGCGCCGTTCAAATTTGAAGATGGAGCTATAAAGTACTACGAGGTGCCAAGACTCAAGTTGGTTCAATTATATTATAGCATTATTTAGCATCAGTAACTCTCACAATCCCTACTTACAGAAAAGTAAGATCTGCAGCACGGGCCTTACTAAAGAATAGTCAAAATATTCCCGCTAATAAAGTGGCGGAAATGCGAAGTCTGCTTCTAGATTACTACCCGGAAATAACAGAAATTACAACTGAATTGCTAAAGGAGGCAGCACACTTAGAGTACAAGTAAGTTTATATTTCTTAAAACATTAATTTGTTAATATTTTGTTGGTTTTTGTATTTGGCAGAGTCGAAAACGAGAATTACACACAACACGGCGAAAAAGTTGTAAGCAAGTATCGAACGGAACTTGGTGGTCTCTTAGAGCTGGAAAAGGTTTGGCGCGAGCATTTCCTGCACACAATGCAACCTAAATTTATGCCTTCCCTTTGGAGTGTAAATCATAATGCCGACAGGTAAGTAAAAAAAAAGAAGGTGGAAGCGGGATTGACATACATATATAATTTATGGATTTTAGATTGGAAGTCCGTGCTAGTGAAGGTCGCGTAGATCTAGAAGATCTCGTCATTGCTGGTCTGGAACCACCGACATCATGACTGCAACACATCTCCAATTGTCACTACCACTGCCTTGCGGAATTGAATATGTTGTTTTTTGAAACTCTAAATTTCAGTTTCTCACATTTTTATTTACAAATTTGTTGCTATTTTCTTTTTTCTTCTTTGTCCGAGCGATATATGTAATACAAAAAATGTTTTTTTTTTTTTTTAAATGACACAAAAACTCTTTTAACAAAATTGAAATACACATTGATTGAGATAATTCAACACAGATACGTATCGGGCATAAAACAAACACAGGCGAGACTTATCAGCTAAAGTGAATTAGTTTGAAACTAGAAGTATACAATAACTTAAAATTTCCCTAACTGAAATTACTCAATTAAAAATAAGATATTTACATGAATAAATTCTGGCAAAGCACCGCAGCCTCACAAACAAGACTAAAGGTCGTTGAGATTAACATGGATCGATTAAACTAAATGAATTCAAATCCCTCATATTTGTATTCGGTCTCGATCCGTTGCTCGGGCAACAATGTTTTTCCGTTAATATCGAAGGCGGTGATAAACGTAGAAGTCTTGCCGTTGAGCTCTTCAGATTTGATGGCAACTATAATTCGTTCGTCAGTACCTGGTAGGAACTTGAAGCTGGAAAAGCCGTGCGTCGGCGAAGTATTTGCTGGATCAAGTGGCACGGCTTGCACCTTACCGAACGATTCATCAGCCCAAACTAACACATTGCATCCCATGTGCTCGTCGCGTGTTTCGTTGTACCTTAAATAACATTTTAAATAAATGGTTTCTCTAACTACATTCTATTGCTTACTTATCTTTAGAACACCGGCGTGGCAAGAAATACCACTTCCGGTGCTCATCTGACCAGATCCCACTTTCGTGAATCATATAACCCGGCCATTTTATTTGTAGGGATTCCAGTCGCAAAAGTTTATAGCTGTCGGACCAATTTAGAGAACGGACCGCACCTGTTGTCGAAACTACTTTCACGAACATGGGATTCTCATTTTCAAAGTCGCCCATGCTTGTCGTCCACTCCTTTCCCATCGAGCCAACATATAAACTTTGCTGCTTCACGGTAGCCCACTCAGATTTAAAGCCTTTCGCACTGCGACCATTTCCGTCAAGTAGTATCACCCAAGGTATGGGCTTGTCATTAACCAGTTCATATACTAAACCAGTGCGATCGTCAAAAGTCAACAACTTTCCATTAAAAGTAACCAGTTCTGAAAGCTCCATACCACGACCCTTTAGCGCAAAACTAGATTCCAATGGCAGTGGTGGTCCATCGTCCCACATTACTTTGATTTCCCCTTTCGAACCAGCATAGCTCAAATGACCTTTCTTTAAATAGCTTCGCCACACAGTGCTACCATCGTCTTTAACAAACTTTGAGTTGGTATCCAGATCCGCCACCATTGCTATTCTATAACTGACTACGCCGCCACGAGACACAAGCGGAGTAGTTAGTGGATAGGTCGAGTTGTATGATATTGTTGAAACAATTGGTTTAATAGTATCAGCGCTGACCACATTTCGAAGCCATGAAGCTTCCGAAGATGACTTTGAGCCGGTCCTCACATAAATGAACAGTATAAACAGCGTGAATGCGCAAAAAATAAGCAACGCAAAGTGGTAATTAAATCGCACTGTACGATTTCCTATCCGATAGGTCGGCGGTGTGCGGAGAGCTGATCGCCAATCTCGCGTGTACATTACGCTGCGTGGCGAAGTTGATGTGTTGTTATCTAGTTGGGCGTAAGCCACTGTGCTATGCTGGCTTGATGTCGCGGTATTGTAAGAGTTGGCGCTTGATCGTGGAAAGCTCATTTAAAGGGCCGCGAGTTAGAAGTTATGTTTGCACATGAGAGAGCGTTGTTTTTGATAATATTGATTAAATAGCGCCCTTCTATTCTAATCACTCCGCTAAATCGTTTTTTTTTCCGCGCAAAACATATGATATTGAAGAAGTGCTGCCACCCTAAGATTTTCTCGATATTTTTTTTGTTTATCTCTGACGAATGTATAAAAAAGGGGCTTGTCCATAATCTTTTTAAACAAATTCATTCTTTGTTGTATTTGCTTAGGGCACGTTCATAAAAAAATGTATAATAAAAATCACACCAAGAAGCAGAGTGTTCTTCGAAAATTTTCATTAATTTACTATTTTATTCAATATTTTCAGGAACATTACATGCCCGTTACAGAGGAAGGGATTCGTCAAAATATTTCTGAATCACATCAAGAGAGAGGGAGGGGTCTAAATTTAGAGAAAAAAAACTCACATTATTTATGGACGTCCCCTTTACGTTATTAGTGAATGTCCCATTTTAGAGCTCGGTTTTCTCAAGTAGCTGCACTGGTAGGCGAAGATTATTAAGCTTGCTGCCAACACTCTACGCACATTAAAAATATTCATCCTTTTTCAACACTTGTTTGTTTGATATCAACACGTGCTGCGCATTGTATTTTTGCTAATTTTGTCGTAAAAATTAGCTAAAATGCGCATTGAAACGTGTTATTTTTGCTCCAGCAAAATTTATCCTGGACATGGCGTGAACTTTGTGAGAAACGATTGCAAGGTAAGTTCAAGTACATATAAGTTTCTCTTATATCGACCATGCCACTGGTGATGTGTATAAAAACATTCTAACTTGGGTAATTTCTTGTAGATTTTCAAATTCTGCCGAGGCAAATGTCACAAGGCATTCAAGCGCAAGAAGAACCCACGTAAAGTTCGCTGGACAAAGGCTCATCGTAAGGCGGCCGGTAAGGAGCTTGCCATCGATCCCAGCTTCGAGTTTGAAAAGCGCCGCAATGTGCCTGTCAAATATAACCGTGAGTCCTGGCAAAAGGCTTTGGAGGCTATTAAGAAAGTCACCGAGATCAAGGAGCGTCGCCAAGGTCAATTTGTCTTGGATAGATTACGCAAGGGTCGGGAAGTCGAAATCCAAATGGACGTTAAAGATGTACAGCGCAATATGTCTCTCATACGTTCTCCTGCCGCTGGTCTGAAGCAACGTCGTGCCAAGGAGGAGGCCGAGGCTGCTGCCATGGAAGAAGATCTGCCTGAAGAAGAGATAACTTACGTCGACGCACGCGAACTTGAAAAGAAGCTCGAAGAAGGTCTTATGGATGATGAAGATATGGAAATGTTAAAGGCATAAACAGACTAAAGTGCCGCTTAGTTTAAGATTTTACGTATAGTTTAGTGGTTACTGCAGTTTTATCTACGCGCTAAGTTCAGATCCTTGCAAATGAGTGAATATAGTTACGATTTAATATGATTCAATTTCGGTTTATTTTATTTAACTTAATCCAGCGTATGTAAATTTAAATCATTTCCACCCTGCCAACTGCAGGGTCATATATAAACTTACTTTGTTGATGAGAGCATTGAAAGGCGGGGAAAGACACGCGGTGCCCGAACAATAATTGGATTAAGCCAAGTGTGTGTTTTCATACTGAGTACTATGCCACTTTTTCCAACAGTCTGATTTCGTCATTATTTTCGTTTGGAACTGCTTCGGTTATATGATGCGATTTCAAAGTATGTAAGTGAATGCAAATAAACGTTTTTGTAAAATTAAAGTGTTCTTTCTTTTCGAACTTTAGAAGTTCTTACAGTTGGCACAGTTCTCATAGTGATATTTGCCGTACTGTGGATGCTCGTTTGTGCCTTATTAGAGGAAAGGATTCCCAATTCTCTGACATTGAAAAATGGTTATACTTTCGATTATGTCGTGGGTAAGTGTATAGCTGACCTATGATTACAGCTTAGCAATTCCAAACATTTTCAGTTGGTGGCGGCACTGCGGGTTCGGTTCTCACGTCGTTATTGGCCAAGCACAGCAATAGCACAGTGCTGCTCATTGAGGCTGGAGGTGCATTTGGTTTTCTTAGCAAGATTCCATTGCTGACAACTTTTCAGCAGCAAGGGATTAATGACTGGACTTTTCTTTCTGTGCCACAGAAACATTCTTCCAAAGGATTAGAGGGTGCACAACAGTGTCTGCCGCGCGGCAAAGGACTTGGAGGCTCTGCACAACTAAACTACATGCTTCATTTTGGTGGTCACCCGGCCGACTTTGATTTTTGGCATAAAAATAATAATCTCAGCGATTGGAATTGGAAGTCAATCGAACCATTTGTAAAGGCAGCAAGTGGTAAACCGTTTGAAATGTTTGAGGTACCACGTAGCTACTCAAAGTTAACGGCGGCTCTGTCCGATGCAGAAGTTGAGTTCTCGCACAAGCCGTGGATATTCCGACGTAGTCGTTATGAAGTCAAAAATGGCTTACGACACTCTGTTCTACACAGATTTCTAAAACCGGCATTTAAAAGTAGAAATCTACGAGTTTTAACAAATGCTTTGGTCAAGAAGATACAATTTTCAGAGGATAAAGCGAAAGTTATCTCTGTGGCCGTAGGAATCAAAGATGAAAGCTCACGAAAAGAACAACTTTTCAGCATTACAATACGACGGGAACTAATACTGTGCGCTGGTGCATATCAGACACCGCAGCTATTGCTCGCCTCCGGTATTGGTGATAAGTTGACGTTAAGTAAATTAAAAATTCCCGTGCAGCATCACTTACCATTCGTTGGGAAGGGTTTGCATGACCATTTTAATATGCCACTCTTTGTAACGATTGATGTTGTGGGACCAACACTAAATCAAAATGCGCTGCTGGATCCGTTAAGCTTCTTCAATTATCTAACCTCGGGAAACGGACATTTAGGTAATTTCGGGGTGATGGGTCATGTCAGCATGTATACCGAACCAAGCTTTACGCTGACTTTCTTCGCTGCTGGTGCTATTGATGAAAGCGCATTGATGTCTATTTCAAACTTCAAGCGTCATGCCTTTCGCGCCCTCTTTCCACGCTACCACAACACGTCGCAAGAAGGATTTGTATTGATCTCTAACTGTCTGCAGCCAAAGTCACGTGGTTCGGTGACTCTGGCAAGCGATAATATGCGCAAAAACCCTTTAATTAATCCTAACTACCTGAGTGAACCAACGGATGTCCATTGCACAATCAAAGCCATTAGAACCGCTGTTGAGGTATGAACTCTAAAATTGAAACTGATTTCTCATTTTTTTCCCAATAAAAAAATAATTAAACGCATTTTCAGCTGGTTAACTCTGCATCATTTCAAAAGCTCCGACCACGTATCCAGTGGCCCAAACTTAGGGAGTGTGCTCAGTTAGGGCCATTTGAACGAGACTTCGTTGATAATAAGCCATCGGACGACTACTTGGAATGTATTATGCGCCACCTTGGCCTAAGTTCACATCATCCCGGTGGCACCTCCGTCATGGGCACAGATCCAAGCAACAGCGTCGTCGATTCCAAACTAAGGTGAGCAGGCTTGTATCTGCTTTGTAGGTACTTGCGGATTTATTATTTCTCCTCACTTTTTTTAGAGTTCACGGCGTACAGAATCTTCGCGTGGTCGACGCTAGTGTCCTGCCTACACCCATATCAGGAAATCCCAATGCGGTAGTTGCCGGTATTGCTTTGCGTGCAGCTTCTTGGTTACTAAAAGATGAATTTCGGGCGAAAAGTACCGATTTATAAACTACTTTTGGTGGCAATTTCTCTCAATACATAGAAACGAATTAAACTTTAATTTAGAAGTCAAATGCGTTCAAAATGATTTGGAATTCTTTTTTTTTTAATCGCAAACATGTTCAACATGCTCTGGCACCCGCTTATTCACTACTGGCAATCAGCCAGTTAATTGAGTTAAATTTTTTGTGAGGCGGATGAGCGCTCGACTGAATTACATATCTCTGATTTGTTATGTTTCGGAAAATCTCTGACGATGCTCGATCAGTTGTTCTTCGTCGTGTTTCGGATATAAACGTTTAAATCGGGCGGACCGTTATGCGAATTATTCCAAAAACATTTTCGAAATCAACATGTGCTTGTAACCTTGTATGTGATGCACGAGTTATTAGTATCAAAGTATCGTTATGTATGAAGTCGATAAATATTAAAAGAAGATATTCAATGAGAAAAGTTCTGCATGCACTTTTCGTTTTGTATGACATAATTACTACGCTTCTGCAGTTCTTAAATGGTTTGCTATTGGCATAAATACATACATACATACATGTGTTTGTTGGTGGCGCCTTTTGTTTACGTTTGAGATACAATTAAACATACAACACAAAAATAAAATTGCGACAGTGAATGAATGAATTGGCCACCGTATTATTAATGAATGAGTTTGTTGCATGCAACTATCAAAAAGCTTTTGTATATCTTTGCTGAATATTTCAATATTTGTTAGCTCAGATTCAAGTTACTTTATCATTTGTTTATTTATAATTTTGTATCTGATTCAATTATTGCCAGCAAAGTGCTTTGCATTGAATTAGTTTAAGTTCTTGGTCACTTTGCACAAATTGCTTGCGATTTCGTCAGTATTATTTATGTATGTCCGAGCTGCCGCCAATGTGATATTTCTGGACAAAAAGTGTGTTTGCATGTCAGTTATGCCAAAACAACAAATCAAAACATGTAAATTGGTTGACCCATTACGACTCATTGTGCGCCATGTGGCCGCTGGTGAACATTGACTCAGACTACTTTCTACATCGTGTGTGTGTGTATGGGCATCTATATGTCTGTCTTGTGTGTTTTTCAATATAAAGTCATTATGCAATTGAGGCACATATGTATGTATGTACTTGTATACACAGACTCACTAACGACTCATCTGGGTGCGACTTGCAGAAGTAAAGATTTAATATAATAAATTCTAACGCAATCAGTTGACGCGGAAATCGTGAGAAGTTCACTTCATGTCGTGTGAAAAAATTTACCTAAATTTCATCAGCTCGATCCTTGCAAAGTTTGCGGACAACTGTAATCCTAAAAAAACATTAATTAGATTTCGCCGTTTGCAAAGACGGATACCCACGACTTACAGAAACGAGCCGAACGATGTCTGACATAGAGCATATATTGGCGGACCTGCAGCGCTTCTCGTGGCTTGACTATGTCGTGTTCGTGGCGATGTTTCTTCTCTGCATTGGCATCGGTATTTACTTTGGGTTCATGAAGAAGTCCATGTCGGAGGCAGATTATATGCTCGGCGGACGCAACATGCTCGTGGTGCCGATAGCACTTTCACTTGTGGCTAGCTTTGTTTCGGGCATAACATTGCTTGGACTGCCTACGGAGGTTTATTCGTATGGGATTCAGTATCTGTACGTTTCACTTGGTGTCATATCAATGGGCATTGTGATGGGCGTGTTCTACTTACCAGTATTTCACGACTTGAATATTACATCCACATACGAGGTAAGTCAGAAAAGGTTGGAGAGACTCTCTACTGTGTAATGTCCTCTCACCTTCTTACAGTATCTCGAAAGTCGTTTCGATCGTCGGCTGCGTATGTTTGGTTCCATCATGTTTACGATAATGAATGTGAGAATGCTTTGCTTCTTAGGAAAGTTAGGTACCTCCTGAAGTTATCAGACCATTTCTTTCAGATTGGCTACCTGCCTATTGTCATATATGTACCCGCATTGGCCTTCAATCAAGTAACCGGGGTGGCCGTGCACACAATTACGCCCATTGTTTGCGTCATTTGCGTCTTTTATACGAGTTTGGTGAGTCGAGTTGACCGATACATAAGATACATAAGACTGAAGATTTCACTGTTGTTTGTAGGGAGGATTAAAGGCTGTCGTCTGGACGGATGTTGTGCAAGCGGGTTCCATGTTGGGCGCTTTGATATTGGTAGCAGTGAAGGGAAGTCTAGACTTAGGCGGAGCTAGCGTTGTATTGCAGACAGCTTGGGATTCGGGTCGAATTGAAGCTCCTGAGTAAGCCGGAATTGAATCGATTTAACTCTAGTATTTTCAAAGAAATCCACTTTATTTATAGACTGAGTATTGATCCGACAGTACGACACACACTGTGGTGCCTTTCGATCGGCGGCGTCTTCTATTGGACGCAGACAAATGCCGTCTCTCAGAATATGATACAGCGCTATCTGGCTCTGCCCACACTGACAGGCGCACGGAAGGCGCTTTGCATTTTCTGCGCCGGTGTGTTAGTATTGATGGCGCTTTGTGGTTACAACGGCCTACTGATCTATGCAACCTATAAGAACTGCGATCCACTCACGACGAAGGTAAGAAATTCAAGAGATGTGCAAATCGTTTAAGAGCTAACAGGACATATACACATTCGCACACAAAGCTGGCTAAGGCTCGGGATCAACTCTTACCTCTCTTCGTTATGGACACGCTCGGCGAATTTCCCGGTCTGACTGGTCTTTTCATAGCGGGCGTGTTCAGCGCTGCGCTAAGCTCGCTCTCAACGTGCCTTAATTCTATGTCGGCTGTTGTACTGGAAGATTTCGTTAAGCCTTTTGTCAAAAGCCCACTGTCACCGTCGGCCGTTAATTGGATAATGCGCATGGTGGTCGTCGGCGTTGGTGTGCTTTGTGTGGGTCTCGTTTACGTAGTGGAGCATATGGGCACAGTGCTGCAGCTGACAATGAGTCTAGAAGCTATCACCAACGGACCCCTGTTTGGCATCTTCACCATAGGCATCTTTATGCCTTGGATCAATGGCAATGTGCGTATGAAGACCAAGAGATAATACCAAAAGCATATATGGTAATGACTTATTTTCTTTTCGCAGAGTGCGCTCACTGGCGGCATTCTTGGGGTCGTCGGCATGTCGTGGATCAGCTTAAACGCGCAGTGGGCCATCGCTAGTGGCGCCATAAGCTACCAGACAAAGCCGCTTAGCGTTGATCACTGCGATTATCAGTACCATCTAACTGAACTCATGACAAGTCCAGCCAATCAAACTAAATTGGCGCCTACAGCAGCGTGAGTCGATTTTGCGTTGTGTCGTTTCGTAAGTTCACTTCTTTTACTTCTCCCTTCTTCCAGCGATATCTTCCCGCTTTATCGCATATCCTACATGTGGTACACCTGCGTGGGTGCGCTCTTCACGATTGCTGTTGCTTCAATTCTAACGTTCGTCTTTGGCGGCAACAAGCCAAGCAAGATCGATCCCATCCTGCTGACGCCCTGCATACGCAAGTACTTCATCGATCGTTGCGAACCGACCTCGCTAAAGCAAAAAGTAAGATTCTTGAAGGACAGTTAGCATGAATATTGTTATTCCCAAAATAGAGTTTTCATGATTCAGAGGGGAAACAACTTTGGTATTAGAGAAAATGGTGTCTTCCACTGCACTCTATTCGATACCTTTTTTCAATAATTCAAATTTCATGCTCGACCTACAAGACTCTGTTTTTTTTCAGCAAATCCTTCACGTTGACATTCCACTAAATCCGAAATTACACGTCGATGAAGTCGCTCTTTGAAGGCAATGAGCTTCGTACGGGCTCAGCAACAAAGCCTCTCGCAAGTTTTTTCGGCGCCGTCAACTGTTGTTTTGGGCGCCGCGAATATAATTTTTAAATACTTTATAATTTGTAGATCCAATTACGAAAAGACACAAAAACAAAAAAAAAAAAAAAAAAAAATACAAACAATAAAAGAAAATAATTATTTTTAAGCGATACAAAGATAACCTTAAACATATACAACATAAAGCGAGTTTTTTTGTCCACACTCTCATCGTGGCCTCTCCGAAATGAGCCGGAGGTGCGCGCGTGTGGCGTGGGCGTCGCCGCAGGCTGCTGACGACTGGCAGCAAACCGCGCTGCCACTTGCAACTGTTGCAACACAAACAATCAATTTTAACTACAGAATCACATCACATCGCGTCGCATCGCAATTTTTATAATTTACTCGTACGTGAATACAATTTCATTAATGCAATGCGATGCGTTGCGTTGCGATGATTCAAAGCGTGCTCACTTCTTCAATTTACAATATAATTAACACAAAACTTTGATTGACGCCTAACAATGAAAGCTTCAAAAACACAGCTCAGCTACTCAACTGGCGTCAAGCGTACTAAAAATGCTCGTTGGCGTTGACAAAAGCATCGTATAAATTATCGCAGAATGTTACTTTCAGCATTTGACTTAAGTCGCCATTTTGTCTTGCTTATTTTTATTTTTTTTGGCTTATAAGATGTAAAGTGTATTTCTCTGGACGCGTTCTTAACATGCATCGAACTCATGAAGTAAATGAATCAAATAATTTTGTTCTTTTTTGCCGTTTGAGTTTCATTCATCGTTGGGTGTATTGTTCATGCCGGCGATTGACGGCGGTTGGGGAAGCAAATTAATCATGACTTAATTACCGCACGTATGAATGCGAATACGAATATGTTGAACGAGTTGTGGATTATTTATTATTTATGGCGCATGATGGCTTCATTAGTGAACAAAGTGTTAATGAACCAGCACAAATGATCATTTGTTGTACACATTTGTTATTACAAAAGTCAATCGCAATTATTTTGGCTGCGTTCTCTGTTTCTGGTTTGGCGTGCGTAAGACGAGAAAATGAACACGCTCAAATGCCATAATTTGAGATAATTCTATGGCTTTGTGCTTTGCGATTGCTGTTAGACACAAAATGCGGCAGGAAATAGACTAAGTATTTGTTTGTTTGCTTTGTGGCGTAAAACCGATGACAAACTTATTCAAGGTTTGTATGTATATTTATTATTTATGCGTGGCATAAGCGAAATATGATGAATGACGAAGATGTGCAGATGAGCATACTGAAATGACTGTGAACTTATTTAAGCGGCAATAACAACAATCGATTGCGACCGATACAGATACTCAAAGATATGATTTAACATTAAACGAAATGCAAAACGTTTCCTACATATTTACGAGTTAACAAGTTCGTGCCTTGAATCTTTTGTTTTTCTGGTACAAGGCGCCTTCGGGCCCATGGCAGACTCAAACTGAGACACAGCTACATACATACATATGAAATACAACAACAGCTTCAGCAGCAGCATCAGCACCTACACAACTTGCTCGCGTTTGGATTAAACTTGTGCTTTGTGTGTTGACAATTATCGAGGTGGCTTCCTTTTCATGGCTTCACTTCGATTGATGATGACCTTTTGCGTTTAGTGAGTATTTGCGAGCAGCTACAAAATAGCGAATGTGCGCTAAAAACAAATAAAACAAAGCAAAACAAAATGATATTGCCAGCAGCTAACTTCGATTGCAATTGAAGTTCACTCGATATTTGAGCAGAGCATTTTGAAAACGTTTTTAAATTCGAAGAAGATCAATGTGATTGCGATCAGCAGCAACAACAAATAACAAACAGCAAATAGCAACGCCAACCGAGGTGATAATCTCATTGTTGTTTTTCACTGAAAAACACTTTTAGTGTACTCCATATTTCGCTCTGTTTACTTCTGCTCTGCTCTACTCTACTCTATCCAGCTAAGGTCAATGTTATGCGTTGCCTTTGGGGCACAGAAACTTCAGCACAAACCAACACCAACAATAACAACAATGAGCCATTGGTCGTTGTGTCATCGTTTATATGTCCGCACGCCCGTTGATAAGTCCGGCGGGCAGTCGGCACACGAAATACAATCGACATCGCAAACAGCAGCGGCGGCGACCTTGCACCATTGTTCGTTTGACAAATTTGTAGCAATGCCGCTGAGTGAGTGTCGAGTGCTGAGAAAAAATCTCAACAAGCGCCTCCAATTGCCACTCAAAGCGGACGGACAGTCACTTCAGTATGAGATCAGCGACAGCGGCAGCGGCAGTGACGTGACAGCTTCGAACGCAGCAGCGGGAGCGGCAGCGACGCCAGTGGCAACGGCAACGATTGCCTCGGTCAGTCTTATTTCCAGACTTTACTCTAACAACCGACTTGCGTTGCTAGAATCTATTAAAACAGCAATTACAATAAATCTTGGCTTCTCAGCGAGCGTAAAATCGACATCAGTTGACAGCTGTCATAGTTGGTCGTTTTCTGAGGCTTCTTTTTTATATTTTTTATTGTTTTTTTCCACATCAGCTTTGCTTGCGTAATGACTTATCAGCTTTGCCTCATTAAAGGGAATAACTGTTGACACGTCTTCTTTGTCAGTGTGGCTGCTCACATGGCTGGCAATAACCACGACAACAACAACAACAACAAACATACACTTTCACTTTTATTTTGAATTCTTCAATTCAATTTCATTGTTGAATAATAATCGTATTTGCAGATTATTATTATTATTTTCTACGCATTCCTGTTAAATGAACGTGTGAACTTTGCTTGTTATTTGCCACTGCGGGCTCCGTTTAGACGCCACCCGCAACTCGCTCAACGCAACTTAGCTCGACTCAAATCGACTTCAAGTCAACAACGCAACTGCCTTATTTGATTAACCTTGGGCAATTAACAAAACCAATTACTCATGAGCTGCCGAGAAAGGAAAAAACATAAAAATGGAGAAAAAACTCAAACCAAAACAAAAATAAAAGAGAAGAGTTATCAAAACTTACGGCAATTAATAACTTTCAATTATGACCTCTGAGCTCAACTCAATCACTATTGAGGTACAACTTTCAGAGTGGGTGAGAGTAAAGTCACAGTGGTACCAGAGTGAGTCCCCCGTCTCAAAGAATGCATATCTGGGCTAGAATTCACTTGCATCACGACCTTCATGTGATAACTTGCAAAACTTTAGCTATTCAACGCTTGCAAATAAAAAGCAAATCGCAGCAGCAAATACAATAGCAACAACATCAAGAAAAAAACCGCAATCAACCTTGTTTTGTGTCTTAGCTGATTTTGGGCGCACCTCAACTAAGTACTATGAGCACAACCACAGCCGCGGCAGACGACGTCACTTAGCGGTGCTTAAGCGGCCCGCGTGCCCCAAAGGCGCTCCGCACTGTGCACTGCACCTGTTACAGCCTAATAGAAGATGAAGAAGAATGCGCTTAAGGAATATGTTGGCATTCGTTACGAATTTTCAAATGAAGTGCATTAACATTCGATTTTATTTAATTACCATTTAGCAGTACTTGAAACACTGTGAAGGTATAAGAGCGAAATACCAAAGCGATCGAAAAAAATTACCTCATTTTTGTATTGAATGTCAAGTTTGTTTTTTGTGTATCTGCAAAATATGGTTTCAGCACTCACATGACTTGAGGATTACCTGTGTACATGAGACCGCCCAAAACCGAACATTTGTCGAACTCACATGTTACACTGAGCCAAAATCTGACTGCACATAATGATTTGCTTTGCATAACGCTTATGAATTTGATCTGCTAACGCATTAATTTGTGTACAAATACTTGATACACTCGAAGAAATTTTGAGCTGTTTTGTTTGCTCGCTCGCGCCAATTGTGGCTGACGATGCGGTGGTGGCGTCTAAGCCGCACTTTGTGGTGCCATGAGGCGAGTCCGTGCTTTGATTGAATGATTGTGGGCTTGCTGGCGACATAATTACATACATGCATAAATAAATCGTAGCACATGGGCCACGCAACTGATGTGCTGGTCGAGCGTGGTGGCTTTTGCGGCGGCTTTTCAGCGACTTCAGACGCGCCATCCGCAAGTCATGCTGCAAAGCCGCATCACCGCATCACCTCATCACCGCAGCACAACAGCACACCAGCACCGACGCGTCGCTGATCTTTTTCGGTGCACGAATCTATTTTTGATTTCATTGTACACTCATCATCAACGGTTTAAGTACTTTTATTGGCTGGGCGGCACTAAAACAAATCGTGTAACATGATATGCCGAGTTTGAAATTTTGAATAATTACAGCGCACATATTTCATACTTGTTTGGATTTCTCGTTAGTCGTATTCAAGGACCAGACTTGATGTAACTTTGATTTAAATTCATTTAAATTGCTCAAAGATACATTTTAAGTGCGAGCGTGCACTTTTACAAAAGAAAATATTTTGGCTCAAGGCCGTTCACTGATCATGCACAGATCATGCGCACAAAAGAGCGTCTAAGCGTTGGGCGTCTTCCTTCGTCACGGCCGTAACAACCACTTTTCGAAACATTTGCCTTAATCAAACTCAAATCTTAGAATGCCAAAGTATGATATTTATAATAATGTCAAATTGAAAGTCGTCGTGTCGTTGTTGTACAACGAAACTTAAATCGAATAATAATAATACTATTAAAAAAATAAAAAATAACAATTGACCAGTTTATAGAGTGAATTCATTTTTCAGTCAATATTTATTTTGTAATTTGAACAAACTGCAAATGGATTCCAAGGAACAAGAGAATATGCCTGCAATCTGTGAGTTGCAAGAGGACGAGGCCGATAACTTTAGTTATGTGTCGCGTGTCTCGGATGGTGGCGAGCAGACAGTGACGGCGGTGCCAGCAACAGCGACAGCGTCGACAAACTCAGTCGAGTCGTACGCCTTGGAGTCGTCTTCAATGCGCGTCCGTGACATGATCAATCTATACAATTTGGCCACGGCCAGGAATCAGGAGCTGTCGCAAGCCAAATCGATGTATTTCGGCGTGAATAAATGTGGCAAGCCGTTTGAATCGGATGGTCAACAAGCGCGGCAGGAGGAAGAGACTAGCAGCGATGTGGACGCCACGGCAGGTCTGCCAACATGCGCTGATGAAGAGTTCGACAGCGTCTGCGGCAGGACAGTTGGCCTGAAGGTGCACCACGACAAAACCATCGAGTGTCCACTTCAATCGAGCAGCAATAGTAGCATAATTGGCCAGTCGAGTGTCAACAAATGCTCTGCAAGCGCGAATAGGTCCAGCGAGAGCAGCATTTGCCATCAGACAACTAAGAAGTCCAGTCACAGTTCCTGCAAGTGAGTCCGCATGAGAGTTTTGCAGAGTGTTGCACAAAGAATAAAGTTTTCTCGCATTGTTTCCTTTCGCGAACTCATTTAGTTCGACTCAAAGTCGCAACAAATCCAAAGGTTTCAGGATTATGACTTCGGATGGTCAGACGTCCTTGAAACAGCAGGGCGGCAACGAGGACGGCACACCAATCATGGAAATGGCATACCAAAGCAAGACGACCATTAAGAAAACGGAAGGCGGTAAGCACAAATCTTTTTAGAACACATCGTCGATTATATTCAACGAAATGTTTGCACAGGTGTACGCATCGTGATTGACATATTCTTCGATAAGGAGCATGATATCGACGAAATCGTCGGTAGCCGCGTCGAGACTGACATACCCGAGAGCCGCATACTGTCGGACTTCCAGAAGCATACCGACGAAATGCGCGGTCGCAGAGATAAACATTAATTAACGGTTAAATTGAACAATCGAAAAAGAAAGCAAAAAAAATTTTAAGTTGAAAGAAAAAAACTCGAAAAATAACAAACATATTTTTTATAGAATTATGTTTATTTTGTTGCAAATAAAAATTATGCCCTTCAGATATAAAGAGCAGTTTTGTCAACAACAGTCGAGCGAAGGGTGACATTTGCATCTCAACAAAAACCGCACACAATCAAATCCATTAAGTTGTAGAAGGATTTATGACTGGCGCTGTGACAACAACAAAGCCGAAAGTTGGCAAACATTTGTTACATAATCAAAATGCAATGTTGTCGTCCTGAAAACACAATTTGCACGAACGAATTCGATGTCGAAACAAGTCGAACAAATTTGCTATTTTAGCGTATGGAAACAGTTTTCGCCGATCACGAAAACTGTGTGAACGTTTTATTTGCTCAAATCATGAAGGCAATCATGCACTAACATAAAAGATGCTCTCACTTCCTTCGTAGATGCACACAGATAAGCGACACAGAGCAATAAACAAGATGAAGATGAAATAAATCTATCGCATTGTTGTCGGTCGACTTTTTCCTAAGTAAACCATCGAATTGTAAATACTTGACTTGGCAGATTTTGTTCGTTATTTGTTGCTTCCAATTGAGCGGTCAAAGGGATTGTTTTGAAGCGTTCCACTTTCATGCTTTGAACATCGTATGGCAGCTTCTTCGTAGGAGCGATATTTGCGCTGTTGTGATATGATCAATTATACAAACAATAAGCAGAAAAAGTTGAAATATGAAACCAGTGAGAAGCGTTACAAATCTTCCACAAATGCCAACGAATTAACTCAGAGCAGATCTGAGTGGCGTGCATGATGATGACGCAGCTCCTGTTGCAGTCGTTGGCACTCATAGACACTTTTCATAGATAAAACCGACAGCGACTTCTACGCTGCAACTGCCGCTGCCGATTTCGAAATATGCCACATCAAAGGCTGCCTCAGTCAGTCGTGCCCAGCAGCCAAGAAGTTGCAACTTGCAAGTGAGCTTCTTATTAGAGCAAAGCTGCGCTCGTGCCTTTGATGTAGCGTCGATTTTTTCCTTTCCTTTGGCTATTGCCAAATTATTAAATGCATGAGCGTTGGCTGACTATCTGTCTGTCTCTCTGTCTGCCTGTCATGCCGCCGATATTAATCTTTCTTTCTTTTCTTTTTTTCAGCGAAAATTGTGATTGCTTCATTGAAAAGCTCATCGATAATCTCTCGTTTTTTTTTTAACTCTTGTGACTGCCGAAATTCGACTGAAAGTGTGATTTGCTTAGTGCAGCCGGCAAAAGAATAAAATTAGTTGTCTCAATCGCAGCAGCTGCGAGCACTTCACCTTCACTAAAGCAGCTGCGGGGTCTAATTTCGGCAACGGGGAATTTCAATTGCTCAATATTTGTTTTGAACTACATTTCGATTCAATTCGTTGGCGCTACAAATATTTCAGTTTGAATTTGCTGCCACTTCAAATCACAAATGCAAACATTACAAAACGATAAGCGGCGCGCTAAGAGCGGATTTAGCTGCTGATGATGGCGTGGTTGGTGAAGACGATGACAATGATGATGCTGATGACAATGACGAGGATGAGCAGCAATTTAAATATTGTTTGTGTTCGAACGCGTGCGTATCGGTTTATACGCTCTGAAACGGTGCACAACAAGATAAATAAATTGACAACTCTCAACCTTGCCGATACTTAAATACCCTTGCAGAGCGTCATATTAGACTGATGACAATTATTGAGTAGAAGCTCTTATAGCCATAGAGTTTATGTTTTGACTTCAATTCTTTTTACAAATATCTGTTACTTTAGATAATTAAACTAACTTAAATAATAATATAATTGATATAAAATATAATATAATAAAAACTATACATATAATCTAAAATATCACTTATCCGATGGCGGAACGTTATGTGCATAATGGCTGCTATTTGATGGTAGGTTTGGCATATAATATAGGGTTCATTTCCCTTCTGGTACATATTAGACATAGGAAAAGAACCCACACTCTTAGCAACAATTGACTTTAGTGGAATATGATTAATCTCCTAATTAATCATCGAAAAATACGGCACCTTCTGAAATTTGATTTTTAACGTTTGCCCTTCTAACTTCATTGCAACACTCGCAAGGGTATACAAGGGTTACCAAAACCATCTGAGCATGTGTATTTCGCCAAAAGTGACTTTGGTGTTTCGTCTTTCTTCTTCAGCCGCCGCCCATCACTCACACAGCGCCCACTATCGACACTGCCGGCTTAGCGTGTTCTTCATTCAGTTTGCCAAACTATTTGAAGCTATGACATTTTGAATCTGCTCTTGATTAATTATTGTTGTTTATTACTTTATGTTTTACTTGTTTTTTTTTTTCTTATATTTTTTCTGTTGCCGTTTTAATTAAAAAATCATTCGCGAAAATGTTTCTCAAGTTAACTGAAGCAGCAAAAATTACGCTCGATGACTCTTGAACAATTTTGCGGATGCGGCGCAGCTGTCAGTGGATGTGATGTGTGAAGTGACCTAGTCTGATATTGTTTCGTACTCAGCCGCTCTGCAGATTTCAGGTTTCGGTCTTATTTATGTTAAGCGCACAAATTAGAATAAATTCAATGACAATTGTTTGTGGTTGTGGGAAAGAAAGAACCAAAACAAATTAAATTCGTGTGTAGTTTTTGTAGATTAAAAATCAACTTTGACTTATACGTCTTTAGATGCGAGCAAAATGTTCTTTCTGATAACGAACACAGTTACAAATTGTCGCATTTACGATTTGTTAACAGAAAACTCAGACGAGCAATGCAATACTTTGACTTCTCAGCTCAGAGAACCAGTGAGATAATAAACAAAAGACTGAGGCAACAAACTTGCGTCAACATGTTTGGCGCATCATTTTAAGCGCGCAACATTTCAACAGCTTTTTGAGTCTAAGCAAGTTTCGGCATCTTCACTTTCCGCAACATCTTTAACGCTCACAACGCTCGCTCTATGTTGACGAACATCATCTCTTGCTCTCAATCTGATTTCCAACGCGTTGTTTGCCTTATGTTTTTATATAGAACCCCGTCACTTGAACCATGATATAATTACTAAAGGTAGTCTCGTCGGCTATCGAAACGTTCGAAAAACTGGAAAAGTAACTGACAAAAAATTTAAAAAGATTTTCAACCATTTTTTTACCGGGGGAAACAGTTTTGAAAGTTGGTAACACAGATTTTAAGCCAAGCAAGACTCGGAGAAGCTCAGATCTTGTTTCATCGTCGTGACGCGCGGTTGTGCGCAGCCGAAAGAATTTAGCTACGGGTTAGAAAAAACAAATGTACAAGTACGCTGTCAGACAGGAATTATAGAAATGCTGACAAAGTAGCACATAAATTTCGATAGTTTAAGACACTTGCGTCGGCGTTGGTGTTAATGTCGTTACTTTTTTTATACTACTTTTCGCATATTTGCATGACAAATGCTTAAAACAAAAATAAAAAAATAGCAAATGATAAATAACATATATAAAGTGCGCCGGCGCCGAGCAGTTCGTGTTTTAAGCTATGCAAGTTGTGTGCGACGACTGCGCTACAAGTGTCGTGGAAAGTACGCGCCGTGCCGGTCTCGTTGATCTTTTGCACTTTAACCGTTCGAAAAGGCAATTGGCAATGCATCGACTTGCCGATTTAGCAAAACACATATTTTCAATATTTTTCTTTTGCCATTGACATATTGTTGCTTTTTGGCGTGCAGACCTTTTCGGGTGAAAACTGTTGAGCAAACAAGAAAAACAAATAAAAAGCGCCGTGTTGTGTTTATCGCTTTTAAATCGACTGCGAATTCGAAAATTGAATTATTGATAAACGTGGTGTTGAGCTCGTGATGCGCGGCGCGTTCATCGCTCATCGCTTATAGTTTTCCGTTTATGTCTTGTTGTTGTCAAGTTAATGTAGTTTTTGTTGTGTTTGTTGTTGTTGCTATTGTTGCATTGATTGCATTTGTTCTCAACCCCAGCGAACGTGATCTTGACTTCGTTTCGTTGAATGCGTTTCCATTTTATTTATCATTTAAAGTTTCTTATTTATTTGTACAATAATGTTATTTGATCTTTAAAATCTTTTAGTTATTTTTTATTGAATTTGCAACAACGAAGTTTGGCCTTTTAAAGGTTACAAGTGACATTTTCAGAATCATATAATAAAATAATTGTTGATAAAACGCATAATTTTTTGTGTAAATGTGAGAACTCGGTCAGATTCACTCAAAACAAAGTTTTCAGAGTAACTTCCAATTCGGTAAGTATTATTACTAAAAATAAAAAAATTCTCTTAAATTACCGAAATAAATATGTACAAAATCAATGACATTTGTTGAAGAAAATGGATTCGGTTTTTCTAAAATAGTAAAATCGGGACTCATGTCAAGAACGCTTATTTTAAGATTCCCACTGACATTTCATTAAAGTTTTGTATTTAATTTATAAATTCTTGTGGTTAATACATTTTTATTTGTAATTTTTTTATTTTAAAACGTATTTATTATTTAGGATTACAAGTTTAAGAATTTTCTTAAAAACCGACAAATGTAAAATAATTGAGTTTAAATAGCCTCTTGCAAGATTAAAAATATACCATTTTGTACTCAATATGAAATCAGAAGTTGTGGATTCGAATTCCAGCCGTGGAAATATTTTCTAATTTTTAAAAGGAAAATACTTTATACGATTCATTTGATGATTTATCATTTATTATACTTATGAAAGATTAAAAAAAAAAAAAAAAATTGTCATTTTAACTCTGAGAACTCGATTATCTTACTGCTTTAATGAATTTACATGTTTGTTGTAAGTTTGTCATCTCTCTTCGCCTGTGCGGGAAGTCGAAGTCAGAACTCATCGACTCCCAAGTCTCATCGTGATATATATACCCTATATCAGATTAAAATAGATATTTGTAATTAGACCATCGATGAAACGCCAATAGTTTAAAATTAGAATAAATGACTATTTTTTTCTGATTTGAAAATTTTCTAAATTTGAAACAACGTTTCCTATTTTAAATCAAGTGTTACTTTATTGTGAATGAAATTGGATGTGTCACCAAAAAAGTCGTTTAGCACAAATAGTACCTTTTTTCAAAATTGGATGGTTTGATTGAGAAAAAATTAAGAACAAAATGGCATAAAATTATGTCTGATTACATCGGTTTCTTGTAGTGATGGAGTCTTCAATGATCATATTTGTTAACCTTTCATTATTACTCAATTTGGAACTCCCTCAATCAAAATCATTGTGCATAATTGCTGCCTACCAAATAACTTCCTCGTCGTCATTGCTAAATGAATTTGCCAAACTGACAAAGCAAAAAACTGCAAAAATCAAAAGCTACAAATGATAAAACACAACTCAATGCAGCGCGGCACCAACGCAGACCATAATGTCAACAAATTGAAATAATTGTCGGGTAATGAAAATGCCTTTTCGAAATATTTTACAAAACATTCATTTCGTAGCGAAAATGCTCTTTAAGCGACGTTTAAGCGAAAATCGTCGGACAAAAGCAAGAATCACGAGTTTTCTTGCAAATCAGCTGACGAACTCAGCGACAACAACAACGGCAACAAAAACGACAACAACAAAAACAACCAGTACCATCATGAAAATGAAAACGAAAACAAAAACAAAAAGCAAAAAAAAAAAAAACGGCAGTCAATTTTTGGCAGACTTTTCGAAAAGCTAACGAAAAGGTCAACAAACGTTGTAAAATCGCGCACTTTAAGCCGAAATCTTCTTCCTATTTTTTTAACTCCTTTTCGAGTTAAGTTGTTTTTTTTGTTTTTGCATTTGTTGTCGGTTGTCTTGAGTTGAGTGGCTTGGGCATAATTAAACGAAATCGAAAGCCCTAATCTGTTATTGTTGCTGTTGATGTTGTTGTTGTGATTGTTGTTGCGTTAGACGTGATACAAAGCAACCAAGCGAAAAATGTATTAAAATGTTTTATTTAAATGAGACAAGATGAGGCAGCACATCTCAGACTGCTTCGCATTCGCATTTTCGACCTAGTTTGTTTTTGTTTTTCTTGTTTTTTCTTTTTTTTTTTTTGGGTTTATTTATTGTTGTTGGCATTTTTTGTGCTCTTCTGAACAAAATTGTAACAGTTGAATTATACTGTATGTTGTTGCACACACACACACACACACACACACACACACACTCACATACATATACTAACAGCCTCAAATACCGAAAATAACTCATCAGTTAAGAAGAAACGCCATCGTCGAAGCAACAAACATCTCAGTTGTTGTTTTTGTAAGAAAATGTCAGTTACCGCTTTGTGTGCATGGAAAAATTAGAAGAAAAAGAAGCAGCGGCAGCGACAGCAACAGGAAATTTTAAACAATGAAGAAAATCGGCCAACGTCATTGTTGTTATTGTTGTTTTTGGTTTTTTCTTCTTTTTTTTTTTTTTTCTTCACTGATATTTCCAGGCACGCGGTTGAACTGATTTGTAGCCTTTTGTTAGTTTTTCGTTATTAGCCAGAAATGTCGTAAGAAGCCACAGCGCACTTTATTAACAAAACAATAACAATAACAACAACAAGTTAATTTACTAAAAGTTGCGCGCATATTTTGAAATATTTGTCTATCTTTAATTGCTCGATTTTCAACGCTTTGTGGTTGTTTTTTTTTTTTGTTTTGGTTTGTTTCATATATAATTTAAGCTTAAAAACATGTTTTAAAAAGTCATTTGTATGCAAAGAATTTGATGCAGTTAATTGATGCTTTAAATGACAGAGGCGCTGCCCCGTTTACGTAACCGCAGGAATGACTAACTTCATTAGCATCAAAAACGTATTCAAGTGAGACACATGTGTGTGCGTACTTTGTATCTTATATAATATTTATTAAAACAAACGAGCAAAGATAATAATGCCAAATATCACACATAATTATGTATGAAACAAAAGACTTAGGCAACAAACTTGCTTGGCAAGTCTGACCCAGCGGCAACAATTAAGAACTATTGTGCGTCTCTGCCACCGAAAACAAACAACAACATCAACACCAAGTACCTTATTATGTCTCACATTGACATAATTTGCGCTGCTGTGCAACACAGTAGCAAGAAAAGACGTCAATGCAGTGAACTCTCATTCAAGCCAAATCCACAACGAGCACGCATTTGTGATTTGTGATCGAGTGCGACCTTAGCGCCAAAAGCCAAATCGGCTTGAGTGCAACAACGCTACAAGCGGGCCACGCACGTTTTTTTTCACTTGCCCCGACGGCAGCCAAATAAAGCAACAGCCAGCCAACAGCAAATGAAGTCATGCTCAGAAATAGTTAAGTGGAGAGAGACGCGAGTACATGTGCATATGTAACGCAAAGTTCAAGAGTCACACGCCACGCTATCAGCCGTCAATTGTGGGAGATCGCGGCCGCAATGAGCAGCTGCCTCCGCGCAGTGGGTATGCCATGGCTTGAACTGGTTTCCTACTCGATTGAGCTTGGCGTGAAGCTGAGCCGAGCCGAGCTGAGACACTCAATAACGCTGCAAAATTTTACTCATTTTCAGCACTGACCTCGCTTTTAGCAAACTTGTATGCATTTCTTATTTGCTTTTCTCCAACCAAGAAGAATTTCATTTTCTACGCAAATTTAACAACTTCCGTTTCCGAAAACAACAACAAAGATGTTTATTGTTGGTGTTGCTGCCACTCGATAGTCAACTGTGTAACAGTGAACTCATTGCACAACATGGCCTTAGCATATTTTCAAATAAATAAAATTCAATTAGTCAGTCAAGTAAGCAAGCAAGCGAGCGAGCGAAGTAAACAAACGATCAAGTTGCGTTGCGTTGCGTTGCGCTATGTTGATTTTGATTTGAGTCGTGGGAGTTTTAACCGCCTAGAAAATTGTCTGCACACACACACACACACACACACACACATCGCAACAACAAGAAAAATCAACAAGAGAAACCCCAACAAACCAACAACAACAGCCAACAGTCTGAAATTGACCAAATATGGCAAAGTTGACACTCGCTGACTCATATTCCAAGTAATATTCTCTCTCAGTCAGAGTCTAAGGCTGAGTCTGAGTCTGAGCCAGAGCTTGAGCTTCAGCTTGAGTCTGAGTCTGAGTTATCAACACATCAAGGCGCCCACATGCACAAATAGTTTAATGTGATTTTAATGCCCGCCCAGCTAATGATATCAAATTTTCGCTGCTAAGCCGATTAGAACAAGTTTTTCATTAATGAAAAAGCAAACGAAAAAAAGCGTAAGACAAAAACACATGACTTATAAACCGTGGCAGACATTTAATCTTTTATGGTCAGTGGAAGGCCGCCGACGTCGTCGTCGTCGCCACCGCCGGAGGTCGCCCGTCGTCGTCGACGCATTTTGGTGCGTGTGCGAATGCGTTGCGAATTTGTGCAATCAAAATTGTGTTTTTTTTTTGCACCGTCAGTCTTTTAAATATTGCGCAATTTTAAATGTGCCTTCCAATTGGTTGCGGTAGCTTCATTTTGCCGCTAATGCGTTGAGATATGATTTTGACGAGCCAATGATTTTTTTCGCGGTAATTACACACATTTGCCGCAATTCGCTCAAATGAATTTCCGAAACGAGGATTTCCTTTTCCCCTATTTCTTTTTTGTTATCGTTATTTTTGACCACAAGCAACGAAAGTTGCTCTTCCATTATAAATAAATAACAACACAAAACAAACAACGATTTGTCATTAATTTTTCTGCAATTAACGTTAAATGTTCCGACTTAAAATTCGCTCATTGAACGACTCAATTGTCTGCGGAGGCTTTGTGTGCATGAACTCATAATTGGCTGGCGGCGGGCTGAGTTGGCCACAAAGGCCACACTTTCTAATTACAATAATTTGGAAACATAACAAAAAGTAAAATGTTATTAATTTGAATGCTTTTAATGAGTTTATTGAATAAAATTGTTGATAAAATGTACAAAACAAGCCAATCAACTAAAGCAATCAATATATGTCGACTTATATAAGACAACAAAACAAAGCAAAATAATTAAATGTATGAGAGATGTGTTGCTCTTATCTGTAATTCATTTAATGTATAAGAAGCACGATCGTTGCGTCGGCTGAGCTCTTTGATAAAATTTCTTGTTGTCTCGTTTGAAATTGTTAACTTGTTGCATCACTTTACATATTCAGCATAATATTTGCGTTATTAACAAAGTATTGACATCGAATTGTTATTGCTCATGCAAGTCGTCGCTGCCTCGCAGTACCGCTGATCCAGACAACTGAGTCGATTTTTAACGGCGGTCACGTGGCCAGAACTGAGCACGTTTGACTTTATCGCATTTATTCATACGTTACACGCCCCTTTGAACAGCAAAGTTCACGACTTCCAATCGAAATAATTGCAATTGAAAATATTCTACCTCATTTCATGTTGATAGCAAACATATTTGAATATGATAGGCCAATGAGAATCGGCTAACCTTATGTGTCAATTTGATTTCAGAGCTTAAAGCGATTTCTTTTTGCAAAGCAACAAATATCAATCACAAAATTAGTTTGTAATTGTAAGCAATTATTGTTTTTACATGTGCAGCAACAACTGCAACAACATCTGCAACAACAACGACAAGTACAACAAGTGTATTTACAAGTTGCTTGGCTTAATTTTAGTTACTCCAAAGTCGAAGAATTCGAATTTTTCTTGTAACTATTTCCGTTTATTGTTCTTTTGAGTACAAATTTAACAACACCAACAACAACAACAACTATAACAACATTGTTGATGTTGATGACGATGATGATAACATCATGTTCGAATGTACTGAAAGTGACAGGCGCCAGCAGCAGCAACAACAACAACAACAGCAACAACAAAAGCTTTAAACTGTTGTTTTCTGTCATTTCGTATTCGAATTACCTTCAATGATTTTTTTCTTCTTCTTTTTCTTTGCTTCGTGGTTGTTTTGACATGTTTCGGTAATCACCGCAAAGTCGCGAGTATCTAAGTATCTTATTAACCACTAACACTGTAAATAAATCTTTCTTTTTTAAAGCTGTCTTAACCTTAACATATTCTATTCATGCAACTGTCTGTCATTCAAATAATTAACAAATTTCTTCGTTCTTTTCAACTTTTTTTTCAGCCCATCAATTCAGAATAACTTCATTTGGCCTTTGAAAGCCAAAGACGAAAATGTCTTACAGAAATCGGGCTCAGCTTCCGACACCTGCGCCTATGTCGCTGCTCTTGGCATCTTTCACGCTTCTATTCTCGCTGATCTTAACCATCAGCGGTCAGGTGAGTTGGCACATGATTGATTCATACCTCATATTTAATTAATCAACGATCATCACTTTTCGTTGTTAATTAATTTCTTCAATATCTTCGATATTGTTTGAACACAATAACATTAATAAATTACTCAAATACAAAAACAAAAGAGTATTTATGCGCACACAACTCATTTAGAATGCAAATATGTATTCTTCGAGTATCTACGACATACACACACACACACACATACAAAAAACGAAAACGATTCGCAGATTTGCGTAAAATATGCAAGAATTTTGAAGTCATGCTGCGCTTTGTGCATCATCATTGGTACAAAAGCTGAGAGAGTTGATTACACAAACAAATGACGTACGCTCTGCAGTTATCAGCGTATAAAGTTCTAATCAGAAGGTGAGCAACAAAATTCGCAACAGTGTCAGATCAGAAAAAGAAGAAGAAGAAGAATTCATCAAGCTAGTTTTGAATCACGTTCTACAAGGTTAACACCCACAACACGGCAATAATATCTGTAATCTATGTCTGTGCGAATTGACACCGCAGCCACCCGACACCCGACCGCCACCCACCCGACATGTTGTTTACTTGCTTAACAAGTAAATTGAGCGCTAATGAAGTTGTAAGCAAAAAATCGACCAAGAAACAATGCCGAAATCTTCTCCCTCCCGAGAATTGGGCAGTCGCGGCGTCGACCTTGAAGAAGTAGCAAAGCGCGCTAAGATTCTTAGACACGAACGTGCCGATGACGACAACATGATCAAAGATAAGCCGCAAATGAGACACGAAATATGCGAAGCCAATGCGGAAGAGTCTGATTAGAAAGCCACGAATGTACTTGTTTAATGACAAACTGAATGAGCAATGAGCATAATTTGTTTTTTCATTTCCATATCTGTGCATCTATGAGCTTATGTATCTGTCTGAGAGAACAGTTCTAAGCCCATTGTTTACACAAGTACTTCATTTAATGGTGTACACGCACACTCACGAATACACGACGACATTAAGGTGAAGGCCGTTCATCTCACTTGCAGCGCTCTTTCATTAATTTAAGTGCAGCAGTTAGCCAGGGTACCCAACTGGTTGTTATTTAGTCAGTTAGTTAGTTAGTCAGCTGCTTCGTCGCCTAAAATGACAGCTATTTAATTACACTTTTCCCCCTTGAGTGAGTTCTGTGTGACATTACATTTGTCAGCAAGTTTGTGCTCCCACAAAGAAGTGTCACTTTGTCTATGAAGCGCATTCGCGTAGGACATTATGGCTTCGGGTATGCTCGACTGTGGCTGCTTGATTATTTTTGACTTCATTTTATTTTGTTTCTTAACCCAAAATGTAATATTCAACCTTTTCATTGACTTCTTCATGCGCGTCTTTTGGCGCTAAATTCGAATTGTTTATTTTGTAGTTTTTTTTTCTTTTGATAAATTTGCGTGTTTGTTTCTCACACACAGGTTTAAGTAATGCCGGAAAATTTTGTAATTTGTCGCTTTTACGGTTTGTTTCGTTTGTCTTCATTCTTTGTCTTAGTTTGCGATACTCTTGTTCAGTCGCTATTTGGCTTACTTTCCATGTGTGTTTCTTCTGCTAAGCTATGACCAAATGACCTTTTTACTGTACCGTTACTCACACACACATACACACACACAAAAACACTTCATCTAATTTGCATAAACAGCAACTGGGATTATATAAGCGCTGAAGCGGAATTTAGCGCCTTAAATAATATGACCGAGTGCGTTAAGTGAAAGATACAACTCTTTCAGACATATGAACAACACACAGAAGTAATAAGGTTGGCTAAAAATCAAGGAACTTTATATTTTTTTTTATAAAAAACATATTGATTTTGATCAATCTTAAAAGAAGGCAACGAATAGCGCATTAATCCAAAGCTCACAACATTAGAGGGAAATAATGAGGAATGAGGATGTGAAAAGGAAAGAAGTGAATAGAGGAGGTCGAGGAAATGGCAAGGTCAGATTTTCATCATATTCTGTTTTTTGTGTTTAACGAAATTAAAAAACTTGTAATTTATTAACATCATTGTTGATTATGCGCGGCAACAAACAACAAGCATTTGAGCTGTTTTTGTTTTTAAATAAACTTCACTTCACACAGCAAAAACACACAGACATTCACACGATCATACACACATGAATGGCAGCGAGCTGTACCCTAAATTGAATTGAAGCGAAGTGCTCATGTACAGCCGCCAGACAGTGCAGCTTCAAGACCCGAAATGTCAAAGGTGAGAGCGCTTTAAGTGGTTTGCGCTTACAAATTGCTCACCCAGATTTCATTAATGGATTTCAAATTGTGCGTAACACTAAAATTTCAAAGTGTCAAAACATAAGCTACGATAATGACGCATGCGCAAATGCAACTAAGTATATCTTCTATAAGATTGCCAAAGCAATTATGTTCAATCGAAATGCCTCCCAGATTGGCTTGCATTTGCGCAAGCCACTTGGCAGCCATGCATTTCTGACCTCTAAACAAATTAATCAGTCAACTTAGTTGTCACACGAGAGGTGAAGAGCACTTCTATTTATATTATGTTGCAGTTCGTCTTCGTACTTCTTGCGCTTCAATTCTATCTTGTTGGTATCTAGAACCCACATGATGTCAGCTGAGTCTTTTTGTTTTAAGTTCAAGGTGAAGTAATGTAAATTGTTTTAGAGTTTGCCTTTTCAAGAGACAACAAAATAGCTGAAGCGATGGGCTTGGCTTGGCTTCGGCAAAGTTTCAAAAACAACTTATCGCACATTTTTTCTAGTAATTAATTTAACTCATGTCACTCAAAGAGATATAGAAAACCTCGAAGAAGTTATTTTGGGAAAACCAATTCTTATAGTATGAGTTTTGTTGTTTATTATAATTTTAGCTAAGCTCTGACGTAGAGTCTTATTTTGTCGGAATTATCGTAATCTTAGACTTTCAACTGATAACTCTCATATTAGCTCTGCCCAACCACGAATAAAAGCTAAGAATACATCTCTAATTAAAATATATCAAAATAAAACTCTAGTTTTATTCGAGAATAAAATTGTACTTATTTTTAAGCAATGTGTTAGCGAGGAGTGTCTTAGGGGGACAATTTACTTAATTAATTTAAGTAACTGACGTTTTGCATTGATACTATCAATTGAAAATTTTGAGTTTCAGTTGCATAATTTTGAAATATTGTGAAGTCATTAATTTCTTGTTTTAGTTGAGCTTTTCAAACGGCAGAAAAACAACCGCCCAAGTCTGCCATTATAGAAGATTTCGCACGTTTTTGCAAGTAACAAGATTTTCACAACCGTACATCACTTTGACTCTGACAGAAGCGATATTGCTAGCAAGATGATGACAACGGCGAACACACAAGTTTGTTACTGCCTGTCACATGCGATGACATCGCCATACTTAAGATATTGATCTGCATCATGCAACATTACAAAACTGTTCCGAAACCCTGTTGTGAAATGTTTCAATATCGAAACACAAACTTATGCCGACGATTGCAAATCAAAGTATTTATAATAAATTTATCTTCCAGAGTCAAAATGCCATCGGTGCGCATCGAATCTTTCAAAAAACTTCCTTCTCATGTTCGGGTCGACCGGCTGGCTACTACGCAGATGTTGAAACCGGCTGCCAGGTAACATCCAAGGGGTGAATACTTTTTATAGGATAATAATTACGATTTTAATCATTACCAGGTTTACCACATGTGTGATGGCCTTGGCCGCCAGTTTAGCTACTCGTGCCCTAATACTACACTCTTCCAGCAACGTATGCTGATCTGTGACCATTGGTACATGGTTAATTGCTCGAAAGCAGAAAGTCATTATACGGCAAATTTGCTAATAGGTAAGTTTTAAAAAAGTCGTTAGCACATGTTGCCTAACAACGATTTGAACACGTGCAGGTCAACGTGATAAGCCATTTGTGGATGATGAAGAGAATAATTTGCGCACTCCCCGCCCGGATCTTTTGGATCGGCCTTATGCGCCTGATTACTCTGGCGAATCATTTAGAAACCAATACAAGGTGAGTTCGCCCAGAAATATCCTAAACATTTGTTGACCATTCCGTCGTGTTTGTAGCAAGTCGCTGCTGTACAAAACCAAATACGTGATGAAGCTCAGAAGAATTTGGAGAAGCCAAATTCGAATCAGCTTGTAAATGGCCAAACCCGCTGGAAAATCCCACCACCCGTTCGCACAATTCAGCCACCCGCCTATGAGGCACAAAAGGAAGAAGTGGTTAAAACTTTGGTGCCTACCGTGAAACCTTTTAAGAATACCATCAGACCCACTTCAAAAACAACAACCCACCGGCCTGTGACCCAGAGCCAGCAGAATATTAACGGCTACGGCAATGCTGCGCTTCATCCTCGCAAACCGGTGGTCTTTGTGTCGGATCAAGACGATTTGGGTACGAGTCACAGCACGCGTTACAATATGTCAGCTGATTTCAACTCAGCTGAGGTGACACTAGGTAAAGGGCACAAAGTTGCAAATGCACGCCAGTCAGAACAAACGACGACGAGGACACCGCTTGTCAATAAGGACGCGTCTGTGAAGGTGCCGTCTAAGATATATGAACCGCCATTTGTCTATCCGATTTACAATCAGGACGAAACGCCTTCAGTTGCTAATCCTTTAACTTTATCCACATCTGCCCCCTTCACCGCACATCCATTCACTGCAACCGCCAGCACAGCGAGCACAACGGCACGCACCGTCACACGGCCTACAACAGTAGCCGGCAAGCCATTTACACCCACAGCCAGTGGCAGCCTTAATGGTGGTCGTAACCACAACAGCCTCCCGGGCCTGAAGACACAACCCCAACACGGCTTTTCAACATTCCAACGATTCGACACACAAACGCAGAAAGTTTTGAAAGATGTACGAACACCAACGCCAGCTCAGGGTTTCAAACCGCCAACGCCAAGACCACCAGTTCATACGACAAAAACGCTAAAACCACCCACAACAACAACAAACAGCAATGCACAGCTTCCCTCTAACGATCTGCTGCCACCATACGTTGAGCTGGTATTGCACGATGTAGCGACGACGCAGGGTCCACCGATATACTATGAGTGGAAGGTGCCATCCAATGGCCTGGAGCCACCGAAGCTGGATGCACCAATCGGCGTCGACGGTCGGGAGTATCCCGAAGCAGCAATAGATTACAATACGATTAGTTCGCCAGGTGGCTTTCAACCAACGAGTACAATCAATTCGCCGACCAAGACAGCGACTAGCAAAGAGAATCCATTCTTGAAGGTTGCCGCTGCTGCTGCAGGTACAAAATTGACTGGGAACAGCCAAGCCACGAAAACGCCGACATCGCGCTCCATCAAAGAGACAGGCCAACCCAACTACAGCGCTGATAAATCGACGGGCGCAAAGGCGCAACGCCGCTCAGACACCGTCCTACCCACTGATATATCCGAAATACGCAAGGAGTGGCTCGTGCCCGAGTACGCTTTCCCATTGGAGACCATAGGACGAACAGGTTACTTGGCAGCTGACACATACAACTCATTTCAGTTAAAGATACCAGATCGGCATAGCGACACTGACGCACAGACTCATTGGTTTGGAGAGAATCCAAAGTGTCCGGAGTGCCATCCATCTTATGTTGTGCCGGGCACCTGTGAGCCCTGCCTGCGTAGATGAACCAGTCGATAATGCAACTAACCGCTCGCATCGAAGCTTCAACTTCAAGCGTAGTATTAAACTTCATGGCAACACTTGCGCTGCATTCCCTAGTTAATGTGTGTTTCTACCTACATTTATGCATGCATATACATAAATACATACATATGTAATAATGTTGATTTGTAAATAATCTTACAGCACGGCAGCCGATAATATGTAAAGTTCAGCATGCTAAAAGGCGTGCAAATACAATATTTATACAACATTCTTTTTAGTTTCATCATGTCCGTCCCACATCAAAGAATATCACACCATTCTGCAAGTTCAAAATCAAAATGACAATCATCTACTTATAAAATAAGCGTAAATATAGAGAAACGAAGCTAAAATATAATAAATTACATAAAAAACAAACACTTTCTCTCTTTTGAAATACCAAAAACGTAAAGAAAAATGCTCCAAACGGTTTGTTCAATGCACATTTACAAATGCACGCACATGTCATTTAATAAAAATATTTAAATAATGCTTACGTTGCTCATACATTAATGCATATTTACAATAATTTTTTTGCTTTAATTTAAAATGATTATGTAGAACACTTCGCATTCCGCAATAGGATTTACTTATAAATATACAAAAAAATCGAAACTCATAAATTGGTTTCTAAGGCACTTTTCAACAGAAAATTTCATTTTTTTACATTCAAATATCTCTCAGATATCATCATTATATGTATTTGGGATGATGTCTATGCAGATGTGAGAAATATGTCTCTCAATTCGAATTTATTCATCCATTTGGGACGATTTGACTAGCATCTCTATTTGCAGGGGTATTTATTCAAACATTTAAATTAAAGCCGGTAAGATTTGGCTTCAACATCGACTTTTAACAAAGCACAAACCTAAACGACTTTCAAACAGGGATCATAGAGATATATGCTGGGCACCCAGGGTTTTGATGAACCCGGTCCACCGGGCGCAGAGGGTTCACTCTTTGCTACTGTAGTACAGGTGCAGCTGTCGCCGGGAAAGTCTTCTCCCACTGGCTGCGCACGTAGTACTATTTGATGCATTCTGTTGACATTCACATCGCAAATAACGCCAGATTGATGAGCAGGACTGTAGAAACGATTCGTCAGTTGACCGTCCACGTAGATCTGCATGACATTTACAGATAGGGTTAAGAAATGTAATTTCAATTAAAATTTTGAGCTTAATACCTCATAGCCGGCGATGCCACAACAATCGAATATTTCCCATTGAATATAAAGCGACGTCAGGCCAAGATCGTTCACTTCCGTTATCTTCACAGGAAAACTCTCCAAAGCGCGATTGGGTCGTCTTAATGGCTTCTCGGGCTAATAAACAAAAAATAATTAACGGATATTGATGGCAATATTTAATGATGATAATTTACCTTTGGTTTTGCATCTTTTGCATGCAATACTTTCTCCATAGTATCCAAATCAATTATCATAGAATCTATAAAGTATTTCTATAAAGATATGATATGTTTTACTTCAGGCTGTCAAAAACACCATTAAATGTTTAAACTGACCATTTCACATGCAGGATCATACATGACGCTCTGCAAGGTTGCTACGGTTTTACATTCTTGTTGGCAACGCAATGCTCGACAATGGCAACAACTGCAGATATTTGGACAAGGTTTATCATAGTCGTCACAAGTGCATACTATATCATCTTCCTCTCCTTTACAAGGTGAACATTCAGTTTGTTCTTCTCCCATTCGTTTCAGCATTTCACTCGGTCCACATTCTTCTTCTACCATTCGTTTTAGCATTTCTTCTTCTGCCATTCGTTTTAACATTTCTTCTTCTGTCATTCCTTTCATCATTTCTTCTTCTAGCATTCGTTTTAGCATTTCACACGGCAGACATTCATGTTCTTCTTCCTCTATGCATTCCTCAGCCTTCGCTAATGCGGTTTCACAGCCGAAACTTTCAGCTTCACCAGGGCACTCCTCCAACCACTCTTCTCCACTTGCACGGCCACCTTCCTTGTAAACAAAATCCGGGTCCGGTTCTACTTGATATAATTCCTCATCTGTTATCTTAGGCATTGGTTTAGTATAACCTTTCAAAAAGCATTCTTCGATGTATTCTTGCATTTTGGAGAGACAGCACTGAAGCTGTGCCTGCTTTTTCTTTTTGGCCACCATTTGGCTTCGAACGGTTTTTTCATCTTCAGTTGTTTCTTTTTGAGGTGGTTCTCGGCACAACAGAAAGGTAATTTCTTTGAAAAGTTTTTGAACCATTGTAGCTCGTTGTTCAGAAATGGGACCAGGGCAGCGTTCATCTTCGGTTAAATTTTCTAAAAGTCGTACAATTTTATCTTGACGTAATTGAGGCGTTTGGCATGGCGCATCTGGGTCATCTTGGCATGTTAATGGATCAGTCGAACAGCGACAACTTAACATGCATTCGTTTTGATCAGAATCGTGAGAGGAACCATCTTCAGCAGGTGCACCATTTGTGTCGTCTTCCTCTTCAGCATTACCATCTTCATTTGTTTCACTATTATCATTCGATTGTCGACGGTTCTTTCCGCATATACCACAAGGCTGTTCAGTATCGTTATTAACACTCTGCTTGGACTTTTTCTTTCCACATACCTCACAAGGATGGTCTGAATCATTTGAGACAGTCCGCTCGGAATTGTTGGCGCACGCCTCATCAGGTTCGTCAATTTCTTTCTTGACACTCTGTTTGGATTTCTTACCACATATATTGCAACGTTGTTCAGATTCTCTCTTGACACTCTGTTTTGACTTTTTGCCGCATATGTCGCAACGATGAATAGACTCTTTTTTGACATTTGGCGATGACAGCTTTTTCCCACATTTACTACACCTTTTAGTAGATGGTTTTACACCAACATTACTAATGTTGGAAAGTATGTTTTCCGCATTCCTTAAAACGCTTGTAATACTGCTAGAATTGTCCATGTCTTGAGAGTCAATTGAACAAAAACATGTCGTTGCGGATGCAGATTTGTTTTTATATTTCTGATTTTCTCCGCTACAAACAGAAGTGCACTGCTTGAATTTGTCATTTTGAGAAGATGATTTGCTAAATGAGGTGTTAGACGAAGACTCGCAGGACATAAATTGTTCTTGTTCTGTATCACCCATGTAAATATTGGGATATAATGAAACCTTTTTTGCAACTTTATAACCAGAATCTTGAGTAGGCGTAGCTGCGCCTGATGAAGCTTTGATCGATTGGTCATCATATGTATACCATGATTCACTGAAATTCTCGTTCTCATCTAATGGTTTAAAACCCCCTCTGATTTTAATATCCTTCTCACTCAGTACAAGAACATCATTTTCTGGTGCACCACGCTTTCTTCTTTTCTTGTCGACACCAGTTGGTCTCTCGCATACCACGCCTTCATCATCTTTCCGTTTCCTATTCTCAGAGGACAATTGAGAAGGTTTCTGGCAACAAGACACTTTTTCCTCTGATGACTCTTGTTCAATTGCCGCTGCCTTCTTCCTATTATATACGTCTTCCACACCGTCGACATTTTTTTGGGAGCTCATTTTCGTACGTCTGCAAAATATTTCCTTCAACACTTCGTTGTCACTTTGACTCTCAAATGCAGCATCGGCATCCTTGCAAACACATGTCTTCAAATTTTTGTCTTCGGATTTTTCACTCTGTTTAGCACGATAAATTGTGGGATAGTGAATTTTGTTTGACCTTAAACTGCCGCGTTGTGCACATGTATCGTTTTGAGGAGTATCAGTCCTATCCCGACTCGCCTCGACAGTCACTTCAATTGTTGTTAGCATTCTTTTACTTTTAATATAGGATAATTCTGTTTGGGATTTTTTCATGGTAGCGTCCTCCGAATCATCTAATTTGATTATTCTGCCTTCCGGACCTGCCTGGACAGTCACTTCACTTGCTGTTACCATTCTTTTACTTTTTATATAGGATAATTCTGTTTGGGATTTTTTTGTGGTAGCGTCCTCCGAATCGTCTGATTTGTTTATTCTGTCTTCCGGACCTGCCTGCACAGTCATATCACTTGTTGTTACCAATCTCTTAGTTTTTAAATACGATAATTCTGTTTGGGATTTTTTTGTGGTAGCGTCCTCCGAATCGTCTGATTTGTATATTTTGTCTTCTTTAACTGGCTTGTCCTTTGTGGTAGCGTCCTCCTCAACTTTTGATTGGTATATTTTGCCTTCTTTAATTGTCTGGTCCTTTGCGGTATCGTCCTCTTCAGATTTAATTATTTTGCCTTCTCTAATTGCCTTGTCCTTTAAAAATGATGCATCTGTTTGTGATCGTTTGGCATTTGGAGCCAAGTCATCATCACTCGACTGGGGCTGCACAACTTTCCCTTCTCTAATAGCTTTGTCCCGCAAAAATGATGCATCAGTTTGGGAAGACTTCGAATGTAGCTCGAACTTATCATTTAATTTTTTCTCAGAACTGTCAAAGAGTAAGGGAGTATCTGCTTGTGAAGGTTTGGCATTAGGACCAAGACCTTTACTATATAAATCAGTTTGGGTTGCAATGGGAAATTTCGATTCGTTTGGATCTCTATCATCTGCTCTGCTTCGTTGTAGGTTTGCTTTCCGCGATGTTGTTGGCCTTTCATCTTCTGGGGGTATTAAATTTCGGAAATATCTGTCACTATCAGCTTTGGGGTCCGGACCTGAAATGTGAAAAATAACATGAGATCAGAGAAAAATTAAACAATTTATATTCCAAAAAAAAAAAAAAAAAAATTAAAATCAAAACTACGATGACATACAAATTAAACTTGTAATGAACTGTTTGTGAGAAAGTTTCGGTTAAATTTTTTATTTGTATATACAGCCAGAAGAATGGAACCTAAAGAGTGCTTCATTTAATTTAATCCCGAACGACTTGCTTTTATCTGTTTAATATCTTTTAGAGTTACTTCTTGCCCCCGCCGTATTGCTTTTGGTGACCACATTTCGCAATCATAGTGCTCCAAAAATTTAGCTTCGGCTTTTTCGCGGCAAGGACAAAAATCAAAATATGATGTTTGACTACATGGTCGACTATCAGAGTGAAAATCATTAAAAATAGTTCCTCTATTTATGCATTTACAAACTTTCACGTTTAGATGCTCGCGATTGTAGTCATGTACTCGATTCTTCCAAGCACAAAGGCAGCATCCGCAGTTCCCAGGGCAGAATACATTACCATCGGAATCAATAAGTGGGCTGGGATCGTAGCGACATGGCCTGCAAGACTCAAAGTCTTTATGTTGTGGTAATGCAATGAAATACCGTTGTTCATGATCTGAAGGCTCCTCAACGGGTTCTTTAATAAAAATTTCGATGGGACTTTCAGTTTCTATTATTTGCTTCTCAGTTTTAATGGATAGTATCTCTTCGTCTTGCAATGGTGTTTTTTCCCTGATTATTTGTATTTTTAATATGTCTCTGGTAAGACTGGCTTTGAATGGACAGTCAAGCCTACATTGCGATGTTGGGCAGGGGCAACGCTTACTTTTATTCGCAGTATCTACCCTATATGATGAAGTTTGACAAGTAGAAGTTATATAATGAGTTTGCTTTTTATTTAAAGCAGATAAATATGTTTGTTGGCTTTTAGTATTGTCACAACGATCACCTGTTGAGTATGCGAGTTGAGGCCGAGCAACCGTTGCTGTCAAAAGAGGTTCATTAAGTGAGGTTTGGCAAGGACACACTCCTGCGGGAACGTTGAAAGTAATTGGAATTTTAAAAGTAATTGGATCAATGCGAACAGTGTAGGGATTGCATCGGATGTCGTTTTCCTGGGAACCACTTAAGCTTGTTAGTTTGGCCGATATTTCTAGATTGGCAGAACAAACTTGGGGCTCATCATACTGACTACGCGCCACATCTTTACAACTATCAAAATTTTTAAGCAATTTTTGAGCGGCATCTGAAGCGCGTTGCAATGCTACTCGCATGGCTTGTGGATCATCAAATGAAGTTCTTGTGCTTTTCGTACTCCCTTCGTCGGGAACATCACTTTCGCTGATGCAGTCATAAAACTTATCTTGCTCGCTTGGTGTAGGTTCAAAGTTTGGCATCATATAAAGAACTTGAGTGGAATCCTCTTTTTTGGGTGGGGTGCGACCGTCTGCAGGCTGTACACAGCATGGTTCTCTTGGATATTTCGTCTTATGAGCGCAAATCCCAGGCCGGGAGCATTCGTCTTTCATAGATGCCGAGACTTTACTTTCACAACATGGCGTTTTTGGATATTTATTCTTTCGGGGGCAAGTTTCAGGACAAATAGATTCCACTTTACCCTTACAACATGGATCGTTAGGATATTTTTGCCTTCGGGGACAAGTATTAGGGCACCCTGCTTCCAAATCCACGACTTCTGCTTCATGAACTTGTGTTGACTTCTCCGACTGACAACACGGATCGTTTGGATATTTTTTCTTTCGCGGACACGATTCAGGTCTTTGGCACTTATTTTCGCCTTTATCACAACAATGTGCTTGTTGCCCTTGTTTAAAACGGTTACATACGTCAGGATTCTTGCACGAATGTTTATCCTTGTCCATGGCTGAAGAAATTTATACAACTATTTTAACAAAATTTTTTACAAGCAATTTAGGAAAGCAATCTTAATGAACTGAGTTTACATTTTATAATACAAATGTTATGTAATTCAAAGCAACTTCGTTTTTATTGAAAATTGTTCTCAGTTCTGACAAGGGTGTGAGTAGTTCAAATTGTTGTTATTGAAATCAGTCACTCGTTTTGATAAAAACCGGTCGCTTTACTGGGTAGTAAATGGTACAGCAAAACTCAGCTTCAACCCTGCTATTGTGGTAAACCAAAAGACACTCGTGAATTTTATGTTCAATATCTGACAAAAGCTGTAGAAATCAAAATGCAAATAAATTAGTAGGCAAATGGTTTGGGCAAATACTGTACACACCGGTAACTTCAGTGGCTTGGTAACGCCTTTAAGATCTTCCACACATGAAATCGCGGCTACAAATTTTTCATAGTTGTCAAGTGTAATTGAGTTATAATTGCTTTGCCAAACATCCTTTAATACCTCCAGATTTTGTCTGAAACCTTTTTTTGATTCCCAGAGTTTTATTAAATTATATCGGAATGTAGAGCAATCCCAACCAGGCAACTTAACACTATTTTGCAGGGATTGGATAAAGTGAAGAGTCCCTTCAGACAACAAATCCATCCGATTTTCGACATTCATTTCATCATCGACTTGAACATAGCAGTCAACACAGTGAACTACTGTTTCGGTTGTTGTGGCCCTGTTGCATGTTTGCGGAATTGCATCAATACCTACTGATTCACTTAAAGGTGTTTCTGTTTGACTGTAAGCATGGAGATAAATTGTGCCCGTTTGTGGTTTTTCAATTAAAACCGCCTGCATAACCTTGTGGGACTCCGCCGCTACCACAATTTGCGTTGAGTGAACTGACGGCACAGAATGAAAGCTTGTAAAAGAGACTCGTTTCTGCAGCACTTCCGATTGGTATAAATCCATATCGGAGGCATCATAGAATGATTCTTGTAATTTGGTGGTAAACGATAGAGAGATGTGACGCATTCGACTTCGACATAAGCGCTTGTAAAGAAATCGCTTGCAGGTACGCCTTTTGCGTTTTAAGGGGTTCGTTTCATTACCATTTGCTTTAGTCAATAGTTTTGTTTTAGAGGAGAGTTTTCGTAGCTCAGAAGGAACTTCACATATCTGTTTGTATTCTTGAGAACATGAGGGTAAAGAACTCGGATCAATTGCAATCTGTGGTATAAGGGCCATGCCAACAGTCAATGAAATGTTATGATCTTGAGAGTTTTCCTTGCTATCACTAACAGACCGATCAGTAACTTGTCTGGGTAGTCTTGACAAGGTATTGGTCGTGGTCACTGAACCTCCACCCCCACCTGTGCTTCGATTGGACAATCTCGGCAAATCACTTACTGGCTGAGCTTGGTTCTGTTGATTGTTGTCAATTGTTTCGCTTACCTCTTCTCCATCGCCATTAAGCAATGTATCTGCCAACTTTTTGACATCACGTGCTACACTGTGAAATTGCATATGGGTAGGAAGTTCTAATTCACAACGCTGTCATTTAATATTGAAATTTGTAAGTTAACACAGAAAAATATTTAAGTTATTAAAACCTACCTCGAGATTTCGAAGCGCATTTCCAAGTCCTTTACTTGCAGTTTTAAGATCTTTTATTTGGTCTCTTCGGAAGCGCTTTGAAGGACTGTCACAGAGCTCTTGTGCAAGACTATAATTGTTCTCGCGTTCATTACACTTCTGTTCCAGTTGTTCATAAAGTTCTTCCTTTGTTCTAAGTTCGTCCTGAAGAACACGTTCACGCTCTTCATGATCTTTCACTAAAACCTGTAGTTCGCTAATCTTCGCCTCAAGTGTGGAGACTTCTTCCTTTAGTTCACCATTTGTAACCTCTATATGAAGATACTCTTTACGCATGTCGAAGATTTGCTTCCTTAAGTCGTCGGCCTCCTTCTTAAACTGATCCTCCGAATTTTGCTGAAGCTTACCTACAAAAGTAAGCTCGTCAATGAGATTTTTACTGCGTCTGCGTTCTGACTCAAGCGCTTCCATAAGTGGTTTTTGTTGATCCTTTATTTGTTCCTTTTGCTCTTTATAGCATTCTAGTTCTTTGAGAACACAGTTGTGTTCTTCTAGAAGTTCACGGTGATCTTTTGAAATACGCACCAAGCAGGTTTTCAAGCCCTGCTCAGTCTCTTCAAGTTGCTGAATTTTCTCATTCGCAGCACGTGCATCGTCACGCAGACAATCTTGTAACTTTGTAATCTTTTGCTTCAGACACACTTCTTTGGCACGGTACGCCTCTTCACGCTCCTTATATTCTCTTTCTAGATCGACCCAGTGTGAGTCAGCCGTTTCCATTGCTTCGTAATGGCGCGAGTTTAGTTCTTTTATTTGGCTCCGCAAATTCTTGACCTCCTCCTTAAGGTACGTTAACTCTTTCTCCTCACATGAGTAACTGTCATTGGATTCACTTCGTGGAAACGTAGCATCGGCATTCGGTTTCAGCTTAGCAAACGTTGACGTTCCAGAACAATACCCTGCCGAGTGCCGATTGAGCTCGGATTGACTTTCGCTTTCGGATTGCTTTGAATAGTTCGCCTGCAACAAGGGCGCAACAGATGATAATAACTTATACATCACGATAAGTGGCAACGACTTCTGCAATGTTGACAATTGTTGCTTAGCTAGTTTTCTGTCTTCTTCTAGATTGCAAATACGAGTTTCGCACGCCACTATGTCGTCCTGCAAGATCTGGCTTTCAGCGCGACAGTCTTTGTACTTGGCACTTAGCGCCTCTTTAGACAATTCCAATTCAACGTTTCGTTGGGCGAGTATTTCTAATTCTACTTCCAAACGCTGCAGACGCAAACGAGTGTCGTTTTCAGCTTCCTCAAACTCACACTTTTCCTCCTCAAGTGTGGAGTTTTCGTTTTCAAGCAGTTCCACGCGACTTAGTAGCTCCTTCAGCTGCTTCTCTAACTGTATTTCACGTTGAAGACGATCTGCTAGGTGTTTTGCTTGAATATCACCGGAACTCTCGTAGACAATTACCTTACGCTCGACAAGATCCAAACGATCTTTATAGTACTGTAGGCGCTTTAGCAGCTCACTCGGATGTGGCAATGGTGGGTTAGATAAGGCAAACAAGGTTTTGCCAGAGGGACCGCTATTAACGCGCTGAAACACTGAGGTTTCGTACTCAAACTCGGTCTGCGTGTGAGCGTGCTTCGGCCCGCTGTCACCAATAAAATCGGATTCGACGAAGACACCGCTCTCGCTAAGACTGTTGCTTTGCCAAGCTAGACGGTTTGTTTTGCGGGGTGAGTCTGTGGGTGTATTTGTGGGTACACAGCTGTTATACGGCTGAACTGTGGCAACGATGCGTGCGTTTGATGCAGACACGGAACTGGCGAATGACTTTCCAGTTTTGTTATTGTACGCACAATTTTCTTCCAAAACAAGACGTGCACCAGGCGTTGACGACGCAGACCCTGAACTGTAGTCGGAAACTCGAGATTTTACCTTTAATTAGTTACCAAAAAGTTGAAATTGAATTACGTTTAAACATTTAATGATACAATTTTGCTAGATGTTTAAATATTTATCTATAAATTTCAAACTTTTTGTTGTTTTTATATATCAGTTAAAATTTTGGCATTAAAAACAAGTTTATGAAAACATCATTACAAAAGGTTACAACATTTTAAAAAACTGACAAGCAAAAAAACGCTTACCACTTCTAAGCTGCTCGGCTCCTCTCCTGATGAGTTAGCATTCAGTGACTCTGGGCCACTTCTCAATGCATTCAAATCCAGTTGTTGCAGATAATTGAGCAGTTGTTGTAGATAGAGCTTGTCACCAGCATCCAATGCATTGCACTTCATCAGCAGTTGTCTTAAGCGTCGGCAAAGATGATCATGCGATTCCCCTGTCAACTCTTCATCAATAATGTGCGGTGATGTTATACCAGAGTCCATGGTTAAACTCGTATTGCCGTAGATCCCGATGGGGTCATCCAGCTCCTTATTGCAAGACCAAACATCCTTAGCCGTCGCCATTGATGTGTTTGTCGCAGAGGTCTCAGTTGATGGCGTATTACTCTGCAAAGACCACTGAAATGTATGGTATATACAGGGTGTGATTAGACTTTTAGCAAGCCTGCCTGCACTATTCGTGCTGTGCGCCGTTTCGCTGCGTTAGCGCTGAGCTTTCGGTTTGATTTCGTTCGGTATTAAAATCATTACAAATCTTCAGCTTTAGTCAATAATTAAATGTGCTTAGCAAGCAGTTTGCATTATTTTCAACCTGAGTGATTTTAGAAGTTGTTTACCGTTCGGCTCTAAATATTTTGCAGACCACAATAAGAAAGTCTGACCAAACAAACAAGCTAACAAACATAATATTACATATATTTTTAGTAAAATTTATAGTAAGATAAAACTGACCCTAAACCAGCAACAACGCCCCCACAAATATATTATTGAGTAAATAGTGTCAAATCTATCCATAATGGAACCATGGACAATTTGCATAATTTCAAACAATTCGACCAACACTTTTCAATATTTGCCAACTAATCGCCACAGCAGCTCGTTAAGGGCAAGTTGAGCTATGGCCAAATCAAGCGTACTGCTCAGTAGGTGCACACAACGATCAGTTTATTAAAGCGAAAATACCCATCAGACGACACTTACTAAGCAAATAAAGTCATCATCGCACAGCATTTTGAAGTATAATTTGATTTATATTTTTGTAATACAAAAATAGCACAAACTGTGGGCGTTGGAAGATTCCACGTTAATTACGTAATCTTTCTTAGCTTTGCAGAAAGTTTAAAATGTTTTTGAAGTACTTCATTAACAAATTTTATGACATGCGCAAAACTTCTTGTACTTTACACCGTGCCCATTTTAATCAAACTTTATTTGCTTATTGCATGTTGCCGAGATCAACAAAAGTCACGACTTAAGACACTGTCAAAATGATAAAGTTGGCACAGTTCATGCAAAGTTTAAGTTGTTGAGCGAAAGCAAATTTGTTTATAGATACTTTGCGCTAAAAAGTTCTGCATGTAATATTTGCGGTTTTTTTTGGCCGTACGAAACACGCGCGTGCGCTTGCGTCTTGCGAAACGAGTCAAATCGAACTGAATTGTTTCAAGCGCCAACATTCATTCATGAACCTAACAAAGAGACTGAGTTTGTGACTAAGCGCGGTTTTGTAATCTAAACAAAACAAACTCAGATTGTTTTGTTTGGATTGCTGTTTTGACCAAGATCGTTAATGCTCTCTTTTTCTGTCTTCCTCTCTTTTTTTGTCTAATTTATCTACAGCTCTTTTATTAACTGTGCTCCAATGAGCCACGTTAACTTCATAACAAATGTTGAGTCGAATGGCGAGCCAATTTAATTCAATACCTAATTTTGAGTCTGGTCAGCGCCTCCCTTTAAGTAAATTCTTATGGATTTCTTTACATGGACAATTCGCTCACAATAGATTGCCATAAACTTGCATATGTTATAAATATCAAAAACTACATTTCAATCAGCTTATAGCATATGACTCAGCTACATAGGCGCTCACCACTTCACTTCGAAAACTGTGGGAACTGACTTGCAACTCAGTTGCAGTTTTAAAGCTGGAACACCTGAGTAGTTGCAATGTTTTTGTATTGTAAATTTTCATTGTGTCGCCCATTTTTTACGTTTTGTTGCCCAAACGTCTGGATGCATGATTAAATAAATCAACGTTCGTTAATAAATCAACGTTCGTGTTAATTTTTGATATTATAGTTTACGGTTCGATAGATAATTGAAGCATAATTGTTGAATTTTCTAAAGTAAATGTATGCCACCGAGTATGAGGCATCACCAAAATTTCGATGACAGAGATTATTTGAAAAAAAAAAACATAATAATTAATGTGACTGTAGATATTGCTGAGATAATTTTAATTCAAAATTAATAAAATCATATTTTATACACTTTATACAAGAAGAAAGGCTGAGTAAATTGGCTTATAAGCTGACTCAAGAGTATAAAAATTACCGATTCCAAAAATCTGGCCGCACTGGTTCAATATTCACTTATTTCTGGTATAAAAAAAAGTCGAAAAATATTCTCTTTTAATTTAAGTATTGAATTACCGTAAAAATCGATATCTCTTGTGGAAGACATACGCCTTTCTTCGATCGAAGTTTTGAAAATAAGAACATTCGATTGAACTGACTCACGACATTTGTCATTTCAAGCGAACATACGCTAAGCTATATCTATATCTATTCTCCACAGACACATGATCGTTTCCACCGAACACATGCCCCAAACAATGCAACTTCATTTAGTATACTTTTGGGATAGTTGAATATGACGACTCATGGCATCCTAAATTTGAAGCGAACATACGGCACTTCATTTCAAACGGCCCTGTTCAAATTATGTTGCTCTCACGAGTCGAGTTGCTTTGAATAATAATATTGAAAAAACACCCGATTCGTGAACTAATCTGATTTAGATTGGCAGATCCAACAGGCAAAAATCGTCTTATGTAATTAATGAATGGACCCTTTTATACATTATCCGGATTTTCGATTTTACGGAATGCACCCGGTTTTAATTGATCCGGATAATCGAATTTCTACTGTATATAGAATACTTCTAATAGGAAACTAGTGTCCAACTGCCGAGTTCGGAACTAGTACAAGAACTAGTCAAAGAAGCGCTTTATCACACCAGTCTACTCAAAAATGAACAGTATCCTTAATTTCGCCAAAATTAAGCATATAACATACATTCTTGAACGATTTTCAATTTAAACAACTAAATATTTTGGCAATAACTTAACATTTTTGTTTCCGCTGGTACAACGTTTCTTATTTTCTGCAAGTGTACACAAAGTTTCGATATTTTACGTTTATTAACATGATGCATTTTTGTTTCAATGCAGTCTGCATTTGTGAACAAGTTTGAGATATTACGAGTGCAACTAGAATTATTTTACAGTTGTCGCTTCTTCTTTTACCCATCAAGCTCAACCTGTCAACAATAATTTCTTGAAAAATATACGTTATTTTAAGAGTTATATGCTATCGCTTGCTAACATAGAAGCTTTCGATACTTATATTCGAGATACATATCTATGATTGGGGACAAGGTTTTTGTTTTTAAATTTATGTAAATTTATAGCCAGCCAATAAAGCCTTCTCAAACTCTATTCAACCTCCCCTCAAAACGTCTAAAATTGTAAATACTTTGAACGATAGTTACAAATCTCCATAAAACGGCCGTATCAGAATTGTGTGTTAATGATATTAATTCTATGAGTGCTGTATATTATTTTCAAGTAATCTCGATTCAATTTACCTTGTCGTTGCTCTCTTCCAGCTCAAGTATTCTAAACTCCAGCAGCTCATTCTGTTCCCGCAGTTCGTTGGCCTCTGATTGCAGATGATGTTCTTGTTCTTCCAACTGTTTAATTTTTTCATTCAGTTCATTTAACTTTAGACTGGTTGTCGCCTATTATGTAACAAACAGCATTACTCGAATGCGCTCACCTCAACATACAAAATTAAACTCACCTCAAGCGCACATTTCTCAGAGTTCAAAATCTCTTCCTTTGCCACATTAAGCTCGGCTTGTAGACGTTCGTTCTCGTTGTGAAGTAACTCGATTTCCTTCTGCAATTTTTCAATGTCTTGTGTATAGGTTCGTATCTGTAGGGGGAACAAAGATACAATACACATTAACGCTTCCATAACACAAATATAGTAAGACTCATCAACGACTTAAGCTGCTAACGCGATTTATTGTTATTATTTTTCTTTCTTTCCTGCTTTTACGTCACGTCATACATTACTTTTCTTATTTCTATACTAATTATGATTTCAAGTCATTACGAAATAGTCTGCATGATTAATTTTCTCTGTATGCTGTATTCCGTTGGTAATTGTCTAGAAGGTCAAACAAGTGTTTTCTCGAAAATAAAAAGAAAAACTTGCTTAAAACTCTCATATTTTAAATTCAGATCAAGTTCTGAATAGGCTTCTTTTTACCATACTTTTTGTGCGTTTCTAAAAATAGCCCGATTGCAAGATGGATGTTATGCACTTTTGCGTTAAGTAGCCGTTTATAAATAAACCTTAAATTTCCCCTGAGAGCTCTCGTTGAACTTACCGTTTGCCAGATATCGGCGCTGTCCAGTCCTGCCGGTGGCGGTTGCGGACTGATGGAGGGCGGCGCCGAGGACAGGGCTGAGTCCGAATCAGAGTTGCTATCCTGTAATACGCAAAAAGCAAGCGGATTGTTGCATGAGCTTCATCTTCTATATTAGGATATGTTCGGCTTCTTACCTTGGGCCTGAATTCTTGTTGCCGCTCGTGTGTTTGCGTCTCTGTTGAAGTCTTCTTGAGTAGACAATGGCTAATCTCGTGTGGCAATGAATGATATTCTTTCATTATGATTTTGTCTTCTGCTGTCGTTGTGTTGATATCCAATGAGGGTAACATGTTATTTGGTGATTTTGTTTGGTTATTTTCTGTCGGTATTTTGTGTATATTTCGTGTATTTCTGATAAGCTCAATGTCCTTGAGTTGAGTCATCTGAAAATTGTGAAATCAAAGTTTATTTTTGTTAGTTGATGAACAAAAATTTACTGTGAAAAATTATTGAAAGGTTTTATTGACCCTAATCAAGTCATTGTCATTAAATAAACACACGCTCAGATACTTTTCAAAATCGACGACCCCTTTTCAATTAATACGCGTAAAAGGTGAAACTTTCAGCACAAAGAAAGTAGACGAAATTTTGAAATGTCTTTAAAATAAAAGTCATACAATAGTTATTTCTAACAATTCGCACATATTATTGCTCCACATAGTCAAACGGACAGACGAGGCCAAAAGATGTTGTTGTTATTGTTGACATCATTGTGTTTGTTTGTTGTTGTTTGAGCACACAACATGTCATCACGAAAGGTTCGCCGCAATTGTTTTTCGAATTCTGCAACGGCTCAATATGTGAACCAGCAAGCAAATGAACGTTAACAGAAAACGCAGACACGATTCGCTCACCAATATACACATGAGGTTTCTGGCAAAGTGGAGTAGAACACCTTGACATTTGATGATGGCACGCAACTTCACTCGTTTCAATTCTAACATTAATCAAAATGAGACAATGCACTCGCACATAATATGTCTTGTAATGCTTATACTCAACTCAGAGCGAGATCTTTACTGCCGGCGTACAACAAACAAAAAAAAAAAAAAATACGAAAAAAAAGTGAGATCTCTGTTGCATTGTCTATTGATTCACCTTCGCTTGTGTCTGCGCCTGTGTCGTTTTCTGCCGCTCCTTGCGCGCTACGCTCAAGCAAACTTGTTCGACCGTGATTCAGAGAATCGCTAGTCAGTGTCGTCGGCCACTGTCACCTACACCTACACCAACCCCACCACCACCGCCACCACCATGGCCACCACCATGTTTGATTGCACTAAACGCGCGCCAGTTTCAGTAAGACTAACGGGGCTCAGACGTGGTCGCCATTTCTGGCTTTCGATCGGCGCATGCAAAAGTAAGCGCCCGACTTGAGTGAATGTGCAAAGCTGACTTGAGTTTATTGACTTTTGCCCGGCCAAAAGAAAATGATTATTATTTGAAGAAATTGACGATGCGACGGTGCCGATAGCAAAAGTCAATGCAAACGTTGGCACACTTTATATGCGGTCGTCTCTTTCACACACACTTGCACATACATTCTCAGGGTTGACTGCACCGCCACTTGCGCGCCAGCTTTCCTTAAGTACACCAAAAAATTTCTCTATGTCACTGGGAAAGGTCATTGTCGTTGTCGACATTGAACTAAAGTCTTGACTCTAAAACTGCCAAAAACTAACGATATTTTCCAGTGGCATTCCATGCAGCGCTGATGTCAAAGTCGGTTCAAATGCCTTAACCCCACTCAAATAACATTTTCAACTATTTGACAACAGAATGTGTGAAAATTGTCTAAGATGTCTGAGATAAGCTGAGGCGTCGCTAATAACAATTGCGAGTAATTAACTGCTGATTTCTCCCACATGAAATTTTAATGGAATGTACTTGTAGCATAAATATTAAATAATGCAAATGAAAAGTTGCAATTACAGGCGCTTCCTCTTGTCGGTTGTGCAGTTTGAGAAAAAAATGAAGAAAAAAAAAATAAAGAAGAGAAATATGTCAGCTATTGTGGCATTTCAACATTCAATTTATTCCAAATTGTTGCTTTTGGGGTGAAAAGAAAATGTTGACTGATACGCAAAACACGCAAAAACAATGCGAGTCTTCGCGCATTGTTGCAATTAATCAGCAAATCAACGAACCCAAACATTTCAGCCCACAACGAAAACTGCAATAAGCTTGTTTGCATAGTTGTTGTAAAAACGCTGCTGCATTCAGCCTAACTACGATATTTTCAAATGAAAATTTATTGTTTCGTATCTTTTTTGAAGTACGCAAACTTCAGCTGTCAGTTAGTCTGCTAGTCAGCCAGTCAGCCAGTCAGTCAAGCCCGTCCGTTCGTCAGTTTGTTAGACATTCAGCTGAATCGGCAGCAATTGTTAAGGATTTCTCGATTGAGTTTTTATTCAAGTGTGTGGGTTGCTGTTTTTCTTCTCAATTTCGAGTTACCCAAAGACCGACGACTAGTCTGTAAGTTCATCATGAATATTGCATGAAAGCCAACAACAACACTAACAATAACAACTGACAACTTTGAAATAAGATTTGTTGCCATTGTTGAACGATATTGCGAAAATTGTTGATTATGTAAGTCTTAGCATAGATTTTGATTTTCGATCTCATACACACTTAAAGCCATCAATCAATCAACGAATCATGCATTGATATTGTCATAATCATCGATCATCAACACGCCCCGACGAACATATACGTTAATGAACTATGATATTCAATTATGGTTTTTTCAATTTGATGAAGATTTTTGTTTGGCTTGTTGCCTACAAAACTTGCCCCAAACGTAACGCAACGCAATGCAACAACAACAATCCAAATACATGTTGGTGTAAATGACTGCGTAGTGACATGTTCGCCAAAGCAAAGCCAATTTAATTAAATGTCTTCGAGCCACAGATCGAATTGGCCGAGAAAGTGAAAGTGACACAAATGCGCGAATGATGCAATTGCAACATGCAACATGCAACGGCGACAACAACTAACATGATTTAAAGATGTCGCTACTCTTTTTGTTAAGTCAAACGACAAATTCAATTAAGCTTAAGAAAACTGCCGCATGTAGGATGCAATGGATCTGTGTGTGCGTGTGTATGCATGAAAGCGCAAGTTCGTGGCACTTGCTCTTTCTTGCACACTTACTCACGCTGGTTGGCATTAGCTCTCTCAGTGTGACATGTGCCGCAGCGGCAGCGGCAGTGGCAGCGGCAGCGGAAAAGGCATTGCAGGAAAACGTTTTTCTTAGTTATGAAAAGCGCGTTATTCATGTTGGCGTCATTGTTGCCGCTAAATGGCGACATTTAACACTCGAAAACGCCGCGACGCTTAAGACTGCAAAACTTGGCCACAACTAAAAATGGTAAATCATCATTTGACAGTTGCATCTAACAGCTTCAACGTGTGTTTAACTCATGCGCCTCGTTTTTCTGTTTTGTTTTGTTACCACGACGTCTGCCTATAATGATGATTTGCAATGTCTTTTATTTATTTATTGATTTTTATGTGCTTTTTTTTCTTTAAGATTGCCCGCATCGTGTGCATTTATGTATGTACGGAAAACATCTGCAAACGCAACTTTTATGCTTATTCATTTCGAAACTCAAATATGTTAATTCATTCTCAAGGCGATGCCCAACACTTTGCTTGCTGCTTGTTGCAGCCCAAGTTGTCTATAACCAACTATAAACCGTGCATTGTTTACTGCCATATTTTTTCTGTTTGTTTATTTGTTTTTTACTCAGCCGTGCTCATTTTCAATACTACAATTCGATTTAATGCTTTATGTACTTTCACTATTTGCGCACAGTGCAGTTACTCAGGCCCAAAGACTCACCTCGGTCCGGTTCAGTTGAATTCAAGTATTGATTATAATAAATAACGAAGGCTGGCATTATTTTCACTGAGTTTAGTCATTTTTTGTACCTTAAGACAAGCGGACCAATTTTGTTTTTGTTTTATTGTATTATTTTTTATAAAAAAAAAAAAAAAAATCATGAATCGTTTCCTACTTTCTAGGTTGCTTCGAACCGCGTTTGTTGCCTAATCATGTAAATTGCTTGTCCAACGCCCATTTTCAAGTTTAGCTAAACTAAAGTTGCCCACAAAGACGGGGTTAAAAAAAAACGAACAAAAAATAATAATATTTTGCAAATTTCACGAAATTATAGATCATTTACTCAAGCAGCAAAGAAGTACTAACAAAAAAGTACCTCAGGTGCCAATTCGAGCATCATTTGACTTTGCGTACTCGCTTACATTGTTAGGAAGCCAACGTCTTTGTCGCCGTTGAAATTTGCATTGCCGCTGACGACTACGTCGACGTCGACATTATCAAAGTGAGTTCGTCGGTTCGTCAGTCATTCAATCAGTGCAGCGCAAAGCCGTGGGAACAACATCGAATCGCTTTAATTGCGCGCCAATTCATGTGCAAAAGTTACTTGCGCTCTGCCAATTTGGCGATTAACAAATAAAGCAAACTGTGAGAGCTCCGAACGATTATTGCGCTGCTAATCATAGAGCCAAACGCAAATCACGCAAATCACAAGAAATTCATGCAAACTGTTACACAATCTGAATTTGTTTAAAATGGAGTGGCCCACTGGACGCCTAGACAAGCGGCACCTGAGCTAACCACGCCCCAGCCACGAACTTTGCAACCATTTTCGCTGTCATGATCAAACATTTTTGGCTTAGCGGTATTTTTCTCGCGCTCCTGGAAAAGTCACGACAGCGCGCAATCAAGGCTAGCAAGCCAAACCAAAAAAATAAAAAACATTTATAAATAAATAAGATACATAAAAAAAAAGCCCGAGGCTGGGAGCCAAATTAACCATGTTGCACTCATGCAGACGGCCGCGGCGGCCACAATCGCTTGTTATGACTTTCGGGTAACGCGAAAAGGAAAGCGAAGGAAAGCTAAGGCATGGCAAGGGACGCAAAGTGAGTTAAGGTGGCAGACAGCGCCGTCTGACTTTGCCGATTTGTGCACAGCAGAAAGGCGGTCGCAAGTGCAAAATTACAGAAAATATACTTCATTTTTTTCCTTCTTTCTCGCTTTGCATTACACTGACGGCTTTCGTGCAGCAAAAAGTAAAAGTATCTATCGCAATTTTGACTATATAGTTGAGCTCTTGTTTTTGTTTGCTGTTTGCTGTTTGCTGTTTGTTGTTTGATTTTGTTATTGTTATTGTTACTGCAACGCAGTCGTATTTAGTCATATTTGCATAAATTTCAATTTCATTGCAGAGCCGAGCCGAGTAGAGCTAAGCTCAAATTAACTGCGCTCCACATGCATAATCGACGAACGTCATTCATCGATTTTGTAATCATTTGCCGCGGCAACCACGTCTGATCAACGTTGCGCTTCACCGATGAAGTTGCAGCGGCTGACGCTGTTGCGTAAGCATCAATGCGCCGCGCTGGTCAGCACAGTTTGTCTTATAGATCACAAACGTTGTATAAGATTCAAGCATTCACACACATACCTTGGTTCTTGCCAAAAAAAGTGACCCACAACCTCAAAGCCCAAACATACTTTCCGAACAGGTTTGCAAGCAATAAACATTCATACAACCGAACAAGTTTAAAATTAAAAAAAATAACATAAAACAACGGCGATGTCGTTTATGTTTAAAGTGAGAACTCGCATTCGCTGTTGGCTGCTTGAAAAGCACGTGCATTTTTTAGGCCAAAGTTGGTTGGTGTCTTGGGCCAAACGGACATTTTTGCTCGAAAGCAAATTGTATATTGTTTAGTCATTTAAATTGCTTGCACTTGATCTCGTTAATGAACTTTCGCTTCAAGTTGCAATACATTTAAATTTCGTTTCGAATTTAAGTTTGTGTCAAGACCATATATATGTAATAACATTGAAGCAGGGTCCCATATAATACATGTATACATAGGAATGATCAGAGCAACAAGAGAAATCGATCGAGGCATCTTGAAACCCATAAAAGATTTACACTTGAAACTCTTCTTAAGACATACGCGATTTTGAACTAATTTTAGTTGCATTGAATGGTTACGACCACTTACCCCGAAAAAGGAGACGCAAGGCCCCTTGAAACTTTCAATGAAGTTGATGTAAGAAGTACAAAGTCGTAGAAACGCCCCATTTCATTGGTGTCATTGTAAAGAGTTTGAGAAGCACTGGTAGGATCCAAATTGAAACAATCAGAATATTTTGCAGAATAGATGTAAATATGCTAAAATAATTGCATAAAACTTGAAGTAAGAAAAGCTTCAACCGAGTGGAATTTGAAACATACAAAAAATGCAGGCGAGCTATGGCAGCACCAAAAAGAAAGAAAGAAATGTTTCACATAAAATTTACGTCATAGACCCTAACTACAATTGACTTTTTTTTTGTACTTTGATTTTGCATGTTGGGGTCAATATAACCTTCCCTAGATTAAATTATTTGAAAATAAGCATAGTTGCTTATTAAAATTCTTAAAAAAAAATACAACTTTTGGCGAGTCTAAAAGTAACGTTCTCTGTTTTAATTGATATCTAGATACATTGTTTGGCTACAGTATGTTATTTCGCTCGACGGTAGGCTTTCTTCAACAATGCGGCTGGGCATGGTGCCTGCTTACTATAAACAGCACTTGATACACAGCATTGCTTTGTTCTTGTTTCGCGCTTTAGAAATGTATCTCAAGTTTCAGCTCAGATTGCTCTATTGTATTTTACCGCTCGCTCACCTTATTGTGTGACGAAGAACACGCGCAAAACGACCAACGTTTTTAACAGTTATGATTTTGTTTCTTCACCATTTCCAGTCAAGTTCAAAAGCAGACGGCCGACAGACAAACAAACAGACGAGCGGACGGTCGGGCGGTCGGTCGGTCGGATTGTCGAACAATTCAACCACTTTGAAGTTTATTTACACGCATTAGCGACTTTTTTTGTCCAAGCGAGTTCAACAAACCTTGTGGAAGTGTAGTTCTCATTTCTTTTGATACGCTTACAGTGCTCTACAAACGCGTTCGTGATAGTGCGCCTTGTTCTTTTCTTGTTTCGCTTTGTCTTCTACTCGCAATCAAAGCAATCAAATTACAGCTTTCCAGCTCACGCTCAAAAGACCACGTTTACATTACAAGTGCCAATTGTGCGGCTCCTCAATTAATTCTAAGTCAGTCGGCATGTAAATACGCTCGTAGGGTACGACGGCGCCTAAATATCACGAGCAAACACATAATTCTAACTAAATTAACGATTCAGTTGAGCGCTGTGTTGCAACGAGTTTCGTTCGTGTTGAACGCTTGCCAATTGCTGAGATAAATTATCTGAGTAACGGTGCCGATTGCATTTGACCGACAGGTTGTGGAATAAAACCTGTACTGAATCTTCTCTTATGTTGACCAAAGTGTTTGAATACAACACACATGATTGACTGCCTTGCAAAACGAAATCAAAACCTTGGATTTGAGAGATTTAAGTTTCGAGCATGAAGAGCGACGCCGCGACGATTCACAAGACATGTTATACATAAGACACAGGCATTAAATAAAGCGTGAATTAATTATTCATTAGCACCAGCAACTTTTAACCAGTTTGTTCGTCGATACCGGTCCGACAGGCTCCTCTTCCTTGATGCACAACTCATGCAACAATTTACTTAATGGCGATACGCAAATGAAACACTTTGTTATCGCTGCACTGATTGACCCATTTTCGCATTTAGAAAGTGACCAAAATTGCTCGCATGGACGCTGATCGCTGCCTTAAATGAATGTGATTTTCTTAATGGATTTCGCTCGATAGGCGTTGCTCGATTGGCCAAACAGCAGCGGAGAAGCAAACAACATTTGCTTGTCATTGGAAATTCTAGTTTTCAACGTTAAATCGGCAAAAAAATAAAAGGAAAAGTGACCACCAAAGGCGAATTTCTGCTCAATGGCCAAACCCATGGCAGAATTTCACTGTCGTCTTTTAAAAGCGTTTTCACTGAGACTGAATTTTGTTTTGTTTTTGTTGTTGCTTCTGTTTTTTTGTTTGTCTTTTACAGTTGGTAATTTTCCTTGTAAAAAGATCAATAAACGAAACAAAGTTTTCAACGAAAGCAACAACAACAAGTACAAGTGTATTTCTTTATAAAGTCGTCTTCTTCTTCGTCTTCTGCATAGTGTCCAAAGCATTTATTGTAAATGCCAACTTTGGTTATTTGAGACGCGTTACCGTCCCCAAAGAGTCGTAGACGGACAGCTGACTGTCTGTCTGCCTGAAGTGTCGTGTTCTAAATTTTTCGCTCTTTGTTTGTTTACTATAATTTTTTTCTTCTTTCAACGCCACCACCTCCTAAATGGAAATTGGAAAATTGCGAAAGGAAATTGTCGGTTGTCGGTTGTCGCTCGATGCTCGACGCTTTTCGGAATAGAAACAGAGGCGCAACATGAAGACACTACGGCTAAGCTGAGCTGAGCTGAGTTGAGATGAGATCCGGTGCTTCTGCGAATAGGAAATATGGGTTACTGAACACCAAAACAAATCAAATGCCAAAAAAGAAGTTCAAATTGCAGCAACTGCAAACAGGTAGCGAAAGTGCCAAGCAGAAAACACACAGAACCATGTTAGAAAGATGCAAGTTACAGCGCGCATATCGTGTTGCATTACACAGCACTTCAGCCGTACTGTTCACACATACACATGTAAGTGAATACATGTATGGCGATAGCGACATAGCAAAATCAAATATAGCAACAAAACAACAATACAATTTATGCGCCCGCACGTCACGCTGACTGAGAATAGACAAAACCAAAGATACAATATCTGCATGAAAATCGTCTCTCGTCTATGAGCCATCATTGGCGCAGACAAATTCAATGCTACCGGAAATATAAACAAAACACACACAAATTCATTTTAGCGACCAAACATTATAATTTCGCACGCCAACTGGCCTTTGACGCCTTCTGTGGCTTCCTCGCTACTCTTGGTTAACTACCATCTTTGCATCATTAAAAGTATCTGCGCCAACTTAAAACGGTAGCGAAAGTGTTGTTTCTCTGCTTAGCTGAGCTATTAAGTCATTTGTGAAAATTCGTATGAATTAATTTATTTGCATACCAAACAACAAAATCGCCGAATCTAATAAATCATTATGAACTTTGTATTCAACTTGTCTCACATATTTTCGCACATGATTCGTAAAAATTAATATATTTAATACCTTTTCCCAGTGCCAATCTCTAATTTGCGGGCGTTGGTAACTTAATTTCGATTGCTTGCGAGTTTAAACACAACAATGATTAGCTCCATCTGCCCAATATGAGGCATTTGCACAAGGCTGCATTAATTTTGATAGCCAAGGCAATTCCATTTTCGAAACTATTTTCATTCACAATCTCCAGCGCGAAGGAAGCGTTCAAGTTCATGTTCAAGCTCTTCAAGAACATGACTCCTACACTTGACCTAAGATCAGAAACTGTTCTTTGTAGCTCTTAAATAATCGACATCATAATTGATTTTTCTTATCTCATCCAAGCAGAACGTCTATAACGAACGATGTAATCAAAGTATAGAGAACTTAAACGTATATTCAACTTTGAGATCTTTCTACAAATTGTTAGCACACTATACGAAACTGTCTTATATGAAGGGTGTCTGGTTGTCGCATACAACTTCGCTGAAACTCCAACTCAAGAGTTCAATTATTTGCTGAACAACAATCGAAAAAGCACGCCCAAAATTGGAGTGCATTGACCACGTTGCGAGTGCCACTTAAAGCAACGCGGAGTGGAGCGCAACTGAAGTGATTTAATTGACGATTGCCACTTTGGAATACCATCATGTCGCAAATAATTTTACATGTGGGTGAATTGAGTCGACAGCGCACGTTCTTCATTCGTTGTCGCTTGGAGATACGTGAAAGCGCTTTGCAAATTATCACCGACGCGACGCCGACTTCGCTCATTCATTAAACCAGTTCAGCTTGTCAGATTGAGTATCTTTGGCTTGACTCGTTAACGGTGTGCGGTCATTTCGGTGCGAACAAGAACTCATTGCGCAACTTCAATGAGGCTCAATGCGACTCGCATGCGCAATGACGAGTACATTTGAATATTTGACAATATTTACACAGCGATCTTTACACTTTTTGGGTTCATTGCACTCTGAATGGCATTTACACGAATGCAAATTTGACAGAGAATCCGAAAACAACGTTGTCAACACCAACAACAACAACAATCACCGACATGCTGCAACAATAGGAAGCAATTTCGAATCACTCAGTGGACAAACATCTTTCACTGCAATCAGCGATTGAACAACAATTTAATAGCTCTGAAACCGATACGCGTTGTGAGTTTTCTTTGGCTCTGTTATGGTATGCACAAAGTGGCAAACAAATATTATCTGTGCGCAAGAAATAACGGCCACCGCAACGCTGCAGATAAAATGGCGACTTCCGGTTTGCATGCATCTGAGCGGTGTGTCTGTTTGTGTGTGTGTACATCGGCGTGTTCAATCGTGTTAATGGGAAGTGATTTCAACAATAAACTGATCACAGACTGATTAGATGCGAACTGATTTTGCCACGTGCCTCTTCGGTACTCGTCGATGTGTAAGATTCATGAATGAATGCAACTTGTGGCTTGAAGTTGTGCAAGCTTCCATTGACAAAATGTGAATGCAGTTGATAGCAAATCGCTTGAAGCTGCAAAAATGCGCGTTTGCAACTTTGTTTCGGGCCAAATAGTCACATTCACATAGATACAATTTGTTTTTATTTTGTTTGGTGTTCTTTTGTGTGCAGCTGCATTGGCTTGTTGTGAACACGTGTTGGAAAATGCCAAATTCATGGTGACGACAAGTCGCCTCAATCGTTGAACAAATGCAAAGCGCACGTGTTTGTGGGAAAATCATGAGTCAAAGAAGAACGTTATGTCGGAACACATTTGAACAGATAGAACACTTGGCGAACACAAATAACTTCCAATTGTGTTATCTTTTGAATGGTTTACTCAATTGAATTGCTCAAGATTCAAACTTCCTCACCAACATAACATAAGCAGGTCTTGCAGATGCAAACGCCAACTGTCGACTGTTAGTTGAATATGCAATCGCATAATGCGATAAAAATGCATTGGCAACAAGCTGCCGATTGATTAATAATTATGCGCATTTCAAAATTGTCTAATTAATTAAGACGAAATCGCATTGCGAAACACAAAATGCCAGATGCAATTCCAGATACGTAAGATTCGTTGGCAGCCCGGAAAAGCGTTCATAAACCAGTTGAAGCGTCTGTGTCTAAACTGTGCCGCGACACACACACACGCACAAGCACGTACATAATTATTGTATCTGCGCGTTAGTGGCCTAATAGCGTCATTGCACAAAAATCGTTTGTTAATGTGTCGATTGGGCGTAAAAAGTTGTCTTCGACGGTTTACGCAACGCAACGCAACACGAGTCGATATGTGTTAATGGTCTCTCTGTCTATCCGTTAGTCAATTTCAGTGTCTCTGCATTGCAGAAGCCAAGCGACTTTCTTTGTTATTGAGTGACAAGATTTGTATCTGCGCAAGAGTATCTGCGTGCAGCGGCCGCGCCCACTTCTTGGCATAACTGCACGCAAAATTGCATAATTTTTTATTTTTCTTTTTGTATTTCAAGGGGGCTCATCATTAACAACAGCAACAATAACAATAATAATAATAATAACAACAACAACAACAACGACGACGACATAATTTTTGAAAAATGGCTTTTGCTGCAAGCAACAATGCGGCAACACTTTTGAAGACGTGACACGACAAGTCGGCACATGTGAATGAATTTCATTAAAAAAAAAAAAAGAAACCCAGACGCCTCACGCAGCTCCCGCCATTGATGAATATCATCAAGAAAATATGATATCGAGTTGATCTTTTTGGCAAAGGGGAAAGCATATTTTCTACTTTAGTGTTTTATAAGCACGGCTCAGACTATCCGTCGATCTCAAGCAATCGTCGTCGTGCCAAAGACCCCGACAGTCCCTAATTGTGCTAAGTTTTTGTTGGTTGGTGGTTGTTGGTTGTTGGTCTATAGCGACTTTATACAGTAACCTACATTTTGAAAGCAAAACGATCGACCGGCCGACCGACGCACCTGAACACAAGTTGAAGTTGAAAAACCAGTTACGCACTTAACGCTTTTGCGTGCAATTAATACAATTTTTGCATAGATACTCAAAGACAAAAAATAAAATAAAACGAGAAGAAGAAGAAAAATACAACGCGGTATGATTTAAAGTCAAAGATTGTTTACGAAACAAGCAAAATGAACAGCTTCAGAGGAACTTAAGTCAAGCGTGCATTCAGCATACACACTCAAACACATACACACACACACATGCGCAGGCACAAGCCGATATGAAAAGGAAATGCCGCAAGTAAAACCAAAACCGATTTCAAATTTGGTTTTGTTTTCATTTTTATAAATACATTTGAAAATATTGAAAGGTTTTTGTCATTGAGCAGACATTTTATTTTTGTTTTTGTCAGTCTCTCATACACAAATGCATATAATTTGAGTTCGGTTGAGGCGTCGAACTGAGTCAGAGTCCGAGTCCGAGTCTGGTGCTCTGTTCAGATCAGATCAGATCAGATCAGTGCAGTGCAATGCGTGCGAAACTCGCTTTCAAAACGAGACATTTTTTAAATGCCATTAAAATTTTGCTTAATTTTATACTCAAACCGGCTATGAATGAATGCGCCTCTGATTAAGCATAATAACTTTATCAAAGCGACACAACAACAACACGCAGCAAAAACTAACATTCTGCGCTTCTAATGCGGCGACGTGACGCGCCGCGCCGTTGATCTTCAGCATAAACCAGTTTGCCATGCGCGATTTCAGGTCTTCAAGACGCGTCTTTGAACAAATCCGCTGCAGCTGCGTCGCGATCGCCGATCGCTGATCTCCGACGCCGTGCTTCTCATAATCGCATTTTGAGATTTTATTTTTATTTGTATTTGTATTTTTTTTTTCGGTTTTTCGCAAATTAATTTAAACACTTACAAGATTGACGGCCATTGTACGGCACATTTGAAGTGTTGTGCCGTGGAAAGTAAAAGTTGTTCGAGTGGCGCAATATTTTTTCTTATATTTTTTTTTCCTTTGCTGGTTTTATTTTTCTGCCGTTGAAGCGCAAAGAAATCATTACCATTATGGTTGAATTTGCTTTTTGTTTTTTTTTTTTTTTTGCTTGATTTTGTATTGTAATCGCTCACAACAAAAATTCAAAGTTTCAAAAAGAAATTTTTATCGTATTTTTGAACGATTACAAATTAGAAATCTAACAGTGAAACCCAAGTCAAAGCGAATTGTGACATGAGTCTGTCTGATTTGTGTTTATTTATTTGTTTATTTGTAGATTTCTTAGGCTTAAATCTTGCGCACACACACACACACTCACGCATACATTAACACATCGAACGGAAAAGTTCCCACACGATCTTTGTTGGCTCACCAAAATTTGCATGCGTTCGAGTTTGAGTTGTGCGTCGACCGACAGACGCTGCCACGGCTTGGTGCGGCTTGGCTGCTGCATCTGCGGTTGGGCTAAGTGTTGGGGTTAGGCTCGACAGCAACAACAATGACAGCAACGACAATCGCAACAATCGATCGGTTATTGTGTACAAATTTGAGTAATACAACAAAACAAAAAACAACAACAACAACTAAAACAGTTCGAAAATGATGGCGCACGACGATTTTGACATGACTTTGCGCGCTGAGCTGAGCTGAGCTTGTGTGTGATTTGTGTTGTTGTTTCTGTTGTTGTTATTTTTCTTCCAAACGCACTTTCACCACTTGGCTTTTACTGCCGATATTTTCCTTTGTCAGGTGCTAATAGGTTAGTGTTTGCACTGAAAAGCTGAAGTGCTTTGCTTTGGTTATGTGAAGTGTTTATACTTCGGAGCTGTGAACTTCTTTGGCCCAGACAAGTGGGTCGTGTGTGTGTGATTAACTATGTTTCGTCATCGCTTTAATAAAAAAACTAAAACAGAAAAAAGATTGTTGAAATGATTACAGATTTGTGTGCAGTGGAAAACTTCCGCAGTTTAGAGATTATCTGTTCAATCCGTTGCTGATAAAATTTCATAAGTAAGACGAGCTCAGTATTTCATCATCATCATCATCATCATCATCTTCATGCTGAAGAATGATTGACTGACACAAGCAGAGAAGAATAATCTGCAGAATTACGCCGCACACGTCTAATGAATCTTCACCTCAGTAAGATTTACAGACTATGCTGAAGATGGCCATTAATTTTGTCGTTATTAGTAGCTAAGAAACCCAGAGTGCAATTGATCAAATGCATTCAAATGCAACAACATTTTTGCCTTTCTTCAAATGTGATCTGTCTTGCCGCTTACCAACCAACAGAAACTTTCATTTTCATCATTGATAATCATTATCAACACATCGGCTGCAAAGAGCGAATCGAAAAGCGAAGCAAATACATTCGATTCCAAGTAATTATCGGTTTTGATGCCTTGGCCGATCGTTTCATTAAAATTGACATGCCGAATGGAAACAGAAAACCGCTCGAAACGACTTCTCTCTTTCGGACAGCTTCGGTCGATAATTACATTAACTAAACAATACAAGTGTATGATAATAATTGTGCTTTCCCCTTTTGGTCACCGAAACACTTTTGGTCGGCATTGCCCAATTTAAAAAATCGCAAATTATTTGCAAATACTTTGCGTGCTTTTAATCGTAATTATGTGCGCGGCATTCGTAACGAAATACTTCGATTCATACGCATGATATATGCATGAATCAGCATTCTCCCAAAAATGTTTTGAGCACTGAAAGTGTTAAAGGGTAAACATGATTCCCGGGTTAATTAATGTGACATACAAATACAAAATTAATTACGCATAATTATTGCCTCCTCACACTGAGTGAGAAAATTCGAGAATGAAAGTGGGTTAAAAGTCGTAGATTTTGGCTTTTAGTTTGAGGCAATAAACTAATCTGTTATTGAGTTGCATTTAGTTGCGTTCGAATTCGTTGATAATTTCGTGAAGTTCATCAATGGGGAAGTTTAATTGCTGCTGGAGGGTTGAACAATGATCAACAACTATCAGCCTTCGATGAAGATGCTTTTTGTGCTCTTTGCAGACTTGCTGACATTTGCTCCTCTTCAAAGTTGTAAAGGCGCTTCTTACATCTTCGTCATCGTCGTCATCATCATCATCATCGACGTCGGCATTATTAATGACGGTTTCAACTACGAAAGTTTGCATTCATTTGCATTTTGATTGTTATGTTATAAATTTCGCTTTTCGATCATTAAAAGGTGTTTTTTTGACAAATTTATATCTTTATGGGTATTGACAGCAATGCTTCGATTAGAAAGTTAGGAGGGGTGTATGTGTGTGTATGTTATGGAGAAGTTACTGTTAACAATATTTACCTTAACCTCCTGATGCTCGGTTGCCAAATCCATTTGCAGATACAACATCTTTTCAGCGTACACTTCCACTTTTCTTTTCACAATGATTTATCAAGATTCTTTCAAAGCAATTAACACTTTTCACCATTCTTGGTCTTTGTTTTTGTGCAATTTCACCCCAGCAAAAAATAACTTGTCAACATTTGCATACAAATTAAAATTGTTGCTGTTGTTTGCTTTTATCTTATAGATACATGCATATACACACACTCACATGTGTACGAATATGGTTTTCTTCTAATATTTTACACGAATGTTTTTTTGTTTTATTTTATTTTTGTTTTGGTTGTTTTTTTTTTTTGTTTTTAGAAATTTACTTGTCTCGGCAACACTTTTACAGCTTCATCACTGCCGTTTTTTCTTCCACGTCTTCTTCTTCTTCTATTTTTGTTTTGGTTTTATTGGTGTCGCGTTGTTTGCTGTGCGTAAAAACGTCAAAAGACTACAACAGCAACAACATGAAAAACAAAAAATATTTTAAATATCGTTAACAATTTAAACGCTTTTCACTGACCCCAATTGGCGCCTGCGCGCGCTCCTACAGTCAACAACACAAGCAACAACAACAACAATAACGACATCAACTGTCACGCGGCCAAAGACAACTTTGTTTTTGCATCTGCCGCTATCGTCGAAGTTGCAATTTGTTTTTTTTTTTTTTTTTGTGTTTTCTTTAAAGAGATACACTCGACACTTTAGTAGTACACATGTTGTCTCCCAATGCAAATGCGAAAAAAAAAACTAAACAAACGTTTGCTCAACACTTTTCTTATTTGAGCAAATGTGGAAAAACTGAGTCGTCTTGTCTACAATCATAAAAGTGTGACAGATACAAGATTCTTCTCAGTTGCCGCCACCCTTTCGACCATACTATAAATAGTTCGACAGAAACACAAATGTACTTCAACAAATCATGTTGATTTCTCTAATTTTGTTGTCTTAGGCGAGTTGTCTTTCGCCAAGCGAACTTGTCTTGTCTTATCGTCGCATCTTCTCAGCGCTTCTTTGACAAATCAAACGCAAAAAACTACAACAACAAAAACAGAAAAGTAAACTGTTTTCATTTACATGCGAAAAGGTTTATGTCAAGAGCAACTAGTTCAAGTAGCAATTGAAAGCATTTCAACGTTATTTCGTAAATCAAACTGATGATAATTTTTTATTTTTGCTAATTTGCATGGCAGTGTGCGTGAGTGTGTTTGTGTGTTTGTGTGTTTGTCATCACCCACGTTGCAGCAGCGTAGATGTTAGTGACATTTTAGGTACATCATATTATATGAATAAGGCAGATGTTTTGCAAGCAAACTCATTTGTGTTACTCACTATTTGATAGTTTCACGCCTTGTTGCGAATTCATCGGTAACGTAAAATTTGCTTTTAAGTCAATACAATTATAAATAATTATTATGACAACGAATACGATTTTGCATGCGAATTAATGGGCTGTGAAATTGAATCTATGCAGTGAAGCGTCAAGAAAAGAGCGAGTCTGGCGCTAATTGGCAAGCGTCGTCTTAGATACATGCATATACAGACACACAAAGACATGCATAATCAATTTCGCTTTCAGTGTAAAGTTTACTTTATGACTTTTGTGTCATCAACCGTTAATCGAACAACTCATGTTTCATTCAAGTGGACATGTACTCGCTGTTCTGTGACTGCTTGCTCTGTCTGTCTACTACTGTCTAGATACGTACACGATCTCATTAAAGCATAACATCCTGCACCTTTAGGCATTTCTATATGTTTATGTATTCGGCTAAAGTAGACAGGATGTTGTAAAACATCTGACACGCCTGTGAAAGAACAAACACCACAAAAACATGCTCACACAGCACTCAGTCAGGTAGTCAGCTTTTTCAATTAAAATGCAACCAGTATATCGGCATAAATCATTCAAATATTTGTTTATAGTTTTTTTTTTAACAAAAATGGGAATAAACAAAAGAATGAAACGCGTAGAGAAGCGTCAAAAAGGGTTTCGAATTACACTTTTCGTATTGGGGTTGCTTTAAAATGCCACTTCAACTCGCATTACCAGTTCAATATGTTCAAATTTTATCACTCTTTTGCTTTTGCACACTTTTTAAGATACGCGCCGCCACTTTGAACTAGTTTCAAACACATTTTAAAGTTAGCATAATTAATTATTAAAGTTAAACGTTTTCGAAATATAAACAACCGTGTTTTGTCTTCACGAGGCATGCGCACCTGCGTCGCGTTCGAATTGAGGGGCAACAATGTCAGGTGCAGTTGAGTTTGCGGCCTTAGCCCGCTCAAAAAGATCGCAAGCAAGGCAAATCTTTACTGTTGAAATGATGCATGTTTGTATTAAGTCTGTGAAATCATTGACGAATTCGGCATTTAAATTACCTTTCCATCGTTCCAGCAACGTTAACAAATGAAACAAAAACTCTGAAATTTTGAACTCTCTTATATCTAAGTACAGCAACATGGACACAAAATGAAAACAATTTAAGTTGAACGAATGTTTTTTGAAAAATGGAAAGAAACAAAAGTATTGATGCGACTTATGGTCAATAGGCACTTCGTATACATAATGCAAATTATATTGTAAAATATTTAAAAACACCAAACCGGCTTTTAGCGTCAGGTGAATCAACTTGTACTTTGCGACTGAACTGACAACGAACGACAGAAATGTTTGTGGTTTTTAATACAAAGTCGTACTGAGTCATGGGTAATGCATCTAGAATGTATGCCTATTAAGTACGATTTTAATAATACCCATATAATTGAGTTTGTATAGCGATTTTGATCCCTTTTAAAAACTACTAAACACGATTGTTTCGTGTTTTAGACCCCGGTTCTTGATTGACTTTTAAACATTTGTATATTCTGCACGCAGTAGAAGTTGATTTTTGAAAAGTAGTCTTAATAAGACTTATTAAATGTTAATTCCATCTGACCTCTGGAGAGGTTTTCAAAAATTGAAAATTTTAATATGAAAAACTTAATTTTTCTTAACAAATTGACTTAAAATTTCACACTTATATTGTTAGTGAGGCGTTAGACCTATTTGAACCAAAAAAAAGGGCGTGGCATAACCCCACAGAAATCGGAAAATTACGTATCATTAAAATCAAACGATCTAAAATAATAAAAATTGGTATATAGAAGAGGAATGATAAAATCATTCGATAAAATGGGAGTGGCACTAGAAAATTGGCAAAAAATGAAGAGCAACAAATGTTCGGCATTGTACTTACCTCATCTGTGACTTGAGCCTGGTTTATATCCTTCAATTTGATTTCCAACTCGACTTGCGCAGAGTTTTTCTCATCTTTGTTCAAGGCTTGAATATCCTTTGTCGGTTTCTTTGGTTTTTTGTTCGATTTATTATTTGTCGTTTGGTTTTTCGTCGTTGCATTTTTACTGCTTTCCTTACTATTATTATTAGTTTTTGTATTTTGTAATATTTGTAGATCTTTCTTTAGTTGCCCAATATTACGTTCTTTGGTTTTTATTTCCTCTAGCTGCAATCATGAAAAATATATGTACATACATATGTTAATGTGAGGCATAAATAAGTGGATGTGAGAAAAGTTTAAACGAATTCTTCTATTTTACGTGATGTTTCATAACTGTTTGATTGGAGCGACCAAAGATAAACAATTGTCTTTCATTCACAAAAACTAATCTCGTCGATGGGTAAACCTGTTTGAGGCAGGCCATGAGTCAGAAGAATACTCTGAGTCTCGGGCATCGCCTTGCATTTGTCTCGGCTCAGACCACCAAGTCCGAAACGTTTACATGACAAACTAGACGATAACACAGTGTCGACGCCAAAAAACAATATTGCCATCGATGACAGTAGAAACACTCAGAAACCTGATTTTATGCCGGCGGTGGTCGTTCATATGAATAGCATCTCATTCCGTTCGAGACAAAACTACAGCTGGGAATAATTTCCATTTCAACTTACCAATCGCGTTATTTCAATTTTGGCAGACTTCTTTAATTGAGTCAATCGGATTTCATAAGTATCTTTTAATGTGCGCATGTCGGCTGCTTTACGTCTATCAGCGTCGCAATTAATCTGTAATGCAATGGATTGACAGGCATTGAAAGCCTTCAGTGATGTCTCAGCAACAATAAGAAAGAACAAACAAACAGACAAAATGCAATGGGGGCGTTGCCACAAAGCAACAACAACACGGCGCATGCAGTTAGGAAAAGAATTCTTGCAATTGTTAATATCGGTTCGGCTGTCGTTGACCTGTTTCAGTCAATTTTAGTGCACAAGCGCAACATGTAATTCGTTTCGAGGAACAAACAAAGCTTGAGCCGCAACCCAACGAATACATACCACTTTTTTCTCCTCCAAAGCCTTATTAGCTTCTTTCAATAGGTTCAATTCATTTGTCAGTCTTTGTATTTCGTAGTTAACCACATGGCTGCCTGCGGCGGCAGTAGCGGCTTGCGTCACCGCTGCTTCCGGTGCCGCTTCGGTTAGCCGTTTTGTCTGTGTCGCTTGGTTCTTCTTAATGAGATCCAATGTGTGCTGCAGTTTTTTAACCTCATTCTTCCATTTGCGACTTTCCGACTCGTTCTGAGCGCTAAAATGAAAATTGCATTCATTAATTAACGTTTACACCAATATGAATTCACAAAAGACTCTTAGTCAGTTTGTGCCTGGCTTACCGCAAAGTACGCACAGCACCACGCTCTGATATCAGATTCGACTTAAGCTCATTGATTTCGAGTCGCAGCTGGTCGGTGAGCGCGTTCAGCTTCTGTATTGTCTGCACGTTCTCCTGGAGTTTGCGCTTGAGCCGCGGTGGTGCTGGCGGTGGTGTGGGAGTGACGCCGCCACGCTCGCTCTTCGGTGGCACTGGCGGCCGGCCAGTGTGGCTTGCCGCTTTGACCGTCCGCTCATTCGTGGGCGCCTTCGCTTTTGGTGGCGTCGGTTGCGACGTGTTCACTGCGAAAGCGTTCGTGTCACTTGGACGCAATTTTCCACGGCAATTCAACTGTATGCCCTCGATGCGTGTGCGCTTCTCTTGGTTGACGGCGTCACTCATTGAGGTCAGCGATGTGCTGAGCTTCTTTTTGCGTTTCAGTTTGTTCTTAGCTGAGCAAACCTGCTGCCATTCACCCTCGTCTTTGGCATTTTTGGTCACCTCTGTGACAGCCACTTGTCGTTCCCGAGAGTCCAGTCTGGCGCTCAGCTCATTGTACTTCTGTTGTTGCTGCTTTATCAGCTGATAGCTCTCATCCAGTTTTGGCGAGATTTGTGTGGGTGTAGTTGATGTGTGTGCGGCCGTGCCGACGCCGCCATTGGGCTGTAGCGACGTGGGCAAATCTGTTGGCCGTTCGTTTTCTTTCTCATCTAACGATATGCTAGAGGTCGTTTGTCTATGTTTTGCTGCCATTTTTTAAACGAATATTATAATTCATTAAGTTCGTATTATAAATATCTTCTTCTTATTTAACGGTAAGTCCGACCCGCTCGAAAGTTTCTTTACGTTTTATTACAACTTCTGTCGTTTTGTGTTCAGTAAGTTGTCTTATTATAAGTGCAAATGTGCAAGTGCGTTGTATATATTAAACTAATTTGTATGAATTAATCGGAAGTTCTTCCTAAGGCACTTCGTAGTATATGTTTATCCTCTCGACTCGTATTTCTTATGGCACACTTTAAGTTTCCCTGTGGCATTTATCTGTGAAATGTGAAAAGAAAATACAGTCGTTAAAAATTACGCTGTTAATTAAAGCAGTGATGCCCAGCATTGCCTTGAAAAAGCTTTTACGCAAAACAACACTTAATTAGCGATTTTAAACTAAGTTAAACAAGTGATGAATTTTAATATAAGAATTCATAAACATGATGTAATATACACCAATTAAAACGAGAATGAAAACATATACATATGTTCATATATCTATATATATAAAAGAAAGTCGTATTAGTTACACTATTTATAACTCAAGAACGGCCATACCGATATGGCTGAAAATTGGTGGGTAGGCAGCTTAGAGCCAGAAGACGCACATAGGATACTGTCTGACCATCCGTCTGTCCGTCTGTTGCTATGCGAACTCCTCCTAGAGTTTTAAAGATATCCAAAAAATTTAAATGCAGAAAATTTCTTTTGCACAATAACATATTGGATGTCAATTTAGACACACTGTAAATTTGGTGAAGATCGGATAACTATAGCAAATAGCTCCCAAAGAGACAATCGGTCAAAAACTCGGTTTTAGTTAGAAAAACTTTTTTGTTATTAAATAGAAACAGATGAAACTTTGCAAAGTTTCAAAAAAATCGGACATCACACAAATTTGGTCACCGAGGGCGAGGGGGGTTAAAAAGTATTAAAAATGGGTCACGTAATTTGGGTACGTTCCCTAACATGCTTCGCTTCTTCTTACACTTTTGTGTTGGTATGTGTGTGTGTTGTTTGTAAAGACAACTCAAAAACGATGGGAGAATTGAGGAACGAAAGCAAAGCGCGCCGGGCCATACTAGTATGTATATGAAAGTTATTCCTACGGGAATTGACTATATTCTTGAGATCATGCCCATTTTGTCCATTTCATCTTAACTTTCACAGCAAATCGCATTAAAATTTTTTAACAAAGAAGAAGAGATTCTGACATGGCCATATTAATTCAATCCCTAAAGCCAATCGAAAAAATAAAGTAGAACTTTGAAAGGTCGGCTAAGTCAATAAACTTTTTCAAAAATTCTATAAATCGGTTTTTACACAATATATTACACTCTTTTTACAAGAGAATAAGCAATAATTTCAAAACTATAGTTATACAGTCATGTGAAAAATAATAGGGACACTTGCTCGTAAACGAAACAAATCTAAATCAAAACAACGACTTCAATAAGTTTTGGAAACAATATTTTTTTTAAGTAAACTTATATTCGTAGTCTAAAAATAATAAAACAGAGTAAATTAATTAAACACAACAAAAAAAATTCAACAAATTGAAAGCTTCGTTCAAATTTGCCTGTGAAAAAAAAAAATAGGGACACTTTTACAATAGTCCAATTTTTAAGAGTTCTACTCGTTTTTTTTAAAAGCTTTTAGTTTTTAGCCATGTTAACTATCTAATACTTGGTTGCTAAACCTTTGTTCTTAAGAACTGACAAACATCTGCGCGGCATGGAATCCACCAACTTTTGGCACGTGGTCTTAGGGATTAAATACCAAGCATCCTCCACCAGGGTCCACAGGGCATCTTTGTTAGCGGCTCTTTTGCCCCTCAGGGATACTTTGACCACGTACCATAAGTTTTCAATAGGGTTTAAGTCAGGTGATTATGCAGGCCAGCTTAGGACATGAACATTGTTATAGGAAAACCATTTTTGCGCAAGCTTCGATGTGCGTTTCGGATCGTTGTCTTGCTGAAACAGCCATCTCAGCGGCATATTCTCTTCAGTATAAGGTAACATAGTACCACTAAGCACGTTACAGTAAGACACTGTTGTCATAGTCTCCTCAATACGATGTATTGGACCGACACCGAGATAGGAGAAGCATCCCCATACCATAATTGATCCTCCTCCGTGTTTCACCATCTTTATGGTAAATTGCGGCTTGAATACAGTGTTTTGAGGTCTACGGACATGTTGGGTTTCACTATCAGGATGAAACAAATTACATTTGGTCTCATCTGACCAATGAATATTGCGCCATTTCTCTACAGGCCAGTTTCCATGCTCCTTTGCGAATTTCAACCGTTTTGTGACATTTCGTTTGGAAAGGAATGGGACTTGCCTTGGTCTTTTTGCTTTTAAATTGTTCTTAATCAGTCTCTTCCGAATAGTGGAAGTGTTAACATCCAAAGAAAACTCATTTTTAATGTCCTGCGACGATGCAAACGGATTCTCCTTTGTAAATCTTGTTATACATCTTTCCATATTTGGCGTTATTTTAACTTTGCGTCCTCGCGTTTCCTTTTGGGGAGTGTATTTTAAAGCGTTTTTCACCATTCTCTTAGAGCAACTTAATGTTTTGGCTATTTGCCGGTACGAAAGTCCTTGTTCATGAAGCCTTTTTATTACTTCACGACGTTCGATTGTACAATGAGCTGCTCTCCCCATTTTAACTAAGTAAACTATTACAAATTGCCAGATTTTCAATTATTTTACTTATATTAGATCTTGTACATTAAATACTAACCATTCACAAGTCTTCAAAGAGTAAAATATTTTAAATACAATAATTAAACATGAAGTGTCCCTATTATTTCGCACAGGCAAAATTCGGCGCATTTTACGAAATGACAAAAACGAGCAAGGCATCGAAAAATTACGGTTCCTAGATAACTGTTCTTTACTTGTTGACATCCCAGTTGCCAATAATAGAGAAATTTCTAACCATTTTATTCAAATTGTATCCCAAGAGCATTCTGAAAGTGTATATTATGACTGTTGTTATGTGAACTATTACATATTTTTCAAAAGATATTTTTATTTTTTTTGCGATTTTTTATACTTTGAAATGTCCAAATAGAAACAGTGTTTCTTCATATACATATATTTTTTTATTAATTTAAAAATTTAAATCACATATTTATCATAATTCGTGTCATTGGAGTCCAAGTATGCCCGTCCTAGAAGCCTCAATTTTAGTCGTTTTTCATCATACGATAAAAAGTATATAAAAACATTTTTAGTATCCAGTTTTTTACAAAATATTTATTGATATTCAAAGAATATAAGGAATAGGGATGTCAATCCCGGGATCCCGAAATCCCGGGATTTCAGAGTTTTTGAAGTCCCGAAAATCCCAGGATTAAACTTGCCCAATCCCGGGATATTCGGGACTTAGATTTTTTTATTCTGATGTGAATTATTTCTATTGATCAATAAGTTAGAAAGCGTATACGACAAATTTCATTGTTTCGTATCCAAGAACGTACCCAACTTGCCCCAAAGGGGGCGAAAATAGTCTTTTTACATAAATGTGAGCGCTTTTTACAAAAACCAAAGTTATTTCAAGGATTAAAAGTATCGATATTTTGATGTAGGAGGACTGCAGAATGTGCTCAAAATTTGAAAAAAAAAAAAAAAAGTTGCCCAAAATTTTTTAATCCAATTTACAAAAATCTTTACGAGGAGAGTAGTACGGCTCTTCTGAGTCCTTCTCTAAAACCATATTTTTTTGTAATGGTTACTGTCTTCAGAAACTCTTCAATTCTATTCTAACCGTCCAACCAACAAATTTTGAAGGTGAAAGGTGTTTTTCGTCAGTAGGTTTGGAGAATACAACATTAAAAGCTTTACTACTTTTAAGGTTATATATCTGTAAAACGCTTTAACTAAAATAATATGTTAAACGTTTAAGCTTAAAAAATATTTGGTAACTCATTTTGTAAGACTGAATGAAATAGTCTTTTTTTGTTTGTTGCTTCGTATTTTTTTTTTTTTTTTTTAAATAATAGAGAGGAGTAAAAAGAAAATTTATAAAATATTTACTATGTCTTAACTAGTCCCGGGACTAATCCCGGGATCCCGGGATTTCAGTTTGCAATCCCGAAAATCCCGGGATTGGCAAAACTCCAAAAATTGACATACTTATAAAGTAACCTTGTCATCTGTAAAATCTCTGCTTGCTCTGAAATTAAGAATTTTCGTTAAGCTGACTCACGATACGTGCCATTTCAAGCGAACTTAAGCCATTCTAATTCTATATTTACTCTCCTGGCACATGATCATTTCCCCGAGCACATGGCTGTTTTTTTGAACAAAAATGTTAAATTTTCCGAATATCCTCAAAAGCATGCTACACTTAATAAACGGGCCACATGTCACCCTCAATTTCAAGCAAACATACGTTTGGGGTATACGAAAAAAAGAAAATGAAACCGTCTTAAGTTTTTTTTTTTTTTTCTATTTTATTTTTAAGACACACGGGGTAGTCAAAATACCTCTTTATAGTCTTTGTTTCTGTTAATTCAGCCCAGTAGGGCCCGCCGGCTAGCTCTTAGACTAGCTTTAATCCGTCTTAAGTGACTGAGTAATTGCTTTTTTTTATTATTAATTATTAATTGGTTATTTAAATAACTTTATTTTTTATTGTTAATAACAATTAAATTCCGGTGGCGCTGGGGTTTGAACCTCTTACCTTCGGTTCCATAGTCCTACACACTAAACTCAGAGCTAGAGCAGGCGACATAGAAACATTTGATATTTGATAAATTTTATTTATTTGAAATTGTTTAGATCAGACTTACTTATGCTTAACTCTGTCTGGTTCAAATATTAGTCTTCAAATCTCCTTTAGAAATAACTGCGCTGATACATTTTGATCAACGAAGTCATTTTTAAGAGATATCCTTCATCTATTTTAAGCCATTTTCAAAATAATTTCAAATAATTTATTTATGAATGAATGAGTTTTGTTGTTGAAAAATAATCAATTTTAAGCGCAGCCCAAAAATATGGAATAATAAATTACATGCACTCGCGAGTTTTTGAGAGAGCAACAGAATTTTAACAGGGCTAAAGAGAGAAATTGAGAGACCCTGAATTAAAACGGGTTGTAACATTGTGGTAACAGTGTGGTAACAGTGCGGTAACAGCGCTGTTAAACACCGATGGAAATGAAGTGCCGTATGTTCGCTTGAAATGAGTCCATTATGCCCAAAAGCATGCTAAATTTTGGCATTTAGCATTTTCATTTTCACATTTTGGGTCATGCGTTCAGTCGAAGTGTCATGTGCCTGTGTGCCGTTGCAGAATAGATGTAGACATAGTTTAGCAAGTGTCGTCAGTCAGTTCAATCGAAAATTTGTAATTTCAGAGCTAGCGGAGGATTTACAGATTTAAGAAAATAGCTTTTAAAGCGCGGTCAAGATGTAAACGTTTTCCGACTCGGTGTTGATGCAGCATGCGCCGAATTTTATTGATGTTTAGACGAAACTTAGCAAAACTAAATATAAAAATAAAAATGTAGTTCGAATTGGAAGTAGACTCGGCGTAAGCATGGCCTTGTTGTATTAAAATACAACGCACCATTTTCAAATTGGGAACACTGGCTTTCAACAAGCTATATATGCTTTCATGCTATCCAGTCACTACGTAGGTGTTATCTGTACGGAATTGGGTACTAGTTTGCTAATAGAAGTTCTCTATATAATTTGATACTGTCTAAATTCTGTCCTAAATAAAAAGTGGTCATTATGACTTCCATTTTTTTAATTAACAGCGCTGCTAACCCCCTGTTAACGCCCTGTTGGGATGACGGTCTCTCTTTTTCTCTCTTTTGCCCTGTTAAAAATTACTCTCTCAGTTTTAAAGTCATTGAGATTTATGCAAAAAGACTTTGCTTCGAACTCATGACCAATCGCAATATTAACAGGGCTAAAGAGAGGAATTGAGAGACCCTGAATTAAAACGTGTGGTAACAGTGTGGTAACAGTAAACAAATTAACTTGAACAGGGCGAAATTGTTGGCTTAATGCAAAATCAAATGCAAAAGATGACAGTATGGGGGGTGACACACAAATCTCTAGATTTTTTCGAAGACGGTTTTTTCAATTTCTCTGTTTGGTGTCACAGAAAATCTCTGGGATATTGTTTTCCAAACATTTGTCTTCGAAAATTCGGCATCCCGCGGCAGAGTTGTATACATTCAAAATATGAATAATGTAATTTAATTATGCTTATTTCATTGTTTTTCTCATCAAATTAAAAGAATTGTGTATTTACATCTTATATTATACAAAATTAGAATGTTGTAAAAGTATTAATTGTAAATTTAAACACAGTTATAATGCAGCTCGCCAAATTTTACAATTGTTTTTACAATACCAATCTTTCTTTTTCTGTGATTGCCAAATGTAATCAAATACGCTACAAATTCAAAATACTCCAAAGGTGAAATGTAATTATCAATTATAAGTGCAAACTAATAAATAAAGTTACGGAGATTGTTTCACACTGTAGCATTGCTAACTAACTAGTTTCTGTTATACGGGAGACACGCTGCACTTTTGAATTAACTCTTCGCATTTGTTCATTAAAAAATGTTCACATGTCAACTTGCCCGAACAACACTGTCGATACCTATTTTAATTAAATTTGCTATTTTTACGAGTTTGCTTAAACATTTCAAATGCAACAGCATATTAATTATGATTTTTAGATTTTTTTAACAGTTTGATTATTTCAATTCCAATATACTTTTCAATTTTCGAAAATCAATGCAAGCAGATGGGCGAGGCATGAAACTGATTGTTTTTGCTGCTTGAAAAAAATTGGTTCATTTGAGGAAGCTTTTTTTAAAATGCAGATTTATTATTAAAAATATATTAAATAACGAATTGTTTAAATGCAAAGTTTATTTCTTCATTCATAGTTTTTTATAAGAACTTAAAATAGAGATTTTCTGTGACACCAAAATATTCATTTGGTTGTTTTTGGCATCAAACTTTGTTACAGAATTTGTAACAGATCGAAATATTAATTTCCGACTATATAAAGTATATATATTCTTGATCAGGACAACAAGACGAGTTGATTTAGCCATGTCCGTCAGTCCGTCTGTCTGTCTGTATGTATGCAAACTAGTCCCTCAGTTTTGAAGCTATCGTGCTGAAACTTTGCACAGAGTCTTAGAATTTATTACGATGAATCATTCGTCGGAACCAGCATGATCGGATATTGGAACAGGTAGCTCCCATACGAAAAGAAGAAGAAAAGTGAACAAAACTTGAATCTTTGTATGGAAAACTTTTTTGTTTTGTACGATAGAGTGCTGTACAGTTTTAAACATAGTAGTTCTACATAGTCCAACTAAATGCCTGAAAGTTTCATTGAGATCGGAAAACTGGAACTGGTACCTGCCATACAAAATGAAGAAGAGGAAGAGAATCAAGATTCACGTCGTTGTATGGAAAACTTTTTTGTTTCTTAATCAATTGACTTGAAACTTCACACTTATGTTCTTGGGGGGGGCATTAAAACTATTTTGACAAAAATTGGCATGGTTACGCCCACTTTTAGCCCAAATTTTAATTTAGCCAAAAATTTGCATATCTCCGGTACCCAATGAGCAAAAACAATGAAAACTGGTAAATATGCTAATAACATGAATAGAAAGTATATTCAGTCAAAAAAGTGGGCGTGGCACTAGAAAGTGCGTGAGAAGTATATAAGCTTCAGCCTTGCTGAAGATAGCGTCCTTACTGGTTTTGTTTTTATTGGTTTAAATGGTTAAAATGAAGTGCCGTATATTCGCTTGAAATGAGTCGATTGTATAGAATTATGCCCTTAAAGCATGCTAAAATAGCAAATAGGAGTGGCTGTACAGATTTTAGAAAATCGCATAAAAAGCGCTATGAAGATGTAAAAAATGTAATCGACTTGACGCTGCTGTAGACATACAAATTCGAATAATCGAGTTTCTACTTTGAGTTTCTTTTAGCAAAGGAAATGGTTCATTTTGATTGCATCCCTGTCTTGTTATCGGTCCCCAAACGCAGATGTTGTTATTGACAATATAAAATTAGTTTTAAATTAAAACAAAAAAAAAAAAAAAACAAACAAAATATTAATAATCTGCACAGTGTTTTCGTAACTGTGTAATAAAGGGAAGTAACGATAAAAAAATGTTTGCAAAAAAACTTTATCTTTTTAAAGTCCAACAAAATATTGTTTACATCTGTATGTCAGCATTCAAATCTTTCCCGATGGAGCTAATTTCACTCTGCTTTTTCCACACTTTTCGCGAAATTTGATTTTTTATCAGGCAACCTCACTTGAAGCAATACGAACTTTTATGCTATTTGGAAGAAGTGATAGTTGTTAGATACTAGAAAAAGTTGTCGAATTACCCAATGTGCACTGCGACAATCCCTGATTCAAAGAGTTACGCTAATAATTGTTGTTGTTGTTCTAACGCACTTGTTGGTCTTCTGTCAGCACAAGCCTCACACAGATACTTTTGCATTCAGTAGAAAACGCTTTTACAATCTGTTAATCGACTTAAATCAACACAGTTCATTAACCTTAACTTGTTTGTCTTTTTTAACAAAAGCCTATATACTAAGAAAACAACAAATTGATGAATTTTCGCCGCCTGGGCACACATTTTGATACAACTAAAAGGGCATTGAAATATTCGCAACAATTAAAAGCATTCGACTTACCACATGCATACACACATCATTTACATACATGTGTAAACACACATTTATGAACACATGAATGCGTCTCTTTTCTCGTAACCAAAAACTACGCAAATCTTATTGATTTTTTCACAAAACAATAACACAACTACACCGTAAAAGTGGAAAAACGAAAGTTCGTTTGGTAGAACTTTTTGCCGTCAGTAGCAACGAAGTGACAGACGAGTGACGTCAAATCTTGGCCGCTTTCCACAAGTACGCTGTTGGTGCCATGTCTCGGGGCAGCACGTAATAAATAACCAAATAACGACAAAGGCGCGTTAAAGTAACTCATCACAATTGCAATTACACTACAAACTGACATTGCATTGCATTGCCAACAATACAAGGCAAGACATAATCTTTCTCACTTTATGACTGCAACTGCCCAACCCGAAATGAACAGATACACTGAGTAGTCCTTTGCTTCTGGGTTGATCTGTTGCTGAAGCTGAACAGCTCTCGAGATACATCGACAGAAGAGCTTCGCTGAAACAAAGAACTTCGGGCAACGTGTGAGCGAACTCGACATTTATTTACACAATAATCAAAACCGAAATCTGAAAGCTGAAAGTCTCAAAAAGTTGCCGCGAACTGACTGGGTACATGTACATACATATATACACGTACACATACATATGTATCTACAGATATATGCACACCTACGTTTTGCAAGATCATCGTCAGCGGTTATGCCAAGGCCGCCAAAATTTGTTTTCATTATTTCGCAAAGAAAAATTAAGCGAATTTACATATTTTCAAAGAAAACAAAAACAAACAGCAAATAATAATTCATGTACAGTTTAAATCTACGCAAAGTACAGAAATTTCTGCTCACATGTGTACGGCGCTCGTTTGAGTGAATTATTTAGCGCTCAAATTAATTAAATTAAATAAAAATAAATGTTAAATGGCCGTCAGATACAAATTGAGATACTTGTTTTGCAAACACGCCTTTCAGTGCGTTCATTTTCACAGCGCTGACATCATGACATGAAATCCTACGAGGCGCGTGCTACCCCAAGCATTTCACACCATTTCGCTGGGCGAAGCTCTCTTCGTTGAAATACGAGCACAGGACATGCCATTTGTTGGTCATGGTGCCACTTGTTTCACCCTTTCCACGCGGACATTTCGAAGAATTTGCAACCTTTGCACTTCGCACCGCTTCTGCGACACTCCATCGATTTCCTAATTAAATTCATTTGCTGATATTTGAGCTGCTCAATTGATGCTGAACGCAACTGCAACCAATCCAGCTATCAATCTAATTTCATCAACGTTGCCGTTGCCGTCGTCAACATGCGAGGTGATAATTGAACGCTTTGCAAACAATGATCTGTGTCAGCAACAAAAACAACAACACTGAATACTGAATGCGCTTATCGCATGCCGAGCACACACATGTACATATTTCTGTCGTCGATTGTCAGCGATCGACCTCTGTGCCTCTGTGCTTCGCTGCTTTATGACAGCGTTTCCAAAACACTTTTCCATTTTAACATCATCATCGCCATCGTAACTGCCAAAAGTGTACAATTCAAAATCAAGGCCAGCCACAGAACTAAAAATACAAATTTCCAACGGCAAATGAATGAGTAAACTACATGAATTCTTTGCGCTTCGATACATGAAAGTAGCTATTCGACGCACACTTGGCATTAGGCAATAATTGGCTGCCAACAACTTATTGGGCGCTATTAGTCAATGAGCGTTCGTAGGGCGACGCAAAAAGTGTTTATGGTCTTCTGTATTTGGGGCGGCCAAAAAAACCAAAAAGCAAACACAAACAACACAAGCCCAACACACATGAAGAGCAATGGGAAAAGGATGAGTTGAAGAGTTTATCAAAGATGCGGGAAGTAAGTTGTGCATACATAATGAATCGGAAATTTATGACAGCGCACAATAGACGTTCTAAGAAGTTTGTATCTGCGTATTTGTGGGCGGGACTTATCAGCGACACATCATCGTAAAGTTCGTCGTGTAGCATTTTGAGGCCACGAAAAGCCGAAAATTTATCTATAAAGCATCTGTTAAAAACTGAGAAAATATCGTTTTATACACTCAACTTCTGACATATTGCCATTTATACTGAAACATATGCGCTTGGCGTGTATATAAATAAATAATATTATATTGAATAAAAGCATTTCTCAGCGAAGGAAAACTCACAGCGTTGAGTCACTGTCGCGACAGCTACTCAAAGCAGATACATTTTATTCGTCATTTGACATCATCTTACAAAAGATGCGCCAATATTTGACACTTTGCCTAAACGCCGTGATTTATTTCTCTTGCCATTATTTCGGCACTTGTTTTTTTGTGTATTGAAAGACAGAAAACAACAAAATAAACCCGTTCGTTCAACTGACCTACGCGTATCAGACGGTTGGAGAAAGAAGCGTTTGTCACACTTGCCGCGTGGGTGTTTTTCGCCGCATGTCAAAATGAAATCGCAGATTCATAACAGAAACTTGTTGAAATATTTCAGTTTAGCAAACCTGACACTCAATTTAACTGAAGACCTTTTTCCCCATACTGCTCGTAACTCAAGTTGCGCACTATGTCGCCGACTGCTCACCAATTAAACTTGATTAACCTAAATTCAATTTGAATGTAGATGAAACTAGCTGCGTCTACGATATAACCGCTGAGAGATATGAAGGTTTTGCTTCAATAACCATTTATCTATGCGAAATTAAAAAAGCTAAATTTGTTATAGATACAAAAGCGAAAAACTATGAACTCATCTAGTAGCACACAAGCAAATGCACACATTGGTTTTATCGCTCATGAAAATTATATGCATATGTGTTTGTACATACATATGTAGAACAATACCATAAAATTCGCGTTGAATGAATTATTTTCCCAATTTTGTTCAGTTCTTGCACTGCTAAGCAGGAACTTCATCTTTGCATACGCACCAAAATTGTTTAAATCCTTGCTCAAAAATAAATCCTTCGTCACTTGTAGTGCGCCGCCTTTGCGTTGCTTTCGGTGAGTCTTCCGAGTTGCACTTTCAACTGTCTAGCTCACTGCGTGTTGCTATCTCGCTCACTTCCGTTGCCTCGTTACAATTAATTCGCGCAGTGTACTGCTTCTCGCCTTGTACAGTGTTAAAACTGACGTCAAATACTAATTTTAGTACACAAACACTTGCGACTTCGAATGGGAACAATTTTGTATTAACTTTTGATCCTTTATTTAACCAAACATGCACAACACGTGATAAGTTGAAAATTAGATATTTTCTCTTCGAGAATTATTCGATTTGATTATATTTGATATTTTTCAAATGATTTATAAACTTTTATTCGTTTTGATTTTGAACGCGGTTTTTTGCTTGCAAATAAAACGTTTTTCGTCGAAATAAAGAATAAATTTCTTAAGCAATTTTTTCTAAAAATATTCGTTAATTAAAACTAAGAATTTCTAGTTGTTGTTGGCTTTTTTTTTTAATTTTTTTACTTGGGTTGTGTAGAAATAAATCCCAATTTCGTTTCGAAAAGATCTTTCGTTTCGGTCGGACACCGATTGACTGAAGATGCAAAGTGGCGAAACTTTGCGTATTTGCGTGTCGCGCAGAGCTTTGCGCTTTTACACTAATCAACAAAATGCGCAGTTAAACTATTGTTTTGCTTGGTTGAAATTGTAAACTATGGTGGGCAATGAGTAATAAAGTCTACGTAACCTTTGCAAAAGAGCTGGCAACATGTTGAAGAGTGTAGTGAGAAAAGCTCAAAAGCTTTTGCAAATAAAGTAATAACGATTTTCCAAAAATCTAAAAAATATTTAAAAGTATTATTTAAAATATCGATATTACAAAAATTACAATTTGGTTAGTCAACGAGACCTAAACTTCTGAGATCTCGGACAAATTCTTGAAAAACACGCTACGAAAACTTGCCACATATCTTTGCGATACACTAAAAAAATACTTTGTGTATTTTCGAATTCACAATTTCTTCAATTGTAAACAAAAATTGTTTTGAATTCAGGTGAACCAAAGAGTTTTTAGCACTTTGCGCAGATATTTCAGCCACGTAATATGTACTTTTTATTGGAACATATTAGACAGAACTAAAAAATGTAATCATTCGCAAAAAAATGTCTCAAAAATTAGGAAATATTTTTGTATTGAAATAGAGCCAGACGGACAATTTTTTATTGGGCGCAGTCTGATACAAAGGGACGCCTAAAAATAAGTTTTTTTTTCTTAAAATATGGACACAAATTCCGCCCCTTCTATCATAAGTGGTATTTTACATAAAATTTGGAATCACCTCCTCCTAATTTAGTCTCACGTAATTTGTAAAAGTCCTCATTAGGAATCATCATTGTAAAGTCTTTGGGGCCTTTGATGGCGAAACTGTTCGCTGAAGCGCCTTGGACATGCGTCAAGAGTGCAGCAATTTATGCATGCCAAGTGACAGGTAAATTTGTGTGTTGAATGTTTTTCGTATGGCATACTTTTTAAATCAAAATATGACACTTCTTGACCGAAATTCGCTTACCTTATGAGATGATGTTTCTGCTCAACTGCGACGCAATTTAATCTTCTTTTGATAGGAACACATCGAGTGCGCTCCATTTGCTTCGTTCGAGATGCAAACTTATTGTGAACTGAGATTTCGTAACTTGAAAATCGCTTCACAGTATGCCCGGAATCTATTTTAATATTGGCCACTATTTGATTTGCTTGTATTTAATTTTCTGATTTTTTCTTTTTGGTCATTCGAATTTGTTACTTGTGTTAATTGCGGATTTTATTTTTCGAAAATCCTCAAAACAATTTCAGTTATGCGCACGGCTTTCGGTTCGTTTAACTGTATATTGGTCAGTCCGCCCGTCTCTGCATCTAATTACCAATTCATTCTACAGAATTAGATTTAGAAATGTTTTTCACTTAGCGTAATAGTTTGTTTTTACTTCCATTCTATTTTGGATTCCTGTTTTCGCTCCGCGCGTGAACTGTTCGAATTATTGGAGCAAACTAAACGCACAAATGTGGAGACAATGCGGGATGTCATTGCATGCTAGAGAAACTGAGCGAACGAAAATGCTTTCTATAAATAGACAACTCATACGATGTGTTGCACTCTTAACCAGTAATTTACAAGGCATTTTATAGAGGAAATAAACTGTTAGACCTTTTGAATTTTACTTTTCGCACTAAAAATCGACGACGATTATCGTTTTACTAACTTCATTCATTTATAAATTTTTAAATAACGGTCTAAAAAAAATCTATTGTAATCGGTCCGAACTGTCGCTCGATTTCGATGAATAAATCGACATAACTGTCGATAAATCTGTGCCTGAAAAACCGTTGAATATGCAAAGTTTAACCTTTGAATAAAAATCGATGGTTCTTAACATTAACACCTTTTCTTTTAGCTTATTTCTTCACAAAACATGGCTTAAATTTATTCACTGATAAAATTCCTTCGCTGAATGTGTTAATACTTATCATATTTATCAATAATAATATCGCACAAATCACAAATTCAAAAAAAGGACCCGCAAATACTCTCTTTCCGAAACATTCACAAATTGATTTTTTTACATATTTTATTGTAAGAGTTTCGTCAGTAATACGGAGCACACACATTATTGAATCAAAAGTTGGTTATTGATTTCAACTCCACAAGCATCCTGTCGGTAGCAAGTGCAAAATCCCAATCCCACGTAATTGCGTCAAATCATGGTTTTTTGTTTTGCGTTTATTGTTATCATTGACTTTTGGCGGCTATAAAAATTGATAATATCGGAACTACTTGTTTTGAACAATCATGTAATCGATAGTCTTATCGGTGTTTTGCCAGCTCTCTTCTTCTTCGCTTTATTTTTTCTGGCTAAAAAAGTATCAAAATGGGTCACGTAATTTGGGTACGTTCCCTAACATACTACATTTTTTCGACATATTTGAGTTAGAATGACAGCGCAATTATAAAATGAATCATTATCGGATTGATTGAAAAAATTGCCAATAATGGCCACCTCCAAATTTTCTAAATATGTTTATTATATATCCTTTTCCTTAGTTTAAAATTTTATTCATGAGAGGATTCGGTTTTGGCTTTTATAGCAAAGTTTCGTTATCTGGAACAAAAATCACCGAAAAAGGCACTGCCACGGGTAAAATAAATCGAATGCATAGTAAGTAGATTCGCTGTTACAGCTTTAATATCTTAATAAAGTGAACAGCTCGTTATATTTAACGATGCATATGGTGGGGATTCCCTTTTAAATAACACTTATTTTCTGGAATGATCTTTATTCGGTCAAAAGATATGTTTTTTGCAACCCACCGTGCTTCGCGACTTAAGTGGTACCCAAAATACATTTCATATTAGGTACGTCTATGTCGCCGTGCGATAAGCGAACGCTGGCCGTGTCGGTTGTGTCATGGCAAGGGGAGAAGAAAACCGACCGCCTTTGAAAAGTTTTAAAGTGCTAGCTGCAACACAATCGATATGACATCACACGGCAAGAGCCACTACAAAATTCATTGACAAGATTATTGCTTATTGGCGTACCCAAATCCACAGTCCATGCTTATGGCTTGTGTTGGGAAGGTCTACGGAATAACCTACATATGTCATTATAATATTTTAATTAACCCGCCGTTTAAACATTTATAGATATTATTGATCAAAACTTAGCTGTTCATATCGCCTATGGAACTTTAGAGTCTACAGTTTAGATCCACATAGAGGGAGAATCGACAAATCATTAAATTTAAAAAGGAAAACTAAACAATTTATTCGTCTACAAACAGCTTGGTGAACAAAACAAAATGAATGATAATTAGATAATAACATATCAAACTATCGCCGACAGCAACAATGGCAAAGATATCACAATATGAACACATATGAATTTCATAACAAACACGCACTCTCAGCCTGTTATTGTTCAAAATCATTGGTAAGGCAGTGCTTACAGTGGTGTCGGTATAAATTAAAAGCAGTCCTTACTCACAAAGTACTGCTTTAGTGGTGTTGTGGTTCAGCCAAATCTCATCTAGGGGGAGAGGGGTTCATCAGATATCTCTTGTAAACTTTTTAGTCCCCTAATTTAAAATTTTGTTCAAAATTTTTAGCAAAATTTCATGTAAGGTAGAGAGTGAGGGTTAGTCAAAATCTCACCAAGAAGGAAGAGTGGTCTGAATTTCTTAAAAAAAATACATCACGTAATTTATGGACGCCCCTATGCAGTTTTATTAAGCTATACTTCTGATTTTATACTTCTGTTTAAAAAATAATTGGTGCTAGTTGGGCAGGAAGGAGAAGTAGCGCATTACCAACAATTCTATCTTCCAAATTTCAACTCTCTAGCTCTTATTAGTGAGGACGGATGGACATGGTTAACGCGTCTTGCCGTCCTAATGAAAATATATGTATAGCATATGAAGTATTACTCTCCTACTTTCCATTTCGTCTCAAACAAACTTGTGTACAGAGGAAGAGCAGTCTTAAATACCTCGTACTTTGGGGGAGCCACCCACATAAACAAACAAATGAGCAACTTGCCATTCTTCTTCTGGTTTTTATAAGCAACATTTTCGACACACAAGTGGCTATTTCCTGACGCCGTTTAGACGGGCAACAACAAATTTGGCTGACTCACATCAGTTGACTGTTGTATGTTGCTTGTGGCACTATGTAACATAGGCGCATATCATCCCCGGCAAAAATACATACAACTAGTGGCAGTTTTGTTAATCACTAACACCTCTGTTAGCGTACATACGGGCGAGTCCCTGGGACTGTTATGGTGTATTCGCTGTAGACAGGGGGAGCTGCTACCAATGGGTGCTTCATCTACGCCAGACGTGACACTTTAGTGTCAACATGTCACTTCTTTGACTCGTTTTCGTTTCTATCACCAAATCTGTTTTGCGCAATCCACGAATTTTATGATAGTTTCTCATTTTTGTAAACGAAAATAACAATTAAATCGTATTTTTCTATATTTCCTTCATTTTTAATACATGCCTTTTCTGTTGCTAACAGTGATTATCACAATGCGCAATGCTGTAGACAACAGTGACAGGTTGACGTGTTGTTGGTCCAAACAAATGTTTTCGTCAGTTTTGGTCGTTTGGAAAAAGTTTTCGTAATTAAATTTGCTTATAATATTTTTAATAAAAATAATATCCTGAATCTCGTGCAAGTATTTCGAGTAAAATAAAGTGTAGAAAGTGAAATTGCTCGAGTTTCATGAAAATGTAATGAGATATTCGTCAGATTGATAAAGTTAAATGAAGTGTGTGTGTATGAATCATGTAATGTAACGCTTTGACACGAAAATTTTATTTTATTTGTGAGTCGTTTCTTTGTTTGCATCGAACTGTCGCCGTCAGCATTGCGCAATGTTAACTGCAACTGTGAGCAACAGAAAAGGCAACGACAAACTTATCAAAATGAGACAAAACATATCGAAACGGGCACCCCGATAGGGCGCAGCTCAGCATTAATGATATTAACAGTGCGCAAAAACAAAAAAAAAAGTGTCTTGAAGTGTGAAATGTAACAATTTTTCATGCGATATGCATCGTAGATACAGTTCAATGAAGTGTGTATGAATATGTAACGCTTTGTCACAAAGAGTGAGTGTGTTCTTTGTCTCTACATGGTTGTGTGCGCAAGATAGTTTGAAATCGAAATTAAATTTTGTTATTAAATGGTCAGAAAACAAAAACCTCAGATACTATCTAGCTGAGTGCTTCCGTTCAGAAGTTGGAACAAAAACGTTCCAACTTCGCTGTCACTCGTGAAATGTGTGTTTGTGTGTGTGCATCTGTGTCGTGTTATAGTCGCCACCCGTCATCCATCGTTCCGAAATTCAACATTTGTAGAGGGTTACCGTAGACAAGTGCCATGCCCAGAAAATTTTGGGTATTAGTCTTGCTGTTCGCTAAAAAGCCAATCTGACAGACTGGAACTTAAAGCAATTAAGCGCTGAAACGAAGCTTATTGCAACATTTAATACATTACTGCCATAGCAACCTGCTGGCTGGCATTACAAACAACGCCATCAAATACAGTGTCATTCTGTCCAAAAATGGTTTTTATTTCTGGCAACCGACTTTATTTCTGTTGGCAACACAGTCTTTCTCGGACAGTGCTGCACAACGTCTCAGTACAACACTTGCTCTTCCCCCCCGATGTGACAGACTGGTTTGCTTTGAAACTCACAGTAGAATCGTCAAAAGGACGGTTGGAACGAACGCACGGTGCGTGTGTCGAAATTTGTTCGGAGCGAGTTGTGTAGTTCAAAGTTTGAAACGTACGGAAAAGTAAAATTACTGACCGAGCAGTCGTTTTGTTAATTGTTTACATATTTAATCTTGTCTTTTGTGAATCACAAATTACAACAGTGTTCAATTTTTCTTAAGAAAAGTGTTTTTTTCAATGTGCGAATCGTTCCCATTTAGTATTGTCCATTCGCCCTTTATATCTCATGTTTCAAAGAAGTTGAGTGACAAAGGAGTCTATCTAGTATCGCTGCTTGCCCAACTAAATTCGATATACCTGAGATTTTTGGTAGAGCAATCCAAGCCTTAATGAAAAATTGTTGTAAAGAAACTTCGTCACAAGGTAGGTGACAATTTCTGTTTTTTTTTTTTTTCGTTCATTGGATTTATCGCTTTATTTGGTTATTGTGAATAAAAAGTATCTGAGCTCGACCGCGATATGCGATGATACGATGAAATTAAACGTGCGTCTGGTGCCTAATCAGCAGTATTCAGACATTGATGATGAACCGACCAGGGAAAAAAGAGTGAAAGTTTTTAAACAAATAAAAGTGTGTTGTGTAATAGTATCTACAACAGTTTTTTTTTTTTTTGTATATGTTGCCTGACTTCATTCGTATTCGTTGCTAGTGTATTAAGATACAAAGTTAATCTGGGTCCCCGCCCCACAATTTTTGATGCCAGACATGTTGGAAAAAAACAAAATAGAAAAATTATCAAAATGAGAACCAAAACAAATAGTTGACATATTCTGTTTAGCCCTCCAGAGCTGCTTATTGTTTTTCTTTATTTTGTTGTCTTAACACACAAAAAAAAAAGCTCAACGCGAAGCGATGTTTGCTTTATATATTGCGTATATATTTATGTATATATATACACACATCTTATATCTACACAATGTACATGCATGCATGTGTATTCGCTCTGTCATTCCCTTAGCTTAGGTTTTTTTTTGTGTGTGCTTAAAGTGAACTGTGCTGATAAACAGGCTTTGGTTGTTTACTCAATCACACACACACACAATGACACATGTATTGTCGCTCTTAGTCAGTCAGTGTTAAGGGGGTATACCACCTTTGAAGATGATTATTTTCTCGATTCTTAGCAAATTTTTTTTAATGCAAAGAATGCACTAGACTAAAAGTAGTTTTAAACAATATACTAATGCATATCTCGACTTCATTTTGCAATTTTCCCAGGGCAAATATGTTACAAATAACCACTGATAGATGACCCCAAAGTTAAGTCCATTTTGCATAGAACGCTAGTTGGCGTGTCAAATCGCGGCCCGTACATGTAAGCTAGCTCCAATCGGAAAAAAAATTTCTTTTAAGGACAGTATTTTTTAGGTCTGTACGTAGGGGTTTTTTGAAATTTTGAGTTTTACGAAAATGGTGCCTATTTTTCCGAAATAACTTATTTTTTTGAGTAAAAATGTGCATTTAATTGGGCGAAAAAACAAATCTAAGACAGATATCGAAAAACCCCTACGTACAGACTTAGATTACATGTCTAAGAAGATCCATACCAATTCTCAGGTCAATCCGATAAAAACTGGCGGAGCAATCTGACACGCCAATTTAAGAAATGTCGTTTCGAAAAAAACGCGTTTAAAGTTTTGTATTTACATACAATTGCACTAAGAGCGCTTATTTAAATTTGTTTATAGCATACAAAAAATGTTTCGGCTACCTATAAAATTGATCAATAAAGATTCTGTACACCTCAAAGAGTACTTTACGTAGTATAAATTATTTCACAATTTTTTAAATCGCAAAGGTGGTATACCCCCTTAATCAGATGAGTTGGTTGTGTTTTTGGGCTTGGGATGTGTTAATGGGGAAGGGGCGTTAGAAGTGTGTGTTTACCGGCTATCAGCTTGAAACTTACTCATACTTTTGCCACAACTCATTAAAGGAGGTTTTTCTGTTTTTCGTTCGCTTTTGTTTGTTAGACATTGTCAAAATATTCGAGCTCCATTCCATGGGTTGGGATGTGGGCGTTATATAAATATTTCTTTGTATTGGTGACATTTCATTCAATCGAGCAACATTAGTATTGTAGTATATTTGGTCATTCACGTCTCTCGTTTAAATATTCAACCTTAGTAAATAAATAGAATTGTAATAAGTTGTGCTCTCATTTGGAAAGAAGTATTGTTAAGGGCAACCGATGAGAACATAATTACTTATATACACATCAGGTCGTCTATTTTTAAATAAATTTTTATTTTTTATCATAAAATTATTTTCTTAACTGCGTAATGCTTTTATATAAATATGTAATTAAGAAAATTTACTTGATAATGTGTTTAAATTAGCCACAATTAATAGAAACTTTGTTTCGTCATCACATAGATAATTTTGGATTTATTATCATATAACTTATTTTTAAAGTTTGAACTAACTTTATACCATAACACAACGCTTATCTGAATTAAAATTGTGCCAAACATTTTCTCAATTTCAAATATATAAACTTTCTTTTTGTTTTGTTTAACATTTTTTTAATTTTAGATTGTTTTGATGGTATTTGGTAATTGTCTTTTACATGGCGAATTAAGCTTTCCTAACTACACACCTAAGGGAATGCAATAAACTCTTCTTTGTGTCATGAATAGTGCAAACAATTGTATGCAATTCACTTTTACATAAATATCTCAAAAATTATGTGTATTAACCGACCACCAATGCACACCCAGGAGGCGGGTGTGTCTGCACACCTTGAATTAATGCCGATTGGCTAAAGTTCGCTTCTAGTCCTGCAACCTCTCACGCTATCTATCTGCTACTACTTTACAGAATATAAAAGATCAACAGATCTTTCACACCACCACCAACATTAACTTTATAATTAATTTCGTTGAATCTGAATTAGTTTAGTTTTAGCTTTAAGCTTCGTTGTACAGTTTCTTTGTTATTTAATATTTATTATTATAGTTATATGAAACATTCATACATATTATTATAAAATATATACATAACTACATACAGAGGCATTGTAACTTTTTGTCTTATATGATTTGTAAACGTAACGCATTGAACGCATTTTTCATTTATTTGATTTTTGTTTTTTTTTTAGCTAAACAATACTTAAAATACATAATAGTTTTGTTACGGCATACACGTTCTAATGATCTTCAATTGTACTAACTGTTATTTTACACATACACAATCTGTAAAACATACATACATAAATACATATAAGCGTAAATATCTATTCACATTTATAGTTAAAGTCTGTACCATTATTGAATATAAGCTGCTTAATCATAAATTAGATTTGAATTGAATGAAACATCAATATCAATTTTGTACTCTTTATTCATTTAAAAAAAAAATATATATATATATATCTTGCAAGAAAAGTATTTTTTTTTTTTTAACTTGTGTGCCACAAAGCTTTATTATTTGTTTCTTAAATTAGTAATGTGTTTAATTACATTGGGGAACAAAACTCACGTACAATTAACATGTATTCTATAAATATTTTAAATCTGTAATGTACCTGCAATTGTGATAATACTCTTAATTTCTGGGCTGTGGTGTGTAAAACATGATCGCGCTGCATTTTATTGCAAATTATAAACATATTCCGTTTCGACTAAACTTATTGTAATTATTATTTATTTATTAGCAACAACTAACACAATTGCACGAATATCATTTTTGATTTTTTTATTTTATTAATTTTTGCTCTTATTAAAACCGACACTGAAACGAAAAAGAAAATTAAGTGTTTTATTTATTGACTGCAGATATCGTATCTACTAAATACATATTATGGTTATATACAATTTGGTGAAAAATAATTACAAAAGCTAAAATTTCTCGTACAACTTTTCCTTGATTCAGGACAGTATTCGACCGGTAAACTCCCTTGAGGTTATGTGCGTTTGGTATTTGTAAATGATTGAACGAGTTCTTAAGGATTGTCATGAATCCAAGGAATCAAGGCAAACATTATAGCTTTTTATAAACAATTTTGATTATTGTTAAATGCATCCATCCATTTGTGTTATACGATTAAATTCAAGTGAGGCAAGTGGTTTGGTTGATCTGTGATTATAGCCTTAGTGATCTTGTTGTTGTTTGCGGCACAAAGCGTCAGCTTTGTTTGCACATGGTAAGAATTAACCTTGCTGGCTGTTGGTTGGGAAATGGTGACGTACTGCCACGGTTGGCAAGTTACACTTGACGGGTAGTAAAGGACAGAAAAACGACTTGCTTTGTTGCAGCATTGCAAAGTTTTAGTTTATGTTCGTTTAACTGCGTATTCATGCAATACTATTTTTCAACAAACTTTTATTCTCTTGTAAATTGCAGCTAAATGACAGAATTACAGTATTAGAGAAGGTCTTACGCAAGTCGAAACAAACAAAGAGATCAAAAGACATTCGCGTAATTTTTGAATACAAACAGCAAGTGAAACGATTTTGTTAGCGAACGGACAGGCAGAGCTTCAGCTCACTGAGTATAGCAGTGAAGGAAGCAGAAGAGCCAGACGACTCTGGGTAGTTAGAAAAGCAGCGCAAAACGGAGTCAAAAGTGAGGTTACAGGAGACGTCATGATGAATTCGAATCATGCCGGCAGCACACGCAGACCATTCTCGCGTAATTCGTCCTCTTCGCGCTCTCATCGTGGACGGCTGCTTTTCTCGCCGCATCCCCACACGCATACACATACGCATGCTCACTCCCATACCCATAGCCATCAAGGCCATCAGCACTCACCGCAACTGCAACAACAACAACAACACCGTAGTAACCTGAGCCTTGGCGGTTGCACACTCGCCGGCGTTGGCGGCAATAGCAATGGTGGCAACTTGGGTAGCGCTTTGAGTCCCTGGCACAATGGCAATCCCAACAACAATAATAACGGCGTTGGCAACAAAGATGGCGGCAACGGTGATAACCGAAATTTACTTTGGTAAGATTATTTGTTTTCCAAGTTGCAAGATTTTCTAAACATTTCCGACTATTTTTAAGCAACATAAAAAAAAAAATGAAATGAAATGAACTTAAATTTAAGAAACCCTCACTTTCCACATTCCCAAAAGAATATACCTAACGACCACCCATCCCTACCCAAAGTACTACTACTCCTAATGCTAACACAACATACCCTTGTAATTTTGTGCCTTCTCTGTCTGTTCTTCTCTGAATCAATTATTTCAATACTCAAAAACATTAAGTAAATCGCTTTTCGGTTAAAGGGTGAATTTTGTAATTGTACTTGTAATTGAAATTTAACTAAATAATTTAATAATGCATTTTGAATGAATACCATTTTAATATATGGTCCTGAGATAAACAATTTATCAGGACTTTTTTCATTTCGTTGAATATTCGTAGCACTAACCCAGCGCAAGAGTTTTTTGTATTTACAATAATTTTTCAGTTAAGACAGTTTTAATTCTCGATTACTTCAGTTATCTTATATACCATCTTCAGTTCGTTCGTATCTGTGATTTCATTTGTGATTTACTTTTTTATTTGCACTCTACTTCTTTCTCTCGCTCTGTCTCTCTTCCTCTTTTACTGTTTATATTATGCCATCTCTCAACCTCAACATTAATACATTAACTCATATGTATATGTCTGATTATTCGTTTCGGCAGAACAACGACATTCGAGTTTTTCAATTAACATTTTTCAATGGTTTTCTGATAAAAAGCCTAGACTTATTCAATTTAATTACAAATTGAAATAACTTCAATTAAATCTAATGTGTGTATTATTTGTATTTTTATAGTTTTCTGACGAACTTCAGTTAAGAGCTTCAAACCATTGATTAAGACTTAAATGCATGAAAAGCACATAAAAATTTAAATTTTCTTTTTGTTAGCAAAATGTGTATTTTGGTAGTTTTTTGTTTTTGGATTTTCTCATAAGCTTTATCAATTAGGCAAGCTTTTAAGCGCATGAGTTTACAAATACAACAATAGCTTAACGACTCTTGAACACCTTCGACCGATCAAGTTCAGCCGCATCGTTCCGAAGACCATTCACACTTTAAAAGCTTCTTGATAAAACAACAATTCACAAAATTCTCCCAACAAGTCGTAATTGAATAAGAAGCTCGATTTCGAACGATTATCGTTTTCAACAAATGTGAATGCCAAAGCTTGAACGTTGTTTGAACGAATCACACTTACATATGGTATACACAAGGTTAGCCAGTGGGGGCCACATTAATAATGTACTATAACCAAAAATCAAATTTTAGCCCTTGCTTGGATAGAAAGTGCTTTTCCTTTGTTTATTAAATAAGAGACAGATTGTATGTTTGTTCAGATACTTTAATTCAATGGTAATAATTTATTCTTAGACACCTCTTTTTTACTATACCATATTTTCAAATATTCGTTTTTTTAGTATCTATTTTTTTGTTCCAATTATTAAAATCACAAATATTATTTTTTTCAAGACTTGCCAAATACTTTGTTTTCATTAAATTATATCTTAGAGGAGCCTAAATAGTTTTCCGATTTACATATAATACTAATAAGTACGCATTTCCTCAACAATTTTTTAACTTTTCTGCTTCTAATGTTGTTGCGTATTTGAAAATAGTTAATAAACATCATAAAGAAAATCAAAAATAAAAACTTCAGTATATACATAATAATAAGTCTAATTGTGTGTGTGTTTGTAAAGACGTTTCCAATCGGTTAGCAACCTGACACATCAGTACACTGCACCAATAATGACTTCTCAAGAATAACCAAATATTTGTTAATTACACAAACGCTTCCCGCTGCCAAACTTGTTTTTGTTTTGTTGTTAATTTATTGCAAATATATGTATGTAGTTTTTAATACGTTTTCCAACTGATGATCGAGTGCGCTACAAAAAAAAAATACATAAAAGATGCAATTATAAGAAACACTTTTAGGCTCCTCAAAAGACATTTGAAAACGTACGAGTAAAAAACGTATGAGTAAAGATTTCGATATATCTTTTGTGATTTTCATTTGTTGCGCCATTTTCGTGAATTTGTGCAAATATCGAAATTAACATTTATTATTGATGATTGATAATGGTGAAGCGTAACTTACAAAATTTCCTCTTTATCCAAATAGTTTGTAACTTTAATTCTTATGACTTATGTATGATAATAGTTAAAGTTGAGTTTATCTATCGGCGATCACATAAAGTAATTTAGTTGAATAGTAACAAATTGTGAAAAAAACAGTAAATGATTCATTGCTCTGAATGTCTTCGCGCCGGTAGTCTGGTCCGTCTGATCGATAAGCTCAATTTTGTGTTATATTTATTTGCATTTTGCACACTGCGGCTTAGAATGTTTAATGACAATATTTTTGTATTTTTCATAGAGTTTTCCACGGCATACATTTTAATATAAACAACTTTTCATTACAACTACATATGTATATGTGTGTCTGTGTGTGTGGTCTCAATTTTGTCATTGTTTTTAAAGTAATAATACTTGTTGAAGATATTTACATTTATTTAATATAAAACAAAAATAAAAATAGATTTATGACAATAACATTATTATGTAAAAAGTAGAATTTCGCAGTTCAAGCAACAAACAAACAAATATCATTTGAAAATTCTCGTACGCTCTATTTTATTTTATTTAACTTCAGTTTTTGATCGAAGATCGCTTTTTACCTTGACGCGCATTGCAAAAACTTTGCTTTTCTTCTTTATCGTGGCTGTGAATTTCAGTTGTCTTTATTTCGAATTTTGAACAACATCGATTTTAAGCAAATCCCAAGACGTTAATTGACGAAGGGAGCCTCGGATTAATATCGAACTATCCAGTATTGTATTTGAGTGCGTGGCTGAATTATTACCATCATGTACTGTCGTCACTCGCATGCATTAATATTTGACAATTTTTATACTTCTTTTGATTTCAATCTCGATTGTTGTTCATAGAGTTCACGATAATGATTTGGTCATTTGTGCGCACTTCAGCGATGTTGTTCTTTAGACACTTTCCTTTGTTGAAGTTGTGTTGTTTGCAAACTAAATAAGAATCAATATGCTTCAATTTGCTTAAATTTTCGTTACTTATTTCATTTTATACCTTTGCAAATGTCGTTAAGTTAAGTTTTGTTCATTAAAGACCTAACTTTCCCAAGTTACAGTATAACTTTGATGATCTAGACGTTCCGCTTATTCGTACACTCATATTAATGTTGTATGATAACTTTTCCCAAATGAGTTCAAATAAGTTGATGATACAAATTTTTATATGATGTTTTTTAAATTTAAATTAAAGCATATGAAGCTTAATCGGTCCTTTTTAAACATAATTTGATATCAATAGTAGTTTTAAACAAAACTTTCAATAGTATGTAAATGGATAAATCAGAGACTTTCCGGTATATCGTAGTTCTGCGGAGTATACATAAATTGATCTAGCCATGACTGTCTGATACACGGTGTGGTATTCGAATTATGAAAAATAATTCGCAATTCGGTTAATTCAAATTTCTCAGATTCCTGAGAACACCAAAATTTTTCGAATGTATAATCACTTCATTGACCGGGAAACTTTTATAATTTCTTCAAATTTTGTTGTTAAAATGTTAAATGTTTTGTTTGTAGATTGTATGTATTGAGCTGAAGTAGCTTAATGTAAAACTTTAAATAATATTTTCCAAATGTTTTTAAATTTGGAGCGGGACTCTATAGTGTATACTATATGCACATTTATCAAAAAACTTATATTTCCTTTAAGAGACAGACGACTTTTTCGAAAGTTTCAATCAAAGAATTCTTTAAAAACTCGTTCTTTTTTACTTAGTAAGACTTTGCAAGGGTACAAAACTTGCGGCAAAGCCGACTATACCACTATTATATCTTATTTTAATATTTGTTTTTCCTATTATTATTTTCTTATAAGCTCAATTTTATTCGTAACATTGGCATGTGGTTAACAAAATTATATTTTCTTGGACATCATTTGCCGAAAAAAAATAATAACTAATAAATAAAAAGACAATTGGCATACAATATTTGTAAAGAGATTGATGAACGCGTAAATTTATTTAGAAAATTGTAATTGTCATATTAATTAAGCGTAGTGTGCATTAACGCAAAAAAATGTAGCAGTTTAGTACGTAAACGTTTCTAATAAACATCTGAGATATAAATGTGTGTGTGTATATATTATATTTAACTATGTATATGATAAATATTGCATTTTGGCATTTACATATTATTTTTATCTTTTTCCGTTTTTTCTTTCTTCTTCATATTGAAAAAAATAATAATAATAATACTACAAACAAACAATAAATAACTATATATATAATTACATATATATACATATATATGTGGCTACTACATATATAACTTTACATGTATATGCATAAATAACTATTCTGGGTTGTGTTTATACTACTACTACCACTACCACTACTACTGCATATTTGATTCAACAATTTTGAAATGTATCTCGTAAACCAAAAACAAAATAAAATTTATCTCTAAACGCAAATGCAAACTTAAATCGAAATCCAGCGATGTACAAACAAGTAATTCTAGCGGAAGTTCTTATAATAATAGCAGATCAGCTCACGTTCACCACAATATTATTACCACCAACAACACCACAAGCAATAGCCGCCAAAACGGCCAAAACTTTCAAATCCAAACGAATCCTATTCACCATAACTATCCGGTGTCCGCATCAACGTTCACGCAGTTCCCCAATCACAATCCGCATCCATCACGTTTAACTCCACCATCATGCAACACTGTCACAACAGTGCCAATGCCAATGCCAACATCAGATATAAAAATATCGCCAGCTGCTACAGCTGCAGCGCTGCTTTCGCCCAATTTACGTATAACGATACCAAACTTTTCCCCAAATGCACGTTCGCCAACTAACAAAAACTACAATCACTTTAGCCGTCATTTTAATAACAATAACAATCGCAGCCACAGCCACAATCATGTATTTCAAAATCACAGTCAAAGTTTTCGTAATTATAGCCACAGTAATCCTCCATTTCATGATAACAATCATCATCAACATAATCATCATCAGCATCAATCGAATCATTATAACCATCATCCTAATCAAATCCAAAACCTGCATTACAATCACAATTCCCACAGTGATAATAACAACAACAATAACAATAATCACAATCAAATCAACCAAAATAGTCACAATACCCATCCTCAACACCCTCACAGCCATCTCAGTCACAACCAACACCAACACCAACAGCAACAACATCAGCAAACTAATCGCCAATCCCTCCCGCTAACACGTACAAATCCAAATTTAACAACAACTTCTTCAAATACAACTGCAACAACAAATAGTAACTGTACTGATACTGTTGTGAATGTAAATTCTTGTACTGATATAATTCCTCAACATGGACAACGATCTCAAAACCAAATCCAAAACCAACATGCAACAACGACGTCTTCCTCCGCTCAATCGCAATCAAATTTAAATACACTCTTGGTATCGATATCGACATCACCGTCAACTTCAATGTCAAATGTACCTGCAATGATCTCGCCGCTGGCCTCGCCAACTGAATCCTTTTTGATGACGGCCACTGGAATAACCAACAACATCAACAACAACAACAATAATACTAATAATTACCGTTTGACTGATTACTTTAATAATGCACTGAACAACAACAATATCAACAACAACAATCACAATAATATCAACAACAGCAATTATCAAAGTCAACCACATCCGAACAATCATCACCAAAGGTCGTATAGCAATTTGGGACCTCGATCGATGAACAACATAAACAGTCCCAGCGGTGAATACGTAAACTTTCGACGTGTGGGTGGTGGGGGTGGCGGCGCTGGTGGTGGTGGACCAATGTCTTACCGCTGTTCCAATGGAAACGAGTATCATCACATCCCTAGCAACAACAATGCTAATGGAATGACTCGGCGTCACAATGCGAACAACAACAATGCTTCCAGCTCAGGGTTATATGATAGACACAACAGCATTAGTAACAATGCCATTGTGAGTATAAAATTCCGTCCCGCTTTCGTGCTTTTATTTACAATATAATCTATTTCTGCTCAGCACAATGATACGAGAGCCGATCGAAATCCGACTGGCAGTGGCAGCTCAAGCGGCGGTGTAGATAGTAACAATGGCTATAATGTATCAATTCGTGGATTTGGACGAAATAATCAAGGTAGCAACAATAACAACAACAATAACGGTGGTGGCCACTACCAGCAGCAACAGCTACAGCACCAGCACAACAACGCCGGTGCTGGCGCTTCGACATCCATTACAGCGTTGGTGGGCGGCATGAATGATGGACCCTCGGGTTCTGGACTGTCAGGTTCAACATTGTCGTTGAATGGCATGCCTAATGGCTTAAATTCTGACAGTCCTTCACGGAAGCGTCGCAGAATTTCAGGACGCATGCCCAGCCAGTCGCCACCAGCTATTTGGGAACCGCGCCGGTCACCGCGTGTAATGGTAATATAATATATTTATTAGACATAATTGTATTAGAACAAAATAAAATACTAAATGGCCTGCCTTAAAATGATCATTTTAGATACAACAAGGAAGTCCACCAATCAGACGGCCTCGTTTGCGCGATGCGTTCACTCCAACCGCACAGCAGTACGTTGGTCACCATCATCATCACAGCAGCAACAACATTGTCGTTAACAATGTCGGAGTCGGCAACGGTCAACAGCAGAGTCAACAGGGATTTCACCAAATGCACTACCTCCATCAGCAACCACCGCAACACCAGCATCAGCATCAGACACCGCCACAGCACCGATCGCCATGGGATCAAATTCAGTCGAATTCACCGACGGCAGCAAGCACTAGTGCAGCAGCATCGGTGGGTGCCTTTTTGCAGCAAGCGGCTCAAGCACAGCCACAGAATCACCAACAAGCAGTTGCACCGCCTCCACCGCCCGCATCGCTTATGGTCGATCTTAATCAAGTACCGATATGGGCCTCGTTCTGTACCTACCCAGCTCCACCGCAGGCACGTTTAGCACCGTGTCACCTACACGGCATTTACACTCAACCGTTCCCCGCTACAGCCGCGGGCATAGCGGCTGGACCACTTCAGGTCGCCCAAGTCCCACCTGCGCAGCATGTGGCTGCCGCTGCTGTTGCACAACAGCAACAGTCGGCCCAGGCAGCTGCAATCGTAGCCGCTACTGTAGCAGCTGCCAATTACCAACATGCCGCCCAACTGAGCCAGCAACAACGCACAGTAACGGATGCCACTGTTGCTGCTGTTGCCGGTTTGGCTATTGAACCATCTCCCACAACCCATCACCTGGATGGACATCAAGGCCCAACTGCGACACCTCAGGCTCCACCACCACACCCACATCAGTTGCAAGCAGGACACATTCACATCTCAACAATGAGCGCAGCGGCAGCTGCAGCCGCTGCTCAAGTTACACAAATGACGACAGCTCCTCAACAGATAATTATCTCCACTGAGGTAACAGACAACAAAATGTCAGATGTTTAATTAATACTAAAAAATGTTTATCTCCGCAGAGACGAACATTCCCTCCACATCGACGCTTACCGCGATTCTGGCCACCCAATCATCCGCACGGCCCACATCGCCACGTCTTGCCGCCCCAGACATTAGGACCGCATCAAGCCACGCCCGTCCAGATTCAAACTACCACAGGAATAATAAACCCCGGGTTCTTACTCAACTTCCTGTAAGTCCGAACTCAGCTTAGTTTTGAACTGATTGCAAAAATTTCATTTCTATTTTTGTGTTGCAGTGCCATGTTTCCACTGTCGCCCTACAATCAGCATGAGCTCAGCTCGCCAGACACCAATGAGGAGAATTACGAAGCACTCCTAAGCCTTGCTGAACGATTGGGCGAAGCAAAGCCACGCGGACTTACACGCAATGAAATCGATCAGTTGCCTAGCTACAAATACAATCCAGATACCCACAGCGGTGTGATAAGTTTGTCAGTAAAGAAGATAACAAAATGTAAAAGCTTATCTTTTTTAGGTGATCAAACCTCATGTGTCGTCTGTATGTGTGATTTTGAACTGCGACAATTACTGCGTGTGCTGCCATGTTCGCATGAGTTTCATGCCAAATGTGTAGACAAATGGCTACGGGTAAAATAGCTCAACAATCGAATCCCTGAGTCCCAATTTCAATTAAATGCAATTTATGTATAATTTCAGTCGAACCGCACTTGTCCAATTTGCCGTGGCAATGCGTCTGACTATTTCGATAGTCCAGAGCATCAGCAGCAGCAACAACAACCGGCGGTTAACACCACCACACCAACCACAACTGTAAATGTCGCCTTGACTGCCAATGGCTCTGGTGGCGGTCAACCCAATTTGACAACTGCTGCCCCGTCAGCAGCCACGCCCATGGCTTCGAACCAGGCTGAAACTGCTTAAATAACGACATCACAACCAATAAAATCACTCAACTTCCATTCAGTACTTCAAATAGCAACGAGTTGTTTCATCAAAATCAACCACATTCGGTTATCACACACCCACACACATTTCAAGCTGAGCCATAAGCCACCAAAATAAATAAGTAAAAAAAAAAAAAAACAGCAAACAAAATGAAAATATAAAACACCAAATTGAATTAATACCGATCACCACGCATTAAACGTATTGCAACGAACCCGACTGCCAGCCGTGTTGCTTATCCTGGTCTTTTGCCTATATAATACAAAACGCAGAAAGTGTTGAACGCTTAAAATAACTTGTATAATTATATTTAGTATGTATAAAAATAATATTGAAATAATATGTACCACCAAATAACCCAAAAGGAACAACGTGCGTCCTTCCTCGCACACACGTTCCAATTATCACCTTTAACACTTGCCTGCTCAATTGAGACATCAGTAGTTGTAGTAAACTGTTGTGTCCCTGTTATTCTTTCCTAAATTTTTACCTCTTCTTAAAGCTTACCCCAGGGTGTATTGAAGGTTTTCGATCTCAACAAAATCGCTGTAACATTTGAAAATAACTAAACACGTGAACTTTGTTTTATTTCTATACGCTACTAACACTAAGCCTAATATGCCAAATCGGAACTTTTGCTTCAGACTACGTTATACACCACAACACAATGAAATTGAAGAAAATAGACGCTAAGCTAAAAACTATTAATATAATTAAATCAAAATCAAGCAACAAATTCGAGAATCCAAAAGCAATCTTTATTAAATGACTAAAAATCAATTCGAGTGAAAAATCGATTGAATATAAAATATTGTAGGAATAACAAATTTAGATTTAAGAAAATTCATTAAATAATATAATTATAGATATATATATATATATACATTAATCAAATTTGTATGTGTGTGCGTTTCTAGTTGTCCAATTAATCTAAAAAATAGTGTTCGAAACGATGAATTATAAAATACAAATGCCAATTCTTAATCAATAATATACTACGAACAAAAATACAAACATATTTGCAGTTAAGCCAAAGTTTTTTATAGAGCATCTTTACTCAAGTTTACTCACACTCACATTCAGAGTATAAACACAACTCTTGTAACGTAGTGTAAAATACAAGCGTACATACACTGGCTCACAGCTTATTTGAACCACTTCCATTTTTCAACTTTGAGTGAATGTAACATCTGATCGAAGAAAAAAATCAGCAAAGTATAAAAGAAAGATTTGTAGATTGAAGCTTCAGCTTTAAAATGATGTATAAGTTTATTAGAAAATAATAATTTTTAAAAAAATTGTCAAAAAACCAATAATAGTTAAAAAATAAGGTCACAGCTTATTTGAACCAGCTACCGAAAAAAACTTAATTTAAAAGCGTTTTTATTAAATTTTATTCTCCATATGGACTTCCTTTTGTTTAACAACTATCCTTAGTTATAATACCATTGATTCCGATCCAATTTTTTGATGTTTGAGGATAACAAAAAAGGTGTTACCTTTTAATTGCCTATTTTGTATGGAAAAGTGTCATTTTTAATGAAAAAATTGGTTGTTTGAACAGGTTAGGTCTCTAAGTCTCCAACCTTGTTTGGAACGGCTATTTTGTTGTTATAGAAGGTTAATATAACATTTAAACTAAACAAAAAACCCAAAACAGGTGGTAAAATTTTCAAAATTTGGACGTAGGGAGGGATTTTCATAACAACCAAAGGAAATCCCATACTAAATGTATGGAAGAGCTTTTTTTGGGGTTTGGTACGAAAATCATCCTCAAACATCAAAAAATTGGATCGGAATCAATGGTATTATAACTAAGGATAGTTGTTAAACAAAAGGAAGTCCATATGGAGAATAAAATTTAATAAAAACGCTTTTAAATTAAGTTTTTTCGGTAGCTGGTTCAAATAAGCTGTGACCTTATTTTTTAACTATTATTGGTTTTTTGACCACAATTTTTTTAAAAATTATTATTTTCTAATAAACTTATACATCATTTTAAAGCTGAAGCTTCAATCTACAAATCTTTCTTTTATACTTTGCTGATTTTTTTCTTCGATCAGATGTTACATTCACTCAAAGTTGAAAAATGGAAGTGGTTCAAATAAGCTGTGAGCCAGTGTATAATACATATGATGTATTGGCATATAATATAAATGAAAAGTAAATTTAACTGACAAACAATATTTGATCGCACAAGATAAAAATCTATAACTCAAATACAGACAAATATAGTAACACATACATATGTCATTTGAAATATTGTATCTATTGTGTCGTACGAATACCAAATTAGTTTGCCTTTGCAAGTTTTGCACCTTTTAATTACTATTAATACATAAATACTTACATACATATGTGTTTGTAATGTAGTCTCGACGCGTGTCAACACTTTGTGTCATGCCCTCGTGTGTGTTCTAGTGTGAAATCGATGTTATCAACGCAAACCTCTTTAAAAACAAAATCAATGTGACTTGTCTAATAGTATAGTAGCGACAACTGAGAAAGCAACTCTTTTTATTATATACATACAGACATACATACATATATATAAATATAATTATAATATAATAAACGAAAAATCACAAAGCCAAATCACTTACCGCAAACACACTTGTTCTCTGCTTTGCTCTTAAGTCAAATAAGTTAGTTTGCGACAAAAATACACCGCACATTTTGTAAAATCTTCAAAAATCTTAACATCAATAAATGAATTTTTTGCTAGTCAATAAAAAGAAATCCGCACAAATTCGTTGCAGCAATGTCGAGAACAAGTTTGTGCGCGTTTTTGTGTGTTTGAGTCGCTTAAAAATGAACATAATATAATAAAAAGTACAATTTCAAACTTAAATTTGTTATAACAAACAAGTAAAATTATTTAGGTTATAATTAAAAAACGACAAATGATGCAATAAAAGTAAGCGACAGACAGAAAGTAACAGTAATGAAGATGCAACCAAGTTAAATGAAAATGATTCCTGCCCTCCATTTGTATCAAGAATTATAAAGTAACGTAATTAATAAACACTTTTCTATATACTTATAATGATAATGATTACATAATAATAGATACGTATTTTCACATAACACACTTGTATGTATGTTGAGATATTATTCAATATTCAAATGTACGCCATTACGAGTAATCTAACAAATATGCTAATATTTTACAATTAGTGTCGAGTTTTTTCAAACTATTGTATTTGCAACAAGACAAATTATATAACAAAACAATTCAAAGTATGTACGAGTATGTAAATCAGGTAAACGCTTAAAGTAACTTTTGCGTTTGAGAGTGCGAATATCATTTCGATATTCCGATAGATTAAGTTTCGGGCAATTTCCACTAGCTTTGATTTGCGCATTTAAAAGTTTTTAGCTTCGTTTTTTAGTCTAAATCTAATATTAGAGAGCATTTCTTGCGGGCATAGGGGCGGACGATTAACAACTTCAATTATTTTAGCGTTCATACATTTTTTTTCTTGTATGTACGAATACATATGTGTAACCTATAAATGGTATTTCCAAAAGACCATTGTAAACGTGTTGTGCTTTTTTAGATTTTTAATAGGAACATAAATTAAAAAAAAAAAACAAAAAAAAAAAAAAACAATGAGATGTTTTTGTGAAACAATATATGATAAACTTTAAAAATAGCAACTATACATGAAATACCTTTAAAACATGCACTCTAATCGAATTAATATATTTCAGCAATTTATAAATTGTTTACTTTGTTTTTTTCCATTTTTACAACTTTGTCTTCGCTCGTCACTTGTTTAAAATTGGATTTCCATTTTTAAATATATTTGATTTGACTTCCTTCACTTCTATTTTGCAAGCGATTCTGCTCAAAAGCGTATTAGTTACATGGTTTTTGTCTTCTGTTGTTAAATGATAACAAAAAAATAAATAAAATATTAAAAAATAATAAATAAATAAAATCGTTCACCAATTATATATTAGAATATGAGAATAACATAAAGTTTTGCTGTGATGTATGTTATATATATTTTATTAAAACAAAATAAAAAAAAAAACAAAAAAAAGAAGAAAAACGCAATTAAATAAAAAAACTATTATATCAACACTTAACAAATACATACATATATTATAAAACGTATTTTATGCATGAAATTAAAAAAAAAATATTTTATATTTGCCTATCAATATAGAATATAAAATAAAAACAAAACAAAAAAAAACATTTTAAATTAAACTACAATTATTTTCCCACATTTATAACTATTCTTAGGTTTCTTTCGTATGTCATATGTGTTCGATTATACTTTAGCACACATAAAGCAAGTTTTTAAGAAATATTCATGTTACGGTGTAGGCGTTTAAACTGCAATATATTGTAATAAACTTATTTACTTCAATTAAATATTAATAAATCTGTATCAATTTGATCGATCGATTGTTCTTTTTTTTTCTATAAAACAAATAACAATAAGTACCCGAAATGCAAGAATTTATGGCAAACTTTGTAATCTTTTCTGTTTAACAAATTGTATGTAGAACTCACATATATGGCAATACTGTTTGACATTTTTATGAAATACAAAATTGTGTAACTAAATAAATGTTTTTTTCTTTCTTATGAATGCATATTGGCGAGACCATGCGTGCAGAATCGAAAAGGATGAGCATTGCTTATTGGTTTTTTTGGCAACAACATTCTGTTTTAACGGATGCTAAGAAAATAAAATTAGTAATCAAATGATAAAATTAAAATCAAATGAAATACAATTTTAGACTAATCAACCTTGAATACCTAAGGATGTGAAACAACTTTTGAAAAATAAAACCATACCACGACATGAAACTCGCTAACCACAAACGTCTTTTTGATATGTATGGCTTCAGCTGACTCTAAGAAAAGACTCTCCTGGAAATTTTGTCCAAATCCGTTCTGATTAGTAGTCTCTGTAGACCAACTAAATACATTAAAAATCTCACAAGTAGAAATGTTATTAAAGATAGTAACAGTGTCTAAAATTTAATAAGGATAGGGTGGTTGCGTTTGGGAAACACTTCGAATTCAGTTGGCAACAAACTGTTAGTAGACAGGCCCATTTTCAATGACTGGCATATTGATATTAAAACTTTTCGTTTGGAAAATAGTAAGCCCTTATTTATGAGAGATTGGATCCCATTTGAGCAACTCTTGTCCAGCTCTTCTTGATTGTCTTAGTCATTCCGTTTGGCTTTCTCAGCCTTCTCAAGCCGCAGTTTCTGACTAAACATCCGCTCTTGCCCTCTCTCAGACTTAATGACTTTAACGCCACCTTTATTTAGCTCACGGATGGAATTTAACAAGGTGGACAAAATGCTTGTGAGCAAAACCTATTTCACTAGTAGATCTTACTGTCGCTGTGTTGGATTTAGTGTCTATCTTGTTAAATATACAAATGATCATAGTACTGGATAGTTTGCTCTGCGACCTAGATGACACATTTGCTAAAGACAGCCAAGAAACTCTACAGCTCCTTATAAACACGCACTTTCCATCTGGGCTATCAAGTCGTTCCACCCCAACAAATTAGCTTGAACGGATGACATCAGACCTGCCATGTTGCAAATGGTGTGCGAACACCTGTACAATGGCTACTAAAGATCTTCAGGGGATGCCTTCTGACCAGATACATCCCGAAAATCTTGAGAATAGTGAGTGTGGCATTCATTCCCAAAGCAGAGAAGACAATCCACTACTCGCCAAAGGATTATCTTTCATCGTTCTTACTAAAAACACTGGAGCGACTCCTGAACCTTTATCTTAGGACTAAGCTAACGCCTCATACTTTTGGCAGATCCCAACACGCCTATCTTAAGGGAGACTGCTGTAAGCGAGGTTACAAGCACGATTGAAAAACACTGCATAGAAAGGAGTTTACGTTGGTGGCATTTGTGAACATAGAAGGTGCCTTCAACAATGTCAGGATCGAGTCTATAACGACAGATATTGTTACCATAGGCTCGCACCTAGGATGGGCACGGGCTGCAATTTTTTGACACGACCCAACACGGCACGAAAATCAAAATTTGCAATACGCACGGCTAAAAATTTTCTGAACACGGTCCAACACGAAACATTATACATTTTTTTTTAAACTTTATTAACATTAATCTTACATATGTATTCGTTTGTGTTAACATATTTGTATATAAAAATAACATATGTATGAAGGTTAAACTTAATAAGCAAGTAGTTAATCGTGGTAATACACGATAATTTAAATATTTATGACAATTTCCTAGTCCTTAGCACTTCGGTTATATGTAATGGCAGCTGATCTTTTGCCACAAATGCTAGTTGCTTTTTCGATAAACTGTCCACAACTCGTTGCGGCATTTGTCTTTTTGCATAGGTTTCCATGGTTATCTGATTTGGTGGCTCCACCATTCAGTATTTAATGCGGATTAGAGCGCCAGTACCGTTTTTTGGGAAACACGTAAAAACCATTTTGCATGTTAAGCAGCACACGCAGTTGGTAAGATTTCCATCCTTTTGAGTGAGCGAAAATGTCTGCCACATACTGTTCGAGGCGTTTTCCGATTTTGTAAATGTTAACCTCGGGTTAATTTTTCGAATCCCTTCTTGAGTTTCTATTTTTATGATCTACAAAATGATCGGTTACGCAGTTTCTGTGTTTTTTAGCCTACTAAAAAATCCCAACCTTTAGATTTTTTTTTCTTCGTGTTTCTTCGTGCCGATTGTGCTCTGCACGAACCAACACGCCCATGGACAAAATTTAAATTTTCAGCACACACACGTGGGCGCCCATCGAGAGACGATGTGAAACACAGCTAACTCTACTCGCACCCGATAATTACTCGATGGCTAGGCAACACGCTTCACCACAGACATATAAACGCCCAACTCTGCACCACGACCATAAGGAAAAGGGAACGATCTTCTCCTAAAACTGGAAAATAGGGGATGTAAAGTGACGGCCTCTGCAGACAACCTGGTTCTCAAGCAGATTCCTTCCGGATCGCACCAGTTCCCATCTCAATAGCCTCCGCAAAGTACAAAGACTCGCTTGCTTGGGTACAACAGGATGTATTCGTTCTACCACTCAAGCAGCACTTGATGTGATGCTGGATATGAAACCAATTGGAGTCTTCCTCAAGCACGTGGCAGCAAGGAGTGCGGTTAGGCTACAAGCCCAGCGCCTCCTTAAGCCTGGTGCAACGGGCCACAGTACCTTTCTACGCTCAGTAGAAACTATGATGGCTGAAAAGAACTACTACTGTGTTTCAGATCTCAAATGGGATGACAGATGCACTACTGAATTTCCCGACAGATCAGAACCCAATTCTGGGAAAACACTTCTTTGACTAACTGAGCAGTCAAGCGAAAGCGTACCTGGAGGATCCCAACCTATTCTTGGTGCATCACCCAGTTTATTATGAATAACAGGATCATGCTCAAGTAGTTTTAGTTAAGATAGGGCTATATGAAGATCTATTAATAGCCTCTATATACGCAAGACCGGCACATAAACAAGATTCTCTTGACGAAACTGAGTTTTCCGGAATTTCACGCACGCTCATTTCTTCGATTGATTCTTATTTCCCTTTATCCCTTTATAGCCTTTATACCAATTTTAATTGTTTTTGGTTATTGGGTACCGGAGATATGCAAATTATTGATTTTCGCTGTAAGAGGGCGTGCCCATTTTTCGGTCAAAATAGTTTTCATGCCGCCCTAAGAACAGAAGTGTAAAGTTTCTAGTCGATTGGTTAAGAAACAAAAATATTTTTCACAAACGACGAAGATATTTTGATTCTCTTTCTCTTCGTCATTTTGCATGGCAGATACCAGTTCCAACGGTCCAATCTCAATGAAACTTTAAAACATTTAGTCGGGGTACGTTAGATAGCTGTGAAAACATACAGGAATACCAGTAGTTGCTTTGATATTAGTATATATGTACGTATATGTTGTTTCTGCACTTTCATATTTGCATCAACTACGTTATGTCATGGCTCTATTAGAGTTAACCACATTTTATCAAATTAATGTAAAGTTGTATTGTCCTCTTTTAGAGAAATATGGTGTTTTCCCGGCTGTAACGCTTTTTGTTTGAACGATGTACTTAAACAAACATCAATAATTAAACTAGTCTATTAAATGTGAATATTTATAAACGCTAACTATGTATACTGCCTTTTACAATTTAATGCATTTTTTTCCTTAACGAAGTTTGTAAATATTCTTCTTTAAAAACATCAACACATGAGGCACTTGTACTTGTAAGAGACCGTTTAAAACCACTTCCATAACGCTGAACACATTTAGCGGTCGAAATAAGAACGTCACAGATCAGCGGCATCAGCGACTTTAACGACTGATCGGACTGAACCGCTTAAGCGGGGGTGTTGCGGCATGATTAATGCCATGAATGAGCCACAAACTTTTAGTTGCCGACTTGAAAAGCAAATTCGGATATGCAAAAAAACGTTTTTTTTGGTTTTAAACAGATTGTATATTATAATAATAGTTTTGCGTAACAGCTCGTTGGAATCGAGAGCACCCAGTGACGATTCGGTCCATTAGGATGTCTGATGACGGCAGGAGGAATAACTATGAGTGGATGGGGTTGATAGGATAGTGGATGGGAAAAAGGTCGAGTCTTATTCTCCGGGTTCTACTGGCCAGTCCCATTATGCTTCGGCAGTCCACCACCCAAAGTTCGCTAGATTGCCCACTTGGTCAAAGAAGAATTTTCCCAAGAATTGCCTTCTCCTCCTAAGAAGTGCGGGGCAGTCACAGAGAAGGGGCTGAACACTCTCTATCCAATGTAACAGTGTCCCGTTTAGACTCCTACCAGCATCCTTATCCTGTTCTTTGTGAAGTGTTGGAGCTCGGAAGAGCGCTTTGGGTTGTATCTTGGCCATAGTGCTTGAGACACCTAGCAACCCAGTGCTGCTGTCCAATGTTCGACCGCCGCAGTCCTCGTGGTACCCTCGAGTTCCGATAAGAAATACCTCTTAAAGTCGGTTACCACCAGACTTGTTGATGAAGTTAATCCGGATCTAGCACACTCATCAGAAGCTTCGTTACCCGGCACACCCATGTGTCCTGGCACCGAGACAAGTCTGATAAAGAGTGGTTGATATCGATTCAGTGCCATAAATATACCTCGGATGAGTTTGCTCTTTACGGTGTTCAATGAGAAAGCTTTTAACGCTGCCTGGCTATCGACGTAGATCGGTACGTTCCTCGGGTTCTCACCTAAGGTATGTATCAATTTGGTCGTTTGCCAAACGTTGTAGATCTCCGCTTGAAAGACGATAGGCCACCGGAGTAGACCCCCTATCCAGTTCCTTGTCTCGTCTTCGATGCATCCGTGTAGATTGTTTTGATTTGTTTAGATTTGTTCCATTTGAGATCTAAAACACAGTAGTAGTTCTCTTCAGCCATCATTGTTTCTTCTGAGCGTAGAATGGTACTGTGGTCCGTTGCACCAGATCCAGCATCACATCAAGTGCTGGTTGTGAGGTAGAACAAATAAATCCTGTTACAACCAAGCAAGCGAGACTTTGTACTTTGTGGAGGTTGTTTAGATGGAAACTGGTGCGACCCACCTCTCACCATAGGTTGGTATAGATCTGACGACTGCTGTGTAAAACCAATTAATGATATAGGGTTGTAATCTCCATCCTTTACCAAACGTCTTTTTGCATACAAAGAAGGCTAGTAATGCCTTTTTCATTCTCTCTTAAGAGTTTCTCCATCAGGAGACTTTTGAGCTAAGAATAACTCCAAGGTATTTAGCCTCATTTGACAGCATATACTGTATTCCTCCCAGTGTCGGGATTGTGAAGCTTGGGATCTTGTATCTTCGGGTGAACAGAACCAGTTCGGTCTTTGGTGGGTTGGCCTCCAGACCGTTTTGCTCTGCCCACCGCAGAGTTATGCTCAGTGCGCCGCTTGGGAGCTCACTGATGGTTGACAGGAATCTGCTTGTTACCATGAGAACCAGGTTGCCCGCAGTTTTAAGAGAAGGTCGTTAAGGACAAGATTCCACAACAAAGGATATATGATTATCAGGTGCAAGCCTCTGGTGACAAGTGCAGTCGATATAGATTCGATCCTGACATTGTTGAAGATACCTTCTATGTCCAGAAATGCCACCAAAGTAAACTCCTTTCTCTGCAGTGTTTTTCAATCGTGCTTATTACTTCGTTTAAAGCAGTCTCAACAGATCTACCCTTAATATAAGCGTGTTGGGATCTGCCAAAAGTGTGAGGCGTTAGCTTAGACCTAAGATAAAGGTCCAGGAGTCGCTTCATTGTTTTTAGTAAGAACGATGAAAGACTAATGGACCTATAATCCTCTTGCGAGCAGTGGTTTATCTTTTCTGCTTTGGGATTGAATGCCACCCTCATTTCTCTTCACATTTTCGGGATGTATACGGTGAAGAAACTCAGCAGCCCGGTGGAGCGTGTTTATGAGGAGCTGTATAGATTCTTGGCTGTCCTTATCAAATAGCGCTGTGGGTCGCTAGGTTTATATCAATAACCTCAGCACGGTTCTTGTTTTGGAAGATGGGGTGGTTACCCGGTTACACACGTTAAGATGTGTGAGCAATACGAACTTAAGCAGCGACTCCCCTCTCTTTTTGGTATCTTTGCTTCTCCACATGGTTTGGTAAGCATTGGCATCACACGCGACTTAATCCTTAGTCGATGCCCTCCTTCTGCGCGTGCTAAATTAGGGCTCGAACTCTCTCCGAAGGTGGATCCCCCTCCTCGTACGGTAGATATGCCGAGGCCAGGTGTAGTTTTGGCCGTTCTTTCGCTCGCATAGCGCTACCGTTAAGTCCTTGTTGCAGTAACAGTAAAAAAAGAGAACATTAAGTTCGGTTCTTACCACGATACAGCTTTTGAACTTATCTACAGTTGTAGGGACAAGGAGATGGTATCCGTGGGCGCCCAAACCACAAACCCTATCACCCACTATAGTTCAGTCAGACGGTTTTCGCCGGCTAAAAAAAAGTTAGGCTAACTAAAAAATATAAAACAGTCGTGACGTAACTTTTCGAATTGGCGAAATGTCAAAAGTTGCCGCGCATGTTAATTCAATATTTCAATAATATTGACAGACACCAGAAAGAGATGTCACTTGAAAAAATCAAACAAAGCCCTTCGCATTTTATTATTGAAATGCACACGTTATTTAATGAAATGCAAGGAAAAAACATATTTGGGTAGATGGGACTGTTACTTGAAGGCAGATTACTGCCAAAGAGAAATCTACACATATAGTGGAAAACGAACTCTTAAAAAAACTGTGTTGCAAATTTAAGTATTTTCGTTGTGAAAGACTTTGGAATATTTGGGTAGTTGGGACTGTTGAAGGCAGATTACTGTCAAAGAGAAATTTACACATATAGTGGAAAACGAACTCTTAAAAAAACTGAGTTGCAAATTTAAGTATTTTCGTTGTGAAAGACTTTGGAATTGTTGTAGCTATTTTGATTTAAGCATTGGACGAAGCGAGATCGATGTGTATGCTTCGCACACACTTTTCTATTCGGCTTGAAAATTTGAGAGTTCGTTTTCCACTGTATGTGTAGATTTCTCTTTGACGAAAATCTTCGTGCATTTAGACTCTTTCATTCCACTATTTTTAACATTTAACTACATCTCTTCTTTTGCCGTTACTTCATAATAATAAAAATTGAATTCTTTTCGAAAATGGCTGAAGGTGAATAAACAAGAAATTGATGCAAATTTGCTAGAAATAACGGGAAAAGCCGTTGAATAGTTTTTTTTTTCAAACTACAGGCGAAAGACGTTGTGGTAGCGCACTACCCTCAAGTGTTCGCAGTCAAAAGTCAACAGTCGCTTTACTACTTACTCTACAAACAATTCCTTTAAAGTACTAATATTTAACTTACTTCGTAAATCGTCAGGCAAAAAATTAGCTATTGAAATACGTTAGCATACTATTTTTAATAAGGTTAGTAGAGAAGCAGTTGTCCATTAAACTAAAATGTCTGTTATTAGCAGGTACTGAGACAGATCGGACTAAAATTTCTAGTTATTCTAACGGGGATATTGAACTGTATATACACCAACAATGTCGGGGTGAATATTAAGCCATTAATTAGGTTATATAAAAACCAGTAAGGGCGGTATAGTTGAGTATTCTCAACTATATAATACCCTGTACACACACCTATGTTGATAACACGTTAAACATTCGCCGACAGCAAAAGCAGTGTACCACGATATGGTTTGTGTATTTGCTAATAGTGAGGCAGGGCTCACAGTGCAATGTTGCCATTAGATGGCGCTTTAGTACGGGTTTTGTTACAAAGCATTGCTGCAAAATTTTAGTGTGTTGGTCTTTGCGGGGAAAGTGGTAGTTTGTTGTATGCAGTTTTAAAAAGGTATGTTATCTGAGTTTGCATACAAAATTTCAGCATTGTATTCTTTATACTTTAGGAGATACAGCAATTTTAAGAAAAAAATGACCTTTTGTTGTGCTCGATGGGCGGGAAGGAATGGGCGTGGCAAAAATTCCTTCAAACTTCATCTAGTGTTCGACCACACGAGACTATCTTCCAAATTTCAAGTCTCTAGCTTTAATAGTTTTCGCAGTGTTAAGTACGGTTTTTGTTACAAATAGGATAAAGCAGTGTTCAAAGCGCAATTTATGCCAAATTTCAACTTGTTTGTCTTTTCGTTGTCACACAGCGTTAAAAATGAAAGTTTGTGGTATGCAGTTTTAAAAAGGTATGTTTACTGAGTTTGCATACAAAATTTCAGCATTGTATCTATTATAGTTTAGGAGATACAGCAATTTTAAGAAAACAACTTTTTGAGGGGAAACGAAGGGGAGGGGGAAAAAATGTGGTATGCAGTTTTGTAGAGCTATATATACTGAGTCTACATACTCATTTTCATGTCTCTAACTCATCAGGTTTTCGAGCTACAGCCTTTTGAAAAAATGGGTGGTGCTCGATGGGCGGGAAGGAGTGGGCGTGGCAAAAAATTCTTCAAACTTGATCTAGCGTTTGACCTCACGAGTCTATCCACCAAATTTCAAGTCTCTAGCTCTTATAGTTTTCGAGAACCATTGGTGAGGACGGACGGACGGACGGACGGACAGACAGGGCTATATCAATTCGTCTTGTCATCCTGATCAAGAATATATATACTTTATAGGGTCCCCCTCCCCTCCTTCTATGCGTTACATACAAACCGTCTCAAACAAACTTAATATACCCTGATACACAGTGTGTGTACAGGGTATAATAAAGTTCCGAGACAATATTGGCAAATTAATAAGCTTAAACCGACCACGGAAGGCGAACAAAGGGGTCCCAGTGTAGATTTCTCAACAGACTCAATTTGGTCCTTATACTTTTCACTCTAAGGATCCCAAACACACGACGTATATTCTAAAATGGGTCGTACTAAAGAAGTGTAAAGCAATTTAGTTGTGCACGGGTCATTAAATTACTATCTTTTGATGAAACTCAGTACACATTTGGCCTTACTGACGGGCAGCGAAATATGTGAAGCGAAATGAAGTTCCAGATCCATCAAAACACCAAGGTCATTGAACTAAGAGATTCGTTCAAAGTACAAATAATTTAACTTGTACGTGCAAACAATTAGTTTTTTTTTGTTAAATGACATTAGTTTGCATTTAACACTATTTAACAGTAAATTGTTTACAGCACACCATTGTGAGAGAGAGTCAAGATGAGACTTGAGCAGATAATACTGATCTGCAGATTTAAGAGCCAGACATAATTTCACGTCATCAGTATACAGTAACACATGGTAATGCTTGACCACAGTAGGCAAGTCATTAATAAATATAAAGGACCAAGGTGACTACCTTAAGGAGCTAAATTCGTCTCGAAACCGATTTTTTAAAAAGAACACATGGAGTTCGTGATTCAAGATAACACGACAGCCAACGGAACAACGACGCACAGAGGGGCCTTAGATACATTCAGCTTGCAAAAATCAAAAATTTCATGATCGCTTTCGATAAAACAAATATATGTGTCTGATAGAGAATTTTCCAGAGATTAAGGAAATATTAACCTTGAAGAAATCGGATTTATAGTTTGGGAGATATACGCACTCAAAGTTGACCTTTTTTTCAACTTTCAATAAAATGCTCAATTTTTTTAAAATTCGGCACCTTTGAGTTGGAATAGCAACGCAATTATAACAGGAATCATTATCGAATTGATTTATATTTTTAGGTAGCCATATTATAGTGTTATATTATAAATATCAAGTCATTTGCATGTGTAGTTTTCGAGATGGAGCTGTTTTTCGAACTATCTATTTTTAAGGTGTTTTTTAACTTTGGTGGACAAAAAAAAAAAATGCTAAAATATGCTACCCGCCAAATTTTGACTATCTCTTTATTACATATTCCTTTACCTATCTGTAAAATATTATGTTCCCCTCGCTTCCCTTTTGGCCGTTATAACGCAAAAACGATCGCAACCTCGCACAAAAATCAGCGAAAAAGACGCTGCTGCAGGTATAAGAAGAAGAATGCATAGTAGGTAGATTCGCTGTGACAGCTTTTAAATGTTAATTAAGTGCACAAATGTTGTCATAGGAAGCAACCTGTTGTATTTTGCAATGCAGGGGGTGTGTAAAATTGATCGTAGGCGGTGTAAGGGGGAGTAAAATGTATTTATTACCTACATTTTATATGGCAGGTGCCAGTTCCAGTGGTTCGATCTCAATGATACTTATAGGCAATTGGGTTGAGTACGTAAGAAGTCTACCTTTTAAATTTCAGCCCTCTATGTTGAAAATCAAAAAAGTTTTCCATACAACGACTTAAATCTGCTTCTCTTCCTCTTCTTCATTTCGTATGGCAGGTACCTGTTCCAGTTGCCCTATCTCAATAAAACTTTCAGGCATTGTGTTGGATTATGTGAAAGTACTATGTTTGAAGTTTCAGACCTCTATCTTCAAAAACAAAAAAGTTTTCTATGCAACGAATCAAGTTTTGTTCATTTTTCTTCTTCTTTTCGTATGGGGGCTACCAGTTCCAATAGTCCGATCATGCCGATTCCGACATATGAGTTGATCGCACAGAAAAGAAGACTCTGTGCAAAATTTCAGGTCGATATCTTCAAAATTGTGGGAGATATTGTATAAATACTGATAGACATACAGACGGACGGACGGACGGACGGACATGAATATTTCAACTCGTCTTGTCATACTGATCAAGAATATATACACTGTGTACAGTCGCAGATTTCTAAGTTTATAAAAAATGGAAAACTAGCCATTTTCTGACGCTAAAGCTGCACCGGAAACAAATTCTGACTTTGACAACCTACCATGCCGCTCTCAGATGTCGTAGCATATTGAACGATGGCTTGTTTTAAAGCTTAAGGAATTCACTTTTAAACAAAACTTATTTCATGCAATTATCTTTATTCATTCAGAAGATATGATTTTTGCAATGCAAAAACTCAGAAGGCCCCACTGTGCGACGTTGGAAAACCATAGGTTTCGAGTTTTTTTAAGAGCAGAGGGTGACAAACACAGTCAAATGCTTTACTAAAGTCAGTGTACACAACATCGGTTTGGCACCCAGAGGAGAAATTTCGATTAATAATTCAAGGGAATTCCAATAAGTTAGATACCGTTGACCGTTTCTTGAGGAAGCCATGCTGACATAAATTTAGAAGTGCCGTAACTGTTCCCTGATGATCTGTTCAAATAGTTTTGGAATAGTACATAGCTTAGCAATGCCTCGATAATTGGAGATGTCCACCTTACTTCCCTTTTTTAAAGGGGTATCATGTAACACTCTTTCCAAATGTTGGGGACAATAGAATTTTTAAGCGAGATATTGAAAAGCGTACATAATGGATTAAACAACATCTCAGCGCAGGGCTTTAACATTATCTGGACCATTTTATATTATATTATATATATATTGGATTTTAATTTAACCAAATATAAATCGAAATTTGTGATGTTTAATAGTGAATTTATAGCGAACTTTTGCATAGTTTGCATAATCACCAAGGGAATTAATTCTCTTATATTTTTTGAATTATCCATTTTTTAAGTTGTTTTGTCGATTGTGATAGTATGTGTTTATGTAATTTGATAGTATCTTATCTCTTGGTAACCACAATTTAAACAGTTTATACATAGTTGCGTTAAAAAACTCTACTGCCCTTTTAATATTGGACGTTTTTAAAATGAATGACCAATTAGTGTTAAAATGGAAATGACCAAACCGTTCAAGTGCACTTTGTATGACGTTGATTTGTTTAAATTATGATTCAAGTAACGAATCAATAAATTCATTACTGAACAAAGGACAACCCAAGAAATATATGGGAGGTTGAAGTCTCCAGAGACCATCATTGTATATACCAATTTTTAATTCTTCTATACCAATTCGTTCTAGAAATACTGAACATAAAACATAATTTTTATATCGCTCAACATAATTTGCTTTTTTTAACCCGTTTTTAATTTACAAAACGAGTTTGACTTCCTTTTAATAATAATTTCAACGAGTACACATAACCATGCAAGGCCGATTTGGGGTTAGGCCAAACCATAAAACATATGTATCTTTCATTTTCAATTGTATTTTCTTTTGAATATTATTTATTATTTAGGAACAAATTATTCAAACCCTACTGAGCTAAAATATGTGATATAATCAATTAGCGACAGTTTTTTGTTCAGAAGGGTGTTCACAAGCTTTCATTTGCTAGACCTGCTATTTGCTACAGATGCGAGAACTACTGAATACTCTTAATGTAGATTTTTTAATTTTTATTTGTCAAAGAAACATTTTTAAGAACGTTTATTAATTCATTCATTCATTCATTTATTAGCCTAAAATATTTACAATGCTTGTATAAAGGAATTTATATACATATAATACAGAGTTTAGTTGGGAGAGAAAACTTAGCAACTGAGAATTAGATACTTATGAATAATGATTTAAGTAATTAAAGATAGACTAAACTAAGGAAAATGGGAAAAACCTTAAATGTTAGTTAATAGATAAAAACTTACAACTAGGGTCAGCGACTAAGTTAACTTAAATGACATTAAGTTAAAGTTGTGCTGTCATATGCAGTTAATGCGAAATGTATGTCGAATAAATGGTTGCACTGTTATCAGGTGATTTGGCGGCTTATGCGATTGAATTGAATATTTATCTTTTCAATCATACGAATAATAGTAGATACTGAGGCCTTGTCGTGAAGTCGCGCAGTTGAATAGTAGGAGGGTAGATTTAAAATCATTTTTAAAACTTTATTTTGGGCTATCTGTAGCTTATTTATGTGGGTATTAGCACAATTGCCCCATACTACAGATCCATACAACATGACTGGACAGAAAATTGATTTAAATATGATAAGTTTATTTTCGATAGATAGTCGAGATTTACGGTTAATAAAAGGGTAGAGAGTGCATATTAGGATATTGACTTTTTCAATTGTTTTGGTGACATGCAGATTAAATATCAATTTACTGTCAAAGTGAAGACCGAGATATTTGACAGATGGTATAAAGGGGTATTAATGAGGAGAAGTTTATGGACAAGGGCATCATGCCAAACTGTATCAAAAGCCGCTTGAATGTCTAATGTTGCCATTCCAATAGATTTTTTATTATTCAAGTTTTGCTTGACGAATGTCTTAAGTTTTAAAAGCGGGTGGATACAACAAAGATTCGTACGGAAACCATACTGTTCAGGTGGGATAATTTTATGGAGATCCAAGTGATTGTTAAGGCGATTCTTATTGATTTTTTCAAATATTTTCGAATAACAGTTCAGTAAGCTGATTGGGCGATAGCTATTTGGACAATCGGGTGGTTTGCCTGGCTTCTGAATCGGAATTATTTTAGCAATTTTCCATACTCGTGGAAAGTATCCTATGTGTATGCAAGCATTAAAAATGCCAGCGAGGAATATGATTGCAGTTTTTGGAAAATGCCTGATGCAGATGTTTGGTATGTTATCAGGGCCTTTTTTGATTTTGAGGGAGCTGATAACTGAATTTAAGTCTTGATTAGTGATTTTAGGGATGCTGGGAGGGTCAATAACTGTGTTTTCTAAGGTGTTGATCGAACTTGCTACTATAGAGATGGTAGCACAGTCAGAAAATCCTACAGTCAGATTGTGTTTATCCTCAAAAACATTGCCTAGGATATTTGCCTTTTGTTCGGTGGTCGAGTATAATTTATTATTGATATGAAAACTAGAAATGTATTGGGTTTTCTTTTTGATTATTTTAGTGATTTTCCAAAAGGGTTTGGAATGTTTATACAAGTTAGCTAACTTATTATTCCAAATTTCATTGCTGTGCTTAAACATGCGTTCTTTGATAAGGCGATTAAGGTGATTTAAACATGCCTTAAATATGGGTTGCCTCGATCGAATCCATTGCCTTTGAGTTATGTTTCGGACTTTAAACAACTCCAGAATATGATCAGGAAGCTTATGTTGAGAGGTAAGGATAGGGTTTCTCGGAACGGCTTGGATGATTGCATTGCTTACTTTTGCATTTAAAAACTCGATCATACTATCTATCTGGTTGATAGTAGGTTGAGTGTCTGTTTCGAGCGGAGCAATCGATTGGAAGTCGTTTTTAAGCATTGCCTTAAAAAGATTCCAATTTGCCTTTGAGAAGTGAAGGTATGTATTATCAACAAGGGATGTGGAAGATGAAAAAGAAGTTAGGACAGGTAGGTGATCGGACGAAAGATCACTAACGGAATGAGGGGTAGATAACAAGTTAGGAGAATTAGAGATATATAAGTCGAGTGTTGATGGCTTAGTTTTGGAGTTGTGAGGAATGTAAGTAGGATCATTGGGATATAGGATTGAAAAGTTGCTGGCGACTGATACTTCGAGCAAGATGTTGCCCCAATGATTGGCTCTCAAACAGTTCCAAAGTCGATTTCTAGAGTTTAGGTCACCAGCAATTAGATATTTGCCTCTAATCCTGGAAATCTTAAGTAAGTCTGCTTTGTAGGCAGATTTAATTTGCTGAAGGCTTATTTCATTGTGACAGTTAAGCAAGCATTTGGCAGTATTGCCGGGAAAGTAGACGGAGAAAAACTTAAAGCAGCAATTGTCAAAGTCAACTGCCTTGTGCTGTTTGTGTTTGAGAATATTGCTAATTAAAACTGCTACGCCTCCACCTCTGCTAACAGTGCGGTCATTTCTGTACACAGTCCTTTTTAAGTGATTATCCACTCTTATTATACCACTCTTATTATTATTGTGTTTGTGCAAAAGCCAAATGTATGTAACGCAGTGAAGGAGGGGAGGGGGACCCCATAAAGTATATATATTCTTGATCGGGACGTCAAGAGAAATTGATTAAGCCATCTTCGTCCGTCTGTCCGTCCTCACCAATGGTTCTCGGAAACTATATGAGATATCGACTTGAAATTTGGTGGGTAGACTCGTGTTGCTCGGAGCAGATCAAGCTTGAATGGTTTTGTGCCACGTCTACTCTTTCCTGCCCATCCAGCACCGCCCACTTTTTGAAAACGCTATAACTCGCACATCCAAAGAGATAGAAACATGAAAGTCGGTATGTAGACTCAGTATGAGTATGTCTTCAAAACTGCATACCACAATTTTACTCTCTCCTCTTAATTTCCCCTCCCCTAGTATTTTTTTTAAAAAAGCTATATCTCTAACACTAACAAAGGTATGAACCCGAAATTTTGTATACAAGCTCAGTGATAATACATCTTAAAAATTGCATACCTACGCCTCAGAGGCCAACAAACTTAAATTTTTCATAAAATCCCCATTTTTTGACCGATTTTCTTGATATTTTCAACACTATTTGAAGAGGCGACGTCAGATCAATATGTTTTTGTAGCTTGAGGGTGTGGCACCGCCTACCATGTGTGCAGGGTATTATATTGTCGAGTATACTCGACTATACCGCCCTTACTGGTTTTATTTTAAATTTGTTCTTTGTCATGAGTCCATTATAACATCTATGATAATAGGTGTCGTTTCTAAGTTGTTGTTGACGATTGTAAAGTCATCAACGTCTACTCATTCAGCAAAAGCCCACATGCGGCACAAGACTTCTTTGCCTCGTCTTAAATATCAGCTGAAAATTCTTCTTTTTCAATATTTGAAATACAACCATGAAATTTTTTGTGCAGCTGGGTTTTCGACGCAAAGTATTTACTAGACAAATACTTCCTATAAGCGCATATTTGTGATATTATGTAAGAAGTATTAAGAAACCTTCCCCCCTAAGTAAGAAAAAATAAGTCATGCTCGAACCCTCTCCTCCCCTAAAACGCCTTACGTAATTAATGAACGTCCCTTAAAGCTTATTACGGTAAGTTTATAAAGACGGCCGGCAATACTAGAAATTTGCTCGGCCACCTCAAACAGTTGCATGCAAATTGACTCAAAACTAATAAAGTGCAAATGGCAAAACGAATGGAATGGAAACTTTTGTGACTAGGGAGCAGTTCTAAAATCATGTCATGAACATGATAGCCTTGGGCATCCAACCTTTCAGTATTGTGGAGGATAAAGATTTTTCAGATCTTGTGAACGAATTAGATCCACGCTATGAATTGCCTAGCAAAACTTATATGCGCGTTCTAGTTCTTTGTCCTGAAAATGAACCATTAAAGTCCATTCAATTTTAGACACTGATGGACTAACAACAGACATTTGCACGTTGAAAGCCAACGAGAGCCAATGAGTAATCTTCACACAGAGTGGAAAACGGACTCTTAAAAAAATTCAGTTGAAAATTTCAGCATTTTTGTTGTGAAAGACGTTTCCAGCGTCCTTCTGTGTCAAGTGGTTTTGGATAGAAAGACTAAGGTCTACAGTCGTAGACAAATTGATATTTATTTACAAAAAAAAAAGATCTCAATAAAAATTAAGGATGTTTAAGAAATAACGAATTTATTAAAAAAAAGATCTCAATAAAAATTAAGGATGTTTAAGAAATAACGAATTTATTCATCGATTCACCGATGATCTTAGCTAAATACATCGATGCATAAAAACATCGATGTTTGCCAACTTAGGGGTTTTCCCCCTAAATTTAGGTGGGTTTTGAGTTGAATACGATTTTTTTAGGGGTACTATATTTTTAGGGTTTTTTTTTTTTTAACTTTGTTATTATTATAATAAAGGTGTTCACGCCCAACTCGGTGACGGGACATTTATTAATTTGCGGTAAGACGATTTTTTTTGTAATAAAAACGAAGAGAACATCTGGCAACGTTGCAAATTTCACTCGTAGAGCAACAGAACTTTAACAGGGCTAAAGAGGGGAATTAAGAGACCATGATCTTAAAAAAGTGGCCACACTAACTTTATTTATATATAATATATATATATAGATGCATCGCATGTTTTAATAGCCGCTATACGTCAGGCAGCATTCTTATATTAAGAAAGTGTTTTTGATCATTGGCTATATGCTTGCCACTCTGTTAAATTTAACATTGTGTCCTAAAAAGAGAATCTGTGGTACGTTAACATACATTTACAGAGTGTTAGCAGCAGGCTTACAGTAAATCAACAGTGTGGCCACAGTGTGGTAACAGCGCTGTTAATACGCGATAATGGAAATCAAGTGCCGCATGTTCGCTTGAAATTTTAGGTAGACATGAGTGGGTACATCTGCAAGTCTCTAGTGTCTAATCGATAACATGGCGAACACATGACGATACGGTCATGTGCATGTGCGAATTTCATATAGATATAGTTTAGCGTATGTTCGCTTGAAATAGCAAGTGTCGTGAGTCAATTCAATCTTAAATTTCAGAGCTAGCAGAGTATTTTCAGATTTTAGATAATCGTATAAAAAGCACGGTAAAAATGTTAAAACTTCAGTCGGCTCCCAAAAGGTGTACTTTCGTCGACTTGATAAATAAAATGAATGAAATCGTACTTTTAAAATCGCTATTGATAATTTGAATTAACATTACTTTAACATTGAGTGAGAAATTAAAACGGGCCAATTGACACAAAAGTGTCGGCAGAGTGAGGGCAAAAGTGGAAGAAGAAGAAAAAATCGTCAGCGGTGGCAGCGCAGCATGCGCTTTATCAATAATTAAATGTGTTCGTGACACAAAAGTGACACGAATCCTCTCTCGCTCTCAATTGAGCGAACATCATCTCTTGCTCTCAATCTGATTTTCACCGCGTTGTTTGCCTTATGTTTTCATATACAACCCCGACACTTGAACGATTATGCGATCATGAGAGTGAGTGAGTGTGTAATTATATGTGTGAGAAGAACTGGCAACATAAACTGACTAAAATTTAAAACGAATTTTGAATTAAAATTGAATTTGAGATTAATCCAAATCATCAAAAAACAGATTTCCGGAATTCAGAAAATTTGGATTCCCAGCAAACCATTTGAATAAAAAAGTTTTGTGGTTTATGACACACTTTCTTATTCGATTTGATTGTTATACAAAGTCAATATCATCTTAATTATAAACTTCTATCATCGAAAATTTGTGAGACTAAGTCTGATGCACCTTTAAAATAACTGACTACTCTTCAACATATAAATGATATGAATATTGAAATTATTATTATTTTTTTGCCATAATATCAATGAATGCAGGCCAAAGAACGCGGTTACTCAGCTGTGCTCCAAACAAATTGTGATGTGGTGGTAGTATCAGCGGTATTAGATCGAAGAATGGCTTTGAAGAGGCAACCAAGTTCATAGGACAACCTTAACGGGGGTATTCGTTCATCGTAAATTCTTATTGTTTCACGTATTTTTAGGTTTTTCCTTGTATTTTTATTTGGAAATATTTTTGGTGAGCTTCGTTTCAAATTTACAATATTATTTATTAAGGGGTTTCTGGTTGGAGCTTAGGGGGAACCACTTTTGAAAGTTGGTAGTAGTTTAGTCGGCTCTCAAAAGCCGGAGGGCCGGCATTTTATGGCTTGGTGGTTTTGCAATACGCGTCGATATTTGTTTTTTATGCATTTTTCAATTGTTTAGACAAATCGAACTTAGAAAAATTAAATGCTTCACGTTTTTTAAGAACGAGTATAATCTTAATTTTGCTCATTTTTGAGATCTTACGTAAAAAGTAACAAGAACATAAGTCATAATAAAATGAATATTTTATTTGATTTATAATAATAAATTGTATTGAGGGGGATTTTAGGAGTTTTTGGTTAGCGTTTAGGGGGAACAATTATTGAAAGTTGGTAACAGTGCTCCAAGATTTGCCATGCCTTTTCCGCGTATTTTTATTTCAAAATATTTTTAGTGAGCTTTTGTTCAGTTCTTCTGTCTTTTTACAACAGCCAATTTTACTCAACTAAGGGGACGTCCATATATTACGTGATGTTTTTTTCTAGAAATTTAGACCCCTCCCCCCTCTTGGTGAGATTTAGTGAGATTTTGAGGAACCCCTCCCTCTGAATCTCACATGAGATTCTGCTACAAATTTGATAAAAACAATTTAATTTTTTATTTTTTGCTTAAATTTTTGAAAAAAAAAATGGTAAACTAGTGAACTAAAAAACTCACATGAGATGTCCGATGAACCCCCCTCCCCCTAAGTGAGATTTGGTGAGATTTTACTGAACCCCCCTCCCCTAATTTTATCTCACGTAATTTATGGACGTCCCCTAACCAGCTAAATGCTAACCATTTTGGCTTCAGAATAATTGACAGCACGTGGTCTATTTTAGTTTTCTCTCTCGTCGGGGCGTGTTTAAAAGCATCAATGATTCCCCACCTCTATCTCTGCGTTTCTAAAAGAAGTAGTGCTTGTTTTTTCATTCAGTCACACGCTTGTCAACTAAAGGGTTCTCCCCCTAAATTTAGGGGTTTAAAGAGTCGAATGCGATTTGTTTAGGGTGTTATATTTTTAAGAGTATTTTAGTCGATTTGATAAATAAAATGAATGATATCGTTCGTTAAAAAATTCTCCGAGTGAAATCGCAATTGATAATTTGAATTAACATTAGGGGACGTCCATAAATTACGTGAGATAAAATTAGGGCAGGGGGGGTTCAGTAAAATCTCACCAAATCTCACACAGGGAGAGGGGGGTTCATTGGACATCTCATGTGAGTTTTTTAGTTCACTAGTTTACCATTTTTTTTTTCAAAAATTTAAGCAAAAAAAAAACAAACGTTTTTTTTAATCAAATTTTTAGCAAAATCTCATGTGAGATTCCGAGGGAGGGGTTCGTAAAAAACTCACTAAATCTCATCAAGAGGGGGGGAGGGGTCTAAATTTGTAGAAAAAACCTCACGTAATTTATGGACGTCCCCTTACCATTGGGTGAGAAACGATAACGGGCCAAACTGACACAAAAGTGTCGGCATACGTGGAAGAAGAAGCATTCAAACTCGTGTTCTGAATTACCTAGAAACGAAGGAATGGGAAAAATCCCCAGGATATGCAGCGCAACATGCGCTTAATCAATACTGTAGTATCGTGTCGCTAAAAATTACACGGGAGAGTCTCTGCTCTCACGACGCAGAGCTGTCAAATCATCGTTCAGCGTAAATTCTGAACTAGTTTACATATTTTTTCGGTTTTTTTCTTGTATTTTTTTTTTGGAAATAATTTTAGTAAGCTTCGTTTCAACTCTACTGTCTGTTAACAGTAATATTATTTAGGTGGATTTTAGGGGTTTTTGGTTGGAGTTTAGGGAGAACAAGTTGGTAACACGCTCCCCACCTCTGTCACTTCGCATTAAACGAAGCGGTGCGTGTTTTTTCATTCAATTCAAGTGCCGCATGTTCGCTTGAAATTTTAGGTAGCATCAGCGGGTGCCACGGAAATTTTTTTAAATTTTTTTCAGTTTACTCACTTTTATAATCGCATAATCGTTCAAGTGACGGGGTTCTATATGAAAACATAAGGCAAACAACGTGGTGAAAATCAGATGGTGAGCAAGAGATGATGTTCGCTCAATTGAGAGCGAGAGAGGAGTCGTGTCATTTTTCGTGACACGGCACAGGGATATTGAATAAGTTTATGTGCGGTGGAGCCGCCTGCGACATTTCACCTACCCGCGATCACGGTAATTCCGAACAGGGTTTTTCCTGCTTCTTCTTCCACTTCTGCCGACACTCTGCCGACGTCGGTGACACTTTTGTGTCGAATGGCCCGTTTGCGTTTCTCAACTAATTGCGTATTTAAACGAAGCGTGCGTGTTTTTTCACGCAATTCGAGTTTCAAAGTCATGGTATAGAGAGCAAAAGGAGTGTTCGAATGGAAGCGGCGTAATAACGCGTAGTGAAAAGAAGTGAAAGGCTAAAGTTATTGATTGATATTTCTGCAAAATAAAAAAAATAAATAATCGATGTATCTGTTGTAATAATTAAGTAATATTAATCAAAAAGTTTTAATAATTACATTATTTTAAGTGCAAAAGTACAACGAGTGAAGAAGCTATTGAAATAAAAAAAAAAATAAAAATCGAAATCTTCGAGCACCAAAACGCCAGCAAAGCAAGTTCTAGAATAAAACGCTGAAATAATTTTCAAAATTTTCAGTCTTGTTTTGCTCAGTTAAAGGCAAAAAACAAACAAAACGAAGTGTATGTGTACTCCGTTTAAACAAAAACAAATAATTTTAAGGAAATTAAAAACACCAAATAACGTCTGCAATTTGACAGTAACTAAAACAAAATAAATAATCATCCAACATATTAAATTTAAACACAAAAAAGTTTAGTTTAAAGTGTGATTTTCGAAGCCTTTATCTGTGAAGCCCAGAAGTAAGCGAACAGTGAGGAGGAGAAAGCTTTAAGCAAACAAATGTTATATATATATATATATTAATAAAAAGCCCGTCGCCATCTTAAAATTCATTTTAAGAATACAATTAAATTGCATACATAAAATTGTACAAATAAAACAAAAAAACCTTTAAAATCTGTGACGTCGAAATTTTTGTATGTATTCGGTGGTGAATATACTGAAAAATTTTCCATCTACGTAACAACGTCGGACGACTTGCGCATATAGTCATCTACTTCGTACACTTCATACTCCCAGTTATTACACACGCTCTTAGCGAGTGCGAATGAGATAGCGCTATATGTCAAACAGCAGCAACGTAAAGCAAAAAGGTTTACAACATAAAAGGTAGGGGTCGAATAAAATATCGTATTGTTTATTTACCAATGCTGCTTACTCATGTGTACATAGTTCATATTTAGTTTATCTGGATTAGAGAAATTAAATAAATAGCAAATATCCATCCATCCATTTATATGTACATTTACAACAATTCAGAAAGAGGGAGACAGACAATATATTGAGTACATTTAAGAGTTTTATGATGACTCGACTCCCAGAGTTTGCGACATTTTGTCACGCCCCTAGATGTATACACACAGTAGAAAAGGCTTTTCCCCGATGGAAAAATAGCAAATGACAAAAATAATACGTTTCTCACAAACAAAACATATAAAAAATTAAAACAATCAAATAAATCAAATTAAAATGGAAAATTTTTAATGCCGGGAGCAGAGGCATAACAACATTTTGAGACAATCAAACTCGAAACAAAATGAAAATTTTAAATTTCGGCATAGTTAATGAAATATTCGCATTTGAAGTTTCCAATTCCCAATATTACTTTTAGTTAAGATATGTACATAAAGCTATGAACTGCAAAATTACACAATTTTTATAATGACGAAAAATGTTGAATATTTTGACATTTATACGTATTTTTTAAGGTTTTATCGAGTTTATAAAGGAATTCAAATTAAATGGTGAACTGTGTACAAGAGAAAAAATCTTTTGCCAAGGGAATGGTTTCAATCAGTATAAATATCAAAATATTAAGCATTTTTTGTCATTGTAAAAATTGTGCCATTTAGCTTAGGTGTCCATGCTGTATATGTCTGTGAATTTATATAAAGTTTTCAACGATTTACAACTTGTTTTGAGTGCCGAAAACTATTAATTTAATATTTATTTTGAGTTGAGTAGCTAAAAGGGTTAGGTTTGGTTAATAATAGCAAAGATATAAATTTGATAAACACGTTGTAAAATTCACATTTGAAAATTGTAAAAATCAACCATTGGGGCCTCTAAAACCAAATTGTTCCTTTTCACAATCTTAATTATTAAAAAATTCAAAATTAAGTTCAAGAAACCACTATTGTAATTATAACTGTTATTTTTAAATAATAATGACTCTTGCTGGAATAATATTTTGAAGTTAAAGATCAGAGTAGAAGTTACTGATCAAATAGGATTTAACATTCCTCCGAAAAATTTCAATAAATAACAAATAACACATACAGTGACATTGATATTTGTGTAAATAAAATAAAAATTTCAACTTAAAGAACTAGTAAAATGAATTAAAGATAAATGAAATTTATTTCGTTACGATTTGCAGGACCAGCTTTTGGACTGCGCTCGAACTGAAGTACTAAGAAGCGGAAAGCGACAAAGCGTAAGCGAGAAATTAGAGCTAAGGAAAGCTTAAATCAAGAGATAAATCAACAGACTGATTAATAATATATATATAAAGAAACTATATAATACAAAGTAAATATATGTTATTTAAATAAATGTATTTATAAGAGAAGGAGGAAAGAAACAATAGGACCAGTCCAGCAAACGCGCCGTCACCCAAAGCAACCTGCAGACGAGAGTAGACCCAGACCACCGTTCAATTTGAGCGTGTTAAGTGAAACGGTCCTGTCCGAAACGACCGGAGACAAAACCAGAAACTCTCGCATGCATCAGACAACGAGTTGCAGGTACAAACGGAAAAAACACAGATAAAGGATTCACGGTCTCCCATTTGAAAAACAAAAGGAAAAAATTGAATAATTAACATTGATTTTAATTGTGTGTGATATTTAAAATAAGGATTAATTTAACAATAATTGTGAGCTGACAAAAACGCAGAAATATTCATCGAAAGCGCAGGAACAGATAGCACGATAGTTAGACAGACAGACGGAAGAACGCCTTTGGAAAGTAAGGAAGAAGATTTTAAAGAGAAGAGTAAAAGAATTGAAGAAATTTTAAAATCACTATGACGTACTCGCACAATAACATTAGAAATAACATCAAGATGACAACAGCACCAGCAGCAAAAACAATACGTTCAAAAAATGGAGGGGGATCGTCAAAGTCTCCATCACCTAATGCAACCGCAACCACAACAGCAACAACTCCCGTAACTGCACATTCCAACAGTATTGCCAGCAGTACAAACTACTACAGCCATCATTTGTCTCATCAAGTCCTAAGCACCTCACCACCCGGGTGCTCCATGTCATCCGATGCATCGACCTGTTCTAGCACCTCGTCGCTGGGCTCGACCGGTAATGGAGGCAGCTATTTTGGCAACCGTCATCAACGCCAGCAGCAACAACAGCAGCAACATCAACGTAAGCAACAACGTCAATCTCCACAACAATTGAATTGTGTTAGCAGTAATGGAGGAGGTGGTGGTGGTGGGTTCTTCTACCAAAATAACAGCAACAACAAGCGAGGAAGCGGTAGCGCTCAAAAGAACCGAGATTCGCCACGTTCGCCAAACGCCACGGTGCGTCAATCACCAGCCACCATTCTAGGCGGCGGCTACATAAACTCATCCTTCAACGGTGGTGCTGGTTCCGGCTCTAGTTCCGGTTCTGGTCGTAAACAACGCAGGAGTCCCCTTACTTTTACCGCCGGCGGCAAAATCTCGCCAACGCATCCACTCATACCCACCGCTCTGACGCATTTCGCTGGAAGTAAGTGCTTCGACGCACCGGCGCCAACTGCATTACCGAAGCCGCCACAGCACTGGACACTGAGTAAGTCGGAAGAGAAGGTTGCTAGCAGCGCTGGCCCCGAGCTTCACAATGTAGTGCGTGGAGGTTGCTTTATGGCAACGCATGCTGGCGGACATGTGGTGAAGTCGTCGAAGCGCAATCTGCTCGACGAGTTCGATACGCACAATCTGAAATTGTTGCTGAACGTGCAGTCATAACCAACAAGTCGAAGTGCAACACTTGAACCAAGAAATCGATCGCCACCACGATTATCAACAACTGCAGCTTAAGCTACAGCGAGCACGATAAATCAGGTGACATAATTGAAGCAATTCTTTAATGAACCTATGACAAAGAAAATTAAAAAAAAAAAACTTAAAAAAAAAAAATAAAAAAAATTTGAAAAAAAAAAATTGAAAAATTAAAAAAAAAAAACCCAAAACTCATTTTATAATCTGCAAACATAAAAAAATCTATAAAATATAAACCTAAATGCTTGTGATCTCAAGTATCTTTAACACCACAACACAAACCGAATGGACTAACAACCGAAAACTTAATACAAATTTAAGAAACAAACCAACAAAAAATGGAAACGCCAAAAAAAATTGAACAATAAAAACATTTAAAAAAAATGCAAAATTCCAAAAGTGAAAAAAATTTGACTTCTCATCAAAGACAAACTTTAAAATGAAAAATTTTAAGCTAAAAAATAAATATATATATATATATATGTAATGCAATAAAAACAACAACAGCAGCAGATCGCTCCGCAACGGCTTAGGCAAGAACGGAAAGTGATTTTGATTTCAACGTGATATGGAAATAGACTTGAAACATAACTAATAAGTAAGCAAACTCCTAAGTTAAAGACACAAACAAAAAACATTTGACATAATACAACCAACAAATTGGCGACTCAGCGGACAATCGATCGATCGAGAAGAGAGACGAGACGAGACCTGCCGGAATGCGCTGATCCGATCAGTTGGCTGGCAGCATTGATGGATGGATGGATCGATAGATACGTCGTTGATGAAAGAACACGATAATAATAAATAAAAAGATAATAATAAACGAAGAACATATTTAGCATAAAAGTACCTTATAATATCAAAAAATATATAAAAACAAGCAAATAATAACAAACCACAAACGCCCACCAAATAAAAACAAAAATAAATAAATAAATACAAATTATATTAAAATCCTATAAATATAATGAAAGGAAAATAAAATTCTAAATTGAAGACGGCGTCTTTAGCACTCCGCGCCGAAACGGCTCAACATGACTTCGACTATAATAAAAACAAAAAAAATGTTATAATCGTCGTTGGCGGGTAGCGGCGGCAGCAGCAGCGGTGCCAGCATCGCGGGAAACAACGGCACATCCATCTCTCTCACTCTATGATGGCAAACTACTTTACTTGTTTCTTCTCGTCTTACTTACTTTTCTTTTTAAGACTTTAAAACGTAAAAAAGGTGTTAACTTATTGATTTGTACAAAAAGTAACTAAATTCTTGCTTCCTCTTTATATTTAATAAGCCCTAAACGACTAGTACATACAACAATGGAAACTTCTCAGTTCTGTGCCTACAAAAACAAAATGTATTAGTTGAGTCGTCCTTTCGTTCCTCACTCTTCACTGTACAAATATTAATGCTTTAATAGAGGAGCGAATGGAGCGCACAGCACAGAACTCTCACATTTTATTATTATTATTTTTTTTTTTATTTAGCAAGTTATGTGAAGATCCAAGTCAGTCATAATTTTATTTATTTTATTAAATCTTAAACAAAAAAAAAATTTTTCGTCTAGTTCATATTCAAAGGAAAAAAAAAGAAAAAGAAGAAAAAAACGAAAATTGTACATTGAAATTTGTATAGAATTGTTTAATTATTATTAATTGTAACTTTGTAAAAGACTAAATCGAAGAGACAGAAAACTATTTGACTAAATGGGCGCGGTTGGCGGCGCAGATCTGCTGACTGCTGGCTACGCCCATTCCTAGTGATTTGGCACAAATAAAAAATATAAACTTTTTGTAAAGGAAATGTTATATTTAATAAATTATACAATACAAAATAAAGCAAAGAAAATCATGTGAAATTGTTTTTGAAACAAGTAACGCAAAACGTCTAATTAAACGAATTTCGATTTATGTATAAATGATAACAAACAATTAACAATTGTGAAACTGAGTTGCAATCCAAATGAAAAGTATTTTACTTAAACATATTATTTTTATGAACGAAGCGAAAATGACGGACGACAGCATGTAAATTAAATTGAATTGAATAATAATCTATCATTACTAATTAATACTACTACGAAATGCATAAAATCTGTTGTAAAATATCATTAAAAGAAGAAAAAATGATGAATAATAAATTAATGTAAATTCTCTCACTACTCAATTGATGCTCATATCTAGGCGTAACGTAACGTAATGTAACATAACGTAATGACGACGAAACACTTATACCCAGTACCTTGTTTTTGTTCTTAGCATTTATATGAATTAATATTATGTTATCATTATAATTATTATTATTATTATTCTATGCAAATCGAAAACAAAGTAAACGCGAAAAGAAAGAAGGAAGAAGAAACTTGTATAAACAAAAAAAAGAAAGAAAAAAAACAAGTGCAAAAACAAACTACACAAGATTTCCGCTGTAGTTGTATGAATGTAACGTAATATATTTGTTGTATATTGCGCGTGAAATCTGCTGTTGCCAAATCCATCAACTTTGCTTTTACTATCATTATTTTCTCACTACATTAGGAGGAATGCAAAAAAAAAAAAAAAAAAAAACAAACAAAAATTGTAAAACTCTGTTCTCAGAGCAAGTTAGAATTTTAAATTCGATTTGCAATTCCTTCCGTTGCTTCCTCATAATACTTTTTATGGTAACACACAAAAGGCCAAAAAATAATATATAATATATTTATATATATATATATATCTATTTATCATACATTGAACTGAACGATCAATCAATGAAATCACCACACACATTTTAGCTTTAGAGTTTCAATTTAAAGTTTGTCTGTCTTCATTTGCCTATTTTAGTAATACTTTCAATGTTATCGTGTGATATTCATTTGCAATCATCGGATCCGAGCGGCGCTCGTTGTCCACAAATTGTACAACTTTATCCTTAAAAAAAAAAAAAAAAACATTAAAAAAACAAAAAAAAAAAATTAACAAAAAAGACAAAAAAAAAAAGAACAACAAAAAAAAACTGTTGATGGTAAAAAAAAAACCAGTAAGAATTTTGCATTTTTTATGTATTAAGCTGATTAAATTGACAAAAAGGAAATCTGCTTATGCAAGAAAAAAAATAACGAAAAAAACAAAATCGAAGCCATTTTATGGAAAGCTTAAACTTCATTTACCTATTCACCAAAAAGCATCTGTTTGTGGTTTTACGCAACTTGTGGCTGATCTTTGACGAACTGCTCTCAGTGCATTGTGCAACACTGTGCAGATGGATGCAGGCTGAAGATGAATAAGTTCAACTACGGCAGCATCCCCCTGTCACGCAATGCACTTAGTGAGCGTCAGAGCACATGAGCGGTTCAAGTCAATCTATATATTCAAAGTAAAATATTTAAAAACTGAGTTTTCAAACAAGTTTTTCATATATGTTATTTTTAGCTTCGATCGAACACACCGCACAGTACAAAACAACAACTTTTATTGGAACTCCGCTTTCAAAGTTTCAAAACCACAAATGAATGCGTTTTGTAATTTCCCCAACTAGCCCACCATTTTCAAATTCATTTTAAAAAACTTGTTAACTTTTACAATTGTGATTGAAGCTCATCTCAAAGCAGCCCTTCGTCTTCAGCATAGAAAACCGTTACGGCTTGTTGTTGTTGCATTAAGTGCTGCCATGTGCATGAGTCAAGAAGCTTTATTTCCCACACTCTCAAAACATATGAGCAGAATATATTTTTACGAGTGTTCTTCACACTCAAAATTCTTCAAAAGATGCAAAAACAAAAAAAAAACGCTATTGAAATTACTTTCGAAATGATGCTGCATTTTTACCTTTAACGTTTGTGTAACGCAAAATGTGAACCAGAAATAATTGTTCTACCTTTTTATTTTTTTTTACATTTTAACTATCGAAATTAATTTTTACTTGCAATTTTTATTTTTTGTGATACATATTTTTTGAACAATTGAAAAACGAAATGAAAGAAACAATTGAGTACCTTTTAAAACAAAAAAAAAAAACAACAAATACAAAAATTGAAGAATTATATTGTAATTGATTTTGAACGCAACTCAACAACAATTTGAGACATGTAAATTTGAAATTGAAAACATTTTTGTTTATTTTATTGTAAAGAAACCACGCCTAAATTGTAAAACATGAAATAGCCACATAAAAACAATAACCAAATAAAATATTGTGCTTTACTTTTGTAAAGAATTTTATAAAAGTTTTGTGCAATTAACCGAAACAAAAATCGACTCTTGTGTTTATTTTATTTTTTTCTTTATTTTATTTATTTTTTTTAAGTTAGCTTCACTTTGCTCACTCTTAAAAACATTTTCCGCAACGTCGCAACGAGTGGACATGTATAAGCCTCCTCGCTGTTGGACATGAAATGAGTTTTCGATATTAACGCGATTTTTAAATACATTTTTATATATATTTTTTTTTTATAATATAATCTGTGAAAGACACAACTAAGAAAATTTGGCGGCGAGCCAAGGTATTTCTTTAGTTTTTGTTACACAATTTCGAGCTCATATATGGAAACATTACAAGCAAACAAAGCACATAAAAAATACATAAAGTAAAAAAAATCATTGAAAATTTAATAATTTATATTTCATGTAAACAAAAAGATACATGTAAATCCTTTCTACACTATATTACATTGAGTCACAGCAATTAAGCCTGAACGCTTTATTGATTGATGTGTTGTGACGCTCTATGCAACATAGGAGTATATAATGTTGGGAACGATGGAATATGGACAAATGAATTGGCATCATTAGTGTAAATGTTGGCAACGTTTTCGTATAAGAGAAGCGATCTGAAAATGCATCTAAAAGAACAAACAATCGACTTATTTGGAATAAAACAAAAAACTAGCAAATTTATTGGCATAAACGACGTAACTCGTCTGCCGTTTGAAAAAAGGTAAATAAAATTTAAAGTGCATAGCGCCGGAATTTGAAGTAATTCTCAAATTTGACTTGCCGTCTGTCCGCTTTGTCTAACAACAACGTTGAAAAAGCGTTTTCGGACAACGGTAAGCGGCGGGTAAAAAACAATCTCAACCGAAATTTGACAAAATGTCTCAAAAATCAATTAGGGAATTACATGCGACAACAACAAACAAAAAAGGAAAAAAATAAATAAATATAATTAAAAAGCAAAAATAAAAAAATATGAAACTTGTGTAAACAAATTGAAACCAAAGAAGCAACTAACGAACATTTTTAGAATTAATGAATGAAAATTATATATGTATGTGTATATTGATGTGTGTGTAAATTTAATAAATAATTATATATACATATGTATATGTATGCATATTTAGCAAAAACAAATAATGGCGACTAATGACGTAAAATCGATAACAATATCCGACCTTTCAAACACTGAGAATGAATCAATTAAGAAAAGCGCAAAGCAAGAAACAAACAAACATATTAAGTACGAGTCACACCTTGTAACTTAAAAGAACCGATGCCGACGCACAACAACAACTTCTGATTTATGCCTACAAAATTAACTAAAATTTTTCATAATTCTGTAGGCATAAATTAAATGTTTATGAAGAGCGAACGAATATTTTTATTATTTTTGTTGTGTGTGTGTGTGACGATAGTGTTTTTTGTTGGTGGCTGCTTGCATTTGCATGCAAGTCAAAGAGATTGTTCGAGCTATCGCCAGCCCTGGTCAATTTGCGCATCGTCTGTGCAAGAATTTGTCTTTGTATATCAGCAACGGTTGTGAACAATAAGTTTTAATATGACAGCAACTCTACTGATAAAGTAGAGTGATACATACTTACATATATTAATAAACATATAAATATTTTTGTTTTTGTTTATAAGTTGCTGTGCGTCGGTTACTTGATAATGTCGTTGATTGAATATGTTGAATTCATTTCAACAAAATTGCACTCTGGCCTCTAACACTTGTAGCGATTCGAGCGACAACAAATATAATAATAATTAATACCAAAACTTAATATAATAAAAAATTAAATAAATACAAAAGAGGAATCCTTTCTAAATGTAGTTTTTTAATACACACTATGTTATTATGAACTGCATGAAAAATCGAATAGAATTAAACTAAGATTTAATTACAAAGCGGCATAATTTTATAATTTTTTATTTTTTCAGAAAAGAAAATTGAAATGAGAAAAATTTATAAAAAAAAAGTATATATATATTTATATGGACAGTAATAAATATATCATATATGTATATCTATATATATAAAACTACAAACAAAATACACACTTGTGATGTTAAATAACACGACAAAACGAATAAAGTAAAGTAAATATAAAAATAATTAAATAAATATTTAAGATTTTATGCTCTATATGTGTGGAAACCCAATTAATAACTAAAGAATGAGATCATTTAAATCAATGATAGCTTTTAACGAGAATATGCTCGCTCAGTCAAGTCCAATAGGAAACTATTCCAAAACAAAAAATAAACACAAGAACAAAAAATTCGATTTGCATTTATGAACTTGTCAAAAGCAATGTTTTATTGTAAAAATATCCGAAAAAACAAAAAAATTAAGAATTGCATTCTTAATATATAAAATTATATAAAAGTATAAAATAATTACAAACAAATCCCACTTAAATAAAAAAGTCAAATAAAAATTTAAGAATGACAAAACTTCAGAGAAAAAAATTTCAACTACAATGAAAAAAGATACATGATCAAATAAATAAATACGTACATGCCTTAAATAATAAACATAATAATAAATAAAATAAAACAACAAATAAGAAATTCTCCCAAACAAACATCCCACCATGTCCTCATTTAAAACAATAACAAAAATATAAAAAAATCATTTTAAAATCATAATTCAAACATTTCCCAAATTCCTTCCTAGACATCCTTTTAGTCCATCAAAATCATCACTTTTGATTTCCCCCCCTCATCCCAAATCCTCAAATATTTAAACAAAGAGATTGAATAATTATTTAAACAACGTCAAACCGCATTTCTCAATGCGAAGGCAAATGCGAAGACGAGCAAGAAGATTCAATTTTGGCGATTGTTGGTAAGTAAGATGCCAGACATACAGTAATACCCCGACTTACGCTACCCCGTTTTACGCGAACTCGGAGATGCGCGGTTCTTCATTTTGATTGCCTGTGTCCATTTTTTTTCACCACTGAAACCCAAGGAGAAATTTCGCGTGAGACAGACAACATTGTTAGAATATATGATGCCTTCGACATAAAAGTAACTTCATAATAATGTAAATTGTTTTATTATCTGGCACTTTATTAATAACACAGTAAGGAAGTCGTAAAAAAGAGTGTCACCTGGAAAGTTTTGCGGGAGTTTTGGAAATTGGCACCTATATGGATTTTGGGCTGCTCTTTCCGAATTTTCACTTTGCTACCGTCGATAACCGCCGCACAGAGGGGCCTCAGATACATTCAGCTTGCAAAAATCAAAAATTTCATGAACGCTTTCGATAAAACAAATACATGTGTCTGACAGAGAATTTTCAGGAGATTAAGGAAATATTAACATTAAAGAAATCGGAATTATAGTTGGGAAGATATGCGCACTCAAAGTTGACCTTTTTTTCAACTTTCAATAACACACTACATTTTTTGAGAATTTGGCATCTTTGAGTTCGAATAATAGCGCAATTACATCATGAATCGTTATCAAATTGATTTCTATTCTTAGATGGCTATATTATTGTGTTATATTATAAATATTGAGACTTTAGCATTTGTAGTTTTGTAGTGGCAGTTGTTTTTCGAACTACTTATTTTTTGGCTATTTTTCAACTTTGGTAGACAATAAAAAAAAAAGACCCAATATGACCTGTCTCAAATTTTCTAAATATCTTATTTATATATTCCTTAACTCAAGTTTAAAATTTTACAACCTACTTCGTCCGTGTTTGGTTTTTATAGCAATAAATCGGACGCAACCTCGCACAAAAAATCAGCGAAAAAGACGCTGCCGCAGGTATAAGAAGAAGAATGCACAGTAGGTAGATTCGCTGTTACAGCTTTAATATGTTAATAAAATGAACATATTTTGTTATAGCAAGCAACTAGTTATATTATTCAAATCAGGTGGTTGTAAAATTGACTGGGGGCGGTACAAAAGGGGGTAAAATGGCTTAATTTTCTTCATTTTGTCTGACAGGTGGCAGTTTCAGTGGTCCGATCTCAATGATACCAATGTGCATATTACTTGGATACGTAAAAAGACTACATTTTAAATTTCAGCCTTCTATGTTGAGAAAGAAAGAAATTTTTCATACAACGACTTAAATTTGCTTCTCTTCCTCTTCTTCATTTCGTATGGCAGGTACCAGTTCCAGTAGTTCGATCTCAATGAAACTTTCAGACATTTGGTCTGGGTACCTTAAACTTCTGGTTGTAAAATTTCAGCCCTCTATCTTCAAAAATAAAAAAGTTTTTCATACAACAAATCAAGTTTTGTTCACTTTTCTTCTTCTTTTCGTATGGCGGCTACCAGTTCTAATAGTTCGATCATGCTGATTCCGACATATGAGTTGATCGCACAGAAAAGAAGACTCTGTACAAAATTTCAGGTCTATAGCTTCAAAATTGTGGGAGATATTGTATAAGTACTGATAGACATTCAGACGGGCGGACGGACATGGCTATATCAACTCGTCTTGTCATACTGATCAAGAATATATATACTGTGTACAGTCGCAAATTCCTAAGTTTATAAAAAATGGAAAACTAGCCATTTTCTGATGCTAAAGCTGCACCGGAAACAAATTCTGACTTTGACAACCTACTATGCCGCTACCAGATATCGTAGCGTATTGAACGATGGCTTGTTTTAAAGCTTAAGGAATTCACTTTTATACAAAACTTATTTCATGCAATTATCTTTATTCGTTCAGAAGATATGATTTTTGCAATGCAAAAACTCAGAAGGCCCCACTGTGCGCCGCTCGAGCCGCCATTTTGAAAAAATGGCGTCCAAAATCACTTTTTTCCCCATATCTCCATTTTGGCCAATTTTACGGCAAAGTGGAAATTCGGAAAGAGCAGCCCAAAATCCATGTAGATGCCAATTTCCAAAACTCCCGCAAAACATTCCAGGTAAAACTACTTCCTTACTGTATTATAAACATTTTTCTTCTAAATTATTTTTTTCTTTATACTCTGGTCCCGATTAAACATACTTTATATGTATTTATATATATATATTTATTTTATATATGTATGTATTTATATTTTATATATTATATATAAATACATATTATATGCAAAGTTGAACCCCCACTTACGCGAATTCAACTTACACGGCAATCGCTTGGACCCACCTATCGCATAAGTCCGGGGTATTACTGTATCTGTGTTCACACACATAGATATATGTATATACTTACATATGTAGGTGCATTTCTGTACAGGGACACAAACACTAGTTTGGCACGAGTTTTAATTTCATTTTCGACTTCTTTCAAACTTCATGTATAATTTCAACAGTTGCGCGATTAACATTTTCAAAGTCGTATATGAATTTTCAAAGTTTTTGTCTAAATATACACATACATACACAAAAGCGGTCAAGACCAATAGGGGCTGTACAGCCGTGTAACTTTGACAAAATAATACCCACCTCACACGGTAAGCGGTGTGGCACCGCACCCCAAGGTGTCTTAATTAATACTTCTTACATTAGATCACAAAAATGCGCTCATGGAAGAATTTGTGTAGTAAATACTTTGCGTGGAAATCGCAGCTGCACAAAAAATCTTATGGTTGTATTTCAAATATTGAAAAAGAAGAATTTTCAGCTAAATATTTAAGACGAGGCAAAGAAGTCTTGAGCCGCATGTGGGCTAGTGTTGAATGGGTAGACGTTGATGACTTTACAATCGTCAATAACAACTTAGAAACGACATCTATTATCAGAGATGTTCCATTAGCAGATCCACTTTCCGAGTTGGTTTTGAGCCCTTGGACTTATGACAAAGAACAATTTTAAAATAAAATAAAAGTGGATTATCACTAAAAAATACCTTTGTAGGTATAAATAAACGTTCCTCAAAATGTTCCTTTGAAAAATAAAAAATAATCCATTAAATTCTTACATAATAATTATCAAACAAGGGGTAGGGGTCACCATGACCTTATTTTATCTTACATGTAGGGGAGAGGGGGTCAAAAACAAGCAAAAATGGTCTTACGTAATTAATGAACGACACACAGGGTGTGATATTTTTCTAGTAAATTGGTCAGGGACAACTATTTTCTCAAAATCACACTACACATTCTAAATTTTGTTCAGATCTAGAGACTATATTATCCATTCCAAAATAATTGAACTGGTGGCTACAAACCACAAATTGCAAACTTGGCGCGGGTTCATATCAGAAGACCCAAATCAGTGGAGCCCAATGGAGCATGACTTCCTACGTCATTTTTGCCCACGACTTATGTTTTCCACGATAAATTTGTTTTGGAAGTCGTAAAAGAATCCTCCGAAACTATCCACAACAATTTGGATAAGGTTAAGTTTTTGCGGTGACACGAGGAGTAAAGATCATTATTACCATCACAACTATTTCTTTGAACGCAACTGTATGTACATACATACAAATGTATGTATGTATGTATATTTATATTTTTGAAATTTGCTAGCTTACCAAACAATTTTGTAACCTCGACGTGCTCTCAATTGTTTTAAATTTATTTTTGTTTTTTTTTTTCTGTTATTATTTGTTTTGTTGTACAAAGATACAAGAGTCTTTCAATGGGCACGCATGGCAACAAATAAACGCAAATCGTGTTTTTGGCTTGTCTGAAACTATGAAATTATCTTCCGTCTTTTAAAACAAGCATTAGTCATTGGATTTTTGTGATATCATGGAAACAAAACATATAAAATATGAATGTATGAGCGTTGTATCTGAGTTAAGCTGAGCCAACGGTGTAAGTTGAAACACGTTTTGCAATCCAAATCGAAACTGCGCCGCCGGATGCCAGTTGTGCCAATAAGAAACACAAAACTCAAGACGTGTGTTTTCACAATAATATGTTAATGTGCTGTACAATTTGATTTGAATTTTCAATTTGCATTTTAAAAATAGTTTTTTTTCTTTGTTTCATTCGCTTTGGTTTGCTTTTGTTCAATTTACAAGCTATAAAAACTGTCGTAGTCGCTTACGTGACGTTTGTCAGACGCTTACGTATTTGTTTACGCAAATACATAATTCGAAAAAAAAAATAAAAAAGCCAACGTTTTTCCTAAGGACAAAACACCCGCACGTTGTGCCAATTCCAGATCAGTCTGGAAATATTCTGAAATATTTATTTAGATTTTATTTTAAAAATTATTTTCTTAAATGATTTCATTTAATTATTTCTTTTAAATTTACACAAATTGTAAATAAAACAAAAAAAACATTCACCTTCACGCATGTTTTCGACAAATCCAGATTCACATAATTAAGTGGTTTGGGATTAGTCACGCCATGCCAACAATTTGAAAAAGAAAAAGAAGAATCCCTTTAAGCAAAGCAAAGCATTTTATCAGTTGACGTCATTCAGTCTAAAAATATACAAAGCAAAAAGTAGGAACACACGAGTAAAACTAGAAAGCTCACGATTATATTGCACCCTACACCGCTGCTTATACATAAAGTGTGAGACGAGATTGCTTCAAGTTTATTTTCCAAGAAACACAAAACCCGGAAAAAGTGACGGTCGGCCGACAGAACGATCGAGTTTATTCTATAAAGTCATACAACCTGGAGACCGAAATGTTTGGTCCTCAAGTAAATCGAAATAAACGTGAAATATTGGAATCCAAATTTGGCAATTGGAATTGCGGAAAGATTCGAATATTTGAGGGACCACGATCTAACAACGGTTTTTGGTTAATTTGCCCAGTACAAGACATTTGGTTTTACGGGTATCAAACTTTGAAAGAAAAAAAAAAAATTTAAAGACACTAGCGGTGCCCCCTTATGTATGTATTTTTGCACAAATCAACAAAAACATTGACATTAAAAGTGTAAAGCGACAAGCTGATCGACCTGATAATTTATAGCTACCTACAACAAGTTAGTATAAAAGAATAAAAGCTTAAGTTGCAGGACTGTTTACTATTAATTCAATTTTGTATAGGAGCTTTAAGGGCGATTATCTCGGGAACTAAAGAAAAACTGAAAATTTTTTATTCTTGTATTCGTCTTATTTTGAGACAATTAAACTAAACCCGTTGTTAAGATCGATGCCACGGATATGGAAATCTGGCTTGGTGAAGTTCACAGACATACATATTTTTGGCTAAGAAGCGGAAGTTTAATTTCACTGCACTTGTACCCTAAATTTAGGCTTGTAAATGGACGTCCATAAATTAGGTGAGGTTTAGAAATTTAGACCCCTCACCAACTCTTAGTAGATTTTACCGATCCCCTCCCTATGCATCTTACATTACATTTTGCATAAAATTTTGAGAAAATAGTAAATTAATGCACAAAAAAGTTCACATAAGATTTTCGATGAACCCCCCTACCCCATTGGTGATATTTTCCAGGACCCCCACCACCACATTTTGTCTAACGAGTGTAGTCTTTGCGTAGGGCATTTGAATGTCAACCACACAGTGTGGCAACTTTTGAACGCCATCGCTTTTGGTTGTTATTGTGGTTGATTTCGAAAATTATAATCAACAAATGAAATAACTGACAGACCGTCAGTATGAAATAACCGTCAAATCGGCCGACTAACGTTCGCCGCATTCGAGGGTATCGCAAAAACAAATAACAAAGGACAGAATGGAAAAGAAACAACAAAAAAAACCAACACGAGCAACAGAAAATAACAGAAATTTATTTATGAATTTATTTGCGCGATTTCTGTTTTGTGCTTCGTCGCTTTCCCCTCATAAAAAACCGCTTCTTTGTGCTCATTTCTGCTCCGGCGTATCGCCATTGTGCTCGATTTGATAGCAACGTACACATGAACACAATTGTGTACATAAAAGTGTGTATGTATATATATACTGGTAGAGATACATATGTATGTATATATACGTATCTACATATGTAAGCTCAAATTCAGTATGTAAGTGCTCATATGTACATATACATATATAAACACAAATATGTATGTATGTGTTCGCCCATATGCCTCGTAAATGGAGTATATTCAGTGTGCGTAAGTGCATGACTTGCGCTTCTCCACACTCGCTGGCTTCGTTATCTGTGACTGAGTGAGCGACTGAGTTGTTGTGGTATACAAACGTATAAATATATGTATGTATGTATGTATTTTGTTTGCTTCCACACTTATATCTACAGACGTATATATGTATATATATATAGTTGTATATAAATACATATTTACATACCCATATGTATGTATGGTAAGCCCCACGGTGTTTATGTGCGTATGTGTAAGCGTAATATTTTTGCTGCGCAATTTCCTTTTCGGTTCGGTTTGGTTTTTATTTTGTTTTGTATTTTCTCGAAATAAACAACAAACAATGTTAAATAATATTTGTTTATCAGTTTATTCTTTTAGTTGATGGAAATAATTTTCGAATTGGATACGCTTTTATAAATATGTACAAACATATTTAAATTTTATTTTTGTCGCTTATTGACTTTTTCAAGATCATGTCGAGGTTAAAAGCTTGTTTTGAGTTATTAAAATAAGACTTTAGATGGTCAATTTAGAATTAGATATTCGCCTCTAGTCTAAACTTTGAAGTAACCCGCTGATGCTGTTGTCAGAACGCCAGGCGATAAGATAAAACATGAGACAACTCAATGTGTCTGTGGACACGAACGCGCAGCCATAAGATTAGGAGCAAGGGAGGTGGCATGTACCGCTTTGAACCGATTCAATTGTCGTGACGACAATCGGTTTCGTCAAAGCATGACTTTTCAATTCATTCAAATCGCCATTGAGCGAATTTCTAAGCGTTTAGCTTGTCTAATAAACAACTCAAACTCACAGCCATTGCAAAATACATACAATGTAAGTCACTTGAAAAATCATATAATAAACAACAATCAACCAACCAACTAGCATGCCAACAAAATCAATATTGTCTATCGCAATCATTGCCCGAGCGTTGTACTCAATGTTGCAAATGAACTGAAAACTTAAAAAGCCATGAGTAAACCGAAGTGCTTGGCACGAAAATAACGGCTGGAATAAAAAGAGCCTCAAACCACCAAACTGGTTAAAGGTATTCACTGTAGTTTGGTATTTTCTTTTTGTCTTAAAGACAAAATGAACATTGAAGCAATTTTCGTCTTTTTAAACTTTTTCAGATTTTGTGTGTGTATCAGAGGGAGCTGAGACTGTTGAAGAACAGGTTTTGTTCTGCTGCACAAGTGGTGACACTTAAGTGGATCGCTGTCATTATGTACTTGCACGTATTATGTGTTTGTGAATGTGTTCATCCTTCTAGGGATATGCCCTGGTTTAGGTTACATGGCATGTGCATAAAGACTAAATTTGAAAAAAAAAAACTCGTTACCTGCATTTGAAACAGCATCCGCGCAGGTACTTAACCCTAAATGCTCCGAGCTCTTATTGTGCCATCTTGTTGGTATTTACTTCATAAGGCTATCTCTATAATCTCAAATGACATGACATGTAAATACTTGTAAAAATTGCGTTTTTATCGACAGAATGAACCAAGCAAATCCAGTAGTTTTCCTTTGTGAAAGTTGCTTCAAATCATCGAAAAACGCCAAATACAACGACTTGTGACGAGTGCAATTCAGTCAGTTATCGATCAATTGCAGCCATTTTTGTTTTTGTATAGTTTACGGTTCACTTAACTGAATGTATGGAACGGCTCACAGTTGTTGTAAGAGGACTCGTTCCCTCTGCCCTCATCATACGATTTCCTCTGGTGCTGCATACAGGCACAGCTGCCGTTTCTTTTTTCAACGTAAACCGGCACCTTTTGCCGCTGCCTGGGATTCACTGCTCGTTTCCACCCTAAAATGTCAAGAGTCTGCACACATACACGCACATACAAAAGTGTAGGGTTTCCTGCTTGGCAACATTTTGAAACGGTTTTTCGTTTAGGTACGCCGCCGATCGTGAATTCTTTTCTCGACTCCAAAGGCATTATGTACAAAGCGGATACGCCATGCGGCGCCTTTATATACACAGAATTCTAAAGGATATTTTAAGTTAGCTGACCCAAATTAAGTCGAAATACTAATTAAATATGTAAATTCTAAGTTTTTGCTTAGTTTTTGAGACAATCGCTCATAAGTTCCTTCACAACATTGCAATTGATAGTAAACGGTTTTTTTTTATTAATTAATCTTGTTTTCGGTGGGAAATACATGCATGTAGTTAACGGACGGCTGCAACAACAAGATTTTGTAATAACAAAGTGGCACTACTTGCTGGTGTATTTATAAATTTTCTATCAAACTTAACGAAAACTAGGTAATCGGCACTTATATTTAATTATATTTTTTTGAATCTAAAACCGTTGTCAGATCGTGACGACATATGTACATGGGTCGAAGTCTCTCCAACTTCGCTATAATCAAAAATTCCTTGGTTATATCCATAGTTCGTTACACGCACTTAAAACACAAGGGAAATGAGGTGTAAATAATTTGTATAGAAGATCGACTGCATTGTTGAAAAAGAAAAACCATGGTTTATTGTTGATGAGAGCACAGCAGGGATTTGATTCTATGTGGAGGGCAATTATTGCGAACCAAACACTTTGAACTTGCTTGCAAAGCAGGTACTCTACTATGTATGTATGTATATATACATATATTGTATATACATACATACATTCCCACATGTATTTGTAGGGGATTGCATGGAATTATTCTTCTTCCTACAAGTAGAGAACCATTCATTCATAAATGTTTTATTCAGGTTGCACATAAAAACAAAGTGCATTTGGTAAATACATATGTATGTATGTACATATTCAAACTGAAAATGACAAAAACGATTACCAAAACAAAATTGGCCAACGGCGAGAATTACTCGTCATTCTGGATCAATAAATGTATTAAATTAGATCGTGCCAGCATTCGAAAACACAAGCTCATTGATTCTGGTCCATCCCTCTTAAGCACATATGCATGGATGCAGGTCTGAAAACCAATGCAGTGTGACGTCGATGCGGGTGGTGGTGAATGCGATCAAACTGACCTGACTATGAAACGATCAATTCGACGCTCGAATGTCATCTTGCACAAACTTTAATGAGAGAGCTAAGCAGTTTGTTTAGGGCTCCGTTCTGTCTGTTCCTTAAGGTTTTCAGTTTGTGCAATAAAGTAGAAATATAAATTCATAAGATAATGTTTATCAATGTTGGGCAACGATTGACTTTATTTACTTTTCTATAACCTTTATAACAACAACAGTTTTTTTATAAGCGCACAAAAAGTTTTCCACAATATTTAAAAAAAAAAAGTAAATAACATAACTAATATACATGTACATATACTCAGAGGCATACAAAACACACGCACATGCTCCGTCCATCCGGGCGTCTTCAGCAGTAAGCGTTTTTTTAAGGCGCATACACACAAACTCGCTATTGTTATACAGTATTTGTATGTATGTATGTTATATGTATATGTGTGAGCGACAAAAAAAACAAGAAAACATTTTAATCACAAACAGCCCAGCAAAACTTTTATGCTTATCAAATGCCCATTTGACGAGCATTTTCAGGGTATAGGATTCACATGAATCTAACTCCATTTCTATACGAAAACACATATGGGGCGCCGATTTTTTCATCGTTTTTGTTGTTAAACAAACATGTTGAACGTTCGATTTGTTCGGATATATGTTCGACTGTTAATGTTTGACTGTTACTGTTTGACTGTTATTACACGGCTGTTACTATTCTGTTATTTACAGTACTTTTAGCTCTGCTGTTGCTGTACTGTTCGAATTTAAAATCAATTAAAAAAAATTTCATATCTTCAAATTAATTTTATTTTAATAATTATAACAGAATAATAATTCATAAATGAAGTAGTATTATTATTTGGTCATCAACTCCCTATCGGGAGTCTGAAGCACAAATTCCTCCACGCGTCTATGTTTTGGGCTCGCCTTCGCCAGGTGATAACACCAATTGTAGACTGGGCTTCCATCACCTAGTCTTGCCAACACATCCTAGCTCGTCCTCTCCTTCCCTTCCCGACAATCTCCGCATCAAATACCTCACGAGCCGGAGTGACTTCTTCCATACGTACAATGTGACCCAGCCAGCAAAGTCTATGAAGTTTTATTCCATTGACTACGTCAGCATCATTGAATTATTTATTGTTTGTTTGAAATGACATCTAACGCCTGGCTTTTTATTATTATTCCTAATATTCAAATTAAAGCAAAGTAGAAATATTTCGTCCGTCCATTTTTGCTTTTCTGTTATATCAAATACGAAGCCTTGAAGTTGGTTGCTCCGACTTCGTGTGTTTTTTGTTTTTACACAAAAGCATTCAATCAGCCTTCAGACTAGCATTCAGTTCATGTCTAAGTTGGAAACAAAATTTGTAGTTTTTCATTTTTACACAAAAGCATTCAATCAGCCTTCAGACTAGCATTCAGTTCATGCCTAAGTTGGGAACAAAATTTGTTGTTTTTCGTTTACACACAATAGCATTCAATCTGCCTTCAGACAAGCATCCAGTTCATGTCGATGTTTCTAACATAAAATGTTGTTTTTTGATAAACATCCAGTTCAAATGCCGAGGCGCATTCAGTGTAGGCCATGAATGTGTAACATCCATTGATGCTGAATCGAAGTTGTGAATTTGTCACCATGATCCCATAAATTTTGCTGGGAGGTTTCACATGTCGATAAAAGTTGCTCGACTCGTCTACTCACGTACGTTCATACATTTGTATTCCTCTATATACATACGTACATATGTATATATATTTATATATATGTATGTATATAATGATACATGTATACACGAAACTGGTTTTCAATATTGTTGTGCTGTTTGTAATTTATTATGAAAATCAACATGCGGCTATAAGTGACGACCTATCATAAATACCTAAACTGTATTTAGAACATTAACGTGTATTAGTATGTATTTTGTAAATATATACAAATATATGCACATGTACATATGTACATACATACTTACAGCATTGTGCACGTTTTGCTTATGTCAGCATTTCGAAAATCAAACAGATGCACTTTAAGAACTTGGATACATTTAAAATACATGATATAACGCATTAGTTTATTTTAACGTAGAGTGAAAGTAAAGTGAATTAATACGCCAAATCTTTGTTTAACATAAAGACACTTGTTCTCTCAAAGGGTATAAATAGCATTACCGATCATAATGAACTCATGTACCTACAAAGGTAGTTCACAGGAAATCAATGTTGCAACTACACTCCCACTTTTAGAGTCATCGACCTAAAACTATATATTTTATAGTGTCTGGATTTACTTGGAATAAAAGTTTATACAAACGCTGTAATACAGTATAAACTTTAAAGGCTTAATTTGTTTTTCTGCTTTAGAATTACATATTTTTTAGCCAAGTCATATCATATAGTTGAATCGTAGTATAATTATATAATCCTTTGTATCCTTGTAGATACAAACGGTCAATGATGACAAAAGTTTCTTAGTCAAATGAGATCAATGTCGAAGATACTGCAGCGTAACAAAAATAACGGTCCTTTCGTCTTAAGAACCTACACAAGGAAGAAATTTTCCTGTTAGAAAGACCATTTAAAAAAGTCGTGAATACAATTTTCAACTTAGAGGAAAATATTAAAATTTGTCAGTTCGAATTATTCTAAACAAACTTCAATAAGATACGTTTATAACGAGAGTCTGTATATACATAATTACCATTATCAAACAAACATACGATTTTATTTGATTCCTTTCAATGTATCTGAGGATCGTAAGTGCACCGACTTCAGCTTAAAACTATCCCTTTATAACTATGTACATATATTGATTACAGAGATAAAATAGAGACCAATGATCGTGTTTCAGAAAAGTTGCGGCTTTTGTTTCAATCGATAGCTGCTGACATCAGAATAATAACATGTGTGAGTTTACAACTAAAATTTAATTTAATGTTTAAAAATTTCGAAGCAGTTTGAGTACTTCAATTTGAAAATCCAGTTTTTGGTCTTTGCTCATTTGCTGCATATGCGGCTTAATACTCTCAAAGAATGCCTGATCCGGATCGGTAGGGACAACAGGTGCGGTGGCATTGTTAACAGCAATACCGCTTTGCTCGACTGGTGCTGATTTCAATATATCGTACGACGAGTCGAATTTTTTGGCTTGCGGGGTTTCTGGGCCACCATCATCTGGATTGCTTTCATTGACGCCCAAACACGTTTCCCGTAGAAGCTCTTCATGACCATGATTGGAAGACCTCTCGACCTCTTCAAGTTCAGTAAATTTGGCTTCCAATATACTGTTTTCACTGTCTTGGTTATCGTTAACATAATCGCTTTTCTCTGATAATCGTCGTTTTTTAACTGATTTCATCATGGTCGACTCTGAAGCGTTTCTACGCAGCGCGTGTTTTGTTGGCGTTTTTGCAAGCGATTTTGATGCAGCAGCTGTAATGGCTGCCGCAGCAGTAGAGGAGCGTGTCGAAATTGTTTTATCTGTGTTAACATTTTGTCTCGATAGGCTCTTGGCTTTGTTTGTTAAAGTCGACGTTGACAAGATCCCCTCATGAGTGTGCTTCTCTGTTTTGAAGGAGTGGTTCTTTGAACCACGTTTACTTGTTGCTGTTGATGAAAATGCGGCCAACATTTCGAGTTCCTTATTACCCTCGACAAGGAAAGCTAATTCTTTTTCGTAGATATAGGATGGACGAAATCGATCTTGCTCAACATATCGTAAGCGCAGAACCCTAAAAAAGCTGTCACGTGTATTCTTCCATCTTTTTAGCAATGTTTTTGCTGTCGAAACAAAACCAAAATAATAAGAATGCAAAATAATAGTAAGTTGAACACGTTTTTACCAATGTCATTTTGCTCTTCTTCGCTGGCATCGTCGTAGTTTCGACACAATTTTTTACCAACCAAATGCCATGCTTTGTCGCGAAGTTCTCGACTATTAAAATCTACATGCTGTCGATCCCACAGAATTCGCAAGTCTTTAATTGCGTCGATAAACTCATACATCGAATAATGAGAATTACCGCCGGCAGAAGTCTTCAACACTTTATGGTTTCCCATCGGAGCTTCTCACGCAAACAACTGAAAACGCGCTCAAATAACGCGGCGATACGAACAGCGCGCGAGTTAAACGAAAACTGACTCAAAAGAAAGACGAAAAATCGCGTGAACCAACCCGACTAAAGCACATAGAAAATCGCAACAGGGCTGCATGATACGATTTTGTCGCCACAGGAAAGGACGTTACACGTCTATAAGAAAAAAAAACTTTGGAGATATGTTTTTTAAACATTTTTTATTTTATTAATGGTAAGGTTCGATAGCAAAGCGTTCAAGTATGAAATTAAATGTAAATTGTGTGAAAGGACACTCAACGATTAATAGTTGTTAATGAAAAAAGATTATTTTTTGTGTAATAAAAAATACAGCATGGTGTGAGTGTATAATAATGTTTAAGTGAGCTGTTTTACATTGGCCTGCCCATGCCTCGGCCCATGGGTGCACCAGCCATGGGAGCTTCACCAGCTTTGGGACTCCTAATTGTCTCATCAACGGACAAAATCATACAAGCAGCTTCTGCAGCGGCAGTAAGAGCATTTATCTTAATTATTGAGGGCTCCCACACGCATTGTTCATAATTGTCAGAAATATCCTCCTTGGTGATATCAACGCCAAACCACTTGCCACCTAAAATAAAAACAAAAAATTATTAATTTTATATTAAAGTTAAAAAAATTAATTAAAATAAATCTACCGAGCAACAGCTGTTAATACAGCAAAAAATCAATAAGAGGGAAAGAGATCGCAACGACATACAACACATAATGAAATAGCAACTAATAATTTTGTTTATCAATAAGCGAAAAAGAGACAGCTAGTTTACTCTGCAAGTAAGGAAAAAGAGACAAATATTCCAAATCAGAATAGAAAGAACAAACACGAGTTTTTCTTTAATTCGTTGTTTGTCGGTTGATATAGCGTCAGCGCGTGTGCGGTTATCATTGAATTTTAAAAGTAAACCAAATTTTTGAAACTTTGATTGTACCTAAAATTGTGGACAATTAAAAATGTCAACCCGACGAGGAAGAAAACGTAAGCAGGAACTCAAGCCTCGTGAAGAAGAGCAACTGCTTGAGGCGGCTTTCGAATCGGTGGAGCATATGGAAGTGAAGGTAGAGATTGAGTCAAACCATTTAGCTAATACGGAAACGCAATGTGTCGATGAAGGGCAGCTAACTTCGTTCAACGAAGAACATGATATTGATGTAAAACCAGACCTTGACGAATTGCAACAAGAAATTCTACGTCAGCAAGAGCTCGTTTCTAGAACTCTTTATCAACAAACTGAAGAAAATTCCATCGCACAAACTAAAAGCGTCGGCAAAAGCAATACACAGAGTGTTGTAGTCGTTGCTTCCCAAGAGAATCACACCTCTTTCGACAGCAGCGCTGCGGCACCCATTCAATTGACAAGAATTGCAATTAAAACTCACAACGGAGAACCGAAAGAGCTCAACGTCTTAAAGACCGAAAACGAATTAGACCAGCAGGAAAGTGATTGGGAAGAAGATGGCTATTCCGAAATAGACTTTGATGCTGATCAAATTTTCGAAGGTAACATCAAAATTAACAAGACTTTCGTATATAAATCACACACGTTTCTTTATATTTCACAATTGGAAAAGATGATGACGACGAAGTCGACGTATACGATCCGCTATGGCATGAACAACCATTAACGCCTAGATTAGTTTTTACATTTAATGTCAATAACTCAGATATTGGGCTCAAACGTTGTCCCAAGGAAAATAATCCGATATTTTACTTTAACTTGATTCTCAGAAGGAGAAGCGACTTCTTCAAAGAATTAGCGTCTGGTTGCAATGTAATGTTTGGACATTATTTTGGGAATATTATGAAAGAAAATAATCCGATAAATGACAAAGAAATGCAAACTTTTATAGGTTTATGTTTACAAATGTGTAAACTGAAGCTTCTGACAATTTCGGAGTATTGGAACGAAACATTAAATTATGGTTTTGTCGGGTTCGCCAATAAAATGAGTTATGACCGATTTCGTCAAATACTACGTTGTTTGAATTTTTATCATCTTTCTGTAAAGTCAATGATAAATCAGAACGATCCATTATGTGATGTAAATCCATTATTGGAATTCTTTAATAATAGCATGTCGGACCTTTACACATGTGGCCAACGTATCGTACTGAATGAGCCGATGACCTACTGGAAGGGAAAATTCAAATGGCATAGTGACATGAAGGACAAATTTCGATTGAATGCGTTAAACCTTCACTTTCTAACAGAACCAAGCGGAATGGTTTTAAAAGTTCAGCCTGAAATACAAGATTGTGAAATGAAAATGATCTCAAGAAACTCACGGCTTTTAGTAGATAAACGGAACAAGTTAGCGCTGCATTTACTTAAAGATAGTTTAAATAATGGTAATTATGTTATATATTGTATATAAAGTCTGTTACTAATTATGTATTCTAAAATGTTGAAGGTCGCACCGTTTATGTATCAAAATACTACGGAAGTTATGGGTTAGCTTATGTACTGACTAAATTTTTGACCTACTGCACTGGTTTCTTGGACTCTAAGCGTTATGGCAACAGTAAAGAACTAGTAATGACTCCTTTGGAGAGGAATTCTTACGAAACAAAATATGCAGCACCCGTGATGATGGCTAAATGGCGTCGGATCGATAAAAGTTTTTATTTTTTTAGCTCTGACTGTTTGGCTATTTCACGGAGGGAAATGATTGTAGCAAAAGTGGACTCCAGGCCAAAAATTATGAAAGACATTGCTTTGCAACTGAAGGTGTCAGAGAATAACAGGGAGTATATGACAAATTACCAATTGGGTCTTCAAACTGGTGAAATGACCTGTAATCAACAGTTAGTTGTGTACATATTTAACTTAATAGTACTCAATGCCTACATACTCTACTCAAAGAGTCCACAATTTACACGTGCTCGGCCAGTTAACTACAACAACGAACAAAAGTCTTACGGAGAGTTCAGGCAAGCTGTCATCAAGTCCCTTTTAAAAGATGAGTCAGATGTCGATTCAATTACTCCCCATATTAACGAAAACTATAAGATACAAAAACTAGACGGAGAAGGAGGTACAAAAATCGTTGAAAAAACCTCCAGTCCAGACAAGAAAGTCTCAAGTGAAATTGTACATGTGCCAACCATGATACCATCGCGCCATGGCAAGCAACTAAAAAAAAAATGTCGAGTATGCTTTTCAAAGGCGGGTCTACAAACACTGTCGAAATATGTTTGCGAATTATGTCCTGGTATGCCTGGCCTGTGCAACGTTCCCTGCTTCACCATTTGGCATGGCAAAATGTTGAACTCACACGAGATAAAACCAAAACAGAATACAAAATGTAGTTTATTCCTTCCAAAAAATGTGATAAAACCCTAAAAACATACCATATTTCAAAAAAGAAATAAAAATAAATATATATATGTAAAATATAATAACATACTAGCAGTAAAAAAGTTTACTTTCCAAATTATTGAAGTTTTTTTTTTTTTTGAGGCTGTTAAACAAATTTTACGGGTTTGAAAAAATTTGAGGGGACATTAGAGATTTCGAACCGAAATTCCAACTGTAAGCGCAAATTTTGTTCTTCTCAAGTACTCAAGCACTCTATACTAACATAAAGACAATGGGTCGGTATCCAAACCCTAAGTTACACTTAGAAATGCTCTTACGCTTACCTTGTGCATGTTTTTGACGCAACTTATTTAGTATATTTGTAGCGTCGAATCCAGCATTGTCGCACAACTGGCGAGGAATAATTTCCAAGCCTTTAGCAATTGCGGCGATCAACAATTGCTCCTTTCCAGCAATAGTGCGCGAATAATCGCGTAAAAGCTTTGAGAGTTCCATCTCAATTGCTCCACCACCTAAAAATGAAATGAAAGTAGTTTATTATATTTTAAAAACAAATAGCAAAACATGAATTTTATTCAACAGAGAAATACAGAATAATGTATGTATCTAACTGACCCCTCAAGTTTTGTTTTACCTTATATTTTACCAAAAGTGTGGTTTATTTTAATGACTAAAGGAGGGTATGACGTGAGAATAGAAATTTATAACAACAATCATTGCAAAAGCTAACTCAATGGCCAGCAGCGGGCAGATCGTACAGCTGTTCTCTGAGTTGCTGTTGAGATACTTCGTGCAATGAGCTTTGCTTACACACAATTATAACCAAATGTCTAAAACCCAGCTATTCATATAGTATACTAAATTCTGCGCTGCAGAACACACAACAAAAATTCTCAAACAAGCGATGGTCGATGAAAGTACATGTTTGTGCAATGTACCAAGGAGTTTGCAACGACACAGACAGACGGAGCTACATCAACTCATCTGTTCGTGCTGATCAAGAATATATACATTATATAGTCGTAAATTCTTCTTTCTGTGAATTTCATACTTTCACAACTCTTGCAAAAGAATAAAAATAATCACTATTTATTTTTAATAATGAAAAGGTGATTGAATTCCGCTGCTTCAGAGCATACCTCAAAGTGCAGTTTGTGTGATATTCTTCAAAATTAATTTAAATAAAGTAAAAAAAACCCTGTGTTGGTGCAAAAAAAGCATCCCCTTAGTATCTTAAAACGGGTAAAAACTCGTTTCAACAAAACTTTTTTTTTGCAAATTAAACAGAAAATGGTACAATTTTCATTCGCTGTTTATAATTCCCATTCTGTTTTAGATTATCTGAATGTAAGAAGTTCGTATTTTTAGCAATCTGCCTTCCTTGTCATGGGGAGCATAGTATCCTATGAACGTCTAGTGAGGGTATTTGTGCTGACACCATTGATATTTACCCCGTTCAGATTTCCCACTTTGTGAGAATATTGATCGGAATTTTTGGAGAAGTCCCTTTACTTTACAAGGGACTTAATAAATAATGCATATTATATGATTGGAGCCTGGCTATTGAATATTATTTGATTGTTTTGTATCAAAAATGTCTAAATAAGAGAATTTATATAAAATTTAATTCTTACCAGCAACAACAGAATCATGTTTGATAGTTCGGCGTACAATCATGATAGCGTCGTGGAGAGATCGCTCGGTCTCTTCCAGAAATTGTTCAGCGCCACCACGCAGAATTAAAGTTGAAGTTCTGGCATTTGGGCAACCTTTAATACATTTTTTTTTTTTTTTTTTAGAAACAAGTTTAAAATATCAATAAAATAAATTGTTACCTTGGAATAGATTGAACCTTTCACCACCAACCTGACACTCTTTAAAATTTTCGCACTTGCCAAGAACTTTAGAATTAATATCATTAGCAGTAGTCATGACGGCTCCTCCACAGGCTTTCATGGTACGTTTAAGATCCTCTTCTGGAACACGACCAGCGCAAAAAATGTCACGATCTGCGAAATACTGTGTAGCAACATCGCCAATTGGCAATTTAGAAAGAACGACATTAGCTCCGGAATCATGAATCTTGGCAAGCTTGTTGTACAGTATCTGCCATTCTGCATCAACAATTTTCTGGTATTCTTTGACATTGTCTACTCGTACTTCTGCATTGTCACGCTCAGCCTTCAGTTCCAATTCTATGTTCAATAAGGCAATTTTGCAATTTTTATAAGTCTTTGGTGCCATTTCAAATCCAGCATAGGAAAATGTCTTCTTAAAAGCGACTCCAGAAACTAACTGAGACTCTTCCAATGAACCGCCAGTAACCTTTTTAATGCCAATCATATTTAATGGCAAAAGTTCATCCAGTGAAAGCACTGCATCGACTACCATTTTTGCAAAAAAATCTTTTTGTTGATGAATAAGTTTTGATGACATAGCTGTTGCGGCACATTTTTCAAGAAGTGCGCGCTGTTGCTCCTTTGACTGCTTCTCAATGTGGACGGCCATTTCATTAATTTTATCCATACATAACTGCAGTGCCTTACGAATGGCTTTTATGATGATTCTTGGGTGAACCCCTTCTTCAACAAAGGGTTTAACCTGCTTAAGGAACTCTCCAGCGAGTAACACAACTGAAGTAGTACCATCACCAACCTACAATTAACCGACTCATTTAGATAAAGTATTTATTAAAAAAAAAAAAAGTTACCTCAGCGTCTTGCGATTTTGCGATATCAACCAATGTTTTGGCAGCTGGATGCACTATTTCCAGCAACTTCATGATTGTGGCACCATCATTCGAAATAGTGGCCTTGCCGTGGGAGTCCACAATAAGTTTATCCATTCCGCGCGGGCCCAAAGTGGTTCGAACGGCGTCCACAATCGACTGACATGCATTTATATTCGAGACCAGCTGTGGTTTACCTTGTGAAGTATCGGTACCTTCCTTTAGTAGCACAATTTGGGGTTGCTGAAACCGAAAAGTTGTATAAGTCATTAGAAAACTTATTAGACATCATTACTGAACCCCACATAAAAAAAAAAACATTAGTACATTTGACATGTGCAGCCGGCTATTGTCAGATGTTTGTGATGCGAGCGGACGAGAAGCTTCTTTTTAGGTTATGTTGAACAACAAAATTGGAATATGTCCATACAGCAAAACGATTAAACAATGTTATTCCTTCTCAAAATGAGCCTTAATACTATAATCCATAATACATTCAAGTTCTTTAAAATTAATTTCAACTTGTACCAAATGTCACATGTCCAAACAACCGGACGAACTTTTTTGGCCAGTGGCCTCTCGCCTTTAATAATGTCGCGACTTAGGATACCGAACAAACACAATTTTCAAGTTGCCTCACCATGTTGAATTATTTTCAAGCAGATATCCTATTAAATTATATAGTAAAAGGCCAAAACGATAACAGCCAGACAACAAACGTCGAATGAAGCTAAATGGAATTATTCAGAATGAGTCAGAAAGTTAGATCGCTCGCCCGCTCGCTTGTCAAAAACGAAACGATGTCAATAAAAGACACAGGTGTGTCGAAAGTGACGAATTTACATGCCGCAAAAAGGAAAGAAGCACCCAGACGATTCAAAAAATGCTATGTTTCGTTAAATTGGCCGTGTTCAAGAGACATTTCAATATTCCTATTTCTTTTGTGGAAATTTGTGTCAAAAGCAACCAAATTGTGTGTCTCTAGTGAAGAGGAAGCACAGACAGAGTTAGCTCTATGTTTGTTTGCAATTGTACGGCACTTTTGAATTTGTTTCCGTTAGAAATCTACAATCTAGATACTCTCCGCGCCGCTTTAATAGCATCTGAAACCGCTTTTTGTTATACTCTTCACGCAGTGAATAGTATTATAATTTCGGCCTGAAGGTGGCATTTTCGACTTTAAAAAATAATATATTCTTGATCAGCAAGACGAGTTGGTACAGACATGTCTTTTTGTATATATACAATCCAGTTTTTGAAACTATCGAGCTAAAATTTTTGTAACAGTTGTTGTTCTTTTTTAAGAATTCTTAAAGAGGGACAGCCCTTTTTTTAAATGTAGTCTTCTAGCATGCTTAAACTTATATACGCATATAAGTTCCACTGAGGTCCGACCACTAGAAAAGGTAAAGAAGGGTCATTTTGAAATCCTTCTATGAAAAACTTTTTTGTTTCTGTACGAGTTGACTCGAAACTTCATACTTATGTTCTTAGTAAAAAAATGAGCATGGCACCGCCACCTTATGAATAATTTTAAGAATTTCCATATCTCTGGAGCTATGTATCGCTATTCAAGTAGTCAACAGTTACTTACACATACTGTATATCGGGGTATATTGTGTTTGTTTGAGCGAAATGTGTGTAACGCACAGAAGGAGGGCAGGGGGACCCCATAAAGTATATTGAGCCCTGTTCGTCCGTCTGTATTCACCAATGGTTCTCCGAAACTATAAAAGCTAGAGACTTGAAACTTGGAGGGTAGACTCATGAGGCTCGGCACTAGATCAAGTTCGAACGGTTTTGTGCCACACCCACTCCTTCCCGACCAACCAGCACCGCCCACTTTTTAAAAACGCTATATCTCGAACATCCAAAGAAAGAGAAACATGAAAGTCGGTATGTAGACTCAGCATGAGTATACCATTCCCCTTTATTTCCCCTCACCCAGTTGTTTTCTATAAAACGCAATATCTCCAAAACTAATAAAGGTATGAACCTGAAATTTTGTATACAAGCTCAGTAGATATGTATCTTTAAAACTGCATACCATATAATTCCCCTCTGTTTGAAAGTTACCCCTCAATGACCAACAATCTCAAATTTTTCGTAAATTCCATTTTTTTTACCAATTACTTGATATTTTGAACACTATTTGATTGGGCGATGTCAAATCAACATTTTTCAGATTTAGGGTGTAGCGCCGCTTACTGTGTGTGCAGGGTATTATATTGTCAAGTATACTCGACTATAGCGTCGTTACTGGTTACAACTACTGTTGTAAGGTTTTACTGAAAGAAAAAAGATTTACCAAAAACACATGTCCATACAAAATATGTTTTCTTAAAAAACAAATGTGCGCTTCAAGTGACTCAAAATTTTATACTATAAACTAGCAATTATAGGATATGGATCTTCAAGTGACTGAAGTGTATCTGCAGACATGAGACTAGCTAGTACTTTCTGAAAAAATAGCACCTGGCCTATTCTGTTTCCTCCTACCTGGAAATATTTGGTTCATAAATGGTACATATCCACACCCTTTTACATTAAAAGCATTCATTTTCAACATATTTCATTAACGATGTTTTAATGCAAAAAAAAATATCGATTATAAAAAAAAAATAATTGAAATTTACTGTAAGTAGATTTATTAATCAAAACTCAATTCTATTGCGTACTAAACCTTACTTTTTCAAAAAAACAAAGAAGAAATTGACGTACCTTAAAAGTAAAGGGAAATGTTATTTCTTATACCGTATTAGTTCTTCGAATTTAAGCGTTTCACGATCAACAGTTGTTTGGAGTTGCTTTAGTTCGGATTCAAGTATATCCAACTTAGATTCATAGTTGTCGAGGTACCGATGACGCTCCGACGTTACAGTGGCCTGCTTCTTTTCGGCCTGCAACATAATCTTTTCATTATACTCTCGTATTTCCTCGAAGCGTTTCTTATTTATTTCGAATTCTTCTTGCTGTTGACTTAACTCTGTACGTATTGCCAAATCTTCTTCGTCGAGTTTCTGCAATTCAAGTGACCACTTGACGTGCTGCTGTTTGCAATTTAAAACAAATTGCTGGACTTGCTGATCGTAAGCAATCATATGTGCCTTTATTGCGTTTAGCTCAGGTTGCAATTTAGTTTTAATAACAACACTCATATCATTGATTTGCTTATCAAGATTCAGCCGGCGTTTGTGCAGTATGGAATGATTTGCGTCAAGCTTCTGTCGTATTTGTTTTAGTTTTTGAATACGATTTAAAACGTCATTGTAATTTGGATAAAGCGGTAGCGACAATTCATTAACGTCTTCATCACTGCACAAATTCGAGTAACATACATCTCGCATAAGAGTATTATATTCCTCTAAAGAATCAGTGAGCTCTTTTTTGGCACGTGATAGCATCACTTGCTGATTGAGATTACGTTCCTGAAGATCACATCTGACACGTTCGTGCACTTGAAGCTGGTGTTTTAACTGTTCGCAATCTTCGATCATCTGGTCTCGCCCTTGCACATTGTAATTTTGATTGTTGACATTTTCTTGTAAACGGGCTATAAGTACACGAAGCTCTTTTAGCTCTTTTTCACTATACAACCATTCTTGTTGGAGGTTATCATATCGTTCTTCAATTTCACTAAGTTCAGCTTGGCAATCATCGATTTCTGATCGTAATTGTTGAGATTGTGTGGTAAGTTCCTTTGTAAGCTCTTCATCCTTCTGTGAAATTGGAGGTAAACGAGTTCCTAATGTGTCTACCTCCTTTTGCAAATGCTCTATTTCGGCATTTAATGCCGCAGAATTTGTTAGGTTACAACGTTTTTGTATGAGGATGTCACATGTGTGATACTGAATATTGATGTATTCCTCCATTGATTGCTTATCCCAAAACTCAAAGCCTTCAGCTGCGTTCAGCAACATTTGTGCATGGAACTCAGCATCTAATGTTGCCACTATTGAAGTGATACCTGCGTTACTAGCATCCTGTGTTAACGCAGGACCCTCGTCGGCCAGCTCAAATTCATATGGATTCTCGACATCTGGTTGTTTTTCTAAAGCCTCCATTTCAGACTCCGACGGTGGAGCAAAATCTTTGAGAAAATCGAGTAAGACAATAACGTGTCCAAAAGAATGTTGTGTGTTCGGTGTCATAAGCCATGATTTATTAACTGGATGAGGATAGTTAAGTTTTTGTAATATATTAGTTATATCCTCAACATGATTGTTGCCAACCGTGTAGCGATTACGCCAAATGAAGTTTAAAAAGAAGTTTATAATAGCAACGAACTGCTTGATTGACATATGACGCAAGCTACTACTTCGCGAGAAGAAATCCTGCCCTATAGATGGAATCGGATTTGAAGTTAAAGCCTCTTGTAGATACGTGCTTATGTGATGCATTTTTTCTTGCACCCATTTTTTATCATTGTGCATGGGCACTCCAACGACTCTATCGGCAGTAAAAAGCGCACGTTTCTGTACTGATTGTCCTGCTTTTATTGGAGTCTGCCGAATTGGCGTTGTGAAGCGAGTTCTAGATACTGACGAGGGTACTGTCAGAATTGTTGGTCGTTCTCTCTCCAGGGATGTCGGTCGTTGATAAGTCTGTCTATAAATAACAAGATTACGTCAAATTGTTTAACTTATAATCAGTTGGATTTACCTGTTACCAAATTTTTTACTGCTTGTGCTAATCTGTGGTGACGGAGCAACGGTTTGCCGTAGTGTTTGACTACGAATCAAAAATATATCTAAACTACGATTTTCTTTTCAAATGTATTTGTCCCTTACCGCGTTTGCCGTTTAGCTGGTGCGCCAGCACCATAGAAGTCATCTCGAAACTCAGAGAACTCTGATGTGCGTCGAGGTTTCTGCATTATTTCTATTTCCAAATCGCAAGCCCCACAAAGCTTCCTTTTCGCTTTATTCAGATAAAATAATTTAGAACCCTTGTTGGATTTAAAAGGCTCGTAGCAAAGGTAGTCCCGGTATTGTAGAACTCAAAAATCCATTAAAAAATTTGTGTTCCGTTAGCTTAAAGCCGGTAATCAGATTTATTAAATATATTGCAAAAGTCCAAACAAACAAACAAACCAAATTCTAAATAAGTGTTAATTTTAAATGTTGCCGCAAAGACGCAAACTGGCGTTTAAACAGTGTTGCCAAATTGGCCCTTTTTTGGTGGTTTGCAGCCATTTTTGAAACTCGACATCCTTTAAATATCTTACAGCCAACAGCCACAATTTTGGGAAGTTTTAAGAATAAGGGGACGTCCATAAACTACGTGTGATAAAATTAGGGGAGGGGGGGTTCAGCAAAATCTCACCAAATCTCACTTAGGGGGAGGGGGGTTCATCGGACATTTCATGTGAGTTTTTTAGTTCACTAGTTTACCATTTTTTTTTTTCAAAAATTTAAGCAAAATAAATAAAAAATTAAATTCTTTTATAAAATTTTTAGCAAAATCTCATGTTTGATTCAGAGGGAGGGGTTCGTCAAAATCTCACTAAATCTCACCAAGAGGGGGGGAGGGGTCTAAATTTCTAAAAAAAAACCTCACGTAATTTATGGACGTCCCCTAAGACGTTTGTTTTTAATGATTTATAGACAAAGCCGTAAGTGTTAAGTGCATGTTAAGGCAGCAAGTCATGTTGGCATCGGTCCATCAGGAACACGGCTTTGCAAATAATTTGTGTTCTTAAACAAATTTTTATTAGTTTGAAAATTTCGAAAAACTTTCCAGGCAACCCCCATTTTTAAGATCAAATGACTGACTAGAATATTTTAGTGATTTATCGATACTGAGCAACTTTGCTGTGTTGCCAACTATGTTATCGTTGCCAATTTAGCCATTAAATTTGTGTATAGAAGGAACGCTTATGTTACACAGGCGTGCAATATACATACAGCAGTTCAGTTGTGTAACTAAGGGGTTACGATGAAAAAAGGTTTAATGCCGTAAGTGTTGTGTGCATATTCTCCCCCATTGACAGCGACCCATGATTTTTTAGTTATTTTTCATAAAAAAAAAGTGGCTGAACTTTCACACCAAATGATTATTAAAGTGACTTATGTTATTCGTGTAATTTACTCAACATAGACTCATTGGATTGAATGGAAAATTAGCTCCCATGTTTGCAATGGTTACTCGACGGACTCGTTTTTGTGTTTTTACGCCATTTTCCCATTTTATAAATCCAGAAAATTACTTTTGAAATAAATAATTAGAAAGAAAGTTAAACAGCGATTTCCGCGCTAGATTCATTATCTGTCATGATTTACATTGTCAAATTCACCATTTAAAACACAGTAACAGTTGCTAAATCAAAAAAGAAGACGCCGCTCAGTACAGAATACCGCTTCACTTCATTTATATTTTCGTTGAATTAAAAAAAAAAACAGATTTGCCCATAGTACTGATTTTCGTAACCGTTTGACAAAATGTAAGCTTGAACCATTTGAAATTTCAGTTAAACACTTATTAATTTTGTATGTTTGTATAGGGCTCGCCCACGGTCTCCGGCAGATGGTGAAAAAGAGAATAAGGAAGGTAAAGAAAAGGATGTTAAGCCGGCAACTAGTAAAGTAAGTTCGTCTTCAAATTCTAACCGTGGTAGAGAGCGGGAGCGAAGACGTCGTGGATCTGCTTCTTCAAGCAGCGACTCGAGTGGGAGGTAAAGCGAACATATTTTCAATTTAATTTCGTTTTTCATTTTATTTTATTTTGTTTCAGCTCTTCAGATAGTAGTTCGTCAAGAAGTAGTTCGGGATCTGAATCACGATCAAGTTCAAGCAGCTCCAGCGATTCTTCAAGCTCTTCGTCCTCCTCCTCTAGTGAGTCAGATCATAGTGAAAAAAATCGTCGTCGTGGTGGAGGTGGGGGTAAGAGTAACTCCCGTTCTCCACGACGAGTGTCCAAGTCACCAAGGCCAAGCAGCAAGACTCGTAAAGAGTCTGAGCGTGATCGAGAACGTGGCCCACGTCGTAGTCGTACCAGGTCAAAAGAGCCGAATAATGTAAAACGTGAACGTTCAGCAAGTCGATCTCCTCGTCGCCGAGCACGTAGTTCTGGAGAGCGCAGTCCGCCACCAAAACGTCGAGACCGTTCGCGCTCTCGAACTCGATCTCGTTCTCCCACACCAAGGCCCATACGTATACATATTGGCCGTCTTACCCGCAATGTGACTAAGGATCATGTTTTTGAAATTTTTGGACATTTTGGTGAGATAAAAAATGTAGAGTTCCCAACTGATCGTTTCCATCCCACATTTGGCCGTGGAATTGCCTATGTGGAGTATGCGACGCCAGATGAATGTGAGAACGCAATGAAGCATATGGATGGGGCTCAAATTGACGGGCAGGAGATCACTGTGTCTCCCGTTTTGGTTCCAAAAGTTCGGCCACCAATTAGACGACCATCGCCTGTAATGCGTCGCCCAGTAGGTGGTCGCTGGCGTTCTCCGCCACAATTCAATAGATTCAACAATCGTGGTGGAGGTGGTGGGCGAAGAAGGGACATGTCGCCAATTCCTCGTGGACGTAGGTCTCCACGAAAACGATCACGGTCTCCGATTCGTCGTCGCAGACGCAGTAATAGCTCGGACAGTTCCCGCTAAAAAAGGAGTTTAAACTCAAATAATGTTCTCCAAAAATGTTCTTTTATATGGACAAATGATTATAATATTCTTACAATAAAAAACGTGAATAAATCTTTTAATTAACCAGAGGAGTTAACAAGCAATTTATTCGTTTTTTTTAAACTAGAACTGCTATGATCGGATCCGGTAGATCGAGTTGGCAGTTCCACGACAGGTTACATAATTTTGAGCTGTCAAAGTTTTGCCAGTCCGAAGTGCGCATTCTGCTTAAACAAATCTGCATCACAGGCATCTAAAAAAATGTTCCTACGAATTTTTTGTCAAGCAGGAAGACGCGCACAGAATTCTGCAAAACGGCGAATTTCTGATGATGTGAGTGCAACATGCAGTTTATTCATATTACAAATCAATTTAGACTATTATTATTTCACAGCTATTTCCAGTTACAACTCGTGCAAACAGCAGTAATAGCGATGTTTCCCAGGTTCCATATGACGATCCGTCGATGTTTCCGGGCGCCAAAGCCCCTTTTGTATCAGTGCCACTATTAACAATGCCTCACGATATAGCTCCAATTCCAATTTACCGTGTTATGGATCGCAACGGCCAGATCGCTGATAAAAGCCAAGATCCGTTACTCAGTAAAGATATTGTTCAGAAAATGTTTAGGAATATGATTCTACTCAATACCATGGATAAAATTCTATATGAATCACAAAGACAGGGTCGCATATCCTTCTATATGACAAATTTTGGCGAGGAAGCATCTCATATTGGCAGCGCCGCCGCCTTAGATCTGAATGATCTTATTTATGGACAGTATAGAGAAGTGGGAGTTTTAGTTTGGAGGGGGTTTCGAATTGATCAGTTCATTGATCAGTGTTACGGAAATGATGATGATGCAGGTCGAGGCAAACAGATGCCCGTTCACTATGGCTCCAAAGATTTAAACTTCATAACTATTTCAAGTCCACTATGTAATTCAAATTTTCACTTTGTTGTGTGGATAAATAGCATTTTAATCTGATGATTTAAATTTCAGCTACTCAAATGCCTCAGGCAGTCGGTGCATCATATGCTATGAAGCTTCGGCCAGGGAATAAGAATTGCGTGGTTTGTTATTTTGGAGAGGGAGCCGCTTCCGAAGGAGACGCACATGCAGCTTTTAATTTTGCTGCTACTCTTGATTGTCCTGTCATTCTTTTCTGGTAAAGATTTTTTTTTTTGTTTATATTTTACAGTTAATTTAACACACCATTGCTATTAACAGTCGCAATAATGGTTTTGCCATTTCGACACCTTCGCACGAACAGTACAACGGCGATGGAATCGCTATCCGAGGACCAGCATATGGCATGGCAACAATTCGAGTTGACGGTACAGATGTGTTTGCCGTTTACAACGCCATGAAAGCCGCTAGAGAATACGTTTTACGTGAAAATAAGCCAGTAGTTTTTGAAGCAATGGCCTATCGGTAGAAACCAACACTATTTCCAAGTTAAAAATTGTATATAATGCGTATACTTTTAGTGTCGGCCATCACTCAACATCAGATGACAGTACTGCATACCGGTCTGCAGACGAAATAGAAGTTTGGAACTCCACTGAGCACCCAATTTCCAAGCTCAAGAAGTACATGGTTCAAAAGGGATGGTTTGATGAGGCTCAAGAAAATGAATTTGTTAAAAATGTTAGAAAACAAGTGCTGAAGCAAATCAATGACTCTGAAAAGAAACTTAAACCCAACTGGCGCGAAATGTTCGAAGGTGTATACGCAGAAACACCTAATCATTTAAAAGAACAATTAAAGGAGTTAGATCAACATATCCAAACACATAAGGAGCACTATCCTACCAAACATTTTAAGGCCTAAATAGACGTCCATTCAATAGAATACTATGACGGTCCGTTTCACAAAGACTTGATCCAAAGTGCATTTATTAATTTTAAGGTTATTCAGCCTTTCTAAAATCCTCGGCTTATCTTTTATTTTCAAATTTTTAACAGTTGTTTTCGGTTTTAAGATATTAAACAGATTTTTGTGGTAAAATCGTTGTGATATTTTACAACACAAATCAGAAAAGTGTTACTAATTTATTAGAGCGATATACATACATTACAATAAAAGAACAATACATAATTGTGTTAATACGAGTCCATTTGTTATTTGGGAAATTTGAATAGCTTTAGAGCAATCAAAGTCCTAAGAAGTTACGGAAACGCTTTTTGCAAAATTGAGCAATGAGCGCGGAATGAAAAACGGTTTAGTTGGTACGTAACTGATAATCGCCGTTCTGTGTAATATAACGCACCCAGGGTAGTGCCTGATAGCCGCTCTTCTCTATGATTTTCAAATAACGGACCTGAATGCCCGATGTTGTAAAGTACGGAATTTCGAATCGAACCTGAATCGGTGGTTTTCCTTCTAAATTATCTTCACTTTCCACGCTTGGCAATCCGAAGTGAGCTCGCATTAAATACTCTTTGCCACCAGGAAATGATTTTATTGTCCAAATAATCGCGTTTTGTTCTGGAGCGTATTTACAACTTCCGATAGTGGTTTTGAACTTTGGTGAATCCGCATCCGCCGGCACGGGAATCACAATTTCCACATTGTTTGCAGTTGAGCGTCGTTTGAATTGTGATTTTGCTTTTATCATGTACTCAACTCGAGAATGTGCATGGCGTTCAATTACCGATTCAATCCATATAAGAGGTTTTACCTATCAAGCAAAATAATTTAACTGAACATGCTCTTGTTTCAGTATATTTACTTACATGGGTATTTAGTCGATACGACATCAACTCAAATTCCCCATCAGGGGGGATGAATGAGATAGTTCGATCATTTTCAAATCTTGATAAACGCACGCACTGGTGGAATTTGACATCTTCTAACTCTACAGACTTCGATTTTCCACGACCAGTACTCTCAAAGAGGACTTTATCATTTAAGCCTAGACGCAATTCAGGCATACCAGAGAGGTAAACCCGCATCTTAATAGCGCCTACAATTTCGCTTCGCAACACATTTCCATTAGCATTGGCCAGCAGGTTTACAGATTCTATAACATCCAAGAAAACTTCATTTTTACGATACTTAATTCCTTCTGATCGCCATGAAACAGCATTAGTGACTGCAATTGGAATTGTTGGCTGCACCTCCAGCTTATGACCCTCCTGTGTTATGTACTCCTGTAGAATTTTCGAGTCCGTCGTTTGTGGATAACCAAAATCAAGAAGCTCATCAAGCAATTCGTATATAATTACAAAGTTATCACGTATAGACTCCTCCTCTAATTCTTTAAAATATTCAACAAACACCTGTGCTATTTTATGCAAAAATACAAAAACCAATGCAATATTAATGTTCTTGTTCCGGGGTGTTGTTGAGACAATATACAAGTTGTTTGTCTTTATATATGCAAAGGTGGAGTCTGCAGTTTGGAGAATTGGCGTTATTAGTCCTTCTTCTTCACGTTCCATTAATAGAGGCATGAATTTATCAATGACTGCCATATCTATGTTGTCTCCTCGATAATTTCGAGATATAAGTACCTTGCCCTTCACATCGAGCACATAAATTGCAGAAGAGGACATGTTGACTCAGCCGAAAAATCAAATTGTTTCTCCAATTTGTTGTCGATTTTTAGAATATATATATATTTTACTAATTGTTATCCTATTCTTGTTAAACAATGAATGTCTTGGAAATATAACTATGCCACACTATATAATCTTTAATCATCGACTTTTTTTATCAGTGATACACCACAATTTTTATAAAAATAAATTACGTCGACAGGTGCGAGTGTTGAAAAGGTGACCTGCATGTTAGGCAGTGTTGAACAAAGCCAATTTGAACAGATGTTTCCAAATTTTGCGATATATCCGAATATTCAAAAAATTAATACTTTTTGAAAACTTTGAACTTTTTCAATATATTCGAAAGGCATGTTATTCCGGAGCTATGGAAAATAATTGAATCTGGAATTTTACAGCACTCAATCAAAAACAGTGTTGGAAAAGTAAGGGTATGATAATTTGTTTCGTTGTTTGGTTGGTATAAATTATCTAATTCCTTTCTCGTTCGTGTTAATAACACGTTGCTGCTACCTCTGGAGAATTTAATTGTTTAAAGCGGATGATCAACATGCCTTCTAAACAAACGAGACCACGTAGTATGCGAATGATAACAAATTAATAGTATAATTGTAGGTTGGAACCACAACTCTATTGAATTGCAATTGAAAGCGTCCAGGATACAGAAGAATTTTAGAGTGTCTAAGTGACTATCAACGTCGTCACTCGCCGCCAATGGAGACAATAGACATTGTAGAGTTAGAAAAAGCTGTATCGGCTTTTTATCAATCCTCATCACAGGAACAAGCTGTAACTCATAACTGGCTGATTAAGGCACAAGCCAGTCCGCAAGCATGGCAGTTTTCTTGGCAAATGATGCAATTGGGAAAGGTAACGTCTCTAAGAAAGGAATAAGAATGTATTTTTAAACTTTATCATTTCCAGAGTCAGGAAGTGCAATTCTTTGGTGCAATTACATTGCACTCAAAACTAATGAAGCATTGGCATGAAGTTCCTGTCGAAAATCATGATGAGTTGAAACAAAAAATACTTGAAACAATTATACAATTTGCTGCTGGTCCAAAGATAGTCCTGAATCGTCTCTGTATAGCGGTAAGTGTATGTGTACACAAGCTGATCATTTAATTTCGCTAATTATAATATCAGTTAAGCGCATTCATCGTTCATATGATGGAAGAATGGCCGTGTGCTATTGAAGAGGTTATAAATACATTTCAAAATGAGCGAATTCCCAATGTTGGTCTTGAAATGCAGTTATGGATAATGCTGGAAGTGTTGCAGGCGATTCCGGAGGAGACACAAGCTATTTACACTTCAGTCAAACGAGTGACGCTGAGAGCAGAAGTTAGCAAACGTACACCAATCGTTATGCAGACTGCAGAGGAATACATGAAATTGCAGTTGAAACATGAATGGAACAACGACAATGAATGTTTCAGCAATATGACGCGAGCAGTGAAGTGCATTTGTACTTGGGTTAAAAGTATTGGTTACTCCATTGAAAATTGTGTTAGTATAAGTTCAGTATTGCTTGAGACTGTAAATAAGTGTTACTGGCCCTGTGTTCGCGATCCTGACGGTGACGGTTGCATGTCAGCAGATGAGAACGACCTGGCTGAAAATTGTTTAAAGACGTTGCTCACAATTATCATACAACCTGATTGTCATAACTATCCCAAGACCGCGTTCGTGCTAATAAAAATGTTTTTAGATTCACTTTGTGAAATTACGAAAACAGAATGGAAACGTGACAACAACAATGAAGATATCGTAGTAAACATTTACACACTATTCGTGTCTGCAGTGGAACGTCATTCACAGCTTTTCGTAACTGGCATTACCACAACCGACCCAGAACTATCGGCTCTTTTTGGTCGTATGGTTAGCGAAATATTACAGTGTACTGACAAACCGGGAATTTATCCTGTGGAAGAATCATGTAGCAGCATGGCAATGGGATTTTGGTACATGTTACAAGATGAAGTTTTTGCAATAAATAATGACGAACAGAAGTTCAAATGTTGGGAATGTATAAAACCCTTGTATGCACATTTAACCAGTATTCTTGTTAGAAAGTCGGAACAACCAGATGAAAATACTATTGAAAAATGGACATCTGACGATTTGGAGAGTTTTCGATGTTACAGACAAGATATATCGGACACATTTGTAAGATTTGAATTTAAGATTTAAAGTTTTTGTTGCTTAAAGTTTCGTTCTTTATAGATGTATTGCTTTGATGTTCTTCACGACTATATTTTAGATATTCTGGCCGCAATGTTGGACGAAGCAATTGCTGAACTACAAAATAATCCTACGCATTGGACAAAGCTAGAAGCTTGCATATATTCATATCAGTCTGTAGCAGAGCACTTCAACGGCGAGGAAGCTAAGCAGATACCAAAACTAATGAGCGTCTTATCCGAAATACCGTATGAAAGACTAAACGAAAAACTGCTGGGTACTGCACTTGAAACTGTGGGGTCCTATTGTACTTGGCTTAAGGATAATCCTGCATATATACCATCCGCAATACAATTGTTAGTTCGTGGATTAAATTCTTCGATGTCAGCGCAGGCAACGTTGGGTCTAAAGGAGCTCTGCCGTGATTGCCAGTTACAGCTTAAATCATACGCAGAGCCACTACTCAACGCCTGTCATGCGTCACTAACGACAGGTCAAATGAAAAACTCCGATACTGTACGCTTGATGTACAGTATTGGCAAACTGATGAGTCTCCTCCCACCAGAAAGCATACCAAGATACTTGGATATAATTGTTAGTCCATGCTTTGAAGAACTTCAGGCAATTTGCCAAGCCAAAGCGGTAAAGAACCAACACTTTTTATCTTTTTATACATTTATATAAAAATACTTTTTTCTGAACAGAAGACGCCAGCAGCGCGTATACGTACAATATTTCGTCTAAACATGATCTCCACTCTATTTTCATCCTTGAATACGGAGTTGGATGATGATGATCACATCGAAGACCTCCAAAATGTACAGCCAGTTTTGCTGGTAATGCAAAAGACTATGCCTATATTTCGTCAAATTGCAGAACTTTGGGTGGAAGACTTAGACGTGCTGGAGGTAATTACAAATTTAAATTGAATTGTATTTAAGGGTTTTTTAAGTAATCAGTATTTACAGACAGCTTGTACGGCACTTAAGCATGCCATCGTCAATCTCAAATCCAGTTTTAAGCCCATGTTGCAGGACCTTTGCTATTTCATTGTAGCAATATTTCAAACTAGATGTTGCGCTCCAACGTTGGAAATATCAAAAACGGTATATTGATACACGAAAGTATTTAAATTCGTGCAATAACACAGTACATTTTAGGCCGTAATAATATTCTTCAAAGATGCGGATTGCACATCGCTTATGCAACAACTGATGATCGAGTTTGTTCTGCACAGTTTTAAATTGTTTGAATCAACGTCAGAGAATAGTTTCTCAAATATTGCCGAAACAATTGAAATGTTTTATGCTTGCCTAACGCAAATTATCAAAAAGATTCCACAGTCGTTAGATCACAAGTCAATTGCGTACGATAAACTAATTTATTATGCGCTTAAAGCAATGACATTGCCTGAAAACGGACCCATTCGCTCGAGCATACAATTCATGTCACATTTCATAATGCAATCACGCAATTATTCGCACATGACAGAAGCAATTCAAACCGCCGGTGAAGACGTTTTACGCACGGCTTTGGTATGCGTTGGTTATGTTACACCCCGTCAACAAGTGGATAAATTTGCTGACATATTTTTGGCAATTAATAAAAAATATCCCGCGGAATTGGCGATTTGGCTGAAGACTGTTATGCAAACAGCAAACTTCCCAACGCAGCAAATAAGCGAAGCTGACAAAGCAAAGTTTATCACACTAATAATCAAGTGAGTAAATTATTGAAATCAATATTGATATTAACATTTTACATATTCTCTATTATTTTGCCTTTAGGGAAAAAGTTAATAAGCGTCTCTTACAGCAGCATCTTGCTGAGTTCGCGACGAAGACAAGAGGTCTCAGTGAAAAGTACCACTAAATTAAAAGTTTTAAATACATTAAACGCTTTGCTCTATGTGGCCAAATTATAGATACAAATTTTTAACTTTATTCTTAGTTATTTTTTTTTTTGCCTTGCTGTGTTGTTAGTGTGTCAATAGATTTATCGCTTTTCGTAAAATGTCAAGCTTTGAGTAATTGTAAATTTTTGTAGCATATATAAGGATAAAGTCTTGTCTTAAAAACAACAAATATATACAATATGTACAATTAATTTTTAAGTGAAATAAAATATTTATGCAATATTAAATCTCATCCAATCGTTAGTTGCGAAACTCTTCTAATTTGCATGAATCAGATTATCTTAATCTCTCATTGTAACAAAAAACAGTCATAAATATTTAATTAAAATACTTTTGACAAAACCAACAATTTTGGGTTTATTCCTTAAGTTTTTTTATTTTACTTTATATATACATTGTATATATAAAATAGTCGTTATTTTATCAACTTAAACCAATTGTGAGATTTGGATGTGTTAAGACGAATGTGATTAAAAGACTGCCATCACCCTGAATTACTTACCCCTGTATCCATACCAACAGCACAGGCAAGCTGTTGAGGAAAACAATTTAATGAGCAAAGTTTGACAGTGAAAACAGGGATAAGCGTTTTGGCATTTATTATTATTTAATATTTTTATAACGTTTCCAGCAGAAAATTTGTATATATATGTATGTATATTGATTCGCACATGAAATCGAAATAACTTTTTTTTTTTTACAAATGAATAACAAATTAGTGTATACTCAAATACAAACACGTTCCCATTTGAATACAACAGAAGCAAAGTTAAATCATGGGTTTAATTTGTTTTTTTTTTGGTGAACATTTAAATTTTTAATACACTTCTTTGTCAATCTGCAAAAGCACTTAAGTTTAACTATTTACTTAAAGAAAATATTATTTAATTCTTGCTCTCTCAGATTTAAAACAAAGTATTTTTGTATGTAAACAAGTTGACGTACAGAATGAAACATAATCGAATCATTTGTGACTCCATTAAAAAAATAAATTATTCAGCTTTTTTTGCCCTTTACAGGGTGTTAATCTTTTTTTTTTTTTTTAATTTGCACACCTATTACCGCAGCACACAAAAAGCATTGCAATATTTATGCGTATTATTAGAGATAACTATCAACGACCTAGTGTGGTTTAGACATTCTTGCTTAGACACGAGTTTTCTCCATACCTTTAATGGATCCATTATGAAAATATTATATTAATAAGTAATCTGCTATAAAACACACAATGTGTTCATTTGAGTTTTTATGATGGAAAATATCTCCCAACTCTTCTTTTTTACGTTTGGTTCCATAGTCATTATATTAGCGTTACAATCGTTTAGTGTGTGACTATATAAACATTAATAATTACTAATATTTAATACAAAATTACTTTAACTTAGGTTGTACATCCTTAAGATAAAATTTAATGGTGTACAATATTGTGTTTTCACTGAAAAAGAAAAAAAATTCCATTAGTAACAATGTAAATCGCCTTTATTATTACTTAATGTAGAAGTAAAAAAACATGCAAATCATTTTGGGTTGCCTCCTTGTTTACTGTTCACCGTTTGTGTTGGCATTAAGGGAACTGTCATCTGGGATGTACAGAGTGCATCATAAATGTTTGGAGGTCAGCATCAAAGTAAGTGGTTGTAATATAAGTTCTTTATTGGCGCATTCATTATTCTTTTTCTTGTTTAAGGTATGTATGTAAGTGTGTGATTATATATGTGAATATGTGCTTATATAAAATAAATTATTATTGTTATCATACAACATTTATTCTTCATATAATTCTTGACTTTATAATTTAAATTGTAATATTCATTGCAAAATAATATTGTTTGAAGATAAAAAACTCAAGGCCAACAAAAGGCTTTCGTTTAAACGATTTCTCACCCACTTAATCGTAGAGACTTATAAACACAAATATATTTATTTATTTTTTTCGTTTTTAGAAAGTATTTGATATTATAACTTTTTAAGAACGAACTCCGCAAAATTTAACATATTTTTAAGTATAGTCCTTAATGGGAAAACTGTTTGTTACTTGATTGTATATTTGTTTGTGTGAAAAACTCGTTGTTCATTTTAATTTAAAAAAAAAAAACGCCTGCGTTTGTTCACTTCAATGAATTCTTTGCAGTGGCTACGCTGACCCAGGTTTTGTTCAGCACTTGTTTACATCAGGCGGCGTCCGTAGGTATTCATCGGGTCGCTTGTGCTCAATCAGGGCGCGAACGGTTCCGCTATCGGACGGCAAGTCTGATTTTCGCCGTAGGAGTGGCTTGTCCTTATTCCGCTCGCCTCGCATCTGAGAAGGAAGGATTTTTCAAGCAAGCGAATAATAGCGGTGACAGTAACTGACATGATGTATAGATACATTTCAGTGCGTTTGATTAGTAGTGCATTATGATGAAATTGACACAATTGTCAGTTGCCGTTTTCTAAATCTAATGCTTTTTTTATATTATTGATTGTTCTCGTAGATGCAATGTTACAAGAGATGTTATTATGTATTTTTGTGTTCATTTTTATTATTTATAATGCAATACAATTTTCGACATTTTTATATGAAACATAATTCTACCCAATTTACACACACACTATAACCAATACATATGTAAAAACACCACTAAGGATATGTCAATGTTAATTTTTTATTTTTGTGTTAATCTCACTATAAATCAATTCACATGGTGTAAACTAAAACAAACGAACTAACATTGGGTTTTGTGTAATTGGATGTGTGATTAGTATGTTTTCAATTGTTTTCTTTAGTTTTTTAGTTACAAAGTGTTGCTATTGATTGTCTCACCTCTCTAGGTTCCTGCAATTGTTTTTGTGTCGTCTGCGGTTTAGATTCTTGTTCGAATTTGTCATATGTTAAATTACAATTTTCATTGTATTGGTCGAATTCAATTTGACTACTGGAGATACTTAAATTTTCCATTTGTCCACTTATTTTCGACCAATCTGGATTACTTTTGGCCAAATGTTCAACCTGCTGCCAGAGCTCCTCTCGTTGTGAAAGTTTTTCATGCTCCCTATAATCACAAACATACGATTATATATTAGTTGGTTAAATAATGTCGAATATAAAAGAATACTATGTTCTCACAGTTGTTTCTCCTGTTTGTAATTTTTACTGCACTCATCGAACAATCGTTGATTCATCTCCATGAACAGTTTAAGTGCATTGTAAATAAGACCGTGTATTGTTTTGTTCCAATGGGTTTTCGAATTTCGATTCAGTGCAGGAAACATGATCGGCAATATTACTTGTGAATTATCAGCTATCAATGACATTATGTACTCATTATTCCAATAATAAAGTGCACGTTCTGCGACCTGAAAGTGCGGAGACGACACGCATTTGGCTATTTGTCGAAAAAGCGGTACCATGACTTTCTGAAATTCAGCGGGCTCTATAACATCCAGCAGTTCTTCTAACTCATTTAAGAACATCACCTCCTTAGGACTGTGAGTCTTCGGCCAAAACTTCAAGAGACTCCTGAACAAAAATACAGAAAGAATTCAATCTACAATTCAATACATTTGTCAACACATCAAACTGAACTACTTACTTTATAACTGGCTCAGACAAACTTGGATCCTTTTCCAAAAACTGTACAACACAATATGTCAATTGTGGGTGATAAACAGAGAGGCTTTTGGCTTTGTGCAACGGCAACAACACTTTAAGTAAAAATTGTTTGTGCTCTTCTTTGAGTGGCAGAGCGAAACCATTTATAATACTACCAAGGATCTCTAAAAGCTCTGCAATGCCATTATGATGTTCGGTTTCATAGATAAATCTAAAACGGAATTTAAAAGAGTTATATTGACGTTTGAAAACAATATCACGCACAAGTCGAACCTATAGAAAACGTTATTGATTTGTTTCCTAATAAATGCTCTCAAGCCCAAAAATTTTCCATAGATGCGATGCAAGACAGTCTTAAGAAAATCACGTTCACGCGGATCCTCGGAATCGAATAAATCCAATAACTGCAGTACAAATTGATGATCAATATAGCGTTTGGCAATATTTGGTTGAAAATCTGGTGACTCCAAGAAACGTAAAAACAATTCGTACACGAACTGAAGATGCGGCCAGGACGACTCCAACGTTGGTTCATCTTCTTCGGGGTCGAATTCAGCACCATTGGGGTTTGATGACGGCGGTAGTGTGCGAAACAAGTTCACAGCAAACTAAAAATCAAACAATAAATCTTTACTTGTTAAATTTAAGGATAAATGCTCTGTTGTTACCATGTTAATTGCCTCTGGGTATATAACCTCGGTTATGACGCCAATTTGATTTGATAGATATTCAACCATTTCATGTAACGCAGCGCGTTTCACTTCCTTCCATTTTAGGTCGCTTAATGGCTCGGAAAAATCGAATAGTGTACAGCATTGTCTTAATTTTTGTGTAAAAAGCTCTTCACGTTCATTTGCAGGAGTTTCTAAATTAAATTACAAATTTGAAAATCAGAAAATAAATATTGGATTTGCATCAAGACTTCATGTACAATATATTCAATAAAAAAAATGATAACTGTTTCATGTACATATCATATACATGTATATGAAACTTGCATTACAGTTTTACTGATATCAAACAAAAAATGAAATCAAATGTTAATCAAATATTACGAATATAGAAGTTCTGTATTGCTGTGTTTGTTCATGGGATCTTCATAATTTTGCTGCTCCATTTTTTTTTTTAACTTCAAAATACATTACTCTCAAAATCTGATGTTTTCTGTTACAAACAAAAAGTAACAAAAGGAAATATATGAAAAATTAAGAATCTTCGCTCACAATGGATTCAGTCATTGGACAAGCGATTAACTTATTTGCTTTTCTTTTTAAGGTAACCTTCATTGTCCGCCTTTATTTGAATGTTCAAGTGGAAATTGTGAAGATTATCTTCTATTCAACCACAATATAATTCATAGCCCCCTACGGATAAAAGCTGGAACGTCAAATCTTGTCAGGTGTCTTGTAATACTTTTTTTTTTGCATTCTATAATTAGTTCCCTTATAATAATAATAGACTGAAGCATTTGATCATTAAAATGTAATAAAGTGTAAAATAAAGATTGAGTAAATACTTGTGCTAAAAAAAATGAAAATGAATTATATGTGCTTAACAATCAGTGTATTGTCTGTCGAAGCATACGAAACTAAAAATAGACGCTTTGCATATTTTTTAAAACTTAGATATTTATTTTTAAGTATTTTTGTTATTTGTTTGGTCGACTTTAAACTTAACTTTCTGTAGTCTTGTATTGTTTTCTAATAGTCAAACTAAGAGGAAGACTATATATATATATGTGTGCGTGTGGATGTGTGTATGTGCAACAGTTTATCAACAGAAAAAACTAAAATCAATATTCACAACAATCAGTGCTTTTTGTAAACATCGATAATGTGAATAAGTGAAAATCGAAACAACAATGAAAAAAGACAGCTATATAAATAAAAAAAAAAAAGTGAAAAAAGTTAAAAACAAGTATAAAACGACAAGTAATGTTTCAATGAAGTGGCAACCTCGCAATAACGGCAAAGAGAAGGCCACTGCTGTCATAGACGTCGCGTTGAACATGTTCCGGTCACGCGCACGGCCAGGACTGCCAGTGATTTGAAGAAGAGTTTGGGGCGAAAGAGCGACATTTGTATCATTTCCATTTATATTTACGCTCGTTACAAACAAGCCAGTTCCCTCATCTTCGACGGCAGATCCCGAGCCTCCGTTCTGAAAATGATGCGACGATTTGGGCTTAAGTTCGCTGTTCGCCATACTTGCGCCGCCGTTTCGATTGCCAATCCCAAGGGAAATACTTATGCTGCCGACAAAGTTCTGTGCAACAGTGTTTGTTATGAGGCTGGATGGTGCTGTTGTGGTCGCTCCTTGCCCTTGATTGCCGATGGCAGGCGAAGCATTACTCATGTCCGATCCTCCTCCTTTTGCTGTTGGCGGCGCCGTATTTGCACCACTATTACCGACACTTTTCGTAGCATTAAGAATGTTCTTGATCGCTGCAGCGGCGCTAACCGAAGTCTATCCGACGATGACAATGATGTTGTTAACGATGTTGTTGATGTTAGTGAGATAATTTGAAAGCATGTTTTGATTCAATGAAATGAAAGCAAAAAAGTATTTATCATTATGCGAAGCGGTAAAAAAACTATAAAATGGATTTGCGCCGATTTGATAGGACAACCAAATCAAACAGCGAAAAACAGTTGTTTATAACTTCACTACAAGGATAATACATGAAACCAATCAAACCTTATTATTTGCGCTGATTATTGAAGCTGATGATGCGGAAGCGTTGGACAACATAGAAGTGGCCGATGTAGCGGCCGAGAAGTGCTGTGCCAGCGTGGTGACAAGCGATGTGGTGCCACCGACTACTGAATTATTATGCAATGTGATGTTGTTTGTGACGGCGGCGCTAGTGCTGAGAGTCGAGTTAGGAATAAGGTTTGTTGCATTGACTGTTGCTGTAGTTGATTGTGTCTGTGACAATGAGGATGATGAGGAATTTGAGCCAAAGGGCGAGGTGGCAATTAATGCTGCAGCTGCAGAATGGTTGCCCGCACCGCCGCCACCGCCAGTTAATGAGGAACAAGTTGAAGAGTTCGCAACTGATGCCGATGTAAGAGATGATGATGAGGCAACTTGTGAAAGCGATGAGGTGGATGAGTTTGACGAAGTGGATGACGCCGACGGCGATGACGATGATGCATTACCATCGTGCAGTTGGGGAATAGTTGGCATTATCTTATTTTCAAATTTCGCTTTCAATTCGTCGATACTTCCAAATTTAAATCGTACACTCGAATGTGTTTTTGAACCGCACACCGGCAAATTTGTTATGTTGTCGTCGCCTTTGTCAGTGAGCTGATCTAATCCGCTATGAAACGACGGCGACTTTGGAATGCCTAGACCATGGTAACCAACAACTTGAGATTGTTGTAGTTGTTGTTGTGTTAACGACGACGTTGATGACAATCCAAAAGATGACGAACTTTTTGTTTGTTGTTCGTTGTTATTTGTTTTATTGTGGTTATTCAGGTAATGACGGCAATTATCTGGTGTTTCTATGTTGATGTCAATTTGTGTTTGTTGTTGCTGTTGTTGCTGCTGCTGTTGTTGCTCTTTCACTCTTTCGGGTACACTGCCCGAGATTAACATAGCACCAAATACCATTTCATTAACGTCTCATTGAGATAAGTGTCATAGAAACGCATGGCTCATCATAACTTGGCTATTTTTCAACATTCCTAAACTGTTCTTCTTCTTTTGTAACAACAGTGATTATAATTTGGAAAATATTTGTATTGATATGTTGTTTGTTCTTCAAAATATAACCTATATATATTTGTATATGCATGTACTCATGTATTTGAACAAATATGTAATTGTTAGTTTGATGATATAAACACATTTTATTAAACATTGAAAACCAATACAAACATAAATTAATGAAAATAAAAACCGAAACAATGTGACCACTTGTTGAGAATAATTACGTACATATACATTTATATTAAAATTAATAAAATAAGAATGTCAAACAATACTAAAATTCGGAGATCAACTCAGCTAACGAGTTAGCAACAAAAAAATAGTCTGGTGGTACGTACATACATATGTATGTATGTGTAGATGTACAAAATGAACTACAATGAATTAAATGTATTGTGTTTATAGAGACTATCCTAAATTGTTTTAATCGAAATTTTTTCACATTTGTTCTTAAAATATTCTCATACAAGCACTCGTCACTAGTAAATAGCAAAATAAGTAGTATTCACATTTTTTTGAACAAGAGAAATTCATTGCTCTGATGATAAACTTTCACAATGAACAAGTGGGCGTGGGAGTGGACGCAGATAAGTGAATCAACCGTGAATGTAATAGTTGTCTATATTTTTTAACTGTTGGAATTTCTTTCAGATTATTACGATGTGTGGGTCAATACTTCATAATTTCACGAAAGTTTATTATGTATCTACATATGTATAGTACCTAAACGACGGCCGGTGAAATGGAAACTATGTTTACCACTTGTTTAATACGTAAAATAACAGACGAAAAAGCACAACTCAAAAAATTATATACAAAAAAAAAAAAAATAATAAATTCATATGTTGATAAACTTAAAATATAAGAATTGTATTAACACACGGTAATTCACTTGTCGAAATGTATCACGAAATTGAAATTCAGCATTGCAATTAAAATACTTTGTTAATAATATAGCGGTATAATTTTTTGCCTTGCTTTTTTAATTACTGATTAGCTAGTTTCTTGCCATACTCGGTGCTGGTATACACAGTCTAACGGTGAAATGTCTAGCAACAATGAAAAATCAATAAAAACTCTCTAATAGAGTGAGAGAGAGAGACTAAAATCGACAAAATACACAGGCGCATTTCAAAGACAAACGACGAAGAGAGCGCAAAACGAGAGAATATAAATGTCTAATATGGTATGACAGCAAATTTGTTTATTTATTTAGTTTTTTAAACAAAATATTATTTATGTGGATAAGGCGTTAAATTCTCCCCTTTAAAAATGCGTTTGGGGAATGGTGACCTTTGTGAACCTCAACAATTTGTTCGATATCACAAAACATGATGGGTATTAGCAGAGCGGGAGCAGAACAAAAAGAGAACAATGTGCTGTAACAGCTGATTTCATTTTTCTTTTCAAATATTGTATCTGTAATTTACAGTTATGTAACAAAGCCAATAATGGCACAGACGTTGAAATTACCATATGCAATTTTTTTATAAAATTTTTCTTTCTTTGCCGTTGTATGTATTCCTTACTTACTTTCATTAAGCGGGCTCAATGCAATCAATTCGCTATTTTTTGAGACATTGTAACGCGAGCTGCTGGACTGTCGTTTCTCCTTTTTAACAATTGGTGTAGTTATCAGATTCAAGCCTTTGGTAATTGGCGTCGGCGGCGGTGCATCACGTGGTGGTGTGCCTTTGTTGTTGTCTTTGTTAGCCTGTAAAATATGACTCAATTAAGTGGGATATTCTGTTGCGTTTATAAAAAAATAAGCCAAAATAAGAAACAAAAAGAAATCAAATAAAACATGCAAGCAATATAAACACATGCTTAAACTAAAAATTAGTTCAAACCTAGTTTGATTGCAACTTAGAGTAAGCTTATTATCGGTACATGATTTGCTCTTTCGCTAATTAACAGCTTGGAAGATATGTCGAATTGTGTGTGGCAGTCCTACAGGTAGGGTCTAAACTGGTTTGATATAAATTGGTGTGGCTTCATTGAAATTTACCTTTTGCTTAGCAAATCCTTGGCGTTTTAGTTGAGCTGCCTGTTCAAAGTTTTTAGTTACAACAGCATATACAATTTATTAGTTTCACTTTCGATTTTTTGTTAACACAACAACAAAGCTCGTGATAGTGGTTATTAGGCCTGTATATATCTATTAATTGTTTACCAAAAATGATTTCTTTCAACCGGATGATAGGTCTTTAGGTAACATTACTGTTAAAAATGCAAAAGACATTTTGCAAAACATAATCAAGAAGGTTCGAAATCCAACAATGATTACATTAACGTACATACGTTTTGAATTATTTTTTTTTATGTTCTTCACATCAAATTGTAAAGTAGCAGTGATAAGATAAGATTGTGAAATTACTCATTTTTAAAACAAAATAAAAAAAATTACTAAGTTTGAAAAGTGGTAAATGATATACACAAAACTTAAAAAATTGTCTTTTTAAGTCTGCTTACTTTGCGGAAATATACAGCAATCGGATAGTTTAGAGCAGCCAAATAGTTACAAATGTTTAAATATTTACCCGCTTTACATTGTAAACATCTGCGACTGCATGGCGCATTGTTCAACCTGATTTAAAAAGCGTCACAACTAATATTAAAACATCTAATTGAAAACGAAGAATATCATATGAAGCTCATATATTTAATCTATCAATTTTATAATAATTATTACTATAGTTTCTTTATTGAAGTCGTCAACAAGTACTCGTTCACGTAAAAAATGCTACACACTGCGTTAAAGCAAACAATACATTGATAAGTTTAAGAAAGCCGAAAGTAGAAACGGTAAAAATTTCAAAAAACTCATAGACGCTTTCAAAAAAGATACGAGTGACGTATCTATTGGGTAAATATAAATGTAAAGCTCGATGTTTGACAAACCATTGTCAACTCACGAACAAAAAAAAAAAAAACAGAAAAGCAAAAACGTAGATAATTAACAACTTATTCGTGTGCCTCATTTACCGTGCTACAGCTGAACAAGTGGGCCGGTAATCCAATGTTGGCGGTGCAGACCAAATTTAAATCAACATGGTTGAATCAATTGAATATCGCAGTGGGACAAAGTGTTTTAAATTAAATTGTATTTGTTATACATGTAAATGGACATTTACATTATTTTGTTTGTATTACAATATGTAGTAAAGATGTAACGAAACTAACATTGCACAAAGAAGAAGTAGAACATGAAAATAGTCAACGTTTTCTAACTGAATGAACTCACCTCGCTGTTTGGTGTTGCCGCAGTTGAGCCGGAGAGGAATGGTGAGTTCGTTATGCCCGCCGTTGCTGCTGCTATTGTTGCTGACGTAGGGGACGAGTTCGGTGCCGAACTGCCACCTGTCGTCGTCGATGGATTAGATACAACGATCGGTATTGCAGCTGTTGTTGTACTATTACTTTCTGTGATGCCGTTAGTTGCGGCTGAAGCTTTGTTGCTGATATTATTATTGTTGTTATTTGTTGAATTCTCGTTCTTTGCAGATACTGCCACTGCCACAGGGTTTGTAGCAGTTCCTGTTGTTGATGTGGTGACTCCTAATGCTGCGTTATCCATAATCCACTCTCAACTATGTTACTTGTGCTTTACACAATTTGTTCGACAGTCAAAAGTTAACACCAACACAAAATAAAACTAAACAAAGATTCAAAAGCAGCGTATATTAAATTTTTACTGACCACAGACACAAACACTTTTAAGAGTATTCTTTAGTTAGTCTCTATCATTAATTCCAACACAATCCAGAAAACAAACAAGTCTAATTATTCAAACACTTTTCGCATGCAATATTTTATATATGTGTGTATATAAAAAGTACTATCAATGTATAACTTTTCGTTTTCCTTTCAACTTATGACACTTTGAATTTCGTTATGATTTTTATTCAATATGATAGTTGGGATGTTGAAATGACGACAGATTCACAAACTGTATTGACTTTCCCTATTTTCGCATTTAATCGAATATTGCCCGTTCTATGTACATAATTAACAATTGTTTACGAGATCACAATATGTATTTGTTGTCTATCTGTATATAAAACAGTATGATATTTTTCGTCTTTCTTTTTAATATACGGTTGTTATAGTTACTAATTCATTTTGAGACTTTGCTTCCAAGGCTTCAACGATTTGTAAATAATAAAATCTGACTTCATAAAGCAATTTTGTCAACAAACACGCGAGTTTTTAACACTTTTAAACATTTAACGTGATGTTTTTTACCCATTAAAATTTAATCATTGTCAATGTTGGCGTTTACAGACGATCGTGTGCGGCAGTGTTGCCAATCAGAAATAATGTATGTAGTGAAAAAGTGTGTAGAACTGGATGAGATTGAGCGAAAGAGCGCATTTACTTGTATGTGTGTGCGTAAACGGGATCAGCACAGCAAGAGAGCGCAAACAATGGCGGTCGGTTGTGTGAGAAGATGCGCAACAGGCAAACCAAATAATATAATTAAAAGAAAATGTAAAATAATCAGGCAAAATAGTGAAAAATAAAGTTTTCTTTTTGTAGCACACAAAATAATTATTTACCGCAAGCAACTGAAAGAATTTATTGAAAGTCCCTTTGCCGCGATTAAGATTTGGAAACATCAATTTATTTGTCTTTTTTTTTTTGTCACTAATAGCGAATTTCGAACTGACAAACACCAAAATAACTGCGCCGCGAATGCCACACACTCACACACACTTGAGGTTATTTGCTCTGCGATTTTCCCTTTTGCGCTGCAGTTTCTTTGAGATTTACTTATTTCTACTTTTATCGTTGTTGTGCAACTTTAATGAACAGATGACAAAATTACGTTTTTTGGTTTATGAAATCTACCAATCTTTCGCTAGGATAATTTTCACCTTTTGTTAAAGAATTTCAATTCAATTAATGAATTTATTTATTTATTCACACAACGTTTTAAGAAAAGAGAGCGAGCGAGCCAACCGAATGACTTACAAATGAGCTTCTTATCATTTGACATTCACTGGGAATTAAAAGTTAAAAATGTTACCAGAATTATGGAACCGAAAGACAGCAACAAGCCCATGCGGCTATTCTCTAAGAAGAAGTTTTAACTTGTAAATTCCTCAATTGTTTTCGCTTTATTTTAAAATGAAAGTAATTTTTTTAAATAAACTACTTGTGGATAGAGCAACCCCCTAAAAGTAATCTGTGTATTTTGCAATTCTGGCAACGCTTATAAGAAGAACAGAACAAAAGAGGAACTTGAAAACTTCAAGGGCTCATTAACAAACCAGTGCTGCTAAATCCGCCTTGTTCTGAACAGAATCATCCTTTTTTAATTGTATTAAATATAAAATAAATAAATTAAAACAGTTAGAAAAATATAATTTTCCAACTTGTTACACCGTTTTTATCGTATTTTGTATCTAATGTTATTGGGCATCCTATCGAAAAATTACAATATTCATATATAGAAGTACACAATTGTATGGCACTACTAAATTTTGAGCACGGATGCGTACAGGTTTTTTATTTGTGTTTTTTGTTTTGCTGAGAGCCACATTTTGACCAGTTGTAAAAAAATAAAGTGAACTTGCACTTAAATTAATTACCTGCTGATTGAAAGAAAATCAAGCAATTGCCGCTCATACTATACCTTCTTCCCGGTATTTGCAAAGCTGAAATTCACTCTATGAAGTCGCGCGAGCTGCAGCTACATAAATTACAAGAAATTCAATAAGCTTTGAAAGAACAAAAATATACTGATCTTTAAGAATGCAGATTACAATAAAAGTGCTGAAAGGAGAAGATTGCACTTTAGAAGTAAGTCGCCAAGTTCTTCTGTGCAAGAGATCTTTAATATGTTTTTTATTTTCTTGTTGCAGGTGTCAAGCGATTCTACAATTTTCGAAATAAAAGTTCAAATTGAAAAGATTTTAAAAATTCCGGCAGTAAACCAAAAGTTATTGTTGCTTGGACGCCCCCTTAGCGATGATCAGCCCGTCTATTCGTATCCAAGTATAAGGGAAGGCACTAAACTGAACCTTGTTGTAATGAAAAAGTCTGCCGAAAGTTTAAGGGATGTGATACATCGTTCTTTTAGGAAATATTATTCTGAACAGCAGTCCGAGAAGCTTACAAACTCCTTTATGTTGGACTTTGAAACCAAACTGAAACAGCTAAGTTTGGATGATCTGGAGTTATTTGCAGACAATTTGATTCACAGTGCATCTAGTACATAGAATTGTTGACAGTTTTTAGTTGATTATTGGCAAAATTAATTGTATTTAATAGTTATTAAAATTCCATAGAAACGATGATTTTCACTGTACCCAGACTACTATGTAAATACTTTTGACTATTTTCCTTTCTATCGTAAATATGACTGGAATAAAAATTCAAGCTCTTTAAAAGAATGTGTTAGAAATTTATATTGAGTGAATCTTTCACTTATTTGAAAATAAATCTTTCACATTAACTTTATTGAAAATAAATTCGGAAAGTAAACTAAAATAAATAGTCTTTTATTGCTCATTCACATAAAATTATAATCACGTAACAATCTTTGAAGACTTTCCACAAGATTTTCAGTACTCTATTTTCCAAAACAAAAAAAAATTTCCATACAACGATTTTAGTTTTGTTCATTTTTATACCCTGTACCTGATGGTACAAGGGTATATTAGTTTTGTCAGCATCGACAATGTATGTAACACCCAGAAGGAGACATCTCCGACTATACAAAGTATATATATTCTTGATCAGTATCGAAAGAGAAGTCGATTGAGCCATGTCCGTCCGTCCGTCCGTCGTTATATCTCTGTAACGAATTGGTCTAGAAGTGCAAAAATTGGTATGTATGACATTGAATGGAAAGGAAATATGTTTTGATTAAAAAGTGGGCGGGGCAACGCCCTATAACAGTCGTTACAAATTGAAGGTACAGGGTATGTCGGAGTCGATTACTGTCGACTCCAGTCCTTACTGGTTCTTCTTCATTTTGTATGGGTGCCAGCCTACCACAGATTCTCTTTTTTAATAAAATGTTAAATTCTCCTGCTCTTACGAAATTTGAGTCAAAATATCATTCTAACAGAAGTCAGCGAATTTTTATACCCTGTACACATAGTGTATCAGGGTATATTGGGTTTGTTTGAGCAAAATGTATGTAACGCACAGAAGGAGGGGAGGGGGACCCCATAAAGTATATATATTCTTGATCAGGACGACAAGAGAAATTGATTGAGCCATGTCCGTCCGTCTGTCCGTCAGTCCTCACCAACGGTTCTCGGAAACTATAAGAGCTGGAGACTTGAAATTTGGAGGGTAGACTCGTGATGCTCGGCAGCAGATCAAGTTTAATTTTTTTTTTTGCGACGCCCACTCCTTCCAGCCCATCCAGCCCCACCCACTTTTTTAAATCGCTATAACTCAAACATCCAAAGAGATAGAAACATGAAAGTCGGTATGAAGACTCAGTATGTATAGCTCTACAAAACTGCATATCACAAAACCCCCCCTTCTTTTCATTTCCCCTCCCCAGTTATTTTCTATAAATTGCTATATCTCCAAAATTAACAAATGTACGACCCTGAAAATTTGTATACAAGCTCAGTGATAATACATCTTAAAAACTGCATGCCACAAACTTCCCCCCTCTTTGATGGCTTCCCCTCAGAGGCCGACAAACTTAAATTTTTCGTAAAATCCACAATTTTTTTTTACCGATTTTCTTGATATTTTGAACACTATTTGAATAGGCGACGTCAGATCAATATGTTTTTGTAGATTGAGGACGTGGCACCGCCTACCATGTGCGCAGGGTATTATATTGTCTAGTATACTCGACTATACCGCCCTTACTGTTTTTATACCCTGCACATACAGTGTGTCAGGGTATATTAAGTTTGTTTGAACGAAATGTATGTAACGCACAGAAGGAGGGGAGGGGGACCCCATAAAGTATGTATATTCTTGATCAGGATGACAAGAGAAATCGATGAAGCCCTGTCCGTCTGTCCGTCCGTCTGTATTCACCAATGGTTCTCGGAAACTGTAAAAGCTAGAGACCTGAAATTTGGAGGGTAGACTCGTGATGCTTGGCACTACATCAAGTTTAAACGGTTTTGTGCCACGCCCACTCCTTCCCGCCCATCCAGCACCACCCACTTTTTTAAAACGTTGCAACTCGAACACCCGAAGAGATAGAAACATGAAAGTCGGTATGTAGACTCAGCATGAAGAGCTCTACAAAACTGCATACCACAATTTTCCCCCCTCCCCTTGACTTCCTCTCCCCGAGTTGTTTTCTCTAAAAAGCAATATCTCCAAAACTAATAAAGATATGAAACAAGCTCAGTAAATATATATCTTTAAAACTGCATACCACAAAATTCCTCTCTGTTCGAAAGTTACCCCTCAATGACCAACAAACTCAAATTTTTCGTAAATTACACTTTTTTTGACCAATTTACTTGATATTTTGATCACTATTTGATCGGGCGATGTCAAATCAACATTTTTTTGTAGATTTAGGGTGTTCCACCACCAACTGCGTGTGCAGGGTATTATATTGTCGAGTATACTCGACTATAGCGTCCTTACTGTTTTTTTTTTTAATTTTTTGCTTTAAATTCTTACGTAATAAATATCATAAAAGGGGGCCGGGTCACCACGATATTATTTTTTTGTACATATAGGGTGTGAGTGTCAAAAAGAGGCAATTATCGTCCATAGATTACGTGAGATAAAATTAGGGGAGGAGGGGTTCAGCAAAATCTCACCTATGGGGAGGGGGGTTAGTCGGACATCTCATGTGATTTTTTTAGTTCACTAGTTCACCATTTTTTTTTTAAATTTAAGCAAAAAAAATTAAATTTTTTTTATCAAATTTTTAGCAAAATCTCATGTGAGATTCAGAGCAGGGGGTTTGTCAAAATCTCACTAAATCTCATCAAGAGGAGGAGGGGTCTAAATTTATAGAAAAAAACCTCACTTAATTTATGGACGTCCACTTACATAATTAATGAATGGTCACTATAATACAAATACAAACATTTAAAAAATAACGTGATAGGATTTAGCAGTCAAAACGTCTAGTTTACAGGTTGATAACTCACAAAGAAGTTATTCCAACACTGGAACTACTTTCATTACCCAGTGGACAAAAAAACTAAACATTTTTGAACGTCCGTAAATGAATGTTTTACGGATAAACAATCGGACACATCAGAAATTGTCCACAAACGCTCGCAATCGGACTTACAATCAAACAATAAAAATCGGATGAAAAAATATACGCATAGGTTAGGTTAGGTTGAACAGGCAGCTCAACCGAAGTCGAGAGCACCCAGTGACCATTAGGTCCATTGTGTTGCCTGATTTATATACTGGAGGGATAGATGGGATCGGGTAGGGTTGCTGGGGTAATGGATGGGAGAAGGGTCATTCCGTTTTTCCTGGTTCTAATGGCCAGTCCCACTGGGCTTCGGCAGCCCACGGAACCACCCAGTGGAATCCAGGAAGAGTGCCAGGTCCTCCAGGTGCGCGTTCGCTAGACTGCCCAGTTCGTCAAAGAAGGGTCTTCCCAAAAATTGGGTTCTCCTCCTCAGAAGTGCAGGGCAGTCGCAGAGAAGGTGTTGGACACTCTCAATCTCATCTTCGTTTTCACAGCTACGACAGTAGTCTTGTTGGGATACGCCGTACCGTTGGGCCATACGCCCAATGTAGCAGTGTCCCGTTAAGACTCCTGTCAACATCCTTATCCTGTTCTTTGTTAAGTGTAGGAGCTCGGAAGTGCGCTTCGAATTGTATCTTGGCCATAGTGCCTTGGACACCTCGCAGCCCAGTACTGCTATCCAGTGTTCGGCAGCCACAGTCCTCATGGTACTGTCAAGTTCCGATAGGACGTACTGGATTGGCCTTTTAATGTCTTTCACCACGAGACTTATTTCTAACGCTGAACCGGATCTAGCGTACTCGTCACCCGCCTCGTTACCAGGCACACCCATGTGGCCCGGCACCCAGACCAGTCTAATTGAGTGCGGTTGACACCGGTTCAGTGCCAAAACCGTGTCCCGGATGAGTTTACTCTTTACCGTGTTCGACGAGAGAGCTTTAAGCGCTGCTTGGCTATCAACGTAGATCGATACGTTCCTCGGGCTCTCACTCAAGGTGTGTATCAATTTAGCCGCCTGCCAAACGGCGTAGATCTCCGCTTGGAACACGCTGCAATAGTCAGGAAGACGAAAGGAGAGTTGAACCGAAGGGTCATCAGAGTAGACCCCCGATCCAGTTCCTTCCTTCGTCTTCGAGCCGTCTGTATAGATTGACAACTCGTTCTGCCTCACGGGAGTTTCGAGTTGCCAATCTGCTCTATTAGGAAATTCGACAGTAAATTTGTCTTCCCATTTGAGATCTGAAACCCAGTAGTCGTTCTCATCTGCCACAGAGGTTCCTACCGAGCGTAGGATGGTACTGTGGCCCGCAACACAAGGCTTAAGAAGGCCCTGGGCTAGCAGCCTGACTGCACTTCTTGCTGCCACGTGCTTGAGGGGGACTCCAATTGGTTCCAGATTCAACATCACGTCAAGCGCTGCCTGGGGGGTAGAACGAATGCATCCTGTTACTCCCAGGCAAGCGAGTCTTTGTACCTTGCGGAGGTTGTTTAGATGGGAGTTGGTGTGACCCGCCTCCCACCAAACCAGCGCTCCATAAGTAAGTATAGGTCTGACGACTGCTGTGTAAAACCAATGAATGATATACGGTTGCAGTCCCCATCCTTTACCGAAAGTCTTTTTGCATACAAAAAAGGCCTGTAGTGCCTTTTTCATCCTCTCCTCCGAGTTCCTCCTCCAGGAGAGTTTAGAGTCGAGGATTACTCCAAGGTACTTGGCCTCCTTTGAAAGCACAAGCTCCGTTCCGCCCAGTGTCGGGAGTTTGAAGCTTGGGATCTTATATTTCCGGGTGAACAAAACCAGCTCGGTCTTTTGTGGGTTGGCCCCCAGACCGTTCTGCTCTGCCCATCGAAGAGTTAGGCCCAATGCGCCGTTTAGGAGCTCACTGATTGAGGCAGGAATCTGCCTGTTACCATAAGCACCAGGTCGTCTGCATAGGCCGTCACTCTACATCCCCTATTTTCCAGTTTTAGGAGAAGATCATTAAGGACAAGGTTCCACAGCAAGGGAGATATGACACCCCCTTGCGGAGTTCCCCTGACCACCTTTCTCCTAATTGTCGAGGCGCAGAGTTGGGCGTTTATCACTCTGTGGCTGAGCATGTTGCTAAGCCATCGAGTGATTGTCGGGTGTGAGCCAATTTTGACAAGTGCAGTCGTAATAGACTCGATCCTGACATTGTTGAAGGCACCTTCTATGTCCAGAAAAGCCGCCAACGTAAACTCCTTTCTCCGCAATGTTTTTTCAATTGTGCTAACTACCTCGTGCAAAGCGGTCTCAACTGATCTACCCTTAAGATAGGCGTGTTGAGATCCGCTGAAAGTGTGAGGTGTCAGCTTACTTCTGAGATGCAGGTCCAGGAGTCTCTCCAATGTTTTCAATAAAAACGATGAAAGACTAATGGGCCTATAATCTTTTGGTGAGCAATGGTTGATCTTTCCTGCTTTGGGAATGAAAGCCACCCTCACTTCTCTCCAGTACCTTGGGATGTATCCTGTGAGGAGACATCCCCTGAAGATTTCCAGTAGCCATTGCGACAGGTGCTCACTCACCGCTTGCATCATGGCCGGTCTGATGTCATCCGGTCCAGCTGATTTGTTGGGATGGAACGACTTGATAGCCCAGATTATCTTTTCTTTGGTAAGGATTTCCCTTACTACGGCCTCACCCCCCAGGTCCACTGCCTGTTCCGGCTCTTCGCTGATGCTAAACCCAGGTTCATCGTCAGCTTCCAAGCATCCCGGAAAGTGTGTGTTCATGAGGAGTTGTAGAGACTCCTGGCTGTCTTTAGAGAATTTGCCATCCAGATCGCAAAGCAAGCCTGGTGTGGCTGGATCTTTCGCTAGCAACCTTCGAAGTCTGGACGCTTCTGTGGTGCTGGTCAGATCCTCGCAGAAAGCGGCCCAAGAATCTCTTTTGGCCTTCCTACATTCTTTCTTGAAGACTTTGAAACTGAGGTGGTAGGCGTCCCAGTCCACCTGGCAGTTTCTGTCTTTCGCTCTGTTGTAGAGTCTTCTCGTTTCCTTCCGTATCCTTCCGAGCTCCGGTGTCCACCACCTGTTGCGGTTTGACTTTGGAGGACGGCTGATAGGACAGGATTTGATGAAGGCCTTACACAGAGCTTCCGTGACGGTCCTGGTCGATTTCTCCAGTTTGTCCGGGTTGTCCAGCCTACCCACTGGGTGGTTTGGGAGTAACTCCTTGACAAGTTGAGAGAACTTGACCCAGTCAGTTCGTTTTGGGTTCCTGAAGGGGCGTTTGGCCTCTCTGAACCATTCTACTTCGAACACTATCCTGTAATGGTCCGAGAAGGAACATTCCGTGGATACGTGCCAGTCTACAACAGAGAGAGAGTCACTGTTGGTCGCTAGGGTTATGTCAATAACCTCAGCACGGTTCTTATTGCGGAATGTGGGGTGGTCACCCCGGTTACACACATTAAGATTTGTGCACGACATGAATTCACACAGCGATTCTCCTCTCACGTTAATATCCTTGCTTCCCCACATAGTATGGTGAGCATTGGCATCACACCCCAGGATTAAGTCCGTGCCCTCCTCCTGCGCATGCCGAATAAGGGCTCGGACGCTCTCTGATGGTGGATCCCTCTCTTCATACGGTAGATATGCCGAGGCCAGGTATAGTTTGGGACCGTTCCTTCGCTCGCATAACACTACCGTCAGGTCGTTGTTGCTGTAACGGGAAGAGAAAAGAACATTAAGTCCGGTTCTTACCACGATACAGGTTCTGGACTTACCTACAGTTGTAGGGACAAGGAGATTGTAGCCGCGGGCACCTAAACCGCAAACCCTTTCACTCACGATCCAGGGCTCCTGGATAAGAGCCACGTCTACCCTCTCCCTGTCCATCCACCGTAGTAGGTCGATCGAGGGGACCCTTCAATGATGCAGATTAATCTGCACCACCTTAAGTCTCTCCGGTTGACCTATCATCTTCGCGCCCGGCGCCTCCAGGAATGATTGCCCGAAGGCAACCCATTCCCATCTTCAGACGGCCCTGCCTGCTCAGGAGTTGGCGTCTGGACTCCGGACCAATACTGATCCAGAGGTCCTTGCCGTTTCCCTTGTCGCGGGCCAGCTCTCTCTTGATTGTCCAATCCCCGGTGTCGCAGTCCGCGTTCTGGCTCTTGATCAATAAGAGGGTGGTTCGATCCTCCATAATTGGAGGTGGGATCCAGACCTTAATAATCGTTCGAGCCGGAATTTGGTCCACGGGGACGACATCAATCTTAGCACCCGGCCAGGGGGCGTCTAGTTCCAGCAATGTGTCCTTGAGGAGCCGCAGGGACTCCTCATTGGCACATGCCACAACCTTGACACCCTTGTACCAGTTGATACCGTCAAACTCTGCCACGAAGGGATTTTCTGGCCGAGTGATGGCATCTGCTATAGCCCGGTTGATTGACCCTTCAAGGATGAGCCAGTTCTCGGTAGTGAGTTTCCCCTCCGGGTCCCTCCTATCGATAATGGCCACCTGCAGCTCCGGTTTCGAGCTTAAGCTTGCCAGAAATTCCCCTGGACGTTTCCGCTTGCTCTCCGAAGCCTTCGCCGAGTCATCAGACCTTTGTCTCTTATTGGCCGGTGCGGTACTCTTGCTAGCCGTTCCCTCCTTTACGGGGGGTGTGGCTGCGGCAGGTTTCCCTCGGCACAGAGCACTCGTACTTTGTGCGGCGGTCTGAGTGTTACCAGGCGGGCCAGCAAGTCTCAGATACAGTCGCACGTTGTACTCATGCTTTTTGCGCAGTCTCTTTTCTCGGCCGCTCAGCGAACCCGGGTCGCGACCCTCCAGTCCCTTAAGGAACTTTAGAGAGGTCTTGTACCCAGACAGCCGTTTGCGTTTGAGATCATCGTCAGCTATGGTCTTTTTGGGTTGTCCCTGGACAACCGTCACTTCACCTTCATCTGTGCTCGATGACTCATCGTCTAGCGGCGGCTCCGCTAGTGCAAGCGCTAGCTCGGCAGCCGGCATCGATGGGCCTGTGAACACAAACTCCGACTCTGTGGCAGTTGGTTCCAGCTCTGTACCCTCCTGGCGACGGAGCGCACTCGCACGCGTTCCGTCACTGTGACCACTGGCGACACGCAGAGAGGATTGCTCCTCCCCGTGCCCGCCGGTGGTAGCGGTCACACCTCCCACCGACGTTTGGGCTGACATCCCAGCCCGTGCTTCTCTACTGTTCTTCCGTCCCATCATAAGGGTGATGCAGTTTATACTTGCTGCCAAGTACCTCTGACCATGGCTTCGGGCCCAAGCCTCTCAGATTAGGTCTGAGAGACTTGGGTCCGTCACCTTTGCTAGACACTGCAAGGTCCTGCGGACAGGCAAGAGATGCTAGCATCCCTCGGTTGCCCGAGACAATGCAGTATCCATTGCCCAGCCGGCACCCTCGGGGAGGGTTCAGTCAGAGGAGTTTTCGCCAGCCAATATACGCATAACACTCGAAAAATGTTCGTAAACGAAAGTTTTGGGGATTAAAAAAGAGCGTTCGCAAAATGTTTGAAAACTGACTCGAAAAGGAAAGGAACGTAGAACTTGAAAACGAAAATTTTACGGACAAGAACGAAAAAAATTCAAAAACAAAATCTTAGTTTGCTATTCTTTTGAAGTTAATTCGCTTTAATAATAAAATTTATTTTATTAATTTTCACTTGGACTGCTGAAAACGTTCTTAAAATAGTAATTTTTCTTCATTTTCAAAAAGTAAGAAAGAGTTAGCACATAAGAAATGCTGCGTATAATGTTGAGGATGTTGACAAAAGCATAGATAATGATTTTCAAATGAACAGGTTCTCCTGACTTCACTGAATTGGTTTCTACGAATAATAATAATGATTTTAATACGCCCTTGGCAGAGTGGTTGTCGGTAAATATTGTAAGCAAGAGACCAGCTAATAAAAAATAACTGACCTTCAAAAAATTACATATGCTAACTATTATTTTATGTTTCATAATATTAATCCCGCATTCAAGACACACGCTAATAAAACAAATGCTAAGTTAGATAAAATAATAAATGTTGATCGTCAATCGGCAGAACTTAAGTATATCGTTCAAAACTGAAGTGCCATCTATATAAAATAAGGTCTATGAGGCCGTTGGAAAACGTAAAGACGTTACGTTCTGAAATTCAAAATTGGCAACAACAAACTTTTTTTTAATTTTCAAATTTGGTCTGTTATTATCAAAGTTTCATACATTTGTTCAAAATAAACCAAAAGTTACTATGTATATGCCATAAATATCATATATGTATAGCATTCAAATTTAAAATTAAAAATGTGAAAACAATGGATTCATATACACTTGGCCCTCGCTTAACACGGACTCTTTTAGCACGAACTCGCTCTTACACGGTTACAAATTTGTTCCCTTCCCCCTTTTTATACGCTGAAAACCTTGTTCTTACACGATTTAGACTGATTTTTTTGATAAGGAGCCACCAAAAAAAAAAAAAAAACATGTTGAAACGAAACGGCTTAAACTAATTATGCCACCAAATGCATTTCAAATTTGATATACATAAATAAAAACATATGATCTTCTTGCTTTTTAACATTTTTGAGTTTCTAAAAAGTTCAACCTGTTAATTACTTATATGAAGTAACTTTTTTAATTTAATATAAACTTTTAATTTTGAAAAAATGAATGTTGTACATATACATATATAGTAATAACAGACCAAATTTCAACAATAAAAAAAATTTTTTGTTGCCAATTTTGAGTTTCAGGAACGTAACCCCTTATTTTGTACTGAATCCATGTTTCCCTCAACACGATTTCGCTTAACACGATGTTTTCTAGGAACGTAACCCCCGTGTTAAACGAGGGCCAAGTGTATATGTAAATGATTACATATCAATTTTTTACAATAACACCATTTGTGTATTTACAGCTGCATTTAAAAAATCAAACCAAATTTTTTAATACAATAGACACTCACAAATTAGAACTCTCTGAAATTAGAATCTTCCAGAAATTAGAATTAAACGCTCTAAAATTAGAATTAAGTGGGTAAACTAGTCTAGGATTTTGAACAAATCGTTTGTTTTTTTTTACATTTTCTTATGGGGGTATTCTAGTATTTTCATCGCACGTAGAAAAAAAAAATAAAAACATTTCTAGAACCCAGTTTTTTACCAAGTATTTATTGATATTTAGAGTATACAAGTAAATTAACCCAAAAAAAAAAACAGTAAGGGACAAAGCTGAAACTTATATACACTTGCAAGCATTTTCTCAAGTGTTCTTATTGGAAAATATGTCTTATAGTTTTTCCAATGAGAATTATAATTTATAATTATACTTTTTTTAACAAATACATTGCAATCATTGTACACTTTATTTTGCGATCTTATATCTCCTCGGCTTACAGAGAAATCACATTTTTAAGTTTTTCTCTTTATATTTAAGAACAAAAAAGTTTTTCTAATCAAAACCGAATTTTTGACCGATTGTTCCTATGGGAGCTATATGCTATATTTATCCGATCTTCACCAATTTTGCAGTGTGCCTTAATTTATGTCCAAGATGTTCTTGAGGCGATAGCTTAAAAATCAAAGAGTTTATTGAGCAAAAGCCTAATTTTTCACCAATCGTTCCTATGGCAGCTATATGCTATAGTTATCCGATCATGCTGGATTTTACATACAAACTCCATGCAAGCATTTACATTTTTTTGATATCTTTAAAAACCTAGGGGGAGTTCGCATCGCAACAGACAGACAGACAGACGGACATGGCTATATGAACTTGTCTCGTCGAGCTGATCAAGAATATATATACTTTATATAGTCGGAGATGTCTCCTTCTCTGCGTTGCAAACTTCACGACAAAGTTAATATACTCTTGCAAGAGTATAAAAATTCATCGAGTTATGATGTCACGAAGTGGAGTAAAAAAAAAAAAAAGTGGGGTCATGGTTGACATGATTAAAAGGCTTCTACACTAAAATGCCCCCTTAAATAAACGCAAACAAAATACTTTATCGTTGGAAAAATAAGTTTACGCCTACTTTTGGTAAAAATAGTTTTCATTCCTCCCTAAGAAAATAACTGTAAAGTTTCAAGTCAATTGGTTAAAAAACAAAAAAGTTTTCCATACAACGGGTCAAGTTTAGCTATAAGTGGGCGTGGCTACGCCTACTTTTGGTAAAAATAGTTTTCATTCCTCCCTAAGAACATAACTGTAAAGTTTCAAGTCAATTGGTTAAAAAACAAAAAAGTTTTCCACACAACGGGTCAAGTTTAGCTATAAGGGGGCGTGGCTACGCCTACTTTTGGTAAAAATAGTTTTCATTCCTCCCTAAGAACATAACTGTAAAGTTTCAAGTCAATTGGTTAAAAAACAAAAAAGTTTTCCATACAACGGGTCAAGTTCAGCTATAAGTGGGCGTGGCTACGCCTACTTTTGGTAAAAATAGTTTTCATTCCTCCCTAAGAACATAACTGTAAAGTTTCAAGTGAATTGGTTAAAAAACAAATAAGTTTTCCATACAACGGGTCAAGTTTAGCTATAAGTGGGCGTGGCTACGCCTACTTTTGGTAAAAATAGTTTTCATTCCTCCGTAAGAACATAACTGTAAAGTTTCAAGTCAATTGGTTAAAAAACAAAAAAGTTTTCCATACAACGACGTGAATATTGCTTCTCTTCCTCTTCTTCGTTTTGTATGGGAGCTACCAGTTCCAGTAATCCAATCTCAATGAAACTTTCAGGCATGTAGTCGGACTATGTAGAACTACTATGTTTAAAATTTAAGCACTCTATCATACAAAACAAAAAAGTTTTCCATACAACGATTCAAGACAAACGAGTTGACCGCACAAATAAAAAGTCTCTGTGCAAAATTTCAGCTCGATATCTTCAAAACTGTGGGAGGAGATTGTGTATATACAGACAGACGGACGGACAGACGGACATGGCTAAATTAACTCTTCTTGTCGTCCTGATCAAGAATATATATACTTTATATAGTCGGAAATGAATATTTCGATCTGTTACAAACTTCAGCACAAAGTTAATATACTATTTCACATACGTGAAAAGTATAAAAAATGGAAGAAGTTGGCCGTAGATTTTAATGTGGCACCATCTGCAATAAGCTACATAAAATCAAGCAGAGCAGCAATTTTAAATGTTGTTCCAAACACCGTCCATGACATAACAAGCAAATCATTGCACAGTGTTGAATATCCCAAAATGGAAAAGATTCTATATGAGTTGTTTTTAAACCAACGCTAAAAAAATTTATATTAACTGGGTCAATTCAAATATTTAACGAGGAATATCTCGATAAAGTTGAAAATACATTAAGATAAAGTGACGGAATTTCGTTTAATTATTATTATTAAATAAAATAAAGTAAAACAATAAATCTATATTTTTTTAAGCAGTTTTCTCCATTTTATATTTATATGTGAATAAAAAATTGTCCAGAAATTAGAATTACTTCAAAAACAAAGTGGTTCTAATTTGCGAACGTCTACTGTATGCTCAAGATAGATTTCCAAAGGAGCAAATCTAAAAAAAAAAACAGTAAGGACGCTATCTTCAGCCCTGCTGAAGATTGTATACTCTTCATGTCTTTTTTTGTGCCACGCTTACTTTTTATACCCTCACATACAGTGTGTCAGGGTATATTAAGTTTGTTTGAACGAAATGTATGTAACGCACAGAAGGAGGGGAGGGGGACCCCATAATAAAGTATGTATATTCTTGATCAGGATGACAAGAGAAATCACCAATGGTTCTCAGAAACTGTAAAAGCTAGAGACTTGAAATTTGGTGGGTAGACTCGTGATGCTTGGCACTACATCAAGTTTAAACGGTTTTGTGCCACGCCCACTCCTTCCCGCCCAACCAGCACCACCCACTTTTTTAAAACGTTGCAACTCGAACACCCGAAGAGATAGAAACATGAAAGTCGGTATGTAGACTCAGCATGAAGAGCTCTACAAAACTGCATACCACAATTTTCCCCCTCTCCTTGATTACCCCTCCCCCAGTTGTTTTCTCTAAAAAGCAATATCTCCAAAACTAAAAAAGATATGCACATGAAATTTTCTATACATGCTCAGTAAATATATATCTTTAAAACTGCATACCACAAAATTCCTCTCTGTTCGAAAGTTACCCCTCAATGACCAACAAACTCAAATTTTTCGTAAATTACACTTTTTTTGACCAATTTACTTGATATTTTGAACACTATTCGATCGGGCGATGTCAAATCAACATTTTTTTGTAGATTTAGGGTGTTGCACCACCTACTGTGTGTGCAGGGTATTATATTGTCGAGTATACTCGACTATAGCGTCCTTACTGGTACGAGAAGAAATATTATTATAGTCGATAGAAATGGCCAAAGATGTAAAAGAAATGTTTGATGTTGAAACAGTAGACGAAATAAACAGAAAATTTTTAGATACTCCCAATAAGCCAGACCACAATCTCGGAAGTGCTTCCGGAAATAAAATACATAAAAAATAAAAAATTGCTTGGGTATGGTAAAATAGATGGGCTCACTATTAAAAGTCTTCCACCAAAATGCATCAGATTGTTCACATATATATATAAAGACCGTTCTAATTCGGTAAACACGGTCAAGCCTTCGGGGTCAAAAAACTAATTAATTCTTCTAGTACCCCTTCAGTTTTGACGGTAAATTTTCAAAATGTCAGAGGGTTAAACTCAAAACTAACTTCGCTTTATTTGAATAGTTTTTCATTATCTTCTGATATCATTGTCTTTGTCGAAACTTGGCTTCGCCCTGATGTTTTAAATTCGGAACTACTTTCTGACAGCTTTATTACCTTTCGTAAAGATCGTCTTGGCAAAATTGGTGGTGGAGTCTTAATCTCTGTCGCTGTTCAACACACATCGGAACAAATTTGTGTGATAGGTACTGACGATATTGAGCTGATATGCGTTAAAATAACTCTTGCAAAGACTCGCGTTTTCATTACATGCTCCTACATTCCACCACAATCAGAAGCATCAGTATATTCAGCGCATATAAACGCTATTCAATCTATTCGAGACTTGGTTAAGGACTCAGATATGATGCTGGTCTGTGGAGACTTCAACCTCCCTCATATTTCTTGGATTGCATCTGACAATTCAAATATAGTAACTCCCTTGTCTAGTAACGAATTTATTGATTCTTTACTTGAATCATCGTTTAACCAAATAAACAGCATACAAAATTCTAAGAATCGTATTCTAGATCTTGTTTTCATAAATAACATTGAGGGTGCATCACTTTGCAGATCCCCTCCAATTTCACAACCTGAAGACTCTTACCACCCAACGTTGGAGCTTACAATTACACCAAACTTACTAACACATCCTCGTCAAAATCCTACTGGTTCCAAACCTAATCGTGTATTTTGCTTCAGAAAAACTGACTAAGCCTAAGAAACTAAGACTGTTACACAACAAAATAAACCGCCGTGGTTTTCAAAAGAATTATCTCGTCTAAAGAACTTAAAAAATAGATTATTTAAAAAATATAAGAGAACCGGCTCTCTTGTTGATTATGCAAACTATACAACAGTTCGCTATAGATTCACTTTATGTAACAAAAGAAATTATGATTTATATTTAGTTAAATTAAAATCCAATATATACCGTGATCCAAAAAATTTTTTTAATATCATCAAATACAAGTCTAATTCCACCTCATTTCCTTCATGTATGAAACTCAATGGTGTGGAAGGAAGTGATGATGCAACGATATCCGACCTCTTTGCTGAATTTTTCCAAAGCACCTATAATGACTATTCATACCAAAATGGTACTTACCCATACTTAATCAATGATCGAAATAATATAAATTTGCCGGTAATTGAAAATGACACTGTTCTTAGACACTTAAAATTAATTAAACCATCTTTTACGGCTGGTCCAGATAGTGTTCCTAGTTGCGTTTTGAAGCACTGTGCCGAGATGTTGTTTATTCCATTATGTAAGCTTTTTAACATGTCGTTAAATTCTTCTATTGTACCCAAAATTTGGAAAGAGTCTTACATTATTCCCCTTTATAAAAAAGGCAGTAAGGTAGACATCTCGAATTACAGAGGCATTGCAAAGCTATGTGCTATTCCAAAACTGTTTGAACAGATCATTACGGAACAGCTACAGCACTTTGTGCCATCACTTCTAAATTTGTCTCAGCATGGCTTTCTCAAGAAACGGTCAACGGTAACTAACTTATTAGAATTCACTTCAATTGTCAATCGAAATTTCTCGTCCGGCTGCCAAACCGATGTTGTGTACACTGATTTCAGTAAAGCATTTGATTGTGTTTGTCACTCTCTGCTTTTAATAAAACTCGAAACCTATGGTTTTCCACCATCGTTAGTCCGTTGGCTGTCGTCGTATCTTGAATCTCGAACACAATGTGTTCTTTTTAAGACATCGGTTTCGAGACGAATTTTTGTTACTTCAGGGGTTCCTCAAGGTAGTCACCTTGGCCCCTTATTGTTTAATATATTTATTAATGACTTGCCTACTGTGATCAAACACTGCCATGTTTTAATGTATGCTGATGACGTGAAATTATGTCTAACCGTTAATTCTATAGATCAGCAGAATCTGCTTCAGTCTGATCTTGACTCTCTCTCACAATGGTGTGCTGTAAACAATTTATTGTTAAACAGTGATAAATGCAAGCTAATGTCATTTTATAGAAAAAAACTAATTGTTTGCTCGTACAAGTTAAATAATTTGTACCTTGAACGTATCTCTCAGTTCAATGACCTTGGTGTTTTGATGGACCCAAAACTTCACTTCGCTTCACATATTTCGCTGTCTGTCAATAAGGCTAAAGGCGTACTGGGTTTCATCAAAAGATGGTCCAAAGAATTTAATGACCCGTACACAACTAAATTGCTTTACACTTCTTTAGTACGGCCCATTCTGGAATATGCATCGTGTGTTTGGGATCCTCAGTGTGAAAAGTATAAGAACCAAATTGAGTCTGTTCAGAAACAGTTCCTTCTGTTTGCACTTAGGAATCTACACTGGGACCCCTGTGTTCACCTTCCTCCCTATAGTAGTCGGTTGAAGCTTATTAATTTACCATCATTGTCTAGTCGTAGAAAAATGCTTGGTACTTTGTTTTTGCATAACCTAATAAATGGCATGATATTCTCTCCTACATTGTTGGCGTATATACAGTTCAGTGTCCCCGCTAGAGTAACTAGAAATTTTAGTCCGATCTGTCTTAGTACCTGCAGATCGACATATTTAGAGCATGACTCGTTTCGTGTTTTATGTAGGTATTATAACAGATATTTTAGTTTAATTGAGAACTGCTCCTCTACTAACCTAATAAAACGTAGTATTCTAACGTATTTAAATAAGTAAAAATTTTGTTTATGAAGTTTATGTTAATTAATCTACGTAGTAGTTTTAAGGAATTGTTTAAAAATTAGTTTATTAGTATTTTTTATTGTGTGTAGTGTAAGTAGTAAAGCGACTGTTGACTTGTCTGTAGTCGCGGAACAGGCTGACCTGGTGTCGCAAGTCCACTTGAGGGTAGTGCGCTACCACAACGTCTTGCGCCTGTAGTTAGTAAAAAAAAAAAAAAAAAAAAAAAAAAAAAGCTATGCTTAGACTTGATTACTTCCTCCATCAATGGAAATGTGCTGAGGTGATTATATTGCTCAAACCAAATAAGTCAGAAGTTTGCTGACCACGTTCTCTAAGACATTCGAAAAATACTATTAGGGGCCATTCATTAATTACGTAAGACGATTTTTGGCTGTTTTTGACCCCCTCCCCCCCCTACGTAAGTATAAATATAGTAGGCAGTATAGGAAAAATAGGCAAAAGTAAGACATGGTTGACCCCCCTCTCCCCCTAAACCATCTTACGTAATTAATGAACGGCCCCTTAAAGAGAATGTTACCTGGGCTGGACGAACTAGCTATCATACCCCATCACCAATTTGGGTTCAGAAGATGACACGGAACAATTGAGCAGTGCCATCGCATTGAAAAAACCATCACAAATGCGTTTGAAACAAAGAAGCGTTGCGCTGGAATCTTTTTAGACATCAAACAGGTGTTCGATAAAGTGTGGCATTCTGGCATGTTATTCAAAATTAAAAAAAAGACTACCTGCGCCATATTTTCCCATTATTAAATCGTATCTCACTAGTAGAACAGGGAAGCTCATCCAAACTATGCGCCATTGACGCTGGATCCCTCAAGGAGGTGATCTAGGCCCAGTACTTTATACAATTTTCACGGCTTACATACCCATAAGTTGTAATATCGAGGCAGCTACTTACGCTGATGATACTACCATCATCGCACAGGACACGTCTCCAGTTGTTGCATCACTTTACTTACAAGAGGAACTCCGCTTGATCGAAAAGTGGTTGGGTAAGTGGAGAATTGTGATCAATACCCAGAAATCCCTGCGAGTCACTTTTTCATTAAGGCGAGGAATCTGCCCTAACGAAGTTAAGGCTCCGTAAAATACTTGGGAGTGTACATGGACCGGAGACTCACATGGAAGCAACATATTAAATCGAAACAAAAGCAACTCAAGGCGAAAACCAGTAAGGACGCTATAGTCGAGTATACTCGACAATATATTACCCTGCACACACAGTAGGTGGTGCAACACTCTAAATCTACAAAAAAAAAGTTGACTTGACATCGCCCGATCAAATTGTGTTCAAAATATAAATTAAATTGGTAAAAAAAAAGTGGAATTTACGAAAAATTTGAGTTTGTGGTCATTGAGGGGCAACTTTCAAACAGAGGGGAATTTCGTGGTATGCAGTTTTAAGGATATATATTTACTGATCTTGTATACAAAATTTTATGTTCATACCTTTATTAGTTTTGGAGATATTGCTTTTTATAGAAAACAACTGGGGGAAGGGAAATCAAAAGGAAGTGGAAAAATTGTGGTATGCAGTTTTGTAGAGCTCTTCATGATGAGTCTACGTACCGACATTCATGTTTCTGTCTCTTCGGGTGTTCGAGTTATAACGTTTTAAAAAAGTGGGCGATGCTGGTTGGGCGGAAATTTCAAGTCTCTAGCTTTTACAGTTTCCGAGAACCATTGGTGAATACAGGAGAACGGACAGACGGACAAGGCTCAATCGATTTCTCTTGTCATCAAGAATATATATACTTTATGGGGTCCCCCTCCCCTCCTTCTGTGCGTTACATACATTTCGTTCAAACAAACTTAATATACCCTGACACACTCTATGTGCAGGATATAAATAGAAAAATGTACTAGCTCTTAGGCCAACGCTCGCTAAGCAGCTTTGGGGAACAGCAAGTAATTCCAACATAATTCTACAACTTTAAGAACCATTATAGGTGCTCCTTGGTTTATTAGCAGTCACGATATTCACAAAGACTTCAACATACCCTTTATAAGAAATTAAATAAGTTGATGTGCTGTGAGATACATAGATAAACTTCACAATCATGCCAATAACTTAGCTCTGGATCTTCTGAACAATAGTAGGGTCACACGACGCTTGAAAAGATTACATGTGCTGGATCTTCAACACAACATAACATAATAAATTAAAAAAAAGGAACAAACGATAATGTAATATACATATATTGTTTGAACTCATTGGAGTCCAAACAATCCTGTTCAGTTTGATTTCATATCAAAATTTTTTTAGCAGATTGGTTTATTGTCCTAAGACAGATTACAATTAAAATTTTCAAAAAATAAATTAAGAAAACCATTCTTTTCCAACATTCTTAAAAAGCTATATAGCTATTTTTATTTTATAAAGAGCTCCATTGGCCCCCAAAACATATTGAATTTTGAATCCAATCGATTAAGGAGTTCCTGAGTAAAATTGATTTTTTTGTTTTTACATTTTCTCAAACCAATTGAGTTTGCAATCTGAAATTTTTAAAATTGTATTATCTAATTAGTACCAACATACCCCCAAAGTACCAATAAGGCTGAATTTAATCGAATCTCTGAGGATGTTGTCAGAGATTTTGCAAAGGTTATCTTGACGTATGGTATAATCGCTATTAGAGATTTTTTGTGACCTTTTGATTTTTTTGGGCCCGAAAGAGTCTGAAAACTAATACGAAAATGAGTCCGCAAAAGGTTCTCAAAAGATTCGCAAAAGACTCTCAAACAATACGAAACGAGTTCGAAAACAATATGAAACCGATACTAAATTGTCCGTTTACGACTATCGTAAACGAAACTTTGATTGCCAGAAAATGAGCGCCTGGTGATTAATTTTCGAATTGTTTTCGGAACCATTTACGATAATTTTGTCCGGTTGAGTTTCTCAAAACGTCCGTTTACGATATCGGTAACGAGAATTTTGTCCACAGGGTATAGGCTTTTTGTAAAAAGAAGTTTTAACGAGAAGTGGGGAAGAGTTTGAAGCCAGAGTTGTAAGTTGTGTTTTGTTTCCTAATTCCATCAAACTTGATATAGAGCATGGTAAGACGAGTCTACTACCCGAATTTTAAGTTTCTTGCACTTCTGGTCTCAGTGAAAACGTACGAACATGTCGTCCTGACTATTATATTATATATTATGGGATCATTTGGTCTGAAACCAACTTAATATACCCTAAAACATTATGTGTGCAATTTCAACATTATAAAATTGACAACTCTGACAGCTTAATTGCAGACAGCTCTAGAAATTGATAAAGAGGAAGCAGTGGTACACAAAATGCAGGGCAAAGTTAGTTGTATCAGGCAAATTCTTAAAGTTTTTGGATCAGCGCTACCAATTTCATCTTCGCGTTCAGTCTCCAAAACAGCCGCTGCAATGGTTAAGGTATAAAGAGCCTCAGTATTTGAATGTCTTATAATTGTTGGGCATGTGTAGTCATTAAAGAAATTATGTAATGCTTTTCTTTATATTGATTATCTTGAAAAGATTCAGGTTATATATGTATATTATATATTGTTTTCAAAGGTTGGTGATAAGTTACCGTCTGTGGACCTTTTTGAAGACTCCCCAGCAAATAAGATCAACAGCGGAGATCTGACTGCCAACAAGAAAGTTATAATTTTTGGTGTCCCCGGTGCATTTACGCCGGGTTGTTCAAAGGTAAATTCGTTCACAAATATAATTTTGTTGTTTTAAAGTGATTGTTAATGTTATATTAGTATTACAGACTCATCTTCCAGGTTATGTGAGCAGTGCCGATAATCTCAAATCTCAACAAGGCGTAAATGAAATAGTTTGCGTTTCTGTTAACGACCCGTTTGTTATGTCCGCTTGGGGTAAAGAACATGGAGCCGGTGGCAAAGTGCGAATGCTAGCAGATCCAGCCGGTGAATTTGCTAAAGCCTTGGATTTGCAAATCAATCTTCCTCCTCTGGGTGGTGTGCGTTCAAAGCGCTTCTCAATGGTTATTGAGAACGGAGAAGTAAAGGAGCTGAATGTAGAACCTGATGGTACAGGTCTAAGCTGCTCATTAGCCAACAATGTTGGCAAAAAATGAATAAATCCATAAAATCTTAAAATTTAATATTCGTAATATGAACCTGTAGGACTAAAACTGGTATAAATATAAAGCTTCCAGAATACTAAATTAAAAACTAAGATTGTTACATCAGTATATTGTCTTTTTTAGGAATAACACTATTGGGTAAAGTAAATTAAAACACTATTAAACACAAGAGAGTTTACTGATAAAATTATGATTTATTTAAATAATTAGTTGAGAACATAAATTGGAATTAAACTCATCGGTTATCAGTGTTAGGTGCTAGTTTTTGTGATAAAAGTTTTCCATAGCCGCCTCTGCCCGCATCGTAATCTGTGCGGTACTCATCACGAACTTGACCACCAGTTTTTCCACGACCATACTGTCGACCCTCTATAAAACCTGCATCCCAATCCACACGTATCAGACGATCGTCAAGTCGTGTACCGTTTACGTATCTACAAAAATAAATATTTCTAATTATGATCTTTCGAAATATATTACGTACCCACTGACTCACCTCATAGCAAACTCAGCTTCGTTGCGCTGATAATATTCCACAAAACAGAATCCGCAAGGTGTCTTCTTATACTTGTCTAAACCCATTATTATGACCCGAACATCACCACATCTCGAAAAAAGCTCGTGAATCTGCTCTTCTGTCGTGTAAAATGATAAATTGCCGACGTACAAAGTGCAGGATTCACGCAATGACCGCTCCTGATCTGTACGAGATCCCTGCAAATATTTCTTCGTTAGCATATACTTTCTAATAATTGTATACTAACATTGTTACCTTAAAATGTTGATCACGGTAGGAACTTAATTCCACGGAAGTCATTTTCCAATCTTTTTATTAAAGGCCTACCCGGACACGCTTGAAGCGTGTAAACAATATAAAATACCTCAAAAAAATCCCAGCGTCATCGTAACAAATTAGTACTTTTTATCTACGAATCGGTCACCCTACTCAACATAGAGCGGTAAATTTAAAATAATAAGTATTTGTTTTGTGTCAACAAGAAGTAGCAAAGGTATTCGAATCTATCTTTTCGGTTTATTTGAATCTTTTGTAATATAACAATATTCGTGATCAACTACGAATGTGTACACCAGAAAATAAATGTAAAAAAACGGTAAAAATGAATGAGGTATTTTTTGGTTGTAATTTTATTTCTTCTCCCCTTGTGAAATTTGAACACACTGGATAACTAAAGTGGCGACTGATTCAATCTTGTAAAGTTTCTTTGAAAACAGTCAATTTCGATGTGAAAAAACGGTATATGTTTCATTAATACAAGTGGCAGAATATCTATTTTTTTGTTGAATACCTTTTTTTGCTACGATTCAATTTTAGTTTTAAGATATATACGCTTCTGATTCACTAACATTTGGTGTATGTGTGAGTGTTGTTTTCCTTTTATGTGAAAAATCGAAATTTACGTAGCAATTGCATTGTGGGAGGATCTGTAGTAGATTTCCCTACTTGAAAACTTAATGCCAGTGGTATGTATTGGTTTTGAAGAAATGCAAAAGTGCATTTAAATGACTATCTTAACGATCTGCCGTGGGCGTCGGTCAAGTAAAACTAAATTCAGTCAACCTACTGCAATAAAATAATGACGCCGACTGTAGGGTGGGATATCTCGCTGTATTTGAAATTTACCTACTCTAAACTATAACTTAAATTGTACGATATGAGCTATTTTTGTTTGGCAGTAACATGTAAAAATAAAAAGAAATCGGGATGCGGCGTCATTTTGATACTTGTGCGTTACAAAAACGACGCGATTTTTCATTTGTATCGGTATTCCATTCGAAACTTCACAGTATGCGTGCCAGCTTGCGTAGAGAACTTGCAAATTGGCAAAGAGAGTGAGCCAGAGAGAAAAAACAGTTTCGCATTTTTTGATCCGTTAATTTCCACCACCGCTTTCAAAAGAACCGTACTTGTTTGCCGATATTATTTGACAATCGTTATGTTCAAATTTGTTTCTTTACCGGAAACAAATCATGTCTAATTCGATGTCATTTTCTTCTGATTCAAAGTGTTTAAGATAGCAAATTTAATAATAAAATTTGGTTTAAGAAATGTATGATTGGCAATGTGACTATTCCCAATTGGATTTTGTGTTCTTAAGTTACCCAACCCAATATGAACCCATTTTGGGTAAAGTATTCACGAAATACAATTCTTTTCTATTAGCAGAAACTTTTGATTTAATGAACCGTATAGTCAATTTCCGATGAATTTAGCAATAATTAAAATAAATATTTGTATACACATTTTTTTTTATTTAAACACTATGTCGTTTATGCTTGAATGGAGTTCTAATGTTTATGTGAACAAAGAAAGAAAACTTAAAGAAATTGTAACATTTTTGTTTCAGCAACTAAGGTTGAAACATCAGCCAAATACTTTTGCAAAGTCAAATATAATAACGGTTAAAACTTTTCGACGATAATGACTGAAGATACCGAATATAAGAAACTACCAGTTGAGGAGCGTTGCGTTCACAAACTGTGGAAGGCACGTGTCGATGGCTTTGAAGAAGCAGCCAAGATATTCAGAGACATAGATGATGAAAAGTCACCAGAATGGTCAAAGTATGCCGGGCTTATTAAAAAAATGGTTGTGGACTCGAACGCTATGGCCCAAGAGAAGGGCCTGGAAGCAGCGCTTATATTTGTCGAGAACAGCGGTCTTGCTGGTCGGACAGTTGGAGATGTCATGTCCGGAATTGTGCAAAAGTGCATTGCAGCACCAAGAACAAAAACCAAGGAACTATCAGTGCAGGTCACTCTGATGTATGTCGAGATTGAAAAGCAGGAGGCTGTAGTTGAGGAGCTTATAAAAGGAATGGAGCATAAAAATCCAAAAATTGTGGCCGCTTGTGTTGCTGCAACGACTCATGCTTTGCGTGATTTTGGTCATAAGGTAGTGAATGTAAAACCACTGATAAAAAAACTAGCTCCACTAATGAGTGACCGAGATAAGTCAGTGAGGGATGAAGGCAAGCAACTTGCCATTGAAATTTATCGGTAATTTAGAAAATCAACAAATTATTTATATAAACGATACAATAGAAATATTTATATTAAAGTTGGATTGGTGGAGCGATGAAACCTCAAATAACCAGTCTGCCACAAGTGACACTTAAAGAACTGGAAGATGAATTTGATAAACTTAAAGGAGAACGAGTCGTGCCAATAAGGTGGGCGGAGATTTTAAATATTATAAATACAATATAAAATAGCCCTTGAAAACTTTTTCTTAGGTATTTAAAATCACAACAAGAAAAGCAGAAGCAAATTGCAGAAACTTCTAGCCAGGAGGATAATGAAAACGGTAAGCAACTTAATTGTAATATGAAATTTTACATTGAAATTCTTGTCATAAATTTATTAAATTGTGAGACCATTTTCGTTACGTCCAGAAAAACTTATAAAAATTCTAGAGTCGTTTAAAATGAAAGTACTTGATCTTATATTAAAAGATGCGTTGGGTATGCTCTATTTGAAGATGATTTTTTTAAAAAGTTTTTCTATATTAATAATGTTTAAGATCTGAAAAATTTTTGTGTTATTTTTTTTCGTTTCATATTGAGCTTCTTATCATTTAATATTAAGTTTAATTACCTTTCTCTGAAATACTTATTTTAGACGATGACGTTGACGCTGATGGTGAAGAAATTGATCCACTGGATCTAATCGCTCCTGCAGATATTCTCACCAAATTGCCTAAAGACTTTTATGAAAAACTAGAAGATAAAAAATGGACAATTCGCAAAGAGTCTTTGGAAGCATTGGAAAAGTTGCTTACTGAAAATCCGAAACTTGAAAGTGGAGAATATGGTGCCTTGGTAAATACGCTCAAAAAGGTCATAACGAAGGATTTAAATGTTGTACTTGTGGCAATGGCCGGAAAATGTTTAGCCATGTTATCCAAGGGCTTGGGAAAACGATTCTCTCCCTATGCAATGGTAAGCAATGAATGAGTCATTTCTTAATTTTTTCGATTAATCATCTTTTTTCAAGGCATGTGTCCCGTCGTTACTTGAAAAGTTTAAGGAAAAGAAAGCAAATGTGGTTTCCGCATTGCGCGAAGCCATGGATTGTATATATCCATCTACCAATCTGGAAGCAATGCAAGAATGCATCGTCGAAGCTCTTGGTAATAAAAATCCGAGTGTCAAATCGGAAACAGCGTCCTTTTTGGCGAGGGCATTGGCTCACACTCTACCTACCGCTCTTAATAAAAAATTAATTAAATTGTTTGTCGGGACTCTTATAAAAACTCTCAATGAATCTGATCCTATAGTACGTGACTATTCTGCAGAGGCATTAGGTACTATGTTAAAGTTGATGGGTGAAAAATCCGTTGGTCCGCTTCTAGTCGAAGTAGATGCATTAAAAATGGCGAAAATTAAAGAGTGTCACGATAAGGCCGAAATTAAAATTAAAATACCTGGAGCAAAGAAAGAAAGACCAGCTACAGCGCCACAGTCAAAAACTACTTCAACTTCGGCAGCGTCGTCGTCTGGAGCTTCGTCAAGAGGTGGTTCAGCGGAACCAAAAGCAGTTACACGTCCAACTACATCAGGGGCTCGGAAAGTGATTAAAAAACCAACCAACAGTAGTAATACAAATGGCAGTACAGGATCTTCCGATAAAGGAAGTTTATCAAAGTCAAACACAAATAAGTCTCTGGCAACTGAGCGTGAATTGACACCTGAGGAGTTGCAAGCAAGGGCAAGTGAAATCATTTCGCCTGACATTCTGTCAGGACTTGTTGATTCGAATTGGAAAAACCGTTTAGCTGCGGTGGAGACTCTGTTTGCACAAGTCGGTGATTTTGATGAAAAAATGTCTGGACTCTCACAGGTTATCGTTCGCACTATAAGTAGTCGGAAACCTGGACTAAAGGAGATGAATTTTCAAGTGCTAAAATACAAATTAGATACAATACGAGCTGTAGCTGAGAACTATCCAATTACAGTGATAACAATCGATCTTGTAGTCAACGAAATTACTGAGAAACTAGCCGATGCAAAATGCGGGGCAACAGCTGCTGAAGTACTTTCGGCACTTGCAGAAGCAACAAAATTAGAATATGTGGTAGGACGGGTTCTAACATTTGCCTTTGATCAAAAATCGCCAAAAGTACAATCTGAAGCATTCAATTGGGTTAACAAATCCTTAATCGAATTTGGATTTCAAGTTCAACCAAAACTTTTGATAGAAGAAGTAAGAAAAGGTGTACAGAGTACTAATCCGTCTGTTCGAAGCTCAGCAATAAGCCTTGTTGGTACGATGACTATGTTCATGGGCAATGCTTTAATGATGTTCTTTGATGGTGAGAAACCAGCTCTAAAGTCACAGATTCAGGCTGAATTTGATAAGAACTTTGGAGAAAAGCCTCCAAAGCCAGTAAGAGGAGTAAAAAAAGTTGTCGCTGGTATTGGTTCCGAAAATGTCGATGATGATGCAACCGAAGAGGTGGAGGAAGAACAAGTTAACATCAATGATTTGTTACCTCGAGTGGATATAGCGCCGCAAATAACAGAGTCTCTATTGAAAGAGATGTCGGATAAGGATTGGAAAACTCGAAATGAAGGGCTGAGTAAACTTCAAACGATTATCTCCGAAGCTAAATTGATCAAACCTACTCTTGGCGATCTTGTGCCTGCTCTGGCATTACGACTTGTAGATTCCAATGCAAAGATTGCCCAAACTGCACTATCAATTTGCGAGCAATTGGCTAATGCAATGGGCTCAGGTTGTAAATCACACGTACGGACTTTATTCCCCGGATTTCTTCATGCTTTGGGGGATAATAAAAGCTTTGTTCGCGCTGCAGCATTAAACTGTATAAACACTTTTGGTGAAAAGGGTGGCTATAAAGAATTTTTCGAAGGCGAAATGATTGCAGATGCCCTCAAGACAGGGTCCCCAGCTTTAAAGTCTGAACTGTGGAATTGGATAGCAGAGAGATTGCCTCAGTTACCTGTAAAATCTATTTCAAAAGAGGAACTTACATCGATGGTGCCCCATTTGTATGCACATATTTGTGATCGCAATGTTGACGTTCGTAAGAACGCTAACGAAGCTGTTTTGGGAATTATGATACATCTTGGATTTGAAGCTATGGTCAAAGCTCTCGACAAACAAAAGCCAGCCTCAAAGAAAGACATTCAAGCCGCTCTTGATAAAGCACGTCCTAATCTGCCGATTAAACCTTTACCAAAGGGTAAGCAACAAGCACCCATTCTTGATGAACCGAAAAAAGTTGTACGCAGCGGTGGAGGTGGTCCCGGCGGTTCTAAAGTTGCTGTTTCAAAATCTTCAACATCTAATGAAAAACAAGGTGCATCATCACGAAAAAAGGAAGAAGATATTGATACTTCACCACTTTTGGCGGTCAATAATGCCAAAAATCAACGTCTTATCGACGAACAAAAGATGCGTGTACTAAAGTGGACATTCACAACTCCCCGGGAAGAGTTCACTGATCTCTTACGTGAACAGATGACAACAGCTAATGTGAATAAGGCACTGATGGCGAACATGTTTCACGATGACTTTAGGTATGTAAATTTGTGCGAAACTTTTGGATTTTGTTAAAACAATGTTTAATTGTTTAGATATCATTTGAAAGTTATTGAACAATTGAGCGAAGATTTGCCGAACAACAGCAAAGCACTTATTTGCAACCTGGATTTAATACTAAAGTGGCTGACACTCCGCTTCTATGATACGAATCCTTCTGTTCTTATTAAGGGTCTCGAATATCTTGTACAGGTTTTCCAGATGCTGGTTGTCATGGAATATATATTAGCAGAAAACGAGGGAAGTTCATTCGTTCCTCACTTACTGCTAAAGGTAATTAAACGATGGAGATTGAAATAGAAGAAATAATAAACAAATAATCTATTTTACTAGCTGGGTGATCCAAAAGATACGGTACGCAATGGTGTGCGACGTGTACTGCGACAAGTTGTACTTGTGTATCCCTTCACAAAGGTATTTTCATATGTTATGGAGGGCCTAAAGTCTAAAAATGCGCGACAGCGAACTGAGTGCTTAGATGAGCTGACCTTTTTGATTGAAACTTATGGACTTGCCATTTGTCAGCCATCACAGCAAGTTGCTCTAAAAGAAATAGCTCGACAAATATCCGACCGAGACAATTCTGTGCGTAATGCCGCTCTTAATTGTATCGTTCAAGCATATTTCTTGGCTGGTGAGAAGGTTTATAAACTTATTGGGCAATTAAATGAAAAAGATTTGTCAATGCTGGATGAACGTATTAAACGCGCTAAGAAAACTAAAAAAGTCATACCTGCGCCTATGGACGTTGCTGATAAAACCGTGCCTCAAGTGATCAAACAAGATAGCATTGAAATTGAAGATGCACCAATGAACGCTTGTGAAGAATTGCCACCCCCGGATGAAGATCGGTAAATTTGGTGTTGAAAAAAAATATTTTAATTGAAATGAGATTCATCTCTAACATGAATTATTTATTTTTAATATCTTGTGCATTATAGCATTTTATACCAAAAATATATTCTTTTCACAGTACATTAGATCAACCACCGCAAGCTACACAAATTCTTCATTATCAACAGCAGATACTCCAACAACATCATCAACAAGTAAGGCCTAGTGGACCTTTTGGCCTAAATCCAGATATAATTGCGGAAATTGAAAGGGACTGGGTGCGAGCCGATCAAATCGAACAGAAAGATTACAAACCAGTTGATATATCATTGCTTTTTGAGCCAGTTAAAATTATGCCGACAAAGGAAGGTGTTCAGTATCCGCAAGAAAAATTTGATCAGTTGATTGCTCGGGCCCCCCACATGCAACAGAAACACACAACCTTAACACCTCCGTCAGCTATTTCAATGCCGAGTGGCATACCGGCATTTATAAGTCCTCAACATCAGCAACAACAGTTTAATGCTGCCTTAGCTGGCAATTCACCAAAGTTAGTAACTATCGATACTTCGTTTACAATCAAATTTTCTAAAATAATATAATAAAATTTTAGCTTGGCTGATGTTCTGCCAAAACATGACCCACAATTAATAAAAATTATTAAGGCCGTTAGCAGCACGGATACGTTGAAAGCACGTGCTGCGATTAACGAGCTTACGGATATAATCGACACTCCGGAGAAACAAGCTGTCCTCCGCGATTATGAAGAAATATTTATTCAAAATATACTTTCACAACTAAAGGTATAAATTAGATATTTCCATAACCGTATATTTCGTAAATTATGTAAAATACTTACTGATTTCAGAATCTCTCACAAGTACCGATTTCAGAGTCATTGGTAGTTTATCAACCTTTGCTCTCTATATTGTATACATTCTTTAATGCAAAAACTTTGGGCAAGTCGCTCAGTGTGGCATCTATTAAAAACCTTATGTCTGCTTTGCTTCATCTAATGGCAGATCAGAAATTGACTAATGGCGACGATAGTCAATACAACAAAGTCATTAATGGAATTTGCCTTAAAGTCCTTGATAAAGTCAACTTTACAAATTTAAATTGGTATATTTTGAAATGGTTAACCTATAGCAGTCATTTAATAATGAATTTACTTTACATGAAGTGCGCTAATACGTTTGCTGCGAGAGACTTGCCCAGTAGCAGGTTTGCCGAAATTTACAGATCTATTGATGAAATGTATTTGGCGCAACGTAAAAATGTTACCGGAGCGTTCGAATGAACTGAACTATGATGCTGTCATTTTAGAGGTGCACGAGTTCATGTTAGCATTGCCAAGCACCTGGTGGCAAAATCGACCGTCAGATACCCCATTACGAACAGTCAAAACAATTATACACAACATGGCAAAAGTCAAAGGAAACGCAATTCTAAAACATCTCAACCAGATTCCCACACACTCTGAGTTACACACCTACTTGATTCGCATTTTAAAGGTATTATTAATTATAAAAGTAAATTAAAAAATGCTGATTTTGGGTGTTTTTATTTTTAGAATTTTCAAAAGGACGGCAATCATGCCAGTTCCTCACCTCAGCGTTCTACATCCGCAAAGGACTTAGTTGCAAAGCGAATTTCACATCAAACACACGAAACAGTTTCTCATATATTTAAACTCATCTCAGACAAGGAGACCAAACAACAAGGGTTACAAAAGCTTTACGAATTTAAGGTTCAACTTTATTATAATACTGCTTTGTACATGTTCATTAACGGTTCTTTGTTTGTCTAGTTACAAAATCCCGACGTTGATGTTGGCACATTTTTGCAAGGAGCTAGTTCCAATTTCCATAAATACATTGAAGACGGATTAGCAGAAATCGAAAGAGCGAATCGCTCGTCAACGAATAACGTTAATCGAATGGGTATGTTTTGTTTTTAAATAAAAAAATGCCAATTGTCAATAAATATTAAGACTGTAATTATCAAAATTCAGGTGGTGAAGTCGATCCAGATTATTGGATGAATCGGTTGCAACTCTTAAGAGAGACTGGAAAATTACCCCCAAGCTGCAATTCTGATGGAAGTACACATGTGATGGACAACAAAATAGCCGATGAGAACTTATGTTTGAACTCAATGAATGCTCAAAAGGTGTCTTTAATACGCAAAGAGGTACGATTGATTATTCTCCCTAAAATGTTTTAATACATGAATTACCTTCTGCCTAGAAACCTGAGTTGTCTCCAAATCGCCTCCAGCATATTCAGGCTAAGCTGGCGCAAATAAAAAAGGAATTGCCTAATACGGAATGAAATATATTTTCGTAAAGACATATAAGAAGTATTTTATTTTCAGTGGTCAATCATAATGTCCTAACCAAGTATGATAATATAGTTTAAGAATGTTATAATACTGACCATAAACTACTAACCGGTCAAACGGCAACTATACTCCTGGCCGCAAATAATGCAGATTTAATTTAGCTATAGTAACTATGATATTAACATTTCAAATTTAACCCACAAACTGAATTTGGATTTTGTGAACATGCCTCATTTAAGAGTTGATTTATGTTCCTTTCTTATTTCATATTGCTTGTTTACAGATCTTGTTGAAATTAAGCCAATTAAAATTTTTACTTTGTAATGCAACATTTAGAAAATAATTTGATAAATTAAAAAAAAAATACAGAAAAATATAATAAATTTTGAATGTTAAATTATTTCTTGATGTTATTGTATCCCCATTCAAGAACTAATAAATACAAATTTATGCTGATGAACAAACTTTCTATGAAATTGTGTTGCACGTAATTGTTATTAGTATTCATTGCTAGATATCATTACATGTCTAATGTTATTAATTTATTTTTATTATTACCATATTGTTCAACGCATTACAGACAAGAAGTTTTCATGTTCACAATAAATACTTTTTACATTTTCTATGTTATTGTAGTTTTTTCATTAACTATGCAAAAATAAATGTTAACATATATTTTAAAAATAATTTGTTTTTTTTTCGTTTTGCACGCAAAGAACATTAATTCGATCGTTTGATTAATTTAGACTGCAACAACGGCTTCAGTTACTATACCTGAGTCTTCGTTTTCTTCGTCGTCACCATCATCTTCACCTTCTCCATTCTTATTTTTAGAACGCTGGCCATCAAATCGAGATGATATTGTAGCAACCCGTATCGCTGCCTTGAATCCAACTCGTGCCTTCATTTTGGCCAACTTAGCTTTCCAATTCTCATCACGTGATGGTAATGCGCTGAGATACTCGATCATTTCCTCTTTCTTTGGGTCGACAATGGCCAGCACGGACATACAACCGTCGACAGTTCCAAGTACTATTGCCCTACCGTCCTTGCTACTCTTAATCGCTGTAAGTTCCGCCTGGAGTCGATAGTTTGCGATCATTTCAGTGTCCACGGTACGGAACACTCGGATGGTTTTGCGACCACTAAACGGTTATATTGAACGGTTATATTATATGCTTTGTTAGAAATCGAAAACGAAAAATACCTGTGATAGTAGCAGACATACTCGTCGTTTTCCGTAAAAAGACATATAACGGAGAAGACTCCTTCGGCTACTTTTGGAATAAACGTTTTAACAGTTGCACCCTTTCGAAGCTCTAGCATTTCCAAGCCGCCTCTGCGCACAATTTTGTGTTTTTGTTTTATTTCATGAATGTCGTTAAATAAATAATGGATATTTACCGTGTTGGTGCGTAGAGTCCACACTTTCCGTCCCTTGAGATGCTGCCACCCCACTTCGGTATTGACCGAACATGCTTCTTTGTCTTTATGTCCATAATACTGCCCTTCTCACTACTGATGACTGCCACCTGGCTTGCCTTGTGTGGCATGGGAACCAGAGAAAACACTTCCTGAAAGTATGAAATATTTCCAATGAAACAATTTAAAGTTAAAGAGGTTCGCATTCGCACTCACTTTAATAGCACAACCTTTGAGTAATATTTTCGAGACAAACGTTCCATTGGTGGCACTATAAATAGCCAAGCAATCTTTATTTGACTTGTCGACTGTGCAACAAATGATGTATGAGGAGTCAGCAGATATGACTGATTGCCGAAATGATAGTCCTGGTATCATCCGTATTTGAAACTCAAAGCGAAAAATTATGTTGCCCTCTGTGAATAGCCATAATGAAAGTTTGAAGCGAATCATTGAAAGATAAAATATGAAAGTATTTGTGTACAAACCTGGCACGGATCGCACTGTTGTAATGGCGGTGAGCTTATTGGACTCTTCGCCAGCAGCTGACGCATTTAACAGGTCCCTTTGATTTATATTCGGTACAGACACAGTCATGACTTTATAGCCATAATCCATGAAAGTGATTTGCTGTATACCTGGCTGATCGTCTCTGTACACAACTTGCTCGGAGACACGATTCCATATCAGAAACTTTCCGGTTTCTGAAGAAATAATGAATCGCCCATCCGGCGTCACTTCGGCATGAGTCACAATTGCTCCCAAAGGACTGTCAGCGAGCTTGGCCAACAAACGTCCGGAACGTGTTTCCCAAACTCCTACACAGCTTCGGGTAACCGTGGCCGCTATATCGACTTCCGAAAGACTGTAGGGTGTGCAAAACCAGAAAATTAAACCTGTTTTGTTTCAATATACCAAAAAGAATTACCTGATGTTATCAATTTGCAGTTCATGTCTATCGATTACATGAACCTTCTCGAATATATTGTTTATATTCCACACTTTGACGGAGCGATCAATAGAGGAAGTGACGACATTGTTCCAGTTGCCAATTGTTAATGCCTCCAATTGGATTATACGTCCAAAGTGAGCGTCAAGAACTTTAGCAAGCTGTCGAGATTCCAAACACCAAACATACAAATTTTTGCGTACGCCTGCGACGGCGTAGTCCATTTTGGAACTGACCATTATGGAATTCGATTGCATTATTTTTGTGGTAATATTCCGGACACCATGCGGCAAAGCTAGATAGATAGCGTCCTCACTTAGGCGATGGTCCTCGGTGCCAAAGTTCCAAATAACAAAGCCCCTGCCAGCAGTGCCCAAGAGCATCCGATCGTCTTGATCCAAACGAAGTTGTAGTATCATCTCCTTTTCGTCATTTTCAAAGCGCGGCAATGACTCGACGAAAGTCCATTTAAAGTCCCCGGTCTCATCTTCGCATACGAACTCAAACACCGACACTTCGAAGTTGGTATCATTTGCACAGCCAAAGACTTTGCTGCGATTATTGTTGATGGCGAATGCACTATAAAAACACTGTGGTTCTGAATGCTTACCACCCCGACAGGCGTCCAAACGCAGACGCATTTCATTTATGGATCCAGACCAAAACACGGCGTTATAATCGGATGGATTAAGAAATTCCATATCTGTGGTGAGAATATTTTTGTGTAAAAGTTATGCAAAGGACAATCAGTACACTCTAACAACTTACTGAGTAACTCCCAGCCCTCATTGTCACCAGCGGCTTCAAAAATCTCGATAAGATTACCGCGCATATCAAACTTAGCCCAACGTAGTTTGCACATTATGAAAAGACTAAACAGAACAGAAAGTAAATACAACGGACATCAATTTCAAACACTTTTGTAAGTACTTTTGATTAAGCAGATAGAGGCCGCTGACGGGACCGTCGCCATCTTCGAAAGGACTGTTAATCACAACAAATTCACTGGACAGCATGTTCAGGAGAACGGTTTGATTGTTATTGGAGTAAGCTGCTGCCCACTTGTTATCCGGACTGAGCACCAACTGTTGCATTATGCCTTCAATGCCGGGATTAACATCGCGTGTTAGATCCGAAGTAGATAAGTCGAAGGTGATGAAATGTGTTGATATTGAGACCATGTATCGCATATCGCTTGTCAGACAGAATGCGAAAACAGCAAATTGATGTCCTTCCAGGGAATACTAAAAATAAACATATAATTTTAATATTCAGCCTACCAGACCTTGTGTATGAAATATACACCTTGAGGGGGCCGCCGGGCGTGTGCAGGCAATGTGAGTAAGGAATAAGACCGCAATCCTTCGGACCACTATTGTCGCACGCTCGCAGAAGCATTCGGATATTAGCATTTCCGCCTATTTCTGGCAAGAGACGACCAATCAGTTGCGGCGCCAACATGTTCGGATATATGGCCAAGATGGCGCCACCCAAGCGGAGCGCATCCGCGACAAGCATGAGTTCGCGCTTAGCTTCCTTGTCTTCTGTATTCGAAGACGCGTCCTCGAAGTCAGCCAGTACGGCTTGCAAGGGACAACTCGACAGCTTCGCATGCAGCCAGTCATAGTTGAAGAGCACGTGTTCAAACAAGTCTGCGAAACGGCGCGACCGTACGAAGTGAAAAGGCAACTCGCCAAACTAAAACAACAATTACTTCCACACTATTATATGTACCACATCTCACTTGCTCACCTTGCGGAGATTATACCGCTTTGAGGATCCGTCTTTACTTGTGAAAACAAGTGGTTGAATCGGCACTTTTCGATCCGCGGAGCCCTCCTTCTCAGCCAACCCGAACCGATGGCGTTGTATTTCTGTAAATTTAAATGGCTTTGGTATGCCACCGCCCCAGATTCCGAGGTAATAATCTGCAATCATTGAGTGAAAGTAAATCGCCATGTTCATGTTCTTGAAGTATCGCTCCTTTGCGGTATCTCGAAACTGTCTGTGGTACCAGTTCATCACGTTGACGCCATCTGCTTCGCGTTCGCTCAGATAATTCGGCAAATCATTTCGTATGCGGGTCCACAGAAGAGGCGGTATGCGGCGCACCGGTGGCATGTGGTACTGATAGACGTCATCCAAGACCTTGTCATCCAACGATATAAGATCCTCTAATTCACTCTCGGACAGACCCGACTTTGCAGCCGTTATGTAGGCCAGCGCATGGAAGACCAAAATCCGGCCGTGTTGCTTCTCAATGCGCTCAAACAACATCATGATCGAGTCCATCACAGTATTCGCTAAATGTGTGAGACTGTGTGGCGTGTAGCTGCGCCAGCGGCAGATCTCGGCAAAAACGAGCTTCACGAATATGGGCAATGAGCACTTGCTGATCGCATTCGCAACCAAGCGCCACTGATAATTGTTTAGATCCCGGCACGCTGTCTTCATCCACATTTTAATGACGTTCATTGCCAGTTCCTCACCCAACGCAGTTACCTCAATGAAGTTCTCTTCAATGTCGATCATCTTACGTAGGACATGATACTCCTGCGAAACTGTTGGGTTCGATGCCTCATTAGCACAAGAAATAATTATCTGTAATAACGTTTTTAACTCAATTAGAATGATTTTCAATAAAAATACTGAATCCCAACGGATTTGGCATGCTTTGGACAATAGGAAAATGCACATGCGATTAGTCGAAATCAAAATCAATTTTGAAAAATTAGCAGTCACAGTTCAAGCAATTTGAGAAACTTGTACAGAAATCCGAATTCAATGTCATGCAATTAGATTAATTTAAAAAAAAAAAAAACAACAACAACAAATTGCCACAGTGAGCACATGCATATATGTAATTATAAGTAAATATGTATAATTATTGTTATTTTATGTAAGTTTGGTTGGATTGCTGAAGGACAAAGCAAAAATTGTGTAAAATAAGGAGCGTTCCAGAGGGAGCGATTTACCTTGCAATGCGGCGGTAAACGGGTTGGTATCCAGGACACTTTATTGGAATCTTGTGTTCCGGTCAATTGGTCAACTGAATCAAGGTACAATGTGAGCGGCTGATTCGAACTTGCATAAGTTAATAATTGCTTAAAATGTGCTGTTAAAGGTACAAGGTCGTCTGGTATATTCTCAAATGGCAGCATCAAGTTATACGATATCTGTATGCATAAGATAAACACACACATATAAACGTGTGTACATATGTATGTGTGTAAATGAAATAATCGATATAGAAATGTTGGTAAATTATAGAGCGAGAGAGATAGTGAGAGTGAGTGAGAACGAACACTGTTCAGTTTACTAATGAGCAAGTAAGGAAGTTTGTAATGGTCACCTGCTGGCAGATTGAGATAAGTGTCGGTGTCAGTGCACTTGAATCGGGCGTTGTTCCGAGAAATCGTATTACGTTGATGGGTCTCTTGTCGGCGAACCATTCACTGGCAACCAAGGACGCACTTTTCGCAAGCAGGGATGTCTTGCCGCAACCTCCTTCGCCGTAAAGGACAAGTGGCTTATCTGAATCCCCCAGCATATATCGCTTGATTCGTTCGCAACTTTCTTCGCGACCGTAAAATACTTTAACCGAATTGTTGCAAGCGTGCAAATGCTGAAGGATTTCAGTTACTATCTGTCCCTGTGCACTGGAGTCTTCTTTGCGCATCGCCCTATCTACAAGTTTTACGATGTTCTTGTAAAAATGTGAAATAAAATGATTAAGATACTCCTCATGTGTCTCAATGTCAAGACCCTCGCGTCCAATCCACTCGACTGTGTATCTGCAGAGGGATTATATAAAACAGAAGATTATCAACTGTGTCTTTCGCTTACGCTTAGTAGGCCTCATTCCACAAACGGCAAGGCAACATTTACTAAAGTCTTACTTTTGCATATTACTTGATTCGATTTTGTTGGGAAGCCGTGTGTCCCTCAAATCGCCAAGTAATTTGGCTGATTCAGTGTCCAGGCTGCGATTGATGATATCCACAAACAAAGATGCCTTCTTTAAATTTTGCAGATTGATGTTGTTGATGTAGCGCACATATGCCAAGCAGTGATTTTTTGTATTCTTCACATTCAAAATACCATTGATGACTTCACGTTCAGTCACTATATTCGTTAAAGTTAACAAATTACAGGTTACGTGTGACGAATGACATTGCAAACACATGTTGAGAACTTACCTGACATAAAGTAGTTATGCACGTTATCTTTGCTCATCTTGTCGCTGGCCCCCAACGAGGCGGCCGCCTTGCGTAATAGCTTTTGCATTTTGTTAAGCGTGTCCCACCACACGGCCTGATCCTCAGCTTGCAACTTTGGAACTCGCTGTATGAGTTCGAATTTTTGCCTGTTAGTCTTATTCGTGAGTCTATTATTAAGTCAGTTATGTACCTTATTGTTGAAGTTGATCAAAATTGACGAAATTGGCTGCAATACCGAAATTGGGGGCACCGCATTCGAATCCTTTTTATACCAAAGATCAAGTAATGCTCTGTCCACGCCCATTGATGTGAGTTCCTCACATATTAGTGCCAGCTCCGATGACACAATATATGTCGGAATTGGTCGATAACCATATTTCTGACCCAAGAAAACAATAAAATTGGGACCCATCGAAAGGCGCTGACAGTTCTTGATTTCGCGCATGCAAAGCTCTGTAGTCATGTGATCATCGGTGGCCTCATCACGCACACCCCAACGCATGTCCACCACCTGATTGAAGGTCAAGAGTTGAAACCGTCAAAACCGGTTACGTAATGTCATTAGAAAATTCTGTATTCACCTGAAATTCTAAGCCATGCTTCTCACGACAATAATCTTTTATTCGAGGATAACACTTGGCCATCAGTGTGTTCCTCTCCATTGTCGTGTCTAGAAAACCACAATCAAACGAATTTAGCAAAACAGTTTAGTTACGTAACATAACACTTTTCAAAAACGGTCTTTTGCATACCCGTAAACGTTGAACTGGTGAAAATGCGTACGATTTTCGAACTGACTGGGGGCAGCGACTCCAACGATCCCGCAAAAATCGAATCAATTGTCCGATCATCCATTATGGCTTAAATGGTATTATAAAAAGGAATTTCTGTGTTTTCGCTTTGCTTTGCATCCAATGTTTTCGTAGTGTTCTCTTTGAAGTCCAATCAATGTCTGAGCATGAATGCTTTGGCAAAAATAAAAGTTCAAATTTGTTATGTTTGGTCGATAATTTCCATACGTGAGCATTTGACGCACTGATTCGCTCGACTTATGACTGACGTGTTGTCCCAGTAATCACTGCAGTCCTTCATTTAACTTTTTCTTTTATTGCTTTCATATTTTCTGCATGCCCGAGTTACAAAAGTTTGAACTTCCGCACGAAATTCAGTTCGTTGTTGTAGCAACCGGTCGGGCACACCTGTGGATCACATCAATTTTAGTTACAATCCTACATCGGTAGGATGTACACCGCGTGAGTGACAGCCAACAAGTGTTGTAGCTATGACGTATTATGTTGCGTGCAGACCACAAATTGCTAATTTCAAGAAGTCAAAGTTTCAATGTCGACCTTACAACACACAACGCCAAACTCGCAAAAAATCAGGTGTGTTACCATAAACACTTCACAAGTTCAAAGGCTTTAAGAATTTGTGCGGCGTACAGCAAATGTCGATATTATGAGATCAAAAAAATGGGCGAACATCAAATTGGTTGTATTAATGGTATTTATTTCATGTATCTAATGTGTATAAATTAGTGTTTTTGGATTTCAGTTATTTAAAAGTAATTATTTTGTTTATTAAACTAAGAGGGAGTTTAACTCTATGATAAAACTGCTAAACAAATTGTATTAACTACAAAGTTTTGATAGGGCAAAAGTAGTTTTTTTTTTTTTTGATGATTTATGTAAAATTGCATTCAAATGATATTAACAATTTTTCAATTCAATTATAAGACATACATGCACATACATAAATAAAAGTACTAAGCCTTATTAACTATGAACAAATATTCAGCGTGTGAAGAACAAAAGTTTATGAATTTTAAAGCATATTAGTTTATGCATAAAAGTACCCATTTTATATATGTATATGTATTTATATCATGATGGTATGATGTATGATTTAATGTGGCTAAGTAGTTTTGAAACGAAATACACCGAATAATTAGTCGTAAATCATTTGCTAATGTTTAATAATAGTAATCAAATGCTTATATAGCTGATAGGTTTCTATGGCGCAGTATGACCCTTGAAGGAAGATCCATTTTCTAAATTTTGTTGGGATTTTGCGGTTGGATTGCTCGCTGACTGCCGTTCTCCCCTCGCGGCCACAGCCATTTTATGTATGTGTGGCGAGGACGGCGATGTCAACGTGATCCTACAATAAGAAGAAACTTTTTTGTATTGGAGTAAACCAAAAGTAGTAAACACTATATTAGTACTTCCTAATAGTTGTTAGCATCATTATAAGCTTCAAAGACTTGTTCAAGGTTTCGCCTACCTGGGACTGTTGTCCTCCTTCTCACACACCAATGTTCGTGTAGTGCTTACAGGTGCGTCGCCATTCGTTGCATGGTTAGCGGTTCGCTTTACCGTAATTGGACGCAAACGTTCCTCTAGATCACTAATTGAGCCCACTGAGCTGAGACTATCCTCGCTGAAGGTTGATTTGATTAAATGATTTTTGAAATGTGCAATGTGTTATAAATTTTTAATTACCTCTCAGTCAATTCATCCTCGCCCTCCTCTTCCATTGCTTGCTGGAGATCGGCGATGCGTTGCAATGCCAATCGTAAGTCATTTTTCAAAGCGGCTCCTTCTGATTCCATTTGTTCGATTTTCTTTTCCAAATCCTTGCGCTTTGCTAGGGACTCTTGCTCTCTGCCCGCTACAGTGTGGAATTCTTCACGCATTTCGCGCAATTGTTTTTGTGATTTTTTGAGGGCATCCTGTGCCTGCATTTCACGCAGCTTAGACTGAGATACTTCGTTTTGTATCTTCTCCAAGGATTCTTTATGACGATTTACTTGCACTTCCAGTCGAGCACGCGTGGCGTTCTCAAGTTCGAGGCGAGATTCAAGTTCCTTGGATCGAAGTTCCAAACTAGAAAAAATTTGGTTTTATTTTTAATATGTTTTACTAATTTGGATTTATGCTTACCGCTTTGACATCATGGCTGCTGAGGGATCACCCATGCTCTCAACATTGTCAAGTCTGTGTTGCAGATCGGTGATTTGTTCCTTCAGATTGTTACGTTCGGCTTCAATTTCGGAAAGTTTAAACTCATATTCAGATACGGCTATCTGTTCGGTGTTTAGTTGCTTTACAGCCGTGCTATACTTCTTCATGAGCTCTCCGAGTTCTTCTTCGTTTTCTTCGATTTGCGCTTGCAACTCAGCTTTATCGCGATGTGCTGCATTTGCTTTGTCTTCTGCTTCATTACGGGCACGGTTTGATTCCTCGAACATTGCCTGTACCTCAGCCAATTCTGCTTCAGCCGTTTGCCGCGCTTTCATGGCCAGTGAGCGCGCTGATTCCGCATCTTCAAGTTGATTGCGCAGCTGTCGAATTAGAGTCTTGCCAGGCGAGTCGGCTTTCAAACGGTCCAACTGCGTCTGTGCATCCTTCAAAAGTGCCTTATATTTGCGGAGATCTCGGCGTAATTTCTGATTAAGCGCGTCCTCAGCTTCTCGATCGACACGATCACGATCCTCAACTGATGAGAGTCGACGCTCTAACTCATGTTTCTCGCGCAGTAATAATGTACGCTCTTCGTGTTCAGTCTCTAATTGGCATTCGAGAGCTAATTGAATCAAACATAAATTTATGTTTTAGTAGATAAACTTCTGACAAGATTTCCAAACCTATGTACCTTTAATTTTCTTATAAGCATTGCCTCGTGCTTCCTCCAACTCGTCATCGCGTTGTTGAGCCTCTCTACGTGCTTCTTTCCGCATTGTCTCCAGCGTCATTTCCAAACGTAACTTAGCTTGTTCGAGCAGTTGAACCTGACCCGCCATTTCATCCAACTCTTCCTCTTGATCTTTAACACGGCGTTCGAAATCGTTCTTAGCACGACGCAATTGCGCAAACTCCTCTTCAGTGCCACCGCCGAAAGTCATTTCCTCGAGTTCGCGCTGCAATGACGCCAACTTTTCCTCTTTCAACTCCAGATCAAGTCGCGTGTCCTATTATATTAAAAACGCATTATTCGAATGTGTTGCATTTGAGTTTAATATAAGTAAATTACCGCCAATGATTGTTCGAGCGTGAACTTTTCTGCACTTAATACGTCTTTTTCTCGAGAGAATCGTTCCTTCGATTGCCGTTCTTGTCTTGCTGTGTCCTGTGTCGCGGATACATTTAAAATATATTATACAACTATCTTCTGATAAACTTATTTATTTCTTACTTGAAGTGCCTGACATTCAGCATCGAATTTTCTCTGCTTTTTCTCCAGCAAATTGTTACGGGCATTTTGCTCTTCGAGTAACATACGCAGATCATTCATTTCGTTGGTCATCTTTTGCGCTTTACGCTTCCACTGCCCAACAACCTGTCGTTGTTCCTCAACCTCCTCATATGCATCAGCAAGCTTTAATAAAGTATTTATGTAGAAAATCATTCCATATATTTTCAAAATTGTTAAACAAACTCACTTTCTTTTCCAATTGCTTCTTTAGGCCCACAAGTTGCTCCAAGTCGTGCTCGTGCTGAGTCTGCAGCCGTCGTTTAGTAAACTCAAGTTCACGTGCAGCTCGTTCATATTTCAGTTTGTAAACACCGCCACCACTGCCACCGGCTCCGTCTTCCATTTCAGGGTCCTCATCCTCAGAGATATTGTTCAAATCTGATTTCGCACATATCAGTTCCATTTCCAGTTTTTCTGTCGATTCTTGCAGACTTTTCACCTTGGTTTGTTGCTCACTCAGATCCTTTTCAAGCTTGAGGCGCTCACCAGTCTCGGCTTCGAGTCTTTCGGTGGCTATATGCGCTGTAGATCGCTCTTCAGCCAAGTCAACGGTCATCTCAGATAACTGTCGGAACAACAAAGATCAAGAAGATTTATTTATACACTCATCACATTGACACTGTTTTAATCGGAAGCGTCGACTTTTTTTTAATTGTATTTGAAATTTTATTGTACAATATGTGTGCAACAACCTAACAAACTCTATGAATAGTACCTCATCCATTTCAGTGTCATCTTCGTCGCCTTCGTGTATGGTGCGATCATCATCTGTTATTTCAGAACAATCTCTCGCCATTGAATTTGAGCGAGAGGTTGGGGTATGAGGTAATTTTTTTGAAAGCTGAAATGCTTTTGTTAAAATATTTTGGGTTGATCGTGAACGACCAACGGATGGACATCGTTCCATGCTGCTCCGTTCGCGTTGGCGTTCAATCAAAGAGATCGTGTCGAAATCGTCATACAGTGAGTTCGTTGGTGTAGTGCATCTACTGTCCAAGCTATCTAAGCGACTCTTTGAGCCTAAACGTCGTGCACGTTTGCCTAAAGCGGTCCATTCTTCTTGCACGTGGTCAGTGCGCTTTAAGAAATTTTGTATCTTTTCACTGAGATAGGCCGAAGCTGTATGCGGATCTTCGTAGGAAGGCGACGGGCGTAGATTTTGACGCACTGGTTGATTGCGGCAACCGAGTACAAACGAAAGATTTGCATCAAAAACAACCGGCGAGGACTCAAGATTTCGCATTTCGTAAACATCCAAAGGATCGCCTTGAGTGTAAGTCTGGGGAAACACGCGCCTTGGAGGCGTTTGTAGCCGCGAAAAGCGAGAAGAATTTGATGATACATGTGATCTCGTGGATGATGTGTTACTGCGCACAGAAAGCGTTGGACTGGGAGAGCGGGTTAGCAAACTTAGGCGATGATCAATGTTCGTTGAAGATCCAGACTCTGACTTAGAAATGGGAAGCTTTAGTGAAACCTTGAATGGTGTTTCGACAACCCCAGCATCATTACCGCTATAAACGCTTGAGTTGGACGTTAAAGTGTGATCACTACGTCGTTCCTTTTGAATTTTAAAGCAGTTTCCATTCATTTTAGGACTGTCTGTGGGTAAGCCATTGCCGGATTCATAGTTGGCGCTTCGGACTGAACGACTAACGTGACTAAGTCGACTTTCCAAGCCATAGTTCTCTGTCTGATGGGAGGTTTTGGCAGGAAGACGGTTGTCTTTTCGGGCAAAGTTGAAAGGTATAGGTGGTTTAGATGGCATTGAATCGCCAAATGAGGTTGATATCGCAGAAGAGCCATTGCCGCAGCCTCTGGATATTGGTTTTGGTGGTTTGCCTACAACTGAATTTTGTTGCGGCTTAGGATTTTGCATTGCTTTTAGCACACGATCCATGAATGCTTCTTCTTTAGCTTGCGTTGTTACAAAAGGTGCCGCACCCTCTGATCCTACGGTGCTTGTGCTATTTGGGATTTTTGGAGCTGTGTTGGTGCACTCAAAACCAACAGCTACAGCTGCTAGCTGTTCGCCGTGTTGGTCGTTAGTCATGTTTCAAGATTCAATGCTGGGATGCGAAAATGCATGCAGAATATGAACGGACAGGTGGGGATTTGTTGGTTATCGTAAGGTTAGCAACATGCTAAATATACTCGTATCTCGATTAGTTTTTTACAATTTCTTTTCAGTTCGAATTTACTTTATTTCGTTTTCGGGCGTTGAAATTTTGCACAATGTTTAAAAATGGCCGGATATATCAATAATTTCATTATATGTATATGTATGCATGTATGTATGTACATATGTAAATTGTGTTAACCAATAAATTGGAATTACATTCACAAATGTCTAAACAAGAGGATGTCATGCGTTGCCCTGTTCAATTCAAGTTTAGAGTTGCATATTAAGAGGACACAAACTATACATTATTATATATTGAAGAATATGGAAAGATATTCGAACCGATCCGAATTTGAATCTAATTTCAACGCGTCGACTTCGTTGTGCGCAACATTCGGTTGGCATAACCGCTCGACAATGACTAAAGTTATATGTATCTGATTCGCATTGGGCCAAATAATTTGTTCACTCAGCGGCATTATCGGCGGTGATTGTTCGTCTTCAGTGCCACTTGTGCGTGGCTGTCATGGGAGAGCAGCTGCCTTATGCTCTCGGCAACGGTAAATGCCGTCTAGTTTTGGCAATTTGCTTTGGAGAGCAATAAATTAGGAAATTGCAGAATCCAAGCAGACAAGACAAGCAACAAGTTTTCGTAAAACAATCTATTTCAATATGTGCATTTTGTACATTCACAGATACGAGTGTGTGTTTACATATGTGTGTGACTGTATGTGTTTTTGCGTGTTCGTGATTGGAAATTAAATTAACAAATGCAATTAACGCAATCTTTTGCACTTTAAAGGCAATACAGATTTAATGTGGCATGGGCAACTTGCATTGTCTATCGTTAGTTGCTTCTTAAAAGAACATTCAATGAATTGATAAATCTATTTTTATCTGCTTCAAAACGCACGACTTTTTTATCTATTTTCTGTATTGCTTAATAACGGGCAGACCCAAGACAAACACAGAAATAAACATAAAGTATTTTTTTGTTGCACTACAATTTGAAACAGACGAAAGAGTTGTTTGGACTGCCCAAGTTAGTATGTAACACTTCCGTTTAAGAAAAATCGACTCTTTTTTACGCACACGTACATATCTCAGTTGAAGTTCGAAATAATGTTTCGGGTTAGCTTAAAATGTATGCAGTAACGGTAACAGCTCGAACGCGCTTTTTCAGGGTATCAAGCAGTCTATAAATCCTACAAATGTCATTGTTATTTGTCTTATTTTGTCATTGATTTGTTGCAGAAGAGGACAGTTCGGAATATTTTTGGCTTGTTGTCAGTTTTCTCTGTTTCGGGTTGATCACGTGGGAAACAGATTGCAATCTTTAGAAGAGATAATATTCTTTCTCAAATATCCAAGTTTTTTACGAAACACTCAAAATTACGCAAAATTGAATTAGAATTGTTCGAATGCGACTCAACAAAGCGCATCTATTTATAGAGATCATATTGCAAAATTTGAATTTTCTTTTTTCGCTGTTGGCATCGTTTGAAGAAATGATCTGAGGATATAAAGTTGGCATATAAAGCGTGCCAAAACATTCTTGTCGTTTGTTTTGAAACAGGGTGAGCCAATTGCGATAAGTATATATATTATGTGCTCCTTCATATAAATATTTATGAAGGAGCACAGCAAGATCCCACAAAAAACGTATGGCAACGATCAGAACGACCATTGACATCGATGGAGATATGTTCGTTGATTCTCATTAACAATATTCGAAGACTAAAAGCTAAACAGATTGTAAATAGAGGGAGGCAGAGTATGTGGGCCTACCTTGTCAAGCCAAATATTGAAAGAAGTTCCGGTTCCCTGATTGCAACCCATAAAAGACCATTTGGAACATTGCATTTATATATCTATCCAATTATAATTCAATGTTTTATTATGCCAAATCAGATGTAAAATTTGTTGGGAACGGCACTGTAGAGTATTTTATAATCGAGTATACTCGGATGTAGTGTTCCGAATTGTTTTTTTTTTTAATAATTAAATTAGCTATGACCAATGAATGATATAAGTACTATGACTCACCTTAGCCTCCAATTTTTGATTTTCAATTTTCAGTTCACTTCGATCACACTCAATTTTTTCCAATTTGCTGCGAAGCAAAATCAATTCTTCGTTTGCAAATTTAAGTTGCTCCTCTGTGCGATGTACATTGAGTAGCGGAGTGACGCGTATCAATAACCGCCACCAGGGCCAGTCCCGAACGGCGAGAAAGGCTTTCACATTGCGTTGGATACAGCGAACGGCCAGTTCCTATAAAATAAACAAATGCATGCAGATACAGAATTTGGCTTGCAATAGGAAGGGAATAAACCCCACAAAACTGATGCTTTTTGTAGTCTAAGATTCGGTTTATGCCTACCTGTACTCGTCGTTGCGTCATATGCTTGCGAGCCAAGTAGCCACGACAAAACGCTTGTAGTTGAATAATCCTATCTGACAGCAGTACATCGCGCTTCGCCTCCAATTCATTCAACACACCCGAGCGGAACAATATCTGCAATTTAAGTATGGTTCAATAAGAATCAAGGTCATTTACAAATATTAACCATTTTAATAATTATTAATTTAATAAAATGTTAACAATGAACTATTAACCACAATTTAAAAAAAAATTAATGATTAAAACAATTATAAGATTAAAAGTGTAAAAATAAAATTGACTATAATAAATATTTTGAGTCTCTGACTCGACGGTGGAAATTTATTTGCATTTCGGCAGCTATTTATTTAAACTAACTAAACCCTTGTCCCCTCCCAAAATGTTTCAATTGTTTAACGAGAGAAAATTTGAATTGCTTGGAATATAAAATAACAAATACAGGTTGTCTTAATAATTTTTTAACAATATTTACGATGAAAATCATTGAATTAATCGTTATATGCATACAAATTCATAAGTCCCCGACTAATGAGTTGTTATAATACTTATAAAATTGAACTATACACTTTTTTTTTTTATAATCAGTATTCAAGACGTGCTGGCAAAGCACATACGAAAAGAAAGTATTTAGTTATTGGAGAGAGAAATCAAACGATTTGAAAAGCGAAAGCGGAACACCAAATTTTAATCTGAGCCAATCGGTAAACAGCAAACAAACTCATGACATTGAAAAACGTTTAAAAAAAAATAAAAAACGACGAAGACAATTACATCAAATTGTAATAATTTATTAGGTATTTTAAAAACTCAGTGTTATTGAAATACATTTGGATGGAGTGTGATGTTGTGTCGAAAAGTCAACAAATCACTAAATTATAAGACAAATCCGTTGGTACTTCAGGATAGACGTATAGTTACCTCTTTTGTATAGGTTGGATGTATTTCAACATAATTCTGTATGCAACGCACCGAATCAACTTGTGCTACTTTAATAACTTTGCATTGATTTTGCGATTTGGGGCGTTCAGAAACGAAATTGTTTGTTTGTTTTTCGAATTTGTTCAGGAGTACGCTGATCTTTGGTGACTTGACGCGATTTGCGCTGAAAGCGGTCGCAACGACCGCGCTGCCGGGAATGTCTCGTTCCTCACCTAAGCTTCCCGTAGAAGACGTCGTCGACACTGAGAGATCAGCATGTGAGCCCTCATTGCCGTTTGATATGTGACCAGAATCGTCGGAGTCGCTTTGGCCGTGATCGGTGCTAGTTAAGCATGCTTCTGCTTTGGTCGTCTCTTTGTGTTTGATCTCATTGGGCTTTTCGTTGTTCGATGTCATTTTCGTGGACGGTTGTTGAACCACTTTGATTAGGAGACAAGCATGCTTGTCTGATGTCTCGCCTAGAACCGGTGGTATAATTCTACAAGATTCCAATTTTGGTGGTTTCATTTTGTTTTCATTTGCATACTTCACTTTTTGTTGTAGTTGCCTCCGCTTCGCGATATTTGCGTTGACCGACTTACCGACTTTTCGACTCGACGATGTTCTGCCGATGTGTGTTGAGTGTGCCGATTTGGCCGTTCTTGGTCTTTGCGTGTTTAGAGTTTCAACCTTGCGCAATATCTCCTGCCCCTTTGCCAGGCATTTGCCCAGCAGCTCGTCGCCATTGCTTGTGCTTCTTTTTACATTCGAGACTTTCAAAGTGCTTTGAACATTCGAAGGCGTACTGCCTTTTTTTGGTTCGCTGGGTGTTTTGCCGTATGTGGCCTTAATTGATTTCGTCTGGCAGGTTTTTTGCAGTGTAACAACCTTCGGGGCAGGCAATTTTTCTGTTACGGCACGTATTTGCTCATTGCTCGTCTGAGAATTTGCAAGCTTCGTGTTACTTGCATTGTGCCCATCGACAGTTGATTCCATGCAGAAGCTTTTACTGCGCTTACGAAGCGTGGAATTTTTCGAAATTGGTATTCGACTGTTTGCGTTCAGCGACGTATGATTGATTTCCCAAACTGAGCTTGAACGTCGCGTGCCTCTGTTGTATGTTGGCCGAAAAAAAAACGATTCTTGCACTTGGTTCAATTTGCGCTCAACACTTAATGAAAACACGCTTTTCGATTTTCCTAGACTAACTGACTTTATCGTTTCGCAAATTGCCATTTGATCCGTGCTTGGAATGTTGGTGACGTTTTTACTTGATTTGGATATTTCTTTAGTCACAAATTGATTTACATCGGCATCGTCGTCAAGGACGTTTGATTGCTCGTGCTCCCTCTGATTGTCTTGATAATCAATTAATATTTTGTCGAAACTTTTTAAAACAGCATTTAATTTTCCTTCATCATGTGCAACTTTTTCGAGTTCCTGAAATATTTCCTCTTCCAAGGATTGCTTCGCAATATTCAGACTAAGACTCAATTGACTCTCGTCGTCGCTGTCGATGTAATCGCTTGTCGAGCTTGTTGAAGAACCAACTTTAAAAACGCTATTTAGAGTGTTCCTCTTGGGTTGGTCATCATTCTGCTTGCTTAGCTCGCCAGACTTTCTTTGGAATACCGCTTCGCCTTTGTTTTTAATGTCAACCACAGGTTTTGATGTATACTTTCCAGGCGAGGAGCCATCCATAAGACTTAAAGAGCTTAATGACCGTGAATGCTTGCCTCTGTAGAGTTTACCCGTTATGATTTTTGGTGTTAAATTATCTTCAATTTTGTGTCGTATGTTTGAGAAGAACTTCTTGCTGCCCGCGAGCGGTTGTTTAACATTTTCTGGTGGAGCGGCGCCATTGTCGGCACCTGCTGTGCTCTTACCCGATTGACGCAGCTGCGACAGTTTCGATTTAGCAATGTGTTTATGCATTTCTCCTTTCGGTTTTCGTAATTTTTAAAATAAATTCTAACATGAAAATGTCATCCTTTTATGTCATGGCAAAAAATTAGTGTTTGTGATTCGAAGACTTCTTTAACTCTTTATTTCGGCTTGATTGCTTTAAGTCTTATGCGTCCAGTTGAAGTTGTGTGCTGTGTCGTCAATGGTTGATGTTCAACTGAATTTCTCCTATGGTGTTTCGTTTTATTACTGCACTTTACACTTGTTCCAAAACAAGCAAACAGCAAACAGCCAAGCCGAGACGACATCGCGGTTGCCCATCACGTCGGACGTGCAGACATGCACAAACAGGTGAGCACAAACAGACGGCGGTAGACCACAACACTTGTGGCACGTCATGTATTCAAAACCAGCTTATCACAGCCAATTGCCAACGTAAAGCGGTTTGAAGCTCAACACACTAGCTGCGTCTCGGGAGCAAACATGTTGCAACGCCAATGCTTCACTCACAAGTTAGACACGAATATAGACACGACAAAAACAAAAGTGAGGAAAAAAAAACAACCTATGACAATAACTAAGACATAAACTCACACATTCATGTAACGTTTATTCAAACACTCCCCAAAATTTGAAGTGAGTCAACGCAGCTGCGTTTAGAAAACGTTATGTTCGTTGCGTATTTGTAATATTTGAGTTGGTATGATTTTCTGTAATCGGCTGGCGAGTTTGTTTGTACCGATCAATTAATATCGAAAGTAATCTATTCCGTGACAGACGACGCAAATATAAATATTGACAGACCTGTAGACACTTGATGTTTTAGTTTGCTAATTCAAAATAAGGAACTAAAATATGAAAATGTCTTCTTAGCGCTTCTCTGAGCAGTGCATAAAATAAACACTAAAAAGTCCAAATTATTTAATTGCTTGCATTTGAAAAATTTCACCTGTCAACGCTCGCTTTCATCGCCCGCCTATCATCACATTTTTTCTTTGAACAGACTACACAGTTTGCCCATCGGCCAAAAAGCACATAACATTTGCGGGTTTCATACTGTTCGCAGTTTAACCGCATGTCCATCCCACCGTCCTCACGCAATGCAACGTCATTTTAAGTGAAAGTGCATAAAACTTATTTTTTTTTTGTTTTTAATATTTTCATGCAACTAGAAAAACAACTTTCCTATACATACATACATATGTACAAACGTATGTACATCCATAGACATATGTATGTATGAGTAATGTCTATTTCGATTTGTCAACGTACACTTTTTTCCATAACATAGATGCACGCCACTGTATAGAGCAGCAAGAAGACGCGCCACAGAGCGCAAAACACATTTCGCTGCGAACAAAACTGTATAAAAACATGCATGTAATCACAATCTATCAAGTCTTCATTGGTTTCGATGAAAAGGACTTTATTTGTAAGCGACCAGAAATGTGCTTTCGCGGTTCGATTGAACAGGCATGTTGTACCAGATTGTGTATCTCGATAATCCGCACACATGCTGAAACACGGATATCATCACTTGTATGAAAAAAAAAAAAACAAAAAACGAAAACAAAAAACCCCCAGCAGCCCTTTTTGCAATGAGCCGAATTTTTGTTAACCGCAGTTTGCCCAAGTAGCGTTATAAGTAAAACCGGCTGCGCGCGTGCAATCCAAAAGATGCCAGCGTTCTGAGCAAATTGCTGCCAGTCGGTGCCAATGGTTGACTGTTTTCGTATTGTTTAGTTTCAAGTCAATTTTGTAACTTGATCTCGCTTAACTGACTTAACGGCTATCATTGCGTATGAACTTGACCGTGAAAGTCATCATTGTTCATGGATTGTCTAAATTGCAACTAAATGATCATCATTATGGCTGTGTACAAGCAGGGCAGACTGCATCAGAAGAAACTGCAATTTGTGACGTAAATTGTGGTGCTGCCTGCGCATGGGAATATAGGAAATGAAGACTGCCTGGAACTGTTGTAATCAGATAAGTAACATCAATTAAGAGCATATTGCATGTGTACATATGTACATACGTCAATTACTTGTACTCAACAAACTTTACCAAGTGCAAATCACTGAGCGGAAAGGCATTTGTTACACTGTTATTTTGATATACACTTTACAAAAACAAACATACATAAAAGAGTAAATATGGACACAAACATAAAATCGTGAGGTTTATTTAAGTCAACTTGAGGCAGGTGCGAAATCAAAACTCAGCAAGAGAGGGTTTAATGATCTTTGAAATGTATACAACGAAAACAGCAACAACAAACAAATGAGGCTGTAAGCGCGTTCGATATAACACATTTAAATAAATTTATACTATAATATCCCGCCTCTTAACATGTTAAGTGGAAACTCAACTCATCTCAACTCGAAAAAAATAACAAAGAGAAATATATGTTAAACATGTAATCAACTGTTAATTGCCAATGAACCAGAACCTCATCTGACAACGACCGACTATAAGGTATGCCATTTTTCATTTGATACAATTCCAATTCGTCGCTTTGAACCGAATTTTTAAAAGTCTCAAAGGTTCAACATAGTTCAACTAACTCGTAGGTAAACAAAATTTGTTGACTCTCAAATGTTGTCATCCAATTTGAATAAGCATAGAATATATATGTATATATATATCTGTATATGGTACATCAATCGTAAAAATGACGACAACAAACACGTTCTTCCAAAAAGCAGTAACATTTACGATATATTTTATCTGAATCATTCGTTCGTAAGTTAAAGGAAAGTAACTTTGCCCGTTCGGCATTAAATATTTTAGCGGCAACAAGTTTTTGCTGTTCCCCCCAATTTAATTGGCTTCGACATATGCAGTTGACAGAGTTTAAAACAAGAAGCGAAGCAAAGCAAAGCAAAGTGTTCACAAACGATACGAAATGACTCGACGAATCTTTATTTAACCGAGCCTTCAACAAGACTTCGCTATATTCTACAACTAAACTTGTAACGACTCGGAGGTTCTTGACACAGTCTAAGTCGACGGCGAGCTTAGAACAAACACTCAGTGCACGCGCGCATTCGAATATCACTTTTTAAAATCGTTACTTTGGCAACAAATTAAATATCAATTAAAAGTGTAGTAATATCACGGAATATTAAGTACCAAAATTTCGAATAAGCGAAGTGCCCAAGTTTAAAATGCAGATATGGAAGGCAGTGCTGAGCTTGAGTATAGGCTTAAACACGAGTTAGTAAATAATTTGTTTAGTCTAAAAGTGTGAGATTCAGTTTGTGAAATTTTCTTACAGTTGGCTTGATCAAATCAATGTTCGCATATGAACGTGGCAAGTGCGATATATCTATATTTAGCGTAATACAGGACATGATCAAGTCGGAGATGAGTGCTCTAATCAATCCTAGATTAAGATACTCACAGAAAAAGTATTTGCAATACGATCTGTACACGCCCTATAATGCTAACGAAAGACAAATTTTAAAATTTGGGGACATAGATGGTTTAAGGAAATCCAACTTTAATCCTAAGTGGCCAGTAAGGTAAAGCATATTCACTTAGGACTCTGTAACCCGACTCAACTAACTTATTTCGAAAATGCATTATTTTCGGCTAGATTCTCAATACACGGTTGGACTGGTAAGAGCATATCCTGCTCGAATGCAGCCATTAAGGATGCATATTTGTCTAAAGGCAAGTTTAACGTCATAGTTGTCGATTGGAGCGCCCATGCATTGGATATCAGCTACTCACGCATCTCGAAGCAGTTGCCGGCAATTGCAGCAACGTTTATCCAATTTGTTCGCTTTTTACACGACCAGACTGGCATTGCCTATGAGCGTATGTATGTGATTGGGCACAGTGCCGGCAGTCACATTGCTGGTTTGGCTGGCAAGTTATTAAAGCCGCACCAATTTGGCGCGATTATCGCTTTGGACCCAGCAGGATTAAATCAACTGAATTTGAGCGAAGAGTATCGCTTAGCTCCGAGCGATGCACTTTATGTGGAGTCAATACACTCTGATATAACGTTTTTGGGTAATCCAAATCCTACTTTAAGTCATGCAGCATTTTTCGCCAATTGGGGTCGGGGCCAACCACACTGTCCAAATGCAACAGCTGCTGAGTTCGACATGGCGTGCGATCATTTTGCGGCCTTGTATTACTTTGCAGAATCTGTTCGAAATTCAAAATTGTTTGGTGCGCTGCAATGCTCAGCACAAACTATTCAAGCAACCAGTTGTGAATGCCAGACTACGGGGATTCCGAATAGTTCAGAATGCGATGCTTTAGAGTTCATGGGCGGTGAGCCGGTCGTGCCAAAGACCGGTGTTTACTACTTTAGCACACGAAGCCGTCCACCATTTGGCTACGGCGATGTCGTACGCATACGACAACCAATGCCGTCAACTATATTGGAAAGCAGTGTTTTGCTAAGCAATTCTTTTAGGAAATTTGGTGTAAAATATAAATAACTTGTTCAATTGAACATAGATTTATACTTAAAATAAAAACGAATTTAACCGTGGCAGTTTAATCTTTCAGTTAACATACCTGACTAGGACCGATGCGATACGATGCGATGTCCACCTCAATTGAGGAAAGTATTTGCTCCACAGTAATGTCCTTTGAGACGCCCTCTCCAGCCAGTAGTCCAAATCGGCGCACAAATTCTCCCAATGGCACTGACTCTGGAAATCCGAGCCTGTGCAGTCGTGCCGCTTCCAAAACTTGCGAACCACGTAGCTGCAAATTGATTGAATAACATTAGATTTTCAGAACACACTAAACACAGTTACAGATAAAATGTGTCTCATCGTACCTGACTTCGTAATAGAGGAACGTTGACCATTTCTTCGTCGACTGAATTAGCAGATAAAGCCGTATTTGGCGAGCCGTTTGCACTGAATTTCTTGTGTTTCCCGGCATTGTGTTGCAGCAAATAGCAGTGAACGAAGTGTGTTCCCGTACGTCGCAATGTATCAATGATACCATCAACAGTGAACTTTACTTGCAACATTATCGAGTTACGCTTAACACCTGCTGTTGTGAACGAGCGGCGTATACTGGACACTCGACGCAGTGATTGTGTACCTTCAAGTCCGGCAAAAGAACCACAGAACACCATGGCTCCAGTACTTCTTGTTAGAGAACCGATATAAAGACGATTGATTTCCTCTCGACTGCTATCTTGTAATAAGGAAACGGCGTTTCTGATACTCGGATGTTCACGACTATTGCGCACCCAACCTTCTACCGAGTAAAGCACAGGGTTCGTACCTTGCAAGTGCTGTAGTATGAATTGCCTATGCCCGGTACATTTTCGCAGAAGCGAGTGGTGCTCTCGGTCGCCATAGTGCGAGAATAGGCGTTCTAAGAATGTGTCATCATTTGAATTTGGGTACATTGCTTCTTCGTCAAGAAGCCTGTGAATACAAAAAGCAAAATTTATCACTTAATTAACGATTACATTTAGTTTTAATACTTACCAAAGCAGACCACGTCTATCATGGTCTCGCAAATCACGCTGAGAAGAACGCACAACATGATTTTGAGGAGCTTTGTCGATTAGTGTAACTAACGGTAAGTTTGTTTCTGCTAAACCCTCGACATCGACCTCCACCAGCTCTTGTGCATATCGATCTCGGGGAGCAACTAATGTTGTATGATGAAAGAGCAATTGTAAACGCTCCTGCAAGTAATTGTGCCGTAAATCTGCGAGAGATGCACCCATATGCTGTCCACAACTGGCTGGGTTTTGAAACCCAGGTGAATCAATTAACATAATAGAAGCGACAGTATGAGAGGAGGTGCAAATTTGTCGGTTTATTAACGCTACGACAGCGGCAAGCGCTTCTGAGTAAAGACCAATGACCAACGCCTCAAGACATTCCCAGGCCCACTCATTGTTACTATCAGTTGGTGATTTCGATGGACTTGTGCCGCCTGTACTATTATTTAATGTCGTAAAACCAAAGGCAGCCGAAGTTAAATCCTCCAGAGACACTCCTAATAAGCCTGCCGCCTTTCGTGCTGCAGTCGGATTGGCAAATTGTGTTCGCGCTGTGGAGCCCAAGCCGATTTTTGTTACGCCCGCCACACCCAAATGGTAAATTGCCGCTAAGATGCTCCATATACCCCGAACAGCCTTTGCATCAATATTTAATGATTCAAATGCCTGTTCAGTGCGTATGAATTCATTAGCGGCACGATGTCGATCTTCCAATTTATGTGAGAGCGAAATGAACGGATGATTATCCTCCGATGATATACTTTCCAAATTCAGTTCTTTTTGTAGTAAACCTGAGGCGCCCGCAAGTAATCGTGTCATAATATGAAAACTGTGCTCATTTGGTGGTCGACGTCCCGCACGTTGACGTTCTGGTAGCAGAACCTACAATAATTATAACAACAATCAACAATATTCTATAAACAAATTTTGCATTAAGGAAATTACTTGCAAAGACGCAGACACAATTTGTCCAGCCTGGTCGAAGTCCAAACTTAGGAGCTGAGTCAGACGAGTAGAATTTGTGTTCAAACAAGTCTTCGTATTACCAAAAGCTTCCAACAATGTGCAAAGTGCGTTGACTTTTTCCGCATTGATGACATTGTTGCTACAACCTTTATAAAATAATATAAAATAATAATGTCGAATTGCAATAATGTAATAATTAATAAAGTTATCTAACTTGGCTAATAGAATCAAATTCAATACACATTTCAATTTGGTAGCCTTAGGGTGCCCACTGCATATTCGTATTGTTTGTATGCAAATCAAGAATTTGAATCGAAATCACTTACCAGCAGCCAGTGCCAAATAGTTTAAAGCATGCTTGAAACTCGTCGTCTTGCCAGAACCAGATCGCCCCATGAATATTAGACTTTGATCACGTCGCGTTTCTACCATGCTCCTGTAGGCGGTCTGAGCAAGTGAATAAATATGCGGAGGCATATCCTCAGTTTTACAACCGCGAAACATTGATACAACCTACAGATATTAAGAATGTCGTTCTAGATTTTATTGCGATTTAATATTTATGTACATATTACCTTTTCTGAATAAAGTGACAAAGGTGCCATCGGGTTAACGACAAGCAAAGTTGGTCCCGCTTTGGTGTGTATTAGATTGCTTGCGAATCGTTGTCGTAGAGTATGTAGAACGGAGGCTTCGTTCAGATGTTTTAATTCGCAGATGTCCTCGACTAGGTCTAAAATAGACGTATTCCGCTTTTCGATGTCATCTTCATCGACAATCAACTCCTCATTGTTGTGCAATAACCGAATGGTAACTTTGTGACTTTCCGCGCTAACTTTGTTCTTGGAAAGACGAACCGCTGCTGTAAAACCTCCACGATGGACGAGCCAAATAGCTTCGGTAGAATCATTATCGTTAGTTGTGTCGTGACTATTAGACCCCTCACCATCGTTAGGATGTTGAGCCTAAAAGAAAAACAAAGATTGTATATATTTAATTGTATTTACACTTTAACTGATTCCATCGTAGGTTTCGACAAATTAAAAAAAAAATCTTTTTTTTGTAGATTTACTACTCAGTTTTACGTAATTGGCGTTTTATTTATGCATTGTAAGCATACATACTAAATGCGGTGATTACAATAACAAAGGCTACTAGAAATATTAAACACAGGAGTAAATGCAATATATCGATTTACTTTTGTGGATTTGTGTGTACAATTTAAACAACAACTTGCCCAACTCCACCAACATTGTCTTCCACTTTTTCTCAATTCAATTTATTGCCGAGTTTATTTTCGTGCATTTCTAATTTTGATATTTTTAAAGACTAATTAGTTGCTCACAGACGCGTTGCGACGCATTGTAAACATTTCACGTTGCACTTTCTGTTTTAGGGTAATTTTTGACACAGTCGCCGCTGTTGGCTGCAGGCTGAAGTTAATGCCGTTTATGCGTGAATGCATAAATAGAAAGTGGATTTGTTTTTTTCGTCTATGACGGAAGCGAACATTATAGGAAAGACAGTGCCAGCATTTCTTGGATTTGAGTTTATCTAAGGCTGCGAAAGTTTAAGCGGTTATGCGTGTCGAGTTGAAAATTTTGCAATTATAAATAGATATTGTTATTGCAGAAAAATGGAGACAACTAACTTAATTACAATTCAAACCTTTTTCTTGATTTTGTCGTCATAATTTTTGTAAACACAATTTGTTGATATGCTGCCGCGTTTAACCAAAGAATGTTTCCAGACGGCTGGCCATTGTACAATCTCGCGTTGTCGTCGCAATGAAGTTCTCAAAACGCGATTGATCTGTTGCAGTGGACTGTTATTAGCGCTCGGTCTCGCTGCTGCACTATTCCAAGGTGGGCGTTGCTGTGTAGTTTTCGGTTGTCTTTCGCCGACAACGCGTACGCTTCGGTATTTAAGAGTGCGTTCAAAGTTGGAGGAGTGTGCGTTGGAGGGTGAGGAGGAAATTAAATCGTTTTCACCTTCGCTGTGCATACGTATTCGACGTGTCATAGTTGGACTTGCGACGTCCATAGAAGCGACACGAGGCAAAGCACGTGTGCTTTCGGGTGATCTTGGCACCGCCTTTACGTTGGCACATGATGCCACATCTTTAAGCTTTTTATATACAAGCGAAGGAACACCTTGTTGTTTTGTTTTTGGCGTTTTCAGTACATTTGCTTGAATAGTTAATATTTCAGGTGCTGAAGAGTTCTCGGAGCTACTATCACTAACAGCTTCTGAGCTTATGCTGTTCTTTCGCAATGAAGTTGCACTTGCGTTCGGTGTTTCAGATAACTGACACTCTGGTTCCAAATGCATTGTTGGGTTGGGCTGCGATGAATTTGTTGGTGGTGGCTTTTGGGATTTTTTAGTGCCGCATGCATGTGCCTTGCCGGTGCATCCCTTGTGAAAAGCTGGATTAAGACTAGAACCGGGCTGAGCGGGAACAGCTGGCGAAATTCCAGCACGCAACGATTGTTCAAACGGTCTACTTTTTAAAAACATTGCTCTTTATGTATGCTGTAGTAGACACGACCATATTTTGTTTACTTTTGCTTTTTGCTCAGTGTATACGTTATTAAAACAAAAATTTTTGTTGTTTATTTATTTATTATTTTTTTGTAGTTACTTGATACGCCTGCCGCGCCAAGTTGCTGTTACTTTTATTATTATAAAATTAACAATTGTCATGGCTAAAAGAACAATTGCCAGTATCTCGAGCATAACAAGACACTTAAGCTGAGCAAGCAACCGCAGTACAAGCGCCTTGTCGTTAATGACCACAACCTTGGCTTAATTCCTAATTACTTTACTTTATAGTGCTTAATGATTTTCATCGTTTCTTATCGCAAATGGACGAAAAAATATTGAATAACCAAATATTTGGAAAACTAATATTTAAGACTTTTGTTGAATGTTTGCACTCTTCTTTAAAAAACGAAAAGCCGAAAGTGTTTCAGTGGTGTAAATTGGCGTGTCACGAAACTCAAAAATACATGGCCAAAAGCTGTAACGATTTCAGGCTTAGGTGTGTTCTCGTAATCAAATTGATATTCGTTTTGATATTTGGACAACTTAAAGTTGTTTTTGTTGTAACAGTAATTGATTTGATCACAATAAACCGGTTGCACAAAACTTAATAAAAAATCCAAACAAATAAAAAAAATGAAAAAAAGAAAACTATGGCAACAACAAACGCAACACAACTCTTTAAAAAAGTGACAACGAATAAAATTTTTAAATGTCTGCACCACGACGACGTCGTACAATTTCCGTTCCGATCTTTTAAACAGTTTCTGACAAACTAAAAATGACTAGGTACCGCCGACTTTGCTATTTAATGACCTCAAAGCTAGTGGGATTCGTTGTTGTTGTTATGGTTGCTGTTCGTTGCTCAACTCAATTGAAAGACGCGATCGCGCCCGCCCTGTTTTCCCGCCGCCAACAGAGAGGCATACAGTAAAGTATAAGTAGATGCGCGGTTGATGCAGAGAGAAATCTACGTAGGTATTGCATGCAGCTAACTGTGGGAGGAGACGCCGACAGAGAGAGTGCGTTGACGGCGAAGTCACAGACAACGCGGAGCAGAGTGTGGGCTCTATTCATGCAATACTTTATAACGTGAAGAGTGGCAAACGCAAATGCATTTCGAGTTTTTACGGAGTTGCCAGATACAATTTTAAACAAACAACATTTCTTTAAAAACTTTTACAAATTGTTTCTAAAGTTTTGAAACAAAGTTATTTCTCTGTAGTCTTGTCATCAGTAGATTCATTTTAAGTATTACAATAATCTTTTTTTTTTTTTTTTATATTAAAGTATTGAAAAACAATAATCTTAAGCTTCTTTTTTATGTTGTTAATGTTTATTTACATAACTTTATATCAACATCTATAATTTGAAGCAATTGGAAAAAAAACCTTCTTTGGACAATTCGTCTCTTATTTAAATAAAATACGTAAACTAAATCACTGCCAAATAATAACCATGCTACCTGTTCTTTCGAAAAATAGTTTTAATTTTCATCATAAATAGTGATCGAAATTTATTAACTTTCTACCTTTTCGTTATAAATTATTTTGATTAATATGCTTTGAATTTATGTTTATTTCTCAACAACCTTGCATACAATCGAGAGAATTACTTTTAGAAAACAAAAAAGACTAAATAATAAAATTAAGAAGTAATCTCTTTAAGTCGATCTCTTTTATTATATCACGCTCTATATATCTCGAAGAATCAACTTGGAAGTTTCGATCTAAAAATTGAAGTGTGACCATTCAATAAAATTAGCCACTATAAGTAAATTCTTTTATTTTCTATAGAGGCTCCACAGAAGCATCGAGATACAGGAAAGCAAAATTTAATAAAGGACAGATTTTTCATTACAACTACAATATCCAAACATATTATGTCTTAGTTTGACTGTATATTTCCTAAAGACCACACAAAACTGGACAAAACTAAAATATTTTTGATGCTATGTTTGCCTATGACTGTGTTTTCATTAATAAAAAGGTCACTAACCTGACGTTTGAATCGTTTGCTAGCACTTCGTCTGAGAGTATTGCAGTTGGCATTTGTTGTAACATTGTCGATCTCGTCTGCGGAGGATGTTGAGGCGGGAGGCATGCACCGTTTGCTGAGTTCCACCAACTCTGAGACTGGTTGAACCTTATAAAATAAGTAAACAAATAGAGTTAGAAATGGAGATAAGATGTTGTATTATAAACAGAAATTCTTATTTTTGGTTGTTGAGATATTGTAATAATATAAATATTATTCATTAATGATTTGATTTTACTGACCTCAACGGTAACCGAGTCGGCACTATTGCGTATCATTTCAATAATGGCCTCTCTGGAAAGTTCACCAACAGGATTGCCGTTCACTTTTATTAAACGGTCTCCAGGCAAAAGACCTGTGGCACCGCCACCAGCACCAGGTTCAGCGAATATAACTGGCCGAAATATTGGTGATGTCAGCGATTCACTGCGGTCCAAGCAAATGGCTTTACGTAGGCTGAAACCAAAATCTTGACGTGGTGATTTTTGTCGCCGAATAGTGAGTTCTCGTGGTGGCGGTAACTGCACCAAATGAACTGTGGGTAGTGGTAAATCTACATCCTCGAAAGCATGAACTCTAGCCCAACGGTCAATGCCCTGTGATTCGCCGACAGGACTTAGTGAAAATGGGGGAGTGGCAAATGAGGAATTTGTGGTATCTGTGAGACTATCGGCGCTCGGCGATGGTGAGGTAAGAACACGCAAGCCTCCATGTGGCGCCTGTGGCATACGTGCGTTCGCAGGCAGAGTCATTGCTCGTGGGTTCACGTGGCTATCGCCGTCACTTCGCAAGCTCTCAATGGATGTAAATGAAGTACCATGCTGGCTAGAATTAGAATCAATTGATCCGCCCCCACGAACTGCATCGTAAAGTAGTTCGTTTTGAATTGTGTTGCGCATGAGCAATGTTTGCGACTCGGTTGGTGCAACACTTATCTCTTCGTGAACATTTATAATGTTGCCCTGACGTGAACCCTTTAAAATTCCACGTTTTGGAGGCTTAGGTGGTACAGGCGGAAGAAAGCGATTCTGAAAAAAATATAGTTTGCCATGACTAAAGCTATGTATAAAATTTCTATGTTAAAATACCTTTGCGTTTAAAGACAAAATGGAATGTGATGTTTCAAAATCGGCAATTCCTGCACCGTTCGCCGTTTGCCCTTCAATGTGAGTCATCACAGATGCCACAATTTCTTCATTGCCGCGGTCAAGTTCAAAACCACCACCACTACTAGAATCAGCATTAAGGGCAGCAAAAAACTCTGCACTGTAGTCGGCAGTTATCCCGCTGGGTAACTTTTCCTTCTCTTTGCGACGTCCACGAATCTTCAAGGATCGTCGAACCTGTAAGTTTAACAAAAATTATAATAAACTGAAGAATTTCAAATCAATAACTTCACAGAACGAACCTCGTCCAGACGTAATAATTCATCGCTGCTCATACTACTTGTAACACCACTTGCACTCTTAGCCTCTTTACGAAGTTTCTTCTCTCGCTTTCGACGCTCCTTTTCGTCGTCACCGGCGCCACTTGTAACACCTTTTTTTATAAAGTTGAACATGTTGGACCTTCAAAATAAACAAATTTTTGGTGACTCTATTGATTGTCAAAACTTAAAAAGTGAATCAACTCTTTAAAAAGAGGGCGTGTCGCAATAGTCGAGAAACAGTTTTATAATTTGATGTCTGTACTGTTAAAAGTGTATTAATTAATAAATAAATATTTAAGATTTCTTTTTTCTAATAATCTTGAAAAGGTCGCCTTTATTGTTTTTGTCGCTAATTTGATTTACGTGATAAATTTCTTTTTACTTTTCACTTATGGTAGTTGCAAGAACATTGCACCACCTTCCGCACCCACCTAACATTCCAATTTGATGTGCGTTTTCTTTTTTGCTGTATTTGCGAATAAGAAAAGAAAAGCGCAACAACAAGACATTATTGTCTTGCTTTTTGCAAAACAAATCAACGTAAACACTTGGTGGTCGGCCTCCCTTTGGGATTTGTTTACTTAGTTGTTTTTTTTTTTTTGTTGTTTTCTTTTTTATAAATAAAAGTTGTTTTTCAAACTCACCGAACACCGAAAGTGCTGCTCTTGTTACGTTTATGCTTGATTCGTAAAGCGAAGTTCAATTGAAAATAATTAAATTCATTATATTTTTATAAGCTACTACCAGTCACCACATTCCACAAATAGCACTTTTGCAACCTTTTTTAGTAGTTTGTAAAAAAGAAAGTTGTTGGAGTCAACAGCACTTCCCAAATCAATACACTTTCCCCCCTTACACCCACTAACTCATCAACAACTTGTGCTAAGAGCAAAAGTTTAATGTGCCTTGGAAAATAATCTTATCGCAATTATTAATTATTTGATAAATCACTTTTTCTTCAAACAAAACAAAACAATAACAAAAGATACCGAATTGTAATTAAGTGCGTTTTCGGTCACAAAATATAAACAGTCAATTACGTTTTGTCACGTTTTTGGGCGAGTAATCCAGTTAAGTTTTCTGCATTTGATGTTTTGGTTTTAGTAACTTTTACAAATTATTAATATGAAAATATAGCAAGCACAAATTGCAAATGCAAGCGCCGTCAAAAATTGACAAAAATGATTTTTTTCTTGAATTGTTGTAACAACAACAACAACTAAGTCAATGTTGTCTTTCGCTCTTTCAAGTCCCGTCTCTTTCTCGCCTCTGCTAACAACAGAAATAGTAAATGTTACGAACATGCTGCAGCAGCGCGGCAACTTTAAACATTCCGCCGATTAAATTTTGTCTTTTTTTTATTGTTTTTTATTCGTGCATTGTTAAATTTTAGTAACTATTTTAGTAATTTGCGGACGGTCATTTAAAATGACATCACTGTTTGTTTGTTGTTTTGCTTCTTATCAATAGCGCACCCGATTGTTCAGTGTTGACTCTATTATGAAACGACACGGCAGTATAGGTTTAGCGTAAGTCACGCTACTTTCGCTGGCAACTTGTGAGCAGCCATCATTTTTCGGTCATTTTTGTCCGCTCTTCTTCTTCCGCTTTGACGACACTTTTGCGTCTATTGGCTCGCTTGCGTTTCTCGTCAATTTTGCGCTTGTTTTCTTTGTTTTCGTTTTGAAAAACAATTTAAATGCAACGCAGAAAAAATAAGTTTGTGTCTGACTTATTGCGGTGTTTTCTTTGTGCGTAAGGTATTTGTGAATACAGCAACTTGCAAACATGTCGTTGGTTACTGATGCGGAGTGGGATGACTATAAGGTTTGTTCATTGAAAATAACTTGGTGTGTCTCATTGTTTATGATCTCATTGCGTCTTTGATATCAACAACACTATAGGCGAAATTCAACAAGATCTACACCGATGAAAATGAGAGTTATCGCCGGGAGCTGTACCAGAAAGCAAAAGCCAGGATCGAAGAACACAACCAGAAATTTGAAAAAGGCGAAGTTACCTGGCGCATGGCTATAAACCATTTGGCCGATGCAACGCCCGAAGAGATGGCATCACGCGCCGGAAAGAAAGTTCCACCACCACCACCAACAAGAGCATCTTAGTGGGTGCAATAAATAAACTGAATTTCTTATCAGTTTGAAATGTTTTTTCTATTTGTCTCGAATAACTACTTCGTATCCAATTTTTGTCTCAATTATGAAAGTTATGTTTAAACAATTTTTTATCAATAAAGTAACAAAGCATTTTTAAGTATTAAATATTGTGTTTTTTTTTTTGTTTTTGCTTTGTTAATATTTATCAAAGAATTTCACTTATCAGTGATATCAAAGAAATTCTATTTTTGTTTAATTAAACAATAATTCTTAATTGGCAAAAAGTAAAAGTTAATGCTGTGACTTCATTTGAAAAGGCTTGGTAAGATTGTTTTTATTTTTTGCAAACTTATGTGCTTAAGTTAATCCAGCTATCGGACGCTTTTAATAAAAAGGTTAAAATCGCAGTTGGATTTCGGGTGATAGATAACGACGAGTGAGGGCCCTTATGTACTTTAATGGTGGTGTATGACACATTCATTGCGCGTAACGAGAACGAAAAAGCCGGTGTTATCATTCGCAAGGCAGCCCGCGTCAATAAGAAGGAGCTGTCGACACAACTGTTGGCCAACTTCGCAGAGGAACAATTCACACGCAGATCAAAGAAATCGGACACCGATCTCGATATCAAAACGGAGATGAAGAACAAAATTTGGATGGCCATCAAAGAAGTCTTTCATTCGGCCACTTTGATTTGGCGCTCTTTGATCATGTTATATATTTGCTAGTACAGTTATTTATTGCAAAAAGAAGTCAGTTTTTCAATGTTTAACAAATTTTAGGGCTATCAATGCAGTAGTCTATTATGGTTTGTCTTTGAATTCGACCAATTTGAGTGGCAATAAATACTTAAACTTTGCACTAGTTTGTCTGATAGAAATACCTGGCTATACATTGGCATGGGTAAGTATTATTTGTGTAACATTTTAAACAATAAAATGTCAAATAATATTTAACAGGTTTGCCTGCGTAAATTAGGACGCCGTCTTACGCTCGCCGGCTCCATGCTGCTTTGTGCTGTGACTTGTGTTGCCAGTGGTTACGTCACATTAGGTAAACACATATCTCGCACTGTTGATTCAAAACTAATCTCAAAAAATCTTACATTTTTATCAGTACAAACTAACAAGGATACACGTAACGAGCATCATGCTTTACTTCTGTTCAACATAGATCTAATCTGAATATTTTGTACTCATTTACAGGCGCCAACTGGCTGGTGATAACACTTTTTCTTATTGGCAAACTTGGCATAACGTCCTCGTTTGCTGTTATCTACACTTACACCGCCGAAATGATGCCTACGGTTTGTAGCACAAACGCTTTAAATATAATTATCATAATCATTTTTATCGGTTTAGTTATACGCAGCGGTGGCGTTGGAGTTATGTCGACATTTGCCCGTTTTGGTGCTATGCTTGCACCTTTTGTGCCGCTTCTAGTAAACTCACATAGTAGCCCACATAAATCTCGTGCTTATCAAATTGTTATCATTACAGGGCAGTTACTTTGAGGCATTGCCCTTGCTTCTCTTTGGCACCTTATCCTTATCGGCAGGTTTGCTTAGCCTCTTGCTACCTGAAACGTTTCGCAAAAAGTTGCCGAATCAGATCGAGGATGCAGTATGAAAGTAGCTTGCATTATTGTAATATTTATATAGTTAGTAGCCCAAAAATTGTAGTACAATCTTATTGTTTATATATTAAATATTCTGTTTCACTAATTGTTTTTAGGTAATAAAGTTTTTTTAACAATTTGTTAACAAATTTTGTACACAAAAACTATTCACCAAATAAAGTCACAAAAGTTTCAGGTTCCGTTACAACACCAAATCGGTGCAAAAGTTTGAAGCGTCTCTTAGGCCCAGTTTCACAGTCTAGGGTTAACCCAGAGTAAAGTTAACTCGAATTTAACCCTTACCCGGAGTTAACTCTGACTTTCAGTTCCACAGTGACAAGTTAACTCTAGTTATATAAGTATGGCAGCATTCTATTTTTTGAGAATAATGTTTTACAACATTGAACATCTACTTACCAAACACTGTTTATTTTTTCAGTTATTTTAAAAATAACCTTCAATTAGTAATGGATAGCTGAAGAGAATCCAATATAACAAGCGGTGAAAAGTTGACTCGATTATGTCTAATTGTATAGTTTACCATTACAAAGGGGCGGGCAGTTACTCTGCACAACGAAAGTAAACCGCACTCTTCAAATGGTACAATAGTACATAGTTATGTTAGTTTCGTGTAAAACACAACATGGGTGCAATACACATAGGAATCACACAAGGAAACTTTGTATAAATGATGCATATCTGCTCCCAATGAAAAGTAAACGACTTCCGATGTCAGTAATTCCATATGATGTGAGACTACCCCGTGGACTGCTGGTACACAAGCTCATTTATCAAATTCATTTCTATTGATTGGGACATATTTAATTTTTATTTTTTTGACAGACAAATTTAGTTCTATTTTGACATTAAAAAACATAAACAGAAAAAGTTAAAACAGAGTAGTTAACTCGGGGTTAACCCTAGAATGTAGTAGGGTTAACTCAGGGGTTAACTACTAAGTGTGAAACTGAAAAATTGTTACTCGGAGTTAACCCTGGGTTAACTTTGACTGTGAAACTGGGCCTTAGTGTTACTTTCGACTTGTACGGGTTGGAAAAATTAAAACGAGTAGGTCGTGCTAGCTCCCATGCCGGAATAAGTTCATCTACTATCAGTATAGCGTGCGTAACTACCAAGCGTCAGTGTAATGAAACCAGTAACGCCCACTATACCAAAAATTGATGCTACTAATGGAGGAGTGTGACCAGCTTGCTCCAGTGCGAAGGCTGCTGGCGTTCCTGTAAGCGTGAGCGCGGCTTGGTAGATTTTTATCCGATTAAAAGCCGAGGCAATACGAATAAGAGGCAATCTATATATTGTGCGCCACTCCTTTAATTTAGCGATATGGACAGTGTCACCTGTGCTGGGAACGTCCAGTGTTTTGTTATCACTTTGTCGTTGTCAAACCAGCCGCCAAGGAACGTCGTACTGCGATCGAGCCGGTTGCATTTCCCAATGGTGTATGGCCTTTGTTAACCAACCCGTCCTTAGCAAGGTGCACATTTGTTTACCGACGATTTTATTTGAATCTGTTTGCTTTTTTTTAAATCCTCTCAAGTCTATGTAACTCTTCACGACATTCGCCATTTTACAGCTTACTGGCACTTACGACACTTTCGCATCATGGGGGACTCTTTTGGCTCGTTTGTGTTTCTCGCCCCAAATCATCGGTTAAATACCGTGAGATTTTTACGTAAAAAACGACTATCCACGATTAGTTCCAGTATTTTGCTTTTCAATTTTCAATTTCTCAAATTGTAAACAGACAGAGCGAAAGCTCACTTAAACTTCCAAAAAAACCGAAAAATACATTGTTTTATTTGACAACTCTGCGTCGTGAGAGCAGAGAGAGAATTCTTACTCTCCCGTGTCATTTTTTTGTGACACGACACAGGGGTATTGAATAAGCGTATGTGCGGTGCAGCCGCCTGCGATATTTCCCAACCTCCAATCCAAACACCGGGCGTTTCACTCATCCAAATGCTGTTAAAACTCTGTTGGTGTATGTTAACCTACTACAAACTCTCTTTTTAACAGAGCATTTAACAGAATTTGTTCGATATCGAACAGTCGTATACGTACTTTTACAACATTTCAAAATCAAAAATACGCAAAATCAAAATTCGCTAATTATTTAAATTTAAAAACAATTGTAACGTTCAGATAAAAATTGCGTTTTTCATCGTTAATTCTGTTAATTGATATAATGTCACAAAACGAATTGTTCGAATGGGCCGTCAAAGACCCATTAACGTACCTTCCTATGACTGCGTCAAGTGATATGGGCAAGTTGTACAGCGGCTCACAGTCGAAATTATACCCTGCAAAAACAAGAGAGGTATTGAATATATTGGGGCGTCACTATATGGAGCAACTAAGGACTGACATCGGCCTCAGCGAGTATAGCTTGCTGTTGGACAAGTCAGTCGACATATGCCACAATAAAGTACTTGGTAAGCTCAACAACAACATCGAACCCATTCAAATTAATCAACATATCCCATTTCCAGGTATGTCTATAATTTATTATAGTGAAGAAAGGTTGTGGACGCTTGATCTAGGTAATTTAATAGCAATCGCCACTGATGGTGCCAATGCCATGATTGGCGAGTATGGGGGAGTTTTTGCTTTAATCAAAAACAAAGCCAAACAAGCCATTCATGTGCGATGCGCTTGCCATTCTTTGGAATTGCTAGCTCGAAACATTTGCCAAGCGCATATTCCCATTGGCCTAAAATATATTTTGCATCATACATCGACTTGGTTCGATGTAAATACAAGAGAGTTATATACATAATACAAGAGTTGGCTCACGATAACAAAGGTGGCTGAGCACATCAAAGGCCAATGGTGTCAATTGAAGGCCTTCTTCAATTCCATTCTTGAGCCATTTTTTTAATGACTCTTATAATTATGCGAGTCTAGTTTCAATTTTGCCAGTCCTTGAAAAGGTTTCGAAAATATCTTCACTTTTTGGCAAAAATTCAGCCAGCAAAAAAACTATTAACGGAATTAGAAGGCAATAATATTTAAAAAAAAAATTGATACAAATTGACGCAGAGGAGCAAGCCGAGATTACCATTGATTATGTAAAATCAATCAATAGTAATCTCGGCTTGAGCCCCGAATTTGAAGAAGTTGTTGCCAGCCTGGATAACAACGAGAAGCTTTTAGAATTAAGAAAAAGCTGCGTCAATTTAGTCGCCCTCTTCATAATGGAGTTACAGACAAGGTAAGAATTTAACGAATGTAAGTAATTGTTTGATATAATAATTATTTTTTTTCAGACTACCAACCAACACACTACGCATAGTCGAAACAATGTCTATAAAGTCAATATTAGGTGATGTGGTCCCTTATATTGACGAAGGGCTTAATTTGTTAGCTGTTGAGGAAAGCTTGCAGTTAAAAATAAAAAGCCAACTTAATAAAGCGAGATCGATGAGTTGGGCACATGCTAATAACGACACATTTTGGTTGGAAGTGGCTAAATTCGAAGATGAGGAAGGAGCAAAAATCTTAGCTGATTTGGCAGAGTTTGCGAAGAAAATTTACAGCGTGCCATTTTCGAATGCAAGTTTAGAGGGAGCTTTCAGTACAATGAATATTGTCAAAACGAAGAGGAGAGCCACCTTAAAAAATGACGTTTTGAATTCAATAATGCACATTAAGTAAGTAAGAAATGCTTAAAGCTTTTGTACATATTTAATAACCTCCTTTCCTTGAAGATTTGGTTTAAAGCGTAATGATGATAGCTGCATTACTTGCAAATTGCCAACTAAAGTTTTAGAAAGAATTTCAAGAAATTAATTTTAAAAAAATAAAGACATTCAAGTAATTGAGGCTGTGACAAGTCATGAAAGCAGTTCATTTGAAGATCGTAAGTTAAATATAACTAACATAGATAATCCCTTAATCATATCATTCATCTAGCTGACGATGTTGTTATAAGTGTGGGCGCCGTAAATGGGAATGAACCGCCAAATTCACAGACTCAAACTAAAGAACTAAAGCAAAAAATGGACAGTTCCGGTACAGGAAGCACAATTTACGTTGAGTATGCAAGAACTTGGCTATAAAGTTAAAATTGTAAAGGGAGATGGCGCATGCTTATTCAAAGCAATCGCATTGCAGATTTATGGTGACGAAGATATGCATGACGTCGTACTTCCAAATACAATAGATTTTATAGTAAGTTGACCACTTGAATAATTTAGAACATGTCAATTACACTTGTGCAAATTACAGAGTTATAATCGCGAACATTTCGAGCAATTTATTACTGAAAACTTTGATAATTACGTAAAACGTAAGCGCCGCAAAATTTCGCATGGGAATCACATCGATATACAAGCTATATCGGATATGTATAGCCGACCCGTTGAGGTTTATCGCTATAAGAGAAGTAAGATTCTATTAACTAGTTATAAGAAATTTATATGCATAAATAGTAACTTACTTTATTTTTTTTATTGCACCGTATGAAATTCGAATAACGATAACCCCCCGTTAAGATTGGCATATCAACGTAATTCCTATTTCAATGCCATTCTCAATCCCGCCTTCCACCACTGATCGTAGAGAAGTTGGCTGTTTGGCAGTAGCAATTGTCACTACCACTATAAATATATCGTATAATATAAACGCAAAGATCGGAATTGTGCGCTCGGATAGCATACCCGTTGGCGGTATAAGTCGGTTAGGGAGTACAGCAGCCGACAGAATCTGGAGGAGCGACTGCTGAAGGCCATCAACTATTCCAAAGGTTTCGGCATGTAAACTAAGGTGCCTGCAATGGCAGCCATTCTGAGGATCTTAAAACAAAACTGACTTCCTTATGCGACAAAACCACCACCACCACCGCCAGTCACAAACACTTTAACTTTCATTCATTCGTTCTTTTTCGGCCATTTCAAGGATTTTTGTTAGTTTCTTTTTTATTTCTTCTTGTACAAATTTGTGCGGAGCTATTTTAAGCCATCATTGCAATGATAGATGTAAATACTGAAATTTGGCTTACAATAAGTTCTTCTTAAACAAAGCAAAATAAATTATTAATTATTAGTTAATTGTTTGTCTCAAATCAAAAATGATAAATGATAAATTGAGCGTGAAAAAACAAAAAAACTGACAGATTTAAAAGCTGTTGATTTAGGGTTGTCGCATATGTCTTTTTGCCGATATCAAGTCGCTAAATGAGATAGTCGGTGTAAACCTTACATTTTATATTAATTGTTTAGTTTTACGTAGGCGATTTGTTAAATGTTTTTAAGTCGTGTGCATCAACATCATGCATTTCAAACCATGAAGACCAACTATGCTGTTACTTGTTGTACCATGTAAATTCATTCTATAGCGAATCGCACAAGAATCGTCTTCATCAATTTGAAATTTTGCATACTGCATTTAAGAACAATCCCTTTCAAAACTGAAATTTGCAAACAAGTAAATTTTTACTCTTAATAATTTTGTACAATTTCAAAGTGTTTATTTACTTCATTCATTTTTGTTTTCTTTTTTTTTTTTTTGTATATATAATACGAATTTAAATATAATTTACTTATGCACTAAAGAAGTTTTTGCTGAAGTTTTAAAGTTTTTAATATATCCTTTTTAAATTTTATTATAAAAATTATATTTTATGCATTGAAAACTCCCTTTAAATTTAATTTTATTATTTGCACAAAATGTTGACATATTTCTAATAAATCAAACTAAATCCAACTTTTTTATATGAAAAATCTCAAAAAAAGTTGATAGAAATAAGCTTCTGTTTCAACAAATATTATGCATTTTATGTAAATATAACGTAAAAGCAGTAAATAATGTTTTTAAATGCATTATAACATAAAATGTTTTGCGTGACGGCAAAAAATTATCTTAGACTCCGCAAACAAAATTTAAGCGGAGCCGTGCAATTTTATTTTTTTAAGGTTTTCAAATTTAAGGTTTTGTTTTGTAACTGCAGCACATGAAAAGCTACACTTATGTATAAAGCTCAATGAATTACGACAAGCATGCTTCGATAATTTATATTATTCAATTGTGTTTTAGTTTGATGATTGATTAGATTTCATTTAAAATATTTCTTTAATTTTTCGCCTCAAATTTACATGCTATGGCAGTTAAATTTTGTATGCAATTTTACGTTATTTGATAAATATTTTTTGTGTGAGTTCTGAGACAATTAGCTGCTGTTATGATTATTTGTTGGCGAAAACAAATGTACATGTTTAATTGTTCATGGTGATGGTGGGCATGTAGTTTTTTTTGTTTTGTTTTATTTTAAATTTTTTTATTTTTAATAATTAGATTTTAATTTTAAATGCATTTTCTTTTGAAATCTTTACGTTTAAAATTCACAAATGTTGCCATTGCACTTGAACAGCTTTTACCTGTTAAACTGGTCTGCGAATGCATGCAAAATAATTTTCACAATTGTAAATATTTTTGTTGTTTTGTGTTTTTTTTTGACAGACAAGGCTTTTAAACGGTAACTTGAAATTTCCAAAATAATCACACATTTTGTTTAACAAAATAAAAAAAACAAAGATCCTTCAAATAAACATTTAAGTTTTATGCCCATGTTATGATTTTTAAAATAATAACATGTTTTTAACCTTTTGCCTTAAAATGACAATTTTACATAATTATGGTGATTGCTTTCCGGACATTTCAAACTTTTATATTCTTCTGATTCAAACTGTGATTTTTTCACAATTACAAATCACAGAAGATATATCTTGAAAACACTGAACAGTTTTTCTAAACTGTGATTCAATCACAATTTGGAATCATTGTGATTTGAAAAGAGCAATCAGTTTTTACGTGATTGTGAAATCACAGTTTAGTTCATCACTACGATAAATTAACATTGTTATACGATGTTATTAACAGAGCTAACACAGAGCTGTTAAGGTCCAGCCTAAGCATGTTAAACCGAAAATGGAAGTCACTTGGCGTATGTTCGCTTATAAACGTCAAGTGACATGAGTTGGTATTATTTTTTTACTTCAGCCGCCCTCTTTCTTTGTGGTGGTGGAGCATCATCGATGCTAGTATCGACGTCATCGATGTTTTCAAAACATCGCTATCATCGAAGATGGATAGGCCAACATCGATGATTTTCAAACACATCCCTGATTATTCAAGGCGATTACAATCGGTCACGTGCCTAGAGACTTGCATACGTCAAGTGATTTTCATTTTCGGCTTTACATCCGGCCTTAACAGCCCTGTTAGCATATATTTCGTCATTTTCTCACTTTTTCCTAGTGCCGTCTCTTTCACGCATCTGTTAATAACAGAAATATTTAATGTTACCGACTAGCTGCATACAGCGCGGCAATTTTCGACATTTCGCCAATTCAAAAAGTTCGTCGTCATGAAATGTGCAGCATGTTAACCTACCAAAGGCTCTCTTCTTACGATCCAGTTTAACACGGCCAAAGAAAGAAATGATTTTCAGTCTGTATTTTTTAAAAATACGAAAATATACAAAAACATAGCAAGCGTCACATTGGCGGAAGAGCGGGGAAAAGTAATGACTAATGCGCACGGGAACTACGATCCAGTTCAGACCTCGGCCACGTTTCCCACATTATGAGTTGCAAAAGCGGAAGATGCATGGAATTTCGGGTTTGACCTATGTGGCAGTGTTTTCCTTGCCGACAAGTGCGCACCCAATTCTTGCGACTCGTTTCGCTATTTTGTTGAAGCGACTGGCGTTGCATTGGTGTGGCCTATGTCGCGGTATGTTCGCTGTTGACAAGGGAGATAATCTCGACGCTTCAGCGTCAATATGGCACATCTTCGATTCATTTGCTTTTCATCAGTTTTGCCTCATCTTAAAATTCAAATTCATTTAGTGACTTGGTAAATGACCGCCAAAAATTACTATACTGGATTTGTTTAATAAGATACTTTTCCTTTCTAGCTTTCCACCCCAAAAGATGCATTTAAAAAGCATTTTGCTCCTATCTATTTTTATCACAGACATAATAAATAAACAAAGTTATAATACTATTCTCATACGTGTTCCTCTGATGCACTACTTGCAAAGGAACCTTCCAGAGGAACACAATCTACCCAAAACTGTTGCAAGTTGCAAAACAATAGGCATTTGCCTATTCACGTCACTTTTAAACACCTCGACCTCTCTTATTAAGTCCATCAATTTGCCAAATTGTCGTTGAGAGACGCACAACATTTTCTTAAATCGTAGGATGATCACAAAATATTATACCGCCAAATTATAGATTTGGGCACTTCAACTCGGTATCCTCGATGGCTAGAATAAATCAAATAAATATAAAATTCCCTTTTTTCCAAAATAATTCTTGTGTTGTTGTTTTTTTTTTTTCAATTTGGGTTTCACAATAATAATAAACAAAATACTTACTTAGTTTAAATTGTTACACTCTTACAAGTACATAAGACTGTTCACAATAACTTTTGTATCAATGGTGTCGTCATTTTTGACTACACTTTCATACAAGCATTCACAATTTTGGTACGAAATAACATTTCATTCATTTTTTCTGTGACTGAAAACGAGGCAACTACAAAGCGAAAGCGGGAGACATCGGTAATGTGGGATCACAACAAAAAAACAAGCGATAAAGCTCAGGGCGGCTAACAGTTAAAAAAATTTGTTCGACCACCTCAGACATTTGCAGCCGAACCTATTTGCCTAATTTATTCCTTCCACTAAATCAAGCGTTCACTTTTAGACACTGTTCCTTTGTTAAAATAACAACAGACCTTCGGACATCGAAAGCCAACGAGGGCTATATGATCATTACATGCCATTTTACTGACAAACGCTGATCAAGCCTTAATAGCTCCATGGAAACAACCAACACCATCCTAACGAGAGGAAACATTTCCATTTTTAGAAAATAAAACGGCAACTAACCAGTGCCGCATTAAGCAAGTGCAGGGCCTGTCATGGGGCCCTTGGTTTACTATAGGTTCTCAAGTTTAAGGTATCAAATAAAACAAAATTGTTACAAATAAACCTTTCTGGATTTATTATGGGCAAATTTAGAGATAACTCTTTCAATATCGACTTCTTTAAGCAAGTCATGCTCTATATTCTACAAAGTGAGATGATAAAGACGTTCCTGGCCCATCGAGTCCCTCATTCATTACTCTGTACACAGTATGTGTATCGGGGGGTTCCTATAAAGTATATATATTCTTGATCAGGACGACAAGAGAAATGATTAAGCCATGTCCGTCCATCCGCATCACTAATGATTCTCGAAAACTATACGAGCTAGAGACTTGAAATGTGGAGGGTAGAGGGTAGGAGGGTAGTGATGCTCGGCAGCAGATCAAGTTTGAACGGTTTTGTGCCACGCTTACTCCTTCCTGCCCATCCAGCACCACCCACTTTTTCAAAACGCTATAACACGAACATTCAAATAGATAGAAATATGAAAGTTGGTATGTAGACTCAAAATGATTAGCCCTACAAAACTGCATGACACAATTTTCCCCCCTCCCCTAATTGTTTTTTCTAAATTGCAATATCTCCAAAACTATAGAAGGTACGAACCTCAAAATACGAAATACGAAAGTGAATATATATCTTTTAAACTGCATACCAAAAAATTCCCCACTCCTTGATGGTTACCCTTCAAAGACATAGAAACTAAAATTTTTCGTAAATTCCACATTTTTTGCGGGATTTTCGTGATATTTTTAACCCTATTCGGCTAGGCGACGTTTTATGAATATTCATACAGTGAATAGTATTATAAGTTAGTGCTAAAGTTTGCAACACATAGAAATATTCACTTGTGACTATATAAAGTATATACACACATATAATATATGCATACATAATATTTTATTCTTGATCAGGACGACGAGTTGATTTAGCCATGTCAGTCTGTCTGTATATATACGATCTCCTTCCACAGTTTTGAAGATATCGAGCTGCGATCAACTCATTTGTCGCAACCGGCCATATAGGACCACTGGAACTGGCCCCCATACGAAATGAAGAAGAAAAACAAATTTGAATCGTTGTATGGAAAACTTTTTGTTTTGGAAGATAGAGGGCTGAAATTTCAAAAATAGTAGTTTTACATAGTCCGACGGCACTGCAACTAACATCAAATCTTCCCGTGCAGATGGCCTCATCGGGTTGAGGCAAAATTTAGGAAGAACAGATGTATTTCGAGTATGCGATCCTCTGACATATTGGGTAATATTTCATATGTTGTGCTTTAAATGTGCTTTATAAAAACAATCATCCTTTTTCAGATGATTACCGAGGACACGCCCTTCAATGTACTTTCAAAACAGTACCTTCTCATTCCAGCGTCCTACTGCGAGTAGGAGAGAGTTTCAAGTACAGCTGGTAAAATCGATTCGGAATGAAGACCCGTACTTAGTTTTACAGTCGTCAACGAACATTTATTTATTAACAAAAATAATGATCTCAATAAAAAACCAGTAAGGATTGGAGACTCCGACATACCCTGTACCTTCAATTAGTAACGGCTGTAATAGGGCGTTGCCCCGCCCACTTTTCAATCGAAACCGATCTCATTTCCATTTAATTTCATACATATCAATTTTTACTCTTGTAGACCAATTTGTTCCGAAGGTTTAAGAGTTTCCTATTTTGGCAATATGTGGGCGTGGCCACGCCCATATCTTTATTGAATCTTTTTACACTATATATCCCAATATCATACACACCAAATTACATTCCTGTAAGTTAAATGGGTCAAGAGATATAAGCATTTCAAATTTGTACAATATGTGGGCGTAGCCACGCCTATTTTGTCTTTTACGACTTTTGTACTATTTTTCCTGAGGTAGCTTGAGTTATTTGCCCCCCTGATATTTATTTACAAAAGCAAAGATTTCAATACAAAACATGGCATGTTTAAAAAGTATCGAATTTATTCATCGTTGCATCAAATCATCGATGATTTTCGCTAAAAATATCGAAAACATCGATGCACCCAAACATCGAGCATTTCTGAGCCGAAATGGCACTTTGTGCATCGAAGTCGAAAGTCGAAAAGTGGTAGCTGCGCAAATGACATCACACGACATGAGACACTTCAATACTTATTGACGAAATTAGAGCTAGCTGCGCTTTACTTGCAATCATTGGCAATATCGCGCTATTAACAGCTTTTTCCTTCTGGCAATTTAGTTGGCAACACTTAGTGCTGCCAATCTATCCATTCCGTGTGTTTATATATTTGTCTCATGTTTCAAGAACCATCTCACTCACATCTGATGAGTGTTGAACAGTGTCAGTCTAGTACACATAATGTCTGCCGAAGTCCGAGCGAGCGAGCGAGAATTATTTCATCGAATTTTTAATAATAAATTTATAAACTGTTAAAAAGTGCTTGTATCGCGTGTGAAAACTTGAAAAACACAAGTCGCAAGTTGTGTAATGTAAATTTGTGTGTAATTTTTTAAAAACAGCAACAGAAATACTTTTTAAAAAGAAGAAAAAAGATAGTGCGAAGAAAAAATCAACCAAGCTGGGTAAAGTTTCTCCCACAACAGCAACAGAAAGCGAAAAGAAGCCCAAAGAAGAATAAGTGAAAGATAGAAGTCACAATTATTTTAGTTGTGAAAAGTAATATTGATATCGTGAAAAACATTTAAACAATAAAAATTTGCAAATACGTCGTCGATTTAATCGAAAGAAAAGTCGCATACATAACCGTGAATGCGAGATTTTGCCTTTTTCCGTCACAACTCGCGCTGCCGCAGAGTGACAGACACCCCAACACACTCGCACTCGTACACGTATACTCATACAGACAAACGCACAATAAGGCCGTGACGTTGCCGTTACTATCGCCTCTGCCACCGTCACCGTCTTCTCAATCCATCTGTTTTGTGTTATGGTTTGTTGCGTTTATCGCAGAAACAGTGAAACAATTTTAGATAAATAAGGTGAGTACTCTTCTATCCTAGTTGCTCCTAATAACATTTGCAAGACTATAACTCGAATCGACTTTATAGGGGGTACAAATCTCAGATTGTTGATTTTATGTGTGTTTTTGTAATCACAGATTGCAAAATGTCACAATGACCACTGAACAGATTCATCTGATTAGCGTTTCTCAATCGCAAGCACTAAGTGACTAGACTGGATCAATGGAAACAACTACATTGAACTATCTAGAAAAAAATGTTGTTGGTTTTCTCTATACAATTTGATGTTTGTAATATAAAACAGTTTTCTGTTGTGAAAAACAAAAACAGACCTTGTTCTATAATTTGCAATCGCTTTCACATATTTCCCATAACACTTGAGGTTACAATCGGAATGAAAACTCTAACTTAGGGAGGTATCTTGTTTACGCACGCCGCTCACCTCACCTTTTATTGCTTAATTGACGCCGCTAGAATGACTAATGCTGTCACATAGACTGGAGCACTTTTCGAGGGTGTAAACATGTTTGCAAAGAACTATGGTTATAACATTCATTGAATAGCTTATATAAGGTTCATCAAGAAAATTAAATTGTCAAAGAGTTGCGAATATTACTTCTTATTTACTTCTTCAGCAAACCTATTGTTAGACTCTCAAAAAAAAAAAAAAAAATAATAATAATAAAAAACATATGAAAATACATTATGTACTTACATATATATAACCCATTTAAATCATCCTCGCGCTTGGGAAATTTTAATTTAAAATGGAAAGGTGATTTTTATATTCAATCGCCTGGTTTTTTTATTTTGAATACGTAATCGTCTACTTTTACGTTTTCATTTAGTTTTTTTAATTGCTTCTAGTACTGCACTGATCGCAAACGCATTGTTAATGTGCATTAATGTGCGAGTAAACAATAACAACGTCATCGCCGACTGTACATATCTGTTGCATTTATCGTAAACAACTCAAAATCGACAAAAGCCAATGTAAATTTGATATTTACAATATTTATGGTCTATAACCAGAAACAGTGTAATATGGAATAATAACTTAAACATTGCGCTTGAGACTGACTATGTATATTTAACCAATTCTATATAACAATAATAACAAAACCAAAACAAAAATGTATTTTTTCTTTAAAGTGACGCGAAGTCGATAATACAATGTCAACTGTCACAGCTTCATCCAATTCTGGTGGACCATTCATTCCAGCATTGGAAACTTTTCCAACAATAGTCAAAGAAGGTTGGCTTCAAAAGCGTGGCGAACATATAAAGACTTGGCGCGCTCGCTACTTTATACTGCGAGCTGATGGCACACTAATGGGTTACCGCAACAAACCCAGTAGCGGTACTCCACAACCAGAACAGCTTAATAACTTTACAGTGAGAGGATGCCAGATCATGACAGTCGATAGGCCAAAGCCCTACACTTTTATTATACGCGGCCTTCAGTGGACAACTGTTATTGAGCGCACATTTGCAGTTGAAACCGAAGGAGAACGTCAGCAATGGACGGACGCTATCAGGTGAAGCGTAAATGCAATGAATTGAAATTGGCTTGAACTAATTGTCTTGCGTACTGTATTTTCTATGTTTTGTAATGCAGAAATGTTGCAAGTCGTTTAAGTGAATTGGGCGAAACGGCTATGTCGCCTTCGCCGCAAACAGACATGACTGACGTTGACATGGCCGGAATAGCAGAAGTAGAGCTGTCGGAAAAGTTCTCAGTACAGGGTACAACGCGTAACAGTGGCGGTGTTAAAAAAGTGGTAAGCTTTTTGTCAGATCAGCCTTTAGTAATGTTTTTTCTTTTTTTATAGTTATAAAATTAATTTTATAATTTTGTATTTTTGCAGACACTTGAAAACTTTGAATTTTTAAAAGTACTTGGAAAAGGAACATTTGGCAAAGTAATCCTTTGTCGTGAAAAGGCCACAGCCAAACTATATGCAATAAAAATTCTCAAAAAAGAAGTGATTATACAGAAAGATGAGGTTGCACATACACTTACAGAAAGTCGTGTGCTTCAAACCACAAATCATCCTTTTTTGATAGTATGTTCAATTAAAAACCTACAAGTGTGTTCATATTTAGTAACATTATGTCTTTTTACAGTCCTTAAAATATTCATTTCAAACCAATGACCGTCTTTGTTTTGTAATGCAGTACGTGAATGGTGGTGAACTCTTTTTTCACCTTAGTCATGAACGTATTTTCTCAGAGGACCGCACGCGTTTTTATGGTGCAGAAATAATTTCTGCGCTTGGTTACCTGCATTCACAAGGCATTATTTATCGTGATCTAAAACTCGAAAATCTTCTGCTGGACAAAGATGGTCACATAAAGATTGCCGATTTCGGCCTTTGCAAGGAGGACATAACATATGGACGCACAACGAAAACTTTCTGTGGGACCCCGGAGTACCTAGCGCCGGAAGTATTAGAAGATAATGATTACGGTCAAGCTGTGGATTGGTGGGGTACCGGAGTAGTTATGTACGAAATGGTCAGTTGTCTCTATTTGCCTTCTTACATTATTTTATTTGTGTTGGAAACATATTATTTTGAAGATTTGTGGCCGTCTTCCATTCTACAATCGCGACCATGATGTGCTCTTCACGTTGATTCTTGTTGAAGATGTAAAATTCCCACGAAATATAACAGATGAGGCAAAAAGTTTGCTATCGGGATTATTAGCGAAAGACCCGAAAAGACGTTTGGGCGGCGGTCAAGATGATGTCAAAGAAATCCAAACACATCCTTTCTTTGCAAGTATTAATTGGTCAGATTTAGTGCAAAAGCAGGTAAATCCTAAACTCATTACTGTTGTTTTTCATTTGTTTCAAAATTGTTAACTCAAATCATTATTGATTTATGTTAGATAACGCCACCATTTAAGCCGCAAGTAACTTCAGATACAGACACACGCTACTTTGACAATGAATTCACAGGAGAAAGTGTAGAATTGACTCCACCAGATCCGACTGGGCCACTTGGATCTATCGCCGAAGAGCCGTTGTTCCCTCAGGTAAGACGAAAAGATAATTAATTTGTTTTTTTTTTTCTGTGGAAACTAACGTAATTTTGTTGTTTCTTATTCTCTGGCTTATACAGTTTAGCTACCAGGATATGGCGTCGACTTTAGGCACCTCCTCGCATATCAGTAGTTCGGCTGGTCTTACATCAATGCAATAGAACAGTAGCTCGCTGCGTATCGAACGATTTTTTTTTATTTTATTTTTTTTTTGTTATTAAGAGCGCCCAAAACATAAACGAAAATTAATTACACCAGCTAATACTGCAAGCTACAACTGAAAGTAATTTATTTTTCACCACACAAATAAAACAACAAAAAATTTAAATAAATAAAAAGTAAATAAATAATAAATATAAGAAACATGAACTTGAACGAAAACAAATAACTAGTTTACATAACATTGGAGAATATAAAATTTGTAACTTTTAAGCATAAAGTTGAAAAAGGCGTTTAGCTAACTTATAGAACTTGAAGCGAAATAAAACTATATCCTATGTAAAACGAAATCATTTTAAGTCCAAATACACATTTTTTTACTCCAAAGAAATAAATAGTTGAAAGCTCATATTTTCATTATTACGTATGTTGCTTTTTCCAAGTAATTTAAGTGTACGTGGAGGAGTATCCGAACACTTCGATTGCGGTTGCGTTTAGTGCAATCCAATGGATTGTCGACTCTTGAAAAAGTAGTTTTGCTTTTATAACTTTATATTCTTATGGTGTAATTTGACGTAACATGAAGGGAGCGAAAGTCATTAACTGTCGTAGTTGCAACTAAAAATATATAAAGTCAAATGGCAGCGTTCATATATGCATATATGCCAATCGGAGTATGTAAACTTATGCAAAAGATTTTTTATTTTAGTGTATCTGGGTTTCGTTCACTGAGGTTAAATGCAGATCCAAACAGAAATGCCAGTTAATGAGTTCACTGTATTCTCCAACGTTAACATTCTTTATGAAATGCATTGATATGAGTACAATTTAAAGCAAATTTAACTATTTCGGCAGCAAAAGTTGGTTACGTTTCATAAGAGACGTTTCACATTCCTAAAGCAAGTACTCAATAGTTTCACTGCATTACAATTTCCATTCATGCTCTTCAATGGTGTTCTTGAAAGACCTTTCGAATTAATTCAATCCGTGCTAAATTAAATACCAACCCAACTAACTAACAAGTAATACATAATAACTGTTTGATATTTGACTTAAGCAGTTATCATTTTAGCTCTTCTTTATGTTATGTTGTTATTTTTTTTTTTTTTTTTTGGAAATTTTGCTTCATAACTTCAAAAGTTCTATGTAAATAATGCAGGCCTATTTTGACCGGTGCAATGTGACGTACACTTGGCCGACTTCTGTTTTTTTTTTTTTCATAATAGTCTTTTGAGTTGTTTATAAATTTGGAGTTCATCATGGTGTGAATTCCTTGATTGCTAGTGATTGTGCACAATGATCCACGACAAGAATATATAAGAGGATGGTGGCTACACATCTTTTTTGTTATATACCTAGAATCTAACAATAATCATATGTAATACTATAAATATATTAATGCGGATAATTTAAGAGTTTAATACAATTTGTAAAGAAAGGAATCAAGTTTATAAAACAAAAAAAAAAAAAAGATAATAAATTAAAGAAGTAATGAAAATCGAAAATGATGTAAGTACAGCGTTGCTACTTACTGATTTACACATACATATTTACATACACATACATATATACTTTATATAAAAAAGTTTATAATACGGAAACGATAAAAATATGAATAAAATTTATAAAAAATTCAAAACAATATTTGCATTTTGAAGGGTCAAACAAAAATTTTCTACAATAAACTAAATTTTCAATGCGTTCTTTTTTTTAATCTTAAAACATCGTTTAAGGAACTATTTATCTTCACGTTGAAATAAAGGTCAGCAACCAAAAACATGACATATTTCTGGCATTTTATAAATGTACATACATATATATGTCCCTCGAGAATAAATAATCGTTTTGTGTCCTCATCAAAATGAAGACGCGTCTAGCTTCTTTTGTACTGAACAGTAGATTGAGATTCTTTGTGGCATTGTTTCGTACAACATTTAAGCATGGAGTGAATAACTTGACAATTGCAGCGTGTCTCATTTTTCTCTACTTCAATAATATTGATGATAAACAGAGTTTGGCTTCAAATCTCGTGGCCTCCTAAATTTCCCCAATGTAATAAGACAAACAAATACAAAAGAAAAAAAAGAAAAGTTGTCAGAAAACAACTAAAAGAGATAATAAACATGTGAAAAAGCGCAAATATCAGTTACAACAACAACAATTGAACAAAACGCAAGGCGAGGCAAGCAAACTGACTTCATATACATATATGTATGTGTGTGTGTACATTTTTCATCAGTCATGTAGTTAATTCAGCAATGCATTTTTTATTTCAATGCAAACTTGTAAAAAGGGAAAGTACGCATTACATGTACAAATGCATGCACAAACACATACACACATAGATATATGTACACACTTGCAAAGTGACGACATCAGAGGCCGGCATTTTGTTTAAGTGACATTTCACATCGAATCTGACAATCCGAGAGTTTAAAGTTAAGAAATCAGATGCTAAACTTCGCCGACGTGAAAATTTTCACAATTGCACGCATTAATCAAAATATTGTCGCTAAAAGTTGCTCTGTGTATCTTACATCCGCGTATCTGCGTTGTATGATCTGCAAAGCGATTATTACATGCATACATATCTGTGTGTGTGTGTACATACATACAAGTACATGTGATTCGTTCGAATATTTACTGGCCATTACTCAGGGGAAAGTGCAGTTTATGTCTGTCCGTCTGTCCGTTTGTCTCTCTGTCTAAGAGAGGCGAGCGTTCTGTAATTAATCATCAGGTAAACGCATTGTTTTCTCGCACGTATCACGAAACGAACATTCGGTCCCTCCACGGACCACTTCTTAATCGGCTCATTTGTCTTTATAAAACAAGAAAACAAAACCAAAAACAATAAAAAAAAAATGTAAAGAAAAAGTTATGAGCAAAGCTTTGGCAATGCGTGCTGAAGCCTCTCTGGTGCGGACTCCGAACTGCACCCAGTCGCCTAACACTTGTGTTTTTCGCAACTTTTTAGACAATTATTTATTGGCCATTCAAGAAAACTTGCTAACAAAATTGGCGCATACATATGTATGTATATAAATTCTGCTGCTGCTGCTTCTCCTTGCTAAACTGTAAAAGTCTTGAGAAAGGGTTTCATTGACTATTTGAAAGGTTTTAGGTCATTGCGCCAGAGAGAAACTATTGAAAATACTGTTGGCAGTTTAAGCCATAATGACTCATTTTAAATAAATTTTGCAAGACATAACACTTAAAATTAATCACTTACATTTCGAAATTGTATACATATGTATGTATGTACACACATACAAACGTATTTAAAAGAGTCTTTATTAGTAATCACATTGAAATGCAATCTCACTTTGAAATTGATCACTGACCGGTTGAGAAGGGTCAGCTTAATGCAACTGTACATGAGAGCTGACCAAGCAGTCTTGATGCTTCATTTAATTTTGCTTGTGTCGCAGGCAAAGTATGAATTTCTTTACAATTTTGGGGATCTCGTACATGTATGTATGTATATATAAGATGGGCAAATTAGCTTGTGAAAGTGGCCTATAAACGCTTAGCGCATCTTCGTGATCACTTCTGCAACGGATTCACGCACCCAACGTCATAATTGACTCCACTTTGATCAAATTTATATAACGGCAAAAAAGGAGAGAGCTGCGGTCCAGTCCACTCTACTCTGCTGCAATTTTGTATTTGCCATTTCGCGTTAACAGTTACACATGCCTGAATCGGAATCTGATTTTTACAGCCTTCGCCGTCGCCGCCGACAACAACAACAACTGCTGGCAAGTGAAGCTGTCAGCGGCCGTTGTGAAATCAATGATCTGATCCGTGTGTGACGAGACGAGCAGTGCTCAGGTGAGGTGGGCTGAGCTGAGCTGAGCTGAGCTGAGCAGAGGCGATGCAAGCCAAGACAAGCCAAGCCAAAAGAGGGTTGCCGTTAAAATGCTTAAAAGCTCTTTAATCAATTCAAGTACATGATTTAATTTTTGTTGTTGAGTTTTTTTTTTTTTTTTTTTGGGTTTTTTATAGTCTTTTGGATTTTTGTTTTATTATTTTTGGTATTCGCTGACCAATTTGCGCGCTTGAGCACAAAATTTCACCGCAAGATCATCGCACTTGGCACGCAATAACTCATTGGAGTTGCTTGAACAAAGGCACGGCCGAATGATCTTTCGCATTTTTTTGGAAATAAATATAAATAATGAACAAGTTACAGTTAACTGCAGTCAGGCGCAGTTGCCGTTTCACAAATTTCGGATTAATTCTTAAAATTAACGTAAACCAAACGAAAATCAAATAAAAATAGATAAATAAACATTTGAAGAACATAAACTCGCACATAAAACATTTATGAAGTAGACATGCTCCAATTGATTAATCTTTTGTTTGATGGTGACTTTAAAAAGCTCTTCTTTACTTATTTATCATTTAATAATGTTTCAAACAACACTTTTCAAAACCATTTCAAACACATTTACGTACGCACATGCATGTATGCATGTATGCGTGTGTGTGTGCAAGTGATAAATGTGTTGGTTGGCTGTAAGAGAAGTCGTTCGGTGATTTGATAATGATTTGATAGCAGCTTCTCGTCGTTCAAATGTTTGACATTTTCCATTGTTTGGAGATGCTCGGAAAGGCTATTAACATTATTAGCTGTTGTTGTTGGTCGAGTCGTTCGCATACGGTAAACTCATTAAGCGTTGCTTACAAAATCTCTTGAGCAGACAAACAAGCTTTTTGACTTGTGCGATGTGCATGTATGTGTGTTTCTTTACTTTAAATGCATTTTCACTGCTCGGGCGTAAGACTTGACTTGCGGCAAGATTCTATTGAAAACGCGTATTACCTAGTGGCCAAATGGAGTTGAAACAACAACAAAAGCAACAACTGGAAATGCATTAAATGCAACCGCGGCCGTGTGTACAACTACAAACAAAATACGTTTGTTTGTATAGATAGATATCTATGTATGTGTGTATATATATACGATCAGTGGTCTACATGATGAAATGCATTTGATTGATGTCGTTAAGATAAATTTTTAAGAATCGGCAAGAAATCAAAGAGTGCTCGTATAGCATTGTACATACATATATTTATATAAGTATACACATACATATGTACAAACTCGAAACAATATTCTTGAGTCTAACCAATCATCGAGTGCCAAATTGAGGAAAAATGTGGTCTCTCTTCGCAGTGCAAATCACTTTGATAAAGCGTTCAAGCGTCTTAAATACGCTGCAGGCTGCGTTGTGGTAGCGTTGTGGCAGCGTTGTGGCAGCAAATTGTGTTGCAATCGCGAAAAGTGTTTTGGGCGTTGTTGGCAGCTTACAAAAAGGCAATCCATTCGGTTAATCATAGTGTTTAGTAAGACAATTGATTGATAGCTGTAATCGAATCGAGTGTGTCAAATTTGACCAACACCTGCAATATAGATACATAGATAAAAAACCGAAAACAAAAACAACAATAACAAAAATTATAAAGTGTTTGAAAATTTGTTGCTTGAATTTTGGTTTTGCAAGCACACGAAGCAAAACGATCGTTGGTCTGTCAGTCTGTGGGTCGGCCTTAGATGGCACGGCCGAAGCACAAGCAGAAGCAGAAGAAGAAGAGTAAGCAGGTTCTGCACATTAGCGGCGTACACACAACACGAAATAACACACACGAAATTAATGTAATTCTCAATTACGAAACAAGTTATGCCGCAAATTAAAATTACGCTTGGGTCTGCTGAACATTTGTGGGCATGTGAATGCGGTTTTGCAACAAAAATTGTACGCGTGTGCACACACATACACACATAAATACAGGCACACATGCAATGTGTGTATGTGTTTGTTTGTGTTACACTCACTGGCCACAAGCTGAACTGCTGCGAAGCAAAAGCAAAGCAAAGCTGAACCAAACCAAACCAAACCAGGGACAACATTTCAATCATAGCAGGAACGCAAAATTTGCTCTATTCTGGCATTCACTATAAAACGGTAGAAAAAAATACATACATATATAAAAAGACCATCAAAAATAGATAAAAAAAAACCAACAAAAACAGATAAAAAAAAAACCAGTATAAAGTGCAAATTGCGATTGCAAGTGCGGCTGCCGAGCAAAACCGGCGCCGGCCGTCGCATGAGCAGAGAAATAACAGCACTTTTCAGTCAGTCGAACTACTTAGCAAAATCATATGCTGACCCGTTCGGCGCGCCATGCGGCTTGCAGCATGTGGCATGCGACGTGCGAAGTGCGGCGTGTTGCAACTCAATGTGCGCTGCAGTGAATGTGCAAGGAAGTTGCCGAATAAACAGAGCGCCGCGCCGGATGTGCGCAAAAATGCCGCTTAGGCTATTGCCGCTGCTGTTGTTGTTGTTGTTGTATGGGCTGTGCTACAGATACTTTCTTTCATTCTCATTAGAGATCAAATTGTAGTCTATAAATCGTACGATTGCTGATATTGAAAGCGTTGTTAATCATTTGATAAATGTCGACCAACGATAATTAGATCCACATGCCTCAGAGCGATGAGAGCGCTTGATCTGAAATTGGGATGCTTGCTAACCGAATGCGTTGTTCCTCAGTGCTGTTCATCTCGGCTGCAGCAAAGCGGCAATGAACTATCAAATACACAAACGGTGGCATGCATGTGACGTCCGTCAGGCTGTCCGTCTGTCTGTCTTTGGCCTGTTATGGCATACGTCGATTTTCCTGTGTCGCTCATAAAATTCTTTCGCTTGAAATCAGTCTATGTGTATGTGTGTGAGTATGAATATATGTATATATATGTGTGTGTATGACCAAACGACCAGGTTTTTTTCGATCCTCCATGTTGATATTTACTCCAAGTTGCTGCTGATCCAGTCGCCAGCCATGGCGACTGTTCTGGTTATTTGTTGTGTCATTATTGCAGCAAGCAGTTGGAAAGAAATAACAAAAATCTTAAAAAAAAAAGCGACAATCACCGTTTACGACGCTAATAAGTATCTATCTGTTTGCCAGCTCTTAAACTTCAATCTTATTCAAATACTTACTGCCACTCAGCTCGCCTACTGTCCACACACACACCAGCACAGAGTGTTGACAAGACTATCAAATGTAACGCGTTCTACTAATTGCTACTCAAGTGTTTCAAGTCTTCTCATTCACTCACACACACACACACACACACTCGTGTTGAGAACAATGCAAGCTCTCAGCTCAGCTCAATATACTAATCTGATCCATAGGACGACTACTAGTTATGTATGTTTAGCAAACGGGCGTAATTGTAACGGTGCTCCAACTTAAAATGTTGCTACCGCTTCCTCGTGAGAATTCCACCTGTGTGGAGCGTGCCTTTGTAAGTGTGTCTGTGCTGTGTTGTGCTGCGCTCTGCTGTGCTGTGCTGTGCTAATGCAGCCAAACAGGTTGTCGCTTATTGCCATTTTCGTGTATGTGTTGGTGTGCGTGTGCGTGTGAGTGAGTGCTTGTTTTTATTTGTTTGTTGGTTTGTTAGTGTTTGTTGTGTACATTTTTCTTTTCACGTATAAATGACAAAAACAAAAACCAAAAACAAAAAAAAAAGAAAAGCAGTGCCGACTGAAGAATGTTGTTGCTCAGCCGTTTGTTGGTGCGAAGACGTTCATTATCAGTTTCCAGCAACTGTCTAACTTTACGTATATTTTACTTTTATCGATATTTTCTTCTTTTAAATGTATCAATTAACATTCGCCCAAGTCTCGTTTTATGCCAACCAATAACATTTCGTTAACGATAGTTAATTAAGAAAATTCGCAAATCGCAGCAACATTCCATAAAAAGTTGAAGATTCTCTTCATTAAATTCATGTGCCAGATTAATCAAAATAACCAACAACAATGCAAAGAATAACAAAAAAATGAAAACTTCTTCGCTCATTCATTCAATTATTCATTTTGTTTTATGTTAAATAATCAAAAGTTTAATGATATGAGGATTTGGCAAGGCGTCCGTCGAGTTCACGTCACGTGTGTGCACACACAACAACACTCACTCATTGTTTTCGGTTACGTAATAAGCTCTGTTAAGTGGTTTGGTGTCAACAACAGCAACCGCAACAACAACAATAACACTGAAGAGTCTCTCAGTGGTAACCGAGGGGCGCTTCCTTTGGCAAAGTCATTGCCATCTAAATTGTTTCACATGCGCTCACGCACGCATGTAATTATACCACACACATACACACACACACACTACTACTGCTGTTCCAGAACACGGCCTAGGCTCAGGTCCAGTACAATGAAATTGTAGTGCTTTGGTTATTAACTCCCATTTTACTTAATTTAATAACTGAAGTACATATGTACTTGTGTGGGCGTTTGTATCTTCTGAAACATTGATGATATTGTTCTGCATCGAACTGTTGAACTGCTGCAGAGAAACCAGTGGTCGTATGTGCACATATATGTATACACTTACATACGCCCCTACCTCTGTCTGCTCTTGTGTACGGTGCTATTGAGCCTGTTATATTCGAATCTTTGCGCTCTCGTCAAAGTAGTCGTTCAATGCTTGGTGTTGTCTTAACGTTAGTTTCACATCTGGGTTACTGACCCGTGTCGCATGTGTAAATTTAAATATAACTACGACTGGTACTGTAAAAAAAAAAAACAAAAAAAATATAAAGTAATAAACTAAACATTCTTTAACACTTTAGCTTTAGCTTGGGCCCTTGCCTTATACGACGACGACGATCAGCAAGCGGCTGCCAGCGCTTTACTATCGCAGATACTTTTGCCTGTACTTAATAATTACACTCATTTCATGCATGCAATGTTTGTTCGTTCATTGGTCGGTTGTTCTGTCGGTCGTTCTATCGGTCGCTCTGTCGGTTAGTTTGTTCTTTTGGATTCTAGTGAATCGTTTGTTGCTCTTTGATGTCTTGTGTGTATTTCTGTGTGGTTAAAAGATCTTAACGTGGAACAAATGAAAAAATTCTTTAACAGCTTCTCCAACATTTCAGTTAATTAATAACAGCATTCCTTTGTCTTTTCTATTTTTCCGTCCGTCGGTTCGTCTAAGCGATAGTCAGCTCTGTCGCTTTGCTTTTTATTTTATTATTATGATTATTTTTTAATATACATATATATTTACCTCCAATGTACGCGAACATGTCTTACATTGGCACACACAGAATGAAGAGAAAACTTTATTAAGAAAGAAGAAATGTCAGGAGGAAAAGTTATAAAGCGAAAATCGACAAATCGACAAATCTTATTGTCTTGAAATATCCAATTTAGGCAAATGGGATCGAACATGTTGTTTCTTTATTTTTTTTACTATTATTATTTTTTTTTCTGTTTTTAAGTGCTGACTGCTTTGGTTTGACAGGCGTGCACACATACAAGACTTCATAGTCTAACCACTTTTTGTACGCTGCGTGACAAATGGTAACCTATTAATCTTTTAGTAACTTTCTCTGCGAAATAAATGCGGAGCTGTTAAATCAGATACTTATTACAGATGCCAATCGTCACATTATACTATGTTAAAAGTCTTGTGCTCTAAATGATCGAATAACTGCACATAAAAAACCAATCAATAATCTTCTTTCAAACTGAAGACAGTCAACAAAATTAGCAAGTGCATTTCGTAACGACAAACAACCACAACGATTGGACGAATGAGTGGACACATAGATAAATGTTGAAACCCCAATGAGTCAAACACTGAGGTGACAATGTCAACAATTCATGATATATGATTCATGCGAACGCTTTAATTGTTTTGCTCTGTATTATGCAAAGCCAAAGTATCGGCTAAATGAATATGATTGAAAAGCAAAAAGAAAAAATACCCAACGCAAAATGCGTACAATGGTCAAGTTGTTGAACAAGAGCGCATTTCACCAAGTTTCCAAGCAGCGCGGTCGGTCGTTCAGTACGAATGGCGCACCGAACAGAAGAGCGCATCAGTGCGATCCGCTGATAATCAGCCGCGCTGTCAGGCTTGTGCTGCTGCAGCTGTTGTCTAATCAATATGAATTGTGAACCAGGACCGAGATCGAGACCGCGGACCAACAGCATTCGACAATAGATTTCCAATTGTCTGATGCTCTCTGACGTCGCAGTCGTTACAGCAGCAGGCGCAGGCGCAGCAGCAGTCGCACAAGTCGTCAATTGTTGTTGATGTTGAATCTGCTTGCTCTCTCAGGTTATGAACCGGGACCGTCTGCTCTTCTCTCACGCAACTCGTTTGGTATGAAAGACAGACAGAAAGAAAGAAAATTTTTGGTTTAACGTGCAGGTTGCTCCAAGTCGGCCAACAGTTCCGATTTTGTTCTATACTTCGACCACAAATGCTAGTGTGACTTACTCAATTGAGAGCGAGAGAGGATTTTTACTCTCCCGTGACTCTTTTTGTGACGCGACACTACAGTATTGACTAAGCGCATGTCACCCTGCATCCGCTGTCGACTTTTCCTAGTCCTCTATTTAATCCGCTTCTGCCGACACTTTTGCGTCAATTTGGCCCGTTTGCGTTTCACGCACAAAATCATCCAACATAATCTCTTCAAGTCGGCTTCAAGTTGGCCAACATGTCGGCCAACATTCCGATTTTAGCTCGCAACAGTGCGGTCCGATATTGGTGCGCGCGGCCGATTCAAAATCAACATCGTCGTTTTGTCGTCGTAGTCGTCGTCGTCTTTGTCGGTTTTTGGGCCCATGTATAGTCTCTACGGTCTCGTGGTGTGCTTAAGCTGTGGAACCGGTGCAATTTCTTTTCTTCACGTTGTTGTTTGTTTATTTATTTATTATTTTTTTTTTTTTTGTATTTCAATTTGATTTAACTTAAATAAATCAACCTGTGCGTCAAAATCGGCCGCTGTTGATCTCATTTTTGCCGCTGTCGTTGATGTTGTTGCTTGTCGTTGTCGTTGTCGGTCAGCGCATAACAGCACTTAAGTGCAGTTGCATCTGCGGTTAATTTCTTCAAACGAATTGTATAATAATTATAAGAAGGCACACGCACGTTAATACTAAATACGTGTGCCGAGTAAAAGTTAAATTGAATGTGCAACATTTGAAAGAAGAAGACGAAGAAGTCAAAGTAACAAAACTGTAACAATCGATTTGAACATTTCAGTAACAAAGTAAAGCAACTACCGGTCAATCAATCAATCAATCGATCAAATGCCAATAAATTTCAAACTAGAAAAAGGAAAAAAGAAATATATAAAATTAACGTTTAAAATGTTAGTGAACAAAAGTAACAACAGCAACAACAACAACAACACAACGACGACGGTAATCAACAATCAATCGACACATACATAAATTGTTAAAAATCAGTGAAAAAAGTGAGAGTTTTTCCACACTTTTGAAATGTTTTTGTTACCTTTTGTGTTGTATCTTTTCTTCTTTTGAGCATAGTTGAGACACAATCACGTCTAATTGCGCATGCGCCGCCGTCATTGTCGTGCTCGTTGTCGATGTCGTAGTCGTTGTCTCCCCCTGCCCCTTTCCCTTCCCGAGCACCGACATCATTGTCAGCATCGGCACCGTTGTTTTGCACTTTCAGCATTTATCGAACGATCGATAAACGTTCACTTGTGAATTTATTACAAAACGAACTAAAAAAAAACTTTAATATGCGTAACACGTTTCTCGGCATCAAGTTCAAATTGCATTTTCTGTCAACGCAACGCAACGCAACAGATAAAAAAGCTGCACGCTTGCCGCTCGATGCAACCGTGCTTTCATTCCCCCCTCCCCCACACACACACGCGCCTCACACTTTTTATTGCCGCTTTTGCGCACACGCGTTAATTAAGAAATAAATTTTTATCATTGGCAAGATCAACACCAACATCAACAACAACATCAACATCATCGTCGTCTCAGCGTCTGTTCCTGCGCCTTTGGAAAGCCCTTTTCTTTTCGCTGTGCCATAAAACAAGAAGAAGGAAGCTGTTAACAAACCAGCAAACAAACAGACTAATAAACGAAACTGTTGAGCGATGTTAAAACAAGTGTAAAAGTTATTGAACTCGACGTGAAGACGCTTCAAATGTCTTCTTTTTCTTCTTCTTCTGTTGGTTCCAGTCGAAAATAAGATTTTACATTCGTGCAATTGTCATTAATTAGTGCAGCAAAAAGGCGAGGAGGGAGTGCCGCACAAGGAGCAGCGCACAATTATTGGCCAACAAGTTGACTAACCTCATCATTTCTATTTCATATTAGTTCGGGTTGAGCATGTTAGTTTTACCACTCACCCCTTCGGCCATCCGCGCTTTGCAGCATGCATTGGTTGGTGTTTTCAGTGGCCGTGTCACACATTCGCGTCGCGACACATTAGCAAACAATTCGAAGAGCATTTCGCCTGTTTGCGATAGCAGAGGAGTTTTTTTTAGTTTCAGCTTTTTTTGTCATTTCGCCAGCGTGACAGACACGTTCAGAGACACGTTTACGGGCTTTGCGCCGGCGTGTGTCGCTTGAGACAGTCAGACAGACGGACAAACGCTGCGCCACTCGCGCCGATAACTGTGACAGCGACATGCACACTAATTAGTCGACATTTGTGGTGTGGAGTGGCGTGGTTTGGTTTGGTCTCTGGCCTGCTTTGCTCTGCTCTGCTCTGGACTGCTCTGGTCTGGTCTCTGCGCGCTCAGCTGTCTTGCTGTTAGTCAAAGTCTCTCGGTCGGTCGGTTGCAGTGTCTTTCTTTGCGCCTGTCTGGCTGTCTCTTTGCCTATTTGTCGGGCCTTTGAGTCGCTCGGTGACAATGCAAATATGCAAGTGCACTCAACTTGCCAGCGCGTTGAGTTGCTGTTGTTGTTGGACATTTTGTTCGCTTACAGGCAAGGAAGCACAGCAAACTAATACCTTCTTGTCGGTCCGTCTCGAGTACAATGTGCAATATGTTTTCTTCATTTTTATTTTTTTTTTTGGTTTCTTCGCTTTTCTTTGCAAATATTATTTTTTTTTTTTTGTGTAGTACCGTGTGATTTTTTGTTATTATTATTGCTGTTGTGGTTTTCAATGTACATACATACATATCTTTTTCTTTCAATTTGCAACAGAGCTGCTGGAGCAGAAGTCTTGTGGCAATTGACTTTGACACTGTCACATTGAAAGCATTGCCGCGGAGGCAGGTGCGACTGCCTCAACTGCAATGCAAATGCAAATTCAAACACACACATACACGCAGCGGTAATTAATTTCTTTGTTGTTTTCTATGCTAAATCATACAAATGTTGTTGCTATTGTGGCTGTGGTTGTGTCTGTGGTTGCCGTTGTCGTTGCACCATTAAGATGTTGTGATTGTTGTTGCAGCAAAGACGAAAACGATCACTACAACTTGCCAAATACCGTTTTTATTTGGCTCGTCTGCATTTTTCTCGTTTCCTTATGTTATCTTTTATTCTTGACTTCTGAGCGTTGAACACACACATGTGGCAAAATTTCAACGGATTGAATTTTTCTTCAGCTTAGTTAAAGAAAATCGCACTACGTTTTGGCAGCAAGGCTGTTGCTTCTTTTTGAGTGCGCATAGCAAAGCGGATTATTCAATAAGTGTTTTCAATTGTTTTACAAACACTTTTCAACTCAATTATCTGTGCTGCAATCAGCGCTGTGCAGACGTCGCTGTTGTTGCGTTAAATTAGCTGTGACCAACTATTATGCCTTATTACAATAATAAACTACGAAATTATGCAAAGAAAAACAAAAGACTTAGGCAGCGAACTTGACAGTAGCTTTAAATGCGCGCATGTATGAAGATATGTTCATATACCATACGTACATATGTATGTATGTACTTCAAAGAAACAAAAGACTTACGAAACGAACTTCACTTGTTTTGTTGAATGAGCTTCCTGGTAATCTCGTCTCAGCAGCAACGACAGCAACACCAAACCGAACCGAACCGAAGTAGGACTTGAGTCTTGTGCAAAAAACGGGAAAAAATAAAAAAATATTCAAAAGCTTTAACATTCTCCGCGTTTGCCTTCACTCGTTCTCAAATGTTCAATTCTAATTCGTTGTACGGTTTTGTATTTCGATTCGCGATATGCAAATGTGTTCTAAATTTTGAGCATAATTTATATACAAGTGTTCTTTCACAGTTGCTGCGGCTCCATAGCGTGTTATTCATGAATAAAATTATTTTCTATTTAGCGAAGGTAAAATTATGAAATGCTGTTCAAATGCCGGTGGGCACATTTAAACATTAATCAGCTATACAAGAGACTGCAAAGTAAAAGTCTGTAACCGCAAAATGTCTGAGGTGTCAAAAATCAAATGAATAATAAGCAACAAATACAACAACAACAAATAATAATACAAAACAAAGCAACAACAACAAAAAAATAGTAATATAAAAAACAATAAATAATTGTGTTATGTGCAAAGTGCTTCAAGAGATGCCAACAAGTGAAATTGGTGAGAAAATACGCGATACAAAACAATATAATTGGGCAATCGAACGGTGAGTCAACAGATTGAGGCATCAAATATCGAACAACATCAACACCAACAATAAATGATTTGCAGTTAAGCAAGCTAAGAGATATAATATGCGCACTTCTTGCCAATTGGAATTGCCAAACAAACAACAACAAGGATTAGCCGATCAAGACGTCAAAATTAGCGACAATTGCTAAAAAAACAACAAATTTCGTAAGTAACATTATTAAGTATATTAAATTCATACGAAAATTATACAATTGAAACTCCAGAATTTGCTTACGAAAACTCAACTGTTTTCTTTGTTTTCGGTGTCTTTTGTCAGCAAATAAAATTATCTAAAGTTTGTTGCAAGGCTCGAAAACGAATGCGTAAGTGATTATGTAACGAAAAACAAATTGTTGTCTGCTGTTGTTGTCTGTAACTGTCGCTTAAATAAAAATTGCTGTTATTTTCATTAGTGAAAGTCATAGAGCGTAATAATTGCACTTGCCACAAAGCATTCACAATCAAATCAGCAGCGCGTAATGCGTTAATAGAGATCAAAAGCTTATAAGTCGTATGCATAGTTAAGGTCTCATCCCATCCCATCGCGACTTCGCCTTGTTTTCGTTCTTTGGCAGCGATTCGACGCTCTTTAGGCCAATGTACGATTGTGGCTTGAAAAACCTGCTTCAGAACAAATAAACAAAACAGTTGTTTATTGACTTATTTATTGGATATATGTACATATGTTTGTAAATACAGCATTGCCTCATATAGCGTGATCGATTAGTTACTCGTCGAGTTTTTAGATATTCAAAAAAATTATTAGCTTTTATAAAATTATTAGAGGTTAATTCAAAAAAATATCTTATTTCGAATTTTTGGACATATGTATGTACGTACACTGGCTCACAGCTTATTTGAACCACTTCCATTTTTCAACTTTGAGTGAATATAACTTCTGATCGAAGAAAAAAATCAACAAAGTATAAAAGAAAGATTTGTAGATTGAAGTTTCAGTACGTTTTATTAAAAAAAACGACATAGACATACACATATACATATGATACAGTACCTCACAGCTTAAATGGAACACTCATAGTTTTGAAATTTAAGTGCCTGTAATTTTTAAACGAAAAAAGATATCGAAAATCTTTATTTGAAAAATTTTTAATTTTTTTTTGTGTTTAATATTGAGTTATATTAAATTATTAAATATTATATTAATCAACTATTATTAAAAGAAATCCATTCGAACACCGTGTACTTATAATGGTTTAAGAAAATTTTAATATTTTTTAATGACTTAGGAAAACAGTAAATTTGCAAGGGGACCAAGGAAAAAAGGGTTTTCCCATGATTACTGAAGCTCGTCACAGGATCATTGAATAGAAAAAAATAAAAAACTATCTAGTATGTGTAATGACAGACTACTTTGAATAAACGAAGGGATTGGCAAAATTTAGATTTTCTTTGAGAGACGATTTTATTTAAACATATGTACGTTAAGTTTGGTTTGTCCGGTTGACCTTTAGCTGAATTGGAGTTGAAGATCACTTTCTATTGTAGTTGGGTGAAGTCTTGCAAGATACATACATATCTCCTTAAAAACACACAGATTTGTCAGGAATAAGTCCTTAACTAGTTTATTTATCTAAGCGAGTGCTTATAAAAACTCAAGTCAAGTGTGGAAAAACAAAACTCGAAACCAATTCGAGAGGACTTCCTTGTGTGCAGAAATATTTGTATTTCTTATTATTGAAGCAAATTGTCTTTTGTTTTTGCTGGTGTCTAATTTTGCGTGGCATTGTGCAAAGCCCTAATTACACTTTGAAGATTGTACATGTGTAATTCCGCTTAGCTGAGCTTCGCTCTGCTCAACACTGTCTGCCTGTCCGTCTGTCTTTCTGACTGCGTGTGTGTCTGAAAGTGCATGTGGGCAATCGAAATTACCGTGCCATGAAACTCGGCGACTGCAACAGATTATTAATTGCATTTGTCGTCTACCGCGTTACTTTTTTTTAGTTTTTGCGTTTGGTTTTTGTTGTTTTTCACTTAGACGAATGTACCGTTGTAAACCGAAGATAGATTTTTGCGTAGTTTTTTATGTTTTACGAGGCAAAAGTGAAATGCTGCAATTAAAATGCTCGCTGAAGGCTGCAACAGAGCCGCAGAAGACAATAGGCAATAAAAACATTGCAAGCTGATGAGTTATTGGATGTTTGGATGAAACAAACCAAAAAAAAAAAAAAACATAAATAAAATGAAAATAAATAAAAATTAGAAAATTTGAAAGACATGTAGAAAAGCATAAAGTTGTATCGTATCGTATCATGATGTCGTGTCTACAAATGCATGATGTTTTCAAGCTCATTTAAGAGGCATGCGACAGACACGCCTTTCTGAGGTATTTTATTCCATTAGGTTTTGACACTCAATTAATGATTTCAAGCTATTCATTTCTTATGCATGCAGGTTTTTTTTTATTTTTTTATTAAATCAATAAAAATATAATTATTGATTGAAACTTTATGTTGATTAATTTTTATTAGTGTAAAATTGCAAACGCACCATGTGTGTCGAATACAGTCGGCAATGGCTAGTCAAGAGGAGGCGGCATACAACCGGAGCCAATAGTGTTGACAACAGAATGAAACCGTTGTCAATGGAGAGAAGACACATAATAGCGGCACAGCATGAAGGGAAAACTATTATAAGAACAATAAATAAGGCGTTAATACGCTCCTCCTGGTCATGGCCGCAACTGGCACGAGTCAAACTTTGCCCTTACCAAATAGTAGAAGTATTACTAGCATTAGTTTTAGTCAATTACGTTGCCGAGTCAGCGACGTTGGTAGCCGGCGATGGCGCGGCGAATGCACGCGATGACAGCGCTTATGGTCTTTATCGAAATCCGAATCGGATGGGCTACTTTGGCTACAAGACCGAAGAATTGCCGGCAACCGAAAACCACCTGCAACGCAGCCAGAACTTCAAGATAAGCCCGAAGCCATGTTCGTTTGGACACATCGAAGGCACGTGCATGTTCGTCTGGGAGTGCATTAAGTCTGAGGGTCGGCACGTTGGCATGTGCGTCGACTCATTTATGTTCGGCTCATGTTGTTCGCACAACTACACCGACAACATCGTGCTGCCGCCCACAATGTTCGCCTACACACGTCCCTCAAAGCCGATGGGAAGTTTCAATAGCAATTTTTCCCAACGTCCGCGACCACCGCACATGCCCAACAGGCCTGCCATCAGGTAAGTTTGCATTGCTTGTCGCCTCTAACGGTGCTTATCGTAAAACTAACTGGATTGTTTACTATTTGTGTTCGCCCCCGCAAGTGGCATGACCACAATTGAGCGACCGCACGGCGCCGGGACGCTGGTAATACGCCCTTCCGGGCCGCATCATCAAGGCGCACTGCACAGGCCGCAAAACACAAAGCCACCGACCAGCACTCAACGCACAACTGTCACCGATTTGGGCAGCACGATGAATCATTTGAATGCGCACTGGTCGTCGAATGTCGTCATTGATGATCAGCACTCGGCCGCCAGCGCCGTTCCAACGTCGCCGTTAAGTAAGAGACGCCAAAGCATTGCTACCCCCTTAGGCATATTTTAATAGATGACCGATCATACTAACAATTACTTTATAGACACTATTTGGCATTCATCTTTGTCATCATTATCGCCGGCGGCGACTTACCATCAACACTGGCACATGACTACGGAGCCGAACTTTATAACCAAGCCGAGACCCCCCAGCTGGGAGAAGCCAAAGCCGTTGCCGTTACGCCCTTCGAAACCGCAAAAGCCTACAAAGAAGCCAATCGTATCTGAGAGTCCTGCATTGCTGCCCCAGACAACATCTTCCACTGTCCAGCCAAAGCCGTCAACAACAAAGCCACAGGTGTGTGTGTGTGTATTTGTTGCTTCTTTTCTTTTTATGAAATTATGCCGGAGCATGTATTAAAAAAAAAGATACAATATATATATGTATGTGTGTGATTTGTGTATGCGAAAGACGAAAGCGAAACAAACAAGTTGAGGACAATTACCTGATCTCTGACTCGTTTGCTCTGCCATTGCTCTGGTCTTTACTGCTCCGGTCTCGTGGAAGAAGAACAGCCCTGGGGGACATTTTATTGTTTGCATTTGCACATACCTGATGAAAGATCATGCTCATGCTTAAGCTCACGTAAGTCTCATTGGGAGTGGTACAAAATGCTTAAGCGGCGGCGTGTAAGCGAACAGGTTGCGTCAAAAAAATAAAAAAGCAAAGAAAAGAAAAAAAAAATTGATTCTTTGCATGTGAATACGAGTTTGTAAATACGAACTACATGGCATCAGACGAAAATGGGATAGGCAATTATATGCATACTCACACATACACACGCACACACACACACACACATACATACACGCATGTTACATTTTAAATTTGAACTAATATTCATATTAGCACAACCATTGAAACTTACAAACGTACATCTGCATATTTTTATTTGGTCTCATAGAACCAACTCTTGCCGACGACCTCAATAGCGCCTCTGACATGGATTTCTTCGCCAACAACAACACATAACACAAAGCCAACTAAGCTGTCTACGAGTACAACGCGTCCCTTCACCCGACCGACGCTCAGCTGGAGCACCGCACAGCGTCCAACAGTGCTAAGCAGCAGCACCACACCGGGTGGCGGCGGCGGTGCGCCAACGAAGACAACACTGGCCAGCACGACCCAGAAGTATTGGTCAACGACGTCAGGCAGTCCCGTTTTGCAGGCACTGCCCACAAATCATAGCACACTGCCCCCGCCGACACCCATGCGCACCACGACACGCACGCCGACGCGTAACAGCACAACGCCTGTGACAACGTTGTCCACATCAACAGCTTCTTTGTCAGCAACCGCCACTAGTGATGCTTCCGAATCGGCAATTGAAACAAATGAAATAAACGATACGAACGGTGGCACACAATCGGCGGCAGTAGCAGCAGCGACGGGCACCGTCAAAACAATCTCGGCTGCTCGCACCGGTAAGTGCAACAGCATTTGCATAACGTTGGCACGACAGTCAACTAATCTGTTTTTTTGTTGTTTTATCGTTTTACAGAGTGTGGCACGCCATTACTGGCGCGACCCGAAACACGAATTGTGGGCGGAAAGAGTGCTGCCTTTGGTCGTTGGCCGTGGCAAGTGTCAGTGCGGCGCACTTCGTTCTTTGGTTTCTCGAGCACTCATCGGTGTGGCGGCGCACTGATCAATGAAAACTGGATTGCGACTGCTGGACATTGTGTCGACGAGTGAGTAATGCGCATTCGCATATTAAATACATACATACATAAATACCATAAATACAGATATGTATATGTATGGACTTCGTGCCTTTGACATTGGTTTAATAATTCACATTTTTGCAGTCTGCTCATTTCTCAGATTCGCATTCGTGTCGGTGAATATGATTTTTCGCACGTACAAGAGCAGTTGCCATACATTGAACGTGGCGTTGCCAAAAAGGTCGTGCATCCCAAGTACAACTTCTTTACGTATGAGTATGACTTGGCACTAGTAAAGCTCGAGCAACCGCTGGAGTTTGCGCCACACGTGAGCCCGATTTGCTTGCCCGAAACTGACAGTTTGCTGATTGGCATGAATGCAACGGTCACTGGCTGGGGTCGCCTAAGCGAGGGCGGCACTTTGCCATCGGTTTTGCAAGAGGTAATTTTTCAGTATATCTTAAAAATATTATACTTAATGAGAACGTCTTGTTTATAGGTCTCCGTGCCCATTGTAAGTAACGATAATTGCAAGTCAATGTTCCTGCGCGCTGGTCGACAGGAATTCATACCGGATATATTTTTGTGTGCCGGCTACGAAACTGGCGGACAAGATTCATGCCAAGGTGATTCGGGTGGTCCACTGCAAGTAAGTTACCCAATCTGTCGTACTGCAAACTTTCTGATCATTGCATTTGAATTTCAGGTCAGATCTCAAAACGGCCGCTTTTTTCTGGCCGGCATTATATCATGGGGCATTGGATGTGCTGAGGCCAATCTGCCAGGCGTCTGCACGCGGATTTCAAAGTTTGTGCCTTGGATCTTAAGTAATGTGAGATAAACAAAATACGTGCAGCCACTATGCGAATCACCTGTAAATATGTACATGTAATTATTAAAGGAAGCATATTCTTACTAGTTACTACTATTAAATATGAATTCACTTTCATTGTTGTTAGATATTTGGTCGTAATTATGCATAAACAATATTGTGATTTATATTTTATAAAAAAAAGGAAACAGAAAAAAATGGTACATTCATAGCTAGCTGCAATTATAAACTTAATAAATTAATGTTTTTTAATGTAAGAAATGAAGAGTTCGTTGATGAAAATTTGCTACGATTATTTTATATGAAGAATCTTTAGTTTTTTTTTATTTCAATCCCCTTCACTTATCTATGGGAGGAAATTATTGGAACCGTTAGTGTTGTATATAAAAAGTCATAAGCTTGAATAGTTGTTGTTAATTTAAAGATAATTAAAGTTTGTAGTATTTTTAACTGTGTTCTTATGTTTACTTGTAAATGTTTGTCTTGCCCAAAGAAGCAATATTAATAATAAGTTTAAAAAAAATAGTCTAATAAAAGCAAATTGTTTTTCTTTATTTACAAGTTTAAAAACAACGAAATAGCACAATAAATCCCAATATGTTTTCTATCCTTTTCTATGTTTTTCAATAATTGCCTCTTAATCTACACGGACTTGTTTTTTTAACAAAGATTTCTTGGCCAACCATGGACAGCAGCAGCAATACTGAAAATTTATACGTAAGCAGGCCACGTTGCACGCAAATATCTTATTTTGTTTTACACAAAAAGAATCTTCTATATTAGAAGTGAGAAATACGATTTGCCAAATTTCAAATAGTTTATTATAAATAAAGAGTTCGGTTTGAATAGAGTTTCGTGCTCAGTTTTGATTTAATTATTTCTGTTTCGGAAATAATACGTCTTTAGCTTCGTCATATAAGTCGAGAGCGAGGTTTTTTAAATCGTCAACCGAAGTTGGAAATTTGCTAATCGTCTCCACCGGAACTTCATCTCCAGGCTTGACGCCCTTTACAAAGTTATATGCCACCGCATATGCTTTCCGTCCCTCAACTAATGCCAATTTTGCCTGCTCTTCAGCCTGTTGAGGATAACATAAGGACGCCACCGCTCCTGCACCTATTGAGGTGTACAGCACTTTCTTGATGAAACCGCCACGCGCTGCGAATATGAATCCAGCAAGACCGCCAATCGCGATAGCACCACTACGGGGCAACGTGTTTTGAGGCTCGTTAAGATAGTCAATAGTTTGTTGTGTGTGTGCCTTGCCAACTTCGATGTAATCGTTTATTACGTTGGCTTGCTTGGCCACAGCGTTATAACCAGATTGAACTTCAGTACGCACGGCCCTTATGCCACTTTCCAAATGCTCCCGAAGCGCTGATTGTTGTACCAAATGCTGTCGCTCCACTTTTTGCTTTGGCCTTAAAGATTAAACGAGAATGAAGCAAAAATATGAAAGCATGCAAAATCGAAAGTATTCTGCAACTTACACAAACAGTGTGCTGTATATTGGTAAATCACTAGGCTTGCAAATAAGTTGCGATGTGTTGTCTGAGGTTTGGACATCGCGGGGCGATGCTTTCACGGCCACAGCAGCCAGGAGCGCGGTCTTCGATGCCGTTCGGAACATTTTTCGACAAAAACAACAAAAAATCATAAAAATTGCATAAGGCTAGTGATGAGCGAACACCCATTAGTGCTGCTCGAGCGTTTTGACCATATGGCTCACGGTACATTTCGGCTGTTAAGTTAATGAAACGCAGCCGTGTTGTAATTGCTATTTAAACTCAGTCGGTGTGCCTTATGTTGCACTGAAGACACCAGGGGAACGTAAAGCAGTTCAACGCACACCAATCGGCATTCGCTTCTTTGGGGCCGTTCAAGAATTACGTAACGCAATTTGGTGGGAGGGGGGTCTTAAAAAACGTTACGATGCGTTACATGGAAGGGAGGGGGTGACGACCAACGCGTTACGTAGCATTATTTTCTTTGGTTGAATAAAAAAACTACGAAACTAAAATCTCCGAAGTTGTCAGCACTTTTCGTTTACGTTTCAATAGCAGACCCTCGTTTGCATTGTACGTAATTTTTATTTTTCTTTCCCAAGTGTGCAACCTTATGGACAGATGAACAGTAACATTAATTATCGCTGTATATTTAAATTCTTAAGAATAATGTTTTATTTTTGATTAAAATAAGTTATTTTAGTAAGGATTGTAATTATACCCTGGACACATACTGTGTATCAGGGTATATTGGAGGACAGGGGGACCTCATAAGGTATATATATTCTTCATCAGGATGACAAGAGAAATCGATGGAGCCCTGTCCCTCCGTCTGTATTCACCAATGGTTCTCCGAAACTGCCCATTTTTTTTAAAAAGTTATAACTCAAACACCCGATGAGATAGAAACATGAAAGTCGGTATGTAGAATCAGTGTGAGTAACTCTACAAAACTGCATACTGCATTTTGCCCCCTTCCCTTTATTTCCCTTTCCCCAGTTGATTCTATAAAACGCTATATCTCCAAAACTAATACACCGCCTACTGAGTATGCAGGGTATTATATTGTCGAGTATACTCGACTATACCGCCCTTACTGGTTTTTATTACAATTTAGCGACCTTTCGGTACTTTGCGCAACATAATTGTGTTTCTTTAGGTAGAAATGGTGACTTGGTTGTTACGTAACGTTATGGCGGGGGGAGGGGGATACTGAAAAATGTTACAGCGCGTTACATGGGGGGAGGTGAGGGTCAAAAATCTTTAAAAATTGCGTTACGTAATACTCGAACGGCCCCTTTATCAAAGGTTGGATTTTTCATAAAAGACAATTAGAAAATACTTAAGACTCATTGAGTAATCCTACGTCCTAGTAACTCATTTTCCTACCAGGGTAATACCCCATTTACACGATGGATTTTCACGCGCGGTGTCCGTTTCTGAATTAACGTATGTTGTTAGGTGTTTTATATAGACATAAGAATTCCCATAAAAACAGGGCATATGTAGAAAATCTTATGTCTACAACGCCTTACAACATAAGTTAATTAGCTCGTGTCGTGCGTGTGAAAAACCCTCGAGTAAATGGGGTATAACTCTCTCACCTTGTTAAGCATCCATCACATTGGGGGATTAAAGCTGAGTTCTTTTTAAAAAATCCAGAATTCCCGCTGCCCGCTGTGCACATTTGTTCTCGCAATAATTGCCAAAATGTGATAGTGACCATATTCGATATTTTCGATGTTTTTATCGATATTATCGACAAAATATTACATATAAAATGGAATATTATATATTTAGTAAATATTGGTATAAGAATATAGTATTTAAAATGGAATACCATATTTTGCGGGTGAAGTATCCTCTAAATACACGCCATGGCTGAGAACACTCTAGATGATATACGCCGTGTTGAACGCATTTGTCTACCACCCCAATGTGTGAACTGCAACCAACAGTCTTTAAAACTGAAAATTTCAAACTTTTCGAAGCTTCTATGACTCGAGGAATAGGACCTTAAAAGATCCATCCGGGAGCCCTTCATTCTCTCACAGCCAACCATGTTGTTTGGTATTGTGGGACATTTTGATGAAAATTAAGTTAATTGAATGAAAATTTAATAATTCGATATTCATAATGGCGCGAAATGAGTCGGATTTTGGAAAAACGCCAACGAGCCCACATTTACTCAAAAGCGACAAATTGCATCAAAAGCGTCGACGACCACAAGAGGAAGAAATCGCTAAAAAAAAAAAAAAAACTCCCGCGAAATGGAGGGTAGGGAAATATCTCCATGGAGTGCATCGCGACATAGGTCAAACCAATGTATGTTATGCAGTTTCATAACAGAGTCATTTGGACCAGAAGAGGAAGCAGTTTGTGTACATTTTTGCCACAGCGTTGCATTCGAAAATTATGCTTCCAAAAAACCCTAAAATTTCCCTTACTTTTACTTTTACATTATTTTTTGGCATGATTTTACATTTAAAACATTAACCAACATTAACCAACCATTAATAATAATAGCCTGTTGATTTTTAACATTATTCATAAAGTTATATTGACGAATTCGTATATTTAGTACGTTTTGATAGTACATTTAAAAAAACTAGTTAGCAAACACTTATAAACGCGGGAACGATAGTGACAAAAGACTATCGATAGTGGCTCAGAGAGGTAAATATTCGATACCTCGATAGTGCCATCGATTGTTTCCCAGCTAGTCTCAGCTGCTATCAAACATTTCAGAGAACTACTACTACTACTGCTTACCAAGCTCTCTTTTGGATGATCATTATCACGATCATAAAACCACACACTTTAATATATCAGGAAAGACCTAGCACTGGAATACCCTCGCGCATTACCAGCTGGACATTTGAACTACAAACAGTGGAGCCACTAGAGTTCTCGCCGGAAAACTGTCATCCTGGTGTCTATAGCCATCAATCTACATATGCTGCCAGTGGTCAGACTCTCATTGGTCGAGTGGTGTGAGTAGTCGTACAAGAGGCGACTAAGCAGTAAAGATAAAGTGTAGCGGTCACACCTGTGTTCATTCATGAGTTCAGCAATTAGTTATTTTAATTCAAAGTGAAGTTATATTGTTCTTCACCACTTCACATAACAAGTTGGTTGTGAGCTTGTTATAAGCATAATTCTGGTCTTATAATTTATTTAAAAAAAAAAATTAAAATTCATTCACACACCACAGTGTGTAAAAAGATATACACATAAAATTTTAGATATACTTTTGGCTCTGCAGCGCAGGAACCAAAAAACCACAACAACATTAAACGTGTTTTACTCTACTACACTTTACATACATACATATGTGCATTTGCAAAAATACCACAATTGTTACAAATAGTTTGTATTGCCGGCTACACGAAAAAATGGTATGGCAATTTTGAAAAGGCAAGCTGAAAGCAGAGACCTGCCGCGCCTTTCATTGGGAAATATTGAAATTGTGTGAACTGTGAAATTATAAATTTTTGTTAATCTTATGGAATCAAGAGCTAACTCAAAGTTCAGGTAAATAGCACACTCAATGTGAACGTTATATCTTAATCACATAAAGTCTTATTTCAGCGATGTCGACGAGTATGGCTTCAAACGCAATCAAAATTTTGATTACAACTCCTACGAAAAGTTTATGTCCAATTACTTGAAAACGCTGACAAAACGTCGCATCAAATGGGAAACAATACTACAACAAAACACAGATCTCACACAAATTGATGGAAAGCTTAAGCGCTACATAAGGAAAGGCATACCTGGTCCATATCGGCCAGACATTTGGATGAAGATATCAGGGGCCTATAAATTGCAACAGCGCTCACCCGATCTTTATCGAAGTCTACTAAATTCAAACTTTGAAAAGGAAATTAGCGATTCCATATCAATTGATCTACCTCGTACTTTTCCTGACAACATCTTCTTTGAAACCAAGAAGGAACGTCTGTATAATATTTTGATAGCCTATGCTCACCACAACCGTGACGTTGGCTACTGTCAAGGGCTTAACTATATTGCTGGCTTATTACTTATTGTAACCGATGATGAGGAGAAGTCATTCTGGCTACTTAAACATATCGTCGAAAACATTACACCACAGTATCACACTAAAAACATGGCTAATCTACTTCGTGACTTGGCTGTCTTCAAAGAATTAGTCATTAGACGAGCCCCTGCTGTAAATCGTCACATTGAAAACTTGGGTAACTAACTTGAATTGAATTCGAATAGTTTCAATTGCTACATTGCTTTTATGTAGGTTTGCCCTACGCTGTGATAGCGAGTAAATGGTTCATTTGCATCTTCGCTGAAGTACTGCCGGTGGAGACAGTGCTGCGGATTTGGGACTGTGTTTTCGCTGAAGGCTACAAGGTATATTTCAAAGTACTTTGACTTTTAACACTATATTCACAAGAATCTACACAGTAAAATGATTTCTAGAATGTTTATTTAAAAGACGAACACATCTGGAAATTTATATCAAAGGTTAAACAACTTGGGGCCAATTAACATTTTTTGTTTAATTTTGTTTATTGATTAGGAACAACTAAAACTAAAAAAAACATTAAGCATTGACAATTTCATTAAAAGCATGCACGCTGTTTGCAGGTTGTATTTCGGGCAGCATTAGCAATGTTCATCACACATAAATCCGCCATACTTGCTTGTGAGGACATAGCGGCGTTGGCTAGCCTGTTCCGTGATTTCATGATACAGGACAACATTGTGACTGACTGCCATAGCTACATACAAGCCATGTTTGCACTTCGCCTCAAACGCAGCGAACTTGAAAATTTACGTAAACAGTGCGTAGGCCGTACCAACACCTAATTTAGTTATTAGATTACAACCTAGTGAGATTAAAGTGTAAAACTCTTGTAAAAGGGTTGCTTGTGTATTACTAGTTTTAAGAATTCGTTTGTCGTAGATTGCTTATCTGTACGTTAATTAATTTTTTTTATATCCGTGTCAGCCAGGAGCTAAATCAATAGATAAAAAAGATAAAAATCGCGAACAAAGCATTTATTGCTCACAGAACAAAATACTTTTATATAAATCGATCAACCAGCAGTCTGAGTATCAGTTGATAGAGCGTGTAGCCGTTTAAGATAACGAGTCCATAAAGTTTGATACCAAAGCAACTCGATAATGATGTGTGACTATGACTAGGTATGCATGAAGCTTAATTTGTTTTAAGTAATTAATTTTTGCTATTTGTTAGGACATAAAGATGTTATTGTGTGTTACATAATGTATTCGTGTTTATTTGATGTTTACGCAACAATTATAATGTAAATCGATGTGGTGTATTAAAAAATAAAAACTAAAAATAGAAAGGAACTAAAATTTTAACATAGGAAGACATTGGATCTCATTAACAAATGTTGGCAAGAAGAAATTGTGATATGATTTCTTCTTTCGTACAGCCTTTATTTCTTTTATGGATAAGCCGAAATGTGGCTACCGCACATTGGCTCAGAAGACAATGCCAGCGAAGTGAGCAAAGTTCGCCGTCCTGGGTGCACACCAAGGTTCTCCCAATTGATCCACGATAAACGAGCGGTTAAATCTGAAATGGATTTAATTGATGAAAAGTCATTGCGTGTAATTTTAAATATTAACTTACCACTCGTATTCCAGTTGGCACGATCAGCTTTAATTTCACCGCGTAGACATTTTTCAACATATGTCAACGGGTCGTATTCCGTTTGAAGCACTTCGCGTAACAGGGAAATGTAAGCAATTGCAAGACGAAGGGTATCGATTTTGCTCAAACGCTTCTCATATGGAAAAGTTGGGACATGAACCCGCAACTCATCGAAAGCGGAATTTATGCTACTGTAATTTTTAACGGAAGGATCGAATGACTGTTAGTAAATTTGTTCAGTTTGAAATTATATGGATGTATGTATGTATGTGTATATGAATGTCAAATTGCCTTAAATATTTTTAAAGAAAGTAAATAAATGAAAAGACCATTTAGTGTACCCAGTTGGTGCGGACCTCTGGATGCGTTTCCTTTCGCGAACGTTGGCCTGCTGCCGCTGTAGCTTGTAGGGTGCCGAGGTCGCGGACACATAGCTCGGTCCCCCATTGCTGCTTGCACTGGGACTGTTGCACAACAGTGGCTGGTTGCTTAAAGTAGCCGTGCTGTTGTTTGTTGATGAATCCAGCATGTTTTCTGAAACATTATCATTATCATTAACAAGATACTTTGATATCGATTGTGTCGCATTCTTACCCCCTGAATGTTGCAGATACTGTTGTTGTATTTGTCGTAAGTTGTTAGTGTTAATACGTAAGCCGCTGCCTCCGGTATTTCCGCTTTGAATCTGGCCAGCATAAATGCATGAGGGCAAATCATTCATAATTTCATCGTCAAAATGTTGAAACGAAAGGTGACTATAATTAAAAAGATAATAATTATAAAAAAAATCATGTTTACATTAACCTTATTTGATAACTATTATTATTTGATAATTAGAAAGTAATATACTCCTTGAATCCTTGTCTCAACAATAAAAGCATTTGTATGTATTATCATTGTATAACATCAGTAGAGATATACTATTTGCAGACCTTACTTTATAGCAGATATATAAATATTTTCGCATTTGATTGCTATTTGAACTTTTAAGTCTCAATATTTTTTATTTTCAGAAAAAAAAAGAGAAAACCAGTAAGGATTGGAGTCGAAAGTACTCGACTTCGACGTACCCTGTACCTTCAATTAATAACGGCTGTAATATGGCGTTGTCCCGCGCACTTTTCAGTCGAAACCGATCTCATTTCCACTTAATGACTTACATATCAATTTTTACTCTTGTAGACCAATTTGTTCCAAAGGTTTAATGATCCGATCTCGGAAACTATAATAGAAAGAACCAAAATCTTTTCGCAGTCCGATTCTGTGATTCATTGCGCGGATCAATTTTTTTCTTTCGAGCAAATTGGTCTACAAGAGTAAAAATGGACATGTATGACATTAAAAGGAAATGAGATCGGTTTCGATTGAAAAGTGGTCTGGGCAACGCCATATTACAGCCGTTACTAATTGAAGGTACAGGGTATGTCGAAGTCGAGTACTGTCGACTCCAATCCTTATTGGTTTTCTCTTTTGATGTTTGAAAACAATTCTGTTATTTATATGAAAGCTTAAATTAATTTAAATTTGTATACCCTGTACACACTGTGTACCAGGCTATATTGTGTTTGTTTGAGACGAAATGTATGTAACGCTCAGAAAGAGGGGAGGGGGGATACCATAATCTTTATATATTCTTGATTAGAACGACAAAACAAGTTGATATAGATGTGTCCGTCTGACCATCCTCACAAAAAGTAGACCTGATGCTCGACAGCAAATCAGGTTTGACCACGTCCACTCCTTCCCACCCAACCAGCACTGCCCACTTTTCTAAAAGGCTATAACTTGAACACCCGAAGCGGTAGAAGTATGAAAGTCGGTCTGGAGACCGGTACGAACCGAAATTTTGTATATTTACATCTTTACAATTGCATCTGTTTGATGGTTGCCCCGCAAAGACCTACAAACTCAAATTTTTCGTAAATTACACATTTTATGACCGATTTTCTTGATATTGTGACCACTATTTGAATAGGCGATGTCAGATAAAAATTTGTTTTTGTAGATTTGGGGTGTGGCTCCGCCTACCGTGTGCAGGGTATTATATTATACTAAATTTTATTATATTATATTCGACTATTCCGCCCTTACTAGTTTAGTCTGTAAGCAGTTGTATAAGAATACTAACTGCTCCAGCGCGCTTGGCTGCGCTTGGCTCAGGAACACGTGCCGCCTTGCGTTAATATCCGCGAAGTGAAATATAATGAGTTAAAGCTCTAATCAAATTGTAAAAAAGAAACATTGAAAAGGAAGTATCCTGATTAGTATTATATAGAGTTTATATTTTTGTTAATAAAACGCAATACTTAAACTTGTCTTTTCAATAATATTCAATTAAAATTAAAATCTGAAATTTTATATTTAGGTTAAGAAAGGATACTAAACAGAAATAGCGGGTATGCGTTTTCAAAAATGAACCAGTAAGGATTGGAGTCGACAGTACTCAACTCCGACATACCCTGTACCTTCAATTTGTACCAACTGTTTGAAGGCGTTGCCCCGCCCACTTTTTAATCGAAACAGATTTCATTTTCATTCAATTTCATATATGTAAGTATACCAATTTTTACTCTTTTAGACCAATTCGTTCAACAGATATAACGGCATTCTACCATGGCTATATGTGGGCGTGGTCACGCCCATTTCACAATACAATCTTGTTATACTCCATTCCAATATCATATATGCAAAGTTTCATTCTTGTAGGTTTTATGGTTCTTGAGATATAAGCGTACTAGATATGGGCGTGGCCTATTTTTTTAATGTATCTTCTTGTGGCTTGAGTCAGCTATATACACTCCAAATTTGGTGTTCCTATCTCAAAAGACAACCGAGATAAAACGACTTTTGTAAGTTTTTTCCCGAGGTTTCTCCAGTCATTTGCCCCTCACCCCTAAACTAAGTCAAAAAAGGGCGAAACAAAATAAACTTGATCTGCTGAAGTAATAACAGAATCGAACTGCGAAGAGCTTTTGGACCTATCTATTATAGTTTCCGAGATCGACGCGTTCATACAGACGGACGGACAGACGGACATGGCTAAATCGACTTCTCTTTCGATACTGATCAAGAATATATATACTTTGTATAGTCGGAAATGTCTCCTTTAAAGTGTTTCATACATTGTCGATGAGCACAAAACTAATATACCCTTGTACCATAAGGTACAGGGAATAAAAAAAAAAAAAAAACGACCATATAAGGGACACCCTAATATATATATACATATATATTCTGTATATACCCTGTACCTTATGGTACAAGGGTATATTAGTTACGTGTGTGAAAATGTATGTAACATCCAGAAGGAGACGTCCCCGACTATACAAAGTATATATATTCTTGATCATCTCGACAAGACGAGTTGATATAGCCATGTTCGTCAGTCTATTTATCCGTCTGACATCCGTACATAAGTACATTCTTGATCAGCACGACGAGACGAGTTGATATAACCATTTTTGTCTGTTTGTCTGTATGCTCTATTCCAACTTCTTATTGGAGTTTTAAATTGTGTGTCCTAGAATTATTTTAATTGAACGACTGAGGTTTCTGTTACTTCAGGTTTATTTTATTCAATCTGAATGTCGTGATCACCCTAGGGGTCTCATGGGGCTCGCCGAGAAAAAGTCATAATCGTAGTCTTTCAAATTACTAACTTTTTGTCTGTCTATGGCCTAAGAGGGTCGCAGAATTTTATAAAGAAATTTTGCAATATCGGACACAAGTAATTGCATGGCACATTCCATATTCATTTAGTCCTACAACCCGACGAGTTCCTCTCACATTTTTAAAAGGCTATAGCTCAAACATCAAAAGCCGTAGAAACATTAGGTTCAACAAAATGACGTACCACAATCATTTCCACTCCCACCAATTTTCCCTCAAATCTTTTATTAACCAGTAAGGAATTGCAGTCGAGAGTACTCGACTTCGACATACCTTGTACTTTCAATTTTTAACGACTATTTGAAGGCGTTGCCTCGCGCTTTTAATCAAAACAGATTTTATTTGCATTTAATATCATACATACAAATTTTTACTCTTTTAGACCAATTGGTTCCAGAGATTTCTATATTGGCCATATGTGGGAGTGGCCATGCATATTTTATAATTTAATCTTATTATACTCCATCCTAATAGCATACATGCAAAGTTTCATTCTTGTATGTTTTTTGGTTTTAGAGATATAAGCGTTTAAAATTTGCAATACTATATAGGGGCGAGGCCACGCCCATTTTACTGTTCTATCTTGTTTGGGTTCGAGTCAGCTAGATACACTACCTATGTAAGTAGGTGTTCCTATATCAAATGACAACCGAGAAAATACGACTTTTGTAAATTTTTTACCCGAGGTTGCTCTAGTCATCTGCCCCTCACTCTTAAACTAAGGCAAAAAGGGGAAAAACAAACTAAACTTGATCTGCTTAACGAATAACAGAATCGATGTGCGAAGGAATTTTGGTTCTTTCTGTTATAGTTTCCGAGAACTAGGCGTTCATACAGACGGACAGGGCTAAATCAATTTATCTTTCGATACTGATCAAGAATATATATATATACTTTGTATAGTCAGAGATGTCTCCTTCCGGGTGTTACATACATTTTCGATTCAGACAAAACTCATACATTATAAGAGAGACGATCCTTAATTTTAGGTATTACCAAGATTTTTATTTTTTAAGTCCTTGCATGAAAAACTTTTTGGGTTCTTTAGTAATTGACTAGAAACTTCACACTGGGACTGAGAACTTTTTTTTACAAAAAAACCAATAAGGACGCTAACTTCAGCAAAGCTGAAGCTTATATACTCTTCACGCTCTTTCTTGTGCCACGCCCATTTTTTTGACTGAATCTATTTCTCTTCATCTTACTAGCCGGTACCGGAGATATGCAAATAATTGATATTTGCTACAAGTTGGTGTAGCCATGTCCATTTTTTGTCAAAATAGCTTTCATGCCTCCCTAAGAACATAAGTGTGAAGTTTCAAGTCAATTGATTAAGAAACAAAAAAATTTTCCACACAACGATTCAAGTTTTGTTCATTTTTCTTATTTTTTTCGTATGGGGGCTACCAGTTACATTGGCCCGATATTGGCGGTTCCGGCAAATGAGTTGATCGCACAAAAAGAAGTCTCTGTGCAAAATTTCAGCTCAATAACTTCAAAACTGTGGAAGGAGATCGTATATATACAGACGACGAACAGACGGACATGGCTAAATGAACTCGTGTTGTCGTCCTGATCAAAAATATACATACATATATACTTTATATAGTCGGCAAAGAATATTTCTAGCTGTTACAAACTTCAAAACGAAGTTATAATACTATTCACTGCGTAAAGAGTATAAAAATGGACTTGGCATTACCCACTTATAGCCGATATCAAGTCTTTCCATATCCCTGGAAACCAATGAGCTACAACTATCAAAATCGATATGTAGATTTAAGATAAATAAAATTACGCCAAAAAAAAAAGATGGGCGTGGCACTAAAAAGAGGGTGTAAAGAGTATTTAATCCTCAGGAAGGTTTTATTTTAATTTATGTGAGTTTTAGCGTTATAAATGCTAAAATACTAAAATTGTTATCTATCAGTTTACGATATTGACAATTTGAGTCCACTTTTCATGTTTTAAATAAATACATATACATTGTAACTTTCACATGTCCTGTTTTAGTTCTTTACTGCACTTAATATATGTTCTTATATTGTTTTTGTCAATAACTCGCGTACAAATATAGTACATACACATGTGATTTGTGATTTTACTTTCTTGAGAACTTTAGTTTAACTTTACCTTGGCGGTGATGATGATGAATCTGGTAATTGATTCCGTGACATATTTTAATATAAAGGCGACGGCACTTTTTCTCTGGAGCTTAATTAACCGTTTAATTTGTTTCCTACTAACAAGGTCTTATTTCAATGAAGTAAACTTTACAATGAAGTCATCTCTTTGATTTGATTCTGTATTTATACACAAAATAAATCCAAGTGGTTTGAATAAACAGAATTTGAGGCTGCACACTCTGAACGATTTGTTGAATTTCATCCCTTAACTGTGCACATTATCCTTGAAATCATTCGCCGCTACCGAATCAGGGGGCGGAGCTTGTCGACAGTGCGTTAGTGACGATAGGGCACTTTCGTCCGTACTCCGTTTAGATAAGATTATCAAAGACATAAGGTTGAATTCGAGATTATCTAACGTATATTTAAGAGTATTTTTAACTTTGGAATAAAAATTTTTAAGAAGAAGTTCTCATAGATCTAACGTAACATTGTAATTATATTAAAACAGATACGCTTAGCCGAATGAATAACCAATTATTAGATACTTTGGAAAAACATTTCAGTGAACTGTGGAACCAACTGTGAAAACTTATGTACTGTTGGAAATTGTAGTGTAGGGTATTCTTGGCCATTGTTACCGGCAAATCACCCCTCAGACTGTTCTACACCTGTTTTTGACATATCTCATTATCTTTAGCGCAACGGGGATTCGCCATATTCGAACTGTTTGCAACCCAGCAAAGGTGCTTGCATATGGTTAAAATCCTTGGGAGGAGTCATTTCTTGTGCTCTTGTGTATATTTATACTTCTGTTAGTAATGTGAGCAAGCAATGGCGGCACATTGTGATTCTTTTGCATGATGCCGTATAAGATTTCCCTTCAACATGTGACATTTTCTGTGTTTCCCATGAAATATTTTGCAAATCAATTCGAATTTAAGGATACGACCGCAGTTGATTCACAGTTCTTTAAAAAGAAAAAAGCCACAAGCATTTTCGTTCTGGTATTTTCACGCTCGAGTGCTTTGATGATGAGCAAACGCAAACAGACTCTAAAAGCATATGTTCGTCTTGATGGTGGCGTTTGACTGAGCAAATCACTGTTAAAAATAGAACAGGATACAACAAGGACTTGTGAAGCAAACAAGATCGTTGCGCTGTCAACAGCAATTGTTCAATTTGAATTATTTTTATTTGATGTTTGGGTTACCAGCAAGCAAATTAGCTACGTCAATGACTGTGCAAGCGATAAACATCGGATGACCTTACGCCGCGCACCCGTCGCAGTACCACCCCCTTTTCGAGAGAGCGCGTGCTCAGCGCACGTTCCCACCGCTGCTTCCAGACGCAAGTGACCCGAGGCGCGAAAAACCGACAAAGTCGAACAATGGCACAATATGTCAGTCGGATGCACAAACCTTTTTATTACTTGTGAATTTCACGTTGTCCGTCCTATTTTTCCCTTTAAGTCGCACACGGGCACACGTCACGCTCAGAACAACAACGTCTGATGACAGTAATCAGGTTTGAAGCTGCACTATCGGTCCGCTGTTTTCGTCACCGCGAAGCAAGCTTCTCAAATCTGACATCCTTAAGTGAAATCTTGTTACAAACCAATGTAAACATGATTGTTAATTTACTTTGCAATTGGTTGCCCAGATCAGATCACACGCTGTTGATCCTTTCATTCCCTCCCCTAATTTGCGCGACAATTACGAGTGCATAACGCTGTCAATATAGCGCCACCCCAACCCAGACCAGACCAGTCCCTTCCTTCACTCCTTGTTTAGCGATATGCGTTAGGCCACAATTAAATTATTAGATTTCTGTTTTTTATTTTGCATGATAGCGAAGGTGTATGGGAAATAAAAACAAATCTACTAAATACTTTGTTACTTGAATACATCGAATTGAAAACTCGCTTATCAGCAACGCTTTAAAAAGACCACTTAGAAAGCTCTTTGCAAATGCATTTTTGTCGCTTTAAAGTCAAATTTTGGGGGTTGAAAGCTTAATAGTTCTGGTGCTGACAGATGAGTCTGGAACTCATCGATTAGCACCAGTTCCGTTTGCCTGTGGTTAATAGCCGAACAAGGTCGTCCGCCCGTCTGTCCGATGTTCCGCTACGTACTACCGGCTGCGGTGGGTGCGGAGTGTGCGTGTACTCAACTGTTTGTTTGCGTTGCTCTCATTCGTTGAGTCTCTCCACCTCTTGTCGCTTTGTGCAATTGTCTGCGAAATTGTTTGTTTGCTTTGATGGTTTAATCTGCGTGGCAAATCAATGCCAAGTCTGCGGTTGATGTTCCATGGGAAATACAAACAATTGCATATGTTTCAAGAATGTTTAGCACATTTTTAATTCACTCTTAATTGATAAAGACAACACTTTTACAACATTTTTAACAGGATGGCGCCCCACAGCCTTGGTTACTAACGTCTTATTGCGTCGGTAGTTCGTCGAACGGTAATTTCCACCGAGATTTCCTGATTTGACGCCATCGAACTTTTCATTGGAATTGATTATCTTGCAAGATTCGATTTTACCTATAAAATGACATTTATCTGCATTGTTGACAGATCAGTTGATCAGTTATGATTTTCTCAACTTTGGAATGGCACACGTATTTAATAAAGCGGCTCTTCTATAAGAGCAATGTTGAATAGGATCAACAATGAAATATCGCAGTGCTTTTAAATGCCGCTGGGAATGATTTCTTTCCGGTCAGATTTTGTCAATTTGGAATATATTAATAATTTCCAAATTAATATGAATTCTTTGTGCGACAAAATTCTGGTATATTACATTATTGTATGAATAATTTTTATTCATAGGAGTTTCGTAGGAATTTGCCAAAAAAAAGTAAAAATCGACAGCGATGATGTAGATGCGGCAATTTCTTCGCTGCTGTTGTATTCGATCTGAAATGATATATTTCACACATGTATTCCAACCTTTGAAAAAATCAGTGAGTGGTTCTTGAGACCTTGGACTCTTATACCGATTTTACACCGAAGCCGCAACTCTGCCGCAACAAAAATTGCCGCAGGCCCAGGCTGTATCCATACAAAATCTGTCCGTTACGTTTGAGATTTTGTTGGCTTGAGGCTCTTTGCGGCAAAAAAATGCCAGAGTTGCCCTGCTTGTTTCCACAAATTATATCAAGTACTCTTGTTTATTTCTGCCTTTTTGTAAAAATGATGACATGTAAACAAAAACGAATAGTAAATAATCCTTTTTTTTTTTTTTAATAGAATTTGAAGATTGATCAGTTATTAATAGCTATAAAATATTGTTATGATTTACGAAAAAATAATGACATTAGCTTGGCTTGAAATACCGGATTGAAAATTAGAAAAATTAGATTAAATAATTATAAGGTTGTTAGGATGGATTCTTTTATGACGTCTAAGTATCGTTACTCTAGTCAGACGTTTATCGAGGTTATTGGGATGCGCAAGGAGCCGATTAATATATATACTACTGTGGAGATGTATTTCCTCCAGAATAGTTGAAATATTGAGATCGTCGTGTAAAGTTTTGTTTCTAATGAACCAAGGAGCTTCAGTCACTTCTCTGAGTGCTTTGTTTTGTACAATTTGTATTCCTTCCCGGTTTGTATTACAGGAAGTTCCCCATAGTTGAATTCCGTATTTCCAGGAGGGTGATATGACTTGCTTATAGATTAAAAGCTTGTTTGCAATACTGAGTTTACTTTTAGGTATGATGGCATTGACGGGAAAGCAGCAAAGGCCCTCCCTCTTAAGGGTGTGATATCTCTGGTGCTACTTTTTAACGCGATATTACGTCTGGGCCATTTCCCCACGCAATAGAAATGTGCCGAAATTGTAATGTTTCCTAAACCTGGAAAGCCGGAGAACCTTGTCGCGTCTTATAGACCGATAAGCTTGCTGCCGGTATTCTCCAAAATTTTCGAAAGAATATTTTCGGGTAGAATACCGGCAGTATTGTGCCCCCAGAGAGCCATTCCAGAACACCAATTTGGCTTTAGGAAACACCATGGTACCCCGGAACAGGTTCACCGAGTCATTCACCACATACTTTCGGCATTCGAAAACGAAAAGTACTGTGTTGGTGCTTTTCTCGACATTGAAAAAGCTTTTGACAGAGTCTGGCATGAAGGTCTACTACACAAGCTAAAAAATTTGCTACCCACAGGACTCTATAATGTTTCAAAGCCTTTTCTAAACAACAGAACTTTCTTCGTAAAAGTAAAGGATGCCAAATCTTCTATCCGTCTTATTCAGGCAGGAGTTCCCCAAGGCAGTGTCTTGGCTCCCTTACTTTTCACAGTATTTACAGCTGATATTCTGTTACCGTTATCCAGTACCATGATTTTATCAGTGTATGCTGATGATACTGCAGTACTTTCGACGGATGAATCTCCAACCATAGCCGCTTTTAATTTACAACGCTATTTACACAAGTTAGAGCATTGGTCAAGAAGATGGAACATCAAGGTATACACAGGTAAATCACAACTGTGCATATTCACCCTTCAAAAAATGTACAGGGATTCCGAATGGTCCCGCAATTCATTCTCGGTAATCTGACAATAAAGCGTAATACTTCGTTTCTCATTCTCGTCATCAGCGCTCTACTGACTGACCAAATTGCAAATACGAATGCATAATATCAAATTATTGATGATATTCGTTGGAAGTGACGGCACTAGATATGAGCCAATTTTGTGTATAATCTTTGAACAATATTTAATAAACAACAAATATTATTAATTTGCGGATGTAAAAAAAATACATATTTATTTATGTAGGATCTTGTCCATTATTTAAAGGGGTTTTTAGATCTTGACGTAAATACGGCGGGTGCAGCTGTATATAAAAAATATGTGAGTGTGCTGGTGTTGAAAATACGTGTGCCATTTGCCACAGCCCTAGTACCAGCGTTATTGACCACACTGGCTGTGGTGGCAGTAGTGGTAGGCACATCGGCTTGAATGATATGATAGAGTAATGGATAGGGTTAGGTGTTTAGAATTCGAGGTTGATGAAAGAGGCGATCGGGCGGGTCCACAATGGTTATATGTTTAGTGTGGTTGCATTTCTTGAAAGTGATGGTATGTACCGAAAGGACGTTGGTAACAGTCGGTTCCAAGCGACAGCTTCCAAAATATCTTCGAAATCATCTTCATCGTATGCTTAGGGTTGAAACCCAAAATCTGATTCGGCCAAACCCATTGAATTAAATTATGTATGTTTGGCTAGCAAATGAATTTGAAACGACAAAAGGTAAATTTTTATTTTTGTCGAATTTCTAACGTCAGCTGTCAAGTAGCGGCAAGCAGTGTAATCACATTTTTGCCGTAGTCTGCGGCACTTTGCCTTAGGCTCTGGTGTAAAATAGGTATTAGCCGCTCCCCAAATCTACAAAAAAAATTATTGATCTAACATCGCCTATTAAAATGGTGTTCAAAATATCAACAAAATCGGTAAAAAACCAGTAAGGATTGGAGTCGACAGTAATCGACTCCGACATACCCTGTACCTTCAATTAGTAACGACTGTTTGAAGGTGTGGCCCCGCCCACTTTTTCATCAAAATAGATTTCATTTCCATTTAATATCACACATACCTTTTTTTTACACTTTTAGACCAATTGGTTCCAGAGATACAACGTTTTTCTATATGTGGGCGTGGCAACGCCCATTTGGTAATTGAATCATGTTATATTCAATCCCAATAGCATACATGCAAAATTTCATTCTTGTAGGTTTTATGTTACTAGAGATATAAGCGTTTTAAATTTGTATTATAAAGGGGCGTGGCTACGCCCATTTTTTTCTTGTATCTTCTTGGGACTCATTTCAGCTATATATATTCCAAATTTGGTGATCCTATCACAAAAGACAACCGAGATAATACGACTTTTGTAAATTTTTTTTCCCGAGGTTGCTCCAGTCATTTGCCCCTCACCCCTAAACGAAGTTTAAAAGGGGAAAAACAAAATAAACTTGATCTGCTTAAGAAATGACAGAATCGAAGTGCGAAGAGCTTTTGGTTCTATCTATTATAGTTTCCGAGATCTAGGCGTTCATACAGACGGACAGACGGACAGACGGACATGGCTATATCAACTCGTCTTATCGAACTGATCAAGAATATATATACTTTGTATAGTCGGAGATGTCTCCTTCTGGGTGTTACATACATTGTCGATGCTGACAAAACTAATATACCCTTGTACTATAAGGTACAGGGTATAAAAAAAAATGTGGAATTTACGAAAAAATTGAGTTTGTTGGTCTTTGAGGGGTATCAACCAAAGAGAGGGAAATTTTGTGGTATGCTGTTTTAAAGATACAGACGAATCCCGATAATTCGTTATGGGAAGGGGATCACATTTTTTTAGGAATTACACAGGAATTCGATTTATTGAGATTTCCATTTAACGAGCCTCAAAAAAGAAAATTTCTTTATTTTTCATGTTTCACATTATGTTTACATATTTAACTTTATTGGAATTTAACAAATAATATAAGTACATTCATATACAGTTTTATAAATAAAAGGAAAATAAAATAGAAACAAAAAATTGTAATATCAAAAAATCAAGCTTCAAAAAAGTCTGCGATTCTTTTAATAACTCTCACCCAATGGGAACATTACTTTGATGGCATTGTGAAAACCACAAGAGTAGAGAGTTTTCTACTTTCGGGTATTCAGCAAGATTCTGATGTTTCAGTTTAGGGGACGTCCATAAATTACGTGAGAAAAAATTAAGGGAGGGGGGGTTCAGTAAAATCTCACCTAGGGGGAGCGGGGTTCATCGGACATCACATGTGCTTTTTTTTAGTTCACTAGTTTACCATTTTTTTTTCAAAATTTTTAGCAAAATCTCATGTGAGATTCAGAGGGAGGGGTTCGTCAAAATTTCTCCAAATCTCATCAAGAGGGGGGGAGGGGTCTACATTTCTAGAAAAAAAGCTCACGTAATTTATGGACGTCCCCTTACTACTAGATGTACCATTTACACGCAACGGTGTTACTTACTCTTGGAAAATTCTTAGCAAACGATGAGAAAACAAAAGTGAGAAACACAAAATTCGTCATGCATAGCGGCATAGCTCACTAAATTTATTTATTATATTTACTGAGCTTGTATACAAAATTTCAGGTTTGTACCTTTAATAGTTTTGGAGATATAGCGATTTAAAAAATCAACTGGGGAAGGGGAAATGAAGGGAAGGGGGAAAAATTGTAGTATGACCTTTTTTTACGAATACACATACTGAGTCTACAGATCGACTTTCATGATTCTATCTCTTCGGGTGTTCGAATTATACCATTTTAAAAAAGTGGGCGGTGTTGGTTGGGTGGGAAGGAGTGGGAGTGTCAAAAAATCAAATCAAACTTGACCAGCTGCCGAGTATCAAGAGTACCCTCGAAATTTCAAGTTTCTAGCTTTATAGTTTCCGAGAACCATTGGTGAGGACGGACAGTCAGAGTGACGGACATGGCTCAATGAATTTCTCTTGACGTTCTGATCAAGATTATTTATACTTTATGGGGTCCCCCTTTCCCACTTCTATGCGTTACATACATTTCGTCCAAACAAACACAATATACCTTGATACACTATGTGAACAGGGTATAACAAATGTTGTTTATTACCTTAAAATGGAATTTACTAGTACAGCAGAAACTCGATAATCCGGAACTGGATTATGCGGATCTTCGATTATCCGGACTCATTCCCTGCACCAAAACACCCACCTCCTCACCCATTTTCACCGCGGTTTTTATATGTATAAATTACAAATTCTGAGCAAATTTGTTAAAATGAAAATTAAGTCGTCGCCATTTTGTGAAAAAAAATTTTTAGTTTAGGTAGGGACGATAACGAAATCTTTCCTGAGAATAACTGCGTTTTTTTTTTTTTTTTTTTGCGGACACTACAAGGATTGGAATCATGCCAATCATGACCCCACTTTTTTTTTAGAAGACATCATAACTCGATGAATTGATTTTTTTTTTTTTTTGGTACAATTTTCTTCTATTATTTAAATATCATTAAATATTTTGTAAAAAACTGGATACCAAAAATTGGTTTTATTTTAATTTTTATCCTGCGATGAAAAACTACTGAAATTTAGGCTTCTACACTAGAATACCCCTTTAATAAAACACTAGAATACCCCCTTAATAAAAACAATTATCGTTTTTCAGATGGTTTCCGAGGATACGTCCTTTAATTACTTTTTCAAAAAGTACCTACGGATTCCAGTATCCTACTGCGAGTAGAAGAGAGTTTAAGGTATAGCAGGTTAAATCGTTTCGGAGAGAAAACCGTCCTCAGTTCTACAATCGTACCCAAACATCGATGTTTCTCTACCTCTAATAGCAATATGGGTTAGAGGTGGAGAATAATCGTTGCTAACATCGATGTTTTCAAAACATCGCTTATATCGATGTGTTAAGTAGATGTTACGAGAGCTAGCGCTATCACAGCCCAACATCGATGATTTTCAACCCAGAGACCCTAAATAATGATTATTTCTGTCTTTTATGACATGATATTTGATATTTAAATTTATGATTTAATGCATTTTTCTTTCGTGATATGATGATTACTTTTAAGTGATTTAATAGAACTTTGACCATAATCATCAAAAAGGTAAAGATAGTTTTTTAACAGTACAGTATGAGTCCGGACCCCGATTATCCGGACTCATTCCCTGCACGAATTTTCACCGCGGTTTTTATATGTATAAATTTGAAATTCTGGACTTTGTTGAAATTTTATATCTTTTGTTGACAATTACGTAAAACGTGGCATTTGCAAGGATGGACGAAATCCGTCAACATCCGTGCACAACCTTTTCCACCCGCAGCTCGCGCTCGACTCAAATTGGAATTTTCTCGTTTTTGGTAATTTTCGATAAATTCAAATTAATTTGCTCCAAGTTTTGGCGCTAAAAGCCGGCACATGCGGCAGTACAATGTGGAGAGACTGGCCCCGCCCACTGAAATTTAAGCGAGAAACTTCAATTTAAGCGCTTAAATTCGGCAAAACTCGCGGAGTTATTTTTTTGTTTCCGTATTGAAATGCCTTTTGTTTCCAGGCAATACATGAGAACATAGCAGCACAACAAAAGTTCGCGATTTTCGACTTTTTTGAAAAAAGTGAACTGAAAATGGGGAAGTGAGGGGAAGAAATTTTTGGTTTAGGTGCAATGTGTTCGAGATAGGTCACAAATGTGACCAAAACGACACTGTGATGCAGTACTGGCACGCTCATTTGAAAATGATCAGTATTAAAATGTCGTATGAAATAGGCGATCTTGCGGCAACCAATAAACACAAGTCCCAAGAATTTACCGTTTTCTGTAAGCGACCCCAAACGTCGAAAATTTACTACAATTACACGAAGATTTTTCATTCACTTCGCAAAATCGTCTGGACTCCCCGGTTTGAGAATGCATATATTTTTATCAGCACTAAAGTGCGTATGTGCTGTGGGCAAGTGTCTAACATATGTGATCTTAGCAATTAAAACGCCGTCCAATAACGAGCTGGTGGTGGTTTTTCGCACAAGGATCAGAAGCATTCGTGCTTCGGCGGTGGAAGGTTGTGTTTACGCATGAAGTTAGTTCGATGTCATTAACTCGACGACACGCTTTTAGTTTTCTTCTTTTTTGCTTTGAAAAAAATTGACTATGAAATCGATTATCTGGATTTTCGATTATACGGAATACCCCTGGTTTTAATTGGTCCGGAGAATCGAGTTTCTACTGTAATTTAATAAAACTTTCATCATTTTTGAGCAAAAAAAAATAAAACTATAATTTTTTAACAGTATGTACTTTAACTCGAAAAATGGGAAGAGTAAAAACATTTTTGCAAGCTCATGACCAGCATACCCGAAAACATAGCCGTTCTGTGAATGGTTCCAAGTTAATTGAAGGATTTTTAGAGGGATTTTAATATAATCGACATTGTGACAAAGTTTGGGACAAAAATCATAGAAATAAATCAGTCGTGACTTAAACCTCGTTTTCCGAAGACAAAGAGTATTATTATTTTAATAAAGATAATTTTTTAACAGAGGAAAAATTTTTTTGCAACCATATGACTGAAATTCCCGAAAACATAGCCGTTCTGTGAATGGTCCCAAGTTAATTGAAGGATTTTTAGAGGGATTTTAATATAATCGACATTGTGACAAAGTTTGGGACAAAAACATAGAAATAAATCAGTCGTGACTTAAACCTCGTTTTCCGAAGATTGTCACAAGAATGTAGTAGATTGTCTAAGCGAACACATTCAGCAAAAAGAAGTCGACTGTTGTCGGAGAACAAAAACGAGCGTGTTTGTCGAGCATTGGAGGCTTCGGCTGCGTTTAGTTGAGCTAAGTGGTCATGACTCGTTTTTGCTCACCGACAATTTAAAGTGGCATCTCGTCACAACATCGTACTGCCGAATGTGTATTCTTGGCCATGGAAAACTTTAGATAATTCGTTGTCAAAAATGTGTGTTTTTTATTTTTCAACTTTTCATCTCGCATGCACTAATGGATGCGGTTCCCTTTGCGGCTTTTCAATACTAAATTTGTATTTTGTGCTTGTGTCAGTGTGTTTTTGTGTCAGTGATGAAAATGGCGCAGTTGCGTCTAAAACGGTAAGAAGAAGAAAAGTGTCTGCGGTACTGCAATTGCTGCGCAGCGGTACTGTATTTATAAACTAGACCTAACAAATACACTTTGCCTAAGTTATGATCGTTCTGTGATGCATATCAAAGTTTTATTTCTGAGCAATTAATTCATTATCATAAATAATTAAACGACGAATTATGTGTAGTCACATTAGATTGCAGATATAAGACTGGCTAGCTTTCTGGAATAGTGACATTATCCACAGAGTAAAAATGCATGAGTCCTTACTCTATGGTTTTCTTATTTTTAATTATTAATTTTTGTTTTCTTACTTTGCCGTGTTGAGGAATTTTAACGTTCGATAATTTTCGTATTTGCTAATTTGGTTAAAATTTCATTTTGGGAAATTGTTAAAAATCATGCCTAAAAGTAACGGATATAGAAAAATAATTAAGTGAAACATTTGCAACATATTTGTTAAACAACAACATCAGATACTTCTATGTTACCTTAGAGTCAGCCTCTACATGTGACAGTTTAATCTTAAAACCAAAAATCTGCTGCGTTCAAAGTGTTCGATTGAAAAACATTAAACGAGTTACTTGATTAACAAATGGGTCCGTCTTGTATCGTTCAGTCCGCGTTTGAGCATCTGCACAGCCATAATTGCTTCAGATTACAGGAGCTGTGAAACAACAAAATGTGAAGAAAGTATCAACAATTTTTTTTGGTTTTTTTCAAGCTTGTTCAATCAATTAATATGGTAATAAAGCTATTTTCGCAAGATTTTTCATATATGTAAGTATAAAACAATGACTTTTTTATGACGATAACAAGTTAAGATCGTTAGGCGTTTTTATACCCTGTACACATACTGTGTATCAGGGTATATTGTGTTTGTGCAAAAGCCTAAAGTATGTAACGTCGTGAAGGAGGGGAGGGGGACCCCATAAAGTATATATATTCTTGATCGGGACGACAAGAGAAATTGATTAAGTCATGTCCATCCGTCCGTCCTCACCAATGGTTCTCGGACATTATAAGAGCTAGAGAGTTGAAAATTGGTGGGTAGACTCGTGATGCTCGGCAGCAGATCAAGTTTGAATGGTTTTGTCCCACGCCCACTCCTTCCCACCCATCCAGCACCGCCCACTTTTTGAAAACGCTATAACTCAAACGTCCAGAGAGAGAAAAACATGAAAATCGGTATGTGGACTCAGTATGAGTAACTCTACAAAACTGCACACCACAATTTTACCGCCTCCCCTTAATTTCCCCTCCCCTAATATTTTTCTTAAAAAGGCTATATCTCCCAAACTAACAAAGGTATGAACCTGACATTTTGCATACAAACTCTGTGATAATACATCTTAAACACTGCATACCACTCTCTTTGATGGCTATCCCTCAGAGGCCTACAAACTTAAATTTTTCGTAAAATCCAATTTTTTTGACCGATTTTCTTGATATTTGGAACACTATTTGAATAGGCGACGTCAGATCAATATGTTTTTGTACATTGAGGGTGTGGCACCACCTACCATGTGCAGGGTATTATATTGTCGAGTATACTCGACTATTCCGCCCTTACTGGTTTTTTTTTACATATAATTAAAATATATCAACCTTTTTTTTTTTTTAATATTTTGCAGTTGCAGTTCAAGAAACTCATGCATAAATATAGGATGAAGGAAGGCATTTAAACATTTTGCAGTATTAAAAATTGATGTGAAAGCACAGGTGCGTGTAAGTAAATTGAGTAGATTGACTTTATTGATTTGAACGAAGTGAATTCAGTTTTCTTTTGTCACCCAACCAGATTGCATATTGTTTCGCTTTGCTTTGTCCAGGGTGCGATGCAGGGGCACGTTCGAACCTGAATAAATGTGCTCGTAATATTTGCTTCATTTGGTCACGCTTAGCGGTCGAACAACGTCGTCGGTCATCACGATTTGGCGCTAAAAGTGTGCATAGTAAATGAGCTGAATAAAAATAATTAACATTCGTGCTTGCAAGAAAGCGAAACGTTGGCTCGTATCTACATAAGTATTAACGCTGTTTGAAATGCCGTAACATGATAAAAAATATTTGCAAAATTAAAGTCAAACTGCAATTATCCACAGATGCTTTGCTTGTCTCCGAATTGATAAAAGTATCTCGCAGTTAGTGCGCGCACTGCAGTCGATCAGAAACGTGTTGGCGCATGCCTTGCTTATTATCACTTACATATCGGTTATCAATTGACAATTATCAACAAGTGGACGCAAATAGTCAAAAGCGATAATAATTATTAATAAATCAAAAGAACAACGTGCACTTGTGTATTCGTGGCCCCCAAGATTACTCAATACAAAAACAAAGCTCACAAGCGAGTCCCGTTGAATGCTTAGACTGATAAGCGCTGAGGGCGCCAAATTGTAAAAATATATACTTAATTTATGAACTCATTGAAAAATCAACAAATAGACAAACCGACGGACAGGCAGACAGAGTGGCAGACAAACAAACAAAAGTGCAAATGGCTCATCATCATCATTGCCAAGAGATGTTAATTAAAGCTGACAACGAAGTTGATGGAAAACGTCGACAAGACGATTCAATAAGTGGGGAGTACCAACCAAATTGCAAAACGAGTCGAAAGTATTTTTTCAGCGGCGGAGAGACGGACAGAGTTGACAACGAAAACGCAAAAAGTGAGTAAAATGGTGCAAGCCAATTGGGGAGGGAGTTTTAAACCATGTTTTTCTAAGCAAACCAGTTTCGCTTTTTGGCGCAAATATGCGAAACTAAAATCGAATAAAAAAAATAAATAAAAATATGTATAAATTCTCTAAATGTATGTGAGTAATGTGTATGCATGTACATGCCTCCGTTTTAAACATAAATCAACTATGCACTTGCTCGACTGGTCCACAATTGAATGAACGGTTTGTTTTGCTGTCCACTGTGTCAATAGGTGTGCGACGCTGAGTCCTCCTCAAGCCTCATTGCATAAATGCGTCCCCGGCGCGCGGCGTGCATCGAAAGCGACAGAGTGCCTGTCGTGCGGGTCGATTGAGTTGGTCATTGAAATTGTTTATTTATAAATTACACTGTACTACAGCACAGATGCCACTCACACTCACATCTCATCGTGGACGGCCGCGCTTCGTGCTCATTCACTTTCGCTTGTTGCTTGCGGGGTTTTCAATCAATAGAAGAAAGTTTGCAACGCATTTTTAAAGTACATTCCGCACTTAAATCACACTTATAATAATTATTTAATATTATTAACAACTCATGTCGTTGTTCATTCCAATCTCAGGCTTAGGTGAAAGGCATGCCTCTTAATTTCTGTTCAGCGCTTTGCGAGCCCTATTAGTAATGATTCCCCCTGCCGATCGCCCCAACCGTTGTGCTTTGATTTTATGAGGCACAATTGGCAACACTTGGCATACCAACAAAGTACATTTATTTTTGTCCAGCTGTGTGAGACGAAGCAATTATTCGGCATCGCCTAAGTAAACAGTTTCTTAAACTGTTTGAATCGACAACAATAATTCTGATTCAGGCAATGCAAAAAGGGTGGTTATTATTTAACAATATAATTAAATATGACATGCTAATTGTTTTGTATGTATATTAAAAGAGTTACACAGACGGTGCTTTAAACTTTTATTAATGATTGAAAAGTTAATAGAATTTTAAAGTTTTCACTTAAGGGGTTATTTTCATGTCAACGCATGAATTTTACTTGTTTTTAGAACATTTTTTTGTGTCAGATAATAAAATTCAATCATTTAAGTTTTATTTTATGTTTTTAATTGCACCTTAAACTGTGTAAAAAAATGTTTTTTTTTTCTTATTTCTCATATCTTATATATTTTTAGTTAAATTAGACACCAAAAAATAGCGACTGTTTATGTTGTCTGAAATGAAAAACCCATATTGATTATCGTTCAGGAGGTCTGTCGCTATCGTCCCTACCAAAGGTAATCAATTTCATTGAAAAATAAAAAAATACCGGACTGTCAAAAAAAAAAAAAAAAAAAAATTACGAAAATCGCGGTTTTATTATTGAAAACTGGTTTTAAAAAATATGAAAATAGTCGCTTACGGCGCGTCGGCGATTATGAGTTGTAACTTTTTTATTATAAGGAAATTTGGTGTGTAATTTTCACACCATATTTTCAATAAATTCTACTATTGAAATATTTTTTTCGAAATCGTCACATGAGAATAACCTCTTAAGGGGGTACTTTTTTGTAGGGTTTTCAACAAATCGATTTTTTTTTTTTACATATTCTTAAGGGTCAAATCCCTAAGAATATGTGCCTCAAAGGGTTTTTCAAAATTCGAAATATTTTCGGAGTTATAAACGTTTTTGTAATGTAATGTTATGCTGAACCAAACTTTAAACGCGATTTTCTCGAAACTACTTTTTTCGACCTGGTTGACATGATATCTCCTGTTCTAATCATCCGATTGACTCCAAATTTTGCAGAAACCTTCTTAATACATTCCTCTATCTTTCCTACCTCGGATATTGCAATATAATTAGTTTTACTATTTTTCAAAAATCCATGAAAGTGAAAAAAACGGGTAAAAACCATTTTTCATTTTTGAGTCGTCGCCATTTTGTGAAGTTTTTTACCCGAGGTAGGGACGTCTTTCCTAAGAATAACTGGGTTTTCCTTTTTTTCGGACACTACAAGGATTGGAATCATGACAACCATGACACCACTTTTTTTTGGCCTCCGCTTCGCGACATCATAACTCGATGAATTGAACTTTTTTTCTTTTTGTGACAATTTTTTTCTATTATTAAAATATCAATAAATATTTTGTAAAAAAGTGTATTCTCAAAAGGTTTTTATATATTTTTTTTATCGTGCGATGAAAAACGACTAAAATTGAGGCTTTTACACTAGAATACCCCCTTAAGTATTCAATACAGAGGAACCAAAAACAAATTGACATTTCATAAGCCCAATTGAGAACTTCAAATATATCAACAAAATATAAATTTGACTTGGCTGAATTGTCCCATTTTCGCTTATTGAGAATTATCTATGTAGTTCTCACTAGTTCTGTCAAATTCGGCACGAGCATTTGAAGTAGACAATGGTAATGCATAAGCACATCTAAACGAAAAATGTGAAAACAATTTTACGGAACAGATTACATTCAATTTTTTTTATTCTAAGCAATTTAACTATTTTTTTACGAATGTTAGCTTAGTAAATTATACATTTGAATAATTATATTTTTTACTGTTAACAGTAATTAAACTGTTAATTAATAAATTAATGAACAACGAATCTCACAACTGCCGCTTTAAAGTCCAACACACTCGACTCTCAGCCGCAGCAGATGACATAGTGACTGCTGATAATTTATAAATTTTATTTATTTGAATAATTCTCGCTTCCTAAAAGTATTCTATATTTTCCAAAGCATACTTTTGGGGGCATAGTCTATTGAACTGAGGACAATCGAAACGAACCGAATCAGCGTGATGTCAAAACTAAGAAAAAAAAAAAAACAAAAGAAAGTTTATTACAAATGCACAAAGTAACATTAGGAAATTTGCAATGTAACATTTAATTAGTGAGCGAAATGTTGGCCAAAAGCCAAAAAGCATCACCGACAGCAACAGTTTCGCAAAACAACAGCAACAATAATATTAATATGAAGAAAGAAACAACAACAACACAACAATGCAAAGCTGGTCAAATAAAAAGAGAAGAATCGATTTGCTAAGAGCGCAAAGATTCGCCAAAAGAGATGAAATCAAAACGAAACGAAGCGAAGCATCTCAATGGCAACGGAAATTACGGCAGCTGCGGCGCTACACGGTCCACTTGTCGTTGTTGTTGTTGGTGTCGTTGCTGTTGCTCTGGTTGTTTTTGGTTTTGTCGTTGCCGACGGTTGGCCGTGTGTCGCCGCTATTTGAGCATAAAAGTACTTGGCATTTATCCGAGAGCGTTGCCAACTTGGGGTTTCCCCCCTAAATTTAGGGGGTTTTTGAGTTGAATGGGTTTTTTCTAGGGGTGCTATATTTTTAGGGGTATTTTTAGTGTTTTTTTTTTTAAACTTTGTTATTGTTATAATAAAGGTGTTCACGCCCAACTCGGTGACGAGCCATTCATTAATTTACGGTAAGGCGATTTTTTTTGTAATAAAAACGCAAAGAACATCTGGCAACGTTGCAAAGTTCACTTGAGAGCAACAGAATTTTAACAGTACTAATGAGAGGAATTGAGAGACCCAGATGATTTATAGAGAGTAAGAGTGCGGTAATAGCGCTCTTTAACCCAAACATGGAAATCAAGTGCCGCATGTTCGCTTGAAATTTTAGGTAGCATGAGGTGGTACAACTTCAATTAGTTGAGAAACGCAAACGGGCCATTTGGCACATAAGTGTCGCCGACGTCGGCAGAGGATCGGCAGAAGTGGAAAAAAAAAAGTCGGAAAACCTCCCCGATTGGAGATGTGGCTAAAATCGCCAGTGGTGGTAGCGCAACATGCGCTTTGTTAATAGGGAAATATGACGTTTCCACAACAGTGACACAACATTGACACAAAACTGACTCGAATCCTCTCTCGCTCTCAATTGAGCGAACATCATCTTGCTCTCAATCTGATTTTCACCGCGTTGTTTGACTTACGTTTTCAAATAGAACCCCGTCACTTGAACGATTATGCGATTGAGAGTGAGTGAGAGTGTGAAGAACTGGCAAAGTAACTGACAAAAATTAAAAACATTTTTACCCATTTTTTTTTATTTAAATTTTACCGTTGGTTTGACTGGTCGTGTGTCGTTCCGTGGCTCCCGCGGATAGTTCGTTTTTTACGTAAAAATCTCACGACGCAAAGCTGTCTAATCACCGTTCAGCGTAAATTTGCGTGCGTGACTCAAAGTGAAATTCGCGCAAAAAAGTAAATTCTTAAAAAATTACAAAAAATTCAGTAAGAAGTTATCATCGGCCTTGCCGAAGATTGAATACTCTTCACGCCCTTTTCTAGTATCACGCCCATATTTTCAATGCATTTTTGCCTCTTTTTGTGGCTGTGTGCAGTGGCCCGATCATGCCGGTTCCGTGCAAACATTTCACTATACAAAAAATAAAAAGCTCTGCAAAATTTCAGACACACGGGCGGGTAGCGATAGATCAACTCGCTTTCTGCCGCTGATCAAGACTATGTATGTACTTTATATGGTCAAAGATGTCTCCTTTTGAGTGTTACAAACTTCATGACAAAGTTATTAAACTATTCATTGCGCGAAGAGTATAAAAATAAATCGCCCAATAAAAAACTAAACACGCGTTCTCCCTATTTTAATAGTTTTTGCAAAAAGCATGGCCAGACACGGACAGATATAGACTCGGACAGTTGAACTCATAGATTGGACAATTCACAAACTTAAAGAGCAACAACAACCACAACGACAACAGCAGCATCAGTAGTAGCCTCCGACACGGCGGCAATATTTAAAAGCAAACACCCACGCATCAGAAACGGCCGGTCGGTTAATGTATTGTCACTGAACTGAACTGAACAGGCATACCTTGTATCCAAAAGATACATTTTTCATTTATCTCAAATACAGATGCGAACAGACCATTTGTTTTTGTTAGTTTCAAATTGTTTCATTTTTTTCTTATTTTGTTTTTTTTTTTCTTGTTTCTGTTTTCTGTTTTTTGTGTTGTTTTTCTTTGTAAACGAATCAGACACACTTCCCTTATTTTTTCGCGCCAATCGAGGCAATGATTTACTTCTTCTGCTCACGGAGGGCTCGTGAGGCGCCTTGGTGGGTGTAATTTTATGAGTTCTATTCGTTTCTGTGCTATGAAGTGTTGTGATGCTCTTCTTGTGTGGTGTTGTGTTGTGCTCTGTTTTGCTCTGTTTTTGCCAAAGTCGGAGATTCTAGTGGCAACAACAACAACAATGGCAATGGCAATAACAAAATACTTTGCATAATTTGATTAGCATTCAATTGAGTTGTAAACTTCTGGCTTATCATGCGTCGAACAGTGGCAACCGCAAGCCAACTATTTGCTTTGACAACGTGTCGTATGAGTGATGATTTCCTCAACAGGCCAATCAGCCGCATAATCAAATCAAATCGAATTGTAAACATTCTCGCTGAGTGTGAATTTTGTTAGAGCGTACAACAACAGCAACAACAATAATTATTGAGATAAACATTTATTTTATCGCAATGTAATATGTCATGTATGTATGTGAGTGCCTTAGAATACATGTGTGCACGCAAAGAAAACGAAAAGAAAATGGCAAAAAAAAAAGCAAAGCAAAACAAAACTAAACCAACAACAAATAACGACAACAACTCTTAGTATTTAATCAACGAGAAAAGGGCAAAAATCATAAACAGGAAATTTTTGTTGATGGTTCGTTTATTTGTATTTATTTTGTGTTCCCTTCCCTTTCCCTTTTCCACTTCTTCTTCTTCTTCTAGTGCACATTAAATTTTATCAGAAACACTAAAAGTATTCCATCAGTGAAGCTGTGAATAAGCAAAGATATATGTATATATGTATGTATGTATGTATGTGTATGTGTATATACAACTTAACTCAACGCAACTCAACTGCGATTACAAGCGCTTCCGGCAAGAGTTTGCAATACAGCGACAAAATCAACAACAACAGCAACAACAACATTAACAAAAAAGAAACAAACTAAAAAAGCATAATTTTTGCCAATTTTACGCGGTTTACATACGCGGACGCCGCTGCCGACGGCGCTGCCAACGTCGCAGCCTCCAGCCGAAAACATTTAATCAGCATTCTCACGCCGTTGCTCGTTTTGCGCGTACGTAACACGTAATACGTAAACGAATCGCAACGCAACGTAACGTAAAGCAACAACAACAACAACAAGAGCAACAACAAGAGAAACCAACTTGTTACCCCATAAGGTAAGAACGAACATTACTTGCACGTTGAACAAGGACAATATGCAACGTGTTGCCGCCTTCCAGTCCGTCCGTCCGACCAACAGCACCGAGCTCTGCCTCGCCTCCTTCTGGTCCCTTTGCCTCTTGCTTCCGCCTTGGCTGTTGCGTTCGCTCGTCCTCCGACCTGCCCGGCATTCATCCAGCGATCACCCACTCGACTCCTGCTACGGCTTGTGCTCCGGCTCCGTTTCCGGACGTGGCGCCAGCGGCGTTTATTGTTTGCTTGTTTATTTGCTATACGTTTCGGATTAGCGCTGAGCAAAGCAATCGTAAGAAGCGTGCGGAGAGGCAGAGCAGTTGTAAAAACAGACGATGAGAAATTGGCAAAATTTTGCGTTGCTGACTTAACTAACGTGAATTCAGCTTGCTGTGCATACACTTTGTTCAATATTCTTGGCTGCAAGCAATCAAGAAGGCAATTACTTGAGCTCAACGATGGCATAAAAAATTTATGCTAAACCAATCTTCGCTGATTGGCAGGAAGTTCTGTAACAAATCACTTTGCTTTTGAAATTAGCTCGCATTGAAAGCATTTCAGTGTATTTCACCTGCCGAATACACCACCTCACACACACACACACACACACACACACACACACAGATAACATTGCTTAGATTCTTCTATTTTGCATTAAAGTATCTATGTATCTGCGCTAATACTTGTACTTGTATTTATATTAAGAAGCAAACAATAGCGCCTTCTTACAATGGCAATATCGCTTGCTACTTCTGCTGCTGCTGCTGATGCTGCTGCCTGTATCTATGTCCTGTTCCTGCAAAGTATACTTTTACAACTTTTAAAAATAAATAAAAATAAATCCATGTTACAACAATGGTAACAACATTAAGTACAACGGCACGACATAATAGACAGGCAACAAAAAGCGACTATGGATGACCTACATTTGCCGCCAAGGCAATAGGAGAAATGTCTTCTTATTTGTTTAAGCTGTAAACGAGCAATTTGCAGATGTCTTCCAGTAGTCAAATGAAAGAAAACAACAACAGAAATGCTACAAAATGTTGATGAACATGCTCTGCATGAGTAAGGGTAACACCACCACGCCCACCATGCCCAACAATTTCTTAGTACAGTGAAAAATACATGTATATAATATTTATGAAGTTTTTACACTCCTGAGGCAATGCTCAGCTTAAAGTATTTTAACGAAATGCGCACACAAAGACAAAACTATCGTAGTTCTTACTTGCCCGAGGCGTTGGCCTTCGCACACTAAGTTTTTTTGGCTCACACACACACACACACATACATGCGTACATGCATCAATTGGCGTTAATTGCCGTGCTAAATACATTAAAAATCAGGATAAAGCACGTTCGGCAGTTATTTACGTACAAATCAACAATAAATTTTACCGATTTGCTAAGCACATAAAGTTCTCAAAAAACTCGCAATCAAGTCAACAATTTATTGGTCTGTTTAAATTAAATGAGTCAGCAATCAATGCGAAATTCGACAATGTCGGTTTGCTCAACGCTTCGAAGAATTGCAGTGTTTTGTTTCGGTGTTTGTTGCGTATCAGCTCTAATGATAATCTAATGTCTCGTCGCCGACGCACACACACAAAAGCCGGAGAAACAGACAGACAGACAGACAGACAGACGCAGAGACTGACGGCAAGGCAGACTGAGGAATGACAGTAATTGAGCAATAACTTTAAGTTTCGCTTTTAAAGCACTTTTTGTTTTCACGTTGTTGCACTTTTACTTGTCATCGTGTGTCCGTCCAAGGCATTCTGCAATTTACGAAAACAAAAACAAAACGACCAAGAACAACAAACGAAAATAAGCGCGAACTGAACTTTATTATTGTATTTTTTATTGTCTTGTTTTACTATTCGTTTTAAGTTTTAAATCATGTAATTATTAATATAATGTTCCCCCAATTGTGCAATACGAATTTCTACGAACGAACGAATGAACAAACGAACGAACTAACGGACAAACGGACAAAACGCTGGCATATCTCACATTTGAGCTGTCGTCGCATTCCGTTTTGAATTACAAAATGTGTAAATGATAGCAGCGAAACTGCAAATTAGCTGCGGGCAAACGCAGTCACAGTTGCGCTGTCACGAAGGCAGACGGGAATCGTCACCAGCAACGCGCTCACACTGAGAATACTACGGAATACTATCATCCACTCATCCACACATCCACTCATCCACAAAGATACATTGTTGTGCACTCTGAGTTGTCAGATTGCCGCCGCTGCTTCTTGCATCTGCTGGCATGGCAACGTTAGAGTGGGCGTGGTGGTGGAGGCACGGTGAGCGGCCTTACAGCCTCATCAGTTATTATTATTATTATTGTTTTTGTTTTTGTTTTTGCTTTCATTTGCTGAAAATGTGAATGTACTTTTGTATAATTTTTGCGCTTTCTGGTTTGGCAATCGCAGCATTTGCAGCTTTCAAAATTGCAAAATGCGAAAATGCCATTGTAACATTTTGCAACAAAATCGTACAATGTTTCAGTGTTTTGCTAAATAATTTTCATTTAAGCATACATTTGTGCATTAAGCTTGAAATGAAGCGACGTTGGAAACTGAAGTTTTTTCGCTAATATTTTGAATGATTCGTTGAAAAAAAGGCAAAGTTATTAAAGTCATTCAGTTATGGAACAATTCATCACAGCAGTACAAGTAATAATCAACCGTTGTATTCGTCGTCAATAAAATTCGTCTTTATTCGGGCGAATCGACGGCGTTGGAAAGAAATATTAATAGCATTTTAAGCATTAGCAATACTAATTGGTACATTATTCATTAACGGCGTCAGTTGGGTGTGAGTTCGCCAAGAATGCTCTAGGCACTCGCACACACCACATACAACACAAACATTCACACCCACCCATCGCAGGCACAAGCACAAGTGTGCGAGCCCAGAGAAGTTGAGTTCAAGTGGCATTGAATTTTTAATTGAAACAAATCATTATTTCAGCATATTTTTTTTTTTAATTTATTTATTATTAATTTAACTCGCGTAGAAGTCTTGCGTCTTAGTTGGAAACAATAGCCAACAGTGAAGCGACTCGCATGGCGGCACATGTGTGCGCCGGGCCGGACTTCTGCACTTGACACTTATGTAACATTCAAATGAAGCCAAACCGTTGCCACCGTCGCTGTTCTTACTCTCATTTGCCGCCGCTCTGCCATGCCGCACACGTCTCTCAGCAGAACGAGTTGAGAATAATTGCAAACTATTTCAAATGTAGACACGTTCATCATAAATTATTAATGAATATGTAAATTTAATAAAAGCATACACAACACACACGCACATACATAAAGCCACACAAACAAAACAATGGCGCACGTAAGCGCATGAATGATAACAAACTCAAATTAGAATACCATCATTTGCAATTATCATTTGCAACAACAATTATGAATTATTGAAAAAGACACTTAAAGATGCTCGTGGCGCATTTAATTGGCATCGATGCGAGTGAAAGTTGCTTTATAATTTAATGCGCCTCTTAAATTCTTTGTCGCACAACATGGCCTTAAAAGTAACACTCAACGCAACTTCAAAGTCAAAGTTTTTTGTTTTTTTTCCTTGCTTCTGTAAAGCAGCACGAAGTGTACGATTACTTGGGTCCATGCCTTAGCCAAAGTATCACTTCAACTTGCCGGAGTCTTGCAGAAACAATGACTTTTAGTTTGCACAGCTGTTAAGCTTCTTCCGCATGCACACACGAGCACACGATTGTCGAAAGTCTGCAAATGAAATCAAACTAAACTAAACTTTTATTACAACAAAGTCAGTCGCAACTTGTCCCGCCTTGTTTGGCTCGTTACTGCTGCCAGGACTCACTCCCGCACACACACTCACGCATACAGCAACGACGTTGTGGTCCCAACTTTGTTTCTTTTTTGTTTTTTTGTTCTTTGTTTTGTTGCTTTGTTTTCTACTTGGCTGCTTTGATTAAATAAGTGATTTGAAATACAAAACAATTGGAATGAAAAAGTTTGAGCATGTCACTCGCCTCACTTGCCGCGGGCCCACCATGGCCGTGCCTTCGGCTTCGGCTTCGGAAACTATTCAATAACTTTTGTTAACTTTTTAAGCATTTTCCTTTGGCTTTCGCTTTTTTCGTTTTCGACGCTCCTTCGTTCATAATGCCACAAAATCTGTTCTTAATCGCCTATAATGTAATTGAATTTCAATTTCCCAGTTAATAGAGCTCGTGTAATAAATTAAGCGGAATCGCTTGCTTGCGATTTGTTTGTTTCTTTTTTTTTTGTTATAAGACAAATACTTACTTACTCTAACAATATATAATACTACAACACACCTGTGCACTTCGCGTCTTCCTCTTGTGTCTTCGTCTGTGTGTGTGCGCACATAAAAAATAAATACATAATTAAATAAATGAAAGCGCTGTGGCATTAAATGAACCATTGAATTATAAAGCAATTATTTTGACATTCATTTCAACAACAAAGTTTGCCATTACAGTTAAATGTATCTACAGCTTTGTAAGGTCGACCATGATAGTTGAGGGACTGCCTTGAGAATTGTCTTGTTTTTGTAATAACTAAGCTTTTTTATTGCAATTAAATATGACACATTTTGTTTTTATTCCAACTTGTTAGTTCCTTTGTGCAAAATGCACAACAACAAACCGTCCCCGACACAAGACGAGGATGAAGAAACTACACGAACACAGAACGTTGGAGATCAACAACAACAGCCGACAAATGCCGTTAGCAAAGTGCAAAGTTTACCGCTCAAGGGCAGCAAGGATGACGTGGGCGACGGAGACGAGAGCGATCGCGATGAGGAGACCGATGTGATTGGCGATCTCGTCGGACACTTTGGCAAGTGGCAGTTCCTAATGACAGTGCTGCTGTCGCTGTTTCAGGTGCCAAACACCTTTCACATATCCTCGTCGGTGTACCAGGCGGCCAACAAGGACTTCTGGTGTCAACGGCCCGCACACTTGCAGCATCTGCCCGTCGATGTTTGGCGCAACTTGAGTCTCTCGGCCGACAATTGCAAACAGGACGGCAGCATTGACTGGGACACCGCGGACAACGACACGCTCAATGGGCGGCAGGTAAAACGCCACGGCGGCGGCGACTAACAAATGCAATAACACGAAACACGAATAAATTGAGATTTCTCACCTTTAGCTGTTGCTGGCACAGAGCCAACAAATATCAAACGGCAATGGCAACGGCAACGGCAGCGGCGGCGACATGGAAGGCAAATTGGTTGCCTGCACCGCCTGGGAGTATGCAACGGATGACGATGTGGGCAACACGTGGACTTCCCAGTGGAATCTGGTGTGTGAGAAAGAGTATTTGAAAAATGTGGCAGAGATGTTCTTTTTGCTGGGCGTCGCAACAGGTGGCATCATTTCGGGTTACCTCTCTGATAAGTTTGGCCGCAAAACGATGCTCTTCATATCGGCCCTGTTGCAGACAATTTTCGGTGAGTGCATGTGTTTGCAATTATGTCTGTATTTGTATATATATATATATGTGTGTGTGTGTATATACACATAGTACGTGTAGAGGGCGAATGTCAATTAAAATTGCTCATACGGTAAGTTAGCCTCGCATGGCCTCCGGAGATAAAAACGCCCTCGAGTTTGCACACACGGAAATTGCAATGCAAACGACTGTGAACTTGGCAGTGGCACAGATTCGGATCTGTGATGCCTTCAGCCACTTTTGTTCTTTGCAAATTCATTACACTTGATCTAATTGAAAATCTTGAAAGGACACGACAAACATGTTGCCATCCATCCATCCATCAACACAAGTTGAATGTCACACAAAAAATCAATTCAATTTTATATTACTTAACTTAAGGTATTTACATATTTATTAGTTGTTAATTTCAATATTTATGGTCAATTATGAAGACAATAGACAATGTTGGTTGGCAGCAAAGTATCATCGATGGTTGTGAAAACACATAACGATTTCCATTGCAGGTCTGGCGCTCTACTTTTGTAGCTCATTCGAACTGTACTTAACGCTACGCGCTCTGCTCGGCCTTGTCTCCGTTTCTGTGACGTATGCCGGCCTGATATTGGCCATCGAATATGTCGACGGCAAGTGGCGAACAATTGCTGGCATGTACAACTTGTTTCCACTGCCAATTTCCTACATGCTCATCTCTGGCATTGCGTATCTGACGCAAGACTACCAACGGCTGCAACTCTGCATTGGCCTTCCGGGCATTTTCCTTTGTTTTCTGTGGTAAGTACGAAGCCAATCAGTCAATCATGTTAGAAACTTTTAACAACAGCAACACAGAATGAGCGTGAGTGTGTGAGAGAGTGGGAGAGAGAGACAAAGGGAGAGAGATAAATTTGTCTAATTAAGTCTTCTCACAAAGCTAATCAATTTGATAGAAACTGTTTGTGTGAAAGACACTAAGCAGGCGTGCATAGATCTCAAGCGTGGGCGTCGACGTGCTATAAACGAATAATAAACATTTTCGCACATGTTGTCAAAATGTTTCCTTCACATAAGACATTATTTAGATCATTAAACATATGGCTATAAATTATAAAAACAAACAAAAACAACATACAAAAAAGAAAGAAAAGGAAAGGAAAATTGTTTTAAATTTTTATTGCATCTTTTGAACCATGAAACATGATCAATAGGTTCGTGGTGCCCGAGTCGCCACGTTGGCTTCTTGTTAAGGGGCGTATCGAGGAGGTGAAGCGTATCATTGAAGCGGCCGCAAAGTTCAATGGCCGCCAACTGCCAACGGATTATCAACTCCAGCCCCCAACGCAGGAAGTGAGCTCACAGGACTTCACATATTTATTCCGATCACCTTATCTGCGCCGAATTTCCATATGCTTCCTCTGCATTTGGTTCACAATGAATCTCGTCTACTACGGCATCATTCTGAACATGAGTTCATTTGGTGGAAATGTATATTTGAATTCGGTAAGCAATGAATGACCATCTCCGGCCATTATCTCTCTCTACAACGCTCTACTTGCACAATTCAGGCTCTAGCTGGTCTAGTCGAAATTCCCGCGATCGCTATCGCCATGTATATCATCAGCAAAGTGGGCAAAAAATGGCTCTTTTGCGCCACACTGTTCGGCGCTGGACTGGCGTGCTGCTGCGCCGCCATCACCGAAGGTCAGGAGGATCTGTTGTGGCTGAAGATAACCTTTCTGATGATTGGCAAGTTCACGATCAGCGCCGGCAATACAATCATGCCGGTCTACACCGCCGAACTGTATCCAACCGCCATTCGCAATGTGGGCGTAGGCGCCTGCAACATGGCGGCGGGCGTGGCTCTGATATTGACGCCGTATTTATCACTTTTGGTAAGCACTCAAACTTTTATTAAGTAACATTCGCCAATTTGATTTTTTCTTTGCATAATCTTGCAAAAAGATTGTATCAATTTTGTCATGCAGTTTGAAACACCCAGAACGAGGCGTGGCCGACCTCACAAAGCATATATATTCTTGATCAAAACGTCGAGACGAGTTTATATAGCCATGTCCGTGTGTCCGTTTGGCTGTCTGTCTGTTTTAGTGCAAACTCCTCCCAAAGTTTTAAAGATATCGAAGAAATTCCAACGCAGTAATTCTTTGGATATGACCAGCCATTGTATATCTCAGAATTTTTGTCATCGGACCACTATATCATATAGCTGCCATAAGTATGATTAGTCGAAAATTGGGTTTTGCTTAATAAAAGCTATAATTTTGGAGTTACCAACTCGAAATTTCGCACAAATATATCGTATGTGAGATTGGTAAAGATCGAGTGACTACAGCATATAGCTCCCATAGCAACGGCATTTCTCTGTAAGCAGACGAGATAGAAGATAAAATTGCTCTCTTTAATACATTTGTCTTTAAGAACTTATATGATGCTTATGGGAAAAACTAGAAAAAAAACTAGTATTTTCCAATAAGAACAATTAAGGAAATGCTAGCAAGGGAATATAAGTTTCGGCAAAGCCGAAAATAGCTCCCTTTCTGGCTTGTATTTGTATTTGTTTTTTGCTATTTCTTTGTTTCTTTAGACAAAAATCGAGAGTCATCTGTTGATGACGTTGCTCACTGCTTGGAGCATTTTTGGCGGATTCGTTGTACTCTTCCTACCAGAAACCATGTCACAACACAAACAGAAAAAGTCCGTTGAAGAGAAGTAAGGATGCTGCGTTCATAGCACATGGAAACTATTCAGAAAGTCTCAATTACAGGTCTTAGATATTTGCAGTAACAGTCAAGGCAAGACAACAAAAACAACCAAACAAACAAACAAGCAAATTACAATTGTCACAATGACATGTTATTATCAGATAGCAACATACATATTCAAGTTTTTGGCTGGCCCAAAACAACACAAACAATGCTTAAAGTAAATATTATTGTATATCAACAAAGCCGCCTCCGCTTCCCACTACGCTTGGCTTGCTCAAAGGGCGGGGATGTGGCGTCACACACTTCGTCACTATGGCTCCAAAACAAAAGCAACAAATTTAATACTAAATAAGAAAGTATAAGAGAAACCAAATAGCTATTTACATAATTTAGTCACAGGCAGGACCTTTTTGTTGCACTTTCGACAGCAATGAACACAGAATCAACAATAAAATAGTAAATTAAATGCATAAATTTTTTTTTGGATTTTTTGGTTTGTCCGTTATTTGTTTTTGATTTAAATATTGCATTTTTTTTTTCAATTTGTTTTTGTTTTTCTTGTTTGCTTAAAGTGTGTAAAAGTACTGCTTATAGTTAATTAACTCTAAATAAATGTTCTTGTCAATTTAATCTTGTCTATTTTTGATTAAAATTATTGTAAAACAATGAAAATTTAAAATTTCTAGAAAAAGTAGTCAATTAACGTAACATATAACATTGAAGCATTGAAGTAATAATATGGAAATAATGGTCAATTATGTTGAAATTGTTAGATTCATAAGAAATTGATTAACATGAAGTGGACATTGAAGAAATGAGAACAAAGAAGCGGAAACAGAAGCAGAAGAAGGAGAAGAGCCGATAAGTTGTTTAGCTATAAATATGAAATCTTTCGATATCACAAAAAGTTTGTTAATCGTACTTATTGATGTAATCGACGTTTACATTAACAATTTGTGTACTTAAATGTTATGTACGTATTAATGAATATTGTGCTTTGTTGTAATTATTATTATAATTATTATTGTTGTAGTGTATGTATGTATATGTATGTAAAACAGCAATTGAATCTCTCTGTATTTAAGACAGTACGAGACATCGTTAAATTAGGAAAAACGACTAAAACATTTAAGTTTTTAAAATTGTTGTCCTTTGATCAAAGCCGAAAGAAATATATTATAATAAATAATAATAATAACAGTGAAATAAAAAATAAATTACAATAATTAAAAATTTTGTATTTCTTAATTATACGTTGCATCACATTTATTTCTGAGAGACTTTTAGTACTTTTTTTTAACTATCCCATGCAAAAGAAAATAAGTTTTCCTGACAATATAATGCCCTCCACACACGATGGGCAATGCCACGCCCAAATCTTAAAATTACAATTATTTTTGAGATCAGAAACTGCCCATTTAAATATTGTTTAACATTTCAAGAAAATCGGTAAAAAAATTAAAAATTCATTCAAATTCATTTTGAAATTCATATCGTATAATAAAAGATAAATAATTTTGGAGCCAATAACTCATATTTTAATGACATGTTTTCGTTATTGATTTTGCAGTAGTGGGAAACTTTTTTTTTTAGTCTTGAAGATGAAAGTTCAAAAGCATAGATTTTTTACATAAGTACTTTTCTTTCAATAAAAATTCCAAAAATCATCTCTTTTTGTGCGGTCATTGTTATACTCTTGCAGAAAGAGTATATTAACTTTGTCATGAAGTTCGCAACGCAGAGAAGGAGACATCTCCGACTATATAAAATATAGATATTCTTGATCAACACGACGAGACGAGTTCATATAGCAATGTCCGTCTGTCTGTCCATCTGTCTGTCTGTTTCAATACAACTTCAGGCTCAGTTTAAACGATATCGAACAAATTTAAACGCAGAAAATTTTCTTATTATTGCAGCCAGCTTGTATCTAAAATCGGATGACTATAGCATATAGCTTCCATAGGAACGATCGGTCAAATATGATGTTTTTGCTTAAAAAACGCTTTGATATCTTAGCTATCATCTCAATTTTTTGCAAAAGAGCATCTTAGGCGTCAATAAAGACTCCTTGCGAATTTGGTGAAGATCGGACAATTATAGCATATAGCTGCCATAGGAACAATCGGTCGAGAATTCGGTTTTTGTTAGAAAAACTTTTTTTTTCTTTAATATAGACAGATGAAACTTTGCAATAACGCAATTTATACATCCTTGACCCTATTCCAAAGTTTCATATATAGAGAAAAAATTAAAAATGTGATTTCTCTGTAAGCCGACGAGATAGAAGATCGCAAAATGAAGTGAAGTACGATTGCATTGCTTTCTGTCCAACAAATTAAAAAATGGGCGTGGCTACGCCTTTTTATGTTTATAAACTTATATGATTATTGAGAAAACTGTAAGACGGATTTTCCAATAAGAATAATTGGGAAAATGCTTGCAACAGTGTATAAGTATCAGCAAAGCTAAAAATAGCTTTATGTTTTTGAAAAGACTTCTTATTTTTTCTGCATGGTGGGATTGAATTGAAAACCTTACATGAGTTTTGCAAAATTGAGTGTTTTGAATAACGAAAGTCTTCTAGTAAATACTTCTGCCGATTGGACGCTTAAATAAGCATATAGTAAGTCACAACGTACGCATCAATTCACGCAAACTTTAGTTCTTTGGCGCCTAAAATGCTGTTAAAAATCGACAGCCTACAAAGTTTAATTCAGAAAAAAATTGTAGTCAACTTGAAGAGACAAGTTCAAATTTGAAAACTTTTGAGCAGCACCTCTGAGCTGGCAACACTTGAAAAGCTCTTTCCGATTGAAGCGATCGTCGTTTGCGGTATCGCGATCTACAACGAACCGAATCAGCAGTTTAAACCATTTCAAGAAGTGATCAATAGAGGAAGTGCTTTGTGCGACTTTGAAAATTCAATTTTAAGAATTAAAGTTATCGAACACAAAGTTAAGTAAAAAATATGAGCAAAGTTCCTCATTCTGAGACTCCCAATGATGGGGGAATCGTAGCCGGCAGCATCAGTAGCATTCAATCAGCAGGTTCAACGCCGGAAATCAGCGTTATTAACTTTGATTTCCGTCGCCATTCAAAGGATTTGAAAAAGCACGAAATCTGCAACCCAATCACATCAGTAACATCCCCGACTTCAGGCGCAGCAACTTCAATGGGCCAAGTGTTAAACAAATCTAAACCTGACCTTAGCCAAGATGTCGACAGCGATGTCATATCGAACTTTATTGGGCATTACAGCCGCTGGAGCATTTTCTGGGCCTTTATGCTGAGCTTATTCCAGTTGCCAACGACATTTCACATGTTCATGTTTGTGTTTCAGGTAAATTAACTCTTAGCTCCAAATTGAAAATTGTTTGCTTGTTCACAAAATAGATTGCCGTTGTTCGATACTGATTTACTGTTACCGATAAAGATATCGTGCGTGTAATTAAAAAAACAAAAAATAAAACAAAAAAACAACCTTCGTTTTGCATACACATTGCAAGTTATAGGCCATTAAATCGACTCGAAAATGCCAATTTCAAAGTAAACAAATTATCGACGCCACACACACCGTTCACAAAAATAAATATTTACGATCTCGTGCGAACAAACTATAGTACCGACAGATTCAAGACATCATTTTAAATGGCGTGAATCTATTCAGTTTTGATATTATCGAATTTGTGTTCAACAATGTACAATTTAAAATCCAGAATTATTTTTATTATGCAGCCGCCAAGGTTAGCAGTCGCTTTTCTTATGACGGAAGAGTACAGACATTAATATGACGGGCATACTCTGTGCCACTAAAATGCGCGTTGAATACAATCTGAATTCTTATCTTCTAAATAATGAATGTATTCTAAATTTATAATAATTCGGCCAAAGCATACGTAGTCGCTTATCACCCTCGTTATCATTTTATAACTTAACCGGTTCACCTATGTCTTTCTCGCATTAATATTTAGCATAACATATATTATCGAGAGTTTAATAATATTTGCAATAGCTTAAATTTATTCAGTTATGCGAAAAAAACATTAGGGTACTAAGCGAGGCTTTTAACTAAAACCCGAAATCCACTAATCTCTTTTCGAATTGTCTTATAGTCTAACCAGTTGGTTGATGCTCAATTAATGCTTGGATAAAGTTGATTTTGATTGTAAAATAAATAAATAATGCTTATGTCTAGCCGGTGCTTTAAATTGCATTGCCGATATCAATAGTGTAGTTAATGATAAAGCCTTCCAGCCTTACTACCAATTCAACGTTTTACTATATGCAATACTTGCTATATTAAAAACATATTAAATCAGATAAGCGCATCTTCTTGTCACTCCAAATTGATAAGATACTGATAACTCAAAGAAGTTTTTCGATAAGATATCAACCGGATTGACAAGTAAAACAACATATTTTCTAAGCGCCCTGAAAAAGTCATTGGCATCGCATTATGAGCACAAACATTAACTAAATACTTCTAATAAAATATTGAGACGAATCAAAATCAAAACGAAAAAAAGTGTACTTTCACTAAGTAATTGGGGAGAGGGGAGATGGGAGATGGGAGAGGCTGACTGCTTTGACTGACTTGGACAGCCGCAAGAAACAAGGTGCAGCGCAGTGCAGTAAGTGCAGTGCAGTTGAGCTGCAGCTGAGCTCTGACACGACTTTGCTGAACTTGACTTGAGTATCGGCAATACTTTTAAATGTTGTCTTAAATTCGCTAAACGCCTTTTAAATAAATTCAAAGTCAGTTGATCTGCGCTCGAAGTCGAGTGCAGTTGCATTTCAATATATCTGTAGTTTTGTGTATAAAACAGTAAAATGCATTTCGCGATTGAAGCATCTGAGCCCATGCTTGATGCGGCCGACGTAGAGCCCGAAGAGCTAGAGCAGTTGCAACAGAAACGGCTCGGCTCGCTGCTTGGCACCTTCGGTCGTTGGCAAAGGTCATGGTGTCTGACGCTGTCGCTATATCAGGGCATTTCCACGCTGCACATATTTTTGATTGTCTTTCAAGTGAGTAATTTGAGCAATTGCAGCTCCGACTGTTTTGCTTCAGTGCGTTTGCTATCGATCGAAGGCAGTTAACATGTTCATATTTGGTTTACAATACACTCGAACAACTCCAACAGCACTGCGATTGTCATTGAATAATTATTGTTATACTGTCGATTGTATCCAACAAGTGCATTAACTTTTACTGAATGTGTTTATTTTATAATATTTTTTTGTTTTGTTTTGATACGTTTCATTTTTTATATGTTTATTTTATTTAGTTTATTGCTTTCCTACTAAACTTGAAATACAAATTTCCTGTTGTGAACTTTTTGAATTTGTTTTTAAATCGAAAAGTATGTACATAAAAAGATTGTTAGGCAACCTGTTGAACCGCAATGACGAGTTACAGTATAACTTTTACTCTCTTCGAATTACGTGTAATTCATGAAGTCATAATGTGTGTGTACTTTACAGAAGTAAAATCCATTCAATAATACAGTGGTCACTCAGAAATGTAAACACTTTGGTTCCTGTGATATTTCTAATATCCGAAAATTATGAAGTTATAATAATTATACTCGAGAGTGCAATACCTTGAACACAGGGTAGACGCGTGGCACCGTCAAATCTTAAAAATAAGTAATTTACATCCAAGTATGAATATGTACATCTCAGACATTTTTAATGGCTTTCAATAAAGTACGGATAAGATCTGAAACCACCAGTTTCGGTTTGGAAATACTTAAAAAAAAGTTTACTGCTCCGAAGTTTGAACAGTTGGTGAAAGTTTTTAAACGTCTATATTTAAAACGGTAATTGTAATCTGTTCAAATTCTAATTAGTGTGCGATCTGTGTTCATACTTGTACATACAACTACATGTTCTACTTAACCTTACATAGTCTGTTAGTATAGACAAGGTTTTTTCCAAGCTTTTCATTAAAAACGGTATTTATTTACTTAAATATATCATTCGTCACTTATCGTTTCGTTTAAAAAGAGTTTTAATTGTATGATATGTGATTAATTTAATTAATAAGTATTAAATCCATTATTCAATCTGACTAATGTAAAAGTTTTTTTTTATTATTTATTACTTAACTGCAGACCGTCGATAAAAGTTTCTGGTGTGCACGACCCGAACATTTGATGCATGTGAATGCGAGCGAATGGATGCGTGTATCTCAGACGGCGACCGGTTGTGCGATTCTGGACTGGGATTGGAGCACAGTTGAATACAACGGCAGCAGTTGGCTAAACTTGCCGTCAACTCCTGCGGGATCGCAAGAGGACGCGGCCGACTACATCAGTTGCAAGCGCTTTGAGTTCGACACTGTCGGCGATGGCGCGGACAAAACGCTCGTGGAGGAATTTCAGCTCATTTGTGGGCGCCGTAACCTGCTCAGTGTTGTGGAAATGTGCTTCCTGGCGGGCGCAGCCGTTGGCAGCGTTTCCAGTGGTTGGATTTCGGATCGTTTTGGCAGACGGCACACGCTCATGGCCTTTGCCACCATGCAAACAATTTTTGGTGAGCAAAACTCAAATTGCAAAAAATATAACAAAGAATGAAAAGCAGCTCAGTACATTTTTGTTTTATATTAACTTTGACGGCATCATGGTCAATATTGTCGTACATTAAAAACAGACAGATATACAAACAAATGAACAGACGGTCAGTCCGACAAACAGACAGACAGAAATACAGAGAACGGTCGCATAGTCACGCATAAATCCTTCATGTTGCTACAATGTTCTTTTTTTGGTTTTGTTTTGCTTTACTGATGTTTGTCTGTGCATTTTGCAGGCGGCATTTTGGCCTTCTCGCCATCCCTGAGCGTGTTCATGACGCTACGTGTTATAATTGGATTTGCATCAATGACCGTGACAATTGTTAGCTTCGTACTTGTCGTTGAGCTCGTTTCAGGAAAATGGCGCACCATCATCGGCATTCTGAACATACTGCCCGTCTCCCTCGCCTACGTGCTCGCCGCTGCCATTGCCTTCTACATACGGAACTGGCGTACGCTGCAGTTGGTTATATCATGGCCATGGCTGGCTTTGCTTTGCATTTGGTATTTGAATTTGCAACATTTTCGAGTCATTGTATTACACACACACACACGCCGACTTCATTAAGCGCATGTCAATTGAAATTATGGCAACCTTTACACATTAATACAAAGCATTCTGCCATTTTAATATTAAAGCAAATTATCATTTTGAACAAGCCAATTGACAGTCAGATGCAAGCTTGTATCTGCTGAAGCAACACGAATACCAATCAAGTTGCCAACTGATGCAATAATCCTTCAGTTGGTTGCTGCACAACCCAGAGTTCACTCCCAAATCATCTTGCATGCTGTTAGGGTATTCTCTAGCCAGCAATGCTCGTGTAGTACTCGTAGTTGTTTTGTTCTGCATTGGTAACAATCGAGAGAAAAATTCTTTTTCATAGATCAAACACATTCCAGCCAAACAATGACCACATCACACTCAAGTAACCAAAAGGACACCAGAAAAGAAAAAAATCCCTGCATTCTCGAAAGTTGTTGGCGAGTTTGATTTTAACATTTTTTGTGCGATTTGTTGTCTATCGCATTCCTTATAAAAGCTCAATTCGGCTTCATCTCTCGCTTACTATTGTCAATGGTTTTTTTTATTGCTTTTTTATGGCCACTGCATTGACCATTTGACCATTTTATCAAATGACTTCCTCTCGAACTTAAATCCAATCAAATCAAATCAAAATTCCAAATCAATCCAATTAATTGTTCTTTGAAAGGCAACACACACACGCAGCCACACACACATCACGTGCGCCACCAGTTTCATTCGGAATGACCGCTTTGTGAACGTATACTTTAATTGTATTAAAAGTCAACAAAGCGACACTCATACACACACACACACACATACACACGCACTTGCAAACAATTTTCATAGCCACACACGGCAAAAACGAACAAAAGCACATTGATTCTTTTAGGTATTGGCTGCCGGAGTCCCCACGTTGGCTTTTAGCACGCGGACGCCTGGATGAGCTTTGTGAGGTTATCGAACGGGCGGCCAGAATGAATGCCAGGACATTGCCAGATGGGTATCGGAAAACTCTTGAAGCCGCTGTACCTAATTTAATAAGGACAAAGCGTTTACGTGCGGCCGACAACGAAAGTGACGCTGCTGTGTCTGCACCAAAGGACAGCGACCAAAAGCCAAAGGCCAACATTAACGAGAACCCATTTTTGATAGTATTCAATCACGTATATTGGCGCACAACGTGCCTGACCCTCGTCGTTTGGCTCACACTAATCATCATCTACTTTGGCCTGACATTGCATCTCAGTAATCTTGGCGGAAATATTTACCTAAACACGGTGCGTTTTACTCGCGAAATATATATGTTTCTTAATGCGGCCCATTACCAAAGCCAAATACCAATTTGTTAGTTTAGGCCGTCGCGGGCATCGTGGAGGCAATTTCTATATGCATAAGCATATTCGTTGTCCTGAGAATCGGCATCCGATACAGTTTAATTGCCTACATGCTGGTGCCAGGACTCTGCTGCTTGGGAACGCTCTTGGTGCCGGAGGCAGCTAGCGGCAGCGGTGTGATTGCACTCGCTATAATTGGTTAGTTGGAGCGTCTATAAGCGTTATATAAGTGAACAAAGCACTTGGATTTCTCTTACAGCGAAATGTCTAATTGGCGCGAACAACGCAATTATTCCCACATATACGGCCATGCAGTATCCGACAATTGTGCGCAACTTTGGCGTCGGCATGGGCAACTTAGCGGCAGGAATCGGGCTCATCTTAGTGCCCTATCTGTGGCTTCTGGTAAAGTGAAATACGAACGTTGAACTTCTTTTGAGTGAACCATTGCTTTATTCCAATGCATACTTACAGGAGCATTTCAACCAATTGCTGCCTCTGACCATAATGGGCGTTTGCGGACTGATCGGCGCCGTCGCTCTTGTATTAATGAAGGATGTGGATCAATCTTAGTTTTAACGGGGAACGTCTAACATTAAGTATGGAATACTGTGATATTTTCAACATAAAATCCAAAATAAAAACAAACTGCATTGAGGCAACTCAAAAGATTTGTATTTTCATCAACATCATGCGGACTAAGTCAAGAACACACGAAAGCTTAGCTGTCAAAACAGAATTTAAATGCCACAAAAGCTTACAGCTCAAAACTTCTCAAAACTTTTTTTCATGCCCTTCAAGCAGTAAATAGTATTACAACTTTATCATGAAGTTTGCAACACCCGAAAAGCAAAATAAACTTATGTATGAACGTCAATATGTTCTTGTTAATCAGCATGGTCATATATGGAACAACATTTACAACACACCGTTGGGCCGAAGTATTTTGTCATTGGTATACTCCTGAAGTTTATAAAGTAGTTGCATACAGCATGCGAAAAGTCAATAATGTGCCCATTGCTCTACAACAAACATTTGTGCAAAAAACACTTTGGAAACGATTTGTTTAATTTAAATGAGAATCGAGATTACTCGAAAAATTTATCATTCAGTATCTGTCATTCAAAGTTTCAAGTATATAACTCAACATACAATTTCTGATTCAAATTGACTTATAAGAGTTGCAGTTATTTTTACAAGCATAATTTTTGTTATCAGCTTCAATCGCATTTAGAATAATATTGGCTTGTTTTGTACGATCTGAATGTGAAACTCGAATTATGCTGTTTTGTATAACGCAAAGCCTTTTCAAAGCCAATTGTCTGCGTTACACTGAACAATAAAATGAATAATGGCTAATAAGCTAAGCCCTTACTATCGATATACACAAGTGCATATATGTACATATGTGCCTCAATCTCAGCTAAACACACCTTTGCAAAGAGAAAAGTTGTGTCTTTTGTTGTCAAAATTATCGGAACATTGTGTAAAACCGATTAAATGAATAAAATGCACAACTGTGTGCATGGAGAGCGTTGTGGCCTCCGACATGTTAAAGATTATCGTAATGTCAAACAGTGCCAACGACAGCTACAAAACTAAATGAGTAATTGAAAGCTAATCATCGTTATTAATTGGCTATGCAAAGCACTATTCGCCCGACATAAATCTCGCCATTAAACGCACTCAATTTAAATCCACAAAGTGCAAACTTTTACCGCGCAAAAGCTTCAAAACCGAAACAGTATAAAAGCAGCTCGAAGAGCTTGCATTCCGATAATCAACGTCAAACGACTGAAAACGGCGTTGTTGCTCAGATACATTGCGTCGTCAGTACTTAACGGCTTGATCGTAACTGTGAATAAAGTTGAGAAAGTAATTTAGTTCAGTTAATTAAGTCGCCTCGCCCCTCAGACGAGATTGGAATAATGGAGTTGCAAAATTTTTTGGTAAGTTCAAAATTTTGAATGTTTTTAATGAAGTTACAGAGCAAGATTCCGGATTTTAAATTCGTTATATATTGTGTGATTATTTTTAAATATTGCATCAGCGATTGGCACAAAAGCTGTGACGGATTAAAGTAAATCACTTGAAAAATAAAACAAAAGAATAATAATAAAAGGATCTCTACAATCAAATGACTTTCTATACTGCGCCGGCGTTGTTAAGGTAATGTCCGTCCGTGGTTGGCGATGTAATGCCGTAGCATCGAAGATTGTGAAAAACATGAGCAAAAGAAACAGAAAACTGTAACATTCAGTGGCGCATGCGGAATATTAATGATCGTTTTTTTTTAAATTTGCAAAACGTAACCGAATTGTTATAAAAGCGGCTTACAAATATTATATAATCATTGGTGGTTTATTACTTTATGCCTATTTTGGCACATTATCAATTCATCCGTTAACAGACAACAGTTTCCATCACTGAGAAGGTCGTACGGAGAACATGGGGCAAAGGGACAGCATTGCAGAGCGAAGAATTCCATTACGCAATTATTCAATAGCTAAACCACGAATACATAAAAAAATGTTACACTTCAACTGTTTTGCAAATCGGATACGATTAAATTAAGTCTTTCTTTAATTTTAAGCTTCAGTTAGCAATCAAACGAGCCAAGAAATCTAGCCAAAGATGATGTAGTAAAGTTTGTTTGTTGTCAGTTATTGTTTCTACTCCAGACATGCCCTAGACACTGAACTTTTCCAGTAATCTGTACCACATATATGTACGTGCGTAGATGATCTAGATAATTAAAAAAAAAAATATGTGGAAAAAGGCATGAAAAAATATATTAAGACTTTTCAATGAAAACACGCAAATTACGTAATATCTTCAACTCCATAAACTAGTAATGAACATTTTTTATGATCGATCGAGGCGGGCGAGTAATTTTTGTGCGATTTTCTTTATGTTCGATATTCACATTTGATTGTTGTTGTTGTTGGTTTTGGCTGCTCCACAATTACACTTTGGTAGTAGTAAAAATACGTTCGTAAGCCTTTTACAAGCAAACGACATACACACCTATGTATGGTATGTACATACATACATATATACAATTGTGTGTGCGTATGTACATACATACTGTTAAACCAGTTTACTTAAAGCTATGAAAAGTAAAAACTGAACTGGTCGTGGAGCTCAGCATACCGAAGTAGTTCGATGCCACGCCCCACCCCACCCCACGACAATGCATTCCAATCATCAGAGCCGCCAACTGGCAGAATAGATCAACAATCTGTTGCAGGTGCCACGCAAGATACAAAAATACAAATAAGTATAAATGCTTTCCGTTAATTGCTCGCTTAAGTGAAAAAACCGTTTGTTTTTTTTATAAAATAAAGTGCAGACTATTAGAAACTACATACATATATTGAAGGCAAAAACCAAACATAGCATTGACATTTTTTAATTATGAATTGCGACACATTGTCTCAACTGAGCTTATTTGTTAACGGTACATTGATATTTACAGTTTATAATTGCGTTAAGCGCAGCAACAGCGCTATTAGTCAACGCTCAGAATGGACCTTATCCGCCGCGTTTAAGTATACCAGGCGCTGTGCCCGTCGGAACGCCAGCCCGGCCTCAGGTGGTACGGGTGAGACGTCCAGTTGCACTGCGTGCACAAAATACAATTCCGCCTGTGGTGTCATCACGTTTACAAGAGGACCCAAAGCCGGTAACAGAATCTGCTGAGGATGAACAACCGGATGTATTCCTTCCACAACTATTGCGAGAACAACAGCTAGCACAGGCACAACAAGTGCAGTTTCAGCACGCCGCAGCTGCATTTTTAAATAACGAACCAGGCCCCCTACAGGAATCACACTTGCTGGACACACAACCCAACAATATACTGCCGGCGCCAACTCGTTTGCCAGAGCGTTTGCCGTCGCCGATTCCAAATGCTAATCGTCAGGCATTCAATGATTTTGGTATCGGTCGCTTTGAAAGCCAACGTTTTGGACAAGAGCGTCCAAGTCCTTCGAAGCCAACATTGCCGGCAATTCCAAGTTCCCAACCGCCACCTCAGCGTTTCATTGCGTCACGACCGCGTCCAGCCCCAGTGCAACCCGCACCGATTCACCATGAATCACGCAACCATTACACAGACGCACAAGATGCTCCAGCACCAGCAGTAAGACCGCGCCCTAAACCAATTCAAGCTCGTCCCATCATCGATCAAAATCAGTTACAAGACGACCGTGAAGTCCAACAACAGAGGCGACGTCCTGTTGCACAAACCATTCGTAAATGGCGTGATGAGAACGATGACGGCAGTATTACTTGGGGCTACGAGAATGACGACGGATCCTTTAAGGAGGAAATTATCGGAACGGATTGCGTCACAAAGTCAGTACAGTTACAGTTAACAAAAGCACCAGAATACATGGACATTTATTTTCTCTGTTTGTTCTATTTACAGGGGTACCTATGGATACATTGACCCAGATGGAAACAAACGCGAATACCACTATGAGACGGGCATTAAATGCGATCCCAACACAAGGCAGACAGACGACGAAATCGAGGATAACGCATTCATCAATTATGAAGATAACAAGGCCGTTTTGCCAAATGGTCTCGAAATCGACATGGCGCAATTGGGCAAAAAGAAGTCCAAGCGTCCTCTGGCCATCTATAGAAATTAATATTTACAAAACTTAATATAAAAGCACGCAAAGTTTATTTTATAATTTCCACCAACTCATAAGTCTCTTAGTTTTTGACTTGTAATTACTAGAACGTAACATGTATTTTGCATAGTAATACAAAGAATTCTAAACTGATTGTTTGTCGATGAATGAGTGTAAACTAATACGGCCTTTGACGGCGCATTGGTGGTAGTCGATTTGGAGGCGTTATTGAGATGTCCAAAAAATCTCCAATGCAAAATTTGGCTTGTGCTAGTGTCTTTTGATCGTCCGCGCCCTTCTGTCCAGTACAAGTTACACCGATTTCACGCATTTGAAAATGATTGTTCCGGAAGTTAGGGTAAACGATTGCAAAATCGAAGTAAGTTCCTTTCTTCCGCGTTTCTGGGTTGACATCGCGCACCAAAGATGTCAACTCATGCAAAGTTGCGTCTTGCCATGTGTATATCTGCAATTCATTACTGGGCACATTTCCAAACATATACTCCGAAACTGAATGATGTCGTCCAGTGGAGCAAAAGACCCGCAGGAGCAGCGGACAAGTCTTGTTAAAAATCATACAAAATAACAAATTGTCAATAACGTAGACAGCCGGTTTAAATAACGATTCTTACCTTCTCCCGATCAACTTGTTTTATTTGCGCTTTTTCCTCTACAATCATCGATTCGACATTAGCCATAGTAAAATCTCGTCAAGTGTCGTTTTGCCGCAAATTGCAGTTTTTTACAAACAAAACAATCAAAAAAACCGAATAGAATGACTACTTTCTAGTGGTGCCACTTTAGGCAACTTCCTCACAGTTCTGTCCTTTTTGAAAGTTCCAAAAACTAATATTTTCATTATTTTATTATTATACATTTTGATTGAGATTGAACTTACTTATTTTGATAAGTTGCACATAATGCTACTTATATTTAATTTACAGAAGTTGCGTACAAAGCGTAAATGCAACTACAATGTACCACGGCTTTATATTTTCTTTTGTCAAAGAGGTGGTGTCAGCACTGATAGGTAATCGAAACGATAATTATTCGAATAGTAGTCACACTCGTCCCAACACCACTCAATAAGGACCTGTACACTATGATCAACATTTTGAATTCAACACTACTCGCTTCCAACTATACATTAATATATCTATCAAATTAAATCTTTGTGCGAACACATATTGTATTATCGTATTAACAAATTGAAAAAGTGTCATACACTATAAAAAGAAATATTAATTTTGTCTCAGACAAATTATGCCTTCAATAAGGCAACACCGTTCACTTTACCTCAAACCCCCTCTATCTATTCAACAACAAAAAATTTCAGTGTGTTTTATTTTTACACACAAAATTTTCAGACGTCGGTGTTAGTTTATTATTTATATTTATTTATTTTCTTTTTTGTTGAAAGATTATAACTATCGAAAAAGGTGTGCTATAAAACGATGTGACCAATTTGTGTTTCGTTAATTTATATAACTACATATATTAGTAACACGACGGAAACCCAATTTGTAAATCAACAAAAAACTACCAAAAACAAAACTGGTAGGTGGTTTTATCCTTACTATTTGAAGGAAGTATATATTCCTGTCAAATGTGGCACAATTAAATCACTTATGTAATATGTATGCATGCGGAAGGAGTTAAATGATATCAACTGTGTATTCTGTCAGTTACACCTACGAACTTTTGGCTGTCAATTATTCTTGCCCACATGATTGTGTATCGTGTAATACGAATAGTTAATGTTTATGGAAACAAATGTAACAAAGCTCTACCACTGAAAACTAAAAAGACTAAAAGATCGCAGATATAAAAAGTTATTTAAAATTTGTGCCTCAACTTTGAGGAAATGAAAACAAATTGAATCTCATATGTACTGAAGATTATACGAGATACTATATAGTATGTATGTATGTAGGTAAAATAAAAAACACTCCAGATTTTCAAACACATGTGTATACTTATACACTCATGCAATCGTTTATATTGGTAGTCACAACACATATGAACGCTGCTGACGCAAAGAATTATATTTTCAAACATACAATAACTCATTCTACAACGACAAATTGAATACATTGTCAATAAGTATTGCGAGATATACAATAAATTTGGAAGTCTATCACTTTTGCAGCAAAGTTTACTCACGTAGCTTCGATACAAAATTATGCGATAGTACAATATTTAATAAAAGTAAACAACCTTGTAATAAGTATGTCAGCTTTTGATAAGATCAAGTTTTTTAAGCAATCATTATATTTTGTATTTAATAGTATTTGTTCTAACTTCTTTCATAGGTGAAAGATGTCACTATCACCAACTAACACGCCGCCATCGGAGGCTTCAAACAACGGAGCGGAAAGGAGTGATCTGATTATGAAGAGCAATAAACTAAAGTCAGCACGCAACAGTAGTGGAAGCATAGACAAGCTATCACCAGATCGGGACATATTCATTAATGCAGCAGATGGCTTACCAAATCAGCATCCGAGTCTACCACGTGAAGGCGATATCGACAGTGATGTGGAACCTGAAGTGGATCCAGACTCCTTTGATGACTTGCCCACATCTATAATTGTTACAAATATACACTCGGAGGTATTCGCAAGTCCAGAGTTGAAAGAACAAATGGAAGCACTCTTTCGTACATTCAGCGATAATGTTACATTTCAATGGTTGCGAAGCTTTCGACGTCTTCGTGTCAACTATAAAACCGCTGTAGCTGCCGCGAATGCTCGCATCCAATTGCACCAGTATGAGTTTAACAAGAAGACAGTTATCACATGCTACTTTGCACAACCTGTGACTCCAGTTTCCAACAAAAATTTGCAGCCGCCAGCGCCAGTCAAACAGTTCCTCATCTCCCCACCCGCCAGTCCACCAGCTGGCTGGGAGCCGCGGGAGGAGGGCGAACCGCTTGTAAATCATGACCTCCTTGCAGCACTTGCCAGTCTCACGCCCGGTGAAGCGCACGAACTTCATCCACAAACCGAAGATCAGCCGGGCATCATCGTTCACACAGCAGCTATGCTACCCGACAACGCAGCAACCGTAGGTCTTGGAGCCAAGCAACAAATAGTGCACACAAAATGCCCTGAACGCGTTTAGGCGACCTAGCCGGTCTGGTCTATTGCCGTTTGCACTAAATTAAATAAGCTTTACATATGTTGGGCTTTTTATGTATAGTACCTATATATTTAAATTCTCAAATGCTTTAAATACAACAAACTTGTAAATTAATTGAATATTTAATAGATAACAGAAAGTTAGTATTGTATATGTAATAACTACAAAACTGTAATTTATAAACAATTTATTTATTTTTAATTCACTTCTAATACATTAGAAGGAAATATAACCAACTTTACAAATTTATTGTTGTACGTATTCACTTCTCAGTAAAAATAATTACAATCTCGTCAATACAAAACGAGAAAACAAACCAAAAAACAAAACAATGATTTTAATTGGACACTTAAGGCTGAAGGCCGAAATTTGTTTTTCTATCTATGCATGTGTATTGTATATCACAAGTTTGAAAACCAACATGTATGTATATAAATGTATGTATGTAAAATGGTGTAACAATTTTATTGTTATCAAAAATAAAAATCAAGAAAGTTTCACGTTCTTAATCCTTTAAACAACGATTTTCATATCTTCTCATTTTAAATCATTACTTCTGATTTCATCTTAATCTTACTGAATATTGCATAATATTATAATAGTCAACAAAATTTGCATAGCAACTACCAAAACACATTCGATTCTATCCTTCAATACTTTCAAGCTTCAAATACATAATCTATAGTATAATTTTCAACATAAACTTGATTAATTTGTAAATGTGCTTAAAGAAAACAAAATGAAAATGTAATATCAGTTTTGGACAATATTTTTCAGTGGCACCATTTGTTCAGGATCTTCCGGATAGACGCTATCCCTGCGTGACTTCCTTCCAGCACACTGGCTAAACCAAGTGTCGCCTTTGCCAAAGTTTTCACCATCTTCAATCGATTCCGGCATCGGTTGATTCATCGTTTCTGGCAGGAACATAACCCAGAAACCAGAAATAAGCGAAATAGCGCCAAACAACACTGCTGGTATCTTTGGATCAAATGAATCAAGTAACGTGATCAGAGGCGTTAGAGCTCCAGACAAACGAGCGCACATAGACCCTAATCCCATTGCCGAGTTGCGAACAACTGTGGGGAACAATTCAGCGGAGTAGTTGTATATAACGGCAAATGAGCCGGCAATCAAAAGCTTGCCAATCATTACAATTGCCGTTGCTGTGGTGCTGCCCTGCGCTATAAACGCTGCCGTAATACAGCATATTGCGCCACCAATCATTAACGTGCTGGTGATGGGACGTCGTCCGAGGCGATCAAGTACAAGTATGATTGTGATGTACGTTGGAAACTCGACAAGACCCATTATGAAGAGAATCAAGAAGGGATTTCCGTACAATTTGCCGGCGCTTAACGAAAGCCCATAGTAGACAATGGAGTTGGCAAACCAGCAGAGGCAAACGTTCAGTGTCTTCATGCGCAAGTTGGGCGTTTTGAAGAGATCACCAAGACCAGCCGAGGCCTTTTTCTCTTCATGCACTTGTTGCTGTTTAGCTTTCTGAATGACAAGCTCCTTATCAACTGGTATACCTGATCCATTGATTCTCAAGCCCTTTTGGACGATATCTATGGCCTCAGAGTGACGTCCTTGCATCCACAACCAGCGCGGTGATTCATCCAAAAGCCACCAGTGGCCTATGAAAAGTAAGCCGTGCAGACCATACACGATCTGTAAAATTTGCCGATCCTTGATCAGTGCGCCCCACCCAGCGACTAGCATAATGCCACCAGCAAAGATCGCCTGGAATAAGAAAAAGAAACAAAAATCAGATATTCATTTTCCACAAACTGTATATTCCAACTTGTTACTCACCTGGAACGTAATACCACAAATGGTGCGCTTACTTGCACCCACCAGCTCCATCGTTAGCACAAAGCCACAAATGTAGGAGCCCGCCGAACCAAAAAGGCCGAGGAAGAATCGTGCTGCCATAAAGGAAAAATACTCCGGTATGAAAGCCACGCCCACGCCAATGATTAATTGCAGCAGGGCCGACCAACAGAACACAGTCTTGCGACCGACTTTATCCGCCAGACCACCCAGGGTGACGGCGCCAGTGAACGTGCCCAACATAAACATCGTCTGAACAAGAGCGCCTAAAAAACGACGGTCGCAAACGAAGTTCCAGTCGATTGCTCGTGAGCTTTGGTAGTATGTTGTGTCGTAAACGTACTCTTTACACGGAACAGTATCATTATTGGCGTCAAACATGTTACAGGAATCCAGCTCGCCAAGAGCATTCTGAGGAATAGCCGCTAGAATGGCTGACGAGTTCCATGGTTTTACCGACAACGTGCTGTTGTCAACACCTTCGATGAAGCAACGATGATCGGGTACAGCGGCCACAGTGACCAAGGACAACATGTGCAGACCGGCGGTCAGCGCCGAGAGGAGTTGCAAGAAGAACTGGAAAAACTGATATCGGCCAAATTCACCTTAAAAAAGTTAAAAAAGAACACAAATAAACTCGCAAAGAAATTGAAAGTTAAAAAAAATCGCTATTAAATAAGCTATTACCCATTTTTATGACTATATTAGTTTTATGACCATAACTTTGTTAAAAATCAGTGCCCAACTATAAAGTAAATCACATAATTTTAAAGCCTACAAACAATTCCTCTTTGCATCCAGAAATAACAATCACTTTCTGTTAAACAAAAAACCAGTAATGAATTGCAATCAAGAGTACTCGACTTCGACATTCCCTGTACCTCCAATTTTTAACGCTCACTTTTCAATCGAAACGGATTTTATTTCCATTCAATTTCATACATACAAATTTTTCCTGTTTTGGACCAATTGGCAATATGTGGGCATGGCAACGCCTATTTTATAATTGAATCTTGTTATACTCAATCTCAATAGTATACATGCAAAGTTTCATTCTAATAGGTTTTATGGTTCCAGAAATATAAGAGTTTTAAGTTTAGAAGCCCGTCTTTAAAACAACATTATTTATACTCTAACATAGTAGTAATTAAAGCAAATTAGTGCGTCATTAAGTTTGCAACGTACATACATAAGGAAGCTGTTACTTTGCTAAGTTTAAAGAAACATATTGGCATTCCTCTCTGTATAGATTGAATCCCTACAAGAGTATGTAAATGTCAGCAAAGTCGAAAGAAAGTAAGTTTTGTTTTCTATACAAAGAACATGCGGTTTTGTCAGAATGTTAACTTTTATAGGCGTCCCCCTTTGGAACAAGTTATTACGCTTATGACGCCACTTTTACAGCCATCATTTTTATTTAAATTTTATTTATTGTTACGTTTGCCATAATTGCAATTATTTCAAATGAATTTCGTTCAATCAATTCAAGTTTTATTGAAACGAATGCAAATAGTCAGTAAACAATTCTTGCATCGATGTCTCGTGCTAATGAAATGTTGAATTCAATTGAATTGATTACGACAACAATAACAATAACAACAACAAAAACAATAGAAAACCCACGGCGAGTAAAATTTGAAACGAGCTCTAATTTAAAAAATAGAGCAATTCGTTTTTCGATTTCTTACATATAATCGCACTTTGGACAAACGACGCGAAGGCCGTAACTGAATTGCGTATGATTGGAGCCACGGAACCAACAACACATGCTTTCATTTCATCAAGTGAGAATATTGTGCAATGGAGCATGAATGTTGAATGCCACAAAAGAATTTGGCACATTGAAAACCAGTCTGTCTTCAAAGGTCGCCACAGCACTCATACAATGATCCACTCGCATGCGTGCGCTACACACTCTAAAAACTTAAAGTTTGAGTACGAAACCCCACTGAAGGTTTTGTTGTTTTCTCTTCACACTTTTAGCTAAGCAAATGACGCATGTTTACATGTGAATATGTATCTGCATCTGTATCTGTTTACGTACTAATGTATCTGTGCTAATTTTTCATTCTCATAGGAAGTAAAAACTTGTATTTGACGGACTGATGTTATTAGATGTGCGATTTTTCACATTGTGACTTACATTTACCTATATATATTTATAGAAGAGCTTGCCCGACTTTAACAATTGCATACTATAATATAATACGGGTGCACATGTAGATTCATACATATATATTATACCACAAATACAAAACTATCGTGTCTAAAACTGAAATACATATTTTCATTGAAGAGACACTTCGATTATCTATAATTAAATTCAATTGAAGCAATTAAGAATTTTACTTCGATCGCCAAAGAACAAGTAAAAACAATATCAAATAACTGTCAGACTGTCTGTTTATCAGCCTATATAAAAATATATGATTTATCCTGGAGGTGTCGAGACTAAAAAAAAACTAACATTAAATCTTTAAATGTCATTGCGTCCGATACATGTTTTATACTTTCTTAATTGAAAAATAATGCACTTTCTCTTATTAAAAAGCCAAATCTCACCTAAGGGGAGGGGGGTTCATCGAACATCTCATGTGATTTTTTTAGTTCACTAGTTTACCATTTTTTTCAAAAATTTTATCAAAAAAATAACAACATTTAATTTTTTTTTTCTAATTTTTAGCAAAATCTCATGAGTGATTCAGAGGGAGGGGTTCGTAAAAATCTCACTAAATCTCATCAAGAGGGGGGAGGGGTCTAAATTTCTAGAAAAACTTCACGTAATTTATGGTCGTCCCCTTATTACCCTAAATAGCAATTTCATTGTTTTTACACATTGGGTACCGGAGATATGCAAATTATTGATTTTTTCTATAAGTCGACGTAACCATGCCCATTTTTTGGTCAAAATAGTTTTCATGCCTTCCTAAGAACATAAGTGTGAAGTTTCAAGTCAATTGATTAAGAAACAAAAAAGTTTTCCATAAAACGACATGAATCTTGCTTCTCTTCCCCTTCTTCATTTTGTATGGTAGGTACCAGTTCCAGTTGTCCAATCTCAATGAAACTTTCCTGTGTTTGAAATTTCAGCCCTCTATCTTCCAAAACAAATCCAAATCGTTCCATACAACGATTCAAATTTGTTTTTCTTCTTCACTTTGTATGGAGGCTACCAGTTCCAGTGGTTCGATAAGGCCGGTTCCTACAAATAAGTTGATCGCACAAAAAATAAAACTCTGTGCAAAATTTTAGCTCGTTATTTTCAAAACTGTGGGAGGAGATCGTATATATACAGACAGACGGACATGGCTAAATCAACTCGTCTTGTCGTCCTGATCTAGTATATATGTATGTATGTATATACTTTAGATAGTCGCAAGTGAATATTTCTATGTGTTACAAACTTCACTATTCACTGCGTGAAGAGTATAAAGAATAATAATATTAAAAAGCGTATATCTATAATTGCAAAGGCAAACCCTGAAGTAAGTTTTATCTTCATAGTCGGTCATGCTTTATTTTATAAAAATGCAGATTTTTATCTGACAAAATTGTTGTGCCTCAAATTTTAAGCACTTGGAATTTTACAAATGATAACAAATTTTTATTTATTTTTTTATTACTAATGTACTTTGTTGATTATAATGAGATGAGTTTTTGTAGCGCTTTGCGCATTAAGTTGACTTTACAAGTTTAGATAAATAGATAGACAGATAAATGGTTAGCCGTGCAATTAGACATTTTATTCGGTCAAGAATTTGATCTTTAGTTAACCTTGCCAGAAATTCGACTTAATTTTCAGTTCATAACATATTTGTTTTTGTTTTAACGCTTTTAATTAAAGCATTAAATTTGACACGACAGGCGACCGCAACGAATTTACATAAGAGAATTTATTAAGCGGTTAGCAAAGCGTGCAACTCTGAGGTGCATTTCGAAATTAGATTAGAGTTTGTGTGTTGCTAACGCTGTTAAATACAAATACATCTGATAACTACTTAATCGTTCCGAAATGACAGATAAGAATCATAATTTGAACGCGTTGTGATTTCATATTTGCCAACCAGATTACTATAGTCAGCTACTACTTTATTCCTTAATTATATTTGAACAGTTTTTAAACCATAGACATGCAATGCGAATATATATTAACAAAGCCAAACGACAGATAAGCGCCCATTAATCGTTGATAAGGCGGCGAAGGCCGTTTGTTCTCACACCGTAATTAGCGTCGAACTCCGTCAAGACACCAAAAGCACATTTAGAGTATCGTACTTTTTAAATTATCACTTTCGATTTCCATTTGGTTCAATAACAGTGATAACATCGAATCAAATGTGACATCGCAGTTATGATTTAAATTTGAATAATTTGATGATTTACCTAGTTTGCCCATTAGCTCTTCCAACACATAATCCACGGCCATTGTGGAAACAAAAAGTTGTGTTTTTACTGATTAATGTAACAAGTTGTTGCTTAAATAAAGAATAATGTGGCAGATCCCGGGATCGTTTACATTAACTCTGCATTTTCTATTTTAGTTTTACGCTTAGATATGTTTAACCTAAGAGGCGTTAAACCTCTTTAGCGTTATCAATTCGAAATCAGCAAAATAATAAAAAAAAGAAACAAAGTTCGATTACAGAACCGAGCCAACACGAACCGAACAGCAACCAAACACATTCGCGCCAATATTCCAACTGACTGAGGCATGGAGTCTGGCCAAGAGCTGAGCGTGCGAGCTAGTTCATGTTTAAATAACACGCACACATTGGCAAATGAGCAAACACACATGCCAATGTGACTCTCTCGCTTCACATGTGTGGTTTCCGTCGTTTGATCTTCAACTAAAATTACTATATTTTATTGACGTTAACTCTACATTTGCTACAAGTATTTGCACATGAGATAACCCAATAAGCTCGTGTTCAATCTAACAAAACATTGGTTGTCTGAAGTCAGTTTTAATATTCATAAACAGAAACCTCATACTATCATCGTTCTTATTTATCTGAATAATTTTAAAATTAAAAAATAAACTCTCGAGTTTCTGATCTGATATTATGAGAATAATAGGTGTTTTATTGAAAATGCTTTCTTATTTATTGGTTGGATTGCTTGTTTTCAATAAGTATTTTTTAATTTAAATGAAACATTGCAAATTAAGATAATGAATACTTCGGCTATGCGGCTGATTTTATACTGTTCATAAAAAAAAGTTCCCTTATGCTTATTTTGTTTTTATTTTACTACACCCTTTACTACGCCGTCTGATATGCTTCCGCTGATAAGGTTTTTTGTATGTTTCGGCTCTTAATTATTTGTGCAAGACGTTTTCCTAACCACAGCATACATAATTACTTTTTTAATAAGTTTTTTTTATTTTTTACTTTTTGATATTTTCCACAGGCTTCTGTAGCATGAAATATGTAGATGTGAGGGCTCTTATTCATCAAGACCCCCACTCCAAAATCAAAGATTTCCGTCCTGTATCTGAAAGCTTGACAAATTTAAGCTTTTTAAAGGAACTAGGGTAAATACTTATCCTTGCTCGGAAACTTTATAATACTCCTTATATCTTATTCACACATAAAAATTTTTGTATAAAGATATTTCGAAATGCCAAGAGAGTCGTGACGTTTGGTGACCGTTGTGAAATGTGTCGCATCTCCTTCAAATACATAGAGATTGTATGACAAACGAAATATACACTCCACAACTGTGTGTAGAGCATATACAAACAGGTTTGAGGTGAATAACTTTTCAAAACAAATAATTTTTCTTATTATAACTTCAGTTCAATTATTCAGATTTGCACAAACATTTTTTTTTTAAATGTCAAAAATTTTAAGTACAACCTCATATAAGCATGATACTCAAGAGCCGCCACCGATGACGTTTTCGGACTTGGACATAATAACAAGCAGCTTGTGGCAAGAACTTGACGAATTTGAGCTAGACTTTGAAAGAAAAGTCGATTTTATACGTGAACAGGAGCCAAGGATTTTAGGAAACGAAAAAAAAGTTAGTGAAAAGTTTATAAAGGTTTATTGCAATTTACAATTTGTAAACTTATTGCAGCTTCTTGTAATAAATGACCTGGTAAACGTGTTAAAAGCCTCGACGCTGAAAATTGAATGGGAGCTGGAAGAGTATGAATGTGGCATACTAGGAGCTGAGAAAATATTGTGTCATTTACAGCATTACGGAGAAAGTATGAGCAGCGACTCTAACAATCTTCTCGAATTGTTCGCCTCCAATGAGATTTTAATAGCTGAAACGAATCGATTAAAAGAAGAATTTGCCGCTTTTAATGAGGAAGCCGAATCACAAAGGCCAAGCTTGAAGAATGTAAATTCCATTAACTTTGCGTTTATAATACATTTCTTATATATTTATTTTTGTAGGTTTTCTCTATACTGGCCTATGTCCAATATCTGGAACAAACCGAAAATCAACTTAGAGGAATGCAGGACAAAGTCGATGAAACTACTCGGATTTTTAACGAAATTAAAAAGGAAATGTGTTCGTGCGACAAGAGGTTTTAGAGTAAATGTTAATATGATTTTTTTATTAACAAAAATGAACGGTCTTAATGCGTCTTAATATTTAAGTGTGTTTGTGTATATGTATATCAGTTTTACTGAAGATATTTAAAACGTTTGACTTAAAATTAGTTGGATTTGGCATTATTTGCTGCTAATTGGAAGAGTCGCGAAAGAATAGAACATCGTCGGCAATTATGCTTGTGCTCGTTTTCTGATTGCCCTGTTGATCAGTGATTTCACCATAAGTGATTTTGCCTTGAACCATTGTGCGCTGACCCTTCTTAAGATACTCTAAAACAGTGTCGCGCAAATTAGGCTTGAAGACCACAACACGATGCCAGTCTGTACGTTGAGCCCAGTCTCCGTTTTCGTACCTGCATTCACACATCGTTCAGAAAACATTATATTAGTTTAAGATAGTACTATCGTGCGAAATACTTACTTGTAATTGGTGTGTGTCGCTACTGAAAATGTCACTACGGGATGTTCCGTTGATCCACGTAACTGCGGATCTGCTCCAACACGACCAAGAATGGTTACGTTGTTCACAGCTGTTGAAATATTTAATTTGAAATATTATTTTAAAACAAAAATTACCATAATTTCAATTCGATCATATTTCAACAAAAATTTTACTTACTCTTTTCAATTCTTGCCGGGCCAGGAGCTGCCGGTGCCGCTGAATAAAGTCGAGCGCTGTTTCCAATAGCGCGAACCTGGAGTGTAAGAAACAATTATTATTATAATTTCATCTTTTTCACGACAATACTTACTATGCGTAGGCTTTGTTGCATCATTGTTGCAGTACAAATGTATTTCAAAACCAAATTTATATTTATTTTAAACCTTAATTTAAAACAGCTGTTACGTTTGCCGCGTGCGCCGTTTAAAAAAAAAAAAAATTGTCGCTCGGTTCACGTCGGGTCTGTCGACAACAGTGCGCCGCAATGTTAACTCACTGTTCGCACCAGCAGAGACAAGGACAGTTTACATTTGGCCCTCGCTTAACACGGGGGTTACGTTCCTAGAAAACATCGTGTTAAGCGAAACATGTGCGGTGTTCACGCATTTGTCGTTAACCTATAAGTCTATGAAAAGTTAAATTGCCAACAACAAAATACACAAGCCAAATTTTCATAGAGTTTCATAGACCCCGAGGCATGTTGTTAGTTAACCTATGGAAGTATGAAAATATGAAAATGGCAATTTTTAGTTATTTTCTATGAAAAAGTGGCTGTACTTTCGGAAGAATTTAATTTTAAAATGACGTACGTTATGCTGTCACCTTACTTAACATAAACCATTACATTGCCAATTTCACTCCATATAACTACCTTTGTAAAGAATACTCTTATGTTAGAAACAATCACGCAACACATACAACTTTTGCATCAAAATGCAGATTTCGGCTCTTCGACTTCGTCACTGGGTGGCACAATTGTATGTCAACATTGTCGTCCATAAATTCATCCAATGTTTACTCAATTTCTCCCTCAAGACCTAAACCTGTGCACAATTTTACTACAATTAGTTAATTAATTCTATATTCATGCATAAATAAAAATATTTCCCTCCTAGAAAGTAAATTGCGCACAAAAACTGATTTATTTAATATTCAGTCAAATGATTTGTAACGTTTTTTCGTGTAATTTTAAATTTATTTCGGTTATTTCGCTCAATTGGCGCAATTAAATTTTTCGTTTGTTTATAAAAGAAGAAGAGAACTCACAACTTTAACGAGACGGTAAAAAAAAAGTGCAATTGCAATGGATTTAGTACAAAATAAGGGGTTACGTTCCTGAAACTCAAAATTGGCAACAAAAAAATTTTTTTATTGTTGAAATTTGGTCTGTTATTACTATATATGTATATTAGGGTGTCCCTTATTTTGCAAGGTTCTTATTTTTTATCGCATATGGGCTAATGAACACTCCCATGAATTTTTGTTTTTTTTTTTTTGGAACACGGGAACCCGTGCCGACTTGCGTTCAAAACATGCATGTTATACCTGAGTCTTTAATATAACAATGGAACACTTTCTCAAGCAAGTTACACCGGCACATATGGTGTAACATGCGAGTACGTCATTTTGTTGTCATTTCGTTTCGAGTTTGTTGGACAAATAATACGCAGATGTCTGTGGTGCTTAAGACCAATACAAAAACTATATTTTTGATTGGTGAGATAAATCACCAAATAACGGGGGCTAAATTACCATCTATTCGCCAAGTTCTCGCAGTTTTATTTTTTAAAATCCACGAAGTGAAGTTAAGTGAGTTAAAGCTCAAATCAAATTGTAAAAAAGAAACCTTGAAAAGGAAGTATCCTGATTAGTATTATATAAAGTTTATCTTTTTGGTAATAAAACGCAATAGTTAAATTTGTCTTTTCAATAATATTCAAATAAAATTTATTTAGTTGCTGTCCCCCAGATGTATTTAGAAAAACTTCTAAAATCTTCTTTCATAAAAATTCAGGGCTCAGTCGGCACGGGTTAGAATTAACTTAGGAAGCTGAAATTTTGTATTTAGGTTAAGTTAAGGATACTGAAAAGATCTAGCGGGTATGCGTTTTCAATTATGCAAAAAAAAAAAAAATCGACCAAATAAGGGACACCCTAATGTATATGTATAACATTCATTTTTTCAAAATTAAAAGTTTATATTAAATTAAAAAAGTTACTTCATATAAGTAATTAACAGGTTGAACTTTTTAAAAACTCAAAAATGCTAAAAAGCAAGAAGATCATATGTTTTTATTTATGTATATCAAATTTGAAATGCATTTGGTGGCATTAATAGTTTATGCCGTTTCGTTTCAACATGTCTTTTTTTTTTTTTTTGGTGGCTCCTTATCAAAAAAATCAGTCAAAATCGTGTAAGAACGTGGTTTCCAGCGAATAAAAAGGGGGAAAAGAGCAAATTTGTAACCGTGTAAGACCGAGTTCGTGCGAAAAGAGTCCGAGTTAAGCGAGGGCCAAGTGTATATGAAAATGAGACAAAACATATCAAAAAATAAATAGTATGGGTTTTTACGGCAAACTCGGTAACGCGACAAAGTGATAATTGGTGAAAGTCCAACAACAAAATACATTAGCGGTTTTCACGCCCAACTCGTTAACGCGTAATCGTCGTAACTGATGCAAATCCAAAAACAAAATACATTGACAGATTTTACCGAGTTTTCATCAACCTCGAGTCGTGTTGTTCGGTAACGCGTTAACTCGTTAAAAAATCAAAGGGAATTTTTAGTTACTTTCAATAAAAAAGTGGCTGTACTTTCATATTATTTTATTATTAAAACAGCATATGTTATATTTTAGCCTTTCTCAACATAAGCCAATACAAAGAAAAATTAATTCCCACATTTTTCCGTATGCACCAACTACTCGTATGTTACGAGCAATAACACAACACATACAACTAATGCATCAAAATGCATATTTTGGTTCTTTGATTTCGTCCTCTCGCCAACCGATGTTAGCCAATAATGTCGTCATGAAAGTCATCCACTGCTTTCTCAAGAGAGACTCTCCATTCCGATCCATACCTGTGCACCATTTTAACACAACTAGTTAATTTTTTGTAAATTCATGCATTAATAAACATATTTACCTCCCAAAAATTCAATTTCTTGCATAACTTGATTCACTTTAGGGGACGTTCATAAATTACGTGAGGTTTTTTTCTAGGAATTCAGACCCCTTCCCCCCTCTTGGTGAGATTTAGTGAGATTTTGACGAAGCCCTCCCTCTGAATCTCACATGAGATTTTGCTAAAAATTTTATAAAAAAAACCGATTTTTTTTTTTTGTTTTGCTTAAATTAGTGAACTAAAAAACTTACATGAAATGTCCAATCAACCCCCCTCCCCCTAAGTGAGATTTGGTGAGATTTTGCTGAACCCCCGTCCCCTAATTTTATCTCACGTAATTTATGGACGTCCCCTTATATTCTCTTAATTGATTTTTTACGCTATTTTACGGAATTTTATTTTTGTTTGATTTATTTCGCACAATTCAAACAAATTCACTTTTTCGTTTGTTTATATAAGAAGAAGAAAAATTAACGAGTTTACGCAAACCAGCTTATTTGAGTGATCACGCAGACTTTCATCAATTATCACTTTGTCGCGTTACCGAGTTTTGTGTGAAAACCCTTAGTTAAAATGCATAAATATGATCACACAAATACTTACAATCGAAATTACAATTATTAAAAGAAAAGATATCATTATATATCTTTTCTTTTAATAATAAACTTATATTGCTCGAAATTATGGCAAAACAAGTGAAAAAACAAAAAATTACTTACAAAACTTCATAATGATAGAGATGCGAGTTAACACCTCTAAGAGTCATTTCTAGTGAAATCGATTTATTTTTATATAATCACAAAATAGAATGAAATCTTTTAACACAATAAAAATATTATTTAAAAACCAGTATGGGAGCTATTTTCAGCTTTGCTGAAACTTATATACTCTTGCAAGCATTTGGAAAATCCGTCTTATAGTTTTTCCGATAAGAATCTTATAAGTTTATAAAGATAAAGGGGTGTAACCCCGCCCAGTTTCTAATTTTTTTTAAAGAACACAATGCAAATATTCTACACTTCATTTTACGATTTTCTATCACGTCTGCTTATAAATAAATCACATTTTTAAGTTTTTCTCTATATGGGCGGTGCCACGCCCTTATGTCCGATTCTTATGAAACTTTGTCATATGGTCAAGGATTCTAAAAAACGTGTAACTGCAAGGTTTCATAGCTGAGAACAAAAAAATTTTTCTAACAAAAACCAAATTTTTGACCGATTGTTCCTATGGGAGCTATATGCTATACTTATCCGATCTTCACCAATATTGCAGTGTGTCTTATTTTATGTCCAAGATGATCTTGTGCCGAGGCGATTGCTTTGAAATCAAAGAGTTTGTTGAGTAAAAACCTAATTTTTAACCGATCGTTCCTATGGCAGCTATATGCTATAGTATTCCGATCAGGCTGGTTTCTACATATAAACTGCCTGCAAGGGAAAGAAAATTTTCTGCGTTTAAATTTTTTAGCTAACTTCAAAACTGTAGGAGGAGTTCGCATTGAAACAGACAGACAGACGGACATGGTTATATGAACTCGTATCTCCTTCTCTGCGTTGCAAACTTCACGACAAAGTTAATATACTCTTGCAGGAGTATAAAAAGGTTGAAATGTTTAACAATTTTTTTTTTAAATGTCCGATTTGTGCGTTATATTTTTTTAAGGGGTTAGGCCACTCTAGAGAAGGAAAAAATTGGCTGTTTTTGGATTTTTTTTTCTAGAAAAACTACAAAATAAATCGAAATTCCAATTATGAACATTGATTGTATGTCTTATTAGCTATTTTCAAAAATTTTTGTTAGAGTGATTAATTTAAAAATGGTGGCTGCACAGAATTTTTCCTGACAACGTTTTCACTTTTACAGGTCCACGCCCCGATCACCAGCTCCTGTAGGGGTTTTTTGATATTTTAATTTTCTGCAAAAATGGTGCACTTTCAAATTGAAAAGTGGAAAATTCTCCTTAAAAATCATCGAATAATTGTTAATAACAAATGAACTATTCAATTTAAAAAAAGATCCTACTTACTTCTCTAGACAATGGCTTTTCCAAGTTATGTTCAAAATTTCAAGTAAATCGGATGAAAATTGTACCAGTTATGTTTCCGGCCAACACAAAAAATACAGTTTTGAGATAAACGCGTTCGAAATTTTGTATGTACATGTACTAGTACAAGTAGGCCTTGTACTAAAATTCAAAAATCGTGTACTTAGACATTTTTTCCGGCTCTTATCTTTTGACACATCATTTTTAAGGTCTTAAGGGACAGTTTAAACAAAAAAAAAAATTATTTTTCAAAAATTCTAGAGTGGCCTAACCCCTTAAATGTAAAGTGCCGCACTTTCCATTAATAAAAGAAAAGTTTTTTTTAAATGTACACAAAATATTAGTATTGTGGTAATGTAAGTAAAATAGACAAAAAAAGAAAAAATGTAAGTAGAAAAGAAAAAAGTAGGTTTAAAGATTAATAAATTGAACGTCATTGAATAATTTTCACTCTCTGATCGTTAATGAACAACTCCTCTAAGATGACAACCTAATAGACTTAGTTCCTCTACATGCCAGTTGCTGTCTGTCGTTATAGTAGTTCTTAGAAAGTGTCGTTGTAGCTACTGTAGCTTCGTCATCGGTTTTTGTAGTTCTGCTGATGTTGTTGTTGCGGTTTCGTCTAGAAATCGTTGTTGTGATTGAGTGAATACTGCGACATTAATAAATTTTAATTTAATCTTGTTCATCAATATATGTTTTATGAACATTTGACATTTTAAGGCTTTGCTTGTACATGCTTATGCCAACACAAATGATTATAAGAATCAGTAGTATCGTGACTGCTTCTCCTAACTAAATTTTAATTAGAGTACTAAATGAGTATTCAGTGTAGCAACTTATTTCATTAATTTCCAACACATTTTGAGGGGCTTTCTTGATGAATTTGAATAATGGAATTAAGTCACAACTGCATGGATCCAATATTTTAAATTTAATAAGAAAATGATTTAAGTCCTTTTTTTCCTCTATAAAATTAAGTTGATTTTTTTTCATGTCGTTTGTCAACCACTGAAATATTGTTTCGTTGTTAGGCACGTACAATTCAACATTATTTAAATCAGTTTCAAAAATCTTATTGGGAAGCATTGTTACATGAGGGCACCTTTATATTGGCTGTATTTGTTTTAGGCATATTGAGATATTCCAAATGTGATAAAAGCGGCGTTACCCTGAATATATACAAAATGTTTACTAACGAATTCTTTCACAACTTTTGAATATTTTATGTCTTACCAGGTCATGTCTTTGATTTCATTTTTATGAAGATATAATTTACGTAGTTTTTTTAAATTAATGAAGAGCACATCTTGCACAACTTTAAGCTCATTGTTTGATAAATCTAATGATTCTAAGTTAATTTGATCTTCGAATAATTTATCGGGCTGTTTTGGAAGGTAATTATTAGTTATTGAAATTTCCTTAAAATTTGCAGATCCTTTGAACAAAGTGTCGTCAATGCAGTTTTTAAAAGTGTTGTGCAGGTGTACCTTTTTTAATTGAGTCATATTATAAAAGCTCAGTGGGAACGGTGTGCATTCAGTGAAAATGCTTTTACCGAAATTTATTATTATTTCCTCTAATTCAGACAGTTCTTCTATATCAGCGCGTTCAAAAACCATTCTAAAAACCAGTAAGGACGCTATAGTCGAGTATACTCGACAATATAATACCCTGCAGACACAGTAGGTGGTGCAACACCCTAAATCTACAAAAAAAAAGTTCATTTGACATCGCCCGATCGAAAAGTGTTCAAAATATCAAGTAAATTGGTCAAAAAAGTGGAATTTACGAAAAATTTGAGTTTGTTGGTCATTGAGGGGTAACTTTCGAACAGATGAGAATTTTGTTGTATGTAGTTTTAAAGACATATGTTTAGTGAGCTTGTATACAAAATTTCATGTTCATACCTTTATTAGTTTTGGAGATATGGCGTCTTAGAGAAAACAACTGGGGGAGGGGGAAAAATTGTGGTATGCAGTTTTGTAGAGCTCCTCATGCTGAGTTTACATACCGACTTTCATGTTTCCATCTCTTCGGGTGTTCGAGTTATAACGTTTTAAAAAAGTGGGTGGTGCTGGTTGGGCGGGAAGGAGTGGGCGTGGCACAAAACCGTTCAAACTTGATGTAGTGCCAAGCATCACGAGTCTACCCTCCAAATTTCAAGTCTCTAGCTTTTGCAATTTCCGAGAACCATTGGTGAATACAGACGGACGGACAGACGGACAGGGCTCAATCGATTTCTCTTGTCATCCTGATCAAGAATATATATACTTTATGGGGTCCCCCTCCCCTCCTTCTGTGCGTTACATACATTTCGTTCAAACAAACTTAATATACCCTGCACATACAGTGTGTCAATGCAAATGTTTCATTTCATAGTCGCAAGCAATTTTTTTGGCACCTTTTTTAAATAGGGGGTATCCATCCAAAGTTCGCTGACATTTTGATATCTTTCATAAAAGTTGTCACATATACTTTTACCATTATGATCGATGCTAATAATTTTTTCAGTTAAAGATGGATCTCCCTCACTATAACAAAATACATCTGCATGTGTGATGTTGAGTTCCTTTGATATTTCTAATGAATTTGCGATAAATGATATTTTATAAAGGAAACGATAGTTCTTTTTCTCCAAAAACCCAACGTTCAATTAAATACAATAAGGGTTTTCACGAACAACTCGGTTTATTTTCAAATCAGAAACGTATATGAATCGAAGATGTGGCAAATTGGCGCGGAAGTGTCACGCTCAAACCTGGCAGAAGAAGAAAAGTCCACATCTGAAAAAGCACCATGGCACTATAAGCTAATACTCTAGCTTGCCAAACAGTCTGCGCTCGCAGGCGAATCAAAGCCAAAAAAAAAAAAGAAAAAGCACCATTTTGGGAGTATCCCTTGTCAAGAGCGAACATACGGCGACTTAAGGTAAACCAATGCAACGCCAGTCGTTTCTGAAACGAATAGAAAGAATTAGGTGCGCACTTGTCTGCACGGTATACATTGTGGCATAGGCAAAACCTACCCCGAAAAACAGGCTAGCTGTTAGGCTGAACCGGGTTAAAGACATATAAAAATCGGGCCATGACACAAATGTGTAAACAAATAGTGTCAAATAGAATTGCCAGGTAATAAATTAATTATAAATTAAAATGAGGAGTGTTATTTTGGCCGCCGATTTGGCGCTAACAGCATATTAAATAAGAATGTTAATTTACAGCCAACACCGAGTCAAAGATTGAATGGAGGAACAGGACAAATTCCCAGCGAATATAGGGCGACGTACGTTAAGCCAATACTGTAGTATCGTTTCATACTGCACGCAGTGCTGTCAAGTCACCGTACAGCATAATTTCTGTACAGTTTTTGAATTTTTGACGCTTTTTCCGAGTATTTTTGCTTGGCTTCAATCGGTTTTGTTCGGCTTTTTAGCGGAAAAGAATAATATTTGCTCAAATAAGTCAAATTGGCGCAAATGCGACCTCGCGATTTCTTCTTCTTTTTCTGGTAATGGGCCATATACCATGCACTGCACCGTGACATAGGCCAGTCCAATACAGAGTTGCGGTGTCATAACAGAGTCAATTGAACCAGAAGAAGCAGTTTGCTTACATTTTTGTCAAGAGGATTGCATTTTAAACGGATGTTACAGCTGCTTTCCAACGACTCATTGGACAGTAGTGATGAGCAATTTTACGTGATCTGTGTTTTTATACTCTTCACGCAAGTGAATAGTATTATAACTTTGTCCTGAAGTTTGTAACAGCAAGAAGGAGGGGAGGGGGACCCCATAAAGTATATATATTCTTGATCAGCTCGACTATACGAGTCGATATAGCCATGTCCGTCTGTCTGTGAATATGCTATCTCCTCCCACAGTTTTGAAGGTATCGAGCTGAAATTTTGCAGGGAGTATTCTCTAATGTGTGGTCAAATCATTGGTCGGAACCGGCCATATCGGATTATTGGAACTGGTAGCCCCCATACGAAATGAAGAAGAAAAACAAATTTGAATCGTAATATGGAAAACTTTTTTGTTTTGAAAGATCGAGTGCTGAAATGTCAAACATAGTAGTTTATCATAGTCCGACATAATGCCTGTAAGTTTCATTGAGATCGGGCAACTAGAACTGGTAGCTGCTATACAAAATAAAGAAGAGGAAGAGAAATTAAGATTTAACGTCGTTGTATGGAAAACTTTTTTGTTTTGTATGATAGGGGGCTGAAATTTTAATCATAGTAGTTTTACATGGTTCGATTTAATGCCTGAAAGTTTCATTGAGATCGGGCAACTGGAACTGGTACCTGCCATACAAAATGAAGAAGACGAAGAGAAGCAATATTCAAGTCGTTGTATGGAAAACTTTTTTGTTTGTGAACCAATTGACATGAAACTACACAGTTATGTTCTTGGGGAGGCATTAAAACTATTTTGAAAAAAATGGGCATGGTTACGCCCACTTTTACCAAAAATCAATAATTTGCATATCTCGGGTACCCAATGAGCAAAAACAATGATAATTTGTATATAGGCCAGAGATCTGCAGCGATCCACGCAAATTAACATTCTTATTTCAGTTTTGACACTAAGCTTTCAAAATGTCAGAGGGTTAAACTCAAAACTAACTTCTCTTTATTTAAAAAGTTTTTCATTATCTTCTGATATCATTGTCTTTGTTGAAACATGGCTTCGCCCTGATGTTTTAAACTCTGAACTTTTCTGTGACAGCTTTATTACTTTTCGTAAAGATCGTCTTGGCAAAATTGGTGGTGGAGTTCTGATCTCTGTTGCTGTTCAACACACATCGGAACAAATTTGTTTGATAGGTACTGACGATATTGAGCTAATATGCATTAAAATAACTCTTGCAAAGACTCACGTTTTCCTTACGTGCTCTTACATTCCACCACAGTCAGAACCAACAGTATATTCTGCTCATATAAAGGCTATTCAATCTGTACTAGACTTGGTTAAGGATTCGGATACGATACTGATTTTTGGAGACTTCAACCTCCCTCACATTTCTTGGATTGCATCCGACAATTCAAATATAGTATCTCCTTTGTCTAGTAATGATTTTATTGATTCTTTGCTTGAATCATCATTTAACCAAATAAACAGCATAAAAAATTCTAAAGATCGAATTTTAGATCTTGTTTTTATAAACAACATTGAGTTCGCATCACTTTGCAGATGCCCTCCAGTATCACAACCTGAAGACTCTTACCATCCAACGTTGGAGCTTACAATTACACTAAACTCACTAACAAATCCTCGACAAAATCCTCTAGATGCCAAACGTAACCTTGTTTTTTGTTTTAGAAAAACCGATTTTGAACGACTTGGTCTTTTGCTTTCTAACACTGATTGGTCGTACATTCATAACACGCCCAACATTGAACAGGCAGTAAAGTTTTTTAACGCAACTATGTATAAACTGTTTAAATTGTGCGTACCAAGAGTTAAGATGATATCACACGTAAATAAACCGCCGTGGTTTTCAAAAGAATTATCTCGTCTAAAGAAGTCTAAGAGTCTTCAGGTTGTGATACTGGAGGGCATCTGCAAAGTGATGCGAACTCAATGTTGTTTATAAAAACAAGATCTAAAATTCGATCTTTAGAATTTTTTATGCTGTTTATTTGGTTAAATGATGATTCAAGCAAAGAATCAATAAAATCATTACTAGACAAAGGAGATACTATATTTGAATTGTCGGATGCAATCCAAGAAATGTGAGGGAGGTTGAAGTCTCCAAAAATCAGTATCGTATCTGAATCCTTAACCAAGTCTAGTACAGATTGAATAGCCTTTATATGAGCAGAATATACTGTTGGTTCTGACTGTGGTGGAATGTAAGAGCACGTAAGGAAAACGTGAGTCTTTGCAAGAGTTATTTTAATGCATATTAGCTCAATATCGTCAGTACCTATCAAACAAATTTGTTCCGATGTGTGTTGAACAGCAACAGAGATCAGAACTCCACCACCAATTTTGCCAAGACGATCTTTACGAAAAGTAATAAAGCTGTCACAGAAAAGTTCAGAGTTTAAAACATCAGGGCGAAGCCATGTTTCAACAAAGACAATGATATCAGAAGATAATGAAAAACTTTTTAAATAAAGAGAAGTTAGTTTTGAGTTTAACCCTCTGACATTTTGAAAGCTTAGTGTCAAAACTGAAATAAGAATGTTAATTTGCGTGGATCGCTGCAGATCTCTGGCCTATATACAAATTATCATTGTTTTTGCTCATTGGGTACCCGAGATATGCAAATTATTGATTTTTGGTAAAAGTGGGCGTAACCATGCCCATTTTTTTCAAAATAGTTTTAATGCCTCCCCAAGAACATAACTGTGTAGTTTCATGTCAATTGGTTCACAAACAAAAAAGTTTTCCATACAACGACTTGAATATTGCTTCTCTTCGTCTTCTTCATTTTGTATGGCAGGTACCAGTTCCAGTTGCCCGATCTCAATGAAACTTTCAGGCATTAAATCGAACCATGTAAAACTACTATGATTAAAATTTCAGCCCCCTATCATACAAAACAAAAAAGTTTTCCATACAACGACGTTAAATCTTAATCTAAAGAACTTAAAAAATAGATTATTTAAAAAATATAAGAGAACCGGATCTCTTGTTGATTATGTAAACTATGCAAAAGCTCGTTATAAATTCACTTTATGTAATAAACGAGATTACGATTTTTACCTAATTAAATTAAAATCCAATATATATCGCGATCCTAAAAATTTTTTTAATATAATTAAATACAAGTCTAACTCTAGTTCATTTCCTTTGTGTATGAAATTCAATGGTGTGGAAGGAAACGATGATGCAACGATATCCAACCTCTTTGCTGAATTTTTCCAAAGCACCTATAATAACTATTCATACCAAAACGTAACTTATCCATACTTCATCAATGATAGGACTCATATCAATGTGCCAGTTATTGAAAATGAAACAGTTCTTAGACACTTGAAATTAATTAAGTCATCTTTTACTGCTGGTCCAGATAATATTCCTAGTTGCGTTTTAAAGCACTGCGCTGAAATGTTGTTTTATCCATTATGTACGCTTTTCAACATGTCGCTTAAAAACTCTATTGTGCCCACCATTTGGAAAGAGTCTTACATTATACCCCTTTACAAAAAAGGCAGTAAGGTTGACATTTCTAATTACAGAGGCATTGCTAAACTGTGTGCTATTCCAAAACTGTTTGAACAGATCATTACGGAACAGCTACAGCACTTTGTGCCATCACTTCTAAATTTGTCTCAGCATGGCTTTCTCAAGAAACGTTCGACGGTAACTAACTTATTGGAATTCACTTCAATTATCAATCGAAATTTTTCCTCCGGCTTCCAAACCGATGTTGTGTACACAGATTTCAGTAAAGCATTTGATTGTGTTTGTCACTCTCTGCTTTTAGCAAAACTCGAAACTTATGGTTTTCCACCATCATTAGTCCGTTGGCTGTCGTCCTATCTTGAATCTCGAACTCAATGTGTTCTTTTTAAAACATCGGTTTCGAGACGAATTCTTGTTACTTCTGGGGTTCCTCAAGGTAGTCACCTTGGCCCCTTATTGTTTAATATATTTATTAATGACTTGCCTACTGTGATAAAGAACTGTCATGTTTTAATGTATGCTGATGACGTGAAATTATGCCTGACCGTTAATTCTATAGATCAGCAGAATCTGCTCCAGTCTGATCTTGACTCTCTCTCACAATGGTGTGCTGTAAACAATTTATTGTTGAACAGTGAGAAATGCAAGTTAATGTCTTTTTATAGAAAAAAACTAATTGTTTGCACGTACAAGTTAAATAATCTGTATCTGGAGCGTATCTCTCAGTTTAATGACCTTGGTGTTTTGATGGATCCAAAACTTCATTTCGCTTCACATATTTCGCTGTCTGTTAATAAGGCTAGAGGCGTACTGGGTTTCATCAAAAGATGGTCCAAGGAATTTAATGACCCGTACACAACTAAATTGCTTTACACTTCTTTAGTACGGCCCATCTTGGAATATGCATCGTGTGTTTGGGATCCTCAGTGTGAAAAGTATAAGAACCAAATTGAGTCTGTTCAGAAACAGTTCCTTCTGTTTGCTCTTAGGAATCTACACTGGGACCCCTGTGTTCACCTTCCTCCCTATAGTAGTCGGTTGAAGCTTATTAATTTGCCATCATTATCTAGTCGTAGAACTATGCTTGGTACTTTGTTTTTGCATAACCTAATAAATGGCATGATATTCTCTCCTACATTGTTGGCGTATATAGAGTTCAATGTTCCCGCTAGAGTAACCAGAAATTTTAGTCCGATCTGTCTCAGTACCTGCAGATCGACATATTTAGATCATGACTCGTTTCGTGTTTTATGTAGGTATTATAACAAATATTTTAGTTTAATGGAGGACTGCTCCTCTAATAACCTTATAAAACGTAGTATTCTAACATATTTAAATAAGTAAAATTTTGTTCATTAAAACTACATAACATAACTAATTGCGTAACTTAGTAGTATTAAAGAAATTGTTTAAAAATTAGTTTATTAGTATTCTTATTGTGTGTAGAGTAAGTAGTAAAGCGACTGTTGACTTTGTCTGTAGTCGCGGAACAGGCTGACCTGGTGTCGCAAGTCCACTTGAGGGTAGTGCGCTACCACAACGTCTTGCGCCTGTAGTTAGTTAAAAAAAAAAAAAAAAAAAAAAAAAAAAAAAAAAAAACTACTAGTGCACCGCATTCGTACAATATCATTTTCACACATGAGTATTGTAGCACCGCATCAAAAATTGATGCGGTGTTTTTGTACTCGTTCCTTTTTCTGCTCTTTCGTATGCGGTGCCTGAAGTGTGCGTCACATTCTGTGTGGGTATATTTTCGACATACAATCAGCCACCGCACAAAAATTGTGTGCAGAAAAACCACTCATAAAATGATGCAGTGTTGTTGGTGCTTGGTGACTGAGTGACTAACTAATTTTTTGTTTGTGTTTTTTTTGATTTGTTTCATATGCTTTTGCTGATGATGCGATTGTTTCATAGATATTGATTTTAATAAAATAGGTAATAAGAAATCTTCAATGAAATTTGTGTGTTTATTTAATATGTAATAACAATGATTAGAAAAATTAATTTAAAAAAAAAAACAAACGATAATTTCACATTATGGCTATTATGACTTAAAAAACAATAACTTCATAACGACTTAAATTAATATAAGTAGAAGGAACAAAAATTGTTATTTAAATTATTTAGTTACATTTTGATTTTTATAAAATGAATGAAGAAATAGTAAGCCATCTTTAAAAAAAAAAAAAAAAATATATTGCTGTAAAATAACTGATCCCGCACTCGCAATATTCATCAAATTTTTTCTACTTCATTTTGCTATCCTGTGTCAAAACATCGCAGTCAAAAAATGAAGCAATACAGAATAACGGAACTTGAGTTGTAAAAATTTGAGCAAGCAAATATTTGGGCTTGCGTTCAGGCACCGCATATTTTCTTGTTGCTTCATCCCCATATTCGTTTCTTATGCGGTGTTTGAACACCGCAACCGCATGCTATGCGGTGCTTGTACCACCGCCACCGCAAAAAAGATGAGTACACTACTAGTGTCGGAAACAAGCACCGGTGCAGATCTCTGATATAGGCTAATTAGATGAAGAGAAAATATATTCAGTCAAAAAAATAGGTGTGGCACAAGAAATAAGCGTGAAGAGTATTTAAGCTTCAGCCTTGCTGAAGTTAGCGTCCTTACTGGTTTTAGATTGATTCGCAAATAACCGTGCTTCACTATGATTGAACTGCTCGCCAAACAGTGATTGGAAATCACGTTTCAGAAAGTACTACTCTCAATTTCAGTTGTTCTTAGCACTATATTCTCCTATGTTGTATTAAAATACACTTGACTTAAATCAATTAAGTGTTCAGACTCAGTTACCAAGTGCATACACTACATTGTTTTATGTAATGTGTAGGTCTAAGTATCATAGGAGTATGTAATATTAAGATCAGGAAATTTAACGGGTGCTCATCAAACTGCGATCACAGTTACTTTGGAAATTGGCTCTAATTTGTATTGAAAAAAGAAGAAGAAAATAAGATAAAAAAAATTCTTCAAATAAACATTTTAACTTTATACCTATGTTATCGATATTTAAATTATTATATAATTTTAATCTTTTGCGTTAAATTGAAAATTTTATATAACAATGGTGATTGCTTTCCGGGCATTTTAAACTTTACATATTCTTCTGATTTAAACTGTGATTTTTTCACAGTTACAAATCACAGAAGCAATATTTTGAAAACACTGAGCAGTTTTTCTAAAGGGGACGTGAGGTTTTTTTCTAGAAATTTAGACCCCTCCCTCTCTTGGTGAGATTTAGTGAGATTTTGACAAATCTCACATGAGATTTTGTTAAAAATTTGATAAAAAAAATTAATTTTTTATTTATTTTTGCTTAAATTTTTGAAAAAAAAATTGCGGTGTTCACGCACTTGTCGTTAACCTATAAGTCTATGAAAAGTTAAATTGCCAACAACAAAATACACAGGCCAAATTTTCATAGAGTTTCATAGACCCCGAGGCATGTTGTTAGTTAACCTATGGAAGTATGAAAATATGAAAATGGCAATATTTAGTTATTTTTTATGGAAAAGTGGCTGTACTTTCGGAAGAATTTAATTTTAAAATGACGTACGTTATTCTGTCACCTTACTTAACATAAACCATCACATTGCCAATTTCACTCCATATAACTACCTTTGTAAAGAATACTCTTATGTTAGAAACAATCACACAACACATACAACTTTTGCATCAAAATGCAGATTTTGGCTCTTCGACTTCGTCACTGGATGGCACAATTGTATTTCAACATTGTCGTCCATAAATTCATCCAATGTTTACTCAATTTCTCCCTCAAGACCTAGACAGGTGCACAATTTTACTACAATTAGTTAATTAATTCTATGTTCATGTATAAATAAAAATATTTCCCTCCAAGAAACTAAATTACGCACATAAACTGATTTATTTAATATTCAGTCAAATGATTTGTAAAGTTTTTTCGTGTAATTTTAAATTTATTTCAATTATTTCGCTCAATTGGCAATTAAATTTTTCGTTTGTTTATATAAGAAGAAGAGAACTCACAACTTTAACGAGACGGTCAAAAAAAAAGTGTTCACGCATTTTCGTCGTTAACGTTCATATTTCCATACATTCATAGGTTAACGACAAATGCGTGAACACTGCAAATGGTAAACTAGTGAACTAAAAAACTGACATGAGATGTCCGATGAACCCCCCTCCCCCTAAGTGAGATTTGGCGAGATTTTGCTGAACCCCCTACCCTATTTTTATTTCACGTAATTTATGGACGTCCCCAAACTGTGACTCAATCACAGGTTGTAATCACTGTGATATGAAAAGAGCAATCACAGTTTTCACCGTGATTGTGAAATCACAGTTTAGCTCATCACTATTATCGCTAATTTACTAAAAAATACCGATCATAAAAAAATAAATTTCAAGAGAAATGTATCTCACGACACTTGCCATTTCAAGCGAACATACGCTAAACTATATCTATATCTATTCTGCAGAACTTCACTCAGGCACGCGAACATGCGGCTTTTGATTTCTTGAAACCTCTAAGTTCGACGTTCGGGTTGAGTCTCACAACATATGTACATATCGGATGCTAAGACCATGCCACGAAAAATTGGTCATGAGCTTGCGTCGTCATGAAAGCTTGCGCAAGCTTTCGTTTTAACAAATCTGGCCGTGTCAGAAAATGTCGACGATCCGGCGCAGCATCAATTTTTATATCAATTCGCGCTTTTTATACGTTTTTCTAAAATCTATAAAACCACTGCCAGCTCTGATATTAAGAATTTTCGATTGAACTGACTCACGACACTTGCCATTTCAAGCGAACTTAAGCCATTCTAGTTCTATATTTACTCTCCTGCCACATGATCATTTCCCCGAGCACAATGCTAAATTTTCCGAATATCCTCAAAAGCACGCTATACTTAATAAACGGGACACATGTCACCCTCAATTTCAAGCAAACATACGTTCGTATAATACGAAAAAAAGAAAATGAAACCGTCTTAAGTGACTGAGTAATTGCTTTTTTTTATTATTAATTAACAATTGGTTATTTAAATAACTTTATTTTTTTATTGTTAATAACAATTAAATTCCGGTGGCGCCGGGGTTTGAACCTCTTACCTTCGGTTCCATAGTCCTACACACTAAACTCAGAGCTAGAGCAGGCGACCTAGAAACATTTGATATTTGATAAATTTTATTTATTTGATATTGTTTAGATCAGACTGGTGCCTTTATGCTTAACTCTGTCTGATTCAAATATTAGTCTTCAAATCTCCTTTAGAAATAACTGCGCTGATACATTTTAACCAACGAAGTAATTTTTAAGAGATATCCTTTATCTATTTTAAGCCATTTTCAAAATAATTTCAAATAATTTATTTATGAATGAATGAGTTTTGTTGTTGAAAAATAATCAATTTTAAGCGCAGCCCAAAAATATGGAATAATAAATTACATGCACTCGCGAGTTTTTGAGAGAGCAACAGAATTTTAACAGGGCTAAAGAGAGAAATTGAGAGACCCTGAATTAAAACGGGTGGTAACATTGTGCTAACAGTGTGGTAACAGCGCTGTTAAACACCGATGGAAATGAAAAGCCGTATGTTCGCTTGAAATGAGTCAATTATGCCCAAAAGCATGCTAAATTTTGGCATTTAGCATTTTCATTTTCACATTTTGGGGTCATGCGTTCAGTCGAAGTGTCATGTGCCTGTGTGCCGTTGCAGAATAGATGTAGACATAGTTTAGCAAGTGTCGTCAGTCAGTTCAATCGAAAATTTGTAATTTCAGAGCTAGCAGAGGATTTACAGATTTGAGAAAATAGCTTTTAAAGCGCGGCATGCGCCAAATTTTATTGATGTTTAGACGAAACGAACTTAGCAAAATTAAATTTAAAAATAAAAATGTAGTTCGAATTGGAAATAGACTCGGCGTAAGCATGGTCTTGTTCTATTAAAATACAACGCACCATTTTCAAATTGGGAACACTGGCTTTCAACAAGCTATATACGCTTTCATGCTATCCAGTCACTAAGTAGGTGTTATCTGTACGAAATTGGGTACTAGTTTGCTAATAGAAGTACTCTATATAATTTGATACTGTCTAAATTCTGTCCTAAATAAAAAGTGGTCATTATGACTTCCATTTTTTTAATTAACAGCGCTGCTAACCCCCTGTGGGGGGGGGATGTGTTGGGTTGATTCAGCAAAATCTTATCATGGTGAAGGGGGGGGGTTCATCGGACATCTCATTTGAAGTTTTTAGTCCATTAATTTACAATTTTTATACTCTTCACGCACGTATTGTAACTTTGTGTTGAAGTTTGTAACAAATCGAAATATACGTTTCTGACTATACAAAATATATATATTCTTGATCATGACGACAAGACGAGTTGATACAGTTTGTCTGTGTATATACAATCTCATCCTACATTTCTGAAATTATCGAGCTGAAATTTTGCTTTGTCTTTGTGCAATCAACTCATTTGTCGGAACCGGCAATATCGGACTACTGGAACTGGTAGCCCCCATACGAAAAGGAGAAGAAAAATTAACAAGACTTAAATCGTTGTATGAACAACTTTTTTGTTTTGCAAGATACAGGGCTAAAATTTCGCAACTAGTAATTTCACGTACCCAGACTAAATGTCTAAAAGTTTCATTGAGATCATCCAATTCAAAGAAATCATCACTGTTTGATTTTACATTACATTACATTACAATTTGAAAATGTAAATTTCTTCACAACCATGACACAAAACGTTTGTTCCTTGTTATTAATTAATGAAAACCTAATATTAGTCAATAAAGCATGTTCTTCACTTTTAAAGTAAAAGTATTACTATAATATCAGCTAACTATTTTGTTCCAGCAATCTTTGCTGGCCAATCCTCCAGTTGGCTCGCGGCTATTTTCAATACGTGCATGCGCAGATAAGTCAAGAAACTAAGCCATTGCTTTCGCCCCTTTTCATCTAAAAATGATTAGATACAATTCCTGATTATTTATTCATTCTAATAGACAAAAAGCATCGTTTTGGACGAGCTAACTTACCTTAACAATTTTACGTAATGCTTTTTATGCAATTTTCAATATACTCCAAAACCACCAAAAGCTTGAAATTCTATGGAATTTCCCCTTTTCAACGCCATTATTTTTCCTCATTCAGATCTATTCGTAAATAGTAGAGTGAAATGGTAGAAAGTTCACTGAAAATACCAATTTTATTATCAAATAGCAAATGAAAATTAAATATTTATTGAAGAAAAGGCAGAATCTATTTGCAAAAAAAAAAAAAATATTTTATAAATTTTGATTTTATTTCTTCATATTATTTATAAAAACAAAATACGAAGCAACAAAGAAAAATTAGAACCAGTAGGGATTGGAGTCGACAGTACTCGACTCCGATATACCCTGTACCTTCAATTTGTAACGACTGTTTGAAGGCGTTGCCCCGCCGACTTTTTAATCGACTCAGATTGCATTTTCATTCAATTTCATAGAAACCAATTTTTACTCTTTAAGACCAATTCGTTCCAGAGATATAACGGTTTTATATTTTGGCTATATTTGGGCGTCAATTTGATAATTGAATCTTATTATACTCCATCCCAATAACATTCTTGCAAAGTTTCATTCTTGTAAGATTTATGGTTCTTCAGATATAAGCGTTTTAAATTATTACTATACGCCCATTTTTTTGTTGTATCTTTTTCGGGTTCGAGTCAGCTGTATATACTCAAAAGACAACCGAGAAAATAGGACTTTTCTAAAATTTTTACCCGAGGTTGCTCCAGTTATTTGCCCCTCACCCCTAAACTAAGTCAAAAATGGGAAAAACAAAATAAACTTGATCTGCTTAATGAATGACAGAATCGACCTGCGACCTTGGTTCTATCTATAATAGTTGCCGAGATCGACGCGTTCATACAGACGTACGGACGGACAGATGGACATGGCTAAATCGACTTCTTTTTCGATACTAATCAAGAATATACATATGTATATACTTTGTGTAGTCAAAGATGTCTCCTTTAAGGTGTTACATACATTGTCGATGCGAACTAATATATATATATATATTAGTTACCAATGATTGATTAAGTTTAAACGTTTAACATATTAATTTAGTTAAAGCGTTTTACATATCATGTTGGTTAAAATATAATCTTAACCAGAAAAGGCGGTATAGTGTATACCCTGCTCACACTGTAGGCGGTACCACACGGCAAACCTACAAAAAATTATTTATCTGATTTATCGCCTATTCAAATAGTGTTCAAAATATCAAGGAAATCGTTCGAAAAAATGGAATTTAAATTGAAAAACACATTTCAGCTCCAACATTTGTTGGTTGGACGGTTGCAATATAATGAAAGATTATAAGATTATAACGCCTCTCAACACCATTACAAAACCAGTAAACACGCTATCTTCAGCAAGGCTGAACATTATATTCTCTTCACGCACTTTCTTGAGCCACGTCCTTTTTTTTGACTGAATATATTTTATATTTGCCTATACACCAATTTTCATTATTTTTGCTCATTGACTACCGGAGATATGCAAATTATTGATTTTGGCTAAAAGTAGGCGTAACTATGTCCATTTTTTGGTCAAAATAGTGTTCATGCCTCCATAAGAACATAAGTGTGAAGTTTCAAGTCAATTGATTAAAAAACAAAAAAGTTTTCCATACAACGACGTGAATCTTGCTTCTCTTCCTCTTCTTCATTTTGTATGGCAGCTACCAGTTCCAAATCTCAATAAAACTTTCAGGAATTGTGTCGGACCATGTAAAACTACTATGTTTGAAATTTCAGCCCTCTACTATACAAAAACCAGTAAGGGCGGTATAGTCGAGTATACTCGACAATATAATACCCTGCACACATGGTAGGCCGTGCCACACCCCAAATCTACGAAAACATATTGATCTGACATCGGCCGTTCAAATATTGTTCAAAATATGAATAAAATTGGTAAAAAAAAGGGTTGGGCGGGAAGAAGTGGGTGTGGCTCAAACAAAAATAAACTTGATCTGCATCACGAGTCTACCCTCCTAATTTCAAGTCTCTAGCTCTTATAATTTCCGAGAACCGTTGCTGAGGACGGACAGACAGACAGACGGACGGACATGGCTCAATCAATTTCAGCTCGATAGCTTCAAAACTGAGGTACTATTTTGCATACATACAGACAGACAGACAGACGGACAGACGGACATGGCTAAATCAACTCGTCTTGTCGTCCGGATCAAGAATAAATATACTTTATATAATCGGAAATGAATATTTCGATCTGTTACAAACTCTGTGACAAAGTTATACTACTATTCACTTACGTGAATTTAATCTTTTAAATTTTTAGCCTCATTTTTGAGGTTTGTAGCAGCAAGAAGGAGGGGAGGGGGACCCCATAAAGTATATATATTCTTGATCAGCTCGACAAGACGAGTTGATATAGCCATGTCCGTCTGTCTGTGAATATGCTATCTCCTCCCACAGTTTTGAAGATATCGAGCTGAAATTTTGCAGGGAGTCTTCTCTAATGTGTGGTCGAATCATTGGTCGGAACCAGCATGATCGGATTATTGGAACTGGTAGCCCCCATACGAAATGAAGAAGAACAACAAATTTGAATCGTTGTATGGAAAACGTTTTTGTTTTGGAAGATAGAGGAATTTCAAACATAGTAGTTTTACATAGTCCGACATAATGACTGAAAGTTTCATTGAGATCGGGCAACTAGAACTGGTAGCTGCCATACAAAATGAAGAAGAGGCAGATAAGTTAAGATTTAACGTCGTTGTGTGGAAAACTTTTTTGTTTTGTATGATAGAGGGCTGAAATTTTAAACATAGGAGTTTTCCATGGTCCGATTAAATGCCTGAGATCGGACAACTAGAACTGGTACCTGCCAAACAAAATGAAGAAGAGGAAGAGAAGTTAGATTCACGTCGTTGTATGGAAAACTTTTTTGTTTTTTAATCAATTGACTTGAAACTTCACACATATATTGTTTGGGAGACACGAAAACTATTTTGACAAAAAAATGGGCATGGTTACGCCTACTTCTAGCTAAAATCAATAATTTGCATATCTCCGGTACCCTATGAGCAAAAACAATGAAAATGGATTTATAGGCTAATAAGATGAATAGAAAATAGATTCAGTCAAAAAAATGGGCGTGGCACAATAAATGGCACGAAGAGTATCTAAGCTTCAGCCTTGCTGAAGCTAGCGTCCTTACAGGTTTTTTTAAATCCAGGAATTTACGGTCAAAATTGCAATACTGGATGAAAAAAAATTCTGAGTGAATGAGTCAAACGTCGAATTATCAAAAGTAAAAGCAATTAGACCGTGTCTTATTCTAAACTTGCCACGCTTACCAGTGAAAAAGTGTCTACCATGACTGATTGGCGTAAATTATGTGACTCACACCACTTTGTCCGAAGTGTCCTTAAAAAGATACCACACTTGAGTTTCCTGCTTAACAAAATACGGGAAATATAAACAAATATTGATGTGTCTTATAAATAAGAAACGCACCTTATTTCAGGTGAATAAAAATTACTTTCCCTTACTTAAAAAGCTGTTTTTCAAATACTTTTGCATTCCTGCAACATCCGTAGAATCCGAAAGAGCGTTCAGCAAAGCGGGACAAATAGTTTCAGAGAGGTGAACCAGGCTCAAGGAGGACAATATTAACATTATTTTGTTTTTGAATCAAAATTTTTGGATTAATGAAATAAATAAATAAACACTAATTTTCTTGTAAAAAAAAAAAAATATTTATGTGGGACGATATTATCGACGTCTATCGATAGCACTATAGACTATCGATGGTTCCAAAATAACTATCGTCGAATATCGATAGTTCTCCACCTCTAGTATAGCACCGCCTACCGTGTGTGCAGGATTTGACATTATCGAGTGTACTCGACTATTGCGTCCTTAGTGGGTTTTTGTTGGATTCTTACTTATTCTTCGCTTAATAGCCTTCTAATACAGAATATGTCTATAAAACCCAATCAAGTATATTAAGGGGAATAATCATAACGACAAGAAAATACGATCACCGTCTGCCCGATCTCTGATCTAGGATAGACTTGAAAAAAATGTTGTAAACATGTGATACCCTGCTGCAGATCAAGGTTAAATCAATTGTTGAGCACCCTTTTGTTCCGTATTTGAAAGGTATACACCGAGCATCACAAGAGATGTAATAGAAACCTACAAAATTATATACGAAATATTGCAAATTTCAATCGATCAACTGATATTTTGGACGATTGCAATTAATTCATCAATGTATAAATGGGCCATGAAGGATAAAAACCATTTGTGCAGAGTATTATATTATTAACCGAACTGCGATGATTCCTCCCTTTTAGTCTCTCCCTGCTTGCCAACCCTAGTCGTTATATTTATAATTTGAGCAACAGAATAGTTTAGCCAAATACAAAAATTATATCCAAAACTAGTGGTTACATTAGAGTAGTACTAACAAGAACTAAATGTAGAGTCATATTCTTTTCAAACGCAAAGTTTATTTAATGGCTTGTTAATTTAGTGAATTATCAACAAATTTAAATTCCTTTTTCAGCGATCGAATTTATTATAAAGCAGCTTTACAGCTCCTTCGATCTAACCTTTACCATTAAAAATGGCATCTTTCGGTAAAATCGACTTGAAATGCTTTAAGTTATTTTCTAAAGCACACCAACACAACGCACCACTGCCCACCCTTTCCGTAGCCTCAGCATGTCCTCACCCCAAACGAATTGTTTTTGTCACAATAGGGCAAAAGTTATACTGTTGCCGTCAAGAAGCCCACAAACACCCAAACGCCCATCAGCAACTGACGAACGAACGAACCAACAAACGAATGTACGAACGATGGAAAACTCTCATACTCACCGACAAGAACTTGCTTCGAAATGCTGTCAGCGCAAATACGTACACAAGCACACACACAGATACAAACATACATTCATACATACATAGACACAAAAATACTCAAATAACTTCTTACAGTTTGCTCCTGTTTGTGTGAGTTTTCATTGTCAGATTTCTAGTGCTAGCACATAGATACACGAATATCCATCAGATACAAAGTAGAGATGTGAAGCACGAATGATACGTGACGCACGTTTCTGCAGTAAGCTCATTTCCCGCCTCATTATCTTAAATAGTTCACAGAATTTGATGTTAGAAGCATATATAGGATAAATTTGAAAATATAAAGTAGTTTCCTGAAACCCAAAAAAATATCAATGTTACTCATATTATAGATTAACCATATAAGACCTTGGTCCGTATAGAGTATATTTCACCTGCAGTTCATAATATTCTTCAAATACGATCTACCATGAAAAATACCTCTTTAAATCTTGAAGAAATAATTCCTTGCGAAAATTAAACGTGACACGATGTTAATATTATCACGTACGCATCCCTAACACAAAGCACCGAGCAATAATGAAGCAGCACGGACTGAAGTCGATTCGTCCAACTTGTATGGCGACGTCGAGCTACAGGAATGAAAACGAAAAAGGAAAATTAAAGCCAGCAACGGACTCATGATGCTGATGATTACGGCAAGTCGAAAAGCAAGGAGCGCACTGCGTATGAAAATGGCAAATATATTTCACCCCGAGACTTCTTTTGATTTCGTACTATCAGTCGGCCTTCCCCACACCTATCTTCTGGCCAAAGTGTGTGGTATTAGGCTTTCGTCATCAATGCTGCTTATATTTCATAGTACTATGAGACAAAGTAATATAATTGGTTTTGATCAGATGATCAGTTGATCAAATATAAGGGCTGTTAAATCGAATGTACAGTTCTTTTTTTTTGAAGAATCATCTGATTTGAATAATATGCTATGAAAAACACGTTTGGCTACTAACTTACACAACAATGTTCGCGAATATCATTTGCTTGAAAATTGTAAACAGTGAACACCGAAAAATGTTGAAGTGTTTTTGTTTTTAGTGTCAACCCTTTTGGTTATGGTTGTGAGTGACTCACACTTTCTAAAAATGATCGTAACACTTTGCAAATAAAATCCCTCACATCATTCTCTTACACTTTTGCTGATGTTTATGGTTAGAAACATGTGACGTCCGAATTTAAGTATTTCAAAATGATTAAAAGTAACGAATTTCTTCAACTTGGCTTTCTGTTAATCTGTTCTTTCTGTAATCGAAACTTCATTCAAGCCCATAAAAAATCGACGTTTGGCATAGAGAAAACTTCGGAAAAAAGCTTTACCATTTATCTTAAAAGCATTACTTTGGACTACTAATCAATATATGTGACAGAACTTTCCCAGTAAGGATAGAAGATTTCGGTACAACAACTAAAATGTAATACTCTTTTCAATTAACAAACTTTTTGCAACAACATTCTATTGATTATATTAAATATTGTTAATGGGTTTGTTTTTATTGAATTTCGTTCCTCAAACAACGTACAACCATTGAGGACGCTATCTTCAGCCTTGCTCAAGATTATATACTCTTCACGCCTTTTTTTGTGACACGCCCATCATACCAATTTTCATTGTTTTTGCTGATTGGATACCGGAGATATGTAAATTATTGATTTTTATACCCTGTACATACTGTGTATCGGGGTATATTAAGTTTGTTTGGGACGGTTTGTATGTAACGCATAGAAGGAGGGCAGGGGGACCCTGTAAAGTATATATATTCTTGTTCAGGACGACAAGACGAATTGACGAATAGCCTTGTCTGTCCGTTCATCTGTCCTCACCAATGGTTCTCGGAAACTATGAGAGCTTGAGACTTGAAATTTGGAAAATAGACTCGTGTGGTCAAACGCTAAATCAGGTTTGAAGAAATTTTTGGAGTGGGCGTCTCCTTCCTGCCCAACGAGCACCATCCACTTTTTCAAAAGGCTGTAGCTGAGTTTAAACAATAACAGAATTCAAACGTTTTCATATTGTCTTAACATTACTGTGCCTATCGGTGAATGTTTAGCATGTAATTAATATAGTTAATTGAAGACGAAAAAAATGTTGAATAAGGAAAACATTTTCAAATTTGATTTGACAATTTTTTATACCCTGTACCTTATGGTACAAGGGTATATTAGTTTTGTGCGCATCGACAATGTATATAACACCTTAAAGGAGATATTTCCGACTATACAAAGTATATATATTCTTGATCAGTATCCAAAGAGAAGTCGATTTAGCCATGTCCGTCTGTCCGTCCGTTTATTTCAAGTTTATTTTGTCTTCCCCCTTTTTGTGAGAGGGCAAATAACTGGAGCAACCTCGGGTAAAAAAAATACAAAAGTCGTATTTTCTCAGTTGTCTTTTTGAGATAAGAACAACAAAGTGTATATAGCTGACTCAAATCCCAAGAAGATAAATAAAAAATGGGCGTGGCTACGCCCCTATATAGAAATAATTTAAAACACTTATGTCTCAAGAACCATTAAACCTAGTAGTAGTTTCGGCTACGAAACCTCACCCAACGTATAAGGGTAGCACGGGGATGGTTGATGGCCAGACTGGTTTGCAGAGCCAGTTCAACCATCAATGGGATGGCCCCTTGACGGGAGACATCGTGCTGGCTGTGGTTTAACACCCAAATGCGGGTAAAGTTTAACAACTTGGCGGATTAGCTGCGTTTGCTCAGTTATCTGAGCCAGCTAGGATGCTGTGATCCAGAAAACAGAAGGTGTGTTTAGATGCATGCCGGTCCTTACCCGGACGAAGTTTGTGACCCTAGCCCAACACAACTTCAAAAGGAACTTGCTAGCAATATGCTAGGCAAAGATGCTGATTTGGCACAAAATCCAAATCCGGTGATGTATGCTTTGGCATTAGACATCCGTGGGTTTAAACCACATAGTGGTACATCCCACGTTAAACATTAATCGGAGAGATCCGAGCTTTCAATTATAAAATGGACGTGGCCACGCCCACATATAGCCAAAATATAAAATCGTTATATCTCTGGAACGAATCGGTCTAAAAGAGTAATTGGTATATACTTATGAAATTGAATGAAAATGAAGTCTGTTTCGATTAAAAAGTGGGCGGGGCAACGCCTCCAAACAGTCGTTACAAATTGAAGGTACAGGGTATGTCGGAGTCGAGTACTGTCGACTCCAAACCTTACTGATTTTGTTTTGAATTTGGTGTGTACAGGGTATTATATTGTCGAGAATACTCAAGTCGATTGGTTAAGAAACAAAAAAGTTTTTCATACAACGACGTAAATCTTAATTTTTCTTCCTCTTTTTCATTTTGTATGGCAGGTACCAGCTCCAGCAATCCGATCTCAATGAAACTTTTAGTCTGGGTACAACAATTTCATTAACATCGATTAAAGTTTTGTAATTTTTCTTATTCATTTTGTATGGGGGCTACCAGTTCCATTGGTCTGATCGTGCTGTCTCCGACCAATGATGTATGATAATAAATTTGGGGGGTCTATGCAAAATTTTGGGTCAACAGCTTCAAAACTAAGGGAGGAGTTTGCATACATACAGACATACGGACAGACGGACATGGCTATATCAACTCGTCTTGTCGTCCTGATCAAGAATATATATACTTTGTATAGTCAGAGATGTCTCCTTCTGGGTGTTCCAATCTCTGTGACAAACCGTGGGTGTTCCAAACTCCGTGACACGTATTCACATACGTAAAGAGTATAAAAACTAATCTACTCAAAGGAAGGGAGCCTAAATTTATTTAGACGAGTATACTAATATTACCCTGTACAACCGGATGGTGGAGCCACATCCCAAACATAAAAAGAAAATAAAATTACATCTGGCTTTACTCATTTAAAATTTGTTCACAGAAAAACGATCCAAAAAATTTGGAGTTTTTGAAAAATTCTCCCTAATCTTTTCTTTTTGTGCAGCTAAATCATTCGTCGGAATTGGAAAAATGATGAAGTGGAAGAAAATAAGCAATATTAAGTCGTTTTATGAACAACTTTAATAATAAAGCACCAAAATTAAAGATAGCTTTAAACCAACAAGGTTAAAACCATAAAAGAGATACCTGTCAAAGGAGAGTTTTGAAAATTTAAAAAATTTAATTTTTTCAATTAAAAAACTTTACATTTTCAATGACATTGACCTAATTTAGTCTCTTGCACATTCGAAACAAAGAGTATTGTTTATTTTACAATCTATTAGTCCATAATTTGATTTAAATACTAATTGGATAAGAAAATGTTTAGTAAAAATACTGTTTTACTATATTTACAGATGCGACTTGAAGATGTTACCAACATAGAATGAAGGATGGTTAGCGGCATTGGGAGAAAAATGATCTCTTATAATAAATAACGATAATTAAGAACCGCTTTATGTTATAAGAAGGTCCGGGAAACCGATGTTAGTTAAATGTACTTAACCAAAAGCTTTAATTTCCTATTGATAACCGAGTACAGATTACAAATTGAGCCATTTATTTTCTCAATATCTTTGTAGACATAAAGTTTTCAATCATAGGATTAGATTCAAGTAGAAAGTGAGCATCCTCAAATATTTCAAGTCAATACTAAGTGATCAAAACGATTTTAGTTTGTTGATAAGTACCATGCTAACAAAGTTATATAATTATTCGAAGCAAGTTCTAAGGACAATCCTCACTCACTTTGAAAAAGTGGGATTCATTACCGAAAGATATTGCAAATACATTTTGTTGGTAACACTCTGAAATGTTGTATTATAAAAGAGTCCAACTGAAACCATGTTTGAACAGAAGAAGGCGAACACAATTAACTTTACCATCCAACGAACGCAGATTTCAAATCATTACATTAGATAAGATAAACAATATCCAATTTTAAGGTCCCAGGATAGACTGTAAAAATATTTATAAAATCATTACCACATTTTTTGATGAACCGAAACGAACTGAATTAGAATATTGTACATGCAATTAAAAAATTTTGTTGTTGACATCTTGATTTGTTGATTATTCAAGAAATATTGACTTTTAAAATAAAATAATAATAAGATATGTGGTCATCAAACTCAGGTCGCCATCATTTGCAATGTCAACGTAACGATGCCAAGTCCTTAAAAACAATGCAAATTCGGCCTTGACGATTTATGAAAATTAAAAATATTGCCCTCACGCACCCAATTTTAACAGTTACTGTTAACATATCAGAAGCATAAAGACTGTCTGAACTGAACAAGCGGAGTTTTATTGCCCTCGTATGAGTGTTAGATACTCATAGTTCTTTGCTTAGCTTGAACGCATTTTCATTCCGTTCGCTGGCTTCAAATTGCTAGAAAATGCAAGACCCAACTTAGTCGGAAAAAGTCGTCATCGACGATGGTCGCTGGCTGGCTGTGAGTTGTTCGATGTTTGTTGGTTTGTTGGCTGTTGGCTGTTGGTCGTTGCCTAAGCTTAACTTGACTCGTTTTTCGTCACTTGTTCGTTAGTCAACTGAAAATAACGCAAAAACACAACAATTTATTCCCAAACGAGCAAGCAGGGTGCAAAACAAAGAATCACGAACCTCAAACCGACCGACCGCCTGTCTCTAGCTGCCAGCTAGCCGGGCCAAACACAATGCACGCCTGACGACGCCACATCGAAGCCACTCACACCCACTAACCCACCTACTGACTAGCTGACGACTCATAGTCGTTCAGTCGGTCTATCAGTCGGTCGCTCAGACGTTTGTGTCGTAAACCGACCGACTGAAATGCCCCAACGCAACAACAATTACGTACATACAAAACACATACACACTCACATACATACATATTGCATTTATATACATACATACATACATACATACATACATACATATATGTATGAATGTACGTATGTATATATACATATAAATATATTTGTTTGTATGCGAGTATGCATACATGTATGTGTGTGTGTCTGTGTATCTGTACAATTGTGGGACTGTGTTGGTACTGTTGTTTGTGTTTGTGCATGAGTGTATCCGCTGCTATCACGTCAGCCAACCAAACTGACTGTTAAGAGCAAAAATACATTTGAGGCCGAGGCTGAGGTGGCGTCGCAGTGATGAGTTCGCCGAGCGGCTTTTGTGACGGCTTTCACCTATAGACGTTCGGATATGTACATAGAGTATATGATTTAATCGAGTGGATCTCTTAAGATCTAACCTTTGGTAAACATTACAACTGCTTTTATGCAATTGTATTGAGCGATTAAAATAATAATATTTTTATTTTTATAATTGCCAATCAGTTTCGAAAAGACAACAAATATTATTGTTAGTACTGTAAATTGTTAATATTTTACTTTAAATATATCTTAAATTGCATTCAGATAATGTTAACAAACAATCATTTGTTTTGACCAACAATGAACAATGAATTGAACCACGCAGGGTGTTTAACAGCCTTGCAAGTTGAACATTTTGAAGTTTTCCATGTTTTAATGCAAGATAAAGGAAATTTATTTTAAACGAACGGCCAACATTAAACAGGGTAGTCGACTTACACAATCATGCTACGGCTGAAGGGATCCAATGCTTAGAGCTTTTTCTTTTAAAGCTTCAGCAACCCTAGTCAACCGTTAGCTTTCAAGTTTCATAATATCTCTTGTACCACAAACATTCAACGAAAATTTCACTTCCCAAGTGATCAATTCTTGGAACATCGAATTTTGAATAAATGCAAAAGTCGCATTATGTTTTGAATCCTTGAAAAAGCTTTCTATATCGGAACTATGCAATATTCACAAACAAGTTGTATTCTTAAATAACTTACTATTTATTTTTGGCTTTGTGTTCATTTGCTTGAACTCAAAACTCTCCTGCTTACAAATCTACAGTGACTGCCGTCAGTATGAACTTTGTATTGCATGCAACCAGACACGATATCACGGCAACCGCGCAACCACACAACACCAAAAGCCAAAAGCAAAATCGACACGTTCGCCCATACAAGTTATACAAAATACAAAATAAAAGTGGGCAAAAAGCCCGCCAAACTGCACATTTTTGAAGTAAATACAAACTACGTTAAATGGGTACTGAGAAACCCTTGAAGATGTCCACCAGCATAGGTTGAGACCACTGACAATAAAGAGATAGCTCATCAGGGGACTGGGAACTATCAGAATGTGGAGGACTATGAACAATGTAAGTAAGCTTTTATATTAAAATATCATCGTCCGTCTTCTTAGTCTCTCTGCTGAAACTGAGTTTCTCTTAGAAGGCGTTCAATTGTTGAAATCCATTGTTGTTACTATTGTAATGAAGAAACCTGATGCGTCGATATTCGAAGTATGTTTAATTCAAGTGATTAAAAAGAACATAATTGTTTGCAATTGGGGCCCGAAAAGATACTGTCCTATGTTGTATGTATTCCACTCATGGCTCTAGCTTTAATCAATGTCAATACTGCTACTTGGGTATATTTACATGACTAATGTACCTCTGTAGCTCCCAATGTTACATTCCGAACCCAAGACGTTTAAAAGCAAAGTCAGCACTTTCGCTGTGAATTGAGAGTACTAATTTTTTTATAAAAACTAAATTTGTTTTTTTTCGGCACATAACAATTGTTCTTAAAGCGGTGTATGTTGAATAAAATTTAACCCAAAAGCTCTTTTAGACAAATTCATGAAGGAAGAAAGTTTAATGCAAGAAATGCAAAGTATTAAATGAAGATAGGAGTTATAGGTTTAATGCAGCATTGCATCTTTGCGGAAAATAATTGGTACATGTTCCGAAGTGTTATTACATTTGACGAAAAATCATTAATGTCAACATTCTTTAAAAGTCAAGGACAGCGAACACTTCTTTTTTAAAGTATCACACAGCAGAGTACATATTTTAAATAGACATTAGTGGGGCAAGCAAATCGTTCTCGAATCTCGAAGCGGCGACTCTCCCAATGACAATGGCAGCGGCAGCGGCAGCAACACGTTTGCATTCACATTCAATCTCTTATGTCATTGTCATCGGCATCGGCATCTATTTGTCGCAGTCGTTCGCCGCTGGTTTCGGTTGTTTGGCTGCTCATGTTTGATGGCATTAAACAAAAAAAAAAAAAAAGAAGAGCAGCGAAAAAGAGGAAACCGAAACCCATTTTCGATTAGAAACAGCAAAGCAAAACAAAACCGGGAAAAGGGTTTCTTGTTTTGTTTGCTCGTTTTTGCCGCTATGTTATTAAAATGTTTTACTTTTTTTTTTCTTCTTATTTTTTTGTTGTTGTTGTGGCTGTTTTCATACAATCTTTAACATTCGCGGACTGTTTTATTGTGCTCATTTGTCATATGGCGCAAGAGCGGCAGCAGCGCATCGACGCACCTCTCAGCGCCGCACAATTTAAATTGACGGATTTTTCATTGTGTATGCATGGATATGAATAAAACGTTAATACATGTATATGTGTGTGTTTGTGTAAGTGTGTGTGTGTGTGTGTGTGTGTGAGGTCTCGTGACTGACTTTTCTCTCTACAATTGAGTTTGTTTTGATTTTGAATTAAATCTTTTTTTGAATGGACTCAGCGCACGTGCGCTGCTCTGTGCTAAGTGTCTGCTAACTGGCTGCGGCTTTATCAATAGCAAACCCTCCCCCAAGCCCCCATTATGTTTGAAGTAGACCCTTTGCTATCAATGATTACTAAAATTATTCTCGTTGAGGCAGGTTTGCCATTTCTGGTTCATTCACTTGTTACTTCAATAAGTGCGTTGTGTTGTTTACAACATTTAAATATTGTAGTGAAATTGTATCCTTTGGCATTGACATATCAACCGAAATTTATACACATTTAAATGCTGAATGTTGCATGTTATTCTCACGAAAAGAGAAGAAAACTGTGGTATATTTTTTTTCTTTTTAATATTTGTTATATGTATATTTGATGCAACGAGATTATTTGTTTTACAAAGACATACAGCACGGCGCCTCTCAGCGGCTTAGCATTGAAAACGAACCGAGCGCTCAATCGATAATAAACAAACAAACAAAAGTCATTGAGAACGAACAATTAATGAAACTCAGCCAAGCGTCGATGGTTTGGTTGGACTGCTCTGCTCTGCTCTTCCCTCCCATTCGCAATGTGAACGAATGTTTCGTTTTATGCCGACCAAACGTCTACCCGTCCGTCCGTCCGTCGACCGTTCGTCCGTCTGCCGGTCCAACCGTCCGTCCGGGTGTCTGTTTATCTGCGAAACAAGTAATCAAAACAAAAACCGAAACTGGCACAAACACATTTATCACTTGAACAGAGAACAAAAAAGTAATAAACATTTCAAAAACTGCAAGTGGTTGGTTATTAACCCATAATAATCAGCGTACGCGTTCGCACCGGTGTAGACTCTGCTGCTGCTGCTGCTGCTGGTGACGCTGTTGCCGTTGTTGTTGCGGTTGCAGCAGCGCAGCGTTTGAAATTTAAAGAGAGCGAGCAATTGAGGATAGCACATAAACACAAGTGCGATGTACGTACGTACGTATTATCATACATACACACATATGAATTTATGTATGTATGTAGGATGAGGCGAGATGAAGGGTACGACACGTGAGAAAGCGTATATAATTAATATGTTTACATGACAAAAAAAAAAACATAATCGTGAGTAAAAACCAAAACAAAAAGAACAAAATGACCTTTTTGCCTCTCTGTCTGTCTGCCACTTGCTGATGACACTACGAAATGTTCTTACACATGCGTGAGGTTTCTACGTTCATCAACGATGATGGTCGTTTGTTAGAATGTTCAAAGTTCTCACATTTCGCGGCAAATTAAGACAAGTCATATTTTAAATTGCTTAATTATATATCATAACAATACAAGTTATGACATTGCATTCGTACGAGAAGTACAAGATACAAGAGCTATTGATCGGATTAGCACAAAGCCTGACATGTCAGAGGTGAGAGCAGCGATTGTTGTCACAACACATTGATAAACATATTATTTTGCTGAAGATATGCCGATGCCGATGCTGATGCTGATGCCGGCACGCCGTGTTGCATTTGATAACAATGCAACATGTGATTTACATTGACGTTGCATGCCAACAACAACAGGCGCATACATATTTGCATATTGCAGCTACGAACTACGGCAGGAGGCGCGCACACAATTTTAACGTGCACCTTGCGTAAAACGCGGTAATTGCAGCAACGGCGTTGTCGTTGTCGTTGGCGCCGTAGTCAAACTTGTTTGAGCCTCCAAAGAGAGTCCAACCGAAGTTTATGTTCAGACACTTTAATCGCATCTAAAGAGAAGTCAAACAGCAGCAGCGGCAGCAGCATCCGTTCTTCAATTCAAATGCACACACTCACACACACAAACGCCAATATGTATGTATGTGTGTAAGCGTTTGTACAACACATACACACACATACATATATATGAATGCATGTGGAATATCTGACACAACAACAAACAGAAATGATGCTCGCAAAAATCAAATGAAGTTAATAAATAAATAAGAAAGGCTAATAAAGCATCACTAGACAAAAAAAGCAAAAAATATAAAACGGAGAGCAAAACCGCATGATTGCGAGTGCGAGTGCGAGTGAGAGAGAGTGGCAAGTGTGGCAAAAGTGGCAAGAGTGCAACGCCAAACAGGAACTGTCGAAATCCATTATAACAACCTCAATGGCAATCGCATTTCTTCCTTCGAGTGGTGCACAACGAAACACGAAACACGGACCAAGCGACTAAATCAGTCCGTCTGGCCAACGTGAACACGAAATTACGATGCGACGACACGGCAGCGGCGCGGCAGAAATACGCTTGCTCGCTCAGCTCAGCTCAACCTCACGCATATAACAACATGGAAATATAAAAACAAAAAAAAACTTGTATCAAGGCAGCCGCGGCAACACAACTCGAACTATTGTTGCTACTATCATTCCTAAGCACTACACTGAAAAAAAAAACAAAGCCAGATACAAATTTTCATAGAGATCATCTAATAATGACAAGATTGCAATGAAAGATGAGAATTCAAATGATCCAATAGGCGAGTCAAAACTTAACTCATTAGCAAAGCTCAAAGAATTTATAATTTATGCCGAAATCGGTATTATCTTCATTTTCTAAGATAAAACAGTCTCAACGTACAATACCAAAGATTAATCTATAAATGTTTATAAAGCACAGAAGCTCAAACATAAAAGTTTATTGCAGCAATAATGGCGCAAATTTTTTTCAGTGTTCGCACATACAGTCACACTGACACGCACAACGAACGAACAAACGATCCACCAGCAGCGCAAAGTATGCAATCAATGTATTAACGTGGCTAACGAAAACGCTAGAGTGAAAAGAGTGACGGGTCTGGCAGATTATTCAGGTTCGGCTTTTCTGACTCATGTACTCATTGTAGGTAACTCAAAACCTTCCTGATTAACACCATTATAGAGTTATAGTCAACATAGACAAATACATAGCAAAAATATTGTCCTCGGCATTTATAAGTTTAACTTATTTAACTTGCATACTACGAAAAATCTTATAGATACAAATTTGGCTTGATTTTAGTATCAATAAGATCGTTGAAATGGCTGTAGGAGCTATGACGATGTCGTTGTTATTGCTATTGTTGTTGTTGTTGTTTTTGCTGGCAACGCCACTATTGTGGGTAGTGCTTTCGACATTTATTCGTTCGCTCGTTGGTTTTTTTCATCTTTTTTTTCATTTAGTCGAAAACGAAATATGTCAGAAAGATACAGCGCTGCGATAATACTTCGACTGGCTCTGGCTCTGGTTCGTTCGGTCGGTCGTTCGTTGGCTGTTTGGTATGAAACTCGTTTGCTTCTTTGTCGACGACGTTTTTGTTGTGAATGGTATGGTTGGGTGTGAGTTGTTAGGTTGCGCGGGCGAGCGCTGTGCATGAGGGGTATTTTTCATTCTTCTTTCTTTTTATTTTTTTTTTTGTTGTTTTTGAGCTCGACGATGACATTCGCTGTCGGCTCTTTTTGTGCCAAAGTACGTACGTATGTGTGTGTGTGTTGTTTGTATGTATGACAGTTTTGCGTGGTGTTTTTTTTTGTTTTTTATGTTTTTGTTGCTTTTTGTATGCCTGTGTGAATGTGTGTGCATGTGTACATGTATGCGAACTCAACATGCACACCAACACTAAGGACCTTTTGAAAGATATTGGCACGTGAAGCAAATAACTGTGACCGAACGAGGCTCAGTTCAAGTCGTACTGAAGTATTCCTTGTCTAAAGGCTTTCTGTACAAGTTGGCAAAATCGTAAGCGCTTAAAATACAATCGAGTGAAAATATGTTTAAGAAACGATCACTTGCGTTTTGGTTGAAGTAAGAATACCAACATTTGTATGGCTGTACATAATGTCAATGTGCAAAAATATTGCTTATATTACGTATAATTTCTAGAATCACAGTATTTCAGTGGTCCGATCTTGATGGTCTATAAAAATTCGGTTTTGCATTGGCAGCCGTAAGGATGCTTTCACAAACTACTCTTGCTACAATTGTACTGATATATGCTTCGCTGTGTATCTTACTGCCAGCCCAAAACGTAAAGTATCTTAAATTTTAGCGGCCGCTTTTATCCTCTATTAACAACAACAGTCGAAGCTTCATGTTGGGTTGAAGCCCACAAGTCTTTCTCTTTACCAAACAACTCAAGTACACAAAAACAAAAATAAAAACGACGAAGAAGAAGAAAAAATCAGCAGAATCGTTTTTAGTCATACCATTTTTGTTTTTGTGAATATCGTTCTCACATTGAAGCAAGCAAGCAAGCGCAAGCAAGCAACTTCGACCGACTTGAAAGCAGAAAAGTAGAAAAGCGATGTATGGTTAGGTAGGGTAGGGTAGTGTAAAGAAGAATAGGAAAGGGAAAGAGAGGCGCAGGGCCGGGGCTGTGACAACAGATGGAAAGAGTATGAAAGAAAGAAAGAGAGAGAGAGCGGCGAGCGGGTAGCAGAAATAAAAGTCGATACGGTGCTGCGCTGTACACAAAGCAGAATAGCGCTGCCATATCGCTTGCAATAAAACTATATATTTTTTTAAAAATCAACTAAATTTGAACATAAAACTGTAATTTCGAGAAATTTTTCGATATAATACAGTTATTAGCTTGGCAAATTTGAAAGAAGTTGTGAAATGCGTACAAGCAGACTCATTGCGAAATTCCTCTTAGGGGTTCAATCGATCTGGCAACCCAAATACGTTCGCGGTGTAGTTTCACATGTATATAAACATTTTTGTAGGTTATGTATATATAACAGAGGCGTCTGTACGTACGGCGCACATACATACACATACATAGTATGGTAGTGTGAGTCAGAGAGTGAGTGAGTCAGTGAAGCATTTTGGTATATTAGTAGCACGAGAAGCAGAAAGAAGGGAGCGCAGCCAAACAAATGAAAGAGCGGCTGAACGTACGAACGAACGGTATCTTTGTATGTTTATTGTACACATGTTTATATGTGTGTGTGTGTGTGTATCTGCTGCGTGAGTGACACTTGCATTTGTGTATGTGTTAGTGTGTTTGTAAGAGTATGTGTACATGCGCGTGTTGAGGCTGTGCACTGTAGAGTGAGTTATATACAGACATATTCACATAGATATATTTACGTACGTATGTCTGTTTGTAGGTATAAATATACTTATATATACGTATGTATGCATGGATATATCTATGCATGTAGAAATGTGACGACACTGCTTCCAGCTCAACGCAACAACACAACACAACAGCAGCAACAGCAACAGAAAAAAATTTGAAAACATTTTTTCGTTGAATGTAAAATGTTAAAGCAGCACAAAGGAAAATTACGATGTTGTTGATGGAAACGAACGAAGAAACAGCAGACAGAGGCAGAAACAGAGTAAGAGCGCTGAGCGCGCACACTCAAAATACGAAAAATGTTCAGTTTCCAAATGGAAATTTCGAATTAATGAACGAAGCGAAATGAACTAAACTGGTTTCATTTAGTTTTTGTTTTTGCTGTTGCTATTGCTATTGTTGTTGTTTTTATTATTATTTTTGTTTTTTTCTGTTTGCTGGCAACTTTTCTGTGCCGCTTTCTTACTGGAGTCGAGTCGTCGAGTTGTGAGTGTAATGGAGTGGAGTGGCGTAGCGTACTTGCTACGGAACTGCTTTGCTCAACACAACGCAACAACACAACAGAAAACAAAACAACAAATACAATGCAATGCCATTTCATCCCACTACCCTTGCATAGTCGGTTGGCTAAGTGAAGCTGTAAGCAAAAGGAATTTCTCTGCGTGAAAATTTGGGAATTACACTATTCACTTTTTTGTTGTTATATTCTCATTTTTTTGGCTTATTTACGTGTCGTGGTTGTTGTTGCTGTTGCTGCTGCCCGCGGCCATTTGAGTCACAGAGTCAGCCGTCATTCAATTCAGCCAGCCAACCTAAGTTATCACGACGGCAGTCATTATTGTTGTATGAAGAGGCTCTAACCTGACTGCGCACTTAGAACATGTTGGTGATCGTTTGATTGCAATTCAAATTCCGCTATTCCAGCAACATTCTCTATTTGTTTGTTTGTTTGCCGTCGCCGTCGCCGTTGTTGTTGCCATTGCCGCTCTTCGATGTCTCTATCTTTGTTACTCATGTACGCGTCGTTAGTTGACTTTCAAGGCGATCAGGTGTATATCATACACACATACTCTCACACATTGATGCGAATAAGTACACAGCATACACGAACATACACAATCAAATGGGTTTCACTTGACTTGGCAGTTGCGCTGTCACCACGAGCTGCTAGTTGGATTGGCAAAAATCACCCAAAGCGGAAATAAATTCACGATGATGTTCGAGTGTTTTGTTCGCTCGCTCGTATTAAGTTGGAACGTTTCTTTCGGCTCGATCGTTCGTCTAATTTGCCTTCAGTTTATTATGCCCTTATCAGTTTCGACCTGTTCGTCATTTGCGTTCTTCAAAGGACGACAAAAGTTGCGTAACTTTTGAGTTCTGTCATTCAATTTTGAAAGGTTCATTGTACAGTAGAACTTCGTAAATCCGGACATTGAGAAACCCTCCGAATTTTCCGAATTACTGAATTATTAATATAGTATGTACATATAATCAATATTATCCGGAAATTTCGCACATGTTTAACTAAAGTGTCACAACTCAAAATTTGTCATTTTCGAGTTTTCATGTAAAAACTGATTATCGTATGCATACATATCACCACAAAAGCGGTGGTGTAATCATCTGGCTCAAAAACAGAGTTATGCCTCTTTTCAATATTGCATTTATATAAGGTTGTCATTGGTTTGCATTTATATAAGGTTGTCAATTTTTTGCGTTTCCTTAAAATTGTTTTTTTTTTTTTTAATTGTGACACTTTAGTTAAACATGTGCGGTTTGTCCGGTATAATTCTTAATTCGGGCACTGATTGCCCGAATACTAATTGTCCAGATTATACAGATTGAACTTTATTTATATAATGACATACCAATAAATTTTAGGAATTTTTAACCAAATTATGTTCATGTTTATAACAAATTTAAATGGCAACAAAAGATTTTTTTAAAATTTTTCTCTACAACTTTTTTGATTTTTAATACATACATAAATGTTCGAATTTCTGGAACATCCGAATTATCGTGTGTCCGTATTAGCGAAGTTCTACTGTGTTAATATTTCAATATCATTTCTAATTGCATTAAATAAACCTATCTTTTCTGTAGTCCATAATTGAAGACTGAATTTTAAATTTAAAACGAAGTTGTGGTTAAATCGTTTATATCACTTTATATGTTTTCTAATTGAAGTACAGTTGAATTTTAAAAAACCGGGCACACAATAATCCAGTGATTTCGACACCAAAGTATTATTAATAAAAATCAAATCCATTTGTCTTTATAAGAACTGGTTGAAAAATATTTAAAATAAACTGATTCTCAGCATATGACTTAAGGCAAACATGAATAATCTGTCCAGTAACTAATTGTCCGGTAGAACACTAACACTTTTATCCCAACAATAACAAATGTTTTTATTAATTTTTAAATTCTAAAAATTTTACATATCTTAAATTTTAATTTTAAAAGCATTTAATGTGCTTTCATCTTTGAATTCATCTTAAAGTCAGGACCCAAAAAGCTCCTAATGCCTTTTGACTGTGTTATTTAAGTGTAATCTAAAGATATCTGCAATATTAACTTAATTACTTCTCAAGATCATTTGTCTGACTGTGAGCGACCGAAGGTTCTAACATGACTGAGGGGTCAGAAAAGTTCGAATAAATGGATAAATAAATGTTTAATGTGTTATTGACAGTGACTGTCGAAAACAAAACCATCCTACGAACAAAATAAGGCATATGAAATGATCATTCAGGAAAGGAACATTGAAACGAACATCGAAACGGAGCGCAACGTTTTGAATTAAAACATTTTCGAAAGTGAACAATTCGGAACGACACATGTACAAAGCGGAAGTCGGCGACTGAAACCGCAATAAAACGGCTTACACGGTCGCGCAATTTGCGAAGCTCGGAAAAATGAGCGCAGAAAATGCATCACGGCATCATGGCATATTGAACATATCGTCATCTGTAAGCGAGCAGCGAATCTGAAACGACGAACTTATTTGTTGACGCTCGTTTTCCTCTCGCAAAAACGATTTTCTTTTAAAGCAAAGGCAAAGGCACAAGCAGCGACAACGCAACGCAACCGCCAGAAACAACATAAAAGTTGTGGCGAAAAAATGTAAAACCCCTTTTTAAGTAATGACGTCGTGAGGCTGAGCCAACAGTGCGCGGCCATCCGACCAAACGCCGCCAACTGAAAATCGCATCGAAAGATACAGATACGAAAAACGGTTCAAGAGTTTAGTCAGCAATTGTCCACAGCCTATGAAGCACACATACGATGACTGCGATGATTACGAGTCATCGTCGTCGTCGTCATCGTCGTCGCTGTCTGCTAACTAGCAGCAATATATTGAGCCGAATACAATTTAGTGTCGGTTGATATTCAAAATATCATATGTACATATATTGCAACTGAGAAATCATAAGTCGCGTTTTCGAATCAACTTAGCTAACATTCAAAGACCCAAAAATCAGTTTTCTTTACGAAAATACAACAAGAAATAAATAAATGTTATAATTTCTATTTCAGATGCGTGTTCATATTTTTTGGCTCGTTCATGAGTTCGTTCTATCGAAAAGTTCGTCCGTTCTTTTCTTCGATGTTGCTGCGTAAATAGGTTCAAAAATGTTTCAAGGCAAAATTCGCTAAGCTAAGCGCTGCGTCATGCGGCAACAAAAACGACAACGACGACGACGACAACAACAACGGCAAACAAACAGCAGCAATGCCGTCAGTCGAGTCAGTCGCAAAATATCGCAGAGAGCGGTGAGCATATGCCAAAAGTACCTGGTACTGCGTACTACCTTTCGAACATCAGATACGAGATACGTTTTTAGTTTCATTTTTTTTTCGTTTCTTTTCATTTTGCTTCCAACGTTTTCTTGTTTCACTGAAATAAACAAAAATTTCAACAAAGCTCAGTCGGTTTCGATCCCGGTACCGAGTCGTTGTAGCCTCGCTTGTTCGCTTGGCAACGGATATGTATGTATTTGTATCTGTATATAAACATGCATCCGTGCTTCTGCGTATATGTTTGTGTGTATGGGTGTGTGTGTAGCGTAACTACACATTTTTGTTCAACACAACAGCGCTCGCTACCTCGAAATCCCAACTGACAACACTACACACAAATACCTACCCACTCACTCATAGTTACTCAGGGGCTTACGTATTTTTAGATGCGCGAGTTGCCAGAAAGTATATTGTATAACTAACACTTGTTATCAAATTTTTAGTTGAAGTCAAATCCCTAACTTTTCAAATAATACATTTTTATTTGTATTTTCTGTTGGATTTTTTAAGTTGCCAATGCACGAAGCATTAATTACTTAAAGATTATTAATAGTGTGGCAACACTTGGTTGTAGTACAAAGAGGAAATGCCACAAATTGTATTGCTAGCCCTGAAGGGTTGCCACATGTTTGTTTAAGTGGACATTTTCGAAACAAAAACAACTTGTTTCTTCAAACAAAGTGTTTCCTACAAGAAAATTTTTATATAAATAATGAAAACACTTAAAATTTACAACATTTTCGTTTATGACGCATATATTTGAATTATTTGTATTCAATTTATGATACATTTTAGTTCTTTGTACTTGTATAATTCCGTTTACGATTACTCTGGCAACACCATATTGGCGTTCAGCACTCTCGTTCTTCCCTTCAACCTATCATTGTTTCTCAACCAAATGTGTTGCACGCTCTCATCATTCGTTTCTTTTACATAAGCACTTATATAGCTATCTCGCTTGCTATAACGCGCTCGCCCGTTTGCGTACATGCTCGGCAAACGATTGCGGACAGGGAGTATCTGTGTGGCTGTGACTGCCTGCTTGCTTGCCTGCCTGACAGCCGTTCGCTGCGACTCAACTCGACTCGACTCTGTGGGTACTTGTTTTGTTTCTATCGATTCGACAGCTTATTTGTGATTTTAGCATGTAGCTGTACGCGCCGTTTTGTATCGCACGCTCGCTCGTCAGCTCGTTCTTGTCAACTTGCGCGTAATTTTTATACACGTTTTGAACGTAATCTTCTTTTACTTTACTTCAGTTTTTGTGTACTTGATGATGATATTTTGATATACGGAAAACGCCGATAACTCTTGATTCAAGACATAAAATTAATAAAAAGGAGCAACAAATTAGACAAATATTAAAAAAAGACAGTGAACAAACTGCATCGTGTGCAATTACAGTTACTTAAGTGAGTTAGTGAATGCCCGCCAAAAAAACCTGGGAAAACAAAAAGGAACCAAAAGTAAACTAATTTCAAACAAGTGAAAGAATAACTAACAAACTTGTGCAAAATAAGAATTATATTTCAAAGATCATAACAATGTTGAATTGTTCAAAAACGGTGACATTTTGTGTTTGAAGTTAACATAAGCGAATGGATTTAATGCAAAAATCACAATTTATAGAAGTTCTACAAGATAATTGCCAAAATTTATTCTTCGGATATTTGCCATTTGGGACAACAAATAATGTGTACTGAGGTAAGACCAGAACCATACAAATCATACATCGTTTTTCATACCTTAATATAAGTTATGTATGTCGGCATAATGTAATGCTGGGTTTGTCCCATTATAATATTGACAGTCTGAGGACAGTCTTGTAAACAACAACAAAAATAAAAAAAGAAAACTGCAGTGAAGTTGATGCGTCAGTTGCGGTAAACAGAGCGGCGATGCACGTGTTTCTACTGCATAAAATAAGTCATTGCGCTAAAAGCGAGCTAAGCAACTGCAAATGCAATATGCAATTGCAAAAAGAGAATTCCACATATCGTCATCGATGCACGATGGGGCGCCATCTAACGTTTGCCGCGCGTACTATGCAAATGAGTGCGTGTTGTTATGACCGACCATACGACCCACACCGACCAACCGACCATTGATTTGAAACTCCGTTGCGACTGCTGACGCTGACGCTTACGTCGATGCTAGCTGGCTGACCAACCAACCAATTTGAACGCCGTCGAATGGCATGCAACAATTGTTTTGAAAATAATGCAGACGATTGCCACAGCCTCCACTTTTTACTTCGTCGTATCGTCATAGTCGTAGTCGCAGTCGTCGTAATCATCGTCAGCCAGTGAAGGAAACGTTGCTTTAATTAATTATGCGCGCGCTCTCCAAAGTTTTGCGCTGTCGCTGCTTCTGCTGCTGCTGTTGCTGCCGTTTTCTCTTTCAATGGCGACAACAACGTCTACCAGGGCCGCCGCACTCTGTTTCTGTTTCAGTTCTCGTTTAAGAATTTTAATTGTTTTTTATTATTTGTTATAAACGCGCTCTGCCGCAACTTTTTTCGGTCTATGGTTTATGGACGGTGCAGGGTGCCTCAGGGTGTAAGACGAATTCCGGCACGAGACTTAATTCACTTAATTGAGCACAACATCGAGCAAGTGAGAACAGTTCAAAGTGGATGCTCGGACGTTGCAGTTGCCGATTGTGGTTTATTTATTTCTTACACAGATTCGTCTTCAGTCCATTTGTGCCATAAACATTGTTTGGTTTCTTGAATGTTTTGGGTGCGTTTACAATTGTTTTTGCCGCCAAACATTGTATAAATAAGCGAAAATCAAATTTCTTAAATAATATGCAGACACCATACATCATCGAAGCTTGTTGCAGAGCATTCCTGCACTATAATGTAGTAATAGCTTATCTTTCGGACATTATCCAAACTAATCGTCAAGCGATGCTACTGAAATTGTTAGGAAAACTCTTCTGTCCAAAAGTGATCATCATTTAATCAAGCAACATCATTCAAACGATATTCTTTTGGTTCGTTGGTAAACTATTGAAAATACATAACTAAGAAAATCGAAATTGTCACAAAAGAAGCGACAATTCGACAGTCTAAAGATGAATGTGGAGTGTATGTAATTTTGATTGCACTCTTATCCACGCGATTATTAAATTGCTTGCCATGAATTTGCGGTTGCGTCACCTACTTTGGACAAACAATTGCACACACACACATGTACACTTCCTTCACTCAAACACAGCGTTTAGAAAAAGCTAAAGAAGAAGAGAATAAGTCCACAAGTGTTTGTGGACGCAGGTCATCACTCAAATTGTGGCTTTCAAGTTACAGTCAGTAAAACATTCAGTCAGTCAGTCGCAGTCAGAACAGAATAGAGCAGAGCAGAACTCGGGACTCATTGCTTAAAATGCATGCAACTGAACAAACTCAGTTGAATTTAGTATGAAAAATTTCCATTAAGGCAAATTAAAGTTATCGCTTCGTCCAAACAAACGAGAAATGAACAAAAACACAACGCAAAGCAAAGTAAAGTAAAGCAACGCAATACAGCAACCACCGATCCTCGGCGCCGGGCGTACGTACAATCATCATCAGTAGAATAACCTGCTATGCCACCCCCTGAACTCGCTCGACCGACCTACCGCCCCGACTGCCCTTACGCCCGTCCGCCAGCCTGCCACATGCCACTCGCCTTTATTATGTCAGCCACATCGAAATTGAACGCTAACGCGAAACGGTGAGGAGTAACGTCTGAAATTCACCCAATTTCATTATATTTGCGAACGTTTTTAGCTTTTATACATCATGGCATTTTCACCGAACGAACGAACGAACAACCGACAGACGGTCCGACAGTCAAACGTACGGACCGACATGTACGTAAGTACGAACGTCGACGAATACAACAAATACTACTAACAATCCACCACCGTTGCCATCACCATCATCAACACCACTACCACCTTAAGGCCAACACTACTATCGTTCAGTCAACGCCACCCACCCACCAACAACAACAAGGACAACAAAAACAACAATTACTCGCTCGCCGTCGTTTGCCTTTATCAACCCTCGTCTGTTGTTCGTTCGGGTGAATGTGAATGAGAACGACTGGCCTGGCTGACTGGCTGGCTGGCTTGGCAGTTTAACTTTCATTCTGACAGGCATACGCGCTCTGAGTGACGGGGGGAACTTGCAGCAATATCTGCCTGCCCTGTGCCACCCCAAATACAATCACAATCGCAATGGCAAGCAAGCACATAAGCCCTGAGTCGTCCTCCGTTGCTCGGTCGTACGTTCGGTCGTTCGTTCGTTCGTTCATTTCATATCGTTCATTCGTTTTACTGTGTATGAGCACTGACATTTACTACTTGAATCCTTGTGTTGTTGCCGTTGTTGTAGTCTTCGTCATTGCCGTTGCTTCGTCTGTGTTGTTTTTGTTGTTGATGCCGTCAAGCTCTGCGCTATCCTTACAAATTTTCTTGCTCTGCCCTGCACTCCTTCTCTTATAATAGCAGTTGTAGTCTTCTCCTTCTTCTTCTTTTTCGTTTTCTATTTTATAGCAACGAGCCGTACATATTGTAGGCGGCATCGTCAGTGGGGTAGTATCTGAGGCATAATCTGAAAGCTAGCATAGAGCATAGGGGGCACGTAAAACGGTTGGTGGGCAGATGAAATGGCATAGAAATGAAAGCGACTGGTGAAGTATGCAGGACTCATACTAACAGACACAAAAGCAGCTACATTGAAAATGAAATGGGGTGGCGGATAGGATAGGACAGAACAGAACAGTACATGCAAGCTAACAAAGCATTGCAGGGTGTATTGCCTGCCTGCCTGCCAGTGCGATTCCTTCCCGGTGTTTCGAAAAATGCTACAGCAGCAGCCAAACCATTATTATAAAAAATATAATATTATAATAATGCCAGGCTGGCAGTCGACGCGCAACGAAACGTAAAATATAACAGTACAGCGTAGGCGGCAGCGTACTGGAAGATGGGCGGCGATATTCTATGACAGCTAGTAAAGGCTAAAAAGTACCTTTTTATCTCGAACTGTAAAGAATTCTTAGATTTTCGACTGTTAAAATGATTGGTTCAAAAAAACAAGTGTGAAGCGATATTGCAAAAAGAAAATATAGATTGATCCTTCGTTTAGACTTTCTTTCTGGAAAGACATCTCAATATGTGCATATATTACGCGTGTTTGTCATATATTTGTACTTATTTGAAGATTTAGTTAATAATATTAAAACAGATACGAAAGCAATCAGTTTGTTAAGATTCTTCAGATGATCTTCCCAGTACAATCGTTTGTATTACACCACCACCAACACCACCCCAAAGAGTTAAAATTTATAACTGCCAGTCAGTCAGCCAAAACACACCACAGCTTTGCTTTGCCATTCCGAGTGAATTTCTCATCGTTGTTGTCTTGTCGCTAGCGCAAACAACAACAACGACAACAAAAATGCTTCGTTTCAAATCGGAACACGCCGCCGTTGCCGTCGCCATCATTATTATTTTTTCAGTCTCTTCAATCCCATACTACAAAATTAAACTCAGGCCGACCGTCAGTGCGACCGACACGTTTGTTCAGTCGTTGCGATATTCCGTTGCGTCGTATCGTCCCATTCCGTCCCTCACTTCGTTAAACTCAACCCATGATTTTCAAATAAACCAAAAGCAAAAACAACAACAGCAGCAGCACAACGAACGAGTCAGCAAGCAAGCTGCTGCTTCAGCTACGTTTTCGCCTTTCATACGAATTTAATACATGATATTTTACTGTAGCTGCATATACACACTCGCACACACGCTTGCACACATTATTGTAGTATGTATGTATATACATACATATAGTCGTCGTATATACGCTCGTTCGGCTGGTCGTTGTTGTTGCTTGCCGTTGCTGTTCCATCATCATTATTTACCAGCAGCAAGCAGCCTTTGTTACCCTTGTCGCTTCTCTGCACACTGCTACAGTCTACACTTTATTTTTAACTATGCGACTGTACTTCGTGTGCGCTCGTATCTCGTTCGTTTTTGCTCGTCGTCGTTTTCGATGTTGTTGGTGTTGTATTTATATGGCGCGCATTCCACGTAGAGGTTGATTCAACGTACTCTTGCTTTTTGTTGCTGTCGTTGTTGGGAGCGAGCGAGTCGAGTCAGCAACATTGGATGTGGAAACTCAGTCTTTGTTGTTGATGTTTTATATTTTTTTGTTGTTTTTTTTTTTGCTTTTTGTAATTTTCTGTTTGCCAAGAGAATGAATGAGGGAAGAGAAGCGGGCACTGGGGTGAATTGTGCGCCTTGCATTGGCGTCGAATAAATGTCTTCTTGCCGTTGTTGCTTGTGGCACGGCCGATGTTTTCTTTTTTTTTTTTTTTGTTTTTGTTTTTTTCTTATAACGTCGCCACATTACACCGTAACTTAAAGGGGGAAATTTGAAGATTCATTCATTCTAGACCAAAATGCTACACGCCACCGCACCAACGAAATTCTCGCAGTGTAGTTTTGGTTAGACAGTTTAATTCTACTGTACGTACAGACATTTCTCCGAATGATTTGGGAAGATTGTTTCAAAATATTACAATACTATACCGAATCTTCAGAATCGGTACTTTTAGATGGTTTTTCATGGAGATTATCTAAACGATTATTTCTACAAATCAGGGTTATAACTTTTAAGCAAAATGTATTTCAATATTTCGAATTTCTCAATCCTTAGAACACATTTTCATATGAATCCATATACATCAATTCCAGCTGTAGAATATATTTAAAAAAAAAATTTCAATGTCATCAACTGCCTTATGGATTAAGCACTTGTTTTGTTTGTCTACTAGGCTGGCCTACAAAACTCCTTTAGCGCAACACCTTGCCGCGCACCACTGAAAGCAAATACACTGGCTCACAGCTTATTTGAACCACTTCCATTTTTCAACTTTGAGTGAATGTAACATCTGATCGAAGAAAAAAATCAACAAAGTATAAAAGTAAGATTTATAGATTGAAGCTTCAGCTTTAAAATGATGTATAAGTTTATTAGAAAATAATAATTTTTAAAAAAATTGTGGTCAAAAAACCAAAAATAGTCAAAAAATAAGGTCACAGCTTATTTGAACCAGCTACCGAAAAAACTTAATTTAAAAGCGTTTTTATTAAATTTTATTCTCCATATGGACTTCCTTTTGTTTAACAACTATCCTTAGTTATAATACCATTGATTCCGATCCAATTTTTTGTTGTTTGAGGATGATTTTCGTACCAAACCCCAAAAAAAGCACTTCCATACATTTTGTATGGGATTTTTTTTGGTTGTTATGAAAAACCCTCCCTACGTCCAGGTTTTGAAAATTTTACCACCTGTTTTGGGTTTTTTGTTTAGTTTAAATGTTATATTAACCTTCTATTAGAAAAAAATAGCCGTTCCAAACAAGGTTTTTGACTTAGAGTCCTAACAAAAAAGATGTTACCTTTTAATTGCTTATTTTGTATGGAAAAGTGTCATTTTTAATGAAAAAATTGGTTGTTTGGACTGGTTAGGTCTCTAAGTCAAAAACCTTGTTTGGAACGGCTATTTTTTTCTAATAGAAGGTTAATATAACATTTAAACTAAACAAAAAACCCAAAACAGGTGGTAAAATTTTCAAAACCTGGACGTAGGGAGGGTTTTTCATAACAACCAAAAAAAATCCCATACAAAATGTATGGAAGTGCTTTTTTTGGGGTTTGGTACGAAAATCATCCTCAAACAACAAAAAATTGGATCGGAATCAATGGTATTATAACTAAGGATAGTTGTTAAACAAAAGGAAGTCCATATGGAGAATAAAATTTAATAAAAACGCTTTTAAATTAAGTTTTTTCGGTAGCTGGTTCAAATAAGCTGTGACCTTATTTTTTGACTATTTTTGGTTTTTTGACCACAATTTTTTTAAAAATTATTATTTTCTAATAAACTTATACATCATTTTAAAGCTGAAGCTTCAATCTATAAATCTTACTTTTATACTTTGTTGATTTTTTTCTTCGATCAGATGTTACATTCACTCAAAGTTGAAAAATGGAAGTGGTTCAAATAAGCTGTGAGCCAGTGTATATCAACATATCCCATCAGCTTCGACATCACGAAGTGTTTAAAATTGCTCTAATTCCCAACCACAGTTCAGCGGCACTGAACGAACGAACGTACGTCGTACAAACCAGCGAGCGAAACATACCCACGTAGTACATACTCCGTACTCATAGCAGCGCATTCATACATGTTACCATACGTACGATACGTGCATATGTATGAGAGTATTGATATGTGTATGGCTAACCTTGCGAGTTGTCTTGTTGCTAAAATATTTGAAAACAGCGTACTTCGCTCGGACCGCCGTCCCGTCCAGCACTTAAAATGTGAAAACAGCTTTTAGGCTGAAAAGGTTGTTGTTCGTTTTTATGACTGAGTTGAAAAGCAGCGTTAGAACGATAACGACGACAACGGCATTAGAATGGAATGCATTTTTATAACAACGTGGGCCCGATTGTGTTTGTAATGTCGAAAAACACCGGTCCGCAAACTCTCCACTATTCAAACAATATAATATATAAAACATTGCCTATCTCCGCCTGCTAATTGCAAGTGATACCTGCTGATATTTACGTATGCAAAAAATCACATCCGTCAACAGGCAACTCTGCTGCCACTTGGCAAAGTGTTGGTAAATCTCAAAATGTCAAAGGATGTGTTCAACAATGTCCTTACACCAACGTAATCTTTTAATTTTTTTTTCAAGTACGCTTTGCATTATCTGTCCATGTTAACGTTCACGAAATAAAGCCTCTTCGCGATCGACCGACCTTCTACAATTCAACGAGCAAGACAAATAAACATTCAGACTCATCGCTTATTTAAAAAGTCAAAAGGCAGCCTAAAAGCATACTCGGTGGCCTTTACAGTAGGAAAAAAGACGAAAAAAAAAGAAACAAACAAAAAATTTACTCAATGCTTTACTCATTTCCCTTAAACGCACGAGTATCAGTAATATTCGTTTGTGCCTTTAAAAAAGCCAAGCCAAGTCAAGTCGGCCAGCCAAATACTCGATCGCTTAAGTGAACAGACGAAAAACCCAAACCCATACAAAATGAAGAACTCAAAGCTGATGAAGCATTATTTCGAGTTGCTGTCAGTGCGCTGAACGTAACCATCATGTGTGCATTTTGGTCACATACACTTGGCTGACGTACTGTGGTACGAAATCGAATGACAATAGTTTTTGTCTTGTTTGTAGAGAGTTTACACAACGTCGCTGGCCACTGTGCAAGTGGTAAGCTCGGCTTGGCTTTACAATGGTGCTGCATGTTGCTTTCGGGCAAAATTGTTTATAGCATTTTGAGTTTGTGGAAGTCTGTGTGAAAAACAGTGCGAGTGAGTATTTTGTTCATAACTTGAAACTTGTACATTGCGTGGAATTTGAAGGTAGCGCAGAGCAGCGTATCGCAGCTAAGCTCAGCTCATTGCATTAAGAATAACAACAATGTGCGCGCACCAGTCGGGCAGTCTGTCGACGTCAGAGCGGAGCCGAGTGAAGCGTAAACAGCTCAAAGCTCTAACATTCAAAATGAGGCACTGACATAGGATTGGAACGTAGGCTGGCTGGCAGCAGGCAAGAGGGGCGGTCATTCGGTTTGTCGGTCGTTTCGTCGTTTAGACGGACGCGCTGAGCTTAGTTGATATAGCTGGGGTTTGATGCTTACATACGTATGCATGTATGTGTATGTGTGTCGTTGCCAATACTAACACTGTGGTAGTGAGTGTAGCAGCAATGGGAAAGCTGAGTTATTTTTTAGTACGTTGCGATTCGCGCAACTCGTTGGCGACTGCTTTTGTTGCTGCTTCGGCTCGTTAAGCTCGATGACTGGTTTTACTCTACGACAAAGTCGAAGTAAACTGACTGGCTTGGCTTGGCTTGACTCGGGTCGACGTTGACTTGACTTGACTTTGTGCTTATTCGCGGTTTCATGAGAGAAGAAAAGTAATAAACACCGAATGCATGCATTCAACCTCTAGAATTACTATTGAGATACATTTGTATGTATCATGTACAAACAGCAGTACAACTTGAATCTAATGCTGGATAAACGATAATGATGGTTTAAGGATATACTACTCACTGAAACATATATAAAACTTTAATTACAATTTGAGAAAATAATTAAAATATGAATTATGTGCATACATTTATGGAATAGTCAGTCGTATGTTATTTAAAAACGTTAGCATTGTTTACCACAATCAGCGTGTTGTAACAACTTATCAGTTTAAAAGTAAACTGAATTGTGCACAATGCAGAGCCAATGTGCACTACACGTATGCGCAATATGCCTCTTGCGTGCCAATTACACATACGCAGCGTCCAGCGAGTCATACCGTAACTGCACGTCGCCATCATCGTCATCGCCATCATCGTCGCCATCGTCATCACGATGAACGAAAACAAAAAGCTTTTTGGCTAACTGACTCATTCACTGTGTACAAGTCTGGCGCCGTCTCATGGGACTTCAGCTGAAGATGAAGCTGAGATGAGGATACTGAGAATGAAGCACATATCAAAGTAAATTTTTACCCGCCTTGCGTTCAACTTATGAAGCGTGCCCAAAAAAGACCTTAATGTTGCCCTAGTAGTTGCTGTACATATGCACATTGTATATTGAAAACAGCTGCATGTTGTTGCAAGAGACACGGAGTCGGAGTCTCTAATCTAAAAATACTTCTAACAGGCCATCCAGCAGACATCTGTGAAAACCACAACGCTGCTTTTCATCCCCGTATTTTGAAATATAAGAAAAAAGTGGAAAAAGAATACTGAAAAGGAAAAACAAAAACAGGGGGTGAAAATTTTGAAGATTAATATGAACAGGAGGGCATAAGAGGGTTTCTAATGCAACTACTGAACGCGAAAATGTCGGCTTTTGTAAGCGTTTACATTTGTAGAATTTCATCTTATCTCAACTCATATTTCGTACTTTTGTTTTTTTCGAAATAATTAACTGATTTTATTTGTTTTCTGCTTTGCAGGTTAATTCAGCAATGGGTCTTCAAGCAACAGCCGCAACTAAGCGTAAGCATGAGCTGACGTTTGACAGCAAGGACGTGAAAACCTCGTACACAAACTGTCCGCCACCAGTTAAAACCAACAAGTGGTCATCGAATAACAATAATTACATTGATTCGCTTGAGGAGCAAATCTACAGCAAGAACATCGAAAGGAAGATATTGAATAGAAAATCAAACAAGGATATGCAAAATATAACGTTGATGACGACCGCATCAACAACAACAACAACAACCTGCGAAGCGCATTTGATAACAGCGATAGAAATCAATAGTATTAGCAATGGTGATGAAGTTACTAATGGAAAGATAAATCAAACACAAACGCCCGCACAATCGCCGCCGTCGTTGAATTCATTGGTAACTAGTTTGATACCCGTCGCTGGAGAAGTTGCGGCAACAACACCTCTCCCGCCCACATCGATAACATCCGTACCCGAAGACAGTATTGCAAAGCTGGAGGTGGTAGCAGCTGTACCTTGCGAGCCCTGGTCGTCTTCTAGTGCGGAACCGGTCGATTGCATATCGAAACTTCAGGCAGTGGCGGTGCCAAGTGACCCATGGGGTAGCATATCGACGAGATCAACACTTGCTACAACCTTATTGAGCGCAGATGAACTGGAGGATGATGACGACGATTTTGAGGATGACTATGAAGAAGAAGAGAGCATTATTCCTACGTATTGCCCGCTGCGCTATCATACCTTTGCCGCCTCAACACCGCCAACACATCAGCAGCAACGTATAGGTGGCAATTACTCAACAGCGCACGGTTACAGTTCGCGGCCCAACTACTACTCGGAGCCGTTCCCGCAGCAGAATTGCTCAAGGACTGGCAATCCGCAGCACATGCGCATGGCGAATGGTTTCCCACCACAGTGGCAAGCCAGCAACAACAGCCAACAGTTTTACGACATCAATCCACCAAACGGTTATTCCCCCCAGCAGACACATTCGCAGCAGACAATACGCTGTGCGGAGAACGGCAAATCATACTTGGATTTGGGCTGCAGTAACACAGCTATTACGCCCAACAGTAACATATCGAAACTGGCAGCTGGCGGCACGACGGCGGCAGCAACGTTTTCCACTGTGCCACCACATGTGCACCCTGCAAATCTCGATGTGAGACATCATCTGAAGCGGTGCTGTGATGGCCGTGGAATTTGGTGCAATACAAATAAAAATTGCTACAAGGACATTCGGCTGAAAATACGCAATCTATCCATGTACAAGTTGTCACGCTTTCGACAAGTCTCCGAACAATCGCTTTACCGCTCAGTGCTCATCTGCAATACACTGAAGCGCATTGATCGCGAAATTGAAGCCGACGCAAAAGAGATGCACCAGGCGGCGCAACAGCAACACCAACAGGCAGCGCAGTATCATCAACTGCATCTGGCGTCAGCACACCATCAGTATCAACACAATGCACAGCAACCACCGCATCTGCCTTTACAGTCTCTTCATCACATACACCAGCCGCAGGAATACACGCCCGTATTGAACTGTGCGCGCCTAGCGAACATGGAGTACCAACAGCATTTTATACAATCGGCGCACTATCACAATCAAAGTGAGCGTCTCGACGCCGGCTCTTCTTACAATCTGCAAAAGTCCCCAAGTGGGAATAACTTCGTTTTGGGGCACAGCAACAGCAGCAACTGTGATTCATCTTCGGCGACAACTAATGCAGCAGTATTACATCCATACGATCATTATCCTTTCCGGGAGTCACAGTCTGGTCGTGCAACGCCATTCCCAACCTGCCAACCTGTGATCACTTCAGCCGCAGCGCCAACTACAACAACGCACATAGCCTCCACTGCGAGCAATACAACGGCGAGTCATAATAACACATCCGGCTGCGAGTCCAGTGATTCGGGTTATGCGGAAGATGATTCGACAAGATCAATAAATTGGAGTTCAGTGCTTAGTTTATCCTCGCAATCGGCTTTAGATCCTCTGAACAATAATGATTTGTTCTCAATACTGCCGCCAGTTCCTCTAATATCGAATCCTGCCACAGCTGTGCCGGTGCCAACAACTCCGACATCCTCAACGCCTGCAATTAATACACATGGATCGACTGGTCTGTCTTGTACCTCCATCAGCCCAGCCACGGTGGCCATCAACGGCTCCTTCACCGCAGTGCATGGTAACTCGACTTCCACTACTGCTAATTCAACAAGCAACACAAGCACCTCAACGACAGCTACTTTTACCACTCTGTCAACAATCTCATCAGCAGCAACACATTCATTGACATCGTCGTATGTCAGTAGCATAAATTCAAGCTCTCCATCGGTGGGATCCACTTGGGAGTACAGTTTACTTGACATGGAGTTTGGTCTGGGCTCTGAATTCACAGAGCTCATGCCCAGCACAAGCTGCAAGCTCTCGTCTGATGATATATTCAAGAGTAGCTTAAGCAATAGTGTTGCCAACCGATTTTCGACGGTGCACGATAATGAGCTTGAACAGCCTGCGCACATAATGGTTGGTAGTTAGTATCAGTCACAAGATCACTTTGGATAAGCGTTGCGGTGCTAATGCTCAGCAGCAGTTGGCCACGGGACACGTGCTGGAAACGTTCCTCTTTGATTTTGTTCGCCCACTGTTGTCTAACCTAATTCAATAAGATGATTTCTAATAGAAATGCTTTATGTCGATTTAATGTTCAAATATGTAACAGATTGTATCCCAAACATTATACCGTGAATTCTCAGGTTGTGAAAATTTAAAAAAAATAAACTATTTCCGACGTTGAGGTAATTTGCTTAAGACTTTTGAATTTTTGGGGAGTCACTTTTTTGAGTACAAGAATCATCTAATAAGTTTTGAAGAAGCTCACGTTTGCTGTTAAATATTTTAATGAAAGTAAATTAGTACAAATGTGATAACTTTTGTAATACTATTATAGTATATGACTTTGATTTAGAAGTTGCTTGAATTTAAGAAAGTACTATAAAAAATGTCTCCCCAAGAATACAAATGTCTTAAGAACCGCGTTCAAAAAAGCAATCCACAGAAACCAACAAAAAGTTACTTAATATATTGTCTGAATATGATTTTGCAATTATTAGCATCATAAAAAATACCCTAGCAAATCTACATGTGTAAATATTGTAAATAGATACTTGCATACAAATTAGTTGTAAGTGAATTTATGAGTACGTACATTATTGGTTTTAAATTCAGTGTTAGTATCAATCAACACGACAAATGTGAAAATGGCAACAAAGAAATTTTTCAGGACGTTTATAAATTTGCAATCCGCATTAAAAGATCAATTATTATAATTATGTTAGAAACAAATAGTTAAAACGTAAAGTAATGAAAGCGTTTATTGTATTGGTAGCCATAAGTATTATTATTTATAAAAATATAGTATTTAGAAAAGCAAAATTTAAAATTTAAAACAAAGTTTTACAATAAAAGAAAAGTCGAAAGAAATACAAAGAAATAACTTTAACTTTTCATTGATTCGCAAAACATTTACCTGGGTGTAGAGTACATATTTCAGGACTGCTTCCGCTTGAACTGCCCTGTTTTAGACGTAATGTAGGGTGAGTAGCGTCGACATTATGTACATACATACGCAAGGGCGTAACCAGGACTTCACAAAAGGGGGCCCCATATCGAATATATATACCCTATTCTGTTTTCTACCTCCAACTTTGGAACAAGAATTCCGTATCATTCTCGATGTTTTTAAAATTGTAAAAAATTCTCGCAACATTTAATTTTTGCAGAGGTTTACAGCTCTGAAATTAAGAATTTTCAAATCGAACTGGGTCATACCTTTGGTTTTATAGTCCAACACACTAATCTCAGAGGCGACATAGAAACATTTTACATTTGATAAATTTTATTTATTTGAAATTGTTTTGATCAACCTTTATGCTTAACTCTGTCTGGTTCAAATATTAGTCTTCAAATCGGCTTTAGAAATATTATTTGTGTCATACATTTGTATCAACGAAGACATTTTTAAGAGATTTCCTTTATCTGTTTTAAGTCATTTCTAAAATTATTTTAAACAATTTATTTATGAATGAATGAATTTTGTTATTGAAAAATTTTTCAAATTTTTGGGGTATGTGTTCGGTCGAAGTGTCATGTGCCTGTGCGCCCGTTGCAGAATAGATGTATGTAGACATAATTTAGCAAGTGTCGTCAGTCAGTTCAATCGAAAATTCTTAATTTCAGAGCTAACAGAAGTTTTACATATTTTAGAAAATCGCTTTTAAAGCGCGGACAAGATTTAAATGCTCGATGTTGTTGCAGCGTGCGCCGAATTTTATTGATGTTTAGACGAAACGAAATTAGAAAAATTAAATTTAAAAATGTAGTTCAAGTGGAAGTAAACTCGGCGTAAGCCAGTGGCGTAACTATACCATCTGGGGCCCGTGGCAAATTCTTTTGATGGAACCGCATCAGTAAAAATTGTCACGTTGTACTCAGTTTGATTTTAATAAACTTCGAAATTTTCAGCGTACTCAATTACACGTTGTATATGTCCCACTAATGGCCATAGGCCTTCTCTCTTAGGCGAGAGGGAATGGTCTGTAGTCCCCACGCTAGCCCAATGCGCATTGGAAACTTCACATTCATCCATAGAACATAATATCTCAATGCATTCTTTATCTGTTCGCTAGCATTTCGGTGAAGATACAAATCATCAATTGTCAAAAATAATCACACAAAGAATACGCAGTCAGTAGAGCCCTCATAAAAAAATATCAAATCCGGAATTCTCCTAACATAGTGTTGCTAGCTCGCCCCAGCAGCAGCGCCACGAAAAAAGGGAAAACAATATGGGGAAATCCCCATTTTCGACGGTCATAAGTACGTAAAATTACTCGTCACGGGTAACGTGTACATCTCTAAAAATGAATCAACATCTTTTTGTTTAGGTTGGTTGAAATGCTTAACAATTAACTTGAAATTGTATTATGTTATGTTATGTTGTCTCACTTTTGATTTTAAGCAGAGCTTATAAAAATATACTTTTCAAATAAAATAAAATACTCAGGTACAATGTAAAAAAATATTTTTGAGCTCGCGGCCTCTTGGGCCGGGGCCCGTGGCATTTTGCCAGCCCTGCCACCCTATTGTTACGCCACTGGCGTAAGCATGGTTTTGTTGTATAAAACTACAACGCACCATTTTTCAATTGGGCACACTGGCTTTCAACAAGCCAAATATGTACGTTGTCATGCTTTCCAGTCATTACGTATGCGTTATCTATGCGAATTCGACAGTTGGCTACTAGTTTGATAATAAAAGTATTCTATATAATTTGATACTTTCTAAATTCTGTCCTAAACTCGATAGTTGAGATATAGTCTAGGCTATCGAAAGGAGGAATATTTAATTTTAATGAAAATGTGTACCAACAGTCTTATTAGTGCAAGTTGGCATTTGAACATTTGTTAATGTGCGTTGTGAATCCATAAATGTGATGAAGAAGAGTCAACTGTCAAAAAAATTTAGTTGAGATTCTCAATTTGTTTAAACTTGGATTGGATTATGTAATAGCATGGCACCCGAAGGAGGGTTTACCATTATTACTACTGCGTAGCAAATTAGTATATGGAGGAAAGCTCATTCCCTGCTGAGTAGATTCCCCAGACATAAGATTTCTATATAGTGCCCCGCGTAAAGGGCAGACCATTGATTTTGTTAAAGTTGGTGATTAACTCCTGCGAGGCAGATTAAGATAAGATGGGTTCATTATCTTATTTTGAGTGAGACGTAAGGGAATGGGAGGGTCTCAAATATGTAAACAAAAACCTTCAAATTTAGTTACTCCTGCGCACCAGATTTTCAACATTCAGCATGATGTCCTAATCGCGTTATTTCATAATCTAAGAATTATATGGAGGTCAACTATTCCCAAAGACGAAGGAGTAAATAATATTTTGTCGTGTCCAACATTGATTGCGACAGAGAACACGATATACGTCTAAGGCGCCTACGCGCATGCTTTTCTAAGGATAATAGTCGATTCCTTTCTATATGCAAGTCAATTATCGATGCAAGAGGCATCTTTTTGATTCGTCTGAATTCTTCCTAATTTTCTTTGATCTATGTATATCTATTTTTCAATTCGGCAGTGAATTGTTTGTTGACAATTGATATATATTTGCCAATCACACATCATAAGAAGGAGTATGGTTGTCATAACATTTATATAATTTGGCGCGCTGCACAATTTAAAAATATTTGCGTCTAAATTTAAAAAGAAAAACCTAAATGACATTTAAGATATCCATATTTGTAAGTGTAGGTGCATTATTGTATTATATTTTAAGAAGAATAATCAAATTCGCGGAAGTTTTTTTGTGTATGCAACTCTGCCTTATTCGAAGACTATTAATTTGAAATCAATTCACTTCGAAGACAACAGTTGCTTTTCAGCACACCCCTGTTTATAAAAAATAAATCGATTTGTTAAAAATCCTTGAGTAGAATACCCCTTTAAGAAAGTAATTTCGATCATTGGAAAGCGCCACCTATTGATCATTAGCTTCGAACTCTGTTAAATTTAACATTTTGTTCTAAAAACCTAGATACTCTCTTTATTAAAATAAACAGAGAGGAAATCACGCTCAGCTGTTAACTTTCATTCGGAAACGTTTTGCGGCCGACTTACGCACACTTGTAAAAAAGGACAGACTGATAAAAATCTAATGCGTCTACAAGGCATGATGAGTGCAAGCGGCAAAGAAAATACCTTCTAGATTTGCTAAATTCACATAAAATGAAAAATATTAATAATGTTTAAGTGAAATAAAAAATAAAACCAGGTGTCGGACATTTTTAAAAATATATTGTTGTTGTTTCAGTCGAGTTAGGAAATGAAACTGTAGACGAAAAGTGAAGAGGGAATGAATGTGTTATGCTTTGTTATTAACAACTATTAATTTAAGATATTCCAAATATTGTACACAACAACAACAGTTGGTTTCTTGATTTGGCCGAGTGAATGTGGAATGCATTGTTGCCAAATTATGAATAACGAAAATCAAAATCAAATATTAAATTAACATTGACAATGTCAATAAGGCACTGCGCAGGTTGCTTTGACCTATAGCTCTTTAACAGTTTCGTTGAAGTATCTATTGCTTTTGCGCAAGATCATTTTACTTTATCTTATGACATACATATGTATGTATGTAGTAGATTTATTCATAAATGAAGTTGCAAGCGCTGTATGCGCATACAGCTTTGCGCATACTTTGTTTGTAAGGAAATGTTGCAGTTTTGTATTTATTTATGCATCCTAATATTGAAGAGCGTAGCCAGCTTTTAGCAATGCGTGTCTAGTGGGGTGATAGTCCTTAATTGTAAAACAAAATACAATCAAAATACAATATCAATTAATAATACCATTTCAAAATCAAAGCAAGCATGTTACGCACACAAATCAATTCTCTCTGCTTCACACGCACAGTAGTCCCTCATGTTATGCACTTTTGTTCAAGCTTTGAAGAAGTATTGGACAGCGTTATACGAGGAAATACTGTCAACGCAAAAGCAGTAAAGTTATTTTCTTTCGTTTCTTATTTATTGCCGCTGTCTCTTCGCTCTTCGCCCTTCGCATCCATAGAATCGTTTCACTCATACTGTCGAACGATTTCTATGTGTTACCTCGTTGCTTGTCACCTTTCCCTCTTAACCCTTCAATGCGTTTGATTTCTGTGTGCAGGGCAGCTCACACAGTCCCTTTTCCCATCTAGCACAACCACCAAGCAAAGAGGACTCCGCCCAATCTTGGGTAAGTGTTGTAAGTCGTCTATGTTTTCCTCTTCGTGGCGCTAGATGGGCAATGCATAGCTTCTGCTATGTAGCTAACAAACAAGGCGCACTTGAGGCCCAGTTATCTAAGCCTAGGTCACCAACCTCGGCAGCCCCAGAGCACTCTGGTGACCTGGATGGTGGATGCCCAGACTGGTTTGCAGAGCCAGGATGAGATAGGAGGGCCCCTTGATGGTAGATATCGTGCTGGCTGTGGCTTAACACCCAATGCGGGTAAAGTTTATTAACTTGGCGGGTTAGCTGCGTTTGCTCAGTTATCTGAGCTCAGCTAAGATGCTGTTATCCAGAAAACCGAAGGTGTGTTTAGATGCATGCCGGTGCAGACCCGAACGAAGTTTGTGACCAAGCCCAACACGACTTCAAAAGGAACTTGCTAGCTTGCAAGGATGCTGATTTGGCACAAAATCCAAATCCGGTGATGTATGCTTCGGTATTAGACATCCGTGGGTTTAAACCACATAGTGGTACATCCCACGTTAAACAACCCGTCGGAGAGATCCGAGCACGTGTGTGTGAGTCCCTTTTCCCTTCTGGTCAAAAAACATTGTCAACAGACAGTTTTGTGAGTTGCCTCGTATGTCTCTTTTCCATTCTTATCGACAAACTGCATTTCATTTCTGTGCGTTGCCTCGACACACTTCCTCACCCTTCTTATCTAAGAACTAACATTTAACAACAAGAATGTTGTTAATGGGTTACTACTAACTTTAATAACCCGAACACTCTATATTCTCCACTCCCCCCCTAAATCGGTCACGTAATTTTTTGGTTATTTTAGAATTATTAGATTTGGCTGAAATAGAAATCAAATTCAAAATGAAAATTCAATCGAAAAAGAAATTCGACAACGACTCAACAACAAAAACAAAAAAGCCATAAACTATTTTAAACTGTCAAAACTAGTAGTAATTGCCCCAGCAGTTCTCGTTGTGTCGATTGTCCCCTTTTCGATAGTTTAGACTATATCTCAACTATCGAATTTAGGACAGAATTTAGACAGTAGCAAATTATAAAGCATACTTATATAGTCTGACAAAATATTTCAAATAAATAAAATTTATCAAATATCAAACGTTTCTATGTCGCCTGCTGTAGCTCTGAGTTTAGTGTGTTGGACTATGAAACCGGAGGTATGAGGTTCGAACCCCAGCGCACAGTGGTCCCGCCCGTAGGCCAAAAATAATAAAATCAAAGTCAAAATTTTTACTTATTTATAATTGGTCTAACTGTTTGAACTTATTCATCTTTTTGTTTTGCTCTATCTGTCCTCTTCAATAATAGCATCGAAAGAAAGAACATGATATTCATTTAGTATTGCAGCGTAAGCAACGTGCAAGGGAAGCTCTCCGTACAAAATGTATTTTACTTATTTAAAACAAGTTTTTGTGCAATGGAAGTGATTAATATTATAAATAAAGGTATTATTTTTCTTTTTACAACAAAAAGTATATGTAGTATGTGTTGTGTTTTGTGTAAATCATTATTGTATTTAGTACATAATTGTGAACATTCTTAGTTTGTCTTTTCTGTGTTTGGTTAGAGTTTTAGTTGTGAAGGGATTCTTGGGGATGAACAAATCTTTTTGTATAATATTCTTAAGCATTTTAAGAATATAAGAAAGTTTAATTCAAGTGCCGTAAGGTGCCGTGCTTGCAATATACGAAAAGGTAACCTAACCTCAGTTTCAAAAAAAGCACGTGCAAAACTTCTTATCATTAAATATCCGTGGTACTACTTTCCTGCATCGGTCTATAAAGTGTTATTACATGGTCCTGCCATTATAAAAAATTGTTTATCTCAATTGGAGAGCTTTCTGAGGAAGCTGAAGAGGCAAAAAATAAAGACATTAAATTATTTAGGCTAAACCATACGCGGAAAATTTCAACCTATAGTATCCAGATTTTTACTGAAGTCTCACAGGTAATATACGAAAATTTCCAAAGTTGTGTTGCAATATAATGAAAAACAAAAGTTTTTCATATAAAAACTGAATATCAGACCGATTGTTTTTATGGCAGCTATATGATATAGTTGTCCGATCTGGCTGATTTTTACATATTATCTTAGGATCACATAAAATAAATTTTTTGCCAAGTTTCAAGTCCCTACCTCAACTAGAAGTATTTTTGGCCGCTCTCCCCATACAAGCCGGACCACTGTGCAGCGCCACCAGAATTTAAATGTTTATTATATTAATGTATATTAAATTAATTTTTAATAACAATAAAAAATAAAGTTATTGAAATAACCAATTATAATTAATAGTAAAAAAAACAATTACTCAGTCACTTAAGATCGTTCCGTTTACTTTTTTCGTATACCCCAAAGTGGTCCGGCAGGACTAGTTCGGTAACTAGACGGAAGTGGAAGAATTGCAACAATTGACCCCTGCCTATGACATCCCCTAGTAAAACTCACCAGTTGAAAGCATTGAGAGTGGATTGAGCTGGCACTAGTAGTATTTACATTCAAACTAGTTCCGACCTTAGTTCTGTACTAGATCGAAAAAAGTTAGAATCTGGGTCTTTCATTTTTTGTCTTTTTTCACAAGTGTGCTTAAGTTGCTGCAGAATGTTACCGAAAATTTAACAGCTGAGCGTGATATCCTCCCTGTTTATTTTAATACTCTCTCCCTAGAATCTAGGATTTTAGAACAAAATGTTAAATTTAACAGAGTTCGAAGCTAATGATCAACAGGTGGCGCTTTCCAATGATCGAAATTACTTTCTTAAAGGCGTATTAATATTAATAGAATATTTTGAACATATCGATTCTTTTTTATAAACAGGGGTGTGCTGAAAAGCAACTGTTGTCTTCCAAGTGAATTGATTTCAAATTAATAGTCTTCGAATAAGGCAGAGTTGCATACACAAAAAAAACTTTGAGTATTACGCGAATTTGAGTATTCTTCTTAAAATATAATACAATAATGCATCTACACTTACAATTATGACATTTAGGTTTTCTTTTTAAATTTAGACACACATATATTTTTAAATTGTGCAGCGCGCCCAATTATACAAATGTTATGACAACCATACTCCTTCTTATGATGTGTGATTGGCAAATTTATAACAATTGTCAACAAATAGTTCACTGCCGAATTGAAAAATAGAAAAAGAGCAAAGAAAATTAGGAAGAAATCTGACGAATCAGAATTGACTTGCATATAGAAAGGAAACGACTATTATCCTTAGAAAAGCATGCGCGTAGGCGCCTTAGATGTATATCGTGTTCTCTGTCGCAATCAATATTGGGCACGACAATGCTAAAATATGATTTACTTCTTCGTCATTGGGAATAGTTGCCCTCTATATAATTATGAAATAACACGATTAGGACATCATGCTGAATCAATTGTATGAAAATCTGGTGCGCAGGAGTAACTAAATTTGAAGGTATATAGAGTAAATCACCAACTTTAACAAAATCAATGGTCTGCCCTACACGCGGGGCACGAAATCTTTGAAAATATAAGCAAGCAGATTGGCATAGTTGGCATGGAAAAACAATCGTTGTTTTGGCTGGTTGGGCGATTTCAAGTTGATTTACTTTAAATGCAAATTTATTAATGAAAACATAAAAATTGTTAAATTGTTTAAATGCACATTGCTTTAGCCCACAAAAAACTTTAAAGTTTGATACATATGTATTTATCTATTGTACAATAACTTCGCTAAAATCAATAAATTTGGCTAAAATTAACGAAATCCCAAAAGAGGAGAAAGACATTTTCTGAACCACCTACAATTTAGAAAGGGTTGTTTTCAGGTCGAAATCGGTTCCAGGAAGTTTTTAGCACATCCCTGATATTCTTAAAGATCAAATCTCTAAGAATATGTGCCTAAAAGGTTTTTGAAATTCGAAATGTTTTCGGAGTTATAAGCGTTTTTGTGATGTAAGGTACTAGTATCGCTTTACGCTGAACAAAACTTTAAACGCGATTTTCTCGAAACTACTTTTTTGACCTGGTTGATATGATATCTCCAGTTCTAATAATCCGATTGACAAATTTTACGGGAACCTTTTTAGTATATCGCTCTATGTTCGGTACCTCTGATATTGCAAAATAATTAGTTTTAATATTTTAAAAAAATCCATGAATTTAAAAAAAATAGAAAACCATTTTTCAAATTGAAAGCGTCGCCATTTTGTGAAAAAAATTCTAGTTTTTTACCCGAGTTAGCGACTATAGCGTTATATTTTTTTTTTTCGTGCGATGAAAAACGACTAAAATTGAGGCTTCTACACTAGAAAACCCCTTTAAGTTAAGAATGCTGCATGTCGCATAGCGACTATTAAAACATGCGATACACCAGTTTTATTTGAAGAATTCTCCATGGTGAATTGCTTGAATCGTAAATGTTCCTTTGACAAATAAAAATTAAAACAAAATCGTCTTACGTAATTAATGAATGGTCCCTAACATGCCGCAAATGTATGGTGTGGGAACTTATACGACATAATTTGACATCATCGATTATCCGGACTTTCGTTTATACGGAATACCACTAGTTTAAATTGATCCGGATAATTAAGATTCTACTGTATTTGTCTATGTTGCTTTTTGATGCATTTACGATTTCATAAATACAAATGCATTACGCCCGAATTCCGTTTTTTTGCTAAAAAAAATGCCGAGAGGCACATGATCAAAATGGCTATGAGCGTGTGCAGACAAACAAAATGGCCATCCTTACATTGCACTGATGACCAAATTGCGGCAAACTCAACTCCACCTGAGTTTCGAGTGTTGACAACTTTTGTCGTTATCCTCATGACTCATGACTAAGTGCTGCCAACTTTGTCGGAAGCAAAAGTAAAAATTTTAGTCAAAACATTAAGCAACAATACGGGTCAGGGTCTATCAAAGTTCCTTAAAATCTGCCAATATAAAAGGGTTTTCACGACCAACTCGGTAACACGAGAAAGTGATAACTGATAAAAATGCAACAACCAAATACATTTTCAAGGTTGACCGAGTTTTCATCAATTCTAACCCATGACATTCAGTAGCGTGATAAAGTTAGAGCCAACTTGCTTCAAAAAACAAAAGGGAATTTTCAGTTCAATGAAAAAGTGTCTGTACTTTCACATCAGTTTATTTTATATGTTAGCTTTTCCCAACATAAGCCAATACAATGGAGAATTAACTCCCATATTTTCCCGTTTGCAACGACTACTCGTATGTTATAAGCAAGAACACAACACATACAACTATTGCATCAAAATGCAGATTTAGTGTCTTTGATTTTGTCCTCTCGCCAACCGGTGTATAACAGTAATGTCGTCCACAAACTCATCCAATGTTTTCTCAATTTCTCCATTCCGACCTATATCTGTGCACCATTTTAACACAATTAGTTAATTATTTTATTATATTTACTTTCCAGAAACTAAATTTTTTGCATAACATGACTAATTCTATATTCTATTAATTGGTTTTTTACGTCATTTCGCTGAATTTGAATTTTACTTGATTTATTTCGCACAATTCAGATGAATTCACGTTTCGTTTGTTTATATAAGAAGAAGACAAATTAACGAATTTACATAAAGCTGCTTATTTGAGTGCTCACGGCCGACCTTGATCACTTTAGAAAGTTACTGATTTGACCATGAAAACCAATATTTTATACAATTTTTTTTTTTAGACTTTAAAAGACTAGCCATGAAAACATTTGGCAACATTGGTAATAATACGTAGAACCGCGAGAAAATAGCTGATTCGGAACCACAGCCCCGTAGTGTCAATAAATTTAAATTTTTAAATATTTACTTAAAAAAACGTAATTTTTGCCTCACAATCTGAAAATCACGATACCGAATACAACGCTGGCTCAAAATGTAAGCAAACTTCTTCTTCTTCTACTCTATTTGACTCTGTTATGACACCGCAACTCTACATTGGTGTGGCTTATGTCTCGGTGTATTCCATGTATTCCATTTTAATATATCCCTTACCTTACCGATAAGGTAATTCATTTGGCACCGATTTCGCCTATTTCGCGGCGTAATCGCTATAGACAAGTGCGCACTCAATTCTTGCTATTCGTTTCACTTTTTTGAAACGGCCGGCGTTGCATTGGTGTGGCCTATGCTGCGGTATGCTCGCTCCTTGCAAAAGAGATACTCCCTTTTTCCTTTATCTTCTTTTTTCTTGCCTGAACGCGACACTTCAGCGTCAGTATGACACTTTTCAGCAAATTTGCCTCTTTCTCGCTAAAAAGCCATTCCGAAATTCGGAACAAAACCGAGGGAACCCGACGTGAGCCAAGCGACAATCTTTTTTAAATTCAAAATTTAGCATTGATTACAGTGCTACCAAATTTCAAAAATTTTAAATTATAAATAAAATAAAATATACATTTTTATTGACTTATGTTCTTGATACTTTTTAAGTAAGATCACAAAAATTAGCAAAATGAATTTCTAAGTTCGATCCGTCTAAATGAAAAATGCATAAACAAAAAAATCAATAACACCAAGCCATAAAAGACCGGCCTTCCGACGTTTGAGAGCCGCCTAAACTTTTAACATTTTCACCGTGCTTTTTATTTCTAAAATCTGTAAAACCGCTGGTAGGTCTGAAATTTAAGAATTTTCGATTGAATTGACTCACGACACTTGCCATTCCAAGCGAACATACGTTAAACTATATCTATATGATATTCGCACATGCACATGACCGTATCGTCATGTGTTCGCCAGCTTATCGATTAGCAACGAGAGACTTGCATGCGTACCCACTTATGTTTACCTAAAATTTCAAGCGAACATGCGGCACTTGATTTCCATCGATCGGTATTAACAGTGACTGTTACCACAATGTTACCACTCATTTTAATTCAGGGTCTCTCAATTCCTCTCTTTAGCCCTGTTAAAATTCTGTTGTTCACAGTCACTCTCTTTTTAGGATCTCAATGATCAAAAACACTTTCTTAATGTAAGAATGCTGCCTGTCGTATATCGGCTATTAAAACATGCGATGCAGATAAATATATATTATATGTAAATAAATAAATTTAGTGTGGCCACACGTTTAAGATCAGAGTCCCTCAATTTCTCTCTTTAGCTTAAGACATTTCCTAAAATAGGGCGGTTAGAGTCGTGAACTCACCATTTGGTGAATTCTGCATGGTTTAATTTGCAACGTTGCCAGATTCTCTCTGCGTTGTTATTACAAAAAAAAAATTGTCTTTCCGTAATTTAATGAATGGCCCGTCACCCAGTTGGGCGTGAACACCTTTATTATAATAATCAAAAAGTTAGAAAAAAACCCTAAAAATATCCCTAAGACTATAGCACCCTTAAAAACCCATTCAACTCAAAACCCCCCTAAGTGTAGGGGGAAAACCTTTAAGTTGGCAGCCGTGTTTGATTAATACAAAGGCAGAGCAAGAGCAACAAGTCGTTTCAAATTTCATTCGTTCGTTGGTTGTGTCGGGTTGTTGCGGGTCGTTAATTTGTTTTTGATGTACCAGGTAATATTTTGATGAAAATATTTAGAAGTTTTAAAAACAATCAGTTTTATTAAAACATCAAAGTCTAGCGAAACCGCGTTCTTTTTAACATATTGCAAAACCTAAGCTCAGAGAAAAGTATTATGTGGGACTAAAAAGTTGTTTAGACAACTTTTGCTTCGAGCAGAGCAACGCCTAAATATATTTTAATGAATTTTTGTGTCTTAATTCTTAGTGAAAATGCCACAAGCATAGTTTTGTTTTATGCTTGCTATTTTTTTCCTGCTAGAATAATTAAAAAAGTCTGAAAACACATTATGTGTGATTGATTAATGAAAATATACCGTTGCATACGCCGTATGCATCTAATTCTGAGTGTCTCTACAACTATTTGACCTGACTGCCACGAATGGCACAATATTTGCCCTTGCAATAAACCAAAGCAAATTTCAAAGCAAAATAAAATAAATGTTTTTCTTCGTCCACTCTTCATGATTCATGTATTCCGTGATGCAATGAATGTTAACAAAAGCGTTACATGTGTACACTGTGTTTTTTTAAGCCGCTTTGCAATACAAACAACTAAACATTGGACAATAGCTGAGCCGTATTCTATAGTATAAAAGACTCTACTAAATTGACCACTGTTTACTTGTGTCTCCAAAAAAGACTTTTATTTCGCATTGCTTACATATAGTTAGTGATAAATTGTTTCTATAAGTTTCGTAAAATTTAATTAAATTATGTTAATTATAATTTATTATATCTACGTCGTTTTTCACTGACCGTGATTATTAATATTATTATTTTACAATGTTGATTCATTTACTTGTTAATTTTTTTTGAACGTGCGCAAATGCAAATAACAAGAATTGAACTGTTTTCGAGCTAAACGTGCTGAGTCGTTGTTCCAATGTCCGACTTTATGTCTGCACATACTATGTATTGGATTTATCCATTAAATCAGTTATGCGTTTTGACAGATTAAAAAAAAAAAAAAGACTACGTAATTCCCTATTAGGTTCTATTCAATGAATATTCATTTACTTTATCTGTTTCAGTGACGACATGACGAAGAAACGAAATTATAACAGTATTTTAATTGACATTTTGCTTCAACTTGCCATTTGTGTACTCGTAAAATGTATGTAAATAGACTTAAAAGTAATGTGGATTAAGTTATAATTATCTTTAACACAGGCGATGCAACAAAAAACTTTCCGCCAGTATTTACACAAACTCTTGACAATATCATACTTTCTGAGAGCGTACCTGTCGGCTCTGTTGTACTTCAACTAGAAGGCTATGATCCAGAAGGAAGCAATGTTACTTTTGGTGCTATTGGATCTGAACATTTTTCTGTCGATCCGATATCGGGAAATATAACATTAACTAAGCCTCTAGATCGTGAGGAAACGGAGATGCTCACCTTTTTGGTTACAATTAGAGATCGCGTTAGTGATTCCGGTGAATCTGATCAGGACAACATAGTTCAGGTTCCGATTACTTTTATTATACTTGATGAAAATGACAATCCTCCCGAATTTCAAAATGTAAGTTTTTAAGCTATGTAGTTCTTACAGCTCTTGTATGTATTATTATACTCTACACATTGAATAGTACCACTTATGAATCTTTCTGATTATCGCAGACTCCTTACGATGCCGATGTTAAAGAAGATGCAGCGTTAGGCTATACGATATTTGACAAAATACTTGTTACGGACCGTGACAGTATTGGGGATAATTTGGATTTGAAATGTGTGCCCCAAGAACAAAGTGTTGATGCATGTGACAAGTATTTCTTTATCTTTAATGTTACTTAATCAATGATTCAACTTAAAAAATTATTTTTAGATTTCGCTTAGAAATCCTGTCTCGAGAACCTTCTGTGCTGAATGCTGCTGTCGTCGTTAACGGAGAACTAAATTATAACCAACAAATGATATATCACTTTAAAATTGAAGCAACAGATGGTGTGCATAAAACGAGCACAAATTTTGAAGTACGAGTTAAGGATGTCCAAGACAAGCCACCTATATTTCAAGGATCGCTGACAGCTTTAGTGGATGAGGATAGCCCTATAAATACATTAGTGCTAACTCTACATGCCAGAGATGGCGATACTGGTGAACCGCGAAGAATTGTTTACGATCTAATCGAAAGTATGTTTTTATTAATTTATTTGTGTGAATTTTAAACTTATGTATATGTATGTATTTTTACTTTCAGATCCAATGGACTATTTTCTACTAAACAGTAGCACAGGTGAATTGAGTACCGCAAAGCCGTTGGATCGCGAAAAACTGCTCGACTCAACAGGTCTGATTACTTTAACGGTTAGAGCGAGAGAATTAGTAAATGGAGAACCTTCGAGTGATTCCCTTACAACTGCAACTGCACAGGTCACAATTACTATACGCGATGTTAATGATTCGCCGCCTATATTTAACAAAAAAGAATATGAAGTTGTTTTGCATGAAAATACACCTGTTGGCACACCAATGGCATTGGATATGAATGTTTCCGACAGCGATGTTGGCATCAACTCAAGATTTTCTTTACGATTGGAAGATGTGTCTGGAGTATTTGATATAGAACCTAAAATAGTGACAGGATCTTCTCAAGTCAACATTCGAGTAGCTAATAGTACTTTAGACTACGAGAACCCAAATCAGAGAAAGTTTATTGTACTGGTAATAGCCGAAGAGACCGACACTAATCCGAAGTTATCTTCAACCGCAACTATAAAGGTGACTGTGCTGGATACAAACGATAATAAGCCCGTCTTTGAAGAAGAGTCTTTCTCTGCAAAAATTTCCGAGTCTGCACTACCAGGTCAATACATTACAGCAATTACAGCTAAAGATGTCGATTCTGGTAACTACGGCGACAACGGCATTCGCTACAGTATCTCCGGTACAGGTTCTGAGCTTTTCAATGTCAATGACCGAACAGGCGTTATTACTCTAGCAGATTGTCTAACATCAAAACATCGCCAAAAACGAGAAATAATTGAAGAGGAGGTTCCAATGTTATCAATAGACACTAACTCAGGATCAAACACAAGTTATAACGAAAGTTACGGCAGTCACATTTTTAATGACACTATCAAAGCAAATCATACGCAATACACAGTTATTAAGCAATCAAACGATTCGAAAAATGCATTTTCACAGAATACAGAGCTACCACAAACCTGTCTTGACTATGAAGCTGAAACAACATATTTTTTGTCATATAAGGTAGAGCGATGGCTTCATTTTTAATGTTGCCTATTGTATTGAATTTTTTTGCTTTATTTTGCAGGCAACTGATGATAATGGTTTGGGACAAACATCTGTAGTGGCATTGCGAATATCTGTCCTCGATGCAAACGATTCCCCGCCAGTATGTGAAAGTCCTTTATATAGAGCATCCGTTGACGAAGGATCGTTAGTTTTTGACTCACCTTTGTTTGTAAAAGCAAGAGATGCGGACACATTGTCCACAATAAATTACAAGTAAGCAAAAATAGCAAATTTTAAAATCAATTTTCAATTTTTAATTTCCATTCCTTAAAGAATTATTGCCAATCAACAAATAAACGATTTATTCGATATTGATAAAGAAAGTGGTCAGATAACTATACGTCCGAATGCAACATTGGACGTAACAAATTTGAAAACAGATCAGTTATCTTTTTCCGTCGAAGCCAATGATGGACTTTTCGCAACAACATGCGGTGTTAACATATCAGTACGAGATGTGAATAACCATGAACCCATTTTTATACCGGCAATGTATACTTCGGTTATAGATGAGAATTCGGAAATTGGTACCAGTGTCGAGAAACTACAGGCAACCGATGACGATACTGGGAAAAATGCTGAATTACAATATCGCATTCAACAGGGAAGTTTCGACGACTTTCGCATTGACCACCACACAGGTGAAGTTTTTGTATCACGTAAATTGGACTATGATCGGCGCAATACTTACAAAATTGAGGTTTTGGCAACCGACTTAGGCACACCAAGTCTATCGGGCACAGCGACATTAGTATTAACTGTTTTGAACAGCAATGACAAAGATCCTTATTTTGCGCCTGCCACACAGCATGCCGAAGTTAAAGAAGATACTCCAGTTGGTACCGTTTTCTACAATTTAATTGCTTTGGACCCAGATGTAGCCACTCATAATGCACTCGAGTTTGCTGGCACCGAAATAACAGCTATCGACAAGGATGGCAAAGAAGTTGAACACAGTGAGGAATTCAAGGAATATTTTAAAATAACTCGAAACGGCAATGTGGTCGTGAACAAAAAACTCGATCGTAATCTTTTTGCCGTAATCCGTATAAATGTACTGGTCACAGACAGCACGGCACCAAACGTACAGCAAGGACGAGGTCTACTCATCATACAGATCATTGATGTTAATGAAGTCCCACCGGCAAGTATTTTATAATTTATTAAAAGTTACAACTTCAAGCTTCGTCCTTCCAAGTCTTGACTTACTATTTCTATTTCCTCATTGCTTTCTTGTGCTATAAACTGCGTTTGAGAGTCGGCATCCAAAGTAAGAGTGTTATAGAAATCAGAGAGAGCATTTCTGCAGATAGAAAATATAAGTTTTGTTATATTCGACTGAATCTATAAGTAAATATTCGTACATAGCTGAAATACTTATTAAAGTCTTGGCAATAAGTTTTACTAAAAAAACAATAAAAAAAGACATGTTATGTGGTTGCAAATATTTAACTGTGGTGAACCCAACAAAACCTTCAACAATATTCATTACAACATTGTCGATCGATTGAACAATTATTGTCGGCAATAGGAGTTCCGCATGCGCATTAGTCAAAATTGGATAACTGTATTGATAATACATTTAGTTGTTGTACACACTCCAATTAATATATTATACTTACACAGCAATGACGTTCGATGCCAGACCAAAAAATCCCAACATAAAACGTATTAAGATCAATATTGAAATTGTTAAGATAAAAAGCTCTTGAAGCCATTTGTCTTGTTTGGTTGCAGTCACAAACGTCTTGACTTCTATAAGATCTGCATTTAGTTTGAAAATGTTGAGTGTAGTAGCTTTATAGAGGATGGAGAAAATATTGATGAATAACAATTTCAATTTAGTATATGAAATTTTGGAGTCCATTTTTGACAATATTCTAAACGATTTGTATTAAAATTTCTATTTAGAAATTTAACCCCCCATGGAGTATCGACAACCCAATCATAAAATTACAAATGGTCGAAGAACAACCCATTGGAACAGTGCTTACCATGCTACAAGCAACGGATGACGATTCTCCGATTGGTGAATACAATATCACAGCTAATGACTATTTTACCATCAATCGTACTACGGGTATTATTACAAGCACCGCACGAATTGATTATGAAAAGATAAAAGAAATCAAGTTCTTGGCCACAGTTAGTGATACAGGTAATCATTACTTTGAAATGAATTTATATATTCTGTAGTTAATTACATGAAATCAACTACATAGGTGTGCCTGCGCTAACCTCAACGGCAAACGTGATTATAGATATTATCAACTTGAACGACAACGAACCAGTCTTTCGTCAATTGGAGTATAATTTTAGTGTAAAAGAGAATTCACCTCATGGCACAATCGTTGGCAAGGTTGAAGCCTTTGATGATGACATTGGCGTCTTTGGTGAAGTGTCATACTCTCTGCTAGGCGACAATAGGTATTTTTCGATTGACGCAAATACTGGTAACATTTTAGTAGCCAACTCAACATATTTGGATCGTGAAAAAATATCTCAGGTGGTTCTAACAGCGATTGCAAAAGATAAAGCACCAGAAATAGTACAAAAATCGGCATCAACTACCGTAAGTTAATTATTGTAAAACATTATAACTACTAATCCAGAATGATTCTACTTTCTTAAGGTTTATATTAATATTTTGGATGTTAACGACAACATGCCAATTTTCACACAACAAATCTACAGTTCTACGGTTGCAGAAAACGCGGCCTTAAATCCGCCAGCTGCGCTTCTGCAAATGCACGCTGATGATTTAGATGAAGGCATATTTGGTGATATTCGCTACACAATTAAGAGCGGAAATGAAAAGGCTCTTTTCAAACTAGATTCACAAACTGGCATTTTTTATCCAGCCCAGAGTTTACTTGATAAAAAAGGAATCTATGAGCTGACAATTTCAGCTCGAGACACGCAAGGTGCTGGCATATCGGAAGCGTTAGCAAAAGCGGTTATAACAGTCAAAGGCATTAATCAATTCCGGCCGGAGTTTGTGATTCCAGCGCTTTCCAACGCAACTATTGAGATACCTGGAGTGCGTAGAATCATTTTTTTTACACTCTGCTAGTTAATTCATAATCAATCTCATAATCAACTTTTTAGGATATAGTCCAACAGGAGTATCTGATATTAACTGTGAAGGCTACTGATAATGACACAGATGAAAACGGTAAAATAACTTACCACATGCAGGTTGGTAACCAAAATGTACCCGAAACAAACGAATTTAAGATTGATGCTGAAAGTGGAGAGCTGCGCACTAAGAAGCAATTAAATAGAAACATTCGTTCAAAGTATGTTCTAAATATCCATGCTTCATTTATAATTTGACTTAATTTTCATTATTTATGTTTAGTTATGATATCATTCTGGTGGCCAAGGACGCAGGTAATCCAGCTTTTGAGGCCCTACGTTTTCTTAGTATAAGTATTGTGGATGCCAACGAAAATCGTCCAGAATTTCCGGATGCTGCCAACCCTTATAAAATTTCGATTGATGAAAATGGTGGGCGGGACATAAAAATCGGTCACATACAAGCTTTCTCGCGCAGCAAGCATAGCAAAGATGTGTTTTACTATATGCTACTAGGCAACGAGGATGGAGCTTTTTCTGTAGACAAACGGACTGGTGATATTTATACAAACAAGAGCTTAGATCGGTATATACTTCTTTCCGAAAGTGTAGATTGAATGATTGAAACTAATATTACCTTTTTTTTGTTTTTTATTTCACAGTGAAGTGACAGATACGTATACTCTTTATATTCTGGCCAGTAGTAAATCTGACTTTCATATTTCGGATGAGGAACGGGCTTCATTCTCAATAAAGACACTTAACCGTGATAATACAGTGGCAAAAGTTTTGATTACTGTGTTGGACGTCAATGACAACAAACCAATCTTCGAAACTGATGTAAATGAAAACATGTTGTATATTTAATTTGAAAACCTTTTAAACAATCATTTCTTACAGATTTACTATGCTGGAATAAATGCTAATTCAAAAATAAACACTGCAATAATACAAGTAAACGCTACTGACGCTGACGACGGTAAAAATGCAAAAATCGAATATATCATAATCGCTTCGAACCTTTTTAAATATGGAGAAACCAGATCTGATCGATCGATTGGGTCAATTGTGCCAAGTCCGTTTGCAATTTCCAGTGATGGCCGTATAACAGCAGCAGCCATTGTGGCTGAATATAATCAGGATCGCTTTGAATTAGAAATAATTGCGAGAGAACTTGAGGTACCCCAGCGCTCAGCGATGGCTAAAGTGAATGTAGGTTCATAGTGCAAGACAATTCTTATTTTCATGTAAAAATTCAACTTCTCATATTGTTAATAGATCTGGATATTTGATAGTACTCAATTAGTTCGTGTCATATTATCACGTCCACCAGAGGAGGTCTACCAGGAGCAAGAAGAAATCGTTGCTGAATTACGGAATGCAACACAACACCGCATTATAGTAGATGAAATACGATTTCATGTGGATGCCATGGGCCGAATAAGAATGGACTGGTCTGACCTTTTCTTCCACGCTGTTGATCCCCAAACAAAACAAATTGCTCCTGTTGACGAAATTCTGAAAGTTATTGATGCAAATTATGATTACTTAAAGGTATTTCTTTTTAGCTAGTGGCATTTGAAGAACATCGTTTATCCGAAATTTTTTTATTAGGATTATTATGCTGGGTTTGCAATTGAAAATGTTGTGCCTGCTTACATTACCATCGTGCAGGATGAATTCGATTTGGCTGTGGCCGGTTTGGTTGCACTTATAATTGTACTGTTTGTTGGCGTTATCAGCTTTGTGGTTCTGTGCTGTTGCTTAAAGCATTGGTAATGTTTAAATTTTATTGAATTTATATAATAGTTCACTATGCATATAATATATGTTAGAAGTCTTTAAAGGGTAATAGGGTAACAATTGAGTATTGTTTTGTTTTCAGGAATCTCTCCGTACCTGTTGAAACACGCCGAAAAGAGGCGCTCATTAAAAAACAAATTATTGAAGATTTAAATACAACAGAAAATCCTTTGTGGATTGAACAGTAAGCTAACATATACATATAAAACAGCACATTGTGATAAACTGTATAATGAAATTTGAATATTTCTTTTAGAAAACTGAAGCTATATGAAGAACAGGAATTAACGATGCAAGTGTTCTCTGAGCCTGATCACATATCTAACTGCGATTCACCAGATCAGTTAGATCACCGGAATTCAATGGAACGTATGCATTTTGGAAATACTATCGACAATACCTATGCCACAATACAGCCCAGAAGTCAAAGCCGTGGACATACCCCGAATGATGGAGATCTTATACCACGTGTTGAAACGAACATAAATGATTTTGCAGATTATGCAACTCTTCGAAATCGCGCTGTGCCTTCGGTAAGAATTGTGTGTAGAATTTTATCAAGGTTTTAGTTCATCCATTTACCTCTTCAGATATATGAATTCACTGGATCAACCTTTCAAGCACCAATACGTGATGGCGATGATGCCGTAACGGAGCTGATATAAAGCTTATAGTATTACTATTTTTTTGTTTCAACAGTGCATTACTCAAATTGTTAAGGTCTTGAATGTTCTTGCCGGGGTATCATTAGGGTTAAAAAAAAATTGTATAAAATCGATCTTCGTTTATTAAAGTCCCTCCATCAAATGAAAGGCCAAAATGAGTATGTTCGAAGAGTCATTAAAAATGACGTTAGGACTTATTAGAGTTGCTTTGAAAAAAACAAAAATAAGTTCAAATTATATCCTAGCAACCGCACAATCGAAGTTATTTATTAAATACCGAACAAGAATTAATCAAAACAAGAAATGAACAAACATGTAAGCTAATCGAATCTTTTTGACAATGACAATAATCAATAGAAATAATATTAGTACTGAGGACATTGCGTTCATATTTAAATAAGCCCATATTAATATAATATAAATATACCTTATAAAGTCTAGTAGACAATTTTCCAAAACCTGGTAATAGGTTTCGTTAGAAGAATCTCATTTATATATTGTATTTATACAAGCATGTTAATTTAAATGTAACTATAACTACTGCAATAAACATTTTGTCTACTAACTAAAACAGGTAGAATTTTATGTGTTTGTAGAACATTCACTTACGCTCATATGCTGGAATGTGCATTTCGGCTGAAATTCTAACACTTGCAGATTGCAATCAACCCTCTTTTCTATGTTTTTGTACGTTGTTATCGTAACTGCAAATATTTGTTGAAAATAACTGAAAATGTAACAGTTTTTCAATCAAAGGCGTTTAAGCTTTGAAAATTATAAAAATAACAAATTATATTACTATTATTATTACTTGAACTCATATATTCGCAAATATATTCTTGAAACTTTAATATTTAATAAGTGAAATTAAAAGCATCCAAAATGGAGGACACTGAAATTACAACTGTGGGACAGTTTCAGACACTGGTTCGCTATAATAACCCAGTGTTGGTTGTGAAGCATCCTGATAAAAAAGGCGCTCCACTCACTGAACTTGTAAGTTTCTTATAGTCCTAAAGACTTTTTATTGATAGCTGCTTAATGTATTATTATTAGGAGATGAAAAGGCCTCTTACGGCAGGGGCTCTATTAGATACGAAAAAGGAGACTGAAGAAATTTTAAATTCAATTTTGCCACCACGCTGTTGGGAGGAGGATGGCCAACTGTGGCAGCAATCTGTAAATACAAAATTGAAGTTACAGTTAAGCCAGTCCTTTAGTAAATAAACATCTACAACTTAGGTATCAAGTACGCCTGCCACTCGTCAGGATGTCATTAATTTACAAGAGATGTTGGACACACGTTTACAGCAAACCCAAGCTCGCGAAACCGGTATCTGTCCTATTCGACGTGAGCTCTATTCACAATGTTTTGGTATGTCTGATTCAGATGAAAATAAAATACTGCTCTAACCAAGGCCATTTTTTTAGATGAAATTATTCGACAAGTGACCATTAATTGTTCGGAACGTGGTTTGTTGCTTTTGCGTATACGAGACGAGATTGCAATGTCAATGGAGGCTTATGAAACGCTCTACTGCAGTTCTGTGGCTTTTGGTATGCGCAAAGCTTTGCAAGCACACGAGGAAAAAGAAATGCTACGCGACCGCGTAAAGACTTTGGAACAAGAAAAGGAAGCGTTGGAAGAGATAATTGCTGATATGAAGTTGAAGAACGAACAAGCTGAGCGAAGGAATGCGGAGCTCCGCGCATCGGAAGAAAAGAAATTTACTGAAGAAATCACGTTCCTTAAAAAGACAAATGCTCAGCTCAAGGCTCAATTAGAAGGCATCACAGCACCAAAGAAATAATAAGAATACGATTTTTTGTATATTCATTTTATTGACTGCATTAAATTGTTGGCCAAATCTTAGAAATTTCTCTTCATTTGAATTAAGTGTCTTGAGAGTCGTCAGACTTCTCTTGTTGTTTTGTAACGACTGTCTCGTTGACATTAAGTTCATTTACAATTGGTGATGCTTTGAACGGTGCATTTCCTTTACTTTTATTAGATTTGTGCGCTTCGTCTGACAGTTTACGTGGAGTATCATCTTTATTCATGTCTACATCATCCACAGTTTTTTGATTTTCCTCAAATGGCGACATCAGCTCGTCGCGATCCTTAAGTTGCTCGAATTTTTCCATGTATAATTGATATACATATTTGGCCATATCTGAAGCATTTTTAATAACTTTTTTATTGAAAGAGCTTCTGTCGGTAGATAAATGCTCTGTTGAATAAGTCTCTCCTGTAGTGAGTTCGAGTTGCAATGGTCGTCGCATTAGCTGTAAGGTCATATGTTATTATATAACAACAATGAGATGATATATCTTGACTTACCAACTTAAAAGTGTGTTGTAGCTCAAAACAGTTTTTGAATAGTGATGAGCACCCAAAAATGTACAAACCAAGTCTTGCTCTACTCATCGCAACAATTAAACGTCGCACATCACGCAAGTGTCCAACTGCTTTTGTCCGGACCAATGAAATCAGCACATAATCATTTTGTTGACCTTGATATTTGTCCACAGTTGTGATTTTGTGTGGCCAACCAATGAGTGGATTACTTCCGCAACGCGCACTTATGACATCCCTTATGAGGTGCTTTTGTCCGTTGTATGTTGTAAGTATTGAGATTTTTTGGGCAGGATAGTTGAGTAAGCGCATGTACATATAGACTGCCACAACGTACTCGGCTTCTGTCAAATTCTTTTTAATTGCAAATTGAATTAAAATTGGAAAATATTTATAATTCACAATGTAGAAAATTTACCTGATAGAAATATGGATTTGGTTCTGATTCACCAGAACTTTCCCCACCGCTTACATTTATTAATTGATAGTCATGAACAAAGCCATAGTTAGGTTTTTTATACTCTAACTGTTCAAAAATATGCGAAAGATCATCAAGTTTTTTATAACGCCACTTGTACAGGGATGAAATACTTGAACGTGCACGACCTTGCCTATCTAAGTCAACCGTGGGCACACCCAATCTTACAAGTCGCGTAAAAAGACTTTGTTCCATGTTGGAATACTTTTGGAATGCCATGTTTTTTATTACCGGTGGAAGTTGGTGATGGTCGCCAATCATAATCCAACGCTTTAGCCTATTAACACCATCAAGTGGGTTTTGTAATAGCAACGGTATAAATGTCTCAATCTCTAGAATTTGTGCTGCCTCTTCCATTAGTATGTTGTCATAACGGAATCCAAGATTTACGAGTTCTTTGCGTTTTAAAGCAGCGTGAGTACAAGTCATTGCGATAATTTTGGCCTCTTTGACCAGCAAGTACTTAGAACGATCAAGACCAGTACGTAATAGCTCAAATGCGCGGAATTCTTCAAGTTCTGTAAAAATATGCGTTATATAACGGAAGCATGAATGGGCTATATCCATATTTTCTTCATATGTATCCCCTTTAAATAGCGGTGGGGAAGCATCGGAAAAGAACTTATTGAATGGAAATTCGGCTTCAAATAGAGGCCTCCAAATGTCTTCCGACGAATTCGACACAGCAGACGCTTGTGATTGAAACTTTTCCCATCGAGCCACAACGTTATACAAGTAAAAGTACCCGGCCGTTTCACACGTGTATGCATTGTCACCAGTTACGTTGAGCGATTCCTGTAGCTTTTGCACTTTGCTTAGCAAATCAATGCGCTTTGCCAACACATAATTCACTCTTCCATAACGGCTGAAGTCCTTTTCCGTTTCAAGGGCCTCTTCGCCGTGACCCAACCGAAGCAAATGCCTCTCTTCAATATCAAGAGCCATTATCTTTTCAAATAATTGATTAAGTGCTTGATTCGAGTGGGTCACTATTAAAGTTCTCTGATTTGGGTGATTGTGATACAAGTTTGATATTATCTGTACGGCGACGTCAGTTTTACCAGTTCCCGGAGGACCAACAACTAAAGTCAGTCCAGGCTGCATTCCAGATCTAATGGCTTCTACTTGTGTTGGAGTGAACCGTACAGTATTTCTGCAAATGTTTGTCATTACTTAACAAACACAAAGGAATACAATTACCAGATATACTCACTGCTTTGGTAGGTCCGAAACATATGGTCCACGACTTTGATGTTTGTGCGGTTTAACTTTTATAGATTTTTCTTGGACGTCCTCATCAAAAACTAAGCTAAATGGCGGCACTTTAGATTCATCTGCTTCTTCGCATTTTACGCTATAGTCCGGAAAACTTTCACACACATGATTAAAGTCCAGGAACGTATCATTGAAATTTAAACGACTTTCTCTGTTTTCCATATTGGAGTAATGAGCAGCAGCAGGATCTCCATATCCGAGCAGTATGTCGTATAGCCAAGGCGGCACAACACATTCCGTGTTCATCAAATGCCTAATTGTCTCTAAAACAGCTTTGAAATTGTTTTCTTTCGGCTTTCGACGCATTATTATATTAAACGTTTCGTATACGTCTGATTCGCCCTAAAAACAGAAGAACGAAAAATACATATGTATCTCTATTAAAAACATCAGCAATAATAAGCAGCAAACCTCCTGCATTTCGTCCATGTCTAAGCGGTACTGATTGGAATCCAGCCAAACCCGATATGTACGCTGCTCGCCGGGTAGTTGTGGCCTGGGATCTGGACCATCCTCTATAACTCGACCATTTGCATCCAACAACCCTTCTACTTCACAGCCCCGTACACTTACCAAGCCTACTTGTGGTAAAAATGGTTCTCTTGGGTTGTATTTGGTTCCATAAGGCAACGTTGGCTTTACAGAAATTAGGAAACAAACATCATGTTTTCTCAGGTTTTCCCACTCTTCTTTGATTTCTTTTCGCACCGATAGAGTAACACTCACTTCAGCTCTAACTCTTGAAGGTTTTTTTTCGCCAATATGCGGTTTAGAGACTTCAACTACAACAAAGCTTGAGATCGGCAATGCCATGCGCGCCCATCCTCCGAAAACTGTATCATCATCTTCAGACTTCCAAGGGAGCATGCGGCTAACGGCATCTTCAATGTCTTGACGTATCTCGTATGTCGACTCCAAGCGGAAAAGATTAAAATTCCGTAGTAAATAATCGTGCATCGTTAAAAACTGTAAATTCAGTTTTGGTAAAGCCAAGCAGCCATCTCCTGAAAAGTACTCTGATGGCACAATGTTTTCATCCCAAATAATGTCCTCCGTTGGATATAGCGGCATATTATTTAAGGCATCCAATTGGGAACTGCGTTTCTCGTGCCGGGTAATCAATAATTCACGAAGAAATTCCTCATCCAAACGTTGCCATTGTGTCGATTCATCTAATTCTTCGGGTACTAGATTTAAAAACGATGCTATATGTTTCAGATCGTTTGCCGCAAGTGCGCCGAAATGCTTCTCTAGAGCCTCGCGTGAATCCACTGAACCAACATTTGAGAGCGCAAATATTTTCAGGTCTGGAAATTTAGCGAACACAGCTCGTTGTAAAGATGTTATTCTCTTGTAATGAAGCTGAGTCATATCATGATCGGTAAGCGAATCTCCAGTAACATCGTTTATTTCAAAGCGTGAGTAAAATTTCAACATGTCAAGAAGCTAAAATCAAATATTATAAGTACAGTATTTAGTGTTTATGTTTATTATTAATAAATAACTAAAAATATGTTTTCTTAAATAATACAAAATGGTGATATGTATTTTTAATCCAATTTTCGTTTACATCCGCAGTTTTCCAATTTCCTTTACTTGTAACTTCTTCATCGATAAATAAAGAAAATCAAGGATAATAATTTTACAAGAAACAAATGAGAAAGGATAAATACAGTAAAAACTCGATTAACCGGACCTCGATTATACGGATCTTCGATTATTCGGACTCATTCCCGGCACGAATTTTCACCGCGGTTTTTACATGTATAAATTGTGGGAAAATTTGTTGAAATTGTTTATTTTTTTGTTAACATTTACGTAAACCATGGCATTTACATTCCCAACCATAGTTGCCTGTCGACTGATCAAAAAATTAAATTGCTTGAAGTTTCGCGTGGCCAGGACGCCCAACTTGAAGCAAACAATCCCAGACATGCGGCAATGTAACGTTGAGGGTGTCGCGCACTCTTCAGAAACTGATGAGAGATTTAAGGAATATCGTAAAATTCAAGAGAGTTTAAGCGGAAAAAAGTGCTCTCTTTTTTACGATACTCAATAAACGAACGGCACTGGATTTAAGTGTCCTGAAAATGGGGAAGTGAGCACATTTCAGCGCTAATCATTCGAGTTAGGTTCCCGGGGCATTTTGTATTCCTTTTGTGTGTTTTATTTGGAAGAGAAAAAAAGGGAAAACCAGAGCGCAACAGACAAATTCCACAAATGTTATCCGGCTGTTAACTGGTATTTCTCCAATTGTATACGTTCGAACGGTACTTTTCCTCTCAGAGAGCCCAAAAATCCGCTCAGGGACAAAATGCGGAAAGTGCGGAAATGATCGGATTAAAGTGACTTATGTGCTGTGTTGAGCTGCGTAACATAGGCGATCTTGCGCCGACCAATAAACGCAAGGCGCAAGAATTCACCGTTTTGCGTAAGGAAACGCTCCTTTAAAAACTTGTTAATTTTGTCAGCACAAAAGTGTCGTATGTGTCTAACACATGCGATCTTAGCAATTAGAACGCCGTCCAATAACGAACTGGTGGTGATTTTTCACACAAGGATCGGAAGCTTTCGTGCTTCGGTGATAGAAAGTTGTTTTTGCGCATGAAGTTAGTTCCTTTTTGCTTTGAATAAAAATTGACTATGAAATCGATTATCCGGATTTTCGATTATACGGAATACCCCTGGTTTTAATTGATCCGGATAATCGAGTTTCTACTGTACAAATAAATTGTATGTTTGAAAAAAATTTGGATTTCAAAAAACATAAATAGGGGGTAGGCGATTTTCGAAAAATTTTCGAGCAAACACAATCCACAATATGACAGATCTGTCAAGAAAAACGCTAAGTGGCAACACTGCACAAGTATTTTCTCTCTGAGTATGTTTTCAGGAGCACAGCTTGAGTTGAGTATTTTATTCTCTCAACTGTCATTGACAAAATGTACACTCCCTTTGAACAAGCGCTTGTTAAAACCGGCTTATAGTAATTTTGTGTTTTTAAAATGGCTTAAATGTGTTTTTCCTTAACAAGTTATAAAAAAATGTTTAGATGAGAAACAATCACTGGCAGGGACAATCAAAGTTATGACATTGCAAAATGATGCTTTCACGCCGCGTCTGTCCAATCCTTTTCTTTTTAGTAGCATTTTTCACCGCAAACACCCATTCCGGTGTACCAAACACAAACGAGTCATCAAAAAAAGATGTTTCTAAGGAATATGGTCACATTGAATCGCTGAACTCCACTAATCAACTAAGCAAAAAAATAATAGTTAACAAATGTTGCGAAAAATTCGAAGTACATGTAGACAATGTTTGCCAGCAAGTAAACACATCTGGTAAGTACAGTAAGAATAAAAAAAAAGTTTTTTTTTCATGTTTCCTGCATCATTGAAGCTAAGAATCAACATATCATCCAATTGCAGACTTTTTCCATCCGATGTTCACCAGTTATAGAGGCGACGAAAATGTGAATGTAAATTTTGAATTTCGAATAGGTGTACCTAATTGTGGTTCAATGCAAATGTGGCCAATTTGGCATTACACTGACGTAAGAAATAAGCTCACGCCAATTACATTAAACATGAACTCGTCCATGACGTATAGAAAAATAGTTGGATTGTTATACTCTTCTCGCAGTAGTATTATAACTTTGCCCTAATGTTTATAACACCCAGGAGGAGACATCTCCGACCGTATAAAATTTATTCATATGTATATCACTTCATCAGACTAGTCACGTCCGTCTGTCTGTCTATATGCGATCTTGATTTGAAGCTATCAACCTGAAATTTTGTTGTTTCTTAACCAATTGACTTGAAACTTCACACTTGTTTTCTTAGAAAGCCGTGAAAACAATTTGGATCTAAACATGGGTCCATTTATAACCGATATGAACACCGATATGTATCTCAGGCGCACAATGAGTTGCAGCAAACAAAATTGATATGCAGGCTTTTAAAATAATTAGAATAGAGTTTCCACCGAAAAAATGGGCATAGCATTAGAAACAAGGCGTAAAGAGTATTAAATCTTCGGCGAAGCCGAAAATAGTGTTCTTACTGATTTTAATAATGATAATGCACACCTTCTTTATTATGTTTTGTTTTTAGAGTACTGACAAATTAATTTTGTTAGTTGACGGAAAGCTCCGCCATTTTACAAATACAGCAAATGAAAAGTCTTATGAACAGAAAGATTACATTGATGACTTGGTTGATAAACCTCTCTTTCATGACTACACGCAAGATCAGTATTGCATTGATAAAGTATTGTTCATCGCTTTTATAATAAAAACATATTTTCAAAGAATTTTTTTTATTTTAAGGCGATTTCTTCCAGCGGCGAGCATAGACAATTACTATTTGCTAATATCTGCCTCGCAAAAAAAGAAATAAAGTGGAGTGATTCGAACTTTTTATTGCGTAAAATCCTCAATCCAATTTTTCATATCATATCCCTTATAATTCTTCTAATTATTGCGATAATTTACTTTATACTGCCCACTTTGAAGTACGTATTTTTGTTTAATGTTTTTTTTTTATTGCTTAAAACCTATTTATTTAATGTATTTTTTTTTAAGAGATCTTGTTGGAAATATCATCACTACAATTGCCGTGTGTCTAATGGTCAGCCAGGCAGCAGATCTTGTACGAATCTTTACCGAATTTACAAGTCATGTCAGCTTTATTATAGCGGATATTATACTTTGCGTTAGCCTGTTGGCTTCCTTTTTTTGGTTAAATAGTTTTGGATACTATATTTGGAAAACCTTTCGCTCCCGGAATGTGTTCTTACGTGTAACGGACGGACGAAAGTATTGTTATTATTCAGCTTACGCGTGGGGATGCACGGCAGTAATGGCATTCTTGGCAGTATTTGCTCACTTCTTTCTTGATGCCGACTCATATAAAAAACAAAACATGGTCGCAGACCAAGAAACAATCGGATGGCTCGGCATCACTATATTTTTTGCCCCCATTGCATGTACGATTATCATTGACATATTTTTTTATGTTACAACTTTGAAATTAATTAATCGACGTAATGTGTACGGACGGATACAGCATAAACTGAAAGCAAAGTACGTAATATTACACACTAATTCTTCTAGTATAAACAACAATCATTTTTGTATTCTTTTCAGCTTTATAATGTACGGGCTTATGTTACTTGTAATGTCCATAGCATGGCTCTTTTTGATATTGACATGGCTACACTTCGATGGTCTGCTTTATGCGCACATTTTTGTAAACGCAGTGGAAACACCTTTACTTCTATACATTTGTGTTCTTCGACAAAAACACGTGACTTTTTTGCTTAAAAAATCGTGTTGCTACAATGAGCCTCCTTCAACAAATGATTGGGGTGACGAACTTCACTACATGAACTGCAACGATTATTAGCGGAGACACCACCTATCTCATACATAATTTTTTTTAAACACCATAATGTTAGCATGATATTAAGTGGAGTCACAAAGTGTACTTAACAATTTTTACAGACAATCTGGTTCTTTTTACCGGAACTGATCCAGGGAAAAAGTATCCTTGGTGATTTAATAAGTGTACTTAAAAAAGATAGTTATATAAACGATTACGTCCAAAATTTCTGAATGATGAGGATATCTACATAAATCCAACACGGTTTTTTTTCTGTAGTTCGAATTCTTTTAGATGAATATATAAAAAAATCTTGTAGAAAGAGGGTATATAAAACCATTGTGTGTTCGCTTACCTGACCAAATAATTTTCCTTCCTCGCGAAGAACCAGTTTGCACAATTGAGCTCGGACTATTAAGTGGCAGTCATCAAGAATTGTATTAAAAAAACGACGTGTCGGTAGTAAGGACTCTAAATCGATTACAAACTCCAAGAAACGTTCGCAATAACGCACCACATCGCTATTGAGTTGTCCATTTGAAGGGATTGAGTTCAGAATGTTAAAAAAGTCTATAATTAAATTTTGCACAAAATGGCGCTCCCATTTGTTATCCGGATTTTGGCCGCTTTTCTCTTTCTTCATCAATTTTTTCCAATATTTGTTCCATTCAGGTATTTCCCGCAACTCTTGTGCAAGTCTATCTAAATTTAATTAAGATATAAACATTTTTGAAACAACTAACAACTGTTTTATTCTTACTTGGTTGAAGACACTGCCACATTGACAATGATACTAAGCGCTTTGATTGTTCACGGCATAATTCAATTTCCATGCTATTGAAGCAATGATTAAGAAATATCAACAATGCTGCTCGCTCTCTTAATGTCGCACATCTTTTATCGCCGTCCTTTGGTAGAAGTGTTTCCAAAACGTGTCGAAAAAAATGAGGATATTTTTCAGGCAAACTTTCAAAGACGCTCCATACTTGAACACGTTCACGGAATTTTTCGTTTGCCACCACGATAATCGACATAAGATGGGCGTGTGTCGCAGTCTCCTGATCATAGTGAGGCCACAAATATTCCTCCAGATACATGCTGAACTCAAGCATCATTATGATTTTTCCAGAGTTCTTTTTACCACAAATTTCTTCATCATAAATTTGTTCAATAATCTGCGGATTGTACGGTAAATGTTGATCCTTTGTTTCCGTTGACCAATATTGACCGGCGAGCTATAGAAATAGAATTGTAAATGTTATTTGCAAACGCTTATCACTTTTCACGGTGTTTTCATATATAAAATACCTGCCAGACTATTTCAGAGCTCATGTGTTCTAGAGTCATTGACGACTTCGCCAATCTCACTTCATTGCCTTCTTTAACTCCAGTTTCGCTTTTACGCTTCATTTTAATCAAAATAACTAATAAACAATTAAATTGTTGCAATAATAGCCGGTGTGCGACCTAGAGCCTTGACGATACATCGATGTTTTACCGATGTATCGATGTTTGGACAAAAATACCCAACATCGATGTATAATTTTCAACATCGATGTTAACATCGATGTTTTTTGTTCAACATCGATGTTTTTTATGAAATTTTCCCCATCAAATTTTCACATTCTGAAGAAGCGGGAAACGTGTAAGTACTTAGAATTATGTTTTAATTATTTCACATTAAATAGTTTATAGTCGTCGGATAAGTGATGTTGATTTGCGACATTGAAGCATACCAATGGACAAATTTCTAAGAGGTAAGTTTTGATGAGTGCAACGTGCTTATTCGTATCACAAACAAATCACATTTATTACGTTCGCACATTACATTATTTCGTTTACTCTTTCTTTTATAGTTGTGACTTATGAAAATGACGAGTCAAAAGGAAAGGCCAAGAGGCAATATTTGCTGAAGGAAAATGCCGACGAGGATGTGAATCCTTTACATTTTTGGCAGGTAATGCCCCAATTTATTATTAGTAATTAAACATTAATTATTTGATTCTTTTTAGTGTACTGACGAACAAATTTTAAAAGAAGTGGTTAAAAAACATATGTGCATTCCAGCAACGTCTTGCGAACAGGAACGCATGTTCAGCAAGGCTGCACAACTCATCTCAGACCACAGGTGCTCGCTGAAGCCTGCGGTAGTTGAAATTCTTTTCATTAACCGAAACGTTGATCTCAATTTAAATTAACTGTTTCTTTGTAAGAGTCATAATAAAGTTTTGTTATTTTGTTTTAAATTTTTTCGGTGTATCGACGATGTATCGATGTTTTCACTTCAAAACATCGGAAACATCGATGCTGGCAAACATCGATGTTGAAAAACATGTTTGAAAACTTCGATGTTTGCAAAGCTCTAGTGCGATCTTTCAATAGTGAAGTGTTGTAAGGTGGTTTCGCTAACAAAACGAGAGTGTTTTTCATGACTAATGCTACACAATTCTTCTGTTTTTAATTTTAAATGATTCCGCTTTTTTATTTACAGAATGTAGGGAAGATTAAAATGTAATGCTTTAAAATATTTTTAAAATACATACATATGTGAAAAATTTATTAAAAATACTTTTTTTGGAAGCTCTAACAGTGGTGACACTTCAGCCTTTTTTTGAACTGATTCGTATTTTTTTTTATATTTAGTTGGATTGCTGAAATATTAATAAAAATAACATATTATGAAATATGCTCCTGTCTTAAGTTTTCCATTTTATTTCATATTATATTGTTTGTTTTACTGTTATTTTGTTTGTGGTACGATTTGGTTTTTCAATTATAGGCTAAAATAATCTTTAGTGTCCAAAAAAAAGAGTCACCACCGAATGCGGCATTCTAGATGATACATATACGCCGTGTTGAACGCAATTGTCTACCACCCCAATATGTGAACTACAACCAACAGTCTTTAAATCTGAAAATTTCAAACTTTTTCTTCTATGACTCGAGGAATAGGACCTTAAAAGATCCATCCGGGAGCCCTTCATTACATACATTGCATTTTTGATAAAAATTAAGTTAATTGAATGAAAATTTAGTAATTCGAAATTCAGAATGGCGCGAAATGAGTCGGATTTTGGAAAAACGCAAACGAGCCCACATTTACTCAAAAGCGACAAATTGCATCAAAAGCGTCGACGACCACAAGAGGAAGAAATCCCGCAACAAATTCGCAACTCCCGCGAAATGGAGGGTAGGGAAATATCCCCATGGAGTGCACCGCGACATAGACCAAACCAATGTATGTTATGCAGTTTCATAACAGAGTCATTTGGACCAGAAGAGGAAGCAGTTTGTTTACATTTTTGACGCAGCGTTGCATTCGAAAATTGTGCTTCCAAAACACCCTAAAATTTCCAGGTATAGTTACTTTTACATTATTTTTTGGCATGATTTTACATTTAAAACATTAACCAACATTAACCAATCATTAATAATTAATAATAATCGATTTTGGACTTTATTCATAAAGTTATATTGACGAATTCGTATATTTAGTACATTTTGTTAGTACATTTAAAAAAACTAGTTAGCAAACACTTATAAAAGCGGGAACGATAGTGACAAAAGACTATCGATACTGGCTCAGAGAAAGTATTCGATACCTTGATAGTGCCATCGATTGTTTCCAGCCAATGCACTCGGCCGGATATTGTTTGTGATTAACATTGATAAGTTTAAATTCTTGACATGTATTCAAATGAAAACATAATTGTAAGTTGCACATGCCACTTGTTGCCTCTGATTCAACTTTTTTAAATTTCAGAATCGAATACACAATATATTGTGTATGCCATTATTGCAAAAATGCGAGGAACTAAATGGGATAATCGAGCATTGCCCGCTTCGCGACTTACAGGATGCCTTTACAACAATTGTACATTCTATATTTGGTGTTGATACTGGCAGTGAAGGTTGGGGGTTACGCACAATCACTGAAGAATATCATCCCCACCAATTTGAAGTACTGCATAATTTTTTTGGAGTTGATGGTGCAATGGTTCGGCTTTGTCATCGTCTTATAACTGACACTGTAAAATATGATATTAATGTAGACCTACTACCGGTAAGTAATGAAATGAGGGAATTGCCTTCGATACTCAAAACTCCAATTTTTTTTTAAGCATAAACTTGTTGCGATGCTACAAAGTGGACAGCATTCATTGTTTTACACAGATTTGTTGAACGTGGATCCATTTAGGCGTAATGTGGTGTCGCTGTCTTTGAATTCGTTTGATTTTTATATGCTGCACTTTGTTTTACATGCATTGCAGCCGTTGCATCGGATAAACCCTTTAGCGCTTCAAATTCATAACGACCGCCTGAAGTCAGTTTATTATATACTAACTGCTGATTATTTGAACAATTATATGCCAACTCGCATAGATGTGGAAGTTTTGCCCACTAATATCAGCTTTATCCCGAAGACTGTGCCGCCGATTCAAAACCAATCGTTACAACCAAATCGTGCGCCCCGTTATTTAAAAATACCTAGTTCTTATGACAACAATAGTGTTTCTCCAACAAACGTAAATATGGAGGTGGGAGGACCACGTACACATATTTGGAGGACAGAATCAGTGTTAAATTTTTTTATTGATGTTTGGCTGAGATTTGATATCGAAGGGGAACATGATTTACCAGGTAGTGAATTTGTTCGAAATATCCGTGTACTTATCAAGCAGACACATTTCTTTGCAAACACTGCGATGATCGATATTACGCCAATGGCGCAACTACGGAAAATGGCGCATCCAATGATAAAGGCACAAATATATCCGTTTCTCCGAAGCCTTATAGATCGTTGGCCTTTAGATAGCTCAATGTCTGTCGTTTTAGAACTATGGCTATGCTACATACAGCCATGGCGATACAACTTGAATTACCATGATGGGTAAGTGATAGAAATAATGCCAACTTTAAGATGTTAATCCCTTTTTTTGCAGGAGAACCCCTTATGAACCATGCATAACAAGTCAATTTGAGAATTTTATAGCAGATAACTTATTGATATACACTCATATCTTTTGGCGAATTTTACCCCGATTTGAACGGTTGGATTACAGTGTATACAAGAATGCGTTTATGTTATATCGATTAACGAAAGTCTGGTCGCAGCCAGGCTTGAGTAGTAGGATTGAAGAAATTGAAAAACAAAACGTAGGGAATTCCTTTGCATGTGATTCCCCACATAGGTTTTCTACATATTTCAGGTAAATAAGGTTGAATACTTTAACAATTGAGTGTACTTAACATTTATTAAACACCCTATATAGAAACAACACATCAAACGGGAATTACAATCAGAGTTTTAATACAGTTTACAATGAAGCTATACCTAACATGTTTAGTGAATCAATGTGCAAAGAAATGGAAAACTTTCTTAATACTGTGAACATTGCACGGATTAGCATGATGCGCGATATACGCGTTTTGGAGGATGAGATAAAGAAAAAGAAACAATCACAATCATTTTTAACAGCCATTTTCAACAGACTGTTTGGCAAAGAGCCTGAGGAAGAATATACTTTAAAGGACGTGTCCAGAATTCCAGAAATGCTAAAGCAATCAATATCATCGTTTAGCTATATGTTTCATGTAAGCTTAATTCAATTCCTATATCCAAATATGTACTTATACAGTTTATTTTCATATACACAGATTAATTTATCGGATGTGTCCATAGACGAAGCGTGTCTTCCAGAACAAAATAATTTGCAACAGAGTTTTTCATTCGTTGACAACTCTGCTTACTTAAATTTAAGTAAAATTACTCCATACCAAATGTGCCGCAATGTTGCTACCATACATCATTGTGTTGATCCTGCGCTTTCACCGATTAAATTTAACGAAATTTCTCTGCTTGTGAGGATTTTCCATATTATTTCAACTAAAATAAACACTAAGGTATGTGTAATATCTGAATTATCAAAGAGATTTAAATTTTGATTGCTTGTGCTTTTCAGTTTGGCGATAAACTTCAAGAATTTTATCTACATAATGACATTGTTGGTAAAATATTCCAACAGGTGTTGTATCCACCAATAAAAGTGCAGCGGTTTGACAAAAGTCGTGGATGCAGTGTATTATGTGAAGATGAGTTACCGGCAAGGCTATGTTTACGACCATTAGCATCACTTCCTGTCATTTTCGTCACTCTATCTTCAATGTTCATTGGTTATATAATATGGAGTGCTCCTTTTTTTGGACTTTTGACGTTAATCTTTCTCTGTGCATGTTATAGTTTTATTATGGCACTAATTTCTTAAGAACTAGATCAAAATTATTGAGTTTATTATTCAATTTTATTTTATATTTAATACAATAAAGATCAGATAATTTTGTAATTACATATTTCCAAACTTTGAGCGTAACTTTATTGACAATTGCAGTGTTTGACTTGGAACAGTAACCATGCGTAAAATGGTGTCGACGGGAGTTTGGTTACGACACTCGATCAAAAAATTATCTGCAAACTATTGTATAAACTGTATTACATAAATCAATATTACAGTTGTAAATTTATCATCTTACTGCAGTGATCAAGAAGTTGAGTTGGCTAATAGCAATTCGTCGACCAATACAAGAGCGGCTACCAATTGCAAAAGGAAGAGTCCCATGAGCTTCGGAGACACCAGAAAGCTTTCCCGTTTCCGAATTACGTTCCCAACGATCTGGTTTAACAACTAATGGATCCGGAAAATGAGCAGCATCACGGCCAGCGGTGTATAGAGAAAGTAACACCAAAGTCTACGAGATAATTAAATATATGAAATAGTTGAATTATATAAAATTTTGTAATATACATATATGTACATCCTTACATCTTTTTTAATATGGTAGCCTCCAATTACAGCATCATTGGCCAAATAGCGTCCAATGAATGGCGCGACTGGATAAAGTCGCAGGGTCTCTTTGATTAATCCCTGTACGTAACTTGAATTTTCATTACCTTGCTTACACAGATTCACTATATTCTCTTGTATGTCAGGATTTGTAGAAAGTATGTATAACGTCCATTGGCTAGCAAATGCTGTCTGTAATATAAGAAACAAAAACATTTTTAATACTGCATAGTTAATTTTTCATAGTTGCTTATATATGTACGGTGTCTCCAGCCGCGATTACTAAGTCGACGAAAACACGTTTTATAATGTCCATAGGCATCGAAGCTGCTTGAAGTTTCTGGAAAAGTGTTTCCGTTTTCCGATATTGTAATGCCATTTGGTTGTCCTCTAAAGCCACTAATTCCATAAAACGTTCAATCAAATTACTTCCAGTGTGGAGAACTTCTTTAACGTTTTGCTCAAATTCACACCACATCTTTAAATTCAACATTTTTGCTATGCTTGGTGGAAAGTTCATAAGAACGGCGCTGGTTGTGAAGATCTTGTGGACAATTTGTGTGAAGTTCTTAATAAGTTCTACAATGTCAGGATTGACAATTACAGCAGGACCAAACATTATTGCGCAAATCACTAAAATTTTACGTTTTTAGATTTGTCAATCAAATTTTCATTATCATACAAACCATTTATTGACCATCGGTAAAGTTTATGTTCCAAATTTTCAATTTCGTAGTGTTCACCATTTTGCAAACATTTTTTTAACTTTGCCACGAACTGATCTGTTGAAAACTGTATGTGTTTATCCATCCAATTCAAATTACCATTTAGAAGTAATCTATTCAATATACGTCTGTTATGGTACCATTCTGTTCCCTCCCTATGGAAATATTACATTTGCATCTTATTGAAATTCTGATAATTGAATTGCAAAATTTGCGAAGATATACATAAATGTAAATCTTACATGAAGAACAATCCTCGCTGACAATTTTGGTCTTTGTTATACAACATCCATGAATCTGGCAGCGGATGTCGCGGATGTTGACCCTCGTGGAGGAAAACTGATCGCATCAGGTTGGCTGAAGCCACAAACACCAGAGGTTCACTACCGCCAAGACGTTCTCGAAATATCGGCCCCAATTCATCATGTCGTTTATTAATGTACTTATGAAGTCTAGAATTTATCAGACATCAAAACAATATGGTGAAATAATCGCACCAGTCTTTTATAGTATAACTATAGAAGGACATAAATAAATAACTAAGAGTTACAGAAAAGCAAGAATAACTTGTAAAAAGTAAGAAGATATCAGTCCCGCAGCAAAGTTGATACTCTTTTTCGCGCAGTCCATAGCGAATATATCAATTATCATTCTTGTTGTTTGTTTGGTTCCAGATATATGAAAATTGCTGATTTGAGCCTTGTGCTACCATTTATTTATGAAAACCAAATAATTTGTAATTATTAATTACTTAATTTTAAGTCAATATTTTTTTTTTTCAATTTTTTAAAACCTGTCTTAGATATGACCAGAAAAATATTACTGAATGTGTATTCAGTCTATAGTCCAGTCATTTGGTAGTTCTACCTGGAAAGTTTTGCGGGAGTGTCGCAAAATTGGCATCCATATGGATTTTGGGCTGCTCTTTCCAAATTTCCACTTTGCGACCTTCTACGACCGCCGCACAGAGGGGCCTCAGATACATTCAGCTTGCAAAAATCAAAAATTTCATGAACGCTTTCGATAAAACAAATATATGTGTCTGACAGAGAATTTTTTTTTTTTTTTTTTTAGTTTGGAAGATATGCGCGCTCAAAGTTGACCTTTTTTTCAACTTTCAATAACACACTACATTTTTTGAGAATTTGGCATCTTTGAGTTCGAATAACAGCGCAATTATATCATGAATCATTATCAAATTGATTTCTATTCTTAGATAGCTATATTATTGTGTTATATTATAAATATCAAGACTTTAGTATTTGTAGTTTTGTAGTGGCAGTTGTTTTTCGAACTACCTATTTTTTGGCTATTTTTCAACTTTGGTGGACAATAAAAAAAAAAAGACCCAATATGACCTGTCTCAAATTTTCTAAATATCTTATTTATATATTCCTTAACTTAAGTTTAAAATTTTACAACCTACTTCGTCCGTGTTTGGTTTTTATAGCAATAAATCGGTCGCAACCTCGCACTAAAAATCAGCGAAAAAGACGCTGCCGCAGGTATAAGAAGAAGAATGCACAGTAGGTAGATTCGCTGTTACAGCTTTAACATGTTAATAAAATGAACATATTTTGTTATAGGAAGCAACTAGTTATATTATGCAAATCAGGTGGTTGTAAAATGAATTGGGGGCGGCACAAAGGCAGGTGGCAGTTTCAGTGGTCCGATCTCAATGATACTAATGTGCATATTGCTTGGGTACGTAAAAAGATTACATTTTAAATTTTAGCCTTCTATGTTGAGAAAGAAAGAAATTTTTCATACAACGACTTAAATTTGTTTCTCTTCCTCTTCTTCATTTCGTATGGCAGGTACCAGTTCCAGTAGTTCGATCTCAATGAAACTTTCAGACATTTGGTCTGGGTACCTTAAACTTCTAGTTGTAAAATTTCAGCCCTCTATCTTAAAAAATAAGAAAGTTTTCCATACAACAAATACAGTTTTGTTCATTTTTCTTCTTCTTTTCGTATGGGGGCTACCAGTTCCAATAGTCCGATCATGCCGATTCCGACATATGAGTTGATCGCATAGAAAAGAGATGTTTTTGCCGTAAAATGAGCCAAAATGGAGATATGGTGAAAAAACTGATTTTGGATGCCATTTTTTTAAAATGGGGGCTCGAGCGGCGGTCGTAGAAGGTCGCAAAGTGGAAATTCGGAAAGAGCAGCGCAAAATCCATATAGATGCCAATTTTGCGACACTCCCGCAAAACTTTCCAGGTAACCCCTTTTTTTACGACCAAATGACTGGACTACTAAGTGTTCAGGAAAACTGACAAATTTGTCTTCCCACTTTAAAAACAAAAAGACTTGTTTTATAATCAGACGGAATTGTCCCCTTCTATGTTACAAACTCCATAACAAAGTTATGATACTATTTGTTTACTGCAGGAAGAGTGTAACAATATTTAGAAATTAATCTCACGTTCTCAGTTCGAGTTCACATTTTATGCTTATTAAGCATTTCAGTCAAGCACTAGAATTTTAAAAATACATGTTTAAAGGCGCAGAGAACTTTCTGCAGGTATCAGCTGCCATTTCAAACTTAATAATTTTTAGTTAAAAAAAAAACAAATTGTGAAGAACCCGTACATTGAAAGGTTGAATACCACCTTATCAAAAAATGTTCTTAATTTTTGTTTCATTTTTCCAATTTTTTTTCTGTTCAGAACTTACTGCGATGATCCTCCAGTTGACATTAAATCAAATAATGTGCCAACGAGTGGTAGTCCTTTACAAAAAGGAATAGTCATTAACTCAGTATTTACGTCAAATACCGACCTTTTTTGTTTTGTATTAAATTTTTGTTTTCTTGCTCTAAAATGCCCGCCATTTAACTCTACGAATATTTTTAAAAACCCATTTTGAATTGAGTGGAATATCCACTTTAAGATTACAATCAGTTTCAGCATCCTATAATGTGGATTCTTATTTAAGAACTGATCTTGATTTCGTAAGTAAATAAACTGTATAAACTTAATCTTCGTTTCTAACTCATTACACTGGCGGCACACAAAAATAAGTGGTCTGCACTTTTGACGGGATCCACCTACTCTGACGTATTTCGACCCACTTTATCCGTTTGGCTCCCGCACTTCCAAAATTTAAAGTAAATTGCAAACAAAAATATAATATTTATAGACTTGGATTGAGTATAAAAATGATTATTTTTCGAAATGAAAAATCGTACACATCACGACAACCGACATCCGTGCACAACCCTTTCCAACCGCAGTCGCCACTCGACTTGGTCGGAAAAATATCGATGTATGGAAATATCGATATTTGAAATAAAAAAATCAATTGCGGTAAAAAAGCGTTTTTAATTTGGATTTGTTTAAATTTTGAAAATTTTAATAACAGAATTTTGCGATAAGACTTGCGAGAAACGCAAAAGGTCATATTGACGCAAAAGTGTCGGCCGACGTCGGCAGAAGTGGAAGAAGAAGAAAAAAAACCGTGGTTTAAAAAGATTTTCGATTGCTGTGGATCGAAGGTATGGCTAAAATCGCCAGCGGAGGTAGCGCAACATGCGCTTTATCAATACTCCAATGTCGTGTCACAAAAAGTGTCAAAAGAGAGTAAAAATCCTCTCTCGCTCTCAATTTCATTTCCATTGAATGTGACGAACGAAATGAAACGAAAAAAAGTTTGATCCCAACCTGTTGTAAATACACAAAACGCGTGAACGTACCACCTCGAATATACGAATATTTTTGTTGTTTTCAGTCGACTTGATGAGCTGTTTTTCTTAAATCATAGCGATATATCGATACATCGATATTTTTAAATAATACTATCAATAGCGATATTGATATTTTTAAAATAATGCGATACAATATATATCAATACTTTTTTGCATTTCCGACGTCCCTAGCTCGACTCATATTTACAAAATTGGAATTTTTCAATTTTTGATAAATCAAAATTAATTTGCTTCAAGTCTTGCGTGACTTTTACCGGCACATCAATGTTGGAGAGTCCCCCGATCTTATCGTAGAACCCGTAGAGAGAATGAACTCTTTTCGCGTTTCTCTCATGCAGAGGTACGCTCCGCATCACGGTTTGAGTTCGACCCTTTTTCAACGACTAAGTTGCGTATGTTGTTAGCAATTGTATGTGTACATATGTATACATATATTATCCATAGAAAAACCAAAAACCCACGGCATTTGTATCGAACTCTTATGTACACATGCAATTTCTAACAACATACGCTACACTACTTAGACGCTGAAAAAACAATCGAACTCAAACCGTTGTACGGTAGAGGTGGAGAAACATCGATGCTAACATCGATGTAATCGATGTTTCCAAAACATCGCATACATCGATGCTGGATAGGCCAACATCGATGATTTTCAAACACTTCCCTGATTACTCAAGAAGAGGAATTGTAAGTACAAATCTTGGATTTTATTTCTTATAACTAAATAATACTTAGTTAATGTTTAGTGTTTTTAGTGGGTGTTGTTGGCTGAAGCCATGGACGAATAACGGATTATGGAAAAATATCCAAAAAGTAATTAATTATGCAAATAGAAGCATAAGCTTTTGTATCAATGTGGACGGCAGTTGGGACTTAACTTTCAATACACACATACACAATTTTGGCGCGAAATAACATTTCATTAATTTTTTGTAGGGACAGCAGCTGGGACTGAAAATGAGGCAACTTCAAAGCGAAAGCGGGAGACATCGGTAGTGTGGGATCACTACAAAAATACAAGACTTAAAGTTCATGGAATTTGTATTTATTGCGGTAAGTTTATAAAGACGGCCGACAATTTAACAAACTTCCTTGACCAAATGAAGCGTTCAGTTTTAGACACTCTTCATTTATTGGACTAACAACAGACCTTCGAACATCGAAACCCAACGAGGGCTATATGATCATTTACGTGTCATTTTACGGACAAACGCTGATCAAGCAGTAATACCTCCATGGAAAGAGACAACACCAAACGAACTAGAAGAAACCATTTCATTTTTGGCAAATAAAATGGCAACTAAAATCAAATCTTCCCGTGCATATGGCACCATCATGTTAAACAACATTTAGGTAAAACAAACATATTTCAAAGATGCGATCCCTTGACATATTGGGTAATATTTCATATGTTGTGCTTTAAATGTTCTTATTAATAACAATCATCCGTTTTCAGATGAATACCGAGGACACGGCGTTGAAAGTACTTTCAAAAAAGTACCTCTGCATTTCAGCGTCCTCCCGTGAGTCGGAGAGAGATTTTAGTAAAGCTGGTCGGTCGGATAGAAGGACCTTACTTAGCTCTACAGTTGTGGGGCCGTTCAAGTATTACGTAACGCAATTTTTAAAGATTTTTGACCCTCCCCTCCCCCCATGTAACGCGCCGTAACATTTTTCAGTACCCCCCCCCTCCCCCGCCATAACGTTACGTAACAATTATATAATTATAATAAATAATAAATAGGTATAGTCGAGTTTACTCGACAGTATAATACCCTGCACACTCAGTAGGCGGTGTGTTAGCTTTGGAGATATAGCGTTTTATAGAATCAACTAGGGAAAGGGAAATAAAGGGAAAGCGGAAAAATGCAGTATGCAGTTTTGTAGAGTTACTCACACTGATTCTACATACCGACTTTCACGTTTCTATCTCATCGGGTGTTTGAGTTATAACGTTTTAAAAAAATGGGCAGTTTCGGAGAACCATTGGTGAATACAGACGGACGGACAGGGCTCCATTACGTACAATGCAAACGAGTGTCTGCCATTGAAACGAAAAGTGCTGACAACTTCGGAGATTTTAATTTCGTAGTAAAAAGAAAATAATGCTACGTAACGCGTTGTTCAGCACCCCGTCCCCTCCATGTAACGCATCGTAACGTTTTATAAGACCCCCCCTCCCCCCAAATTGCGTTACGTAATACGGACCGTAACTGTGTTTGAAAAAGTAAACTGAAAATGGAGAAGTGAGCAGACTAAGTCTTTGCTTTTTTCTTTCAAATTTCGTGTAATTTCACAATTGCGCGAGATCATCAATTTATAAATAATACACACAATTTGTGTAACAGTGGCGCTACAATAGTATGTTACTCAGAGTCGGTATTTCTGTTATTGACAGTGGCGAGAAAGAGACGGGGCTTGAAAGAGCGAAGGCAAACTTAAAATGCTGCCCAAAATGGGCAATAACAGAGCTGTTAACTCTTACAGTGGCAGTCACTTGACGTATGTTCGCGACAAATGTCAAGTGACATGAGTTGGTACACTTGCAAGTCTCTAGGTACTTGACCGATTGTCTGAAGTCTAATTTACTCATCTCTTAGTAACGAATTTCGGATTTGAATTAAAGGTCTGCATGAACACATTCATATTTGCCACTTCAGTATGTGCTCTAGTATACATACTTAAATTTATTGCACAGTTCTACATTGAATACTGATCTCATTCAAGCAAACGAAAGAGAGCACATATTTTTACTGACCTCTCTCGAAGTGAGCACAACTTTTTACTAAACTCTCTCAAGTGAGCATAACTTTTTTCCTAACCAAAACGAAGTTGTGCTATGCGCGCACTTCGCTTACAAACGAGTGCCGAAAAAAAATTAGTGTGCAGTAAAAACCAAGCGTGTGCAGTAGAGTGCTCATTGTGAGAAAATCATGTCACCATCGATAGTGGCAAAATACTATCGATAGTGGCTCAGAGTGGTAAATATTCGATACCTCGATAGTGCCATCGATTTTTTCCCAGCTCTAGTGAGCAAACTTCAGAGCTGATCGTGATAGGGGGTAGAGGTGGGACATGAACTGCGACTGAAAATGAGGCAGCTCCAAAGCGAAAGCGGGAGTCATCGGTAGTATGGGATCACTACAAAAAACAAGCGATAAAGCTTATGGCATTTGTAATTATTGCGGTAAGTTCATAAAAACGGCCGGCAATACAACAAATTTGCTCGACCACACGGTTCATAATTAATTAACTCCACAGTCGTAGTCAAACTTTTATTTATTAACAAAAATAATGATCTCAATCAAAAATAAAGCATGTTTGAAAAGTAACGAGTTTATTTATCGATTCATTGATGATTTTCGCTAAAAACATCGAATATTCTCCACCTCTACTAGGGGGGTTCCCGGGGCATTTTTCTTAATTTTTGTGAGTTTTATTTGGAAAAGAGAGAATAGAGAGTAACAGAGGAATTTCTCATGTGTTAACTGGCATTTCCCCAAATATTTACGATCGAAAAGTACTTTCCTCTCGAAGAGCCGAAAAAATTCGCTCAGAGATAAAAACGGCTATGTGGCGTTCGAAATTTGATTATTTTTTGCCCTTGTTTTTTTATATTTTATTTCGGCAGAAGCATAAATATTCTGTATTGTATTAAAAATAACAAAACAGAAAATATATGACAAAGTGTGTTGTTGTATTAAGCCTAAGAGTTCGAAAAAAGACAGTAACGTGTGCTAAACAACATTGCACTAAGTGCAATGTTGCAAACTGGCATTATTTTTCCACTCTGTTTTTCTTTCGGGCAACTTGAGACGGCAAGGCTTCGCCATTTTGCATTGGCTGCCACAAAATGTTTAAAATTTGCTACAATTTTCATTCACTTCGCAAAATTATCTAGGGACCCCCTCTTTAAAAATTCATATACATATATGTCTTATGAGCTGTGTGCAAGTGCCTAACGTTAAAAACAAAACTCTGAAAATACCTAAAAAGTTTAACACCCCTCAAAAACTCCCATTTGATTCTTTTAACCCCCAAATTTAGGGGGAAACCCCGTAAGTTGGCAACCGTGGATGATAGTTACTGTCTATGCATTACAGCACTACTCCCATAATTTTGAGTAAATTGAAAAAAAAAAAACGAAATAAAAATGCATTTATGAAATGAACAACATCCAGACATCGTAAATATCAAGCGAACCTTGTTGATCTCCAACAGGGGATCTTTACGGCACTTTTGCGGTTCAGTCAAGTCCCTTTAATAGTTTTGGAGATATAGCTATTTTAAGAAAACAATTGAAAGAGGAAAAAATAAAGGGGAGGGGCAAAAATTGTGTTTTTTTAATGCTATACATTACGGTGTCCCTTATTTTGCAAGGTTTTTATTTTTTTGTGCATATGGGCTAGTTTTGTTCAGTCTACTCTAAAACACTCCCATGATTTTTTTTGTTTTTTTTTTGGAGCACAGGAACTCGTGCCGACTTGCGTTCAAAACATACAAGTTACACCTGCGTCTTTAATGAAACATTGGAACACTTTCTCAAGCAAGTTACACCGGCACCTATGGTGTAACATACCGAGTTGTCATTTCGTTTCGAATTTCGAATACGCACAATGTCTGTGGAACTTAAAAGCAATACAAAAACTATATTTTTGATTGGTGAGATAAACCACCAAATAACGGGTGTTAAGTTACCGTCTATCCGCCAAGTTCTCGCAGTTTTATTTTTTAATATCCGCGAAGTGAAATTATATGAGTTAAAGCTCAAATCAAATTGTAAAAAAGAAACCTTGAAAAGGAAGTATCCTGATTCGTATTATATAAAGTTTATCTTTTTAATAATAAAACGCAATACTTAAATTTGTCGTTTCAATAATATTCAATTAAAATTTATTTATTTGCTGTCCCACAGATGTATTTAAAAAAAACATCTAAAATCTTCTTTCATAAAACTTAAGGGCTCAGTCGGCACGTGTTAAAATTAACATAGGAAGCTGAAATTGTATATTTAGGTTAAGTAAAGGATAATAAAAAATAAAATAGGGGGTAGGGTTGTCGAATATTTTTAAAATATCGTATCGACGATATTCTCTGTTTTCAAAAAAATATTAAATGATATTTAATAAATCGCTTTAAATATCGATATTATCGATATTCTTTTAATTTTTCCCAAAAAAAAGTAGTATAGTGCCCCACAATAAAAAGAGATAGTCTATATTAATCAAACATAACAGTGTAATTCATAAGATTTTATTTTACATGAAATTAATTGATATAAGATTCAAATTTGAGATTCGAGTTGTATATTACCTCATTTACACGAGGGTTATTCACGCGGGGCTTCAGATACTAAAATAACATATGTTGTCGGATGTAGTATGTAGACATAAGAATTCCTATGAAAACATGACATTTTTAGGGAATGTATGTTTACAAACAACACCTAATAACATACGCTAATAAGTTTCAGACGACGCGAGTGAAAAGCACTCATCTAAAAGGGATATATGTATGTGTAATACATACAAAGTATTTTTAGTGCCAACATTTGGCTTTTACAGATTTTAAAAATACGCGTTGCGTTATATGGATATCCGTCATTCGGCTGCGGGTGTCACAAACAAGGCTTTTTATAGCGGAAGCAAGTCGCTCTGAGGATACTGAACTCCCAGGTGTAATTAGATACCTGGGAGCAAGTTTAGATAGTCCCGGCATAGCCGCCTTATGCGAATTCCAGAATATTATGGGTTCACTTTCCCATGATGTTTGCGGCAAGCTAAAGAACAACTTCAGCTCACTGTGATCCGACTTACGCATCGATAGGCCTTTTGAAAATTAACTATCGGCTTCCATAAAGTCAACACACGGGTCATCAGCATTTTCGTGCGACGCCCAGTTGGTAGTATTCCCACTTGTTTTGATTAATTTCATTCATAAATTACACTTCGCTGTGCCGTTTCTTATTTCATGATAATTTTTTTTTTTGATTAATTTTAATTCCATTTTGTCTTCCTGTGTTTGCGCTTGCAGCAACGATCAACGAGTGACCAACGCACGAATATCAGAAAATATCGAAAAAAAATATCGGGTATTCGATATTTGGGCAACAAAAATATCACGATATAAATATATCGTTTTCTATTAAAAACATCGATATATTGATATTTCGATATAATATCAACAACCCTAATAGGGGGTATGCGTTTTTAAAAATGCAAAAAAAACAAAAACGAACATATAAGGAACACCATACATACTAGTGATGCACGAATCCTTGGATTCGGATTCGAAGATCCGGATCTTAAAAGTATTCGTGGTAATCGAATCCAATGTACGAATCCGAGTACGAATCCGAATCCCAGTACGAATCTGAATCCGAGTACAAATCCGAATCCGAGTTCGAATCCGAGTACGAATCCCACCATAAACGATTCCTATACGAACATTACGATCCTATCTTATTTTTCTGAAATCGATTTTGATGATTTAATTGTATGCATGCATCAACCCTCCTTTAAAAAATTTGTATTTTTTCCTTATATTTAATACAAAATAATTTCCCTAAACCAGTAAGATAATGACATATCAATGTTACAAACAGGAAGTGTGCACAGGAATTGTCAAGAAAACAGCACCCTATTTAACTTAATATTTTGACATAATCAATACATGTACATGTATAAAAGCAGTTGAGCTGAGTTTACAACTTATTTTCGATTATATTTATTATAAGAAAAAAAAATCAAATCAAATAGAAATCTTATTAATTTGTTTGGGTATTCAATAAACACTTTTTGCCATTTTTGTAGAGTTTGATATTTCTGTGTCCATAGCTGTATCTGCAGGCAAGCAAAAAGTCCAAGAACCAAAAGCAAAGAAGAAAATCCGTAAACATCGACTTAAAAAATATTAGCCTCTTATGTTTAAAATGTTAAATTAACAAATCACTAAATATTTTATTAAGCTGAGTTGAGGTTTTTTTTTTTTTTTGCTCTGACGGATTCGGATTCGTCGAAATACTCGAATCCATTTGGATTCGGATTCGAATGATCCGGATCCAAAAAATTGAGGATTCGTGCATCACTAATACATACTGAGTCTATAGACCGACTTTCATGTTTCTATCTCTTCGTGTGTTCGAGTTATAGCATTTTAAAAAAGTGGGTGGTGCTGGTTGGGTGGGAAGAAGTGGACGTGCAAAAAACGTTCAAACTTGATCTGCTGCCGACCACCACGAATTCTCCCCTTCAAATTTGAAGTCTCTAGCTCTTATAGTTTCCGAGAACCATTGCTGAGGATAGGCGGACTGTCAGGGTTTTCAATGCCATGTTTGCAGAACGACTCAAAATAGGCCTCAGTTTCAGCGATTACCTCCTCATTCGAGCCAAATCTTTTTCCCTGGAGCATCTTTTTGAGATCAGCAAAGAGCCAGTAGTCGCTGGAAGCCAAATCCGGCGAGTACGGAGAATGGGGAAGAAGTTGGAAGCCCAATTTGTTGAATTTGGTCATCGTGTTCATTGACTTGTGGCACGGTGCGTTTGTTTATTGTGAGCAAACGCGGCACCCATTTGGAAAAAACCTTTTTATAGCCAATTTTTGCTGCAAAATAGTAAATGCACTACCAGTTGATAGTGAACAATCTAAGCTATCTCGCGCACTTTCACTTTGCGGTCACCCATCACAATTTTCAATATTTTTTTGGTGTTTTCGGGAGTTACTGCCTCATTTGGCTGTCCCGAACGATACCGATACGAATACCACCGACAAATGGTTGTTTTCGACGGAGTAGATTCCGGATTACGTGTTTGAAGCCATTGCTGAGCTTGAACAGTATTTTTTCCCATTATAAAACAATGTTTTATCAACACACGTAACTCGTTTTTGTCCATTTTTTTTACAACTGCAAAGGTAGCGTCACTTTAACCACTATAACTTTCTTGGTTATGTTTCGAATTACACCAAATTTTGACACATTTCATTTCATTTCAAGGTTGGTACTTCTGAACCTTGGTATACACATGGCATTATTAGCGCTATTTCTACGCTAGTCCCGGGACTTATTGAACGATGTGTTAATTTACAGGAATGACATTTGGTGTGTAATATTTTTGGGATATGGTGTTGCAAGATTCAATCATAATATGGGCGTGGCCATGCCCACATATAGACAAAATTGAAAACAGTTATATCTTAGGAACGAATTGGTCTAAAAGAGTAAAAATTGGTATATATGGAATTGAATGAAAATTAAATCTATTTCGATTAAAAATTGGGCGGGGCAACGCCCTATTAGAGCTGTTACTAATTGAATGTACAGGGTATGTCGAAGTCGAGTACTGTCGACTGCAATCCTTACTGGTTGTTTCTTAATTTCTTCGGGGAAAACAGCTGAAACATTTTCTGTTAACTTAACAGTACAACCGGAAAATACCAAAGTGCCGAAAAACAGTAACGATCCTAAGTGGCCAAAAGAACTTTACTATAATTTATTTTAATTATTGATTTGATAAATGTTTCACAGAATTATTAAAAATTTCACAAATGTAGTAGATATAGATGAATCTGCTATAAAGGAGTCGATGAATACTTGTAATCGATCTAGCATTTTAGGGCCATTTGATATTGTAGTGAAACAAAATGGAATGCAGAACAGTTCAGCATATTCGGTACTCTAATGCCCTGTAGTGAATTGGATAGTTGAGACGATTCTAGCCATCATGATATTGGAATATAGAAGCATATTTATGTTTTTTATGATGTTTGTTTAAAGACTTGTGTCTATCGAGATTTATGTATAATTTGTACAAAGGTAGATATCCAACCGCCTTAGTAAACTGTAATGCCCTTTGAAATGGATAACATAAGTATGAGACGCAACAAGCTAAACACGAATCGGAAAATAGACAAGTTTTTTTGCCACTGAGTTAATAAAAGTGGTCATCTTTTATTAATATTAATTAATTATTGGCGTACTCTACATCGGAAGACATTTAAAAAATTCGTGATATAAGAAATAGTGTAGGACAATTGTTTTGCATATTTACATATTTAGACACGGTAAGTGCTATGACAATTAATTTATTTAAAACAAATTACCGGTGTTCAGAAATATGATGCCTTCGCAAAAATTTTTAATTTGGGTTTACTCTACAAGAAGTAGAAGAAGAAGATGTATTTAATAATTTTTATTTTGCAATTAAAACAATAATGATGTTATCATGCTGATAACATGCAATTGGGTGTAGGCCACTCAAATCACAGCAGACTATTACATACTGTGCCTCACGATTAAATGGAACTTGTTCAGATCTTTCGAATGAAAAGAGAAATTAATCAAGGTCAAAAATGATTGGGGCTGATTAGCCCAATTTATAAATATGAACATCTATCTCCAAATATGTATTTATTATAGTTTCATTCGGAAGTTACAGTCACTCAAAGTTTAAAACTGATGGTGTTTCACTTAAGCTATGAAGCACTGTAGAGTATTACATACATATGTGACGTATGAACGTTTGCACATTTATATGTACATATGTATGTATGTACAAATGTAATTATTTAAAAAGAACGTGAGTAGATTGATAGGAATTTGTAAAAAAAATGTTTAATTAAAAATCTTAAATATGTATTGGTGTATACATAGGTTCGTGCACAATGATAACCACATGTGAATATACATACTTATTTACCGAACAGATCTTCGCTAAATAGTCATTGGCATGTACAAATGCTAAAATGGACAGCTCTTCAAAGCCGGAGCGGCAAAATCCCTGTCAATCTGCAAATATATTTTCAAAGTTAATATTTGCATGGGCTATACCTATACTTTACCGAGGCTCGAAACAAGGACTCAACACTGACGATATAACTAAAAATCTTGAAGCGGATTGTTCCGAAGAATTAGGTGATCAATTAGAACAGTAAGTATCTTAACTGTTGTGGGTAACAAATATTTTAATTACATATTCAATTCAATTTAAGTGAATGGTACAAAGAAATGGATCGTGCCCGTCGGCGCTCAAGGAAACCACACTTGTATTCCGCAATATTTCATTTATTTTGGAGACCTGCAGTTTTTGATGGCCTCATTAGTCTTATCTATATAATAATCAAGTAAGCTCTTGACTTTTTTTTTATTAAGAGACTAGACTATTTCATCATGTCGTGAAATGTAGGTCCACAATCCCAGCCTTATTGGCACAACTATTGCTTCAATTTCAAAGCACTGTCCGATCTGTTAGATTGGAAAATGAATCGAATAAAAAAATCATGGAATTGGAATCTTTAAGCCCCGTTGTGGAAAATATAAACGGTCAGTAGTTTTGCTAATTTATAATTGTTTTGCAATGAACACAACTCATTTGTGACTCTGTTTAAAAACAACCATAACACTTTCAAACTGAGCAGAAAAGTCCTGAATGCATATATGTATGTAACTGTTTGTTATGCACACTCGTCATTAGTTTGTGTAACACAAAAATCCCATCATGTTTACCATATATGGTATTATAGTTTAAATTCCGTCTTAATTTCATTACCAAACACCTTTCAGGTTCTATTATTTCAGAGAGCACGGTACCAGCAGAAACTAGTTTTGTTCAATACATGTGGTCAGATGTTACCAGTTTAGGGTGTATGCTAGTACTCTCCACGTTATTTTGTTGCTTTTTACTGCATCACGTAGATTTACGACAGCGACTAATGGGAGCTCGAATGCGCATTGCTTGCTGTTCTCTCATCTACCGCAAAACCTTACGTTTATCAATGAAATCTGCAGGGCGGACTCCAGCTGGTTATCTAATTAATTTACTTTCAAATGACGTGAATCGATTGGATTATGGATTTATTTTTATTCATTGGATTTGGATTATGCCCATACAAGCTGTACTTATCTGCTACTTAATATGGATGCGTATTGGTGTTGCCGCTTTAGTTGGTGTCCTTGGTTTGTTAATAAAAACTATTCCCGTACAAACACTTCTGAGCAAATTGGCATCAAAACTGCGAATGAGAATTGCCGAACGTACTGACGCAAGAGTTGGCATTATGAATGAACTTGTACAAGGAATCCAAGTTATAAAAATGTATGCCTGGGAAAAACCTTTTCAGGCTGTTGTGGCCGAGGCAAGGCGTCGAGAAATTAAGCAGATAAGATATGCATCATATTTGCGAGGATTTTATCTTAGTACTATGGTATTCACAGAACGGTCTACGCTTTACATCACAGTAGCTGCTGCAGTTCTTTTGGGTCGTAGTATTTCAGCGGACGTTGTATTTTCCGCTGCCAGTTACTACAACATTCTACAGCTAGTAGCAGCAATTTGGTATCCCTTGGCTGTATCGTTTGGAGCTGAAGCTTTGGTTTCCTTAAAACGAATACAAAACTTTCTTTTGCTTGAAGGCTCTGATGATAAAGCTCATGGAATTACACACAAGAGAGATGATGGGTTGAATAATGACAGTGTATCTATAAAATTACAAAACATCACCGCTTGTTGGGAGATTGAGAAGATGCCGAAAACTTTACATGGTATTAATTTGGATGTACAGAGGGGACAGTTATGTGCTATAATTGGTTCAGTTGGATCGGGAAAAAGTTCGCTCTTGCAGCTCATTTTGGGCGAATTGCCAATCATAGATGGCAACGTTGTTGTGCAAGGTGAACTGTCGTATGCATCACAAGAACCATGGCTTTTTAACGGAACCGTTCGACATAATATACTTTTTGGAGAACAATACGACAGCAAACGATATCACGAAGTGACCAAATGTTGTGCGCTTACAACAGATTTCCAGCAATTACCGCGTGGAGATAAAACGACAGTCGGCGAACGTGGTGCATCGCTTTCTGGCGGGCAACGAGCTCGTATTAGCTTAGCACGAGCAGTTTACAAACAGGCTTCTATATATCTTCTTGATGACCCATTAAGTGCTGTGGATGCACATGTGGGACGACATTTATTTGATGAGGTGATTGGACCTCATGGACGGTTGGCTAATCAGAAAGCGACTCGGATTCTTATCACACATCAAATTCACTTTTTATCGGGTGCGGATTGGATAGTTATAATTGACCAAGGCCGCATTTTGCAACAAGGAACTTATAACGATCTCATTAATAGTAATTTTGATTTTGCTAAACTTTTGGAACGTAACAAAGAGGAAAAGTTAAACTCAGAGGAGGAATCATCCGAATTAGATAGTTTATATGATGATGATATTCCCTACATCGATGGAGTCGGCGATGGAGTTTACCAACCACTTCGCCGACACAGTACTCTCGACAGTTCGACGACGCATAAATCGGTATGAATTGTGGTATGAAATAATTTTACAATGTTATTCACATGGTTTGTCAAAATTATAGGAGAGTACAGAAAAAGACTTAGACAGTATTGAAGGGATCCCCGAGGAGCAAGCAGAAGGTGGAATATCACCACGTGTGTGGATTGAATACTTTTGTGCAGGGAGTTCTCTAATGGGTCTCAGTTTTATGATCTTTATAATGTTGTTGTCTCAAGCAGTCTGCAGCGGATCAGACTATTTTGTAAACATTTGGACACAACAAGAGTATTTCCGATCAACTGACCAACCAACTGAATTTACTACTATGGAATGTTTATATATTTATGGAGCCTTAATAATTGGAGTCGTTGCTGTAAGTGATCACTTCTGTTAACACCTATGCATGTAAGAAATGTTAATAAAACATTTTTTTTTTTCGTTTAAGATGACGGTGTTCCGGGGATTTCTTTTCTTTAAAGTTTGCATGCACGCCTCGAAGGTGTTACATGATCGGATGTTTGGCTGCCTACTTCACGCGACTATTCGTTTCTTTGATACAAATCCATCTGGCAGAATTTTAAATAGGTTTTCAAAAGATATGGGTGCCATTGATGAACTTTTGCCACGCGCAATGATGGATTTTATTCAAGTAGCTCTTGTAATGTTCGGCATATTAATAGTCATATGTGTTATGAATCCAATTTTACTTATTGCAATCCTGATTGTTGCTGCGATTGATTCGCTGATTTTAAAACTGTACTTGCGACCATCTCAGGACTTAAAACGTCTTGAAGGCATTTGCCGGAGTCCTGTATTTTCTCATCTATCTGCCTCCCTCTCCGGCTTGGCCACTATACGTTCTAGAGAACTCCAGGATGTTGTTGCAAAAGAATTTGACTGCCTTCAGGACGTGCATAGTGGAGTCTGGCAGTTGACAATGGCTTCTAATACCGCTTTAGGATTATGGCTGGACTGCGTTAGCTGTTTGTTTTTAACATCTGTTACATTTAGCTTTATTCTTTTAAGTGGTGGTACGTATTTTGTTGATTTTTATGACAATTTTCCAATCTGTTGGATATTTTTTCAGAAACTTATAGCGGTAATGTTGGGTTAGCAATATCACAAGCAATGATACTAACTGGAATGGTACAGTATGGAGTGCGACAAGTAGCTGAATCATTACAACAAATGACAAGTGTGGAACGCGTTTTGGAATATACAGAATTAGAGCAAGAGTCAGAAAACAGAACGTTGCCCCCTAGCAATTGGCCTACTCACGGACAAATTGAATTTCGAAACCTGAATTGCCGATACGATCCAAATGGCCCAGCTGTTCTAAAACAATTAAACTTGGTTATAGAACCTGGCTGGAAAGTGGGTGTTGTGGGACGTACTGGCGCAGGAAAGTCTTCATTAATAGGAGTACTGTTCCGACTCGCGTATATTGATGGAGATGCCTTAATTGATGGCGTTGAAACTGGCGGAATTTCTTTAGAATCATTGCGAACACAAATCTCAATTATTCCACAAGACCCGGTGCTTTTTTCAGCCACAATACGATATAATTTGGACCCATTTGAAAAGTATAAAGACGCGGATCTTTGGAACGCTTTAGAAAAAGTAAGTGGAATTGAAAAAATATTTTATGGAAAAACTTAATTGAGATTAATTCTGTTAAGGTCGAACTGAAGAATGCAGTGCCAGGCCTCGATATGATGATAACGGAACGTGGTAGTAATTTCAGCGTTGGTCAACGGCAATTACTTTGTTTAGCACGTGCAATTTTAAGAAACAACAGAGTACTTGTTTTAGATGAAGCCACTGCCAATGTGGATCCTCAGTAAGTATTGAATGCGTTTACTATCGATCGGATTATTAAGTATTTACTTACTTAAAATATATATAGGACTGATTCGCTGATACAGCGTACAATCCGAGAGAAGTTTCAGCACTGCACTGTGTTGACTGTTGCTCACCGGCTGCATACTGTCATGGACTCAGATCGCATTATTGTGATGGACGCTGGATCTGTTCAAGAATTTGATGTTCCATACATATTACTAAAGAAGCCGAATGGAATGTTGCGTCAAATGGTTGATGCAACTGGCAATGAACGTGATGCCTTAAAAAAAATTGCCAGTAATACTTATAAGAAAAACATTGCAAACTAAATAATCCTCATATTTCTACAAAAAGCCAATGGTAGAATCGATGATAAATTGTACTTATTTTTTATGGTACTTAATATAAACACTTTTTGATACTTATGGTGACTTAACATACGTTCACAGATATGATATTTAGACAAGTGATTATGACTGCCTTTTAAACACACCTTAAATTTACTGACAGTACTCATTAATCTTTGTTATTTTTATTTTTTGTTAATGGATACTTTTTTAATAAACAAGAATAATTATATAATATATGTGTTTTTGTATATACCATAAGCTGCAAGCGAAAATTTAGGAATAAAAAGTTAGTGTAAACTCTCAAAGATACCGCAGCAGCGTGAACGGGGTATCAAACTAATTATCAAATGTACTGGGAGAGAGAGAGAGAACAAAGAGAGCAGTAAAAACAACGACGATATTAGTCCACTTGTGATAAGAAACATCAGCACCAAACATAAAAAAGTTACAGCGAAAATATAGAAATAACCAGTCCGGAATTGCAATCGACAGTGCTCGGCTTCCACTTACCCTATACATTCAATTTGTAACGGCTGTCAAAGTGCGTTGCCCTGCCCAATTTTCCATCGAACCAGATTCAGTTTCCATTCAATATCGTATATACCGATTTTTACTCTTCTAGACCAATTGGTTACATTTCCATTTTATGATTGAATCGTATTATACTCCATCCCAATTGCATACGACTTCTCTTTCGATACTGTTTAAGGACGTAAATTCTGATATTTTCGACGCGCATAAAACTAATATACCCTAGTACATTAAGGTAAAGGGTATAAAAATCGAGAAATCGAAAAAAAGGTTGAGGGCTCTCTCACTTGACGTTCGAGAGATGCACATAATGCCAAACGCGATAAGTAAATCATTTAGTTTCAAAGCTTAGTCAGTTTATACTAACGAAAAAAAAAGATTTTAGAAAAAAGCATCATTTTTGACTGAACGTTCTTGTGGGAGCTATGATATAGTGGTCGGATCAAGATATTTTTAAGATATAAAATCCCTTCAAAAATCTAGAAGGATTTTGCACTAAAACAGGCTGACGGGAGCTATAGGAACTCGATGAGCTAGTCAAGAATACATAAAATTTACGTGGTTAGAGATGACTCCTTCTGTGCGTTGCAAACTTAATGAAAAAAATAATATACTCATTTAAAAGTACACTAATATACTTGTACATAGATATGCATATATGTATATTTAAGCGATTATGTCTTTTAAACATTTATTTATTCAATTTTGTTTTAATCCTTATTGATCAGATTATGTGATAAAACATAAGCTGGAAAAATTTCCGATTTTTTTCAAAATAAATTTTTCTTAGTAGTTTTAGTCGAAACTTCTGTAGATATGGATAACTCTACGAAATCGATCCGACAAAACCCATACCAATCTGGAAGTATATTTTCGCGGTTATTTTTCAAATGGATTGTGCCACTACTCTACCAAGGCTCGAAACAAGGGCTTTGTACAGATGACTTGACAAAATGTCTTGATGATGATAAATCCACAGATCTGGACTACAAGCTGGAAAAGTTAGTATGCTTGTTTTAATATGGAATTATGTAATATTACACTTAAACTTTGTTTATTCAGTGAATGGTGTAGGGAATTGGAAGGAGCTGGCCAGAGTTCTAAAAAACCACACTATAGTGCGTTGCTTAAATTATTTTGGCGATCAGCAGTCATTGACGGAATTTTGAATCTTTATTACATACTTATTAGGTTTGTGTTGGTATTTATTTAATTGACATGAGGATTCTATACGTTTTTAATTTTTAGGTGTGTCAATTCGGCTGTATTTGCACAACTTTTGTTTCAAGTCGAAAAATCACACTCTCAGGTTCAATTTGAGAGCAATGTAACTAATTTGGACGGTTAGTATTTTTATCGATCGAAAAATGAAATCTTGTTTTCTTGAGGTTTTTAGTAAATGTAAAGTATTAAGTAGTAAAATATTATATCACATCCTTTATCAAATACTGTAATATTTACAATTAGAACTGTAATTTATTTGACTAAATATTTCGCATCATTTAAGTTTTTATTAATGAAAACAAGAGTGAAGCACACAACTTTATGCAGCTTATTTGGACTGATGTTAACAATTTAGGATATATGCTGATACTCTCTACTTCATTCTGTTGCGTTTTGCTTCGACGGATTGAACTGCGCCAGAGACTTATGGGAGGTCGAATGCGCATTGCCTGCTGTTCTCTTATCTACCGCAAAACATTACGTTTATCAATGAAATCTGCGGGACGGACTTCCCCAGGCTATCTTATTAATTTACTTTCCAATGACGTGAATCGATTGGATACTGGATTTATGTTCATACATTGGATTTGGATTACGCCTATTCTGGCAGTACTGATCTGTTACTTAATATGGATGCGTATTGGAATTGCCGCTTTGGTAGGCGTTGTTAGTATGATACTTCAAACAATTCCCGTACAAACATTCTTGAGCAAATTGACCTCGATATTACGAAAGAGAATTGCCGAACGAACTGATGCTAGAGTCAGCGTTATGAATGAACTTATTCAAGCAATCAAAGGGAAAAGCCATTTCAGGCTGTTGTAGCCGAGGCAAGACGCCGCGAAATTAAACAGATAAGATGTGTTTCATACTTGAATGGGTATAACCTAAGTGCGATGGTGACCATAGAACGCTTAACGCTTTTTATCACATTGGCGACAGCAGTTCTTTTAGATCGTAATATTTCAGCGGACATTGTCTTTTCTGCTGCCAGTTACTACCGTATTCTTAATATGGTGGTGGGAGTGAGATATCCTGTGGCCGTTTCATCTCTGGCTAAAGCCTTGGTCTCCTTAAAACGAATACAACACTTTTTTTTTCTCAAGGAATGTGGTGATAAATCAAATGAAGTTACACACAAGAGAGATGATGGGTTGAATAATGACAGTGTATCTATAAAATTACAAAACATCACCGCTTGTTGGGAGATTGAGAAGATGCCGAAAACTTTACATGGTATTAATTTGGATGTACAGAGGGGACAGTTATGTGCTATAATTGGTTCAGTTGGATCGGGAAAAAGTTCGCTCTTGCAGCTCATTTTGGGCGAATTGCCAATCATAGATGGCAACGTTGTTGTGCAAGGTGAACTGTCGTATGCATCACAAGAACCATGGCTTTTTAACGGAACCGTTCGTCATAATATACTTTTTGGAGAACAATACGACAGCAAACGATATCACGAAGTGACCAAATGTTGTGCGCTTACAACAGATTTCCAGCAATTACCGCGTGGAGATAAAACGACAGTCGGCGAACGTGGTGCATCGCTTTCTGGTGGGCAACGAGCTCGTATTAGCTTAGCACGAGCAGTTTACAAACAGGCTTCTATATATCTTCTTGATGACCCATTAAGTGCTGTGGATGCACATGTGGGACGACATTTATTTGATGAGGTGATTGGACCTCATGGACGGTTGGCTAATCAGAAAGCGACTCGGATTCTTCTCACACATCAAATTCACTTTTTATCGGGTGCGGATTGGATAGTTATAATTGACCAAGGCCGCATTTTGAAACAAGGAACTTATAACGATCTCATTAATAGTAATTTTGATTTTGCTAAGCTTTTGGAACGTAACAAAGAGGAAAAGTTAAGCTCAGAGGAGGAATCATACGAATTAGATAGTTTATATGATGATGATATTGCCTACATCGATGGAGTCGGCGATGAAGGTTACCAACCACTTCGTCGACGCAGTACTCTCGACAGCTCGATGACGTATAAGTCGGTATAAATTTGTGAAATAAAATAATTTTGCAATGTGTTATTTATGTAGTTAGTTTGCAAATTATAGGATAGTTCAGAAAAAGACTTAGACAACATTAAGGACATTCCCGAGGAGCAAGCAGAAGGTGGAGTATCATCACTTGTATGGATTCACTACTTTCGTGCAGGCAGTTCTCTAATGGGTCTCAGTTTAATGATCTTTATAATGTTTATAATTTCTAACATCGGTAACTTTTATTCTTTTAGGTGGCGGTAAGTCCTTTAGATACATTTGTTGAAAACTCATTTCTCAAACGATTCTTTTCAGAAAGTGACAATGGCAAAGTTGGCTTAGCAATATCTTCAAATGGCCCAGCTGTTCTAAAACAATTAAACTTGGTTATAGAACCTGGCTAGAAAGTGGGTGTTGTGGGACGTACTGGCGCAGGAAAGTCTTCATTAATAAGAGTACTGTTCCGACCCGCGTATATTGATGGAGATGCCTTAATTGATGGCGTTGAAACTGGCGGAATTTCTTTAGAATCATTGCGAACACAAATCTCAATTATTCCACAAGACCCGGTGCTTTTTTCAGCCACAATACGATATAATTTGGACCCATTTGAAAAGTATAAAGACGCGGATCTGTGGAACGCTTTAGAAAAAGTAAGTAGAATTGAAAAAATATTTTATGGAAAAACTTAATTGAGATTAATTCTGTTAAGGTCGAACTGAAGAATGCAGTGCCAGGCCTCGATATGATGATAACGGAACGTGGTAGTAATTTTAGCGTTGGTCAACGGCAATTACTTTGTTTAGCACGTGCAATTTTAAGAAACAACAAAGTACTTGTTTTAGATGAAGCCACTGCCAATGTGGATCCTCAGTAAGTATTGAATGCGTTTACTATCGATCGGATTATTAAGTATTTACTTATTTAAAATATATATAGGACTGATTCGCTGATACAGCGTACAATCCAAGAGAAGTTTCAGCACTGCACTGTGTTGACTGTTGCTCACCGGCTGCATACTGTCATGGACTCAGATCGCACTATTGTGATGTACGCTGGATCTGTTCAAGAATTTGATGTTCCATACATATTATTAAAGAAGCCGAGTGGAATGTTGCGTCAAATGGTTGATGCCACTGGCAATGAACGAGATGCCTTAAAAAATATTGCCAATGAAACTTATAAGAAATGCAGTTCTAATTAAGATGCTGCACACAAATTTTACCTTATTCAAATTAAATTGAAATAAGCATATCAATATTCATAATTGTAATATAGTTATATTCACAAATTCAGATACTTTTCATTTGGCATGTTTACCGTTTTGAAATATGTTTATAGAAAAAACATTAAGACTTGTTTTAAGTGGCGACATTAAGTATTTAGGTTGGACATTACCACTTATCAACTTAAATCACTTCTGGCAATGAACGAAATTGTTTTGAATCATCAATATATCCACTTTTGAAAAAAAAAACTTCAGCTCGTACATCAAACAAGTGTGGGAATTGGAAATTATTCGGGTACGTATTTGTCCATTAAGATCTATCGCATAGAATTGCTACCGTGTCAGTTTCATTTTGTAAGAGGTTTTCATCAGGCTGTAGGTGGTAATCTGCTCAAAGTGTAATTTTAGCAAGTGATGCCTGTTGACATAATCTGATGCCTGCAATGAGATGCAAATAGGTGAAACAATATTAGAAGGTACTGAAAAAAGTTTCAACAGGACGATTTTAACTGAACATAGACAACTTTTTGATCGTAAGTGCATAAAACGTTCGCAGTTTTTGCGTTGGTTTTTAAAGAAGCCTGCAATTATTTGACAGAGAGTTTTTTCGAATTCAATTTATTGTCAGGTAGTTTTGGTATAAACGAAAATAACGTTCACGTTTTTATTAAATTACTTAAATTCAAAGAAAAGAATCAAGTAACGTAAAAGATCCAGTAATTGGTTATATGCCATTTACGAATATATCTGAATATTTAAGATTACTTTGAACATTTTTGAAAATAAATTGAACTCACCAATAAAGCATGTTTTTCAATTTGTGTTTCTTTAACATACAATTCAACTGGATTCGTATAATGGGAACGACACAAGTCTAAAAGCTCCAAAAGCGGCCGCACAACGGGTGTGCTTATCCGTCGGCAATTGTACAAATCAACAAATCGCAAATTTCGACAAGCGTCAAATAACAGCAATAGATGCTCATTGTCTATGTTGGAGTAACGAAAACTCAGAATCTCCAAGTGATTTAATTTGGCGAATAAGTTGACGATACTTGGTTCCATCCTATACCAACACTGAAGCTCACGTAGAGCACTCATTTGAGCAATTAACACGGCATCCGGTGTGCTTATCTTGTGCATGGCAATCTGCAGACAGAGCAGTTGCTCAGACTTTTGTTGGGCCAGTGCGACAAATATTTCGAAAGGTATATCGGCACCAATTAACTCTAGGTATTTAAGCTTTGGTAAATCAGCAAGCATTTTGTAGTTCGTTGTTGTATTTTTTATGATGGGAAGAGATAATTCCTCGAGGTTCACACAATGATGCAACATTTTACTGATTACCTCTGTGTTTATGTATTGACCAGTTTGCCGCTGAAGTCTCAAGCAGCGCAAGTTACTCATTGCAATGCAAAATTCAACGATTCTAAACGATCTCAAAGGTACGCTGTTACAGACTTCAAGAGTGTGCAGTTGTTTTAATTCGGCGAGGTTCTCTCCAAGATAGTTGAAAGCGTTTATTGAAAGGCGCCGCAAGTTCGGGAGCCCACGTAGTGTTAGAATAAAACTTTTCAAGGTATCACTGCACCTATTACTCGCGTAGATGTCAATGGATTGGAGATACTGTAGACTAGTAATACATGAAAAATAATCCGACGGCCATGTATCACTGTAGTCCAAAGCAATATATTTCAGATTGGTACAGTATTCAGCAATATGTAGCAAAAGATGTGTTGCGAAAAAGCCATTCCAGCTTATAATGTTGTCACCAACGAATTGGAGGAATTTTTGAGTTTTACTTTTGCTCAATCCTGCGAGTAATTTGCTACCAATCCTACGGTATTTAATTTTCGCGTATCGTAAAAATATTTGCTGAAACCGAACGCATGATTCAGCAAAGCTTATTTGACTTTGCAAGTCCAGGAAACATATCACGTGCCTCAAACAGTCGTCGTTGAGCTCCAAGAAGGTACTCATGTTTAAATATGTATATGTATGCACTCTTATCACCTTTTTCTTAAAACAAGAGTTGCTACTCGATACATAACGACCAACGTTCTAAGTTATAATGAATTTATATTGAAAACAAATAAAGAAAAAATTATAAATAAAAATGAAAACTTAAGAATTACTTATCAATTACTGTAACGTTTTTTGATTGAACATTGATCAGCCTTAAAGGCTATAAAATATTTTTATAATTTAAGAAAAAAATAATAACGTTAACTTGGCTTGTATACAGCTTTGAAATAAATTAGAAAAGTTTGATTAAGGGGTTACATGGGTTTCGCTGGTTCAAAAAAAAAAAAATTTTTTTTTTTGACTTATTAATTTCTACATCATCTCAATAATATTATCCTAAATTTTCAAGTCGATCCGAATAGTAGTTTTGAAGATACAGCTTTTGGAAGGTACGCGCTCCAAGTCACTTTTATTGTTACTCAAAACTTTAAACGCGTTTTTCTCGTAACTGTGGTTTTAAAGTCGGTTGTCAAAATTTCTCGAAAACTACTCAACCGATCTTGATGAAATTTTACACACATGTTTGAGATACAATTTACTCGTGCTTGAACGAAGGATTTTGTTTTTTTTCAATTACAAATTTTTAAAAAAAAAAAAATTTCGCGAAAATTTGACTCAAATTGTTTTTTTTTAGGAAAAAGGTCTGCCAAAATTACAATTTTGGCTTATTTTGTTTTTCCTTCGTTCAAGCACGAGCTTATGGTTTTATCTAAAACACGTATTTTTTGTTTTTCCTTTTTAATGATCCTGTCAGGAGTTATGCTGACAACGCGTAGGCATCTTATTTTCGAAGGGTCACCGAATATGACGTCACAATGGCGAAGTTTCAATTTTTTTTTTTTTTTTTAAATGCAGAAAATATTCTTAAAATGTGTATCTTCAAGACAGAAAAAAGTTTGAATTAAATAAATAATTTTTTTTAGTAAAAAAAAATTATTGAAAATAGGCCTTTTTTTACACTGCGAAACCCATGTAACCCCTTAAATAATTAAAAGGTCATTTGGATGGAGCCTTTTTAGACGTCTATGTATCGTTGCTCTAGACAAACGATTTGCAAGGTTAATGGGAATCACAAGGAGCCGATTGTTATACCTAGTTGGAATATTGAGCTCGTTATGTAATGTTTTGTTCCTAATGAACATTGGAGCTCCAGTCACTGCTCTGAGTGCTTTGTTTTGTGCAATTTGAATTCGTTTCCTGTTTGAACTACAGGAAGCTCGCCATAGTTGAATTCCGTATTTCCAGGAGGGTGCCATGACTTGCTTGTAGATTAAAAGCTTGTTTGCAGTGCTAAGTTTACTTCAAGGTCCAATCAGCCAGTTAAATTTACAAAGCTTTCCAGAGGAAGTAAGGGCGACGTTTTTGCGTTAACCATGTGAGACGTTTGTCAAGGTGACAATCCAAGTATTTCACAATTGTGCACTGAGTAAATGGTAATCCGCCTAGAGTGACTGGTGGCGTGGCGCTTCTACGAAGGGTGAAAGTACACAGTTGTGATTTACCTGGGTTCACCTTGATGTTCCATCTTCTTGACCAATGTTCTAGCTTGTTTAAATGTTGTTTAAATGTTCTAGCGTTGTAAATTGAAAGCGGCTATGGTTGGAGATTCATCAGTGGAAAGCACTGCTGTATCATCAGCATACACCGATAAAATCATGGAACTGGATAACGGTAACGGAATATCCGCTGTAAATTGAGAAAAGCAAGGGAGTCAAGACTGGAATGACCCCCTAAGGGGCCCAATACTACCAGTATTCTACCCGGCAGCAAGCTTATCGGTCTATAAGACGCGACAAGGTTCTCCGGTTTTCCAGGCTTAGGAAACATTACGACTTCGGCACATTTCCATTACATCATACCCTTCAGAGATAGGGCCTTTGCTACTTTTCCGTTGATGCCATCATACCCCGGCGAATTTTTTAATTTTAATGCTCTAATATCCATTCGTACCTCCTTAGGCGAAATCGATTTAACTGTCTCTGATGAAACGCATGCATCCTGAAGGCGTACCAAGGTACGATTCACGTCAACAGGAGTTGCGAGATTGAAAAGCATGAACCTCGACGAAAGCTTATCAGCGAGGGCAGTAGCTTTTTCCGAGTTGCTTCGGCACCATCTGTTATTCTGGTACAAAATAGGAGCACGTCGAATTGGTTGTAGTTTCACGCATTTTGTGGCTCTCCAAAGTTTGAAATCAGATAATTTGTTTGGGTCGGCGTTTTGAAGCTTCTCATTTAAGTATGTTGACCTTTCTACTCTAATTTTAAAAGAGAGTTTTTTGTTTGTTTTTCTTTTTTTCAATCTGAAACATGAAAGTTCAGCACTTTCATAAATTACAAAATGTTTTTTTCCGTTTCCATTTTTCCGTTATTAAGTAACGAATTTTCGCCGATTGTTTGTTTGATAATGGTTCCAAATAAGTTTTAGATACAACAAAATAAAATAGAAAACCAGTAAAGGCGGTATAATCAAGTATTCTCACCAAATCCAAAAAAAAATTATCAATTTAAATTTAAAAACGTTTTCTTTTTTCAACATTTTTTTCGTCTGCAATTAACTATGTTAATATTATGTTAAACTTTCGCCAACAGCAAACGCAATGTTAACACATATGAATTCATAGCTGACAGTCTGTTATTAGAGAGTAACTATTAAAAAAAAGTGGGCGGTGCTCGTTGGGCGCGAAGGAGAGGCCGTGGCAAAAATTGCTTCAAATTTGATCTAACGTTTGTCAAAACGAGCCTATCTTCTACATTTCAAGTCTCTAGCTCTCATAGTTTCTGAGAACCATTGGTGAGGACGGACGGACAGACAGTGCTCAATCTATTTCTCTTATCGTCCTGATCAAGAATATACTTTATGTATATACTTTATAGTCTCCCTCTCCCCTCCTTCTATGCGTTACATTCAAACCGTCTTAAACAAACTGATACACAGTATGTGCAGTGGCGTATCTATACCATCTGGGGCCCGTGGCAAATTCGTTTGATGGGGCCCTATCAGTAAAAATCGTCACGTTGTACTCAGTTAAGAAAAATATTATTAAATATTATGAAGAAAGATATTTATTAAGAAAAATCTTTTTATCGAGCTTTCTGTTCCGCAAAAGTGTCTATAACATCATCAAAGTTTAAAGATCTGGCCATAGAATTTTTAATAGTGAGAATAGCCAAGTTACATAACCTGTCTTGTCTCATAGAGTTTCTTAAATAGGTTTTTATCAATTTTAGTTTTGAAAATGATCGTTCAGCACTCGCTGTAGTCACTGGAATTGTAAGAAGTAACATTAATGCAGTGCATACCTACTTCAGGAAAGCTGCAGGACATAAAATGATATTTTATTATTAATAAATCAGCAAGGTCAGTGTCATTCAAAACTTTTAAAGTGGAAGGCTGCGAAACACTGAAATTTGAAACAATTTCATTCATTGGAAGGAAACGCGATTTTAGTTAATTTATAATGATGTCCAATACTCGATAAAATATGTTCACTTTGAACAAACTTTCTGGATCATCTCCGCAAAGCTCATCAAAATGACGTTTTACCTTCCTCTGACGAGTTTTAGAAAATTCAGGGGTGATAGACCATTTTTCTGCTACACTATTTGCTTCCACTTTTAAATTTTCAAATTCATTGCGATACCTTTCCAATTCTTCTAGACGAATTTGGTGGTGGCTTTAGACTGAAGCGCTTTAGAGGCTGCATCGATAGTAAGTAAAATATTGTAATGAAAAACCAATTTAAAATAAATCTTTCCTCTGATTTGCGATTTAAAATAATTGTTGTCATTGGCGCTTTTTGGACTTCAACAAATCGAACTTTTAAAGCAAAAACGGCATCATAACGTCCTACCCATCTAGTAGGGTTTAATGTTTTTAATGTTATTGAAGTTGAAGACTCATTTTCTTTATGAGATATCAAACCTGATAAAATATTCCATCTTTTGATAGTATGCCCAAAAAGATTACAAATTTGTTTAACTGTTTAAAAAAAATTGCATATCAATAACCTCTCTCACTGCATCATTGAGTACTAGAAAAATGTTTCTTTAATGACAAGTGTCTGTGGGATCCCATTATCATCTTTTTCGATGATACAATAACGGTAAAGTTTGTCTCACTTTGGATTTTAAGCAGAACTTATAAAAATATACTTTTCAAATAAAATAAAATACTCAGGTACAATGTAAAAAAAATATTTTTGTGCTCGCGGCCTCTTGGGTCGGGGGCCCGTGGCATTTTGCCAGCCCCGCCACCCTATTGTTACGCCACTGAGTATGTGTACAGGTTATAATACTCCTGTTCGTTTAAAAAAGAATATTAATAAAGTAAGAAACTGCTGTTTTTACATACTTTAAATTAATTCAATCTCGCGCGTAAATTTCGTTTTTAATGCAGCCCTTGTCAACCAACAATCTCACTCACGACCAGTGCTGCTATTGTTACTATTTACCGGACAAATTTGTCGTATTTGAAATGAAAGAAGCAATGCACTCCGGCGGACATTTGTTCGATGTCACTTGACATTTGTCGCGAACATACGTCAAGTGACTTCCCTTCTCGGTTTAATGTTAAACATACTACCCTGCTTAACATGCTGTTAGCACCAAATCGGATGCCGAATTTACACCACCCATTTTGATATGTTTTGTCTCATTTTCATACGGACTGTCCTTTTCTTAGCTGCTGCTAACATTTCATAATAATGTTAATAACATTTTTAAAAAATTTTACTCTCAAATTGATGACATCTCGCATATTTTTCTTTTATTTTTATAAATTATGATATAAATTTGCGTATTTCGAGAAAAGGAAACCAAACCAAAGTGTAATTAGTTTTGTTGGTGTTGTTGTTGCTGCACGGATACCCTAGTCGAGTCCAGATAGTTTGGTTTTGGGTCGTTGGACGGTTCGGGCTTGTGCGTGCGTGCGAGCGAGCGTGCGGGCGCTAAAATAAAGAAAAAATAAATATTTAATCAAAAAATGGGTGCCTGCGTCTGCCGCATGAATGCGGACAACGAAACGATGAGCGTATCATCGGCAAGTGTATCCCGGCCGCCAACGACAGGTGAGCTACAATTTTAAGTTGCCGCCTCTTCACAGTTTCTTATAAAATGAGCACAAGGACAGACTCATTTGCTGCGTCACATTGGCGTTATAATGTTTTGTTGAATAGTTTTATTTGTCGATTTTTTTGTCTTTAATAACACAAATTATAGTATATATCTCCCACCCACTATTATTTCTGATTAACATGCCGTCGACTTTTGTAGGGATAGCTTTGGGTGGAGCAGCGCGCAAAAATCGTCCTCTCTGCCATGAGACCATACGTTGGCGTTCCGATGTACCTCTAACCGAGGGCCAATTACGCTCAAAACGTGATGAATTCTGGGATACAGCTCCTGCTTTTGACGGACGGAAAGAAATTTGGGATGCACTGCGTGCCGCAACAAACGCTGCTGAATCATTAGACTTTCAATTGGCACAAGCCATACTCGATGGAGCGAATATCTCCGTGCCGAATGGGTGAGTATGGATACAAATGTGGGCTTTATTGTTGTAGGTACATATGTTTGCATTATCGTCACTGTTGTTACCTTATCAACTTTGATCTCGTTTCAGTTCAGTAGTGGATTATTTATTCAGCCACTACCCGCTAATTACTTTGTTATGCGCTTTAAGTTTTCTATTTAGTTTAACTGTCGAATTGTCGTTGTGTCGTTCGGCTTAGTCGCTTTGACAGTAGTAGAGTGGTTATTAATACAATGCCATTAGCGTAAACACAGTCTAAAATCAATATGCATACACGACTGTCGGAATAGTTGCGTCTAGAAGCGCTAATTGCTGTGGTGTTGCCTTTTTCAAACACAGACTTTGATTGCGGTGTGATTTTAAAACAATTCTGACGCTTTTCTTATCTGTGTAATATGTTCGATTACAGCTTAGATCAATTCTTTCATTCAAGAAAACTAAAAAAAAAAAAACCGTTTGACATTTCATTTTCCATTTTATTTCCATTGCATAGTGAGTTCAACTTAAAACTTGGCGACAATAAGTTTTTTATGCCAAAATGTATGAAGGTCAGCTTGGTCGTTGATGTGTTTTTTCATGTCGCGATTGTATCAGGTTTCATTCTTATATTGTTTTGTTTTGTTTCTTTTCTGAAGTTACGAGCTTCAAATGTAGACCGGAAGTGTGCGATAAAAAGTTTTTGGTTAGACAGCCAGATAGTAAAATGTACTGTTGTGTCTTCAATTAGGCCTTTTCCAATATCGGACGAAGCCTAAATTGAACGAAGTCTGTTAAAGTTTCCAGGCAAGATTAGCGTAGCTTTGTTTCCACCTTGAGCTGCTTTTGTGCAAATATGAGTACATAGGCAAAGACTTGTATCGAACCGACGCGCTGATAAGCGCTGTCAAATCATTATAGTTTATCGCACCTGCGAAAAAAAAAAAAAATATCTCAAAAGTATTTTGAAAATGTTGATGCTTTTTGTTGGAACGTATTTGTGCTTTTTAATGCCATGTGTCGCTATTCTTGTGTTTGGCAATGAAATATTACTGGGCCAAATCGATAATTAATACATATGGCTGACTGGTAGCTGTTTTAACTAATATAGAAACGTGTTGTTGTTGTCAAAAACATGCCGTCGTTGTTGTCGTCGTAGCTGATGATGTCTTTGATAAGATATGTTTGCGTGTGGCTTTTTATTCAAATTTATATAGAAGTTATTGTGCGCATTAATTAATTATAAATACATCTTGTTTATTAAGTGGGATTTTAAATAATTGGAATTTTTTATTGAACGTATAGCTACCTCACAGAATGCTATGACGAGCTAGGCACACAATACAAAGTGCCGATCTACTGTCTTTCATATCCGATAAATATCGTTAAAGAGGAAAATGGACGTGATTCACCTGCTGAATACTCAGAGCCCGTCGATGGCGGCACCGAAGTGTTCCTCAAATTGAGAATATCATCATCGATGATCGATGTAAAATTGCCAGTTTACTCAAAAGACACTGTGGGACAGTGTAAAAAGAAATTACAGGTATATAAAAAAATTAATAAATAAGAGAATGGTTGATTAATTGATAATTGTCTATAATATGCTCTCCATACAGTCCAACGAAGGCGTTGATGCATGTTGTCAACGTTGGTTCTACAGTGGCAAACTACTTGGTGATAAAGTGCCCATCGATGAGTGTAATATTCAACAGGGCTATGTGGTGCAGGTCATTGTAAATAATGAGCATTATAATCACGATAATAGCACGAGTATAGCGGCAAAAGCGAATTCAAGCTAGCGGCATAGAACAACAACGCGCCTAGTCAAAATGCATAATAACTATAGAATGGGCCACAGCAACAGCAACAGCAAGAGCAACAGCAACAGCAACACTAACAACAAGTTCAGAGCTAACAACTTTCAACAGTTGCGGGAGCGAAAGTCATTTAAAACATTGAACGTTTGCTGCAGTAAATCAAATGACTGTAACTTTAACAAATTCATGTTAGACTTTAATAATATAAACAACACGAAAAACAACAATTCCAGTAATAACAACAACAACAAGATCATACTCAAAAACAGATACACAAAGAAAAGCAACAAGCACAACATTATCAGAGACAACAAACAGAAACCTGTTGTTGTTATCATTATAACTCTTATAACTATTCGTATGAACAAATTAGCCGTGTCAGCCTCGGCGACGGCATGGCGCACAAATGTATACAATGACTTAAAACAACAAAAATTCTTGACAGCAAAACATTTTCTACTCTTTGCATTTATGAGAAAGCGAACAATGTCAATGCATTTTTGTTAATAATTCGATATGTTGTCGTCAACGTTGTTGTTGTTATTGTTGACATTGTGCATACGTTTTATATATAAATACAAAAATAAAAAAAACACAAAAACAAAATAATTTAAAAAAGAAAACAAAAGTATATATGAAACTGTATTGAATTAACTGAAAAAAAAACGAAAAAGTTTAAAATAAAAAAAATTAAATCTTAAACTTGTATAGAATTGTATGAAAAATGTTGATGTACATACATATGAAAAACAAAAATATCAAAAAACAATTACCAATTTTGCGTAACTTTGTAAATTTTTATCTAATTGTAAGCGCTGCAAAACTCAATTGTTTTAATTAATTTATTTATACACTATTACCACGATTATTAAGAACATTTATTTAAATTTGAAATTATTTAATTGAAGCAAACATAAAAACGTAACGCGATTTATGTAAACCATTCTTTGCTTCGAAAAGTGCACTGGAATATTTGTAATTATTTAAAAAAAAAAAAAGACAAAACTAACACATAATTTGAACTACTGAGAATTTCTTATGAAATTATTTTTTATAAAAAAGAATAACAAACAAAACAACACAAAAACAAAAAAACATGCTTTTCAAAATGCAACAATTTCGAAAATGTGTCGGAAGAATGCTAGAAATATTTTTAATATTTTTTAAATTTGGCAACTTCACTTTTGTTGATCTGTGTGGTAAATGTAAATAAATACAGCATGCCCTCTTGTTAATAGTTTTGTTATAAATAATTCAAATTAAATGTCTCATAGCACAAAGAGGTGTATACATAAATTAAAAATTACAAAAAGAAAAAAAGGCTTGTATTGTACGCGGAAAATCGTTGTAAGAATTGTTAACAAATTTTTGCTCAAATGTTGAAAAATGCACACTAAAGAGAAGAAAGTGAAAGTGGCACGTCGATACGAAGCCACTTGGCAAGAAAGCTTGCGTCATTGAATGTGAAAATGACGGCAGCGCCGGTGAAATAATAAGACACAAACAAATGACAAAAAGCAAGAGAGAAAAGAAAATATTAGTGTAAAATAACGAACCCAAGTACCTTGTATACATTTAAATAATTTGCTAATATGACACAATTATTTTTTATATTTAATCTATATACATACAAATATATTTCTTTATTTATACGCAATGAAACTCCTTAATGCATAATTTTTTTTTTAAATTTAATAAGATTTTTAACTTTTCTTTAAAATAATGTTTGCAATATATTTAAAATGAACACATACAGATGGCAAAAACAACAAACTGCTAAAACTGAGATTATTGAATGAAATTAAAAAAAATGTTAGAAATCGAACAAATTGCTTTTGTTAATGTTCAACTATTAACAAATAATCAGATTTATTATTTTCTTTTAATGTAGCCAAAAAATTGAGTATGCAATCAAAAGTATACAGTGTTGATGCGTTCGGCACTCGTTTTCCTTAAGTTTTATGTAAATGTTTTTGTTTCCGTTTTTTATTCTTTACTAATGTATGTGCATTTCGAGTTAAATGTCTACATTTTAAAATTCAAATGATTTGTTTGTAACATCCCTTATTCGTTTATAAAGACAAAAAAAAAAAAACAAAACGAAAAATGTGTTAACAAAAAATGTATTAAAAATATTAAAAACAAAGACAAAAATAAATATTATTTATTGTTGTTGTATTTTAAACGCGCACATCCATTTTTTGCAGTAGTGTCAGAAAGGAGAAGGCAGTCGTAATGGTCTGCAAATATAATAAAACATAAATTAATGCATTTCTAGAGCACTTTATGGAAGTAACCCAATGACTTTAATAGAACTCTTAGTATATGAGGTGAGGTTGATTCGAATAGTCATTTGTGTGGTTAAAGTAAATGTTACTGAGGTGTAAAGTTTCATGAATTTTTTTTTAACTCTTTTTAAATGGCATATTATGTTATCTGTCAAATCCACTATACATTATTCTCTGCCTTTTATCAATAAATATTAATCACGTTAGATTTTGCTTCAAACTTTGAATCAAATCGTAAATGAATGGACTGAAAAGTTGACATGAGAATTTCAATGATCGCCCACATCGTTTGCCGGATTTTGTGATATTTTGTGTTGAGCCACCCCTCCCCAATTTTATCACACGTAATTTATTGACGTCCCCCGACAAGTGTGGTCGAACTATTAAAACTGATGGATTGAAAGTATTTTTTTACTCACACCCCGAAAACGATCCACATTCAAGTTGTATATTTTGCCGGCGCTAAGTTGAAAATGTCGCTTTGAGTTGAGCAGAAAAAGGAGAAAATCGCTGCGCATTTCGTGCATGTGCAGATGCCAAGGACTGCGAAGTAGAGCCTCGCCGCAACGTTGGCTGTTCTGGTAGATGAGCTCCGCAAAGTAGCAAATGATGAGCAGCTCCCAGAGCACGAGTAACAGATACTGACCCAACGAGACCATGCGCATGAATGAGTTGGCCGTTGTGGACTGTGCGTGGGCGGGCAGAGCGATCAAGACGAATCATTCAAATGAATATATCAACAAACCTTAACTGAAACAAAGGCCACCAGACACATGAGGAACGTGACCTCGCCGATTTTGAAGAACCAAATCGGGTTGTAGAAGCGTTCCATTCTATTGAGGGCTTCATTGATATAGTGATGGTGATTCACACAAGCCCGAAAGGCGTTCTTGAAGGTGACAAGGAAGTTTTCTTGTTCACTGCTGCGGTGATCAGTTATCAACTCACTTATGGCGGTTTCATGCTCCACGGCGCAGTAGTATTGATTTGGTTCCAGATCAGCGATTGCTTGAGCAATTTTTATTTTTCTTTGAATACATTAAGTTTCGATTAACGTTAATTGCAAATTTGTGAATCAAGTGCAGAGTTACTGGAGTTCCTCAGGTGGTGCGCCTGCTTCAAGAGACGCCGTGGCCACGACATTCTTCAGACTGCAATTGAGTACATCGTACTGGCCGGAGAGCAGGATGGCCAGCACCATATGAAAGCCACTTGAGGCCGAGAAGGCGGCGGCGACTTGTATTTGGCCAATCGATTGCAGTGCGTAGAGCGCGGCATAGAGCAGCGGTTGCTTAAGTGATCGGAAAATATTTGCGAATGGAACTTTCATGTTGATTAAATCATGTATTTACCCCATAATCGAATGGATACCAACAGGCCAACGGCAGACTATGATCCTGATATACGATCGGCAGCACAAGCCAAAAGATTGTGCCCACAAAACAACAATACACGTAAACCTTAATCCAGCGTGTCGATTGGGCCAGCGACTCATTCATAGTGACATAGGTGAAACCTGCGAGAAAAAATATGGATCATATTGTTTTTGTTGGCACAGTGTATATATATTTTTTTGGCCAACGCGACCTTTCGCCGAACGCGTGCGGTATTCCAAATTAATGAAGTCAATCAAATCTCTGAGCAAATTCGGTTTACCACGTCGAAAGTATAACTTCATTGCGATGGTCCAAAAGTAGATGATAGTTTGTATGAGACAATTGACGAGGAATTCCAAGTCACCCTGGCCGTAGGAGAAGTACAATGTGCACACATATAGCACGGCAATGTGCACGGACACAAAGTAGAGGAACAACTCGCAGCTGAGGCCCAGCATATTGGCCAGGAAATTGGGCAAATATCGTCCCAAACGCATCGGATGCATGGCGGCCACGCACATGGTGAGGCGTATGAAGACGAAAAGATCGCGGCGAGTGCAGTCCGGCCGGGCAGTCATGGCAGCAGTCAACTTAACGGAACTGACCGAAACTCAGGCGTAGTGGTACAATATATTCCAACCAATTACGACTTGTGACGCGCCCAGGATATCTATTAATAGAGGGTTTGTTGGCAAACTTTCAATCAAAATTATAGTTTGATACAAATACGATTTCATTGTCCAAACTTTTTAATTGACTCTTTTAATTACTGTTCTATTAAATATTGAAAATGCTCAGCAACAAAATTGTTCAATCAACACGTTGAAGGCGCAGCTGCTTGATCCCAAGCACGCCAAACAAATTCCTTCAAATCCTTCAATAAAGTGTCTAATAGCGACTTCTAATTTTCCACAAATAAACTGATGTAGTATAGCGTAGTTAATTTGACCGATCTAACAAATGAAATGACATATCATTTTAAAGCTGAAACTTCAATCAACAAATCTCCATTTTATGTGTTTATGATATTGCTTTCCATTTAACATTTATATTAATTTAAAGTTCAAAAAAGGTTCATTTGGCTGCGAACGGGTAATAATTTGAATTACAATTGTCGGCTGAATAAGAGATACTCGTATAACACATGTTCAAATCGTTATTAACATTTGCATAACAATCAGAAGCGAACAAAAGCGCATGAAACATTTGCCTATGCGTCCGATGCTGATTGAACTCCCAAAGTTGTCACATCCTATTAAACACCATTACATACGCTCAAGCATACACAAAATTATGTATATGTGAATGTATGTGTGTATGAATAATACCAATATGCTCAGGCGCCACAAATCAGTGTCCTATGAGGTTAATGTGGTTCAACAAATGACGACGGCAGGCTTCCGTTTCCATTGGTCACCTAACGACAACAACAATAGCGGCAGCAATATCAACTACGACAGTAAATAGTTTCAGCTAACGAAAGTGAAAAAGAACAATAACGACGAAATGAACGATGACGGAACATCATCAAGTCGCCGATGGTCAGGAACAGCTTAAAGCAGGAATGTTTCGGAGGTGGGACAAACGGAAAGTTTGAGTGTAAATGAAAGTGAGACGATGGGTGGGAGTGAACATTGGACACACATGAACATTGCAAAAAATAGTATATTTTTTTTTTGTAGCGCACAAGTGAAATATTGTGACGAATTTTTTTACTCGGCTTTCATTTTTTTTGCTTCTTGCAATGACATGGACATTGAAAAGCCATTGAAATGGCAATCGAGATGGGTTGATGATGACGGCACTGACAATGTGTTGCTTGCAAGCTAAGCGAAGTTTTATTTCGCTACAAAAAATATCACTTTATTTTATTTCTAAAGCGAAAAAAGTTTTGCACATTTTATTGAGAATGAGTGAACAAAGCGTATGACATGCATATGTATTTAAAAGCGATAAAGCGAAATATAATTATTATTTTGAATTTTGTTTTTCCAATAACATGAATTAAATTTGATATCATACAACAAAAATGAAACTAGAAATATTTATGTGTATATGCTTGTATGAAGACGATTTGTTGATCTCAGCGGAAGCTTCTAATCGATGTTCAATTGCCTGAAAGTGCCCTCCATGCCGAAGAGATCATCGCTAGTCTTCGGCGCGCCCGGACGAAGCGATTCATTGGCCTTCTTCTCTTCTTGTTCCTTGAACCATTTTGTATTGTCGACCAATTTTTGCTTCCACCACAAGTTCAGTTCGACAATGTTGCCCGCCTTACCGCCATATTCGTTCGGCAGCAGATCACGCGGCACAACTTTGTACAACGATTCGACATCGTTGTGGAATGTGATGCGATTGCGGATCTTCTCCTTGACGAATGGCTTAACAAAGTTGAAGATCGTATCGACTAATGGCGAAATATTGATCACATGCACCTCCTTCACCTTCACTGGGTAGGCTTCTTGCACAGCAATCAGGAATTTCTTCACAACTGTCGGTGAGAATTTGGCAAAGTGCGATGCGCTTGCCACCGAGGCGTCCAGAATGAAAATGTCGCCAGCAATGCCAACACTTTCCTCGGCCAGGCGTACATCGCCGATCATGAGCGCAACCTTCATGGCATCGAGTATATGGTGCGGCTGGAAATCACAGTCAATGCCGCGTATGAACGTAATACGACGTCCGTTCGGCGTTAAGCCCGGCAAGGTAGGGCAGTGCCTGCGTTTGTATTGCAAATGAACATCAATTAAGAGGTAATTATATATGTATGTATATCATAGGTCATAAAACACTCACACATAGTCGAGCACTATGGAAAGTTCCTCGCGATTGATGTCACGATTGGCGAAGAATTCTGGCACCGCATTGCGCATGGTGTAGTACATGTCCAGCTTCTTTTTCACCTTCTCGAGACTGAATTTGCAGCCGCGCAAGAACGTCGTCAAGCGCATATCGTCCATGTCCTTGGGCAGGTGTGGCTGCGTCTCGAGCCATTCGCGAATCAGTTTAATGTCGCGCTCAATGTCGGCTGGGTCCTCGGGTTCGCGCAGTTCCTCGCGGATGGTGACGCGTTGTTGTGGCGTGGGATGGATGAGCATCATCTGTGGAATAGTTATTAAATTAGACAATAGGAAACAGAATTGTTCAAATCAAAATACATATAACTTGAAATTGTTGTAGGTAAGAAAGTTGGCGGTGGCATGATTGAAACTAATGCATTGTTCATTCAAATTGTTTCATGAATAAAAAACCTCAATTGAATCTTTTGCTCATCTCATCTCACCTCAGCTCAAATTCAACCTCCTCAATTAACTAACAATCAACCTTGGACTTGAATAATGCTTTCAATTTTATTGTTTACCAAATTTGACCTTGAAAAGTACTTCACAGAGTCTGCAATTATGAAATTTGTTTATTTTCCGACAGCGCAGTCGACTGACTCAAGTAATTCTGGCTGCCCAGCAAAGAGGCGAAGCTTAAATAATTGCTGCCTTGGCCAATATCAAATTTCACCTTGTCAAAGATTTGAGTCGTTTAATTGTTGGCTATTATTGTTTGTTGTATAATTTCTTCTCTTAATTTTCGTTTGTTTTGCGTTTTAATTTGAATACTTTTCTATTTTGCAATTTTATAACTTCATTTAATGTGTTTACGCTTTTTGTTTATCGTGAATATGCGATTGCAAAATGAAATCTTTTCGACATTTTAATGGCATTGTGCTGCGTCAATTCGCATTGGCATGGGGCAGGTCGAGATGTCGTTCCAGAAATTATCTCTCATTGCTCACGCCTCGACGTCCGTCACAGTCACTCAATTGTTGATTAAATGTTTTTAATTTGTGTTGTTTATGACACATGAATTTGGATAAAACTGCAAAGAAATAACAACAGCAACAACAGCGGTTTGCACGACACAGAAATGTTAATCGACCGCAAACGACCTTAAAAACAAAAACAAAAATTGATTTTGGTTTTGGTTTGCTTATTGCTCTTTGTGTATACAAGTTGTAAAGGGGAAGAGGGAAAGATGTCCTCAAAATTATGCAAATTTATGCAATTTTGACGAAAACGAAGTAACCGCAACAACAAAAAGTCAAAAGTAACAAAAAGATTACTTAAATACAAAAACAAGATTGAGGAATTGTTGCAAACATCAATCATATAGTTTGTTGTGCAAATTTCGTGTGTTGTGCTAATGACCGTTTGACAGTGGATTATAATGATTTATAGGATTCCATCCCTCCGTCTCATGTGCAGTCGACACAATTTATACTACTGCATTATAGCTCAAAGTATCATTTAATTTATCTATTCAATATTGTTGATGCTATTTGGTTCGAGAATAATAACAATATTCAATGAACAATGTAAAGGAAGAAATAGTTAGAGTTACAAAAAAGTATCTAGATAGACTGAGTTACCATGAGTACGAACTGGCTAGAAATTTTGCAAAATATAAATTTAATTGTAAAATAAGTAGATAGACTCATTGCAGTTAATCTACAAACAAATTAAAAATAAAATTGGTGGAAAAAATCTACGTGTATGTATCTATCTCTCTGACTTACGAAAAGAAAAATATCAAAAAAAGTGAGAATTTCTAACAATTTTTAATACAAGCGTTGAATTAATCGCTGCTCCAAAAAAAGCTTGTAACATATTACAAAATCCAACTTTGGAGCAATAAACCTCAGAGCTTAGAAAAAAAAAGGAACCAAAAAAAGAAAACAAAATGAAGCATTAAACCGGTTTTCTGCAGAGATTTTGCAATGCATTGCATCGAAATTCGCCAATAAACTCAATCGCCAACGGCCGCGACGTCGACGCCGATGAAATTTTTACAACAATGCAGTCAGTCAACGTAGCCCAATATCCATCCAGCAACGTCACACATTTGCCGAAGTCTGAGTTCCATTCAACGAACAGAAGCCGATCGAGCCGAACATGTGAACCGGTATCGGAATTTGTTTTTAGCCCACTCTCGACTCGGTAAAGCAACACAAACAAACAAAAAAAAAGCAATTGCATTCAAATTCGCATATCGCATATCGCACACGAACATGTTCGTGTTGCAGTGCGCATGAGATTTTTTGTTTTATTTGGCAGTATGTTCAGGTGCCATTAGTTCTGTGCTGGCTCATTTGAAAGTAAAAGTGCGAAGTTGCTGAGTTGTGCACTCCATTCAACTTAAACGAGTTGTGTGCGGTTTGGATTGGCGCGGTTGGGTTCGGGTTCGGGTTTGGGTTCGAGTTCGTAAGTGTCGCAAATGTGCACATTACTTCATTTTTGGTGTCGTAAAAATTGCAAATTGCAATTAATTGCTGTCAGCGAGGTTAATAGCTTAGAAATTATGCCTGCAATGGCCAGTACTAATTGAATCCTCATAAATAATTAGTTAAACATTTCAACGTAAAATAAAGTTCATTTTGGTCAAGATTCGGTTAAGTTATTAAAATTGTTTTTCTTTTCAATTAACAAATCTTGTCATTTCTAGGAGTATATCAATGTGGCTTAAATACACGTGAAACAAAAATTTGAAATTCTTTCCAACTTACTCGCATTGCCAAAAAATATTTGAGCCGATATTGAGCATTATTAAGCCACAGTTTAACATGACCAAAGAACAGTTATTAAAAAACTGTCCGCAAATAGTGAATAAAACAGTAATGAATTGCAGTCGAGAGTGCTCGACTTCGACATACCCTGCGCCTTAAATTTGTAACGAATGTTATAGGGCGTTGCCCCGCCTCCTTTTCAATCGACATATGTATTTAATTTTTGTTCAATATTATATATTCCAATTTGTACTCTTTTAGACCAATTGGTCCCAAAGATGTATCGTTTTTTTGTTTCGACTATATGTGGGCGTGGTCACGGTCTGCGTCTACCACTCCTCCTTTTAGGTGTTACATACATTCTCGATGCTTACAAGACTTACATACCATTGTACAAGAAGGTACAGGTTATACATAGATTTCCTAAATACAATTCAGAGTTAATTAATAGTTAATATTACTTTTCTATTATCAGTGCCAGAATATGGAGTAATTTTATTCGGAGGACCACAACTATGATCAAGTTCCTTAAAATGTTATAAACAAATATAATCTTATGAATATTATACAAACATCAAGTAAGATAGTCTAATAAATTCTGTCGAAAAAAAGAATTTAAAGACTTTTTCTTCTTTCTTCTTCATTAGAAAACGATATTGTTTCTCACATAAGAATTGGTTTCAACTTGTTTGTTATTTGAAATATTGAGCTTGGAACCTTCTTGTTTTCGAGATTCACCATTGAACCAAATTGAATGTAACACTTTCAATATTTGCTCATTCTTAAATAAGCGTCAAATGTTTAGTGTGTTTTTTCTTATGAGCATCTTCTCAGCCGTCAAGTCAAGGCTCAAATTATTTGCAGTGCAAACAAATTTAATGTTTCTTGTTATGTTATTGTTGTTGTTTTATAGTGTTTATTGTTTACCAGCAAACAAACAAGAAATGCTTTTGACTTTGCCGAAAACAACTGAGACACAAAATTTGCTCACCTTGAAGAGTTAAGTTTTCTCTTTTGTTTTTTCCTTTAAAATTAAATCCAAAAATTTGATAAAGAAATCCTTAATTTCTGTTTCTGTTTTGTGTTGCGAAATTCGTATGAACACGCGGCGTATGAGCAATTTTTTCTAAAATATTTAATTTACACAATTTGAAGATATTTTTTAAGAGACGCGAACGCACAACCGAAACAAAGAAGTTGAAAACTAAAACTGAACGAGTCGAAACATGTTTGGCTGCTATATAAATGACGGACCAGAAGACGTCAACAGGCACAATGACGTTGACGTTGACGTTGACTGCGCAGCCGACAATAAAGTCAGCGGCAACTTTAGTGAAGTGCGCCAAGTAAAAATCTGCGCTTAATGGTTGCGACAACAACAACAACAACAGCAATAACAAAATAACAGCAGTAACAACAACAACAACATGGATAATAAAACAAGCCGTGCAAAGAATATCGGTCAAACAGAGAAAGAGAGATAGAAAAAGATAGAGTGATATGTGCTTATAGTTATATTAGTAAATGATTTTTCAGATCAGTTTTTTTTTGTTTTTTTTATTTCGATCTTGAGTTTGGATTTGAGGTTGGATTGTTGATTTTTCGTTTAATGCTTTTCCGCGCAGATGAATGCAATGCATGCTATTTGCGTTCGGCGTAATTAGAGTGGCGCAAAACATACCAAGACTGCTATAAGTGGGTAAAGAAAGCATGTATAAGAGTCACAGATGGTTTGTGAGAGAGAGAGACAGTAAGAGAGGAAGGGGGAGAGGCAATACATTAGAGTGCGTGTTGTGTTTGCGCAAGAAGTTCATTGAGCGCAAGTGCAGACGAACATAAAATTGCACGCTTCAGTGAGGTAAATGTGATGCGAGCGACCGAACGAGCGTTTTCTAATTTCGGCATCGTACGATGGCGCCAACAGAACAGCAGCTGTAATAGTCATGGCGCAAATGGCCAATGAGCAAGTGAAGTTGGTCAGTCGTCTTCTTCTTCATTTTCGCTTGTTGGTGAGTCAGAGTTTTGATTTGTTATTTTTTGCTTCTTTGCAATATCGTCAATTGCTTTACGACTTGCGTATGTGCCATATGAGTTGCTACAGTGGCGTTGGACGCAGAAGGGGCGCAACGCTTGAAAAGGTCAATATGCGCTAAGATAAGCCAAAAAGTACTTCCAACTTTGAGTTACATTCATTAAGTATAGCGTCATGGTCGGCAACACGCCTCTTTTTACGCTTGAATGAAATTCTGCTCAGCGATTGCTTATGTCAAGCCTTGATGTTGTGCTTTGACAATGAGATTTTCGAAAGCTCCATAATTTTCAATTGATTAACATGTTTTTATTTTGAAAAAAATCTAATTGATAACATCATGACGTCAATCAATCAAACAGAAAGTACATTCAAATTACAAACTCAAAAATATAAGACACGGCTTACCGTTAATTCCTATTGAAATCATCTTATTTAAATGCATAACTATGTATCTCAAGTTCGTGTCTTCAATCTTTTGTTTTGCTGCATTTATTTTTTTTTGTTTAGAGTACTTTCGTGCCTTAGTATAAGAATACTTTTTATTTAATTGTGAAAATTCTCAATTTTCAACTCTTTCTCCTTCACCCCTCATCAACCGTTAACACTCCACTGCCTCCTCAGCTCTCATTGCACGCAAAAAAAAGAGATCGCTGCATAAAGATTTCTTTTATAAAATGAAATAAAAAATTGGTAAGAAACATTAACACAACTGTCGAAATGCAATATTTGTTAGATATAAATGAACAAAGAAAAAGTTATTACCAGACAATGAATGAAATCATTGAGCGAAACGCAATCGCGCGCGTCGCCTTTACGGTCTCCGCTTGGCTCGCTCGCTTGCTTTGATACCCTATGCCTTACCGTAAGAGTTTATATTAGTTTTTGGAAGTGCTTAGATGTTTACACCCGGTAGAAGAGGTATTTGTAGAATTGATCATCATTGAAAGACCGAAATTCGTTTCGATCTTAACTCTGTTAAGGTTTATGCTTAAGTTTAGGCACTTGTTTATTTTTCGCTCTTATTTCATCACCGAGAGGCAATTTTGTGCAATTTTGGTTGATTATCTCGTAACTCGTATATGCACGAGTCAAGGAGTGATTCAACGATGCCACCCGCTTGTCCAAAATAGCTTAAGGTCGGACATTTCAGGGCATTTCAAAGTCGTGCACCCTCGACCAATCCGTTTTTGTTGGTTTTTCCTTGCTGGCGTGAATGTTACATTTCTTAAGCATAACGCAAACTTTTTCCTACTGTTTTTTTTTAATTTTGTTTTTTGATTTCGGTATATTTTTTTCGGCTTTTTCAATTAAGAAATTTTCACGCTTGAAGTTAATTAACTGCACACGCATTCGTTAGTTCGTTCATTCCGAGGCTTGCTTTATGATTTCTATAGTTTTTAGTATATTTTTTGTTAAAATTTTTTCTAATTTCTTTTCGCACTTCATGCAAATCTGAGGCATTGACGCCGCTGTCAATGAACTTGTCAACTTGTATTGCAAAAAAGACCTTTAATGATTTGGCTGTGTCACTTGTGATTTGTCAAATGACTTCGACTTTGATGTGAGCGCTTTTCTACAAGTTTGCTGCATTTTTTAATAGTCTTTGTTAATTACAGTTGTTTATGGTAAACCGTGATTTGCAAAATGCTGTTCCAAAGTTGTATAAATCAAAAGCAAGTAATTTATTTTACAGCAGTTGGTTGTTTGCAGCAACCATTATTGCTGATCTCTTGAGGCAACGAAAACACCAATGTAAGTTTGAAATAATTCATACAATTATCTTATTGTTATCGATGAATGGATCGGTCGATAAGAAGAACAAATAACCTTATAAATATATCTATAAAATAAACACATTCTGCTTATGATATGATAAATAAATCTGTGAAGATAGACAGTAAAAGTGAGAAAGAATGATAGATAGTAAGATAGATGCATGTATAAGAAATTGTTTATAAGCATGCATGCTTTTAAAAATAAAATGATAATGATGCCAAGTTGATGATAGACTAATAAATGGAATCATTAACGATTTTTTAGAATAATTCGTATGCAAGTATACACATACATATATGCAATGATATTCATGAACTTATTAATACAATGTCAAGGAAAAGATTCGACAGGCAGAAAAGTAAATGAGAATATTAAAATGGCATTAAGTTGAACAATTCTGTTAATGATATATGTATTCAATAGCTTATATATTATTTGGCATCGTCCATTTAAATGGTATTCAAAATGTCAAGAAAGTCGGTAAAAAATGTGGATTTACAAATAATGATTTGATGGTCTTTATAGTTTCGGAGACACAGCAATTTTAAGAAAACCACTTTTTGTGGGGAAATAAATTGGGAGACTATACACTTTGTACAGGTAATAATGAATTGAACACATAAAATATGTTGATTGAATTTGAAGTTGTGGAGAACATCTCATTTGTGTATGCTAAAATATTCTTCACTAATATATTATTAAATCTGTAATGAAAACGTGAGAGTCATAAATTATAAACAATCCAGCTATTTGCGAACCACTGGATCAAAGTTCCGAGTCATTACGTATGTTCAAAAATCAGGTTGTTAAGAAGTCATAAGCTAGAAGTCATAATAAGAAAATGACACACAAAATTTGACTTTTGGCATACAATAAAACTCTCATATCGTCGCTCTGTCGGTCATATATCAAGCCATTTCAGACCAACCTATAAACGAGCAACCTATAAACGTTTGCAACATGTTCCCGATAAACAACACCAACAACAACAACAGGACTTTGACTGTGATTTACTGTTGTTGTATGCCTGTGATTTAAGCAGCACAAACAAAATGTGTAACAAGAAGAGTTGGCAAACTGATTTCTTGTTTTTAACAAACTCAATGCGTGTAATAGCTTTGTTTTAGTTGCTTATTAACGCTCAGCGTTCGCCGCTCTCATTCAACGCTTGCTTCACACAGCACACGGTACACAACTTGGCCAACTTACTGCTTGGCTCAATGCAAACAAGCGGCAATGCTGAGGCAATGATTTTTGCTGCTTGCGTTTGTTTGTTGCAACAAGCAAAGTTTGCGTACGGCTCAGCACACAAAACTTCAAATTTTATACAAAAATACAACTTTTAAGATACATAATTAAAATGAAAGTGCGCTTTATGGTCTCTTTTCTTAAGTTCGCTTGTTCGCTTGTTCGTTTTCCTTTTTTTTTTCTTTTTTTATTTAAATATTATTACTTAAGTGTTTCTTAAACATTTTTTCGGTTTAATGCGGCCACACTTGGCAAATGGCAAATAATAATAATAATTATTATTTTTATTTTCTTACTTCATTTTTTCCATTTCACATTTTTAGTGTGTAACTATTAACTTTAAACTGCAACTGTACGCGTATACCATATTTTTTTTTTATGATAACATAGTTGTCTTTTTCTTTGTTGCTTTGTTTTTATACACGTTTGTCTGCTTAATTAAAAATTAAAGTTATAAAAAAATATTAACTGAAGCGATTACAAAACGACGAAAGTATGAAAGTTTCTTCTTCCTCTGCCTTTCTTTGTCTTGTCTCGTTTTTCCTCTTAGTAATTTTTTTATGTCTTCACTTGAGTCTCTTTCGCATTACTTCGTTTTTTTTTTTGTAGTTTTATTTTATCTTTGCATTTTAACAGTCCGTTTTTGTTTGTTAATAAATGTCAAGTTGTGACTAATTTTTTTTTTGGAATTTTTCAAGTTGAACTGTTTGTCTTTAATGATGATACATTTTCAACAATTATTTTGAAGCATGTTTGAATAGCAAGTTTATTCAAATCGAATTGATTATGTCAACTTAATAACTCTGTAAATAAAATGAGTTGCAAGAAGCTCAAATGTATCTAAACAATTCTTTGTACTGAGTAAACACCTGTTTCAAAAGTTTTTACGTTATACATTTTCTAAGCTAACTTCATCTAACTTCATCTAATATCTTCATCTCAAGCAGTCTCAATGCAATATGTGCTGCATGAGGCTCACGTAAACGTCAGTCTAGCAATAAATTAATGATTACATTTAAACGGGTATATAGGATTTCTCGAAAACTGCTTCACCGATATTTTTGAAATTGAAATGAGATTTTCTTAAGAACAAAATCTTTCGTGAAGCAGGGGTTTTTCGAAAGTTATAAATTATTTTACCTCAGAATTTCAAGAAAAAAACTTTTGAATCTGCATGTTGGCATTAAAATTATGAGAGGAGTTGTAAAAAAGAGAGAGAGAGAGAGGTCAGTCGGCCATGGCTCCATTTATTATCAATTTATTTTCTCGATCTGATCAAGAATATATGTATTGTTTATAATCAGAGAAACATTCACCTAAGTGTTGCAAATTTTATGATACAGTTAATGGACTCTTTTGCAAGCGCATTATTAAATCCAGAAAAGTCAAGTGAATCACGTTGCATTTTGCAAAGTCGTTTTGAAACAAAAAGCGAAATTCGCGATTATTGCCGAAAAATAATTCGGAGCGCAATTGGGGGAAAAATGATTTCAGCAATGTTAGCATTATTTGCGACCATGATGTCGGTGCGAGTTTTCCGTTGTTGCTATTGTTGTTTTTTTCCATTCGTTTGCTTCACTTTTGTAATCGCCGCGCGTTGCAGCATGGCGCGTGCTTGTCTGGCATAATGGGCCAGCGATGGCAACACTTCGATGGCCTGCAACGACGACATGCTCGTGCCTGCGGCGAGTTATGGGCGATTATCTGCATCTCTCCCTGCGTGTGCGTGTGTGTGTGTGCTTATGTGTGTTCGTGAGTCAGCGTTAATATGTAAGTATTCACATATGTTGCATGTAGTCAGCGACGCAGTCAGCCAGGCGGAATTGCCGCAGCCACGACCAATTAGCGGCCACTGGCAAATCTGAGTCTGAACCATTTCCCATCAGCCTTCCCCAAACCGCCCAAACCGCCCAAAACGGTCGCCAAACCGTCGGCCGACATCGAAGTGGCGCATCGTACAATTTGCGTTTGTGTTTTGTTGAACTTTATTCGTTGTTGTTGTCGTTGTCGTGTTTGTTGTTGTTGGTGCCGTTAATTTCTTTAGTTTGCTGAAAATTTCATCGCAAATTTTCATCGAAGCTTTTGCTTCCGTTCAGTTTTTTTCCGTTTTGGAAATTGATGGCACTCGCATTGCGGTTGCGGCTGAATAGAGCAGCTCATCATAGCCACGAGTTTCTCTTTGACTTCCTCGCATGGTAATTGAGTTGTGATATTTCCGCTTGCCGCTTGCATTGAGTTTTGGATAAAAGATAAACGAGTTTTCTTTTTATGAAAACTGTTGAAAATTGCATGCAACTTTTGTTAATTTTTTTCATTATTTACTGTAAAAGAGAAAAGTAACTCCAGCCAAATAAATTAATGAAGATGGTTTTTTTTTATTTCTACTTTTGCATGAATGTGTGTTTTGTTTTAGGACCTATACAAGTAATTCAATAATGATTAGCAGGCTCGAGGTCAATTGAATACAAATTTGGTGTATCAAAAATGACCTCGACCCTGCTAATCATTATTGAATTACTTGTGTAGGTCGTAAAACAAAACACACTTTTATACAACGGAAGGACGCCGTAGTTGTACACATACATATGTACATATGTAGTATGTCAGAAACTTGAAAAATATTTCTTTATTTTTCTAAATTTGGTCCACAAGTAGTTGATGTGAGTCAAGACTTGACTCTAACAAACAGTGGTGGCCCTCAACAACATCAATTTTGCAAGGCGATGGGTCGAAGCAGCATTTCTCAAAGTTTTTCGTTTGATAACCTGCAGTCAAGAAAAACGTATGGGGTGTGTTGATAATTCGTTAAGCAAAGATCGCTGATGAAGGAGTTTGGCAAATCAGCTGTACGATCTGCCTGCTGCTAGCTGAAAAACCACAGATCTCAAATGGTAACTCCTTTGATGCCTAAAATTGATAAAATTAAGAAATTTGTTTGTTGCATTGAAATGAAGAAACCAAGAAATTAACTTATTTTGGGTAAGGAATTGCATTGTGATTATTGAATCGGAGATTTTTGAACTTCGTTGACAAATGCTTAGCTTCCTTAAAGGTTAAGCTTTCATGAAAAGGTCGTTTCTTGTGTTTATGACATTAATGTTTCGTTTAAATTTACTGATTCCAAGCTTAAGAGGCTCTAAAGTAACCTTACGGTTTGTCCGGATGCTCATTATTAGGCTACCAGTTCGTCCTGACCCAGCTCCAGCAGAATTCGGAGATTTTTGCCTTTGCGCGCTTTTCTTATTGTTTTTTGTTAGAAACTACAATAATTTGTTAAAAGATTTGAAATGAAAAAGATCATTTCTAAGTGTTTCTCTACCACTTTATTAAATAAGTTTATGAATTTCGCTAAAAATGTACTCTTACAAACGTATACGTAATATTATTAAAATCTTATTGCACTTTAACATGATTGAAAGCTGCAACAGTGTGTTTTATAAAATGTGTAAATCTCAGTGCTTAATCAATAAATTACTTTTCGAAAAAGATTCGATTGCGACACAAACTGTTGATTGCAACAAGCACTCACATGTGCTGCAAGTGGCGCCTACACTGCAGAGAGGAGCAAAGGAGGTGCAGGCATCAAGGAATTCGTATTTGGCTTCATCATTTCAGTGTGGGACTCTGTGTGGACGTACGAAAATTGAGTTTTAGCAAGTTGGATGAAAACGAGACTTTGACACGAAAATACTTTCAACTTGTTTTTCTCTTTTTTTTTTGTTTGTTTTCATTTGGTTTTGTTTATTTTTTGTGTTTGTGTTGGTTCTTTTTGGCTTTACTTTGTTGGTTTTGTCGCTTAAGTGCAACAACAATTTATCAAATATTTCGTCAAGGGTAAAATCAAAGAGTATCTCTTTAAAAAATTCGCATTGCATGTCGAACATGTGCAATTGCAGTTGTTGTTGTTTTTGGTAGCGTTTTGTTGTTGCATGTCTTTGTCAAGCTGTCGAGAATGCTGCTTCTACTTCAGTTGCACCAAAACCATAAAGTAGGTGACAACAGCGCCGAGTACCTGTGTGATAAAAGAAGGGGTTGTACAAGAAGAAGCAGAATAAGAAGGAAAGAAGAAGAAAAAATATTGTTGCAACAAAGTTTATAAATCGCAAAGCATTTAACGTTGCTGAGTTCTACAGCAAGGACATTTGTACAAGCGAACATTCACGCTGCCAAGTGTCTATTAGTATGAGTGTGTGCATGTGCGAATGTCCTGGCAGTATTTTAACTCAACTCAACTGAGCTCAACACATTTTCACATACCGAAGCAAACAAATCAAGCGATACGGTGAAGAATTTCGCACCCGATATGGTCATAGCCTTCTGACATTGTTGGCAAACGATCTGAACAAAAGTTTTCGCCTCCTCAGACCCATCGTACCAATGACACGAGTAAGCGGCCTCCATGACAGATGAGCTCTATTGTTGACGTTGGCGGCGACGACGACGGCAATCGTTGGCATTTTGTTAGCGTCAAGTTGCAGTTGCAGTTCGTTAGCAGCAAATGTGGCAAGCGTGATGAGCGTAAAAAAAACCAACAACAACACGAACAATAAAGAAAAGTTTTCGTTTAGTTAAAGTGTATTTTGTATAAAATTCTTTATATTCTTTTTGCTCATCTAAGCTTGACACAAGACAACATGACTGTCCTTTCAGCAAGCAATAAAATTTGTCAGCTTGCCACATGTTGTTGGCGCGCCTTACTCACCTCCTCAATGAGTCGATTGCCGAAAATGCAAAAGTGAAACACCTGCGCCAATGCGTATCCCAAATAGCCAATCACGGTGAATGCGTAAACGTTGACGCCGGTAATTTTGGTCGCCTGATAAGCCAACAGCGTCAATTTAATGGTCGATGTCAACATGTGCAGCAGTAAAGCCACGCCGTAAGTGTCGCCGATGGCTGCCACTAATCTGTGTGTGTGTGTGTCATAAAACGATTACAGCATTCACGAAGCCAAAGTAAAACGTTTAGTCATGAAAAGATAGTGAAAATTTATGTTTCTGTTAAAGTATCTTCAATAGTTAAAGAACACGGATGCACGTGTTTCGAATAAATGTTCAAATGTTCCTAAATTTACAGATCGAGGTCGAGTATACACGGCCAAGCGTTGCTGATGTTGATGGCCCTATTCTGGCAATCCAATTAAGCATTGTAAAGAGTAACATTCTATTAAATGGCATGCTAATAGGATTTTAAAAGCTTGTGTTCTTGATAGCGTTAACAGCTTTTTAAACTCTTGCAAGAGTATATCAACTTTGTCAAGAAGTTTGCAACCCGGAGATGAATGTACACATAGAAAGTAATAAAGATTCTTGATCAGCTCGACGAGACGATTTGATATAGCCATGTCGATAAATATAAACGCAGAAAAGGAAAATGCTTACCAGAGTACAGATGTTTTTCTCAATTAACTAACGGTTTTTAAATATTCGCTTCATTATGTTACTTTGCATAATCATCAGGCCAAAAATGAAAATGGTGAAATGAAGCATTTGTCAGACAATAAAAATAGCAAACAGTCTGTAAATGACGTTTATATATTGGATAAAGGAGTTGACAAGACTGTTATGGTTGTTTTAAAATTTGTAAAACGCTTTAAACTGAAATTTTTTAATAGATTTGAATTGATGGCTAAATGGATGCTGTGAAATGAAGATATTCAGATTTTCGAAGAATTTATACAAAATATTGACCTTTTATGGAAAGTTCTTAGAGACATTGTAGTCAAGTGAGTCATTTCCTTATTTAAATTGAACGAACATTTCTTAAATTGCACAGTATTAAATGCAAAATGTTCTGCGAAACCGGAAACCTTTGTAATTCATTTCACAACTGATTGATTTGGGAGTGTCATTACCTGATTGAACTATAAATTCCATCATCGTTTGTGCGCTTTACGCCAAGTGTTGGCCGCATTATACAGCTAACGCCATTGCAATGCATTGAGCAAACAATAATTTTACAGCTAACAAAGTAATTTTCTGAAATGCTGAAAGCAATATCAATACACAACCCAATCGAAGTACATATGAAAGGTCAACACAGGAGTAGCGAGCACAGATCATGATGAGTGTGCTGGCGAGTGCAGGGCGGGCCATGAGGGAGGGGCATGTCAAGCCTGACTGCGCAAACATGCAATCACTCATGCAATCCACGAGTCAACACAACACACGGACAGCAGAGAAGAGCGTGCGGTGTGACGGGAGGTGGAGAGGCCTTTGGAATATTGTAACTCATTGACTTGTGCGAGGCAGAAATGTTTGTTTATAAAATATTTACAATGATTGCGTAACGTTACGGACGCAATTCAACTTGAGACGGCAACAGTTTGAGATAAAATTGTTTGGCTTGAATGGGAATGGATTTGAAAATTTAACGTATAGCTTGCTGGCCTTGAATGCTTCCTTGCCGGCCAGCTTACTTCTCAATTTAAATTCAAATTTCCGTTGCGTTGTAGCGCCCGTTTGACCATTTGTACTCACCGCACGACGTGCTTATGCCGCTCAACCCAGTACTTGATGGCGCTGCGCACCATCATCTCCTGCTTCTTGGTAAGGCCATTGGGATTGCCGCCATTCATGCCGTTGCCGCCACCGTTGCCATTAAAGTTTTGTAGCGTCGACGGCGCACGAAACTGTGCGCCCCAATCGGACTTGGTGTTGTAGATGCCGGTAATGTCCATGTCATTGGTGCCGGGATCTTTCTCTATTGAAGAAAAACAAAACGAGACACGTCAGTCGCGCTTAGCTCATCAACGCTCGGTCAGCCTTACCCTCATTATGAATAAGTTCCGATTTGGAGTTGGCCGAAAGCGAACGGAAAAGCGCTGCCGAGTTTGGTCGGTAAGTATCAAGCGATGCAGAGAGCTCCATAAGCGGCTTCATGATGCCCTTCAGATGCTGCAACTGCTCACAGGCGAAAATCAGCCAGGAGCAGAACATCACATCGCACAAGTTCGAATGTACCATTGAGAAGAATAGGTAATAGACCTGAAAGCCGAAACTTATCATGTAGAAAATGCCCTTGCTGGCATCCCACGGATAGAAGGCTTTGATGGGCAATCGAGGTATCTCAACCGTTATGGTCGAATTGGTCTCCTTGTCGAAGGCAAGTTTGACGCTCTCACCAAAGAATGTAATAGTTGTCCAGGCTGTTGGTCGGTCGGTCATTTTGGTGTGTTAGTAATTAGTGAGCAAAGCATTATTATATTTTGTATTCACCTGTAGCTGACAGCACTGTAGTGAGCATAACGCAAAAGAAGAGCTTACGCATTTTGGCCAGGGCAATCGAATGGTAACGTGCATCCGACTCAGCGAAAAGCGGATGCGTATTCACCTGATTCCAGATGTTCAACGTTCTGTGGTCGTGCGAAATTGCTTGATTAATGAGCGTACAAATCAAAAGCTTTGCCAACGGTCGAGCCGAACGGCAAACTCATATATACATACATACATATACACAGCCACAAACACAAATGAATGAAATGCGTTAATGATTGCAAGAGTGAATGAGAGTGGGGGAGGAGTGGTAAGAGTGATGGAGTGCGTTGGCCAATGAATGATGAACGGTTGAGAAGTCGTGAATCGCCGTGTCGCTGAGACGCTCACGGCATGTTTAATTAATTTCAAACATCAATTAAGCTGCGAACAAACCAAACGACAACGTTGGCCACCAATGTCGGATGCCAACTGTCCGACCTTTTTTCGCCGTCCATACTCACCGGTAAAAATTCTTACGATTTATGGCCAAGTATATAAATTTCGTAATGCAATGTGCGAAGAAGAGTGTCGTAATCGTATTGCCCGACAACTCGTTCACCTCCTCGGCATTCATTGCCATATTCACGAGTATGCAAATGAATTGCATCGAGATGAGCACCAAGTGTATCGATGAATAGACTTTCTTAATGAAACCCGAGCCGCCCGTGAAGTTGTGCATGAAGAGACCGGAGTACTTCATGGCCTTGATGTTGGGCATCAAGTCGGCGACAAGGCCGACATATTTACCTGGCTGCATTTGGCTTGTCATCTGAAAATGGCGGATAAAAAGTCGAAGTCGTCGTTATCGATGTCGAAAAAATTAATTAGCTGCAATGTTTTTTCTTTCCGCTTTTGAATTTGGTGGTAAAGGGCATTGGTTGATTAATGGTCTGAGATAATTGACTTGGAAATTATAGTATTATACAGTTTAAAAAAATGTGTTACCTGACTTCATATAATGACGAAAATGTGCCCTTTAGTCTCTTACCGAATCTGAATTGAACACTTCGAAGTGGAGAAATATCAACTTGACACCATTGCTTGCCGAACGAACAGGACTTTCGGGAATCCCTTTCTTTGTGAACTACGTCACGGCATTTTCAACTCAATCGGACCTATTTCGTAGATCTCGTCATAAGTCATGAGGCAGTCATAGGTATATATATATATTTTAGGGTGTCCCTGATATGGTCGATTTTTTTTTTTTTCCATTTTGAAAACGCATACCCTCTATTTCTGTTTATTATCCTTTACTTAACCTAAATAAAAAATTTTAGCTTCCTATGTTAACTTGAACCAGTGCCGACTGAGTCCTTAAGTTTTATGAAAGAAGATTTTTTTAAATACAACTGGGGGTCGCCAAACAATTAAAAAATAAGAACCTTGCAAAATAAGGGACTCCCTAATCTATATATAAATGTTGATTTTATATCTTAGTTAAGCACGGTTCTCAGTGAAATCATACTCCGAAGTATCTCTCGCTCCCATTATTATTCCTTTTCTAATGATGACATGACGTTTGCAACCTTTTGAGATGAACTGATGTCTAAATACCACATAATATAATAAAGTAAGTCCACACGTTTGTTTCGGTTTACTTTTTGTTTTTGTTTTAAATAATATATTAAACTAAAAATTTCACCTCTGTGCCATACAACAAGAGGAATCGTTCATATCTGATTGAAATTGAAGCACATAAAATTTTAAAAAGAAAATTTAAATAAAATGAGTCGACATTGAATCGAAAACACGTGTTGAGAACGGTCACTCTGTTGCTACATGCAGCGACTGCAGCGTTGATTCTGTGTGTTGCGTCGTGATGAGCAGCGTGTGCACGGTTTGCTGCGCGGCGGCACGCGACTTCGGCTCCGGTTGCGGCGAAATGTGTATAAATCGTCAGAACCAACCAACTTGGACGACTTTCCGCGCCGTCGAGTCTGGCGGCTTTGGCGCTTCTGGTCATGGGTCACCATATAGAAGGCCTGACGGCCCAATTGTGGGTCGTACCGTATATGCATCGGTTTGATGCAATAATTCGCGCCGTTGCGGTGCAGAAAACCCAACTTGACGCCGTTTTCGAGCGTTTCCATGATCGCTTCGATCAGGAGCTGATCCACCGGCTTGCCGACGGTTTGCTCTATCTGATCGAGTATGTCCTCAAAGCTAAGCGGTCGCTTCGCATTCGCAAGCATGTCCATTAATATCAAACCCGTCTGATGCGACATTATAATCAATTATTCAATTTATTTAAAAAAAAAATCTTATTTGCGACTATTCAAAAATAAAAACTAAGACTGACTTAGAAGAAACAAATTGTAAATATTATAAAATTTCCCTACGACAACTTTAAAGGCCTACTTCGATAATTTTACAAATTCAAAAAAATTTTGTATTCAAATAATTCTCAGTTGGTTTTCGAAGATTATTACAAAATTTTATAAATCTTTTACTTGTCGTCGATCTTGGAGACATCTTTGATGTGGAAAAGTTGACAATGCTATGTTCTTCTCTTTAAACTATCTGTTGAGACTAATCTTTTGCTTATTTTTGAAAACTTGTCTAAGAAAAATAATTCTCCAAAAGAATTATTTGGAGATCTCTTTGCTTCATGGATGAGAAGAGTCAATACATTCATTTCTATTAATTTTGTTTGTCTGTCCTCACTAATAGTTCTTGAAAGTCAGAAGAGCAAGAGTTCTGAAATTTGAAAGGCAGACTGGTGAGGTCATTTGCTACTTCAAGTTTAGAGAAATTTTAGCCATGTCTGACCCATCCAAGGCAGTGATTTTGATTAATTTCCGAATAACCGTGAATTTATTATTTTTGTTTTCTTTTGGTATTTTCAAGCTGTTATTCATTTCTTGATAACGTCTTGTCAGATTTTCAGCTTGAATCTTAAGATGTCTGTTAAAAATTTAAGTGAAAATTTTCATACCTTGTGTGTTTTCTTTGTTGTTCACAATATATTTTCAATTTGCGTGCGAAAATTTGTTTGTTTGACACGCAAAAATTTTGTTAAAATTTATATTCTTTGCTTAATTAATTTTTGCACTCAAGTTGGCCGCATTTTTCTTTGGCATCTTTGGTTGTCACTTTGACGAAATCACGCGTGTCTTTGACGAAAAAAGTTTTAATTAAATTTTCAGACAAAAAGCAGAAAATAATTGTTTTTTTTTCTTTTCTGTTCCTTTGCTAATTTGTTGAAAAGTCCTCACGCTTGTTTGTCTGTTTGCTTGTTTGTTTGTTTGTTGTTTGCTTCTCCTTTCGTAGAAGAACTTGGCACAAGTGGCACAGGCGAGACTCGTTATGAACTTGAAACGCGACGGAGCTCGACTCGTGACGATTACTTGCTGCCAACGCGTCGCCTATGAAAATGAAATCGAAACGGGCACAAGTTCAAAACTTTTCTACAGCAACTTGTGAGCCGTTCTATAAATCAATTTCTGTTATTTTATAAACTCTTTTTTCTTTTTTTTTTAAGTTAATTTCAATAAAAGTAATATGATGGTCAAGTGTTGACGTGTACTTCAAAGATTCCCACGCTTGCTATGTGGAAAACGCTAAACGTCAATGGCTGCAGCGTAGCAAGGCAGGAGGAGAGCGTAAATGGCCAAACGATTTCATTGATGACAATAACAAACAGTCATAGACACCCATGGAACTTGGATCAATGTTACTTTGTCTAAGTCATTTGAAATTTATTTGAAAATTGTTTGTTCTGGTTGCAGGCCACAAAGTTCACACAATTAAAAACTGTGCGCCGCAACCACGCCCAATTCTCTACAGTGCCCACGCACACTTTATAGACAAACTTTGTGGAAATGAGGCTTTCAAAGCGAACATTTTGTCTTCTTTACCTCTGCCAACGTGTCGTATACGTGTTATTATTTTCATGTGCTTCTTCAGCAGCCACTTACATTTAAAATTATTGTTTCTTCAATGCACATGTGTGTGTGTTTAGTTTTCTTTTGGGTTTCATTTTTATTAATTTTTTTCCTTTTCTTGATGGGTGTTTCTCTATGCAAATTTCAATAGCATCGATTTTATTATACAGTTACGTCCATTTATGAAAAAATTTAGCATATTTTGTATTGCCTTTTGTGGTTTCTCGATCTTTACTCCACACGCCACACGGGCAGATTGTTGTCGTTGCTGAAAAGTGTTTTGGCCATTAAAATTTCATTTCTGCTGTTTGTTTGCGTTGTGTGTGTGAGATTATGTGTGTGTCTGTGTTAAGTGCACTTGTACCCATTTTTTATGAACCTTTTGTTATATTCATTTTCGTGTTTTCGTTTTTGTGGTTTGCATTTGAAAGTCGTACAGAATTTTTCATAAATGTTTTTGCAAGTTTACATTATGAATGAGCATATTTCGAAAAGAAGTCTTACTATTTTCCGATTTCAATTTGTTTAAAGAATTGAAAACTTAAGACTAGAAGACTTCGAAGAGATTGTATATCCACAGACAGACAGAACTATATCAACTCATCTCATCTATGCTGATTTAACATTTTCCCATATGTTGGGAGATGTCTCCTTCTAAGTATTGTAAGTACTTATTGTTATTTTTAAATAGTATAATTAGGACAACTAGACTAAAGACAGCATTCAGCACTTTTATTTTTTGACCAACAGCTCAACCAATTATTGAGCTCAACTGGTTGAGTTTGAGACTGTTTGGAAACATTAACTTAATTTTTATTTTTATGAATGACCTAAAAATGTTTTAAAATCCTCCTTCCTCAGTAGCGATTATAACTAAAAACCGTAAAATATTAAAAAGATAATGGTCGACACAATAAATTGCGCCGCAAAATATAATAAAAAGGCCGAACAAAGCCACGCAAACGCCGACACATAAACTTCTCAGCGACTTCAATGAGTTTACAATGCGACGCCGAAATGTATGCTATGCATAATTTAAATACAACTGACAAATCTACACGCACAAACACACACGCACTTACATGTGTGAGGGAGCCGCAAGTTCATGTTCACAAACACAAGCGAACATAAGCATTTACATAAGATTTTGCCACATACATACACACGCACACACACTGATGATTTGACTTTGAGGTTGTAAACGAAGACTTGTACTTGTTATCAGCCGCAAAGGTTTTAATAATATTGATTTAACATTTAATTGCCATAAGTTATGAAAGCGTATTTGTGTGAGTGTGAGTGTATGTGTGTGTGTCTATGTGTGTAATTTCATGCCGTACATTTGCATATGATTTTGTGAATTATGAGTGAGTGTGTGTGTGTGTTATTTTGCTGATTTCTGCCGTTTTACATGAATAAGTTTTAATTTATTTATTTTTATGCTGCCATTTATGAAATGTTTGCCCGCATAATTTATACAAATATACATGTGTAATCAAAAGCGATGCGTGCTCTTCGACTGTGATTTGATTAAAAGGAAATGCAAGGCGAGAGTTATTGTGTGAGTTTTCACTTTGAAAGCTCTTTAATTAAAATATTTTAAATTATAAATTAATTGACATAATAATCGAAGAAGGTTGTCGAATGCAGAGAACGAGCAAAATAATTCCGAAACCATCGACGCGCAATTTGGTCACCAATGAAGGTAACTAATTTAAATTAACCTGTCATTCATTTTGTGCACACGTGCTGTGATTCTCAGTGTATAGTTTCAGACTCTATAACAATAAAACTTACAGGAACATGAAACATTTTAACATTTAGTTATTAGATGTGCGGCTTGGACTTGCATATCAGTTGGTAAGTTGGTCTTTAGTCAAATTTATCGCAAGCTTTATAATATGTATGTGAAAAATTGGGTATTGAGCTATACATTTTTATAACTCGCAAGTTATATGTGTTAGAAATCGGTTTATCGTGGCATGTCTGGCATTGTTCCCAGGCATGATACTTCTTAGTGAATCACCTGATAAATGATTTCATGTCTATTTCGGTATTTAACATCCATCATGTTTTGTTAATTTGGATTGGTCACAGTCCATTTGAAGAAATGAAAAAAATAATTTCTTTGTGAGACTAGTTTTGTTAATTTAAAAAATTGTAACAAATTCTTACAATGTCACATTAGTCCACTCATGAACGTGACGGTTGGCCTAACAGACCCCTCATTTTAGAGTATAAGTGTTTTTTCTAGTCATGTCTTTCAGTGCACCTGTCTATATACTTATATTCTACAATCTCGGAAACAAGCGGGTTCGAAAATCTTTAAGATTTCCTATTTATATTTATTAGCGTTGTTATTGTTGTAATACAATAGTAAACATATTTCGTTTTCTATAAGGTGGTCAACTGTACTCTTACTGAGCTTATATTTCACAGAAACAGATATTGTCAACTAACGTATAAAGTTCGGAACACAATTCGTGATGACCCCTTTGCCGTCGTTTATTTGTTCTCATTTTTGTTTTTGTACGAAGCGTGTGAAAGTGAGCAGTTGAAGAGTAACAAATTCCATAACACATAACACATCACACAAACAGCTCAAGGCTTTGGTTTACAATAACAACAAAAGCAACAACTAAATTTATTAAACCCTCAGCAAATCATCGACAATCACACACACGTACACACGCACATCGCATAATTTGATTGAGCTGAAATCACGAATCAATAGAATCAAAATCCGTTAAATGACAACATTCTTTTGGCCATTTCGGCAGCAATCATTTGCCACATGAATGTACAGCCGTCAATCGACAAATTCGAAATTATCCTTTTACTTTTTTTGTTTTGCTTTCTTTCTTTATGCGGGTTGCTACTAAATCGTCCAGCAATACCAGCAACCCGCAGTGCTCCTCCCCCCGTTCTGTATACCCTTCACCATTCACCACAACCAGCAACATAATGTTCCTGCTGTGTAGTCTGGCTTTCGGTGCTGTCCTTTCCTGATGTCGACATCCTTTTTTGTCCTTCCTCAACGAATTGAGTTGCGGCGAGGCACGCACAAATTTATGATCGTTGTAAATGCTCATGCACGTTGTCGTTGCCAAAGGAACTTTCCGTTCTAAGCAGTCGCACGACACTTTGAGTGGTCGTTCGAACTCCTGCCTCTGCCCGCCTTAGCCCAGGCCCCCTTCGGCCGACAAGCTGGGCAACGAAAGGCGTTTACAAACGTAGCAGAAAAAGTTGACATTGTCCTAGCAAGAACTGTGAAAAAAACATTTCAAAAGAAAATGTATTATTATTTATTCTACGAATTGACGAATATTCTTTTTCATATTATTTTTTTTTTAGGAAGAACGGGACACAAACACAGCATCAGAAAGGAAATGGAAAAAAATTGGGGAAGTAGAAAAGAAAAAGAATCATATGAATTTGTCTATGTGTGGGACGACTCTTCTGCTTTGTCCTGTCTGCTAATTCAGAGACCGGAAGTCGTTCTCGGCAGCAGTGTCAAAAGTTGAGCGTTAAATTTATTTGTTATTGTTACTGGATTTGTCTATCCCGTGCATTTTTTTTGCTCTGCTCATGTGTTTCTCTGGCCCGCCCTATTTTGGCCTCTTCCCACATCCCCCCGCATCTAAAAAACCATAAATCTCTACAATCCAGTTAGTAAAAAGGCCACCGACCAACCGACCGACCGACTTTCAGCTTCCGTTAAGGCCTAATCTTTAAGGGCTTAGGCGGTCTTGCTGTTTTGCACGCATGTTATGCATTCGCCATTTTGTTCGCATTGGTTTTGTGCTCTGCAACGCCTTCGCTCGCTGCGTTGTTGCCGCCGCTTTGTTCGTCGGCGTCGCAGCTGAGACTGTTGGCCGTTTTTGACTAACATTTGTCTTTTGAAGCAACACGAAGACTTCATGTTGGCCACTCGACATCCTCAAAGCGTTGTTGTTGTTAACATTCGAATTTCGAAGTTAAGTTTGCAGTGAGCACTCTTTTGAATATGCTTTGCGCATGCCTCGTCCTGCTGAGACTGGCATGCTCTTCTGCAAGTGAGTGTTGCCAGAGTGTGTGTTTTTCAAAAACCACAAATTTCGTTTGATAAAGTTAGGGAAGGGGGGAGGGGGGGTTGGGGGCACCAATATCTCACCAAATCAAATCGAAAATCTTAAGTCATTGTCTAGTCGATTAATTTACTATTTTTTTTTCCAAAATTTTTACCAAAATCTCATGTAAGATACAGGAGGAGGGGTTAGTCAAAATTTCACCAATAGTCGCTTTAATTTATATTTTCTTTAAAGATACAAAATTAAATTCAGAATGTTTTAGCTGAAATAAAGTTGAACTGTTTCTTCAAACAAAACTTCAAACTTTGTTGAATACATTTGGCTTGTTTTCGGCATCGAGTAAAGCTTTCAGGAATTCCGATCTTTGTGAGCATCCATATCACGAAAGAGATGTAGTTTCAGAGATCTCATGTCTTTAGTCTTTGGCATTTCGTATATTGATTTGTAGAAAGATTTCGAAAAAACTTCCATCTGGCAATGTTGCCATAAAAAGTGTGCAATAAAGTAGAACACATTTGCTCACCGCTCTTATCGCTCTCTCCCTCTTTTCGTTATGTGGCAGTCTCTCTCTCTCTCTCATACATAATGGCAGAATCCTCATGTGAGCTTATGAGGCGCGCGCTCAAAAACTACAAGAACAAATCTCACAGCAGCACAGCACAGTACGGAACAAGAACTATTGCAACATCTGTTAACAGAGGCCAAACAAGAGGACACAGCACATTGAAGCCCAGTCAAAAATGGTCCATCGACGTGACACGTTCAGCATCCCGGACGAATAATAATCGCAGAACGATATAATTAAAAAATACAAGCAGAAGCTGCACTCACTTTAGTGTATAAGAAACAGCGCCGAAGAACTTAAAGAAGAAGAAGCAGAAGCAGAAGACAATAGTTGTTGGTGAATGAAAGAGGACAGAGGATAAATCGACGCGCATTGAACTAAAAAAAGAACTCAAAATGGATTACGTATGTGAGTGTGCGTGTGCAAGTGAAGTGTGGCAACAACAACAGCTACAGCAACAACTCGAGTGGCAGTATTGAAAGCAGTTTCAGTTTCAGTTTCAGTTTATTTTATCGTTGTTGTTGTTGTTTTTTTGTTTTAAGTTGCAGCACTGTCGGTCGCCAGCAACATTATCATTTGCACATTTCTTTATTTCGGGCTAACGGTTTCTGTTACAACAAACGTCGCGTGCGCGTAGTCGACGGACCGACTGACTGACGGACGGACGGACGGACGCAAAAGCGTCAACGTTGCCGTTAGCAGCGTAAGCGTCGCCAATGTGAATCCACGTCGCTGTTGAAAGCGCTCTTGTGGCTGCCGAGTTGAAAAGAAGTAAAGCAGTGCAAATAAAACAGAGACGGGCGGGCAGAAGAGGCAGCAGAGACAACAACAATAGAGACTGCAACAACACAAGCAGTCAGACAGACAGACAGTGTTGGTGTTGTTGGTCTTTGCCCTCGCCTTCGTCTTGTTAGTGCTGGGCGGCCAAATATTTTTGGTGAGTATTAGTTTAAGTGCCGTTCGTATTTCCTTCTTACTTAAGTGGCTGTGCGCGATGCTGGCTTGTTTGTTAGCGTCGAACGCACGCTGAGCAGAGTTACGCAGAGCAGAGCCGAGCCGAGCAGGACAAGTGATAAAAATACAAATTTAAAAACTGCGAAGAAATAGCAAACACATACGCACATTCAAATATATATATATACATGTAGCAAGCCACACCAAGAGCAGGAAAAAATGTGTTACCAAATCGCATGAAGAATCAAGAAAACCAAAAACAGAGAGGAGCAAAAAATAAAAGGAAAAATTACAAAAAAGCGCAGAAATGTTATTTGAATAGCAAGCAAAGCAGTAGAAATCTAGGAGTGTATGTCTGTGTGTGTGTGGGTGTGTGTTTTGCGGATTTATGCAGCGTTAGTTACATAAGTTATCAGCAAGCAGAGTCGCTGTCTGCGGTGTATAAATATAGATGTATATGTATCTATGTGCGTGCATGGATGTGTGTGTGTGTGTCTGAATGTGGCTTGGATATTGATGTGCTTGTGTGTGGGTGTGTGCGTGTGCAATAACTGAAAGCATAAGTTGCTTTGACTATGTTTGGCTTAAGATTTTGATTGCTTGCTTAGATTGAGCAATCTATCATCAACAAATATTTAAAATACACACACATATAATGACGTATACGACCTGTTAAGCCACACTATTTGGCGAAAAGTCTTATGCGCTTAATTTAATTCCCATAAAGTGTCACATGACATAAGTTGAGCACTTAAAACACTTTGCAATTTGAACGTTTCTATTTGTCGTCTTATGCAACTATTTTGCTATCATGCGATTTTCATACAAATTGCACAAGAATTTATTGCTCAACGTAGATCAATCGAGTAATACTCTGCGTCAGTCTGTCTGTCTGTTGCCTGTTTGATTGTCTCACTAGCTCGTTGACTAACTGTCTGTGCTCATTAAATTAGAAACAATAGCAACAACAACAATGACTATGGCAATGACAAAAATGCCAGTCGAGTTAAATGCTTTTGTCATCAGCATCAGCAGCATGCTAAAGAGACTGCTGAGATGTGTCTAAGTATGTATGAATGTATTCATCTTGTATCTGTGTGGGCGTCAATATGACTTTGTCGCTATTTGGCTGTGTAGTAGCATAGGCGTGCCACAAACGCCAAACAAATTAAGTAAAAGATACGTAATAAGATGGCTGTTGAAAAAGTAGAAGATAGAAGTAGATGAACCAACGATGACGATGACAAAGATACAGACACAGATACAGTTACAGATACAGACGATGACGATAGCTTAGAGAGACGGCCACACAGCACTTGGCGCAACATTAACAACCGAGAGCAGCGGCGGTGTCACCAGCATTTTACGGTAGCATACTTTCAGGCTGATGCTGACACAATAAATGTAACCAGCTTAGGGTGTGTACTTGCTTAGGCCGTCGATGCGATGTTAGCACCGTCGACAACTTTGCTTCCGGTCGCGTTGTCAAAGGTGGAGAAGGTGGGCGTCGCTTTAATCACCATGATTGTCATGTGCTGCACGAATTATATGTGTAGTGCCTTCGAGCACCATCAGGTGTGCCGTAAGCATGCTCTGAACTACGCTTGCTGGTGGATTTAGTGTAATAGCAACGAAGCCAAATGCCGTTTAATTTATTTTCAAATCTTCGGGGAAGTTACAATAAAATTGAAAGTTATATTCGTGAGCAGTTCATTTACGGAGAACTTGTTTGTACAAGAACAAAAAACAAAGCGGGCTTTCTTTGGCTTGGCGGCTTTGATACTTCTTACTTATTCAATCGAAACTTAATGCTTGAAGCAATTTTTGCTTTGATTCTTCAAAATTCTGAGTCTTAAATGTGTCTTGTTTTAATGGGCGAAATGTACTGAAAATTGTGCGAGTTTTATAAATTCAGATGTGTAGCGGGACTAGAGAATAGAATCCCGGGATTACGGGATTTATGAAAATTAATCCCGGGATAGTCCCGGGATTGAAGTATGTGCCTTCTAATTGGCTTCGGTTATATCTTATATCTTAAACTTTTATTAATAAAATGAAATAGGAAACGAAGTAGGCATTACGATATAAAAAAGTAAAGAATTATTGTATATTGTATGCCTCGCAAACACATTTCTGTTCGGCTCGAAAATTTTACTCGGATTCTTCTTTGGGCGCTCATATTTTCAACCGAGTTGAAATGTCAGAATTCGCCGAAAAATATCAGTCCATTTAAGATTTCGTTTTCCACTCTATGTATATATTACTCATTGTGAACATCAAGCCTGCTTCGTATTTTCTTGCCAATGAATGCAGCAGCTGAAAATGCTCGTGGCAGAAATTCAAAACCGATAATTCCATTTACACTTCAGGTGATTGTTTAGAAGCAGAATAACTGTTCATTTTCCACAGTTCCAAAAAGTCGAAATGGTGTAAAGACAACATTTTACCACATTTCCTCTTCGACTGAAGCAAAATCCCGGGATTAGCCAACTACAGTCCCGGCATTTTTGGTATCAAAAAACGACCGGGATCCCGGGATTGTATTCCGTAAGCGGGACATAAACATATGTATGTCTTCACACTCTGACTATGCTCTCTGAAACTTCTCACTCGCGATCGTAGTTGTTGGACTTGAGTAAGGAACAGAACTAGTGATAAGCTGAAAGTTAGTCGAAATGTGTGCGCAGAGGTTTTACCCTCTAGCAGATGTACTTATCTACATGTATTGTGTTTAATATGAAATCCGAGTTATTTAGAGCCCTTGAATATCATTTACCATTGAATGATTGTCGCTTAAATTGCAGTTTAAGCTTATTTGTAGAATATTCATCATTATTAATTGCTCAAGCTTAACGAGTTTAGTTTAATTTTGTCACACAAACAAAAAAAGAACATGTTATTAAACAAAATAAATTTTAATTGAGCATAACGTTCAAAATCACAGCCTTTAATACCTTAAAACCAAGGGAGGTGAAACAAATCCGTGATATCATAGCGAATGAACCATAAATAAGCGTGTAGATTACAGCTCGTGTTTTTAAGCTTTTATGCCACGTGGCAACAGGCAAATTAATTTTTAATAATGCCGCACCCAAAAGTATGCAACAGAAAACCACAAAAATCCACTTGGGGAAACGAACAGAATTTACGTTAAATAAGTTCAAAAAACCGCAATTAAAATATAATTTCAATGGAGCAAGTCAAATGGGCACACACACACACACATGTAGTCTCATAGAAACATACACAGAAACACGCATTGGGTCGAATTATAGTGAAAGTTAGCCATGGCATAGAAAAAAAACAAAAAACAAAACAAAGCTGAAATGTTTTGTAACAAAATGGCGTAAATGGTTAGGGTTGCCACAAATGTGTAACGAAGCAGCAAAAATACATTTAAGGCAAATGCAAGAGTCTAATTAAGTTGTTGTTCTTGTTGTTGGTTTTGTTGTTTCGGCACATTCTCAGTCCTTGTTGTAACCAAATAATGCAATAAACATAAAAATGTACATGGCATGCAAGAAACAACCGAGCAATGAGATAAAGTAAAGTGTAAAAAACACAAAATAAAACAAACACAAAGTGAATGTGGAAAAATGAACGAACATACAGACAGCAAACAAATGAAAACATAAGCGAAAAGCGCTCGCACATACAGAGACGGGCAAACAAACACGCACACACACACACACACACAAGCACGCAGGGATGACTTAAAGGCACAATTTAAAGGCGCCATAAACACATGTAACCTTAAAAAATCTGCCAACATGGAAAAAAAATGCAAAAGAAATAAAAGCAGCAGAAACAAAGCCATCTCTCACACCCGCCGCCGCCACCCTCACCGCCCTCACCATCGCTGCTCTTCTTCACTCCAGAAAGGCAAAGCTATTTTTTGTTTTAATAAAACAACATGTTCACAGTTGCAGCGCAGTCGGCTTTGCAGTAGCAACAACAACAATAAACAAGATAAAAAAATAAAAAACAAAAACAGAAAGAGAAACAAACAAAACCCAAAAAAAAAAAACCTCGAAACACATAAAAAAACATAATGATGATGGATTAACTGTTTTGTTAAACGGATGTGCAGTAAAAACAACACAGGATACACAACACAGGATAAAACAACAACAACAAAATAATAATAATAAAAACAACAACAGGAAAGACATAAAAGAAACCAAAAACAGCAACAACAACGCACATAAACAAAATACACAAATTAAAACGAAAGCAAACAGGGCACAGCACAGCAAAAAGCACAAGAGAAACAAAGGGACAGACAGCCAGGATACAGGATACAGGATACCGGATTGAGGTTGGAGCAAGATTGGCAAAAATGGCAAGTCACACAAGACCGGAAACGCAAAGCAGCGCAAAAAGCCAAAAGTTATTCGTAACGGTACTTAAAGTAGTTTTAAAAATTGATCAACTTGCAAAATGGCGGAATGCATTGCAAATGTATTTTTACATAAGTCAACTCACACACACAAAACCGACACTCACACCCTCACTTACTCACCTACTCACACACCTTCGCATGTGTTTAATGATTGACATTTTACATTTACTCAACTCGTACACATGATGGATGTCATTTGTGAAAAGCTTTCTAAAGTACTCGAAAAGTATTAAAATATGTTATTCAGTGACATGTTGTAATCTCAGTTTAAGTGCGAAGGTGACAGCAAAAAAATGCAAAGCTTTTTTTTAAACAAATGTTCACCAAATCCTAAAGAAAGAGTCAAATTTATCAACCGAAACGAATGAAGAGGTTCATTAGGTTATAGAAGCCTATAAAAACTTAAGAAAATAAATTAAAACTCTCAGTATAAAAGTATAAAATGTACCGCTAGGGATATTTTTTTCCTTACTTAAAAAAGGCGGGACTGGGAGTGTTCATAATGTTTCTCTTTTCAACTTGTACTCGTAGACTCACTTTAATGTTGTTAGCCATAGTTTTTATTACATGTGCTCCTTATTTGGAATTACTGACATAAAAAACCATGTTATCAGAAATTTCCAGCCAGCCAAAAATTTAATGTGTTGCAAATCGCCTGAAAGTTTTGATGTCGGTTATTTTCATTTTCATCCGTTTTCATACATTATTGAATGGATAATTAAAATGACAGTAAATAATCTAACTTGACGTTCGTAACACGCAGAAGGAGATATCACCATTCATACTAAGTACATACATTAGGTATACATACATTATTATACTCTTAACCGTCACGAAACGACCGCCAGGAAACCTGTTTGTGTCAATTATATGGTCTTATCATCGAAGGACAGCATCGGTGCATGCGAAGTCAATCTGAACAATGTGATTTTTGGTTAGGCCTCTTTTTCGAATCTTGAATGGTTTATACATGGTTTATGGTTTATACATACATTTCTTATAATATTCATTCGCCTTATTCATTTTCAATAAGAGTTTCGAAAGTTACAGTTTGTCTTCAACTTTAAAACTCACGGGCTTCTTTTTCTTTTTTGATAAAACTTTGTTTTTGAAGTGACCTATTTCTATACTATTTCAAAGAGAGTATGTTAAGTTTGTCATTAAGTTTGCAACGCAGGGAACGAGACATTTCCGAATATAATAAGTATATATATTCTTGATCAGCTCGGCGAGACGAGTTCATACAGCCATGTCTGTCTGTCCGTCCGTCAGACCTTCTGTCTGTTGCGATGCGAACTCCGAGTTTTAAAGTTAACCAAAAAATCGAAGTGCAGAAAATTTGCTTTTCTTTGCACCCAGCTTGAGTGTAAAAACCAGCTTAATCGACTCAATAACTATAGCATATAGCTCATATAGGAACAAACAGTCAAAAATTTGGTTTTTGTTTGAAAATCTTTTTTGTTCTTAGATATTGACAAATGAGAATGAGAATGAGAAAAGAAAAACTTAAAATTTTCTATTTCTAGTTCTCTGTAAGCCGATGAGATAGAAGATCGCAAAATGAAGTCTATATTGATTAGATTGCTTTCGTTAAAACTGAAACCACGGCCCTTTATCTTTGCAAACTTATATCATTCTTATTGGAAAAACTCGAAGACGGTTTTTCCAATAAGGATAATTGGGCAAATGCTTGCAAGAGTTAAAAGTTTCAGCAAAGCTGAAAGTAGATTCCTTACTGTTTTTTTTTGTACCTTCGACACATCCATATATACTTTCGATACTTTTTGATAAATGTTTCTTTCAGCGTTTTCATCTACTTTGGTTGCCTTAATTATTCAGATGAAATGTTCGGTATCTTTTTGCAGCTCGACGTCGCCTCAAAGCGTCCTGGATTAATGCAAAGTTTGACAACTTTGATTGTCGCTAAATAATTCAAAATTGCTGTATTTAAAGAAGAAGAAACCTTATAATTTAGGTAAATGTTAAATTTATTATACGCAAGAAAAGCAGCTGTTCGACTTCCCTGCGAGACACAAAGCAAATTATTATAGATAAGTGCGCAGTAGTCCTGACATTACTCACCAAAGACCCATGACGAATAATTGGAAAAGTAGTGCCAAAACTGTATGAATGAAACTCAAAATTTCAACAATGCGAACAAAACATAGAAAAAGGACTAAGAAAAGCAGAAATTTGTCACTTAAAATAGCAAACAATGTTAAAAATGAAAATAGCCTTTAATGGCTTAAAATGATTTACAAAATGAATGAGAGAAGGCGACACGAATTGAGTTCAGCAGAGGTGAACGAGTCAAGGGGAGTGGCGTTGAATTCTGAGCTTGAAAAAGGGTTTTTGTGTGTTAGACAAAAGGCAAATGCGAATGAGACTAAAATGGAGGGCAATCAAAGCAATTAACAGGACAAAGAATGTGCCAGCAATGAAGAGGATTAAAATGTATTCTGGAATGTTCAAGTATGATGACGGGAGGCGAGCTCGACAGCGAGGCGTGGAGGAAGTGATGAAAGGAAACAGTGCGCGGAAGGGAAATGTTAACTGAATGCCAGTCAGCGATTTTTAATGGCTTTTCAAATCGGACAAAGCATTATCTCTTCCTTTTTTTTTTTTTGTTTTTTGTTTACGTCGAAGCTGTTGACATTTTTTTGGCCAATTCGGACACAAACAATTAAAAAAGAGCAAGCATCTAAAAGCATGTAAAAACAGACATAAAACTGTGAAGCGTAACGAAATCACGCGAACAAAAAACTGTCAAATGTCAAAGAAGGCAATTTTTCTATTTTTTCGTTCATCGCAAAAAAAAACCAAATAAATCTTTTTGAGACTTTTTGTTCGCCAGTTTGGCTTTGCTGTGCGTTTTGTTTGCACAAATTGGTTTAATGGAAAAGCGCTTTTGGAAATGTTTTCTCAGCGCTAACGACAACAACAACAGCAAAAATTATATAAACAAGCAAAAAACATTATACAAAAGGAACACAAAGCAAAAAACTTGTGTTCACAAAGAAAAATGTTTGGCGGGAGGAATTTTAAACTGGAATATTTGAAGGCGAACATACTTCAAGGCACACTGAGACGTTTCCATCGATATGTCACATTCGTTGAAGACTTTCTAATTCAACGAATAAGAATTTGTGTGTTTTACAAACCACAAAAGTGCAATTAACACATAAATAAAATTAATTTCGTTTAAGCAAATCAGTACTGTGTACAAACTAGGGATGTCAATTTTTGAAGATTTGCCAATCCCGGGATTTTCGGGATTGCAAGCTGAAATCCCGGGATCCCGGGATTAGTCCCGGGACTAGTTAAGACGTAGTAAATATTTTATAAATTTTCTTTTTATTCCTTTTTATTATTTAAAAAAACAAAATACGAAGCAACAAACAAAAATAGACTATTTCATTCAGTCTTACAAAATGAGTTACCAAATATTTGTTAAGCTTAAACGTGTAACATATTATTTTAGTTAAAGCGTTTTACAGGTATATAACCTTAAAAGTAGTAAAGCTTTTAATGTTATATTCTCCAAACCTGCTGACGAAAAATACCTTTCACCTTCAAAATTTGTTCTTTGGACGGTTAGAATAGAATTAAAGTGTTTCTGAAGACAGTAACCATTACAAAAAAAAACATGGTTTTAAAGAAGGATTCAGAAAAGCCGTACTACTCTATTCGCAAAGATTTTTGTAAATTGCATTAAAAAATTTTTGGCAACTTTTTTTTTCAAATTTTGAGCATCATTCGGCAGTCCCCCTGCATCAGAATATCGATACTTTTAATCCTTGAAATAACTTTGGTTTTTATAAAAAGCGCTCACATTTATGCAAAAAGACTATTTTCGCTCCCCTTTGTGACAAGCTGGCTAAGTTCTTGGTTACGAAACAATGAAATTTGTCGTATACGCTTTCTAACTTATTGATCAATAGAAATAATTCACATCGGAATAAAGAAATATAAATCCCGAATATCCCGGGATTTGGCAAGTTAAATCCCGGGATTTTCGGGACTTCAAAAACACTGAAATCCCGGGATTTCGGAATCCCAGTACAAACTCTTCAATAAATTGGTAATCGCTTTGAAAAACATGCAAATATTGGCCATTTTTTCCTACTTGAAAATATAAAACAAGACACTAAAAAGTTACAAGCTGCCTGAAAGTATGCTGCAGTTATTTTGACACGACTCAGCCACTTACCCAGCGGTTCTTCGACTTAGTACAGAACTAAGGTTGGAACTAGTTCGAATGTAAGCAGTACTAGTTTCAGCTGAATCTAATCTCCCTGCTTTCAACAGGTGAGTTTTACTAGAGGATGTCATAGGCAGGGGTCAATTGACACAATTCTACCACTTTCGTTTAGTTTCCGAATGAAAGTATACGAATAAAAAGAAACTGGAACCATCATAATGGACTGAGTAATTGCTTTTTTTACTATTATGAATGATTATTTAAAAAACTTTTTTTTTTGTTGTTAATAACAATTAAATTGATAAACATTAATATAACAAACATTTATATTCCGGTGGCGCTCATAACTTCGGTTTTATAGTCCAACACACTAAACTCAGAGCTACTGCAGGCGACATAGACACATATTTAATATTTGATAAATTTTATTTATTTGAAATATTCTTTTCAGTCTGGTGCTCTTATGTATTACCTCTGGCTGGTTCAAACACTAGACCCAAAACTAGTTTCCAAATAACGAAAATTAGTCAATCCGAAATTTCTTAGACAGGTGTGATTAAGCGACTTCTTTGACTAGTTCTTGTACCAGTTTCGAACTCGAAGGTTGGCTTTAAGTTTGCTAATAGAAGTATTCTATATAGTTTGATACTGTCAAAATTCTGTCCTGAATTCGATAATTGTTAAATAGTCGATACTATCGAAGAGAATTGACACAACGAGAACTGCTGGGTTTACTCAACTCAAGCACTTTAGTCTATGAGCAAACACAACTTTCAAGACCATAAAATTTTCGTTAACATGCACTCATTTTGATGGAAGTCATTCTCCTGTAAGCTGCCGCGCTCATCACACTAAGTTTGTTGAGTTATTTGGTTGCTGTGCCCACTCTACTTCGTCAACGTCGTTTACCACTCAGCGGGCAACTTCCCATGTTCTTCTTACTTTTCAAATACATTTGGTAGTTTTGCTTTCCCAGGCAAGTCGTAGTCAATTTGCTTTTATTGTCTGTCGCACGCTTTTATTGCGGACAAAATCAAATTGAATTCTTCCTGTGCTTTATACATAAAATATTCAATAAAGGTTCTCTTTTTTGGTCAATAAATTTTCAGCATCGTCATTGACGTGGTTGCCTGCAACGCCAATGTTGCCTGACATGTTCTTTGCTTGCGGTTGAGGTTTTGGGGCATAATCGGTGACTTGTTGCGGTTTGGTTTTTTGGTGGCATGTTTGTAGGTGTTGAATGCAAGCAGCGTGTTTGTTGATTGTGGCTTAACATATTTCTTAGCCGAAAATTTTTAAGAATTCATTTTTGTAGAAAATCCTGAAAAATTGTCCAAACGAACATAATATTCCAAGTAAAGTGCTGTTCATTCTTTGAAATAAATTATGCGCAAATAAATTAAAACATTCTTTGATCGAATTTCGTTAACAGATTTTGTGCTTAAACCCAATTTCTAAATTTGAATTTAAAAATCTTATTATTCGATGTTACTAAACCGATTAAAATTACTTCTATTTTAATTTTTTTTTATTTTATCTCATCTTCTTTCGTCCACTCCGTTTCTTAATTCGTACAAGATTGAGCTCAACTTACGTCGCATTTGTAAGACTGAAGATCTTACGCTATCTTTAATTGACTTGCCTTATTATATTCCACTAAATACTTCTGGTCCGGAACTACATCCTGATGGCTCTGTCGTCTCCCAAACATCTTATATTACTTACCAGATGTGCTCAAGTTGGAGGCCGTCTCATGTTTTTGTTCTCAATTCATGGTCAAATACCCACATTTGTATTACTTCTTTTGATCTGTGCTGATTCTCTTTCAACTCTTTATCAAAAACAAATAATTGTGTGCCTAAAGATTTTAAATTAAAATCATCGCTGCAATTGCTAAGTACTTTTCAGTTAGTAAATAATCAGATTGAAGTATTGTTGTGTTATTGCTAAAAACGTTAATTAAGAGAATCACCACAGAATTATTATAAAGGTAATTTAAAAAGTGCAAAGAAAAAAACATGATTCAAATGAAATCAAAACAAATTTAAAATTAAATATTTTTATGAGTTTCAGCATGTTTTCATAAAATGACTTTTCCAATTTTTAGTCCAATTTTTTCCGTACGACGCAAACACTTGACAAAGTCAAATAAATTTGATTACGCATACGCAATGTGGGCTGCAAAGTATTTAAAAAATAAATTGAATTTACTCTTTGGCATCGTTTTATTTTATCAAATACATTTTTTAATTGTGCACACATTTTGTATGACATTTTCAATAGTGACGTAAACACACACACTCACATGCCCACACACACAAACAAGGATTAAAATGAAAATAAAAGAACCGACAACAAAATATATATATTTAAGAAAAAAATAAAATGAAACCCCCCTTTTGTTGTCATTTAAAATGTTTCTAATTAAACAACATGGCAACAATGACGTGTGACATGCTGTGCTCTTATTTAACACTAACATTTATAAAAGTCCTAAAAATAACAACAACGCACGCAATAAAAACAAAAACAAAAGCAATAGAAACAGAAACGACAGCTAAGTACGTAATTTGAAACAAGAGTCTGACAATAAGCAATTAAAATGCATGAAAATGCTAAGAAATTAAAAAATGGCATAATCCCACAACAATAACAACTATTAAGTATAAATAAATCACAAAAGCAACAAAATATCTTTATGCATTCATGTTTCACATATGCTCTAATTATCATATTTTCATGTATCCCCCATGCATATATTTATGAGTTAATTAGTCAAGTTGGAAGCGTGACGTGTTGTGCTATCAAGAAAGATTGACTTCTGCACATTCGGTGTGTCAAATTATAATTTTTGTAAAGCAATTTTGTACAAATTTTTTAAATCGATGTTCATGATATTTTGAACACTATTTAAGGGAGGAATAAAGTTAATTTGAAGAAAGAAAAAATATTTCCTGAAATTTTCGTTATAAATCCAAAAACAATTTGAGCCGATGGCAGCAGCTTTAAATTAATGCCTCGAAAAAAGGTGACCGCGATTCCAAATGACTTGAATGAAAATTCAAGAAAAATAAATCATATTAGCTGACAAAATTTTTTATGTCTTGACGTCAAAAATTTTATTTTTAAAAATTTGTAATGCTTTTTTAGCACCTTGATGTCAAAATATCGATTTCAAGTTCAACAACCAAGCATTTTTCTACTTTAAAAACAGCACTGGGTAAAAGTTGCACCAAAAGATATAAAACAAGACGTCAGATACTTTACGCATTTAATTGAGATAATCCAAATATAATTTTGAACCAAAATTGTGAATTAATGTTTATAGAAGAATCTTTTTGGGGCTCAATTTTGTACACTTCTTCAAGATGACATAAAAATGGTAGTGCATCTCATATTGAACGATTCCAAGATTGGATAGAAAAAAACATAAATTATACTGCAAACAGTTTCATATTTCTTATCCTAAAGATATAAATAAGATATACCAATAATTGCACTGTGTGTGTTTTCCCAAATTTCATTTTTAAACAAAAACAATTAACAAGGTAAAAAAAAAAAAAAATTTACTTATATTTCGATGAAAAAAGTTACTTAAATTGTTGTAATTTACCGACCAGCGCCAACAGAGTTACCAGTTAGGTATAAAACTTGTTCGGCTTAACTCAAATTTTATATTTAACAAGGAAAACAACAAACAAAACAAAATTGTGTATAATTAGAAGTGTTTTGATAACTATTTTCGAGACTATTCAAATTACCTTAAATACTGAGCACAGACGTTCACCTTTGTAGTAAAATTACAACATACGCATGACTTGTTCGGTTTTGCATTTTATTTGCAAGAATTTCATTCAGTTTATTTTTAATCCTTTTTGTTTGCATTTTTCTTGTTGTTGTTGTAGTTTTTTTTGTAATTCACATCCGACAGTTTAAAGCCAACAACATGCCCGTATAATAAAAGGTTGTATTGTTGCACTTCTGCCACGCCCCGCGCTCTCCTTTTATTCATCATAACCGTTGCGGTCCCACCGAGAATTTCCTTTTCCATCTTCAGTAAACAGTTTTAAGTGTGTGGCTGATTTTACTTATAAGATAAAAATAAAAAATAAAACTTTATGCAGACGCAAAAGTTTTATTGTTCTTTAATAATTGAAGTTGAGTTCAAGAGCTTTGCCATTTTCTTAGCAAATATTGCAACTGTTTGCGTTCATTGTTATCCGACTTGTTTGAAATTATTTATTCTGTCATAATATTCCAAAAAGTTCCTTCCATGTTGGAATACAAGCAATAATTTAAGAAACAAACTTACTTTTGCCATCTTTGGTACTTTTTACACAATGCATGTAAAAAATTCGGCTGGAACTTCACACGTGGCTTCCCGATTCGCTTATCCAAACATATCTGTTTTGACAAATGATTCGTCAAAGAAATAAGTGGTGCTGTTAATAATAATGTGTAATGATCAGTTGGGCTTTGATAAAAATGACAAAAATATGAAGTTTGGTGAATCCAAAATTATGCCAAATCGTGGCTGAGGATCTTATCAATACTTTTGTAACAGTTCACCAAAAATTCTCATGGAAAACATTGAAGATCGGTGGATTTGTGTTTTTGACATGGACGGCTTCTTAAAAAATAGAGAGGGGAAACGATACCACGAATCCGTGGGCAAAAAATATTTAGGACGTCATGCTGATATATTCCACTAAGGTTAGGCCACGAATTTAAGTCTTCCAAAAGCTCAACAAATCAAAGTTTTAAGGATTTATATACATCAATATTGGAATTCGAACAAATCAAACGCGCGTGGACATCCAATTCATAATTTTTTAAACAGGTGAGATTTTGTTGAAAGCAAGACTTTTTTTTTACCACGCTTATAAGTCTGTATAACCATCGATTCTCCATGTGAGCGTGTCAAACTTCATGTCAAAGTTATAGAACTCTGCTTAGTAAGGAAAACAAATAAAAAACGAAAGTTTTGTTTCTACTTTGAAACTTTAGTCACGCAATAATTTGCAAGTTTTTGTAAACTTTTCAACATTTTCTTCATTTCTATTTGGAATTTTTTGCTTTTTCACATATGTACGTGTGCTTTCCCATTTGCAGCTAGCTAAAAGTTGGTCAGTCTCCTTTACACGTTAGGTCAGCACAAACAAAAATGTTTGTCGTGTTATGTAACAAAAAACAAAACAAAAACGCTTTTAGCCAACAACAACAAAGAGAAAAATTATGATTTGAGTGTTTTACAACTTCATAAAATGCTTTTTTTGGTTTTATAAAAATATTTTTAATGGGCTGCCAAAAATATCACCCAATAAATCACCGATTTTCATGGACTTTTTTTTGTTTTACCGAGTTTTCAATTGGTTTTTTTATGCTCTTCACGCAGTGAATAGTATTATTTTTGTCTAACTTTAGTTAAATTTTTTAACGCTTTCAAATAATACAAAATATAAATAACTCATACGCCGCGATTTATGCAATGAAAAATTATTACATTTTTAGCACCAATTTATGGAAATAAAACTTTGGCATTTGCTTAGAGCAAAATAATTGATTTATTGCGCTTGTTGGGATTCTTTGCCCTTATCAAAAATAAAATTAAAAAAATCATAATTGAATGAGAGGAAAACACACTTTTGCATGAACCCGCCATATTTGTTGAAAAAACATTTTAAGAAGCTCTTATCATGAAGCAAACACGCAAGGCGGCGCAGTGACAACAACACAATACAATACAACAAAGTCTCAGTCGTGTTTATCAAGTTCACATAGCAACGAGATTTAATGCAACCGCTTCGAAATAAATCAACGCTTTTGAACGCTTATCACGCGCCATTGAGTCACAGCGTGTGCGCCACAGCACAAAAGGAAGATCCAAAAAAAAGGAAGAAAAAAATAATAAATTTCCAAGTTCGCCGCTGCGTATGCGTAATAAATGCGCACGGCTGGCAAGCATTAATCATACGCCACATGGCACCGGAACAACAGACGCAAGAGCAACAATGAGCGAGACTAGAAACAACCGACGAATTTGCAATTGCCGAAAATAAGGCAAAATATTTTCCAACATGCTCGCAAACGTTTTCTAATCCAAGCACCAAACATGATTTTGACGGGAGTCCTGTTTTGGGAAGCCAAGAAACACAAGCAACATTTTTGAGTGCAGTCAACGCTAAGTGCATGAATGAGTTAAGCCGTGCATTGATTGATGGATTGACCGTGTGTGGGCTTGATTGATTGAGTACATGATGGATTCGCTGAATGTTTACATGCATGGCTGATTGATTGATTGAATGAATGCACGCTTGCAACGCTTTGCACAAAATGGTGGCTTCAATTAATAACAATTATCACATTCAGGTTGCACATCCGGTACGATATTACATTACAAAATAGCTTTACGCACACTTCCGCTGCTATGTGACATCCTTTAATATCAATACAAAAATGTTTTTCACAAATTTCTAGTCAAATTTAAATACTCTTCTCTATTCAAAATACTTTCAGCGAAAATAATCAAATGACGTTCATAATTAAAATAATTTATTCAAAGCGCCTTTTCGTATGCAATTTGATTAATGCAACGAGGTCAACTCGCAAGCGCGCAAATTAAATTCAAACTGACATTTTAAGTAGTTTGTTCGCTTTCAATTTGTGTGGTTAAATCGCTTTTAATTATAATTAAATGCCTGCAATTTATTCAAAACGGTTTTTGTTTGTTGTTCTTTTTTTGTGTTTTGTTTTCGCTTTCATCCATTTTACATTTTCGGCGCTAACGAGAAAAACAACAATTTGTGTTATTTAATTACAAGTTATTTAAGTGGCAGGCGTCAAGGCGGCGGCACAAACATGTTGCTTCTAATTGATTTCGCTTTAATTACGTTAGCATTCCGTCAGACGTTTACTTGCCACCTTCTTGATTCATTTATTTACTCCAAAACGTTCGCAATCACCGCACTACACCTCCAGGCGACTCAAACTCATTCGCCCGCCCCCTCGTTTGATTACTCACTTCGACTCTCCTCTGCTTCCCCACTCACTGCCACACTAATTTGCCCATTCGTCGCTTCCACACTCACTGCCTCACGCCCTCACTTGTGCTCTTTGATAGCGCGCGCATTTTAATTGGAAAACTCATTATTAGAGGTTGTCGTGGCTGCCATTTAAGGCGCTTTCAATTTCAACACTTTTCTCAAGTGTTCAACGAAGCAATCTTTGCAATTTGAATCGTTCCTTCGAAACGTTCATTCATTTGTTCATTTACTTGTTTGTTTATTTGTTTACCCATTTCTGTAACAATATCGTTTTCCTCAACCTTAATGACGGACAATTTACGCCTAACTGGCACGTTGATAAACAAAACTACTTGAAGTGACCGACATGCTTCGCACAAAATATTGACGCCCTTGATGACGTCCATCGATGAGTTGCAGAATCATTCGCAATGAACATTACATTTGATTTTCCTTTGCTGATTCAACTTTTTGGATGCATTCAAGTTGATAGTTGACAATCTCCGATTTTTGTATTCACAACTGACCTCAGACGATTATAATCTTTAAGAGTTCTTGAATCAATAAACAAATTGAAACTTGTGAGAAATACGAAATTCCTTAAATTGTTCGTTATATGATTTGAAACTTATATAACCCATAGTACAAGGATTTGTTCGTGATGGATCCTCTTATTCTATTAATGTTTTTATGTCTGCACAATTTCACAACGTGCAAAGAAGTGCTTAGTCTATTAATAAGTACAGAAGGGGGATGCAATGTCAGTTCCATCAGAAAGAATTGTTTAGAAAACCTTTTATAGGTTAAAAGAAAAAATTAGCATTAATATTGTTTTTTTTTTTTCAACAACTAAAATAAAGGGTTGTCACGTTTTTGTTCACGTCTTATGCTGTTCAGAGTTACTTTTGTGAATTTACATAGAGAAAAGTGTAAACCAAAGCTGATTCTTCGGGAATATTATATTAAAACACTCCTTTCCGATTTACTGAAACAAAATTAAAAATAAGGATAATCCCAAAATATTTTAATCTTGTGTCATAGAGTTGTCATTATATAGTCACAAACTCTGTGAGATTTGCTGTAAAAGCTTTATTAAAAAAATATAAAAAAATAAAAATAACGGAAAAACGGCTTTGATTGTGAAGCAACGCTAAATAAACCACTAAACTGTGTAAAGTCAATAATAATTCGCATTAATTAAACTTGCTTCATTACCCAACGCAACATGGCACAAATTTTGGTAGCTGCAAAGTACAGTATACAGAAAAAAATTGGTAATGGATCCTTTGGTGACATTTATGTTGGTCAGGATGTGCAGAACGGTGAGAAAGTGGCAATAAAGATTGAGAATACCAAAAGCCGTGCACCGCAGTTGCCGAATGAGGCGCGTATCTATCAGACTCTGAAGGGTGCGGTCGGCATACCGCATTATCGCTATCACGGCGTCGAGAGCAATTACAATGTACTTGTTCTTGATCTGTTGGGTCCCTCATTGGAGGATCTCTTTAATTATTGTTTTCGTCGGTTCAGCATAAAAACAATTTTGATGCTGGCAGATCAGATGATAAGTCGTTTAGAGTTTCTGCACTTTAATTGTCTTGTGCATCGCGACATTAAGCCGGAGAACTTTCTCATGGGTCTGGGCACTGAGTGCAACAAAGTCTTTTTGATTGATTTTGGCCTTGCAAAAAACTACTGCGATGCACAGACCCACTTACACATTAACTTTCGTGATAGGTACGATCTAATTGGCACGGCCCGTTATGCCTCGATCAACGCACACAAGGGCATCGAGCAGTCACGACGCGATGACATGGAATCGATCGGCTATCTTTTGATATACTTCCATCGCGGCTTTCTGCCCTGGCAAGGCGTCAAAGCTGTCGATAAGAAACAGAAATATGAACGCATTGCCGAACTAAAAATGTCTACACCACTCGAAACGATCTGCTCTAAAACGCCCTTTGAGTTTTCGCTCTATCTGAGTCATTGTCGCAGTCTGCAGTTTACGGAACAACCGAACTATCAGTATCTGCGGCAGATGTTTCATTTACTCTTCCGAAACATAGGCTTTCAGTTTGACTTCGATTTCGACTGGGTTCACCTCGACAAAGAAACGAGGGCCGAACAGCAACGTCAACGAGACTTGGCGTCTCAACGGGCCAATGATGTGGCCATAGACATGAAAAAACCCGAAGGAAATGGCGATGTGATAGCCACCGGTATCAAGGAAAATTCAAATTGGCAATTTCATTGAGGGATAAGGAAAACGCGGAATGCGTTTTACAATTGATGATTTCGTGTGTTTTTTATTTGGTGATTGTTGAGAAAGACGAAGTCGTGTTTAAAAAAAAAAATTATATATTATAATTGAAGATTGCTCGGATTAGAACAGGAGATCACTATTGCTAGAAGGCAAAGCTACTCTTTCAAAAATCTCTGCTGATCTCTGATTTATGCGCTCATACAAGCCGAAAATACCGATATTAAAAAAAAAAACAGGAACACTTGTCTAAAGTTATTATTATTATACAATTAGTGTATTTATAATTTGATAAAAAATAAAAAACAAGAGTTAAAATATAATCTAAAAATCTTCAACATATTGTGTTCTTTTCCAATTAAAAATAATAAGTATCCATGAACATAAAATTAACTTTAAAATATCCATTACAGAGCTCTGGGCATACGCCCAAAAGCATACATAATTTTTCGATTGCGGCTCAAATGCTTCATCGGCCTTTCGACCAGAACTTTTTGATTACAAGCATGTTTCGAGATAAAATAAGAGTGTATTCTCAACAATAAAATACCCTGCAGACATATATTGTACATATTGCTCATTTGAATATTGTTCAAAACATTTAAGATCGGTAAAAAAATTTTAAATGCAGCACAGATCTCGGATTTTTGGTCTATGTGGGGTATAATTAATCAGCCATTTGATAGAATTTTATTTTCAACAGTGACTCAAAAGTATTTAAAAAATGAGTTTTTGAAAGAAAATAAGAGAGACAGATGAATACATATGTATGTATGTATTAATCGATTTTTTATCGACTTAATCATACAATTCATGGGGAGGAGGGTACCTTTCTTCTAGGTGCTACATAGTTTTGGTCTCAGAGAATGTTGGTATATATATATATATAATGTTGCCAAAGAGGAAAACGACACGCTTGGAATAAACAACAAGAAAAGAAACAATGGCAAAAGCGCTTAAATAAATCCAATGAGTGTATGTATAAACAAAAGCAAAGCATAATTAACTCAATACACAAACACACATGCACACATGGACGCACACATGTGCTGAAATGTATATCATGGAATTGGGTGTATGTTCGTTTGAGTATATTTTTAGTATGCTTGGAAGTCACACATGAGCATCAAATCGATGGCATGGTTAATTAGTGTGGGCGCAGATGAAGTGAAAGTTTTATGCTTTTACAGGCAAACACATAAGGCGAAAACTTTTCGATTATATTTTTTGTTTTTTTTCGAATAAACAAAAGGCAACAACTCCGGCAGCAATTTGCAGACTGCCGAAGCTCGAATATTGTGAACACCTATTCACACATACATTCACATACACACACACACATACATATTTTCATTAGCATCCAATTTTATACTTATGGTTGTGGGAAACATTCACGGTTCAAGCGCTCATACAATGATTAAGAGACGCCATCTCGCTCATGTGCCGCATATGTATGTGAAGTGTTGGCACACTTGTGTGTGTGTGTGTGTGTTTGTATGCCTTTTATAAATGCGAAAGGATGCTATTAAAAGGGTTAATTATAAGCCGAATCGGGCGTATGCGCTCCATGTTGTTGTTGTTGCGATTGTTGTTGCTGCTGACAATGACTCGACTTGACTTGAAGCAAAAAATGTTCTCATTGTGCGCATTCAAACAAGAAAAATGTCGGTAAAAGAAGAAGTTTCGTGTTGTGTTCAAGAAGGTGAGCTAAGCTCTTTGTACACTCGTCGCGTGTTTGTATGTGTTTGTGTTTGTGCATGTGTGTGTGTGTGTTTACATTAGAAATAAGGTCAACCAAGTGTATGCGATCATGTCTGTGCATGTATGATTTTCTGAGTGGCTCATATTTGTGTGAGTGTGAATTCGTGTGTGAGTGTAGGAGGGTATTTCTGTTAGTTGCCTTGCGGCAAGTTGCCAACTCTGCCAGCACTGTTGTACTTCTTAAGCCAAGTCAAGCCAAATGAAGCCAAGCCAACTTACACACATGACTTTCTAAGCAGTTTGGCTTCGTTCTGTGTATATTTGCACACATAAATCTATAAATAACTCTTTGCACATACGTAAGCACACATACATGTACACCAACACACACACTCACACTCACAGACCTTTGCCACACGATGCATTCTTAATGGATTTTCTTGCTCGTCATGTTCCAAAAATGAGAGAGTCGAATAAAAATAAAATGAAAAAATAAAAGAATGAGTAAAGAAAAAGTGCACAAAAAAAAAGGGAAGAACATTTAGGAAGCAAATGAAAATCAGTTTACTTTAGTCGCGCATTCAAGCGGAAAAATTCATTCTTCATACACAAACCTAAACGCATTTAAGCATGTATGTGCTTATATATAAAAGTTAAATTGTTTGAAATTTCTGTTAGCAGAATGAACTCCAAATCATAAAGAGTTTTCCAAATGTCTGAGTTTTTTTAAAAGTTGCGGTGTTTATTGACAGCTCGAAATGTGAATGTATGATTTTTTATCGAAGATCTGTTGATTTGTTTGGCATTCTTTGTTTTTTAAAACTCAATCCCGTAAGTATGCTGTATCCAAAAGCTCCGCAATAGTTAATTCCAATCCACTTCTGGAAAGTGGCCAATTTCAATTGTATTTTCATGCGGGTTTCATAGGGATCAACATGACCATCTAGGACTAATTACCGTACTCCTTCTGCCAAATAAGTATATTAAATAAACGTAAAAACCCTGTCGAGATTGGAGATCGAGATCAATTCCTCAAATCGCAAAGTATTCAAATGCGAATTCATGATGCGACGAAGCCAAAGGTATTAAACTCACATTCGATTTCAGAATTGTTTACTTTTTGAATTGTCGTGTATCACAAGTTATAAAAAACACAACATGAAGCAAGGAAATAAAATCCTCACTAATTAATTCATGCGCGTTAAACCAAAAACGTTCTTATTTCAAGCAATTTCACAAGTCTGCAAATATTTGCACTTCAGTTAGCAAATTAAATTTGCATATTATTTAATACCACTAAAAATTACAACAACAACAAGAAAAGCAACAACAAAAATTCAAAGTTCTACAAAAACAAAAAAAAAAAAATGCTAAAAAAGATATAAATAATATATGAACGTTTGCAATTTCATGTATTCCACAAAACAAAGTCAAACACAGAAAAGAAAAAAAACAGTACCAAATAAATAAACGTATTTTTATCTGTTGGCATGGTATTTCAATCAGTTGTAAAAGGTTTCGAAACAGTTGCCAAAAAAAATAACAAAAGAGTCAATAAAATGAAAATGAAAGCAGAAAAGAAAAACTCACACATTTCGTTTTCACTTCCTTTTTTTTATACCCTGTACGTTATGGTACAAGGGTATATTAGTTTTGTGCGTATCGACAATGTATGTAACACCCAGATGAAGGCATCTTATATATACTCTTGATCAGCTCGACAAGTCGAGTTGGTATAGCCATATCTATCTGTCTGCCTGTCTGTCCGTCTGTATGAACGCCTAGATCTCGGAAACTATAATAGATAGAACCAAAATCTTTTTGCACGTTGATTCTGCCATTCAAGTTTATTTTGTTTTTCCATTTTTTGACTTAGTTCAGGGGTGAAGGGCAATTGACTGGAGCAACCTCGGGTAAAAAACTTACAAAAGTCATATTACCTCGGTTGTTTTTATATAGGAGTGTATATATCTGACTCGAACCCCAAGAAGATAGAATAAAAAAAATGAGCGTGGCCACGCCCCTATGTAAACCATATAACCTACAAGAATGAAACTTTACATATATGCTATTGGGATGGACTATAATTAGGCGTTATAAATTGAAGGTACAGGGTATGTCGAAGTCGAGAACTCTCGACTGCAACTCCTTACTGGTTTTTAAATTTATTTTTCAATTATTTACGCGGTTGACAAACACAACGAATGGAAAAAAAAAACAAAAAGCCTCGAAATCAAACAGAATGGTGAACTTTGTATTTGAATAATTGGAGAACATTTATTCACACGGAACCTACTTACTTTAGGTTTCCCTTCTCTTCTATCGTTTTGAATTTATATCTAGAACACACAGAGTGTCAAGGTATTTTAAGAAAGAAGCACTCACCTCTTTCTTAAAATACCTTGAAACCCCATAAAGTATACACAAAAGTATAAGAATGATCAGGGCAACAAAATAAATCGACCTTGACAATCCCATATAAAATCTATGAAAATGCAAAGTATACGACTAACAAAACTATTAGTTTTACGAAAGAAATGGGAAGAACATAAATAGTTGGAATTTTCTATTCTTTAATTTATCCAGTGCCAGATTAGCCATATAGCAAGAGTAGCAAATGCTACGGGCCCCGCGTATCGGGGGGCCCCGCGCGACAAAAGATTTTAGTTCAGCCAATCTTAAGAGCAAGTTGTTTCAGAGTCTCAAGTAAAAATGCGGGTAATTCGAAAATGAATTAATCCAATTATAAACAAAAAGTTATTAAATTAAAAATTACACATTTTATGTATTCGTCGACATGTAATTTCCTTGAATATTTTTACTATAAAATAAATGCTTAAGGTATAAACATTTGGATATTTTGGATTTTAAACTTTTTTTTTTTTAATTACTATAGGTAGGTATAGGTATAATAACTATCACGAAAAACGTTGATATCAAAATCTAAAACAAGAATTTTTAATTGTTTCACATTTCTATAATTAAGTGCTGACCACATCACAAGTTATGTGTTGTACTACTTGCATTTCACGCTAGTTGGCAGCACTGCAAAACTAATAGGGGAACCCGCTGATATTGTCATCGATCGAGCTAGTCGTAACTCGAACAAATAACATTTTATTGACTATCAAACAATAAGAAATTGCTATAAATTTAACTATGGCATAATGTAAAACACTTTTAAAATCACTTTAGATGTGAGCCATTCTTGAGAAAAGTTGTCTTGACATTGTTTCGAGTACTATTAGTGCTGTGTGCGATTCATTAAACTATCTTTTTTAAAACACAATAGAAGAGTTTTTGGGAAAATCCTCAAGAATGGTCATTGCTTACGAAGATGATTTGGAGAACAGCTTAGGCGGGGAATTAGTGCTGCTGAAAACTGATGTGGCTACTGTTATTGACAGCAAGAAACAGGAGCCTCTGGAACAGCAATTTTATAAATTTTTATTAAATAATTCTTTAGAATCGTGTTTCCCAAACTTAGAAATTGCCTTGCGCATTTACTTATCTCTAATGATTACTAACTGCAGTGGCGAACGTTCTTTTTCAAGATTAAAACGTGTTAAAAATGAATTAAGAAACACGATGAGCCAAGAACGTCTTAATCATCTCACTTTGTTGAAAATAGAGTATGATTTGCTTAATGAAGTTGTTATTGAGAGTATTATCGCTAAATTTGCCAATAATACATCCAGAAAAGTTTATTTATAACAATTTTGTTTTATTTAATAGCCTAATAGGGCCCCTTGACAGAATTTGCTACAGGCCCCGCGCTTGCTTAATCCGGCACTGAATTTATCACATAGATGTTTTTGAAATATGGTGAAAAAACTGACGACTTGAGTGGCAAAGATACGAGATTGCAAAGTTGAAATTTGGAGAGAGAATCCCAAAATGGATTCCTAATCAAAAAACCCCTCTAGTACATGATAGCCCAGTGTAACAATACACTCTATTTCTTAAAATATCCTAGTTAGATTTTAAATTTTTCTTGAAGTTCGGTCAAGCAGATTTTGAGATATCTCTTACCCAAGTTTGAAGAACAGTAATTTCGTGATTTTTACAAAACATTGAAATGTGAGAAATTGGTGGGTGATACGACTTTATGTATATTTTTTCGGAATTAGCATTCCAAAATACATAGGAATTAGTTGCAGTTATTGAAAAAGTTTTTTCTTGTGCATGCGTGTAATTAAACTAAATTTTTTTTTTAATTCGATTAAATTCGAGCTTACCGTCTCTACTGATTTTTATACAAAATCTTTTCTAAATAATTTCTAAATATTATTAAAGATTTTAGTTGCAGTATAACTTTTTTTTACTGTCTGGTTTAGTTTCGAAATCAATTCCATAATCGAATCAATTGGTCTGTGAAAGTGATCGGGCGTATTTTTCTATGGCTTGAGTGTGCAACACATATAAGCACACAGACATTGAGAATGTGTTTTTAACTATACATACATACATGTGTGCATTGTACATGTGTGTTAATGTGTGCCTGAGCGTGAGTCTGCTCGTGTGCAATATCGCATCTGATGATGGTTGACAGCCATTAGCTAACAGTGTTTGACTGGCGGTTTTTTCCCTCCTCCTTGATTTGTTCGTTGCTGTTGTTGTTGTTATTGTCGATGCTGTTTCTCTTTCTTTTTAACTAGATTAATTTTCAAATTGATTATGCCGCTTGCCTTCATTTCCTGCAGCACACACACATACACACACACACACTTAGCTACATTATCTAACTAACATACATCGAGGAATCACACAAACACATTCTTGCATGCAATGCCATTTTCAGTTTGCCTTTCAATTAAATTTATTTGCCAATCGTTGCATGTCCTGATGCAAGTGCTTCCTGCATGCATTCGTCGATTCCCCCTTCCTCATCCTAAACATTCTATTCGTTCTTGTCGGGCTCAACTTGTTGTTGTTGTTGTTTATAATTCGTTTAGTTGGCATCGTAAAATATTTAAACTGCCGCCCACATAATTTTCTAATAGGTTTTTGTGCTCTTCCTTTGAGTGCTTTGCTTTTAGTTCAGCATTCCTTATGCGATTTTGTCGTCCTCAGCATCATTGCCATCATGTTGTTTATTTGTTGCATTGTTTGTTGGTTCACTTGTTGGTTAGTTTGTTTGCTTGTTAGTTTGTTTGTCTGCTCGCTTTTAGCATTATTACATTTCATGACAATGCCAGAAATGTTATAATAAAGTTCAACGCATATGACTTTTTGAGCGCCTTCAAATGTTGTCATCTGGCATACTTAATTAGCAAGCTTCTTGATGCGGAAAGAAAGATTCATTGGAAAAATGAGTAGTAACGTACCCACTAATTTGTCACAATCTATAAGTATATTAGAACATTTTTTTGTAGAGGAGGAGCATTCTCCAAACAAAAATTGCAACTATCCTCAAAATAATAATGAAAAGAAATATTCTGTGTAAAAAGGTTTATTACGTAAGACGATTTAGGGGGAGGGGGTCGATTATTTCTTATTTTTTATTATTCTTCCTATTCGGTCTAAAAAAAAGTTTCATACTTTGGAGGTGGGAAGGGGTCAAACATTGGCAAAAATCTTGATCTTGGAAAAATTGAAATACAAATTTACTCTCTCATGCAGACTTAAACAATTTTCTATTACTTCTCTCTCAAAATTAGTTATGATAAATATATTTTCAAAGGTTTAGTATAATTTCTATTCCAATTGCAAATCTTGATCTAAAAGTTTTGCAATCCAAATCATGTTCAAGTAATTTCAATTGAACTTATAATATATAATATTGAAAGAATTTTCTCTTCTCTTTGAATTTCAGATTGGCCCTGTGTACCAAAGATAATTAAAGAACAATTTAAAAGGTAAGAAATGTGTTTCATTGAAACTGTAAATTAATATAAACAAAACTAATTTACTGTTTAGAGAATATAAAAAGACAAGGAAACTAATGCCAAGAAATTCAAATCGTGTTGACTAAGCAATTTCTTTGTCGAAAAGACTGTCAAAATTATGAAGCAACAGTAAATGAAACGAATTAGTCAGTTAATTATGCCAATTAAGCAACTACACACACTCTCACACACATACACTAAGCTAACAATAGCTCAGAGGACGACTGGCAAAGGACGCATCACACGAGCATAGTCGTGTGTCGCCAGGCCCGGTAAAACTTTCACAGTCATTTGTATCATTTGTAAGTTTGCTTGATTATTTTACTTTCCGCCACAATTTCTCAAAGGATATTTTTTATTTCCGATAAGAACAACTGTGACTATTTATATTAAACACACACACGCGTACAACAGCACACACAAGAACACATGCACACGTATTTATACAATGCTGAGAAGATGCGAAACTTTTACATGTTGCTGCTTTCTCCTCCACTTTCTCCACGAACAAGTCAAGGACAAAAACGTGTCACCATTGAAAAAGCGTTTCACAATTTGCCAAAAAAAGAGAAAGAAAGCAAGAAAGTAGCGAACAAGCCACCTTCGCCTTCTTTTCTAATGACATGGCATGATGACAAAGCTGTCGTGCTTGACACACCAAAAGCTGCAAACGTGTTTACACAGCTTCCTGTTGAATTGAGAATTGTGAATTCACACCTCTGCCGCCACAAAGACATAGAGAGATAGACAGACAAACAGACTGACAGGCTTTCGCACCTATGGAAACTCACGCACACCCACGCACATTCGATGAGTTGTCAACATAAAGAACTATCAAGCACGCACGACACCGCAGTAGCGACAGCAGAGCAGAGCAGAACCAGCAGGAACAATGTCAGCAGCAGCATCATCAGCTTTGGCTTAAACTTCTGCTTGAGCTCATCATCATCCGCATTGGCATCAGCATCATCAACAAGCAATGTCAGTTGGCTTTGTTCTGATCTGTCCATGTGTATTTGATTTCGTTCGGTTGCTTTTCGTGACTGTGCCACTTTCGACGTCCCCCTAGGACCTTTAAGGCCTTCTAATTTGGTTCCGCATGCCTTAAAAGTAAGCACAAAAGTGCTTTTTAAACCTTACGATTCAAATGGATTTTGCCATATGAGTGATCGCTTTTTCCATGATAGTTCCCTTACACGCTCCTTTCAAAAAGAAGGCGAATGATATGATAGTTCCCTTACATACTCGCTGCAAAAAAAGCTGAACGGAAGGGTCTTGTTGTAACACGAAGTATGTACGAACATTTTAGCTTTATCATACATGATGTACTGTTCTAAATCTGTACTGTTCTTTAAATAAAATTCTGTTAATATGTTAACTAACAGCTTGCTTTTTATCAGCCAGACTTCGTGGGTTCAAATCCCACTCAAGGAAGAAAAAAAAAATATAAAAGTATTGTTAAAAAACAAATTTATTCTGTGGTCAGCTGAGAATCAGCGCAATCTTCATGAGTCATCTTCATTGCATATGCAACAGTAATATTAACTCTATCCTAGCTTTTATTCTATTAAATTTAAAACTACAAATTAATTTTATATGATACACACCGGCCTTTGTGGGATTCGATCCCAGAGTCTTTGGATTGGAAGCCGGCACTCAACCAACTCGACTAAAGATATCATTGAAATTTTGTAAATACTATATTATATAAGCTACAATTTAGCTAGAGAACAACATTTTAGTCTCCCACTAACTTAAGCCCAAAAACAAAGTTACTTTGTGTTTTACATCATCGGCTACTCCTTCCCATCTCGCTGCACAAGCCCTCCTAAATCAGGTTACCCTTCTCTTCTCGCTTCTAAATGAAGCATTATGGAATGATCTGGTTTGAAGTAATATTTCCGAATACCGAGTCTAACTTCGCGTTTTTCAGTCATCGGCTACTCCTTCCCATCTCGCTTCTCAAACCTATCAAAATAAGGTGTCCCTTTCCTTCTAGCTTCTAAAAAAGCTGAAGGGAAGGTGCTTCAAGTTCGCTATAAAAATAGGAGTTTTAGAAGGGTTCGGTTCAAAATAAAATTGTTTGGCTCAAACTTGATGACGTAAAAGCCCTTCCATGTTTGTTTCAAAACCCCTTCCAATTTAAACGGTTCACACTAAGCCTTAAAACAAGGCGTTTTGAAACGCTTTTTTGTAAGTATTTTCTTTTCACCTGTTGGGAAGGTGATTTGGAAAGCCTTCTTCTTTCAGGTAAGCATAGTTTTCCTTCTGGGGTGCCACGCAAACACACACATACTCAGAGGCACACACTGGGAGTCACACCATTGAAATCCGTTGAGGGAATATGAGTTTTTATTTGGATTACATATTATGACTTATACATGCTCGTTATTGTTATTACAATAGTATTGTTGTCGTTGTCGTTGTCGTCGCCGTTGGCGTTGGCGTTTTAGCGCATGTTATGCCAATGGCGTACATGTCCTTTTTTATTATAATCAACGAGCATTGTTTGAGTGTTTGGAGCTGTGCTCTAACAGTGTTGTATAATACTTAAACATAGAGTTTGCTTTTATGTTAACACGTTCATATTTGCACATAATCAAGTCAACAAACTAAATCGCACTGGTTGCATGTGTGAGTGCGTGTGTGTGTGTCTGTGTGTGTGTGTGTGCAATAAGAGTGTTGCAACGATTAGAATTTATGTATGACTTAGATAAATTAAATAATAAATAAATAAATAAAACATTAATATTTTTTTTACGTTTAATTGCAATTGATTTTTTATGAGGTGCCCATAAAAGTATATCACGAAAAGTTTCACTTTTTCGATTGTGCAGGAAATTCATTCATATCAACAGTCTTCACTTTAGAAAGCCACAAGAAGTACTAACCGTCAACCAATTCGATTAGCCCCATTACAGGATGTTAATGGCAGAAGGTGTCGATCAGCCAAAGACGTTTGCTGAAGGCCTTGGTCGACGGATTATGCCTCATAATTTTGCTTCTTCAGTTGATGTGAGGGAAACGGAAGTTCTGATAGCTGCACCACTTCAATTGGATCTACCAATTGACCCGTTCACTATTGAAGAAGTCAAGAGCATTATCCAAAAACTTAAGCCGAACAAAGCACATAGCCATGATAAAGTGTGCAACCGAACGATAAAAGCACTTCCGGAGAATGCTGTCATGTCTATCATTCTAATCCCTTATCATCAATTTGGATTCCGTTAAGGTCATGGTACAATTGAGCAACTACATCCCATTACAAATCACATTCTAGAAGCATTTGACAACAAAGAATACTGCAATGCAATATTTGTTGACGTTGAACAGGCTTTTGACCGTGTATGGCATATTGGACTGCTGGCTAAAATCAAAGCTTTACAGCCCTCTCCTTATTTTGCTGTGATACGGTCCTACTTGGAGGGTCGTTCTTTCAGACCCTCAGGGAAGTGTCTTAGGACCGTTTTCATTTTCGTTATTCACGGCTGATATTCCTGTACCAACGTATGACAACGATTTCACTCGAGGTCCGCTGATGGCTTCTTTTGCGGATGACGTCTGTGCTTTCTTCAATTCAACCTCCTTCAATGTGCCAATATAGAGTCCCTATTTTATAGAGTTGTATATGCTGCATTTACCATTCGAATTATATGTTTCTATCTCATCTGGTGTTCGAGCTTCATCCTTTTCAAAAAGTTGGCTGGGCGGGAAGGAGTGTGTGTGGCAAAAAAAACCCTTCAAACTTGAAGTAGCGTATGTCCACACGAGACTATCTTCTAACTTTTCCGAGAACCATTGATCAAGACAGACGTGCAGGCTGACGAACGGAAATGGCTACATCAACTCATCTTGTCGCCCTGATCAATAATATATATACTTTGTAGGATCTTACTCCCCTCCACCTTTGGTGTTACATACATTTGGTCTAAAACAAACTTAATATACCCTGAAAAAATTACCATCAGCTTGAATACATATATGTGTACGTGACTTCGAGCGGCAGTCAACCTGAAAGCGAAAGAAAAAATGAATTATTAATAACTGAACAAAGGCGAGAAAGCATTAAAAAGCTATTGAAATGTACAAAATATGAATATTAATAACAATTCAATACATCGCATGCCTGAATGCTTATGACACCATTGCCACACCAATGATTGCCACAAAGAAATATTCGAGTCATCATCAACATCTTTTCTGGCAAAGTGAATATTCAGGCGCTAACAAGAATTGATGATGCCAAACTGACACATTCCATGTGCTTTGTGCTTTGTGTAGGTGTGTGTTTATACGTGTGTATGTCTGATGACCTTTTGTGTTAGTGTTGGTGTTGGTACTGAAGCGACTTTCTTCCCTCCTTTTTATTATCATTTCATCGCTTCGCTTTATGTGCTTTGTTGCAAGTTAATTCCAATTAATTTTTAATGAATATTATGCAGGAAAAACGTAATATGCAAAATAAAAATTAAAAAGAAATAACGCAGCTAAAGACAGATTTGTGCCAGCATGTTAATGTCACTCGCTTTTAATAACTTTTTCACAAAAAATAAACGAGCAAATAAGTTATTTTCGGCTTTGATGTAACTTATATACTCTTGCAAGCAACAAACATACACTTAAACCGTTTTTCCAATACGAGAAGAGGAGGCATAGCCACGCCCACACTAGTTTCAAAACTTGCCACAAAACATTTTTACGATGTATAATAATCTATTTCATCTACTTGAAGAGCTATAAAAGGCTGGTGTCACGCCCTTATGACTCGTTGTGATTCGTATAATAAGTTAAGTTAGGTTCAAAATTAACGTAAAAAAATAAATTTTTTGCCGATTGCTTATGTTCTTGATCTTCATCAATTTCACACACTGTCCGGTTACACATTTAAAAAGTCTCTTTGATAGAAATTTAAAAATAAAAAAAATTTTCTTTCAAAAATTTTACTTTTTGCCGATTATACCTTAAGAACTTTATTTTATAGTAGTCCGATTAAAATAATTTTGATTTATACGTACAGTGCTAGGGCATCGTTTTTCGATTTCTTTTGAAATTTCTGGGATAAATAATAAAACAAAATAAAAACGGACATGTCGTCATCAAGTTAGTTCGTCGTGCTGATCAAGTATGCGTTTACTTTATGTAGCCAGCGGTATCACCTTCCGTGTGTTGCGCACTTCATGACAAAGTTAATAAGCTCCTCCAAGAGTGATAAGAGAGAAATTATATGAAAATATATTGCATACTTTGGCGCGCAAGCGAGTGTTAGTCGAACAACAACAAGAAACTTGTTGGCAACAATGTCAGCATAATTGTCGCAATATGATAATCAGTGTGGCGCATGTTGCAGACAACCAGACGTCATCATCAGCATTATCATCATCATCATTATGATCTTTATCAGCGCTCACACAATGGCGGCGAATATAATCGTACATACATATGTGCGCACTCAAAGCAAAGCTTCGAAAATGAGTTTCATTAAATTATTTAAATTTTAAAAGCAAAGCAATTTTATTTTCTTGCCTTATTTCCCTTCTTTTTTTCGCTCCGATACACATGTGACATGCGTGTTCATGTTACTTGGCAACAAAGTTTATGGCATACTTTTTATTTTCTTAGCTTTCTTTCACTCTTCTTTTCGGTCTGTATTATTTTCATGTTTGCGACTTTTGCATGTTGTCTACAAAAAGCTGAAATTTCACCTTTCCTGCGATTTTTTTGACATTTCAGCAGTTTCGATTTCCTTCCTTTTTCCTTCTTATTTCATTTGTTTATTCCTTTTATATACATACTTTCTTTCTCTCTCTCTCTCTCTTGAATGAGTTAGGTTGCAAAAGTTTTCTTGTATTGCTTTGAATTTTGTTGTTTGCTGAGCAATTCTCAAGTTGCTCAATTCGCACCTGAGTAGCTGCAAGTACACACAGATACTAACACAATGGTTTATCTTGCACGAATTGCTTAAATATGTCAAAAGTTTAGTCATGAGAATTTTGCAATGCTAACGCATCGTGACGCCTCACCGTAGGTAACACTTTTTTAATTAATTTAATTTCATGAAATTTTCATCCCAATAGTTTGCCAAACTAGTTCAGAACTAAGGTTTGAACTAGTTCAAAGGTAAGCAGTACTAGTTCCAACTCAATCTACTCTCCCTGCTTTCAACTGGTCAGTTTTACTAGGGGATATTATAAGCAGGGGTCAATTCCCACCATCTAGTTACCGAACTAGTCCTGACGTACCAGTCAAGGGACTGAGTAATTGTGTTTTATTATTAATTATAATTTTTTATTTAAAAAACTATATTCTCTATTGTCAATAACAATTAAATTGATAAACATTATAATAATGAACACTCCGCAGTTCCCTTTGTGTGAATTGTACCATTTTCGATAGTTTAGGCTGTATCTCAACTATTGGATTTAGGACAGTATCAAATTATATAGAATACTTCTATTAGCAAACTAATACCCAACTGTCGAATTCGATACTAGAACAAGAACTAGTCAAAAATGGCAATGTATCACACCAATCCAAAAATCAAAATGTCGGATTAACCCATTTTCGTTATTTCAAAACTAGTTTTCAACCAGTGAATTTGGTAGATTGAGCTGGAACTAATACTGTTTACATTTGAACTAGTTCAAACCTTAGTTCTGTACCAGACCGATGAACTACTGGGATGTGTTAATTTGGAAACTGTTGTGGCAAAAATGCGGCCATCAAACTGCGGAAATTGCTGGATTGAAAACTCTTTTTGAGCCATCTGAAGTTTCGAGCTTTCATACAGAATTAGTTTGACATCTTTCGTTGGGAAACAACTTCTGAGACCGCCACATTGAAGCAATTAAATTACTTTTCACAAACTTTAACTCTAATATTTTCTATGGAAAATCACAAGTTGTTTCTGGCTGGGCCGCTTGCGAACGTGAAACTACTTAGACTGATTAAAGCAAATGTGCAAGTAACTTGTAAACTTTGCGCCAAGTGCACTGAACTAACCGATTTAATGACTTTTACTTACCTTGTTGGCTGCTCAGCATTTGAGCGCATTAAAAATTTGTTTTTGCTACGTTTCTTTGTTGTTGTGCTTGTTGCAAGACTAATTCCGAGCTGATGCTCCATAATTGAGGCCACTCAACTTAACCGGCTCTCTTGCTCGCTTTAGCCGCGCACAAACACAAATACGAACAAAAGGAGTAAAGAAAATAAAATAAAAATTAAAGCACAAAAGTGAATCATTAAAAATGTCTTAATTAAACAATAACTCGACAACAGGAGGGAAGAAACTTGGCCAGCGAGGCGGCGTGCTCAACACGTACGTGAGCACTGACCGGCGTGCGTGCGTGAGTGTGCGTGAGTTACAAAAGCTGCAAGCGAGCCATGAAAATTAATAGCAAACTTCATTTAACTTAGCGAAAAGTAATTCATGTTCGCAAACATTTGCCTTGTTAACTTTCCATCTTCTTCTGCTTCTTCTTCTTCCAGTTGCTACTTTTAAGCTTAGAATGCGCAAAGTTTTATGCTATAATTAACGACTGATTTAGCTTGGCATTAAGTATGTAACACGTTGCACTTAGAGGGTCGTCCGAATTTGATGCTTCCTTTATGAATATATTCCCAAAGAAATTCGGTGAGAGCGCACATGGCCTTGCGCCTAAAAATATGTAACATACAATATTTGTGCTCATCTTTATTTAATTTTTTTTTGCGATTTTCAATTTTCGACACGTTTGAGCACGTTCGAAATAATTTTGACGTGTTGCGGCAATTTGAACACGTCGACGACGGCTTTCAAGCCTACGCCATGACGTCCTCATCGCCCTCATCATCGTCGTTGTGGTTGCTATCGTCGTGGAGTTTCTTGAAGCCGTAATAACAAAAATTCCAAAAAAAAAAAAATTATAAAAATCTAGGCAACATGAAAATGTGTAAAAAACAAAAAATAGCGCATGGAAAATTTGTAAGCGGAAGTCGTTGCTATTTTAAAAATTCCGTAGGCGTAACTAGAATTTAATTTCTTTGCGCATTCAAGCGTAGTGACATTACAGTGTGAGCGAGAAAGCGAATATTCGTAGGAGTGCATGAAAGAAACGCAAAGAGAGACAGAGAAAGAGAAATAGAGTATTAGAGAGCATTAAGGCGCTCACTGCGTAAATGCACGTCGTGTCGTTTGTCCCATGAGCTTTGAACTTAGTTGCCTACTCTTGGGCGCAAAATGCAAATAATCCAAGCACACCTACACAAGGCAAGTGGAGGCAATCACTTAAAGGAGTGTAAAAGCATATTTAGGCACGTTTAATTTGTTCTGATCCGACGTGTTTTTTCTTTTCTTCACTTTTTCCCATTTTGCTTTTGTTTCTTTTTTATACTCTTGCAAGAGTATATTACCTTTGTCATGAAGTTTGCAACGCAGAGAAGGAGACATCTCCGACTATATAAAGTATATATATTCTTGATCAGCACGACGAGACGAGTTCATATAGCCATGTCCGTCTGTCCGTCTGTCTGTTTCAATACCAACTGTGGGCTCAGTTTAAACGATATCGAAAAAATTGTAATGCAGAAAATTTTCTTATAATTGCAGGCAGTTTGTGTGTAAAATCCAGCATGATCGGATAACTATAGCATATAGCTGCCATAGGAACGATCGGTCAAATATGAGGTTTTTGCTCAATAAACGCCTTGTTTTTGAAGCTATCGCCTTAATTTACGTCCAAGAACATCTTGGACGTAAATTAAAACACACTCCAAAATTGGTGGAGATCGGATAAATATAGTATATAGCTCCCATAGGAACAATCGGTCAAAAATTCGGTTTTTGTTAGGGAAACTTTTTTGTTCTTAAATATAAACGGATAAAACTTTGCAGTTACGCGTTTTTATGAATCCTTGACCACATTCCAAAGTTTCGTAGAAATCGGACATAAGGGCGTGGCACCGCCCATATAGAGAAAAATTTTAAAATGTGATTTCTCTGTAAGTCGATGAGATATAAGATCGCAAAATAAAGTGTACAATGATTGCAATGTATTTGTTAAAAAAATTAGAATATGGGCGGGGCCACGCCCCTATATCTTTATAAAAGTATATGAATCTTATTGGAAAAACTATAAAACATATTTTCCAATAAGAATACTTGAGAAAATGCTTGCAAGAGTATATAAGTTTCAGCAAAGCTGAAAATAGCTCCCTTACTGTTTTTTTTTTTTTTGTTACATATTTATTTTTATGTATTCAGTTTTTTTGGTGTTCACTTTGGCATTCAAGCGTGTAAAGCTCTTCTTTTACTCACGTCACAAGTCAACTTCGCTCCACTCCACACGACTTGACTCGAATCGACTCACGTTTGGGCATGTTTTGCATGTCAATAGCGTTTGTTTGTTAGATGTCTAAATATTGCCACAAAAGTACAGCGTATATTTTGTCCTTGGCTCATCTTGGCTGCGGTCGATCCCTTCATTATATTCTTTACGCAGAGCACAAAATCATGACGCTTGAAACACACTGAATCAGACATCTCCGACTATATAAGATATAGTAAAGTCGATAAGAACTTGTTCGTCTGTAAATTTGGAACAAGTTTTTAAGCCAATGTTTTTAAATTTTGGAGAACTGTGTTTTTCCTACCGATCAACTTAGTTGTTGGATCCGACAAGTTTTGACCACTGAAATTGGTAGCCCCAAACAAGAAAGAGTAGAAAATTGAAGTTGATGCTACCAAAACTTTTTTGTTTTTAAAATAGAAGGCTCAACTTCCCTATTGCTCAACTTTTTGGTTTCTTAACCAATCTACAGGAAACTTAACGCTTATGTCGCTAATGAGTGTGGGGGACTTTTTTGATTAAAAAGTTCCAATCTGAAATTTTCATATCTCTAAAACCCAATGAGCGAAGAGTATTCAATCTTCAACAAGGCCGAAAAACCTCCTCACAAATTCTTTCCTTTTTAGCCTCAACTGTTTGTTTTCGTGGGCGTCAGGAGGGCGTGTACGTGTACGTGTGCGAGTGCCTGTGTGAACGTATGCGTGGGCATGCATTCCTCTTCAAAACGCGATTTAACAGTTTGTGTTGCGTATCTGAACTCATCTGTCTTGCACTTTAATATTTTAATCTTGCATATGTTAACTTTCTCAAAACACAAACAGACACTTTTGAGTTCATTGGCTTTCAATGAAATTTCTTGTATTCATTCATCTATACAGCAAGAAAGGAAAACTTTGTAAGGGATTCCATTTAAAGTCTTAAAAGTGTGTATTTTTTAAGTAATTTACAGATACTTCTCAGTCATATGTGGAAATGACCACTGACATAGAGAGAGAGAATTTAGAGTAAAAGCTCTCAAAATGAGTTCGATAAACTATTCTAAGCATAGAGTTTTTGCATTTACATTGTGAAAAAGGTTTAGTCTTAGACCTTTTCCGCCGGGACTTTGCTTTGAGAGTCCAGCACAGCGAAGACTCGACTCGACGAGAGCAAATATCTTAAACACTTTCTTGAAGCCAGAGATAGAGGGTTCTAATCACACGAAAAGTTCAGCCAACGGACTCCTTACATACAATACTACTTAAAGGCTTCTTCAAAGCACGCCTCTTCAATTTTTTATGGTTTAAAGTCATAAAGTTGCCGACTAAGGTACTTAATCACAAAGTCCAATACAAATATGTATTAAAAATCTGTAGAAACTTTTAGTACAACAATAATACCAACTTAAGAATGTACAACATTCAAAAAATTCAACCATACATTCGTGCAAATCTGAAACTCACAAATATACTTAAAGTCAACGTCCAAAATGAAAATCATTTCACAAAGACTATGCAGCTCTTCTAACATGTTTGCCTTCCATTTTTCTTAACTCAGCGCTGCCTAATTAATTTATGATAACCAATTTATAACACTCAGCAGAAATGAAACTCAAAAACGAAACGTTATGAGAGCAACTTATCAATAGGCCCAGTTAAAAAGCAAAGATACGCAGTGTATGCCAAAAGATACGCTTGAGTAATTAAAGAGGCATAAAGAAACTAATGGAAAACACCCACGCACTTAAGCACACAGTCGCTTTTTGGAGATACCAGCATCAAAGGGGACAGGGAAGCGCACAACGCTCGTAAACATGACGGCAAGCGAAAGTATTTAGAAGACGGTATTAATTTAAAGCTTATAAGGCATTAATTTTAATTAAAATACACTACTTGCTCATTAAGCGCTTTGGCATGCTTTGCTTTTGCGTTTTGCTGCATTGCGACTTTTCATCTATGGTAAGTAAGATGTCGTGACTTAAAGAGGCATAAGAACATTAGTGACGAGCAACGAGTAACGAGTAACGCTTAATGAGTAAACGAGACATAATGATTGGCGCGAAGTGCACAGAAGTACATGTCAGCATATATTGTGTGTGTGTCTGTGTGTGAGCTTCTGTTTAAGCACTCAATATGACGTTGTCATGCTGTAAAGCAAGCTGAGACATAAAATCAGCAGTAGCAACTTCATCATTATCATCATTATTATCGTCCGCATCACGCAGCAAAGAAGTTATTCAACAACAACTAAATGCGTTAAGGAATGCCATGTTAGCTATAAACTTGTCAGCATAAATAAAACAATAAGTCACTCAAAGACACACGATCACACACACACGCATGCATACATTCACAGTGACAGTCATAAAAAAGTGCCTGCCTCGACAGGACCTTTTTTGTTTGATTGTTTGTTGCTCATGTTGTTCATGTTGCTTATAGTTTTCCCACTCACGTTTGTCAATGTTTTTTATTACGCCAACAAGAAGAACAAAAACAACAACAACATTACAATTTGTGGCATCAGCATCATCATCATCATTTTCTTCAGTTGCCGGGCGTGGTCGGTGCCCCCGCATTGCGGAAACAAAAGTCGTGACCATTCCTCAAAATACACAACTCAAACTCATGCCAAATAAAGGTTATGATGATAAAATTGTCTGCACATGTTTCGCATGCGGGCGCATTCTTTTGTCTTCTTCACTTAGTATCCCCAGCAACAACACGTCTCTCTCTCTCTTTTCCACGCTTCATAATCCAACAAACAATGCATTGTGCCATCTCATCACTGTCAGTTGCTTTGGATATTGTCCTCTGTGGCATTTTTGCGGCACTCAAACATACATAAGAAACAAAAAACAAAACTTCGTTTGCCTTGCCAAGTTTCTGCCACTTTTTCGGCATAGGTGCTAAAAATTTGTTTTCAATTTTCTGTTGAAAAACTTTCGTTGACATTTCAATGACATGCTGATGAGCATTCGATATGATATTTTGTCTTTGTCGTTGTTGATTTTCTTGTTTAGCTACAACCTCTTCTAGTAAAACTTGGTTTCTTATTTGTACACTTCTCATTCACATTTCTTGTTGCCAATTTATGTTGCTATGACAGCTGACGCAAAACACTCAGACACAAACACACACACGTACACAAATACAAACAACCACCCATCCAAGCACACGCACCCTCATAATCATATTCTATATGTTAAAATATCTTCAGCAAATGTCTTCTTGTTGTAGTTTTGTTGTTTGTTTATGTGTACGCAGATTTTGCATGCCCTAAAGTTTTTAACGAGTCACATGGTTTTAACACGCACCCACACATTCACACACACACACACACACACACACAGAGACTGTCACTACCCGTTGCCTTTTATCTCCCACGCTCATTCTGTCTCCTCGTGTGGCATTTATGGTTGTGGTTTTAGTATCTATGTGCATAAGTATGTGTGTATGTGAGTGTGAGTGTGTTTTCGTTAGTTACTGTTTGAATTCATAAATATGATAAGCAAAATTAACCAAATACATTTTTCAACGCTCAGCCGGGACGCACAAATAGCTTAACTTAAAGAATTATTGCATACTGTCAGGCGGAGATTAAATTTAATCCGCAAAATGTTTGAATGTTTAAACTACTCATTTAAAGAGCGAGTAAGGTTAAAAGCAGCTGTTTAAATTAGTGTTGAAAGCTTAAATAAAATGAGTGTTGATATTATTACAAATCTCAAGTAAGAAGATGTCATTCAAGGTGCGCGACTGTTGCCTTCTCTACATTCTATCAGTAAATTGATCAAGTTTTAAAACAGCCTTGTTTGGACTCAAGATTCTAAATATACATATATGCACAGCGCAGATCGTCGATAGTACAGTGCAGGTAGGTAGGTTAAACTGGAGGATTCCTGAGGGGATCATCGCATAGACCGTTACGGTCCTTAGCGTACCAGGCTGTTCAAATGAACAAATCCGCGACCCTTAACAAAGTGTGATACTGTCCTTGACTCCAGGAACGGCAAACCTAGCACTGCGAGTCTTTGTCTCCCAAGGGCTGGACACTGGCATAACAGGTGCTCCAGTGTTTCCCTTGCCCCGGTCCCACTAGTAGGCGGCAGTGTGCCCTTCCCAGATTAAGTATAAAATTCGTGAGCTTCGCCCACACCCTTCCACACAATTTTTTGGTTGTTGTACTCGTGGTCGTGCCTCTCCATGCAGACTCCTCTTGCGTAATGTTCCTGAACAGACATTGAATGGGCACCTTGACTGGTTGCGCATTAGCACATGGCAGCTGGGCGCCCTCCTTGGCCAGTAGATCCGCCATTTCGTTACCCGTGTTCGTTCGTGTTACAGTACAATGCAAGTATCGAATGGTAATCTTAGGGACTAGAAATCGATCAATTTGGGAGACAACTACAATCTTTAATACAATTTGATTGAATACGTTCTTCGGCGGTTACGTGGCGTATACAAACATAGCAATTTCCGGTAAAATTTGACGTTTTTATACCCTATACACACTGTATATTAAAGTAACCCTCAAAGATTATCAAATTTTCTTAAAGTCCAATTTTTTTTTACCGTTTTTCTTGAAATTTTGAGCAATATTCAAATGAGCACTACTAGATTAGATAAGGTCCATCAAAATTAAAATGTTGAATTGATATTCTAAATAACTATTACTTTATATTATCAACACTTGCGGCACGCGCACATAACGAGCTCAAGCGACACTGGTTGCTGAGCTGAAAACTGAGTTTAAATTTGAGCTTACATACGCAAACTGAATTTTTAAAGTGCGCACACTGAACTGAGCTGATAAGCAAGCTGATTATGGTGAACTCGGTTAAATTATTTTTTATACTTTTCACGTATGTGAATAGTATATTAACTTTGTCACAGAGTTTGTAACAGACCGAAATATTCATTTCCGACTATATAATGTATATATATTCTTGATCAGGACGACAAGACGAGTTGATTTAGCCATGACCGTCTGTCTGCCGGTCTGTCCGTCTGTATGTATCCAAACTAGTCCCTCAGTTTTGAAGCTATCGAGCTGTAATTTTGCACAGAGTTTAAGAATTTATTACGATGAGTCATTGGTCGGAACCAGCCATATCGGATTACTGGAACTGGTAGCTCCCATACGAAATAAAGAAGAAAAACAAATTTGAGTCGATGTATGGAAAACTTTTTTGTTTTGGAAGTTTTACATGGTCCAACTGAATGCCTGAAAGTTTCATTGAGATCGGGCAACTGGAACTGGTACCTGCCATACAAAATGAAGAAGAGGAAGAGAACCAAGATTCACGTCGTTGTATGGAAAACTTTTTTGTTTCTTAATCAATTGACTTGAAACTTCAGACTTATGTTCTTGGGGAGGCATTAAAACTATTTTGACAAGAATGGTCAATTGACGCTCACTTTTAGCCCAAATCAATAATTTGCATATCACCGGTACCCAATGAGCAAAAACAATGAAAATTGGTATACAGGCTAATAAGACGAAGAGAAAATATATTCAGTAAAAAAAATGGGCGTGACACAAGAAAGTGCGTGAAAAGCATATAAGCTTCAGCCTTGCTGAAGATAGCGTCCTTACTGGTTGATTTGTGTTTTCTGTCATCATGGTGTCGTCATGATTGCGTAAGTTTTTACTCTCTAAAAAAACAACTCAAATACAAAGAAAACGGAATCATACCAAACGCAAATGTTGGGTTCATAAAATTTTTCAATTGACGCCTTGCTTAGACGAATTTCAAATTTTATGAATATACACTCATGAAAATCGAAACTTTTGATTACATAATTGGCAAACAAATTTCACCATCCGAAAAGTTATTTGTAACACTGAGGAGTAAAATAATGTAAGTATGCGTATTTGTGGTTTTTATTTCCATTAATAAAGGATTTTGTTATAAAAGCTATGGTGAAAAAACCAATTCTTCCAAACTTATTGAACTCAGTTTGTTTTCAAAAAATTTCAAAACCACGTTTTGAATTTCCCCTCATGCGCAATTTATTGGCAAGAGGAATGAATATCGTCACAATCGTTTTTCTTGTGGTTTTCAGTATTCTCCTCTTTAAGTTTTAGTTTTTTATTTTTAATTTCGATGAATATATCATGAACTTCATTGTGGCTCCTTTTTTTTGGAAATTTTTGTTTGTCTCTTTCGAGTTTGGTTGAATTTGAAACTCCAAGTTGTCTATATCACTAGCAAAATTCATTGTCGAATTTTCTTCAATAGCGATACTTTCGAGGATATCATCGAAGTGGCTTTCCCCCTGATCAGTAATATGGTCTTTTAAAAATGACATCAATTTAAAATATTTGAACTTTGATGAGTGAGGATGTAATGCTGCAGCACCTGATGCCAAGCGGAGGACTTTTCTGTATTCATCTTTTAAATATTTCCATTTCTTTTTGTAATTTGCTTCTAAAGAAATAAAAAATATTATTAAATTTAAAAATATTTCAGGTATTTATCGACTGAAATAGCAATGAGAGCCATTGCATTCAGTTTTAGAATTGCTGAAAGCACTTTACGGAAGGTAATACCCGAAACGTGTTCAGCGATTTGGGAAACATTGCAGGTCACTCACATGGCACCACTAACCACAATCAATTTTTGGAAAATTGCGGATGAATTTTGTGAGAAGTGTCATTTCGGTGTCCTAAAAATTCAGGATCGGAATATTTTAATTATGAAAAATTATTTCATTGGTGTTATAAAGCGTAGCAGACTCCAATTGCAAATTTATTTTTATTGAGATTGGCTTTAAAGGAAGTCAAAGCGATGGCGGAATTTTTGCAACATCAAAGTTGCAGCAAAGAATATTAAAAAATAAAATAAATTTACCAAACACAAGGAGTATTCAAAATACGAACATAAAGACACCATTCGTTTTTTTTTTTGGCGATGAGCCCTACCCTTTACTGACTTATTTGATGAGAGCTTTTCCAAGGAGGAACTTAAATATAGAAAAATTTATTTATTTAACAAAAGACTCTACTTAGCTAGACAATGTGCCGAATGCGCTTTTGTTCTTTTATCGGTCTGGTCTGGTTTGGTCTTTTAGCGGTTGATAAAAAGAGAAATTGCAGTCAGCAATTTTGCTCATAATAACAATTTGTTTATTGCATAATATTATAATTTATTTTGAAACTTTATCAAACTACACCTTTGATATTGAAGAAAATGATTATAACAATAATAATTACATTACACCAACGCAATAAAACAACAGATCAAACCAGTAAAGATTGGAGTCGACAGTACTCGACTTCGACATACCCTGTACCTTCAATTTGTAACGGCTGTTAAAGGGCGTTGCCCCACCCACTTTTCAATCGGAGCAGATTTCATTTCCATTCAATTTCATATATACCAATTTTTACTCTTTCCAATTCGTTCCAGAGATATAGCGATTATTTATTTTGGCTGTATATGGGCGTGACCACGCCCATTTTATGATTGTATCTTATTATTCTCCAACGTTACGATGCGTTACATGATGGGGAGGGGGTACGATTTACGAATAACGACAGAAGGGAGACAACAAAAACACTTGAACTGTGCAGTGAACGGAGTTTGAAAGTTATCTCTTGTAAAAAAATTAAATAAAAATTATTAAGTCGCGTTTAATAACCGTAAATTATAATGAATATTAAAAAGAAAGGTACATACAATATAACTCAGCCATTTTTAAATAGTAATATAAATAGTAATATTAATAGTAATATTAGTGTCCTGTTGAGTGGTGTATTTTTCTTTATATGTATATTAATTTAAGTTATAAAAAAAGTTGTGACCCCCGCCTCGCACGCAAATGAAATATGTTTGTTAATTGCTGTGTACGCATTAAAGGTCTGCATGAACACATTCATATTTGCCACTTCAGTATGTGCTCTAGTATACATACTCAAATTTATTGCATACTTTTACATTGAATACTGATCTCATTCGAGCAGACGAAAGATGACGTACGTTATTCGGTCACCTTACTCGATTATATGCACACATTAACCTCTTTTGCTAAGTTCGGTCATATATTTTATTTTGCTTGCTTAACAAGAATACTAGTAACTAATACCGCAGAATAGGATTATAATTATAAATATGAAAGCCTAGATAATACCAGTTTTTTTATTTTAAATATATATCACCTGAATATTATCTTTTATAATTTTATATTTACATCTTTTTGATTATTACCGCTTATATATGCCTTTCATTTCTTTTTTTTTATAATGTTTTGTGAGGATTTACTCCCATTTTATAACTATAATTTAGTATCTCTCTTGTGAATTAATTTAACATGAATTTCGCTGAATTAAAAATTGTTGAAATTGATATCTTTGCTGTATACTTTATTATGCATTAATTATGTTAAGGGTAGGGTGCGAGCGCTTCAACAACCTAATGGTTTGATTTGATCAATTTTCTTTTGGGATCACTTAAATAAATCAAGAATTGGTGATCATGGTAGGGTGGGCAAAGTGGTGGTTATATCACCTTCACCACAATTAAGTTCTTTCCGATGCATTCTTCCTTTTCCCGTATGATTATTCCTTCCCCTCTATTCACGCACGCAAACTTTAAAAATGATATGACGTATCAAGGAGCACGAATTTGAAACGGTTTAATTTGTACCCATGCCCAATTGCCGACGAGTCAGAGCCGGATACAAGTTGCGTGCCCCGTTATACCTATTCACCCTCCATCTGCTCCATTGTTGGTATTCTCCAACAGTTAGTTATTCGTTACATTATATTATTACATTGCCAATTTCACTTCATATTACTACCTTTGTAACGAATACTCTTAGGGGACGTCCATAAATTACGTGAGGTTTTTTTCTAGAATTTAGATTTTGACGAACCCCTCCCTCTGAATCTCACATGAAATTTTGATAAAAATTTTATAAAATAAATAATTTTTTTTTTTGTTTTTTGGCTTAAATTTTTGAAAAAAATGGTAAACTAGAGAACTAAAAAACTCACATGAGACGTCCAATGAACCCCCCTCCCTCTAAGTGAGATTTGGTGAGATTTTGCTGAACCCCCCTTCCCCTAATTTTATCTCACGTAATTTATGGACTCCCCTTAAGTTAAAAACAATCACACAACACATACAACTTTTGCATCAAAATGCAGATTTTGGGTCTTCGACTTTGTCAATCGATTGTATGTCAATAATTTCGTCCATAAATTCTTCCAATTTTTACTCAATTTCTCCCTCAAGACCTACATTTATGCACAATGTCAACACAATAATTAATTCTTTCTTTATCCAAGCATATATTGACATTTTTACCTTCCAAAAACACAATTACACGCATAACTTGATTAATTCTATATTCCAATCATTAATCTTTCATGTTATTTTGCGGCATTTTAATTTTATTTACTTTTTTCGCCTAATTCAACTGAATTTAGTTTTTCGTTTGCTTATATAAGAAGAAGAAAAGTTGCGTGAACACTTTTTTTTGACCGTCTCGTTAAAGTTGTGAGTTCTCTTCTTCTTATATAAACAAACTAAAAATTTAATTGCGCCAATTACATCATTTGGCTGAATATTAAATAAATCAGTTTATGTGCGTAATTTAGTTTCTTGGAGGGAAATATTTTTATTTATGCATGAATATAGAATTAATTAACTAATTGTAGCAAAATTGTGCACAGGTCTAGGTCTTGAGGGAGAAATTGAGTAAACATTGGATGAATTTATAGACGACAATGTTGACATACAATTGTGCCATCCGTTGACGATGTCGAAGAGCCAAAATCTGCATTTTGATGCAAAAGTTGTATGTGTTGTGTGATTGCTTGTAACATAAGAGTATTCTTTACAAAGGTAGCTATATGGAGTGAAATTGGCAATGTAATGATTTATGTTAAGTAAGGTGACAGAATAACGTACGCAATTTTAAAATTTAATTCTTCCGAAAGTACAGCCACTTTTTCATAGAAAATAACTAAATATTGCCATTTTCATATTTTCATACTTCCATAGGTTAACTAACAACATGCCTCGGGGTCTATGAAACTCTATGAAAATTTGGCCTGTGTATTTTGTTGTTGGCAATTTAACTTTTCATAGACTTATAGGTTAACGACAAATGCGTGAACACCGCAATTGAGATCAACGTTTCGGTTAATGAAAAGAATTTTGTTAACTACCGCTCTTCTCTTTTGATTCGTCTTTCTCGTCATTTTCATATGTCACAACTATAAAAGAAAAAGTATTTAGTAAACGAAATAATGTAATGTGCGAACGTAATAAATGTGATTTGTTTGTGATACGAATAAGCACGTTGCACTCATCAAAACTTACCTCTTAAAAATTTGTCCATTGTTATGCTTAAGTGTCGCTCCCAACACCACCACAAATCAACACCAGTTATCCGACGAATATATACTGTTCTTAAATAATTATTAATTAGTTTATTTAATTTGAAATAATTAAAACATAATTCTAAGTACTTACACGTTTTCCGCTTTTTCAGAATGTGAAAATTTGTGGTGGGGAAAATTTCATAAAAAACATCGATGTTAACATCGATGTGGAAAATTATACATCGATGTTGTGTATTTTTGTCCAAACATCGATACATCGGTAAAACTACGAAAGCACATAGAGACCAACGAAAAACTGTCTTCTTTCGAACTATGAAAAAAAGAAGTTGACGTGTCTTTTGCGATCGTTTTTTTTCGGACAGCATGAAAAAAATACCACTTTTTGCGAGCTCTGGTTTTATTCTAGCAAGCCTACGATTTTTTGTGTTGTCTTGTTTTTCATAATTTTTTGTATGTATACATTCATATTTTGTATTAGTTTGTATTAACTTCTATCCGTCTTATTCAGGTAGGAGTTCCCCAAGGCAGTGTCTTGGCTCCCTTACTCTTCACAGTATTTAGAGCTGATATTCCGTTACCGTTATCCAGTTGCATGATTTTATCAGTGTATGCTGATGATACTGCAGTACTTTAGACGGATGAATCTCCAACCATAGCCGCTTTTAATTTACAACGTTATTTAAACAAGTTAGAGCATTGGTCAAGAAGATGGAACATCAAGGTGAACCCAGGTAAATCACAACTGTGCACTTTCACCCTTCGTAGAAGCGCCACGCCTCCAGTCACTCTAGGCGGATTACCTTTTACTCAGTGCACAGTTGTGAAATACTTGGGTTTTCACCTTGACAAACGGCTAACATGGTTAACTCACATTAAAAATGTCGCCGGTACTTGCTCTGGAAAGCTTCGTAAATTAAACTGGCTGATTGGAGCTAGAAGTAAACTCAGTATTACAAACAAGCTTATAATCTACATATAAGCAAGTCATAGCACCCTCCTGGAAATACGGAATTCAACTATGGGGAACTTCCTGTAATTCAAACCGAAAAAGAATACAAATTGTACAAAACAAAGCACTCAGAGCAGTAACTGGAGCTCCTTGGTTCATAAGAAACAAAACATTACACGACTGTTCTGGAGGAAATAAATTTCCACAGTAATAGATATAATAATCGGCTCCTTGCGCATCCCAATAACCTCGCTAAACGTCTGACTAAATCAACGATACTTAGACGTCTTAAAAGAATCCATCCTAACGACCTTATATTTATGTAATCTAATTTTTTCTTTTCTTACTTCATTCCGGTATTTCAAGCCAAGCTAACGCCATTATTTCTTTTTGTAAATCATAACAATATTTTATAGCTATTAATAGCTGATCAATGTTCAAAATCTATTAAACAAAAAAAAAAAAAGTTTGTATTAATGTTAATATTATTGTTTATTACTTATTATAATTTTATAGAATTTTGGAACCAAATCTTCAGTCGAAGTTTATAATATCGAATTTTTTAACGAAAACCTTATTTTTGACCGATTATTTCTATGGGAGCTATAAAACATTCGATCTTCACCAAATCTGCAGTGTGTCTTCATTGCGTTTTAAAAAAAAAAAACATCATTTTTGACCGATCGTTCATATAGCAGCTATATGATATAGTAGTCCGATCCGGCTATTTTTTTTAAATCATTTTACAATCGAAATAAGAAAATTTTGTTCTAAATTTCGAGCCTCTATCATAACTAGAAGTAATTTTGGCCGCTCTCACCATAGAACACCGACCACTGTGCAGTCTGGAGAGAAATTAAAATTTATAATTACGATGTTTCGGCGGAATATAGAAAATGCAGGGACGAATCCTGCTGTTCCTGCTCGATGAGTGCACTAAAATCTGTTTTGCCTAAAACTTTCCTGCCACCACCCTGTCTAATCCTTTAAATTCCAAGCCAACTCGCAGTATCTAGTCTGTTAGTCAAGGGATCACGCAAGTTTTCACCATAGCCTGTGAGGTTGTCCGTTGATCTATCACCTCCTTTTGAAGAGTTTAAACAGATGCCTTATGATTTCTTTTGTCCATCAGTTCAATCCGACCTCAAGAACAGAACTTGTGCAACGTGTGGAATCTATTTCACATCCAAAAAAGTGTACAAATGCACAGTCGTTATGTGCATGACAAGACAGCCCAAGGCCTTTGTGAAAGTAGAGTGCGGCCACAGCGACTTGCTGCCAGAAGGGCAAATGAGTTTCTCTGCATTATGCGCCACTGTAAAACATTGTCTGAGGATGCCGATTGGCTCGACGAAGTTGATGTAAATGGTTTATATTTGTTTTAATAGCGTGGACCAATTGCGTTATTATTGTGAAAGTTAATACTTCAAAATATTAATACGGGCTGAATGAATGCTGAAAAACGTTACGGTGCGTTTCGAAGGGGAGGGGAGGGTCAAAGATCTTAGAAAATTGCGTTTCCTAATACTTGAATTAGCTACTGATCGCATACGCTGTATTGCAGATACATACGTGTTAGTTGAGCAATAAAGCATTTTCGATAAACACATTTTGATCTAATCATAGTCATTGTTAAATGATGTGTATATAAATGTTAAATAATATGATTTTTCATTGCTTTTGAGATGGGTTCGGAGTATCTTTAGAAGCATTTTTGAAAGAGTTCACTATGAGACAGATAATCATAGAATGTGTCTACCAGTAGGAAGGAATGTGCTAAATTTAGGCAATAACTCAAGTAGCGGCAGCGGAAAAAAATCTGTTGATATTAATTCATTCTTTACTCTACTCTTCGCGTTGCTTTCACACTTGACTTCAGAATCAGCTATCGGTGAATGATGCCCGTCAATGTGAACAATCAGTTCATTAAGTTTACTTATTTTAAAATTGTTTGGTTCAATAAATGATCAATTATATACTACTTAAAGATAGAATGAGACATTAAGTACCACCCTTTGTAACACAGCAGAACAGAACGCAAATTATACAGAAACCCACCCTATTTTCCAAACACTCTGAAGAACTTTGCTATTATTTTACTGCGGCTATTTTTATCGGAAGCAATTCATGCGCATGTGCTTCTTCTTTACATTTTCGTTTCGTGTTTTCGTTTGCTTGCTTACAATTCTCAACCAGTTCATACACTCGCTTGCCTCAAATAGTCATCGCTGAGCTGATAAAAGCATACTTACCTGGCGTAGAGGTTACCGTGATCACGAAGGCGGTTACTCCAGGGCGAGACTCGGCCATTGCACTTCGGTTGGGTTGACCCTTGCGATTATTCCTAATGTGAATAACTCGTGCGTGTAATTTTTGGTAGCCGGGAATGGCGTTCGCGCCGTCCCGACATTAATAAATAAATATTAAAAAGAGAAATAGTTTATTTAAGTATATTTTGGAAAGAAAATACATATCGTATTCACAATCTGAATAAATTTTATAATCCGTTAATGTTTTTCTAGTACTTAAAATTCTTGAATGGTGTAATGTGGCAAGTAAATTCTCTTCACTTTAAATGAAAAACTCTAAAAAATTATGGTTGCCTAGAGGTATATTCCAGTGTGTTAATAACACTGTTAGTGAAAAATTTAACTGGTTTTTTGTACTCAAGGGTCGGGATAGAGCATGATGAAATAACATAAGGTGGTCCCGTCGGCAACGAGTGAAAGGAACATAGTAAACTGAGTGTCGTATTGAGTGTGAGTGAGGCGGCAATGTGATTGTTGATTAACCCTTAGCATGTCCGTACGCTTTGAATATGCCACTTATAATAAAAAGACGAGATTTTTGTTTAAAGTTTGATTTTTAATAATTTAGAGTTACCAATTAAACGCTGCTTTTGGTTCTTAATACAATTTTTTTTTGTTTAAGTACTTAACTCTAAAATATATTCTTATTTTAAAGTAAAAAGAAATTACAAGTTTATCCAGCTATACATTTTGTGCTGCGATTACTAATTTTTCTTTTAAATGGTTTGTTACTTTAAAATTTTCTTTTGTGTAATGAGAAAAAATTATTTCTAGCTTCTTGAGCTTATTTTTGAATTGATCAGACGGTTTAATAAGGCCCCGTGAGACACCTCATCTACATAGGTAAATGTCGAAGATTGTTTCAAGCAGTCACTCAGCCTTAGCCTTTTAATGACATAGCCGGCGACATACTCTATGGTATCCTCCGTCAACTCATCCATTTCGATGTCTGCAGGTATGTTGTTAGCTATGCTTTGTTCTTCATCTTCAGGCTTATTTTCCTTATTTTCTAAACTTTTAGAGCTAAAGTCTTAATTAAGCCAGCTATCAGAGTTGTCTTCTTCCACATTTCCAGTGTTTCTCAACAATTCTGTATTCTTGGCTGGATAAAGTATAAGAATTATTAGTAAATAATAAAATTGAAAGAAACACATAAAAGACAAAACACATAAGACACCACATAACTACCTACATTCTCGATTCACACTTTGCTGAAACATATAGCTAAACATTTAACAATTATAATAAATAAATTATAATTTCATATTAATGCGTGCACGCTTAAGGGTTAATGAACAACAAGGAAAAAATCGTCCGCACACAACCTTTCTTTTCAACAAGCAAACGTGCACTGAAATAAGTGGATACTTCGTAAAACTTCGGCTCGCGGCGGAACCACCTTATGTTATTTCATCATGGGGTCATGATACAATTATAATTATAATTGTATCATGCATGGGGTAGAGTAGATTGAGTAATTTTTGGTTCCGAGTATTTTGTTTCCTTTGCTCAAAAATAAAATTACATATTTCCCTTTCATTGTGAAGACCTTTTATTAGTTTTGTGATAGCGTATTAGAGTCTCAGTTGGTAGAAAAATGTACAAAATTAACCACAGTAATAAGTGTTAACGGTGAGCATTTTAAAAGTCAAAAAATTGGTTGACACATGCAATTTTTTAGCAGGATTGATGGAGCTCCACTGAACTCAAGCAATATCGTATATTTTCATACACTACATTTAAATTGTCAGTCTGTGTGGCAAGTCCAGAGCGTGAAATCTCTTCAATCGCCTAAATGTGGTCGAGTTGTCTAACATCATTTCTCTTACATCATTTCTTTTAATTTCATGTTTTACAAAAGGCATGATAAGGTCCTTATGGATATCGTAATTACTCATGTAGCAAGGAGCGCCTGCTATGGTTTTTGTTTTGACTTAATGTGTAGCTTTCAAGTTAGTCGTCCGTCCAGATGTACTCCTAGATGTTATACGGAATGGTGGACCCATGTAGCGGTTTTGGGGGACCGTTTAAGTGTCTCAGTGAAAATGTGATTTACTTGGATTTCCGAGCATTCAACGTTATTCTAATAAAACCAAGTTCTTCCCTGAAGTCGATTGGATGATGTAAAAATGCAAATCTGTTTTCATACCTTCACATCGGAGAGCATCCTTTAAGCGCAAAGAAATGTAGGCTTATGAGCGTGACAGTCTTAGTCTTTAGTATCACTTGATAGATAATGGTCCGCGCCTTCACGACCATGATTAAAGGCTCTTGGCCGTGTACGATCCAGCATACTGCAAAACTGTTTCGTTTAGACCTTAACAAAGTAAAGGAAATAAAAATGAGACAAACAGATGTATTCAGTTGCTAAACATATGTTTAAATATGTTAACAAATATTTGTTAAATCGAACACATGCGCATTTGGAGCGGGCAGCAAAAGTATGGACAAGCAAAATGTGAATGACTGACCAGCTTCAAATGCAAATGACCTTATAATGGGCACTTTATGCCAAAATGGTTTGACATATTTTTTTTCTCCAAGATCCTTTAGTTTACCAAAGTTCTGATAAAGATGGATGGATGAATTTCTATTCGAATTTTCAATTAATTTCGTTTGCTTGCTTACAATTCTCAACCAGTTCATCCACTCGCTTGCCTCAAATAGTCGTCTCTGAGCTGATGAAAGCATACTTACCTGGCGTAGAGGTTACCGTGATCACGAAGGCGGTTACTCCAGGGCGAGACTCGGCCATTGCACTTCGGTTGGGTTGACCCTTGCGATTATTCCTAATGTGAATAACTCGTGCGTGTAATTTTTGGTAGCCGGGAATGGCGTTCGCGCCGTCCCGACATTAACAAATAAATCCTAGAAGGTGTATTCACCCAAGTTCCAAACGTAGATAATTTTTAACCAGTTTGCGAACAATCATTTTAGTTGTAACCAATTTTTTTGCATTATTGTGAAAAGACGCATTGTGTCTAAAGGGTTTCTAGTATAAAAACTCCATAATTGTCATGTATTTTATCAAAAATAAAATTAGTAGGGTTGCCGAATATTTTTAAAATATCGTATCGACGATATTCTCTGTTTTCAAAAAAATATTAAATGATATTTAATATATCGCTTTAAATATCGATATTATCGATATTCTTTTTAATTTTTTCCCAAAAAAAAGTAGTACAGTGCCCCACAATAAAAAGAGATAGTCTATGTTAATCAAACATAACAGTGTAATTTATAAGATTCTATTTTATATGAAATTAATTGATATGAGATTCAAATTTAAGATTCTAGTTTTATATTACCTCATTTACACGAGGGTTATTCACGCGGGGCGTCAGATGCTAAATTACCATATGTTGTCAGATGTAGTATGTAGACATAAGAATTCCTATAAAAACAGGACATTTTTAGGGAATGTATGTTTTCAAACAACACCTAATAATATATGCTAATAAGCTTCAGACGAGGCGAGTGAAAAGCATTCATCTAAATGGGGTATATGTGTAATACATACAAAGTATTTTTAGTACCAACATTTGGCTTTTACAGATTTTATAAATACGCGTTGCGTTATATGGATATCCGTCATTCGGCTGCGGGTGTCACAAACAACGCATTTTATAGCGGAAGCAAGTCGTTCTGAAGGTACTGAACTCCCAGGTGTAATTAGATACCTGAGAGCAAGTTTAGATAGTCCCGGCATAGCCGCCTTATGCGTATTCCAGAATATTATGTGATTACTTTCCCATGATGTTTGCGGCAAGCTAAGGTACAACTTTAGCTCATTCTGATTTGACTTGTGCATCGACAGGCTTTTTAAAATTGACCTATTATGGGCTTCCATAAAGTCAATAGACGGGTCATCTACATTTTCGTGCGACGCCAAATTGGTTGTATTCCCGCATGTTTTTATCAATTTCACCCATAAATTACACTTCGATGTGCCGTTTTTTATACCACTGTAATTCTTTTGTATTAATTTTAAATCTATCTTTTCTCCGCTGCACTTAAATGAGTTTGCGCTTGCTTCACAGATCACCGAGTGACGCACGAATATCAGAAAATATCGAAAAAAAATATCGGGTATTCGATATTTGGGCAAAAAAAATATCGCGATATAAATATATCGTTTTCCATTAAAAACATCGATATATTGATATTTCGATATAATATCAACAACCCTAAAAATTAGTAAATGACGTTGATCATAATTTAAAAACAAAATATTCATTTACAGCTACTTTTATTGCTAACCGATTAGGTTTTTTAAAAGCATGTTAAGACATGTTCTAAGTTCGAGTTGTTTATAATACACACTAGAGCTTTGCAAACATCGATGTTTGCCAGCATCTATGTTTCCGATGTTTTGAAGTGAAAACATCGATACATCGTCGATACATCGAAAAAATTTAAAACAAAATAACAAAACTTTATTATGAGATCAACGTTTCGGTTAATGAAAAGAATTTTGTCAACTACCGCAGGCTTCAGCGAGCACCTGCGGTCTGAGATGAGTTGTCCAGCCTTGCTGAACATGCGTTCCGATTCGGAAGACGTTGCTGGAATGCACATATGTTTTTTAACCACTTCTTTTAAAATTTGTTCGTCAGTACACTAAAAAGAAACCAATAATTAATGTTTATTTACTAATAATAAATTGGGGCATTACCTGTCAAAAATGTAAAGGATTCACATCCTCGTCGGCATTTTCCTTCAGTAAATATTGCCTCTTGGCCGCCTTTCCTTTTGACTCGTCATTTTCATATGTCACAACTATAAAAGAAAGAGTAAACGAAATGATGTAATGTGCGAACGTAATAAATGTGATTTGTTTGTGATACGAATAAGCACGTTGCACTCATCAAAACTTACCTCTTAGAAATATGTCCATTGTTATGCTTCAATGTCGCTGCCAACACCACCACAAATCAAAACATAATTCTAAGTACTTACACGTTTACCGCTTCTTCAGAATGTGAAAATTTGATGGGGAAAATTTCATAAAAAACATCGATGTTGAACAAAAAACATCGATGTTGAAAATTATACATCGATGTTGTGTATTTTTGTCCAAACATCGATACATCGGTAAAACATCGATGTATCGTCAAGGCTCTAATACACACATGATCAAAATAATAGTTACACCTTAATTGGTATCATTAAACGCCAAATAAATTTTAAATATGGTCACTCAAGCTTATGAATTAAAGATTCCTGAAAGAATTGTGGTATGGTAACTCCATTCCGTATGCAAAACATTTGATGTTTGTCCAAAAATTTTTGCAAATTCACTTTTCTTGGAACAAGTCGAAATTTAGCGTGATCAAAATAATAGGTACATTTGCAACTTTATTAGTTCAAACCTGAAATTTGGCGTTTTTAAGTTTAATTTTGATAGAGAAGGTAAGAACTGTTATTTAATAAGAGGCTACACAGAAATTACAAAATGAATTATTAGGAAGATGGGCAGAAATAGTCATTGCTCTAAAGAAGAGAACCGATTGGTGAAAAACCTCAGAAAAGAAGGAAAATCTCTTCGAAATATTGCAAAATTAATGAATCGGTCACTGCATTTTGTACAGAATGCTCTTAAAGCAGAACCAAAGGAAGAGACTCGAGGTAGACCACGGAAAACCAATGCCACACTTGATCAACGTATTGTGACTGTCAGCAAAAGAGCGCCGTTTAAGTCTTCGAAGATGATTTCTGCTGAAATTGAAAATGTATTAAGTGCTCCATCAGTTCGACATCGTTTACAAAAGGCTAACCTACATGGAAGAATTGCAAGAAAGGTTCCATTTATTAGAGCTGCGAAAAAATCGATTCTCAGTGCATCGATTCTTTTCGATCTTTTTAGAAAAAAAATCGATTTAATCGAAATAAAAATTTGTTTTTCTTTTATTTTTTTTTTTTTATTTTGTTGAGACCTTTTTTTCAGTACTTTACATATATACAGAGTTGAGATCATTCTAAAATCCAATGATTTTTGCCAGCAAAAATCAATTTATCAACCGTTTTCGGCTTCAGAGCGTCGCGTCTATCTAATAAATATTAATAAATGATCAATAAAATGAGATGCAATAAACAATCAAACCTTCCGATAATCCAGGGGACTTATAGTTGGACTCGCGTGGGGCTTCTCCAAATATTGCCGGAGAGCAATTATTGCGTCCGATTTAGGGGTTTTTATTTTCGTTGCAATTTTTGTGTTCATAAACGGAAAAAAAAGAGTTTCTCCTCCGCAATCATGAGTTTGTGAACCGTGTGTTGGTTTAATTACCTTTTCCTTCCAAAAATTTATCCATTTAGATTTACCAACACACTCACTCACTCGCTCACTAATTATAAAGATAAAGGGGCATAGCCCCGCCCATTTTCTAACTTGTTTTTAAGAGTACAATGCAATCATTCATTTTACGATGTTCTATCCCGTCTGCTAATAGATAAATCACATTTTTAAGTTTTTCTCTATATGGGCGGTGCCACGCCCTTATGTCCGATTCTTATGAAACTTTGTAATATGGTCAAGGATTCTAAAAAACGCGTAACTGCAAGGTTTCATTTGTTTATAGTTGAAAACAAAAAAGTTTTTCTAACAAAAACCTCATTTTTGACCGATTGTTCCTATGGGAGCTATATGCTATAGTATTCCGATCAAGCTGGTTTCTACATATAAACTGCCTGCAAGGAAAAGAAAATTTTCTGCGTTTAAATTTTTTTTCTAACTTCAAAACTCTGGGAGGAGTTCGCATTGAAACAGACAGACGGACAGACAGACAGACGGACATGGCTATTTGAACTCGTCTCGTCGTGCTGATCAAGAATATATAAACTTTATATAGTCGGAGATGTCTCCTTCTCTGCGTTGCAAACTTCACGACAAAGTTAATATACTCTTGCAAGAGTATAAAAACACTAAGACTTTAAGTTAATTTACCTTTTTCCCTCGATGCTATTTTCGTAGTGATGGATTTTTTACTAAAAGAGGTAGACGATAAATCGATTCCTAAAAAAAAAATCGATGATCGCTCGAAAAAAAAAATCGATTAAATCGATGTTGACATCGATTTTTTCGCAGCTCTACCATTTATGCATAAACAAAATATTAAGATGAGGATAGATTTTGCAAAGTCACATGAGAATTGGTCAGGTCAAGATGGAGAGAAGAAATGGCGAAACATATTGTGGAGTGACAAATCGTAGATAAACTTGTTTGGGAATGACTGCGAAAGAAATGTTAGGCGACCACAAAGCAAAGAATTTAATGTCCGCTTTACCAAAAAGGACAGTTAAACACGGTGGAGGTAATCTAATAGTATGGGACTGCTTTTCTTGGTATGGTGTTGGTCCAATATTTCGAACATCACATAAAATGAATGCTGTTGAGTACAAAGATATTATTGAAAAAGTGATGCTACCATATGCTGAAGAAAATATGCCACTTTGTTGGAGTTATCAGCAAGATAATGATCCAAAACACACATCAAAGCTTGTGAAGAATTGTTTCGACAGCATAAAATTAATGTTATTTCTTGGCCAAGTCAATCACCGGACTTAAATCCCATTGAAAACTTGTGGGGATATCTAAAGCGTAAATTGGCATCAAAAACCTTTACTAACAAAGACGAACTTTGGCAGTTTGTGCAGAAGACGTGGTATGAAATACCATTAGAGTTTTGCCAAAATTTAATAAGTAGTATGCCAAGACGTATAGCAAAAGTGATCCAAAACCGAGGTGAATGTACTGGATACTGGCCTAAGCAACTTTTCTGAAAACAAAAAAGTCATATAATACTTTTATTTTGAAGATTTTCTGAAAAACGAGTAGTGTATCTATTATATTGATCAGAATAAATTCAGTGCTGGACATGAATTTTCTTTAAAATAAAATTAATTCAACAAATTTTCTTAAGTTCCTTGATATTTTTTAATTAACATAACTACAAAGAAGCGATGCTTGAAAGGATGTAGGGTTCATGTAAATAAAAACGATTTTATTTTGTATCAAAGTTGAAACAAGCAAGTGAATCTATTATTTTGATCATGTGCGTACATAGTTTAAAATATAGTTATTCATTTCGTGTATTTTCCTTTGAAGAAAGAGATATCTACCTCCTTGTATGGTAAAAGTTCCGTTTATACCAATAATTATTTAATTTATTTATTATTTATTAAAATAATAATCTTGTACTAATTTTATTAAAGAAAATGCACCCTTTGTACATATATGTACATATTAAAGAAATCCTCTAAAATCTGCTATTCATAAAAATTAAGGGCTTTATCGGCACGGATTAAAATTAACTTAACGAGTTGATACAATCATGTCCGTCTGTCTGTATATACACAATCTCCTCCCACAGTCTTGAAGTTATCAAGCTGAAATTTTGCAAAGGGTTCATATTTGTGCGATAAGATAAAAAGAAATAAGACTTAATCTTCAGCAAGACTGAATAAAGCGTCCTCACTGGGTTTTAACTTAGTTATTTATAAATTTTATATTTTAAGTATTTGTCCCCAAAATCAAAAAAAAAAAAATAATAATAGACTTTTCAAAATGGGCACCATGTGATGGACAGTGGCACTCCACAAATCTAAAGAACATCTGAGAATACCCAATCTACTATCCACCTTTCCCAATACAAATTTTTTGACATTTTTATAGAAATTTGAAAAAGAAGAAGTGAATTCAATTAATAGTAATGGATAGCAAAGGGAAATCAAGATTCATAAGCGATGAAATTTCCATTAGGAGTTTTCATCATTATCGTTTGCTTGCTTATAATTCTCAACCAGTTCATACACTCGCTTGCCTCAAATAGTCATCGCTGAGCTGATGAAAGCATACTTACCTGGCGTAGAGGTTACCGTGATCACGAAGGCGGTTACTCCAGGGCGAGACTCGGCCATTGCACTTCGGTTGGGTTGACCCTTGCGATTATTCCTAATGTGAATAACTCGTGCGTGTAATTTTTGGTAGCCGGGAATGGCGTTCGCGCCGTCCCGACATTAATATATAAATCTTGAAGGTGGTTAGAAGTTGCTGATTGATTCTTAGATCAAATATTACAAATAGAGCTTTCCATGTTCTTTTAATTTAAATTTTGAAGTTAATGTGGTAATACACACGACGCACAGTGGGGCCTTCTGAGTTTTTCCGTTGCAAAAATCATATCTTCTGAACGAATAAAGGTAATTTCATGAAATAAGTTTTGCTTGAAAGGGAATTCCTTAAGCTTAAGCCATCGCTCAATACGCTACGATATCTGGGAGCGGCATAGTAGGTTGTTAAAGTCAGAATTTGTTTCCGGTGCAGCTTTAGCATCAGAAAATGGCTAGTTTTCGATTTTTTATAAACTTCGAAATTTGCGACTGTACATAGTATATATATTCTTGATCAGTATGACAAGACGAGTTGATATAGCCATGTCCGTCTGTCCGTCTGCATGTCTATCAGTATTTATACAATATCTCCCACAATTTTGAAGTTATCGACCTGAAATTTTGCACAGAGTCTTCTTTTCTGTGCGATCAACTCATATGTCGGAATCGGCATGATCGGACTATTGGAACTGGTAGCCGCCATACGAAAAGAAGAAGAAAAGTGAACAAAACTTGATTTGTTGTATGAAAAACTTTTTTATTTTTGAAGATAGAGGGCTGAAATTTTACAACTAGAAGTTTAAGGTACCCAGACCAAATGTCTGAAAGTTTCATTGAGATCGAACTACTGGAACTGGTACCTGCCATACGAAATGAAGAAAAGGAAGAGAAGCAAATTTAAGTCATTGTATGAAAAATTTCTTTCTTTCTCAACATAGAGGGCTAAAATTTAAAATGTAGTCTTTTTACGTACCCAAGTAATATGCACATTAGTATCATTGAGATCGGACCACTAAAACTGCCACCTGCCACACAAAATGAAGAAAATTAAGCCATTTTAGCCCCCTTTGTACCGCCCCCGTCCATTTTACAACCACCTGATTTGCATTATATAACTAGTTGCTTCCTATAACAAAATATGATCATTTTATTAACATATTAAAGCTGTAACAGCGAATCTACCTACTGTGCATTCTTCTTCTTATACCTGCGGCAGCGTCTTTTTCGCTGATTTTTTGTGCGAGGTTGCGACCGATTTATTGCTATAAAAATTAAACACGGACGAAGTAGGTTGTAAAATTTTAAACTTAAGTTAAGGAATATATAAATAAGATATTTAGAAAATTTGAGACAGGTCATATTGGGTCTTTTTTTTTTATTGTCCACTAGAGGTCTGCATGAGCACATTCAAATATGAAAACATTCGGTATACAACTGAATCATACTCAAATTTTAAAGAACCTCTTACAACAAAATATGAGTAAATGTTGTATTGAGTTAAAGTTGTATGAATGTTGAGAAAATTCGAATCGAAACGAGTGAATGTTAATGAATCTGAATGAGAGAAACATAATAATGAGATAATTTTTTGAGGTCCTCTTATTTGTCTTGCACTATGCATTATATTAGAGAAGGCGTACTCGTAAACCGTTTGCTGTCCGTAAAATCAATGGAAGGAGATTCTTGCACCGGTAAACATTCTGTTACAGATATTTATCTCAGTATATATACTGTTGCTTTTTCTGTTTTTATTATATCTTTAAGGTTTTAAAATCAAGGAGAAAATGACTCAAATTTTGTCCGAATTTGGATGCAATATAAAGGAAGACAATCCGGTAATTGTGACGGACAGAGGATCTAACATGATTGCTGCATTCAGAAAAGACCAGAACATTCACTGTGTTAATCATTTGCTGCGCAACATAGTAGAAAAATCTGTTAGGCGTGTTTCAGATCTCAATCTTATTGCAGATAGAAGCAGCAAAATTGTAAAATATTTTAAAAAGTCAGGCATGAATAGCAAATTAGGCTTGTCGTTAAAAAGTCTTTGTCCAACGCGCTGGAACACACTCTTTTATTTACTCAAATCCGTTGAGGAAAATTGGGTGGATATAACCAATATATTAATAGAAAAAAACCAAATAGACAGAATAGAAGACATAAACATAACACATTTAAGTTCCGTCGTTCGACTGTTATCAGTTTTCGAAGAAGCTTCAAAAAAACTTGAAAGTAGTAGTTTACCAACCATCCATTTAACAATACCCTACATTCACAAATTAAAAAAAAACTGCGTCCCTGATACGAGCGACAATATACTGACCATATAGATGAGTTGTTAACATCTACAGTATTAACAAATATGACCAAATTTCATAGAATTGGCCTTTTTTTATTCCCACCTACAAATAAACTTCTTCAATTTTCGGATGTTGAAAAGGACAATACAATCAAAGAGTGCAAAGAAATAATGTCAACATATTTGAAAGACGGATATGACGACCAATGTACGAATCCGGATTTAAACGAAAATGTTTTGGCTGATTTTATTGAAATTCGAAATGATGGTATTGCTGACAAAATAGACAAAGAAATCAAGAGTTATTCGAATATGGTGGTAGGATACTCTGAAGACTTTGATTGCATTCAATGGTGGAATTTCCACAAAAACTATTTTCCGCTTTTGTACAAATGTAGTTGCAAAATTTTATCAATACCAGCTAGCAGCGCTGCTTCCGAAAGAGCCTTTTCAGAAGCAAGAAATCTAATTACCGAAAAACGGTGTGTTGTTGCTACAAATTCGGACAACGTTAATAAAATAATGTTTCTACATTCAAACATGTAGATAATATCAATAAAAATATCAATTACTTATTCATTGAAATTTTCTTCATATTTACGTTTGCTTAAAAAACTAATAACTCTTCCTCTTTTTCCCAATATACTCTGTGTACAACAGTGTAAAACTCAATATAACTGAATATATAGGAAACATTGTGATCCGTTCAGAATTCATAGTATGCTTTTCGAAGTCGTTCGAATGTTATGAATGTTTTACTCTCAATATTCAAACACACTCAATTCGTTTGAGTGAATGACGAGAACTCACTCATTCGTTTTTCGTATGAATGTCTCGAACTTGATTTTGAATGTATTCATGCAGACCTCTATTGTCCACCAAAGTTGAAAAATAGCCAAAAAATAAGTAGTTCGAAAAACAACTGCCACTACAAAACTACAAATGCTAAAGTCTCGATATTTATAATAAAACACAATAATATAGCTATCTAAGAAAAGAAATCAATTTGATAATGATTCATGGTATAATTGCGCTGTTATTCGAACTCAAAGATGCCAAATTCTCAAAAAATATAGTGTGTTATTGAAACTTGAAAAAAAGGTCAACTTTGAGTGCGCATATCTTCCCAACTATAATTCCGATTTCTTTAATGTTAATATTTCCTTAATATCTGGAAAATTCTCTGTCAGACACATATATTTGTTTTATCGAAAGCGTTCATGAAATTTTTGATTTTTGCAAGCTGAATGTATCTGAGGCCCCTCTGTGCGACGATAGACAAACGAAATTGTGACTTTTTGAAAATAAAGGTTTCTAATGTAGCTGTTAGTGTAGGTAGTGTTTTAATTTTGATTTTGTCTCGAAAGTATCCATAAATGTTCTACTAATAATTCTTTATATTTTTTCTTGATATAATCAAAAAACAGGCATTTGTTCTTTCTAATTTCTCTAACATTTCGCTTAGACAGTATTTTGCATTATCTATTAAAAATCAATTAAGTTGTTTCTAATTTTCAAACGTCTATTAAGTATTATGATATGGTATACTCGGCCAAGAAAGAACTGTTTTTATAGCATTTATGTATCATAACATTATGTGGCTGCACTTTTTATCTGTTCTACTGTTCGAAATCTATTTACAAACAATGAAACTTCACGTCCCTACAGGGCTTTTCTTTTTTTTTCACAAAAGAAGCATTTAAATGGTGCCTCGTTATTGACAGATACGTCGGTACTTAACATGCTCTATAAATAATATTTTTTCATTAATAAACATTTTAAGAATTAATATTCCTCCAGTACAAAAAATTCCTGCAATTTCTTCTTCCCTTCATTTAACTCTCAAGTAAAATCTACTCTCTTTATTCGCTCTAAGTCCACTTTTTTTTCCGTAAGAAAAAATGACTCAAATTTTGAAATAAGCCAGTAAGGGTTGGAGTCGGCAAAACTCGACTCCGACGTACCTTGTACCTTAAATTTTTAACAACTGTTTGAAGGCGTTGCCCCGCCCACTTTTTAATCGAAACATTTTCATTCAATTTCATATACACCAATTTTTACTCTTTTAGACCAATTCGTTCCAGAGATATAACGGTTTTCTATTTTGGCTATGTGTAGGCGTACGGACAGACGGACATGGCTAAATCGACTTCTCTTTCAATACTGATGAAGAATATATATACTTCGTAGTCGGAAATGTCTCCTTTAAGGTGTTACATACATTGTCGATGCGCACAAAACTAATATACCCTTGTACCACAAGGTACAGGGTATAAAAATTGTAACAATCTGCTACAAAAAGTGCAAGAAATTGTGTAAAAACGTAGTGATGTTTTACAATCCAAAAAAAATGCGCAAGACATGAGAATATACAAACGTATTCGCGAATCAAACAATTCAAGAACTCAAAATGAACAAAACCAAATACTAAACGCGCCTTTGACCCTAACTCAAAGTCTCTCAAGACGACCTCACGCACATAAAAGCCGATAAACTGTTTTCGGGTGTGTGGTGAGTGTCTTATATCGAACAAAGTTTTGATAGCTACAAAAACTTGTGCTCAACTGCTGCCATTTGCATAGCTTCATTACGTTAAGTCTAAGCGGCTAAAACAATAAAGCGACGAAGTAGAAACAAAAACAAAATAAAATCGCATTTAAATCAAAACTTTTAATTGATTCTCTAAAGTTTAACGCTTAAGCACTAAATAAAATGCCCCGAGGACAGAAGGAAGCAACCAAACAAACAAACAAATAAAGAGGCAAACAATAAAGTAACAAAAGGACAGGAAAAATAAAAAGAAAACAAAGAAGACGAAAGACAATATTGTAACAACTTCTAAACACAATAAATAAACCAATAAAATTTTAGTATTAAACACGACAGCAAAGACAGCAACAGCAGCAACAAAAACAACTCAGACAAGCGAGCCTAAAATGATACTCGAACGGCTGCCATTGAGACTTGGGTGCGCAAAGGCATGCCGGAAATCGACTGAAGACAGTGACTGCAAACAATAACCACACACGCACGCACACTTACACTCACAACAGACTCACACACACACACTCACCCACACTCTCATGCAAAGACAAACATGAACTCACACGTGTGCACGCACAAAACACAACGTAGACATTTCTCAATGATTTTCTGCTAATGTTTTTGTTGTTGTTGTTGTTGTGACAAGCGAAATTTATTTTCACAAACATTGTAAGTAAATCCAATTGAAAGCGCCACAAGCCAAAAACAAAACCGTTAGAATAAAAACAGCACCCAAAAATAACTGTTCTTTACTACTGGCTTACAAAATATACACCGAGTCAAAATGCCTTTTTTATGTTCCTTCAAATAGCCTTTCTTCACCGGCCACCATTGCGCCTTGAGCCGTGAGCCAAGTGCCTTGAGCTCTTGAGTGACAAAACAAAAAAAAAAATGAAAATGAAGTAAAGTGAAAAATTTTTTGGCATTGTTGCCACTTGCTTCAGAGTATCTTCGTCACAACAAAGCTGTAAAGTAGCGACTTTATGTGGCAAAGACTTGTTTTATATTGTTGCCAATATATTTTGACAGAAAATAATTCTTTTCTTTTTTTTTTGTGTTTTCTTTGTGAGTGTTGTTTGCTATCATGTGACGTGGTGTAGCAATCAATCAGGTGGCAAGTGCAGATGAGAGGTCGTTTGGCGACAAGATGAAGGCCGTGTGTTTAAAAAAGAAGGCCTTCGCTGCTGTTCCTTCTATAGGCAACGCGATGACATACGCGATATTTCGGAACATCACGTATACGTCAGGTCTGACTACTTCGTAACTTGTTCGCTGTTGTTGTTGAACAGAAGCTCATGATTGTAATATACGGTGGGGCGTGTCCGCTGTGCGCCGTGGGCGTTTAAAGTACAACCACGCAAACATAATGAAATCAAGCCTTGTGATGTGTCATGTTGACGTCGCTGTTGTTGTTGGTGTTGTTGTTGGTGTTGTTGTTGGTGTTGTTGTGTAGCCATGGCAATCGCTTTAGGTTGCCTACCAAACAGGCCGACTGCTTGCCTGACTGCTTCTTCTTTGCCGAAATCTGCTTCAATGCCCACGCTCAAGGATATCTACTCCCTTTAAGCATATCCCATTATTTATAGCTGTTTAGCATTGATTCCCACCCTAAAGCATCGCGTATGCTATGCTATTATTATACGCAGCGGGCTAAATTAAAGTTGATAGATGCCTTGCAAGGCCTTTTTGTTAAATCATATCATATGAATTGCCGGCATTTTAAAATGATTAGCATGCGTCGTTGTTGGTGCTGCTAAGGCACATCGTAGGAATCGGTGGCTTGGTGTCTCGGCAACGGCATTCCTTTGGTTGAACGTGTTCGAAAATGCCTATAAGCCAAGCGACTTAAACGAGGCGCTTAAATTATATTAACTTATCAAATATTGTGTTTCATTACAGAGACTTTATATAAAATTAATTTGTTGCTTTCAATAAAGCTTAGGCTTCATTTAATTCTTCATTTTTATCTCAGCTGCGAATTTGAAAGTTTGTGAACATATAAAACATGCGAAAGTTAGTCCGCAAAGCAAAAGCCATTCTTAACATTCCATTTTGCTTTTGTAAATATTTTGTTCTTTTATTGAACTTATGAATAAAAACTTTTGCCAACACTAGTGAGTGCAAAATAAAGATGTGAAGATTTTTGTATGTGTCAGTCTACCATATCTATACCATATATATCTGCAAACACTTTCTTTGCATTCCTTGTACAATTATGTACATTATAAGACCGATTTTAATGAATCATACAAAATTTAAAAAGTATTTCGATTGTGGTTGTACGATTTCATTGAATTCGATTTGGTTTGGGTTAAAGGTGGGAAACCTATTTGAACTTTCTACTATGGCGGGGCATGGGCTGTGTAATCTTCGTGTCACATCGTGCGTGTGTGTGAAAATATGAATTTTGTCCATGGGCATGTTGGTTCGTGCAAAGCAAAATCGTCACGAAGAACAAAAAAAGTTTGGAATTTTTTAGTGCGCTTTTGAAGTGAAAATGAACTAAAAAATCACAAAAATTACGTAACCAATAATTTTGTATGGATAGCTATTACTACCATCACTATTCATTTATAAACCGGCATCGCTTCACTTTCATAAAAATGGAAAGAAAAGATTCGAAAGAACAACCCAAATTTTAAATTAACAAAACCAGAAAATGCCAACAGCAGTATGTAAGATCATAGTAAATAGAGGTATAAAAAATATGTCTAATATTTCGTGTTGGACTGCGTTCGGAAAATTTTTAGCAGTGCGTGTTGCAAATTTTGATTTTCGTGCTGTGTTGGGTCCTGTCGAAAAATTGCGGTCCATGCCCATCTCTACTTACTACTAACACGCGCTTGAATGCTTCGACTGCCTGCAATACTACGTAGTGTACATAAATGTATGTAAATTCTACTGAAAATCATAGCAAAAGGAGACAAAACTCACATTTTCCAAGTGACTTCCTGTAACTAAATAAATATAAACTTTCTGCCGTCACCTCTTCACTTCTTGTACTTTACTGTACTTTCGGACAGAGAATTTTTTCGTGGGAACTTTTCAACAACTTTTACATGCGCCATTTTGTCTAGCATCGCTTGGCTGCAAAAATTATTATATAAAAAAAAATAGATATATGTATATATATATACATATATATACTGTGTATCTAACGTCAAAGTTATGAGCTCAAAGTGAGCACAAAAGCGATTGCGACATTTTGCAAGGACAACTCATAAAAAAGACAACAAACCAAAAATAAGCAAAGGCACAACTTCACAACATCAGCAAAAATCACGATAAAGTCGCCTGAGCCTTCGATTAGTGTCGCAGGATAAGCCCAAAAGGACAATATTCTCAGTGCATTTTATGTGACTTTTTTCGTTTTTATAGTTTACGGATATTGATTTGGTGCTGAAACTAGCAAACGAAAAATCAAATAAAGGCGATGAAATCGAGTATATTCGTCTATATAATACCCTGCACACATTGTGGATGATACTACCCCCAAAATCTTAAATAACATTATACATCCAGCAGTGCCCATTTAAATATTGTTGAAAATTTCGGAAAAGTTGATTCAAAATTTTAGTTTATTGGTCTTTGAGGAGTAACTTTGGGGAATGAGGTGCTTTTTGTGGTATGAAGTTTTTCAAGGGTGAAAAAGAAATAACAAAAAAGTAAAATAAAGATTTATTAAATTAGCAGCAAGCAATAAATGTATGACTTTAGTTAGTTAGTAATGTACATGTTGTAATAACGTTTATTAAGCGTTTTATGTCGAGTAACAAAACACAAAAAAGCCAACGGAAGACGGCGAGTGATTTTAGTTGAAACTGTTTGCACAGCCGCTACCATAATCATCTAGCGTTTCATGAGCGCTAATTTTTGTCACGATTATGTAAGGGCGCGTGTGTTGAATGCGTGTAAAAGTCGCTGTAAGGCGGTCTACCCGTCGTAGGCGTCAGCTTAGCATGGTCACCGGAAGACGCTCAGATATTGTATGGGAGTCCGTTAATGTTGATGATGAAAAGCCCGGATCGTACGCTGTTTTACTTGATTTCATTGAAATGCTTCGCTTCCTAAAAGATATTGACCGAAAGCAACAGTGCCGTTAGGGGAAGCGAGGTGTTTAATGTACATATATGTATATTTATGCTATATATACATGCTTCCAAAAGCAATCACAGCGACAAAATTACACGATCGTTATTTAGGTTGAATTGATTTTACTGTACGCCTCAATGTTATCACCACCATAATTGTTCATGCCTTGGATAGCTTGGTTACATCTTATTGCTGTTACTTTACACTCTCGACTCATGCAAAAATACTTGACCAAGGTTAAAGAGCACTTCTTTTCTCACCTTGCAATTCATCGCCTCTTCATGCCACTCTCCGACCAACTACTGAATATATTTAAACATATCTAAGTATGTATGTATATGTACTTACATATGTATGTATGTCCTTGTGTATTTGACACGACGTCGACATTTTCGATATTCGTATTCAAATAACGTATTCAAGTTGCGGTTACTGTCTTCTCGAGTGCGCGAGTTGAGTGCTCAGCAAATAAATTCGCGTCGCCCGTTTCCAGCACTGATTTTGGGTTTGCATATACTTTCAACCAACTCTCTGTCTGTCAGTCGGTTTGTCAGTGTGTCTTTGTCTTTCAATATATTTATCTTCGCCATTGTTATTGCCGTCACAGTTTGTGCTTCTCTTTCGTGCAGATTAGTTTGTTTAGCTTGAGGTTTATGATTCGTTCATTGCTTGCCACTCGTTCTTACAATCACCACTGTCAGTGCCCATGCCCGTGCCCGTCTACGTGTCTCACTCACTCCTTAGCCCGGAGAACATTCTTCGTGCTGTAAGTAGCATACAAGTTAAGCGCTCCTCTTCACTCTGCTCGCTTCACTTTAAGTTGGCGACACTTTTATTGTGTCGCTGTTTGTTAGTTTGTTGGATTTTCAGTGATTTATGCCATGATTTCTGGGTCAGTAAGACTTACTAAAAGCAGCAATAATTCAAATAACACTTTGCTGTCAGTTGTGTTGATACTCGTGTCCTGCAGAATTGCGAATGCCGCAAGTTGTGTTACTTCGCAATTAATCGGGGATTAGTTGTTGAAATGTGCGATTACGGAACTTGAGTGTTGTCGTGTATTGAGTTTTCTTATTAAATGCCTTGTTAAACAACATTTTTTTTCTTTTCGTGCTTGTTTATTTTGCCAATCATTCAAAACAGACAGTGTAGTAAGTTGGATCCAAATAGTTAAGTGGATTTATTTTACTTCAGTTCTGAAAAAAAGAACAACAATTCGTCTGAGCTCCTTGGACTGCTGAAGCTCAGCTCGTTACCGTGTCTTTCTTTTCGAAGACTTTGCTAGAATTGAACGGTTGATTTGAAGCAAATAGTAATTACATATGTAAGAAACCAATCGAGTTTTTTCTTTTTTTTCGGGATTAAAATTACAATATTCGTAATATTTATGCAAGATACAATTAAGAAACGTAAATAAAGAAATGCAATCCCTTTGCGATATAAACCTTTTTTGTTGGAATGATTTTTTTTTTAATTTTATATAATTTATACTTTTTGATGTTAGTATTGATATCGACTGATATATTTTTTCCATTTTGCAATTCAAATATTGGCTTCTTTAGTAAATTAAAAGCAGTAAAAAAGATATATATTTTTTAAGATTTTTGTTTCTTCTCGTCGGCTTGCTCGACTTTCAAAGAGTGAAATACATGTATTTATAAATACTTCATTTTGTTGTTTATCAAAATGGGCTTATCAAGTTTTTAAATTTTGCAAAAGTTCGTTTAAAAGTTTTTACTATATTATCGATTTCTACGTCATTGTTATGTAATATAAAATTTCAAAAGTTTTGTTCTTCTTATACGTTCAAGTTGGTGTTTGTTTTTTTTTTTTTTTGTCATGTAAGAATTAGTTTTTGTATTATTATTATCTTTTTGGTCTTCGAGTCGGCTATATACACTCCAAATTTGATGTTCCAACCAAGAAAATACGACTTTAGTATATTTTTTACTCGAGGTAGCTCCAGTTTGCCCCTAACCCCTATGATAAATCCCAACGAGGAAAACAAATTAAACTTGCTCTGCGTATTGAATAACAGAATCGACCTGCGAAGGTATTTTTGGTTGTTGGACATTGCTAAATCAATTTCTCTTTCGATACTGATCCAGAATATATGCATATACTTTGTATAGTTGGAGATGTTTCCTTCTGGGTGTTACATACATTTTCGATGCGCCCAAAACTAATATACCCTTGTACTCGGTAATTTTCTTCATTCTCTTTATCTTCAACATTGTTGTTACTACATCTTTCCCAACATTGGAGCGTTTCCATCTTCAATATTTTTTTATACATTCTTGATTACTTTTTCCTCTGACAATGTTGAATGTCATAAAAAACCAGCGTGTATGCTAGTTAGTTTGAACTTTACTTAAATAGTAGTTGGAATTTGATTGGTGCTTTTAAGCCAAATTAAAAAATTGAATTGAAGAATTATGGGAAAGTTTTGTCATTAATATTGTGCTTATTTACTAAGGAAATATCGATTTTTTTATTATTTATAATTTATTTTTATTGTTTTTGGTGATCCCACATATTTACGTACATGCACTGGCGGAGATGTGCTTTTCTCAACATAGATCAATACCTTTCGATGGGTTAAGCCGATGTTCCACCGGAGAAATTGATTGCATTAATCCCTTCTATAAATAATTTAAAAAGGCCGAGCGGAAATTTCTCCTTCTACAGTCTGAAAAAATATTCAAGTTTGTACATTTTAACTGATTGATTGATGGTTATATTATTAGCAATTTGTATTGTGGGTTCTTTTGTAGTAATTTCATTATTTGTTTTTATTTGTATGTGAAATGTCAAAAATTAATTTTTTTTTTCTCTCTTTTAACCATAGAACTATTGCCAAATGCGAGGATTGTGACGTCTTCAAAACGTTGCATTTCAATTTTTTCACAAATATAATATAAATGCAAAATATATATATATATATTTTTTTTTCAAAACCATAGAAATTTTGGTTTTCTTATTTTTTTTCAAATAAATTTTAATTTGTGTATTTTATTTGCTTTTTAGATCATTTTCGTTCTATTACTTGCCTTTACTACTCTGCCTTAATTACTCTTCCGTCTTTTCGATCGTTGTACTGTTGTCGTCATTATGTTATTATGTAATATACATATATAGCTGGCATTGTGCAAATAAATTTCCCCCACCGGGTCAGAGACTTTTTAATAATTAATTATCCAATTTTTTGTTTTTATAATTTTTTTGTCCTTGTTTAAATTTTTTTTTTTTACTTTCAATTAAATTTGTATTTTTATTCTATTTTTATATTATATTATTTAATATTTTTCTATATTACTATTTTTAATATTTTTATTTAATATATTATATTGTTTTTTACTATTATATTGTTTTATATTATTTATTCTATTACATTTATACACTTCACGTCAGTGAATAGTATTACAACTTTGTCCTAAAATAGCAAGAAGTAGGGGAGGGGGACCCCCATAAGATATATGTATTCTTGATCAGCTCGACAAAACGAGTTGATGTAGCCATGTTCGTCTGTCTGTGTATATGCTATCTCCTCCCACAGTTTTGAATCATTGGTCGAAACCGGCATGGTAGGACCATTGGAACTGGTAGCCCCCATATGAAATGAAGAAACTCTTTTGTCTTGGAAAATAGAGGGCTGGAATTACTTAGTAAAAAACATAGTAGTTTTACATAGCCTGACTAAATGCCTGAACATTTCATTGAGATCGGACAACTGGTACCTGCCATACAAAATGAAGAAGAGGAATAGAAGGAAGATTCACGTCGGAAAACTTTTTTGTGTCGTAATCAATTGACTTGAATCTTAACACTTTTGGAGTGGAAAGCATACGAAATAATTCGTGAAATAGAATTGATTGAAGGTGTGTAAACTGCAATGATATATTTGCATAATTTAATTTGTTTCATATTGTAGATAGCAGGGACCGAACATAACTGTTATCGGCAAAATTTAAAGTAAAAAAATCACAACTAAGGAGATAAGCTACAATGTTTTTGAAAACACCAAAATCTTTGTTATTACTCCAGCTATGCAAATACGCGATAAACTTTTTTGTTTGCAACTTTTATCAATAAAATTTAAAAAAAAACTGTTATTTTTGATTTTTATAATAATAATCAAAAATAAAAGTTATTAACTTTTTTGTTTGGCTCTCAAAAATAAAAGTTATTTTTGATTTTTATTTTTGTAAATTTTAAATAACAATTATTTACGACTTTTATTTTTTAAGTTTAATATAAAAGTCTTCAAAAGACTTTTATTTTTCAAATCTAAAATACAAGTGTTTTGAGTATATCTCGAAGGCTTTACATTCTCCTTTTCCATATTAATTAATGAAAAATTTTATTTAAAAATTCAATTTGTTTTTTGTACCAAATTATTATTTTACTGATTCGGTTTTGTATAAAAGAATTTTTTGCACATTTTGTGCAGACAAATTGGACCTCACCTCATCGTCATCATTTGAACTCACCCCTACGGTGCTGAGGTATGCACTCAGTTTTGAGCAGGTGCTTTTACCTTCGATCTGGAAAATGCTGTCTCTCTCATGTAGTGTGTTCACCGAATCATTATTAGTTTTCTATACTTACAAAATTAAATTAAATTGAAGTAAATAAACATTCGTGTATACCTTTTCTGCAACGCTGTAAACTTGGCGAATTAAACTCTGGATTCTTGCCAACATTAATTTGACTGGATTTGACTTCACAAGCTTGTGAAGCCTTGGATCCAAGTATATTGCATCTAGAATTACTTCATTACCCATTCGGATATCTTCCCTGTTCTCCAAACACTGCACGAGCGTTTTGCTGTGAGCACCAGTCATATCATTTATTGTAAACTTCATTTCTAGCCAGAATTTGTAGAAGTCTAAAAAATATATTTGTTCTTCTGGAAATTCTTTTGTTGTTATGTGGACTGGCTCTAACACATTTAATAGGGCAGTTATTTCGCTCCACTCACACATCGATAAATTTTTGCTCTCTAATGAAGTTCGAAAAAATATTCTAAGCGGTTAAGCTTATTCAACATAATGTAAGTCGAAATCCATCGATAGTAAATATCTAAATGGGAACCAAATATGATATTGCATAAAATTTTCAACGTTTTTTAAAAGATGTAAATTCTTACATGCAGCACATTTAATTGATGTTATTTTAAAAATATCGACGTCTTTTATAAGAGCTTCACTATCCAGTTCAACATTATGTGAACACATTGGCATTTCCTCTTCATTTAACACCTCCACAGCTTTCAACATGTTACGACCATTTTCCGATGTCACGCAATATATTTGATATTTTGTAATCTCGAACTGCTCTAAAATTGCTTCGATTTTATGGCATATGTTCGCTGCTGTATGCCTTTCATTAACTTCAACCATTCCGAGAGTCAAAATTTTTATCTTTTTGTCAACGTAAAGTTGCGCGTTGACTCCAAACATACTACGATTCATCCTTGTTGCTGAATCAATTTTTAAATAAAACACCCTTTTTTTTAAAAGCGTCAAAACTTTAAGTTTCATGCTTCGTACTCATCTGTTATAACAGTCATAATATTTTTGGAAGTGATCGGAGCAATTTTCAATCCTGCAAACAATGGATCAGTTAAATACTTAAAAGGTTTCGAGTCAAAAAGAGCAAATGACACATGTTCGTTCGCTACTAGTTGTACATACGCCTTCTTGACTCCCTTTTCACCATATTGTACAGAAATTTTTTGATTTTTAAGTGCCGTACTAGATTTGTAAGATAATTACCTTGCGGAACTACGTTACATATATTGCAACGCATTTGATTGTTCTCTGATAAGGTTGAAAAGTGCTTTCTTACTATCTCCTTTTGTTTGCGACCCATTTGTACGTTTTATCTCTTTACTTTTTCTGTTTTAACTTCGAAATTAAATTTCACTGTATTCTCAAGTTTGGAAAAAGATATTGCTTTATAATGCATAAACTTTTTATGAAGTATAAAAAGTTTGTAAGAATATACCCCAAAAGTATGCAAAAAGAGAACATACCATCCAAATCTGGAGTTTCTATCATACTTATATTGCCTTCAAGATATGCTCAAAACCAAGAAAATAATTATTAAAAATGATTTTTTATGAATGAAATTGATAAGAGTTACGGTCCCTGGTAGATAGTATCGGTAGCCAAGTAGACAAAGTTGATTCAGCAATTTAGGAACTGATGCATAACTTTGTAGAGGATGTTATTATGATATATTCTAGCCGTCGAGGACACGGCGTTGAAGTGCCCAAATCTATAATTTGGCGGAATAATATTTTAAGCTCATTTGACGATCAACGATTTAAGCAAATGTTGCGCGTCTTTAAAAGACAATTTGGCAAACTGCTGGACTTAATAAGAGAGGACGAGGTTTTCAAAACTGATTTCAATGGGCAAATGCCTATTGATTTGCGACTTGCAAAAGTTTTGTTTAGTTTAGGTTCATCTGGAAGCAGTGCATCAATTAGAAAAAACGATGTTTGGAGTCGGTGTTGGTGGTTCTTTGTATAAAATAAATAGTGTGTTTACCGCATTTTTGCGTTTAATGCCGTATTGTTTTCGATACATTAATGCCACCGAATTGAAGCTTTTTGTAAAACCATTTAAAAAGCACGAAGTATATTTTTCTCGCCATCGAATATACTCGGTAAAGCTGCAAATTGTATGTGATTACAAACTACGCATACGAGATGTCGTAGTAGGAAACCCGGGCAGTTACCATGATTCAAAAATCTTTAAAAACTCCACAATTGGGAAGCACAGTGAACGTTTTTTTACTTGGGAGGAGTGGGCGATTCTGCTTACCCGCAGTCGATGTTTCTAACTACGCCGTTTCGTAGCAATTCTCGTATAATGGACTTAGAAATGCAGCTACAATTTAGCAAAAGACTCAGTAAATACCGCGTTAGAGTTGAGAATTGCATTGGAACCCTCAAAGGAAAGTTTCCTAGTCTCAGAGAGTTGCGAATTCGTCTGAAAGATGTAAACGCCAATTATTTCTTTGTAATTGGGTTCTTGTGTGCTGGTTAGACTGAGTCACATTTATACTATTGCATCTGAAAATAAGAGAGAATTTCTTTACAACCTAATGTTCGAATAAAATTCTCAACTAAATGACAAAAGAAATTAACTTAATATTTTTAAAAAATTGTTTTGATTATATTTTAATTCAATTTTCAGTTTTAAAAGCCGCTCCATCTGCTCCAATTCCATTTGTTTTACTTTGAATTCGTTTTCACTTCTATTCTCCTCCAATGCTAGTTTCCGCTCCTCGACTTCCTTCATCCACAAAAACTTTTCATTCTCCAACTTGAGAACGCTTTCACGATAATTGCTTCTTTTCTCATCCAACGCAACCAGTTTAGAAATGGATGTGTTTCCTGCCTTACTCATTATTTTTCTGCGAAAAAAACGTCGGATGAATCATCATTCATACTTTAGACCAGATCCCTTTCGTTAGAAAAGAGATTATCTTGCTATCGAACAACTTCGCACAAATTTGATTTCCTTGTTTCCACTAAGCCCTATCCACCTACTCGATCTAGGAGTTTGAAAGAAAATATTTTACAGTTCATGGAAAAACTTACACCTTTAAACTATGCGAAAAAAATCTGCAAAGCATATCGAAAAAACTTCCTAACTTGAAGACAACCACAGAGCTTAGATGAGTTTCCTCGATGGTAATTTATAGCCGAAAGAGTCGCTTACTTATAATGGTTACAATATGCTACATAAACAATAATAAACAGTGCGTGCTTCATGTATTTCTTGATACCGATTCCGTTATTTTAATGCCAATTATAATAAAATTCATAAAAATAATATTCAACACTTAATCAGTTTTTCAGCATTTATTAATTTATTAATATTAATCATTTTTAAAATTTGTGTAACGTCATGAGAAGAAGTCAGAATGTTATGTTATGCAAAAAATACTTTTTGCTCAAATCGAGTCTCAATTGTATCCATGAGGCCCTACTAACATTCGAACAGATTTTACATATTGGTAAGAATAGCGAATCTGTCAGCTGAAAACTTCATCTAAAATCTTAGAAATGTTGAAAAGCTGATAAAAGTTAAAGATTGTGTTTATACAAAAAAAAAAATAATATAATAATATAAAAATATTAATAATAATTTTTTTTACAATTCCAGCAATATTAAACATACAAGGGTTCTAAACCAATAAAACAACAACAAATCAAAATTAACCCAAAAATTTTTTTCAAAATTTTCTAAAGCAAATAACACGCGTAACTAAAAGCACTCCATTATGAAGTCGAAATCAATGCAATCACAATTTTAAGCAATAAATAAACAATTATTTTCAAAGTTTTAAATTTTTAACTAAACAAAACTGTTAAAAAGTTTCGATTAAACGTTAAAAAGTAAAAAACAAAAATACAAAACAAATAAAATTTTTTAAAAGTAGCCAAAAAAAAAGACTATAAAAATAAACTTATGGCCAGCACAAATATAATGTGGAGTAGTTCAATATCGCCAACGAACTCAAAGAAACTCTTGATTGGAAGTACACGAAGCGTTGATTATGTCGGTGATAGTAGTGCAAAGGCAAAGCAACTCCCATCAACAACAACAACCGCAACAGCAAAGACAACGACAAGAGCAACAAACGCTTCAACAAAGACAAAAGCAACTGCATCCACAACAAAGACAACATCAACAACAACAACGGCGACAAAATCCACAACAAAACCAGGAACAAAAACTACAAAAATTTCAATCGCAATGGAAATTCATATACAAAATAAGTGCATTTCGGCATAGCGCATCACTCTGGAGGGTGGTGCGGAGCCGCCATGGCTGCAGGGCCCCCTTAAAGCCGCATTCTTGGGGGCCTCAGGCGTTGGCAAAACAAGTATTTTACAGGTGCGTATAAAATATATATATTTTTTTTTCTTATTTATTTCCAATCAAGGCTCAAAACGCCTTAAAATGCGTTTAGAATCTTTGTAAGCATCGCCTGGTTTGCAAAAGGGGCAAACAAGTAATAACAAGTAATTTGAATGATAACACAGGCTGACAAAACTACCGTTTGTAAAAACTTTTTCAATAATCGCAACTAATTCCTATTTTGCTGTGCTGATTCCGAAAATAGTAGACATAAAGCCGTATTGCCCTCCAATTTCTTGCATTTCACTAAATTATAAAAAAAACGAAATTTTTCTAAGATATTCTTTGGAACCTAATCTATCATGTACTAAAAGGGTATTTTGATTGAGGGCCTCCTTCGAAAGTTATACACATTTAAACCCCAATAAATCAAGAAAAAAAGTTTCATGTTTAAAAAGCTATTTACTACCTATGCATTATTACCTATGCAACACGGTTCGCACTTTTTTATGCATTTAATGACTTCCGTTCATTTGTATTCTTCCGGCAATTGTGGGTTGAGATATCGAATAAATGGCCAACAAGGATTTCCAAAAACAAATTTTTTTCTGCTCATAACTTCTTTTTGTTTAGATGCAAAAGAAGCAAATTTACCGTATTTTACTCGATTTTTTGATATTTTCCTTCTCTTTTGAATTGCTTTTCCGTCGATGACATGCTTTTTTTTATTCTCTATAAAGTGACCAACAGTAATCACCCATCATTTTAATATTCCACCGTCCCTGGTATCGTTTCTCCATCTCTTTTATGTCCTGATGAAATCGATCCCCTTGCTCTTCACTAACATCACCTAAGTTTTGAGGTAAAACGTCGACTTCTCGGACTTTAAGACTCATCAGGCAACCAAGCGTTTCAAACTTTTTTAACAAATTTGCCACGATAATTTTATAGTTGGGAGCTTTTACATTACCCAAAAAATTAGTCACTACTGTCACTAAATGATATCCAAGCCTCGTTTTCATTTTTATTCATCGTTGCATCGAAGTTGGTATCGAACATTAGTTTACGAATATCAGGCCCAACAAAAATTCCTTCTTTAATTTTAGCTTCAGATAAATTACGAAATTTTCCATACAACTATTTAAAAAAATCACCATCTTTAGGCAAAGCTTTTACTTTTATTTATTCATGCTTATTCCCAAAAATTTTATTATACTTAAGCTAAGGTAATGTAACTTATATAATACAGAGTTTAGTTTGAATAGAAACTGTACAACTGAAATATTCAATTAAGATTTAACAATTTTGAACGCAAAGCTTTTACAATTGTTTCATTAAACCCTGTTTTAAGTGAAGTGGTGATAGGAGAATCTTCTTGAGGTGAACTACAGGTTTGTACAAAATATTTTTTTCGTCAGGTATCAAAAATTTCTTACGGGCCATTGTTTTTTGGACCGATGTTGATTCCTTGCTCTGCTATCCCACTCCCATATAAAACATAAAAATTTTGTAAGTCCCTTTTGTTGACCAAGTAGCATAGAGACAATTTTTAAATCTCCACATAGCATCCAACCATGAGCAATATACTTAATTTTCTCTAAAATTGTACAAAGATTTTCGTAAGATTCCTTCAAATGAACGGAATGAGCAAGTCTCCAATCTTCCTTCTTTGATTTCGTCCTCTCACCAACCGATGTATGCCAATAATGTTGTCTATAAAGTCGTCCAATGCTTCCTCTATATTGCCATCTTTGCCCACATCTGTGCACCATCTTAACATAATTAGTTAATTATATGTTTTTCCATGCATAAATAAACATTTTTACCTTTCAGAAAATCAATCTATCGCTTAACTTCATTAATTTAATATTCCATTAATATATTTGACATATTATTTTGAGGCTTTTTCATTTTATTTGATTTATTTCGCACAATTCAGACCAATTCCCTTTTTCGTTTTTTTATATAAGAAGAATTTATTTGATGTTTTTTAATCACAAAATGTCCACATACATACTATATAGCAAAAAGTGTTAGGAGAATTTTTGCAACTCCGTTTAACCATTGTGAACCGTGAAATGATTTATTCAATTTACTGACACAAGAACATATGATTCTATGGCCAACTTTATACTATTAGTTATTATTGGTAACTTAAAAAAATATATGATTAAGCGTGGAAAAAAATACTAGTATCTAAAAATACATAACAAATAAATAATAAATAAAAATTTGTGTTTGAAAATCCTTGTTGGCGATTTATAGGATATCACTAACCACAGTTGTCAGAAAAATACAAATGAGCCGTCATGCATTAAAGAAGTGCAAATCATGTTGCATAGGTAATGATAATAAATTTTTTTTTTTTTTTTTTCTATAATTTACAGCTTTTTGAAGATGACACTTTTTTTTCTTGATTTATTGAGGTCTAAAAGTGAATAACTTTCGAAAGGGGCCCAATCAAAAACCCCTTTAGTACATGGTAGATTGGGTTCCCAAGAATATTTTGTTAAATTTCAATAACATCGGTCATGTAGTTTCTGAGATACATATCTTGTACACAAGTTTGAAAAACAGTAATTTCGTGTTTTTTACAATTCAGTGAAATTCAATAAATTGGAGGGTGATACGACTTTGTGTCTACTATTTTCGGAATCAGCACACCAAAATAGGAATTAGTTGCAATTATTGAAAAAGTTTTTTCTTGATGGCCTGTGTAATGAATTAATTAATTTACTTGTGTAAAAGAATATATAATATAGTTAATGATGTCGCGTGTGTGCCCTACGTCGCAAGCGCCGCTTTCTTTTCTGTCGCCGAACAGAGTTTGTAGAAGTTTGAGATTTTTCAAGTTGATTTCTATGGACCAACCATCAATTGTTATATAAGTTGGTGTGGAGGGCAATTTCGTCATAGATGGGTTGTCAAATTTAGATCTCGGTGTAGGGTTGAGTTCCTCTCATACCAGGGGCATCTCGTCATTAAGTGAAGTATCTTATTTTGCATAGTTTGTACTCTCTTCAATTGTGATTTGACTGCAGTGCCCCATATCTGACTACTGTACTTCCATGTCGGCTCGATAATCATCGAATAAATCGTCCGTTTGTTTTTAAGCGAGAGTTTGCTTGTTTTGTTAACCAACCTGTGTAGTTTAGAGCAGGGACCGTAACTGTTATGAGTTTTATTCATAAAAATAATTTTTAACTATTATTTTTGTGGTTTTTTTTTCTATATATGTAAGTCGAAAATAACTATTATAAATAATTTTTACTTTTTACCTAAAACATAATCGAATCTTTTGAGCATAAATAAGTCTTTTGAGCATATCTCTAAGGCCTTACATGATGTGTATTAAGTAAGAATTTTCAGCTTTGAGCAACATTTATTAACATTTCTTATAAATTAATGTGCAAAAGGATAACATACCATCCAAATTTGGAGTTTCTATCATGTAAAGCCTTCGAGATATGCTCAAAAGACTTGTATATTAGATTTGAAAAATTAGGTTCTTTTGAAGACTTTTATGTTAAACATAAAAACTACAAATCTTTGAATGATTTTTATTTAAAAAATCATAAATAACTTTTATTTAAAATTTACAGAAATGCTTGCTTAAGAGCTAAACAAAAAAGTTTAAAACAATTTTTATTCATTTTTTTTTTTAAATATTATAAAAATTAAAAATAACTGTTTTTAAAAAAAAAATTTTTCATTATAATTGCAAAAAAAAAAGCATAAGCGGAGTAATAAAAAACATTTCTGTGTTTTCAAAAATATTGTAGCTTTTCTCCTTAGTTGTGGTTTTTTTTACTTTTAATTTTTCCGATAACAGTTATTTTCGCCCCTGGTTTAGGAACCTTGGAGCGGCAACTCTGTATCACCGTCGTAAGATGCGGTCTAAAAGTGAATCTTTGGTCTAAGACAGGGCTGTCCAAACTTAATGGGACCCAGGGCCAATAAAAATAAATAAATACATGGGGGGCCGCAAAACATTTATAAAATCAAAATACAAATAAAAAATAATAGGTATCATTAAATAATATTTATAAAACTAGTTTCTCATTAACGTATTTAAAGAAACAAGATAAAAAATATTCTGCGGCTCGCGGGCTATGGTTTGGACAGCCCTGGTCTAAGGTAAATATTTTTTTTTATTATGGGTAAGGTTATTATCGTCAAGACAACCGCTGGTAGGAAGACGTCTTCTAAGGGTAAAGTACATGTTTGAGCATATGGAACTATTAATTTTAATTATAAAGTGCTTAGCCCATGTCTCAACAACGTGAAGATATTCTGGGATACCATCTTCCGCGTCATATTCGCAAATCGAGCTATAGAGAATGCCGGCATCATCAGCATATGAGGCGACTAACATTCTTTCTGGATTTATGCCCATATCACCACAGTCAGGGACAGGAAGGTGCGATGATTCGAGTTTTAACTCCAAAAGAGCGTTCCTCGGAATAAGATTTAACGAGCCCATAATAATGTGATGGTAACAATGTCTTAACTTTAGTAAGGAGCCCTAAATGCCACACTCGGTCAAACGCCTGCTCAAAATCGATTAATACAGCGTTGCAATATTTTTTTGAGTTAAAAGCCTTTAAAATATGGAAATATGAAATTCATCACATTCTAAGCATAAACTCCGAAAAATATTTATAAATTCCAGAGCTTGTAAAAAACTGTCAGAAAAAAAACTGTTTCATTCGGACACAATGAAAAGAGGGAGACAGAAAACACACACTGTTTTTGATTAATGAGTGGAATGTTCAAGCATTAACACTTTGTTTTATTTTAATTTTTTTCGTGTCTTCCAAAGACAGATTTTCTAATCACAAACAAAAAAAGTGTCTTTTGCCTGTATTTTAAGGCTTACGAATACGCTTCTGTAAATATATTTTGTGTGGTCATAAGGCCTCACTTCTCCCCACAATCCTATTTGCAAATCGCGTGGACGTGATGGCTTTTGTGAAGTCTTATCCCCTCACAAACTTGCTGCAAAAAGCCGCCAGTTTATAAGCACATTTTTATCACGCGAAGAGCGTCTGTATTTATTTTTGTTTCACGAAGTATGTATGTTAAGCGACTGCTGTCGTCAACTGTTCAACAAAATGTTACCGTGCTCCTGTTAACGACATTGTTTCTCTGTTGACTATACTGTTAGTTCTCAACTGTTAAATCTACAGTAATTTAAAATAATCGTTGAAATTTAATTTTTAATCCACATATATTTTTTATTTTTATATTAAGTTACTATTATTATAATTATTAATTACATTTTTTTTATTTTTATCATATTATTCTTATATTGTTTATTTTTTAATGTCTTAAACCCAAGGCTAATGTCCTTTACGTATTGGTTATGAGTGTAACCTTTCTTTTTTGTTGATTCTAGGAAAAAAGTAATATGTATTTTATAGTATTAATAAAAATGTCATGTGTTATTTGCAATACTAAATACCATTTGGTTTAGATTTATGTAGTTTGTCAGTACATCTTTCCCTTCCAGTCCCCGATAATTTATAGCCATAACCATTACATCATCGAAAATTTTTTTCAGTCCATTTTTAATTCCATCCGCTCCAATAGTGTGCTTGAGTATAATGAGCTTAAAACAAACAAAGTCACGAAGTGATAAATCGACCAAAAAAAATTCATGTCTGAGATCAGTTCTAGAAATGAAAAGTCAATTAAATTTAAATAAAGTGATAATCATTTACTTATTTTCAAGCTTTTCGTTATTATTCATTTTCACCTCACCACTTTCTAAATATTTATTTTGAATACGCGATTCATGTTTTGCTTTCATTTGATTAGATATTTTGACATTCGTCTAAGTAGATTTATATATCAAAGCCTACTTTCCTTTTCTTGCACTTTGTACGTACTGTAATTGTAATGTAATGTAATTTTTTAAGGGTAAATACTTAGGTAGGCTTTTGGTGTAACAGTAACTCTGTAGTGCTCGGTTCAAAAATTACGTTCAAAAAATCAGAACTTATTTCATAATAAGCGGATTTTCAAAATCAAATATTAGGCGTTTAGTTCGTAGAGCCAAAAAAGAGCTTCTAGATGGTATTAGTCTTCAAAATAAAGTGGCGAATGAACCGCCAGAAAGTTTTAACCAACATGATATTTTAAATACAGAGGATGAAAACAACAGTTTGCCACTGGAAATTATTGAGACCACCATTCCACAAAACTTGGAACAAAAACTGGCTTCATAGTACCGCGGTAGTAATGTTTCCAGAGCAGATATGGAGGATCTGCTTAAAATTCTCCGATCTGAGAACATTAATGTTCCAGTATCAGTCAATGGCTTATTCAAAGCCAAACCAAAAAAATTAATAAAAGATCAGTGTCACCTGGCGAATATGCCTACAGTGGTATACGTCATTACATTATGTCCATAGAAACCAATATAATTAAGAAGACAGAACTAATATTAGATGTCAACGTGGATGGCCTGCCTCTCTTTAAGAGCCCTGTGGCCAATTTTGGGGTGTTTTAGGAATGTAGAAAAAAAGTGCAGTGTTTATGATTGGAGCTTTCGTTGGGACAAAAAGATCCACAAATGTAAACCATTTCATGCATTATTTCGTTGCTGAAGTGTGAAATCTTATGGGGAACTCATTTGTTGTAAACAATAAGGAAGTCACATTAAAGCTGGGTTCGTTTATACGTGACGCTCCTGCACGAGCGTATATGAGTGGAACGTACGGAACCAATTCATTCCATGGCTGCATGAAATGCACACAAGTAGGTTCCAAAATCAACTATGTTACAACTTATACAAAAACAATAGAAACGCTAATTTCAGGAGAAGAGTTCAGAAGAAGAGCACATCAGACACATCACATACCGCGGTACGCAAACGAACAATTAGAGATTGAAAAACTTGGAGTGAACATGATTTCGACCTTCCCATTAGATCCCATGCATCTTTTAGATTTTGGTGTATGCAAAAAAATTATAAAACTTATAATCGAGGGAAAAACACTCAATTTTAAAATAAGCAAAACAAACAAGGGAATCATTTCTCAGAGGGTACTCAAACTAAACACTTTTATAACAACGGAATTTGCAAGAAAACCTCGAGTTTCCCCGCTGGAAGGCAACCGAGTTCAGACAATTTGTTGTTTATACAGGTCTCGTAGTTTTAAAAGACATGGTTTCAGATGACTTGTTCTACCATTTTCTTTTATTCACTTCTGCATACCGATTCTTATTGTCTGAAAAGTACATTTTAAACATCGACATAGCAGACAAATTGATAAAAAATTTTGTTGAGCATTTCAACAGCCTATATACTGCCGTGTCGTTAACATAATATGTCTATAACATGCTGCACATTATAAATTGCGTAAAAAAGTAGGCCACATAAACACATTTACTGCTTACAAGTATGAAAATTTTTTGCAAAAATTAAAAAGACATCAAAAATCTTGGAGGAAGTCAGCAAAAATTCCTCTAAACACTTTCCCATTCAAAGTAAAGAAGAATTCGGATTTATAAGATCTGCAAATGGCAATGTCAAGAAATATATCACGAGTAAATTTCAACTTTCAACTGAATTCCCGAACAACATGTGTTATCTGCAGACAGGTATTTCAATTCAGTTATCGTCTTTTGCTGAAGTGTATGATGCTCAATTTGTAATCGGTAAATGTTTCTTACAAACTGAGGATTTTTTTCATGAACCATTAGCGAGTTCATCATTTTTCTAACGGATAATGAATTATCACCTGGTTTTGAAAAATTCCTAGTGAATGATATTTGCTTTAAATATTTACCGCTACCGTACAATGAAAATTATACGGTATAAGTACCAATCATTCACACACTGGCTCTTACCTAATTACGTTATTATTTATATTATTTTATACATTTTCTTAATATTACTTTCCCGAAAATAAAAATATGGTATTTTTTTCAATTAAAATAAAAACAAGTTTATAAATTTTAGCAGTACATAAAAAACTACTCTGTTAGCAAAAGAGAAGCAGCTCGTTTTAATGTTATATCAATTTTAAGCAAATCGTTTTTTGATTAATCTGTTAGCTCCCCTCTTAAACGACTGTTCAATTCGTTTGTCTGTTATTGCTGACTTCGTACTTATTTTTGTAGTCGGCAAGTGTGCTTACATTTCGAATTCAGTTTGAAGGCGCTTACATAAAATACGGCTGGGTAAAACTAAAATTATACTAACAAGCAATACGTTTTCTTTTGGAGCAAATATAAAAGATTGTACTATATGAATCGGGACTGCAATAAAAAAGTACAAGTATTTTTTAAATACGACGAAGATAGAAACATGTCGGTAAGCAACGTATGTGGTGTGGAGTTGACCGGCAAGCACATTACAAATAAGAGGCGCCATTTAACGGCCATTCACCGCGAAATATTTGACGGGCTCGAGAGGGTTGATACCACCATACAAACACCTTAAAAAAAAAAATTCTTATGAAACAAACGAAGAGTCGGTAGTTTCATCGATAATCAAAATGGTAACTACAAACGGTAGGGCATTTAAGCTTTTGGATAGTGTGGGCTAAGTCCAATTTATAATGCATTGGCAATGCCTCCAATCACATCCCGAAACATAATGAGTCATGTGATTCGTGAGGAAAGCATTAAGAGCGAAATAAAAGCTATCGTGAAAGGAAAGCTTCTATCATTATAAATTGATGTGGCCACTAGGATGGAAAAAAAAATTTTAGGAGTTAATTTACAAATGATCCACTCCACAATACTTACATAAATCGGAGATCATTGTAAAAACCCTTGGGATGGTTCAACTATTTCAGTCTCATACTGGTATTTATATAAAAGAAAAAATATTGGAAATCTTAAAGGATTATGTCATAGAGCTTGATCAAATTTTTAGGTATGAGTAAATCTACAGCCAATTCGACTTTACTTTTCTTTAATATTAAAAAATAAAAAATAACACAACATTGACATTTTTGTCGCTTCATTTTATATTAACAGAGAGACGAAGCTCTCTAAGCCCAGAAAGTATAAATTCCTTACTAGTTGTCAAACTTAATTCTTAAGTGCGTATTTAGAAAATAAAAAAAACATTAAAAATGCAACACACCAACTTTCTTTCCACCTCCTTTCATAGCTGCATTCACTTATTTTACATTATACATATATAGAAAGACACTTTGTGTTAACACTTTAGTCGTTTTGCTCATTAAAAGACATATTTCATGAAAGCAAGACAATGTGTCTTTGTTTGAGTTGTCATAGCAAGACACTTTCGTGTGTTTTGCTCAATCAAAAACACTAGACAGAGAACACGAACGAAGCGAAAATCATGTTTTTCTGTTTTCGTCATCACCAGATAGCTTTGAAAAAATTGATTGACCGTATTTTACGAGCTCTGATAAATTCACAACACCCCGTTGATAAAGCCAACTGACGTAGAGCTGCTTCCCAGCTTAAAGAGGCGCCGAAATTGCATCGTGCCTCATTTTTTGCCAATATGCTTGCAAAGACGGATTCCGCCCCCTTTCCACTGTGGAAGGCAACATGGTGCGTTAAAAGGCAATCAATTCGGACAGTCCCACTGAAAGATGCTGGTGGCTAGTTCTAATTTGAAATAGAACAATGAAAGAACTTCCCGAGAATGTTCAGCTTCTTTTCAAAATGGTGTTCAACACGATTGTAAGAGTGCAGCACTTTCCTAATGCTTGGAAACCTGGAAAGCCGGAGAACGATCCTGCTTTCTACCGTCCAATCAGTCTTCTGACTTCGATTTCGTAGGTCTGGGAGCGACCGAATGCAACGCTCAGTCAAAAATTTATACAAACTGCGTCTTCTTCTGGTTTAATTGACTCTGTTATGAAACCGCAATTCTACATTGGTGTGGCCTATGTCGGGTGCAAAAAGGTAAATTCTTTTCAGCCTTTGAAAGAAGAATGCCGAGTAAAACCGAGTGAACCTAACGTGAACCAATCGACAATTTTTATTTTTCAAAACTCTATTTTTACTAAATAAAAATCCAGAAAGGACGCTATCTTCAGCCGTGCTGAAGATTGTATACTCTTTACGACCTTTTTTTGTGCCACACCCATTTTTTTTTTAATCTTAATTTTTCATTTAATTTTTTAATCTTAATATACTGATTTTCATTGTTTTTGCCCAATGAGGGTAGCGGAGATATGCATATTATTGATTTTAGTTATAAGTGGGCGTAGCCATGCCCATTTTTTGGACAATATAGTTTTCATGCCTCCCTAGGAACATAAGTTTAAAGTTTCAAGTCAATTGATTAAGAAACAAAAAAGTTTTGTGGTCCGATCATGCCGGCTCCAACAAATGATTCATTGTAATAAAATTCAAGGCTCTGCGCAAAATTTCAGCTCGATAACTTCAAAGGGGCTAGTTTGCATACATACAGACAGACGGAAATGGCTAAATCAACTCGTCTTGTCGTACTGATCAAGAATATATATACTTTGTAAGGTTAGAAATGTATAATTCGATCTGTTACAAACTCCGTGACAAAGTTATAATACTATTCACATAAGTGAAGAGTATAAAAATAAAAGAGAATCCTACGACTTTCAACAAAATAACTAAGGAATTATTTTACACTTTGATTATTTTATTTCTCATAATCATACATTATTTATTTAACTGTGAAGTGAGAACTTCAGTTGTAAGTTTCTTTTACCCTGCACACTGTGAGGCAGCATTCTGGACTATACCGACATTACTGTTTTTTATACCCTGTACCTTATGTTACAAGAGTATATAAGTTTTGTGCGCATTGACAATGTATGTAACACCCAGAAGGAGACATCTTCGGCTATACAAAGTATATCGTATGTATTCTTGATCAGCATCGAAAGAGAAAACGATTTAGCTATGTCCGTCTATATGATCGCCTGGATCTCGGAAACTATAATAGATAAAACCAGAATTCCTTCGCAAGTCGATTCTATTTATTCTGTTGGTCAAGGGTTTTTCCCTCGGTAACTTAGTTTAGAGATGAGGGATAACTGGAGCTACCTCGGGTAAAAAATTACAAGTCACCTTTTCTCGGTTGAATTTTAAGATAGGAATATAAAATTTGGAGTTTATATCGTTGATTTAAAGCACAATAAGATAAAATATAAAAAAAGCCCCCTTATAGTACAAATTTAAAAAGCTTATACCTCGGGACCCATATATCCTACAAGAATGAAACCTTGCATGTATGCTTTTGGAGTACAGTTAGAATCAATCATAAAATGGGCGTGACCACGCCCACATATAGCCAATATAGAAAAACGTTATATCTCTGAAACTAATTGATCTAGAAAAGCAAAAATTTGTATGTATGACATTGAATGTAAATAAAATCTGTTTCGATTGAAAAGTGGGCAGGCCGTTTCAAATTAAAGGTACGGGGTATGTCGAAGTCGTGTACTCTCGACTGCAATTCCTTACAGGTTATTTATTTGTTTTGTTTTATTAATAATACGCAATTAATATCGTGATTGTCAGCAATCATGGCCGCCATTAATAATGATCATTTATTATATTCAAAGGACGGCCGAAATTTGTCGATGGCTAATCACATTCGCAAACACACAACATGCATGCGAACACACAAACTCACACGCACATACATATTTATATAATAAGATTTATAATTCATACGAACAGAAGTAGAAACAATGGCAGCATAAAAGAAGAAAATGTTGGCCATAAATTCTTCGACGCAACAAAGTCAAAAAGGCATTTCATGGCCATTTGCAGACTAACAAAAGGCAAATAAGAACAACGTAGAAATAAAAGAACAACATACATACATGAATAAGTCCCTTGGTATGTGATATCCTTGATACATTCACATATACATATACAAACATGCACATTTGCCTTGCTTAAATTGACAGGGAACAGGAAGACAAAACAACGACAATAAAACCAAAAAATTAAAATAAATGTATATGTATAAACAAGAAAAACTTTATTTACGATCAATTAATGATAATGAAAATTTACAATGCCAAAAGGATTTAAAAGGTCACCAGTAAACATACAAATTGCTGTGCCATAAAACACTCCTACATAAACACATATGTACATACATATACACGTACCAAGCAAGTTTAATGCTTGTTAACATTGCCCCCAATCAATTGTGTCGCAATCTGATAAAGTACAAGTACTTGAAAACCTTGCAAACGATTTTTTAATCAACTTAAAAGTCTTGTATCGCTTTTTCTCCTTTGCAGAATTAAAGTTTTATTTGAGAAACTCAACTTGAAACTAAATTGAAATGAAATTGAAAAGTTTTGATGCGAAATAAATGCACAAAGCAATTTTCGGCATACTTACTTGACTTTTTCTTAATTACATTTATGTACATGTACATACACAATTTTGCTGTATACAATATATTTTTTAAACCTATTATTTTGAAAATATGAAACTTTATGATAAAATAAATATTTTCAAATGGAAAATCACCATTTTTAAATTTTAATAAAATTATCAGCTTCATTTAAAATTATCGTTATGTCCTGCGGTTGTTTTGTCTTAATTTATTCACAAGAAAATATGGTGTTAAAAGCCAACTGTTTACAAAAACGCTATTAACACGGATATTATCTTAATAAATCTTCTGTTAATGACTTACCCATGTGACACTGTTACTGGAATTTTGTGCTTCAAAACCACATAAATTTGCATTTTTAGACATCATCAAACATCAACTTATTCCGCTCGTTAATTGACTTGTCAGTGGTAAAGTCAGCAAGTGGCAAGTTACTACCATTCACAGTGAACAGCCACCAGTCCACATTCGCAATTGTATACAAAAAGCAATAAATGGAATACAGTTTATGAGCGGACATAAAACTTAATTGCGACATTGCATCACACACACACATTCAACTGCACTAGTGCATAAAAACCACTTACATACATAATAAAGACCACAAGTTAACTCGACAGCCCTGCCACTTGCATGAGCACTCATATGTGCATTTAATTGAATTTGTAAAATGAAAATATGCGAGAATTAAAAGCAACGCATAAATTAAGTCCGCGTATATAAATAAAAAACTCACACGAAAAGTCACGCACGAACGGACAAAAGCAAATAAATGACGCTAAAAGCAATTAACGCAAAAATAACCAAAAAGAACGACGTCGCCAATATTGGACGGAGAATGGTACAAACTGGTAGCACTTTTTGACTCATTTTGTGCCAAAATCCGTTGAAATTAATTCGCTCCAAGTTTTTCCGCTAAAAGCCGGCATTTGCGGTAGTACAACGTGAAGAGCGTGGCCCCGCCCACTGAAATTTAAGCGACAAACTCCAATTTAAGCGCTTAAATTCGGCAAAACCCGCGGAGTTATTTTTTTTTAAATGCCCTATGTTTCCAGGCGATACATGAAAACATCTTGCAGTAAGCAAACGATATGTATGTAGGAAATACTGAGAAACGAAGGGTAGTGAAGAATAAAGAACGGAGTGTCAAAGAAACGCGTAGTGGGCAATGCTACAAAGCCACATCGTGTCGAGTTGTAGCATTGAAATAGAAAGCCACATTGTTTTGAAGTTGTAGTTTGTAGTCAGACAGCGATCGCAGGAAAGTTTATGGAATCGTGCGTAGGAAGTCAAAGAAGAAAGTTGAAAGTGCTCCAGTTTAAATAATTGTGCCCGTAGCTAAAATAATACAACTTATAAACTATATAATCTAAAATATCATTATAAACTATTGTTAAACTTTAAATACTAAATAAATCATGTAATTCTAAGATTAAATAAAGAAATCCTAGACACTGAACTACATTTGGGGGCTCAACCAAAATAAAAACTTAAACAAAATAAAAGTTATAACAAAATTAATTAAAAAATAATAAATACGGCCGAAATAATATAATTATTATAATAATATTTGAACAATAATACAATTAACAATTTAATCAGCGAAGATTATGTTAATAATTTGCGGCATTTACTTAAGGGAGACAGAACGGCGGCAGAAAAGCAAATTCAAGTGAAAGAATTTGTGCATTAAAGTTCTTGGAAAAGCTAGAAGACAAAAGTCACAGCAACGTTGGTGGTAAAGCAGCGGTGTGCGGTACAGTGGCAGCGTCAGTAAAAATTAGCTAGAAGACAGAAATCACAGCAACGTTGGCGGTAAAGCAGCGGTGTGCGGTACAGTGGCAGCGTCAGTAAAAAATTAGCTAGAAGACAAAAGTCACAGCAACGTTGGCGGTAAAGCAGCGGTGTGCGGCAGAACTATATTCGTGAACGAATAGCAACGGAGATTGGAGAATTCGGCAGAATTTCAATTAACTGCGCAATAGCGTGCGATTGGTAAAACATTGGGTGCAAGCAAGCACGAGCAGCAGCGAAAAAACAAAATTCGAGAGAATTTTAAAGAACAACGCAGTAGCGTCGGGTGCAAGCAAGCACAAGCAGCAACGAATAAGCAGAATTCGACAGACAGCGTTGGACAACCTCGTACAGTAGCAACGAATAGCGGCAAATATAACGGGACCAAACGCGAAGTGGTGACAACAACAACGGTGAGCTGTAATTGATGAAAGACGGCTGCGTGGGAAAAGAGTAAATATTAAGCATATAAAAAAAGTAGTTTGTCATAACACTAACATAGCTTAAGTTGACAGCAGTTAACAAATATTTGGAACAGTTTGAGAAGCACTGAGTTGTTGCAAAAATGGAGTTAAATGAAATTATGGCACTGCGTGTCATAGATTTGCGAGCAAAACTCACAGAATTGCGATTGAGCACAGTAGGGCGGAAAAGAGAATTGCAAAACAGGCTTCTGACTCATTTTGGAATTCAAGATGATGATGATGAAGAAGATAACGATTCTGATATGGAGTCGGTAAGGACAGCAAATGAGTCGATAAGGAGAGAAAATGTGGCAATAAGGTCAGCAAATGAATCAACAGAAAGAGTTTGTCAGGGTTCATGGTTTACGTTAAAAGATGTAGAAGGAAGTGTGTCTCAGTTCTCAGGTTCAGGCATCCCTGAAGTCAATCAATGGATACAAGAACTTGAAGATTGTGCGGTAACAGTGAAGTGGAGTGATCTTCAAACATTCGTTTATGCAAAACAATTGTTAATGGGTGCAGCAAAGGCATTTGTGCGTAGTTTGAAAAAAGTTAATGATTGGAATACTTTGAAAAAAGAATTGCGTGAAGAATTTGAGGTTAAAGTTTCAACAGCATCAGTACATAGAAGTTTGGCGCATAGGCAACAAAAGAAAAGCGAAACTTTGCAAGAATACTTGTATGCACTAATAGAAATAGCGAAGCCAATCGAAATAGATGACGAAAGTGTTATTGAATATTTCATTAAAGGTATACCAGATTCAAGGTTGAACAAAATGGTTCTATTTCAAGCAAAGACAATAAAACAATTGAAGGGTCAGATTGAAATCTATAAGAATTATAGAGATGTTTGGAAATCAGGTAGTAAAACAGACAATGAGCGAAAGGATAAAATAGCAGGGAGTGGAAATGACCGAAAATGTTATGGTTGTGGTGAAAGTTCACACATTAAAAAAGATTGTCCGAAGTATGAAATGAAATGTTTTAAATGTGGACAGCCAGGTCATAAAGCAGCTGAATGTCCGAAAGTAAGTCAAGTCAAACAAGAAAAAACAGCTAACATGGTTCATGATGGAAAAGTAATTAAACCGACAAGCGTATTTACTCCTTCAGGGCTAGAGTTGAAAGATGTACGACATGTAGCAGTTAATTTTAAAGGGCTAGTCGATACAGGAGCGGATTTGTGTTTGATGCGATGGCAAACATATTTGAAACTCGGAAATATTGAAGTCGAAGGACCAGGAAAATGTTTGACAGGTATAGGTGAGAGCAAAATTGTTACCTTGGGAAAGATCAAAATTCCAGTTAAGATTGATGGTATTGACATGGACATCGAATTTCATACAGTTGCAGATGAAGATATGGGTTTTGATGCAATTTTGGGCAGGATGATTCTAGAAAATGTTGATATGAGAGTTACAAAAGGCGGTACTCAATTTTTGCCGAGATGGGAAAAGCTAGTGCCGGAAAGAACTTCGTGTCAGGAATTGTTGCAAGAATTTAGTAGCATGTGTGCATTGACTATGGAAAAAGATAAAGTCGAAGTAGAAGTAACTCATCTGTGTGAAGAGCATGCAAATGAAGTGAAAAGATTAATAGAAAACTACACACCAGCAAGAAATTCAAAGGCTCCGATTGAAATGAAGATTTTGTTAACAGATGAAGTACCAGTATTTCAACATCCAAGACGACTACCATATTTGGAACAAAAGATAGTTGATGATCAGGTTCAAGAGTGGTTGAAAGAAAAGATTATACAGCCAAGTATATCTGAGTACGCAGCGCCGATAGTGTTAGTATCGAAAAAGAATGGGAAGAAACGTTTGTGTTGTGATTACGGAAAATTGAATGAGAAAATAGTGAGTGATAATTTTCCAATGCCACAGATGGATTGGGATATAGACAAGTTGCAGGGTGCGAAGGTTTATACAACATTGGATTTGACCAATGGATATTTTCATGGACAGGTTGAGAGGATGCACAGAATTGTGGTACCCATGTTGGCTAAGTTAAGCCAAGAAAGTTCGAATAATAATACCGAACCAAGAAGCACCAAGATAGCGCCATTCAAAATAGTAACTGGTTTAGATATGCGACTCCCCGATGAGGTTAAGCTAAGAGAGTTATTTAATGACATGCTGATAGTGGAGGCAGACGAAGAACGAGAACAATTGCGAGCAAAAGCTAGAGAAAGTATTAAGAATATCCAGAAAGAAAATCAGAAAGCGTACAATTCTAATCGGAAAGAAAACAGAAGATACAAAGTAAACGACTTAGTTGCGATTAAAAGAACTCAGTATGGGGTAGGACTAAAACTAAAAGGAAAGTTTTTAGGACCGTACAAGGTAGTTGAGGTGAAAAAGCATGGCCGATATGAGGTGGAAAAGATAGAGGACACCGAAGGTCCTTGGAAAACATCGACCGTGGCCGAGTTTATGAAGCCGTGGGTTAAATCATTCGGGACGAATGATACGTCAGGAGGGCCGAATGTAGGAAATACTGAGAAACGAAGGGTAGTGAAGAATAAAGAACGGAGTGTCAAAGAAACGCGCAGTGGGCAATGCTACAAAGCCACATCGTGTCGAGTTGTAGCATTGAAATAGAAAGCCACATTGTTTTGAAATTGTAGTTTGTAGTCAGACAGCGATCGCAGGAAAGTTTATGGAATCGTGCGTAGGAAGTCAAAGAAGAAAGTTGAAAGTGCTCCAGTTTAAGTAATTGTGCCCGTAGCTAAAATAATACAACTTATAAACTATATAATCTAAAATATCATTATAAACTATTGTTAAACTTTAAATACTAAATAAATAATGTAATTCTAAGATTAAATAAAGAAATCCTAGACACTGAACTACATGTATATAAATTGATAATGTCGTTCCATGTCGTTCGAAATAAGAGTAATTGATTCTAAAATGCGCAGAGTTTCAAAATAAAAATTTGTATAATCATCTCGTAAATCCAAAGTCCAAAAATAAGTTGAAAAGAATAGCAGTCCAAGTCTTTTTTTTACTCTTCATGAATGTGAATAGTATTATAACTTTGTCACGAAGTTTGTAACAACCAGACGGAGTCATCTCCGACTATACAAAGTATACATATGTATATATTCTTGATCAGGACGACAAGACGAGTTGACATAGCCATGTCCATTTGTCCATCTGTCTGTATTAGGGATGTAAAACTTTATATATTTACCAATCCCGCGATTTGGAGGATTGTAATCTGAAATCCGGGCATTCCGGGACTAGTTAAGACGTAGTAAATATAGGACTTATTGTAGCTTTGCAGATGTGCACGATAAATGTAAAGATAAATAAAGATTACTGCTATTTAGCAGTCAATCTCCGAATTCTTTGATCAACCGATTTCTTGAGTTTTAAACGTAAACCGCCTGTCCAAATACACACCAAGATGTTTGTATACCGAACAGTGTTCAAGCAGCTGATTGTCAATAGTATTGGCACATTTATTTGTTTTTAATTAATATTAATATTCCATCGGCAGGTATTCTTGTAATGAGTCTGTGGCTTCATATATACACCTGGTGAGAATGCCCGTATCGACTGCAAACATGACAATGATAAAATCTTGAGGACCCTCTATTGGTATATCTATCACACTAGGCATGTGTTGTACGCAATACACTACCCTGGGGGACCCCTGCGCAAATCGTCTTGATACTAGACTCCTCACCATCTAAAATCACTGAGAAGGACTTGTTATTAAAACAGCTGTGCACTAAAAGCCATAGTTGGGGCGGCAGCGGACTCTTGAGTTTACAGAGCACCCCATCATGTCAGACTCGGTCGAATGCCTGTTTAATATCAAGAAAACCACCAACAACATACTTTTTGGTCTCAAATCCTTCGAGAATACAATTTACCACACTATTAAGTTGCTCTGGAGATCTATGGGACTTACGGAACCCAAATTGAAATGGCAGTCCGAGTCAAAGAGAGAGCCAAGACAACGAGACTTTAATCATGTGATTTGCGTTCATTACATAATTGAAGTATAGAAAATTGTTTTTTAATGAAGGTTGTATATTTCTTAAAAGAGTTTCAATCTATTCCATGATTGAGTGCAAAAATTAATAAGTCGTTCTGTGAGCCAATGTAATTTTTAACTAAAACGAGTTTCATATGCCATTTGCAACGGCATTAAAAAAACACAGTCACATAAACGCAAAACATTAGTGTCGAGCATAGCTGGCACACAAAAAAGGCGATCCAACCAAAATTGCGGCATTCAAGAGTACAAAATCCTTTTATGATTCCATACAACAAATGTATGATGCCAAATACGACGCTTATGAAGCTTGAAAACCCATGAATGAATGAAGAAAGAAGAGAAGGAAAAAGTGAAAAGAAAGCCGAAAGAATGACCAACGCAAAGGGATATTTAATGCTTGATTGCATTTTAAAGTGAATCTGTGAACATGGCACAGATTTCAAACGCGACACAAAAGTAACCAAGATAACCGAAATCAAATCAGATTTGACCAAAAAACGACTTGCGGTTGTCTTGCCTAATAACAAAGTCAATAAAGAGAAATCGATTTTGATTTTGATTTCGATTACCTTGCGTGTCATGCGTGTACACTTCAATGGGATGAGTTGGGTTGCTTTGGGCTGAATGAAAGCTGTTGCTAAATCAGAATAACGCATTTGACCGGCAACAGCTGAATAAAGAAATTTCCATTTCGGCTGGCAAACTAATTTAAATGCAAATTTTGTCAGACACACTCACACACACGCACACAGAAGATTTGACAAGTCAATGGCGTGTGTAGCGTAAGAAGAAGAAGAAAGAAGACAAAGCAGAAGTAAATTGCGACATTGAATACCCAAAAGTCAACAAAAGTAACTCAATTCCGCTTCATTCGGACTTGGCACGAAAAAAAATTAAGAGACTGAAAAAGAAAGAAAGAAAGAAAGGCAATAAAAATACATACTAAATTAAGTGTAGACAAGCGGCACGCAATTGTCGAGGTAATAAAATCAGGCGCAGTGCTAAAGTGCAGTAATTTACGTTTTTTCAATTCAATTAGCTTCATTTGAAGTGCGCGAACGGAAACGGAAACGGTGAAAGCGGCAGCGGAAGCGGCACAAAGCAATGCCAGAGCGTGTGCGCGAAAGAGAAGCGTGACGTGATGAATGAGTACAAAAGGCGAACAAAAAACTGAAGACGGGAGGAATACAAAACAAAACGGAAATGCTTTTAGTGCCAGTTGGCAATTTTAAATAAAACTTGCATGTATTTTGAGTTGCTTCTCCTTTTCGTTTTCTAATTTTTATACACTTGCAAGAGTATATTAACTTTGTCATGAAGTTCGCAACGCAGAGAAGGAGACATTTCCGACTATATAAAGTATATATATTCTTGATCAGCTCGACGAGCCATGTCCGTCTGTCTGTTGCGATGCGAACTCCTCCTAGAGTTTTAAAGATATTCAAAAAATTTAAGTCCAGAAAATTTTCTTTTCCTTGCACGCAGTTTGTATGTAAAATGTAAAATATAGCATATAGCATAATCGGATAACTATTGCATATAGCTGCAATAGGAAAATGAGGCTTTTGCTCAATGAAGGCTCTGATTTTAAAGCTATCACCTCAAAAATTCGGTTTTTGTTAGAAAATCTTTTTTGTTCTTAAGTATAAACAAACGAAACTTTGCAGTTATGCGTTTCTTTGAATCCTGGACCATATTCCAAAGTTTCATACGAATCGGTCAAGAGGGCGTGGCACCGCTCATAAAGAGAAAAACTTAAAAATGCGATTTCTATGTAAGCCGACAAGATAGAAGATCGAAAAATGAAGTCTTGAATGCTTGCATTACTCTATTTAAAATTAATTGGAAAATGGGCGTGACAATGCCTCTTTATCTATACAAACTATATGATTCTTATTGGAAAAACTTAAGACGGGTTTTCCAATATGAATAATTAAAACCAGTAAGGACGCTATCTTCAGCAAGGCTGAAGCTTATATACTTTTCACGCACTTTCTTGTGGCACGCCCACTTTTTTGACTGAATATACTTTCTATTCATGTTATTAGCCTATTTACCAATTTTCATTGTTTTTGCTCATTGCGTACCAGAGATATGCAAATTATTGATTTTTGCTAGAAGTGGGAACCATGCCCAATTTTTTCATAAATTGATCAAGAAACAAAAAAGTTTTCCATAGAACGACGTGAATCTTGCTTCTTTTCCTCTTCTTCATTTTGTATGGCAGGTGCCAGTTCCAGTTGCCCGATCTGAATGAAATATGTATATATGTATCTTTAAAACTGCATACCACAAAATTCCTCTCTATTTCATAGTTACCCCTCAATGATCAACAAACTCAAATTTTTCGTAAATTACACTTTTTTTGACCAATTTACTTGATGTTTTGAACACTATTCGATCGGGCGATGTCAAACCAACATTTTTTTGTAGATTTAGGGTGTGGCACCGCCTACTGTGTGTGCAGGGTATTATATTGTCGAGTATACTCGACTATAGCGTCCTTACTGTTTTTTTATTATTTTCAACCCGCGACGTCTCCCACGAACTTTAATTGCTTTGCGATTCACTACTTTTGTTATTGTTTTGTTTTGTTGTTTTTGTAGCCTTTTATGGCTCGTTCATTTTTCCTTCGCTTTATGGCTTAGTTGGAGCAAAAGCAAAAGCAACAACACGTTGCAGGCTCATTCATGCACAGCTGTACACGTGACAACTTCGCCTTCTTGTGTGTGTGTGCGCTTTTCCCATTGAATTTTATTTTTATTGAACACGTAATTGAATAAGAAATGATATTGTATCGACCTCCTAGTAGAGATTTAGCATGATGTGTCTATACTTATGTGCTTGCATGTGTGTGTGTGAGCCATGCCCATAAGAAAGTACATAATTGAAAGCATGCTGCATTTCATATATCAATTGTAATCGTTTGTCTATAAATTCTTCCGCAGTCACTTTAATGGCTTAAAAAAAAGCGGAAACTCTTTGCAAAGAGCTGCAGGCAACCAAACACTTCAAGAGGACTGCGAACATTATTGAATAATGAAAAAAAAAACGTTGAGTATTATTTTCATAGAATCGATAATCATTAAGCGTTAACTTGCATGTCATGCACGGCCTTGAGGGATGGCATGCCTTGAGAACTTGGCAAATAATGAAATATAAAAACTTTGCTCAAGTTAAAGTGATTTTTACAACTTTTCAAAACTCATTTGGAGCTAGAATATTCCTTTAGAATATTACTACCTTAAAATGATGTCTATGTAACCGCAAATGAAAATAAACCCAACAAGTGAAATTCATTGCCATTTTTCGAAATATGTTCAAATCAGAAACACAAAAAAAAAAAACAAATGAAATATTTGCAGAACATTTGAAAGGTATTAAACTTTAATAAGCGCAAACTAAACAAATAAAAAATATATAAAACAATACTAAAACATAAAAAAGACGACAAGAAAATAAGACTTATGAGGGAGTAAATGTGAAAAATAAAAAATTTAACATTCATGAAAACGAAGCGCAAACTTTGTGATATTTTTTTTATGACGAATGCAATCACACACGCACACACACACACACACACGCAAAGAAATGCATGCATAAAAGAAAAACGGAAGCGGAAATGACGGCTGCGACATAACGCTTTTTTCCTTCAACCTCACGTGTCGGTTGCCCTTGCACACAGCAGCGTGTTGTACAACCATGTTGAGCAGAACGAAATGAAATTTTAACATTTATGTGTGTCGTTTGTCTCATGTGCCTTTCATGCTTTCACTGATTTTCATTGCATAAACAATATAGAATAGTATTCTTACATGCTTTGCACAAGTCGCAATAATTCAGTATTATTGTGTGTGTGTGTGTGTGTGTGCGCTGTTTTATGAGTGATATTTTCATAAAAGTTTGACAGCCATCAACAACATTTAAAGTTGCTTGACAGATATTTGTTCGTAACGAACGTATGGCTGATCAAACGTGGTCTAGAGATTTTGCAATATTAAAAAGAGAAAATCTCACGTAATTAATGAACCTCCACAACGTAAACTTCTCATCTTATATAATAAGTATGTATATTCAGAAATATTTCTTTCTTTTAATAAGATAAAATAATGGGAAAATAAACTATGCACTTATGGTTAAAAAAAAACACTTGAATGAGTAAATTTTACTGACTGATCAATGGCGAAGATTGCTATATTATTTACACTTAAGTTCTAAAATTGCATCGGAGTCAAGACAAACGTTGTCCTATTTTAAGAAGGGATAATCAAATCTAAACTAAGTTTATGCAGCCCCACTGTGAGTGTCGCCATAGACAATCTGTTTGATCCTTGTAACATGCAACCAAAGTAATTAACAAGATATGCGAGCGTTCGAAGCTAACCCAACGCCAATGACGTACATCATCATCATCGATCTGTGTACTCACATTTCATACAATTAATTAAATTTTCTATTTTCTCTTTCTCTTGTTTTCATTTTAGCAATTTTTCTACCATGACTTTCCAAAGACTCATCAAACGACCACACGACGTAAAATCTACAAAAACTGCTTGGTCTGCGACACGTGCATACGGGAGCTGATGGTTCTCGACGTTCCGCCCCAGGTGAGTCGACTACCAATGTATCCCTTTCTTTTTTCACAAGCATAGCCACATACTGCCATAAATTCAATCAGCTCGCTTGCACAACATTTTATTTTATCATTAATTTAATTTGCGGAACGCTTTCAACGCCGCTGCCGCCGCCGACGTCGACTGCAATCGCCTTTACTGCAATAAAATTCTTGTTGGGGTCGCATAAATATTCAACGCCCGCTCCTATCAGCGACACGCCCACTTTACGCACCGTTTATACACGAGCTTTTGCTGCAACATAACAAAAACGATTTCATGTTCCTTTTATTTGGCCTTTCTCTCTTTTTTCCTTGTTTCCTTGTTAATAAACAACGCAACAGCTGAAAGCGATGAGCGCTCCTTTCTATCGCATTTTTTTGTTCTTCCTCTGGCATTTTTTTCTTGTTTTTCTTTTTGTTAAAAAAAAAAATAGTATCTTTACTACTCTAGCCATAATTCTGCGCTTCTAAAAGTTTTTACTTGCTCTGCTGAAGGCTGAATTTTTGCGGTGCTCTTTGAGCGCATTAAGTTTTTTCCACTCTCGTTTTATTCCCCCCTTTTTTTAATCCTGTTGCCGCTCATGTCTTTATTAAATTCCCTGAACATGTTTGTGTCTGTGGCTGTGTGTGTGCGTGTGTACTGTCTTGTATTGGTGCATTTTGTAGCCAAAACGTTTGCTGACCTCGCCTTGTATTTTATTAATTTTTAATTACCATGAAATTGTTGCACGTGCTGTTGGTTCGCCACCGCCGCCTATCTTTTTGTTTTGCTGCTGTTTTGCTTTTCTTGCTCTTGCTCTTGTATGCGCTTTTCTCACTCGTTCTGTGTGTCTGTTGATCGTGCTCTGGCGCCTTCGCCAGTTTTGTTGCCCGCCCCACTGAAACGTACTGGACCTGGCAATTATTGTGCCTTAACACCATATTCATAAGTTTCTGAACGATTTTATTCCTCATTATGGCCTCATTTCCACAGCTTTGCGTGTCGACTCTTCTCGAACGTTGGCATTTGTGCGTTCTGCGTCTTTTTGCAGTGCATTCATTATTAATGTTAAATGGAATTAGTCAGAAGAAGATTAACTTTGTTGAATTCAGTACAAGATAGATGAGTTGGTGGTTGACTTAAATGGCTTGTATCTTGGCCTAGCGTTATTAATGGAATCGCTTGCGTTTTATTTATTGTATGTTATTTGAGTTTAATTATGGTGAAAGTCGTATACGCAACTTACTTTACATCTGAACTGAATGCAAGACTTCAAGGCGACTTGGTGAGTAAAGTTCACGAGCTGTAAGTTTGACACTCGCACAGAAACATAAACTTGATCGCCTTATCTACAGTACTTGTAAAATAATAATGCCGTATTGATGGCTTGGACAAGTTATGAGCAATTCGAAATATTGCAGTGACGTATGAGTGATATTTAGTAAACATTTTAAACCCAACTAAAATACAATAACTTTGCATCGAAATTTATTGTAATAAATACAAATTTCTCACTGAATGCTACCGACAGAAACAGACTCGTTGATTGTGCAATAGTATTGCCCAACACGTGAGTTCGTACTTACATCATTCGGCTTCATTGTAAGGGTCGTATTTTTCCTCCATCTTTCTTATTAAATGCAACACACAAAGAAACGCAACAATGGGAATGTTGAACGGCTTAAACGGAAAAATCGATTATCGATGTTATGATATTTTAATCATCGTTTTTATACCTTCTATACAATGTGTGAGGGTATATTTTGTCTGTTGGAGAGCAAAAGCGTATAAACCATAGAATGTCTAATCGCCTTCATCAGCGGTCCTTGCTTGATGGCTAACCAAGATTGAAGATTTGCTACTTCAAATAAAAACAAATATTCCTGCATAGCGATTCCAACAAGGCGACTCTAATAGAATTTTACAGTGACAAATAATATCTTTTCAGCAACTCTAATAATTTGATTTAAACTAACAAACAAAAAATAAAGTTACTGTAAGTGGGTCGGATGCATTTACAGTAACACTTAACAGAACACATTTTTTCACAACAGCTAAGTGAAGTTCACACACAAAAATATTCATAATGTTGTTTTTTATTTATAATTTATGTCAAGTCTTATTGCTGTCATTTAAAATATATAAAAATGGCAAACAAGAAAAATACATAAAGAAATGACCGCAACTTTAGGTTAGGTTGCTAAAAGCCCAAGCTCAAAATAATATATTTTTGCGCTTAGAGCAAAGTAAATCCAAACAAATGCTGTTAGGTAAACAACCATTAAGGTGGACTTTGAATTATGATGTCGAAAAGTGCTGCACTTGAAGTTGAAATATTTACCACAATAAACACGGCAGAAACACAACAATGGCGGCGACGGCAACGACAAGGGTAGCGGTAACGAACAATGGCGAGCACTGAGAACACCATTGTTCGCGTCAGAACGGAAGTGAAAGCAAGTTAAGCAAAATGCTAAAGCGAAGCGATCCGAAATCAAAAATAAACCAAACCCGTCCAAGCCAACTCAAATTCAGCTCAATTTCAAAGGCGAACAGCTAAAAATACTTGAAAACAAATTTACGCTAAAATGGACATGAATAAGTTAGGAATCCGGCTATTTGACAGTGCATGAATATGTGTATGTGTGTCTGTGTGAGCTCTTCGTGTTTGCATGTGCGTATATCTGTATGTACGTTTGACTAGAGCTGCTTCTGTTGATGCGAACAATATGGCAATGATGAGAACTACAACAGAGACGACGACGGAGAGGACAGCAGCAGCTTCGTTGGCCATGGCGTTGCCGTATAACGGTACTACTGCTATAGCCTTTTTGTATTCTTGTCTGTGTGCAATTCGAGTACTTTATTCAAGTACATGCACGCATTGTTCGCCACACTTACTTCTTGTTGTTATTTTGAGTACATATTTATTTCTGTTGCTGTTACTCTTGTTGTTGTTGTAGTTGTTGTTGCACTTGTCAGTAGTCGTCGCAACGACTTTGCTGTCCTGACTACCTTTCGAAAAAGAGTGCGTTTATCGTTGCCTTTCAATTCGAATTTATTCTTACTATTTTTGTACTTTTCGCTGTGTGCACTTGAATGCGAATCTTTGAAAATTTTACCTTGCGCTACATTTCATTCACATTATCCTTTTTTTTTCTCTCTCTCTCTCTCTCTTTTTCTGTTCTTCGTTTAATATTTATAGCAGCCGTTAACGCTGCCGACGCCATTGTTCAATATTCTAGGCTAACATGCAAAACTTAAAAAATAAAGAAATAACAAAAATACAAAAATTAATAATAAAACAAAAACAAAAGCATTGTCAACACTTGGCCGCATTTTTCTATTAAGGCGGCTTGCGGTTTTTTTTCTCTTTTGTCCTTCCGATTCGCAGTCCTTTTTCAGTTGAGATTTCGTTAGTCGTAATGTAGGACAGCAGTTGGCGGTTGGCGGTGCAGGTGGCATCAGTTGTTGCTCTGTTTGGCCTCAATTTAAGCCACTTTGTGTTCTTGAAATATTCATGTCGCCGCGCAACTCATTTTCATAACCATTACGAAGACGTTTTGTGTGTTGTTGCCGCTTCCATTGCCATTTAGTACATTGACATTAGCTAAATTTCCATAAACAGAAACAATAATGTGCCGTTGACCGCACAGAAAAACAAAAAATAAACGTATTTAGAATAAGGTAAAGCCGGTTAGCACACACATGAACCATTTTCATCTAACTGCCTTTATTATCGTGAAATGTTTGTTAGCTAACAATTGACAGCGTCAACAATCGCTTTGTAGTTTTTTAGGCATCAGAATCGATCGCCACAATTCATGCCCTTATACAGTGCAAAACGCATCGAAAGATTGCAACGAAGTATGCAATAGTTTTTTAACATGTCTATTTACGCCCTTCTTAATATGAAGTTCTCAATTTCTGTCGGAATTGAAAGCAAGCCAACGGCAGGGCGTCTTAATTAGTTGATTCTTTTTTGTGTTTTGGCGTTTTCAGAGTTGTTTCATTAGCTTCAATTTAGTTTAAATTGGATTCCATTAAACACGACTTAATGCCGACAAAGAGATAAAGAATCATTTTCATTTCATTTTTTATTCAACAATATTAAAACACTCGCTTGTGAAACGCCACAAATCATTAGAGCTCTTAACGTGGCCTAAATTTATCATCCACTGCTCCACCAAGGGGCTGCCATCTGCAGTCAGTAAGGACTCGCTGCGCCAATGAAGCAAGTACTGTGCACAAATATTGTTAATTAACAACGTTTTTGTTTTATTTAGAAAAAGCAATGAAAGCATAAACGAAACAAGAATTTAATCAAACCGAAACAAAATCCGAAACAACTAAAATTCTAAAAGCGCCAACAGGCATGGTCTATCCTGCTGACCTAAGCATCTTTGATTCGCGCTCAAGTTGGTTCATCCATTCCTGCCTTTAACGTCAGACTGTCTGTCTGTCTAACTGTCTTTTTAACTGTCCGTCTATTTGGTTGCTTTGTTGCTTTGTTTACGTTGCAAATGTTTCGTAAACTTAATTATAACATTTACTTGTGTTGTTGCTGTTGTTGTTACTCATTGTCTGTGTACTTGTTGCCTAACGTCATCATCGTCGTCGGTTTTGTTTGTGCTCATTAGTGAAAGCAGCAGCACTGACGAACCAAACCTACCTTTACTGTGCCGCGTCACGGACAGTGCTGCCACCTGCATTCTTCTACTTCTTCTTATAAGTCGCCTAGCCGGTCTGCTTGTTCATGCTGCGGCGACCTTTGTATCCCACTAGGAGTTTCATTGTCTTTTACTCAGTCGCACTTTGTCTGCCGTCTGGTTTTTTGTTTGCATGTCCATAAAGCGTTCATCATTAAAAGTAACTTTTATTTTGATTTCAATTAAGATTTTTTTGTACTTTAGTATTTTTATGTTGTTGTTTCGCTTTTTGATAAGGGGACATCGAAAAACGATTCACAGTTCGTTGCATTGTTTTCAAATAAATTCTGTTGGGTTACTTTTTCTTTAATTAAAAATGACAGCAAGAATGAACATGAACATTTTTTCAAAGAATTTTTTTTGCAGTTTTTACTTGGAATTTGTCCAAATGTGTGCAAAATAAAATATTTCAAATAAATTCTTCAAATGAAATATTTTTTTTTGCGTTTGAAAAAAAATTCTTACAGTTTGAGATAAAAAAATTCTTTCTGTTCGCATGAATTACATTGAGAATTCCATTTCATCATTTTGTGTCAATATTGAATTAAAACAAAAAAAAAATGATTTGCTTCTTGTCGGATTGTAGCAATAAAAGTTAATGGCGGAAATATATTTCTTTCATTTCACTTTTTTATTGTTCCGAAACATTCATAAATATTTCATTTTTTTTTTTTCAAAGGAAAAAACACAAATACATTCAAACAAAAAAATCGAACAAATCGTAAATACAAAAAGTAGCGCCATTATGGCAAATAAATATGAGAAAACAGCAGTGAACGCGAACCCTTTCAAAAAGAAACACTCACCTCTCTTCTCCAATCAAAACCAACTCACCCACCCACATGATCAAACAACCCCTGCATTGACAACATTTTCTATCAATATTTGCATGATTGGCCCGGCGACATGCTTCGATTGAACACTGATGCCTCGTAATTGAAAATAAATAAATGCGACCTCACAAACAACAACAATAATAACAACAAAATCGCGTCAGAAGCGATTTCCGGCTGATAACTTTGCTGAGTGGAATAATGGACATCCGCTGGGGTTGCGAACGGTGCACGCCTACGTTTTGGTCTACGACATGGGCAACTTGGAAACGTTTCAGGTGAATTGTTGGGATTTTTAAACATATGTATATACTAAACTCAATTGCATAATGTATACGCACAGTACTGCCGCTCGATGAGAGATCAAATATTGGATAGTTTCAGTCATCGAGACTTTAGCATCATTGTGGTTGGCAATAAATACGATACTGTGACGGATATGCAAGCCACTTCACAGGTGAGTTGACTATTTTGAACGCGTGAATGATTCGCGCAAAGAAGACGGTAATTAAAATATATCAAAACATTGTAAGAACTTCCCATTGCAGGAGCTCAAAGACATTTCGACCTTAGTGCGCAAACATTGGCGTTGCGGTTACGTGGAGTGTTCAGCGCAGTAAGTATTTCAATAGTACAATGGGGGGAATGATATAAAAAGTAATTAGGAAAAATAAAATTGGTTTTTTAAGTTAACTTTAATTTGGTTTATTTTGTATTTTTATCGAAACATATGCAATTTTGAGTTTCTACAGACAAAAATAAAAGTAAACAATTCATATTTTCAGATTCAATTTCAAAATCGGTGACGTCTTTCGGGAGCTAATGGGCGTCACCAGCACTGGAGGCATGGTCGGTACTGAATTCACACAATCAACTAGAAGTAAAGGACGTTGTACAATACTTTAGCAATTTCTGCATAAGTTTTTTAATCAAACATTTTAAGTGAAACAAATTAAATTTATGAAGAAAAACAAACCAACGGCTACAACAACAGCAACATCTACTGTATTAATATTAGTAAAACACTTAAGCCAAAACTAACATAAAATAAATGAAGGCAATTGTAATTTTTTAGCAACAAAAAGCAAAAAAAAAAAACAAATACACAAGTATTTATGTAAATGAAAGCACACTACTTTAGACAAATGCGACACACACATGTGTGTATGTGTGTGTGCGCGTAAAACCAGAAGAAATGCAACAATAACGAGAAAGCAAACAAACCAAAAATAAATACTTAAATGCATTGTTACAATTTATAACACATTTTATACGCGACCCTAACACAAGCCACCACCCATCCCCCACTTCACCGACATGCTAACCACAAAACCATTTGCAAATGCAAAGCGTCATACACAGCCCATTCAGTCGTCGGGCAGCGGGCGTCGTCGGGTAGGCAACAAAGTTGCATTCAACCCACGAAAAAACAATTCAAAATGCGGCGACGCCGTCGTCTCAGCCGTCGCTGTCGTTATCGCTGTTGTCGTCAAGCAAGTTCAAGCCCGCTTTGGCATAGCAAAGCAGCGACGCGCATTGAAATTGATGTAAAGTTGAGGAAAGGAAAAAAAGGCAAAGCAGAAAAACAAAGTTATTGTTGCGACGAGCGTTAGAGAAAGTGAGAGTTGCACCGAAAAGTGAGCACATTTTGCAGGCTGGGCTGAGACAGTGCTGCAAAGTGTGCTAAACTAAACTTTAAATGCGGCAATGTAGAATTCTCGGACGCCATCGCTGTCACAGTGGTCCTTTTATTGTTGACTCATGCATATTTTAGCATATTCATACATATACATAGTCTCCTTAGCGTTCCTTCGCCATCGCTCGTTGCCAACTATTTCATCTTTGTTAGCATTTTTTAAAACATTTCTTTGATAGTTTATCTGCGTCTAGTTTCTCGCAGAATGCAATTGTGTTTTTTGTCTATTAAAATGGCAAAACAGTTTTTTTTGTTTTTTACTCTTTATTGCACATTCATTTAGCAATTTTTCCAGAAGCTCAATTTGGTTATTCATGCTGAATCTTTTTCTTCTTTAAGTTTTGCTTTTTATTTTAACGTGCGGCATGAGACATCGCATTGCGCATTTATTTAACAATAAATATGCATTTTTCATTCACGCGTTCAAAAACACTTTGTTCACTTTTTTTTCTCTGTGGCGCAATCACAGATATCTACCCGTTTTTTGTTTTTAATTAAATATTTTTGTTTTAACCTTCTTTGTCACGAGTGGACTGCAGTATTGAAACTTTTTAATGATAATGAGATTTCAGTGATAAACTCTAGTTTGACAGTTTGTCTACAACTCATCTCAATTTAAAATAGTTTCATAAAGCAAATAAACTAAATTACATCAATATTCACAATTAATTGAAAATTGGAAAACTTATTTTAAATTAACATGTTAAATTACAAATAAAGTCGTTCAGTTTTAAATTTTATCTGTTAATATCTAATAACAGTTCTAACAGCAAAATGCTTCGAACACATCCAAATGATTCGCTAGAGAAATAAGGGGACTTATTCTACACTTGCAAGAGAAAATTAACTTAGTCATGAAGTGTGCAACGCAGAAAAGGAGTCATCTCCAACTATATGAAGTATATACATAAATTTTTGAACATTAGAACAAGACGAGTTCTTACAGCCATGTCCGTCTGTCTGTTGCGATACGAACTCCATCTAGAGCCTTAAAGTTAGAAAAAACTTTAAAAAGCTTTGATTTTGATGATGTCACCTCAATTTTTTGCACAAAAACGTTTTGGACGTCAACAAAGACACACTACGAGTTTGGTGAAGATTGGACTATACTATATAGATCCCATATTTTTTAAAGGAATTGGTCATAAGAGCGTGATACCACCCATTTAAGAATAACTGGAAGAATTATTGCAAGAGTATATAAGTTTCGGCAAAGCCGAATTTAGCTCCCATTCTGGTTTTTAATTAATTGTCATCAACACCCTGTGGCCATCTCTGTCCAAGAAAACAGAAATTCTTTACATAAGAATTTTTCCTATAATTTCACGGGACAACCTAGGGATGCAACAGTGAGCAAATTGAAATTATATGTTTAACTATATATAAAAATCGAACGTTAGGTTCTCTCTGGAAAATCCCCGCCCAAGTATTGTCGGCAACACAAATGATCTCACCTTTAATGAAACGTTATTATTGTTTTTGGTATAATAAAATGTGTAAAGTACGTAAAGTAGGTAATTAATCCCACCATAATTTACAATATTATATACATACATACATTTTAAGAACTTCTGACAAGTTCGAATAATATGGTATGTAATGAAATAATTTCGGATGTAGTAGTATGTAGTTAAGTGAGTAGTTTATGAAATGCTATTATAGAATAATTCATAAGCCTAAACATGAATATGCATTAACGTTGTGATCAATTCAAGAATTAGTTTTAAGCAATGTGTTACCATAAGTAACATTGCAAAATACATGCGTGTATGAATTACAACAACAACAACAAAAACTTCTTAGAATAATTAATATAACAATTAAGTAATTAATACAAACATGATAGTTATAAGCATTTGCAATTAAAATAAAATTGAACATTTAGTCACACAAAATGGTAAAATTAAAAATAAATAATTTAGTAGTGAAAATTAAAAATATAAACAAGAGCAAACAAATTAGTATAATCTAGAAAAAAAATTAAAAAAAAAAAATAACAAAAAGGACAAGAAATAAGAACGCACAAAACAAAAATTTAAGTGTTACAAATTGTTATTGAAGTATTATGTGAAAATTCCAATTGGTTGCAAATATTGTTGAAAATTATACAAATCGATGTATACAACATACACAAAAGTAGGTTTACATATTAGAATTGCGGGTTTAAATGATGCTATCCGTTTTTTTTTTTTTTTTTCTTACTCTTCAAACTTCACCTCATCGTCGAAGGCGTGCCAGTCGAGCAGACGTATCAACCCGCTTGAAGAATCTATTCAAGTGACGCGCATTGTCGACTCTCAATAAGTGTAATCAAGGCTGAATAAACAAACTGTCTCAAACTGGGAACTTTTAGATAAACTTATTTAGGAAAGATATAAAATCCAATTGTAATATTTAAAATGGTAAGCCTTTTTATGAGCATTTTGTTTGCTGCAATAAAACGTTAACTCTTAAATGTCGATACCAATACGAATTATTCAAACTTATTTAGGAACTAGAAAACTGTTTTCGAACATCATTTCAAAACCGAACGAGACTTTCTTTTATTCCAACAAAATTTTTGGTTTCCAAACTAATATCCTCCTGAGATCTCATGGAAGGTATTACTTCTCCTCTCCCCACAGTCCTCCTTAGGTTTTTAAAACAATTTTATTAGGTTCTCAATTTAATTACTCCCTGTGTTTCAGTTGAAAGTGCTTATTCGGCTTAGTCGCCAACATTTTAGAATTAGCCCCGAGATCATAAACTCTTTGTGAGCTTATATTTACATATATATATGTATGTTTTAATGTTAATCAATTTTATCTGATAAAAAAAAAATGTTCTTCAAAGCAATAGAAATTAATTTGAAAACATATTAAATAAATCAATGAACACCAATAATAATGGTACAAAGGCTACTTACTAGGGAGTATCTGCAGCATTTTCAGAACAAATTGTATTTGACAGCAATTTTTGTAGCATTTGGTTAAAAATTTTTTAACCTGTTTAGAGTAGCCCTTCAAAAATTATTAACACCTGAAAGGGTCATGGATGTGTACCCATTAATGATGAATGTTTTATACGAGTGGCGAGATTTGATTTCGACGTTGCATAACATTAATGATTTTTTGTGATTATAAGTTACATAGTTTGTCATAATAGAATTGAAATTTTATCGCTTTCCAAGTTGGATCCTCTTGAATATCGAACATGTTTTTCAACAGAGAGTATGTTGCCAGACTCAATAAACTAAACTCGAATTAACTCGGTATGTTGAACTTAAAACACGGATTAAGTTCGGGGAAGGGTTAAATTTCAATTCAGTTGAATCAAGGTTAGCACCAGTCTGTCAATCTAGTCCTTAAAGGTTTTAAACTGTTTTAATTTTGACTATTTCCCGAGCCTGCTTCTTATGGAATATATTATATTGGAATGAATCAGTAAAATGGTTAGCATTAAAAACAAACTAACAAATAAATATAATGCTGCCCTTTATTACTTAATGATGGCATTGATGTTGATGTTTGTTTTGGTGTCATCAATACATCGTTTACACTGGCAACGACTCTCGCACATATGTATGTATGTATATGAGCTGCCGATATTTTAAGCCCATTAGATATTCATAATGAAACCTTTCGTGTTCTTACTTCGTATCGCATATATAAAATCAAATAGGTAGTGTAAACAGTGCATTAAGACAAAGAAAATTAAGTAAAATTAATGAATATATAATTAATAAAAAACTATGACGCAATACTCAAATGAGAATACAAATAAATACAAATGTAAAAATATGTTATAGCTTAACACTATAAGCGATGAGAAGGCAAAATGTTACTGTTAAATAAAGGTAATTAATAAATAATAATTGTTTTGATTTGATGTTTTGCATTTGATTTGAAAACATTTACGAATTCGTCAAAATGGCTGTTAATTTTTTTAAAATCATAAAAGAAATTAAATGCTAACACGAATATAAGTGAAATAAAACCAAATCGGCATGAAAACAAAAAGTTCATAAACAAATAATTAAATGGAAAAACTAAACAAAAAAAACAGTTATTGTTAAATTTAAATTAATTAAGTGAAGCTTGCGGGAAGTTAAAATTTATAGTATGCTTGTAGGAGATTTAAACTGCTTAATGACGCTTGAAATTTACCGAGATGGAAGCAAAACCAAAAATAAAATAAATAATTAAATAAAAATAATAAAAAATAAAAATAAAGTTAAAAGAATATTTATAATTATTACAAACAATTAACAAAAAACTTTAAGCATTGTTAACGATTTTTTAGCGCCCAAATTGCAATTTAATTTAGCAGAAAACACAATAAAAACAAAGATAATTAAGTAAAAAAAAACATCAAAACAATACTGAAAAAAATTTTGCGAAAAAACTGCACTTTAATTTGTAAGCTTAAATACAAAAACCACAAAATTGTAAAATAAAAGAAAAAGTATTATTTTGAAACCAAATATTGAAAAAAATAAAATAAAGTGATACAAAATGCAGTAAACAAAATACCGTGATGTTTTCTCATTGGCGGGTTTCCCAGAATAAACAAAACAAAGCAGAATTTTTTAGGTCAACAACGGTTTCCCCAACTGATAAGAAAAGTTGAACTTTTTGGAGCAAAATTGGTATTTTCTTTTTCCTAAATGGACCTTACTTTCACAAAGTTATTCGCTTGCGCATCGAATTTTATGACAATTAAATTATATACATAAAATCTTACATAAATGAAATAGAATAAAATATACCATGCAAATATATTTTTTCTATTGTTATGTACGATTCACAACCAATTGGTATATTTTGATTAGAAATCTGGTCCGATTTGGACCAACCTTACTGATAACGCTCATTTCAATAAAAAATAATTAAAAAATTAGCAAAACATCGCAAAATGCTGAGCAGCCTCACGTATCTGCGCTTATCAGTTGAGCTGCAAGCCGAATTGAAATCATTAAAATACATTCATTTGATAACAAAATAAACGATTACTGCAAAATCAAAACGTAAATAAATTACGGTGCCTCAGTAATACACAAGATGGAAGCGCTGCCAGTTCCGCTATTCGCACACACATTCTTGACGGCTGCTGTCGTCTGTCTGCTGCTGAGTGGCGGCGCTTGCTACGAGGAGCGTGAGCAGGCCGCCGATGCTGAAGGCCGCAATTTGACGAAGCTCTACAAACGCAATTTGCAGCAATTGGTGCGTATAATTGACGACACTGTGAATGCCTGTGACGATTTCTATGCTCACGCATGCGGCAACTATGATAGACTGTTTGGCGGCGCAGTCATCGATAACTCGGACGATGTTTATAGCGAGAACGAAGAAACGGTCAATGATGTGGTGCAGCCATTTCTCTATAATAAGGAGGATCAGATGCACTTTTTTGATGAACAATACAAGCATTTCGTAACACGTCCGGGGAAGATACTCGCGCAGTTATACAGCGAATGTAAGTCACGTAATGAGTGGCATGTTCTGAGCGCCAAAGAGCCATTGCGTCAGTGGGTGCGCATGATTAAGGAGGTGGACTTTCTGGCGGCAAACGGAGAGCTCTACGCCAGTTGGCCTTATCTGCAACATCAATGGGCACGTGTGAATCGCCAACACAAATTGAATTGGGTCACACTTGCAGCACAATTTGCCGCACATGGCTTGCCAAGCCTGCTGAACATATACTTTGCCGAAGATACAATATTCATAGCACCGGTGGCGGATTTGCAATGTCCAAGCCTGTCGGATTTCCAACTGAGCTTAGCGCCTGTGCTAGCGGAGCGTAATGCACAAATTGGGCACATAATAGGACATGAATTGCGTGTGTTCTGTCGTAGTTTACGGGGCGAATTGCCGCTAGACGTCAGCCAAACTATAGCAAATGGCTCCGCTAGCGAGAACATACTCATCGACGACAATATTGTCGAGTATTTTCAGCATTTCTTTGGACTGCTCAACTTTACGGCTGCCCAGGTGGAACAGGCACGAAAACTACCTATGGATGTAGAGCGTACCGCAAACATACTACAGGCTCTACAACAGACAGAGCCGCGCATCATCTTCAACTATGTGATGTGGCAAGCGTACGAACGACTCAAATATGACGATTGTTATCTGCTGACGGAGGAATTTGAGCGTTTGCTTTTGGCCGAGTACTGGCATTGGGATATTTTTGAGTCACACTACCGTCGTAATGTCGCTATGGCCATGTATCTTTATCACACAACACGCTTTCAAAAGCAACGCAAAGAGTTGCTGATGGGTACAGACTGGTATAAGTTTCTAATGGCGCCGCTGGAACGTAAAGATTTCAATATCGCACGTATCATTCAAGCACATGCGAATAGTTACCTAAATGTACAACAACTGAATACCACATATGCGGCACTGCAGCTGAAACCGGATGCGTTTTATGCGAATTTATTACAGCTCCGCAAACTTAAACTGCGTGCCGCCTTTGCCACGCCACTTATTGACAACGAGGATCACAATCACCCAGCGTATTTCTTACGGCAATTCTTGGACTTTTGCATAATTATACTGAAGCAACCCATTTTCCACTATTACGCCACGCAGGGCTTTGAGTTGTGGCATACCTCAAATTTACTCTTCGACACCGATGGCTACTACACAGCGTTGGATTGTCTTGAGCGTCAATCTCTGCTGCACATCGATGATGAGCCAAATGTGTTTCGTGTGTTGAACACACATGAAGTATCAGAGGTCTTTAGCTTTTATCGTGCTTTCGTCGAGTCTCATAATGATTACAACTTCTGGCTTGAGGGTGAGTCATTTGCATTTGCTGAGGATTTTATCTTACAGTACTTCAAACTGGATACGAAACGTATACTTTTCTATGCGACGGCGCAATTGTATTGCAATCGAAATGAGCATCTTTATTCAGCACAAATCAATCGCAGCTTTATGAACATGCCTGCATTTCACGATGCTTTCAATTGTTCTGCAGAAACCCCGATGCATCCAGTTACCAAATGCATGATCAGTCAGTGTGTTTAATAATCAAAATAAAAAGATTATAACAATCTGCTAATATTGAATTGATATCAATTAAAACATTTCAGTTTGAATTTATGTTGTCTTTAGTTTTGTTTTTTATTTTATTGTTTTTTATTGTTTAACAATATAGTTACTATTACCTAATGAAAAATAATGCCGGAAAGAGACGGATATTCATTGCTGATCGCGCATGAATCTCTCACTCTCATAACGTTAAATTCATTAGGATTTTCAAGTCATTTACTTAATTTATAAAGTCTTTAACACCAAAGGACTTTGTTAATACTTAAAATTATACAACTACTTAAATTATACACAAAATATATGTAATTTGTATAAAATTTTCGACATGAAAGTTAACTCTTTAAAGAAAGTGGAAAAGAACAAAAAAAAAAAAATGACCCAAGCAGAGTCATAAAATATTTTTATGAAAAATTTTGATGTACACATGTTGCGATGAAGATGTAGAAATTCTTACAATTACAAGAAACTGAACAAAGAAAAATTTTTTTGACTTTCCAACTTAAATTTCTAAAAACACTGCCTCTCTGCTGTAGTCCGAGCGTTTGCCTCATTCACTGCTGCTGAATGTACGACTGCGACTGAGTCTGCGCGCAGCCGCTGCCCTTGCCGCTGCCTCACTGCGTCCATCCTCGAGATGCTCGGGTAAACGCAGTATCTTGTTCAACTTCTGCTTTAGTTCTTTTGTTTGTGGACGCTTCATGGGATCGGTGGCAAGCATCTGCTGTAGCAATTCGTATTCCGACGGATATTCAACATGAAACTGTTCCGGATACTTGCCATCCCTCAGGCGACGCAATGTCTGGATGCGTTCCATTTCGGTACTAAAATAGACATGCAACTCAAAGAATATAAGTCCAAGTGAGTAGATGTCTACTTTGTAGTCATAATGCTGGCCACGCAACTGTTCCGGAGACATGTACAGATGTGTGCCCACCTGTTGAGTGTGACGAGCACAAGAGGGTAAGCCCGTATGATCACTGCAGTTGGTTATTAAATTAGGTATATCCGACATATCTGTCACTAAACCGAAATCACCGATTTTTACTTGGCCATCTTGGGAGAAGAATATATTGCTGGGTTTTAAATCTCGATGTATCAGACCCTTGAAGTGTACATAATCCACCGCATCCACAATCTGATGGAATATATGTGAAATGTGCTGTTCACGTGCCTCAGTGCGATTTTCACGTAGCCAATCGCGCAAACTTTCTTTGCGGCAGAGCTGCATTTGTATATAGAGATAGACTTTGCTGGGCTTTGTTGGCACTGGCGATTGTTGCAGCGTCTGCTGCGTCGATGATAAAGGCATTCCATTTTGATTGTTATTGTATTTTGTAGCTAGTGCCAATGAGAGCTGTGGACGCTTGGTCTTTGATTTTTTAGGCATAAGCATATCACCTCTTCCATCACCATAGTCGTTGTTATCATAATCGCCTTCACCACCATCGGTGGTACGTACATGCTCAATTTGAAATGAATTAGATAACTGTGTGTAGTTAATATTTTTCAAATCAAATGAATTGGAGTGTATGTCAACAGCAACCGAGTCAGGTGATAAACATTTATTTATTCCATGAGCATTCTTATTAAAATCTGCAGATATAACACGACCGTCATCTGTACTGCTCTCATCACCATCGTCATCATCATCGTTAGCATGAAGTGCTGCCGATTGTGACTCACTACGAAAGATAATGCACGAATCGTCATCTTCATCATCTGCCTCCTTGATGCCATTCAAATAACTCTCACTCGGCGCGGAATCAATGCTGCAAGCCGTACTGGTCGCATCAGAAACCCATGAGAGCAATTGATGTTTCTTATCCTTTTGATACTTCTGCAATTTATCATCGTTGTACCGTGCAAGACTTTCTGCCAAAGAAGGCATTGAACTCCCATCCGGTGTTTCAATCTGTATTGATGTAGACATTTCGTGTGCCAGTAATTTTCGATCTTCCTCCTCTTGCCAACCGATAGGCGGTGTCTCCACCCACGACTACAAATTGCAATAGTATTAATTCAAGCATCAAACATATTTTCAACATTGCCTGTCAACTTACATGAAAATATCGCACAATGTTGTGATGTTCACAACTAGCGAGCGTTCGTGCTTCGCGCAACACGCGCTGTCTCGACTGCTCCTTATTGGGCAGCGTTATGCGCTTCACGGCATACTTGTTTTCATCTAGTTTATTTTGCGCCTCAAAGACGACACCAAAACCGCCACGTCCCAAGCACTGCAACAAATCAAAGTCCGATTGAAAACGCGAAATGAAATGTTCGCCTGAGTTTGTGGTCGATTCAGACACTGAACGTTGTGTCAGTCGATTGTATTTGTTAACGCCACTAGCCAAACCATTGACTGGACCTAGCAGTGCTTGCGTTGAGGCTTCTGTTGCTTCAATGGCTGTCGCTACAGGCACATGACGTTCAATCACAACGATCTCAGTATGTTGACGTTGACGCTGACCCAAAAACATATTTAGAATCACGGCAGATGTGAAGGCAATCACAACAATTTCCTTCCACCAGAACCAAAGCGACAGTATGACCACCTTGACGGGTGCATCCATATCATCCAGACTGAAGCCCAGATCATCAGTTAATGTGTGATTTGCAATTCCGCTTTGATTTCCTGTTGCAGTGTTTGCTTCTGCTACAGAAGCACTATTTTCGGCGCTTTCACCATTTTCAACCTCTCCTGGTGCGGCTTCGATGGCAGGCAATTGACCTGTTGTACAAGTCGTGTCCTCTATCGATTTTTGCCAATCGTTATCTGTATACAGGTAAAATCCATTGCCGTTAACATATTCCGATGCATTCAGTACCGATTGCGCGGTAAGTGCAAACTGATCATCATCATATGGCACCAATTCTTGACCATTGGGAGTGTTCTCCTTAATCGGTGGTATTGTGCCGGTTGCGATTTGCTTGCCATTCTGGAAAACTACAAGCGAATTACTACTAGCGGCTATTGGACGCCATGGTATCTTTGGCATATTCGGCTCTCCTGTAGTCATCTGCGTGTACAGTTGGTTGTTTGTGTGCAGTAATTCTTTTCGCAATGTAATCGACTCCTGTATGTATAATTGTTTTTCATACATGCCCAGGTACATAGACGGATTTGCGGCGGGACACGGTACATTATCAAATAAGTTGGCCGAATCATCATATTGTTCCCAAAGCCATTGTGCGGATCCAAACAAATCAACACCCTCAAGAGTATCTTCAGCATTTATTTTCCACGCACTGACAATCGGATGATCAAACTGTGAATATATTACAAATTATTAATTAACCCAATTAGTAAGACAGTCAATATGAACCTTATACTTCCAAAGCATTAAGTGTGGCTCTGTTTTGCTAAACGCACATATCAAACCCTCCGGTACGACCACTTTAATCTCAACATCCAGCACAGCCAAATCCAAGTCGTTATAGATACGTTCATGGCAATCAGACGCTCCCAACAAATCAACCTCATGCTGGCCCACACTAAAGTTCCAACGCTCTAAGCCTGTACGCGATTCTACGGCACGAACAGTCTGCGTCATACGCCGAACCACAATCACATCATCCAAATGTGGATCATGTGGCACAATGTAACCGCCTTCATCACGCATATAATCATCATCTCCGTAGGTTGTGCTTGCAGTCGTGCTTACCACATCGTCATGTTCATCGGCAACGTCCTCATCAACGAATTTCTTTCTATTTACCTCTACAACTGCCTCTGCCACAGACGCTGCCTTTACATCAGCCCCATTATCATTGGTGTTATTGGTGCAACCGTGCATGGAACACTCGTACAACAGTTGACCAGTACGTGCACAAACACCGTAAGTTCGCGTTTCCTTACCACCAGATATCACTAAATCATCGGAAAACTTTGCCGACGAACTCAGCAAATTCTCTGTGGTTATAGGTATAGGATCAATAGATTCACCATCAAATTTATAAATGCCACCACTTAGTGAGGGAATCATGCGCACGAATTGTCCATTATTCGTCAGCTCTAGACGATGTATGCTCGATGAAATAAGTGGCCCAGGCCCCGTTGGTATGCTCCAACGTAGTTTCCCAGATTTAGTAATGTCCAATGCAGACATACGCCCATCGAGTGTTGTGATGTAAAGTAATCTATGATAAGCAAAAAGAAGGTTCATTAATGTTTATTTCTACATCTGTATGTACATCTTCATACTCTTCACAGAGCGAAAAGTTGTCTTTCTTTTTCATAGAACTTTAGTTGGAGAATAAAACATCTCCGATATTACGTATAAATTGTTTTGATCAACTTGACAAGATGAGTTGAGACAAGTTGTTGATGCTCAACTGTACATAACTGAAATTTTCAATAGATTTTCCTTTGATTCTACAGTAAAATCATTACCGATTAATTAAAAATCTATATACCTAATTTAAGAAATTTTCGAAAGTGTATCAAACCTTCATTGGGGCCGAATTACGTTTATTTTATATTCTCAATATATGTTTTGCTTTTGTTTTTATTTTGTATTATTTTCGTTGATTGCTTTCTCTCTCTCACTCAAACCCTCTTTGTACTTTTTTTTTTCTGTGGCATTTCCTAGCGTGTGATAATGAAAATGTTTGTTGTTTATTTGATAAGAAGGTCTGTGGCAGTCGCCGCAAACTTCGATAAAGGCATAATTAACACACATATGAGCAGTGAAGGTTCACACTCAAGACAAATTTTGGTTAAATTTGTCTCAAAATCAATCAATAAATCAAATTTATACAAAAAAATAATAATAATTTTGAAAAGAGAAATATTTCAGGTCCAAATAAATAAACTAATTGGTTAAAGGTGATATAATTTTATTATATATTCATATTAAATTTAGACATATATATATATATATGTATATCATTCTTGTTGGTTTAGTTTGACCTGAAGAAAACCAAAACTTTGCATTTCTTTTTTTAATTAATTTACATTAGTTATTTGTAGTTAGAATTATATTATAGATTTAAACAAACTACATGCCCAAATCCTTTTTGAGTATTTTATTCTTTAAAAAAAAAAGTGAAACCTAACTGATGAGTCAGAGACTAGACTACGTCCCCAATTTTTTTTTTTTGATCGTTTATCAACAGGTAATTTTGTTAGGAGTCTACAAGTTTTCACTTAGCTCTTTAAAAAATTTTTATTAAATTGCATCATGCAAGTCAACAGGAAGGTGAATTATAATCCAACAAGAAACGAGATTTCCAATTTTTAATTACACATACACACACACATTTAGTAAGGATCTCTTCATCTACTAAAACATTCGATTGAAAACCAGAGACAAATTAGAAAAGGACACGTCAAACATTTTTGCTACCGGAATTTTATCCAATTATAGTAGAGTGAAAAGAACCCAATAAAAGTAATAAATTCAGCTAATTTCTTGGCGTGTACATTATTTTATGCAAACGACCATTTGAATAAAAAATAAACAAAAATACCAAGTCAAGTTCCCTACAAACACTCACACATGCATAAACAATTCGCGCCAATAGTAAACATAGCACATAACTTAACAAGGGCTTCTTGAGGGAAAGAAAGAGAAGAGGCAACACAAAAGCCGCTCAACTAATCGAAGACCACATGAAAGGTAAACGACGAGAATGGTGAAATTCAAAATGATTTTAAATAAGTAAAATATAAAAATGCGAAACAAGCATTTTTTCGATAACTACTTCATAACAAACTAAATTGTTTGTAAACTTTCTTTTGTTTCACGCATCTTTCGAAAAAAAAAAGCATACAGTGGTAACTAACGGGTTAAATAACGTGTACTTATAACAACGTGATGAGTCACTTCATTCAGGCAAGTGCAGTGATAATACTTGTATAATGTTTAATTGTTATGGACCAAAAACATTATAAAAAATTTTCAAATATTTGTTAAGCAAGACGGACATTCAAAATGTTCTAGAATGTTTTCGAAATCTCCAATAGAACTGTTGCCATTAATTAAAGGTTTGCTTCTTCCTCTTCAATTCTTACCTTCGTCCAATAGTTCGTTCCAATTTTTCATCGCAATAAGGCAATTTCGGCGCTTGTGTGAATTCTTCTGAAGATGGTGTCGCAGCCGCGCTGGCCTCATCAACCGTAAGCGCTGCAGCAGTTGCTACAATGGTGGTGAGCATGGCGAGATGAAATAAGACTTTACGGCTACTGCGTTTTTTGTTCAAATCATTTTGTAGCATTTTCTTTGCGTACGCTAACGGCAGCGGTGGCTGCAGATGCGTTTTGTTTTCTTCGAGTAGCCAATTTCGTAATTGCTACGTTGCTTGATGACGGAATGTTAATTTTAAAGTGTCAAGCAAAGTGAGAGCACCCATCAAAAATTATGCACATTACGTGCTTTTTTTTCTCTTCGCCAGCCAGGAACACACGCACAAACACTTTAATATTTCTTGAACACTGCAAATTACAAATCGGATATTTCTACAGGTATTCGTTAATATAGTTGTACCTTTACGCGAAACAAGTGGACCGCACTTGCTTTTGCTTGAGTTTCGCAAGAACTGTCAATTGTTATTCCAAGAGTCGTCTGAATGACTCTATTATGAAACGACACTGCAGTATAGGTTAAGTCTATGTCGCGCTACTTTCGCTGGCAATTTGTGCGCAGCCATCATTTTTCGGTCATTTTTGTCCGCTCTTCTTCTTCCGCTTTGACGACACTTTTGCGTCTATTGGCTCGCTTGCGTTTCTCGCCAATTTTGCGCTTGAAGTTTTTAACCAGTTCTTCTTCTTAAATAACACTTTATTCGAATTTATGTTGGCAGTACCAGGAGCGTCACTTCGTCTTGGACAAATTAAATAAGATCGAAAAAAGGACAAAAAAACGGATAAGATTTAATAAAATATGACACAAAAACAGACAAACAGTAAAAGTAATTAAAATCAAGTTAATTTCCAATTTTGCATATCATCTGGATATTAGGCGACGACAGTGCATCGAATTATTTTTAATTTTTATTTATATTTTTCATTTCGAAAAATCCTAACAACTAGTAATTTATAACACTAGTGAGCACTTATCTTTAATGACAAGCAGTGCTGCCAATTTTTTAATGGCGAAATGGCTGTGTTGAACCAATTCATAAGTATTATTGGAAATTTGGCAACACTGATGGCAAGCCTGGTCACATTGTACAGTCAATACTGCCCAGCTATTGTTTCTTATTGAGACGCCCGAAATATTAGCGTGAGATAAAGTAATTATTGAAAGTAGAGTTTATCAACCGGATATTATTATGGAGATCTCAATAAAATGGAACCTGTGTCGTATCTGTCTTAAAGCTGAAAAATCTGAACTTGTATCGTTATTCAATGATGCCAAGTTGGCGGAGCAAATTCAAGAATGCACCGGAAAAACAGTAAGGATTTATTTAAAATATGATACGTTACTTTAGCACCTGTAGATTTAATTGTTTGAAAACTTAATAGGTGCATGAAGATGATGGTATGCCCAATCAGATCTGCTACGATTGCATTGATGAGCTACAGACAACATATGAATTTATATCGAAGTTTAACAAGTCTGACGAACATATCAGATCAGTTGTGCAACGTACTATGTCCACCACTTCCAGTTTAACCAACTTTAGTACTAGTAATGAACCATTGGCTTCCAGTCATGACCATGATAGTAACAAATCACTATTACGTAGTAATTTAAACAGGAAGCCAACAAATAACGTTCTAAATGTCACAGTTCCCAAGTTGCCTAAACAAAACCTTAATATGCGAAAAATTGAACTAAAATTCAATTCTGAAAAAGAATCTTCAAAAAGTGACCAATCCGAAAGTGATAACTGCGATATCGAATACATGACTATTCAAGACGATTATAGCCCTGAGAAGGATGAAAAGGAGGAAGATGTATTTGATAAGGAGGAGTCTGAAGATGACAATACGAAAAAAACAGACGAAATTGAAATTTACACTGACGAACACGATGACCAGTACATTAATACATCAACAATAGTAACTCAAGAAGATACGACAAGTGGTAGCAACGATTTCATCATTATTTTAAGCAACAAAAACAATAGTAAATGCGACGAGAGCATTACGGAGGATGAATTGTTGAGCGAGTCAATAATGAATGGCATCAAACAGGAAACTAATAACAAAAAAATAGAAAAATATCATTTGCAATCGATTGAGGAACTAGTTGATGAAGACGATTATGAACCTTCGGAAGAGTGCAGTAAAATAAATTATAAAACTGAAAAAGACGCCGTAGATCATGATCGTTCAAACGACCATTTGAATAAAAAATAAACAAAAATACCAAGTCAAGTTCCCTACAAACACTCACACATGCATAAACAATTCGCGCCAATAGTAAACATAGCACATAACTTAACAAGGGCTTCTTGAGGGAAAGAAAGAGAAGAGGCAACACAAAAGCCGCTCAACTAATCGAAGACCACATGAAAGGTAAACGACGAGAATGGTGAAATTCAAAATGATTTTAAATAAGTAAAATATAAAAATGCGAAACAAGCATTTTTTCGATAACTACTTCATAACAAACTAAATTGTTTGTAAACTTTCTTTTGTTTCACGCATCTTTCGAAAAAAAAAAGCATACAGTGGTAACTAACGGGTTAAATAACGTGTACTTATAACAACGTGATGAGTCACTTCATTCAGGCAAGTGCAGTGATAATACTTGTATAATGTTTAATTGTTATGGACCAAAAACATTATAAAAAATTTTCAAATATTTGTTAAGCAAGACGGACATTCAAAATGTTCTAGAATGTTTTCGAAATCTCCAATAGAACTGTTGCCATTAATTAAAGGTTTGCTTCTTCCTCTTCAATTCTTACCTTCGTCCAATAGTTCGTTCCAATTTTTCATCGCAATAAGGCAATTTCGGCGCTTGTGTGAATTCTTCTGAAGATGGTGTCGCAGCCGCGCTGGCCTCATCAACCGTAAGCGCTGCAGCAGTTGCTACAATGGTGGTGAGCATGGCGAGATGAAATAAGACTTTACGGCTACTGCGTTTTTTGTTCAAATCATTTTGTAGCATTTTCTTTGCGTACGCTAACGGCAGCGGTGGCTGCAGATGCGTTTTGTTTTCTTCGAGTAGCCAATTTCGTAATTGCTACGTTGCTTGATGACGGAATGTTAATTTTAAAGTGTCAAGCAAAGTGAGAGCACCCATCAAAAATTATGCACATTACGTGCTTTTTTTTCTCTTCGCCAGCCAGGAACACACGCACAAACACTTTAATATTTCTTGAACACTGCAAATTACAAATCGGATATTTCTACAGGTATTCGTTAATATAGTTGTACCTTTACGCGAAACAAGTGGACCGCACTTGCTTTTGCTTGAGTTTCGCAAGAACTGTCAATTGTTATTCCAAGAGTCGTCTGAATGACTCTATTATGAAACGACACTGCAGTATAGGTTAAGTCTATGTCGCGCTACTTTCGCTGGCAATTTGTGCGCAGCCATCATTTTTCGGTCATTTTTGTCCGCTCTTCTTCTTCCGCTTTGACGACACTTTTGCGTCTATTGGCTCGCTTGCGTTTCTCGCCAATTTTGCGCTTGAAGTTTTTAACCAGTTCTTCTTCTTAAATAACACTTTATTCGAATTTATGTTGGCAGTACCAGGAGCGTCACTTCGTCTTGGACAAATTAAATAAGATCGAAAAAAGGACAAAAAAACGGATAAGATTTAATAAAATATGACACAAAAACAGACAAACAGTAAAAGTAATTAAAATCAAGTTAATTTCCAATTTTGCATATCATCTGGATATTAGGCGACGACAGTGCATCGAATTATTTTTAATTTTTATTTATATTTTTCATTTCGAAAAATCCTAACAACTAGTAATTTATAACACTAGTGAGCACTTATCTTTAATGACAAGCAGTGCTGCCAATTTTTTAATGGCGAAATGGCTGTGTTGAACCAATTCATAAGTATTATTGGAAATTTGGCAACACTGATGGCAAGCCTGGTCACATTGTACAGTCAATACTGCCCAGCTATTGTTTCTTATTGAGACGCCCGAAATATTAGCGTGAGATAAAGTAATTATTGAAAGTAGAGTTTATCAACCGGATATTATTATGGAGATCTCAATAAAATGGAACCTGTGTCGTATCTGTCTTAAAGCTGAAAAATCTGAACTTGTATCGTTATTCAATGATGCCAAGTTGGCGGAGCAAATTCAAGAATGCACCGGAAAAACAGTAAGGATTTATTTAAAATATGATACGTTACTTTAGCACCTGTAGATTTAATTGTTTGAAAACTTAATAGGTGCATGAAGATGATGGTATGCCCAATCAGATCTGCTACGATTGCATTGATGAGCTACAGACAACATATGAATTTATATCGAAGTTTAACAAGTCTGACGAACATATCAGATCAGTTGTGCAACGTACTATGTCCACCACTTCCAGTTTAACCAACTTTAGTACTAGTAATGAACCATTGGCTTCCAGTCATGACCATGATAGTAACAAATCACTATTACGTAGTAATTTAAACAGGAAGCCAACAAATAACGTTCTAAATGTCACAGTTCCCAAGTTGCCTAAACAAAACCTTAATATGCGAAAAATTGAACTAAAATTCAATTCTGAAAAAGAATCTTCAAAAAGTGACCAATCCGAAAGTGATAACTGCGATATCGAATACATGACTATTCAAGACGATTATAGCCCTGAGAAGGATGAAAAGGAGGAAGATGTATTTGATAAGGAGGAGTCTGAAGATGACAATACGAAAAAAACAGACGAAATTGAAATTTACACTGACGAACACGATGACCAGTACATTAATACATCAACAATAGTAACTCAAGAAGATACGACAAGTGGTAGCAACGATTTCATCATTATTTTAAGCAACAAAAACAATAGTAAATGCGACGAGAGCATTACGGAGGATGAATTGTTGAGCGAGTCAATAATGAATGGCATCAAACAGGAAACTAATAACAAAAAAATAGAAAAATATCATTTGCAATCGATTGAGGAACTAGTTGATGAAGACGATTATGAACCTTCGGAAGAGTGCAGTAAAATAAATTATAAAACTGAAAAAGACGCCGTAGATCATGATCGTTCAAATGTTATTGTTAATGGCTTGTTAGAACCAAAAAAACACGTTGAAGTTAAACACGTCTGCCCAACTTGTAAAAACAGTTTTCCGCGACTAAGCCTTCTAAAGTCACATTTAATTGTCCACCAAAAAATAAAAAAATTTCAGTGCGAGTAAGTAACAATATATTGGAACCATGGCAGATCATTAAATTTAAACAATGTACAGGTTATGTTTAAAAAAGTTTGGAAGTTCACATAATCTGGCAAACCATATGCGGATACACACAGGCGAAAAGCCTTACGAGTGCAAGTACTGCGATCGACGATTTGGAGATCGTAGTTCACATCTGAAGCATGAACGGTATTTTTTTTTCGCATTAAACAAATTGTCTACACGTAACCTATCTATTTTTAATTTAAGGATACACACAAACGAACGACCGTTTCATTGTCTTACTTGTGGCAAGAGCTTTGCGCTCTCAACAACCTTGAAAGCACACGAAGCGACACATTCAAATGAAAAACCGTTCAGGTAAGTTTAAGTTTTTTAAATTAATTAATTCAGCATAAAGTAACCTTTTGCATTTTATAGTTGTGAAATTTGTAAAAAAGGATTTAAACTTCGGCATCAACTGAAGGCACATTTGACAACGACTGCTCATAAAATGGCGGAAGAAGAAGTTATGGATTTTTAATGAAACATGTCTCTAAAAGACAAACCTTGAACAAATGTCACTTTTAATGCTTACAATAAATTTGCCAACCTACAATTTTATTAATTAAAATGTTTTGACAAATTCCTTTTGTATTTTTTTTTTGTCCAAATCAGTAAATTCAGTTTTGAATACTTTCTTGGTCCACAGCTTTACTATTAGCTGCACTCTGTTCCTCCTTGTGTCTGTGCGTTAACGTCTGTAGATGAGCTTTGTATTGATGTGGGAGTGAAAAGGATTTATCGCAGACAGTGCAGCTAAAAGTCTTCTCGCCAGTATGAATTTTTTGATGATTCTTGAGAGAAGCTGAATAAGTGAAGCTTTTGCCACATACAGTGCATTCATATGGTCGTGAATTGGTATGTACGCGCTCGTGCCGACGTCGTCCTCCGCGATCTATAAAATGTCTATCGCAATAGGCACACTTGAAAGGTCGTTCGCCAGTATGCCGTCGCAAATGGGCCCGCAAGTCGCTCAACTGACGAAATGTTTTCGAACAAATTCTACATTGATAAAAAATGTAAATTAATTTTGTATTAAACAATTTTTGGAGTCGACTTACTCGCACTCATGCGGCCGAGCATTGGAGTGTTGGTTCATATGGTATGTAAACATAGCTTTATTTTTATACACATTAGCGCAAATATTGCACATGTATGTCTTCGGTGCTTTCTTAGGTGGTGATTTTGTTTTGGTTTTCAAATTTACAGTTTTTTTTTTTTTTACATTTCCAGTCCAATCTGCTGCATCAGAATCATCCAAAAAGTCTGTTTCAGAATCATCGAACACACTATTGTCCTCATCTTCTGAAATATCCTGTGGCTCTTCTTTTATCGATTGCGTGTCATCGACGATTTCATCTGGATTTTCGCTTGACTCGACGCTTTTGGGAGGGTCATCATTGCTATCATTAGCACTTAATTCATTTGTTTGGCGTCTTTCCAGGTACTCTTGTGTGTTGATGCATTGTTGTCGGAATTCATACAACATACGCGTCATAGAAAAACAGTCCTCACATATTTTAGTAGGCATATTTTCCACTGGAGGTATCTACAAGATTAATCGTCGCTTAAGTATTAACACGAAAACAGTACCCAAGCCAGAACTCACCTTAACGCCGCAACAGACTTCAATTTTTTCATACAACAATAATTGTTCAAGTTCGATAAAGCCGTCATTATTTTTTTGTTCCGTACAAACAGTGAATATATCGTACATTTTATTATCGGCGCCATCAGCTAGGCATACACGACATTTTAACAAGACAGGATCCATTATTAATAATAATGTAAAGCAGACACTTTCTCAGAATGAATTAAATTTAAATAAAAAGAACATCCAACGCCGTCCGCTGTTGCTCGCACGATTGGCAACAACTGTACTTTGTCAGAAAGAACCTTGTGTCAAGTAGAATTTGGAGAAATTTTCTTACAAAAAAATATTTATAAGAGTAATTTTAATAAAAATTAGAAAATTGCAATATTGTTGAACGATGTCGTGAATAAATGGGTGCACGAACAAACTCCGTCTCCCTCGCTCGACCACTTGACAAACTGTACTGTGTCAGAGGTTGGGAATATTAAGCACGCCTATGTTGCCTTACGATACACAGCACATAAGCCTTATGTCACAATGGTTTAAGCTTGCTGAACGCTGGAAGTGTCAGTTATGCCAGTGAAACCAGTGTCAAAAGTGACGCACTTGCCTCAAAACACAAAGAAGACGAGGCGGAATGTTAGAAGCTGCCAGCTGCAGGTCATGTTTGGTTGAGATACTCAACAACATGAGTAATTCTAATTTTCACTTATCGAGAATTGTTTCAAAAGTAAGATTCAGTAAATTTCGTTAGAACTGGTTACTTGGAATTGTATGGGTAGTTGCGCTATTTCAATGTAGGTGCAACCCCCAAAACATTGGTGTAAATTCAGAGAATATCGATGTCACTAAAAAGACGTCAAAGAAGTCGTGATTAATTTCAATATTTCCATTTAATTTTGTCCTTTGGCATTTTGATTTAATTAAACCCAGCGATGGAACGATTTACCGAAAAACGATTACCAGTCGGTTAGCTTCTTTCAAGATTCGATATACATATGTAATTGAATTGAACAAAACTTTTTCGATCAATCAACATTGTCCTTTTTTCACTGCAATAGTCGTAAAAAAATTTGTAAAGCCACTTTTTTCACTATTGCTGGAATTTGTTAGTTTAAATAGAAGGGTGATAGTGACTCAATTCACCCTCAAAGTGTTGGTAGCAACAGTTTAGTTCAGGGCAAACTAGATGGGCCAATAAAAATGACTAAATATATATGTACATTAAGCCACAAAACATTTATAAAAATAAAATACAGTTATAAGGGGACGTCCATAAATTACGTGAGATAAAATGAGGGGAGGGGGGGTTCAGCAAAATCTCACCTAGGGGGACGGGGATTCATCGGACATCTCATGTGATTTTTATGTCACTAGTTTACCATTTTTATACTTTTCACGTATGTGAAATAGTATATTAACTTTGTCACGGAGTTTGTAACAGATCGAAATATTAATTTCCGACTATATAAAGTTTATATATTTAGCCATGTCCGTCTGTCTGTCTGTATGTGTGCAAACTAGTCCCTCAGTTTTGAAGCTATCGAGCTGAAACTTTGTACAGAGACTTCTTATTTGTGCGATCAACTCATTTGTCGGATCCAGCCATATCGGACCATTGGAACTGGTAGCCCCCATACGAAAAGAATGATAGAGGGCTGAAATAGTAAAACATAGTAGTTTTACACGGTCCGACTAAATGCCTGAAAGTTTCATTGAGATCGGACAACGGGAACTGGTCCTGCCATACAAAATGAAGAAGAGGAAAAGAAGCAAGATTCACGTCGTTGTATGGAAAACTTTTTTGTTTCTTAACCAATTGACTTGAAACTTCACACTTACGTATGTTCTTGAGGAGGCATTTAAACTATTTTAACGGTCATGGTTACGACCACTTTTAGCCCAATTTTTAATTTAGCCAAAAATTTGCATA